>OX639997.1:43469098-46192182 GCA_951828415.1 Anomoia purmunda | reverse complement strand
AGTTCTTTCGTTTTTATTTTATCCTATCGTTTTTTTATTGGGACAAAATTTTAATTTCGGCCAAATTTAACAGTTATTACTGGTCGAAAAAAAAACAAGAGTCGAGATTTGACCAATTATTTTATTTCAAATAAAATATAAGTTCAAAAGCAACTTTTTTCTAACGACTTTTATTATAAGTTACTTATATAAGACCGAGGCACTGGAAAAAAACTAAAATCACAAACTCAATGTATTTAAACTCTAGTGTCACGCATACATATGCCGATTTCCTCATGTGTGATTTGGCTTGTCGCACGTATTAGTACTACTTGACGCCATTTTTTAATTCAGCAGGCATCACAAATTTAGTTAATGATAGCTAAGTATCAAAATAAAACAACAAAGCGCTTACGCACTAATGACATTATTTTTTCCAGATCTTATTTAGAATCGCATTTATTGACTGGTTTTTTTGAATTCATTTACGCATTTATTAGATGTAGTAAAATTTCAGAATAAACTACTCAATTCCCAAAACTTCCAATAAATACATGATTTAGCTTTTTATTTCAGTTTGGAAAGCCGTTGTTGTTGCTTTTGTTTTTTAGTTCTATTGATTTTATTTCGGTTTGTTATGTTGTGCTTTTTTGTTTTTCTTATTTTTTAATTGTGCTGTTGACATTCATGGTACAGTAGATTTGTTGGTTACCTTCAATTGCTATTTGTTTATTGATAACAATTTTTAAAGCATTTTTTTTGTAGTTATTTTATTACAAATGTTGTTGTTATTAGAGGTACGAATTATTTGAAATTGAAATTGTTTTTCGGGCGTTTAGTTTGTATTCGTTTTCTTTTTCTATATTTATTTGTGTACCTAATGTTATTTATCATTGTTGTTGTAGTAAAGTTATTTGAGTCAAGTGGTTAGGTGACGTTTAGTTTGTAACTTAAATTGCTGAAGAATAGAAAACATTTGTATCAATAACGGCATATCCTTGCAAAATGTTTCTGTGTGTGTACGCAGATAGATTTATATATATACTTCATTTATATGTATGTATTTCCTTCATGTGTATACGCATATACATACACATCATATGTGATAATAATAATAATAATAATTAATAATTAATAAGTAATGAACAATCAATAGTTTTTACAGAACAACAATAACATTTAAACAGAAAAAACTCTTTTTGTATGCAACGTATGTTTTTTTTTTTTGTTTTAATAACAATACGACTTGTATTATGCTTAAATGAAGGTGTGTTCACATAAATATATGCCTTGTGGTTTTAACTTAATTAATAAATAGTTGTGCATTTCTTGCTTCTTCTTGTTTGGTTCAATTACGAGCATTGCGTATAAAAGTTGGACTTATTTGAAATCAATTTTATATAAACATGCTTTTATATAGATAATAATATGATTAGTATTATTTAAGTTTATTAAAGTTTTATAACAATAAATTACAAAAACAAAATAATGACTTGTGTCGAAGTTACCGATATCCAGTGATAACTTCGCGTTTTGTTCATTTTTTGTTGTTGTTGTTTTTCTGTTGTGGTTGGTGATTAATTGTATATTTGGTTAAACATTAAATTTTAAAACGAAAAAAACGATAACGATTTCTGTATTTTTTTATGTATGAATTTTGTTTTTTATTTATGTGTGACATTTGTGTGACTACAGGATATTGAAAAGTCACAGTGATCGAGTATATTAAGCATTTTGGTTTGGTTATTGTATTACAATATAAGAGGCGCAAAAATCTCTATAAACGGTTAACAATTTTCTTATACAAATACTATGTATGTACGAGTATATAAGAGTTTTGAAATTAACTATATAACATAACTGTAAAACTAAAAGCACTTGAATATTTGACGGTTGCTAATCTTTTGTTGATTTAATTTTTAAAACTTCTAACACAGAAAATAACAAAATTAACAATAAACACATTTAATTACCTATGTAAATATATTGCGATATTTTCTTTAAAAAAAAACGCAAAAATACAAAATGATAGTTATAAATAAAATTTGACAAAACATGGTTTGGACTAAGATGCTGTGATTTATTGTCGGACGCGTATGTGTAACAATTTTTGGTATTTCATTTTGCATTTTGTCAATGTGAGTTTTCACTCTTTACTCGCCAGTCATGACCTCCATGAATTCTACAAAAAAAAAAAAATAAAAAATAGAAAAAATATTAAATTTCTCACATTTGCTTAGCGCATATCGATTGCTTCTCAACTCACCATCGAAATCAACCGTTCCAGAGCCATCGGAATCGATTTCCTCAATCATCATGTCCAAATCATCATTTGTCAATTTATCATCCAATTCACGCAGAATTTCACGCAACACACTGGTGGTGATGTAGCCATTGCCCTCCTTATCGTACAAACGAAATGCCTCCTTTAGTTCGGCCATCATCGCTTCGGCATCCTCCTCAACGAGGAAACGCGCCGCCAATGTGGTGAATTCTTCGAACTCAATTTGTCCCGAACCATCTTCATCGACTTCGGCGATAATTTCAGCTAACATAGCATCGTCTAGCTGATGACCCAACATGCTCAGAATGGTGCCCACCATGGTGGTGTTGATGTAGCCATTCTTTTCGGCATCGAATGCATTGAATGCATTTTGCAATACTGTAAGGAAACCGAAAAAATTCGAAAAGGTTATATTTAAAAAGTGTTAAACGAGGAATTAAAGTAAAAACATGCTATTCTGGACAAAATATGGCACGAAATGCCAACATGTTGAAATTTTACAATTATGCATAGGCTGCATTTGTTCAACTGCCTATTGCCAAATTTTATCAAATGACAACCAACGATTCATCATGAAAACCAAGTATAACACAATTTTTTATAATTAATTTCGCCTCGCAATAGCTAGATGAGCTCTCTTTATATTTTATTGACTAGGGAAAAATTTCTTCTAACTAAAAAAATTAACTACGGGTTTAGGGCATTATAATAAGTGTTCGGTATTCGGGGGTCTACGATAAGAGCAATTTCGGAGCGTCAGGTGACTTGTTAGAAAAATCTCGCTCAACTGAATCCAAATTAGAGAATATCCCTTTTACAATATAAATAGGCACTTGACTAAGAAAATGTGCCGCCTGCAAATACAAACCATCTGCTCTCAATATAAAGACGGGATTGTAGGATACATTTTTTTTTAAAGGAAAGAAAATCCGCCCAATAAAAATTAGCACAAAAAGTATATGTAGACCATTCTCTTGGAAAATTGCTCAGAGTGTTTTAGCTGTAATTTCGATATTGACAAAAACGTTTACTGAAGTAGAGTAACAAACGGTTTTTTGCAAAAAATTTCATATTTAAAAAAACAATGCTTTCCGATAGATATGAATTTGACAAAAATCAAACGTCGGAAGATAAAATATTGTTAAAAAATGCGCTGTTTTTTTAAATAATTAAATACTGGTTAAACGCCACAAATGTTTTTGTTTCTTTTGATCAAATAATATTTTTTTTCTGCTAGAGTTTTTGTTTACCAAAAAAGCTAAGAGGAGAGAACAATATAAAAAGCATATGAAAAAGGAAAGAGAGTTTTTAGTGCCAATAAGTACAATTTCTTTTAGCTGGAATTATTTTATTTTGTTTGCTTTTTTTGACACATTTCTGCCAATTTCAAAATGAGTCATAAAATATTGATACGGATAGCCGCGCAGTTGCTAATTTCTAATCGTTTTCTTCGTTTCTTTACTTTGCTAATAATTTTTCTTTCTTTATTTCTTGTAGCTTCAATTTGCCAAAAAGTAAAGAAACAGACTCAGTAATACGGAATACCAAGCGCCATCTGCTTGTTTAATATTAACTCACAGATTTCGACCTACATACATGGGGATTATTTATGAGCTGATATGTATCACGTATTCTACGTTTCAGTTTAGTGACCGTGGCAACGAGGCTTAGGCAAATGCGCTATTTTTTAATTTTTAGATTTTGCTATGAAAACCTAAAATCTGCATATTTTTACTGACTTTCTGTACATTCTTAAAAAAAATATATATGAAAGAATCGATTAACATAAGTATCTTAAGATCAATCGAAGGCAAATAAAACTAGACGCAGGCTAACACCTACATAGACTAAGCCCATTAAGATCATCCGTGTGGAGCCTACCATAACGAGAAAAGTAAGTGTTATAACTAAATATAAAATCGTTCAGATGGCATGAATTTGATTTAGGGATGCGAACTAGAAAGTGTCTTATAACGATATAAAGATAACGAAGTCGTTCACGAAATGTTTTATGCTGTTACAATATCGAATTGTCTAGATTAGGATCGATAGCTGTTTTTAATGAAGTCGTTCACGAAATGTTTTATGCTCTACAATATCGAATTGTCTAGATTAGGATCGATAGCTGTTTTTAATGAATCCGTAGTTTTTTTTGAATATATTTTATATATATAAATGTTCAGCCTCGCCCTTATTCGTTAGAAAAGCTAGAGGTATACTATGTGCCCGGTATATCGGATTAGTGATAGTCAGAGGGACAAAATGCACCAACCTAATGAAGCGAAAGGAGCTTTGATCAAGCTGACAAAAAACATATCAAAATTTCTAAGCCTAATTCTCTTTGAGGAATTTCGAAGGTAAAACTAGTCCTCAGTTAGATTATTCATAAATAACTCAAGAGGGGTCTTACTAAATTTAGATATATCGGGCATTTAAGAAATTGCGTTAAAATGTTGCTGCCATATTGTTGTAGCTTGGACGCAGTCTTAATATGTGTTTCTTTACTTTTCTAGTAAAAAGTGGCAAATAAAAAAATAATAGAATTATGCCGAAAGAAGCAAAATAAAAGCCGATATAAAAAAATTATTTTTCGTCACAAGAATGTGAGAGTTCGTAGCATACTGACTCTCCGATATAAAGCGGACGAATTACGAAGTTCTACCTCTTCAAAGCCAATTTCATTGGGATCTTCATATTAACCATTATGTTTCCGATTCTCAAGTCCGAACTCTACAACTTTCTTTTCCTCGAGGGCGGTTCCAGGCCAGTTTTGTTAGCTTTAATAGATAACCCCTTGGTTCGGCATAACCGTTTTGTGTTCCGCCTTGTTGCATGTTGCTCAAAATAGCAATCTATTCTGCATTCTTATTAGGTAGACCATCAAATCATCAGCATAGCCTTGGATCTTCATGCCCTTAGCATGGATATCACCTCTTGTTTGATTATCAGGGCATCAGAGTATAGCTTGAGAAGAAGTGATGTCGTAGCCCCCACACATGTGTCATTAAACGCAAAGAACTATATACTTCCAATCCTAGACCTTTTAAATTTTTGAAGTAAGGCTAGTAATGACAATATCTGTGGATATCCCATCCTATCACGTCTTATCGAAAATAAATCGCTACGAAACGAAAGGTCTAACGATTCTTGCAATGAGTATGTTTGCTGTATGTTTATAGAATTTTAATCTGAATGCAGATTAAGGGGAGTGTAACGAAAAATAGGTGGGATTTGTGTCTTTTGAAAGAAATATCGATTCCGAAATTCCAAATAGTAAGAACGTTGGCAACACATTGGCGGCATTGAGCAGACAACGCGTCAAGTTTGGTGGACTTGTAATCGGCTATGGGACAAAGATTACAGGTATTATTAAGGTGTTTCGTAAGTAAAAGTTTTGGAAATATCTCCAGGAAGTCTCGATAGGCGCATGGCTCTTGCTAGTCAGGGTTACTTCGTGGCTAATAAGTAATCCAGTTTCGGATGGCTCGACACTGAAGTTTAAAATGGGCGCTGAAAGAAATATTTAGTCTCGTTCCAGTGCATTCCGTCGTTTTTAAAATGTATGCCAAGGGATTCGTGGTTACCGATATCTATCACTGAGTAAAACTCACTTAAATTTAGGGTTTTAAAATAATGTATACAATCTGCCGTATTTCAAACATAGCTGGGGAATAATGATTAGTAATCCTAATGATTAGTAATCGATTTTTTTTTTATTAGTTTTGATTAGATTTTATTAGATATGCCAATCGTCGCTAATCGCCAATAGATTTTTGATTAGTTCTAATCTAACCAATTAGTAATCTAAAATATTAAAGAATCAAAAAAAAAGGCTAATGATTACACTATTTTATTTTTCTAATCGTAATGATTTCTAATTCTAATCGAAGTTCCACAGCTATGATTTCAACATGGTATATGCCCATTAAATAGATTTGTTTCTTTAATCTTAAAACTTTTTTTTAAATACAAAAATATCAATTTTTTGATTATTGCTTTTAAGAAGACTTTCTGAGTTTTTGTCCCGTCCGCCAGCAAATTTTTGTAAACCTTCCCAAAACCCATGTGTCCCGTTATCCCGTCGCCATCTCTAGCTGGAGTATTTGAGGGAATGGTTCTGTAAGTGATTTGACGAGGGCAGGAGAACCGATAAATTCACGCATTGCCGGAGCTAGGGATCAAAAGTTTTTGTTTATATTTAAAATTTCACTAGTGAGTTATCAACATATATCATATAATTTGATTCACATATGAACATATGAATTTTTTCATTTTTTTTTACTTGTTTTTGTGGACTTTAGGTTTCCGCAGCCAGACTGAAAATCGTGAGCAATGACATAAATTTGAAAGTTTACTTTTACATGAAATCGATCAAACACGCGATCTTTAAACAAACAGCACACCAATCGAATTTGCAAAAAGTTTAAAAACCACAAAAGTCGATACATTTTCAAACTGTGGTAATACATAGACTACTTTTAACCCTTTACCTGGCCATGTGACAGAAATGTTACAAACCCTATTTTTGACTGTAATTTTACCATTCTTATTTAATATAGTCATATTGGTTTTTGTAACACAACTGGTACAAACTGTGAATAGTATAAAAGTAATAAGATAGAGCGAGACATCCCTATTGTAACGTATTTTTGTGCCAAAAGTGTAGTGCATTAAGTTTGGTGATTTCACAACAAGTGCTGAAATTGGTGACGAAAAGCGGTTTTTGTGAATGTGAAAAACGTGTTTGTTTGTTTAAATACATTAGGTGAGCATGTAATTTAGTGATTTTACTAAGTGCAATCGAAAAAAAATTTCATTCGTCTTTTCTATATTGTATTTATTGTTTGTTACATATATGTCACATTGCCTTACAGCGCGAATATATTTTTAGCAGAATGTCTAATACTTTGAGCAAGGGTGAAATTCGAGAAATTCTTGACGAGAGTGAAGATGGACTCGATTTTGATGATGATGATGATGTGGATGATCCTAATTATAATGAAGAGTTGGTACATGCTGATTTTGATGAAGTGGTTGAGAATATATTAGAAGATATTGAAAATGAAAATATGGAATTGTGTGCAGATCCGTCGAACGATGTTCCGCCCATTTTGGCAGAGAGAGCACAAAAACAAAAAAAACGTTACAATGACATTCTCTGGAAAAAAAAGAATTTAGTTTTGGAAGAGCACCAATTGCGTTTTACAGGCAATACATCATTGCCCGATGATATAAAGATTATCGAAGCGCCAATTGAATATTTCTTGTACTTATTTCCAAAAGAATTGATAAAGTTTATTGCCAATGAAACAAATTTGTATGTTGTCCAAAAGGACGTTAATGATCCATTTCGTGTATCAGAAATGGATATTCAGCAATTTATTGGAGTAGTTTATATGATGTCCTTAGTACAACTTCCTAATGTACCCAGTCACTGGAGCAAAATTGGTACATCCATGATACAAGAAGCGATGCCGCTGAAAAAATTTGAAAATTTACGACGTCGCATACACTTTAACGACAACAGCAAAAATTTGCCGTCGACTGATAAAAATGTTGACAGAATATACAAAATACGCCCGATCCTGGATGAGTTAAATAAGAATTTTGCAAAAGTGCCTCTTGAACAACATCTATGCGTCGATGAACAAATATGTTCCACAAAAGCCCGAAACCTTTTGAAACGCTACCTGCCAAACAAGCCTCATAAATGGGGCTACAAAATATTTGTTCTCTGCGGGACAACTGGATTTGCTTACAAAATTGAACCGGAAACTGGCAAAGAAAATATCGTTGGGGATAACGAGCCGGATTTGGGAGCCTCTTCCAATGTAGTCATGAGACTGTCACGTATGATTCCACGAAACCAAAATTTCAAACTTTATTTCGACAATTATTTTACTTCAATTCCACTGCTCGTATACTTGGCAAATGAAGGTATATTCAGTGTGGGAACAATTCGGAGGAATAGAATTCCCAATTGTAAGCTAACAAGCGAAAAAGAAATGATGAAAAAAGAGAGAGGATCTGGCATAGAGTACGTGTGTCAGGCTGAAGGAATCGACATTTCAACAGTTTCGTGGAAAGATAGTAAGATTGTAAATCTCGCATCGACTTTCCTTGGTGAAATACCAAAACGTAAAGTAAAAAGGTACGATAAAATTCAAAAAAAGTACGTTGAAATTGATCGTCCGTCTATTGTTGGTGAATACAACGCGCATATGGGTGGTGTAGACCTTATTGATTCCATCATGGGAAGATATAAAATAAAACTTCGAAGTACAAGATGGCAAGTTCGAGTATTTTACCACCTATTAGATTTAGTGATGGCAAACGCTTGGCTTCTATATAAAAAAAATCGATCCAATAACACAGAAAAGTTGTTGCCTGCGGCAGAGTTTCACTTACAGATCGCGGAAACACTTTTAAAATACGGACAAAAAATCAACGTCAAGAACACTAGATCCCTCGAGCCACAAATACAAGCGAAAAAACGCAAAGGACCAGCGCAGCACGCCCCTCCACAAGCTTTACGACTTGATCAAGTTGGTCATTGGCCAATATGGACGGAAAAGAGGATAAGATGCAAGATGCCTAATTGCCAAGGAGTTACCCAAACAATGTGTGAAAAATGCGGAATTGCATTGTGCTACAACAAGCATAATAACTGTTACCGTGCATACCATTTGACATAAATTTAATTTTCCCTTGCCAGGCAATGTAACATATCTGTCACAAAAGATATTTTCTTAAATAAATAGTAAAAAAAAATTAAAAAATAAAATCTAAGAAAGTTGTATTTCTATTTTGACTGACGCTACCGAAAAACAAAAAAATATTCAAAATTTGTGGCCTTGCCCGATTAACTGTCCACTTGCAGAACTGGCGCATTAAGTAGATTACCGCATTGACATTTACATACATAGATACACACATACACACGTACATATGAAAATGTTTCCCTTTCAATATACATAGGTTTAACATTTTTCAAAAAGCACTTTCGGTTTGGCTTTCATCATCAAACTTTTTATTTACTGCGTAGGCGTTTACAGACACATTTTGTGGTTGGTGGCTAGTGGTGGCTGGTGGCTTGTGGTTTGTGGCATGTGTCAAACGGTAGGTAGTAGCGCATAGCCACTTTATTGTGCAACTTAGCCGGAAATATTAAGCGTTGCCGCATTTTGTTGTAGTCGCATGTATTGGCAGTTCTGTCAGTCACTTTTAGAGTATGTTTTTTCTTTTATTATCTCGATTTAACAACAGCGCTGCGCTTTCAAGAAAAAAAATGAAAACAAACAAAGCAGCTGACCTTCGAACGAATAGTAACTGCTCTTTTATTGTATTTGCTTTATATTTTAATTGAATATGAGCGTATTGTGTGCCAGATGTTATACTAAGCATTATGATTAATAAGTTTTTTGTTTGGTACATTTGGTACTTTATGTTTGTCAAAATCACTTACGTGCAATTTGGTCCTTGGAAAGTTCCTCCTGAAATGGAAGATATTAAGATATCATTATTGAAAAGTTTTTTTTCGCATTGTTTATATTTAATCTAGATTATTTTTTCTATTGCTTAACTCATTGCACATTTATGTACTTACATATATAAGTGATAGTACTTGATACATATTGATAGTAAAAATCATTATTTAATTTTATAATTTGGGTTCAAGTTTTTCCATCGCACTTGATTTTCCAAATATCGATGAAATGATTAAAAAAAAACTTTAGTTCCAAAAATAGACAGTAATCATAACTCAAAAAATAGATTGGAAGCATAGATAAAATTTCATACAAAATCGAAGATCCATAAAAATTAACTTACGTAGTCATACTATCATAATAAACTCGATTTAGCGAACAAATAGCATCTCAAATTTAGTTTCAATGTAACAGCGAAAGAAACTATATCTATTCAAAAAAGTATGCAAACGATTTTGCAAGCTTTTACTAAGACTTTGCAATAGCCAAAGAAGATTTTTTGTTATTTACTTGAGGATTGAGAAAAAAATTTAAATCTAAAAATTAAAAAAAAAAAACCATTAATTGTTACTGTTCTTTGTATGCTGGCATTTTCTAGTATATAAATATTTGTTTTATAGAAAAAAGTTCGCGTGACCAAAATTTTAACAAAAAAAAAATGTAAAAAATTAACGCAAAGTTTGAGCTATTTATAACCTGCTTTTTATTATACCAACATTGAATGGACTATAAAAATTAATACTCAAATATTTTATTAATATCCTAAAAATAAGTTCAAGTTTTGATGACAATATTTTTAAAATCTTAAAAATTTTCTACAAGGTTTGAAACGTTGGTTTAAATTAAATAAATTATATTTCAATTAAAAAGTCCTTGAGTGAAATACCTAGGTTAAACTTATGCAGTAAAGTTTGACGATGAATAAATGTATCTGAAGAACCCGTTATTGTCCACACCAAAGTGCCGTTTGTTATACTCGTACAACATTTATTTCTGTTCTCTTAACCCTTGAACTTTACCTTTTTAATATCTGTGATAAGTTTTTTTTTAGCTTAAGGCCACTTTTTATTTGGCAGCTATATGGAAAAGCAACAACAGCCAAATCCGCTTTATCGGTGATCATCAAATCCTTTCATCAGACTTCTTTTTTATTGACTTTAACTTTATGTAAAACTTTGCGTAGTTTTTTGTTGCTCGATTCTCAAAATAAAAGATAAATAAATATCCCTTGGAGTTGGGTTAATGTTTTAATTTATATGTATGACCAAAAAAAACAAAACTCTTTCAAATTTGGATTTAAAACTTTATTTAACTTTGTCAATTTCCTCAGTTAATTTTAATGTAATTTAAAGTTTTAATTGGCATGAACCAATATTTTGGCCTAATAATGCAAAAAATATTTAAAGCTTCAAAATATTGTGTTTTTTTTACTGGTATTTGAATCCACTATTATCTCAAAAGTACTCAAACGCAGTCATATTACAGGTTTAATAAGTTGGCATTTTCAACTTTTTGGAACTGTTTGACATTCAAAAGATATTGTCTATTAAACACGTCTACAATTATTAGGTTCCATCTAATGCTAAATATAAAAAGAATCACAGTAAAAGTAATCATAATGTTTTTACAATTGTGAATTTTAATCACTTTTGGAAGTATTGCCATTAGGATTTTATTGGAATAGATTTTTATTAATTGGGCTATTTAGCTTTGGAAAATAAGTTATATTTTAAACTTCAAAACAAACAAAAAATATACTCTGTGACAAAAGTATGAACATAATTGACGTGGATTGGTTTACTGTTAATTATCAAAATATTATTACTAGGAGCTACCTTTAATTTTAAATGCATAGCAATAAATTCTGACATTAAATTAGACATTAAGCAATAATTGTTTTAGGCCTGTTTTTATAAGCAGTAACTATGTACTAACTAGTCCTTTAGTTGCTTTGCCAAACTTGAATATGTAGGGAAGTTATTGTCGAAGGTTTCATATATTTTACGGATGTACAAAAAAAATTAATTTTAATTTTCAATTAATACCTTAGTATAATTTGTAGGTGCCCATATAAAGGAATTTTAAAGCAAACTCTCATATCTTTCAAATCAATGGTATAGATCAATTAATAGCTATTTATTTACTAATGCTCCTGGTGGTTTTAAAACAAAATTGAAATTCTTTAGAAAAGTCTTTATACAACAACTGTAATTTAATTTTAAAATCCAGCATGCTAGAATTTTTCTTTTGTCATTTAACAATATTCTGCAAAAAAAAACTAAAACAAAATTTTTGTGAAAGTAATGCAAAATATAAAATGTTACCAATTTAGGTATTTATTAGTTATTTAAATACTTATTCCGAACATTTTTATTGCCCCAAAAATTATTCATAAAATTCTAAACGTTTTTGCAATAAATATTTAAGAATTTTAGAAAGGCATAGATAATATTTTATTAAAGTTTTTCTAGAGTAAAACTTAGATTTGATATTTGTATGAAAACTTTTGCAAACACTGCTTTGATTTATTTTTTCGTTTACTGATTGACGACATTGACTTGAGCTAGCATCAGATGTGTGTATTTAATATTTTTTTTGCATAAAATTCTTAAAAACTCCCTGCATTCCTATTCACCCTAGGTACATTTTTCAAACTCTAATCCACAGTAGGTATTAAGTGTGACAGGATACTCACAGTCATGATGCTGCTTGTTTTTTTGTTTTTTAAATCTGTTTACAAACAAATAAAATACAGCTGACTCCTGTCCACGTTCAGTTACAATAAGGACGACACGACACGATACACTTTATAAAAAAGTGACACGTTACGGCACAACACGACAAGACACACAACGACTACGACTACGACAGCGATAACACGCCGCTAAGGACAATGCAATAAATTTTGAATGCAATGCGCTTCTAATTGCAATTACGATTGCGATTGCGCTTGTAGTGTGGCGGAGAGCGTGTTCGCGTTGGATGCGCGTACGTTTAGCAATGCGACGTGTTGATCTTTAGGCGTTAGCCGCTGGGTGTTACTCGCCGCAGCGCTTTCTTTGGAGCCAACTGAGCCTGCAATAATTTGAATTGGTGTTGCTGTTGTTATTACCAATCGGTTATTCTAGTTGTTGTTGCTGTTTCAAAAGTTGTATGCAGTTGTGTTAGTCGTCCGAAATGTATGTGGTGGCCGCCAACGCGCTTACACCTGTACGCCCAAAATGCGCCACCTCTTGCTATTTCGATTGAAGATGTAATAATGATAATAATAATTCCGTAACTAATGACCGCCTGCCCGAGCACAACATAGCATAGCACAGCGCGCAATTTAGCCCAGCACGGGACAGGCTAAAAGGCTGGCGGCTAGCGGCTAGCGGCTGGGAGCGAATTGTGTGAAGACTACACCACGACCACGACCACGACGACGACGACAATGACTATGAATGAGCTGGCTAAGCCTTGGCAATTGCTACATTGGCGAACGCAACAGGGCAACAACAGCTGTCGCTGCCATCGCAACGCCACCGAGGGAGTGTTGGCTGTTGCTGTACGCGTGCGGCATAGGTGCAGAGTTTACAAAAATACACTAAGTATTCGCATGTGGCGGAGGAGAGGTGGTGAGGTGAACCCAACTAATATGAGTAGCACTCAGAAATTATTTCTAATTTGGCCAACAATGTTGTAGTGGCAATTTGTTTATTACACCCAGTGCCTATTAAATCACTTCAGTTTTTTTTATATAAAAACGCCTTTAGTTTCAGTGACAGTCGTATTGACATTTTTTTTAAGCAAACTCTGTATGAATATATCCCTGCAAGAAAACTTCGAGCTTATCCGTTGGCACAACGCCGAAACCGGGGGTTCTCTAAACCAAACTTGACAAGAGATGACGGAAAATCAATTGTGGTAGTCTCTCGATATGGTGGCAACGTTTTTAATTAATCTTTTCACAATTTTTCGGGAAACTATAGCTACAAACATGCATACGAAACGTATGGAGCGAAGTCAGAAATTGCAATGCTTTCGTCCTGTCGGTATCCCATAACTCCTATTAATAAAAATACTGATTGGTTTGTACCATAGACTCTAGGTATTCTGTACCTCTTTAGACAGATATGCCATGTTTTTGAGGTTTGCACTTTGACCTTAGGATCTATTGTACCCTGCGCCCTAATATTGCACCTATTCGATCCCCAACACCCTTCGGATTTCCAAGAGGATGCTTAGTGTTAGCGAGCGTATATGATCTCTCACAGGGCTGTGCGAACCTAGGTGTCTAAATAGTCTTCTCGAAATGACATCACACTGGAAAAACAGGTATATTGGTGTCTCCGAGGCCGAGTCAGAGAAGCGACACGACTCATTCAGCCACATTCTCCGCCTGAGAATCGATAGAAAGCGAAGACCTGTAGTTATATGTAACCACTCGAAAGACGCAAAACTTGTGTCAGTTTTTGTGGACTTAAAACTTTCTTACAAAATTGCTTTAAACAGTTTACTCTATAATAATAACAGTGGGATGTTAGAGAGGTGTTCCACAAAAAAAAAAAGTGGTATGAGTCCAGTTAGCCCACCACCTATTGTGTTCCTGAAATATACAATAGAAACTCGACAAATGCGGCACAAATCGTTTTTTATTTTAAGGAAAATAATGCAGAACAGTTTTTGATGAACTGAACTTATCTGTGGAAAGAAAAGTGAAAAGAGCCACTTTTTTTTCTCAACCGTTCCATAGAATTTCGCAAATTCTGGTCAATCGAAATAACTGCGGGACAGAATTTGTTGAGTTTGGTGCTTACCTCAGAGCTTGCTGCTTAGCCGAACTTCTCGTATTATTTTGTGCCTTGTTGTTGTAACACAAATTGAGGGGTCTACGGTTTAACGCCGACTCCGAACGGCAGATTTATTTTGTGAGCAGTTTTTTCAATACAGAAATTTGTATGGATTATGTACTTCCTCCGGCCACCTAAATACCAATAATAGTGAAGTGCCAAGTCGACCGTTTTTTGGTTCTCTAGCACTCATTAAAAAAAAGTCGAGTCCGAACTGGAGTCAGTGAACGGGTATTTGAGTTCCGAGTTCGATATTCGAATACATTATAAATTCGAATTCGGATTTTTGCTTAAACTCAAATACAAATCGACTGTGTCGTTTAAGTTGAAATTAGCACAGCTCCGAGGTTTTTTTTTTTTGGACAGAAAGATTCGGAAGATGGAAAACAAAGTTTTATAGATACTTTTATGGGGTGTCTCGCTCTTAAGCAGATAAAAAGAGATGTATATGGTAATAGTGCTATGAAAGCAAGCATATACGAACATTTAATATAAAAATTTGAAAAAAAATCGAAAAGTTAACCTGAAATTGGTAACAGAAACAAATAATATATTTCAACTGCATATCGGAGTGAACTAACATTTAAAAAAAAAGTTCATCTCAGGAACAAGGAGAAATATATTTTATTTTGTCATCAAACCTCGATACTTTTTCCCGATCGACTTTAGTAATTACTGACGATATACACATGGTGAACATTTTAATCCCTTCATAATATTATCTTATTTTACATCACAAAAAAATCAACCCCAATAATAATCTGCACTGGGTAAAACAAATATGCCCAGACCTTTCTCTGCCATATTTTCACCAACTCATTGCTTCACTCGTGTCGTGGAAATTGTTTCAATCTATATTAATTTGTTCTGTGTAAAAGTCAAAGCAAATTGCAATTCTACACGCTGTCCAACCCGCACTGCAAATAAGGTTGTTCGTGTGCCCTGCCAAATGCAGCGGCGGGCATGAAATGAAATGTTTAAATTTTCTATGTAATATTTATAAATTTATTGCTGCATCGGTGAGTGAACGCAACGTCACAGACGCACACACACACACGCACACATTCGTGGGTGACAAATGTCGCGCGGAGTGTATATGAGTTTTCTGTCGAATATCTATGTACAATCTACATATATTTAGCAAGCGTTTTTGCAACATGCTGGCGGCCAATGAAATCTTCAACCACTCATGTTCAACAATTTGTAAAAAAAAAAACAATTATGCACCACACAATTTTAAGCATATGTGCATTTATTTCTTAAAATGCTAAGTGCATACCCGTGCAGATTTACATACACACATACATACATACTTAGTGTACGCTGCATTTAATTTAGCGGCACGCTAGCAATGAAGCTTGAATTTTGTAGACAATAGAATTCGTCGTTGAAATGCTAAAAGTGAATGCAAATTGCATTGAAAAGATTTTAAATTAATTTACTTTTTAAATGCATTTATTTTTAAATATATATTGCATAGATAAATAATATTTATATTTTAAAACTACAATTTATAGTTGTTTCCTATTTTTGCTATGGCTTGCCCACAAGAGCAGCAAGGCATTCACCTGTGCCATCGAATATTCGTACTTGTAGTTTTTAGGCGTAGCTGCATGTAGCTGCTCTCAATGAAACCTCGATTGAGGTGTGGTTGTTGTCTATCTTTTTGGGCGCATTTTAAATTGTGATCGCAAGTCATATACCAACATACATAGTATATATGTATGTAAATACCTATGTACACTCGTATGTATGTACATTTATATATAAATATGCTATTGCTATGCCTAACAACATGATGTTCGAACATTGGTTGTCGTCAACAAAAATGTTTGCAAATTGAATTATTGCTGTTTTCTGAGGAAAACACTTATAAAAAGTGCCAAATTCCCTTTGCCGCTTGACTTCGCACACATGTCGATATGTATGCTAATATATTCTCATAATAATGTTCACATTGTTATGAATAAAGGGTGTGTTTTTTAGAAGTCTAGAATTTCCTAGACCGTAATACCATGGTCACACGGCAGTGGAAAAAGTTGATTTGAGGAGATGTTCAATACAGCATTCCGTTTTACTAAACATTTTCTAACTGATTTTCGATGACAATTCCCAATTTATTTACCCTTTTACTCTAAGGGAATCCGATAACCGAAATGTCCCCCAGAGTTTCGAGCGTGTCAGGTTTACTTTTGAGCTAGATTAGGTTAGGTTGGGTTGATGTGATAGTCCTCTCGGGGGGAACTCACTTAGACATATGAAGGTGTCCTTTGTGATACCATTTATTGTTTTAACGGTAACGAAAAAGGTTAATTTGAGAAACGCTGCGTACTCCAAATGAAGTCTCGCAAGCTGTTGATTTCCCTCTCCCAGAAAGCTCTTCTGAAGGGTTAATGAACTAAGAGCCTAGGTACATAAACTCAGTCTGACATAGGCAGGGAAACTGGGTAGAAAATGAAAAACTGATTCCACCTGGTGATCCTCCAGCCAGCTGCGGAAGAAAGGGGTTACAGACTGATTAACCGCTTGACTACCTATCGGACATTGCCCGGTCAGAAGCCGACGAGAGGCGAGAGTTGTTGTTTAGTTAGCGACCGGATCTTCTTTGAACGCCTATGGTCCACTACCGACCTGCATGTCGTGATATTTGCCCAGCGCTCGCTGAATCGACATATACCCCATCTGTGCAATAGAGCTCCGTAGGTGGTCAGAGGAGCTATCATGCTCTTCCTGCAATGGGTGACATGCAGTTTTTTGCAATATCGCTATGGCCCAGCACCCAAATGAGTCCGATAGGAAAGTATTCAGATTCGGCTGATAGAGAAATCAGGCACTCCCCAATGAGTATCAGTATGACCTTGGTTGCAGCCTGGCTATCAGAGTAGATGTTTGCCCGTCTAAAGGGGATTACATTGGTATGCCTCCAATTGGCTGCCTCCTTGATTATCGCTTCCTCCACCTGAAACCCACTACAGTAGCTCGGAAACCTAAATTTCTGAATGAGAGTGAACTACTTGCAGAATACACCCCCTCCAACTCTTCCGTCCAGCTTCGACCCGTCCGTGAAGAAGTTCACCGACTCTAAACACCGCCTTTTCCCATTTCTCCCTTGGCGGGATGTGAGTGAGGAAAGATCCATTTAGAGTCAGGAACGCCAGACAGCTATATTTTTCTTTAGGGACGAAGTCAAAGCGGGCACGAAATCTAGAGTTCACGTAGGTTCAGTTGAAGCTGTAGCCATTGCTCTTTAACCGGGCTGCAGCTACCTTGCCGGTTATATCCACGGGCACCAGGTTGAGTATAACGTTGAGTGCAAGAGTAGCACCATAGATCGGCATGACATCCGCTCAGACTTTTGTAGTTGAGCAAAAATGATGCCATCAGGTCCCGGTGGTTTGAATGGCTTGAATGGCTTGAATGGCGCATCGCCTAGAGCAAGTGATGCTCCTCGACCAGGCCACAAGGTGGGGCATAGAGGACGCTCGATCCCATACCGGTGGCTCCACACCGCTCGAGGTTGTCGGAGAAAACGACACTCAAAGCAAAAGCGTGTTATCTGGCATCCGCTGACATCGAAATAACTCTTACAAGTCGTGGAAATTTATTTACAAATTCCATGCGTTCTATTATGCTGGCCACAATCCTCCATGTTTACTTCTAAGTGGCCTTACTGTGCATTATCACTAGAGGTGTGTGTGTGTCTGATCACCACAATTCTTCAACTCGACGCCGTTTTCAACAACAATTTTGAGTAAAGATTTTGGTCTACACCCACATTACTTAAGTCCAACTGATGCCCGACAATCGTTTGCTTGCGAGTGTATGAAGTCTTTGGTCTATGCTGAAAACCCTACTTCGACTAACTAATTGGATACCAACATTCGGCGCCTAAGCTGGCAAAAGTAGTGCAAAGTTGGAACGGATTTCATAAGATGCAGTCGCGGTAAGCATATCACCATAATTGTGCTCAAACACTAAATGCCATATAATTTACTATCTATTACAACAAAAATATTGACTATTTAATTTATACCTCTAAAAACACACCCATTATATATTTTTTACACTATTGCAATGTATAAAATTTAAGGAAATTAAAATGCTGGCATTAAGAAGATATTCAATAGCAAATCAACAGGTTTCGCGTGCGAAAATTTTAGAAACCATCATATATGTACATATGCATGCATTATATTTATATGCGCATGTATCTGTGTACAAATATTCAAAAATTACATTATAAAGTAATATAAATAATAACGAAAATCATATATTTGACTTTCCATTGATTCCTTGTAACTTTAGGTATGTACTGGAATCCAAAATACGCAATGCTTCAATACGCACGAAAATTTTTAAATACATAGTCAGCGCTATCGCTAAATCTATCTACCTACACGGCCTCGTTCATTTCTAGGGATTGAATGCATCCCTCAAAAATTTTGTCTTAATTTTACTCGTAAAAATGTTTTTCGAAACATCGCTTTCCTTAACTATAATAGCAAAAGCCATTGAATCCATTTTTTCCGCCAATTTAGTTCTAAAATATTTGAAAATAGAAATTTCGAAAGTTTGCTTAATGTTTTTTTTTACTTTTTGTCTGCTGATTCCGAATAATAAAAATTAGTAATAACCCCCGGAAATCGGGGGAAAATCTACAATTTTTTATGAAAACATACATACATATTTATTTAGGTAAGTACTATTTTTAGAATCCAAGATATTCTAATTTCATCAGCATAACTTGAATTTACATACAAATAGCAATGAGTTAACAATCTATATACTTAAAATAAATGATAGGCGTTCTCTTTGATCGGACTTAACACCAAAACTACTGAATCAGTTAAACCCGAAATAATAACTGCATGTCTGGTCCCATTTTAGGCTATACGAAAAGTCGCTAGGTGGCAGTGGACTCAAGTTATTTATAAAAGTCAGATTCGAAATGTGTACTATTTTTGGAGTTCATAATTGTTAAACTAATTTAGGAAATTCGAACCTTAATTTTAGTTTAGGTATGAAATCTTTATAGGCAAATGGGAACAGGTTTTTATTTTTTATGCTCTGCTTAGTCTTATATAAAAACATATCTTCTTATATATAAAAATCTCGCCGTCGGCAAGAACCTGTACCGATTTTCTTAAAATTTTGTATGTGTATTTGGTAGGTATGCGAATTGGTAGCAAAGTATATTTTATGCTTGGGAGGGGGTTGCCAACGGTTTTAAAGGTCAAACTTAATTAAATTATACGCAAGTTATATGAAATAGCAAAATATGAGTGTCATGGCTGATTCGCTAGGAGTAAGTTTAAAGGTATATTTTGAAGCCACCTTGCCACCTTTTTAAAATACAAATTTCATTAAATTATACGCACGGTTAAAAAATAGCAAAATATGAGTGTCAAACTGTTCGTCTCGTCGCACCTGCATATCTATGTATATTTTTGAGAGGGAAAGCCACATGAAAAACAAATGACTTTTTTTGTTACATATGCAAAGGGAAATTAATAAATAACTATGTATATACAGAACGCAACGTCTGGCGAGTTTTCCAGCGTCAAAATAAAAATATTTCGACGCAAATATTTCAAGAGTGGTTAAATGAATCTTAAATATGAAAAGATTGATTGATGTTTGGCCGGTTTTCTCCTAAAATTTGTGATGTTCGTCTTGATGTGGTAATACTAAATGAGGAGCATACAGTTTTATGCCGACTCCGAAGGACATACATATGATGAGATGTTTACTCATGGCAGAAATACATTCGTAGGTTTGCCATTTGCCTGTATGCCATTGTCCCATATGTAAATGAGAAATAGTAATTAAAAAATTGTTTTATTTTTTATTCAATAACTTACTTAATCAAACTTACATAAACTTACTCAAAAATAAATTAGTTAAACAGGCACAACATGACTTATCATTTGATTAATAATTTGTTATAAGTATATCCTCAACACAAATTGGCAATCACGTACGTATTTAAATCCACCAGCAAATACAAAACATATATATTTAATTTTCATTTTCATTTCATTTATTGATTAACACATAAGTACAGTAAGAGCAAAAATGTCTTTTGTAGTAAAACAATATAAAATACAGTAGTGAACACTTATGTACATAAAATAAACAAATAAATAAGTACATATGGAAATTTAGTTACAAATTATATTAAAAACAATATATATTATAAAAAATAAAAGTAAGGATTTGTTTATTATTCAAATGTGGTTAAGGGGTTCCTAAAACATATACTCAAAGTGTCACGATGTGCGTGGAACAAACATCGTCACCTTGTTTTATCTAGGGTAAATAGCAAGACTGTCATTCCATAGAAGCAGAATTCTACTTATTAAGGATTATGATCCGTAGGAACAACGACGACTTAATATTCACTTGCGACAAATCTGAACATATTTTTATTGAAAAGGTGATTGTTATACAAATTTTGGATCGTTGAACATGAAAATGAGTTTTATTTAATTTACCAAAGAACCATTTTCGAGATATAGGCAAAACCCCTATTTTCGAGGTCCTTTCGCAGTTATTCCCAAAAACCTCCAGTATAGCAAATTGAGAGCACACTCAGAAAAGTTTCATAACGGAAATGTAGAGCATCAGAGCGCCTAAATTGGTTAGCAAATGTCAAAGGTATTACAAATTAAGTGCAAGCGGCCGATTTAAATTTTTCTACATTCACTTTTTCTGTTGAAAATCTACCGAAAAATTTTTAATTTCATGATGGGACAGCCGATTGCAAATTTTATTATTCAAACCGTTTAGATTCCTATAGATTTTCTAACTGACTGATGGTTAAGAAATCCAAAAAAAATTGCGTACTTCTTTGAGTTGCTTTTTAGGTTAAATTGTTTTTGGAAATAACTGCATAAGAACCTCGGAAAAACAGGTTTTACCTATATCTTTTGCCTATATCTTGGAAATGATTTTTTGGAAAATTAAACGAAACTCATTTTCGTGTTCAGCGACCCAAAAATTAGTCTAAAAAACACTTTTTGATAAGGTACTTTTTTCGTGTAAACTTGTGCTAATTATTAATAATAATGAATTTTTGCGACCTTACTACTTTAAATTTGTCTTTTGCCCGATCGAGGTGGTAGTGGGATGCTAATAAAAACAAAACCTCTTATTTTTTCCAATATATTTCGGTCACACTGCGGTAAGAGGGCAAATGATTTAAACATCTGCTGTCTGACGTGGAGCTTTGTATTGACCTCAGTTTGAAAACATATGGGAGGAAATAAAGGTTTTTGTTTTTATTAACACCCAATGTCCACCCTTGACCTCGAGCCTTCAAAACATAAATTATTTATGAATGTCATTGGGAAAAGTTTTAAACCAAGAATAACGATTATTTTTAATCGAAACATAAGAATTATAAAATACACATCAAACAATGAAATTTGAACGAAAAAATTGAAAATGTGAAAATAACGTTTAAATTATTATTTATGCTCTAAACAAAATTTTAATCATGTACCACGATTTACTGGTGTTCAAGGGTTAATCTAACCTAACCACATGCGTCATTCATTTTGCCTATTTTCGCATGTTATAATAAAAAATATGTACGTAGGTATGCATGTCACACATTACCATTGTTGAATTGACCATTTTGAGGTAGTTACTTCTTTCCTTGCCTTTTCACGAAAAACAGGTGGGACACTCGTTAGGAACTAATTAACGTTCGCAAGTAATAAATGCAAAATAACACACACGCACACTTTTACCGAATGAAATGGGCAAACGCCTATCGTTATACTGCAATTTATTTTGCAAAATTTTCGATTACCCGTTTTTGTTTTTTTGTTCTTCTATTGCGTCGCCTACGACAGGAGCAAAGGTGCGAATGATGGACGCTTGTCGTTTGGCGTGAATGAATTTGAATTCTTCCCGTTTTGAATCAGTGATACGACTAAACTGGACGATGTAGACTGCGAGTCAATTTTCCACATCAACTCACACTAGCAGCATACATATGACTGGTAAAAAAAAATATATACATATTTACCAATACACCCACAATACACATATTTGGACTTGACAGGCATTTGAGATGCGCCGATTCCCTATCCTACCCTCTCCTACTCTCTGTGACGGTTTATGCCGGACAGCCAGATTGCTTGCTGCCTGCTGGCTGGCAGTCGCTGATCAGATTGCCGCGTCAGATATTTTGAAATGTTTTCTTTTGGAAAACTACTATAAATCTCATTAAAATACCATTTATTTGGCTAAGCTCCTACAATAACTACAATAATAATAAAAATACAGTCAATTTGCAGTATTCTAAACAAGAACTCACAGCGTGTACAAAAACAACAACATGCAGCGGAAACATTAAACCATAAGAGACATCAGCGTATAAACCTTGTGGCATTGGGTGTGTGTAGGAAATTTGGAGGAAAGTAAAGCGGATACTCATGTCTACATGCAAATACAAACATACATACGAACGTCGTAAGGTCTAAAAGTTTTTGTCCTAAACAATAAAATGAAAGGTAAGTTTTCTATACCCTTAAGTAATAACATAAATTTTTTATTTCAAGATGAACCAAAACAGCTGAGCTCACTTCATCATCATCGTAATATTTTTTTCTCGCAATTCGGTTTTGAATATCGAGAATAAATAATAATCACTTTTGGGGGATGATCGAGTTCAGTGAATCCGCATTTCTAAATGATAGAATTGCAAACCCTCCTAGCTAAAGTTAGGAATGAAACGATACGAGCAAATACAAGTGCATGCTCGATAATTTTCATTTAACATGGTACATATGTACATGGTACAACATGGTACGATACATTTTAATCAAGCACAGGGTGGGTATCGAAAACAATACTAGAAACATGTCGAAATCCGATACTAATGCAAATTTTACTTTGGAATCACTTTTTCCAAGTTTTTTAGTAAAATTTCATTCATATCATTTTGTTTCATGCCATTCACACTTCGCTTCGTTGCAAAATAAAATCTTTATTTTTTCTATTTATTGCCTTCTAGTTTCATTTTTTAAATTTAAAAGCCTAGTAAAAATTATTTCTATGAAATACTATATGTTATTCCCTTATTTTTTATCATTTCCATTCAGTATTTGGATGATTTCCTTTTTTTCTCGTTTGACTTTTTTCTGACTACTTTTGGTGACTAAAAAGTGAGTTACGATATGACTAAAAAGTGATGATAAGTTTTCATATCTTTTAGTCCTCTTTGGCTTCTGTTCTCATAGTCATATTTGATTAAAAACTGATCTCATATTTTTAATCGCTCAAATTAAAAAATGCGGCCGGATTTCTGTTCTTTAATAAGTATATTCTACTTTGCTGTCGAAAAATATATTTTAAGCCATGAATTTCAAATTGACAGAATTCCTCTGGCTTGCAATGTCTTTTTATTGTAAAATATCTTTCAAATTGTATTAAAAATAATTAAACCTCTAAATAATAGCTAAAAAACGCAAAGGGTTCAATAACCGCATTTTCGCAGATTTCGCGAAAATTCGTACTACGATTCATTAGCCCGATTTTGGGTGAAATTTTTTCTAATGGCACATTTTTAGTTAAATTTCAAACATTATTGTAGAGTTTTATACTTAAAATTTTAAAATATTAAGTATTTAAATATTACGGAGAATGTATTTTTAGGCTAAAAATTTTGTATAATGTATAGAATATCTTCATAGCCAATAGGGTCGATAAAAGTAAATATCGATACTTAAGATGCCATATTTTTCAGATGTCGATTCATCTTGCAAGTAAAAGTATCGACACCTGCATGTTACCATTTCATCCCAAGCCAAAGTTTTTCTCGACTTTTTGCTTTAATTGTATCTCGCGATTGATGTAGCACCATAGGTAAAATTCGTTTGAAATATCAAAAGATTGTAAATGTTGAGTTACTCCCTCGATTCCCTTTTTGGCATATTATCTCGATATATGTATAGCCATCGTTTTATCGCCAGTAAAAATTGAAAGCAAACAATTTTTCAGTCTGCTTTCACAAAAGGATAAAAATTGAGTACAGCACTTTACCCGGTTTTATTTTTTATAGCGTAAACGGTTATGTAACCCATCTTGCACTGAGTTCATTCATGCTCGAAAGTTTGTGAAGTGTTCTGAGCCTTGTTTTTTAAAGTCCGGTATCCTCCACAAATTTGATGGTTCGATCGGTAATGGCTTCGAATGGTCGTTTTGGGCGCGATTCATCATCAACTGATTCAATTATTTTCCTAAACGAATTGGAATTTTACGATGGAATGGGAAGGACCGAAAAGCGCGTACACAGCATCCAAACGTTGTTTTATCTACTATGGTTTCTTTTGTTAAAAATTTATGCACGCTGAGATACACGATTGTTTGTATTTCGCACTTTTCATCCACTGTCTGAATTTATTACACCACATATGTATATTTTGTTACGAAACACAATAGGTACATCATTTTTTGTAGTGTGTATTAGGTAACGAAAAGTCCAATAGTTTAACTAATGTCATTGAAGCTGTGATTTTTTCACAAATCCAATATGAGTAGACCAGAAACTTTTGAACATTAGTATACATATTAAATATAATTAGGATTCTGAAAAGGTATATTTTTGAATTTTCTAAAAACTATCAATTGCTTACTTTTCTCTATATTTTAATTTTTTAAAGAGCAATCACATATTTACATGGGAATACATACGTATGTACTTGTGCGGCCACCGTAGCCGATTGTATAACCGGGTATGAATCTCGGTCGGGCCAAATAGCATCAAAAATTATAGAAAATATTTTTCTAATAGCGGTCGTCTCTTGGCATGCAGTGGCAAACCTCCGAGTATATTTCTGCCATGAAAAAATTTCTCACAAAAATTATCTGCTGTTGACGTAAAATTATGGATCCCTCATTGTGTGGTACAACCCCAAGATGCATACCACAAATTGTAGAAGTTCGACTAAACATCGAGCTATATGATGTAATATTGAAATTTACTGAAATATACCTGTGTTCATAAAATAATAGAAAACTTTATAGACAGCTCTTAACAAATTCGTATTTTCTTATTTAACTTTAATTTTTTTAATAAAAATATAGATAATTTTATAAAAAAGAAAGAAGTCAAAGTTGCACACTTTCTAGAGGTTTTTAAAAAAATTGTAATACATTTTCAAGTACACGGTTTTGTAGCTCAATCAATTTTACTACAACAAAGTTTAAATCTCAATTGGCTAGAAATTCTTGCTGATTTTTTATAATTTTTTTTTGTTTTTTATGCTGACGGTATTTTGCCTTTTCTTTCCTTTAACACATGAAATGAAATTGACTGCTTTATGAAAGAAAATTTCCATCTATCTATTTTGTAGACTAACTAGCTGACTTCATTTTATAACTTTAAACAACAATTTAATCGTACGATTTGTGTTTAAAAAAAAAATTTCGTTACGTTTGCAAGAACAAAAAACACCAAATATTCAATCGGGCAAGACGCGAAACCGATTGAGTTCTACCCACCCTAGTATCATGAACTATCTATATCTTAATTCTATGTCGATTAATTAATCGATACCTTAACATCCTCAAAAAAAAAGGACCGATGGAAAATTTACTTCATTTTGATGTCGTAATTTTTTCTTGAAATTGCAATATGAGTAAAGGTTTCTTCAAAAAGAAATCTTATGTCTCCAAAGGTATTTCTTTAGCGCCAATGCATTCCCTTTTGGCAACAGTTTTTCCTCCATCAAGCAAATTTGTTTTGAGTGATTATGTTCTTCTATTTAAAAATCTCTTTAGTTCTTATTATAGAGTTGCACAAATATAGACCAACCTAATATTCGTGTATTCATTCGTTCTTTTTGTAGTTGTTTAGTTAAAGACATGGGATTCCTTGTAAATAAGTATTCCAAAAATTCAACTTCATTATTTTGTTTAAAATTGTTTTAACCTGACTTTATTGGACCCCCAATTTCTTAACAGATTTAAAATATTTAAGTTAAGTAAATAGTAAAAGTATACTCATATACGAGTATGCGTTAAGTACTTAATTGCAAAATAATTATTTCCCTCTGACATTTGATTATTAATATTAATATGCTTTGCTTTATGAGTTGGTAAAATCCTTTGCCCACAGAGCTCACCCACAAACAAATTTAAGTTCATCCATTTACTAAACTCATATGTATAAATATTTATGTATTTATGTATCCAATTGGGTAAGTTTTCTCTCACTCAAATTTGCGGAACTGTGTAATAAATAAAGCGGGAGTCAAAATATTGCGATGCTGTCACTTAAACTCGTAGTTTCCCACAACAAATAGATGGGAATAAATGACATCAATATTTTACTAAATACTTTTTTGGCATAACAAAGAGATTTAGAATTATTTACGTCAAAAATAATTATCTAGCGTTGGGTTATTGATATCCTTTTGCAAAGTACTCTTTGGCGGATGAATACTGGAGGTTTCCATAATATAAGGCTACTTTAGAACCAAGAGCAAAAAAATATTTAATTTGAGTAGTAAAAAAAATGTACGTACAAAGAATTTTACTCCCCGTTCTCATCCTCGTGCTTTGATACTCCTACGGATATTACCAATCCGAAGCAAATATGGGTAGGGATAGAATCGGTGGATTTTTCGTCTTGTTTCTGTTAATTGGAGGATCCAATGTTTCTCCTTAACTTACTTACTTACTTACTTACTTAATTGGCGCTATAACCGCTTAAGTGATTTTGGTCGAGTGCAACAAATTGCGCCAGTCGCTCCTTTTTCCTGTTAAGTAGCGCCAATTGGTAATACCAAGTGACATCAAGTCTTTTCTCTTCCACTAGCAACATGCAACAAGCTGCTACCGCTTTGAATACCTTCAGGGCTGGAGCGTTTTCGTCCATTCGCACGACATGTCCCAGCCAACGTAGCCGCTGTATTTTAATAAGCTGTACTATGTCAATGTTGCTATAAAGCTCATGAAAAAATCCAATAAATTTCAAATATTCCAAACAACGTTATCGCCGTTTTTCATGACCCCCAACATTTCATTTATTCAATCAATCTGATCGGTCTTGTTTGGGCTCTCTGAACTGCAGGTCATACTGTTATTAAAGGGCAGGAGATGGCGGACAAATACAAGAAAAATATAGAAAATACAGCATTATTTTTGTCTAATACTCATTGTGGAGCATTGTCGTATTAATCTACATGGCGCAATTCAAAACAAGTCTTATCAAAGAGCGATATAAACTTAATTACTTGCATTTTTACAGTACACTTCAAAATTAATTATCTCCTGATTCAATTCCGAATCTACTCGAGTGGTGATATTTTTTATATAATTTCAGGCATAATTCGAGACTACTTCAGAACCATTTCGGAACTCGTGCCCCTAGGCCCGAAACGGTTTCCAAACAGTTCCGTATTTCAAGACCTAAAAAAAATTTGTCTCACTTATAATTGCTATGCAAAGACCTTTTTATATTATAAACTACACTGGTTTATACGAAAAAAGTACTTAATTTAAAATGTGTTTTTTTGGCAAACTTTGGGTCGATAAAATTTATGCGAGTTTTTAGCTACTTTTTGGCATTCAACTGATTCTGAGAGTTAGAAAATCTATAAGAACGTGAATTTTTTTTCTGAATTTTATGCTAAACACAGATCAGAATTTCAATTCATAAAACGGGGTTCGAAAATATTGAGCAAAAGTCAACATCTGTTGGGACAAAGTTAGGAAACACCTTCAGCACCCTGTGTCTCAAAATATAGACGTGATGAAATAATTTCGGGTACCATTTTCAGAATCAGTGGACCCGAATCCATATAAAATATGATGTTACATCTAATGTATGTATATTCCGGCTATTGCCCCGTTAAATGAATAAGTTTTTGGCAGATTTTTAATAAATCGATTTGCGCGCGCTTACGCTCCAAATTTTTGTACTGAAATTGTCTTTCAAAAAATTATTTATAATAATTATTTTTAATAATTTTTTTTTTTTACAAAATTCATCAATTAAAAATAATAAATAAAAGTGAAAATTTTCTAAAAAGGCCAAAATGCCCTTTGAATGTAACTCAAAAATTACTATTTCGATTTACACAAAAAAATATCAGCGTAACGAAATCGAATGTACCCATAGAAGGCAAGCTTTATTTGCTATTCTGAAGTCTTGTGGTAATAACTGCAAAAACACTTCGAAAACATGGTTTTTGCCTACAACTCAAAAACGCTTCTTTGGAAAAATAAATGAAGCTCAGTTTTGTGTTTAGCGACCAAAAATTACTCCAAACACTTTTTTCTTTGAAGTACAACCGATTTATCGAATATTTGTTAACTAGAGCTGCCGATGACTGAAAAAATGTTTTATAATTATAATCCAAAGACTTTTGTAAAATAACCAGTCCCCAAAAAATATATATTTTTGCTTTATTAATTTTTTTTCTTTTTCCTATAATAGTTATATCTCTGGAAAAAAAAACTGTGATACAATTTTTTTCCGACATATAACTTAATACATATATTAAATATGTAGATTTTCAAAGTGAAAACCAACAAACCCCTCAGTCAGTGTTTCTTAGTATATGTGTGTACTTTGGTTCATTTTTTGGTATAACAACAACACTCAAATAACAACCGTTACGCCACGCCAAGCATGCGGTCGAAACGTCCCTAAAAGCATTAAAAAGGCTTTGGTAGATTAGTAGCACGTGGAAAGGACCGAATTTCATTAGAAAACAAAATTGATGCATAGATTTTTTGTTTGCTTTTTTGTCGGCTTAAATTCTCTAACGAAAACTTTGCCAAGAAAGCAGACGCTCTACAAGCAGCATAGAAAAACAAAAAAAACTTAGTGTCAATACAATGTGAAGGTATTTTGCAAAAAGCTACAAACTCTGAACAACAGCTAGAAAATAAGAAAATACTTTCATATACATATACTCAAAATACGCACGTTTACTTGTACATATGTACATATGTATGTAGATAGATGTAGATATGTAAGTAAATGTGTATGTGTGCATGTTTGAAAGTACATATATATGTACATATATTAACAGATTGCCATAGACTAGATCAGATAAGAATAGGATGCACTTAAGAGGATTTCTGATGCCAAAAGCGCAATGCAGTCCAAAGCAAAGGCAAAGCACTGCAAAGTGCAAGTATTTGCAATACATACAAACATAGTTACATATATACATACATATATATCTAAATGTAAAATAAGATAGACCAATGAACTAAATTTCACAATTATAAACAGCGGTATTTATGAAAATGCTTCTATGTCTCTGGGTTAGTGGGCTTTGTTCCACGTTAGATGTTTTTTGCTTTGCTTTATGTTCAACCAATCGGTCAAGTGCAATTTCAATTTGCCAAATGTATTTTTGTTGTGTTTAAAAATTGTCTAGATCATAAAGCAGTTTAAAAGAAAATTTCAAAAATATTAAATTGAATTTTATAATGTACTAGTTGGTGGTTTCAGTAACACAACCCACTTTTTTTGATGTTTTTTTTTTGTACGACTATTGACTAGAAAACTATTAGAATCCCACGTAGGCAATCGACTATATTTTCGAAAAATGAATAATATACTTATGTACATACATAAAGTATTTCTCGCCTGTATTACCCATAAAAAAATCACGAAATTCAGTGCTAATGAATGGGTATTGTTTTTTTTTTATAAAGATCTGATCCGAAACCGTAAATTTAAAGCAAAATACTGCGTAGTTTGCTTTTATAAAAACCTAGAAATTACGCAATCACAATTAGCAATACAAGGCGAATTCATATAAGGTGGTGTTAAGCAAGCAGCTGATTTGATTCGCTTGCTGAGCTGAATGTCAAAACTATGTGTTTATTGTCATTCATACTATTAGTGTACATTTTTGGTTTTATGCGCTTCATTGAAAATTAAAAAAAAAAAATTATAATTATTGACAGTAAATTTATACAATTTACACAGTATTTATAAACGGGATACTTATATCGTCAATATGGTTATATATGTATGTATTTCAAATACTTCACCAGTGTTTATAAGCGAGAAACACTGTGCCTATGTAGATCGAAAAGTCATTGTGTGCTTTGGTAAATTCGTCAAACACTGACATTGAAATAAACATTTAAAGCATTCCAACTATTTACTTAAATATTAATTAACATATGCCGCCGAATGTTTATTTTGTTTTTGTATACGCGCATACGTTGAAAAATGCTAGCAAAACCACGCAGAAAATTTGAGGTTAGATGACACTAAATTTAACAGCGTCAAGCGATGGATCGAAAATTAGATGCTCTAGAATGGCACTGTAAAAAAGTGCTCAAATATAATATTTTTTCTCCAAATTAGTAAATATTTCTTAAGCGTTATTTCATGCTCATATTTATTTCTTTTGATAGCTGTTTTTTCAATCCATACAATTTTTTTTTGAGTAATATGTTTTTTTTTTTTTTTTTTTTTATTTAATACGTTTATTTGCAATCTATTTTAAAATAATAAGCAAATTATATAATTAATTAACAAAATTACTTATATTATTGAACTTCATTGAGGTCAATAATAATATACATGTGTACTTACTTATGTGCAACTCCGACTCTTTTGTTACATTTTAATACATTTTAATTTTATATTTAGCTTATATTTAAGTTCTAAATTTGAGTAATATAAAACGTTTTTTACAAGCAAATAATGCATTTCTCCTTAACTCATGCTAGTGGGTAAACAAAATCCAAAGAATTTTTTACGGCTTTTAAGGGGAGTGAATGATAGAGAAACTAAGAAACTCTACCATATACGAACGAGTGGAAAGTCAAAAGCAAGGAACGGGAGGGAGCGTGATATTTCCAATTCCATCAAAAATATAAAACTAAAATTTAAATAAAACAAAAAATGTTTACATGCTAGGTAGAGTACAGAGATCAGCATTCGTTGGGGTGATAGGGCCTTGGGAGAAGGTCCTGCGGATGTCTTAAATATTATAACTAATCTCCTGCATATAGATTTTCATATAATGCATTCCGTATCAGTACCAGCTGTATGGCTCCGAGAACTGGGCCTGTGGAAGGAAACGATAAAAGGGAATAGTAAAGTTATTTCTCCCCTTCCCGCCACGATCAGAGTATATGCAGCCACGAATAGACTTAGACATACGCCATTTAAGGTTATAGTCCCGTCGAGATCTGAAAGGGATGGATATGTCCGACTGGAATTACCATATATACACTGGGGGTTCCAAGATGGAGCAAGGTGTTGAGGCAGAAACCTTTGCAGCTTTACTGGGAAAGGAGAGATCTAACCGCCTGCGGCCAAATTTGCTCCGGAATTTTTCACAATCAAATCGAAGCTGGTTAAGCAACGCAGGACTCTATTGAACGGAGTCTGCAACCAGCTCTCAGTAGATTTAATTTGGATTCCTGGGCATCGCAATATAGGTGGAAACGAGGTAACCAATATGCTTGTCAGATAGTGTTCAGTGGCAACCTCAAATGAGGTGGCGACTCCAGTCCCAATAGGTTTAGTTATTAGGTGCATGTGACTTCACCACCTTCAGCGATCTGCTCGCTGTTGACGCACAGCGCCAGGATGCCGAATTGCGAAATTAACATGGTCCAAATATGATCTTAAGACAACCTTCTGGGGTTAGCCTAATGTCGCGCGACTCGGGGCAGTTCTCAGAGGGCACTTGTCGATGAAAACCCACGCCAGGAGACTTGGTACTGCCTACAATGACTACTGCAGAAGTTGCAGAGATGTAAATGAAGAAGAGAAAGTACAGAATCTCCTGTGTAGGTGTCCGGCACTAATGAGGGCATCCAAGCCCACTCTGAGGGCGTTTGGGTATAATAAGTTGGTTAATATTAATTGCTAATTGGAAATAATCCGAGGTTCGAGGCACTCAGTTGCGTTGAGCTCCTTCGGCGTCATTCTAACCTAATCTAACCAAAACAATTTTGACATTTTCACAGTATAAGTCCAAGATAGAGAAAGAATTCAGCTCATGGGGCGCTACCACCCTATTATGAATTCGCTTTTAGTTGTATGGTATTACAGCAGTGTAGCAGTTGTTCTCACAAACCTTTCACAATAAATAAATGATCGTTGTCAAAGCGTTTATTTCTCGCTTTTCGGACAAAGTTACAAATGTCTCGCAAAGCTTAAGAGTTTTTGTCATCCGCTTTGGCGTATTTTTGTTAAAATTATAATCTTCGTCCCTCGTTTAGTTATGGATGCCATGATTAGATTTGAATTGAATTAAGGTTTTAAAGAATAATCTTTAGAATACTGATATACTAATTTTTTTGTGTCGTTGATATTATACGAAATATTTGCTTATTTCCGGATAAATTTTGAAACACAAAAGTGCAAGTTTTTTAGAAACTTGCCAAAAAAACAACGGTTTAAGGCAAACATTTTTTTTTTTTTAAAGTTGACTCTTTTCGTTTACGGAAATGCTCAAAAATATATTCAATGATTTAGTTTTTGATTTTTTTGACACAAACTCAAGTTGTTTACTTTTGTTTGATATATGAATTGGTTGATATCTTCTAGGTACGTTTATTTAATTACAGTATATAATAGTTCATACTCAGGGAATTCTCGAACAAAATAGAGCAGCCCATTCTAAATAGAGAGGTTAAAAGTGGTATTGGATACATGCGCCTTTGCAACTTATCCAATTACATTTTTTGTAGGGAATATTTATATTCCATCTATCTATAACAATTCAATATTTTTTATTAGCAGTTTTGATCAGCTGCTAACTAGTCCGTAAACTACTTACTAGTCAAGCAAGTGAAATGAAAAACTGACGAAGCTACCGGCGGGTGACGCTGTAGCTATTTGGGCGCTACATATTTTGTTGGCATGCCAATTTGTTACCCAAAACGTTTAAGTAATTTCGTACGTCAGTATTTTCTGCTTTAGTTTTAAATTATTTTTATTTGTCATTTAAAAATATATGTTTCCATATTATAATTTTCTTTGCTGCAGTTTAGTGATCGCTCAGGCTTTCGCATTCATAAATCTTCATTAGCAAATAAACACTCGCTGGTGATTAATCAAAGTGTTGACACTTTCTCTAAAAATTTAAATACATACCGACTCAGGACTTTTTTTTCTTATTATTAAACAAGATAAATCGAGCGAGACGTGTTTTTTTTTTGTTGCATATATTTAGTTTAAGTAACTGACGATAACTAAAAACCTATATACTAAATACACTACTCGTACAATAGAGAGCTTGTGTACAACCGCCCTTCTCCTTTGTTTTGATATTTACATATTAAAACAGCAACCTAGAATTTGCTCTATCTCAGATTTGGTAAACATATTTCATCTTTTATTCTAATTTAACCTACACTGGGCTGAAATACCACCTAAAATGTCCTTTACATCTGAACAAAATTTAGCTGATTTCTTTATGATTTTATTTCAATAAGAAGCCCGCTTATTACGAATAGATATGTATATATTTTCAATAAAATCAAGAAGATAATCTGACCCTTAAAACTAAGATAAACACTTTTTTAATAAAACCTAGTAGATAGCCTATAAAACTAAGATGGAAACCTCTTAATGTAGTTAACCCTGCTGTTAGGTTAAGACCATTTGGTCCAATTTTTTTTGTTTTCTTTGTAACTTTGGAACGGTGATATATATTGTCTAAATTTTTCAGCTCAGGTGGTCTTTTTATAAAACAATATTATGTGCGAAAATTTAATTCTCTGACTTAAAACTGGACTAAGATAAATTGAAAATTACGAATCTTAGGTTAAGGGACCATTTGGTCCATAGTATATTTTCTTTGATTTTCTTTACATTAATTTTCCAAAAATAAGTATTTATTAGTTTGTTCGATATTTTTTGGCACTACATGATGAGCAAAAAAATGTTTTTCGGTTGGTTTTGCAAATAAACGCACTGCAAATGGAGCATTTTACATCAGACTTAGACTTGCAGCAACTACAAATTCCTCGCTTTCGAGCTCCTGAACTAGAAGCATTTTTAGAGCAGGCCACTGGTGCTGGGTTTTACCAGAGTTGAGTAAATAATAAAATAATAATATTTAGCAAGTATTGAACCAAACTAAATATAAAGACTAAGATTAAATTGTTATTTTGTATGAAAACTGCAGTATGGACCAAATGGTCCTCTAACCTAAGATTCGTAAGTTTTTTTTAACCTAACAGCAGGGTTAAGAAGATGACCTGTGCAATTAAGATGAAATTTTTTTCAATAAAGCTAGTAGATAACCTGTAAAATTAAGTTGAAAACCTTTTCTGAAAATAAATTTTTTAAACTGATTATTATTTAATTGTTTTTAAGTATTTATATATTATTATAACAGGTTTAACATATTTGCTTATAATAGTAGAAAAATTAAAGTAAATATAACAATTGACATTGCCGTTTCTATAACTTTAGTACAAGTTTAGAACGACATTTATTGCACAATCGGCATATGTAATACTTATAAATGCTCAAGATAGACAACGAGAGAAAACGAGAGCGTCACTATTGACATTTATTTTTGAAAACAATGATAACTGTATTCATTGAAAACTTCTGGAATCAGTAAAACAAACATTTTCATTTTGAAAATACTCGTACATAAATCCAAAAAACAATATTCATAAAGTTAAATTAAAAACAATATAAAGTTGATTATTCACAAAGTATGGATGTATGTTAGGACATTAAAAGCAAAATTTTTATTAAAAATGACACCGTGGAAAATTTCGGCACGTGGGCGGTTAGTTTTTTTTTATATTTTAAATTTATACTTTGTTTTGTACCTGTATGGGAGGGAGGTGTATCTCCTCGCTCCCACCTGGCTAGGCCCATACCAGTCATTAGCTACATGTAGATGTATTCAGATAATAAGTAATTAATTTACTCGCGTATTATTTTGAACAGTAAACAAATATATAAGTACATATTACAGTTGGTTTAGCTTTACTTTTTTTTAATATTCGTATTTCTATACCAGGCAACCTTTTAGGCAGTGGATTACCAAACGATGTTCCGAAAAATCATAGGCTTGAAAAGGTTGAACCCGAATAGTTTTATTTAGTCAAACCAGTACACTAATTACTTTCTGCATATATTCCGATTTGCTATAAATTTGTAGGCTTTGCTTTGAATGGGTTTTTGTTGTACACTGAATAAGATAAAAATAGCACTGAAGCACTCAAGATTTTAAATTTTAACTCATTTCATTTTAGTTTCCTTATTTTATTTTGAATATCAAATACAACAAACATTTCAACGCTGGAATAAAGACACAAACCTAAAGTTCTATTTTGAAAATATATATCGCATTGTTTATTCTTAGTCAAGCATTTTGAAAAAAGCTTTTTATTTATAAAAATCTTTATTTTTGGAGGTATTTTCAATCGATCCAGCTCACGTTACATCTTATGGGCATGGCATAAAAGGATTATAATTTACTATGTTAATGATTTGAGCAGCAAGCAAAAATATTAATTTTCCAAATTGCCGTAAAGTTCGACCCTTGTGTACAGCTCCAATAACAACTGGTGGAAAAATACGCTGGGTATATAAAGTTCGGTGTATACTCCTTTTCATAGCCAGAGCAATTTAATAATTAAAGCAACATCTTTCTTCAGTTGAAAATAAGCTCTTGAGGCGTGCAGAGTGTTAGTTCCGTGTTTTTTTCTCCTAACCGAAAAAGTAAAACAACAAATTTCATAATGAAAGTAAAAGCCGCTTTGCTGTTTTCGCTAATTGTGTGTTTACTTTTCAAGCACATTCACGCTGAACGGCCAGGTTGATATCTGAAATTTAATTTTATCATTTAAATCAACATAACTATGTACATATGTATTACTCATACGGTGCAATTTGTTTACTTTTTTTTTACGTACAATCACTTTCAGCTCACTGTTTGCAGCCACATCCAAATGGATATGGCCGTTGTGATATGATCATCACTGGGTTCTACTACAATGCCGATCGAAATGAATGCGAGCAATGGGAAGAGGATGGATGCGGCGTTGAAGGGGGAAATTCATATGACTTTTTAGAAGATTGTAGGAATGATTGTATTGAAGTTAATTAATTAATGTGGTTGTAAATATACGTATGTATCTATTATATTTGAGTAGCCGTTTTCGAACTTGATAATAATATTGCGCACTTGGAATGTTCAAGGTGTTCTAAAAATTTTGTTGTTTAAATTTTTTGCCAGCATCTACCCTATTTCTTGTGCGTCTAAAATCAAATTTGCAGGGTCTCGGATGTAACTTGGGGTTCGGGCTTAATCTCTGTCAGTGCATTGTATTATTGAGAATCGTTCTACACTTAACAACCCAAATACATATATGCAGATTGTGAAAGAGAATATTCGCATCAATGCCGCCGAAAATTTTGGGATTATATCGTAAAGATAAGACTGGTTGTATCGCGAATTTATTTGTTTGTTCATTCTTGTACATCATTAGTGTTTGTTTTGTAAGCACAAGCAAGAGCGTGTCTTTTGTTCATAAAAATCTTGGGCAATCAGAAAAAAAGAATTGTGGAGCTATTTTTTTTCTTATCTACGCCTCATCACACACTTGTAAAAATCATTGTCTCAAAATACGAATCAATTTTACAAAAAGAAAAAAAAATGACGTAAACTAAAAGCACTGGAAAACTTTCGGTTTTGCCAATAAATTAAGGATCTTAAATCAAGAACAAATCAGTGTATACAGTTTCTACATTTTTACGGTTCTAGAAGCAGTGACCGTAAATTAAAAATAAAAGAGATGATGAAATTGAAAGATAATCAAAATGTACACAAACTTTCACATTTTTTTCCTTTGTTCGACAATTAAACAACCACAACCCTGTGTGTACAGAGATTTCAAAGTTAAAATAAAACCTCTTATCAGAAGAACAGTTGGACAGATAAACGGGCATGGCTAAATCCAATCAGCTCGGGGTTCTGTTACTTTTGGTATACTTGGGTATGGTCCCATCTTTTCTTCTTTGTATATCGGACGAAAGTTATAATACCATTAATTTTATCTTCATGAAAGGTAAAAAAAAAAAAATAAATAAAGCGAAAATTCTCAATTTTCTTTTCTTTTTTAAAAGTTTGGAGAAAGTAACAAATAAGGCGTTTATCTAGAAAATTGTCATTTTCTATCTCTGCTAAAAATTTACCGTCTTGGGGCTCAATAAATTTAAATATTTTAAAACCGAGAAAACAAATACTTTTTTTCAATTTTGTGGAATTACGTAATGGAATTTACTAACAACACTAACAACTAATTTATAAAGTTTTCACTCAAAAAACAAACAAGAACAATGTTGGAGTACTTGAGTGGAATTACCTAAATTTCGAAGAGAATGAATTCAAAGTTCCGCAATGAGTACATTTTATGTAGTTACATTTTCACGGCGAAACGTCCAAAAGGTTAAGCCCAATATGGAAACATGGGTGTGAAGTTAAAGAGGTTTAAGAAAGATTAATTACAAAAACCGTCAAAATAAGTGCAATAATAAAATAAACGGGCAATTTTTGACATTAATTGTCATTTCAAGTATTTAAATCCATATGTGTTTATTTTAGAGTGGTACTTAAAAGTAAAAATAAAATTTGTATATCAAATGTCATAAACTTCAACCTTTAGTTCGATACTACTATAGTCGAAGAGAAAATTTCGTACCGCTTGGGATGGGTTAAGGTGTTTCGCACAAACAAAAATATTTTTGTATTCACCTAATACCCAAAATCGATATTACTACTACTAATGGTACTACTAGTCGAAGATATTACAAATAAGTTTTAATTTAGGGCAATCTGAACTTTGACCCTAGTGCGATATGCCTTAACGATCTCCAATCGGGACCAAAATTTATATGTGATATCTTTGGGATGTTAATACTGGTGAGACTGAAAAAAATAACTCATTTTACTTTTTATGGGCCACCCTAGTGCCATTGTTTGTTTTACTATTAATCAAAAATTTGCTCAATAACTGGAGACAATTAAATCTCTTTGAGGCCAGATTCTGGATCACCAAACAAAATTTTTGAAAAGTCAATCTTTTATTTGAGCAACCGAAAGTATTAAAATTTTGCGGTACCTAGATAAAGCTTTAAGATGCTTAAGATGGAAGTCGGCAAATATTTAAATATCACTTGATATTTTTTCGCGCCGATTAGTATTTTTATTTAAATGTTTAAAATATATCTAAACTTTTCACCAAAAATAAACCTTTTAGAATTTGCTATACTAATTAAAAAATCGCTGAAAATTTTATGACTGATTTTGAAAATCATTATATTTTTATTATATAAAAAATTGTCAAGCTTCTATTGACGTACAAGAAATTGAATTTTATAGAATAACAGAAAGTAAGAAATATATATAAATTACAATTGTTGGGACTTTTTGTGGGAATCTATGTACATACAAATTGAATGGGTGTGAAGTATTTTGACAGTTCGTTGAAACTTGACGCCCCACTTTAGGGATCGCACAAGTACGATCATAACGTAGCCTAAGAAAATGCTTTTTAATAAATATTTTTTATTATTTGCTTAGGAAATAATAGCAACTTTTTTTAGTATAATTTTTTGGTTAATAGTTATATTTTGAGTTTTATTTATGGTCCATAAAATCATAAGGTACGTGCATATGTACATAAAATGAGCCCAAAACGTTGCATTTTTTAATAACACTAATAGCAAGAATTACTTTTGAATACGCATTTTTTCTCATTTTACATATTTAATAGTATCCTATAATGTTGCCCATATGGTGCATTTAAAAGCAAAACCATTGGCACGCGATGAAATTCACGCGACCGGCAAAAGCCAACCAACTAAAAAAAACCCCTCACACAAACCAGAAACCAGCGGCTAAATAGACAGGCACACATACTCGTATGTGCATATCTTTGTAAGTACATATGTATATATGAAGATTTGTATTTTTTTACTCATTTAGTTAACCGAGTACTTGAAGCAATAATCTAGTCGATTTCGATGCGATTTATGTGTTAGCTGAACAAAAATAGAATATCTACGTAGTATATCTGGTAATTATTTTGGGGCTGCGACCACAAATAGCTGAGGCGATAGACACCACCAATTTTTAAGTGCCAACACTAAATTCGTATAAATACGCACAAGATTACGTACGTGCATAAATTTCAATACTGTTACACGTATTTTTACCTCTCAATGCATAGCAAACGAAAATCTTTTAGAAACTCATGTTGATTAACCCATGGCCAAAGATATTACATTTGGACGGCATGTTTCAAATTCAATTGTGAATTTTATATTATGTCCAATTATCTGAATTGATTAGCAAGAAACAGTCCAAACCTAAAGAAATAGTCTAAATCATAGTGAGACTCCAAAAAATGTGGGGTCTGACCCAAATTCCAGATATAGGAGGAGTATTTGAACTTAAGTTTCTAGTCTACTGTTTTTATTTTTATTTTATTTTTTTGTTGCAGTAGAATCAACAAAAAAATATTGTAATTATAGTCCTGGCGATGATATAGAAAATCTAAGGCAAAGTTCAGTGTTGAGTTGAACGAAAACTGCGTACAAGAATGAAAAAAATAAGTCCGTTCAATATCAAAAAATTGTTGGCATTCCTTTTTACAACAACTGAGAAACTACATATGTATATATTCGTGCAAGTAAAAATTTCATCAGCATTCATAGTTGCGAAACTGTCGATAGTCTGAGCAATTTTCAATTAAAATACATATGATTAAAATACATTGGGTTTTCTGGTTCACAACTAAAAAAAAAACAAAAATAGCAGATTTTTCGATATTAGAAATTATACTTATTAACTTTTTGAAATTGGTTGGATCTTATAATTTTTTTCTCTTGATTGGTAATACCGATTCTGCTCATTTATTCGAAATTCCAAATTACAGCTATTTCACTTTATCAAAATTGTTTGGATTTTATTTACTTTCTCTTGATTGGTAACACCAGTTCTGCTCATTTTTTAAAAACTTAAAATTAATTTTTTTAATTTTTTTAAAATAAAATATGTTCGTAAAAGATAGTAGCATATTAAAATGTCAAGAAAACGTCATGAAAATAATTCACGAATGAAAATTTAACCTCAAACAAATTTTTGATGTTGCATGTCAGCTATTTACTGTTTTTTCGTTCTATAACTTTTCCCAATCATTTTCGCTTTCTCTCAATTTTCGTCTCAATTTCAAACAAACTTAAGCCTGATAATGGATGTGGTAAGAAGCCAAATTAAAAACAATTAAAGGAAAAGCTGTTTTCGGCTATGTCGAACCTTCATACTCGTACCTTTTATGAATATAAAAACATTTAACAGCATTTTAAACGTAAAAATATAAAATTGAATTCGCCTTGCTTGCGGTATTGCTTATACACTTTGTTTGTGTAAACAAAACAACCCAGGGAATCGGGAAATAAGAACAAGCATTCAGTCCATGGGATGCTATGCTATCAGCTTAAATGAAATCGCCTTGCTAAGATCTTAGCTGCTTTAGTGTAGGAGATATAACGCAAAACCTCATATCTGAATAATCAGTTCTATTAGAATTAGAAGTTATAAGTACCTGATCTTGCTGATTTTCATTAGCCACTTTCTATTCATGAGAGGTAAAAAGTGTTCGAAATTTTATATTCGGTGTAGGTGTTCAAATAATATCTCCTATATGAACAATCAGTTGTATTTCTCCAAAATGTGAATCGATATTGTCGTTCCGACAAATAATTACTACATTCGAAGAGTACGTCTGTTTAGCAAATTTCATTTCATTACATTGTCATTTATCTTTCAAACTTAGATACTAGATCAAGAATGATAGAATACAAGATTGCGCCTTCCCGCGGTGAAATGCCAGATCTCGCCTTTAGTAAACAAGAATACGGGAGAGAGAAAATTGAACAACTTCCAATATTTCATTGAAAAACGTGTTCTTATTGTTCTAAAGTGTAAAAGTATGAATTTATAGGCAGACATTTAATAAATAAATTCGCAAAATACTAAAAAAAGTGTCTCTTTTTCTTAATTTGTGAAAAAAGCTTTGTCTAGTTGAAGTTGAGAATTGTCAAACCCGGCTAAACCAAAGTAGCGGTACTTCTAAAGGCGTCACCTTCAGTATTCAGTACACCGTGATACTAGATAGAAGGACAAACGGATAGACTCACAAAAAATTGCTAAGTCGAGTCAGCTGGTGTGAATACTTAGGAATTAGTAATACATATTCAATTTAAATTCGTGCTTAATTTCTTCAGTTATTTTCACTCTTTTCAAATACCAAAGTTTAAGTCGACGTATTTATGCGGATTTTTTTTGGGCTAATAAGGTTATTATTCAATTTGTGTTGATGTCATAAACTGTTGTTCAAGCGCTCAATCGTTCTCACAAAAATGTTAGAATAACAAGCGATTTATAAAATAATCAGCAGATGGCCCACCTTCTATTTAAAATCTGATCAATCCAAATAAATTTATTGTATATTATACCTTTTAAAGAAAACTACTTAATTTGCTTATTAAAAAAAATCGCTCTTGCGAGAATATAAAATATTTCATTAATAAAACTGCCGCAATGTGCGCTCCTCCATTTTCATGATCGCCTTGCGTCCAAACCTTAAGTAGATCTCAACAAAAATTTACGAATCCACCTCATTGGATTTGCGTATTTTGCGTAAGCTTGTTTTCGAAACGGCTTTGACAGTAGTCGGTTCTTCAGCAGTCCACGACGCATAGTCGGCGTTATTGTCACCTGCTATATCTTCACCTTCACCTTCACCAGTGGCAGTACTAGCGCTAACTTTACTATTTACCTTAAGGCTCTTCTCTTTCGATTTCCGCTGCTTTGGTTTTCGTATGGTTTTAATCTTTTTTCTATCCGAGTGCTTACGCTTCTTTATTGTCTTTCTAAACGTTTTATCCATACGTCGTGGCGTGTACGGCAAACGAAAAGAACCCGAGATTCCAACACCCTTGGTACGTATAAGTTCTCCTTTCTCCAGCGAGTTCTTGATGTACCGCTTAACGAAGCGAAATCTACTACTTATATTCGGTAAACCATGGGAATAGTTTTCGGCAATGTATTTCTTGATTGCAACCAAAGAGACGCCAGCGCGTGGATTGCGTGTCAATGTTTTTATGGCCGATTTCACCATTGTACTCGAAGGTATGGAAGAACGCCTTTTGTAGATACTCAATGAGATGTGCCTATTGCGTGGTATGGACGGATCACGGGGCGATAGAGGCATTAGCGCACCAATTTCAATCCAGTTATCGCCTACGAAATCTGTTGGATTCTGTATATGTATGAAATGAAGTGTAGGGAAATTTTTTGTATTATTTTTTAATTTGATGCAATAATCCTATTACCTGAGATGATGAGCGCACCATAGATTTCAAGTTGAGAAAATATTTAGTAAAATAAATCAATGCAGAAAAGTTTTACGAAATATGTAGTATTCCGAAGCCTTTGTTGAGTTTAAATTGATTGTTTGTCATTCTTTTTAAACAATATTTGTATGGCATAAAATTATCTACATTTGTTGCCAGTACAAATTGTTGCAAGTGGTTGGTGTTTTATGGAATATCTAAGCATACATACATATATCACAATAGTTTCCATCTTTAAGGTTGCAACTTCTGAGTATGGTGGTATCAAAAATATTCTTTAGTGATGATCCTTAATGGTTCTGTTGAGTAATAAAAAAAAGGATCTCAAAACACCTCACTGAAAATGTTAATTTCAAAGCTTCCATGAAAAGTCGTTGATGGTGGGTATTAATTACGTCTACAATGGAAAAAATAAATAAGTCTCACAGTGGACTACTGTCCGTATTCTGTAAGTAGTCTCAAGTCAGTAATTGATACTTTTCGGGGCTGATTCAGTAAGCCGTCTCAAGTCTCTAGTCTCAAAATAAAGTCACTAATTTGTCACCTGGTCCAGAGCCGGTCACAAAGCAAAGGAATTCAGGAAAGTATTGCACAAATGCGAAAATGAAGTAATAGACGATCTAAACCTTGGTCGTACGTAATATATTGCTTACATTTTTTAAGAAATAATACCTCATTTTCATAACTCATAATAAAAAAAAACTGATTGTTTACATTTTCTTATGTATCTTGTTCTGTAATTTTGTCTTTGGTGAAATTTTTTGAGACTGTTGCTTACTTAATACCAAAATCGTCTCAATTCACAAAAAATGTCTCTAATTCAAAATCTCAAATTTTGTGACTTGAAATGAGATTGAGCCACACAATGCTGGCATTAGAATAATTTACAGGGCTTGTTCACAACGTATCACCATTTTTGGTGTAATTTTGTCGGTAATTGTTGGACTTGGAAGCAGAAGGCGGGACATTGAAATTGGCATTACCCTCATAAGCGAGGTCAGACTAAATAATTACAATTACAGAACGTTCCCGAAAAGTCTGTCAATGTACCATCGTCTTCAAAGCGGACGCTCTAGTACAGCTGATGGCGATTGGTCTTTTGTAAGGATTTAGGTCGTTTCTTATTTGTAGCTACTTAATCTGCAAAGTCTGATAATGCGCGAGGTCAACGATCGACGAACGAATATAGAAAGTAACGAACACACTATCCACTGTTACCCGATTGGGTGTCGATCATTTATAGACTTTGACGTCGTTATTCAAAACAAAATGGAAAAGGTAAGTTGCCAGCTTGGTCCAGAGCCTTTATGCAGAGCATCGAAGAATTGCATTCCAAAGTTAATAATAATATGGGAGAGTCTCAGTGAGCAACTAGCTGGTGTAAGAAAAGGGGTAAAAGCCAGTCGAATTCATGTAAGGTGTAGTTACTATAGCAGCCGATTTGATTTTTCATTACAAAACAATAATTTGTTTACAACCAACATATCATTTTGACTTAAATTTCACCAAGCGAATTCAATCAGCTGATTGATCAACTTCACCTTACATGAATTCGCCTTGACAAAATGTATGTCAATTTTGCCAACTCTTACGCAGAAGCAAAAACAAAATACTTAGGAATTTTGCAGTTCTACTTGTAATACCTCCTTATGTGAATTCGCCTTGGTTAAAGCCTTCCAACAGAATCATACAAACCCCGAATTCACATTTTTTTCACAATTCGAAGTTTTAAGCTTCATAACTCCAAAGAATAGTAATAACTAGTTAAATAGGTAAAACAGTTCATGATTAAACTTACAGATCATGCCCGATGACATGGCAATGAAAAGTTCGGAAAAATTGCGTATGGTTCCTTTTATGTTAATGACTCCAAGCTGAGTACAACCCCATTGATTACAATAGATTCGTACTTTTTGGCATTTACTTTACTCTCTATTATAATTAGGGACTCCGGTTTATATATTGAAATGCATCTTCATGCCATGATATATGGATAATGCTTTACAGTAGGAGGTACACAATTCTCCGCAAATCGTTCACCTAGTCTACGGCGAGTGGTGCTCTAGCCATCAGGGCCTATCAAGTTGATTTTGGACCCATCAAAAGATATTACACTTCCACATGCAGATTCAGTCTATTTTACTTTACTTTTGAACCGATCTTCTTTCATTTCTTCGATTTAAGAATTTTGCTGTAGGTTTCTTAGCCGACATATCCATCTTGAAAAATTCATTGGAAGCGATATCTGTAGCTCTGTTTTTATCTCGGCAGCATTTTTGAAAGGGTTTTGAAGGCTTGTTCTCAAATTAGGCCGATCTACTCTCGGATTTGTACATCTTCTCCTGTCTGATCCTTCTTTTCTCTCCAGTCGACCAGAAACTTTTCGTTCCAACTGTGTTTTCGTAGGCATACTCTATCTCGACTAACCGGAAGACGCGTACTCTATGAGCTAAACTTACGAACTGAGCTTTGAAGTGCTAATAGTGGACAGAAAAATAGTTTAAAAAAATATCCTCTTAACACCACTCTACTCATTTTATTAGTATTCGGGGAAACCCCAATTCACCAAAATCAAATTTCCTCGAAAGACTCCATGCGGTTTTTTTTTGTTGCGCTGGGTGTATCTCCCTTTCAAATAATCTCTGAAGGACTTTTAAATTTCAGCCGGGATACTCCAGAACTCTTATTGGTTACCCTTTTGTGAGCAAGATATAAAAAACTAGGCTATGATTTGTTTGATGTTTGAAATTTGAACTCAGGGCGATCGCCAGTAAAGAGGGTTCTCCTAAAAATAAATAAAGCCCACTTGCGAGAAAGCAGGGTTATCTATTTAACTCAGAGTTTACCGGTTAAATTGATAAATTTGCTTGCACACCAGAATGTTAGACATCAACTCAGAGTTAAAACCGTAAATATTTAACCTAGCAATTATTCAGAGTTAAAATTTTAAGTTTTTGACATTCTGTCATAAATAAAAAAAAATTCAAACGAATGCCTTTTTTTCGACAAACAATTTCCCTAGGTTAGGGATCAAGGATACCAAGCATTTATTGTACTAGAACCTCCAGAAATTTAAATAAAATGTACGTAGCCCGGGTTACCGGTTTATTTGATGCTATACAATGACTGGATTACGAAAATAAAAATATAACTCTGAGTTACTTATCTTTTTAGTTACAAATTTAACTCTGGATTTTCCGCAAGTGGGCCTAAGGCTAGTAGCTCCTGGGGGATCTGGGTTAAAAACACTTAATATCATAAAATTTTGGGTGATAGTCTTGGGTGATAGTGGCAGTGTTTGTAGATGTTGTCGGTTCAATAGAAACAATTGGATTATATACATACCTACTATGTTTATTTTTATTAGTAATTGATAAATTTGTACATATGTCAATATGTAGGTATAACTGCAATATATTTTACAATTCATAAAATGTATGTAAATTTATAGATTTTGCAAGATTTCATGACAAATTTCATATTAAATAAATACGGTACATTCCTCATTCCCTTGGGGCAACTTAGTTATCTTCTTTTCTAAATCGGTTGGCGATAATCGACGAAGTAACACTAGGATTGCGTTTGGGCAACGGTGGTGGCAAACATGGACTCATTGCATAGGGATTTGAAACACAACGTTCCTCAGTCTTGGAGGAATTGTATTGCGTTGGCAATTCATATTGATCATCGACAGCGGCAAATGGTGGCGGACCGAAGGAGCTTTCTAAATATGTAGATGTTGATTTGATGCTTGATAAACGCTCCAAATTATATGTGGATACACTGAAAGGGGGTGGAGATGGAAGAGAGGTAGGTGGTAACTCCGGTAACGACGGTGTGCGTCTAAAATATTTATATTTATATGAAATTAGTTCAAAGTAAGCGGTTGGAAATATTCTAATTGGTTTTCTATTGAAGCGATTGTGTTTAATAATAATACTAATTTGGCATTCACATGATACCTCATACGATATGTGTCTTACAATTCTAGCCTTGAAACTTTTTTATTAATACATATACATATGCACTTAAAAATAATAAAAAATTAAAGAAATACAACGCTAAAACCTGCTGATTGGCATATTTTTCAATTCGTCTTTCGAAAGACAGAAAAAATAAATTTCAATTTATGTAGTTGTCAGATCTTAAAAAATGCTTTTGTCAAGGCGAATTCATATCAGGTGGTGTTATAAGTATAAAAACAAAAATTTACACTAACAAAATATGCGCACGATGACAGTATGACTTACAACAAACAACCCATTTGACATAACGTTCACCAAGCGAATTCATTCAGCTGCTTGATCGACTACACCTTATGTGAATTCGCCTTGGTTTTTGTCTTTCGAAAGGCTGTGGTGAGCTGCCAAAATATGTTATGCCATCTTAATGTTCTATTAACCTAGAAAGTGCGTTTTAAATGAGCTTTTTATTTGACTTTTAGGGTAGGTTTAAACTACAGTTTATTTTCTATGCAACTAGTGTATTTATTAGTTCTCTAAATCCGCTCGCGTCTAAACGTTCCGCAACTGCCCCATGGGCTCCTGGGCACAGTAACAATTCTGGCAACTTCTTGGGCAAATGAGTTGGCAACGAAACGGACTGAAATATCTGTGGTAAATTGTGCTCCAGTTTAAAGACAAAACTCATTGAGAATGTGAATGCCAAAAGGGTCATGTAATCCACCTGTAGGATTATCAGACAAGTTTGGGCCAAAGGTTGACGTAGAGCGATCGAAAGCTCTCTTTCGCACATTATAAATACATATGCAGTACTCGTCTCGATAAATAGTCGATACTTTTTGTGAGAACGGCGATAGCCGAGATTGTTCGGTTTCTCAATTTATCGATTATCGAAATATTCGAGATTGTGCGAGCAGAAATCGAAAGCGCTGGTTTCAAGCTTTTCCTATTTTTTTATATATATAATTCTTGCAAATTATTTTCGTTTTAATTTTTAAATTAATTTTTAGTCTCGAAATTAAAATAAAAAAAGACGTTCGTCTAGTTGACGAGGTATAACTTTTCAAGATTACGATTCTTAAGATATGGCTTGAATATTGAAATTATAAAGAATATCTTAAAAACATTGCCCATAAAGCACAACAAACAGTGAGGTTTCGTGAATATTAAATGATTCCTTGTAAATATCTCGCAGACCTTCGTCCCTCTAAATTTGGACAAAAACACCGGTTGCTATATCCAAAATTCTTCTTCTTGAGATTTTTATTACATTCCAGAATCAATACCTTCGAGCAATACTGGTATATTCTTATTTTAATTGAAAAATAGGAATTTTGACCCCTTTTTCGACTTTGTCGTTTATTTTCACCAAAGCTACTGCTCTCCCGAGAATTCGCCATCAGATTTGGAACTTGGGTTAAAATATGTAGCTATTGCTTATAATTTCATCTCTAAACCAAACAGCATTTAATTTTTTTAGAGCTGCATAATTTCCAAATTACACTAATTCCATTAATAAATATTTTATAAAAAATATAAATAGTTGGGTTTAATTGCGGGTACTTTGATTTCTACACTAAAAACAAGCTCATCGCCTTATCGAAGATAAATTTTGAACTGATTAAAATGCTGTAATTTTTTCTTCAAATCGAACATACATATTTTCTCCTCATAAAATATGATTCTCCAAAAATAGTAAATGTTTCTTTGACGCCCTTCTCCTCTCGGGAGGAAAAAACCTTTTTCTATGTATACTTATTTTGATAAGCATACTTACCTCTTTGTCGATTTCCGGCTAAGTGGCTGCTTTTTAATGGACCCCATACTTTTTAAGTAATCTGATTCGGGCTCAGAACTCTTCACTACCAATACATTTTTCGAGCCTTCCAACAATTCTGGATACGTTTTGATACCGAAGTAAGCAATGATGCCACCAAAAAATATCGATATACCGAAAATCAAACATAGCATACTGATCGTAAATTGCTTTTCATCATTGGAAATCCAAGTCTTTTCACTATCATCTATAGCTTTTGGCACATATAGAGGCAGACAGTTGAATGGTGAGATGGTGTGTTGCGGTGGAAGCATGCAAAACGTGTAAGTGCAATTTAAATGGAGATTATCTGTAATCAAATAGGGATTTTGATACATTTCACAATGATAATCGATATTTTGGGCAGCAGAAGTACCACCCCCAACATGCGTCTCTGAATTCTGTACACTAAACCAAATAATATATATCTCCGGTTGGCTATTGTAGTCACGTATCACAACTTTCACCGAATTATTTGGCAACAAAGTCAATTGTAAAGTATACGATGGTACCTCGAATTTATAGTAACTTCTGGATGTGTGGCGATTCTCGCGATTACTCATTGAATTCGGTCGGATCGTGGTGGTTTTGTCATCTTTCGCAGTTGTATTTAATGATTTCCATGTAACATCCTCCACAAGCGGACTAGTAAATGGATTCACTTTGATTTCATCGCTTTCTTCACTTTCTATGATTTCTTCGCTAGAATTACTCATATCGCTTTCATCATCTTGAGCATCTGTGGATTCCGGCGTATGAATTTGTATTTCGATTGAACGTTTATCTCTTGTTGAACGCAATTCATTTGTCGAGCTATCAGTTGTTGATTCCAAGCAACGCATTTGTATGACATCTAAATCCTCGCTACTCGAACGACTATTAGTATTCAATCCGTCTGGCAGTAACGGCAATCCGCCACTGTTATTAGACGCTGGCGAGGTAGCGCCAATAACCGCTGTGGTTGGTGTATTTGTGGTGGTTGTAGTTGGTTTAGATACTTCTGTTATGCCTAAGCCAATTTCAGTGGTATCTGCTGCTGCTTCTTCTCTGCCTTCTTCCAGCTTCGTCGTTTTCGTATTACATTCTTCATGCAACAGATTAACTTTGTGCAAAGGTTCACCGTTGTGTCGAATCGGTGAATGACAATAGATGGTGCCTAAAAATCGTTGAAAATATTTTCGATAAACATTCGCAAATCCCTGAATATTGCACACACAATTCCATCTATTGTACGCCAAACTAAGGAGCGTCTGCTTGTCTCCCATCAGCAATGGTGTTAGCGTACTAATCGAAATTGTAGTTAGTAAATTACCAGATAGATCGAGCACTTGTAGGGTGTTTTTGAGATCGAGAAAGGCGTCAACATTGATGGCGGTTATCTGAGAATTTGATAAATGCAAGTAACCCAAATTTGGTGCGGCATGAAACATCTCCCGTGTCAATGCGCCGGTAAAAACGTTATTGCTTAGATCGGCATATTCCAGTTTTGTCAACGTACTCAACCCAAATATCGTTTGCCCACCTGATACGGTCAAACCGCAATTCATTCGTAAATGTAGTAACGTGGATTGGACAGGCTGAAAGAATGCGCGATTGATGTATTTGAGTGGTGTGATGATGATCAGATAACGTAGCGATTTTAATCCAAGCAATGCTCCACTACCGACTCTGGTCAATTGCAAATCGGCCAATGACAATTGATATGTATATTCAAAATGTGGTGAATTGAACGCACCACTCCTGATGCGCGTAATATTGCTGTTGTGGACCGACAACTCGTAAATGGGTCGTTGTAAATCGATCCAGTAATTGCGTAACATAGCGGCTGGAAATGTTTGCTGCTTGATCAGCAATGTATCGAAGGCTTGGCAGCTGCTATTCTATAAAATATACGAAAATAAGGGAGTGAGATAAGCGGGAACTTGTATATATATATCCTTAATATTATATATGTACCATAGTATTATTTAGTCAAATATTGTATGTTGAATGAGAGCAGGCTAAATTGTGAAATATTTCGATTCGATGGCAATGCCAAATTTCGAAATCTCCACATTTTGGCGTTTCGTGTGATATTTTGTTGTCAAAAATTTCACCTAGTAACAACCCACGGTGTACTGAATACTGAAGGTGACGCCTTTAGAAGTACCGCTACTTTGGTTTTGCTGGGTTTGACAATTCTCAATTTCAACTAGACAAAGCTTTTTTCACAAATTAAGAAAAAGAGACACTTTTTTTTAGTATTTTGCGAATTTATTTATTAAATGTCTGCCTATAAATTCATACTTTTACACTTTAGAACAATTAGAACACGTTTTTCAATGAAATATTGGAAGTTGTTCAATTTTCTCTCTCCCGTATTCTTGTTTACTAAAGGCGAAATCTGTCATTTCACCGCGGGAAGGCGCAATCTTGTATTCTATCATTCTTGGTAACAACCAACTATGAGATAGTGAAATCCCAATGACGTGACGAGGTTAATGAAACATCAAATGGTAAAGCCGTTTTTTCTTGACCACTCTTTAGCAAGTAAGTAAAAGTAAAGTTATATTAAAAAAGCAATAATAGAATGAATGCCGGCCAAACACCTGCATCAGCTTTATACGCACTCATAAGATAATAGACGTGTTCCATCTATGCAATTTTATGTTTTTGGACTCCTTGAAAAGGCTGATCGAATTTTCACTGAACTTTTATTGGTAGCAGAATATATTTCGAAGTACCGCATTTCTCATCAGTTTTGTACTTGCACTTGTCCGACTAACTCGATGAAAATATTCAATTTTTCGAAGAACCGAAGCTAGAACTCAACACCAGTGCACTTAGGTGTTTCGGTATAGGTAACCGAATTAATCGATAACTCTTTCAACGTTTTATGCAAATTTCGCATACAATTTAGACAAAAAAAAAAAATTAACAAAAACTTGTATAATATGTTGTTGCGTCTTTTAAATAGATCTACAATACATTACACCAATTAAAAATTATTGAAATAAGAAAATTTTTTCTCATCTGATTTAGAAACTTTTAATCGATAAATTACTAAGCGGAAAATTCTTCTCTAGACGTTTTTGTACAATTTAAGGTATGTTCGATAAATGCACTGAAAGTGTAGAGCAGTGCAAAACAACATCGGAAAAAGCTCAAAGCAGATTAGTGTAAGACCGCTAGCGAACGAAAACGTTGCAATTATATATAGTATTTCAAAAATGAATAAAATCTTCCTTTCGGTGTAGAAAAAGTAATTTGTTTTTAATTTTCTTCCTTTTGTTTATTTATTCTTGGGTATTCCCGCCCATCCAACTAGCGTATTCATCGAACAGACCTTTTGACCTTTTAAAATTTAAACATTGCGGAGAAATTTCAAATTCTAACACCTGAAACGCCTGTAGAATCTTAACAACTTCGGAAGCCACAACGCCTGAGAAGACTAGCTTTAAACCTTTGTTTTCCACAAATTTTTGGCGAAATTCGTAAAAAGAACGAAATGAGACGAATTATCCCTCACCAACTAAACGCGAGCTCCCTTTCATTGGCACTAATAAAAGAATTTCATTGTCCACACAGTCCATAAATCGGCATTAACAAAAGGATTTGTTGATCCACATAGTCCTAATTTGGCACTCAATGTCCTTTTTTTATCTCCCATCAAAAATAAACTACGTGTTCAATGATTTTCGATGCCAGAAAAGGCGGTTAATGCATGTTGCGGAGTTGATTAAGTGCTTCTAAAGTTGGTTCAAATGCGAAAGTCTATAGATCATCATAGAGAATGCCTTGAAAATCAATTAAGTTAAATTGTTTCACTGTTAGGCCAGATTGTACAAGATTGAATATGATAAGGATACTCCAAAAAGACTACGAAGGACGACACATCTGCTAAACAAGAGCCGAAATGATTTATTAAATAGCTTTAGGGTAACATGTGAACAATTCCTGTTGGCTGTGGTGGCAGGGTCGTTAGATTTTCAGTTAAATATATCACATTTAAGGCTTGCTTAGAAATATTTCTATTCCAGAGCAGTTTGAGCTGTTCCTTATGCTAAAAGAGGGATAATTTACCAGCAACTTTGTATAAAAGCTGCGTGATGTAAATAAGCTGCTACGTTACAACGGTTTTATCACATCAAAAAATTCTTTAAATCTGTTTTTATTTGTAAAATCTCCATTTTTGGAGACATTTTTTAATTGATCCAGCTCACGTAATGTTTATTTAATATTTTTCTACCTATTATGGCGGAAGTCTTAAAATATCAAATTTTAAAATATATTTATATAATATATTTTTCAAAATTGAATCCAAGTTTTTTTAAATAAATTGCTGGAGGCATAACAAAGTACGGCGGATATTTGCTAGTTAAAAATAAGTATTTAGTAAATCATACGAAAAGTTCTAAAACTAGAACTACATAACAAAAATTTCTCGTTTTGTGTTTTTATGTCGTGGGCAAATATGGTGGATGTAGAAATGGCTAAAAGGATTTGATTGAAATTTAGCACACAGATAAGTAGATTAACATTTAGGTTAATTTTTTCAGTCCGATTTTTTCAGTCCGATTTTTTCGTATTCATTTCCGATTTGCCGGAAATTGGGAACATGTATTAAAGATATAAAGGGAAATGGACGGCATAAATAAACTTCTGCGAAATCGGGTCAAGCAAAAACGTGTAAGTGTACTTCTGATTTTGTTTTTTGGTTCGTAATTTGATCCCGACGTTAACGGAATTTCTCTTACTCTTCTTTACCCCGGGAAAATGTGGAGTAAATCCCGTTGGATATAAGCTAGTAAATATTATCAATAAATTTTACCATACATGTAGAGTAGAACGATTCATAGACATTGTTTGTCTTCTCACAGGACACTCTGCAATTAGATACCTGACATCCTGTGCTGTAATTTGCAGCAGTCACTTTTACATTAAGAGCTCTGCAAAGTAAATTAAATTTGATATATAAATAAGCCATATACGAAAAGTTGAAGAAATTCAACGAGCAATGCTCGGAAATATTCGCCATAAGACAATTTTTCAATTATTTTCCATAAATCAATAGAACTAACTTGTGTAAATACAACATACATGCATTTATATTGATTTGCGACAAATGTGTGTAGTACATACATACATACCTGACACTCTTATTAAGCGTTACATAAGCTGTAGATGTGTAGACAGGATTGGTTGTAGTTTCATCAGTAAAATATTCGTAATCCACGGCGTCACTGTTATTATCATTTTTGTCATCGTTTCTCATTACAATTCCAACATAAATTGTACTCACAATTATACACAAACCGACGGTGAACAATAGCCATGCGGTGACCTGGATACAAAGGTCGCTGACAAAATTTGATTTCCAGCCCCTTTTTAGGGGATTCCATTAATAAATATTTTTGTGAATAACTGATATTTGAAATTCTGATCAATATACCTTCTGGGGCGCTTCGCTTGCCCTTCATACTTTTTCACATCCTTCAGGGGTTCTACCAGTTTCGGTTTAACAGGTGCATCCTTACATTTAGCTTGTGACATTGTTCAGCCCAAAATCCATATGAGACTAAAATTATTATTCAAATGAGCCGATATTTAATATTATGAAATATACGAACACAAATTCAATTGAATTTTATTTAGCTTTTATCTCTTCGCAATAATTTATTAGCGTTATCATTTTATCATATCGAACTGATATGCAAACCTACTATATTTACTTATTGTGCGTAGTAGATTATTTATTTTATATTGATTTGCATATTTTTATTCTTATTTAACAGCTCTTAGTATAAGTAATAGCAAACGATCAACTTATATATATTTGGAATAGAGATAAGAACACATCAAAGTTTACGTAGTCGAACTCCAAAGTGTTAGGATTTTGCCTTGCAGAGTCTTCTTAGCCGCGTTTGGTAGACTGTAGGTTTTTAGGCAACGAAAGAAATTTTAATAGGCCTATTTAATACTTCGAAAGGTAATATAAAATATTAACTACCGTAGAAATGAGTCTCATCATTAAGCATGTATCAGATTTCGGTGGAAGACTAGTACGTTTAAATATTCGCGTCGAAGGCTAGCACATTTCAGATTCTCGCGTGAAAGAGCATTAGTATTTCAATTTTAGTATTTTTTTAGTGCTTGAGGATTTGGCGATACTTCCTGTCCAAAACGTGACAATAAGTGCCATATCGTTCGCAAAACCAATAACCCAGCAACCTCCTTTTTCCAATTCCATCAGGACGTAGTTTGATAACAACGCCCAAAGTGAGAGGTGAGGGAACTTCACCTTACGGAGATTATTGCACGCGCTAATCGCTTACGAGGAATCACATTTCTTATTAGCAGATTAGTCTGCCTCTCAAGGTTTTCAAAAGAAAATTAGTTGGTCTGAAGTCATTAGAGGATACATGAGAGCCCTTTCCTGCCTTGTGAATGAATGTTACGCTCACATTCCTCCAAAGCCTGGCAGTTCGCAGGAATAGGCACTACCCAACGACATGACACCCGCTCAGACTTTTGTAGCTAAGCAAAGATGATGCTGACAGGTCTCGGCAGTGAAGAGCATTGCTCATCCTCCAGTTGTCCACGTCGTCCTCCAGACATCTCAGTGGTACGAAACACGTCTAAGCCTCGTGACAGCATCTCACGTTCTCGCAAAAGCTTCCACACGAATCCCGCTAAGCTTTCCTTATCTCGCATTTATAGACTCCCAACCCGATTCAGTACAGTTCCCAGTCCGGGGGTACTCTACTCTTCCTCCATTTGTTAAAAAGACGCCTACTCGAGGCTCTGAGCTTCAAAACGTTCTAGCGTCCACCGGGGTGGCCTAGATTTGCCCGAAGGCTGTCTCTGGACACGAAATAACGATTGAAAAAAAACAGTAAAAAAAAAACATTGTTGTTCGATTCAAGTATTTTTTGTAGGGGTCGAAATTGAAATAACTTTACTGCTGGAGAAATATTCAATTGGCAAAGATGAAATATCCTTTATTCGAAGAATAGATATTTTCTATAATTCAATGTTTACTCCAAAATATACCGAAGTTTTATTAATCTATGCCCAGCTCTTACAGAAAAAAGAATTTGCAAAGAACATTTCTTATCTTCTGGAATGTGTGGCGTTTTACTTTATTTCAACCAAATTAGAATAAATGATCAGTTTCACCGTTCAAATTTCATCTACTTCATTAAATATTTTCCGAGTTATGACTGAAGCCAAAAAAATTACCCTTATTGTTTAAATCACAATTATTTTAGTTCATCGCTCTGTAATAATTACAAACTTTTGAAATTACTAAAAATTGACAAAAGTTCGGGTAGAGTTCGGTATTTGCTTTTACCGAAACCATGTCGAAGTCCGGTCGTTTTCTGCCAAAATGTGTAATTTTATGAAGAGTAAAGTTTTTTTCAGAATTAGAATGATATTTAGTAGAAGATCCAATATTGTATGCCTGAAAGAATCTGCTTCGTCTTCTTAGGTAATGCGAAGGGGTTCATCTCTTCTTCATTGCATTTCTATGCAAAAAATCTAAGAACAAGTTATGCCCATAATGGCCCCATGTCCAGCATGTAATTTAATCAGATCTCAAATTTTATCGATCTTGATTTTAATGGCTAAAACCAACTTTAGCTTATCCTCTGAACTCTATGCCGTAACTTAAGCCTCAAATTTGTCAAAGGTTTTTGTGTCATAGACAGATTTGAAGAAATAAATAAATAAATAAATATGATTACTTTTTATTGTAAATACTTAGTACACATATACATAAAATCATGTAATGCTAATGAAGCTCTTGATAAAATTCGAAGCTCTCGTATTCGTTTTCAGTTTCATCCACTGTGGGACACTGCTGTCGGATTCGAGCACGTATATTTGCCTTAGAAATGTTTTCCACACTATAAATGCTATCGCTATAAATGCTGTGACTATGACGTACATAATCATATAATTTATCATCAGCTTCAGATGGGAGTGTTGGTGCCTCATTTAACGGTGGCCGATTATCACAAATATGCGTGACTTGTGGTTGTTTGTTTAGTTCTAAACCTTTGATGTATTGCATATAGTCGGTTGATTTTGAGTTATCCACAGTAAGCGTATCATTCATTGAGGATCGCAATTCAGTCAATGCAAATTGTTTCGAATCCAAAGAAGATCGATTTAATTTGGGGAGCAGGAGCACTTCGTACGATGTCGATGCGATACGTCGTATACGTTTGTTGCCCCATATCAATGTTGGACGCCAACGCATCAGCCAAATGATTAATGCCATGCCTATAATGCCACAGAAAATTGTTACGGATATTGTAATTGCATAGAAACTGACGCGATCTCCATTTATTAGCCATGGTGTCTCTGTTTCTAACGGTAAATACGTAGAACGGCAATTAAATGGTGAGGTCGCCGAACCACCTACGGGGATTATGCAGAAGGTGTAACTTTCATTTGATTTAAGTTCATTGATATCTAAACTACTATATGTGCTGATCGTTTCCGTGTAGTTGGCTTTGCATGTCATATCCTGAAAATATGCTACTTGTAATCCTGTCGCACTTTGGCCAATTAGAAGTTGTACGCTGGTTGATGAGATCGCATAGACACTAAAAATAGCATCGTAGTTACAGATAGGTACGGGTATCGTCAATAATGAATTGGTTACAGCCAGCTTTTTTTCACAAGATAAAAGTTTAAGTGCCGGATCGCTGTAACACTCTGAATAATTGATGGTACTTGATGTCCATACTTGAGTGGTGGTTGCAGCTGTGGTGGTTGGAGCTGTGGTGGTTGGAGCTGTGGTTGTTGGAGCTGAGGTCGTCTGCAAAGTTTGTTGTAGTGTTCCATTTGATGTCCATGGCTGCGTTTCGGTTGCAATGGAATTGGTTGTTGAAGGTTGAGTTATAATAATTTCCGATTGTGTTGGTGTTGATTTCCAAGTGGTATCTATTCGTTAGAAATATAATATTTTCAGCTGGGTTTATAAATATCTTTGTAGTATGTATGTGCATATGGTTGTTGAAATGTACAAAGAGCCTAACGGACAATTCGATTTTTTTTTTGCAGTTGAACTTATAAATGTCACCTCATTCTACCATACGAAAATGTTCCATTTCTTATATGCGAAAATTAACAAAAAAGTCACCTTATCAATTTCACTTTCATCTTCAATTTAATTCACCGAATGCAATAAAATTAGACAAATAACTTCCTTTTAGTGTCGAAATTGAGACTTTCGAACAAAACTATTGTACGAAATAATAAAATACACATTTAAAATCAGCTGCACAACGCTCACCCTAACGTTTTGTCGGGTCAGAGTGCAAAATTTAAAAAAAACAAACAGCCCAGAGAAACTGCTGAGAAAAGAACACGAAAATTTGGCAGCATTTGAGGAGTAATTTTTGTATAGTTCTCAAAGATTGTTAATTTTTTACTTAGTGCTCTAAAATTTTAAGAAAAAATGCGCTTTGATAATATCTGCCTCAAAACGGAAAAAAACGATTTCGAAAAATATTTGCGTATGTTCTTCCTACATTTCAGCAACGATATGTAACTGTGGTGTCAGAAAATTAATAAGATATGTTTTTTAAAAGAGTGAATTTGAGATACAATTTAATTTTTTACCCGTCATTATTTGAAAAGGCCTATTCTGGCAAAAGTAGTTTTGTATTGAAGCCGAAGAATTTTTCAATTTTGAAACGATAATATTTTTAGTTCATTTCAGGATATTTTTAATGTAATCCCGGAACTCGGGAAAGAATACCAACAGCAAAACTTTATTAAAACAAAATCCTTCGGCACGTCAATGGTTGGTTTGCAACAAAAATAGAGAGGAGACGATTTTCGGGTGGCTTGCTTCAGAAATTTTCACCCTAGAGTTAAAATACTAACGCGGTTTCAGCTTATTTTAAAACAAATAAATAACACAGATACGCAAAATAAAAAATATGTTGTAGCTTTCTGATGTCGCTAAGAAAAAATTATTACAATTGCCCATTTCGCCGCTACCACCCCATTCCACTTGGGTGGAAGTTGAGTTGGATGTTTTATGGGCCACTTTTTTTTGTGCCGCTGAAACAAAAAAAAAATTAGTTGGCAATTGGATTCACATTGTTTTGACAATTTCGTAAAAATATAGTTAATTCTACAATTAGAACCATATATGTCGAAGTTTCGAACATTCTTGAAAATTTGTAAAAAGTCGGCAAATTAAAAAATAAAATATTCATATGTATATTATTTATTTATATTGCTAATATTATCGTTTTATAAAAAATACAACTTAAATTTGTAACTTTTTAATCAGAATTTTTAGAAAGTTTTGGAATATACAGTTTTGTAGTGCGCTCAACTTTCATATTGCTAAAAATTCTTGTTGATCTTTGGTAATTGTTGTTGCTGACGGTGTTACGCCATTTTTTCCATAAACCACTTGAACAAAAATTTACTTTTGGTATGCTGAACACCGCCAGCAAAAAAAAATTATCAAAAATAAACAAAATTTTTAACAAATTCATGCTTGCAGTTTACGTATAACAGTAAATTTGAATGTGGAACAAAACAGTGTACCCAAAAATTTTCTAGAAATTCATATTAAAAGGGTAGACATTTTTTTTAAAATAAATTTATAGAAAGTTTGAAACATTGACATAAGTTAATGAAAGACAAAATTTTCAAAACATTGATGTGTAATATATTCAGCCCTATTCTGCATTTCGACTCGAATCGAAATTTTCTCAGTTTGGCAACTTTGGTATTCTGCGTTTCGATGAGTTTCGATCAATCTTCGAAATTTAAAATTTTATGTATTCTACATTGCGATCGTAGTTATGCACGTTTTTGTAAGTTGAAATTTTTTTGGCGGAGGACGGTTAGATTTTTATTTTCGTGCCCTTTTAATATATAATTTTCCCAAAAATGTGAGTAAAACTTGTTGTTGATAGTTGTAAAAGTCATCAACATGATTTTTTTAAGTTTTTTGGGCTTTATTGATGTTTTTTGATATGTTTGCAGGTCAAAAACAACAACGCCGGAGCAGTATGAAAAATTGGCTGATATAATGGCAACCAAAAGGGATATTGCGCAGGGCGTTCAAAAGCGACCGAAGGAGGAAGTGATGGAGTTTTGGGAGGGAATTGCAGATGCATAAAACTCTTGCTTCGCTTGCATTTTTTCCTCTTCACTCTGTTCAAATTTGATCCACTCAGGGCAAAGCTTTCGTTGCATGACATCGAGAAAATTAGAGAGTGACTTTGATACAGTTGGCTGACCCATTCCGACATTATAATCTGCGCCAACTCCATGTTGATAACTGCCTTGTGCAAAAAATCTCAATGCAGCCACTACGCGATTAACCCTTCGTTGGTGTGGTGACTAAAAGTTCCTTGAGTGGTGTGGTGGGGTATGACATACCCCATGCCTATCAATTTCAAATAAATACCAAATTCCAATAATAGCAATATTTTGTGGTGATTTATTATTCTTTAACTAATTTTTAAAAAGTGTTAATTTGAAAACATAACAATTTTTCCTTCGTATTCAATATTATAGCCATAAAAAAAAGACAATATAAATTATTCCAAAAAGTGAGGTTCCAGTTTTCTGAAACATAATTTTTTTTGTATTTAAACAATTTCAAAACTGTTTTTACATTTCAAAAGTAAAAATAACATTTATTTAAAGGAAAGAAAATTCACTGTAATGCATTAATTACATAAAAAGTTATGGCGATCGAATATGATACCCCAGCCCACTTTGAAAGGCTGTCCCATGGAACAGAAATATCTGGGGTATGTAAAACGTGGCAGATCTCCTGTATTTGAATGTTAATGAAAGCTATTGGGAGCGATAACGTATTCCTTAAACAAAAACATATATATATTTAAGGAAATACATGTGCTGGGGTATGACATACCCCACCACACCTCCGAAGGGTTAAGCGCAAATAACGACGTCAAAGTACTCGTTCCCACGACAGTCGGAATGTTTGGGGAATGTTTTATGCTGTAACAACAACAACAACAACGTCAAAGTACTTGGTTGAGTTTCTTCCGCAAAAGTATCTAGGACATACTTGAAAACGTCCTTATTAAATCTAAAGTTTTTTTTTGAATCTAAATAAGTAAATTAATGAATTAAGATTTATCACTTTCAAACTCAATTTCTTATAATTCGTCACTCATCTGAAATGGATCACACATATCTCGCAATCTTCTCCTTTTAACTTTTGTGTCAGCATTCTCGGATGCGTTGTCGTCCTCCTCAAGTAGTATCGCCGCGGCTATTGAATCCATTACGCGATTATATTTTTATTTACTTTATTTAAAAAGAAATAGTTTCGACACGAATTTGTATCTGTTTGCTTTATTTTGTTTCAATTTCACACAATCCACGGCAAACAGCTGATTTCGAAAAGGTTGCCGCTCTTCCTCTTTTTCTTTCGATTCCGTCGTAACTCGGAATACCTAATTCCAATCGATGCGGAGCGGAATACGGGAACGTAATAGAAATGCAGAATAGGGCTGATTGTTGCTGCCAATTTGGATTGAAAACTCAAAATTTAACGACCTTCAGGATATAGTTAAATGGTTCTAGGGAGTTAGGATTAGACTTCTTATTCATTTTCCGGTCATAGTAGATGCATAGTGTTAGATATTGTAGACGCAAAGTAATTATTATTTTCGTTGTTATGATCACATATACATATATATAAATATTATATGCAACAGTAGGACCTTTCGAGTCTTCTATATTATAAGATTCTAGTAGGTATTAGAAACTCTTACTAACCTTTACCTTTGCTTATTTCGGTTCCATCAATTTTATCAGTTTTCTCCGATATAACTACCGTGGTTAATGTTGTCGTCAATGGAGCCATTTCGGTTGTATCAAATGACAAAGTCGATAATATTGTTCTTGTAGTAACTGATGTTGATGTATCTGAAAAATACTGTCATAATAAACTGTCGCACATTTTTATCGATCCGTGTTTTCCAAAGTCTTTGAGAAGCTTCTTCTAAAGAAGATAAAACTCTTACTTTCACAAACAAAAGTAGGTAATACGTAATCACCAGTTTGGATTTCGGAAACAATATGAAACTATAGAGCTAGTGCATAGAACTGTCTACTTATATAAAATTAAAAAAACCGTTCGAGGGGAATATTTTAGAAGTCTCCAAGCATTTGATAAGCGAAGACAATTCAGAGGTAGGCATAACTCATATATATATAGCCACCCTATATATGCAGACAAGTTCTTGGCCCCTACTGTATGTTATATATACTAGCGATCTGCCAATAGATAAATCATTGGTCATACCAACGTTTGCTGATAATATTGCAATCCTTTGTAATTACATGAATATTTACAAAAGCTGGAGTGGCAGTGGCTTCGTAACTTCAAATGAAAGTTAACGAAAGTAAACGTCTCCGAAAAGGCTTTTGCATTAAAAAAAAATATATATCTCCACCCCTGAACATAAATAGTGAATTCATCTCACAGAAAAATATCGTAAAGTACCTTGCCATGACTTTGAACAAAAGGTTTATCTGGAAACTCCACATCGAAAATAAATTTGTGTAAGCAAAGCTAAAAGCAGCAAATCTTTAGTGGATCATAGGATGCAAGTCTAAAATAAGATATTGCTTGATGGAAAAAACCTTTGTGGTCGTATGGAAAGGGCTATTGGGTACAGATTATAGCTCAAATATAGACTGCAAACAAAATTACTACGAAATTTATGCGAGGACATACAAAAAGCGTCAACTACTCATCATGATGAGTTACCCTTTTAAATAGCCTTGACTGTGAACTTTTAAGGCGAAAATATATATCCTTGAAGCTTAATAAGAATGGATTTTGCCGTCATAATGATACGTCAAATTAATATATTAGTATAAGCAGTAGTAGCATTAGTAAAAATGATAGTAGAAGTTAGTTATAAAATAGTAGTAGTAACTAGTAGTAGCATTAGTAACAATGGTAGTAATAATTAGTAGTAGTAGCAGTAGTGGTCATAGTAATAGTAGTGTTAATTATTGGTAGTAGTAGCAGTGGTAATACTTAGTAATTAGTAATTGGAGTAGAGAAGTAATATATGTAGTAAACCAGTCCCGAACTACTGAAAAGTCCTGAAATCGTCTCGAAATATCTAGTGCCGAAACAGTCCACAATTTGTCCGCGAATGGTCCTGGACTATGTACATATTAACATCATACATACATACATATTACACATAGATATCTCAGTATGTATGCGATCTCGGCACGACCTTCGTTACGTGATGATACGTTTATATATGTATTAGGTAAAAATTAGCGAAATGTTCTCGAAAAACTGTTATGTGCTTAATTCTTTGAGTATGAAAATATTTGTAATGCACTTGTTTGAAAGTATCTAAAAAGTATTTTTAGTGTTCGTAGTGTTCTACATTCCATTGCTTACCATCACATCCGAGTTCAACGTAACGCAATTGCACTGCCTTATATTCCGTTGGCGTTGCACATTCTGGCTCTTCCGTAGTATAACTACCATTTGTTTGCTTCACATATTCGATGATCGCGGCATTATTACATTCGCAACTCCATTGATTACGCGCCAGATTTATGCTGATACCAGTTGTTGGTGCAATCGCTATAAAATCCCCAACCAACATTTGTAATTGATTATCACGCAAATCGAGGAACTTGAGGGTTTTCGAGATGCTTTCGAAAGTGCCTTCACCGATTGTTTGAAGACGACAATTGGCCAACGAAAGCTGCTGCACAGCCAACAAATTAACAAAGGAATTTCGATTCAGCGTATTATTAAAATTACTGCCATTCAAGTCGACAAATAATAAATTAACGAACGCTTCGCTTGATCCCAACCAATCGGTGGGATCGTAAATGGTGAGGGTATTGCTGCTGGCTTCTTGTGATTGTTGAATAGCAAGACTGCTTAGATTCGTTGCCAATGGCTGAATGAAATTCTGAGCCTTCAGTGGTGTAGATGCAGTTTGTTGTACATTGAATAATTTGAAATGTTTGACTGTTTCCAATCCCTTGAATGACTTGGCGTTTAATGATTGTAGCTGAACACCCTCGAATGTCAAATTGATTAAGTTTTGTACTGTACTATGGCTGAAAGCGTTGTCAATGATCGTTTCAAGTGTACAATTACGAATTGTCAAACTATTCAATTTATATAAGCCAGACATTGTATATGCGCCTATGGTTTTTCCATAGAATGTGCAATTTTCTATAATAACATCAAACAAATTATTGGCGCAGGATGCGAGAATTTCATTTTCCATTTCATAGCTGAGGGTGTTGATCGGACCACCAGTACAAATTACCGTTTTACATGATCTGTTATCCTTGCATGTGAAGCTTGCGCTAATAAAGAAAATTTGTATTTTAAATTATATTTAATTTTTATCATGGTTATTTTGAGTATTAAGAAGTTTAAATTTAAGCACGTAGCTATTTTTTTTCTAGAGAAAATGATACGCTACCTACACAGAAAAATAAGACTAAGCCATAAAAAATGGTGTGAATGAGTTTAATAACAAATAATATTTCAATAACAATAAAATTCAGCGCCTATAACGACCCACATTGACACAACATCCACAGAGACACAGTCACGAACATCATTGACTCCCGCCAGGCAAATGCAGTCATCGGAGCCCAACCACCACCTGTAGCAGATGAGGAGTCCCTGCTGCCCCGCGAGTCCCGCGTCACTCTGGCACAACTACGATCTGGATACTGTAGCAGGCTCAACTCCTACTTATCCCGAATCAACCCCGACATACCCAACACATGTCCGGCATGTGGAGATTCTCCGCACGACACCAACCACCTATTCACATGCCCTCTCAAACCCACTCATCTAACCCCCCTCTCCCTCTGGTCCAACCCTGTCGAAACTGCACGTTTCCTGGGCCTCCCCCTAGATGAGTTTGACGACAACGACCATGGGTGAATCCGCTTTTTACGGGGCGCGACTAGCCGCTACAACAACAACAACAACCCACATTGTGCGCGTAGCTACTGTACTTGAACAAGTAGGTGTATTTGTATATCAGTTCAGGACTATCAACCGGACATCGATTTAAGCAACTCAATATTTAACACGCTGCGTTTTAACAGCATTTAGGCTTTGCCACATAAAACACTTGCTTTGCGTGACAGATTTGCTTTGACAACTAATTTGAATGCATACAGTTATACGAAGTTTCTCATATAAGCAACGCTGACGTCAAAGCGACGCTGAAATTTCGCCAACTTTCGCCTGGATTTTCATCAAATGGTTTTTATATTTTTTTTATTATTCATATTCACACTTCAATTTTTTACAAAAAACATGGTAAATTTAAAATTCAGCCAAAATAAATACTGATTGTTTGGTTTTATAAATGTCAAGCAAAGCCAAAGCTTTTTATGTGACATCCACTTTACTGTAGCCGTATCAATCCACATTGTCGTATGTCATTGAAACCAGCTAATTTATATTCTAAGTATGAAGTTTGTGACCAAAAAATTGGCAGATAAGTGTTTTCGTCTTCAACAGACTTGATAGACAATTTTTAAAATTTGACACAAAATAATAACAATGAAAAAGAATCAACGAAGATAAGCATTTTCATGCTAAATAACTAGCCGAAAATGTTTGAAGAAGTATAATTTTTGTAACTGATGCTCTCGTTGCTTTATCGATATATATCGATAAACTGTTTCTGAAGTTTATGAACAAAATCCTTTGTCTACTCTTTGTAGATCGGCATTTTTGAACACAATGTTTTGTATGCAAAAGCAATTGACGATTTCGAGGTATGACCATCTACACTAAAAAATTATCTAATATACATGTAGCATTTCTTTTTCCGCATGATTTTTTGGATTGAAAGTTGGAAATAATCGTTAGTTGAGGTCTCCGGAATTAGTCAATCTATGGTATTTAGTTTATTTTGATCGTAATATAAAGACGAACTTAACGTTCTTGATCGGACAACCTTTTTTTTTTAGCTCTCTTAATTTTTTGTCGGTGAGCGTGCTGATGTACGTTTCATCGTTTAGTTCGTTTTTTTTGTTCTCAAGTAAGCAATTTCCTAAAACAGCTGAAGCTTGCAATATTGTTGCCAAGTGCATAAATTAATATTTCGTAAAAATAAAACAGAATGTGCGCAGTTACACATAAAATTTAGTTGATGGAAAACCATTGTCGAAAATCAAAATCACATTACACATATATTTGGATCACTCCCTAAATTATTTTTTGCCAATTTGTTAGTCTATTTGAACTCACTAATCTCCGAAATTAATTAATGGCTTTCCGTAGGTTTTTACCTGTTGACTATATAGTAACCTTGATCATAGCATAGGATGTATAGCATTTAATTTGCCCAGATCCCAGTGCCCACAAAGTGCATCGAACCACTTTTTGTTTTGTATGTTATACTGCCAATTAAGTGATCCATAGATTCCGCAATAATTCCCTTTGGACGTTTTCATTATTCTGGGAATTATTCACTTGAACCTTCCACCTCCACTATCTAGGACGATGAAATCTGGTGATCTTGCAGGCCAGTTAATATTGCCGAAAGGCGTTGTCAAACAGCCTGTTACATTGCGTTACATTTGCACAAACTAGTCCGTATTTTTCTCTAAGGTTTATTTATTTTCATCCACACTCTATTTGGCTTCCCCTCATACAAAATATATCATAGTCGATACGTCGACTTATTGTTAAACATCTTGGTAAATAGCATATTTCAAGCAAAGCTATAATTTCCAACCATTCAAGAGTTTGAAAATAAACCGAATTAATATACATCGCTCTGGAGTCAAATTAATTCAGTTTCAGTCCCATACAAAACTTTTGACACGAGAATAATTTGACCTCTAATGTATTTCTCTACGGTTAGAGGTTAGCGGACGATTCGGGAAATTATAAAGAACTATAGCATTCTCTACAAAAAGTGGGTTTAGTTCTCGATGTAGAGAAAATGTAAAGATATATGTATAGATATTTATACTTATTCTAACGTTGACTTCTAATCGGTTTCTAATGTGGCCTTTCAACTTCTCCATGTTGATAATAACAATGAATTCTACTTTTGTATTCGCCGAACTAATGAAAATGAGAATTATAACGCTGTATTAAGTACTCGCTAAAAATTTTCGGGTGTTACAACGGATTGAACATATTATACCCATAAATATTTAGTTTTCCGTTGTTAACAATGCAAACATTATTTTCCTATACATACATACTTACAGAACTGAAGTTCTAACTGAAGCCGCGTTTGTATATTGCACTGCATCGTTCATCGTTTCGTTAGTTATAGCGCTAATGACATTTTCGTTTATCGACTGTAGTGTTGTTGACAACTCAGAAGGCTCGCATGTAAAGTCCACATTACTCAAAATCAGCAGCAATGCAAATCCGATCAGCAACAATATTGTTATGCATTTTATTAAACTATGTACATATGTATGTAGTATTTTGAAATGAAATATGTACAGCGGGTATTATATAGTATTCGTATTATATAGTTCAAAATATTACCGTCAGGTAATGCCAAATCTCACCATATTCTTTTCGGCGCATATAATATCTCGCGTTTTCGCACCTTTGCTTCTAGTTCGTGATTTAAACGAAAGGATTTCGATTTAAACATTTTATCAAGCCTCCAACACCTTCACACATACTCACACAAATGTATATGCATATATAATAACACTGTGACACTCCCGCGAATATATTATATATAGTTTCAAATGTGGTTACTCCGCCGAAATGCTAGCCCGGTGACCATTCCTAATGTACTGATTTTTCCAGTTGAAATCCCACTATGTATTCCCCAATTCTGCCGAATGCTTTTTATATTTGATTTATTTAATCAACAATTAAATTATATTTGCTTATCGGTATGGTAATATAATTTCTATTATATTTCCTTTGATAAGGCATACGATAAAATAGCTTTGCGTTGGCGTTGGTAAAAAAAAAATCATATACGCAAATATGTACATATTTGTGTTTGTATATGTAATTGAAGATTGTCGAAAGTACCTGAAACTATGCATCGCTATTTATTCCATTTATACGGTTAATCCTTCCACGCATTAGTTATTTGCATTTGTAGAACATTACACTTTAACAGCCTACATTCGTGTACTGCTCGAAAGCAAAGGGGTCGCAATCGACAACGCTGGTCGGCATACAAAACGACCCAGATCCAATTCTAGGTGATTATTGTATGAACTGTCTAAATTTTAAAACCGGTCTCCCTATTTCTTCATCGTCCAATTCCTTTCAAAGATGCAATCACAATTTTCGTCACATTAGAGAACAAAAGGAAGTTGGATAATGACTTGAACAAATACTCGAGATTTTTATAAAAAAAATATGGAACGCCAAAAGCAAAAAACAAATTTGGCTACTTCAAACTTGTTGAAAATTAAACGAATGAAAAATTTATGAGACAATGTGTTTCTATTACTTTTTCTACTAGTGGTCGCTTTAGGCGAATGTGTTCCAGCTTCGAATCCTGCCCGGTGCAAGTAACATAAAAAATTATAGAAAAGTTTTTTCTAATAGCGGGCGCCAATCTGCAGGCAATTGCCAAAAACCCGTTGGCGTTCGAAGGCGGCGTAAAACTGTAGAGGCCCCTCAGAGAATGTGGGCCAAACGTCAAGCTGTGATATAAGCGCCAAATTAATATTATTATTTGTTATTATTTATAAGTAAATTTGCAAAATTGTAACGAACAGTTCTCAATTTATTTATATAAATTCCAGTTCATAAACTTAGTATTAATTAGTAGAATAAAAAAATCTCAAGGCGAATTCTGGAATTCTGGAGCTCGTTTTATTTTGAGTGGTATCAGATTTTTTTTTTTTTGTGTTATGTCAACCAGTGTAATCAGATAACGCCACCAAATCAAAACCACCAGTCAGGAGGGAAAGCATCAAAATAACATCGTTTAGGGATTTAGTTATACAACTGACCGAAAAAACAGGTAGTATAACTTAAACAGTTTATGTACATGTGACTCATTCTAAATATTTGAATATTAGGCAGACACAAAAATAAGCAAAAACAGAAACATTTTAACTAAGAGTTAGCGTGGGTTCGATCTCAGGAAGAAGTTTGATGAGCAGATGTGGTGATCTTCGAAATAGCTATAATTTCTACCATTGTTTTTTTTTAATAATTTTCTAATACGAGTAAGTAAATGGCCTTGAGCTCATAAAAAAAATTATTGTTGATACAAATGAATAGGCCGAAAAAATAATATACCTATTTTTAACCTTTGACTAAAAACTTGTTATTTAATTTAAGGTGTTTTATATGTATAATAATATTAGCATAATTAAATTATATTATTATACTATAGTATAATTAAATTCTATCCTACGAGTATGTAAGAATATTACTCGTATAGATGTGAAAATTTGTAAGTGAGTGTGAGTGTATGTTTGTTACTTTTTCACGTCCATGAAGCAATGTTGTTTTTACGCAAAATTTGACAGGTTCATAACCTATAAAATGGACTAACATATAGAATATATTTTATATTGAACCGATAAATTAAGTTAAATTCAATTTTACAATATGAGTTTCAGGTAAGCTGACAACTGCTTAAAAAAGTCAATCAAATTAAATTATTAAGTTAAATGAAATACTACGGCGACGTTGGCTTAAGAAGCTTTAGACATTAAAGTATATTTAAAGATATTTTCCACCTCTTCAAAAAGATTAATTTAATTTAATTTATAAGTTTAGTCAGAACTCAAAAATCGTCAAATTATGCAATTATTCAAGGAGTGCATATATGTGATTGGTGGGCATGGCAGTTGGCTGTCCAATATTTTTTATATTATAATATTCTAGCCATCTTTACTATATTTCGTTGAAATTGATTAATTATTTTCGATGCTATGTAATGATATATTTTAAAAATTTGATATATGTATGTAAAAATATATTTTGTCTTGTTAGATTAGAGGTATTCTCTATGAACCCGGTATGTTTGATTGCATGGTATGATAGCAAGATTTTGGCAACCCTGTGTTAGCTGTTATTTTATTTGTAACCAAGCAAAAAATTTGACCTTCAGTAAGTATTTGACACATGCATGCTATGAACGAACAAAATTAATTCTCGATTCGGTGCATACCTTGGTATTGCAAATGTGTTAATTCTGCTCAGGCAACGGATCGAGAATATCCCTATTCTCAGAAGCTTGTGTGGAAGATTTTCAGCGCCTCTCTGCATCGGTTAATTTTTGGTCGCAAAAAGTTGTTATTTTAACCATAGTGGACTTCACCCTAGGTCGGATGTCGGTTCACCGTGTTGGCTCTAATCATATATTGCTGTTTTACTTACATGTGTGCAAGGCGAATCCATAGAAAGCGGTGTTATAAATACAACTACAAAATTCCTATGTATTTTGTTTTTGTTTCTGCAAAAAAAAAATCCATGTAGGTGAATAAAAAAAATCAAATCAGCTGCTCTTATGCCATCACCTTCTATAAATTCGCCTTGCTGGAAGGTCTTTTAGAAAATTAAAAACAAATTATAAAAATATGATCAAATTTTATACTTTTAGAGAAATTATTTATTTTCTATTCGAAATCATAATGTTAGACCAAATTCAGTGCGCCGAGATAAAGCCTTGTACATAAATAATAAATTAATAAAATTATTTAAAAAAAAACATGATTATTGCTCAAAGCAACAAGTGAGACTAAACTAATTCGGACATTTATTTATATAAGTACTTTGAAAAGTGGATCATTGGGTCAAAACAATTTTGGCACATTTTGTGCAAGTAAAATATAAAAACATAATTGATCAGTACACGTTCTTTGTCTTTTTTTTTTACAATTTGGACATTATTACATACATTACTGCTTCTTTATATTTCATATCAACATATAGAGTTAGTGTTTTTCTTCAATCTCACAATGCGTTTATTATTTGAAAACCATTACACTGAACCCTTTTTAATTTTATCTGCCATACAATGCGTTCACAATGCTGGTGTTTGAAGTGGTTGCGGTTTTAGGTTCTGTCTGTTTGAGGGGCAGAGCTGGCAGTGGATCGTTGGATGCACGTTTGCTATGTGGCGTTACTTTGGCATAACTGACTAAATCTGTGTCACAGCATAGGCATTTAGAAGCCAGTGGTAGCACATAACTGTTAATGGACTCGAATTCCATCGAAATCTTTTCATAATCACGATCCATGTCTTGTAAACGAAGGTAGGCTGGTATGACTTCGTACAAATTTGCGGTATTCATATAACTTTGATTACTCTCAACACTAACAGTGGAGTTGCGGCGCAATGTGTTGTTTTCGGTGGTTGCATCCTTGGTGCTAAAAAATATTGAAATATAACTATTAACATCGGAAGGGTAAATTTGTTAAGTATTTAAAATAATTTTAATGTAGAATTTTGTATTGCCTTATGGGAAGTTTCTCAGCCAGAGCTCAAATTTTTCTTCAATTGGACCCTTCGTGTCGTTCAAATATGTTATGGGTTTTTTTTTTTTTGCGTACGTTTCTAAATGTTCTTTATTATGTTAAGTACAGTACACTCAAAGAAACACTAAGAAGCCGCAGAAACTAAAATCTCTTACCAAAATTAGTAAGTATTTATTTCCCAGTATCTGATTGTGCGCTGGCCTTGGAACCCGCAACGTTATAAAATGATCGCCAATGAAAATGATTAAAATTACTATGATTTGGAATGTTCGCACCCATATTGGGGAAGGTGCCGCTGCCCGGCTGGTAGGTGTCCTCGTGAGTGTGACGGCTGATATCACTGCCATTCAAGAAAATAACTGGACGTTCCAAGGTAAGAAAGCCATAGGACTTTGCAACGTCTACTACGCCGCCATATAAAGGAACGCCCAGTTTGGCGTTGGGTCTGTGGTGGGAGAGACTTCGTCATTCTCCACGGTTCCCATCTAAGATCGATTTTAGAATATCTTGCTTGCTTGTTTCCCTGATACCAACACGACTTCAATGCCAGCGTGGGTAAGAAAGGGATCTATGGTTACACTATCTGGAAATTAAGTTTCCTGCCCTAACGAACTGAAACTGATCGATTTTGCAAACCGGAATTGGCGATCATTGGGAGCATATTTCTCGCTGTCTGCGTACCACTGCTGAAGAAGTTCTTGGATTCCAGCGACCAGAAAGCGCAAGTTAAAATATTGCGTACAGGGCCCCACAGCACGAAACATAAGATTTATTGGAGCACTCTCGGTGATAGAGAAAGAAAGAGGGATGTATTCGCAGAAAGAAGAGAGAGACCGGAATACGTGAGTGTGAGGAGCTTGATATAATAGCCGACAGGAAGAACGCCCGAAAATTCTAACGGAAGGTGCGTTGCCGAAGAGGATGAAGACCCCGAACCCCAAAACTCTGATGAGGACAATAAAAGCCCGCCACCCTACCTCAATGAAGTTCGAAAGAATAAGGCGCTGTTGCTGATGCATTACCCTGAAAAACTAATACGCTTTGTAAAATGATGCTGAGAAATACTATTAGTTCCGTCAGAGTTGTGAAGAACCTCTCCGAGTGTTAGAAAGGCAAGATGAAGAATGACTTGGCTTCACTGGGGTGAAGCTAACGCCAATTATCAAAGGAGCGCCTGGCGTGCTATGTTGGATTTGACCAATAGCGGTAATTAAATTAAGAAGAAGAAGTAACAATTTCGCTCAGATTATATCTGAGGTCACCGTAGCAGAGTGTGTAGAATGTGCGCGCTGCATTCAGTGGGACCTGGGTTTAAATCCTGGCTAGTAACATCAAGTAACATTAGAGCTTCCTTTTCTAATAGCGGCCACCACTCGGCAGGCAGGGACAGACCTCCGAGTGTATTTTCTCCCCTCAATTTATGTTACAACATCAAGACGCATACCACAAATTTTAGGAGAAGTTCGGCGAAATATCAAGCTATGGTTTTAGCGCCAAATTATTATTATTATTATTATATTAAAAAAACATCTCAATATATCTGTGCTTTATAAAATACCGAAATTGGCTTTATCATTCAAACAAGACTAATTCCAGGTCTGCAGAAACCTACTATGCCAGTCAAGGTTAGCAGAACTTGTTTAATTTCCCCTCTGTGAGAACGAGAGAAATTCCTTAGACCTGAAAGCTATGCAATAACAGTCCTTGGACTTTGCTTAGGGTTTTACACTTTACATGCCGGTAGTCTAGCGCCAAGTTCACCACTTTTCCTTTTATTTGATATGTATTTATATGTTGGATCTATCATAATTCCTTATCTGACTCTCAATACCCACCTACGTGTATGACACTTCGCCAGAGTTTGTTCCTTCATCTTTAGATCCTCCAACGAATGTTCTTTTGGAAAGATTATTATATCCTTTGAATAGTTGTTGGTCATTTGTATGCGCTTGCTACCTCTCAGCAGTATTGGTTGCTGCTTTAGGATAATGTAGACAACCAAAATACCCACGAAGCAGCTAAATACCACACCCAGTACAGTCAGTGATATGCCCGTAGGACGCATATCATGTGTTAACCAAGCGTTATATTTGGTATCCAGATTGGAGCTTAAATGAAGTGATTTACAATTGAAAGGCGGAATAGTTAATTGATCCTTATCAACCAAGCAGAATGTGTACGAGGTGTCGGGTGTAAGTTCTTCGATAATAGAGGTATAGCTAATTGGTAAAATACAACCGAGTCCATATTGATTATAGTTGACAGACATTCTATAGTAGTCATCTACGATATTGTTGAACCATAGCAAGCCATAGGACTTGCCCGAATTGTCAACTTCCAAAGACACTTCTACTCTTAGCTGCGTTAATGGCGTCAGAACAAATTTCGGGTCCGGCAATAAAACTTTTCGCCAACTGGCAACAGTTTCTCCTCCAGGCGACAAGCATCGTAGACGTGCCGTCGTGACATTGCTGGGTCCCACTGCTGCTACTGCGATTATGGGCGACGTTTGGAATTGTGGCGTTGTTTCTGTGTTCACGTCAGTTTTGGGAGTCGAATTAGTTGTTGCATTAGTTTCTAAAATATAACTCATTTTATTCCAGTTTGTCGTTGATATAGCATTGCGTGTTGTGAGTTGAATTGATGGATCAGTTTGAGTACTGTCAAATAGGCCAGGACACAAACTGTTATCCAAAACCGATAAGGATTCATATTTTTCTGGTGTCTGGCAAGTTGGGTAATTACTTTGATATCTCAACAGCATACTCATTTCCATACGTAATTCGCAAGAACAATTCCATGGATTGCTATGAGCATCGATAATCAAATCCTTGTTAACAGAATGTCGACCGAATATCAAGTGATTTATTGCAAGCAAGTGATTGTTGGACAAATTGAGATAAGTTAGTGAATCGGTGAGTTGCGAAAATATATAGTTAGGTAAAAATTGTATTTTCGAATGCGACAAATCTAAAAATTCAACGACCCACAACTTCTGGTAAGTCTCATCGGTGAATGTGTCGGTGAAATTGTTGTGGCTCAAATCAACATATTTCAAATTGTTGAGTAAACTGCTCGACGCTGTCACATTTCTCACATTCGGTAAACCAACTTGCAGTGTTAATTTTTTTATTTGATATTTGATATGACTTAGGAAATCATCGGAAACAGACTGTACTGGTTTAAAATGTTGAATTACGGTGAATGCTTGAAAAATGTTGGCAACATTTTTGAAGATATCCTTGTGGAGCTCAACCAATTGCAGATTCTCCAAGAATATGTGCTCGAAAATGCCTTTACCAAAGGCACCAAAACCTATGTCAGTAACATTAGATGCGCCAATGTAGAGAGAACGTACCCTGGCGGAGTAATTACCTAGGAAACCATAGGAAATGTTTCGTTCTGGGAATTCAATGTTATAAAGACGCAGCTGTTCGATAATTCTGCAGGTGGTGTTCTGAAAGAGTTTTGAATAGAAATATATTGCGTGCATAATATAGTAGAAAAAACGAGCAACTGTTTAAACTCACATCAGTTGGTAGTATAGCCTGTATACTTTTTTCGAGTTGATCAATCTGGCCACTACTGCAATTAACTTTGCAATTTTCTTGCACACAGTTGGGTAGTTGAGCGGTTACGGTAAAGTTAGTGTGTGGTTTTCTGTGGAAAAACGGGAACGTAAGTGAATTATTTAAAATATCACGGAAGAGAAAATAAATGTTAAAGAAATTTTACTAATAAAAAACAATCACTTGTAAGATCATTCAAAACCAAACTCCGATATAAGGATCCCTCTCTCTACGATATTTATTTTTAGAATCATATTTCCGTACCACAAAAGTCAAAAATTATCAATTCGAAAAAAAAATGTTTTAACATCTGAATAACTTTTGAAAACCGTAACACAATTGTTATGCTTTTTAATAAGAAAAAACTCATGACTTATTTCTAATTTTTTTTAATAAAAAAAATCCCTTGGAAGATCGTTTAAAACGAAACTCTACTATACCGATCCCTCATGCTATGGAATTATATTTCTATATTTCTGTGCCACAGGATGCCAAAAATAATAATTTAAAAAAAAATGTTTTATATATGTATGAATTCCTTTTGAGAACATTGAAAATATTAGTACACTTTTAATAAGAAAAAACTTAGTGGGCAGTCATTTTTTTTTACCAAAGATTTGATTAACAGCTTCATACTTTAATCTTTCTAACAACACTTGACCGATATTTTAAAACTTTTAGAATTATGATCATCCGATAAATAGACGGAATTTCTAGCACACTGATATTTTATGCTAACTTTGTTGTACTTTTATTTTACATCAAACACTTTTTTGTTCGAATATGAAAGAATTTTGTAATGCGTAAATATTTCTAATCTTAAATCTTCTTCGTAAATTTTTTTATAGAAATATAGCTCATTCTATAAGAAAACTAACCCGAACTTACAAACATTGTGCTGAAATTATAAAAAACTTAATAAATAAATATAATAATGTAAATAAATAAAATAAAAGAAAATAAAAAATAAAATGTAAGACAATTTTTTTAAATTTTGTTGAGCTTGTATTAACCTTGAACATAGTTTGAAACTAATCTATATTATTTAACTAACCGCACTCAATATGTAATGTCTATGAAATATTCGATTTAAAATCGTTAATTTCTCACTTTTGCAGCTGTATTTACTGGACATTAACAATGTTTTCCTTAGGATTAAGGGATGCATTCAATATTGCACAAATCTATCGCTTTAGACGTAAATAATATAAGCAAGTAAAAAATGCTGCACCGAATCCTACCGATGTATTCAGCCCTTTCATGAGGATATAAAAATTGAATTTTAATGCAATAATTAATTATGGAGCAAACTTAATGCACCTGCTTCTTACAAAATGTGTCAGAATGATAGACCTTCAAAAATATTTGGTAGGCCTGTACAGTTTTTATATACTTCATATGTTTTAAATGCAAAAGTGTAAAACAACCAAATTATGATTCATATGGCATTTTCTTTACTTTTAATTTAAAATTTTTACTTGTATTTATTATTATTGTTTTTACGTTAAAATGATGAAATATAAGATATAAAGACTCTCAATAATATATATAAAAATGTAGCCCTTTTCCTTGTTATAGCTAGACTTAAAAACCGACGAACGGATTTCAACCAAATTTAAACAGTATATTTCTTAGAACCGTGACACACACATACGCTATTTTCTTAATCCGTTAGGTGGCGCATGAGTGGAGATATTCAGAAAATGCATATTTATGGTCCGATATTGATTATGTTATCGGATTTTAATGAAGTTGTATAAGTATAATGCTAGAATAGAATAGAAAATCCGTATTTATTGTCCAATATTGATGATACTCGTATTAGGAAAGAACGGTGTAAGTGCGATTAGAAATGCTTTTATTATTCCGCTTAGATGGGATTTACTGTGTACGTATGATTAATTTTAATTGCTAATAATTTTAGAGTCGACCCCATCTTTACTTCGGTTTTAAGTTCATCGAAGCATTTTAGGCTTTAAATCTTATTTTTAAAACAAAAAAGAAAAAAAATAATTATTTTTTCCGATAAAAACCTCAATGAATTGGTATCGTCCAAAAACCAATATCCACTTTACTGCTGTGATTCTGCTTCTACGAGTATGTACCACGTTAAGGGTAGAGTTCTTTAAGTCTTTGAGTAATATTTATATTCGAATTTTATTTTCTCAGCTATTCTTAATCGGTTTACTGGTAACCTTATTGGATGTAATTAGTTGTAGGTTGAAAACTAGTTAATAAAAATCTCTTCATTGGGAAAATAATCCTTCCTTTTATTTTACCGAAAAAATTTGTTTCCGATATTTTTTTGTGAAAATCGTATTTTTGCGTCGGATCCTTCAATAATATCAGATTCATTTAATATCCTTAAATTCACAGTTTAAAGGTTCTAAGACATACAAATATTTACATTCTTAAAATTTGTAAACTTAGAATAATTGATATAAAAATTAAAACACAGTATTGCCAAAAAAATACGTTTTGATAATTCGACTTGCAAAATGTTGGTAATTGTTTAAAATATTAAAATAAGGGTGTCGAGAGGTTTGTGTCGAAACGAAGGTTTATAATTAATTTCTATGATATAAAAAGTTAAATAAAATGTTACATATCAAACGGTTCGTCTAGGTGAAGAAGAGGAGCATACCTAGATTTTAGAGGGAGTTACCACCTGTTTAAAAAGTAAAGTTTTATTGAGCTATACAAGTTTTATGAAATATTAAAATTCCGGAGTTAAACGGTGCGTGTTGCTGAGAAGAACTTTGTAGCTAACTGTATTTTGGAGAGGGTTACCACCTTTATGAAATATCAAATTTTATTAAATTATACACATGTTATATGAAATACGAAAATATGGGTGCCAACTGTTCGATTTGCTAAGGAGAAAGTTTGTAGCTAGCAATGTTAGGAAGAGAGTTACCGCCTGCTTGAAAAGTCAAATTAAATTACATTATACTTGAGTTATATGAAGTATTAAAAAAGGGTATCAAATGGTTCGACTCGGGGAGGAGAGAGTTCCTACCTATTAAATAGTGATAATTCGGATTTTAATAACTTATATAAGTAAATGGTTAGTACAATATGGGTGCCAAAACACCGGGAGTTGCGCTACATATTTTAAAAGTCACATTTTATTAAATTAAACTCAATTATATAAAATATTAAAATATGAGCGTCAAACTGTTCGCAAAGGGCAATTAATAAATAAATATAGGCAGGGCCACCTCTGCCAATTTTTTCAGTATATATAAAAGAATGTAAAAATAATTTGCCAATATATTTATATAAATATTTAATTTTTCTCGATTATATTGTACACTTGAGCGATCTTTTCATGCGATTCGCGTTGTGGGTTTTATTGTTGTCCTACACAAGTGGAGGACCTGCAAATTTATTTATGATTACTTAGTCAAGCAGCTCGTCAAATTTATTGGATAATTTAGAACAAATGCTAGCATTTTCGCCAAAGTCTTATCATTTGTCGATAGATAATATATTCATTAGTTGTGTTTTGGTGCATTATCTTTTAATTTCAAAACCAAATAATCAATATACATACATACGTATGTAGTACATATATTAATATATTAATTTCCATTTTTTCTCCAACGATATGGTCTATCAGAGAGAAAATTGGGCGCGAGTTGCAGAGCGAATTTATCCGCACGATGGCAAGCAAAAAAAAAAAGAAAAAAAATTATTTTTTACGCAGTTGCATCTCTTGAATACGAAAAATCAGTTGAAGCTGTAGGCATCGTATTCCTAATTGTTTTCATTAATTTCTATTGAATATATTTTTAGATATATAATACTATGAGTGTTACGCTGTTCTGATTCAATTCAGTGATAAATTCTTTAAAAAAAAAAAAAAAACGAATTGCAGTCAGTTGACACCAAAATAGGTTCATTAGTCTCTTTAGTGGACGTCATTTTCTAACAGCTTATGGGTATTTTTCGAAGCACGTAAGAACGTTTGATTTTTCTGAAATAAATACAATGATTTTTTTATGTTCTATCGCTGTACAGGGGCTGTCAAAACCCCCTTTTTAATTCTTCTCCTTCGCCATTTGTCAGTGTTAGGAGTTCATAAAAATTGCTAGATTTAATTAAAATTAAATCTAAATTATATATTAAACTCACACCAATTGCAAAGCAAAATTCCGACCAATTTCATTTTCACTCCCGTCATCTGATACAGTACTTTCGAAAATTACATAAAATGTTAATATTTTGAAGTAGCACATAAAAACTGGGGACATTTCAGTCGTTTGATTTACAGTTTCACTAGATCACTTTCCCTACTTTCTACACACCCGCTTACGATAAAAGTATCTAACAATATTTTGAAAGGAGTTGGAAAATTTAATTTCATTTAATTTGCATTGTTTCGCCATTGGCACAAACAAAAAAATTAATCCGCCAATATGATATCGGCGCACGCGCTCACGCACACAATCAAATTACAAACACAATTTGCATGAAATTAATTTAATTTCTGCGCACATTAAGTAAACAAAAGTAAATAAGTAACAAGTTGTTGGTTGCTGATAGCGCTGGGTTATTATAGTTTTTAACGACGCGTTCGACTCAGGCGACCTTCTCATCCCGACAAACGTAGAGGTACTACTGAACATATGAGTTATCTGTAAACGGTGTATGAAGGATATGAAATCCCCCAACCATGCGATGGCTTATCGGGCGTACTGTGATTCAATTGGGCAATTAAAGCAGTCAAATATTAAAAATTAAAAGATAGTCTGAATTGAATATTAAATGAGCTGTAAAATACTTTCAAGCTCGCGTATAACATCTTTCAAGAGTGAAGCATTTTTAGAAACAAAATCAATTTACAAAATGTGATGTAAATAATTAAAATAATTTAACTCCTAGTAGTCGGGCAGTTGCACTAAATCACTGTGCACCGTGAGAAAAGCATGGCTGTAAGGGAAACTAAAAGAAAAAATAAGTTAATATGAAAATCGTCACGAGTTTTGGTGGTGAACAATAAATTTTGGCATTCAGGAGCAGATATAGCTGATAAGCAGCGATTAATAAAGTAATACGGGTAGGCGGATCGAAAGCTGGTGGCTTAATCAGTCTCTTGACTGTAGTGGTCGATGTATGTAAATCAAAAATAGTGCGAAAAGCTATAATATAAATAGTGGAATAAATACAATAACTAATTTCTTTCATGTACCAAAAATAATAGTTTCTTTGATTTTTTCAGTTAAAAAAATCATTTGGAACATTTAGCAATACCAACATAATCTGTAAGTCAATCAGACCTTATTTTTATATAGAAGATTTTCTGTTTTAAATTCTCAATATTCTGTCATTTCTATTTTTTCGATCAAACTTGTTCAATATATCTGCTGAAATTTTTATTTTTTCGGCCAAAAATAGTCTTTATTCTAGGATTTAAAATTTTCTGATTACATTTAATCGATATTTTCAGAGTTACTTATTTCCAGTCTTGCCAGTAACAACAAATATAAGCCAAATTATGACTGTTCCTGCTTTTCTTGTCATAGTCAATAAATTTTTTTGCTTTTATTATGATTGATAAAATTAAAATTAAATCATCTAATGTGGTCGAAAAAATTTAAATAAAAGGCTCGATTATTTATATCGAAAAGCTTGACCTCACAAACTCTTATCAAGCTTGGTAAAAAAAAATTAAACTTTTCAAAATAACGACCAAACTTAATGGAAAAAATGAAAATCACAAAATATCAAATTAAATATTATCGAAAAAACCAAAAGCACAAAATAAGGATTATATTCTGTATAAAAAATGTCAACACAGTTACAATGATTAAATAGGTTTTTTTTTTTATAAAGTGATAACATGTCAAAATAACGATCAGATTCGATCGAAAAAATAAAAATCGCAAAATATCGATTAATAATTATCGAAAAAACATTTATTTTTTAGTTCGACCAAATTATTCAATACATACACAGGTACTAATATTTTTATTTTTTCGCCCATAAATAAACGTCATTCTATGATTTAAAATTTTTCGATTACATTTAATCGACAAAACCAATATAAGCCGTATTATTGCTATTGCTACTCTTATTGTCGCTGCAGATAAGTTTTTTTTGCTTGTATTATGATCAGTAAAATTGAAATCCGTGTAAAACCATCAAATGTGTTAGGAAAAAATTAAATCTAAGACTATCGATTATTTTTTATCGAAAAAATAGAAATCACAAAATTCTTATCAAACTAGATCGAAGAAATTACCATGCCAAAACATTTGAAAATTTTTGATATATAAGCATTTGAGGTTTTCAAAATTTTCGATATTTTTTTCAGCAGCATATGGTATTTGTTTAAAATCCAAATAGAGCTTAGTTTTAGTTCCACTTTAAATCAGACCAAGATGCACAAATTTAATGCGTGGATTTAGTAGACCTTGATTGCGAAGCATTTCCACTAAATCACTTCCTTGTATAAAATCTGATCGAATTGGGCTCATTGGTTATTGGTCTTAAGTAGCGTTTTTGCATAATTTTGGAAATAATTTTTCAAGTTAAAAAAATTTCTGAGATATGATGTTAGAAATAATAATGTTATTATAGCTATCATGTTTAACAAATTATTAACACAAATCGAAATCGTTTATTTAGTAAAAAGTTACGACACTTAGAAATTTTGTATTTTTAGCAAATTATTTGAAATAGCTCGATAACTTTTTGTTAAAAGCCAATTTTAATTCTTCTACATGTATTTTAGAATTTGTGGTACGACCTCAAGGCGCACAATAAAAATTGTAAGAGAAATTTGGTCAAGCGTCGAGCTATATATGTACGTATTTGAAATAAGCGCCAAATTAAAAAAAAAAACTTTTCCAAAATTTGCATTCCAAAAGGTTGCTACCGTCATCAACCTTCCAAGCAAAAAAAAAAAAAACTTAATGTACATATGTTTAATACATAAAATAATATATTAATAATAAACAAAAAAGCAGCTGTTGAGTCTATATAAATAATTAGCGTCAGGAACCGGCTATAAAGTTGTAATCACTGAGCAGCAGTTCAGCAGATAATACGGTATCAGTCGCCGAAAAATGGCAGAGTACGTACCGAAAATAATCTCATATTTTGCTTTTTTATTTGTTCTGAAAACATTTTAATTTACCTCCAGAGCCCTCCCTTTACCTCGGCCATTACCATTTTTATTATCGCAACAATTAATATTAAAGCTTGTACGTACCATCTATTAGCCATGTAAACTTGCTGGGCATGTAGCTAGATCTTAATTTTCGGAATATTGCCGTACATTCATACATACATGCATTCATATATGCATAGGCCATTGATAAGCTTCTCCAGCTCACTAGATCAGGTTCAGAGAGGGTGGTATGTTAAATAATTTTGAGGAGCTGATCATAACTTTGTCAAGTGTAAACCTGGTGCACAGCAGCTCTAAGTTGTAATCGTAACACGCAAAAACGTTGTTCCACAACAGTTATTAGATGAGAAATACTTTTTTTTATTTCGCCTCGAAGAGTTACATATATCTCACGTTGCCCGATAACTGTTCTACATGAGAAATATGTAAATTTCCCGTTGCAAATAAAGGCTGGAACTCCATAGTATTCGTCTGCGTGCGATTCAACTGTCAATTTAGCAAAAGAAAATATATAGGTTGGGATAATATGAGTAAAAATTTGTGAAGTGTTCACCATTTTTTCGAAAAACAAGCTTTTTGTGAAATAGATTTTTTCTGCTTGACAACAATATAAAAAATATAAGATTGAGTATGCAAATAAAGGTACCGACAGTTCGAGCGAAAATAATTTTAATTAAATTAATTCGTTTTTGCACTGAATTCTCAATATTATTGATCTTAAGTGGTACCACTAATCCGCCTGGATTCCTATGTTAAATATACTCTTAAATTCGTCAGTTTTTTTAGGCATAACCCGTGCAGTTTTAAGTGGGTGGAAAATTTATCTATTTTAAAATAATTTTTGCAATCGAATTAAAACAGTGCCAACCTCATTTCAGCTTATTCCAATGTAAAGTAACATCCTAAATTATACCCCTGTTTGCCGCCAATATAGATCGAATCAATGTAGTTATAAAATTCTTTATTTTCATAATCTTCATAAAAAGATAACATTTTGTTTCCTCTCAACCTTTAAAGAGGTATGAGGCCGCCCCATATTTTTATAAGAATCAGCTAGAACTTTATTGCATTCGCTCCTAAAATTATAAAGGAATTATTAAAATACTTTTTATCATTTTTTGAATCGACTCCTAAGACTCTCAGTAGCCGTGGATAAAGGAAAAACGACAATGTAATTCAGATTCAGAAGATCAATTCACATTTGATCAGCTGAAATTATTTAGATATTAAGACTCTTAATTAGCATAATAATTTAAAAAAAATATGTTGATTTTAAGACTCTTTATAAATTTTATTGTTGTTTCTTACAACAGAATGAAACATAACACTGAAGCTTCCAAAAATGGTTCCAGGATATTTTTAGAGTTTTTACTGTATACATATTTTATTTCAGTGATCTCTTTTCAACATTCGACCACTAAAATTTCGAAATGAGAGTTTAATTCAAATGGTCACAATGTTCTTGATTAAATTCTAAAATTCATGTTCATTAATTAGTAGTTTTCAATTCGAAATTTTAATATGTATTACTTTGTGCTTTCATTTCATTATTTTTATTTCTTGCTTTTCTTTTTTTTTTTAAGGCACTATAATGACTTCATAAGGATTAATTGTGAAAAAGTTAGCATTTATATTCTAATTTCGTAAACTTTTATATTTCAGAAATCTAATTCTTTCAGACCAAAAAACATTACTCAAACAAGATTTTAAAATATTTCTTGTTTTGGCAAACATTGCAATTTATACAGCTCTAATATTGTTGTCGTTGTCGACAGCAAACGGGCAAAATGCTAAGATCGGCATCGGTCGCTTTATGAAGTATTGAGGTCGACGTCGGGTACAGACAACACCACATTACAGGTTTTGCTGATGACAAGAACCAACCTTGTGGTGATTTGGTTTGTTTGATCCTACATGGAAATAAATACAAATGGATATTAATGGGATATTTTATGTATATGGTAATCTCAACTTAAAAAATTACAATTTGCTAGGTTTTTTTTTTTTTTTTTTTTGAAGAAAACGACTACTCCTAATTTTGAGGAGTAATACACCGCCCATACCAAAAGTTAGATGCCTTCGGACTGTCGGTTAGACATCGATGTTTGCTCTGCCCTGGAAATTATAATTTTCTATATAAAAAGAGTATACCAATAGCGAGTAATTTTTTGACATATTAATTTTAGCCAGATAGTAAAGCTCAGCACCAATTCTTGATATAAATTGTATAATAGTTCTTACTTACTTACATAATTCGCGCTAAAACCGCTTAAGGGATTTTGGCCGAACTTCTCCTACATCTCCCTCTTGATGTTGCAACACAAAATTGAGAAACCTGCAGTTTTACGCGGCCACCGAACGGCGAGTGTTTTTGTGAGAAGTTTTTTTTTTCATGGCAGAAATGCAGTCGGAGGTGGCACCGTTTGTAGATAACACTGCATAATAAAAATTAAAAAAAAACCTGCGGTCAGGATTTTGTTCATAGTTTTTATTAACATTAGTACCAGGCTTACGAACTGTGTTTTTACTTTTTTTAGATTGGCTCTAGTTCTTGAGATAAACGAAACTTAAGAAATTAATGGAAAAAAATTATATGACCCAGTTCCAGTTTTATTAATTTAATTATTCCTCAATAAGTTTTGTTATATAAATTATTAAAACAAGTAGTTCGTTCATTTAAATATTTTATTTCCCTTGCAAGAGAGCAAGGACAGCCGGTTAAGTCGGGTGAGTTAATACAACCTCCTTGTCTACAACCTGGTGTTGCTATTACAGCCTTTAGGAACAGAGACCAACACCTTCTGCCTTACTTCACCAAAGAAGACAATCTTGTATATTGTAACAATATTTCTGGACTCTTGAGTGCTATGGTCATTCCTGAATATAATCCCGAACATTGGATGCTTTTTATAGATAGCTCAAAAAGAAGTCTGAGTGTGTTCCTACACAATGGAAATAAACTTGCTTCGGTTCGAATCGGTCATAGTACCAAAATAAAAGAAGAATACGAAAATGTAAAAATTGTTTTAGCAAAGATTTTGTATGCACAACATAAGTGGTCTGTATGCGTGGACTTGAAGGTGGTGAATTTTTTATTGGGCCAACAAAGTGGGTATATTAAATACCCCTGTCGTGCAAGAAATGAACATTGGATTAGAAAGGATTGGCCGGTGGGAGGAAATATGGAGGTAGGAACAGCAAATTTTTGGGAAATCATAAATCACCAGACTATACAAAACTAGTTGCTGATATGCTTCTCAATTTTCGCAAACTATTAGCTAAAATGAGCATTAAATTACATTATTTACATAGTCATTTGGACACATTCCCGGACAACCTAGGCGATTACAGTGAGGAACAAGGTGAACGGTTCCACCAGGCCATAAAAATAATGGAAGAAAGATACCAAAGTCGATGGAACGACCACATGATGGCAGACTACTGCTGGAACTTAATACGGGATTGTTCTGAGCACCGGCATCATAGGAGGTCATACAGAAAAAGTTGTTTGTAATTTTTTTTAAATTAATTAATGAAAAGAATAATTTTTTTTTTATTTTTGTATTATTTTTATACAGGCGCGCAATAAAAATATAATTTAAATCCATATTGGTATTTTTAATTAGGTTTTTTCGTGAAATATTTAAAAGTCTTTATTTGAAAAACAAGAGCCAATTCGACAAAACTGATATTATTTTCGTAATCAGCGTACCCAAAATTACCCTAAATCGACTTAAAAATCTCCGACCGCAAAATTTTGTTCCGCATTGTAATTGAAAAATACGTACAGAGAATAACGTCAATGGAAAATTTTAGTTAACGATAGAAAGCGGAAATGGAGGAAATTGTAAAGCCAATTGAGTTCAAAAATAAACTGTGTACTAAGAAACTGCATTTAATGGTCCTATCATCCATACAGCTGTATTCACCAAAATAAGAGTTTTAAGAATTTATGACAATTTTCTCCTTCCTTATTTCATTTTAATTATATTTTATAAAAATATGGCTAATTCTATAACAAAAATTATGTATATAAGTAGAAGTTTCAAAATTTATAACTTCGAATTACTTAGTTTTGTTATAAAATTAACTATATTTTTTATAAAAAACTATTAAAATTATATAAGGAAATACATTTTATACTCGTATTCGGGAACATAACTTTACTTAGTACGTTTTGAAAGTTTCAAGTTTCCAGCATATTGAAAGCGGATAGTTCTCCTTCGATCATTCTCTTGCACTCCGTTACGTTCTGTGTGCATTTTTTTATTCTATTTTAAGACTACATTTAAGTTTTATTAGCTCACTTTCCACCTTGAGAAGTAAAACGCTTAATTTTCAACATTTTGTTTTTTTTTCATTTAATTCGTTTTATCTGTTTTTTTTTTTGTTTTTGTTTAGATCAGTTTTAGCAATTTGTTTTTGCGCCATCTATGTATATTTATTAAATATACTATATACTATTTTATAACCGCTAAAACTTATTTATCTACTTAGTGTATGTATATAATTATTTTTCTTTTATTTTAAACATATACTTTTCTTTTACAATTTCATGCATAAAATTACATACAATGTTTTTGTTTTTTGTGTGATGGACATTATAATCTCAAACATTTTACATATACATACATACATATCAATGCATGAATTTAATGTGCGATTTTTTTTATAATTTAGTTGTATCTTAAAAATAAATTAATTTTATCTCTCTTTACTTTTGTATTTTTTTTTTTTTGTTATATTCGTTCGCCTATTGATTAATTCTTTAGTTAATCGGTTTTTTTACATATTATGTAAATTTTTATATGTACATACATACATACATACATATTTTGATCTACCGCATTAAATACACAATTGTATTTATATTACGTTAATTAAAGAAGCACCCCTATGTGTATCAAACGAGTGGTTTTTATGTTGAAAAAAAGTGTATTAGCAAAATAAAGCTTAGCATGGAAATAAAAATTAAAAGAAAAAAACTGAATAGTACAATATTTTTAATAATGACCTGAGTTACGCCATTTTTTATTTGTGTTATGCTGAAAAAGAACACAACATAGAAAAAATCTCTTTATAATGATTCCGTTTAAATCTTTGATTATGTAGAACATTTAAGCATAAAATGATTTATGATCTGAGACGAGTTAAATGAATAAAATTTAAAAAAATATATTTATTTGTTTATAAAAAACTTAATTTTTTAGGGGTATTTTCTAATCGGCCCAGCTCACGGAAATCTCAATATTTTTCGGAAATATTTTGGTTGCAAACGTAAAACGTTAAACAGTAATGAATTTTATAATATGAATTTTAAATATGAAGCCCGAGTGAACCTTGGATACTTCGGTCGTTAATAGCGATTCTTTTTTTGATTTTTTAAAGTTTGTGTTTTTGTTTTTTGTTTTAGTTGGTTCTTTTTGAATTTTCCTGATTGTTTCCATTTAGAAATAAAATTGAATTGTTTTATATAATTACATTTAAAATAAAAACAAATTGAGGAATTATTAAGAGTTATATTCAGTCCTTAAATTTGATTCGATTTAAAGCAAGTAAAATATAGCAAACATTGAATAAAATAATTTTAAAAAAATGTGTCCAAAAATATACCAAAATTAACTGATTTTTAATTTTTACCAACTAAGTTTTGCTAAATAAATTTGAGGTCTATGTTTATCGAAATCGAACGAAAAATATAGAAGCATATTTACACTCTCATTCAAAATGAATTACTATTTTGGATCAGGATAGCGAAGCTAAGGTTTTCTATCCATCAATCCGCTCATACTCGTACTCTACGGACTTCGGCATGCAATTGGGCATATATGTAGATTGAACGTTTCCGGGATACGTTACATGAACAGTTATGAAAAATATAAAAAGTCAACGAATTTATTTCCTGGAATTTTTCTTTTAAGGAGCTACCAATTTGTTTAGCCCTTTGCGCCAGCTCCACTGCGGCTAAAATCTTTCGCTCCCTACTGACTTGCTCCATTGCTCTGTTTCGGTCCGAAGGTCTGATTTGCTTTATACTTATTGCCAAAAATTGGCATAAGAAGGTTTTTGTGTAGCTAGACGTTTTGTCGAACTAGTGTTGTTAATCTTTATTTTGTCAGAAAATGTCTGTAGGCAGATATGTACCTGGAGCTTTGACATTGCCCACCAATGGGCGACTGCAACTAAAAAAAAAATAGTTCTATAAGTTCTATTTTTGACCTAACATACCACGGGCGACATTCCAACCCTTGGCAAACGTTGTGATAGACAGCAAGCACGCCAGAGGCGGACGCATACGAGTACGAGTATTTTTGGTGTTTTTAGAAAAACTTATATAGCTTCATAAAATAGTCCAACTTTTGCTACGACTGGAATTTAAAACTTTTAAAAAATTAAAAGCAGTCATAATTGGGAGAGTAGCTGGCAATATGCTCAGTATAATTACGTGTTAAGAAATTTCAACATAAAAAACATAACTAGATCCTTAATAAATTTGCTTTTGCCAATAAACTAGAATTGAAAAGGTGATTTTCGAAAATAATAAATTTATGTGTTGCCCTCAGTAAAACGGTTTACAATGTTGGGAATCGAAAATTTAATTACAATTTCTCAAAACTCAGCACAAATTATGTTTGCTTACATTGTGCGAGGGAGAGAATTTAAATTTTAAAAAATACATTTAGTCTTCGTTATTAAGTATTTATTAAAAATGAGTAATCTTAAAACTAAAATACATACGTACTTATCTTTAAAGTATAATATATTCTCACTTAACTATACTAGGTGTAATCTATTCGTAGGTAGATTTACATGTAATAATTATCGTAAGCTTACAATTAAAGCGAAAGAAGAAATAAGAAAGTTGATAATATTGGCATTAGAAATTGGGCGCACATTTCAATTTAATTACAAGCATATTTTACAAAAACACTCGCGCGCAATTAAATTATAAACGTCAATATAGTGGAACTAAATACGCAAGATTTTCATAGTAGTTGAAATTAAATAGAGTTGATACGAATTGCTTAATACGTATTAGTTTCGTTTGAAATAAATGTACGAGTATATCTTAAAATTATGGAATTTTGTTTCTACATACGATGTGGAGCTTTTCGGGAGCTGCCGGCGCGCCTACAAATAGATTACATACATACATACATACAATTATACGGAGGGTATCAAATTTCAGCTCATCTCATTACATATTGTTGATTTTTTTTGTGTTAAATTTATTCAGCCTTAAAAACTAATTTATTTATTTTTTGTTATTGTTGTTGTTTTTTCATAAATAATAAGCATTTATCATTTGGTTACAATTTAAAAGTTTTTGTTCTCCATTGTCCTCGTTGTTTCTTTTTTTTTTTTTTGTCAATAATATTTTGCATTTTTGTTTAAATGGTTGCTTAATTGCGCTATTAATTACAGTTATTCGTTTAACATTTCGTCATATCCATACATACGTACTTAACTACTCGCATACACACACTCATACACACACACACACACACACACACACACATACATAGAGATGTATGCGCGTAAGTAGATAAACATGAGTTTTTTTTAATGCAGCAGCGCAAGGATATTGCGGTAGTGGGAGATTTTAGCACAGCAACTGTTTCAATAGATTTTCATTTGCTTGTTTCTACATACCAAATACATACATATGTGTATAGTTTTTATCGTCGCTATTCTTTTTTTCTTTTTGTCGCTTTATCATTTCTTTATTATTTGTTTGTGATAATATATAGTTTGTTTTGTTTTCCATTTTTTTTTTTTTGTGTATAATTATTTACTTATTTACAGGTGTGTTCCTCGAGCACTTTCACACATACATCACATTTGACCTGGCAGCACCAGTGGAATTTGCAATTGCACCGTTCGCGCACCACAATGTTTTTGGTGTTGTAGCCTCGACCGCAACATAAAATGCCGCAACCATCCAGACCGGATGATGTTTTATTACAGATGCGACCATGTGTGCCTGGAAGTGAACGAAAAGAAGTATAATTAATATGAGCGATTAATGCCAACTTATTAGAGGTGCTATTTTTTTAATCAATTAAATCGAAAGTGGACGTGATTTTTAGAATCTACTATTCTTCGGTAGTTTAGTTGGGAATCCTTGCAAGTAAGTACGATTATAAATGGAGACTTGAAGTATGTAGGCATTCGAAAAATTCACATATTAAAATAAGGATACTCGTACTCAGGATGTACAGGAAATCATTCAGAAATCTAAATCGATTTAAAAAAAAGAAAATGGATATATTTCTAGATTCCATTGATTATCCCTTGCAGTGATAAACCATAGCTTAATATGTTGAAAAATATTTAATATATGTATGTAAAAAAACTTTTTTTTTAGAATTTCCTATTAACCCTGCTGTTAGGTTAAAAAAAACTTACGAATCTTAGGTTAGAGGACCATTTGGTCCATACTGCAGTTTTCATACAAAATAACAATTTAATCTTAGTCTTTATATTTAGTTTGGTTCAATACTTGCTAAATATTATTATTTTATTATTTACTCAACTCTGGTAAAACCCAGCACCAGTGGCCTGCTCTAAAAATGCTTCTAGTTCAGGAGCTCGAAAGCGAGGAATTTGTAGTTGCTGCAAGTCTAAGTCTGATGTAAAATGCTCCATTTGCAGTGCGTTTATTTGCAAAACCAACCGAAAAACATTTTTTTGCAAACTAATAAATACTTATTTTTGGAAAATTAATGTAAAGAAAATCAAAGAAAATATACTATGGACCAAATGGTCCCTTAACCTAAGATTCGTAATTTTCAATTTATCTTAGTCCAGTTTTAAGTCAGAGAATTAAATTTTCGCACATAATATTGTTTTATAAAAAGACCACCTGAGCTGAAAAATTTAGACAGTATATATCACCGTTCCAAAGTTACAAAGAAAACAAAAAAAAAATTGGACCAAATGGTCTTAACCTAACAGCAGGGTTAATTAGTTCGCACTTTTTACTTCCATTATTTTTTTCCTAAAATTTATAAACAGCTACAATTGGTAAAAACGGGGCTCAGTGCAACGTAAATTACTTATTTGCGTTCAAATTATTTCGCATAAACCAAGTGCGTCCACACTTGTCATTGTCATACCTAATCTATCTTGACAGCTCTGTAGCCACAGCGTTGCTTAGTTCTTTGATCAACGGAACATATGTGAGAGATTGTGTACATATTTAATGCCTTTAAATTTTATTGCAATAATATCGTTTTTATTTTTAATTCACGATCATGAAAGAAAACTTCTACAGGCTGTAAAAATCAAGAAACAGTTGAGTAAAATGCAAATATTTCAAATTACATCGTCCAGTTCGGTTATCGGAAAACATATTTTTCGATTAGTATCGATAAAATTATCGTAATTTATTGACAAATTATACAAAGCGAAATGACTTAGTACTATCGTACTTTGTTCATAAATTAATAATGTGCCTTAAATTACGCCTTGTGTCCGGGCTTTAAGGTTTAGAAACTGAAGTATGATGAACAAAAATTTTCACAGATTTTGGACTTGCCCCACCAGTCACAATTTTAAATATTGTTTAAAATTTGTGGAAAATACAAACAACGCAGATATACTACATATCTCACTCAAGTAGTTTGACTAAAATTCGTCTTTGAGTGCACATATTTAGGGAAAATAGAAGGATTTTCAAGTGTCCCAGGAGCTACATTGCTATGAATTTGTTTAAGGAATCTTATTAGTTATTTATCTATATATGTATGTTAAAAATATATTTCACTAGCTGTCATTCATAGTTGGGGAAATTCTGAAGGCAAATGCCCCACCTGTCAGAATGAAATCCTCCATAAATAGTTTATTTCTCCTTAAGTTAAGTCATTTGCATAATCGTTTTCGGTAATTATATAAAAGGTATTTTGAGAGGTTACGTTTTTAAAAATATTTATATAGTTTAAAATTAGCCAGATCTGGCAATGCCATGATCAACTGTTCTCTATTTTGTTTCCCATTTCATTATGAATAAACTAAAGCCAGAACAGAGCCAGTAAATTGTGCAAATGTATTTCGTTTCAGTCCGAGAAAGTTACCGTGAGTGCAGAGGCGGATCAAAGAGGCTAAAGACTAATGGCCGAGGTAATTATGAGGTCCTAAGTAAAAAATACTCGACACGAAGAACTGAACGAACTACTTTTATTTTCAACACAAGAAATTCTCTCTTTTATTAGTATTAGTCAATAAATTTCAGTGGCATTAAAATCGAAAGGAAAAAATATTAAGAATTTGTTTCTCAATTTCTCACTGCCTAAATCCTCAAGAGTCATTGAAGTGTTAATACTATTCAAAATATTCTGCTAAATATATAATAAGGCTTTCTGTTGAGCCAGTATTTTAGTATGTTACTTTCGTTATCCTGATGTATAGTAATAATCTGTACTGCCCATTCCTTTAAAAGGAATATAAATTGCTACAATTTATTTTCTGCATAGTTCGATCACTCTGAACACAGCACACCCGAGTCGATGAAGGTGCAGAGTTTTACTACGAACACTTTCTTTTATCAGATCGTCACAAATTATATTAAATAATTTTAAAATAAATTTGTCTCGCGTTGTGAATAATTAATTGGTCTTCATTTAGATTTTTATTCTAGTTCTTATCAAGAAAGGATTTCCTCTTTAACTCGCCTCAAATATATCAAAGTCGTTTAACTCGCTTCTTCTAATCCAATGGGAATTTGTCATGAAATTGTGTAACGCAATTATCCAATGAAACCGAGCAATGAATGGATTGGTCTGGAAGGCATTACTGCATGTATTCATTCTTTGTAAAATTAAACCCCAAATTAAATCATAACTGCAGTTTTATAAGTATAAATTCTCTTTAAAAAGAATTTTAAGTTTTCTTCTCTGAATTTGAATTTTTCAACCATCAATTTAGGTTGGGGCCCCAGCCGCTAGGCCCTCCACCCTCATGATACCTGTATTCCGTTTGTTCAGTGATGCGACTTTTTGGCTCAATGGATATGCCAAGGAGCAAATATTCCGTATCTACCACTTTTTGATGTCCCTGATAAAGGAATTATTGAAGAAATCAATTTTTCGAAGCGTTATTTCTCGAAATGAGACAACGGATTTGCCTCAGAGATCGTTGGATTTAACTATTGTACTATAGATGATTTTCTTTGGAAGTCATTGATTTATATGACCAGAAGCTTTGGATGCATTGGAAGACAATATTGCGGGAAATCATTCACGTTCTCCTTGAATGAAAAACTGGGAGGAGATTGGGCCTACTGATTACTGACGGGTGGCTACATGTTGGAAATTTTGTTCAAATACTAATAGCTTAAAATATCTTTCTAATTAAATTCATTTTAAGTCTAATGTTATGCAATGCCATTTTAAAAAAGCGACAACTCTCGAGGATGACGAAGTGAAATCATTTTTCTTCATTTTCTACTCAGTTGCTCTGTCTATGCCAGGCTTAGTTTCAGGTACCAATACTCATACTTCATTAATACCCCAGAAGAGCTCCCATGGGTGGAAACCAGCAGCTTGTGGGACTTCATTTTGTTTACGCGACGTTCCTTCAGTTTGCCTTTTTGGAGACGGTGTACGTTACCGTTCAAATAACAAGTGGTATCACAATGGGCTCCTTTACTGTTTCTAAGTTAGTTCCCCCCGGGGGACAGCCACATCAACCTAACCTATATTAATGCCATTCTTTGATTTAAATTTTAGTTTTTCGAATTTATGCATAAATTCAGCTTCATTGCCTAATTTATTTTTATTCAGATACTTCACTTGAAGTTTTTCGTTAATTTCTTAAAATTTTTTTTCATCTTACCAGGCCATTGCAATTGTCGACTATTGCGACACCAATCGGGACTCTGGTCCAGATAGACCAAATCGTGCGCTGTTGGCACCTTAAATTGCGAATCTTTCACCTGTAGTCGTCCACGCTTGTTAAGCTTCACCTCCGTGGACTCTTCGTATTTTTCGCGCAAATAATCACCTGGAATGTAACAAAAAATGCAAAATTAGTTGAAAAATGTTTAGCTTTAAGATTAAATTAAAAAAAAAAAAAATTTTAATGCAGTGATCAAAGTAAAGACTGGGATATTCGCTCAGCTTTTTTTTTTGCATGTTAAATATCTTCTCAACTAAATCGGGTTGGAGAATGGAATAAAAATTAAATTAAAGTTCAAAATCTTAAGTTTTTCATTACTTAAAATAATTTCATTTTAAAGCTTCACTTTTGAAAACCATAAACAAATTGCAGCAGTTACCTACAGTTACCTAGCAATTTTCACATTTAACCGAAGTATGCCGAACAGCGAAACGAACTTGTGGGAATTCTCGATTTGCAGTGAATTTCAGTTTAGGTGGGGAATGTGTAGTTTTTATTTGTAGGGAATTTACTGTTCACTTTTGTATGAACAAATTACACACGTTTTTACTAGTACTTTTAAGAATTTAGTTCTTCGGTATCGACTCATTTAAGGAACGAGTATTTTTGAAGGTATAGATCACTTTCTTTTAGTCTACCTTGACTTTTTTTGGAAATAAATAAAGTATATATAGTAACTAAGTGAAATTTCAAGTGAGAAAAATTTATTTTTATGTGAAAGAAAACAAGAACTGAGCTACGGAGAGGCTTCAGAGAATAATAATACCTAATTATTTATTTAAAAAAAATGTAATATTAACTATTTTACATGGGTCTTCCAGAAGCCAAAAAAAATGCGAAAAACGCTTTCTTTCAAATTTTTTGATATAAACACCAAATTCTAAGGTCGCCAATATTGTCAAATTTTATCCAATTTATTTGTCTTTTGATTAATTTCAAATACTTTTCAATAAAATACATTTCATTCTCTAACAAAAACCATAAACCACCAGCCTCTAAATTTATACAAAATGTGTAACAATTTAAAAAAAATTGTATACTTTTTAAAAAATTTATTTTAAAGTTTTCGAGTATGCGGGTTTGTAGCCCATTTAATTACAGTACAATAAATTTGAACTTGGAAGTGGCTACAAATTGGTGTTGGTGTTTGGTAATTTTTACGCATTTATTTCAATTTAGCAATTAACAAATTTAATTTTATATGTATGAATTCCGAAATACCTGCGGCAAAAAAAAATTCAAAATTTCTAGCTACTTGAAACTTTAAATTCAAACTTTTTTTTTTGAAATGTAGAATTTTTTACATTTTATTGAATTTTATTGGACTTTGCGGCTTTTTTTTTTTGATAATAAATGCCCATGTTTTAATTTAAAGTAACGGAAATTATTTTTTTTGACTACCTTATTAACGCCATTTTTAACTACATACATACATATTTATATTTAAAAAAATATAGTAGAGACAAACGGAAACGTACGGAGAAAAAGAGCATGAACATTTTCAAGTGAATTGCAGAACATGACCGATTGTCACATTTTAAACAGGGAATAAATACTGTATTCAAATCTCTCTCTTCACACTTTTTTACACTAGCAAATTTAGATTTTTATGACTTTTCTGATATTTAAATAGTAAATAATATTGTTTCTTTAAATTTTATCTGAACATGAACAAAAATCTAATGCAATTTGACCTTCCAAAAGTATTTCCTTTTCGGGAAACACAACAAAACGTGAAACTACTGTATTTTTTTTTTTTTTTCTTAGCTAATTTATTCAAACCGTAAAAAAAGTGGCAAAAGCTATTTAAAACAAAAGATAAGCAAAGTACAAACAACTCAAATTAGCTTCGTTTTTCTTGCATTGTGCTATATAGCACCAAAAAATTGTGCAATATTTTCAAAATTATAGCAAAAAATGCAAAAAAAAACGAAAATATGAAATTGGGAAACATTTCATTTGAGTCCTCCTGTGTTAGTGTGTGAAAATGCCGAAGATTATGCATCAAAATTCTTTGTTTTCAAATACCAAGTGTTGACTGTACACAGATTCTTCTTGCTTTTCAATTTTCTACTGATGCTAGCGCCCTCTAACAATACAAACAGTTAAACTACCCGCATGTCGATAAAGCGGGTTCACAGCTAATTTCATCACCATACCGGTAATGCAGTGCGAGTTGACCGGAAAACTGTAAAGTGCCGCTGTTATTAACATAGAAAATAATGCTCAGCTTCTGTTAACAGTGGAGGTAGTGAAAGTTGTAACTAGAAAATAAAAAATTTCTTTACACAAAAAGTAAAGTGCAAAAAACGCATGGCGCACGCAGGTAGCAGACAACTTTATAGAAAAATTCATACTTATTTTAAGTATAAATTATTATTAATAATTAAATATATTTAGTATCAATGTTAACAGAAGTTCTTGGAATATAAATATTTTCCTTGAAAAACGCAGTATGCACTTAAAATTCGATTTTTAAAGAAAAACAAATTTAAATGAAGGAAAAAAAGAAAATAGACAAAAACGAAAATTGTACACCGTATGTACACAACTAAAGTCCAACCCATACTCTTTAATGGCGGCCAGCCCTTACTTAGGGTAACGGAGTTAAGAAACTATGCGGAATTCAAAGGACAGCAGTCATTTACGTAACGGGTGCTATTAGATCTTGTCTTGACAAAGACTTGAGTAACTAAAAATCCCGCACGAAATTCCCAAGCCACATGGATTGGTCTGAGAGAAAGGACCAACCATTGGAGGACTTAACTTTACAGATGGGCAAGCGTTTTTCAGGCCAAAATGTTTCAATAAAATAGACAATAAGATGAGTATATTCTCAGATAGCCAAGAGGCTATTCATCCACTCCCTTCTGCCTCGGCCAGACAGTGAGTGTAGGAGAGCTGGTTTCGATTTCTGGCCAATACGTGATTACCCTAATATGAGCGCCGGAGCATAGGGACATTTACGGAAATGAGACATCGGATCAACGGCGACATGCGGCTCTACTGAGGGAAACCTCACAGGATCGCATAGAGTTAGCCGGTAATTTTGGTTGTCCTATGACCAACCTAAAACCAGGACATTTTTGGGAATGTGTCCTATAACCTCACGGCAGTCTGAACAAAGCACTGGTTCTTAGAGTCCATGTTAAAGGAATGGGATTACCCTTCAAAAGGTTAAAAACCCGGCTGAAGGGAGACAATCGAACACGTACTGCTCTTGCTAGGGTATGACTAAAGAGACCCAGTAAGCCATTCCAGCAGAAAATTCCGGCGTGTAACCGCATCTATATGTAATGCTCACGGAATTCAGTAAAGCCGCCTTGGGGCTTTAGGTTGCACGAGTTGTGGAACCAATATGACAAATTGCTGATTGCTCATCACCAGGTAGACAACCCACTAATCAATTTACTAATTTGGGTTATGTGCAGAAAAAGTCAATTAGGTGATTCCTAAGATATTGTAATGTGTCGTAAAGTCATAAAATCATACTGGCCTATCACCACGTGAACAAATTTACAAGCGAAGCAAAAATATTTTTTACATATTTCTCCAAACTTCTTAACCCTGCTGTTAGGTTAAAAAAAACTTACGAATCTTAGGTTAGAGGACCATTTGGTCCATACTGCAGTTTTCATACAAAATAACAATTTAATCTTAGTCTTTATATTTAGTTTGGTTCAATACTTGCTAAATATTATTATTTTATTATTTACTCAACTCTGGTAAAACCCAGCACCAGTGGCCTGCTCTAAAAATGCTTCTAGTTCAGGAGCTCGAAAGCGAGGAATTTGTAGTTGCTGCAAGTCTAAGTCTGATGTAAAATGCTCCATTTGCAGTGCGTTTATTTGCAAAACCAACCGAAAAACATTTTTTTGCTCATCATGTAGTGCCAAAAAATATCGAACAAACTAATAAATACTTATTTTTGGAAAATTAATGTAAAGAAAATCAAAGAAAATATACTATGGACTAAATGGTCCCTTAACCTAAGATTCGTAATTTTCAATTTATCTTAGTCCAGTTTTAAGTCAGAGAATTAAATTTTCGCACATAATATTGTTTTATAAAAAGACCACCTGAGCTGAAAAATTTAGACAGTATATATCACCGTTCCAAAGTTACAAAGAAAACAAAAAAAAAAAAATTGGACCAAATGGTCTTAACCTAACAGCAGGGTTAAATCTGAATGGGATCCATTTTCGATATTTTTTATAACATAAATCCGACGGCTGTTTTCTTTTGAAAAAAATTCAATATCAATGGCAAAAATGCTAGCGCTACTCACTCATTTGCCGTGTCTAATTTATTAAAACATTTTAAAATAAAAATGTAGTTATTTAAGTATAGAAAAATTAAAATTTTTCAAGATATGGAGATTAAATTTCATAACATGGAGATTATTATATAACTATTGTTCGAAAAAATAGGAAGATAATATTGTTACTTTTTTGTGTAATTTTTACTAAATTAAAAAACTCAGCGTAATAAGTAAAAAAAAATGATTTCATTCAAGACCGAAATCTGCGCATCTCTGTTGTATCGCTCGAGGCGAATCTAATGTGAAGTAGACGCAGCCTTAAGGTTAAGAAGATTTAAGTTATGGAATAAAAAAATTGCACGAGTGAAATATTGTTTACATAAAAATAGAGTATATCTAAACACTACCATTTTTTTCGTATTGTACTTACCGATTTCTCTGATCGACGAGAGCTGTTGCCAACATGTAATTAAACTACACGAACCAGAGACGCCATGGCATTTGCAAGTGATTCGGGTTTTCTTGATTACAGCCTGCAATGAAAAAAAGTATTTTGTGACAAATAGTACATGCAAGCCTTTTAGAAATAGTAAATAGGAGAGGAAAAAAGGAAGAACAAAAAGGAGGAATTACTTCGCTGCTTTTTTACACCACGAGAACAAGAATGATAGAATACAAGATTGCGCTGGTTGATCTGAAATTCGGAGAGTTACTTGGCTGTGATGTTACACCAGATTTACCGGTGGAGAGGACTGAGAGAACACATCTTGTTATAACAGTTTCTAACCTGTATACACAATAATAGTGTCCTACATGCTGAAAAGAATACACACGATTGCGAGTATACATACATACATACACGGTTGTTGTAAACAAAATCTGTTGTTTCGTAGAAATTCTGTTAAAATTTTCAAGAGAGGTTTAGCGGTATCACAATTGGCGTCAGATACAGATATGTAGCTTATTGCACTTCTGGCACCCCAGAAAATTACCCAGCACCATATACCCCGGATCTGACCCCTTGTGATTTCAAAATAATAAACTACACTTGAAGGAAAAGTGTTCGGTACTCGTAGAGAGGAGGAGATAATTAATGCAGTTAATATAGAATTTAAGACGCTACAAAAACGCAATTTTGGGGATTGTTTTGAAAAATTTATCTAGAATTAAAAATAAATGTATTAGAAGTGATAATGTGTAACAGGAAAGAAAAAAATAAGGAAAGATCCAACTATCTATTCTCAGCGCTCATTTAGATACACACACTCTCGTATATATAGTAGAATATGTGTGTACAGTGCCATACAAAAGTGTTGATACAGCGATTTTTTTACAACACTCACAATGCGATTCATGTTAAATCTATTTAGTTTACTTTTTTTCATTTTAATTTACATTAACATTTTTTTAACTTTATAACATAAACCATGTAAATACATAAAAGCATCAAACTTTGTACAAAATTCACGAAAAATCAGCAAATTAAAAAAAAATTAATCAAATTCTGAAAATTTTTCTTTGAAAACCTTCTATGTATGCTGTTTTGTTGCCAATTCAATTTCAGTTTAATAAAGTACTGGTTTCAAATGACTAACCAATATAATAAACTTATTTTGATATGGAACAAAATACGCAAAAATGTTAGCAAAAAAAAAAATTATCAAAAAATCAACGGCAATTTTTAGCCACTTAACACTTCATTGTAATGAAAGTGAATTGGCTATAAAATGGTGTTCCCGGCAAGTTTTAAATTGTATGACAAGTTTTTTAAGCAAACTTGTTATATTTTGCACAAAGTTTGAAAATTTAATGTAATGGGGCGCAAAACCGAAATGATGACCTTTTTACAATATTAGCAAGGTTTTCCATGATCAATTATTTGTTAATTTTATATACAAATATAATATACATATACTATTACAAAAACCATATAAATCAATGTTTTGAACTTTGTACAAAATTTATGAAAACTCAAAAACATTTCGTCACAATTTTAAAATATTTTAGAAAAATGTTGTTGTTGCAGTTTTTTTTACTTATATAGTAAAGGGTCTTGCAATTGGGACGCTACAAAAGTAGACCGATAGTGACAGCAAACGACGCCATATATTTTCATGCTCTTTTGACATTTCTCTTCAATAAGGTTTGCCATTTCATCATGGAAAGATATACGATCCAACAACGAATCGAAATTATTAAAATTTACTACCGAAATTCGGAGTCCATAGCCTCAACTTTAAGAGCGCTACGTCCAATTTATGGTCGTCGTCATTTCTGGCTGAATGGCTTCGCCAATAAGCAAAATATGCGTTAGTGGACAGGCGAACTCCATGAGTCAACATTGCATCCCGAAAAAATTACGGTTTGGTGCGGTTTATGGGCCGGCGGCGTCATTGGGCCGTACTTCATTCGTGATGGACAAGACCGGCACGTTACTTTGAATTTGAATCGCTACCGCTCAATAATACACGAATATGGACTTGGATAATAGGACGGCGCCACAAGAAACACAGCGAATGTCACAATCGATTAATTGAAAACCAAGTTTGGTAAACGTGCTATCTCACGAAATGGCCCAGCCAATTGGCCGCCTCGTTCGTGCGATTTGACGCCGTTAGACTATTTCCTGTGGGGCTACGTCCGGTCTATATTCTATGCCAACAAGCCAGCGACGATTGATGAACTTCGTACGAATATCGAACGTGAAATTGTAGCAGTATCGGCCGATTTATGCTTGAAAACCGTCGAAAATTGGGTTCAGCGTCTGGACTTCTGCAAGCGTGCCCGTGGTGCCCATGCAAAAGAAATCGAGTTCGATACATAATGGCATCGAATGTACTTTCACAGGAATAAATAATTTAATTCATATCCCAAACCGTTTTTGTTTTATTTAAAAAACTTTTGTAACGTTTCTATTGCAAGACCCGATATAATATAAATTATAGTTTATAGCTGATTTTTTTTTATAATTTTTTGAATGTTTGGTATTGCGAACTTTTTTTATGAAACGCATGAATTTTATTAAAAATTTTATTGACTTGTATTAAGTTTATTTGCCGACAGTATTCTGCATTTGCTACCATATAAAATATGTAATTGTATAGGTGATATCTGAAATAAGTTTCCAAGGCCGAAATTTCAAAAAATTATAAAAAATTAACGGTAGTTTCTAGCGATTTCAAACTTGCACTTTATTGTACTAAAATTAAGTAAGCTAAAATGTTTTAAAAATATTTTAAGATCCTTCTAAATAAAAAGAAATGCTGATGAAAATTTATTGAGTTTTGATAAAACCAATTTACATTGTTTTTTGTTAGTTATAGTAGCAGTTTTTTTTTTGTAGTTATAGCAGTTTTATATAAAATGCTTGAAAAAAAATAATCATGAAAAATCTTGATAATATTTTAAAAAATTCACAAAAAGGGTTTAACATGAATAGCGTGTTGAATATTTATATCAATATTAAAATTAACGAAAAAAAAATTCATGAAAAACCTTTATAATGTTCTAATAACATCACGAAAAAGATTTAACCTGAAAAATGAAGTGAATATTTATTTCAATAAAAACATTTGAACCTAATGCCATCTATTGTTTATATAAACAAAAATGAGGCAAAATATTATACCAACACTTTTGTGCGCGGCTGTATGCACTTTTGTTTTTTTTTTGCATGAATTTATAAGTATTGATACAAATATTTTTGTACAGCGTTCTTTGGCTACTGATATTCGTAAATACAAAGGAATTGCTCATATTTCCTGCTACTTAGTGAAATAATTTGAAACCTTGCCACAATACAAATGCAAACTCATATATGAATGCAAGTATGAGTGCAAATAAAAGCTTTCGCACACACACACACACACATGTGAAAAATAATCCTGACGCAAAAGTGGTAAACGTACACACACACATCCATACATATGTACCTACTTATATAAAATAAGCGAGCAAAAATACCGAAAGAAATGGATAAAAAAAAAACAAAAAAACATCAAATAAATAAATGCAGAAAAATGGACCCAGATATATTATTATGTATGTGCATATTGGTTTAAACATACATATCGGGTGTTTTTTTTACAGGTTTGTTTTTCGAATAGAGATAAAACTGGCATTTTGTGGTCAAATCTGGCAACTCTAATGTCATTTATGTTCAGTTTGGTTTGCCATTTCATCATGAACAGGTTGACAAAAGAACAACGCTTGCAAATCGTGCAAATTTATTTCGAAAATAATGGTTCAGTTCGCGAAGTTTACCGCGAGCTCCGTCAATTTTATGGTCGACATAATCGTCCATCAGAGCAATTAATTCGGTTAACCATGGATCGTTTTCGCACTACGTTTACTCTATGTGATAATACGCATCCGCAGAGATGTCGAACAGTGCGCACCAAAGAAACAATTGCCGCTGTAGAGCAAAGTGTTGAAGAGGACCCGAATGAATCGATTCGCCACCGTGCACAGCAATTGGAGCTTTGTCCATCAACTTTATGGAAGATTTTGCGCAAAGATCTTGGCTTGCGACCTTACAAGATCCAGCTTGTGCAAGAATTAAAGCCGCGAGACCATGCAATGCGTCGTGATTTTGGTGTATGGGCCGAAAATGAGATTGATCTCGATGCTGATTTTCATCGCAAAATTTTGTTCAGTGATGAGGCTCATTTTTGGTTGAATGGCTACGTCAACAAGCAAAATTGCCGCATTTGGAGTGAAGAGAATCCACATGAGACCCTTGAAACGCCATTACATCCACAAAAATTGACTGTTTGGTGTGCTCTATGGGCTGGTGGAGTCATTGGGCCATACTTCTTCCGCAATAATGCTGGAGAGGCAGTTACCGTTAATGGAGACCGGTATAGAGCCATGATAACCGACTATTTTGTTCCCGAATTGGATGGCATGAATGTGGATGAGTTGTGGTTCCAACAAGACGGCGCTACATGCCACACAGCGCACGTCACAATCGATTTATTGAAGGAAACATTCGATGAGCGCATAATTTCGCGGAATGGACCTGTAAATTGGCCACCAAGATCGTGTGATTTGACACCATTGGATTATTTTCTTTGGGGATATGTGAAGTCGCTCGTCTACGCCAACAAACCAGAAACGTTAGGGGAATTGGAAGCCAACATTCGTGGCGTTATTGCCGACCTACGGCCCCATATGCTCGAAAAAGTGGTTGAAAATTGGACCTGTAGAATTGGCTTTATTCGAGCCAGCCGCGGCGGGCACATGCCCGAAATCATATTTAAACATTAATGGCATAAAATTATCCTTCCAATAAAGCCAAATTGATGGACCTTAAAACGATTTTCTTGTGTTTTATTTCAATTCGAAGTTCTATACCCCTAAAAAAAACACCCGATATGTAGGTGTGTGTGTGTGAATGTGTATGCGTGTATCTGTGTGTTATAAAAAATGAATTGAATTTGCGATTTGTGTGTTGGCATTTGGCAGCGTAAACAACCACTTATTGCTGCCACTGCAGCTGCCACAGACATTGTTGACTTCTTTTACATTTATACGAGGATTTCTTGTCGCTGGTGGCGCTCCTTTGACCCGATAGCGGGAAATTAGTGTGACCAGATGATTGAAAAAAGTGAAGAGAAATTTAAAAAAAAGTTGTAAATTGTTAGATGCTATGAAAAAAGAAGATAAATAAAATAAAATCATCATTTGGGTACGAATTTAATTTTGTAAATTTGTTTTATATACCATAAACATTCGTGTTTATAACGCATCAAGGACAGTATTATTGACTATGGCAAAAAAAGAGTATTTAATTATATTATGCCATCATCATCTGTCATTCTTTATGCCAACACAAATAAACTCGAACTTTGTCAACATTTTCTGCAAGTATACATATCCAGTAATAAAACACTGGATGGATTTGCAAAAGTTGGCAAATTTTGTTTTGTTGGCCTAAGTACGAAAGTTTTCATGTCTTGACCCAAGTTGTGTTCAGAAAAGTGAACCAAATCGCTAAAAAATATATATCTAAACTCATTAAAACTGTAATACTTTCTTCAAGTTAATTTACTTTTTCTTTTATTAAAATTCTTGTTTAACAATTGCTTTTCTATGTCCATATAAGGTTTTCAATGTTTAAATTCCTTGTTAATTTTCTGTAAATAAGGTGTAATTTATTGAACTTTAAAAAGTATATTTAGTTTACATCCATATAGGTCGAATCGGACTCAAATTGGATTTTGCATCTACATTCATTTTTATTGTATTTTATGTTATAGTAGCAATTGGGAGAAGCCTCCCTGGTTATTCTTTAATTTTTTTCTGCTTATCCGTTTCCGAGATATTTATTTTTGAAAGACTACGTTACTTTATTAAATGCCTATAATTTTGCGATAAATTTACCAATTTGGGTTTTTCAAAAGACTTTTGGAACATAAAATTAAAAAAATATACAAACCCGTACAGCAATGAAATAAAAAATTGTTGTAATCAAAAAAAAAATCATTCATTCCGCAACTTTTGAGCCTAGTTCGCTAATAAAATAAAAATGGGATACTTTTTAAATTCTTAAAATCAGTATGTAAGTAATGCTTTTTGCACGGTGACCAGAGAAATTCATCTTTACTTTAATTATAACGATTTTTGAGAATAACAGAATTTTGTCGAAAATTTGTCTTTACTCTATGACTCTCCAAATGTAAAGGATAACAACAAAAATGTTTCCCCATAAAATTTGACATGGTATACATAATACTCACGGCACTGGCTTTATTTATTTATATAAATATTTAAACATTTTACAGACATTTTTTCGAAATAAGCCACACTGTCAAGTTCTGACTAAAAACAATACTCCAACTTTTGTCTTGTATTTTCAAATATTTTCAACCTATGTAACTAAAACATGTTATCCATTTTTATTCCATTTTTGGGCTAGGCTCAAAAGTTGCATAATGGATGATAGATTTTAAGAAACAATTTTCAAGAAAACTTATCTGTACATGTTTCGTATTAATTTTTTTTTATACATTGAAATACGGGTTTACATTTTATTTTCATCTTTATATTTCGCAAGTCTTTTGAAAAACAATCACTACAAACAAAACTATACAAATCGGTAATTTTTTGAAAGGTTCTAAGCATATCAAAACAAAGAACGTTGTTTTTTTCAAAAATCGATACCTCCAAAATAGCCAAAAATTTAAAACAATCAGGGAGGTCTTTATCAATTGGGTAAAGGCCCAATAGTGCCCAATTCGGCGGGAAATGTCCCATATGTATGTACTTGCAAAAAGTATTTAAATGTGCAAATACATATTTATTTATTTATTTATTTATTTATTTATTTATGTATGTATATACATTTAAAAGCGGGTACTAAAACTGTCTGCGACTGTCTGAACAAAATAAACGGTTATAAGTTATATTATAGGTTAAACAGTAACATTTTACAGGGAATATTTTAACACATTAGCTTTCACCTAAAAGTGTGCATAAAATAAAGTAACAAATAGTTAAATATTAAATTTAGATAATGGCTAAGTTAACTTGCAATGTTAATTTTTAATGAACGGGTGCATAAATAAATGTTGAATATTTTAGAGGTCCATATAATTTTTTTCTGTGGACTTTTGCGCTCTTTGTACAAAGGTTCTAATGACTTTCCCAATTCGGCGTTTGAGAGGTTTCTTGAAATAAGAGTTAAAACGATACTTCTGAAAAAGTTCTCTACGCTTATGTTTCATAATTATAAAAATGTGCTTGAAAATTAAAATAAACTAATTTTATTATATATTTTTACAGTTGTCAAATGCCAGTTCTTATTCGGTTAGCAGCTAATCGGTGAACAATCCTCTGGTAAACTTTATCGATTGTTAACCGACGGTTTTGTGCTAACCGTTGATGAAAAACATTTTTAAACAAAAAATCCGATAAACTTCCGTTTCAGCACTAATAAATTTTAAAGAAATTGATATTTCTATTAAAAGATATTTTAACCATTTTTTCTACTTCTTTAGAAATCATTTAGGTCAGCACATGAAAACTTAATTAGGGCATAAGAAAAAAATCAAGGTAATTTTTGCAAATCCATCAGGTGTTTTATTAATGGATAGACATACTTTCAGAAAATATTAGGATATGCGGGTTTAGATTGTTGCACAGTGTTATTAGCACGTCTCTACTGTTCGTCATTTATGTTACCTTCATACAACTTTGAATTTATATAATATATTCCTCGAAATTGTACGAAAAATAAAAAAATGGATCAACGGAGGAAACATTACAACTTGATTAAAACAGGTATGAAAAAAAAAATATTTCGAGTCTGACTTTAAGAAAGTTCATATTTTACGTAATTATAAAATTTATATTTAATTAAAAGAGACTATACAAAAGGCACGAAGCTAGAACTTAAATTCCGAGATTAGTGAATAAAAATAAATACAAAATATCTAGGCTCAGAAATACAAACCTGGTCACATTACAGGAAAGAGTGATTGGATAGACGCGACAAATGGTACATATGAATTTGTACGAGAACGGACGGCGACAAATGATAAGAAGTACGACACATACAAAAAAAAAAGCACACACACACACACATACAAAAATGTTGTAAGAAAGTGTACATATTGGTAGAGTGTGTAGATAAAGGTAAAATGATGGCTGGCAGCGAAACAAACTGAAGCTGGGAAGTCATGAAGCGTTTGGAAAACAAAAAAGAAACTTAAATTGATGCAACATTGCAATTGTGTGACATATCAAATGTCAAACAAAGCAAACGTGCAGACAGAGATAGGGACAAACGCACGAAAAGACGATCATAAAAAAAAAACCACCACAACAGCAAAAACAAAAACAAACAACAACCACTTTAATGGTGGCAACGGCGGCTGCTGCTGCTGCTGCGCTGTGTTTGCGTTGCTGGGAAACTTTATAAGAACCGTCAAGCTATGACAAAAACAACAGCAGCTATGATGATAAGCAAAATGAAAAGTTTAAGGAAATAAACATCAAAGCACTGGAAGTGATTCCTCAAAAAAAAAAAAAAAACCATACTTACCATGGAGACGGCTATGTGACGATGAGGGTAGTGCATGGTGAAATGCATCCGATATTCATTCTCATTATTTCAGTCACAAACATTGAAAAACTGAAGAAGCAACATCACCACAGACGGGAGTTGCATAAAATGACAGTTATTAACGCAAAAAGTCAGATATCGAACAAATAATGCGTTCGATTTTAGTTGCCGATACACGACTTTAGGAAACGTGAGGATTCTGCTGTATAGAAAGAGTACTCTCTTCTTAAAATTAGAAAGCGTAAGGCAGTGTTCCATAAAGTTACTCATAAAATGAATGTGACACCTAGCCGATACGAATGTAGAATTTTTTCACTTTATTTTCGAATAAACGCATTCAAAACTTCCCTTGAAACATACCCATTTTACTATGGAAGAATCTACCAAAGTTCGATTGCAAATAGTTAAGTTCATTATTTCTCACAAAGTTGAAAAGTATAACAGAAAAAGAGGGCATTTAATGCATTATTGCTTGTTTTGTTAAAAAAAAAAGCGCCCATGGAATCTTCTTCATTTTCGACGCAATCGTTTCATTAACTCTTTGCCAACTCTCAAGGGCATATCTAGGCTAGGGCAGAGGGGGGGCTAATGCCCACCCCTGAGTTTTGATTTAAATTACATAAAATGTTTACATTTTTTAGAATTGGGAATGTAATACAATTTTAGTGCAATAAAGTTTAAGTTTCAAGTGACTAAAATTTCGCGTTGAGTTTTTTAAATTTTATCTATTTTCTTCCATACAAAATAATTTTGAGCAAAAAACCAAATTGGCTACCAATTATGCTCGCAAAATTTTTTCTAAAAATCTTAATTAAAAATTTGAAACGAATATGTATACATTTTTTGAAAATTGTTGAATTTTATACAGTTATACAGTTTGAAGCTTTATTTATTTTAATTATTCCTGTTATAGAATGAACTATACTTTGATAAAAAATTATTTTAAGAAAAATGTTACCAACATACATAAGTGGCAAACTGAATTATATTGAACATTTGTGGAACTTTTCATGAAGCTTTTTTTTTTAATTTTTTTTATTAAATTGAATTATTGATAACATTACTCTTGATGAGGTTGCGTTGAATTTTAAAAGATTGTGTATGCAGAGTGTTTATAGAACAAATCACACCCAATAATGAGGGAAAAATTACGAAAAAGGTTATCTTGTGTGTTGTTATGTTGTTATAGCATGTAGTAAACAGTACTACGTAAATAAGTTTGTCCCATCCCTGTGTTGTGTCGCCAACTCTTTCAAGGATAATTCCCCAAAATTTCTAAAAACAAATTTTCAATATTAAATGGCATTCCCCCAAATTAATTTATTTTACTATTTAAGGCTATTCGTTTTCACTTTTAACTAAAAAAAAACTAAGAATAAAATAATTAAATTAAAATATACTGAGGTAATAAAACCCTAATTAAACATCTGATTTTTCTATTAACAAAATAAAACAAAAATTCTTTAGAATCTAGCGAGCTTTTATTTTGGAACAATGCTTTCGTTAATAGAATTGCCTTCAAAATCGCGGAGCGAATTCTATTGCTCCTTACAGTTTTATTTAAGTTAATTTGGGATAGAAATCTGTCAGTACTCGCAGTTGAGTGTGGAAGTGCGCAAAAAAGTCTCTAAGGAAGTTATAATTGGAGATAAATTTCAATTTCTAAGAATTTAACATAATTCCCCGATTTCCTCGAAAAACTCGAATTCCAAACCGGAATTACTGCTGTCATACTACTTATATGCCGCAAAGTTTAATTGAGGCCGAAAGTTTTGGCCTTCTAAAGTCTTCTCTATATTCATAAATGAACAACTTGATTTCGAGCTAGTCGTGTTTTTTTTTTTTTTTTTTTGATAGTATCTGATGCGGTTGGTGTAGAGAGCTGTTTTTCTTCAATCCAGATAATACTCTTTTTTGAGTGTACTTCTCAAAAACCACCAGTGATGGCGGTATCCAAATTTTATTAGCGATAATTCGTTGTGGTCTCAAAGTATGATTTTGATATCGTGACTAAAAAACAAAAGCTGGAAAACTGACCAAAACTATGTTCAAACCACAAAAAGTTAAAACGGAAAATTTGTAGTTCTGCTTATTACAAAGTTAGGACAATATCACAAAGGCTAACTCTTTCTTACATATTTTCTGGCAATCAAAGCAAATGTAGTACGGAAGATTTGACAGAAGGAGGCAATTGATCAGGAGCTCACGCATGGAAACCGTTTAATTTTTTCACAAAGATTTAAATGTAATAAATGACCACAGTTCCAATACAAAATTCTGCAGTTCAATTTAAAATTCTGAAGAGATTGACGATAAGCGTCTCTTTAGGGGTATCTGTACAAAAAAAAAAATTCCGCTCAGCCGCCGCGAGAACTAATGCTGTTCGATTTACTTAGCTCAACACATTAGGTGACCATTTGTTAATCCCTCCAAGAATATGTACCTTTCCGAAATGGCAACCGTGATGACTTTGTCACTACCAGGAATTGCTGCTGTTGAAATGAAAGTTAGTTGCGTTTTTATTGTTCTTTATGTTGCTGTTCCAGCGATATTGGCGGCAACATGCAGCATATTGCATTTCTCTCCCCCTGCCACCGTACTTTTTTTTAACTGCTGTCATAGCAACAAACTCCCCTTCATTTGCTTCCTATCACCAAATGGGGAAAAAATCAAATGAAAGAAAAAAGTTCGGATGTGCTCACACAAACATATCCACATGTGTGTAGGTATATACCCTGTCGGAAAAGAGCAGTCGGTCTAAAAAATGTAATAATTTAAAAAGTAGTTCGAAGTCAACTGCAATAAATTTTATTTATATCTTTTTAAAAATGTAATTTGTTTTATTTTGTAGATAAATACTAGCTATATATATTTCGTTTTAAAGATGCAGAGTTATGGCTGATCCAAAATGACACTGTTTTTTTTTTTAATTTTGAGTTTATTTTTTAGAATTTTACCCATTTTTTTTTTAGTTATTTTTTTGCTAATATTATCATTTAAAAATCGCAAACATTCCGAACAAACCCTTAAAACCAAAATTAAAAAAATATTAATTTTGAATAGGATTGTCTTTCGACCAAGACACGGAATCGTAGCAATTAACTGTTAACTAATACAAAATTGTTAATGAAGTGAAAAAAACCTCAAAATTACACTCATCTTAAAACAAAAAAAAAAATCAAAAATCTGTGTTTGAACTCAGAAGGTACATATAAATAAGTATAAAGTAAACTGTATATATTTTTAAATAATTGGAAACGGATGGGTGTGAAAGTAGTTGGTAACTTGACTTGTTTTAAAGCAGTTAAAAAAGAAAAACAAATCGTTGGAAATTGAAAATATTTTATCGCAGCTGAAAAAAAGCTAATTTTGATGTTCTTTCTGTCAAACATATTTAAAAATAGTTGAAAACAAATGCAGAGTCAGACAATTGACTTGCTCCTAAGACATCGCCATGTTAAAAAAGTTAATTGCCTACTAGAGAAAATAAAGAATTTCAACCGCTTTTAAAGTAATTCTATTTGCGAATGGGTTATTGATCTTGTCTAAGGCTCAATGGGTAGTTTTAAGTGGGGATTTTTAATAGATATGTATGTATTATGGTGGGTCAATTAAAAATGTTCACAGCATCATGGCGATTCTGGTACTATGGATCGTAGCAGGTCTTTTTACCCAAGGAACCAGACCTCTAAAATGAATTTCGAGTCCGTGAAATTTTAATGGCAGTTATTTTCAAAAATACTAAAAAGTCGATTTACTAAGTGCATTTCAATTGCAAAAAAAAGTTCAATCATTTTTTCCGCGTACTTGAAATTCATTTTAGAGGTATGGTTCCTTGTACGAGTATCTGAATCGCGATGATGCTTTGAACCATAAAATTTTACCCACCCTAGTTTGTATTTATGTATATGCACATGGGAAACAATAGCAACACAAGTAACAACAATATCAGCAGTTAAGATAACTTTTCGCTGTGCCAAAAAAAAAACGCGGGTTATGGTGGAAAAACAGCACCTCAAATGCAACAATGCCCGCAATGCGTTGAGTTTTTATTAGAAGTTCTTTACTAGTCCTTTTGTTTTGAGGCTTGTTCAATTGACGTGTCTGCCACATTCGGTAAATGTCAAAAAAAAAATCAAAGAAAAAACGCTATACAATACTTTCCATAACCAACAACAATTTTCGGCCGCACCAAATATATTGGTGAAAAAGCGCTTGGCAAGAGGGAAAAATTCGTAACAGTTAGCAAAAAAAATTTGGCTGCCACTTCAATTGAACTCTTCGGATATATGCACATACATGCGTTCAAAAATAATAACATATAATCCAAAAATATTGCTTGCAATATGCAAAAAAAAAAAAATTGTGTTGCCTTTTACCAAGTTGAAGGGTGAAAAGGTAAAGTTGAGAGCAATCCAACGCGAAACAAATTGCTCCTTTTAACCAACAAACGGAGACGCGTTTGTCGATACTTTCGTTTGAAAATACATTACGTTTGAAGTATATTAGAGTGGTCTAAAAATACACAATTGAAAATAGATATATCCACATTTGAATTTTGAAATTGGTGCCGCAAGTGCCTTGAAGTTTTCCATGTAGTTCACTTGAGGAAAATACGTTTTTTTTTGTAGAATTGTTAGAAAACCGTTAAACGTTAAGCGAATAAGAACATTTTCATTTACAAATATTCACTAAATGACAGTTTCATGCATATTTATTAAAAAAAAAATTAAAACACTGTAAGAAACACTAAAAAAGATATATGTATGTATGTATTTATATATATATTTAATTACACACGGCCCTGTAAGGAAACATTTACATACATATATCAAGAAAAGTAGTCAGTTCGTGAGTAGATTTTAACCAGTAGAGATAGCATCTAAATCGGGTATCCTTACATTATAGTTTTCTTTAATTATGATGACCAAAACGAAATTTATATGCATACTCTAGCTCGGACATTCATTTTCATGAAATACCAATGAGTATATTTAAATGAGGGAGAGCTATTGATTTATTTTAACAAAATGAACTGAACTTCCATAATTTTCAGTTTTTTTTAATGGATTCGCGCTCGCGATGTATGATAGGTATCTCATTATTATCGATATTAGTCTCCCTATTTTTGTAAACATCGTTTTTTATATTGCTATTATAATTCATATATAGAAATTTTAACAACAAATAGCTTTTCTCAAAAGATGGCATAAGTTAATAAAATTTTTGTATGCTATATTTTCTCTATGCGGATTTATGTTATAGGATCTCTAGCAAAATTTTTTGGGTTTTTCATACATTTTTATTTATTGGTCGGATATGCATATTATAATCTTTTTTTTAGTTTTAGTTTTTTGAGCAGAAGCAACAATATTACATACATATTCATTTCTTCCTCAGAAACAATGATTAACCTAGAGCTTACTTCTTTTTAAAACAACAATTTTTTTTGTTGCCTATGTACCAGGTTCAAAAAGAATGCATTAATTTATAATTTACTGAGGGAAAAAATCGTCAAAGAAATTGTATCTCCCATACTATAGTAAAGCTGTAGAATGGTCACATCTATACATTGAACTTTTTTTTTAAAGGAGGCCAGATTACATTTGGACCATTTTTTAAATTTTTGTATGTCTATTTGAACTCACCAAGTTTAGAATGGATTTTCATGGGGCTATTTCTAGTCACCAAACAATAACTTCGAAGTTAGCATAGGGAATATTTCTATCAAAATAATACCCTACATATTTTCTTATCCCTCAAGAAGCACAACATATTAAATTTTTGGTTTTTTACTGAAACTTTTTATGACTAAAAAATTGCGCTTTTCCACCGGAATTATAAAATATTTCGAAAAATAGTACGATTAACGTCAGCTCAATCGATTTAAAAATACTTCTAAAACTGGAGTTCTTTGTAAAGCAAAACATTTTTTTTTTTCAAAATATGCTTTCAAAACAAAATAATTGAAACAACAGTAAAAGAAAGCATCAAATATTTCATTACTATTATTCGATTGTAAAACTTTATTGATAAAAAAAATATCTTGAAAGTGGAGGTAATTTCAAATTGGTCCAGATCATCTAAATTTGAATATTGCGAAATGTTTTGGTTGATGTCTTAAAATAGTTTTATAATTTTAATGGAACCACTGTACCGATTTTGTTTTTATATTGGAAGAGATATACTCTAATATACATATTGAAAAATAATAATAAAAAAAATATATCTCTTCATTGTTTTTCGCAAATGCCTCATTTAAATAAAACAATAATTGTAAAATCGATTCAAACATTAATTCGCGGAAATGGTTTGAAAACATTTTCTTTTGAACACAATTTTATTTTTTCAAAACAAGACTTTGAAAATAACTTATGTTTGTAAATAAAAAAATTAAACAAGGAAAACAACCGCAACAACAATCTTAGACCAAAAGAATAAAACTCTGAAACTAATGACAAATTTGAATTTTTATTAAAACATTCAAAAAAACTGTGATACAAATATAAGAAATTTGTTACACAATTTAATAAAACCGCATGAAGTTTCTGCACAACAGTATCTATTTGCAATAAAGTTGCAACAAAAACATTTTCACTATTTTCATATTTCACTACACAGATGCGAAAGAAGCCAAAAAAAAAACAAAAATCTCATGAAAATTGCAATCGAATATTTTTTTTTATATGAATTTGTATTTGGTTTGCCACTTGGTTGGTGTTGCCGCTGTCACTTTAGTTGTTGTTGATCTGGTTCGCTCTCACCATGTAGTAGTAGTAGTAGTTGTAGTGGTAGTTGTTGTTGATGTTATTACATTTGCCGCCGATGAGTGATGTTGGTGCACTATGGAATTTTGCAAACCTTTTTGACAACTTGGACGCTTCTGCCTTTTTGCTACAATTTTCAATTGCCGTTTACGTTAGTGGCTTTGGTATGTGCGCTTTGTTGGCTTCCTGCCACACAAGTGCCACAAATGATTTTCAAACAATCCAGTTCGAGTGCAGTGCTCTCTTCATTTCGTTTTGTTTTTTTTTTTTTTCAGACAAATCTTGGCAGTTTCAATGCTAGTGAGATTTTTGTATTTGTTTAATATTTTTCGGAAATGTATTGTTTGTTTGGCTGTAGTCACATTCACCTTTGCGGTTTAGGTTATCTGTAGCGACATTTTTTTGCAAACGCCGAGTAAATTTTGTTTAACAAATTGGTGTGAACAGAATGGCCGCATGCACTGAACTCGCATGCATTGGTATTGGTATGCAAGCGTGTGGTGCTGGTTTTAAAGCGGTATTGTGTTAATATTTTAGGTATAATTTAGGTATAATTTGCATTTATATTTTTGTGGTTTTCGTTGAATTTGTGCAACTTCATTAAGATGGAATAATTTAAATTTCCTTGGTTTTTGTTTTAATTTATGAGTAGCATTTGGAACTGCATATGTAAAGTGCTAACATTGGAATAAATAGTACTTGAAAAAATAGTGTTAATTTTACAACAAAAGCCGTAAAAATCATAATTTTAAACATTGTTTAATCTATACTATAATAAAACTGTAGAAACGTTATATCAGGAAATTTTTTTAAGCATGGCCGAAGATGATGTTGGAAATGTAATAGCATACATTTGGGGCCAATTTAGGGATTTTTGTCTGTCTGTTTATCTGCTTTTGGGCTCTAACTGATGACTAAACACTGGGGATGTCAAATCGGGATCCCGCCATTTTTTGAGTCCCAAAAATCCAGGGATTACTCAGTTTCACGTCCGAGATGGGTAAGTATAATTTTTTTTTATATCAGATGCAACTAGTAAAATTAGAGAGGTCAATAGTTTTGATTAAACAAGTTTATATTTTTTTATCAATCAACAAGGTGCTTCTTATCAACCTTATGTCACACTTGGAGCATAACACACTCAATGCTGTAATTTTTTAATCTCACACTTTAATTAATTGAAATAGTTACAAAAATAAATTTGCTGTATACTTTGTAAGACGACAATTGACAACCCTGCAACAGCTGAGCACTTCCAACTCGTCAACTGTGATACGAGTGTTGCGCGAGTAACTGCAGAGAGTCGTCGTAGAGTTAACTGCGAAACAGCAGAGCAAGTGAAGTTTGTTTTTAGGATTAATAATACGTTTCACATTAGCCTTTTCAATCAATTAAATAATTATCTTCAAAACCGAGGTTTCATTTAAAACGACCTGTTCTGACGAAAATCACCTGTAAGAGGGTTGCAGAGTTTTACCCCTCTTACAATTTTAACAAAAGTAAATACTTCGCAGGCTCTTGATAAAATCAGTTTTTAAACATAAATGCTTTTAATTGATGTTATTAAGCATTTAATGGACAAACATTGTGTAATCTTCGGAACTAAAATTGCTTTATATCGATCCCAAATAGTGATCTAAAATAGTTAAAAAAAAACCAGCAGCAACTTCAAAAAAACACCTTCTTAAAAAATAATGTTTTGTTTGTTTCTTATTTATAAAAAATGAAATTAGCAGTAGTAAATATCTGCATTATTAGAAATAATATTTATTTTTTATACTTTGTAACAAACAGCTTCACTTTTGGAGCAGTCCCGAGATTGCGGGTATTCCTATATAGACACTAACCTCGACTATTACATAGGAACTGTTTGTTGAAATGGCCCAGACTCAGTTTTATTTGAATAAATTATTTTTTATTCAACCGCATCAACGTACGCCAGTGTTTTTTCTTTGTTAATGATTGTTTTTTTTTTTTAATTTTCGACTGAGTTGAAAAATAATATCATTTGGAAGGAAAAGATCGGTGAATCCGTTTATGTAACGAAGGTAGGTTGAATGAAAACGCCACGTGTGATTTTGACAACAAAAAAAACTTATACAAAAATTAAAGCGTATAGCTAGTGGTTAATAACATTCAACAGACTTTCATAAATATTTCAAACATTGCATTTGAACTCAATAAGTTTAGGTATAAAAATCAATGTAATGAGTCGCGAAAAAATTGACAATTACCGCACATCACAAATCGTAGGCGAAGTTCGGTCAAACTTCGAGCTATATGACGTAAGCGCCAAATTATTATTATTATTATTATTAAAATTGTTTTAGTGCGGTTAGAAATTAAGATATTTAAACTTAGTAGGCTAAGGAGACACTTCAGAGTAAAAGATCTCGGTCTAATGTGCATTTTAATTTCAATTTGGTATACAAATTAAAAATAATTATAATTAATTGAAATTTGAGCTTCAATTCCCGAAAGTATTGTGTGCGTCGATCCCTTGTTCAGTTACACGGCTTTATAGGCCAAAAATTAAATAAAAAACCTTCAGTTATAGGGCAAGTTAGTAAGTACCTTCTGAGTTCAAAAGCAAATTTTTTAAATTTTTTGTATCGGTAGGGTGTTGGACTACGGTAATATTGTCCTTCTTTTTTGAGGTACCACTTCATTAAAAATTTTGTATTGCTTAACTGTTAAGTGCGGCCACTGCGTATGTTGTTCGAAAGACAATCAAAGCTTTTTTAAAGACATGAAACTTGTAGGCATTGGTAAAAGACATGCTGAGTTATAGTTATAGTTATTTAAGTTTAAAGTTTTTTTAGAGTTTGTGCGACTTTTTTAATTTCTTAATTTTACGTTGAAAAATAATTATATGAAAAACTCAAAATAAAAATATTCAAAAAATTAAAAAAAAAAAAATACTTTTAAAATCAAAATTCGAAAAACTAATTTTATATAACTAGTATTTATCTACAAAATAAAAATTAAAACAATTTTTTTAAAATATATTTTACCACAGAAAAATGATAATAATAGATGGAGAAACACTTGGTGCAAGTTAGATCAACATAACTAATTTAGCATGCATTTGTTTCAAAGCAGTTGACTGCCAACTACTTTTTAAATTTTTAATTTTTTCAACTGCCTTTTTATGAAAATTATCTGAACGATTGACTATATCTTCAACTACAGCGCCATAGCCGTGTGTGGACCAAGAACGCAAAATTCCACAGAAAATAAAAAAATAAATATGTGCTCTTGAAATATCCACATTGTATTTATGCTGTCCTCCATCAACATTAGCGTTACTAGTTAGCGGAGCTGTTATCTACAAAAATTGTTTATAAAATTATTCGTTATTTTATTTTATGTAGAATTCGGCTTTAAAAAAAAGTTCGATCTTACTTTGACAAATCAATCGAGTGTTTTATTTACTTTCAGAAAATACTAACACAGTTCCGGCTGATTTAGGCTGTTGTATAGTGTAATTAATACGTCCCCCAGTTATAAGGGTGCAATTGGGTTTGAGTAGCTCAGTTTCTTAATGGCTGTACAGAGTACACTGTCAATTTATGATTTTTGCCAAGTTAACATAACTGTAATGAAGTTAGAAGAATCCGTGGAACGCTATACAGGATCTTTGATAGCGCACTTGGCGATATTCATTGAGCGGCAAGATTACTTGATTTAACCGCCTTAGATTAATGTCTGTGAGGTTCTCGCACCTTTGGGCGTACGTGAATAAATTTCAGACTCTAGAACCCATTAAGGAGAGAATAGGTTAAAAAATGCAGAATTGATCGTATTAGAAAATGTAATAAAATGGGATTAAATGGTAACTAATAAACGGCGGACACTTATTTCAAATTAGCTTCAAAATATTAACGCGATAAAATCGTAGTACCCAAATAAGTATTAAAAGAAAATTCACACAATTTTCTTAACTATTTAAAAAAAATATAGCCTAAGAGCGCTGGGTAATTTATGTTTAAACACTTTGTACGCACATAGATACATTTATAGAAGTATCTATTACTTGCAGTATTTATTAACCGTTTAATTAACACATAAATCAGCCTGCCTTCAAAACAATAAAAAGTTCAAATAAAACACCAATTTTTTCCACCAGTCTCTTATACTGCAACATATATGTATATGTAGATACATATGTATGTACGTAAATAAAATATTTTTATCTCAAAATTTTTAATTGAATTCATGTTTGTGACATTTATATTTGTATTTACAGATTATTAATGCGATATAAAGTTGATTAATGGCAAGTAAAAGCCGCGTATGTCTGTAAATACTAAAAATAAATTTACGTTGATTTTATCATAAAAATAATAACAACAAACAACACTATGTGAATGTCAAAGAGTACATTAATTTATTGTAGCGAATTAATTCATAGAACTTTGTTTTTTGTTTTTTTTACAAATTCATACTCATAACAGCTACTATAAACCCGACATCTCTTAAGTGTTGCATGAACTGTTAATTGCAACTGTCACAGCTGGTGTGAAAAATCTCAAAAACAGCATTTGCCGCACCCCATTGCAGCAAGTAGCAAACGTAGCAGTGAACGTGCAACAAGCGCATACCGCGCGATATGTGAACCAAGTGATAATTGTCGAACACAACTACTGAGGGGGAGTGAAGTGAAGTGCAGTGCCGTCTTGAAGCGAATCGACTTGGCACTGCTAACGTCTATAACAAACACACTAGCTATATACACATAATGTACCTATACAGTTACATATAACAAATATTGTCAAATGACTCCAATTCAACTGCGCCTCAATTTGCCTAAGTGCCTCGTAACGATCATTGAAAAAATTTATTCACGCATAATTTGCATAGATTAGAACTGTTTGCCATTAACAATCAGCGATCAGCTGTCAATTGGCTATTGGCAATATGTTGTGTGACTAATAGTTTTCCAAAAATTCATATATGAGAATATGTGGTACTTGTGACGCAATGGTATGCATAAAAAGTTAGACTTGTTAGAAGAAACGGGTCTAAAACTGCATTTGAGACATATGATGATATGCTAATGATTATTGTCTAAAAACGAATGTGATAGGCGAAATGGGGTTGAAGGTCAGATGTGACAAACGCAAGATTGTATGTCGGAAAGACCGAATGTAATGACATCCATATTCATAATGGCACTGAACTGAACTAACTTCCGACAAACCTATGTACATACATGGCAAACAGTTCGCAATCGGTTCGGCAATTCGACTGAACACTCTAAATGGTCAAATACTAATTATGACCACGGCAGGATCTTACGGAGTTCTCGGAGCTTGGGATGTGGAGTATGCACTGGCGACTTCTACTCTCACTACAGCATGCACGATCCTCCTATCCTTAAGGGAAAGATGGTAACGGGATGCTCTTGGAAAAGTCGAGTCCATCCATGTATATGCAGATGGCTACAGCTCCATACAGGGTAGGGTTGGTGGAGGCGTAGACTCTGAACACCTGGAAATCTCCATTAGCTTCTACCGGACGATTGTAGCGATTTTCAGGCGGAACTGATGGCAATTGACAGTGCCACGAAACTGCTGAAATGCGGTATGATATCGAATGTTGATATATACAAGCTCACTGATAGCCAGGCGGCAACAAAATCACTTAAGTAACATTCGACAACCTCCATGGTGGCCATGAAATGCCGCTGAGTCATTTCGCCCAAAAGTGTTATGAGTTCTGGGCCATTGCGACATGGAGGAGAAACTGTAAGAAGGGAGAGAAGATGATCAGGTTGTCTCATATGGCACAAAATTTCTTACCACACATGTAAACCTGATCTCCAAATAAAGCGATTTCTCCGTGCTCTCAAAACAGCTGTTAAATTCATTCAATTCAAATCTATTAATGCCGATTCACTTTTTATATTGCCTTACAGAACATTTTCTTAAGTCTTCAAGTTCGCCGATCGGATCTGATAATAGCATATTTAGTTCTATGGGCTATTGTTGTTGTAATGATCTCAATTGAGTGACCACGACATTTAGCAGAAAGACCCGCGTTGAAATTGAGTAGGAAGTTTCAAAGCGAAAAGTCAAAATAACAATTTAAATTACCGCTTGATTTATGCTACAGGTTTCTGGCGCAGAAAAAAGTATTTGATACGGAAGCGACTTTTTCAAAGACTTATTATCTTTTTGTTACTTCAAATCAATTTTCGACAGAACGAGAAGAAGCTGTCTGAACTTGGTATTCCTGCAAAGTTAATACGTCTATGTAAAATGACGTTAAACAACTTCACTAGCTTCGTCAGAATTTGGAAGCACTTCTCCGAGCCATTTTATACCAAACGAGGTTTTAGACAAGACCATTCTGTATCGTGCGACTTCTTTAGCCTTCCGCTGGAAAATATAATTCGAGCTGTAGAATTGAACTAGTCAGGCGCCATCTTTTAGAAAAACGAAATACTTCCTATCATTAAATAAACAGTCAGCGCATTCGCGTCTTGGCTTCCTCGCCACTATTGACAGTTACCATTTGGACAAAGTAGAGGACTTTGTTTACCTTGGAGACAACATTACCATCAACAATATTGTTAGCCTCGAAGCGTAGATTTTCTCTTCCCAACAAGCGCTACTATGGGCTGTGTAGGAAGATTAGCAGTATGACGAACGAAAAGATTTTTGGACCCTTCCATCTCTCCGATGGCGAATACCGCAGACGATGGAGCGATGAGTTTTATAAGCTTTATAACGACAGTGACATAGTTAAGCGAATTAAGATTCAGCGGCTATGCTGGCTAAATCTTAATGCACGTATGGAAGAAAATACTCCAGCCTTGAAAGTATTCAAAGCTTTACCCGTTCGTGGTGACAGAGGAAGAGGAAGGCCTTCTCTACGTTAGAAATATCATGCGGAGAAGGACTTGGTTTCACTTCGGGTCGTACCTAGCGCCAGTTAGCAAAGGAAAGAAAAGGCAGATGGGATCGGACTAGGCGGTTAAAGCGCCAATTGAGGAGAAGAATTTTCACAGGTTCTTTCTTGACCAAAAAAATATGAGCCCTGAAGGCAACTTTAATCTGAATGTGACTACGCACCATAAAAATGATTCTACTCGTATTTAGACATTTGGCGAATGCAACACTTGGAATACCGAAATTTTAAATAATTCCGCTAACATACTCAAAAACCCATCAATGTAGTTATTGGATGAGATACCCGCTGGTGAGAGTAGAGGAAGCTGGAGATCGTTTGAAAGTTCAACTTGGGAAAAGGGCTGGCGCTTATTTACCTCGACCGAAATTGCTTACTCAGTTTCAAAGTAAGAGGAAGGAAAAGTAGCTCAAGTCTGAATTACTCACACTAAATTCCCTTTAAATGATCGATAGTATGCAAATTTAAAACAGTTCAAGTATCAATAAATAAATTAGTTTATGAATTTGAAAAAAAAGCATCACATTTGTTCAAAATTCTATCATAAAATTTCGTATAACTTTCGCTATTTGAAGAGGTAAAAGCAATACATAACATCATCACAGTTATCCTCACTTCAATAAGCATCAAACAAATACTGGCAGTGGCAATCCGGTGCTCGTTGTCGCTGGTTTCACGCTTTTCAATTTACAACTCAGGAAATCAACGTAGACTCTAATTGCCTCAGGCATGTTGCTGTTGATTGCCCAGATTTGTTGAATGAATAGCTGAGCGAAATATCTACCAATTCACTGTAGCACTGTAGGTGTGTGTGTGTATGTATGTACAGATGTTTGTCTGAGTTTGAGGTATGGCGTCAAACGTGAATGTAAAAAGTTTGTGTAATTGCAAATCGGATCCTATAAGTCAATTGGCCATACTATAACAACAAAAACAACCATTGTATTGCTCTCTACAACAGATAACAAGTTTTTATTAAATTTCACAATACCACCACCACCACTGCAATATGTTGCCTTGGAGAGCAGCCAACACATGGGAGCTTTTCGTATAAATTGGCCATAGATGGACGCCAAATGAATTTCATTTTTAATTTGCAATTTCCCCGCACGTTTCGAACAAATTAATGTGGCGTAAAAAAAGTAATTTTATCGACTCTCATCTACTAAATTGAATAACTTGAGCTCACTAAGGCACCTAGACTCGCTCACTCCTACTTCGCTCGCTTGTTCTTTCACAGTCACAGGCACTTTGCGTGTTATTGGAAAAAAAAACTTTTTATCTTCTTTGCCGAAAGCGCAAAAGTTATATAATTATTTGTTGAAAATTAATAAATGCACTGTTTTAACGTCCCATTGAAGAGATTGCATGACTATTAAAACACTTTCAGGGAAATTCATAACAAAACAAAATTAAAGAGAAAAAATTGCAAATATGGTTAAATCATTTTTTTTTCTATTCCATGTATCATGTACTTACCCTCCTACCGGCTTCGTTATTGTGTAAATTCATTAAGCTTCGTGCCTTGGCCGTGATGCTGTTCTTCCATTTGCCGCCAGTACTCGCCCCCACCTCAGCGCCATCACCGCCAGCACCATTGACGGTGGCATCTGCCTGTTGATCATTTGCCATTCCATTGACAGCGCGCTGATTTTTACGTCTACGTTTGCGTCGGCCGCCGCTGGCATCCACATTGAACACCTTTGTGTTTAGAATTTCACGATTGATTTTCTCCTAGCGACAACAACAGCAGCAACAACAACATCAACAGTAATAATGAAAAGTCGGTAGTTACAAGATGCCCATGAACGTTGGCAAAAAAAAAAAATTATAAAAACACAGGTCAGCAGGTGGCGGCGACGACGACGACGATGACGATGATGATGATGACGACGAGACCAGACCATTCACATTGGCAGCAACGTCAAAGTGGCGCATGAAAATGCCAGAAAAAAGGTGAAAAGAAAAAAAAAATGTATTGAAAAAATAAGCAAAATATTTAAGAGTGTGTAATGCCAGAAATGTGTTGTAACGTAGGATAGATATAAATGGCAGTAATAAAATCATAGTAAAAAAAAAGAGAATGTATTTCAAAGCAGTGGCCGGCAGCACGGCGATAACATGAGCATCTCCAGACTTAGCCAAAGGAAGAACAGTAAATAACAAGACGGGGTAAAAAAAATTATTATATATTACCTTGTTATTGTTAAAAACGCAATTTTAATGTTTTGTGTGTTTGTTTTATTTATAAGCGTTTCATCGGGTAATAAATGTGAAAGATACATTTTTTTTAAGAAATTCCATTTGCTCGAAAATCAACTTCGTCCATAAGAAGTAACTTTTCAGTAGAAGGAAAAATTTTATATTTGTGCTCTTACTCCATTAAAATGCAGTTGATTATATGTGTGTATCTACTCGCTGTTTATTCGATATATATTTTTGAAATACAGGTAAACCTCCTACAACGCGGTGAATAGGTTCCTGAAATACTCCGCGTTGTAGAAAATCGCGTTGTAGGAGACTCTAACTCCATACAAAAATCAGAGTTTGGTTCCAAAGTAAAAAAAAATTTCAATAAAATATTGGAATTTGTATAGCAAAAATATGTGCTTAATATAATTTTGTGTATTTATTTGTTGACTCAGAAGAACATACATATTATGTAATTTAATAACACTCCATTTATTTAAACAAAAACAAAACAAAATAAAATAAAATAAAATTTCAATTCTACGTAAAATATTCAAGTTGAAAGATTTAATAAATTAAAGCCAAAATATAATGATAACTTTCTATTCCTCCTCATCACTTAGTATGATTTGTTTCGAACGTTTTGTTCGTACATACTAGTTCAAAATCTGAGCTTGATCCACTATCAGATTCGGGCATCCTTTCGACGATTATTGCTTTGAAAAAATCGTGCATTGAAGTTTGTTTGCTCTTATTTCGCAAATCTTTATAAATTTCTTGATAGGGAGCTAAATTGTTTTGAAGATTTCGTTTAAATATTTCTGCTCTGTCACTTAAAGGGTCGTTCTCTAAAATATATTCTTCCAACTGCTTTGCCAAAAAAAAAACTTAAAACTTTCTCGATATTTTTTAGTGAAAAGTTTTTATTTTCAACATCGGAAAGATCGTCAGAGCTATCTCCAACTGATTCTTCATTTGTCATTGCCACTAAATCTGCTTCGTTTATTTCGTCGTCCGCAATTAATTCTTGAATATCAGCCATTGTTATTTCATTAAATCCATCACCTTCTACTGCATGCGCCAATCTCACTATGTTCCTATATTCATCTTCTATTGGTGTAGAAACAGTGCCCTGAACGTCTATTTCCCGTATTAGTGCTTTACAGCAAGCTTTTAGTAATGAAGGACGAATTTCTTTAAGTGACGCATCAACAATTTCAACAGAATTTAAAATTGTAAATTGTTTCCAGACTTCTTTAACCGTAATATTTGCTGACTCCATCTTCTCTAATATTACCTCAAAGGATTTCCGAATGTAGTAAGCTTTGAATGCTGCTATTATGCCCTGATCTAAAGGCTGTAATAGCGATGTGGTGTTGGGCGGTAAAAATTCGACTTGAACATTATGATGCCTTAAATCAGTCGAATGGGATGGCGCATTATCTAAAAGTAGTAAAACTTTAAATGCTAAATTATCTTTTTTTTTAGATAATTTTCTACGTCAGGAACAAAGCAATGATAAAACCAATCATTAAATAAACTGGCAGTCATCCATGATTTTTTGTTGGCTCTTCAATACACTGGAAGGTTGTTTTTGTTGCATTGTTTCATACATTTCGGATTTAATGATCGGTTAATAAACATTGGCTTGGTCATAAAATCACCAGACGCATTACTGCACAACAATAATGTTATTCGATCTTTCGAAACTTTAAAGCCAGGAGCTCTTTTTTCGTTTTTCGAAATAAAAGTTCTTGAAGGCATTTTGTCCCACCACAAGCCTGTCTCATCTGCGTTGAACATTTGTTCAGGTAAATAACCATTTTCTTTAATAATTTTTTCGAACTCTGCTGGATATTTTTCTGACAAAATGCAAAGAATTTTATTTGGGCAATAAAACCTTTTTCAAATTAAATTAGTAAATATTTGAAAAAATTTTCGTAAAAATCGCGTTGTAAGAGTAGCATTGTAAGAAAATGTCCGCATTTTGTGAACCGCGTTGTAGCGAAACCGCGTTATAGGAGGTTTACCTGTGCTCGGTTGTAAACTTATAAGATTTATACGAGTATACATATGTACGTGAGCAATTCACCCAAAAGTGGTATCTCTGCCAGAATGCTATAACCGAATCTCTAATACATATGCAAAGTGGATCAACTCTAGCAAATACAAACACAATGCATGTGAAAGCTTTCGCAATAAAAAAATCACATACGAAAAGACACGGTCAAAAAATGTCCCCATTCTTTAACGAAATTCACTAGAAATATATACCGAAAGTAATAGTCATAGCTCCAGGTACATTTCTTGCAGGGGTTGGATTCAATACCATTGCAACTAGTGATGTGCCGATACCATTATGAACTCGATGCTAGTGCTCATTTAAAAGTATAAGAAGTATTGTAGGATATTACTCGATAATACTCTGTATTTGAAACTACTTTCTCAGCTTTAAATTCAAACTATTCACTACGCAAAATAAATTTCGAGCGAGCTTATAAAGTGCTGGATATCAGATGTTTAAGTCTTCCCACACTAAAATGTGGTTGTTTTGTCAGGGGAGAGAGGAGTTGCTAAAACATTAGAGTGTTTGATGTTTGGTTGAACTTCTCCTACAATTGAGGTACATATGTACATACAGCTCTACGCTGACTCCGAACGGTAAATGATTTTAGTGAAAACAACTTAGGTGTGTGAAAACCAGGGATCTTCAAGGTATGCATAGCTTAAAACTATGAATGTATTATCGAAATGTAAAATAAAAGTAAATTGCATTAAAAATTCCAACGTGTTAATTTTTGAAATGAAGCTTCTTTATTGACATGAGGGAGATTTTTTACTCGCGTAACGCAAGTCTGCACTAATGCTACTTCTAACTACTAATAACTACTATTATTTTTACTAAATTCTACTGTTGTTTTTACTAATGCTGCAACTAATTACAACTATTGTTTTTACTACAAATTACTACTACTCTTTTGACTAATTTCTACCACTTTTACAAATGCTATTACTAATTACTACTATTATTTCTACTAATTTCTATTACTATTTTAGGCAATGTTACTAACTACTACTTCTACTACCGCAACTATTATTACTACTATTTACTACTAACGACTACTACCACTACAACTCCCATATGAAGTCGGCAAATAAGTTTTTTTTATGATTAAAAGGATTTAACATGAAAATTTTAATATTGCAAAAGAAACGATCACTGTGTGATTGGTTTCGTGCATACCAGTATATTTTTGAATATATTTTTTGAGCTAACGGAAACTTTATCCCATCGAAGTTCTCTAATGTAAGCTCTTTAATCCCTCATACGGAAAGTTATATGTACGTTTTCTTGCGCATTCTTAGTATGCTTGATTTTAAGTTTAAGTAAATTTCGAAACTTTTACTACCATAAACTTGCTAAGTTCTTCTAAGCGTTGCATATGTATAAGTATATGCTTTTGTTTGTACTCCCCTCCTATACAACTATTACACTATTGTTACGTAGCTCCTGCCATATGCACCTGCTGTTTCTGCACTAATGAACTTTTCCGCTCACAGCTGTGACGGCATTTGCCAGCAATTACGCTTACAAGTCGGCGTGTCACGGCTAAACGAATTACCCGTCTACAGCCATCATTGTCGCTCCAATGTACTACTAGCGCCAGCCCACGAATAATCGACCCCAGCGGAATGAAAGAGCGATATTGCTGGTCATCAAGCACATGACTACTACGCACCAGTGTTGCCAGTTCAGACTTTTTTCTGCCATATCTACCTTTTTTTTATCCGGAAAATTTGCCACCACTATGATAGAATCCAAATTTTTGTGTATTATAGCTTTATAGTATGCTGTAATCCGTTCGTAACTCTTCACGGCGTTGCCAACCAAATGCAGGGAATTCGAAGCTCAATTAATTTGGGTTTTTGCCAGATATAAATAAACAAATATTATTTTAAATGAGGAATGATACATATTTAAAATCATGTCTATTGAAAATGTTTAAGAAAGTGTGTTTTAATAATTCAGAAAAAAATGCATAATACACTAAAGAGAATATTACGCAATGCTTTATATTAATTGTGCAAATGTTAATTGTTTCATTAATTTCATTTTTGTATTAATACTTAATAGTTTAAACCAATCAATATTTGTGTAAAATTGTCGCATTCCCAAAGACAGATTCAAGAGCGTTTTAAGTGTACTAGGTGAAAGGCTTGGCCTAAGTGAAAAAATCTTGCAAATATGCGTAAATAAATCGTTTTACCTATTATCAGTTAAAGTTGCATATTTTTTTTAAGTTATTATGGCATTTCTATTAATTTTTTATTATTATTTTCTTAAAACTCGTTCCACCCCGACACCAATTGCTCTTCGAACAAAATGACCGTCAATTGGCAGCTAGGTCGGATTTGAGCATACCAATTCTATGATTCGTGGCTCAATCGAACATTTAACGGATTCTACCTTTTTTAGCCTTCTCTCTTACGCTGTAATCTGAAATGTTTTTGATTACGTAACTCATTAAAAATGTAAATTATTACTTATATCAGTAAAAAAAAATCTGCTATCTACTGTAGAGTTTTGGGCAGAGGAATGAGAAAGGAGTTATCATGATTACGCAATAGAAAAAGATCTCGTTCAAATGATGAACACTTTTAATATCAGTGTACTAAGTAGTAAAAAGAAGTCCACTACTTGTGCATTCAATTGAAGGTTTTATTTAGCATAGTTAGAATGATCAAATATACAACCATTTGTTCAATAATTTATTACCATTTTGCAAGTAATTTCATAATGCCAATTCCATAAAAACCCTCGTTCCTATTAACAAAAAACTGGGAAAGTCGATTTTCACAAGATTCTTTTGAGGTGATTTTTTCATCAGCAAAATCATTCGCCATAGACAGGAACAAGCAGTAATCATTTGGTGTCAGATCCAAATTATAAAATAAATGCATATGAACTTTGAAACAAAGCACCCGTAGCTTCCGGCGAGCACCTATCGTTGTGTGAGCCCTGGGCGATTGCTTCCTTCAGACGGTCTAATTGCAGCTCAAAGCAGCTGATTCTGACAATCCCCCTAAACACATCCACTTTTCATCCACCAGAAACTATCCGCTTAAGAAATGGATTGATTTTGTTGCGATTTAGCAGTGTTTCGTAGATGAAAATTCGGTCCCTTGGGTTTCTTTGCACTAAATCGTGTGGCACCCATACATCGAGCTTCCTTTTGTATCCAGCCTTATTTAAATGGTTCCGAACAGAGTTTAGTGCAATGTCTAGCTCCTGGGTAATCGACGCATTGCTTACATGACGGTCGGACTCGACGAATTTCATTATTTTCTCAATATTTTCGGGAATTTTCCCTTCAGAGGATGGTACATCTTTGATATCAAAATTACCGGAACGGAATCGACGAAACCAAAATTGCGCATGATTGGCTGTTACAGTATCAGTACCCGGAACCAATTCACATTTTCACTCACCTGGATTGCATTTGCGCCTTTATCGAAGAAAAACTATAATATATGGCGTATTTTCTCTTTGTTGGTGCTTATCTTTGATGCATGGCTCGAACAATACTGAGTCAAGCAAATACACAACTGTCTGAGAAGTTTTTTTAGAACGAAGCCTCGTCTTTCTAACTCTATACAGCGTAATGCGATCGCACTTATAGAACGCGAGAAACATATGACTAAAGCCTTCCCTTGGAAAAAATAGTGGATATCTTTTTACTAGATCTAATACTCTACTTAATTTTACGTATGAAAAAACTATCTCGCCCCTTAAAAATTCATTATTTTTGAAGCTTAACAAATCAATATAAATATACCCTTATAAAATTTGCTATGAAATTGTAATACGAATAGAATATTTGAATTGCAAATTCATACTTTTACCCTTAAACAAATTCTGGTTTAGTCTTTTTCAGCCTTTTGCATATTTAGCCTTTTTTAGTCCTTTTATTTTTTTCCTTTTTTTCAAAAAGATCTGGCAACACTGCTTTATGCCTAGATGTGTACATATTGTATTTAGATAAACGCGGGCACTTGGAACATGCAACTAGAATTAGAGGAACTAAAAGCTATGCTTCAATACATTCTAAGATGTAAACAAAGCGACCCTCTCGTGGGTGCTCATTGCTTGTCGCGGCACTTCACCAACTACTAGACATACTTCCCCTCACACACACACACACACACACCCTGGTTGGTGTTCGTTTGACTGCTTGCGGTGTTTGCCTTACCTGTAATTCCAACATTTCCTTGCCCTGCAATTTCGAATTGAGTATTTCCTTTGCTATTCGCTCTTGCAACTCCAATAAATCTTCCGGTTTGATGCGTCCAGCCGCGTCTTCTTCGGAGGAGTCTGCATTTCCGTTGCCTTTGCGGTAGGATTCGTCTCTATTGCTGTTATAGCTACTGCTACTTCGACTTGCTGCTGATGTTGGTGGAGTTTTTGTTGTTTGATGGTGTTTGGTGGCAATATCCTTAGAACCCGTTAGAATTGTTGTTGACATGTTGGTATTATTACCTAACTGAGCGTTGTTGTTTTCATAGTCTTCAGCGCTGACAGTTTTATTGGAATTTGGAATTTGTTGCTGTTGTTGCTGCCGTTGTTGTTGGAACAGTTGCTGCTTCTTGTTGGCTTTGTCATTGCCTGCGCTGTGTTCATTTGTTGTCCAACCAGCAGCGCTGGCAATCGCATCTAATTCTGTTGTTGTTGTGTTTGCAGTTTGACTTGACGGTGACTTTGTATGGTTTGTTGCTGTTTTTGGTGACACTGTCGTCGTCGTCGTCGTCGTCGTCATTGTAGTTGTTATCGCCACACCCGCAGCGGCCGCATCATCTGCTTGCATTGCCTGCGCTAGTTGATTGCGACGCTGATGAAGGCGTCCACCGCTGCGTTTACGTTCCGGATTACCAGCACCGCGTGTACCGCGACGTGTCTCCTTTTCGCGTACGTCGATAAAGTCGGTGGCGAATCTGCAATGGAAGTATGGGAAAGAACAAAAAAAAAAAAAACAAACGAATTAGTGAATGTGCAAATCCAAGTCGAGCGACTTATTGCTGTAACTACATGCCTCTTCTTCTTCTACTTCTTATACGCCTCTCTTTCTCTTCAATCACCTCCTCGACCTAATTCCTCACTCATCCTAATTCACTTTGATGCAAACAGCTTTAAAATTCGATTTAATTTTGTTACAAAGTGTTTCTGCAACTTGAGCGTGCGGAGAGAGAGGGGCATAGCATTTAAGAGTCATGCAAATTGTGAAAAGCCCTCAGGGACGCAATGTGGCACGACCTTTTGCGTTGTTGTGGCATAAACTTGCATAATAAATTCTGCGAGTTTTAACACCCCACCAAATACACAGACGTACGGCCGACTTGAACTCAGCCCACATATTTGACATACTCGTCGTACACCAAGTTGAGGCACAGATGCATGCGCTATGGCTCGATAACTCGATATGGAAGTGGAAGTGTATTGTGGCACGCCCCCCAAGGATAACGGCGCGTTTTATGCTTAATTGCATTTGTTTTTCTTGTTGCACTTTGTTTTGATTACCCGCCCACATTTACATAGGCCCGGAGGCGACATTTGAAGTAAATTGTTGCGTGCCACCCCCTGTTCGCATATTTGTATTACTATGTATGTGCGTTACTTTGCTGCTGTTAAGTGCCAATTTGGGGGTGTTGATATTTATCCTTGTTAGCAACTGCAACAGCGCTAACTGTGCTATCGCAATTGGCAGGGGTGTGGCGGCAAAGTTCAATGTTTCAGGCGTTGTTTACAATAAACATATGTGTGCAGTTTCTACACACATATGCACAGACATACACACATACGCACATCATTTCAAATAATCGACAAAGTGAATGTATGGGTAATCATATTATAGGATATAAATTAAAAGTATAAATTTTCCCTTAATTAGTTTTTGTTGTTTCAACAATTAGCCACAAATGCAATAAGTGATCAAAAAAGGTATAAGGAGGAAGTGATTTGCATGCGCATTGTGAAATTAAAAAAAATGTGCTGAAAGCGAAATGCTTCCTTTGAAGCTTTGTTTATTAAATATTAGAATTTCCTAAAAAGGGTTATGTTATACTGGGCGACATATTGCAGATAACAGCGTGGGGGAGTGAGATATTACAATGTGTATGTATATGAGAACCGGTAGTGCGATTCACTAACTTTAAACGATCCGACAATCGCAATTTTTGTCGACCATATTTGTCGTTTGCAGTAACGATTGTGAGATTCACAAACTAACTTATTCTAAACGACTCTTATCGGCCGTCTTATTGTATTTATTCCAAAAATTAGTCAGTATTTAACATTTAGGGCGAAAAATACAGAAAGGATACGAATGCGAAATGTTCAATAAGAAATATACAGTATAAATGTATGAAATATATATGAAATTTAATGAGTAATACTAATTAGGAACCAGTTTTCCAGTCGTCAAATTAAGTGGTATTTCGATTTTTTGGGCTCAAGCCGTTCGTTTTTTCAATATTTTGTTTTTTTTTTTACTCAAAGTACAGATTGTTAGTTCCGAGGGATCTTTTTTTACAATATTTAACGTTTACGAAAATGATTTATTCATCAACAAATATGCTAAAATAAACGAAACCTCCTGTTTTTTGATGAACTACGATCACACGAATCCGATGATTAATTCAATAATAGTGACGAATTATCGAAAAAATCATTTTTTGATTATGTTTTGGAATTTTTTTTTACTTAATAATACTACATTTTATTGGTTTAATTGAGTTCTAGTTCATTTTTTTCCTCAAAATAAAAATGTGGGTTTGAGTTAAGCGCGATTTAAGTTCCAGACGACTTATGTACGATTGGGTAAGAATGACTGTATCGCCAGAACTACAATCGATATTGCAAGGAAATTTTTTTCACGCATTTTGTGATAGTTGTAGAGTGTAATTAATAAGGAAAAAGTGCTTCGATTTTTGGACAATCAAAATCGGATACCCCTCAATATATCATTTATTCTTTGTGGGTATTTGAATAACGCAACAATCTTTGTAAAAGTTTAAATAGCCGAAGTCATCTGAAATAATTGCTGAGGTTTTTAGGTTCTTCATTGCTTGTCCCATTTGAAACCCGTTGCTGCTTTCTTACAAAAACAATTTAAACAAACTAAACGATTGACTTATCTTCAGGTTGTTACATAATAATTAATTTTATCGGCAATCATCACAATTTATAATCATTATATAACAGCTCCGTTCAGCACCGCCGAAGAGTGCGACCCAAAGAGATCATTTTTTTTGGTGGTCATAAGAAATTATCATATTTGTGACATGTTAACACTTTTATATCTCCCATAGTTTTTGTTTTACCCTTTATTCTAAAGTACTTCAATTACTCGAGTAAAGAAGAAGTTAGAGGGTTAAAAACTTCTAAAAACTTTTGCCAATATATTCCATGGAAAATTTCATAAAGGGTATTCTCTCACAAAAACCTCATGCTGTTAATACAAATCTCAAAAAAAAAAATTACAAGAAAGATAAATAGAAGACAAGCTTAGAATATTTTGTCATTCCTTATTTAGTTTCAACTATCGATATGTGTAAAAATGTAGATGGTTTATTTGCTACAACTTGACTCAAAAACTGAACAAAGGGTTTTAATCAAATTTGAGCAGTGCATACCTTAAACAGTTATAGGCTATATTTCAATTCGCTAGGTGGTGCAGGGGTCGAGATATTCAGAAAATCTGTACGGATCGGACGATAACGTCCGATATAAATGATATTAGAAATTTATAGAACTGGTGCAAAAAAAAAATATTTTTGTAGAAAATAAATTCGTTATGTGGCGCTATAATCGAATTATCCAGAAAATATCCGATATTGATGATATTAGAAAGCTGTGAGAATATCGCAACAGTCAGAGGCTAGGTATTCACCAAATCCTCTTTTTTAATTCGATATTAATGAAATTAGATACGAATACGGAATCAATACTTTTACGAAATATGTATCCGCTAGATGACGCTAGAACAGAAAATTTGTATTAATGGTCGGATATTTAACGTATTATAAAGATTTTGAAACTTTGACTAACGCGGCTTTATTTATACACTTAACGATATGTATAAAAAAAAATAATCACAATTAATTGCAGACGATGTTTCCCTTTGTATCTCTCAAATTCAGATACCGTAATCGTTAAGAGTTCTATCAAAAAATTTATATTTCAACAACATTTCATGATCTTAACTTTCGCAATCAACAATAATAATACATTTCGGAATTTTAGTTTTTTGTTCAAAAACAAAAATTATGTATCGAGTTATACTTTTTTGAACAAAAATGTAACTTGTTCCTTGAGTAATATTTTTTCGCTCGAAAATAATATTTATTTTGCCAATTGTTAATTTTTGATTAAAATGGATTATTTTAGTTGAGATTTATTTATTTTTTTGATAAAAAAACATTATCTGGATTTTTTGAGTTTTATTTTGTTTAATTAACTTTTTGCGTATTAAATTTTTTTGGACATCGAAAAACTCACAACCTTGTGTACTATTCCAAAGACAAGCGCAAAACATTGAATATTATTTAACCCAACTACTATCGGATGGGTACACTTGAAAGCATTGTTTAATCTTTGTGAAATAAAAACAAACAAATATATCATCAGTTTAAATTTCTAACTTCTTAATAAACAAGATAGAGTAAATCTACTTTCTCCTATTATAAACTATTCAAATACATTTAAAATCTAACAAATGAAACAAATAAAAAGCTGAAATGAATTTCACGAAATCAACCTTAAAACTTTGGAAAACTAACACCCAAAAACTAGTTCAACTAAGTTTAAAAACCACACAACTTGTATTCGCAAAACTTTTAAGCTGCTTCAACGGGAGTCGCAAACAATTTGACACGCAGTAATGACGAATGCAAACAATGAGAGAAGAAAGGTCGTAGAATTTACAGAAAAAGGACAACTGCAATTTCACAACTATGCTGTCAAAAAAGCCGCACTCCCTCACACACTGTTAGCTTATCGTCATTTCCACATGCCTGCTTCGAAGGCAGAGAAAAACAGCTGCTGCTGATCCGCTACTCACATTTGCTACAACAAACAACCGCAATCACTTCAGCAAATTACCACTCATTGCTCCCCCTCCTCAATTGCACCAACACACACACACACACACAATGAACATGGAAGGAATGCTAGATAGGTACGTAGTTATTTATTTGCAATTGTGCCACATTTCACACCGCCAGCATAAGGACCACTGGTAACATCACGTTAAGTGTTGGGATTTTGGTATATCCAACAAACATTACTTACAGTTTACCCTAAATGAGTTCAAAATCGCTCTAAAGAATAACACAATCAAAAGGAAGACAAAATCATTGTCAATATTAAAAAAGGGTAAACAAAAGTGAGGCGAAAGTCTGTGGAAAAGTAGCAAGTAGTGAACTATGAGAAGGTGTTGTGTGATGGCAAGTACGCGTATCTTCAACATTATTGTTTTGAGACTTTTTAAGAGTAGCTTTAAATTAACGCAGCAATCTGATTTATTTCCTTTACTATTTTTTTAAAATAAATTTAGCTTACTTAGAGATGGCTTTCTGAGCTCTCAACCGCTCTGCAAAATGCACTATTTACCCGGTGTTTAAAAATAGTTTAAAAAATATTTTGTATAGAATCAAACTATCCTACATGATATTTGAAATCTGAAGTTATTGATAGTTCAAAATATACATACATATATAAAATATTTAGAAACGATACTGGGTTACGGAGAGATTCATTGGGTCCGCCAAAAAATCGCATAAACTGCATACACAGAAAAGTTAAAATCGTTATGGTGACTCCGAACCGCAGATAATTTTAATGAGTTGCCTTCCGTGAGAAACCCCCTTTTCGATGATTTAGTGCTTCACGCCGCAACCTGTATTTGAATTATAGCATTCTGGCCGATAGCACACATGACTAACGTATACTCGGCCACGGCTACGAATTTGTTACGGAATTAAATCTAAAAAAAATGCAGCTTGAATATCAACACTATGTGGTCGGAAGGTTGTGGATATTTTTTGAAATTTTACTTTAAATAATTTTTTTTTATAGGAAAATATATCGGTCTAAAGTATGACAAAAAGCATACAAACTTTGAACGAAATTAAAGAAATATTCCAAATTTATTTAATTTTATAACTTTTTGAGCCGAATCCTTGAAACATTTTATGTAGCTCTTTCAATAATAAAGTGTAAGTTTTAGTAAGCTAACAAATAGCTCTGAATTTTGAATTTGAACGGATTGTTTTATTCCTGTAACGCATTGTGGAAATTATTTTGCGTACAAGTAAACCCAGAGTACCATAGATGGAAAATAAGAAAAAAAACAACGTGTATTTCGAGCTACTTCAAACTTGCCCATATTTGCACTAGAACTATCTGATCAACGGATGTCAAATCCTCATACATATATATTTTTACAAACTCAAACTATGTCGATATATCTTGGAGGATTTAGAAATCTCTAGACCTTCATAACCTCCACCTAGTAACTTCCTGCTTTATTCGCTCTTTTACCAGAATTTCAGAACTATTTATTTCAGTACCCCATTATTTTCTCCATTGTTGAATGTAATATTATTAAGTCATGCTCTAGTATAAAAAATAAACTCGATCGGCTATGAAATCGTTTTGGAATAAGCCCTTTGCTGCATCTATACAAAACAAGCTCTTATATTTATACAGAACTGATCTGGGGTTTTGTTGTTATTTCTTCTGACAGATTATAAGATGATATGAATTTCCCTCATCCCTTGTCAAATTTGGTTTGGATACAAACCAGTGTCAGCAATGTAGAATCCTAATGTCGATGAAAATAGAAAAAAAATTACAGTGTATTGTGTTTTTATTATTTTAAATTAATAAATCCGCTAATAGCAAATATACCGGCTGTACCGACAAAAGCGATCTTTTTTAACTAACTTAAAAAACAGGATGGTGTCAGTGGCCAGTGGTTTGAAAAAATAAAAATGTATGCATGTTTCTACATAAAAATCTGCTTACGACCGCAGAAACAAAAATATTGATAATAATAATGATAATGATAATGATAATGATAATGATAATGGTAATGATAATGATAATGATAAGATAATGATAATGATAATGATAATGATAATGATAATGATAATGATAATGATAATGATAATGATAATGATAATCATAATAGTAATGATAATGATAATGATAATAGTAATGATAATGATAATGATAATGATAATGATAATGATAATGATAATGATAATGATAATGATAATGATAATGATAATGATAATGATAATGATAATGATAATGATAATGATAATGATAATGATAATGATAATGATAATGATAATGATAATGATAATGATAATGATAATGATAATGATAATGATAATGATAATGATAATGATAATCATAATAGTAATGATAATGATAATGATAATGATAATGATAATGATAATGATAATGATAATGATAATGATAATGATAATCATAATAGTAATGATAATGATAATGATAATAGTAATGATAATGATAATGATAATGATAATGATAATGATAATGATAATGATAATGATAATGATAACGATATTGCTACTGAAAGTTATTTTGATGATAAAATCTTACTCGAATTCAATTTTCATGGAGAAGGTCTTGGAGAGGATGATACATACATACATACATATATCCCGGAGAATGAACTGTTCCCCCCCGCTTGCACAGGATACAATTTCAAGAAGTATGTATAAATTAAATTAATTTTAAAGTCATTAACAAATTATTTTTTTCCAATAACTAATTGCCATTCTCTACCTTGTTTATATTATCAATTATTTTACATGTTATTTAAATTCAACAAACTATAAATATATTAATTTCAAATTAGCACGGCAAATCAAAGGACAATATAAAAATTAAACTGGCTCACGCTGCATTTGTATTAAATTAGTTTGAAAGTAGTTCACAAAAAAAATATGTTTTAAGTGTGTTTTGTCATGCAATTGACTTATATTTTCTGACAGGGTTCTGAAAGTATTGCAGTGTTGAAAAATTGGGTACTCGTATGAGGATTTGGAAGTGTGTATTTTCTCTTCCTAAACTATGTACGAATAAATAGTAAGTCTCTTTCCAGAGAGAAGTGTATAAAAGTTAAAACACCGAACAGCTGGCTTTTGACAACTATTTTTTATATGTACGACGAAAGTCAGTACCTGACGATTTGCCACAGATTGCTCCCATTTCATCGCGAATATGAAATGCGGATCGACCTGATGGCACTGCAAGAAAGAGACATTGTGAAAGATTCATATGAAAGACATTTTTTTTTTGATAACAAAGCAGAAAATCCACCAAACTGTCAAATTAGCTAGTCCAAAATGCAAATTGTGGTCGTTTGAAAAAACTTCGATTAAAGAAACGAAATACGGCGCATTGTCAGTTATGTCGCCATATTGCGTGTATCATAAACACTTGTTCCAATGAAATACAACTCATCCGCCCATATGAACAGGTCCTCACCACCGCTCCTAAGTTTGCCTCGCATGCCCTTTTGCGGATTTCAACAAAACACTTCCACTTTCATTTTCTTTACCGATTGTACCTACTTAGTTCAGTTAGGCTTCTAAACAAATTGCCGGCAACGGTGGTTGATGTTGTACGAAGATTGGGCATAGCTTATAGGGCCACTAAGCTGTGAGGGATAAGCTTGCCCTGAACCAACGACCGCAAGTAAAACAAAAAGCTATATACAACAATAAATACGTAATCCAGGGTTGGGTTGGAGAAAGGAAAAGGAGACAAGTGTGGCAATAATATTATAAGCGTGTACGTACTATGTATGTAGATGTACTCATTGTTGCACACCAGCAGCTTATCTCCCAATGATTTGTTGTTGGCGAGGATAAAAAACGAAAGGACTCGACAACAACAACAGCTGTTGCTAACGCGATGCTGTAAATATTTGCTTTCGCCTCACATTTGCGTTTAAAAAAAAAAGCTCAACAACAAATGGTAAACAAAAATGTGAAGGGTATACCCGTTCATATGTGGTAAGAGGCTTTCGGCAGCTGAACGCCAATTGGTGGCAATTTGCCGTAAATGAATATAAACAATTGTTGCGAGTGTTGAGCGCACACCTACACACACATATGTAGTGCATATATACCTAGTAGCTGAATTGTTAGCAGTGTCATAAGCCACAGTCGTCTATCGCTTTTATTCCACAACACTCACTTTAAAAGCAATGTGACAGACGTAGAGTGAAAATAAGAAAGAATTAACTACCAAATGAGAGTGGCAATGAAAATGTGAATGCTAAGCAAAAAAGTTTGCAAATATTTAAATAATATCTGCCAATTCGAAGACCACAATTAAAAGATGCTTAAAAATGAGACTCGAAAGCGCACGAAGACGCAAATAAAACAGAGGAAACAGAGGAAACAGGATACGGCGTTATAAAAGAGGAGCGAAACTTTTTGAGCTATTCTTTACACAATTGTGTTGCAACAACACTTGTAATTATTTTTTTTAAGCACCGAGAATCCCGAGCCAACAATCGCGCGATTTTCGCAATTTTAAATCAGATTTTTTCACAAAAATTTTTCAGGTAGGTTTCGTAGCCCATTCAATTATAGTATAATAAGAAGTTTACTCGTAGTTGCAACAATTTACCGATTAATTAAAAATTTCTCATTTTTTCATGCAAAAACGTAGATAATACTAAGCACGAAATTCTTATGTTAATCAATGGACATTTTTTCGATTTTTTTTTTAAATTAGAACAATGATTGGAGTTTTGAATTCCATGATTCTTGTTGAACAAAGAAGCCTGATTTAATAATAATAAAATGAATATCATTTAGCATGAGACACTTTGTGGAAATTATCAAAATTTATATTTTTTGCTGTGTCAAATTTTGAGTGTGACTCAAAAAAACAATATATTCATATGTATGATTCTGTTTAAAAAGTTCAACAGATTTACTTAATTTTTCTTTTGACTTAACTGAACTTATTTCAGGGACCGAAAATAACCTGCATTTTGATTTGTTCGCATCAAAAAATAGTTGACAAGAATCCGTTCAAAATAAAACCTGAATATATCGATCTAGTCCTGATGGTATAAGCTATAGATATAATTCTGGCCTTATTTTTATTTTAAATCATTGCATAATAGATACCTCGTGATTTTTACATTAGGGTCGTTTTTTTGTTACCGGCTAAGCGAAGAACAGTAGGTAGGATAAGGAACTTCATGTAAAGCAACAACACTAAGTCGGAAAAATTTGCGAGTTGAGTCAACTCGATACAATGATATCCGATCTGAGATATAGTGTTGGTAAGTGAAAAACCTGCGCTATTGTGAATGTGTCGGAAGAAAGTACATTGGAAATTGCAGTTTAAGACCTAAATCGTTTTTATTTGTATGGTATTTTTAAATATACAACGACGTCAACCAAAAATTTTATTCCACAACTATTTCCGTTCTTAAATAGCACTAAACAAACCTCATGTTTCATGAAAGATCCGAATAGGGCTGCTTTTGCAAGTAAAGGAAGTTTTATCCGAAATGGACCGTTCGTTTACAAATCGGGTATCAAGAAACAGGCCTATTTTCGATCAAGTTTGATCGTTAGCTTTTAATTTCTATTCCTTATATCAAGCATAGTCAGTATTTTTTTATTTCTATTTTTATTTTTTCCGATCAAAAATAACCGTTGTTCTTGTATTTACAATTTTTCGATCATAATACACACAAATAAATATGTCGGCGGTGACAGTAATATGTTTCATGGTCAAAAAAATATCACACTATAAGGATACAAATTTATCGAAAAGTATTAAAATCCAATGATATCGATTATTTTTTATCGAAAAAATAAAAATCCAAAAATAACGATCATTTTTTATCAAAAAATTATCTTATCGGAAAAATTAAGATTCAAAAATTATAATTATTTTTGATCGAAAAAATAAAAATCACAAAAAAACGATTAAATCATTATTTCCTTTATACAATTTATAACCATTACGATCCCTGGTATTTTTAGTTTTTTAATTTTGCATCTAGTGATTTTCGCAATGCCTTAAGTTTATGTCAAAGTCTTACTAAATGCATAAAGTCTAACAATTGTCGTTTGTTTTGCTAGGGAAGAAATAATTTTCACAAAAAAAAAATTAATATACATTTCATTTATTTGTAACTTACATATTGTTACAAAATATTGAATTTTACATATATATATATGTATATACATATATATATTTTATAAACGTCTTTATTATATTAGGTTCTTTTCTGGTGTTATAAAACACCGCTAGGTGAGTAAAGTTGTAATACCTTGGATACTTTTGCGGTCGGCTATAAATGCAAAGTGGCTTCGGTATCCCTTCTTCAGAATGTAGGCCCGCCACCATATAAATAACTTTTACATATTTTATACATATATTTTATATTAAACGAGCTCAACTATAATACATTGCATTCCCGCTTTCGAGAGAACAGCTCATAGAAATAGTAATTTTTTATGTATAACTGGCATTATTGCAAGTCAGTGCTTTGCCGCTTTCGTGAGATGGGTCTACAGGTGGCCCAGTTATTTAAAAGAAAATGTTTTTCAACTATTTCTATGAAAAGTTGTTGTTACACATTTGATATAACGATCAAATATACCCTATGTTATGTCCGATGCTGCAGTCTAGAATCCAGTTAAATCTCCAAGCAAGTATGTAGGTGCGGGGATTAGTCAGTTCAAACAGAAAAATTGAAATAAAAATTGAAATAAAGAAATAATAAAAATGGTCCAAATGTACCAATATCCCTTTTCTAAATCAAACAATTTTTAGAGTTCGCTCAAAGCGGCCAAAGTTAATCAATAATTTTGTGTGCGAAAAGAATTCGATTTGTAGAAATGGTACATTATATTTTCCAATCGACAAACACTGTTTCTCAGCAGAAGACTTTAATGAGTAGTCGCTCATTATCTGCTTCACCATTTTTTAATACTAGGGTTCTTTTCGGTGGTTTTTAAAGTATTCTGAAAAGAAACAGGGTTCACTTATTGAAAAAAATTGAATTTCGAAGATTTTATACCATTTCTACAAAAAAATTTTCCCTGATATAAAATACATGGGAAGCTTTGAGGGACCGCTAAAGTTATTTTGAGTTAAAAAAATAGGGGTACTGTTTTTTACGAAAAAATTTCCCCCCATTAATTTTTGGTTCTCCCTAATGTGCATTTATTTTAAGTATTGCAAGATATCATCTCCTGCCAAAGTTTGACGTCGGCGCCATTTTGCATTGCCATCCGATCTGGCACAGGAACGCAGAACTTTGTTGCAAGTCGTTTATATTACATCAAAAGCGATGGGATCCGCAAGTACGTACGTACGTACATATTTAGTATGTGAAACTACTTTTCCTATTACATCCTCTCGTAAAGTACTAAGCATTTACCGATATGTGTACATACTTACATAAATAAATGTTTGAATATGTGTGTCGACTTGCAACTTATAAGTTGCAAATGCTTATCGCTTTTCTTGCATGGCATTAGTGGAAGCAATTCTTGACATGAAGCAAATTGGATTTCCAAAGTGGAAATCGCTTTGATGCAACTTTTTTTTATAGGTACAACATAGTTGACTTGTTTTGCATGTAAATTCATATGAATCTATGTATGTATGTTTGTATATACATATGTATATAAAAATCTCTGCATTGTAAAAAGTCAGTTTTCGATTTTCTCTGAGATTAGCAAGTTGATATATACGAATTTTAGCGTTGAGTGCTGGTTTTTTTTTCTAGTGGAGAGAAAAATTGAAAATATTGCTTGTTAGTTTTAGAGATATAAAGTTGGAAGTTTCCGTTGAAAAATGCCAGTGCGTAGAGTTGTTAAACAAGTTAAATAAATAATTTTTTAACAAAGTACATTTTCATAGCCATCGAGGAATGTACATATATATGCACATAGGTGTATATGTATGTATGTATGTGTGTGAATGGAGATTTGGCAGTGGTTTCGTAGAATTCATTTATGGATTTCATAGCTGTCGCAGTGTCACTTTTAAATTTAGACCCCGGCAAAAGTTAACTGGAGTTCTGCATTACCAGATGGATTCTAATTATGTTTTTTTTTTCATTGTCGTTATAAAATTCAACTATGGTGGTGGTCTGAAAATATAATGATGAAATAAAATTACGGGTAGTTAGTTGCAACACAAGCTGTCTTATTATGCGGCGATAATTGCCGCCAAAAACAGGTTGACTACTACTCTTCTGTTGCAATTGACTTTAGCTAATTATAATAAACACATGAAAAAAAACATCGTATTCGCGATTCGTTCTAAATAACAATTGTACAATCTTACTTGTATTTATTTGGTATCTGTCAATGACTAAATCGCGTTTTTTTGGAAAAAATTCTTTATCTTTAGTAGAGAGGTAGATAATGGGTTTGGTATTTCAAATAATTTTGCTCTATCGACATATTTTATTTGGTAGTCATAAAAACGAGAGATAATTTGAAATTTTAATGCTCTCATGCCCTAAGACCGAAAACAAATAATACTCATATATTTTTTAACCCAAAAAAATGTCTAAGGTTGCTTAATGCGCTCAAAATTTACCGCCCCGCGAACTAACGTCCACAATATGAGCAAAACATATTAAGAAAATAATTTACCAGCTTTGTAAGCTTCTTAACATTGGTCTAATGGAAGCCTTGTTCGATAGTCACCTTGAGGTAGATTATTCTCATAGACGTAATAAAAGCTATATAATGAGAGAGCAAAGAAAAACTTCTAAAAAAAGAAGAGGACAAAGCGTATAACAAGCGGACAAACGACAGAACGATTAAAACTTTTGTTAGCATTGCTTGTGTGAAATACTTTTATTTCGTCAGCGAATGTGTGAAAGCTGTCAAATAGACAAAGAGCGGACTTGCGGAGGGCGCAATCTTGTTAAGCGTTTATGGTTGACGGAAATGCCATTTTCATCAGCATTTTTCAAAGCAAAGCCAATAATGCTGACCCTCCAAAATCCGCAGCAAACTGTTACACTCTGAGCATGCATTGACTTCTCGACGATCGCGTGCGGGTCTTCCGATCCTCAGATGTGACAATTTTACGTGCTAGCATAGCCGCTAAGATGAAAATATGATTTTTCTTACAAAATCGTTGCCCATTTCGTTTGCATGATTTTCCAGCGCTGCTCAAGTGTAAGGAGATTAATTTCATTCCGCGGATGTCATACTGACTTTCAGTCAGTGTACTACAGTCAGTGTTTTACTAATTTTGACCTTTATTGTAAACAAACTATTGTTAAAAAAATTATAACGTCATATTTAAATTATTATATTTATCCCAACCATTTTCCAGTGACATTTGTTAACTTATCATAAGTTTGAGATCGATCCGCGACTAATTCAATTAATATTAATTTGATCTCCGCTCCCCATTTTGGTTTCGCTTAATATACCAGGAAAAAAACCACATTTGTCTACATTTGTGCGAACACTTTTCTTCATCAATGCAGATTCGATTAAATTTAAATTTACATCAAATTTTTAACATTTTTAAATAGAGTTTTTAGAAGAATTTTGGGAACGTCTATAAAACTGCAACAAAACTGTCATAAAAATTAATATTGTTGATTTAAATAAATTAGTCCAAAAAATAATAAATGTCTAATTAAAAATTTTAGTGCAATGAAGTGTAAGCGGTAAGTGACTAAAAATTTTGATTCGTTGTTAATTTTTTTATTTTACCGACGATGTTGCGCAGTTTCTTCCATACAAAATAATTTTCAGAATTCGTTATGTGGAGGAAAATGTCCAAAAGTTATCAAAAATTATAGCGAAGTTTTAGTGGGTTGAAATGTGCGCCTTACTATATCGAAACTGAATTAACCGCAAAACTGCAACCTCAAAATTTTTCTAAAATTTCTAATTACAAATTTTGATGTACATTTTTTGAATTTTGTAGAATTTGTGTTAAATTAATAACAGGTTTAAAGACTATTTTATATGGTTTCTGTTATAAAATATGCTATGCTTTTATAAAAAATTGTAAAATAGAGAATAGTGAAAGCTTGACTACATGCAACTATGACAGAGCATCATCCAAATGGTAAATAATTAAACTGATATGGAATTAAATTATTGATAACTTTACTCTTATTAAGTTTGCGTTGAATTTTACAGGATTCTGTATGCTAAGTATTCACAGAAAAATCCCAACCGAAAGTGAACAATAAATTAAGAAAAAAAATCGTAGACAGATTTTCTGAAGATCCTCGTCATCTTATTTTGAGTTAGGTTGTTGTTACCAATTGAATGTATGACTCTACTATCTTGGAGTCTGAGTGTGAGAATGAGTTTGCCCGCCCCTGTCGAAGTTCTGCGTACGCTCTTGACTCCAAGTTATTTTTTTTTATTAATATTTGGCATTTCTCTTTCTTAACAATTTCTACGCATACGTTTACACGCTTTTGCACTTATTTTTTCATTTACATCTTGATATAACCTCAGTCCGGTGAATAAGCCGAAAGTTGAGGGTGCTTAGGATTTTATTAAAAATAACCTATAACCTGGAGAGATTTCAGTAACAAATTATTTGACCAATTTGACCTGCAGCAAATACATAAATACAAAACATTGTTTACGACGAAATTTATTACACTCTAAATGTTCAAAGGTAAAACGCAAAGGACCCTAAGGAGTATTTATAGTTGGGTTTAACACCAAGCGCATACTATTTAGAATTTTATCCCTCATCTACAAATACTCATAGAATTGAATGGACACTCAGCTACTGGGGTCAGAGGTAGTGTCTCATCGTATCAGTAAGGCTCACTCGTAACTACTTATATAATACATACATGTGTTGTATTTGTTGTGACGTATGAGTGGATGCTTATAGCAAATCCATTTCATGTCTACGATCTGACGTCTATGTACAGTGGTGCACTATAGCTGAAAATTTAAATATTGAGGTGTAAAAATCAGTTTTCGACTCTTCTTTTTTTGCAAAAAAAAGCTTCATCGTTTAACTACATATGGCCGTTGTAGTTTAAAAAAAATGAATATTGCCGAATGTCAACCACTTGTTTGTCAGAAAGCGTTCAAAGTTTTGTTTTGATTTCGGTATTTGTAGAAATTTTTTTTTTATTCAAGTTATATGCAAATCTCAAGTGGTGATAAAAAGTTAACGATTACAAATATAGTGTACTTATAAAAGGGAAAATATTAATGAAGCTATGCAAAATCTAGAATATTTCACTTTTTGAAGTAAAACTTCTTTAGCGCCAGTGATTTATTACATCAGGTCAGAATGTTTTTCACTAATTTCTTCCACTATTTTAATAATTTCTACAACTATTTTTACTAATTTCTTCCACTAGTCTAATTAATGCTACTTCTAATTTGTACCATTATTTTTACCTATTTCCCCACTATTTTTACTACCTTCTACTACTATTTGTTTAATTTTTCCCACTATCTTAATAATTTTTATCACTATTTTTACTCCTGTCTACCACTATTTTATTTAAGGCTACTACTAATTTTTACTACTATTTCTACTAATTTCTACCACTATTTTTACTAATTTCTTCCACTAGTATAATTAATGCTACTTCTAATTTGTACTATTACATTTACCTATTTCCCCACTATTTTTACTACATTATACTATTATTTTTTTAATTTTTCCCACTATCTCAATAATTTTTATCACTATTTTTACTCCTGTCTACCACTATTTTATTTAAGGCTACTACTAATTTTTACTACTATTTTTACCTATTTTCCCACTATTTTTACTACTTTCTACTATTATTTTTTTAATTTTTCCCACTATCTTAATAATATTTATCACTATTTTTACTCCTGTCTACCACTATTTTATTTAAGGCTACTACTAATTTTTACTACCATTTTTACTAATTTCTGCCACTATTTTTACTACCTTCTGCTACTATTTTTCTAATTTCTTTCACTATTTTAATAATTTTCACCACTAATTTTACTCTTTTCTACCACTATTTTGTGTTCATACAATTTCACTTTATCAGAGCAAACTAAACTCAAAAAATGTGATATTTTCAAAGTTTGGATTAGTAAATATGTTGGGATATGAATCTCTTTATTCATTTGAACTGGGAGCTGATCACTCTTTAAATAATATTTATGACAAGGTTTTCATCACTTATGAAACAAACAAAAACTAGAATATGCTATAATTTCAGATGAAGAAGTTCCTACTGCAAAGTCATACTTCTAAGTTTTAATTTTGTGCAGTTTTACTGCAATTCTTCGAAAATATAGTCATAATTCTCTTTTAAGTTAAAAAAAAAATTCTTTGTATTGGAATGTATACAAAACTATTCTGATAATGATTAAAACTGTTCGAAAGTCAACCTACATTTACAATTTCCACTTTTTTGACAATAATGTAGAAAAATGGGCGCGACTTTGCCATTTTTATCATGAAACATTTCATTTTATCTGTAATTGCCCTATGCAAAATTTCAGCTGCTACCTTACCTCCATTTATTTAATGCCTCACGAATTCAATTTTGAACCACAATGCAGTGATTGCAACTGAAATTTACACAAATTCTAAGGGTGGCATGTAGCAATTGATGATGGTCGGCCGTTTTATCAATAAACGAGATTGTGGAGCGTGAGCAATAAATACTCAATGAGATGAGAAAGGGATCAAGCTACGAGTACGATATTGTGGCATGTAGCATGGCAGTAGACTGATTAGTAATAGTTACAATATGTTACTTCGTCGTACTACACACGCACAAATGCGATTTGGGGTAATAATACAATTTACGACAAAATATATTTGTAGACAGGCGGGAGTAGAAGTCTTTTACGCAATTGGCTATCATATATTTACCGATTATACCAATAAATGCATCTGCCTTGGCACTAAACGAAAAGATAAATGTGACCATACCTCGGGATATAAAATACATGACCCCTTCCACTGTGTTACAACTAATTTTAACCACAAAACTACTACAGTCCACTCGTTAAGAAACCACAGTAAACGTTTAAATGCACCCACCTCCCTTCCTTTTCCTTCGTGTTTTTGATTAAGCATGCAGGCGGAGGTGAATGTGGTGCAAATCGTCAACAGCCACCTTTTGGTCTTTTAGCTCTGATTACCTTTTGGTAAAGGAGAAAAAATCTCATAAAAGACAATGACATTTTTTGCTTCCGCTATGCCTTTGACACCACACCACCAGTCGTAAGTATGGCAAACGGTGAAAGACATTCCTTGCAACAAAGTCTGTTTCAAACGGCTTGTGGCATGACTTTTGTTGTTCCCACTGTTGGTTGGCGGCACAATTGCTGGTGGTGTCAAGACACGCAGCACATTCCAAATGGTATCCTTTGCTCTCCATTCAACACCATCGGCACAATATGCGTCTCTATTCAAAGAGCCCAGTCATTGAAACAATCGGTAGAGCCGTTTATATCTACGCTTGCGTTTAATGTGTGGTTTTTATGGCAGCTACAATCAATTGCCGGCTTTGTAGTGCATTTATCTTTGGAGTACTTGGCGTGTATGCTACGAATTACAGGTAATTACCACAATAATTTTGCACTAATCCCCATAAATTAAAAGAATTTTAGGTGTCTTTGTTGAAGGAACTCGAAATGTAGACGAGCAGAGGTGTGCAGATTGCCATACTGAAAGTATTCAACCCTGCAGACAATTTAAAGTGCTTAAACCAAATTGATAGGAAAAAATTGGCTTTTCTTTTCTTTTCTTAAAGCTTCACTAAATCGAAGCAGACATTTTTTACGTTGCGTTTGATTTTAAATTAATTTTTTGCATTGCAAGGAATGTCGGAGCAGCAACTAAACTTTTTGCATTAAATATTTTTTTTCTCTAACAATCTACATTTTTTGTTCTCTCTCGCATGCAACAAAGAAGTTTAATAAAAAATTGAAAATTCGTTTCACTTGCATGTCATAGTAAACAGGCGCCCAGCGTCGTAGCACAAGCTCCAATTACGTTGCATAACACAATTTGCCGCCAATTCCCAACGTGTAGTATTTAGTAAAAGAACAAGTGGTTGAATTTTCGTTCGTTTTTATTGACAGTTGAAGTGCAAAGAATAGGGAAGAAGAGATGAGGCACGTATTGGAATGCGCAATTTTACAGATTTCTATCATCTCTCGCATAGTGTGTGCGTAAAAATTTTGTAAATTTTAGTATGTTGCTACTGACAAAATCTTTAGGTGATTCACAAGTTAAATGTGTCATAAATCATAAAGTCGTACAATTTTTATATTTCTATAGCTGTGCTGTTGGATTGCATAGAACGAAATAATTAAAATGCAGCAATTTTCCATTTTTGTAATTTTATGACTCCAATGACTTCAAAAATTACTGTTACTGTTTCAAAATCAAGTTTCGTTGATGGTGTTCTATAATTTCTACAGTGTGGTATAGTCAAAATTTCTTTCGGGAAATCATGTAGAATTTTTCTAGGAATGGACCGAATTTAAGGATGTACAATTAGCACTTAAATAATCCGTCTAATATATCCACTTCGCAGATTTTAGGTTAAATTAGGCTGAAGTGGCTGCCAGAGTGTTAACCGCCACCAAGGCCCGTAAATGGGCGCAAGGTAATGCCGCTTGGATCTCCATTCTTTCTTAGTTAAACCATCGCATGGAATCTGTGAAGCTAAGCACTTTCTTAGCTAGGTCATCTTCGTCTTCTGCACAGAGCGGAAAACTGGCATAGGGTTCGGTCTATCCTCGTCCTGACAACTTTTACTTAGCCTGTAGAGTTCTTGTGATCGCTTCATTTCCAGAAGTTTCCATCTACGCGAACTGATTACATCACTCCAGTTATCACACAAGCAAACCGTTTCACCGCACGCATTCTTCCAAGCAGTGCTGGGTGGATGACATAGTTATCGGATGTTATACCAACACCACAGTTAAAGTTGGACAATAGAGTTGCAAGTGGGATTTAATCTCAGGATCTCTCGCTCAAACTCGGATTTCGACTGTCTGATCACTGCAGCGTCTTTCGTCAAGGAATTTGATCTAGTATAGGAAAAGTCTCAATGAGCTGGCAGCCAGATACGGTACATGCATAGCATGGATCCCATGCTACAGCGTAATACCAGGTAACTGCGTAGCAGATGAACGAGGAAGAACAGGTGAGTCCCTGTCGTGTAGAAATAATTCAAATGACGCGGGTATACCGCTATCTTCTTGTAGACTCTTAGACTCTGGTTTAGGGTCAAAGTCCTTGATCTGGCAAATGAATATGGAATAGCCCGTCAGCTCTGTCCAAGAATAGGCAAAGATATATCTGTTAGTCTAATAAAAATGCAAAGATGCCTTCTACGCCTGGAGCCTCTGAAATGGTACGAAGGCAGCCGCTATAGCCTAACCTAACCTTCCAACTTATACCGACTTCCTTAAGGGAGTTCTCGTGTAACATGCCTAAACCCTTACAAAATGGCGGTAGTGGCTGAAGAAGCCTGCTCGTTGTCTGTTATATAACTATGACCTATGTATACTAGATGCAAATTGAATTGCTCAGACAGCTCGCCGAGAAATATGTGACAGTGACAGTAAGTATTCGGTTGGGATGGATACTAACTGCGAGCAGAGCTGTTTTATCCATAACTTGTGCTTCAGCAGCTAATTTAAAATCATTACATTAGATAAAATTTTTAATATTCCTCTTCTAGGACAGAAAACTCTGATAAACCTAACTATGGCCCAAATTTGGTAGAAATCCGTTTAACGAGTTTTGAGCCAAGTTGTAGCAAAGAAAATAGCTACATTTTTATATACATACCTAGATACTGATGAAAAAAATATAAGTAATTACAAAACGCTCAAAAAAAATTACATAAAGATTTGATTACCATGCCAATATTTCCCTTTATAAAACTCAAAATTCGGAATTCAGAGAAAACTTTATATCATCGTGTTCGTAATCAAATTAACATTCGATTAAACAATGTGAATGAAAAAATATGTGCCAGATACTGACGGCACCCATATTATGTCAAACAGATGTGCCTTAACCCATAAATGATCAATGAAACAATGGGACCCATTATAAATCGAAACTGCCATATAGATCATAGCTTTATGATTTTTTTTTGGTTTTGTAGTACCTTTTTACGTATTTGGTGGTATTTACGTTTTTTTTTTTCAAAATTCAAAGAAAGAAAGTATTATAAATTTAAAGAATGTGTTTGTTTTCCTTGCCTTTCGCTAAGGAATATTCACCTAAATTTCGAATAATGTTGAAGCTTTCCCATTAACTAAATTAAAGCTTAATTCAAAAGCATCCAATATTGAACTAAAATTCTGATTTTGAGTTTTCCCAAGTAGCTTAATTCCTAATTACCCCTTTTGAATTCAATTTATTTAGGACGACTCCAGCTTATCCATTTCATGCAAATAGCTCTGTATCATGGTATTTGTAAATCAATATGGCAACGCAAAAACAAAATACCTGTGTTGTACGTAAAATGTTTGTGATTACACCAAAATATGGAAATCAAGTGGGAAATCAAATTGCTGGGGAGTTTTTTTTTTAATATTTTGATGACGTTGTTCTTCTCATAAAATTTTCGCGTTTCAAAATTCAAAATCAATATTTCATTTAAGGCTTACAATTTGAAAACCAAATGACATAAAAACGCTGTCTCTGTTTAACTCACTTTCTTTACACACCTTGCGATTGATATGGAATGTATTTATTAAACAAACAAGTGCATTGTTTAAAAAAAAATTTATAAAAAAAATTTGAATTAATTATATCCTGAACTGAAATTTATCGCTATATATTACTAAACATATTAAAATTGATATAAAATACTTTTCATCCTTTAAACAGACCGATTAAAGTCGTTTCGTCTTCGTACTCTCTACTATTTTGCGTGGTTCAGAAATGTCTTAAATTTTACACTTTGGGTAAAGGTTATATCGCTAAAAGTTCATCATCTTTATTAACTAAATTTACTCTAAATCGAGACACTCCAAATAGCTAGCAGCTATAAAATTTTAAATTCTAAATTACTAAGTATTAAGTACATATTTTATTTTTTTATTTCATGTTTAGTTTGCGGCTGAAACTTTGACCTTTCACATTTTCCCAAATCCAAATACATTCAAGAAAACAAACAAAATATATACATATGTATTTTAAGAGATGTTTATTGTCGTATATTTGAATGTTTGCTTACCATGCTAGTTTGAAATTCCTTTGCACTTGACTGTGTTTTTCCTTCATTTTCCCCCCGCATTCCCCACGCGTTTCTTGTCATCTACCAACTGCCTACTGCTGCGGCCCCATTCGAGAAGGACATGGCACGCGTCATGTTACAAAAAAAAAAAAAATTTTGTATGCCTATGCAGCGTCTCTCTAGCTTCCGCTATGCCCTGTTTCCTCTACTTACTCCACACCATTACATACACCATTCATGGCCAACAGCATCCATGAACCTGCTCGTAAATTGTTTGCTTTCCCGCCGACTGCTCTCTAACTGGGTTGCATTTCTTTGAAGTGGGAATTAGGTATGCGCGGCAAATGTACCTCTTTTGCATACACACATAATTGAGATCGGTGAAAAACCCGCGAAAGTTTACCGCGCACGCGATAGTCTTTAGCTTATTTTTATGGTTATTTCCGTTTTTAGCGGAAGGTATGTTTAATTTTGTTGATTTTTATCCATATTGGCAAATTAGTGGGACAGGCGAACAGCAATGCACAGTAAGAGCATACCGGAAATGGAGAGTTTGAGAATTTGTTGTGTGTGTGTGTGTTGAAAGTGCGAGTGAGTTTAAGAAGCATACACCAAGGCGCACTAGCCGGTATATGGTTAGCGTACATTCGTATAAATGTGTATGGAATCTATGCATGTATATATGTTGGTGTGTGTCATCAAAGAACTTGCGTGTCCGGTCACTTCTTCCAACAACAACACGCTAGATTGGCGTGCCTTTGCTTTTCCATTGCAATATCCGCTAGCTCGCTCCTTTTAGTACACTACAATTCCTTGTTATGCTCTTTCTCTTTTCTAAACATGCCCGCACACGCATGTACATACATAGTATTCCATTTGCTGTTTTCCGTTTTCTACACAAGCTTTCTGATTTTTTATTATCTAAACTTTCGTTTTCACATTTCAACCAAAACAGGCGCTCAGCTTTAGTAGTCAGCAAGTGGCAATCAGCAAGTCTGCACGAGCTATTTTATCTTGTTACCACCACCACAAAGCACACACGCAAGCACGTCCTGGGCTGGGCTTTCAAAAAACAAAACCAAACAAAAAATAAACCTACACACATGTGAATGTTTGTTTGAGATGCCCTTGACTAGCTCCACACAACATTTGCTTGCCCCAGACATACAGACAGACATATTCATAGTTGTATACAAATGGTAGGTATTTCTGTGTATAAGCAAACTTGTGTCTTCCGTCATGTTTTTGTTTGAGTTCAAATATTTCTAAGCATGACGAGGCATGCGTTGAAGGCGCCAAGCAAACTCGATTTCGTCGCCACAGTTGGTAAACTTGTTGCCCCACACAAAAGTGTAAACATCCTATGGTGATCCGTTTTGTTATTGTGGTGCTTTTATGGTGGGCATTGGAATATAACTTCACCTATTCCATCTAGTATGTTTCAGTGTTGTTATAAATATTTCTATATACATATGTACATATGAAGCATATAACAGGGTTGCTTTGTTTACTTGGGGAAGCGGATTTCATTAAACTTGTGTTGTGCAAAATACAAGTCGAAAAAAGAATCGTTTTGTTATCCTTCATACTTGTTTCCATCTTTCCTAGCCATATAAGTTATAGAGTGCGTTGATACAACAACGATGATTTTTATGTATAGTGCTATTGTAAAGCGTTTTAAGTATTTATTGGCAATATAAAGGACAATATTTGTTGTTGTTTATTTATTTGAGCTTTTTTTTGAAAGTGTAGCTAGTCCCTTTAAATAATAACTTAACTTCTTTTTTGATTCCCAAGCGTCTTGGTACCCAGGGTATTATAACTACACTACCTAGGGTATTATAACCTACACCATCGTTACCGGTGAATAAAATACGCTCTGATAACTTTTACACTCTCTTTAAATTCTGTGCACACCTATTACCAGTGAATTTTGTTACCATCATATTGGGTGGTAACAACGAGTTAATGGATGCTTATTCCCTTTTTGAAATAAGGAACGCTTGTTTCACGCATACTGGGCAGCGGCGTGGAACAAACAAAAAGAGTAAAAAGTTTGAATAATAAAAAATCAATCTTGTTTAGACAACAGTGCCCCAACGACCAACTGTCTTACCATTTGCGACAGAATTGCGGTTACAAATTTCGGTAATAAAATTTACCGGTAACAAGATGTTCGGTTACGGTTGTTTGTAACAGCACAAAGTAACGGAAATATATATAGACATATATATATATATATATATATACAATATATATATGTATTTACCAAAATACTTAGAATTAATAGCGAAATTTGATTAAGCAATGTCTGTATGTCTGTCCGTCCGTCCGTTCGACAGGGTCAGATAACTCCAATAAATATTGAGCTATCTCTACGAAACTTAATGTACACATTGACCTAGACCCAAGGGACTTTCGTATTGCAAATCAGCACAATCGAATAACAACGCCCACATAACGGTGTTTTGTCCAAATCAAAAGCATGCGATATCTCGGTAACCAATAAAGATAATTTGCTAAAATTTGATATATGGAATTTGGCACTGAGAAAGAGATGTGCGCAAATTTGATTTTGGGCATGGTTCCGCTTACTTTATTGGAAAAACTTACATCTCCGAAACTGTCTTACGAAACTCTACCGATTTTGATACTCATATTGCGCTTCATGGCAGTAAGCAAAATTTCGAACATTTTTAAAAACGGATAAAACCCATACCTACCCCTCATATAGCGGTAATTTACAAAAGTCAATAAGCAAAATTCCAAAAATTGTACAAATCGGACCAAAATAACGCTTACTTCTCATATAACGGTAATTTTCGAAAGTCAAAAAAAATAACGCGATACTTGAGTAATTATTAAAAAGAATTTGCTCAAATTGAATTTGTAGAATGAGGTTGCATAGAAAAGAAATAAAAAAAAAATTGGTAAAAGGCATGGCACACTTTCGAGCAAATAGGTATACATCAAGAACTAATCACCAAACTCTACTAAATTTGGGTTTTAGAACACGATATACACAGAATGATAAATGGTGGGAATGGCCATGGTATCCCCCACCTTGGAGCAAATACGCATATCTTCGAACATTAACTATTGTCATATTATACCAAATTTCGTTAACACTTTGCATTTCTAGTCACAAAGCACAGTTTTGAAAGTTATATATATCAGACGCAAGTCATGGCCACCTCTTATATACCGGTAATTTACAAAGAATCAAATTATTCAATATTTTACTAAATCATAGCGGATCCGTTCACATTTCTTACGAATAATTTAATTGCAGAGAGTAAGGCATAAAAATCAAATTTTTTTGAAAATGGTCGTGGTGCGTTTAAAGCATACAAATTTCTTTTTGTGTTTATTTAAGTCAATACTATTCTTTAAGTTTTCAAAATTATAATATACTAGCATACCCTTCTTATTTTGAAGCGCTAGTGAAGACATATTTTTTTTTAAATATCCAACAATGCTTTTGGGCTTAAAATATTATTTATACATTGATCTACATGAAATAGAGTTATAAGGAATTAAGATTTTTATTATATAGGGTGCGAAACCGCCAATTTTTCCAAAAAGACACACAGTTTGATCTATAACACATATCTATCTACTTATATCTATATAACCAAGTATCAGTCATCAGAACTGAATAAGATGAATTCAAATTTTCTTCCATGGGGCGTGGTTTCGCCCACTTTTCCAAATTTATATACATACATATATCGTATGTTGGGCCCAGAGACAACATGTACCTACGGTAAAAATTTTATAGAGACCGGTTGTGTACTTTGGACGTCTATCAAATACCTACATTCATTTTTATATACACTCAGTCCTTTTTTTACGCGATCTCTTTTTACGCGATTTCACTTTAACGCGGTTATTTTTGCAGCGCAAATTCCTTTTTTTACGCGAATTTCTCACTTTAACGCGATTGCTTTTTTTCGTTTTTTGTTTGTTTACATATTTTTATACGAAACAATTTTCGAACATAATACGGGGAAGTCCCAACAACGCGATTGCTTGTTTTCGTTTATAATTCGGGGAAGTCCCAACAACGCGATTGCTTGTTTTCGTTTATAATTCGGGGAAGTCCCAACAACGCGATTGCTTGTTTTCGTTTATATTGCAAATCTATTTATAATGTATTTAGCTAGCGGCCGGTGCAGTTGTTTTGGTAAGACTTAAAAATAAAATAAAAATAATAAAAAATTTTTAATAAGGAATTTTAATTTTTGCTAGCTTTACAATGGAAATTAATTCAGGAAAAAACAAAAAACGCAAAGGCATTTCTTTAGAAACAAAAATAAAAGTTTTGGACTATCTAGAGCAGGGAGATGGCCCAACAAATGTGGGAAAGAGGCTTGGACTCAGTGAATCTACAGTGCGGACAATAAAAAAAAATGAAAATGCAATCAGAAAATCTGTAGTTTCCGGCAAAAATGTAAATGCGAAGAAAACTTCATACTCAAGAAATATTTTTATTGAAGAAATGGAAAACCTATTAACAATTTGGATTGAGGATCTCAACCAGAAAAGAATCCCAGTTGATACTACAACAATAAAACAAAAAGCTCTACGTATTTTTAATCGATTACTACTTGAAAAACCATCAACATCGAACCAAGCAAACAAAAACGAATTTTCAGCTAGTGGTGGATGGTTTTCGAAGTTTATTGAAAGACATAATTTTCATAATTTAAAAACTAAGGGTGAAATTGCTTCAGCTGATAGTAAAGCTGCGCAGGACTATCCACCAAAGTTATTAAAAATTATTCAAGAAGGTGATTACACGCCAGACCAAGTTTTCAATGCGGACGAAACCGGCCTATTTTGGAAGAGGTTACCAAAACGAACATATGTGTCTAAGACCCAAAAATCAGTAGGTGGCTTCAAAGCTGCAAAGGACCGTGTGACGTTTTTATTATGTAGCAATGCTTCTGGTGACCGCATGATTAAACCGCTGTTAGTAAACAAAAGTCTCAGGCCGCGAGCACTAAAGGGCCAAGATTTAAAAAATTTACGTGTTCACTGGATGGCCAATAAAAAAGCCTGGGTAACTGGAAATATATTCCAAGAATGGTTTGCTAAATGCTTTGTACCAGAAGTTAAAAGTTATTTGGAGAAGAAGAAACAGCCCTTTAAAGCTCTTTTAATAATTGACAATGCACCAGGCCATCCGTTGATTGAACATCCTAATGTAAATATCATTTTCCTCCCGCCGAATACTACATCAATTATCCAACCGATGGATCAAGGCATTATTGCGACTTTTAAAATGTACTACCTCAAAAAAACTTTTCAGTGCATTATAGAAAAACTGGAGGAAAATCCTGAATTGGACTTCACCGATGCTTGGAAAAATTTTTCTATCAAGGATTGCATCTTGTACGCGTCAAAAGCAATTTCTGAAATAAGGCAACATACGTTAAACGCATGCTGGAAATCTCTTTGGCCAGAATGTGTTAAAAGTGGTATGTCCGTGACAAGCAATTATTCAGATATCATCGATTTAGCACGTTCCGCGGGAGGAGAAATTCTTGCAGATATGACGAGAGAAGATATTGACGAGATTCTTCTAGACCGAGAGCTCGATGATGACGATTTGATTGAAATAGCTACGGAAGTAATCGAATCGGAAAATAGCAGCGACACCGAAATAGACGAGCATCCAATTAAAGCAGAGACGATTAAGCAAGGTCTTAAACTTGCAGCAGAATTGGAAAATTATTTTGTAGCAAATGATACTGATGCCGAACGTGTACGAAGTTTTCAAAAAGAATTGAGTCTCTGCATGTTAAGATATAAAGAACTACATCAGAGTTTATTGGGTCCAAAAAGAAGCATTCAAACAAAATTAACTGAATTTATGGTGCAAACTCAACCACAGGTGCAAACTCAGTCGGAGATGCTAAGTCAATCAGAGCATCAATCCATAGTTCTTACTATTGATTCTGATACACATTCTAGTGATATCAGTCCAGGCCATCAAAATAAGCGGCTAAGAATAATTTCCACTACGGATAATGACAGTGATTAAACAGCATTCAACAGTTTTTTCAATAAATCTACCAATTTTCTATTTTCTTCTCTTTTATATATGGTTTTTTTGTATTTTTTATTTTGTTATGAATGAATAAATCATAAGTCTTAAGTTTGAAACTTTTTGTATTGTTTTTCAATATTTTTTTGCGCGTATATTTTGTTATACGCGATATTTTTTATATTCGGAACCAATTCGTCAGTTAATATTGGAAAACTAACCATTTTTACGCGATTTTTTTTTTACGCGATTAGTGGCGGAACCAACAATCGCGTAAAAAAAGGACTGAGTGTATAAGATTAATTTTTTTTGATCGCATACAATAATTCCAGTTTGTTTCAAATAAAAACTTGCACTGGTATTTAAAGTTCGGTTGCACATGAACCTAGACTTATTTGTTTTTAAATCATACCGTATTTTTACAACTCTTTCCTGATTGAAATCTTCACACGTTGAAAAATAATTCAATTGAAATGAACACCGATTTTGCTCGAAAAATCATCTTTTCTGACGAAGCGAAACCTCAGATAGTGGCAGTTTGTTACAGACTTTATAGCGGTGGTATCATTTTCGCATTAGCAGTAATGCGCAGCATGCACAATGGTATAGATCAAAAATCTTAAATGAAAATCTTCAAGTTGGCCCTAGGACCGAATATACTTTTTTAATAGTATCTAGTAAGAATACACCTTCTTCACTCTAGGATTTGTATCGATGTAAGGATTTTTACGTTTTACACCAAAGCTTCTTTCCAATTTCAGAGATCGCTAAAAACGCCTCCAGAAGGTAAAGTTTTTCTTTAAACCTACAACTTTTTTAATCACTACTACAAATTTTCAGGATTAGTTGTATTGCCTAGTTCTCATTAACAAAAGTGAAAAAAAAACATGAATTTTTGTATTATAATATTCCCAATAATATAAGATTTAAAAATGATAGAAAAAATGTTTGCCAAATTTTGCGAAAAATATATTGACATTTTGTTATTATTTTTAACAATTTTTAGTTGGTCCATCAATTATGCTTTCTATGAAAACAATAAAAAAAAACATTTGGTAATTGTATGTACATTAAAAAAAAATTATCCAAAGTTTTTTTTTCAATTTTAGATTTAATCTAAAAACAAAAATTCCAAAAATTAAAAAAAAAAAACAGTAAAACGAAGCAAGCGTTTTCGACTATTTCCGATGTAAGTTAAAGAAGTCATAGACGTTTTAATGTTAGTAAATTTAACCCTCAACCACTGAATAATTGTCCACTAGATACACTCGATGGTGGCATTTTTTTCAACAGATAATATGGGCTTAAAAAAGTATTCAAAAATTTCAAAAATGTTGCAGATGTTAATTGAGAAAGTATTCAATTCGAAATGAATCATTTCTTTCACAGATATCACCATCGCGTTAATTCGAAGGACTCATTTCACTTGTTCCCAAAGAGAAACATATTAAAAAAAAAATTTTATTAAATTTTTAATATTAATAAAAATGTACAAATGTTGGGACAAAGTTCCGCTTTATTTTGCCAAAGCCGAACAGAAACCGAACTACAAGCGAACCAAACCTTATTGGTCGAACACGGCCGAATTCGGAATTCGGTCTCTAATTTTCTCTAATTTTTATCAAAAATCAGCAAATTAAAATTTGAATTTTGCTGACTTTACAGTCCATTATAGAACGTAATAGATTTGTTTATATCAAGTCAGCTAATTTCGAAGCTTTATATGTAGTATATTTTTATTCCCAGCGTCTATTCTTATATTCACATTCAAATTAATATTGAGTGATATGGTTGTTTACGCTAAGTGTGCTTTCAAAATAATAACCACCTTTAAAAGAATTTCCCAAAACCCTTTTGGAAAAATAGCGGCGCTAAAATCCCATTTCAATGGCCTTCTCCTGGGCGTGTAGTTGTTTTATTATATCGATTAATGTCCATCCAAACCCACAAACACGACTGTGTAAAAAATAAATCAGCAACAAATTGCCTATCATTATGCCACAAATAACGGTGTTTATCTATAATAAAAGCAAATCAATTTGAATTATGCGCCACCAACAAAAACCCCGTTACCTACATATAAACGGATAGACAAGGAAAATCCCAAAAAAAAAAAGGTTCTAAAAAAATCACAAGCAAACTCCAACTCAATTTCAGAGTATAAATCAAAAAGAGTTGAAGTTGTTGCGGCAACATCAACAAAAACCAGCGGACATCAAACAGCAAACAACAACGACAACAACAGCAATAATACAAATATATAGAGCCATGAAATGATTGATACAATTTGGCGAGTAAACTGTCATTCCAAATAACGGCTATTACGTGGGTGCCACGCAAAATGGCCTGCTCTGTGTGTGTGCGTAGGAGTAAATAAATAGAAGCGCACTTTTAGGCGCAAAGGCAGCAGGAGGATGATAGTGTAAAACGAGTATATGTAAATATTGGAAACTAACTGCGCAATGAAAAGATCCAACAAAAAAAAACACAAATATAAATATGCCGCGGATATTTGCGGCAAATACATATTTTATATCCGCACATACACACACACACACACACATATGCAACTCGTGGCGGTGGGGGAGGGGTGCGATAGCGTTAAGGGAGTGCACTCCACAAGGCGACGGCGGCCGCAGTTGAAGTGCAGCAGATGAGCAATATATACCGTGATAATTTATGCACCCCAGTGGAAAAGCGTCAAATTTGTGCATTAAAAATGGCCACAAGCGACGCATAGACCCGGCTGCGCTTGAATTATTGCACTCTAGTAGGTGTAGAACGCGCGCGCTACGTCGCACAAAGGCGGTATGTAAAAATATGTGAACTCGGTAAAACAATAAATTATTACACAACAGACAGACATCCGCACACACACACACACACACACACACACGCCACGCCATACTATCGATCGAAGTGTTTGGCAGCCACGCAAGTGAGCGACGTAGTGCGACCAGGTTAAAAGGTTCAAAGTATGAGAGTCGCTCGGAAAATTCCCCAAACGACATTTGCAGTTATGGGCGATTTTGCATTTAAAAAAAATACAAATGTGCTGCGTTTGTGGCTACAACCACAACTACATCCCAATACAAATAAAAAAGAAAAACCAAACAAAATCGCAACAACAAGTAAAGATAAAGCTTTGCCAACACTAGCGAAACATCTACAGACATACATGCATACATACAGACGTGGGTAAAGTTGCCACAGGCAAATAAATAATTTCTCTTGCAATAGTTAAGCGAGTCGTCGAGCAGATAAGGGAAAAGAGCAAAGGGTGCATAGCCGCATTTTTGTCTATTGCCTTTTTTTTTTTTTTAAACATTTATTTTATGGTATGCTTTTTGGGTTCATCAGATTTTTATGCGCACAAACCTTTTAAAATATTCCCCTATCTGTGAGGACACTTAATTTGATTGCGAAGCTTTTCGGTGTGGGTAAATAATGTAAATTTTTTTGTTTGAAATTTTTTCACTTGATTTACAAAAAGAATTGCTTCTTTTGTGACGAATTGTGGTCAATTAACTGCTAAATTAAATGGTAATATTAACCTACTTCAAAGGAAATCAACAGAGAAAGGGTTGCATGAAAAAGTTAAACTGATAAATAAAAATTAAATCAAAAGTAAATAAATGACATAAAATTTTGTTTAGAGTGCCCGTTGCTATCCAAAATAAATTGCCCTATTGGTGGATGGGAAAACATTAATAAATGGCAATGATAATTGTGAAGCAAACATAATTAGAATTTGTGTAAAGAAAACATTGAACGCTTTGTTACTGCAGGCAGTTTGATATCGCCTTTTGTCGATTTTCATTGGTCGCCAAGACCACCAGATTTTATTGTCCCATACTTTTATCTATGGAATTTTTTAATGTACCCCTACTTCTCTTTTTACGCGATTTTTTTACGCTGTGTTTTCAAGCATCTCCCAGTCACTTGTTATACGCGGTTTTCGTTTTATGACATTTCATATAATTTTTTCTTATCTCATTTTTAAGCATTTGTGTTTGTAAATCAGTACCTATGAATTTTTCCTTTACTGAATAAAAAATATGGTTTTTTGTTCAAGCATTTAATAACCGCATCTCTTTGTTTGAGTTTATCCCAATTTATGTTAAATATGTTCAGTGGCTCATGGCTTAAATCGGGCAGTGTTATTTTCTACAATATTTACAATGACTTAAAAAAGAGATCATTAAAATTTTAAATCTTTCTTTTAGAAATTTTAGTTTTGCAGGCTATTTAACTACAGTACAACGAGGTGCAAGTTTCAAGTCCCTAAAACTTTTTGTTGATTTTTGATAATTTTTTTTTATTGGACGGTGCTGCGTACTGTTTTCTCAATAAACTAACATTGCGTGCATGCGTTATATGAAAAGGCTAAGAAACTCTAAACTTGAAAAGTTTCATAAAATTCTGAGAAGAAATTTGAAAATTTCAATGTAATTTTTGTGAAGTTTGTTAAATTATCGTACAACTTTTTCAAAGAGCAAAATTTAGGTTTTTACGCTTTATGATATTCAAATGGTTTATATTTTTATAAAAAATTAACGAAAAAATTTAACACGAAAAATATTGTCAAAAGTGTTAAAAAGAAAACTCCAAGACTTAAGCTGTCAGCCAAGGCATGTCTTTTGGTAATGATATGCACGCATATTGAGTTCTTACGAGTTGGAAGTTTCCTATGCTAAGTTTTCTTTTTACACGAATTTTAGTTTTACACGCAGTTTTGTAGTAATTGGACCGCAAAGGCTTTTTTGTATGGAAAACTTTTTGGCTCCGTGAAGCCGCGTAAAAAGAGGATCAGGTGTAATGGGTTTTTGTGAATAAGCCCCAGACTCTGAAAGCTCCTTTGGAAAATATCCATAAAAAAATCCAAATTTATCATTTCAACTTACTGAAATTTTGCTCTTCAGTTTTTCCGACAGGGTTTGAATCAAATTGAACTGTGAATATGATTTTTCCAGTACCACATATCGGTTAAATTTTCGAATAAAATATTTATATTTATGTGGCTAATATGTGTTTTGAATTTGAGGTTAAACAGCCTATAAATACCGCGTTTAGAAATTGCTTCGACTCTAGGGCCACCTATCGGATTGTTCGCTCTATGCATAATAGACACCATTGCACATATAGTGTCTACATTTCTGCTTAATCGGTTCAGTAGCTTTCAAGTCAACACATACGGTCTATTTATTATCTGAATTTTAAAAGTAATTATAAATTTTGCAACTTTTTTTATCTACAAAAGAATGCTAAAGAATGCTAGTTTTTGAAATTTAAGTAATTTAAATTTTAAACCGACTCCTATGCTTACAGGAAGTTATATGAATCTTATAATTCTCACAACTTTTAAACGCTACTTTCGCCTGTTAAAAAATAACACGATTTTAAAGTGTCTGCATGATTAATTCATGTCCACACGGCAATGAAAACAAGTTATTTTTAGGGGATGTTTTCAATATTGACCATAACCGTACAGACAGCATTCCTTTTTACTAACAGGCCGTCGATGGCATTTCATTACCTTTTTAATGTAATATTTTTTCTTATTATGCTTTTATTCCTTTTTCTAAATTAGTGACGACAAATCATAAATTTATTTTTTCGTAAAAAGTTATCGAACACAGCGTTGCTTATGTAAACACGACGAAAATTTAGATGTTTGCGAGATTATCATGATTGGTTCGTAATAGGTTAGGTTAGGTTAGGTTAATGTGGTAGTTCCGGCAGTAGAAACTCACTTAGACATAGTAGAGGAATCCATTGGGAGACATCCTGTTTTATGAATGGTAAAGTAAATCGGAAAAATGAGGAAAGATTAACCTGAGAAACGTTGCGTACCCCGAATAAAGTCACGCAAATTACCAATCCCCACCCCAAAGAGCTCCTCTGAAATCCTAAAGAAGTACGAGCCTAGGTACTTGAACCTCAGTCTCGCAATGGCAGGACAGCTAAGCAGAAAATGAAAAGATGAATCCACCTCATCATCCTCCATACAGCTGCGGCAGAAAGGGTCAGAGACTATCTTCAGCCTAACCGCATGAATACCCAACGGACAATGCCCAGTCAAAACGAGGGTCGAGAGTTGCCGCTTAGAGGGTCCTTGCAATTCTGCATGCCGTGACAGTTTCCCAGCGCTCGCTGAGACGGCAGAGAACCCATCTGTCCAAGAGAATGGTTCGTTATAAAGTTAGACAGTTTTTGCAATTTTTTTTCACAAAATATCACGAACGAGTCATAAAAAACTGGTGGACTTGGACATTTTGGCATTTTTATGATTTACCTCCACATATTCGGTTTTGAAGTGTCTACTTCGTCTGTGCGGTCCTATATTATTTAAAAACCAGTCACGTCGTCTTAATTTCTTCTGTTTACATAAGTAGAATGGATAAGTTCGGCTAAACAAAACAACGAGCTATATTAATAACCGCCATATTATTATTATTATTATAAACAAATAACCCGATTACCTCGTTTTCTTTATTGAAGCCATTTTAAATTAAATTTTATAGACTTGATTTGAGTTGTTTGCTCAAAATGATGGAGAGATTTCAAACTTTATTTTATACTGCTTTTAAAAAAACTAATCAACTAATGATCCCTTGTCGCAATTTTGTTATTCTATATAAATTTTTATGTTTTTATTTTGTTTTCAAAATGCCAAGTAAATTTTAAAAGTTCATTTTGAATGGTTATTATGGAGTTCAAATTACAACAGTGAAAAAAAAATTAAATGCTCGTTCAATATTTACTCGGCTAAACGCGTTGAACGAAATAAAAATTCAGCGGAGGAGCAATTATCCCGTGAATAACCAAAAAAGAGTGTAATAGAAATTCTATCGAGATGAAAAATCGGCTCCTAAACCAGATGATATCAGTTGTGACAAATTACATCGGGTATTTAACATTTTTCATAATTTTTTTATCTGAGAGTTTTACAAATACTAACTTATTCTTTTTTAAATCGTAAAACTTACGGAAACCGCCATTTCGAATTTGTAAAAACTAACCTCTGATTCGAAATTAGCTACCCCAGAAATCCGGTTATACTACGAAGTTTCATAAAAATTGACCAATATGACTTTGAATCTATATTTAACTGTTGAGAAATTTCTAATACCATTCTAAGTGATCGTAATATTTAAAATATTTTTGGGTACAGCGATTAGCTTTAATACAAGCGCAAAATGAATTAGCGGAATATTACGGTTAATATATTTAGTTACACCTGTGAAAGTTATATCTCATTTATTCAAATTTCATATTCTAATTTTACCTAAAATATTTATAAAATATACGTTAATTAATTACAGCTAAGTTGTAATTAATTCCATAGCTATATATTATACTTACTTGTAAGCGTATTCCAAATTATCACCACACCCACCCCACGTCCAGTCGTCGTGCAACTGCTTGGGTCGGGAGCCGCGTGAACAGCCGCACGATGCCAGCTGGCCATCACGACAGGCGCGAGCAATAAAGCTAGTTACCATAGCAGCAGCGAGCGCATGAATGAAAGCCATTTCCGGTGAACCTGTAATTGAGACGATGTAAATTTGTATTAGTAAATATTAATAAATAAATATATGTAGGTATGTACGTGTTTGTAAAATCCCCTAAATTTGGTCTTAATTAAATTAGGTTTATAGTGAAATAGTGAAAAGTGCGTATCATTAAATAAAAGCGAAAGTTATAGCAGCAAAATATGCATTTCACGTATGTCTCTATGTATTCGAAAACACCTCCAATGTCGCAGTGTAATATTTGCCCACTGGCTGACATATTAAAAAATCATTTGACAGCCGATGTGCTACTGTGAGCTAAAGCAGGCCAATCGATATGCATACATGGTATGTGTGTGTGTGTGTGTGTGTGTGTGAGTGTGACTGTGTGCGAACTATTCAATGTACAGTGGGGTATCAGCAACGGCTGTCAATGACACTAATCAACGGTGCGTCATTCAAATTTAATGCAATATTAATAATGCCAATATTAATTCGTTGTAAATAGACTTAAACCTACCCTTATAATATGCCATGCCTGCCCTCACAGATGCAGCTACAAATACAGGGTGTTCATTAAAATAAGCTTCCTAAATATTTATGCAGATTTCAGGCTTTTCTATTTTGTTGGCTTTGAGTAATATTTTCGGCGAAGAAAGACAATTTCTTGCGGTCGCCAGTCAATTGATAGCAAGAGTCAAGACAAAAAAAAAAATAAATTGTTTTCAGCATTTAGAACAAAGTTGACATCAGGTTCTTAGGGTCACTGGGCAAATAATGATGTCATTTTGCATTTCACTCTAACACATCAATATTACCGAATATGCAATAATATAACTCTACTGCTCACTCTCATTTTTCTTACTGGGTCAGCGCTATGTACGAAAACCCATCAGTACTGCCAAAATTTTCGGTTTGACGTCTAGACCTGTAATTAATGAATTTGTTGTTGTTTCGCTCCATTTTGACGAAATTGGCTCCCTTAGCAAGGGGTTATGTTGCTACAACGCCAAATTTACGTGCAAATTAGACAAAATTAACATTCGTTAATCAAATATGTCTATGTTATTTTTTCATAAAAAAAATAAAATTCCATCTGAGCTGCTGTTCATGAGAGGTTTTGCTTAGGTAACATAAAAACAGTTTTTGGTTATTTTGAAGGTTAAACGTCGCTAGTGAGCAAACCTTCAATAATTGAATTATGGGGTTTCTCAATTTATTTTTTCCCCACGACAAATAACAAAATTAATTCAGTCCAAAAAAAAAATTTATTATAAGTAATATGGCAAAAGTCACGTTAAATTAGAGACCTGACTTGAAAATTGCTCCCCCTTGCCCAAGAAACCATACCTCTAAAATGGATTTCGAGTCCGCGGAATGTTTTTTGGCAGTTATTTTATAACATACAAAAAAGTCGATCTGCTTAGTGCATTTCAATTGCAAAAAAAATTTCAATAATTGAAAAACTATAAAATACATATGTTCAATAATTATTTTTCAAACACGTTTTTAACTCCACATAGCATTGCGAAAAATATACCGATTTGAACAAATATTTTTTTTGAAATTCTTGATTTTCAAAACACTTTTTGAGTTGTTAAATTTAAAATAATTAAGCCCGTGTTTCTACAAAATTTAAAATTTTTTATGCCAAACGTTCATTTTAACGTACTGTTTGGTTTTCTTGATTTTTTTTTATAAGACTTTCATTTATAACAATGAGATCGAATTTTTAAAATCTCGTATTTTAAATTTTTTAACCATTTTAATGAATTACTTGCATCGTCAGTATCTTTCAATATTCTTAAATAATTATTTAATTCTTCGCATACTTTTTAAACTTTATTTTGTATATAAGATTGAATATTAGAATATTTTTTTGAACAATTGGAAATTGTTTCAATAAAGCGATTGCAACATTAAAAACATGGAACATAGCTTAAAAGTATAATTCAGACGGACTAAGTGGGTGTGTGGCTAACTGATCGCTTTTATCTTCCGATTATAAAAAGTAGCAAGATTGCTAATTTGTTTCATCACAAAATAATATTTAATTACAAACCATCTATACAAAACAAAACCTTTTAAAATCAGGAAGGGTTTTCTCAATTGACACATAAAGAATTATGAAAAAAATCAGACTTGCAAAGGCCATATGGTCTCTGATTTGGCGCAGAATGTCCCCATATATAAAGTATTTTCTTGAGATGATAAATTGATATTTTTTATTCAATTTAAAAACTGCATACCCTCTTGTGTGAAGACAACAAAATACAATAAAATGTTTTTGGGGTCGACCGTATATTTAGTACTCGAGCTAGAATTGTGGGAAAAATATTGTATTAAGGAAAACGTGTTTAAAGGTAAAATACTCGATTTCGAGACCGACGAGCAGCTGCACTTTAAAAGGCTGTATTTCAAAAACTATTTGAGAAAAACATATGGATTTTTAGTATTTTATTTTCAATGTATAAGCTACTAAAATCGATTAGTTAAGTCTCAAACTAGCAATACCCCTTATTGAATTGAAACCATTTATACCTATAATTCGCGTATATTTGCATCTACTCCTGCCGGCCACAACGAATCAACTCAAACTCACTTCCCCAATCGCCCACTCAGCCCCTTACCGGTCAGTTTCTACCTAGCCAACTATGCAAGTAAACTGTACATTTCCGCAGCATAGGCAAATTTAGTGTACGTCGAATGTAGTGAAAATGAGAGGGTGAGTGATGTAGTGAAAGCGGCAAACGGGTGTGCAACAGTGCGTATACGTGTCGTCAGCCAAATGTCACATCAATTTGGTGCACATCAACGAAAATCAGAGAGGAAGTGAAACGCACTAACTCTCACACATACACATGTACTGAAAGATAAAACAGATTTATGTAGATATGTAAAATATAAATTTACTACCCTATGCAAACAGATAAGAGTCAGTTACATTTGAATAGAAATGTTTGCATGTTTAGACGGCAATTTGCAGCCGGCTAGTAATTTATACAACTCTACTGCCTATATGCAGATATATGTATGTATGTATGTATGTATTTTCCCGCTGATCACTTCTTTGGACATTAATTACGCTTCATTAACTCACACAACAAAACTGCGCACTGTATTGCCGAATATGAAAAAGGAAAAGTGTACTAAGTTGATGCGGAAGTATCGATGACTTCAATCAAACATTACAAAGTGATTAGTATTGATTTCTTACTCTTTTGAAGTTGATAAACTTTTCAACTTCAATGACATTAAGATATTCTACTAGAACTTCGATTTATCTTTATCTTTTTTTTTTTAAATGAATTGCGTCAGCATGACTTCGTTATTTTAATTGAATAAAGATTTTTTACGAGACGCATGGTATTGGAAATTGTGGTGTGGAAATTGGCCTCTACAACTGCCAACGAATCGTGACTCGTCAGACAACATTATAACATAAAAATTGGAAGATAATTTCTTGCTAAAAGAGTGGATTGGAAATTAGGCCTTTACAACTGTCAAGCCAGTGTGAATTGGTGGATCGGAAACGCGGACTTTCCGGCCGCCCACATGGCATTTTAACAGAATGCCTGTACATTAAATTACACAGGCTGGAGGTATCGGGAACTCGACCGTCCCTACCAACCCATTAAATATTTTTAATAAGCATTTATGTGGGAATAGTTCCAAAACCCTGCTTCGGTGAATGACGTCGAGAAGACGAAGAAGAGTGAGAATGTATTTACTTTTGAACGACGATGTTAAATTAAAGAAGACGGAGAAACAACGAAAGAACGACGAATACGACGAAAGCAACGACGCACAGTGAGACAACGCCGGCATTAAATACAAGGAGTCATTGTAGAGCTCTGAAATTTTGCACAGGTTATTTTTGAGACAATTCCAGTTTAAAAAAAAAAATTAAGAAAATTCGCCCACTTTTACGCCCACCTGCCATACAGTCGAAATTTGTAAAATGCCGTATTGTCCGTAATACTTTAGGTATAACTTTCAATTTTGGTATACTTGAATGTTATATAGTTACAAACATTATTTGAAATAAAAATTGAACTTTGGCCCACTTTTAACCCCATCACCCATACTACCTCAACATAAAAAGTGCCATATTTTCTAAAATATATTAAATACAACCTTCAAATTCGATATTACTGTAATTTATATCATTTAAAATGTTTCATGCAAAAATTAAAATAACACGCCCACTAATACGCCCACCTCCCATTGAAATGCAATAAAAAAAATAATATTCTTTTTTCATTCAATCAATAATTTTTTAACATCATCATGGTATTCTAATTTTTTCAATTTGTTTCTCATTCTAAATGAATTAATATAAGGATCTGATGATATTTGCAAATAGTGCATTACATCTTCATTCCTAGAAATACGTGAATTTTTACGAGAATGTAATAGCCTACAGTTTCTATACTCCTTATTCATTGCTTCTTGCGCTTCTTCGGATAACATTCCTGTAGCAAAAAAAAAAGTTAATATTAAATAAAGTTTAAAAAAATACTTTCAAAAATAAAAATTGCAAACAAACCTATTGGCAATATAGCCTCAGATACCATTTTGCTGCCGTGAATGAGAACTTTATGCACAATGATGGGCATGTAGTACCAGCCATAAAGCTCTACATATAATTTTGCAGTGTCCATGCAATACGTATGGAATTTACTAACATCTATATTTTTACTACTATTTATAGTATTTAATATAATTTTAAAGCGGTGAATTAAGTCTACATTTACACCAGTTATGTCAGCGGTTATTTCTGGATCTTCAAAAAATCTTCTAGAGACATTACCATCATTGGTTGTTCCCATGCCTTGTTTCACCACATCGACTTTTAAGCCCAGAACTAATTTGAAATTTTTTTTCATTTCTGTTTTAACAGCTTCTTTCTGTTCTTTTGTATCTTTATTTGTCCTCCACGCTTTGAAACTTTTATTATAACCGATATGTAATATACATTCCATGAATTTTATTCGAGCATGTAGCGGCGAAATTCCAAATTTCAATGCTTCAGCTGAATTTGTTCTCAAAATAACTACATACATCCAAATTATTCATTTCAGTAGGTTTTGCTCCACATGTGAAACAAACAGCCATCGAACAAACAAGAATATTTTTATTAAAACATAAATGATCTTTAAAGCATAATTCTGAATAACTAACAAAAAACAAATGTAATTTATTACTATTCTCTTGCACAATAAGTGAATAGTAAACAATTAAAAAAAATAAAAGTAAAAAGTTGTAAACATGCTATTGCATGCTAACATACGTATAGCGACAGAATGTGCGCGTTACGTACTTTTTGTAGTTTTTTGTATGTTTAATGTGCTTTTGCAAACTTTTGCTATACGTCCTCTACTTTAAATTAAAGCTGAGACTTCAAACTTTCATTTGGTATAAGTCTGCACCTAGGGCGAGGGGCTGCTCTATATTTCCTAGGCCATTGAAAATGCAAAATGTTCAATTTTTGCACCACAAATCTGTTGTTAAGAAAAAAAAAAATTGTGTTTTTTTTTTTAATTTATTTTTTCATTTACTCATTCTACAATAACTAAATTAATTAAAAAAATACTTTAAAGTTACATTTATTATGTATTTTTATTTTAATAAGCTTTTGATTATTACATATTGAACTAACATATTTCAAGAGCGTTGGCATACCTCAACTTTGACTTGCTCTAGACCAAAAAGTAATGAAGTTATGAGGCTGAAATTTCAGGGAATTGTTACTCATATATCTGTTAATATACTGTGAAAATTTCATCCAAATTGGACGATACGTCAAAAACCATTTTTTGCCGCGGTTACTATTGGGCTGTCTCACTGTGCGACGGAGAAGAAAAACGACGAGGAGACGACGAGAGAGTTTAACGACGGCATTTGACGAGTAACGACGCGCTTTATTTTCAATCTAATTAAATTCTTTAATTTGTAAATATCTACAAACTAAATAAAACCTGAATTAAATACCTTTAATTAAATAAAAAAACCTACATTTATGTATATATAGTTATAATAGTGTAAAATCGTTTCTATGATTTTAAAAATATTAGATGAAATTCTTCTGTAGATCATATTTATCTGTTAAATTAAATTAAATATCTTATATTAAGTGATGTACAAATTTTGTGTACTACATAAGTCTTACAGACTGTAAAAAATAAAATAAATAAATAAATAAAAACTCGATTATGATTATTTTCAGGCTTTATGGTCCCCAAATTATTGCTGATCCCTTGCGATTATGAATTATTGAGATTTCACTGTAACCTCCGGATATTTTTACGAGGCGAATGCGATGGTAAGAACGTGTTAATTATTATTAGTTTAAATTATAATTATTGAGGTTTTCGAATTAAACGAGATTCTGTTTTGGCGAATATACATATGTAAGAAAATTATCAAATATAAGGCATTTTTAAATAATATTTAATAAAATGAAATGTTAAGATTACAAACTGGAACAACCTCAGCTGAAGATATTGCAAAAATTTTAATTTAAAAAAAGTCAGTCCCTTTGATAGGATTATATCAATTTCTTTTACCAATAGCAGAATTTTTTTTTTTTAATTTTTGCAACACTTTCAAAATTACAAAATTCTATGCGTAGAGTTGTTTGCCATTTTCACGGAGAATTCAATGGGTTCTCGTGTAAATCAAGGGACAAATGGAATGAATATAACTTGCATTGTCAATAGAATAACAATTAAAGAGCAAGCGTATAGACATTTTTTCAAATCATTTCTAATAAAATAACGACAATACTAAAAGTACACAGAAATTTTACAATTTTCTTAATTCAATTATGAGCATGAATATTAGTTTGAAGGATACCCTTCATGCTTTGTCAAAAAGAAAAGAAGTGTGCAGTTAAATAATACTCAATTTTAGCGTTATCGAAATCAAATCACACTGGACCATTTATCTATGAGATCAAATTTTCGAAAGATGAAATTTTTCTAGCAATTTTTTACCGTAGTTTTGAGAATATTTTCCTACTCATTCTCCCGTCAAAAATGTTGCAAAATGTACTTGTATTAAATGAATTTATAAAATAGAAGCACAAAATTGAGCATAAAGTTTACTTGCTTGCTAAGAGTTTTTTATAGCAGATTTTCTGGAGGGATAACAACATTGCACACAAATATGAAATTTGTTAAAAAAAGAAAAAAAAATTGTCTCATTTTGTTGATAGCGGCGAGTATGCGCATTATGTATGTATTCACCGTTATAATAATGGATTTATTAATTTTGACTTACCAATTTACGTTTGGGCAAAATTTTAATGAAAAGTGATTCTAAGCCGATTAACATGAGCAAGATGAGTAATTAACAAACACAACAGCAACTAAGCATATTTTTGTAGTATTAAAAAATAATATTAATTTTCCCTTGGCAACCTCATCAGGCAGTTTTGCGCAATTTTCCTTCAGTTAAATTAGAAAATATCCGGACGGTCTTCCCAAATATAATATCGATATATGTATGTATGAGTGTGTGTTCATGGAGTTTTTGAAATTTTCCAGGTATAGTCAAATATAACCTTCAATTAGATACAAAAGTGTGGTTCCAAATGATTTGAGGAGTTTACGAACAAAAATCGAATCGTTTGATTAAAAGTCTAGGAAAAACGAAAGGCCGACTGTACAGATGCATTGCAAATTGTTTTTAGGAAATATTTCGGCATTGGCATGGTATTTGGTAATTTATTGAATAATTCAATGGCTAAAGATTGAGCAACATCTTTTACGAAATTCCTTCTTGCAACAAAGGCGAAGTCGGATTGGTTATTTATGGATTGGAGTACGTCAAGAAGTTCGTGAATGAGAAATTCTCCACTACTCAGACAGCGGAGTAGTGAAAGTTTATGATTAAGAGGTTTATGATTGAGGTTTGCGATTCCATTTGGTAATATACAGTCTGTCTAGTAGAAGCATGATCGGCAAAATTTGCACATAGAGTGTCGTTATCAAAATAATTTGAATGCACCTTGGTAGCGACATCATTTTTGTAGTACGCATAGCAAAAACTGTCAGTTTCGTGGAACTATTACAAAGTGCACGTTGTTTTAAAAAATGAGTTCCGCGTACGAGAAGCGATTTGAGGCTGTATTTCTTTGTCTACACCCTAGAGGCCCGAAAATGTCACGTTTAGCAGCAGCAAAATATATGAAGAAGTCGAAGTCATTCGTAACGAAGTGGACGAATCGGTATTTAGAAGTAAAAAATGTCGACGATTTGCCTGGGCGGGGCCCTGAAAAAAAGACCTCACCAAAACAGGACAAGAAGATCCTTGATTTGTTTGCGACGAAGCCGGGCTTATCGTTACGTAAAGCTAAAGAAGTTGTAGAGAAAAGTGTTGTTCAAATATCGGTAGAGACGATTCGAAAACAAATACCGCAGCTCTCTTAAAAAACCGTTGCTCTCATCATCACACGTTGAAAAAAGACTCGCCTGGGCCTGCGCCAATTCAGAACGGAATTGGAATAATGTAATATTCACGGATGAATCTTCATTTTGAGCAAATAGTAACATAAATCGATCTTGGTGTACCGCTAACAATCGATTGCTCCAACGAACTGTTAAACACCCAGTGAAGGTCTATGTTTGGGGATGTTTCTCAGAAAAAGGATTTGGACGCCTTTTCGTGTTTACCAGCAACTTGAATGCGGTTTTGATGAACAAAATTTATCAAACAGCTTTATTACCATCAGCTGCGAAGATGTTCGGGAGAAGAGGACACTCTTGGATTTTGCAAGAAGACAATGACCCCAAACATCGCAGTCGAATGTGTGCAGAGTGGAAAGCGCAAAATGGTGTTGAGGTGTTAGATTGGCCTTCACAGTCGCCTGATGCCCATCCGATAGAAAATGTGTGGGCAATAGTAAAGCAGAAACTCAGAGGAAAAACGATATGGACAGCAAAACAGTTGTCAAGACAAATTCGGCTGATTTGGAAACGATTGCCTCGGCAACTTGCTCAGAACTTAGTGCAAAGTATGAGTCGGAGGTGTGAGGCCATAATAGCGAATGGCGGTGACTATACATGTTATTAAAAGTGTTGCGTACAATAAATATTATAAACGTGTAAAATGTTGTCTATCTGAAACGAATCGGACAAATAGTTTCCAAGTTATGGCGATCACGCTTCTACTAGACAGACTGTACAACGAGAGACCTCACATAGGCCAAATGAGCTTACGGCCGATGGAAAACCACTTCTTATGAGCCGGTGGCGATGTTCCACCGTTTCGTCTCGCAGCATTTATTTTAAGCATCCCTTTCAAGACCCAATTTAGAGGCATACAATGTTCTCTAAAATGTCCACTGTTGGCAACTCCCCTTCAAACCAGAAGTGGAAAAAACTGCGCAATTGCGGATGAGCCCTAAGAAAATACATGGGAAATTTTAATTTAAGACCTAATCTGTTTTCAAATATATAACTACTAAAATTTTATTGCACAACTATTTTCCGTTCTTAAATATGTAGTACTAAACAAATCTCATCTTTCATGAAATATGACAACAGGGTTGCTTTTACAATTAAAGGAAATTTTATACGAGCTGGAGCGTTCTTTTGTAAGTCGATTACAATAAAACGGGCCCATTGTCAAAATCATTGTGAAAAAATACAAGTGAAGAATCTTAGCCCATAGACGTCGAAATTCGTCACAGCTGAGATCACCTGATGTAGCAACCCTCACCATTCTTGTGTCATTCACTGAGCGAATTTCTATGTCTGACAGTTAATAATGGATATTTGTGGCATTTAATATCAGCTGTCGCCATCTTTAATTTAGAAGACTTCTCACGTTTATGCGTTCACAATGGTCAAAACATTACCAAATATTTTGCATTTACATATATTCGAGCAGCTGTTCATATCTTTACTATTTGCGCCAGAATTGCGGTCACTAGACGTGGTCATAGCGCGGCGGTGAAACAACTGTCGATCAAGTCTGAAAATAAGTATACTTTATTACTTTAAAAAAGTACAATACTACAATCCAATAAATAATTTGGAGTTGGGGGCGATAATTTGAAGAGGTCAGCCAGCTGTCAACCAGCACCCAGCTCTTAACGAGCTATTAAAGATGTTGTATGTAGTATTCCTATTTAATATTTAATTTAACCCCGACACACTATCTAAATTTATGGCTCATTCTTAATTTATGGGGAAATTACTATGAAACTAAGTAATTTCGCCTTGTCAATAAATTAAGGTGAAATAAGGTATTTTACCATAAATCAAGAACCAAATCACGACAATTCAGTGTTAGCTCTAAATTGTATCGATAATGACCAAAAAGGTGTTCTCTTCCCTGCAAGAAGTCTTACATTTAACTATCGGTTACATTAACGGAAACTATCAGCGAGTTTGACCGTTAATTTTGTATGAGCATCGTGTATCAAATGACCACTTCTCTCCTTCACTTTTTTGCATTTATGAAAATGAATTCATGAAATTTTTTATTTTCTTGTAATGAGATCACTATTTGTCCGTTGCGCTTTTTGCAGGATTATAACGCTGCGTGCGTGTGCGCTCTTCATCCAGTGGTTCCCGAATTCAAATCCTGGCCAGGGCAAGTAACATCAAAAGTTATAGAAAAGTTTTTTCTAACAGCAGTCGCCCCTCGGCACGAAATAACAAGCCTCCGAGAGATTTTTTGTCATGAAAAAAACTTCTTACAAAAAACATTTGCCGTTTGCAGTTGGTGTAAAACTGTAGGCTCCTCAATTTGTGTTACAACATCAAGACGAACATCATAAATTGTAGGAGCAGTTCGGCCAAACATCGTTCCATTGTGTAAGCGTCAAATTATTATATTATTATTAACACAACTGGGCAAAGCATTTTGAAATATTAGCATTTCAATCAACAGTTCCACAAGATGCTTTCTTTTGTGATTATAAATTTGTAAAGAAATTATCACAAAAAAATTTAAATATTTTCAAAATGTACTCTACCTTTTTCCATTGATGAAATAACCAAGCAACCCTGTGGGTAGAGTCAAGATAAATTAGGAATGTCATGTGTGAACGCAATTGGTTGATCCGAAATAATTTGGATGAAAATAAGTAAGGGACTTTAACTGCATGTCAGACTCGAGAGTGAATATAATTGAAATTCGTCCGATATGGGTAAGATAATATCTATGCTATTCGGGGTGAAATTTATACTGCAAATGTGTAATCCATCAATTCAGCTGTCAACGCACAAGTTCAACAGGCAGTTGAGTTCACCACCATTAACGGTACATATGTACACTCGCGTACAGATAAAATGTACTCCTTATAGCATTAGTACAGCCTAACAAATGTTGAAAACGAGTAATATACTATAAAAGGGTCTGATGATGTCGACCATTTAAACTGATTTCAAAATCATTTATATATTTTTTTGATTTTGATATTTTTTTTTTAACTCTCATTCAAACGTTGCCTGTGGCAGCTGCCGATTATTAAGATTAACCATTGTCTGCTTTCATACGCTTTTGTTTATTACAACACACGCGGTCAATATTCCTCATCTCTTCAACTCCCTGGTTTGTTGCCATTGTCATTGTTGTTTTTGGCCTATCTATGTAAGTCATCCATCGATGCGGGTGTTCCATTTGGAAATCGGATGGTTTCATGGTACTTGTTTACTTTTTACTCTTAGGCTTTTGTTTACTTTGTGTGTTAATTTGATATTTTTCAATGGAAGGTTTTTTGTGTATTTGATGGATTTTGCATATCAAATCATAATCGCAAACTAAATCACTGAACGACAGCAGTTGGTGTAGAGGTCCCTTCTGTGAATCTCAGTAAATAGTAGTAGCACATTTGCTTGAGGGGCGATGATGGGCAACATACTCGCACAGATTTGATGGGCTCACAAAGGCGGCAGATGTGGAAGTGCACGGTGCCCATAGAGAGCGAGCTATTGTTGACACTTGCAAGTGATTCGGAATGATGATGGATTTGTGCACACACACACACAAAAAATTATATAAATAAATACAACATTTAAGAAGAAATCAATAATGCGCCAGTTGTTTAGGAAGTCGTTTGCTGATGAAGGCTCGAAATTTCGTTAAAGCGATTTTTTTTTATTTGTTTACTATGGATTCTTCAACTTTTAGCTTTAATACTTATTTAAAAATATGTACATATGTATGTTGGATTGCTATCGAATACTTTGTATCTAGCTCATTTATCAACGGTATTCGTTTAATCTGAAAAATTATTTTCGACTTCCGTTTGGAAACAGACGCGTGTGCTCATAGACGGATATTGCATATATGTTGAGGTGAACACAGAGAAATATTTTTCGCTGCGGCCCGATTTTTTGTAGAAGAAACTGTGTGATTCATTTCAGCAAATACAGTATCGGACAAAACATTTGCTACTGGTATGCAGTATTCGAACTTTTTAAAAGTGCTTTTTATTTATTGTTATGGAAACTAGAGCATTGAAGTGGTGGCTACCATCGTAAAATTTAGCTAAGAATATCTTCGCCGCGACGAAACGTTTGAAACCATATGTTAATATTTCATATAACGTGCGTGTATTCTTATTAAATTCGACTTTACAAACAGGTGACAACGTCTTCAAAATATAGGTATGGACCTTGCCCTCATCGTGACGTACCGTTTTACCCCCATATTTTAATATTTTGTATAACTTGTGTATAATTTAATATAATTCGACTTTTCAAGCAGGTGGTAACCCTTTTCGAAACATAGCTAGCTATAAACCTTTGGCTCGTCGAATCAAATCGTTTGATACACATATTTTATATAAAATTGTTATCAAAAAAAGATCGATCTTTCCCATCAAAGTTTCGAATCTAAGAACATCGACACATCGATGTGACTCGGAGCGATGTTTTACATCGACGTTTTTCCCGAAAACTTACTCCGAACCCTTTAACTTTATTCCTGCGCTAGCCATTGCATTTAAAATATGTCTTGGCTAAAAGTGAAACAGTTTTTAATTTAAATGATTTGATCAGATTATTTGCTATTTGGATGTATCATAAAAATTTAACCCAATAAATCTATATGTAAAATCTAAACTGTTATCTTGCTCGACCATCACAACAATAGAGGCTGAAGTATAAATGCCTTCTGGATCAGCTGTTGCTCTTATTAATCAAACTTCAATCGAAATTTGCGATGGTATGAAAAATATGTATCCAGAGCTACATAAACTTGCTTCTAAATATTTATCTATCGTGGCGACTTCCGTTCCGAGGAGCAACTATCACATATCAGAAAAAGTTGTTTGACGTGAAAAAAATTTCCAAACTGTTGTTTTTAAATTCTCCTTTGGCATGGGAAAGACTTTCCAAACTGTTGCTTTTAAATTCTGTTTCGGTTCAGCGATGTTTTTACTGGCGATGTTTTTGATATCGATTGAAGTTCGCAAAAAACCACATACACTGGCCGGTAAGCTAGTGAAAAGCTGTCCGTTTCAGCGACGAGTCAAAATTTAATTTGGTATGAAGTGATGGCGTGTGCTACGTTGGACGCCCCCGATACCAATGTCTTCAAAAATTATACTGTGTGAAAACTGGCAAGCATGGTAGCTATGTTATGGTCTGAGGATGCTTTTCCGTTTCTGATCTGGAACCTCTTTAACGTATCAAAGGTGTAATGTATCATTACGTTTACAGAGACTTTATGGACTTCGTAATGCTACCAAATGTCAAGTGGGAGGTGTCAATAGGACAACCATACGAAGTCTACGATGATGGTCTTAAAATCGTGGTGCCAGAGGAATAAAGTAGACGACCCTATAAAAATTTGAATTAAATGGTAAAAGAGGATTGATTCTAGTAAATTGCCAAATGCTGAAGAATTTTGCCGAAGAGTCCTGGATACGTTAAAGACTAAACCCCAAATCATCGGCAGTAACTGGATAACTTCAATGCCGAGGCAAAGGAATTTTTGAGAGCAATTGTTTTGCCATGATATACTCAGTTTTTTTAATTTGTTCAAAATCAAGTATTGGTTTCTTTTAGCTGCAATTTTTTTGTCACATTGAATTATTTCCCTTTTTTATTGACATTTCAGAAATGAGCTGTGAAATTTGAAAACGCCATTTTCGTTTACATAATAAATAAGCAACCATTATTTAAAATAAAATAAAATTAATAGGTCTTAGACATTTCAAAGCTGCGCCATCGACAGTATTCACATTGTCCTATTTCACTTACAAATCTTTTGTCCGATACTACATTTGTTTTTTTTTTCAAATAATACAATCTGCACTCAGCTGATGAAAATCTGGAAATATCTGATAAATTATAGTCATAAAATATATTGCCAATGCGCAAAAAATAAAATACTTAGAGTTTTTTTTTAATATTGCATAGTTTTACGACCGTAGCCAATTCGCGTTGAAATAAATGCGCAGTGGCAGCAACATGAAGGGATTTTCACGCACATCAAACTTGAAAATACGACTAAAATGGGCATACATGCGTGGTCGGACGGACGGACATACACATACATATGTATATGTACTTACATCTAAATATTTATGTACTCTACGTCTGGCAGCATATCAAAACCACCCTCTCTTTGTCAGATTACTTAGAAAGTAGCTTAAATTACTAAAATGCCAAGCGCAATGCAGAGTGCGTAGCGTTAAGTTTGGTTGGCGTGTGGTTGTGTGTGTGTGTGTATAATGGTCGTATGTATTTACTTTGGTACCGCCGTAAGTCTCACATAAATATTTGAGATTACATATAGCAATCCGTATCATAACTTAAAACCGCAACAAATTGTTAAATTAGTGCGCGCATTTATTACAAAATTCCATGCCACAGCAGCGGCGGAGTGGAAGCCAGACAGGGGAACTGACATGTGATAGAGAGAATGAAAGGACAACCTTTGGCAACCTTGGCAAAAACAAATACAAAGGAGAATATATACTAAGAGTATCTATACGGTGACCATCCGCTCTTTATTTTAAAGTACAGTCCGTAATTTTACCCCTACGTGATTTGTGAGTTTTTCTTAACTTGACGTTTACACCAGATAATTTTGAGAAGATTTGTCGATATCGATCGCTAAATATGGCGATGAAATCATTGCACTCTTATCGACAAATAAATTTCTCGATGATTTGGAACTCACTTGCTGACTCGATTAATTACTTTCCGCGGCTCATAGATGGCGTTCATTGCAGAATCACTGAGACCGTAAGCTTGAGTAAAATCTTGAAGGAAAATTAAAGAAATTCAACTTTTGGTAGTGTTTATCTAAGCAATTGAAATAAAAATATACAAACAAAAAATTATTGGAAGGGCTTCTGAACGTAATGAACTTGCGCCAAAGAGCGCCAGCCTACCCAAATTCTCTTTGCGCTCACTATGGGAAAAAAAGATTGCATCCATTTTAAATTTCATAATTAAAACCAAAAAACTCAAACAAACAGTTTCATTCATTCATTTACGGTATCAATGATCTCACGAAATTTTTCGATCGAGAATTCTTTCCGTATCGATATCGATGCCGATGCCGATGCCGAATGAATGATTAGATCCAATAGCAAAGGCTCACACCTTTTTACTAACGCAGTCGCACTTCTCTCATTGCCTTCGTCACTGTCCTTGATTTTTTGAATAATAAAATATATTCCAGTAAATAAAAAAATAAAATAAATAAGCTAAATCACAAATTGCTATATCCGTTATATGGATTACCGTAAAATCCATTTTTTAAAGTTAAGTTTAATTAAAGCTATGAATGAAATCCAATAAATGAGGCTTAATGAAGCTTCATTTCCTAAATATTTGAAGCCCAATTTAAGTAAAATAACTAATATTTTACAATGGTTAAAGAGAAGCTTTCTTTTGCCATTAAATCAATTATTGAACCTCACCAACATGGGTTTGTCCGCGGGCGGTCCACCGTAACCAACCTAGCGGTTTTTTCAGAATTTTGTGTTTCAGCGTTTAAGTGTGGGTTTCAAGTAGATACTATTTATACTGATTTTTCTAAAGCTTTCGACAAAGTTTCGCATACCATTTTACTCCAAAAGCTAAAAAACTTGGGGTTTCACTCAATTTTTTTATCTTGGGTAAAATCATATCTTACTAATAGATCGTTGTTTGTCGAAATTGAGACATGCAAATCGTATTCGTTTGTAGCTACTTCTGGTGTTCCACAGGGTAGTATCCTTGGTCCTATCTTGTTTATACTTTTTATTAATGATATTGGATCTTGCTTTAAATATTCAAGGTTTTTACTTTATGCCGATGATTTGAAACTTTTCCGTAAAATAACACGCCCGTCTGACGTATATCTCTTGCAATATGATCTGGACAATCTTGTTTCTTGGGGTCTTAGAAATAAGCTTTCTTTGAATATCGATAAATGTTTTTACATGACTATCTCTAAGTCAGCAAATACCTTAATTTCATCCTATAGTATATTAAATCATCAGCTCACTGCAGTGAAAGATTTCGTCGATCTGGGGGTACTGTTTGACAGTTGCTTTACTTTTGTAAATCATATATGTTACATTCTGCCAAAGGCATACAGTAATTTAGCCTTTTTACGCCGATATGCGAAGGACTTTAAAGATCCCTATACAAGGAGTTTTCTATTTAATTCGCTTGTTCGCTCAAAATTGGAATATGCTTCCATAATATGGAGCCCAATTTATAACTGTCATGCTAATAGAATTGAAAGAGTGCAAAAAAAATTCACTCGGTTTGCACTTCAACCATTAAACTTTGCGGACCCCTTCCCAACGTATAGTGCTCGTTGTATGCTTATACATTTGAAATCTCTAGAAAGTAGAAGAATTATTCAATCATTAATGTTTGTATACGATGTGATTTGTGGTTTCATTAACTGTCCTGAACTCCTTGAGCAGATAGGCTTTAACGTACCCAACAAAGTATTGCGTTCTCAATATCCATTTTATCTCAATGTTGTCAGAGCTAATTATTTTACCATAGCTCCAACCTATAGGGGACTTTCAGAATTCAATAAAATATCGAAAAAACTGTTAACTGAGTTTTCATTGCCAAGGTCGGAATTTAAATTCGGAATCGAATCATTGTATCCTTAGAATATATGTATATATTTTTTAAGTGTCGTAATAATTTACTTATAAGTATTACTTTGTGAGTCTAGTCTGTAAGGTTATTAAAATCATAGACTAATAAATAAATTGAATTGAATTTAAGTCTCAAACTTTAAAAATAGGATAAGACAAAATTTCAAAAACCTTTTGGAAATATGGATCTTATGCGAACGAGTTTTAAGAAAGATTTACTTTCGAATTTAACTTAGATAGGGTTGCCACCTACTTAAGAAAATTAAATAAAATTCGATTATTAAGTTAGAGGAAATATACGGCATGGGATACAAGGAAGTAGGTTTAAGAAACCTCAATTATGAAAATGAGACAAATAAAAATGTCTCCATCGTTTGATTATGTGCGCATTTCTAACAATAAATTAAGTTTCACTAAACCCGAATGACATACTAAGGAGTTGCCAATTACAAAAAAGTTTCAGCAACCAACCGCAATCGGCAACTATGAAGTAGGAGTAGATTTTTTAAACAAAAGGTAAAATTATTTTATTTCTTTTCTGCCACATTCTAACTATGTAAATGTGTAAATAAAATGAAAGCAGTGGAAATGGTACAGTGATAATAAATTGTATTTTTATAAAATATTGTTCGTTACTTGTTATACGAATATAGTAAAGAAATTAATTTTTTACACGAGTAAAGTAATAAACCATAAAGATCAAAATTTTTAACTTTGTAAAATTTTGAACAAACTTGAAAATTTTTTTTATTTTAGCGTTTTTTTAAGTTATCGTAAAATTTGAACAAAATATATAAAACATATATGTATAATGTTATGAAAAGAAAATACTGTACCATTTTCACTGTGCGTCACTGTAGTTTGTTTACAGAGCACTGGTTTATTCTTATCAGATGTGTTTTATGATTTTTAACTGAATTTTGTTCAAAAATTCACGAGTAAGTTTCGATTCCTTATTCAAAATATTTTTTTTTAATTGCGCTGTAAGTTAAATTATTTTCAAATTTCGATAACGATAACACAAAATTGAATGCTACCGAATAATTAGAAGTTTTGGCGTGCAATGTAGTTAGGTGATTCTATATATGTATGTATATATGTTTCTTCTTACTTAAATTAATATTAACTAAACATGAGCATATAAATGCAAATTATTAAAAAACCAGTTTGCTCTTTATTTTACATTTTGGAATATGGTCACCGCAAGCATTCAGCAAATATAAAGGTTATGAAGTGGCTGGCCCAGAAGGTTTTCAATATAAATAAATTCTCTGCTTCCTACACACAAATACATACATACACACACGCTCATTCATAAAAACAACAGCATAAAACCAGCACCGCTTTCCACCCGCAAGCGAGGGTCCCTTCCTTTACCCAGCAGTGTTTGAAGTAAAGAGCTGAAATTAAGTACAATTTTCAATAAGCCATTGCATTGGAATTTTTTTAGCGAAGTCTTCCGGAGTAATGGAATTTAAGAAAACCTGGTATTAGAAGATTTGCTCTCTCTTGCCGATCAGCAGTTTTTTTTTTAGATAATTCTTTCTTAGCACCAGCTCTGTATGACAGCGAAAAAGATAATATAGATATCACAACTACAGCCACCTCCACTGAGAATTCAGTAGTCACAAATTTATATTTTCCTGCTGCACAATACTGCTGGGTATTTATCCTTTTTGTTTGCATGACCGAATGATTGTTTGAATGAATGACGCAGCAACAATGCTCATTTGCTTACAAAAGCTAAGAGATAACTTACAAATTGTTGTTATTATTATTGTCTTTATGTTCTGCTGTCATATGTGTTTGTTAAGGCCTATATAAGCATTGTTTTCAAGAAATTCTACAAATTGTGTTGATGATGGGAGAGTGGTGGTGGTAATTCGTATACGCAAATGTACACTGAGAAAAAAATCCTTGGCGCTAGGAAAAAATAACTTATTCTAAGGAAAAATTTCTTTCAAATGACACCAAAGACATGGTTGCCTTAAAATGAGTAAATGATTTGATTCAGTTTGAACAAAACACATTTCCTTAATTTACAGTACTATTTTCTTTTTTGTTAGGAAAAATTAACTTGTCAGGGATGATTTTTTATTAATATGGAAGAATTTGACAGTTTTATTTTACTTGTCTTGGGGAAATGAAAATTTTCTCAATTTAAAGAAATCAAACCAAAAAGAAAGGCTTCCTTCCTTTGAATTGTTTTTAAAATTTCTATTTCACTTATATTTTGGATGAGTTATATTTAATTTTTATTGTTTTAAAATGTTGTGCATGTGTTTTAATAAAAATGTGTAGTGTTTTTAGTGTGCACATGAATATTGAAATGTTTCTATTAAAAAAATTTTTTTTCTATTTGCAAGCCAAATCAGGACACCGCAAAGATTGTTTGAGTTTAAAAGTCAAGACAAAATTTAAAAATAATCAAGGAAATTTTCACTAATGGGTCCGTTTCTTTGCAAACTAGTCGCAAAAGAACACAAGGTAGGATAGCAAAGCTAACTCGAGTTGAGCCAACTCGGTAAGATGATATCCGACCTAAGATGTAGTGTTGGGAAGTGAAAAAACCGCGCTATTGTGAATTAGCCCTAAAAAAATGCATGGGATTTAGATTTAGCACCTAATTCGCATTTTTTGAATAGTATTTGTAAATATACAACTACATAAACCTAAAATTTCATTCTTTAATAGCTCTAAACAAATCATAAGATACATGAAAGAGGCTGACAGGGTTGCATTTGCAGCAAAAGGAAATTTTATCCGCGTGGGAGCGTTCTTTTGCAACTCGGGTGCAAAGAAACGGGCCTAATATTAAGTAATTTCACTTCCTCAAAGTAATGACAAGGGAAAAACTTTCATTATGAGGTAATTTTTCCTATTACTGGGTAAAAAAACACTAACTCTAAAATAAATATTAAAGAAATGGATTTCTTCTTTTAAGCAAATACTTTTTTCTGAGTGCACTATATATGTATGTACGAGTCTTTTGTTGTGTTCTTTGGTTTTTGCATTGTCTCCAAAAGTTCACATTGTGAAATCACAGCAAGGACATGTTTAATACAAAAGCGCTCTGAGGACTAATAGACCTGGTGTGCATTTAGATGATTGCGGAGCATGACGGAACCCAGTGATAAATAATGAGAGAGATTGTTGAAATGGCAAATACTTAGTCATGAGCAGAACAAAAATTATTATGACAAGAAAATACATGCAGTAAATGGAAATAGATCTCTGCTTAATGTTGAGTTTTTGTCACTTTTATAAGTTTCTACTTGGACCAAAATTTTTATCCAGAGCTGAACAAAAAGCTATGTTACAAAACTTGTGCTCCATTTTTAGTATTATTTGTAATAAGAATAGGTGTGTTTTATTTGCCTAGGATTACTAAAGGGGGATATCGCTGAATCCATTGCAGTCCGAATTTCAAAAAATCTGCGAAAATTCGTTTACTGAATCCGATTTGCTACGAAAGTTCGAGCTACAATTCGATGGTGATTCCGAAAAAAAATTACTTTTTTTTGATTATTCGCCGCATTTATTGAATTAATCACCGGATTAGTGCGATTGTAGTCTATTTTTTAGCAGATGCGATCTTGAATATAAAAAAGTTTCATGTGTGCATTTCAGATACGTGTACCTAATACAACTTTGCCTAGAAACAGGAGGTGTCGTTCATACAAGGCCTACTTTGAACTCATCATGAAACCTCATTTTGGCAAAATATTTTGGAACTAACAATCTGTACTTTGAATTTTAAAGTAAAAAAAGTTGGAAAACTAACAGTTTGAACTTTAAAAATCGGAAAACTACTACCGAATAATTTTTACTACCCTATATTTGACACAAACGGCATGAGTGTGTGGAAAAGGGGTTTTTAGGGAATGACCAGTTTCGTTTTCTTATCAAAACTAGTACAAAATTTTATTGCGATTTTTATGAATTTTGTCCGTTTTCAAGAAATTTTTTGAACAAAATGGTTTGAAATATGAAGTCCGCGGCCAGTTATTGTGATGATATTTGTATGGGAAAACTAATGAAAAGTCTGTGTGCTTGAAATCTGTCCGGCTATTGCAGCTGTCCCGTTATAAAAATTCACCGTTATGAGGAATTTCACTGGGTATTGGCTTATAAAAATTTTTATTGTCTTGCATATTGAACTGGAAGTATTTCCATTGTTTTGTTTTCATTCTCAGTACAGAAAAAAGTAGTTTGTGTTCTCAGTTGGCAGATATTCCACCATTTTGAGAGCCGCCAGTGTTTTTATTACAGTTGAGCGCAGTTTTAAAAATATTTTGAGTAATCTTTGAATATATTTTACATATGCAAATGTATTCTTAGATTTATGGTCTCTATTATAAAAAAATTTGAGGCCACATTTTTTTTTAATTTTTATACAAGATTTTGTCACATATTTACAATGTTAAATACAAATTAATTAGTAAGTTAAAAGAAATTTCGATTACAATATTGGTAGAAAACGAAATAATTTTAAACGAAAATATTTTTGAAGAGGGCAGTCACATATTTAAAATGATTCGAAATACTACTACATTGGTATCAAACGTAAAGATTTAAAAGGCTTAATGACGCCTTAATGAAAGCGGCCCCCGTAGCCGAGAGTGTAGCGTGCGCGCGCTTCATTCGGTGGGTCCCAGGTTCGAATGCAGCTCTGGGCAAGTAACATCTAAAAATTATAGAAAAAGTTTTTCTAATAGCGGTCGCCCCTCGGTAGGCAATGGTAAACCTCCGAGTGTATTTCTGCCTTGAAAAAATTCCTCAAAAAAAAAAAAACATTCCCCGTTCGGAGTCGGCGTAAAACTGTAGGATCCCTCAACTTGTGTTACAATATCAAGACGCACACCACAAATTTTAAGATAAGTTCGGCCAAAATCGCTTAAGCGGTTATAGCGCCAATTAAGTAAGCACGTAAGAATGACGAAAATAATTTTTGAATTGCGTCACGTACAAACGTTCGTTATAATGCTGAGACATTCAGTCAGATTGTGCAATTGCTTCAGATTACGTATTACGGAATTGAAAATACAAAGGAGAATTTTTATTGATTCCTTTAATCTAAGCCTTTCACCAAAAATCGAATAAAGCCATACAACTAAAAGTACTAAATTACAATAAGATATGACCAAATTTACTGCTGGGTTTCTACTCATTCTGCTTATATGAATTCCCGACGCACAGGGATTTATACGCTTTAAATTTAATTCAGTGTCAGACGAAGCGTATGATACTAATAAGTAAGCAGCAGTGTTAGAGCTGGGCTAGCAGAGACCAGCGTTGGAAGCGATGTAGAAAGATGTGAGTGTCGAAGGAAAGGGCATAGTTAAATAGACAAAATTATTACGAAAGTGTTCAACTAAGGTAAGAAAATGAGAGCTGCAAATGTAGGGTAGGTGCACTAATCGTAGGACGCCTTTTGTTTTTTCTAGCAGAAAAAAATAGCAAAACTAATATTGGATGATTTCATTTAAGAAAAAAAATATTGTTTCAAATGAGCAATTATTTACTCAATTCAGTCAGTGGTTTTAAGCTAAGTTCATCGCCGGATCTATTTTGCAAGTTTTTCTTTTACTTTTACTACTACATAAATCAAGTGGTAAATATTTGATAGTAAAAATATTTGAAGTTTCAATTGTTGCCTGATTTAGTGTGTTTTGTTTGTAAAGAGCCATAATTTTAAAACTAAAGTCGATGAAATGAAATAATAATTTATAGAAAGTGATCCGAACATTATTGTAAATTTTTTTTAGTGTTTCCAATAATCTTACCAACTGTCCGAGTACAAAACCGGTGCGATTTAATAATACAGGCCGACAAAAGTCAAACAAATTACAGAGCCACAAACCAAATTACACTTTTTTGCTGAACAATAATCTGGACTCAGAATTGCTCCATCACGTCAGATTTTCGAAATAACATAAAATAAACTCTTTAAGCATTCCTGACAAGGAAATATTAGAGAAGGTTCTTTGCGAAGTTCGAAAAGGGACCCTGTGGTTGAGAGCTCTCGCTAAAGAGACGAGATTTCGAATTGAGGTAATCTATTAGCAAAAGTTGTTAAACAAAAAGTCGGATTTACGTTTCCGGCTCTACGTTTGCTTTCAACATTTCGACACACAAAACTAGCCGACTAGCCGTTCGTTTCCCATTTGACTAATAAAGGGTCTTTCAATAGGGATGCTACAAAAGTAGACCGACAGTGGTTTGACTGTAAGGTTTGCCTTTTCATCAAGGAAAGATATACGATCCTACAACGAGTCGAAATTATTAAAATTTACTACCGAAATTCGGAGTCAATAGCCTCAACTTTAAGAGCGCTACGTCCAATTTATGGTCGTCGTCATTTCTGGCTGAATATCTTCGTCTATAAGCAAAATATGCGCTATTGGACAGGCAGCAATCCACACGTACTCCATGAGTCAACATTGCATTCCGAAAAACTTACGGTTTGGTGCGGTTTATGGGCCGGCGGCGTCATTGGGCCGTACCTCTTTCGTGATGATCAAGACCGGCACGTTACTGTGAATTTGAATCGCTACCGCTCAATGATAACCGAATATTTTTGGCCCGAATGGGCTGATATGAGCTTGGACAATATGTGGTTCCAACAGGACGGCGCCACAAGCCACACAGCGAATGTCACATTCGATTTATTGAAAACCAAGTTTGGTGAACGTGTAATCTCACGAAATGGCCCAGTCAATTGGCCGCCTCGGTCGTGGGATTTGACGCCGTTAGACTATTTCCTGTGGGGCTACGTCAAGTCTATGGTCTATGCCAACAAGCCAGCGACGATTGATGAACTTCGTACGAATATCGAACATGAAATTGTAGCAGTATCTGCCGATTTATGCTTGAAAACCGGTGCCCATGCAAAAGAAATCGAGTTCCATACATTATGGCATCGAATGTACTTTCACAGGAATAAAGAATTTAATTCATATCCCAACCCGTTTATGTTTTATTTAAAAAAAACTTTTGAAGCATTCCTATTGCAAGACCCGATAGTTTTCTTGCTCTATAAATATAAGTTTTTTTTATGTGTTTGAGTGCTTTTTAATAAAAGTCGTTTTCTACTATTATGCAACTCTTATGAAGTTATGGCAACTAACACTTACTATTCGAATAACTTCGGTTAGTCAATTTTCAGATTACTCGTTGGTGAACCCCAAAGCCGCTTTGAGTGCGCCTATATAGGCATGAGCCGCCTGAACTCCTAACTGTTTTAGTATTTATTAACTTTTTTACCATATTTTTCTTTCTATTATTAACGTGTACGCGCAGCGCTTTAAAAAAAATCTGCAAAAAAAATAAACACCGGCATACGTTGATGCCATTGAAAAAATAAAATATTTTTCTAAGGAAAAAATGAATTCTAGACACTTCTAAATTTTTTTCCTCATTTTATATTTTGATCAAAAATACCCTATGCTATGGACGAAGGTACTGTCCACTCACCAGTTAAAGCTAAATGAAAATCCATTCACTTGTTCGAAAGATGAAGATGATGGGAGTTTGAACAGGCAAACAGACTGACAGAAAATCTAAAAATTATGCAAATGTAGTCTACTTCATTTCCTGCATAACCTTCGGTAAATTTTTTAAAGAAATTTTCAATGTACAGACACGACTTTTCTACAGTTTTAATATAGTAAAGATTTAATTTATGTATTTTAGGCAACGAAAGTTCATTTCAGGTCGTCACATCTTTAGCACGAAAATTCAAAGCAATACTGTTGTCAACTTGGTTTACTAATTTATTTTTAATAATTTGTAATAAAAGTATGGTTCATTATATAACATAAACCATTTAAATGAAAGTTTAAAACTTCGTAAAAAACGAACGATAGTTCAGCATTTTTTTTAAGTTGTCGTATATTTTTAAAACTTTTTAATCAACATTTTAAGTAATTTTTTGGGTATGCAGTTTTGCAGCTCGTTCGGTTTTAGTGCAAATTTAAGTGGCTAAAACAATCACCGTGAATTTTTGATAACTTTTTTTTCTCCTGATGACGAAAATTTATTTTTATATGGAGGAAAATGCGGAACACCGTAAGTATGTAAACTGTTCAAAAATCAACTCGAATTTTCGGTCAGTTGAAACTTACACTTTATTTTAGTAAAATTGGAAGCGCTAGAAATATGCGTACCTAAAAAGTTTTTAAAATTCCTGAGTGAAAAGTTTAAACATTTGACGCAATTTTTGTAAATCTAATGAATTTTTGTAAATTTTGCATGAAGTTGTATACTTAGATTAATCTTGCTTCGTTGGAGAACCCAAGAGGGAGGCGTCTTTGGGATGAAAACCTCTACCAAAATCTTAAAGCTGTAGTACTATCTTGAAATTAATTTATCTTCTTTTTTTTTTATTTAATTATTTTATTTTATTTTTTATTGTCTGTAGTCTTAAAATGTTCGTTTAAGAAAGTTAAAAAAGTCATAGCTCTCCGACGATTGGTGCGCCTACCCTATAACCCACAATAGCAGCAACACCGCTAACGGCAATGGCAACGGTGACGCTAAGGGCTGTAGAACAACTACTGAGAACTTCATTCACAAAAGTAACTGCCAAGCAGCAGGAAGACGGAACAGGAATCGGAAATAGCAAAGCAACAGAGGCAACAGCAGTGACGGCAGTAGTAGCTGCGGCAGCAAGTGCCAAGCGGCGGCAAGTGGCAAGCAACAAAAGGCGTCAGCCGTTCAAACAAGTGCCGCTGCGACGTTACAAGTTTCGCGCCAGTGCTGGCCATAGGACGTGCGCAAGTGGCGAATGCTTGCCGCACTGCTGTGGCATCTTTGCAACAATTTCCACTTGCTGCTGCCGGTAAGTTAACTAACTCGTTTGTTTATGTATGTGTGTGTATGTGCGTGTGTGTTTGTGTGTGTGTGCACCGCAGGAGCGAATTAATATGAATTTTATTATTTAATGAAACATTTATGTTGGCTTCTTTAGCTGAGATTTTTGGCAATGAGACGTTCAGCGTCGCTCGGCATCCATTCAATGGGCTGTGGTGTGTGGAATGAACGTGCCACGCAAGCTTACCGCAATGTTGCACGTTACACGTAGATACATGTTGGGTCTGCTGCGCGCGGCCACTGCCATTGTGGCTGGGGATTTGCGCTGTGGTTTCAACTACCAACGACCACCCTTCGCCAGCCCAACACCACCACCACCTCCATCATGGCGGCCAGCAGCAGCGCCTTTGGGAACAACTGGGGATGCGCTATCATGTCATGATTTTTATCTCCTTTAATGGTTATGTTTATGTGACGACCGCCAGTGCTGTGAATGCTTAGGAAGAACTACGCTGTCAAGAGGTAATAATGCTAAGGGTTGGTCGCCTGGTAAATGTTTGAATAATTAATTTAAAACTTTTTGTATTGCACGCACACACAAACGTATTACATATAGTCACACAAACTTAGACTCAACGAATATTACCATAACGTCTAGGCACTTGTACGGGTGCATACGAGTATAAATGTACATATGTATGTGGGTGTGTGTGTGTATTTAAGCCCCCACCAAGTTACATCGTTTTCACGGTGCATTTACGTTTATTTTACGAATCATTTTTCGGTGAAATGTTTTTGTGAAAGGCTTAAATGAACTTTCAAAGCATTAAATTTTGCAATCGCATAGCAATGGGATGAGCTGCTACCAAGTCCATGCAAATTTATTACATTACGCATACAATACATAATTAGAATAGGAATGCTTACTGAACACATACTGATGAGGCACTAGATGATTTGATTATTTATAGCATGTGGACACATTCATTCTCTAGTCAGACTTCGCTTTTCAAATTTATTCTAAGGCATTTGGGTAAAATTTGTGGCAAATTTACACGTGCGTAAAACGGGCATTAGATAAACCCTGTCGGAATAGCAGAAGATAAAAAACACAAGATAAACATTGCTCGGCCTCTCGGTCTCCTTTTGTTTGTCTATCAGTACTCATATGAATTAATTTCACTTAACCCTTAGACGAGCAAAATAAAAATCTTTAAAATAATTTAAGCGGCACATTCCACTTTTACAACAACTATGCGATCTGAATTTTAATATATGTATATAAAGTAAATACCTTCTGCAGACGGTCTTGCCCGACAATGGGTTAAATGTAAACCATTCATAATGTTGAGATTGTATGATTGTGTGATATAAAAAAAATAGAAACATATGTTTGTCGTAGAGCAAGTGCCCAATTTGCCAAACGACTTCGAACAGAATTCGATTCTGATTCGTTTTTGCGAACATGTGCAGTGTTGCCAGAACTTTTCGAAAAAAATGCTTAACAGTTAAAATAAAAAGGCTGAAAAAGACTAAATCAAAATTTGTTTAAGGCTTAAATATATATAAATAAGAAATTTAACATTTTTTTCGCATTTCGACTTCGAAAAAAATTTTATTTGGTTTTCGCATATCGATTGACTTAAATTGAATTGTATTTAAAGTTTTAACACTGGTTTTACTTCTTTCTTTCGTTTTGCGTTCGGCATATGCACTGCTGACGAGTAGGATTAAAAAATTAAAATCAAAACTACAAAGGGTTTCAAAAATATTCTAGCCAACAAATTTTTTATATTTACGAACCTTTGCCCAAAATTCTATAGTCGATTATAGATTTTGCACTGATATAAATGTAATTATTTCCACTGCATTTCGATGGCATTTATTTAACTAGTATCAAAATTTTTCACGAGTTAATTAATCCAAATCTTTTCGTTTTACAGCGTAAGAGAGAAAGTTAAAAAAAGAAAAAGAAAACAAATAATTTGAAAAAAACCTGAAAAAAGTCTAGAGGCCAAATTAAAATTTTCCCACTAAAAGAAAAAAAAAAAAACAAAATTCAGCTGGAAAAAGGCTAAACTGGCAAACACTGAACATGTTGTTCTCCGATGAATATGGCCGGTTGCTCGCCGGTGAATTCACCATCGGATGAAAAGCACAGTTCGTCCGGTGGCCGCAAAATGACTCGACAGCGTATAATAAAAACGACTACAACTTTTTTAATTGTATTTCAGAAAACCAAAAATCTATTTCAGAAAAATTTAAATGTATTTCAGAAAAGTCGAAATGTATTTTCGAAAGCATCGCATTAAAGAAGGAAAGTACCCAATATGCCGAGGAGGATTGCGGATTGTTGATGCTATCAATAAGGGAGAGTTTATTGGAGTTTAGCAGCATCTTTACGTAGAGCTTATAAAACTGCTTACAAACGCAACACATGGCATTTGTAATGGTTCGTTGGGTCGAAGAAGAGGCTAGTTGTCGACGGAAAAGAGACGCGGTTCTTTTAAAAAAGAATGTGCTGGAGAGTTGGTGAGTGGGACTCTCGAGAAGTAGACGACATTGGAAAATAATTTGGAGGACTTAAGTAGTTATTATATATATATGTATATACTCATATACTCGTCAATGCTCAACCAATCGAAAACGAATGGATGAAAATCATTTCCCGCAGGGTATGGACTTAACTTTTTTTTTTTTTTAAATAAGCGCTGTTTTGCTCTTCTTTATATTTTTTTGAAATACATATGTGGTTTTCTGAAAAACATACCCTCTTTTCTGAAATACATTTGAGTTTTTCTAAAATAGATTTGTGGTTTTCTGAAATACATTTTGGTTTTTCTGAAATATGCACCGTGTCGTCCCTTTGCTTCTTTTACTTTCGCCATTTGGAGAGATTCTTCGCTGGATTTCGAGGCAGGCAAAGTCCTCTACTTTGTCAAAATTGTAACTGTCAATAGTGAGGTGGAAGCCAAGACGCGAATGCGCTGATTGTTTATTTGATGACAGGAGGTACTTCATTTTGCCATCGTTCACGTCCAGACCCAATCGCTTCGCTTTCGTATCCAGCTTGGAAAGGGCAGAAATAACGGCGCGGTTATTGAAGCCAATGATGTCAGTAGGGAATCACCTTGTCTGATATCAAACGGCTCGAAGAAGTCTTTCCAAATTCTGGCGGAGCTAGTGGAGTTGCTTAACGTCATTTTACGTAACCGTTTTTTATATTGCAGAGATGCCAAATATGGGCAACTTCTTCTCATGCTGGTTATTTGTAAGTCGATATATCTTACAATAATAAAATGCAAGTTTGAATTTATAAAAATTCTTGTTGATTTTTTTTAATATTTTTTTAATTTTTCGCTGAAGGCGTTTAGCATTATCTTGCCAACCAAAATAAATTTCCTTCATGCGTTATATGGAAGAAAATTCACAACACCGTCAACAAAAAAGGAAAATAGTCAAAAATCAACAAGAATTTTTTGTTACTTCAAGCTTGCACTTTATACAGTACAATTGAATGATCTAGAAAGCTGCATACCCTAAAAATTTGTATTAAAAAGTTAAAAAAGTTGGCGACAAAATTTTTAGTATTTTTATAAAATTTCCAGAGAATTTTAAATCTTTATTTACCTGATTTTTTTTAGTACTATTTAATGGAGTTTAAAAAAAAATAAGGCGAAAAATAAAAAAAAAATTATAATAGAGGATGAGCAAACCTAAAAAGCAAAACTACAGTACGAACAAAAAAAAAAGCTGATAGATTTGTAAAAACAAACAATATCAACCACCCTGTTAAGCACAGAGTGCCGAAATGTCACACTTAATAGCGGTATGGTTGGAGATAGGAATAGTGAGAGAAACAAACAATTTTCACACGGTTAGTGTGGCTGAGTGGTTGCGTGCTCGCCTAGCAATCCCGTGTACCATGGTTCAAAGCCAGGTAAAGTCTAGAAAGAAAGAAGTCTGATGAGGAGATGTGGTGATCTCCGAAATAGCAGATATCACTTCTATCTACCACTTTGAAAAATTGTTGTTTTCTCATATTATTCCTAATACAAACCTGGCCACAAGCTCTATAAATTATACAGGAGTTTTATTTTGTTGCTCAGGTTTTGTATTTAGTATGTTTGCACCCTAACGAGGCAAGGCTTTTGAGTGACCACATAGGTCAGTTTTACATTGAAGTAAACGGACTTGAAATTATATTTCCAAAAAACGAATCGGACTTACATTAAAAATATATACTGCTATATAGCCAAATGCATGGATGAACACAATTTAACAAAATACTATTCGTACTTCAAAAAAACAGCTGCACAATCTCTTTATTGGTAACACTGAAAGCATTTTTCCCGAAATTGACAACATCACGCTTTTCACTTATTTCACTTATTGTTGACAGATTCTAATTATAAAGGTGTTGACATTTCACTCGAAACCATCGTAAAAAAAAACAACAACTTTTCCAAAAAAAAATTAAATTGTCCACTCTGTTGCAGCTGTTGTTTCAAGGTTTTTTTGTGCGATAAGAAAGCTGGAATTGAGATGTCATAGTGCAATCTCTCTCCCCTAACTGCATTGCCAATGTCAACCGCAACATAACTTTAAAAGCTAAACTTTTAATTAATTTATTAAAGTGGCTAGCTGAAAACAGTCAACAGACTGGCAAATAGTGGAGAAGATATACAACAACCATAAAATTGCAACAACATAATAGCGTCAAATCAATTAAGGTAGAAGAACAATCAACGAAAACAAGGAACGGCTCTTACAAGCTAAAGGTAGGTAGGCAGACACTCGTAAATCCAAACAAAGTAATTAAGTGAGCGACTCGAGGAGCAATACGAGTAGCAACAAATAGTTGTGCCTGCGTATTCGGAATACGCAGTGAAAATTTCGAAATTTTCTTAACAATCCCAAAAGCGAAAAGCGAAAAGTGTCTGTCCCACTTATACTCATACTTAGTCTATTGCATGTCGCCTTGGCTATTGCTCTGTGTAAATTTACTTTATACAAAACTTCATTTCATTATCCTTTCATCTCAATGATGCCACTTTGTGGGACTATCACTCTCACTCTCTCACTCATTCTCTGTCGGCCGTACGCCTTCTACGCAGATTATACCGTTAGATAAGCTATGCGTACTCTCGCCGAAATTTTTGAAGTTTATTTTATAGCGTTAGCACCCGCCCCCTCTCAAGTCTGCGATCTTTCAACAAAGTATGCATATTGTTTGTATTTAGTCTATGACAGCCGAAAAAGGGCAAACAATGCAGATTTTGCTTTTGAGCCGATGCTTTGTATAGCTGACTGTCGGTGTTGTTGTTATTTTAGTAATTGCTACTGCTCCTGTAAAAGTTGTTGGTTGTTCGTAGGGTAACTTTGCAGACAGGAAATAATATTCATCATTTAATTAAGTCAAACTTGGAAGCCAACCGTACGCCGCTACAAATACGCAAATAACCGCGGAAATATATCAATATACAAACGTACATAGTACATATCCATACAAAAATATATCCATATGCATGTAAATAGAAATCATCGCGTAGGTACAAGTGAATCTTTCGGTTAATGATATTAAAATTGATTACAGCAATTTAGGTATTTCGCCTTTTGATGAATTGATCATAATAATTTAATTTGATAAATTGTTGCCCCTTGGGTTGAAAGCGTAGACAAATGGAATTTGCTTTTGGCAAATGGAATTTGATTTTTCAAGGAGATAACTAGCCTTAGGACATAATATGTATAGCTATGAACGTGTTGTAGGTGTTGTAACTGTATATTTGCATTTATATATGTATTTATTATTATCCTTACCTAGCCCCGTCATCGGACCGAACACGGTGTTATCCTCGGTGGTGCTGCAGTTCCAGCGACGGTTTTTGAATTGAAATTGACATTCCTGAAAGAAAATTTAAGCAAAATTTATTTGATATTTAGATAAAGTAAGTAAATAGCTTATTGTTATTGAATCATTATCTACTCATTATTGTTTATTCTCAACACACTGCAATTTTTCCCCTCTATCATCTGTTATCCAGCGCTATTCATACATATGTGCATATATACAAAAATAAAATATATCTTTCTGTTCCAAAAATGGATTTTGAGAAGAGATATATTTACCTACCATAATTCGGAGTTGGAACAAAAAGGAGTATGTTCCAACGAATTTTCGAACTATGATAAAAAATCCAACAGCGCTGAATATTATTCCATTGTTTTTAAACGAAATTTGTTAATTTGTATAATGCTTGAAACACATCACCGGCGATCGGCGAACGGCGAATTTTCGCTCAGTAGAGCGCCGCCGTCAGCGCAAAAGTTCGCTCAGTAAAACACAACAATAGCGACAACAAAATTAAGTCTTTGCTAATGAAAAATTTTACAGATAGCTCAATTAATAACTTTCATCAAAAACAAATATAGCATTTAGATTTCCGAATATATTAAACATATCGCCAGCGGCGACAATAGAATAAATCTGGTCGGGCGAAATTCGTTGTTCACTTTGGTTGGTCGCTTTTATTACAGCAAAGATTCGCGACGAAAAAATCCTTGGTGTTGTGTTCCAAGCATAACATAGAATTTACATAATTTCGGCAAGCTTCGCTTCGTTGTTTTTATTTTGGATTTTGTCGGAAATATTGTAGGCGATGTTCAAACTGTTTGTCGATTCGGAATGAAAATGTTTCTTAAACGATTCAAAATCTATTCGAACTCAGCCGGAATCAAGAACACCACCACCAAAACGAGTCGGAATTAAATCTAAGTTACTTTAAAAAACCGAATCGAAATTTAGAATAGGCCTGATATACCCAAATGTTCAGAAGGGAAAGTCAAATCGATGAAGTGGTGTCTGTATGTCCGTTCGTGCATCGGATAACTCGACAAAGTATTGAAAGATCTCAATAAATAATACCACAATACATGTTAGAACGTTAATGGAGATTCAGTTTTCCCGTAATTGCGACCGATACTCACGACTGTTTTCCACTACCGGCTCTGATTTCCGAAACTACTGAATTATCTACGACTGAAAAAACTGGATCAACAGACGGAGAGAAAACGAAGAAAAATATTATAAAATGGAACGTCTGGAAACTAAAAATGACCGATAGTAAATAACCGCGGTTGGCCTACGACCATTGTTTACATACAACGTTTTAAGTCAATTTATTGTACATACATTGCTTGAATTTTGAATTAATTAACAGCATACAACATTCCCCATAATCTGCTGGACATTCGGGTTTCGTCCTGTTGCAAGCACTTCTCTTTTCAGAGAAAGTAAAAAGCTCATGCGCTAAGTTTCGTATGATTCGCCCTAAGTTTGTGCAACCAACACAGGGCTTGTTTGATTCCATAACCTGTCTGCTTGTTGGCATGTAAATAGTTTGCGCGATCGTTTGACGGCTTGCAGTGAGATCTTCTAGATAGAAACCCTGTTTCCCAAGGTCGTCTGCCCTTGCCCTCCTTTTCTTCTACACCCTTATGTACCAGGGCACAATGAATGTGATATCAGCTCAGGCGTAGTTGAATCCCACTGAGTTGATTCCCTCCATCCATTATGGTTTGCGTTGATACTTTATTGAATGGTCCTGCAATGTCCAAAAATCAGCTTTTGTGAAGATCAGCGACGTCTAACTCCAGGTCCTGCTCTGCGAAGTATACCTTGAGAATCACCTCCAGCGATTCCTTAAAGTACCGTTCTCACTATTAATGAGTCCCTGAGCGACGAACTTCCTTGCAGGGATTTTCCTCAGACTTGCCATTTCGTTTGTGCTTTCAATATGGCCACAAAAACTCCGCCATGAGACTTTTCTGGCCTTTCTTATTGTAAAGGGTCTTGCAATAGGGACGCTACAAAAGTAGACCGATAGTGACAGTAAACGACGCCATATTTTTCCCCGCTCTTTTGACATTTCTCTTCAGTAAGGTTTGCCATTTCATTATGAAAAGAAATACGATCCAACAACGAGTCGAAATTATTAAAATTTACATACTACAGAAATTCGGAGTCAATGGCCTCAACTTCAAGAGATTGATGAACTTCGTACGAATATCGAACGTGAAATTGTAGCAGTATCGGTCGATTTATGCTTGAAACCCGTCGAAAATTGGGTTCAGCGTCTGGACTTCTGCAAGCGTGCCCGTGGTGCATGCAAAATGGCATCGAATGTACTTTCACAGGAATAAAGAATTTATTTCATATCGCAAACCGTTTTTGTTTTATTTAAAAAAACTTTTGTAGCATTCCTATTGCAAGACCCGATATTTACTCTAGTGAAGATTTTGTCTACAATTGCATTTCTTATGAAATATTTTGACTTATTATGAAATTAGCCAGAGTTCGCCAGAAATTTCTAACAAGTAAGTGCATCCCTTATTTTTTAGTTACACTGAAATCTCCCACTAAAACGAACCATTCTCCGATTCGCCAACCTTATTGAAATTCCCTACGAATTGGGAGCTCTGTTATGAACGATCCATAGGTTATTATCGATTTATACGGGGCAGTGGTATATGTGTCATAAATGACGCAAGATGTGGTGGATTCTCCGTTTATTGCAGGTCTCTCAAAGTCCATCTCTGAAATTAACTAACTTTTACTACACACCGACTGCTTTCCACTTGCATATAGAAAATAGTTTTCTTTTTGTTTTCGTCTACCAAACATTTTGATTAAAGCCTCATTCACTTGAAGCACAAACTATACACATACATATGTATGTCTGTATGTATGTAGAAGTCTCTGGCGCTTTTAAAATAATTTTCTCGAATCAGCAAAACTCGATTGCGCATACATTTTGTGAATATACAAAAACTGCAAGGCAAATAAAAGTTCTTCACAGACATGCACTAAAAGTACTAAATTTATGACTCTTATGCTGCTATGCAAAATATGTGAATATATATTATTAGTAGTCAATATGAGAGGGACAAAATCGTCAAGTCAGCAATATTCCAAACACACCAATTGTCTGCACTTAATGTACTTGGAATTTAAAATGCAAATATTCAATATGAGTTAGTGCTATACAAAGAGTGTGTTGGTGCCCTGTAAGACATTGCTGAGCAATTTGGGCAACAAATCTAACACACTCACAATTTTTGTTTTAAGTTTCTAATGCGACCGTTTATTTTGTTTTTGTAATTTATTAATGATGACTGCAATGATTAGTTTGATTGTTAGTGCTGAGGAATTTGTGATAACAACAATGAGTAGTTTATTTATCAGCGTTAAGTAAATTTCAATCTCCAAAAAAAAAAAAAAAATAATGAGTTGCCTTCATATGTGGAGCAAATATAAAATTTCCGTTAGTAGAAAAAAGATAAAATATCACACAAACAAGGGCAAAGTACTCATTTTTTGCCCATGGCCTGTACAAAAATGACTACTTTGCTAAGCACATTTTTGTAATGAGTCATAACGAGCACTAATCTGAGCCCATTTATAATATTCAGCTGTCTTGCAGGGTTGGTGCTGGGCTGACATGTAGAGAGTGCGTGTGACTATGTGTGTGTGTGTGTGTGTGTACATTCTAAGTGTATGCAAACTTAAATGGCTATGAAAGGGACAAGCAAATGGCTAGCAAAAGAAAAGTTTTTCAACTCTGCGCTAAAGGAAGAATGGTGGCATTCAAAGGATCCAAAAAATGTGTGGCAAACGGAAACGTTGACCGATGTGATACATGCATGCATAGTTCCGTAGGCGAGCGGACATGCCAGCTTGCATTACAAATCTGAAATACGCTTGCATTTACATACAAAAGTGAATGGTTTTTGTAATAGTCAACAAGTATTTTACTTTATTAGCTGGCTGTACGCAAATGTTTGCGCAGATTTTCTGCAAACCTTTTTGTTTTTTCTTTGCACAATTTGCCACGAAATAAAGTGGAATAAATATGTATTCGCACTTGCAACACTTAAGCAGGAACTCGTTTTTTTTTTTGCAATAATTTGTCGCTAGTGCTACAGTTTGGCGGCGCTAGCCTTTTTTTTAATAATGGCTGTGCTATGTGGCCGATATATTTGAATATTTTGTAATGCTATCGAAACCACTCTGTAGTAAATTTTACATTTTTTATGCAATTCATGCAACCAACCACCTGCCTACTTATTTTGCACTGCAGCTGTTACAAGTGCAATTCAATTCTGGTTTTTTGTATTTTTTTCTTTGCTTGTATTGCCACATCATAAACACGTGAAGTGGACACTCGAGTGTATTCAAATGACTGGCTGCTCGCGCGTATTTAAGGGTTGTACAACAACAAAAAAAAACTGCAACAAAAAAAAAACAAAAACGTATTATTAAAAAAAAAAGCTTCACAATAGCAGGGTGCAAGTGGTAAGCGGGTTTGAGAGCAATGTAATCGCATTCAAAACGTATAAAGGACAAAAAGAAGCCATTACCAAAAAAAAAAAAAAAAAAAATCTGTTACCAAAAGCAGCCGCTGCAGGAAAACAAAAGAGAAATGAAAATTAAAAGCATTGAATGGTGACAGAATTGCCTGAAGTGAAGCGTTGAAGTACAACAAATATGTATATATGTAGCTCTTTTTTCACCGCAAGTGTGTTGATACAAAGATATAGGAAGCGAGGGTGAGAGAGGGCGAGATGGAGAGAGGGAGTGAGCATGAAAGCGGTAGGCTTAATTAATGTGCAAGTGTTATGCAAATGGGAACGTGGCGATTTGGCGCAAAGTGCAAAATGCACGTGCATGCAAACGCAATGCTGTATTTCTTTTCTTTTTTTTTTTTTTAAATACGCATTCTAAATTTTGTTCCTGCTTGTGAAGCACGTGAAACCTAACTGAAACTGATTGTCTGCTTCTTTTATTTGTTTCATTCTTTACGATACTACTCTATACAGGTATTTTCAGTTTAAATCCCTACTTCTACTGCAGCTTTGCATTTACATATACACAAATTACATACATATGTATGTAGTATATATTATTGATATCGCCACGGAGACGATCAAACAACATCAATCAAAAAGTGATAGAAAACAAGATTACGACAACGCCGACAGCGTACACTTCATAGCGTTTGCTGCTACAGGAATAGCGAGACGAAAAGGAAGGTGATAACTGCACTTGGGCCTTTTATTTGCACTGCAACTGCTAAAATACAAAGCTCGCCACTTCACAGTCATTATTCTGTGCTTAACTTTTTGTAAAAATCACACAAAACTCTGAAAAATCAACTTTTTAAGTGCCATCTGTGACGTCAATCCGTCAAACGAGTCAAGTACGAAGTAACGGAAGTGCTTTTGTCGTCACCATCTTTTCTCTGCATTGCAGGTGTAGTCGGCTTCGGTCGGCTACAGGTACACTACATCGACTCGTTGCCGGCTATGCTTGATAAAAATTAAAAATTAAATTACATACATATCAGTTTAAGGGGTAACTATTTGAACACCTCCATTTAAACTTGATGCGTTGAAGTTCATTTCGGTCTGCACACATCCGCACTTTTGATACCATTTTGAAATGGTAATTTTATGAGATTTTCCAGCTACCACACTGCTATCAAAAATTAATAAATAAATGAAAATACAATAAAAAAACAAAACTGAGTTGGAGGAATGAATTGTTTTTGTTTTTTTTTTTTTCAATTGCTAAAATATGAAATCAACATGACAACATAAAAATATCAAAGAAATTTACCTGTTTTCAAGAACTTATAATGCCAATATAAAAGTTTATGTATTTACTATTTGTATAATACAGCGTATATGAATATTACATATAAATTTAGAAGCATTTAAAAATCAATATAAAGTACAGTTTGAATCGGCATTGTTAGGTATTCTTTTTTTTAAATACAATAACTTTGTCTAAAATTTAGCGCAAAAGTCTTTACTATTCTTCAAATATTTCAATAAAAATATCACGGATTTTTTAGCAAAACAACATTCACTCCCTTTTTCCATCTAACTAGAAAAAAAACGCAATGCTTTTGCCAATTACGTCGCGTATTTACGTCTGGCAGTTCACTTGTTTGCCTATCAGCTGATAATAGGGGGACTGCAGTGGCAATGTTGCCATCATCAAATCCAATCCAAGTTCAGACCCTCTATTTTGTGAGCAATTGAGAGAGTTTTATACCTGTTATTTCCTCAATTTGTTTTTTGTTGAGAAGTGGCAATTTCTACCAACTTGTAAACTAGGGAAAATTGTGCGAATGAAAAGAAACTCAATTTCACACGAATTGCATCTTTTTATCATAAACTTGTTGTCGCTTTACTTTAAATACATTGTCAGATTTTTTAACAATTTTGATACTTATCGTTCATGCTTTTTTATCTTAGTATGGTTTTTTTTTTATAATACCTATAGTTCTAAAAATTCTTCTTCGACACTGTCGTGCGGAAAGCATAGTAAGAAGGTCATGCCTTTTTAATGATAAATTGGAAACGTAGCTAGTTTAAGAAATAGCAGAAAGTCGCATTGAAAAATACAGAATATTGCACTAAAATTGTTATTAGTTTGTAAATACCAAATTAAAGGAAAAGTAAAAGTGTGCATTTTTTTAATGTAAGCAATTTACTGGAGAACAATTTGCAATAAAACAAGTAAAAACAGCGCTGTCTTCGGCTATGCCGAAGGCTTCATACCTTTCATGAATGGAAGAATAGTAAAAAACGTGTTATTGTATTACAATTTCGTATTACCTATAGTTAAAAGCGAAAATTTCCTTCAAATCAATAAAAATAATTCTAGTAAAGGCATTGTTATAAATTATTTAATGCTTTTCCTTATGTAATTAAAAAGAACTATGTTTTAAGAAGGGAATGGTTTTTGAATATTTTTATTATCGTATCGACGCTTGATATTCAACATTTAAAAAATACAAATAATTAAGTATTAATATGTAAGACCTACATATGTCGGTCTTTGAAAACAGTTATCAGATCCGTAAATAGTTCCCAAACGTTTAACGCTATGATTCATGTGATATTGCGCTGAGCTTATTACTTTTCGCAATAAATATTTGTCCTGAATTTATCTTGCCGATTTACACTGTGAACTCCGATCTTGATGAATACTAATATATAGCTAATAATGGTTAATGTTTGTGCAAAATTTCAAGCCTTTAGCTGTTTAAATGGAGGAGTTATGGTGCAAAATGCAATATCTGAACAATCGGTTGTATAGGAGCTATATGTTATATTTCTCTGATCTTCATGATTTTCAATACTGATACGTAGCTAATAATGGCTGATATTTCTGCAAAATTTCAAGCCTTTAGCTGCTTAAATGGAGGAGTTATGGCGCAAAATTCAATATCTGAATAATCGGTTGTATTATATGTTATAGTCACCCGATCTGGCCGATTCCGACAAATGTTTAATCATTTGTACAACGACACCTGCTCACCAAATTTCATCAAAATAGCTCTAAAATTGAGGGACTAGTTTGCGTTCAAACAGACGGACAGACGGACAGACGGACAGACGGACAGACGGACATGGCTAAATCGACTCAGCTCATCGTCCTGATCATTTAGGTATACTTTTTGATGGGTCTATCTCTTCTCCTTCTGGCACTTACAAACATCGGACCAAACTTAATATACCATTTCATTCTCATGAAAGGTATAAAAATGTACACACACAAATTCGATTAATGGGCATCTTTTGTATGGTTCAGATCACTAAGACTCAGTTGGGCAGTTAAAAATTTTGAAATCTATATACTAAATTTTAATATTTAGGTGAAACACCAACAGAACATATCTCGTTGCGCTTTAACTTTCAAATTTATTATTTTTAGCAAAAACCAATATTTTTTAAATATAAATTACTGTTCCTTAAAAAATTTTAGTGTGATATTAGATACTTGAGTGATGATAATATAATACTCGACATTAATCGAAAGACAGTCAGCTTATTTTGATTAGAAACTCCCGAGGAGTTTATCCCTTTCTCGATTTGCTTTAACATGAGAAAGGTAGAGAAATTCTTATCAATTCTATTCTAAAGATAAACGTTTTGGATATCAGATGAGTGCATAACTGAATGTAAACCTCCCATCAGTTTTTGAAATTCCAACTTGTTAAACGGCGTTAAAAAAAAAATTGAGAAAAAGTCAACCTATGTTGCGATAAACTTATAAAATATCTTCCGCTTATTGTAACTCAAAATTTAGACGCGATGGAAAAATTGGGACGTCATTTTCAGAATCAGCGACCCAAATCCTTACGAAGTTTGATATTACATAAAATATACATTCTGGTTGTGGCATCGTGAAACTAGTAAGTTTATTTGACTTATAATGGCTTTTACATTTTCTGTGCAGTTCAGGTGTTCTACTGCTCAACTGTTTCTTAATAAAATTGTGTTTCAATAAACTATTTTTTATTACTTTTGTTTTGTTTTTGTAAAGTTTCTCAACTAGAAAACATGAATAAAAATGAGTTGAAACTACTGTGACTCAAACACTACCATTCCAATTTACAATGAAGATGAATTGGCGTAAATAAACTAATCGTAGCTTTAAAAAGGTATCCATAAAAGGTTAGTTTTATTTGTTATTCAAAAGGTTTTTGGCAAACTACAAAAGGAGTTCGAAAACGGAGTTGTTGCCAATATCTCGAAAAGGCTTCTATGGTAAAATAATGTAGTACTTTTTTCGTGTGAATTAAAAATAATGATAATAGCTTGATGTTTGGCCGAACTTCTCCCACAAGCTGCGTTGTGCCTCTTGATGTTGTAACAGAAATTGAGAAATTAAGAAGCCTGCAGTTTTACGCCGACTCCGAACGGCAAATGAGACATTGCCTGTGGAGGGACGACCGTTGTTAAAAAAAAAAACTGTCCAATAATTTTTGGTGTTTCTTACCCCCGCCAGGATTCGAACCCGGAGCACACGGTAAGTAGAAATACGGGTGAAAATATTCGTTACCGCGGCGGTCAAAGCAGGTAATTGAAGCACCGAACATAGTGGAAAAATCTGTGTTAACAGAAAAGAAGTAAAGAAATAATTTTCCAATTGCAAAATGATGTTGAAACGAAGAAAATAGAACACAAACATTAATAATTTTCGAAAACGCTCGTGAGCGCAGCTTTTGAAGCTGTTGGTTTTTAAACGGTAAAAAATAATAGAAGAGGCAAATGACAGTCTAAATGCGCATTAACAACGCAAGGAGGCTCCCGAAATCTCTAGAGCAGCAATCGGCACATTTAGCATTTCCTTTAGCAGGCTATAGGCGAGCAATTTTTCGCTTTTACTCTGTACGCTATAAAAAAACTTATACTAGCGCACGATGTTCAGCGTTTTGCAATTGTGTTGCCACCGCTTCGGCAAAGCAAATCAAGACAGTTGCTGTTCAGCTTTCACCAAGGCAAAGCCTCGCTGCGCAATTTTTTTAAATACAAAAATATTTTATACAACAAAAAACATAAAACTGAGTGAATTTTTTTTCAATGAAAAGTTGGCTGGCGAGTCTCAATGTTTAATTTGCCACCGAATTTTAGTTTGTAATAATATATATTTTTTAAAAAGGCATTATAAAAACAACCACAGCAATTATGAATTGCTTGAAGAGAATGAGCGAGCTAAAATTCTTTTAGAATTAAATGCTACATTTTTTTTTACAGTACATATGTAGCTTGCCACATTGACAATAACGAATTAATTGTACTCCAAATTGACAATATTGAAAATATTATACCGCAACATATAATACTTCAAAAATATAAAATACCTTTAAAAAAGGCGTCTTATATGGTTGCTTTGGGTCTGGCGAAGCATTGCAGGCCATTTCTAGATGGGGGTTTTGCAAAAGATTTGTTTGTAAATATTTTAAAATGCTTTGGGCAAGAAGGGGAAGAAATGGTCCAAAATAATAGCATCCATTCCTATGTCTGAGCGCACAATAACCCGCAAAAATGAACATATCAGCAAACATATTTTTAACAGCGTGCTAAGCGTCTGGGGGAATGCTCCTTTTTTTCGATCTGTCTGGATGAGAGTACTGATATCCATATATTAAGTCAGCTTGTAATATATATCAGAATAGTAAATAATGAATTTGAAGTTTTTGAAGATTTTTTTTTTTTTTTGTTCAGTTGCTTTTGATAGCCACGTAAATGGAGAGAAAATATGGGATACGTCTCCACAAGCAAATTGAGTTCTGTGTGCACTGACGGTGCTAATGTAATGACCGGAAAAAATAAGGGGTTTGTGGGATTTTGATTGAAAAATGGAGTAAAAGTTCCCAGTTTTCATTGCAGCATCCACCAACACGCTCTATTGGGAAAAGAGCTAAATTTGACGAATGCAATGAAAACTGCAATTTTAATTATAAATAAAATCAAAGGAGGGCATAACGCTCTAACACATTGTAAATTTAAGTCATTTTTACAAGAAATAGAATCGGATTACGGTGATTTGCTACTATTCACAGAAGTCCGCTGGCTTAGTAGAGGCAGAAGTCTTGCAAGACTTTTTGAGTTAAGAAACGAAGTTCTGCAATTTTTTAAAGAAAATCCGTCACCAGACAAGGATGTATTAATTGCATCTCTAGAAAATAGCGAGTTCCTCCTTGAGTTATCATTTCTTTCAGACATTTCAGATATTATCAATACAATAAATTTGCAATTACAAGGAAAAAATAATTATATTTTCGATTCAACGGTCACAATTTTTCATTTTGGTAAGAAACTATCACATTTAGAAAGTCAAATCCATAACAATAATTTAGCATCTCTACCCAAAACAGCCAAACTTTATAGTCAATCTCCAATTCCAACTAAAATAGTCCAATTCAAAAATATTATTCATAATTTATCAACCAACTTTGCAGCCCGATTTCATGACTTTGATCAAATTCGTGGCATAATAAACCTTCACAATAACACACTTGCATGCAATATGGAAGAACTGTCCCAACCAATAAGAGAGAAAATTCAAAAAATGTTGACGGATTTTGATTTGCCTTGTACAACTGGCAAAGAATTTTGGGCAAATGTGAATGTGGCAAATTACCCTCATTCAAAAGAAGAAATTTTAAAATCATACTCCATATCCCCCACAAATTATAATTGCGAAACAACGTTCTCAACATTAAAAAACATAAAAACTAAAAATAGAAATAAAATTTCCAACAAACATTTAGATAACCTGTTCAGAATAAAATGCTATAATGAAGAAATAGACCTGGACCAAATAACTAAGAAATTAGAAAAAAAATAAAGTGAACTTTTTATTGATTTGTCAACTTGTGCATTTTACTCAGTGTACCACCATAGTTATCAACACAAGCATAGAGCAATAAAATTATACTAGTTGTGTTAGTTTGCCGATCGCTGCTCTAGAGCAATACCAAAACAATCAGTAGCACTTAAAATATGTGAAAAATAATATTCGATGGCAAAATTATTTTCTGCATGCGCACATTTTCGATTTAAAACTTACAAATGAATAATCAAGCATATCTACATATGTGCAACTGTATAAGTGGCAATGGAAAATTGTTTTCGCTTTTTAAATATGTTTAGTTCTAGCTTTAGTTGAAATCCCTTGAAATGGTGAAAATCACAAATTTTCAGGAGAGCCTCTATATGCTGTTAAGAATTTATGTATGAATTTTGTATTTTTTGGTGCGTTTTAAAAATATTTCAAATTAAAATATGATTTTTATTCCAAAAATTACTTGATTTGCTATCAAATAAAATAAATAAATAAATCAACAAATAATAACAAAGCGATTTTCAAATAACTCGTTGATGCTTTTATATTAGTTATACAGTTTAAATTCAAATGTTTTTCAATAGTAGATATTTGTAATTTATTGAATATTACGAAATACTCATATTTATATGTAAAATTAACATATGTACTGCGGCATATTTAAATATTTCCTGTAAGCCTTATGGCAGCATTTCTACAAAACACACACTCGCATATTTTAGATGAAAATGAAATTGAACTATTTTTCGGCAATAGGCTTTCACTAATATCCCCATATTGTGGCTTAAAATGTATGCATTATTTCCGCCAAAACGAACTTGTACTCGCATTTGATAAACTAATTTGAATTTAAATTTAAATTAAAATTTTCTAATTCAACGCACAACGCGGGGGCGGCGGCGGCAGTGGCGGTTAGTGGCAGCATCAGCAGTGCCAATCTTTCAGCAATCTTTCTAGCCTCGGGCTCCGTAGGCAAATGGAAAATATTTTGTGACGCTTCTGTTGATAACTTCAATGGAATGGTAAAAACGGCAGTACGTATGTTTTGTTCACCCAGCCGTGGTTAACGGCAGGCGTGCGTGCGTGCGTGCGTGCGAGCGTGCGAGGGTGAATTCGTCAGCCGGAAGAGATATCGTAAAATGCACATGCTTATTGTTTTGCAATATGGTTGCACGCGCTGGCAGGTTGGGTTGGGAAGCGTTGGTGGGTCCGGCAATTTGGTTTGTAAATATGCAGATGCATATTTATGATATGATTTCGTAATGCAGTTGAGTTATTGTAGCCGTAGGTAAAATGCACCAAATACGATTGCAATTTATAACAATTGTTGTTATTGTATGGCGCATGTGACGCCAATGTGGTTGCACGCATGCTAAAGTAAAAAGTTGCATTTATAAAAATTTCTGAATTTTTTTCACTCTCGAAAATTTAAGCCTTTGTGTCAGCGCGATTTTCATTTTAATTATTTTGATTCAAATTCAAATTCAATTTCGCTTTTACGCAAATTTTATGCTTTGCTAAATTGTTTCTTCATGTGACAACATGCACACATACTATACACACATATGTACATATGTAGATATGCTAGATATGCAAAATACGTACGAGGGCATTTCGAAAAATCCTTGGAAAAATTATCAGGCGTCTCCACTGAAAAAAAATTGGTAATACCGTATAAGAGTACCAACCTTCAAACCATGAAATACGAAGTTTCAAGACTATATCTCAATTAGCTGTTTTTTTTTGGCAGCTCTATTCGTAGCAAACAACTTTTGAGTTTTGTGAAAAATGGAAAAAAGTGAATTTCGTGTTATCATCAAATATTATTTTTTACGCAAGAAAACGCCTGATGAAATAAGAGCGAAACTAGGTAATCATTTCTCCGGCTCTTCACCAACAGCTAGAATGATTTAGAAGTGGATCGCAGATTTTCGTTGTCGTCGTTGGAGCACCGATAATGCTGAACGTTCTGGAAGGTCAAAAGATGCTCTCACTGATAAACGATAGAAAAAATCCAAGATATAATTTGGAATGACCGAAGAGTGAAAGTGAGCGAGATAGCTGACATGGTGAGGATCTCAACAGAATGTCGCCACAACGCCTTGCACGAAAATTTGGGTAGAACGAAGCTATCCACAAGATGGGTGCCGCGTTTTCTTCTTACAATGGACCAAAACCGTCAACGAATGAACAAAAAAACGAATGAGCAAAACTCGTTGGACTAAATGTATTAAACTAAAAGACTACGTTGAAAAATGTAATGAAATTTTTCCGAAAAAATTTTATTTTCACTATTTTTGCACGGACTTATGAAATCGCCCTCATAGCACTCTGTAATAAATACCGCATACCCGTTTGGGGCATGATAAGCTCTTGCCTGAGACAAGTGAACCCGCGTGTACCCAAATTAGACCACCTCCATTTAATGCCTATTCTGGACTTTTCTTCAAATTTCTAGTATGGAAATCTACCAGAAAGTTGTAGGCTCGAGCCTGGTGCCAGCAGTCTTGTCTCAGCTCCTGTTCTTGCACAGACTTTCGCTTTCTCGTTTCCCGAAACGTCACTATATTTGTGGTGACTAAAAGGGCTCGAACCAAAGTCCGTAGCCACCACTTTAACAGTACTAATTATACCTTTTAATGTGATGAAATGGCATTGTAACTTTGGTCCGATGTTTGTAAGTATAAGAAGAAAAAGGAAGAGGTCCAATAGCGAAACCCAAGTGTAGCAAAACGACATGCCCGCCTATCTGTCTCCGTCTGTCTGTTTGAGTGTAAACTAGTTACCGAGTTTTTAAGATATCTGACTGAAACTTGGTAGGCAGATGTATTTCTGTAATGTTTTAATATTTGTCGAAACTGGCCAGACCGGACGTTATCTAGCATGAAATTTAGCACACCTTTTACTTGTTATAAATAAAAAGTGCACACAGAAAATCATCAAGATCGGGTCATTATAACTTACAGCTCCCATATAGCTGCTTGTTCAAATATGAAATTTTACTTTAAAGCCCCTATATCCTTCAAATTGTGTAACCAATTTACTGATTAATCATACAGGTATAGCATTCCTTGGAATGCGATTGAGTCAAATTGGGTACAATTTAGTGATAGAAAATTTTCTTGTGGCAGTATATTTTTTGTTTAGAGCTTAATATCATTACATTCACATATTTCTATTTTTATTTTTTTCTCTGTTTATTTTTCTATAAAACCCAAAGCCGAAAAGTTATATATTTTCTTTAAACATAACCAGAAGATTTAACTATTGAGGGCTCTAAGGAAAACTGACGCATGGAAATAACAGAACGCTAGTTGCTTTAGAAAGCTCTCTAATTTAAGCAACCCCCAACTTCTTCAAAAGTTTAAATTAATTTTCATAATCGCTCATTTTTGAACGTTCTCCTACCTTCCACAGGTCTTACCAATATGGCCGATCTGTTGCGAGAAATCATATCAAGTTATTTTTTTCATTATACGAATCGAACAATAGACCTCAGTAGGCACTTAAGGGTACTCAGAAGAATTTGTACATGAACTATTTGCGTATGTGGGTGTGTGAAATTCATTGTTCAATTTTTCTGTTCATTTTACGCATACGAGTGTGCTGCTGCAGTATTCCCTCAAATCATACAATATTATCGAACCATCGGCTTCGAAATGGCTACCTATTTACTCGTAAATATTTACCCCTGTTTGTGCAACTTCGAGCGTACTCATTGTTAATAAAAGTGCATTTATCGCGATATGTTTATGCCACGCACACATATACACACTTGTGTGTATGTATGTATGTATGTATGTATTTGTATGCAAAGTAGCTAGCCCTACAACACAAGTACGATAATAAGTAACCCTAATTCCAATCAGGTTAATGATGTATTAAAGGAGTTTTCCGTATTGAATAGAACGCCTGTCTTATCGCGTTTCCCGGCAACATGGCATCAAATTAAATTTAAATTGCACACAATACCAAACACAAGCGTCTCTAAATTCAGCGAGCAGCAGCAAAGGAGCGATACATTCACGCACAATCGCATGCATGAGTGTGTGAGCGGGTGTGTGTGTATGCTCAAATGCACTCAGCTAATCAATAGCACAAAATCAAGATCAACTTTCAACGACATATCCGCTTGCATGGCTGAATGAGTGCATGCGAGTTTGAGGAAGAAAACGTGGTAAGGGTAAGAAACGCGGAGGAGAAACAAGCATGTGACAACCCCCACCCCCCCTTCAATGCAAATTACTTGACTTTAACTAAAATGCTGCGGAACAATGCGGTCGATGTTGGTGTGCTGTGCGAGTGGACCTGCGAGAATTGGAAGTGGAAGTGTTGTTAACGTATATCGGATGTATGTAAATTTGTGTAGTGCCGGCTGTATGCAAAATATATTTACACCAACATATGTGGCATGTATGCGGTTGCGTCGCTTTCTCTGCCATACAGCACAATCACCACGCCAGTGCGCCTTCATATAGGCTACATATTTATTAATGTGCCTACATTGTATGAATAAAGTCAATTTATTTACAGCTCTGCTCTACCCAGCAAACAATTTGTCTACATTTTATAATTTACAGATACCCAGGAATGTATTGAGCGAAGAATTTGATTGCCCTGTACACTTCGTTCCGGAAAATATTGCATATGTAAATTTCTTGTAATTCATTGGATGCCAATAATTATAAATAACAAAGAAGACCTATTAAAAAAAAAAAGAGATAGAGAGTAAGTTAAAAATAGTATTAGTAATTGGTAGCAGTATTTGTAAAAATAGTAGTAATAATTAGTACCAGCATTAGTGAAAATAGTAGTAGAATTTAGTAAAAGCAGAAGTAGTACTTAGTTGCAGTATTAGTAAAAGTGTTAGTGAAATTAGTAAAAACCGTAGCAGCAACTAGTAGTAGCATTAGCAAAACTAGCAATAGTAGCAGTAGCAGTTGTAGTTATGGTAGTAGCAGCATCGCCGCCAGAAATATTGTGCGCATGATACCTTTTCGTCATTGTTTTAATGTTTTTAGTGATTTAATTTATTTTGTTTAGTTTACGTATTTTATAATTTAATTTTATACTTTAGTTCAAAAATATAACTTTTTTTTGCCTTTTTATGTCAATAACTAATTTGTTTTGAATTCAAAGTAATTTCGCTTTTATTTGGAAGTTATTGGAAAAAGTAATGCCTGATGAGGAGACGCAATGAGCTCCGAAATACCAGCTATAACTACTACTGCCTTGACTGTTCATGTTTTTTCCAACAACTTACGTGTTAAACAAAATAGTATTGTACTCAAACAAGGCGTCTTCAGGCATTGAAAAACGTTGTTCTCGCAATTTGTTTTCGATTAGCGAAAATCGAAGAACGAAACTGAAAAAAGCTTGAAGAACTTTGGAGTTTTTACTATTTATGTATACTCGTATAGGTCTGTCACTTTCATCCTGACCAAATCATTCGACCTAAGAAAATAATTACTGCAAGAAGATACTGAAACTAATAGGAGAACATAGAAATCTATGTATTCGACGTTTCAAGTAACAAAAGGTGTCTTATTGAATCCCGTTCTCACATAGGAGCTTGAATCCTGTGGTACGGTCGCAAACATGGGCTTGAAGTGGTGCTGCTTACGGGAGCATCGCATTCACTTACTGCAAGTCCTGCGTGCAAAACTGAGATCGGCGGGCGAAACTGAGATCGGCGTGTTTATCTGAGTATTACTTACATTAAAAGAAGTGGATGACAGAACACAGCTGCGAAGCGGGCAGTGCAAGCGAACACCATCACCGCTCGCTACAATCATTTTAAACCAGCAAATAAATACACATTGACTTCGGCAAAGAAGTGTTCCAAGTGTTTGCGCACGAAATAGGCCAGTACTTTATTTGACTTGTTAGCGAAGGCTTTTTTTGACGTTAGCGTCAAGGCATGTTGTTGGTACGCTAGCTGTGCGGAATATGCACATACACATACATATCAATTTTATATTTCAATCAGTCAAATCTCGTTGAACAGTCAAATAAAGTGGCATACCTTCGGCAACAAACCAAATGCGGTCTCTATCGTTGGCGATTTGCTACGATCGTTGTAAAGTTGTTACGATTTCTCACTCATAAATTTTGAAATTGACCACCCCACTACGTATTCACCTGCTTTTACTATGATTTGTTTTAATTCGTTCCTTCACTTCATATAAAATGTGGTAACGACAAGGTAACCGATGGATGTGGGGACATTTTGTATTGATGAATTTTTATCGACCCGTATGATTTTTGTAAACATTTTGTAAGGTATGGCCTCCGAAACTTTTTTTTCATTTAACGCATTCAGTTAATAAGACGTAAAATATAAAAGACAGTATGGACAAAAATAAATTAAAAATCAGCGGGCATTTATATAAACTTATATCCGTGATATGGGAAACAGTGTGTAAGACCGAAATTTTTAAAAATTGTCAAAAACGAGCCGGCTGGAGGAAAACTCGTCAACTGAATATTTACCAACACAGGTTGTCTTGAACAATATTGGGTAGAAATTCCATGACCTGTAAACTGCATACCCAAAAAAATATCTGAAAATTCAAATAAAACCGTTTTAAATTTTAATGAAAGTTTGTTGCATTTTTTTAAACTTCGTACAAAATTTGTAAATTAATGTTTTAGAAAAAATTAACAAAAAAAACTATCATTAATAATTTTATTTCTTTCGCAACAATCTATAAGTTTTTACTATAATTTTTGTGATTCTTTGCTATGCAATTGGTTTTATGAGGTGACAACCCTGACAGTGTGTCATGGCTTCGGGAACAAATCAAGCGAAGTACTCGCGTATTTCGTGAGCACACACTTGGAACATTTCGTTGCCGAAGTCAATATACTTCTTTCTTTTGTGTATTACACATACATTGAAGTCAATACAGTGTTCTGTATTAAAAAAAAATTGGTATTAATTAAGTGTACAATAATTGTGGCCACTGCATGCAGATATGTAGCTGGTGCAAAGCTCCCGAAGTTCTGCGACGCTAGCAATTTTCCGGTTGATAGATATTGCGTTTTTTAGCAGACGAAGTATTCTTTTTTTTTTTTTTTGATATTGACTTGTATACTGCTATTAGAACAATAATAAAACTAACTGTTAGCTGGGTTCAAATGCGCACAATTGTTCAGTAGGTGTTTAAGAAAATCTATACCCGGGTGCAAGTGTGCAGTTATTGTCGTATAAATGTGTTGCTAAGGGTTTAAATTCAATTATACTGCCAATTTATGGAGCAACTGAACAAACTGCCAAGGTAGAGTACTTCCTAATGACGGCATAGCCAAACATATGCACATATGTATGAATGTGTCTGTGTATATCCACCCAACAGTAAAACGAACAACAGCCTTTGAGTTCACTTTAAATTAGTTACCCATGTTTGGATAAAAGATGTCTTCTTAAAAAGTGGATATGAGTTTATTATCCGATAGTCACATTGTTAGAACAAAACTAGTTCTTATTCTAACCATAGCTATTCACTTGTTAACTGCAAGGCTTGAGAACGGAAGATTTTGCTAGGCATACCCACTAAGCATACATGCGATAGCCCAAATTTAACCGGCAAAAAAAAAACTCAAACTCTCGGCAACTCAACTTGCTTTGACTTGACTGAAAGTTGGCGTGTTTGCAAATACGAAAACAATTACAAGCCCAAAATTGTAATTACTTTGTGTCGCATAGCGAAATTTAATGTGATTATAATGGGTAGCTATGCCTTATTACTTGCAGCATGAATCAATTGAAGTCGACTGTCGCACGAAATTGCAAAGCCAACATACTCACATGCTGAAGACTTTGAGTTGCACGTAACTGCTGCTGCTGCAACGGCAATGTTATAAAAGCAAATATTTTGGAAAGGGAAAGTGAAAAATAACGCCTCATCTAAAAAGCTACATATGTATATACACATTGGCGCATAGCTAGATAGAGTTTGATGTGATTTTGCAAAGTATAAGGCAATGGGATTACAGGGACGCACGCACAACATCAAAAGGATGTGATGCATCCCGTCAACTTAAAGTGTAGATAAACAGGCAGAGTAGCCAGTGTCTGAGTATGCAAAGGGTGTGCGAAAGAAATTTATATATATTCCCGTACATACATATGTACATATGTATCTATATATATATACTATGCATATCCTACACATTCTACATACGTATGTAGGTTTTGTGTAGCGTTTTCACTTGTTGTGCTGCAATTAATTTGAGATTTGTGTGCCGGTCGCAGCCATTCCCATACCTGTCACTTGCAACATGCTGCACTGCTAGTTACATCGTAACCAACAAGCTGATTTAGCTTTTACATATAGGCGCACATACCCTGCTGGACTAAAAGTAGGTAGACTAAAAGTTTTTTGGCTTTTGATAAAAGTACTCAGAACATTTTGTCTTACGAGCGGATAGAAATGGAGTTGGGACGCTTTTCATAAAGGTCATCCAAAATGAGTTGTTGTGTCAGAAAATATCCATGCGTGAACTGGCTGGTTAATTTTGCAATCACATTTGACCGTCAAAATTATTTTTTTGTATAACTAGACATTCGATGAAAAGAACTCGTGTCGATTGACGCAGGGAAATATTCCAGAAATTCAATCGCAGTACTTCATAAGACGTCTATAAGATCGAGATATAAAAAAAGCCCGGAGACGTTGTCCTGCCTATATTTAATATATTACAATAAATTCCTTTTGCATACACCGCAAGTGGCAAACCTCTCAAAAATAAAGGTATGCATCTTGTCCGAAAGATTTGTCGCTCAAATTTTAATATTTTATATCATTAATTTTCTTTGATTTAAAAAAAAAGGTGGCAACCCTCTTCAAAATATAACTATAAACTTTCTCCTAGCGAAACGAATGGTTTAACACCCATATTTGCCTATTTCCAGTAACTTGTGTATAATTTAATTAAATTCCACTTTTCAAAAAGGTGGCAACCCCTCATAAAAGTTAGCTATGAACCTTCTTTCCAAGAGGAACCATTTTTGACGCCCGTATTTCAATATTTCATATAACTTTGTGTATCTTTTAATTAAATTCGGCTCCTCAAACAGGTAACAAAATCGGTCGAGCCGTTTCGGAGGACTTCGACCACAAACTCCATTACACGAGATTTTTATATATAAGATATGAAAGTGGCGCATGAGTCGAGATGTTCAGAAAGTCCGTATTTATGGTTTGACACTTATGATTTAAGAAATGTATGGTGCTGGTACATAAAAAATACTTTTATGAAAAATAAATGCGCTAGGTGGCGCTAGAGGCGAATTATTCAGAAAATCTATATTTATGCTACGATTTTGCTTAAATTAGAAACCTGCGATAAGTGTGCGCTTATCAACTGGTTTTCAACTGTTTTTGAAGGGTTTCAATAATTGTTAAATGACAATTATTGATATTTAGTTCCTCACCTCGCTAATAGAGCGCTAAATTTTTAACAATCTTCTTTCTCGGCAGGGTGTAGGCAATATGCACATATGTATATATGTATGTAAGTACATACATGCTCCCCTGCTGCATTTATTTTAAGTTTACAAAATTTGATAGCATGTTGGCCAAGTTAATATTAAATTGTTTTTGCTACACCAAACTTTTATACCGAAGAATGTTGACAAGTGACTTTAGTCTATTACCAAAGTTTGCTACAATGCAACTACGCACGGCATCCACTTAAAGTGTTTTTCCTTTAAGTACCGAAGGAGGAGCGGTATTTTAGAACAATTCTTGAACGTTAAAATTATTTCGACAAAATACTATAGAACGAATTACCGGCAAGCATTTGTTGCTTTGTTTGTAATTGAAATTAATTTAAGGTCCTTAATTTTAGTCTAAGAATGTTGTGGCTCCTTTTGATTTTATTATATGATCGTCCACTGTCAATGACAGTGTTATGGAAGGATTTTGTATTTGGTTAAATAATTGGGTGCCATCAATTTAAACTTTAATGACTGTTGGAATAGCCTAACAGCTTTTGCAGATTAAAACAGTCAGATAGCGCTTTCAGAAACATTACGCATTTTTATTTCACACTTTTGAAAATTGTATCTAGACTTAAGTACAATTTTTAGAACTCTGAACGTACATATACATACATTTTGATATAGGATGTGATAAATACAAATTACCTAATGATTTGTTTGCGTCATTCATCGTGAAAATAGTCTTCTTAATACCAATATAATTATTCGACTCATCATTAGAGGAAGTTGTAGAAAAATAATCAGTACATAACATCCCTTGGTCTCCGACTGCATCAATAGAAAAGTTAAATCTATGCCAAGGTGTCTAAATTCGGTATCGCCGCAGCACTTAAGAGGCTAGGTATAATGACGTTGAGCAACACCACAGGTTCCGTCGGAATTGGAAACAACCATTTGAAACCAAATGAGCTTTTGGGTACATTTTTTATTAGCTTGATACAAACCACCTTTTATTAATCAAAAACAGTAAAAATTATGCTGCAAACTTCGGCTTCATAATTTCCGACATGAGTTCCACACGCGAAAAAGAAATACATTTTACGAATAATGAACAGAAAAAGTATATGGAAATATTAAATTATATGTTTCATACATAGCTTTTACAATAAACTTCGGTCAACATGTTTGCAATTTTTAATCTTTACCGTAACAATTAAGCACACACTTGTAATTTGTAACGAAATTCATACCTATATGCTAAATTATAAAAAAAACCAGAATTGGCAAACTTTTGGGTATTTCAAGTTAAATTCAACTATTATTTTTATTTTATGTTAATGTTTGCCTCCATTAGATTTTAGTATTTGGTTTAAGTCTAAAAGAGTTACGTTTGCGCTTTCTGTTGTTTAATTTCTCTATGCTTGAAAGCGTAAATTTCAAGACGAGTTCATACCAGGTGGTGTTGAACGTACAACAAAAAAAAATATTTACACTAATAAATTATAAGCACAATGACAGCGAGAATCGATGAGAATTATAACAAACACATAGTTTTGACGTTCACTCCACCAGGCGAAATCACCCGGCTGTTTGCTCAACACCACCTTATATGAATTCGCCATGGTAAATTTTTGTTTATCGGAGTTTAAAAACGACAAAAAATGTGTTTTTGACACTTTAAGTGTGAAACTGCTCACAAACTTGAGTGAATTGAATAAAACGGGAGTGTATGATTAAATTTTAAGCAACAATTTTTTTGTTCAATTCAAAAAATTTCACATTTAAATTTAAAAAAAAAATACGCGATGCTAATCAAGGTTGTCTGTGGATACTTAAATTGTTTTAAACAGTTCTCATCAATATTTTAGCACAAAAAAGAATATCTTTAATCATAATAATAATTGTTTAACATCTAAAAAGTTATGCTCAATGCAATTTTTCTATATCAAGGAACTAAAAAATAGTGATTTCTTATATATTTTTTTAATTTTTCATTAAATTTATATATTCTGGTGGCAGTTCGTTCAGTATCGTTGGCTTTGGAGCTTTAGTGTATTTTTAGCATAGTTATCTATGTATTTCGGGATTCAGAATCCTCGTCGAGAAGCCTTCGAATTTTGTACTTGCAATCGATTTGGTTCCTAAGGCGCTCGTCATCGAAAAACTCGTGAAAATTTATTTGGGGTATATTTGGTTGAAATATTTTTAGTAATTTGGTTCTGTTGTAATTTCTTAAAACCCGGTGAAGTTCCCATTCCGTGATGCTGTGACACAAGTTTGACTCCTCCATTAGCGAGAGATATGCCTGTCTTAGAACTATGTATATAATCTGAGCAGTAGCAAAGATGTATCAGTACAAAATGTCCGTCAATTTCTTTCAAGTCATCAACGATGTGTGCGGCCTGAATTGTCATACTAAAACTCAACTCATTTTCTGGTACCCAATTCTAGTCGCTCTTTGTTTACCGCTTCATTCAAAGTAGTCGAATTGTGCGTTGTAGTGCTTCGATTTGTCCATTGCGCCACGTGATAGCAATTTTTATGGGACAATTCCCGTCAATACAAACTTTGCAAACGTTTGTCATCTTTCAGGGTATTTCGCCTCAAAAATGTTTAGATTTCGTCGCAGGCCAAAGTGAAATTTTCTCTAGAACATTTCCACACTCTAGCGACTTTAAAGTTTAGTTTTATGAAAATGGTTCATTCTAGGAAGGGTCAAAATGGCACTCTAAGGTGGGAGCTAATGGGTTAAAATATTCTACGAGAATATTTCTTGTGCAGTTTTCTCTTAAGCTTTCATTTCGTCTATTTCAACTTTGGCCGGAGCATAAAAACTTTAGAGGCCCATAAATATATTTAAGCTAACTTTTGCAAATCCATCGACTGCCCCGTTAGGTATACTATCAGAAAATGTTAACAAAGTCCGGGCTAAACCAACAACAACTATGTATTTGAACTTTTGTTTTTAGAGTTAGTTATATTGTTTTATAGTTTTCGGTATTTACAAATAGAATTGGCATTTCTTTCACATTGAATAATCGGTTCACCGTACTCGTATGGCGTGTAGGAAAGGCTACCTGCATTATTCAAAAACTCGAAAATGCTCCTCACACCACCATCATCAAAATTTGGTTTAGAAAAACTAAGTTAAGTAAATTTTGAAATTTCTTAACTATCTCAAAAATCTGTCAGCGGTATTAACATTGTTGCAATATTTGTAATTATAGCACAAAATGTATGTATTGATCTGTTCGAGTGTTTCGAATTTCCACTAACATGAATCACATTTTTAAACAACAAAAGTATCTAATGATTGTTTACAAAAGTTTTAAAAAATTTGTTGTTTGTTGCTTGATTTCCATTTCACTTCACGCTTTAAATGAAATTCTTTATAAAAAATATCTGATCTGCTTGGATATGCAATGCGATCGCACACACACACACATACATATGTACGCACATACTTACATAGAACAGTTACATACATAAGTGCATCAAACTATCGAGACAATCAATCACCAGAAACTCATTTGTCAACAGAATTTATTTGTAATTGGAAACAATTGGCTCATTTCATCTCGAGAGATGATGAATAAATAAATCAAAAGTCCTCCACTGCTGACAGACAAATTGAAGTAAGGGTGCACAAGGGCGATGGATAAACGTAAACAAAATAGATCTTGAAAGGGATACAAATGTATGTATAGATTTTATTTAAATCTTATCTCACGAAAATTGGAGGCCATAAGTTTAAGGCATCTCAATTTAGTTACAATTTTCATGATAAAAATCTCTCATTAACGATTATTTTGTAACTTTTGTTTAACGACTCATTAAATAACAGTTATTTTTTTTTTTTATTGAAAAAATCATAAAATATAGTTTTTTTATTTTTATTTTAAAAGCTGGAAATAACAGTTATTTACTACTTTTATTTTATAAATCAAAACTAACAGTTATAGAAGACTTTTATTTAAAATAGTCACGGACTTTTATTGTTTCAGTCATACTTATAAAAGTTAATTTCATTTTTCGCAGAAAATAATATGAAGAAAAATATTGCTTTGGCTCCGCAAAAAATTTGTTTTCAGCGAGAAATTAAAATGACTTTTATAAATATGACTTAGAAAATAAAAGCCAGTGAATGGATTATATTGATGACTTTTATCAAAGTTAAAGTCTTCTATAAAATATTTATTTTTGATTTATATAATAAAAAAACTAAATAACCTTTTTTTTTATTTATAAAATAAAAATAAAAAAAAAACACTGTTACTTACGATTTTTTAAATAAAAGTAAAAAAAATTTGTTATTTTAGATTTATAAAATAAAAATCAAAAGCAACTGTAAATTTTGTAAAATTAATAAATAACGTTTGTTTTTATTTATAAAATAAAAATCAAAACTAACTGTTACTTATAATTTTTAAAATAAAAATCAAAAACATCTATAAATTTTGTAATAAAATGTGCAAACAAAAATTTATATAAAAATGTATTCTCGGTGAAATAGGAAATCGATTGGTATATTATGCTTGGTTTTAGAACAATTCAATTCAATTCAATTTATTAGTCTATGATTTTAATAACCTTACAGACTAGACTCTCAAAGTAATACTTATAAGTAAATTATTACGACACTTAAAAAATATATACATATATTCTAAGGATACAATGATTCGATTCCGAATTTAAATACCGACCTTGGCAATGAAAAGTCAGGAAACAGTTTTTTCGATATTTTATTGAATTCTGAAAGTCCCCTATAGGTTGGAGCTATGGTAAAATAATTAGCTCTGACAACATTGAGATAAAATGGATATTGAGAACGCAATACTTTGTTGGATACGTTAAAGCCTATCTGCTCAAGGAGTTCAGGACAGTTAATGAAACCACAAATCACATTGTATACAAACATTAATGATTGAATAATTCTTCTACTTTCTAGAGATTTCAAATGTATAAGCATACAACGAGCACTATACGTTGGGAAGGGGTCCGCAAAGTTTAATGGTTGAAGTGCAAACCGAGTGAATTTTTTTTGCACTCTTTCAATTCTATTAGCATGACAGTTATAAATTGGGCTCCATATTATGGAAGCATATTCCAATTTTGAGCGAACAAGCGAATTAAATAGAAAACTCCTTGTATAGGGATCTTTAAAGTCCTTCGCATATCGGCATAAAAAGGCTAAATTACTGTATGCCTTTGGCAGAATGTAACATATATGATTTACAAAAGTAAAGCAACTGTCAAACAGTACCCCCAGATCGACGAAATCTTTCACTGCAGTGAGCTGATGATTTAATATACTATAGGATGAAATTAAGGTATTTGCTGACTTAGAGATAGTCATGTAAAAACATTTATCGATATTCAAAGAAAGCTTATTTCTAAGACCCCAAGAAACAAGATTGTCCAGATCATATTGCAAGAGATATACGTCAGACGGGCGTGTTATTTTACGGAAAAGTTTCAAATCATCGGCATAAAGTAAAAACCTTGAATATTTAAAGCAAGATCCAATATCATTAATAAAAAGTATAAACAAGATAGGACCAAGGATACTACCTTGTGGAACACCAGAAGTAGCTACAAACGAATACGATTTGCATGTCTCAATTTCGCCAAACAACGATCTATTAGTAAGATATGATTTTACCCAAGATAAAAAAATTGAGTGAAACCCCAAGTTTTTTAGCTTTTGGAGTAAAATGGTATGCGAAACTTTGTCGCAAGCTTTAGAAAAATCAGTATAAATAGTATCTACTTGAAACCCACACTTAAACGCTGAAACACAAAATTTTGAAAAAACCGCTAGGTTGGTTACGGTGGACCGCCCGCGGACAAACCCATGTTGGTGAGGTTCAATAATTGATTTAATGGCAAAAGAAAGCTTCTCTTTAACCACTTTCTCGAAGAGTTTAGAGCAAACACTTAACTTAGAGATAGGTCTATAGTTTGCCACATCATTTCTGCTGCCTGATTTAAAAATCGGGGTGATAGATGCACTTATTTCATAGCGAATTCCACAGTGTCAGTTTTCACAAGTAACTGTAATTTTCCATTCCTGGAAAAAACATGATATTTTAATAATTCGACGCATATTGTGTGGCATTGGTGGTTAGCAAACGGCGTAATGCTAGGCAATTTGCTTTGAATCCTCAACTACCCAAGTATGCTACAACAAAAAGAATATACTTTGAATATACTATACAACTAACCCTTTCCAAAAAAATTTTGAATTACTGAACGGAAATTTTTTATTTTTTTTTTTATTTTAACTCAGAGATATCGATTTAAATAAACACAAACATCTACAAGCACTTGAAAAAATGCTTTTGGAGAGGCTACACACCTTTTGGAAAATTTGGTCAATATAAATATTAACCAATTTCCTTGAAAGTAGTAAGCAATGCAGATACTTTTAATATTCTATTTAATTTTTATTTCTAAATTAACTTAGTTTATATTGATATCCCAGCATTTTCGTAAAAAAGAAATTTATTATATCTACCAATATGACTTAAAGAACAAGTACAGCTTCAACGAAAGTAAATAAAATATGAAATAAATTCAAATATATTTTCAATTCAAACTATAGTTAAAAATTAACAAAATGAAACATAATTTTTGGAGAACAATGACCCCTGTTATTCGAAAATGCAGCAGGACATTATGCATTCTTTCGGGATATTTTGAATAGCGGATTCTTTTTTGCGATAAAGCTACCACAGCGAAATCAATGAAATGGGCTATAAGCATCGATGCCCATTTAATTGACTTCAGATCTATGCTAACTTATTGGTTTACTCAAAAAGTCAACACCGTTCATCGATGCATTATATCTTCGATATATCTCCGGTATTTTTACTTCTAACATTTTCTTTGACTTCCTACAATATCTTTTAAGTATATCTCTTCTCCTACTCCAAGGAGATTTGTGGCAATATGTATTGTTAAATTTTGCTGGTCCAGCAGAGTTTTCTTAACATAATTTAAAGTCGTAGGGAAGGCCCGATTATCAATATAAATAGAATACTTTCTTGACAAGTTTACTCCAACGGGAAGCCATTGTGAGAAACTTTACAAGATAGTGAGATAATTGCGACATGTGACAAGTTGTGCAGTATATTTTAAATTAGAGTTGAGTGCATTTGTACATTGTATTGCATAATTTTTTTGGGAGCCTGGATTATTTTTTTTTATTTAAAAATTGGTCAAGCGTGACTGACAGTTTGTTATTGAAGAGTGAAAGGTTGACTTTCATTTTAAGCATACGTTCATATTTTTTATTTATGATATTGGATTTTGGTCATGCCCTTGTAGAATTTATAATTTCTTCTATGATCTTTTTTGCATATTACATAAAATCATTAATATTTTTACTGTATTCATAAGCTTTCGTAATATGAAAAAGAGAAAGTTCTAATTTCCAAAACCTCAACCTTTTTGTTCAACACTAAAATAGCTAAAAAAAAATGTCAGACCAATGAATAGAATACTTTTTTTTGTACAACAATATATTGACCAAATGCTGGGAAAGGGTTATTGCAATGCCTTGAATTTTGAGTTCAATGCTCCTAGCCTTACGCACGCAAATATTAATTCATTTTAATAGCCCTATAAAAAGCCACAAACCTAAAGTAAGTACTTCCATACAGTTTGGAACTTTTTAAAATTTAATGACCAGAACTATGCATCTTTGATATTTATTACATTTGTTTTAACTATTCCACGCCTTTTATTGTATTTATTGTATTTTTTGTAGCGGCAGTTTCTTGTTTACGTTTGTTTTTTTTTCTTTCCCAAACGCCTCGTGTATAAATACAATAAAAGTACTACATATTTGTAAATAAAATAAATGCGTCTATAGTTTAACTGAGACTTCTCGTAATGCCTGCCGCACACTCGTCGTATATCAAATGGCCACTATTTCCAAGTCCATTCGTCATTTGCGGCAGGAAACTTTTCCTTTTTTCCTTCTTTTTTTGCTCCCTACACTTTAGGCTTTCTTTGTTGGTTATGGGCGATTTGTCATAGTCGTAAGAGTAACTGTTCAACAATGTCGTTGAGCACCTTCGGCAGCAGTGTATGTACAAGGTGATCCAAAATAAATGATCTACTCTTCTTTGACTATATATTTTTTTAAGCAATATGAAGCGAATGGGGTGGTTTTTTTATGGGTTCATTGCACCTTTGGATTTTATTAAGTTATGTTTTGAGAATGATTGATTAATTTTGAAATGATTGATTAGTTACCATATGTGCCCTTTTTAAAGCATTTTCCAGCACTTTTGAAGAGAAATTCTGAATTTATGAATACCCCTTCTTAAGGGTTTCCAGAGCCTGGAACTTATTTATATAAATCTGTGACTTCAAACACACTCGGAGAAAGAAGTCAGGGCTGTTTAATTCTAGTGATCCAGCCGGCAAGAGAATATCGTCAATATCGCCTAAAGGAGTATAGCTTTCCATGATTTCTCCACAACAAATACTAATTATGTTTCTTTGGCAAATTAACTGGTATTCGACGGCATTTTCATAAGTTACTTAATTCTCTATAGGAGCCCCCTTTATTAAAACGTTGGCCAAATGTTGTTTGTCAATATTATGCCACATAATATGCCTTGTTCTATAGTACATATGTACATATTTAGTTCTGATGTAGTATTGTTACAAAGTCATAAACATATTTTATGTTTTACAGTTAACTTAAAATAAGAAGTAATTTATTAGTTTTGTTGTTTTAGCTTTGAGGGCTCTGATTTTTAAATGGGAAATTACCTAATACTTTAACTGCTTAACTGGCAATAAGCAATAAAAAACCCAATATCGCTTTACCAGATATGCATGTGTGGCTTAGTGAATGAACGTTTGATTATGAATAGCATAAACTGGGTGCCCAAATTGGAGTCACATCGCAGGAATTATGACTCTAGTCAAATTACACAGTCTTCTTCGATTCTATCGAGTATTCCCGGAATGATTGTAATGATGGTAGTCTTAAAAATAAAATAAAGCTCGTTGATTGGTTGATCATTTAGTGGTTAGAAAGAATTAGCCAGTACATATGTATATCGATAATAATAATAATAATTTTGCGCTTACATCATATAGCTTGATGTTTGACCTAATTTCCTACAATTTGTGGTGTACGTCTTGATTAGGGATGCAAACGATACATCGATGCTTCTGTAACATCGTCTTGATTAGAGATGCAAACGACTTATTGACTTTTTTGTAATATGGATGTTTCGAATCTAAAAACATCAATATATCAAAGTGACTGGAAGCGATGCGTTTCATCGATGCTTTTTATGTAAATTTTCCTCAACATTTACTCCAAACCATCTAACTCTACTCCGTTAGACCCAAGATTGAAATGATTAAATTTAAAAGATTTTTTTAATTTAAATTGTGTTATAAGATCTTTTGATATTTGGATATATCATAAAATTTTAGCTTTCCAAAAGAGTTATCTTCGTCGAGCATCATAACAGTGGCGGCGAAGTACAAATGCATCTTGGATTAAGTGCTGCTTCTACTAAACAAAATCCAGACGGAATTTGGAATGATATGAAAAGCGGGTTTCCGGGAATGCAGTTCCAATCGAAACTCTTTTGCATGGAAAAGACTTTCCAAATTGAATAAATTCCAATGTGCCAATGAATACATTTTTTTTATTTCGAAATCTTTGTATTTCTGCTATTAATAGAAGTAAAAATTGATCGGGAAGTAAGCTGCCCGAGTTGATGGGTACAGAACTAGGCCTTTTCTTTCACATTATGAGTTGTCGTTGAAAAATTTGATGTTTCGGTAAGTCGATGTTTTCTAATTTTTTTTTCAAAACTTCGATAGATTGAACCATCAATATTTTATTTTACTATATTTGCATCCCTAGTCTTGATGTTGTAGCACAAATGCAGGGGCCTACAGTTTTACGCCAACTGCAAAAGGTAAATTATTTTTGTGAGAGGTTTTTCTATGGCATAAATACACTTGAAGGTTTTCCATTGCCTGCCAAGGTGGGACCACACAATTGCAAAAAAACTTAGTTTGATTGAAATTTTTTTGAATTTAAACTCTACAACTTTTGCTTCTTTTGTGTAGCAAGAAATCTAAAATTTAAAAAATTACAAGAATTAGCACCACTTCATTTTCCGCCCACGGTAGTGTGGCTAAAAGGATCATTAAAAGTTTTTATGGAAAGGGTTTTTTGAGATGAGATTTGTCTACACCGCGATTAGCTGTGCAACTTGAACTTGAAAAAGGTTTGTGGCATCAGCGCAGAGCGGAACACGGAAATGGTGGCAAATAGCATGAAGAAGCATTTTAATAGATTTGTTAAATTTTTTCTAAAAACTGTATCGCTGAAGTATCCTCTTGGAGACCCCAGCAGTACAACCTTGGAATTGTTTACGTGGAAAGGAAAATTGGAAAATTGGCCTCGTTCTTCCGGTGCTTGGGGCGTAAATGTAAAACTTTCCGAGAAAGTGAAGGGTGTAACCCTTAAAGGAAAAATTACTTGAAAAGCTCATGTTTAAAAGAAGGTAAAATGAGCATTGAAAGTTTTTGGACAGCGGCGGATAATGTTTAGTAATACTTTGGATCTTGGACCAGCTGTAATACTTTGGGTTTACACAACTCCAACCAGACCGATCATAACGTATTCTGCTGTAGTCTAGGTTAAATCCAAGATTTCTGCGTTAACCCGGCTGCAGAATTGCACACGCGGCGTTACATTATAGGCGTTACGCGCGCCATGAGAACGGCATCTGAAGTGGCTCTAAATGCCTTGTTGCATATGCTACTCTTGCACTGAACCATCCTAGAGGAGGCAATGGAAACTATGTACCGAGTACATTCTTTTGAGTTGTGGCACGACGATGTGAACTTCAGACACAGAAAGTTGTTTAAAGGTTATCAAAGCAATACCGATTGTTTTTGGTGCCAAATGACAACCTGATACCGAGAGCCTCTTTTGGTAGAAAATATAGCGTAAGCTTTATTACAAGAGAACATTGGAGAGATATATGCACTCTCTTCGGAGGCTCGGTGAAAATTTGTTACACTAACGGTTCTAAGAGAAAAAATGGGACTGGAGCTGGTTGGCACCTGGACGGCCATTTCAGAAGTTTTTCTGCCTTAGGTACAATGACAACGGTTTACCAATCAGAGATATTTACTATACCTAATGGCTGGATAATATCCGAATGGTGAAGTGGATACAAACTCAGAGTCTGCAGTGGCAGCCAGGCTGCAGTAAAGGCCTTGGAGATTGCTCGCACCTCTTCAAAAATTGTCCAAGAAATTAAGTTGAGGATGAACTCTCTTAGAAAATGGAATAAGCTTGAACTCCGGTGGGTGGCGGGACATAGCGGTGTTCAAGGTAATGCACTGGTTGACGAATTGGTAGACCACATTTGACCGCAGCTACGTATAGGAGGGAGAAAGGAGTAATGAACCCTGGTTAGGTTGATAACAGGATAAAATCTATAGAGATCCTAGGAGGATGAGAATAGCACAATGAAATATATTTGGGTCAAATGTATTGAGAATGGAAAACGTTCGCCAAACTTCTCAGATTCATAAAAGAGTTTGGAAGATTTGTCGAGCAGAAGTCCCATTCCTAACTTTTTCCGTTTCTTTTCCCCCTATCCCTTTTTCCTTTCTTTCTTCTCAGGAAAGTTAAATTTTTTATTTATCTTATTTTTTTTTTTAAAGGAAAATTTAACTGGATCACTGTTTATATGTAAATAAATATTTCTTTCACGTATGACTTTTAAATCGAACCAACAATGCACCGTAAAACTCTACAGTTTTGACTGAGATATAATTGCTAATACAGAAAGCCCTACACACTCTCACCATACATTCACTTTCGCCCTTAGATTTTTACACGGACAACGTCTTTTGGTATGCAAAGTCAGTCAATCGACAAATCAAGTATTTTGAACCTAACTTCATTCAATAAACCAGCAGGGGGCTTCATTATGGCAAATTCCCAACCTCACTGTTATATTTAATGCAGATTTTCAAGCATTCAATAATGCATGCAACAAATCACAAGGCATAAATATCAAAATCAAAGCTTACCCATAAATGGCCACAAATGTATATACATTAGGGTGGTTCATGACTTAAATAATTAAAGACGGATTTTTAATGCCAAATTAGCCAAATCGAAAAACAATAATATCTCTATTTTTTTATAAAATGGGGAAAACATTTTTTTTTAGAAATTATATTAAATCATTGAAAATCAATACTTTCCAATCGATAAACTTTGTTTGTCATCAGGATACTTCAAGTATCAAACTATTTATTTAACCTTGTTTTAATATTAGCTATTTTTGATGGTCCAAATAATTTCCAAGAGAATTTAAAAAATGTGCAATGTATTGTCAATATATTATTAATTATTAAAATATTATCATTTCTACATATATCCCTTGAAAATCAATATTTTTCAATCGGCAAGCTCTGTAGCTCTTCAAGATACTTCAAAGAATAATACCTAATTTTTTCTTTAACCGTGCTTTAGTATTAGCTAATTTTTATGAGTCACCATTATACCAAAAAAAATTATTAAAATTGCCAATGTATTTTATATGGGAATAGAATTACCATTTCTAGTATAGATCTCTTGAAAATCAAACTCCGGCCTTCTTCAAGATAATTAAAAGGACAATATCCAAAATTCTAAAATGAACTAAATACGAAATAGTTAATATTAAACTATGGTTAAATAACGAATTGGTTACTTTTTTTTGTTTTTCCAACAGAGTGAAAAGTTGATGATCTCGAACGAAGAGAACGAAAAATATTGATTTTCAAAGATTCTATGCCATTGCTGAAAAATTGTTTTCCTCCATTTTATAAAAAAAAACGGGAGTATAACATTAAAAATACGATTTTACGCGGACTTCTCTCGCACTTAAGTAGTAGTGATAAATTTTGTGCGTATGTTTCGATTTTGGAAGTTTGAGGGACTTCTAATTTTTTTTTAGATATATTTACATAGTATAACGAGAGGAAATAAAAGTATTAAAATTCAGTATTTACTTTTGTTTTGGACCACCCTAATCTACATGCATTAATACAGTATTGTTCATATCATAAGCCACAAAATGCAATGTAATAGGTTTATTGATTTATTTTAAATATTTTTTTTTTACTACAACACATTGTATATAATAAATTGTATTAATAAATGTGCCAAAATTTTTACAAAATTCATAGAAAATTATCAAATTAAAAAATCAACCACTTGAAACTTTCACTTTGTTGTAGAAAAATTAAATGGTATATTAAACTGCATACCTGAAACGTTTTTTTTTAAATTCTGATTAAAAGGTATGGAAACTTTATTACAATTTTCTGGAATCCGATAAGTTTTGGTGAATTTCGTTAAAAGTTTGAAATGTTTATTTATACAGTTTATGTTTAAATTAATCTAAATCTTTTAACCACGAAATTTATTTCTAAAAAGTACTTTAATTTAGATGATAATATTCTTAAAAGGTTTTTTGGTTAGGACTTTTTTCGGATTAGTCATTTTAATAAAAAATATATAGTATGTAAATAAAGATAAAGTAAAATAAACAAAACGTAAAATATTACAGAACGAATGTAAAGATATTTAGTTTGTATTAATTATTAGTAAGTCATTTTTAGAAAACAATTTTTTTTAATTTTTTCCATGCTCAAATTCAATGATGTAAAACATATGTTTCTTTCAAAAATCGTTTTTAACTAAATACAATTTTAACTAAACAAATTTTGAAGCTATGCTTAAAATACAAAAAACTTGGAAAAGCTAACAAAAATAGTTTACTTCTTAAACTTCTTCGGCTATTCTTTTAAAGGTATTTGATAAGTTTTTTCCATTATTTGCTGCATTAATCAGCATAAGTGAAACCCATCACTTTGTATGTACCTAGGATCTCCAATGTATGATTTTAAATTACACTTTCTTACAAATGTCCCATAGGGTAACGCTTTGCCCAAGGCGAATTCACATCAGGTGGTGTTATACGTACAAAAAAAAATTTACACTAACAAATTGTACGCACAATGACTTTATGATTTACAACAAACACATCATTTTGACATTACGTTTACCAAGCGAATTCAATCAGCTGTTGGATCAACTTCACTTTACATGAATTCGCCTTGGTTATGCCAAATGTCCACATCTGTGGAAATGTCAATAGTCGGATTTTTAATAAAAAAAAAAGAGTAGAAATGGTATTATCCTTACCTTTTGTATCATAAACTTTGACATTTTAAAAATTATATAATAGGGTTGTCATATATTAATAAATTAAATACGGTAAGGTTCATTTGGAAAACTTTTATCATTCAAATTAAAGTTTATAGAAATAATTTGTTGAACAAAATTATTAAAAATAAAAAAATTAAGCATAAGCGTATTATATTGCCCTTTGTTGCTTATCATATGAACATTACTGTATTTATACCCTCCCATGGCCTTTCATGACGGCAAGCGTGGGTGGGTGAGGGTGTGAAGGGAGTGCTAAAAGCACGCGTTATGTTTGGAAGCATGTCATGCGATGAATCTCATATGCAAATATATCAGCCAATCAATCATTTACAGTAGCTGTTGCAATAAAAATAGCAACAATAACAACAATCACAATCGGCGAACAGCCAACGTATGCGACAGTGATGGGGTAAAAATGTAATCACAGCAAAGTGCAATGCGACCGACCGACTGTACATGGGCATTAACATAAAATAACAAAAGCTGCAAATGACACATTGCTGTGCAACAGCCAGCCGCCCCCACCTCCTCTTGGCTATGCAACACCACACCGATGCAACTGCCGGCGCAGTGGTCCGCAAGAGTAGGCAAAATGTTGCGAAAACAGACGCAAATGCATCCGGACACAGCGGAGTGAGTAAACGTGTGTGTGTGTGTGTATGTGTGCATGTGTGTGCGTGTGTGGGTGCAAGTGATGTGAGTGATGGACTTGAGGGAATTTAACTGATTCGTTGGTTGAGTTGACGCAGTTGCAAAGGTGCCTTAAGTCCGTTGTTATTGTGGTAGCTGAAGTCAAGCCACAAACGAAGTCAACCGTACAACGAGAAAACAGCAACAATGAAATAGAGTAACAGCAATAACCGCCACCACCGCCACCACCGCCACCATTACTGTTGCATCAATGCCAACGCAAATATGGGCTAATTGTGAATACTCGCGTTGGTGGCGTTGTTGGCGGCGGTGCATAGCGAGGGATCCACGAAAGTCGTGTTGATAGGTTTCAAGCGCCAAGCGTGCTGCCTTTACAAACAAGCCGATATTCGTGCTGCAAGCGCCACAGGGTCTTTTTCTCAGAGTCCGCTGCATTTGCAATTGACGATGGAAAGGCACGCCACATAGACGTAACACTCTTGACGTCACCTTCGCCGACGCCTTCCTTTTCACCTCACGCCACACATCAAATCACTCATTCACTTGCCTGCTCAATTAGTCCATCACAAAGTCGCTGTGTGGTGATGCCCATTTAGGTGCAGTAGTACAACAACTACAAGTATCATCGGGCACAGGATTTGCATACATACATATGTGGCGTATGCAAGACGTAGTGCACTAGCAATGAATCCATCATTCGCGCCTCAGCGATCGTAAATAGTTGCCTCCCTACTTCCTCTAGTCATTTTAAATTGGCATCGCGACTCGCAATTCATGCAAACCAGCGGTGTAGCTAGAGGGTGGCGAGGATAAAATCCCTCCAAGAGTGAATTCCTATTTGGTAAAACATTTTACTTGCATACGTAACTGGCATTGGTTTTAAAATGAACTAAAGCAAGTTAAGAAGATACAAATTTCGGGTGAAACCGAAACTTAAACACCCGGCGCAGGTTTTTATTTCCACAAAATAGTACTTGTTATATGCCAAAAATTTTTCTTTAATACTCTTTATTTCGAAAAGATCTTCTTTCAGATGCAGGCCAGATATTTTCTTCGCAAAATAATATATATTCGACATGTTAATACCGGCCGTAAGCCGCAATTTGATTAACGAGATATTTTGTGAGCTGTCAGTGTTGGGGCAGACTCAAGATAAACCTGTTAGAAAGTTCCCATCTGTCAAGTTCCGCCATACAGTTACCTACAAAAGACGTTACCTACAAAAGCGACCAGACCGAAATCCTTGCTACTTAGCACAACTGCGCTCATAGATCAGCAGGGGAAAGCACGTTGGAAGTTATAAATGATTCTTACTTTCCTAACATCCACAAAGGCTGCAAAGAGATCGTTCTAATATCTGTTTTCTGCAAAATATGTCTTGAAGCTAAGTATCAACGCCATCTCTCAATCCCTACAATATTTGAAATTCTATATTTTGATATACATATATTCAAAAGAATCATTGCTTAACATTCTGCGATAAATTTTTCTAGTTTCACCTGCAAACTCTAGGTCGATACATAGTAGATGTGAAAGGATCGATGCTGCAAGTTATGAATTTTTTCAATGGGACATCAACGGTGGTGTGTGACAATGAAAAATCTTTTCATTCGGAACAAATAAAATATTTTCTAAAGGACTCACATTCGCTACACTTTCATAGCAGCTCTAACGAACAAAATAAATGGATTTTATTAATTTGAATAAAAACTGAAGGAAACTGTTATGATTTTAACGTGCAACGCCCATTTTCTAAAATTCTCTTTTTTACGCATTTCTTAAAAAATAATTAAATAATTAAACTCATCGTTGCAAATTTTAAGGATACGATTTAATAAAAGGACAAGTTGTTTGATTATTTTGTATGCCTTTATATGAGAGGCGTGCATTTCTTTCTGATTTCAATAATGTCTAAAATTACGATTTCCTAATTCAAATACAAAATATTTACCAAATATTGTAAAGTTTAATACAGTAGTTTCAGATACTCGTGTACTTATTCATTTCTCCAACCCAACGCTATATATCATTTGGACAAATTATCTTATATAGCTACAGAAATATTGATTTTTTTTTTATTTTCGCAAAACGGCGTAAAGTGGTTGCGATTAATATCCGATTTGGGTCATATCCAAGAGCATTGTGTGTACCAAGATTCCCGCGGTGCCATTAAAAATCATCTGCCATTCGGAGTAGGCGGAAACTGTATGCCCCTCAATTTTTGGTACAACAAACAAAAACGCAAACCAAAAAGACAGTCCGACAAAACATTGAGGTTACCCCCAAAGGCAATTAAAAAAATCTTTTTTTTTATTGCTTAAATCGTTCTAGAATATCGTGTCAAAGTTTCAACAGCCAATTCTCGAAATTGTGGAAGAGATTCTTCTCAGCAGTGTTGGCGCCGAACTCGCCGAGCTCATGACAGCAAATTTTATACGAGTTTTCTTCGAAACCATATTATTCAAAATTGTGTAAAAAAACCCAAGTGAACCGAATTTCAACACTAATTTTAAAAAGCATACAAAAATTTTTCTGTTCTACAGGTCCCAAAAACAAATCATCAAAAAGGGTCTATTTGACTGCAAATATAACGAAATTTTTTATCAAAATGTTTTTTTTTTTTGGAGCCTGTTTTGAAGGGTCATTTCCTAATTTTTTTATTTATTATAACAATAAATTGTTATTTTACTTTAAAGCTATAGTTACAAAGGACTTAGCTTTTTATTGGGTTAATTTGCAAATATCGCAAATATTTTAGTCTATTTACGAAAAATATATGTTGAGTAAGAATAGTATATTGGTTTTGTTGATTTCAGATGAAAATCGCGGCCAGCATTGCTTACGCCATTTAATTTTCAATTTTTACTTTTGTAAAAAATGTAAATGTGTTTTTTTCAATTGTTTTCAAAAAGTTTCTTGTTTTCTCGTACGCATGTCGGCATCATTCGTGCCTTCACCACAGGTATCAGTCTAAATAAATATTATATTTATTTTAAAAGAACAGTCTTCATTTCCTTGCAAATTAACTGCAAAAGATACATTTTTTCCATCTAAGTGTACTTCTCTCCTTAAGTACTGGTAGGAACTGCTAAAAACGATAACCCAAATTGTATTTTTATTTTGCATTATTTACATATTTTGAAAAATTCAAAAATACTAAAACACATTTTTAGGGATTTTAAAACTAAATTTATTGAATAAATATTTATCTATTAGAGTGGAAATGTTTTTCCTTAGGCCCTGTCATAGACAACTATGTATGACGCACTATAGGCTTAGTGAAACACAATTTAATTCTAAAAATTTAACGAATAGGGGTATTCACTGTGTGGAATACATCGCACCGATGATTTAAGTTAACACAGTATCCTTTATCATTTCCCCTTCCGAGAATTTTGGCGATGCCACTGATGTGAAACCAAATAAATAGCTGCATTGCTGTTGTGGTTCGCCCTCATTCGATTTGATGATATCTATCAAAAATGAAATTTCATTGGCAAAACACTATCACAACACAATACCAAAACAGCCAACGTTATTAGCGCCAGCATAATGCGTGTATGTGACTACGAGAGTGGATCAATAGGATCTGTAGTTTGAAGTGAGGAACATAAATTTGCGGAAAGATATTTAACATTTCACAATAGTCCACTTTCAGCTAGATTTCTCTGATTTTTCTCCATAGGTAGCGTTTTTGTTAGACAGAAAGTTCCCTAATCCTGCGAACAATTAACAATCGCAAGGAGCTCAGTAGTTCGATTCACTAATATGTTTTAACGATATTCGTTTAGTTAACGCATTTTAACGAAAATTTTAACGATTTTGCTATAGAGCAGTCATTTTTCTAACGATATTCGCTATCGCCGGGTCAGCTGTTGTCGCTAGATAGTCGAGTATCGAAAACTAAACGACCAGAAATATGAAGCTGTTAACTGAATCGAGAAAAGTTATTTTAACTTAAAATAAAACAAGAAAAATGTAATTATAAAAGCTAAACATCCTGGAGCAGAATATAATTTGGGCGTCCGCTACTGTGCGAAGGGAAATGTAGGAAAATTTTGAAAGCGGAAAACCAAAACATATTCTCGATTGTTAAGTTGCATTAATTTATTGAAAATCACTAAATTATAAAAATAAATTCAAACCAATTCCAAAAACTATATACAGGTAATTTAGAATATCTCTGGAGCCGTGGTTAATGACTCCCCCACCAATTCAACCATAGCGGGTCCGAAATTCCGCTGCAATGGAACTTTGCGCTGTGATCGCAACCCAGTTGAGAGATGTTTTGGTATTTTGAAAGGAACATCGCGCGGCGTAGGCATAGTCGACGCCATTCTATAGCAATATGTATATAAAAATAATGATAAATATTTATAGTTTGAAACAAACTAATACTTTATTTTACTTCCGATTAAATATATTCATATTCATTGTTATTCTTTTTTTTCTATTCACTTATTTTGACATTTCTATTATTTTATATAAGATGTCACTTATTTTGACATTTAGCTTGATAAAGTTGCTACTCTTTATGATTTATACGAAAATGCAGCTGTTGAGTTTCTTTAAGAATAAGTTAGTGAATCGTAACGATTGTTACCGAAAACGACAAATATTTCGACAAAAATTGCGATTGACGGATCGTTTGCGAACCGCATCACAATTTATGGAATATGACAGATTAAAGTGCTACTCGTAAGACGATTCATTTATAAAACTATTGTTGAGCTTTTCTTTTCATTTCATTTTTATTTTGTTAATTTTTTTTAAAAGATTTCTTGTTTTAAATTTCAAAAATGCAATAGATCCTCCATCTTGGCTTTCCTCGGTTTCAATTCATCAGAAGAAGAGCGCAGCCTCGTCCGCTCCTTGGCCTTTGGCCGAAATACGCATTAGGATTGGGTTTGTTAACAATTTCGAACTGTGGAAATTTAGGTTACAATAAACATATATATTTTTTTATTCCAGATGGCAAAAAGTTAAATATTTCATTTCAAAGACCTTATCGGTTCAGCCTCATAGAAATATACGACTACATCTGTATTTACTCGTTTATGTTTGTATGCATGTGACCGTGCATTTATGCCAATCAAAATCACCACAACTTGCGCAAACTATGTGTGGAATTATGATTCATAACAATGCCATGATGAGTGGCTGCTCACCCTCATGGCAATAAGTAGGCCCACATATATCTTCCGCGCCAATTCCTCTGCTTTCACAGCATTTGGCTTATGGTCTGGCCATTCTTCAATTGAATTGAATTAATTTCGCGATGCCAAGCGCGTGATGAATGTTCAAATCGGCTGACCGACCACTGAGCCTCTTAACTATCCACATTTGTTGGGTGAGAGTTTTTGTTGCTGCGCATGCGCTTTGTCCATTAATCGCTAGCAGACTGGACTATGTTGAGTTGTGAAGGCTATTATGTCTATCTGTTTAGAATATGAATTCAAAATTTTTGCAAACATTTCAAAACACATTTATTCCTTTTATGAATTTGTGGTTTCTAGAGTAGCATTTGCTAAAGGTTTCACGTACCTGATTTAAGTATTTTACGTACGTTTGTCCAAATTTGTTTCAGACATGTGGCACTAACTATGCGAATTTTGGACATAAATGGTTGAATTTTTCGTAGAAAAATTTATAAAAATCACCACATAGAGCTAATTTATGTATAAGTACCTAGGTAGATAATTGGATTAAAATATTCTCGTTGACTTTCGTCACAAATCGATCGATTACAATGAGGGTCATCACAATTTTGACATACATATTTCGATTTGACGCCAATGGTCGTCGAAGCCGACGTCCGAGGTCACATACACTTCGAGCGGTAGAAGAGCGTCGAATCCAGCATCCAAGGCCGTATCCGTGTCCGTTGGGGTGGGAGTTGAAATCGAAACCGCTTCGCACTCTCGCTGTAGCTAGTGCCAGCAAGGGCTTATCGCCCACCATCCTGGGTTATTTGGAAACTCCTGCGAGAGGGGACCAAAGGAATCCTAAACGGCACGTGCCCCTTCGCAAGAGGGCCTGCTCAGATTGCCGCATGGCCACTAAAATCATGTAATGCTTCAGTGGTCAGAATGTGAATTAGATAACCGAGAAGCAAACTGAAACACTCAAGTAGCTCACGAAAGTGCTGGAGGACGCTTCGGTTGCGGCCACGGAGATGGGGTCGAGGAGGACTGATGAACCTCGGTCTGTCGCGACAGGTCTGGGGAGAAGGAAACGTCCAGCAAACGACCAAGGACGGACGGTGCACCTAAATCTTTCAGCGAAAGAGGTGAACTGAATATTTTTAGGTGTGGTTGACCGGCGTTGGGAGAATGGCGCTATTTCCGCCGAAGAGTGGAAATGCGTTGCAACAGTCATTTCTTCGCTCTTTATGAGAGTTATGAAGGAGAACCCGAGGCCGCCGCCGCGGTGCAAATGTGCTGCGTGGCTGTATGGCTCCTACAAATGAATTGCCGGTCCGCAAGGCTATACCAGGCGGCAGCGGCTCTGGTTCGGGAGGTATGGAAGGGGGCCATGCTGACGCCCGCGGAGAAGAAGGACTTACCCTTAAAAGAGGACGTTTTAGAAAATTAAGACAACACCTCTTTCAATGCTAACATTCTTGAATTCATTTTAATGTCGCTTATGTAATTGTAACAAAAGAAATTTATATGTATTTAAAGGAATATGAAAATTAATTAATTAAACTGTTGCTTCGCTTCACGCCGAATAATTCTACCAACTGCTTTCTTCTCGTTCGTCTTTATCGGGTTGCCGATCACTCTTCGTTAGGGTCGCATTTGAATGTATTTTGCAAAGGTAACGCAGAATTGTATTTTATTGTCTTTTATTCGGCCAATCCTGATTATTGGAGGCGCCCCCGTCTCCGTCGCTTTCGTCGCCAAACCCATCGAAATTCGGTAACTGGCACCACGGCTTAAGTTTATCTGACGCAAAAATCGATGTGTAATGCCTCTGCTTACGTTTTGACCCTGGCAAATCTTCAATAAGATATCGGTCGTTACCAATTACCTTCGTTATTATGAATGGCCCTTTAAACAGTGGTTCCAATTTACGAGAACCGCCCGTAGTTGCCGGTTCATTATGCGCAACAACCAGATCGCCAATATCATATTGAGTTGGCTTTCGATGTTTGTCGTCGAACGTCTTTTTCGCCTTCTCTCGCTGTAAATTTACCCGTTGAGCTGCACATGTTTGAATTTCTTTAATCTCGTCGTCGTTAAGGACTTCGTCTCGATGTAATGCCAAAATAAGTTTGTTTTGAAGGATGTCTCGTGGTTTAAAGCTAAGGAGAAGTTCTTGTGGTGTACGCTGCGTCGTTTTGTTCTTCGTTGTATTAATCGCCCATTGTATACCCCTTAGTTGATCGTCCCAATTTTTGTCATCGCTGGTTGACGGAAGTAGCATACTCAAAATGGTTCTGTTGGTACGCTCAGCATGCCCATTTGCTCGCGGTGTTCGCACAGCATTTAAAATGTGCTTTACGTCGTTCACGCTACAATACTGCTTGAAATCATGTGAAGTGAACGCGGTTCCGCGGTCAGTTATTATACGCGCCGGAACTCCGAAATAGCTGCTTACCTCGTTTAAGAGTAATATTACGTGTCGTGTCGCTGTACTTCTAACGGCTCGTGCTACCGTGAATTTGGTAAAAGCGTCTACCAAAACTATTATATGCTCATTATGTTTCTTACTGCGGGGAAAGGGACCAAGGTGATCAAGATGTACTGTCTTGAACGGTACAGGCTCTATTTCATCAAAGTGATACTCTCCCTCCGTCTTGCCGCCTCGCTGTTTATTATACGCGCATTCTATACAAGATTTTATATATGACTTGATGAAGTTACGCATACGGGGAAACCAAAAGTACTTCTGCGCCTCTTCGAGTGTTTTTTCGGTGCTAAGATGCTTAATTTTCTCATGTATATTTTGAATAATTCTGTACCGCATAGTCTTTGGCACAACCCATAACTTTTTACCTTTCTCTTTACGGTAAAGTCGACCATCTTCAATTTTGTATTCTTCACCTGCAATTCTGTCACCACGCGATAGTTTCTCAATAATGTCGCGTATTTTAGGATCTTGAAGCTGCATACTGTATACCCAGTCACCTATGTCTAGAGATGTCTTTGCAATTTTTAGGGAAGCAGTATCTACATCTTTGCTGTCTTCGTACGGCATTCGACTAAGAAAATCAACATGTTCCATGCGTTGGCCTGGTCGATGCTCTAACTTAACCAAAAAATCTTGGATTCGTAACCACCAACGTGCAATTCTGGGTATGAGCTCTCTTTTATGCATTGCTGTAGTTACTGCGTTGCAGTCCGTCACAACCGTAATTTCTTTACCTTGCACATAATATCGGAATCTTTCTAAACTGCCTACAACCGCTAACGTCTCAAGCTCGTAGCTATGGAATTTTCGTTCGCTATCTGTTGTTGACCTACTATAATAAGCGACAGGTTTCCAGTCACCTCCATCTCGCTGCAAAAGTACCCCTGCGATGCCGACAGAGCTGGCATCCGTGTGAATCTGATGGTCTGCCTCAACCCTGTACCCTGTCATAACCGGTTTTGTTGTTAGAGCTCGCTTCAATGCATGAAAAGCTTCTTCTTGTTGATCAGCCCACTCGAATACTTGTTCTTTACGCAATAGTCTACGTAGAGGTTCACTTATTATCGAGTAACCGGGAACGAACCTTCTGAAATAGCCACTAAGACCAAGAAATCGTCTTACATCCGTCGTCGATTTAGGAGTTGAAAAATTATCTACCGCTGCTGTTTTTACGCTGCCGGGACTTATGCCATCTGGGTGGAGTTGATGTCCCAAAAACTCAATTGATTGCTTAAAAAACTCGCATTTATTTAAATTTAGTGTTAGATTCATTTTGCGTAAAGCCTGGAGAACACGCGTTAACTTTTCGTTCATCTCACCCAAATCAGTACTTCCCACCAATATGTCATCCATATAATGGATCATATCGCCAGGTTGAGTTAGTTCTTTGATATTCTGCATTAGGCGTTGGAATACTGCTGGCGCATTCCGCAACCCGAACGGCATCCGCTTAAATTGGAATAAGCCGTCGGTTGTTATAAAAGCGGTATATTTACGACACCCTTCTTCGATTGGCACTTGATAGTAACCACTGTTCATGTCTAAAACTGAAAAATATTTAAATTTCATGGCCTCGCTCAACCTTTCTTCAATATTCGGAGTGGGGTAAATTTCTTTCTCGGTGTACTGGTTTAATCGTCGATAATCAACGCAAAGACGTTCACCACCTGTTTTCTTTTTAACTAGTATAATTGGACTTGCGTATTCTGATTCGGATTTTTCAATTATGTCGCAAGCCAGGAGTTCGTCAATCATCTCTGCCATTATATGCTTTTTTGGTTCCGGTACTCTATAGGGTTTTTGTGCTATTGGAACTTTAGTTGTCAATTCGATCTTCATTTCTATTGCATTTGTTAATCCGATGTCACTAAGCTTTTCAGCGAAAACGTCTGTATACTTTCCCAACAATCTCTGCAAGTCATCTTTAACATTGGCATCGTGAAGACTACATACAATATCGCCCGAATTAATAGATGCATATTGAGATTCTACCTTAACCACCTGCGAGGAAAACGTCAAGTTGTCGCTTTTTATTTCTGCGACTACGCTTTCATTTTCAAATACATCCTGCCCCAAAAGAATATCCGTCGTCAGCATATGGTCGTCAACAATTAAAAGGTTTACATTAAAAGCAAGGTCATCAATTACTATATCGGCTTCTATCTTTTCTGTTAGCATGCATTTACCACCGCAGATACCTTTAATTTCCATTGAGCACTGATGTCGTCTCGTATTCATATTATCTACTACTGAACGTCTTATAAGGCTACACTCGCTACCAGTATCTACGAATGCTACCAATGACTTACCACTGAGAGTAATTATTTTCTCGCAAAAGTTCTTTAACGGTTGACACTGTGCGCGCTTAATGTTTGCTTTTTGCCCACAGTTCTCAGGCTCACCATTACCATGGAATTTGTTGCAGTCTTTACATCGTCGTTGCCGTCTCGGTTTTGGACAATTTCGCGCGATATGCCCATTTTCGTTACAGTTGTAGCACGTTACAATTTTCTTTTCCACTGCACCTTGATTCGTGTCTTTTACATTATTCATATATTGTTTATTCACGTATTCGTTTTTAATATTTTTCATCATCGATAAATTTTGCAAATAGTTTTCAACCGTCTCACGCATATCTTTTATTGTATTAAACCGAATAGCCGCGATTGCAGTTTGCAAGTCACGGTGTTTTAGTCCGTCCCGAATATATTTTATTGTTGCCTTTTCGCTAAGTTTATAACGTCGACCTAGTCCACTCATACGAAAACAGTAATCTAAAATCTTTTCGTTTTGTTTGCGCGTCGTACTTGCCATTTATGATGCACTTGAGCTTCATTTAACTCATAGCCAAATTCGCTTTGCAAATCATTTGCCAATGCACTCCAATTAGTATAAAAAGTGGGAGCTGCATCTAGCCACATTCGCGCTACACCTTTTAATTTGCTATAAATAGCTAAAAGCAAACACTTTTCGTCCCATTCATATGCGTTTATAGCACTGTTTACACGATCTATAAATTGTTCTACTGTCAATGAATTTTCGTCTGTGGGGTTAAATTCGGGAATAGTTTCCGCAATTATCTTCACGCTTGCATTTTGACCCACTGTACTCTGTGTCGAAATAACAACACGATCATCTGTGACCGTATTTTCATTTAACTGCGTTTGGCCAGCCAACCTTTGCATAACACCCATCATATTTTCCAATAAGCCCCGCAACTCATCTACTTGGCTTTGCAAATTGGATTCAGAATTTTCTAATTCCACCTCATCACATCTTAAAAACTCACTCAACCGTATTACAAGTTCTGCTTTTGTTCCTGTTGTTGACAAGTCATGCCTACGTAGCTGCTCCTTCAGCTCGTCAACTTTCAAATTAGAAATTTTCATTTTGTATTTTGCTTTTACTTTTTTTAAATTTATTTTTTTACTTTGCTTTGATTCTGATTAGAAAAATCACTCACGCTCGTCTATTCTCTCTAATTTCTCACAACAATTAAACTGCACTCGTTAATTGGTAATCGTTAATATAAATATTTTCTTTTTGCTTTTCGTTGATTTCTGACAACTATACTACATTTGTCACAACGCAATATTCTCTTTACTTTTCGTTTTTATCAACCGATCGTCCATTCGTACGCCGATTTCGTTCACAACTTACATTTGAATTGCAACTGTCACTATATTTCGCTTGTTTATTCTTCTCTCTCTTACATACATACGCTCGTTCGTTTGTATGTGTGTTTACTTATTGTTGCCACACGATCGTCCATTCGTCCGATTGTTTCTTTACAACAACAGTACACTTTCAAACGCAACAGTCGCTTTGTGTTTGTCCTGTCTCGCTTTTCTCGAATGCTCGTCCATTCGTACGTGCACCCGATAACAACAACAACACACACTTCAATTGCTACAGCCGGTGTATTTTCTTTGCTTACTTTTTCGAAGCTTTCAAACGCTCGTCCATTCGTACGCTCGCCTGCTTGCTACGAAATTTCACAATTCAACATAAGCACCGACGCAGTGCTTTAATTATTCTGCTCTTTGCCACATTCACGTTTGTATACGACAAAATATCAGTTTTCATTGTTCACAACTTTCACTGTTCATGCGCGTGAGTTTCGTCTCACTTCTGAACTAAAAGAGGACGTTTTAGAAAATTAAGACAACACCTCTTTCAATGCTAACATTCTTGAATTCATTTAAATGTCGCTTATGTAATTGTAACAAAAGAAATTTATATGTATTTAAAGGAATATGAAAATTAATTAATTAAACTGTTGCTTCGCTTCACGCCGAATAATTCTACCAACTGCTTTCTTCTCGTTCGTCTTTATCGGGTTGCCGATCACTCTTCGTTAGGGTCGCATTTGAATGTATTTTGCAAAGGTAACGCAGAATTGTATTTTATTGTCTTTTACCCTTCTGTCTACGGGCTCGAGTATGGAATGAGAAGTCTGAGGGACCTCATCGGCACTGTCATATATGGAAAAAATCGACGGCCACCTTGCGAATCAACCAAATATGACACTTTACAAAATTTTGTGAACTTGAAAGTTTTCGATGTATCAATATTTGTACCATAAATCCTTTTACTAGATTTCATAAGTGTTTTAAACTACCCAGCAGCGCAAAATGTAGCTTATAATACAGTCGAAAAATTTCTCTACTAATTACTGAAAGTCTAGACAAAAGCGACTCAGCTTTTTTGAAAATTAGCTAGACTCATAATACACAATTTTTTCGACTCGAACGTAATCTGTCGAGTCGGTTTCTTATTAAAATAATTCCATTCACTGAAATAATATAAATACACATTGAATACGAGCTTCGTATGTTGGTGATCTAAGTATGTATTAGATATATTTCGAATGTTAAATGAATCGGTTCACAAAAAAACGATTTTTGAGTTTTGTAAATAATTAAAAAAAAACACAATAAAATGTACTTGAAAGTCTCTTCTATTTGTCAGTGCAAGCTCCATCAAGCTCCAATTTTTTTCGGAGATTTGCCCGAACAGACTCAATGCCAGAAATTTCAATTTTATATCTACATATCTCTTGTATGTAGATTAACAGTATCCTACGAAAGTTTCGAATGGACTTATGTCTACATATGTAACTATAATTGTGTCTGTTAACTTTTTAATTGCTTTCTAAAATACCCAAGTCAATGGAAAGCAGAAAAACGGAAACTACAAACACTTGAACTAATTTCCATTCTAATTGTATCCAATATACGTTCACAGTAAAAAAGTATACCGGAGTTATAAAACACGCAATTTGAATAATGAATTTTCGCAAAAGAAAAAACGTGACATAAAATAGAAATTAGCTAACCAAACACAAAAAAAAATAAATATTAATTTCAGAACGACGCCACTTGCAGGTGTAAATCTTATATTATCACAATCTCCATAGCATCGTTACGGCATTTAGCTAAGAGTGACTAATTTAATGGCATGAATCAGAGCTGGAGTAAAAACAAAGAACAACTCTCCCTTACTCTAAACGAAAAGTCGACTTACTCAGTGTGCCAATGAGAGATATGTGCGGTTGTAATTCATTACCATTACCATGTACTCGTAATTAGGTGATTTGCATTCAAACGCCCGTGCCGCAAACGAACGTAGTGCCACAAATAAATGTGGCACAATGTCAAGCCATACAAGGTAAAGTGAAATAAAGTATGTAGCTACGTAAAAAGAATCTAGAAGGACGAAATAGCTACTATGCTCCAAGCAAATGTTTAATTGAAAAAGCAACCCAAAGCGAAGAAAACAAAACTGTCAGACGAGTACTGTGTACATAGATATTGCGAAACCTTGGTAAATAATATTAAGGGAAAATTTTTCAAACGATATACGTTGACGCGCTTCACTTGGCCATTGGATGCATAACCAGTTACGTACAATAGGGTGACCCAAAAAAAAAAGAGCAAGTAAAGTCGGAGGTTGAATGCTGTCCTCCATATTTTTTGTTCATTTTTGAAATCAAAAATATTCAGAGGGCGCTCAAAGCACTCAAAATCTACCATGTATTTTATATGGGGTAAAAATACTTTTTCGCAGAAATGGTTTCTCCGCCTGATACTTTAAAGGATAAATGATGTCAAATTATATATTTAATATGAAATATTTTGTATGGATAAACTTTAAATTTGTTTTTTTTTTTTAAATGTTTGGGTTTCCATAAAAAAGTTAATATAAGGCCCGTTTCATCGTTTTATCCAACTCGTATAAAATTTGCTTTAGTTGCAAAAGCAACCCTCTTTATTTAGTGCTACGTAAGAACAGAAAATAGTTGTGCTGGCAAATTTTAGGTTGATATAAATAGTTATATATTTAAAACTAGTTTGCCAGAAAACGGACTAAATGTTAAACTGAAATTTCCCATATATTTTCATAGAGCTCATTCACAATAGAGTCATTTTTTCACTTCCCAACACTGCTTCCTAGTTCAGATATAATTTTACCCACTCAGCTCAACTCGCTTATTTTTCCGAGTTACTGTTGTTGCTTTACATGCATTTCGTTATTCTACCAAGTGTTATTTTGCAAGTCCGTTACAAAGAAAGGGATTTTATTAAAACATTAAATACAAAAATTGTATGAAGTCCGTTAAAGTGAAACAGAGTTTGACGATTGAAAAATATGGATTTTCAAAAATTCTATATAATCTTTATCAAATTTTTTCCATATAAAAAATTTGAAAAGCTTTGATCGCTTTCATCGACCTCTTAATATTTTCTTCAACATCGAACAATCCAAAGGGGTGAGAGCATTAAAATTCCGATTGTACCACCCTAATGTATATACATACATACTTCTGTAACTAACCGGCGGTCAGGTAGATCTTGAGCCAGACTTTACACCAGATAAGCGTTATGCGTGCGGTGGTGGAGCGACGTGACAGCAAATGAAATATCAAAAGTGCAAAGAATAGCGAACAAAAAAAAACAAGAAATATCCTCAAATATGAATATTAAATACGGCACTTTGTGGTTAATTACAAGGAAAAAAATTATGAAATGTTAAAAAGAGCGGAAAAGAAGGTTACAACAACATAGCAGCGGCAGGCGAAAATGAAGTAGAAAAAGCCAGAGATAACGGTGGCGATGATCTCGACTAAGAATGCACGAATAACTGTAAGGTATGTAATATTGTAGGTGGGGGGGAAAAAATATATAGTACAGAGAAGCAAAAACTAGCGAAATTGAAATGCTCGTAGCCAAGTTTTGTGGTCAGCCATGTTAGCATAATTTATGCACGAGCGGATATCATTGCCACAGTGCCACTGCGCAGCGGTGTTTACTTACAAAGATTTTTATACAAATAGTAGATAGCAACGAATAGAAAGAAATACCCAACAAGTCAGCCAGTCAGTCACGCAGACACGCAAGCAGCCAGTCAGCCAGTCAACCAGCCAGTTAATCAGTTAGTTAGTTGGTTAGTTAGTAAGCGTGTTGGTGCAGCGTTAAACCAGCCGCCAGCGTTGAGGATGAATGACGTTTGGGAAAACAAATTACAGCGGGCAAATAAGTAGCAGCGAAGCCAGATAGAGAATAAACAAACAAGTAAATGAGCGACAACAACAAAACACAAACATCAAATGAACGGAATGCAAATGCGAAACAAATTACTGGTGCAACATAACCTAAATGGCGTCATTTAAAGAAGAAGAAAAAATGCTCAGCAAAGGAAAGAAACTAGGATTGCAAGAGTCGGAGGCGAAGAGGAAATAAAGCAGTGCAGCAAAAACAGTGCACTCAATAAATATGGAAATTGCAATGAAAAAATGCTCATTGTAATGAGTGGAGAAGAGGGTGAAAGAAAATGGAAATTAAAAAAACTATATTTATACCAACAGATACATATATAAAAGAAACGGATAGAATGCCAAAAATGAAAATGGTAAGAGAAAATGTTAAAGCAAGACAAATTAGTAAAAAAATATAAAATAAAAGTGAAAATGAAAAAAAAAAATTGTTTTAGATAGCAACATCAGTATTGTGTTAGCAAATGCGAAGAGTGAAAAAAAAAATTTTGTATGTAATATTTCCATAAACGCTCCATTTCTACCAAAATCCTAACCCCAACACTTTAATAGAAATTAAATAAAGAAAAGTAGAGCAGACGAGGTAAAAAGGACTGTAAAAGATTGGCATAATTAAGTAAATTGCTACAACAGTTGAATGAACACATAATGAAATTTTATAAATGAAAGTTTTCAATTATTTTATAAGTTATTTTTGAAATTAATACATCACGTTTTGAGTTTTGGCACTCGTGTGTAACGCATAGGTTAAGTTAGGTTGAGGTGACAGCTGGCAGTGAGCCCGCGCACACAGGCTCGCAATTGGGCCCGTTTGTGATCCCACTTGGAGCCAAATTTTTAACTCTAAGGCAAGTCCCGTTGAACCAATTTGTCGAATCGACGAGCTTGAGCAGCTGACATATTTGCAATGCTGCAATCGCATCTAGGCTATTCAAAAATCCCGCACCTAAGAATTTCTGATACCTCCTACAAAAAGCGGAGTAATTGTTGTGCCTAATTGTTTCTGGCTCTTCTTCATCATAGCAGCTTCTGTAGAAACCATTGTTCAGCGTTCTTCTCTATAGGAATATATATTGTGAGTACTCTTATAGCTATGGATAATTCTCCCCTACTTAGCGAGAGTAATTCTTGGGATTTTCTTATGTCTCATTCGCTTGCCCTAACTCTTGAAGACCGATGAAAGGGATAAGGAAGTACCCCATCTTGCGAGCTCGTCTATTTTTTCGTTGTCTATTAAGCTACAGTGTCCCAGTACTGGTACGAGATGAAAATCGAACTGCCATGCCATCACGTCAAGCGATCTGCGGCAGTTCGCTACTGTATCTCAATTTTTTGTGACTGAGTCAAAGATTTTTAGGTCAACTTAATTATTTGATAAACTTTGTTTGTTGTAATCACAGCAGATTCTAAGATATGTACCGCTTTTTGTATTGCCTTGGGAGACACTACAGCAATCCGGAAGCCGTTATGACGTTTTCGTCCCTAAATGATCAAAGCAAACAACATTTGGCCATAATAGGGATCTAAGCTGCCTTAAAAGGATCAATGTCATGTCTTCTAAAACTGTACAGTGTTTTGGAATGCATCGGTTTTAAATCTAAATTGCCAGAGGGACATACTTAAAATGAAATGACTGCTCGTAAATTGGTTTTGAAGCCAGGTTTAGATCATTTTAGATTTATGGGATGACGAAGAATCTTTCTAAAAAGTCCACGACTACTTTTGACACAAATAAATGTTAAGCGGTTCTACTCCAACTACCAATAGTTGCCTGGTAAACCTTGGCCGACCCTTGGCTTCTTGATCCCAGAAATGCAAGAAATGCTGGGACCCTATCGTAAGAGTGACCCCACCAAACCAAGGCAGAAACTGGGTGATGAGTGACCCTTTTCGACTCAAGGAATCAGTTCAGATCTTTGTGCATACAGCCTATTATTTTGCTTGTTAAAGTTTTCTGTGCAGGCAAAGTCGTTTTATTTTTTGCAAAGCTTATCCGGCGCTTTTCGGGTAAAGGAAAAGCCTGCCCTAAGGAATCTAACAGGTTGCCGCTAAACAATCAGAACCTTATACACAGGTACCGTGATAGTTAAAATTTTTATAAAAAAAAATCGTTATTCAATTGTTATTTTCTGATTTATATTTTTTCTATCGAAAATAATCGTTATTTTTTAATTTTTATTTTTTCGATTAAAAATAATCGTTATTCTTGGATTTTTATTTTTTCGTTGAAGATGAATTGTTATTTTGTGGTTTTTGTTTTTTCGATAAGAGATAATCGTTTTTCTCGGAGTCTTATTTTTTCGATCAAAAATAATCGTTATTCTTGGATTTTCATAAATAATGTCTATTCTTCGGTTTTTATTTTTCGTTCAAGTTTGATCGCTATTTTTATTTCTTATTTTTTCGATCGAAAATAATCGCAATTTTTTAAGTTTTAATTTTCGATAAAAAACAATCTTTATTCTTTGATTTTAAAGTTTTCGATAAAAAATAATCGTTATTTTTTGATTTTTATTTTTTCGATCACAAATAATGGTTCTTCTTGGATTTAAATTTTTTGGATCAAGATTGACCGTTATTTTGTGTTTTTTGTGCTTACATTTTCTCGACCATAAAAAGATAAAATTTAATCGACAAATTGTAAATAACGATTATTTTCACCTGATTAGCTGATTTTAAGCTAAGCCTACCTACCTCCAGCAAGAACAGCTTCGAGAGTTTTGTGGCTTTTATGCCATCGTAGATGGTAGCGCTCAATGTTTGTATTTTTTGTTTTTGTGAATGCGTACCCACGTGCCATATGTAGCCATTAGATTTTCATTTCATGGGTGAACATAAGTAGCGCGCGGTGTACATATATCCCTATACTCATGTGGCATATGGCATGCGGCATATGCAACAAGCAGTGAGGGACACTAAAAAGATGTGTAGCTGAAGAGAAGATTTCATGAAAAAAATAACCAAAATGTGATTCTCTAGCTTACATTCACACTAACCGAAGCAAGAGAAGTAGCAACAAAGTCTCGTCGCTCTTAGCTTGCAGACAGAAGTGAAGCAGCCAAATGTTTAAAAATATACTATACGTGAGTTTAAATGAACGAAAAAACACACACAGAAATGCAAGTTTATATGCGCAGTCGAATGTAGCACAGGCGATTGCGCCGCGAAATATGCAACACACGAAGACATCAAATGCATGTGCAATACATACATATACATATAGTATATATGAAAGTGTGCTTCTGCACTTGTATTGAAAAGTGAGCGCATGTAAGTGAATTCTGCATTCTAAGGCGTCTCATAGGCCATTTCGCCTTTTTTCCTTTGCTTTTGTATGCAAGGAATATCACTGCAATATCGTGGCAACGATTGCAACATTATCATATGGCACGGAAAAGTGAAAATACATGCCACTGCGGCGTGCAAAGCTCACATGTGTTAACACATTTATTTAGATTTTAGACATACAAACCTAGAGACTTCTGAATGCACATTAGCGTAGCTCATGTTTCAAGCAAAAAAAAAGTCGTGTCTACTTTTATTGTTCGTGTGCTAAAAATTAAAAAATTATGTAGTATAACATTTTAATTTTTTATCTATTTTTGCTTTTTATTATTAGCAAAAAAATATCATATACTTTTTTTTATTAAACAAATCTAGTTTATTCCCCGACCCCGAAATTATGTAGTATAACATTTTAATTTTTTATCTATTTTTTTTTATTATAAGCAAACAAATATCATATATTTTTTTTTTTGTTGAAAAAATCTAGTTTATTCCCCGAGTTTAGAATGGCGGTAACGAAGTCATTATCCATTCTTTTGAAAATTCTTCTTAAGCCAGCGATTTCTTTAAAATTTTTAACGCTGGAAGAGAAAGCGCCGTTGCACCATAGTTCTTCAATTATATGGGAGGGAATCCATCTTCACCCGGTACAAAATCACTTGGACAATGGCAAAAGAGCTCGATACACTTACTTGGACTTGTGTTACTCAACATGGCATGCGACTCTGCATTGCTTGATGTTGTGACCACGGATGGAGAAACGTGTACAGAGCGGGCAAATTTTGCGTATATATATATTAGAAATTTGTTGAACATCAAAAGCCGATTCGTCTGAATATGACATTATATCGGGAATCCTCGTATTTTATACCCAAGCGCATTGTTGACCAGGATATTATACATTTGTTTACCTAACGGTTGTTTCTAACAGCATAAAAAACCGATATAAATATAGACATATATACATATATATCAAAATTCTTAGAATTAATAGCGAACTCGATTAAGCCATGTCTGTATGCCCGTCTGTCTGATAACTCGAGTAAATATTGAGCTATCTCAACGACAATTGGTATACACATCGCCTTAATCCAAGGTTGGTATTGCAGATGGGCGAAATCAGACAATAACCACGCCCACATAACGGTGTTTTGTGAAAATTAAAAGAAGACGATATCTCTGTAACCAGTAAAGATAATTTTTGATACATAGGATTGCGTTAAGAAAAGGAATACGCCCACTTTACAAAAAAAAGTTTTATCTCTACTTGACCAAACTCTACCAAATTTGCATTGGATTTCAAGTCAACATGTACAATTTCGAGAATTGTTAAAACAAAAGTTGCATAAGCAGATATACGGAATAAAAATTTTGGTAATAGACGTGGCCCACTTTCGAGCAAATGGGTATATCTCAAAAGCTAAACTTCACCAAATTTTATGCACGCATTGCATTTCAAATCATTAAGCAAATTTTCGAAAATTGTAAAAATCGTACAAAAACCATGCCCATCTCTCATATAACTGTAACACAAAAAACAACCAAAAAATCCGATATCTATTAACTATAAAAGGCGATTTCCTCAAATTTGATAGACAAGATTGAGTTCGAGAATAAAATTCATGGAATCATAAATCTTGGAAATGGCCATGGCATCGGCCACCTTAGAGTTCATATATAGGTATATCTCCGAAACATCTTTGTCAAATTCTACCACATTAAGTACACTTCCCATTTTTAGTCAGAAAGCACAATTTTGAAAATTATAGAAATCATACTAAAGCCAACGGTAATTTACAACAAATAAAATTATTCAACATTTTATTAAATAACGCAGCGCATTCTTTCAAATTTGGTATAAATATATTAAAATTTGGTACAAAGAATTTAATTAGGGAGAAAAATAATTAAAAAGTCAAAATTTTAGAAAATGCGTGTGGTACGTTGTAATTCTAATTATTTCCTTTTGTTGTTATTAAGACATTTTTGTCAATAAAGACATTTTTTTTTAAATATTGAACACTGCTTTTGGGCTTAAAATATTATTTAAAGCTTGATCTAAAGGAACAACAAATAATATGTAGCCTCATATATAAGATCTACATATATATCAAATTTAGGCTTTTTTATTGTAGTAAATATAAAGCGTGACGCAGCCCATGTTTTCCAAAAAGGATACACAATTTGAACTGTAAGACCTATGTATGTATGTATACATATATCCAATTATTATTCTACACCAATTATTATTCTCCACCAAGTAGTTGCGGGGGCGTGGCACCGCTCACTTTCTCAAATTTATATGTTATAATTTCATAGAGATCAATTGAGCACTTTGAACGCGTATTTGTTTTTTGTATATAAGATTAACTTTTTTGATTGGAAACAACAAGTAATGTTTATTTCAAATAAAAACTTGCGCTTGGTATTCAAAGTATGGTTGCGCCCGAACTTAGACTCCTTCTTATTTGTTCTTAAAAAATTGTCACAACCGTTTATTTTCTAACTTTATTTGTTTCGCAATATTAAGAATATAATTCAGATACACAAATTCATTCATTTGACTTGCGATACCGTTTACCGAACTATCGTTAGTTTTCATAGTCTTAATATGATATTATGAAAATCGTGAATTATACCAAATATCTATTAAGATTCGATTCGAAAAACATATGTTTTTATCTTCTTATGCCACATGTGTTACATTAATGCAGATGTTGTGCACTTATTTACATTTGTGCCAGCGCCGAAAAGGGGGCATCCTTTCGGCAATCGTCATTGAAACGCTTCCGCTTTTGGTTTTGAATTCACCGTCAACAGCAGCAGCACTTCTGCTTCATTTCCGCCGCTAGTGCCACCAGAACTTTTGTAGCCTTTCCTGCACTGCAACACCTACGAAATGCTTCTATGGATATGCATTGCATATACGTGCACTCCATCTCCGCTTGCTTTGTTTGCATTTTTATGTTGTTTGCCACATATTTTATTTCCAGCGTGTTGCAGCTGTGCACACAATCTCTGCGCGTTCCCCTCAGGCCTTTGCCAGGCCAAGCGAGTTGGGCTTTCATTTTTTTTTATTCGACGTTCTGATGCAGTGAATTATGAAAATAATGCCAGTGTTAAGCAAAGACTAAACTGAGTACCGCTTTCGGGCAACCCTCTGCCTCCACACACACACGCATGCACTTTTGCAAGTAACCGCTTTGTTTGCTTTGTTTAGCTTCTTTTGTGTACAAGTAAAAGTAAATCTGTGTACTGTGTCCTGCCTCTATTTTACGCTCGCAACCCGCACATAACCTCGCGCTAACCCAACAACACCAAAACACACCCGATCACTCACTCACCAGTGCCCCTTAATCTGTGACCACCCCCTTCCAGCTTTGATGCTGGTTTATAAAATTTCCGCTTTGGCGGTTTTTACTGTAATAAAACTAAAAGTAATTTAATTTTTTTATAATAATTTTATTTTTCTTCAGCGTATCTTCTTTTGCTGTGCACTCTTGCATGCTCTCCACTCCTCCCTTCTCCCTTCTCATACAATGTTTACCTTCATATTTATTTGCGCATTTGTACGAAATGTTCGTGTGTGTTGACTCCTTGTGCTTTTTCGGTTGGTCGCCTAGCGGTATTCAGGTTGCAAAATGTTTTTTAGATAAATTTTCGGTTTGCTTTATGCATTCTGCTCCCGAGCTCTGGCTAGCTGACTGCTTGGCTGCTGAATTTGTTGGCCGCAGGTGGTGCTGCCAACCAGCCGGCAAAACGAGCTACCGCGCTCACCACAACTTCTTTCTATTCATACGAAAATGCTGCGCTCTTTCTTTAATGGTTTGTAACCTTAACCTGTCTGGCGGCTTTATGCGCTTTCTTACTTTTTCTCTAAATGCTTTTTCAAATTTTTGTAAAATATTGCAAGAATTTGACGGTGTGTTTGCTTCTTTCTCTGACTTTTGGGTATTATAAAGTTGAACCTAAATTAAATTTGAGAATTTCTGAGATAACTGCAATTGGCCATAAAAGCTTTTAAGCCCGAATAGTGAAATAAATTCTTGTGCAGAGATTAGTGTCTTTTTTCAGCCAAAGCGATTGGGAATTCAAGTCATAATAGCTATCTTATTTTATAGTAGTTAAAATGTAGTTTTGAATAGTTGAAATTATACTCGGATTGAATTGGAGATTTCTTTTATAGCTATTATCGCGCTACTACACTAAATAATAACAGAAAGTTTGCAATAATATAATCGTGTGGACAATGTCAGTCATGCGTCTGCGAGGAAGCTTTAGTTAGGGTAGTTCCAATTTTTGTTTTAAGAGCTCATTAACTACCGATATAATTACTAGAAATGTTTTTGAAATAGATTTACCATAGTGATGTCCGGCACACCTTCCCTAAATGGGCGTATTTCCATACCACTTGGATTCCGATCCCTGTTATTTGAAATAGTGCTTAAAGTATGTGAATCTAAGCTATTGCCGCTTCTTCAACCCAGCTAGGTCACTTAGATCGTCGAAGAATTTTGACCCGATGAATTTTCTTTTCGCTCTTCAAAGTGCTGAACCCACGTACCGTAGATAGTTTAGACTTTTCGGCTCCTCCTTGTGGCCGCAACTGTCTCAGAAATCATTGTAGGCGATCTCTAGTTTCCAATAGCTTGTGGTACTAACCCCAGGTTTCCAATTTGTGCCTGCTTTCTTGAGGAAGTTTTCCCTTATAATAAGCGTACAAGACGTTAGCAGCATCTCATGTTCCCAGACAAGCTTACCAGATGCGAAGCGAGCTCTGCTCAGCCATCTCGTTGAGAGATCTGCGGCAGTCCGCTTTAGTCTAGGATGTGCTTGTGAAAGAGGCAAACGTTTTCAGAGCTGTTGGCTTTTCAGAGTAGAGGAAGATATTGCTGTTTGTATCGTCTTTCGATCCCAGACATTCAAAAGCTTTTGTTCTTGACGCTAGACACTACAATGGTCCCGTAGACGGAACAATATATTGATTCCTTGTTGCACAGAATGTACGCTCCCTCGAATGTTGTTCCTAAGTCGTCCAATTTTGTTCCTGAGCCATCGGTATCGCCTCCAATAGTAAACTTTTAAATCAGGATATTATTGCAAATTTTTTTCTCGACCCAGTCTAGTACAGGTGTACAATATATCTGCCCAATTTCATTATAAAAGATGGAACCATGGCAAATAAGTTGACTATTTCTTGTGGGGTGAGAATTTTGTGAGAATTTAACCTGCTTTGTTTTAGTCCATTGGTAAGCGCAGTTGAAGTTTGGATTTATATGGAGATAATTTGGAACTACAATTTCATTAACGTGATGCGGCAAACCGCTTTCCCAATGCTAGTATATGGTTATCATCTTGAAATCTCTGCCTTAAAGTAAACGTCCAAACAATATCTTTTAGACCTAGTTCTACGGTAAGTAAGACCCCATTAAGAACGAAGTAATCCAATGAAAATTGGCGACCTCGTCAGAGCATGGCTTAAAATTTCTCAGTTTAACCTTCATTCGGACCTTATTTCCCTGAACGTTTCCTTTCCATATGGGTCAATTTGACCCAACTTATTTTTGCAACTTTTTCCTAGTTTATAAGTGGTAAATCATTGCAATAAGTAAACTCTTTTCATTGTTTCTTTATTTTAAGTGATTTATTGAGAAAATATTGTTTGATCAAATATGCACTTAAAAAACAGAGAAAACGTTGAAAATGGAAAAAGGGAAAAAACGAATTGTTATTCATTGTCTTCAGTGCAATTTCCACACAAATGATATATGCAATTAGGACGAATATAATTCAGATTCTCCTCACAACAAACACTGTGGTTATTGCTGTTGCTGCGACCTCGTTTTTTAGTATTTTTTTGTTTGTTTTTCTGGTACCTGTGTCAAATGAAACGAAGTTGACAGTGACAGTGACAGTGACGTTGATATTGATGGTTCTGGTTCTGGTATTTCTTGTAAATTCGTCATATCGAATACGGTTTCGAATAACTCGATAAACTACAAAAATTATGACATGTCAGAAGCTGTTGGCTCCAGTATGTGGGAAAAAATTTAATATAAAAATCAATAAGCCGTAGGAAATTTACTTCACTTCATTGCGAATCCAGAGCACGGGAAACAACTGAACGAACAACAGCCAATGGATCTTTCGAATATTTAATTGTTTTGTCTTTCGATAAGCATAAAACAGCTTCTTCTCTCAAGTCTTGAGACAGATATTCGAGACAGACCAGTTTTTCATTAGGGAATATTATAGAAAAAATTAATGTGTGTATCTCAAATCTAAGGTACAAAATAATAAAATAATATTTATCATTGTATGTATCGAATGAACCTGCAGCATCAGTTGGATATTGGTCGAAAAGTAGGAAATCCATTATTTTCCGAAATATTTTTATAACAACGCAAACTTTATGTACCAGCAAACAAGCCTCCTTTGAAGAAAATAAACCAAAATGGTATGAAGGCTAACAGTAAAAACCCTACGAACGCATTAACCCCAAGGAAAAATACACTGAGTCAATATGACCCTCAAATACGAATTAAGCACTTTTTTTAATACAGCGTTAAGGACAGACGTGTCGGTAATGATTTCAAAAGATTTGAATACGACTTGTCCGTTGAGCCAAAACCCCGGATCAATTGCATCAAATTTTGGCCGAAGTATAAGCAATTAAAATTGAAATTTAGGTCAAATTGACCCAAGGAACGGATGAAGGTTAATATAGGAAGGCAACGACTTTGAGGCAGACTCCAGGAAAATTTAAAGCATTTTTGCAAAGAAATTTTTATTATCAATTAATTACCGTTTACAAGCTTTCTAAGAATGTTTTAAAACCCACAGAGGCCACGATGATAGAAGTATGAAAATCAGCTGATATACATACATAGCTGGGTATGGCCGAGTGAGGGTTAGAAGAAAATCTTCGACATCAACTAAAATTTCCAAGCTATAAAAAATGTCTGCTTGCTCTGTGAACGGCCACCATGGGTAGATGCTAGTGAACATTTTTAATTATTTATTTGATACGTACAAAAGTGTACGCTATAAAATAAGATTACAAGAAAACAGAAATACAAATCTTTAAAGCATTGCCTATTAATTAATCAAAGCTTCCCCATTAAAATTAATAAGCAATTAGTAATAGCTTAAAAATAGAACTAACTAAAGAAATTATACCGGCACTGTGAATGATAGATATGTACAAGAAAAGAAAGTGTCCTCAAGAAGGCTACCAATATCTGTCATAAATTTAATAAAGTTATAAAAATTTATTGTTCTTAATGTGCTATAAAATTCTTATCAACCCAGCACGAGTATCAGTTAGCATAGATAAACCTGAAAATCTCTTTAACAACTTATTTTGACCAATCACTCTAAATTCCGCGAATTTGATTAGATAGCACAAAATAGCAAAACTTTCATTCAATATAAAAGCGAAGACCGGTTGGCCTAAATCAGCAGTAGCCGGTAACAATCAATAGTAAAGGAATTTATAAATAACTCCGTTTGCTTGAAAACTAATTAAAATTAAACAACAAAAAAATGAAAATTATTGTTCAAGTTTTTGTGCTCTTCGCCATCGTCGCTATTGCGTGTTCAGCGAGCACAACCTGGGGTGTGCAAAACGCCACCGATTCTCTTATCTTAAGAAAAAACATCGTCTATCCAGGTATTAATAATGCTGCTCAGACAATTTTCTTCAATATTCCTGAATCGGTAAGTTTGCGAGTGTTTTTTTTATTATTAAACAATATGTTTGTAGCAATTCAATTATTTATTTATATTAATTTTTATAATTTTTTTGTATAATTTCAGTACCAAAGCAACAGTAAAGTAATCAGCGCTATATATTTGCAAGATCAATTCCAAAATGCTTCGGGCCCCACAAATTCCTTGGTATGGGGTGGTCCCGGTTGGACGTTTGCCACCGTACAAATGAAAACTCTATCTAGCATTGGACTCAATGTTACTTTCGTTATTTACGGCAAATAAATATTAAAAAAAACACAAAAATATTTATACTTTCACACTAACACAGATAAATTTCATTTAACTTATTAAACAGGTGACAACCCTCTTTAAAAAAATATTTTGAAAATGAAATCTTCGTAAGCCTCTTTCGTTAGGTGGTTCTCCTCATCGAAAAAAATGTCCGAATCCAAGCTTTCTTAAACTTATTTTTATTTTTATTTAATTTAATATAATTTACCTTTTTAAAAAGCTGACAACTCTTTTTAAGAATTGCCTTTCTTTCTACGCCAACTTTTATCTAACTCTGCCCACCCGTTTCGCCGTGAAAAGATAAAAGAACATATTTACATACTATGGCGTTTTAGCGCGGACACTATATCCCAATTTATCGCTCATTCTTATGAGCTGAGCAAATTACGCTGAAGTAAAGTTATTTCGCCTAGTAAGATGTGTCAATCTGTCAATTTAAGCAGAACTGAGATAGTCTATAATAAGTCAAGAACCGCATAGATAACAAATCAGCGTCGCCCCTATGTCGATAATAATTGAAATATATTAAAAATGTATATAATATCTTACATTGTAAACCTTGATAAGAGAACTAAACAATAGTGAAGAAAAGTCGACATTATCGATAGATGTACTTTCTACACACAATCGAATTTTTCTAACTCGTATTTATGGTTCATATGTGGTATTGAAATATAATCTTTAGTTTTGTTTTAAGCAATTTATAGTTTTTCTAGTTACAAGACGGACTATCTAAGAATAAAATTTATTGTGACTGTTGTCATCCAACTGAGTAAAAGAGGATCGAACATATTTATAGACAATGAGTATCGTTTCGTGACTTCTCATTCAAAAATTCTTCTTGAGCTTATAATTCTTTAAATATGTAACCAAATTCGGTTAATTATAAAATGATAATCTTCTAGTTCAAAATATGTACAGAGGAATACTTCCGATAGTATCGAATATTATGCGCTATTACAATTAAAACTATCGAATGTGTTCACTATCGATAGTTTCCCAATACTACTAAATAAAACACTCTGGCCATAGGACTGTCAAGACATGTATGAACGCATTTGATTTATGCAATGTAATTCGAATGGAATTAAGTAGTTTACACTGTAATGTGAACATAGTTTAACGCAACCGTTTCGAAGTCCCGTAAGAAGTTTTTTTCAAAGTTGGGCTATGATAAAGTTGACAAAAATCCTGCATTATAAGAAAGTTAGTGCCACGGAAAATAAAGGAGTTTTTTTAGGATATGAATAAGCTATGCATATAATTATTTTGAAGAATTATCGGACTTACTAGATTATGCATGGGAATGGAGAAAAAACGGTGATGTTGCTTACTCAGTTTAACTCCTACAATTATTCGAGGGTTTTTTAAAGAAATAGGAGGAGAAAGACCACTGCACGAATTTGATGCATACTATAATTAAAAGTATTTAATTTTTTTTATATATAACTTTTCCTGCACAGCGAAAATGATTTTTACGTTTAATGAGCTCAGCAAGCCTCAACCTAAGATCATTGGCAATGCGATTGTAGAACATAGTAGAGCATAAATGCTATCAAATTTTGGGATGGGAAACTGGGTGCCCTGTGCGGAGCCCTGTAAGACAGCATTCCCCGCTTTGTTCTATTACGTAATTTTATCGATATATTGACCAACTAAATTTATCAAAAACTCATTTCGGTTTAAATTCTTCGAACTTTATTTATTCAGAAATACTCTCTGAAATTGTACGACAAATAATCTTGTTAAACGCTTTAACCCAAACGAGTTCTCATTTAGGAGTTATTTGGATCCACACTTTTCAAATGGGTCCTAGAAGTCCTACTTACAAAGACCAAATTATTCCTTAAAAATGTTCCCAAAGGAATTTGGCTAAGGGTCGCCAAGCAAAAGACAACTGTGCAGCTTAAGTCAAGAGCTTAAAATATTATATAAGAAATATTCAACCATTTTATGAGTACAGAATAGAACAGAATTGAGAATTCAGCTTAGCTAAATTTGAATGCTACCCTATGAGCTTATACATAGATCTTTTGTTTTTGGAGAATTTTAAAAGTTAAAACATTGTGAACAGTTTTTTAAATAAATAACATAGCCATAGGTTCACTTTAACAGCGGCAGTTAATCGATTAATAAATATTGCTCACCTGTATAGCCGCTCGCGCTCCTCGACTTATCGCCGGCATAACACTCGTATGCAAAACGCATTGTTTCTTCTGTCCATACGTCATGCCATCCACCTGATAGCAATTATCTGGATTTAAGTCGATTGGCTCCGAATACGCCGCCACTGTCGTACTCGGTGTACTGCTACTATTCGTCGGCGCCATGCCATTTTGATCCGCATTTGAAAGGACAAAATCCCGTCCACCGGTTATCACCGCATCACGCTCAAAATAACTCGGCCCATATTTGCCGGCGTACTTATCGTTATTGCCCGCACGTCTACCCTGTAGACCACCGCCAATATTACGTCGCTTATGATGCGAACGTATGGAACGTGAAAGCACTTGTAGTTCACCTTCGTCGATGCGTATTGTTGGTGTGCTTTCGGTGCTCTCGTTGTGTGCTCTCTTAAAGGAGTCAGGTATTTCAATTGAAACCGCAAACCGTTTTGTATTGTTCAATGTCTGAATATAAGGCTCATAGTGCGGTCGCAGGTACTCGCGCTGTTCGCGCAACAATTGTTCTCGATGTCGTTGACGTTGCTGTTCCTCGCGTTTACGTTGTCTTATGCATTTCGGTGAGTCTGGATTGCGTATGCATAATGGTTTTTTAGTCGGACGTCTAGGCGTGGTGCTGGTCATGGGTGTGGTGGTCTCTGGTGTGGTCGGCGCAGTGGCGGTAACAGTTTGTGCTGGCATACCAGCAGGTGAGTTATCGAAATTACGACGGCTCACATCGCCAGCATTCGTTTCATTTTTACTCGTTTGATCATTGAGCAGCAAAACCTGTGGCACAATAGTTATCTTGTCGCGCGCATTCGTGCCGGCTTGGGAAAGAAATACAGACATGCCACCATCGTCTTCATCATCATCATTGTGATAGTAGCCGCCAAAAGGTTGACCGCCTGGCAATTTTGCGCCACTCGGAAAAGCCGATTTGCGTGTTGGTGGTGTAGCAGGCGCTGAATATTGAAAGATTGAGCGAAAAGGACGCACGGTTGTAGTTGTTATATCGATTGTTGGACCCAGCTTTTGGCGATCCTTCTGCAGACTAGGGAATACAACGAATTTAGATTGAAAATTGCTATCGTGTTTGGTGAGATTCTGCAAAAACAATATATGTTTCTTCAGATCATCGATATTTGACGCAAACTCTGGTGTGGCCGGTGTGGTTGGGCGCTTCGTGGTGGTTGTTGTTGTTGCGCGCGTTGTAGTCGCTATCAGTCGCTGTGTGGCCATCAGTGTACGTGGATCTGGTGAGGCATTCTTCAATGCCATTGGTACAATAAATTTTCGATCCTCATCCGTTAGACTTGTGGGCAGACCATTTTCGTCAGTGTCCTCATCAAGTAAAATAATTTGCTTTTGATCCATCTCCTCTTGTATGGGATGGCGACGGCGTTGTGCCATAATAATACCACCACCTGCTACACTCCCCCCAATACCACCATAATGCGGATTACTGCTTGTACTCGCCGCTACGTTGGGTATTTTCTTAGTTAGATCGGCTTTCACGAAGCCCGTCGTGGAGTCCCGCAAGTCAACGGGTTTAATGAATGTACCCAATTTGCGCAGACCTTCCTGATGCATCAGTGCCTGCTCATCTTTGGTTATATTAAGGGGTACACTATTGTTGGCTAGCACCTCTATTTCGTTGCTGAATTCGATGAAGGGCGATTTGATGCCGAGGCAACTGAAAGGGAATGATGTGAAAAATATGTTAATTATTATAATGTAAAATAGAATTAGTAATATGTGTACAAAGGGGTGTTAATTAAATCGAAATTTTATATGTTACGGGATAAATTTTTCACGGGCTACTATAATCAAATAAAAAGTCTTAACATAATTGTAACAGATATGGAACGAAAGCCCTGGGGCATGTTAGACTAAGGTGACCATCCATTACAATTTTGTGATAACTAATGCAATTTCCGGGGTTTCTACGATTTTAGACATTTTAAATTTATTAAATAAATGGATCCAAGGACACAATGTTTATGATTTATATTAGAAAAATCATGATTCAATCGTAATTGTGTGATTTTTATTTTTTCGATAAAAAATAATCGTTATTCTTAGAGTTTAGTTATTTTTACGATCAAGTTTGATCGTTATTTTTTTGTTTTCATTTTTCCGATGAAAAAAAAATCGTTTTTCGTGAATTAGAATCTTTTCGATTATTATTGATCGATATTTTTTAAATTAAAATTTTTCGATCACAAATAATCGCTGTTCGCGGATTAAAGTCATACTTATTAATCGATAATTTCTGATATTTTTTTTCGATCTTAAACCTATTATTGTCACGCCGACAAATTTGTTTGCCTTTATTATGATCGAAAAAATTTAAACAAAAGAATAACGATTATTTTTAACATTTTGTTTTTTAAATATTACATTTATATGAAGAAACATTAATAGTCAAAAGTGGTCAATATGTAGTGCGGCTATAATTTTCGATGAAACATCTGAAAAGCCAGTTCGATGTATTTTTGTGCTAACAAAATAGCGATAGTGCCAAACATTTATTTACGTACACATTCGAAAATCGAAATCTTTTGAAAAATCAAGAGAAACCCCAAAAATTTGATTACAAAGTCAAAAAATTAAAAATAAAAAAAAATGGATGAGGAAGATAATCATGAAAAAACTGTGTGTATTACTTAGAAATATATTTTAACTCGGATTGCTGTCATTTGAGGATTCTACAAGGTTTCGATTTCAGTCCTGCCAGAACGGACCATTGCGTGCCTACCAGGGCTCTCAAGGGCTACTTTGGTATAGCCGTTTTATCTAGGGAGGATTGATTGGTTAACGGATTAATCGAAACTCGGAGATGGAGTATACTGAAAACTCTGTCTAAGGAAAACTGTTGACTACCAGATTACTGTAGCAGCCATAAAGGAAGCGGTGGAATGGTTGCTTACTGGTGCGCCCTCTCTAAAGGAAGCGAATATTTACCCCTATAGCCAAGCGGTAACCAGAGCTATGAACTCAATAAAAACGCGGTCGAAAGTAGTTAAAGAGCATCTTTCGACAGCTTCGGAGTATTTCTCTATCAAATTAAGTTGGGTACCAGGGCACAGGGATGTCCTGAGAAATCGTGAAGCAGATGAATTAGTCAATCAAGGCACACTTGAAAAGGACTTATTGAGCATGGAACTTTTCGGGGCCGCTGGCCACCTGTCGGCTACTTTTGAACGAATGAGCTTGCAATCAGCTTCGCAAGCGCTGGACAGCTACTAGAATATGTAGGTCAAAAGTAGGCCGGACGAGGTCACGGGAGCTTCTACGGTTATCACAGCCGCAGGCCTCATTAATTATGGGCATGCTGACAGGCCACTGCAAAATGGGAATCTAAGCAGTTCGCCTCAACATCAGCACTAACCCCTACTGCGGCAGCTGTTTGGAGGGAAAGGAGGTGGAATTATTTCCGAACTTTTTTCTCAGCTGTTCTGCCTTCGCGAGACCAAAAAAGCTTTCAGATATTCATATACTGAAAACAACAGACATTGTAAGTATTATGCCCTACTGAGCAAGTGACACGAAGCTTATATTCTGCGACATACTTTTAAGTCCAGTGACTACCGTCAAATCGCTGAGTTTTGTCAGGTCATCAGCATAGAGAGGTAAGACTGTTATGTTTGCGTTTGCAATGCGGTATCACAATGGATCCCTGAGGGTCTTGGAGCAGCCACGCTAACCTAACCTAATACGAGGAATACGTTTATATCTAGTCTGCGTTATTTATAGAATTATAAAGCTTGTCGTATATACGGAATTATAACAGATATGGCCTCATATTGCGAGAATTTTATACACAAGAAAAGGAAAGGTAGCAAAAGCAAATGGAAGGTCTAAGAAGCCATTCTTACTGATTCAGTCATCAGCAGACATAAAATGCATTGAAAAATTGACATCTAAAACGCATTGACAGTGCCAATCAGCAAACGAATGTGCTACAGACAAAATAAACACACGTTTGCATTTACATACACAAAGTCATTCTCAAGTATGTACTCATGTACCTATGTATGTATGTACATATATAAGTCCAAAGTCAATGGTAAGCAGTCAGCCACAAAAAAACTGTAGAGACTAAATGGCAGACAGACCAAACAACACAAAGCTCATGTCAGACTCATGTAGACAAATGTTTTCAAATGTGTAAATGTCATTTGGAAATGTCAAGTGAAACAAATGGTATCGAAATATTAAAAAATCGAAATTACAGACAAACGAGCTACATATTATATTATATACATAATAGAAAGTAAACGAAGCACATAAGTATGTACATACATATATTCTGTGAAATAAGTACCGGACATTGATGAAGAAATTATTTTAAATATTTAAGAATTTATTTTGAATAATATATTAATGACTGCGAATAAGGCAGGGAATTCTCATTTATGCATAGTCTTGATTAAAAATAGAAAATAATCGGTTGAAGGCATATCAGTTAGAAATAGTCGATGTTCGATGGTATTTGGTTGACTACTCCCCAGGAATGCATTCATAATGATACCGTTATGAGATATTAGGACTGACAACCTTGAACACCGTGAACAAAGTAAACGACAGATCGCACTACATACATTCATCACGGCATTACAAAATTCTACCAAGGAAAATTCTGCAGAATATAAAAAAAATCTGCTCAAACCAAATTCTGTATTTTATTCTGCTCTCTTCATTTTTCTTTTTCAAAATTCCTTTTTTTTTAAATCATGTCGCACAAAATTGTACTTGTCGAAAATTCGCGTTTAAAAATTTTGCTTTTGTGGTACAGAAAATCTGACAAAATCTTACTTACTTACTTCCGAAAAGTAAATGAAAGGGGATACATTAACGGCGGCTCGTAATTACATTCAAAAATGATTACCAAGCACACGCCTTAATTTAGGTGAGAAGATTTCAAAACGGTCTTTTAGCGAAGACTTTTTCATATCAGTAATAAAATAAATAAATTGGAAATGTCAAGAAATATTTTTTTTCAAATTGCAGCATAACAGATCGAATGAAAGGAACTTCTATTTTTATTTTGATTATCTTAAAAAATCTATTATTTTTGTATGTTGTAAATTAAACACTGTATAAAAAAAAAATTCAGGAAACTATCTTTAAACTTGTCTCTTTGGTTACCTTCGGTTACCTTTTTAAACGTTTTAGGATAATCATTTGAATTAATTTTTAAAATAAAGCTTTTTCATTGATAAGTTTTGGAATTCTATAAAACCCTCCATTTTGTAAATAATGTCCGATATACGATTAAAAATTGCTCTCTCCTAAAAGTATCCCATGGGGCAATGCATTGCCAAAAGTTAACGTCTAGGGAAATGTCAATAATCTGCTCAAGGGGAATTCATATGAAGTGGTGTTGCGCAAGCAGCTGAGCGAATTCGCCTGATGAAGTGAATGTCAAAACTATGTGTTTGTTGTAATTCTCACCGATTTTCACTGTCATTATGCGCACAATTTGTTAGTGCACATTTTTTTTGTTTTACGTTCAACACCAGCTGGTATAAATTCGGATTTAATTTGCTTTTTAATTTAAAAAAAAACTTAGAAATGGAACTCCCTTGTCTCTTGTAAAATGCATTATATTTTGTAACTTTTTGTAACTCAGTATTTTGAAGAGCCGAGTTTCGAATAAGCAGTTTTTTGAAAATCAGAGACTCCTAATTTCGATAGCTACCCACAAAGTAATTTGATAATCGCTCTACGCCAAAATTTTTAAAGATTAATTCCGTGTAATTTTTTGACAGAATATACATTCGTACATTTTACATACATATTTGACAACTGAATCAAGCGAAAAGCTCAAGAAAATTGTATGTATGTATGTAAGTGAAGCATTTTTGGCGGCCCACATTGGTTGGAAAAGCCAGTCAAGCAGAAATATTTGTAGTAGTAAGTAGAATGCAGGCAGACAGACGTTAAAGTTGATTTGTTACAGATGAAGATGTAGCAAATCAATAACAATAACAAAGTGATACTTATCATTTAAAGTTGAGTGTGTAATAAGTTTCCCACTTATCGGCGGACTGCTAAGAGAACTGATGCGAATAATAGAATGGCTGTTTGCGATTGGAGGAGAACATATATAGTGAATACCCAATAAGCAAAAGTTGTGAAATATTGTCTTGATATTTTCAAGACGATAAAAAAGAGTTGGGCAGTTGGAAATGAGTTGTTAAATAGTTTTTAAAATACCTTGAGGAAGAATCTACGAGCACCCTTTTAATAGAACTGATTTCTTTATATCAGATAATTCCAATTTGGTTTGGAAATTAAACAGAAGTTTTGTTGCATGAAATATTATGACAAATATTATAGTTTCACAATCTCATACAGTCTCTAATACTTCAACAATAGAATGTATGAGCATTCCAGTGACCCTAGTACCGTTCCCCCATAGTTTGAATGTCTGGATGGAAACGTTCCATTTGTTCTACACTCAGATCACTAAGATTTTCATTGAAGCGGCTCAAATGGATGCAGAGGATGTGTAACTTGAAGCTCTTATTATGTTCCGTATAAGTTTCTTCCATTTTGTTTCCCAGACAATTTTTTGCAGTCCAAACGAATTCATTCCAAGTAGTTTTTCAATCTCAGTCCTATAACTATGAAAGCTTACGTTCTTTATCAACCTTTTTATTTTTGAGCCATCAAGAGTTGCGGCTTTAAATTTCTCTACGCTCAAATTATATAACCTTTTGGAGATGAATTGAAAAATTACCATCCTTGTTAATAGCTTTAATAAATTATTTCATAAGTCATAGTTTGATATGGAAAGGTGCCCGTGTTATCTCATTTGGATCAGGAACAGCTGAACAGAAAAGAACGAAAGCAATTATGTCTCTCGGTTACGATGGTATACAATTTTTGTTTCTGGGGTTAAACGACTCTTTCTTCTTTGCTTTCATCGAAAAGGTGGAATTTCGGAAATTTTTTTAGAAACACCAAGATCTCTGACAAATGCGCTGAGGTCTTCCTGATTAAAGGCTAGGGATCACAGGAAATACCTGACAACTGGTCCCACTTTCATCTCTTGAAGATAGTTTTTTTCTTCCAAGTCGTAATAGTTTAGCGTAACTGTAGAAGCTTGGGCTACTAGCGTATCGCCAGAGTACAGACCTGGTACAGGAGTACCATCGACCGGGTTCTGTTATTAATTCCGTAACCATCAACCACAGAATTACAATCAATTTGATGATTTGAAGGTTCCCGCCACATCATTGGTATTTTATATTTAAAATTGGGTATTTTCTTAAAGACTACACATATGTTTTATATACCATATGAGGTGCTCGGTACTTGTCACGGGTGTCCAAGGGGAATCCAAAGCAATCACTTAATCTACAATTTTTGAATGTATTTTCTCCACATTTGTTCAAAAAATTATTGAGCACGTTTCTACAAATATTTTCCGACGTGTACAGCGGTAAACATAAAAGTTTTAAAACAAACCAGCTCGGTTGATGTGCGGTTTGAATGTATTGAGTACAAAATGTGTCTCATAGCTGTATCTTAGAAACCAAAGCTGCTAATGAAAAAGTAAAGGTAGGTTTGAAATTAGCGACCTCAAAGTAATAAACAACAGGCATAAAATGCTATGCCATAAAAAAAGTTTAGTTGTGTGTGTTATAGAAAACAACATTGCGCCATCGCGGCCAGCGTACACGTCACAGGCAGAAACAGAGCTAAAAAATTCACCTATAACACTACTCGACAAATTTTGATCAACTTTAGTCTCCAAGAATAAAATAGGCCTTTCCTAAAGTGAAATTTTCTCCTGATTCCGAATTAGAAAGTTGCTGAAAGACGAAAATTTTGCGAATCATTTATCATCAGTAGAAGCAGCGGCTTGGGACAGCTTTAAGCAAGTCGTTAGTGGGTTTCTTGGCAACAACAAAGATCCCAACTATAGAGAGATGGTCAAAGCCTTGTTGAAAAACTACAGTGCTATGAAATGCAACATGTCCCTCAAAATGCATTTTTTGCATTCACATTTGGATAATTTTCCCGCAAACGTAGGTGCTGAAAGTGATGAACAGGGTGAAAGGTTTCACCAAGACCTCATGATTTTTGAAAAGCGTTACCAAGGTTTTTGGAATGAAGAAATGATGGGAGATTATTGCTGGACAATAATACGGGAGACAAATCCAGAAAATTATAAACGGGTAGTTAGAAGTACCCACGTCCCTCACTATTGACCACCACGGTAAAATCGCTCAATTTGACTTTTTTAGATGTAGATATGTATGTATTTAATGTTGTTGTCGTTGTTGTTTTTAACTGAATTGCTGATTTATACTCATATTACTCAATTGAATACAGTTTAACGTGCAAACATATGTCTATAATAAAACGTTATAAAAAAATAAAAACCTAGTTTGAATAAAAATTTTCTCTATAAAAAAATTGTAGGATAGACGCTTGCAAGTTAACGGGGCTATAGTTTCAATGGCACGTCCGATTGTTGTGCTGGTATGCTTAAAATTTTCGTAGTTAAATTACCTACAACATAGGAGGGCTAACTTTTTTTCGTCAATAGAATTTTTCCGATTTTAAAGTGGTTAAATCTGAAATTGTGTAAAAAATTTCGTTTTTTTTTCAACATTTTTTGAACGTTTTTTGGCATAGTGGCCAAACTACTGAAGATACTTGAGGGCGAAGAAGGCAAGACATTTTTATGGGAATTAGTATAATGCATAATTCAACAGTTTAAAACGAAAAAATGAAAAATACAAATTTTTGCCGTACCTATATGAAGTGTTCTGCAAAAGTGGGAATTTTCATATTTTCGCCGATATCTCGGAAACTAGATCTGCCACAAGAAAATGAAAGTCATATTCGGAATCAGGAGAAAATTTCACTTTAGGAAAGGCCTATTTTATTCTTGGAGATTTTTTTTGTCGAGTAGTGTAATTAAAGAGATTGAGATTGAGCGAGAGGGAACCAGGCTTAAGATATTTTCGCTAGAAAATCTTCTTAATTTTGTTTTGATTTTGATTGAAGAGGGAAATGGATGAGAACAAGGAGATGCCTTATTGTTTATTCATTTTTATGAAATTTCGTCCAAAAATATTAATAGGGAAAACTTTTTATAGTTACTGTATGATTTATTTACTTTGCGAATAACCAACCTTATATTGTTTTTAATTTCATCTTATGAATATTATTCTTAGAACTTTTGTAGTTTCAGAATGTAAATTTTTGATCTACTTATTTATTGCTTCAGAAGTTTTCAATGAATAAGGTTATAATTGTTTTTAAAAATAAATATCTTTACTAGACAGTGACGCTCTCTCTTTCTCTGGTTGTCTTTCTTTTGCATTTGTTTTAAAGTTGTCAGTTGTGCAATGAAGGCCTTATAGTTAAAAGGTAGGTCAAAAAATATTGGAAAACGGTTGTTTTCCATTATAGGATTTATAAATATAAGCATTATAAATATAAGTTTTATAACTATATGAACTATTAAAAATTAAGCAAATGTGTAAAGTCTGTTATAATAATTTATAAGTACTTAAATTTATTGTAATTATAAGTCAAATTTGTATAATTAATTGAACAGTGTGATATTTATTTTCAGAAAATAATATACTTAAAGAAATTTAGGTGGCAGTAATTTCAAGTTGTTAAGATCATCGACTCTTAATATTAAAAGCAGATTCTAATGCAAACCAAAATTCCCTTCCAATAATATTGAAGAGGTTTTCATTTTAGTTTTATAGGTTACGTACCAGATTTTATTAAAAAAGTTAATTCCATAGGTTATCTTCTAATTATATTGTGAGGTTTTCATTTCAATCCTACGGGTCACCTTCTAAATTACATTGAAAAGTTTTTATCATTTCCAGCTATAATATGAAAGGTTCCTTATTGGAAAAAAATCATAGACAAATCGCCTCAATTTTATTCTGAACATAGGGCTTTTTAGGTGTTTTTTCGCTCTGTGCACCACCACCACCACGAATACGAGAGAGAAATGGAAAAGGCGATAAGCTCACAATGGCAAAGGAATGAATTGGCAGTATCATTGAAAGCGGTAGAAAAATGTTTATAAAAATCAATCATGTAAACAAATTTTCAAAATTTGTTGCAAAGCTGCAGAAATGAGCAAATGTTCTTTAAAAGACAGTCAGAGGCTAACAAAGGTACGCACCGAACTTTGGCCACGGCGTCATCGGCGGAAAAAGCGAAAAAAAACTGCGCTGGTGTTTTTTTTTTCGTTGCAGTTGTCACTGCACAAAACTCGGTACTTTACTTTTATTATTCTGTGTTTAATTGAATGTAAAAATCACACCAAATTCAGAAAAACTCAAAGTTTTTACACAAAATTTTGTGAGTAAAAGGTGACGTTACCGGCGCCAAAAGGTGGCAAGTGCGAAGTGACGAAAATGCTTTTGTCGTCAACTATACTTCTCTTTATACTATAATACTACATACATACACACACACACATATATGACACATATTTATGTGAATTTTCTTGTGTTCAGTTCGTCGTAGCAGCGCTTGTGTTTGATTATATGATTAATTCGTAAACAATCGTTCTTCAATTTCCCCACACAGCGTTATCAGCATGAATTCGATTTGAGTTAATGAAATTTATAAATTTCTTTTAGACACTTTTTAAGATACTATTTCTCTATATGAGTTTGTAAAGATTTTCTATTATTCTTTTTCTTTGCTCTGCATATGAATAGTACGAGTATATGTAAATTAATTGCTGTGAATATGGAAAAAAAGAAATGTCAATTGAAATGGGAAATTAAATAAATGAATGCATTACCATTTTGGGGTTTCATAGATAGGCGTGGCGCCAGTAAATGGATTTTTAGTTTTGTATGTAAGTGTAGTATTGTGATAAGATGCCACATAGATGCAATGGACAAATTTATCAATGTTAAACTTGTATTTATTTATGACCTAATCAAAGGGCAATATGTAATTGATACGAGATGCATTACCGTAGAACTCATGTTTGAAAATTTGGAGCGAATGATAAATATGCTGTCGGCAAAATGAATTGATATTTTGAAATATTAATATTGTTTAATGTATCACCAAAAAATTTTCTAAAGAATTTATTCTAAAGAATTTTTTTTAATTACACAACTCTTTATCATAGTGTTGGAGGCTAAGTGTTAATTTCCGTTTCAGAACAAAAGACGTAACGAGTGAATTTTGTTTCTCAGTTACATTGGCTATGCTTCAACGAACAGGTAGTTTCGTTACGCTACTGTTGCTCTTTTGGGTATACGCTTTATGGTTAATTTTTTATGTTGTATGATGCCAGCGGAATTTCTAGGTTCTTTGTAGCAATGTGTAGTGAACAATTGGGCGAAAGAGAGGCAAATTCCATATCAAGAATTAGAGCGAAACTAGTGATGAATCGGTTCCATACCAGCTTCATTGAACTGCTGGAAGAAGAGTAACCCATATGGGCTATTTTGACACTTTTTTCGGTGTCCGACTGATGTCGCATTTTCATTCGATTTGTTTGTTTATTATCTACTGTAACTGTATTCAAAGGCACACAAAACAAGACGTATCCATAGAATATTATTAAAATAATTTAAGTGAGTATATTAACCAAAGTAAATGTAATTTAAAAAAGCGCAAAATTTTTATTTCAAAAGCTAAATTGGAAAAATATCTACATAATTTATATCTAATTCCTTTCATTCTTGAGTTGTATGCCGCTAGTGGAATATTCTAGTTAAAATATTTTCTATAAAATTTTTTCGAAATCAGCTTTAATAATCATTTCCCAATACCCCTTTCTGTAAAAAGGACATTTCACATTTAAAAATAAAAATAAAAAATATTGATCGACACTTTCGACTTCTTCTTCATCGCAGAATCCGCGACAGCAGTCATTCTACCGGCATGCATCTGTATTAAGCAATTCCCAATAATTATCCCAACCATTTGCTTAAGTCGAGGATGCTCCTAATGGATGAGATGACCAGATATTCCTTATTTAGGCTAGATCTGCCCCAATGGTCAACATACAGACTCGGCGGATCATATTTTAGTTTCCTCTTCATTTGAGCCAGATTGTGAGGGACGATATGGCGATTAGTACGAATGATGCACTTAGCGACTATATTCATTAAAGTCTGTCTAAACTCGGCCGCTATTCTTGGTGAAGTACTGCCTCCATGGATCCTTCGCTAGAGTACACGTGCTGGCAGTTAGATAGCTCATTCGGAACCTTATTCTGTAGAAGCCCTCTTTCGCGAATTTTAAAGAAAAACGAGGTAATGCTTATTGACCGAAAGGCATCATGTCTAATGCTTATCTCCTTTGACTACAAAGACCACCTTCAATAACGTCCAAGTATTTAAGTATCTACATATCTTAGGTTCAGGTGGACTGTGTCGGTTGCAAGCAAGTAGCAATATAAGAAGTTGGACGCAAGAAGGTCCAGAGTGGTCGACCACTGAGTCTGGCTGCTGATTAGTCTGGCGCTGCGAGGGGCGGTGAGCCCTAGGGGTTGGAAATTCTGGAGCTCCCGTCTGCGGTCGCGCGAAAGCAAGATCCCCGAGAGTGCGATCCAAAAAAAAAGGTTGAACACTCTCAGGCTCCCGTTCCCCGCTTTTACCGGGTTGACCTCTGCGATTGGCTTTGTGATTGGGGCTGCTGCCGATCGGGCTCCCACACAACTCTGGACTAATGGCTACCAGTCCGGATGAGGAATAGGAGCTCAACTGGAAGTGGTCTCCGTCACGAAGTCTGATCAGAGACTTTATAGACACCTGGCCTACTCATTGAGTATGGCCCCATATGGTGAGTATCGTTGGGGCTGCAGTTGAATACCTAAATGTTAGAAGAGTTTGGTTTGCCAATATTAAATATGGTATCGCAAAACAACCTGGTGTCTTACCCAAATTGAGACATAGGTGTTAGATAGGCCTCGAGCCTACCAAGGTGAAATTAAGCCATTCTGGTAGGTGCCCATGTAAAACACATTAGACGTTTATCCCTATGACCGATAAGAACTTTATTATATTTATACTTTGAAAAAGTATTTTTTTTTACTAAGTATAAAACATCTCAAAAACAGCTACGTAGTATTATTATATTTCTTAAAAACTAATCAGTATCGAGTTTACCTTGAAAATTTTTCTATGCCAATTGTGGGCGTTAAATTTGCATGCGAATAAGTTTCGCGCTAAATTGACAAAAACTAAATCCTTTTATCAGTGCAATGCAAATATTGAAAGTATGATCTCATCTCAAATGCTTGTTAGATTTTTTGTGTGTACGTGTGTGTGATTTCACACAATAGCATTAAATATTTTATTGCTAAATTTGTTTTGATAAGCACCGCTTCTGAGCGGACTCAAAGCCGGCATTCTAAGCTTAGCTCAATTTAGTATCGCCTGAAGCGTCGACAGGAGAGCTGAGAGTGCTATAATTTTGATTTTCTTTATTTTAATTTTTATCGTTTTATATATACAAACAGAAAAGTTATGCGCAAATTTTTGCTCATACTTTGCGTCTGCATTGGCGCAGGTAACATGGTGTTAGTTGAAACGGCGAAAAAATTGGAAAGTCACAGTGTGATTTGGGGAGCGCGTAGTATGCGCGACGTGTTGATCAAGCGTGAGATAGTGAAAGAGACATTCAAACCAGTGCGTATTATCTCAAGTGATTATGAATTTAATCAGAAGGTTAGTATGCTCGCAAGTGAAAAACTAATTAACTCGGTGTTAGCGATTTTCCATTCAGTTTCTATAAATATAAAAATAAATTATAAATTTATAAATTTTCGTTTTTTTTATTAAAAAATTTGTTTATCGACTTTTTTTAGTCTGATCGTTTTCCCAATGCGCGCACGATTACACAGATTGTCGTCACCGATCAATACACCGATGGCGATGGTGGCTATGCAACACTCAAAAGCGGTGGACCGGGAATGGACTTTGCTGTTATACATTTGAAAAGTCAACGTGGTCACGGTTATCACTTTACTATAGACATTTATGGACAGTGAAAGTAAATGCCAGATGTTTATGAAGAGAAGATTGTTAGAATTTGCTTTAAGTTCTGATAAATAATATTATAATTTAAAATTTTTAAATATACGCAGTGGTAAAATAAATAAATATTTATGTTATACGAAAAGCTTGCTATTATAGAGGTGTGATTTTAGCCAAATGGTTCAGCCGAATATTTCGGGTTCGATTTGGGTTTCGGCAAAGTTAGCTAAGAATTTAATAAAGCAGTACTTAGAAAAGTTATTAGTGCCTCAAAAAGACTATTTTAGGTAAAGTTTGTTGTAGAAATTATTATATTGTGGTTTCGGTAAGATTTTAAGCTCCATAAAGAAAAATATATGTTCTCCCGGAGATATGATTTTTAAAATTTTTGATGAAATATTTTGTTTTTCAAGAAAAAAATTTTGAATATAGCATTAAAACGAAGAGTGAAAATCCTAATTTTTACTATAAACAAATTTTTTTTCTACATTATGATGTACGGTTCTCGAGTTATTGGAACCGTGGCGAATTCATATAAGGTCTTGTTACTAGGACAAAAATAAAATGTATATATGTTTTTTTTTGTTCTTGCGTACCGCTTGTCAAAGTAAATTTACTACTTCTATCAGAAAGTATGAAAAATCAGTCCCCATGACAACGAAAACAACCAGAAGGTAAACAAAATATTTCGAGATGACAATTCTTTCCAGGGTCAAACAAAAAAAACTTATTTGAGTTGTTATAGTTACACCAAGGCGAATTTATAGAAAGTGATGGCATAAGAGCAGCTGATTTGATTTTTTTTGTATTCACCTACATGTATTTTGTTTTTGCTTTTGCGTATGAGCCTTCAAAAGCCGTAAAAGCAAAAACAAAATGAATTTAAATTTTGACAACTCTTACGCAGAAACAAAAACAAAATACATAGGAATTTTGTAGTAGTATTTACAACACCACCTTGTATGGTTTCGCCTTGATCAGGTGGTATTATAAGTACAAAAACAAACATTTACACTAACAAAATATACGTGCGACGACAGTATGATTTACAAAAAAACACACAATTTTGACTTAATGTTCACCAAGCGAATTCAATCATCTGTTTGATCAACTTCACCTTATTTGAATTCACATTGAGTGGAGCTTTAAAACGTCACTGTCGTTGATGCAGTTCAGCAAAAATTTTGAAAATCATAATTCAGGCGACAACACTTTTTGGACGAAATAAAACAATACGTATCGATTTTGAACGTATTGGCAACTCTGGAATGTACATTTTATGCAAGAATGATATAATACAAAATTGTGCCTCCCGCGGACTGCTAACATAGATAACTAGATACGAAACTCTCGCAATTGCCCACAAAATAAGGTGACTGAAGTCGCAATTACTGATGGCAACATTGCTACTATCCGCTGACAGGCAGATAGGCGGACTGCTAGAGGCAAATACTCGAAACAATTGTCAAAATCAGTGCGTTTTCTAGTTCGATAGAAAAAGAGATTCACTCTAATTGTTTTGCTAAAAAATCGTGATATTTGAACATTAAAATATTAAGAGGACATGTATTTGATTTTTATACGTTAGTAAAAAATAAAGTGCTTAATTTTACACAAAATTTTTGGTCTTATTAAAAAAAATTTCATTTGCAATGCCGATTAAAAATTTCTTTGAAGAGCTTGAGCTATATATATATATATATAACTTTTATATTGGCATTATAAGTACTTGAAAACTGGTAGATTCCCTTTTTTTATTTTTATGCTATCATGTTTATCTCATATTTCCCGATGTTTTTGTTTTAAAGATTTCGATTCCACCAACTCAGTTTTATTTTTTATTGCCTTTTCATTTGTTAAATTTCAACGGTAGCCTGGAATCCGGTAAATCTCCTGAAAATCCTTTTAGAATACCCAAATTTTAATTTTTACATAGTGGCATCATTGGAAAATGTTATAACATTGCGCTCTCACGAAGCAGAGAGTTTCGTAGCTACTTATAGTTATCTATGCCGCTAGATCGCTCTTTGTCGTTTTGTTTTGCTCTCTCATTGTCTAGCTTTTATTATGGGTTGCTCTGAGATGCAGTATCATTTTTTTAAATCAGGTCTAGATTTCGAGATACAGGGTGCTGAAGAGTTATGAGGATTTTTTGATTACATAGGTCGAATTCTCTCAATTTCTACCAACACTGTTTCATTACTCATAATTCTATGTATATTGTTGCCTGCACATTTACGAAGAAAAGTTATCTCGATCAAATCGGACTGTTTTAAAAGATACAGTTCTTTTGACGGTCCAGATCTAGATGGAATGCGTGAAAATGAAATATGAAATGTGAAAAACCACAATATTAAAAAAATTAAAGGATATAGCGAAAAACGGGTAACGGGAGAAGATTCGGAGCATTTAAATATCCCATTCCAATGAGTTTTATTGAAGCATTTCATTGCAGACCATTGCAGGTCATTAGCAAAGCGACTACGATTACAGAATTGCAAATTTGCATGCAATAACAATAGCAACTTTTAAAAATATAAAGAAACACCTACCAGGTATGCTTGGATTCATCTTCAATCAGCAAAAGTTGGAATAAATTGGCTCTTGTTGACTGCGGCTGGTTTATTTTTCATTTACATGTAACGAGTCTTGTTCTATGTGATAATATCAAGTGGTAAATCGAGTTGGATAAAGGAGTATTAACCGATATTGTAACTCACATGGCAAAATACGTACATATATTTGTAAGTATGCACTTATCTATACATATTTTAAATAATTGGATCAATTATTACATATAAAAGAACAAAAGATATCGTCGATTGATAAGATAAACATTATCAACGATATATTTTAATATCAAGGCATTATTAACAGATTAACTATATTTTACACAAATATTTTCTAAAGATTTTCTACAAAATGCATTCAAATGATAAAAGCTAAAATCACAAAGGGTGTAGTTTTGCAATTTAGTTGGAATATCGTTTGCTTCTGGTTTGGTTGACATTTTAAATAGATTTTGTTTATTATTTAATAAAAATAAAATGAAATCCATTTTAATATTTGCATTCTTGGCTGTTGTCTTTACTTCCTACGCTTACGCTGACAACGATTACCTCTGGGGTGAAATAACCAATAAAGACTATCTGATATCGAAGGAGAAAATCAGCAAAGGTTTCTTTGCGGGTCTCAGAGTAACTAAAAAATACGTTTTCAAGCAAAAGGTTAGCGTAAAATACATAATTAATTGTGTTAAGGCTAATTTATTTCTTTGTTTCTACTTTTACTTTTTTTAAAGGATAATCTTAATGCTTTGACGATCACAGCCATTAAAGTTACAGATAAGAAGAAGAATGGCGCAACAGTAACATTGATCAATGGTGGTCCCGGTTCGAAAGGCGCTACACTGCTCTTCAAATCTCAACGTGGCAAGGGCATTAAGGATGTGGTAGAGATTTATGGGCGTTAATTATGTATGTGATATTGTTTTTTTTGTTTCAGTATGAGTATGAGAAAAGAGTTTAGTTATATGGGTGCATATTTATAATCCCATATGTCATACTTCCACAATAATATATATGGAAATAAATATACATAGTTGCTACAAGTTAAAAATTTATTTGAAACTCTCCCTCGCACAAATATATATACAAGGTGGCGCAAAAGTTGTCAGACCATGTTCTTTGGACTTCAATTTTGTTTACTCTGACTTATTTAAAAAGTCAAATCTGGAATTCTTGTAGGCCAGGGAATATCACCAAAATGCGATAACAAACGCTTTCCATGGTTACTTCAAAACCAATTCCTTTTATTTTTGTCTTAAACATTTCATAAATGTACTGACATTTGCCACCACTAGCAGACGACTTTTGCGCCACCCTGTATATACTTGTTATTTAATTACCGTTGCCAAACGATAATTTTGAGTGAAACAAATTTAATTCCCGATGAGTAATACATACAAACGATTCCAGAAAAGAAAAGTTGCATATAAAAAAGCAATAAATGATAACTCTATAAATTTCTAAACCCGTTTCTTTGTACCCGACTTATAAAAGAACGCTCCAACTCGGATAAAATTTCCTTTAGACGCAAAAGCAACCCTGTTCGCAGTTTTAATGAAAGATGCGATTTGTTTAGTGCTATTTATGAATAGAAAATAGTTGTGCCAATAAACTTTAAGATGATGTAATTATATATTTAAATATACTATGCGAAAAAACGGATTAGGTCTTAAAATTAAATTTCATCACTCATTATATATATTAAGCATAATATTTAACTGATAGGATTACAATAATGTTGTTCCTATACATTACTACATTTTTAGTATTAATTTATAAATATGTACATATAAATACTACGGTAATGTATTAATTTTAACAGAAACATAATGACCTAAACTGTTATTTAAACTTTTTAAATGTATGACCTTGTCAGAGGCATGCCCGACTGTTATTTGGCTTAGAATGCATTCAATTAATTTGTTTCAATTGATATTAGGTACAATGTTTTTTTCTTTCTTTCTAGAAAGGAATGACTTGAAACCAAAAAGTTTAGAAAAAGAGAGTTGGAAATTATGTCCGTGTGCGCGCTTCATTCGGAATTTTTTTTTTTCGGAATAGCGCTCGCCTCTCGGCCAGATAATATAAAACATACGAGAGTATGTCCGCTCATAAAATCTTTTCCCACAAATCACCTGCAAAATTGTTTGTTCTTCCACGTATGCAAAAAACCCTATATATAAAAATCTCGTGTCACGATGCGTATGGCCGAACTTCTCCGAAACGGCTGGACGGACTGTTTGAAACGTTGAATTAAATTAAATTGTAGACAGTTTACATATACGAAATACTAAGATAAGGGTGTCAAACGGTTCGTTATGCTGAGGAGCTCTAAAGCTAGCTATATTGTGAAGAGGGTTGCCTCCTGATAGTATATTTTATGCTTTGGGGAGGGTTGCCTCCTGTCAACTGTAATCAAATTACACGCCATTTTTATGAAATATTAATATATGGGTGTCAAACGGCTCGCCTCGGCGAATGGATGGTTCACACTTAAATTTTGGAGAGGGTTGCCACCTGATTGAAAACTCGAATTGAATAAAATTATATGGGAGTTATATGAGAGAGGGTTGCCCCCTGTTTGAAAAGTCGAATTCAATTGAATTATATTATATTTTATATGAAATATAAAAATATTGGTGCCTAAGTAATCGATTCGCTAAAGAGAAATAGAGGGCTGCCATCTGCTTGAAAAGTCGAATTTAGTAAAGTCTACAATATAGTAAATATGGGTGTCAAGCCATTTGTTTCGCCAAAAGAAAAAATTTGACTATATTTTGAAAAGGGTTGCCACATCTTTGAAATGCAAATTTAATTAAAAAATGCACAAGTTATATAAAATATTGGAATATGAGAATCAAACTGTTCGTCTCCGCGAGGACAATGTGTATATCTATATTTGAGAGAGGGTTGCCACCTTTTATATGAGACAGAGACCGAAATGCGCTACCTGGTTACATATTCATAGAGCAATTAATAAATACATGTAGGCAAGACAACGTCTGCTAGGTTTCTTTTATATAAAAAAAGATCACTAACATTCGCTTCTTTTAATTTCTTGCCCGGCTATATAGGGCCTAGTTTAATTGATTTTTGCACTTGCGTATTTCCGGAAGACCATTGCGGTCTAGGCCATAAAAATTAGACCTGCGCCCATCTGTTATTCTAACCGTTACGCGTTTCTTAACGTGTGCGCACTGATTCGATTAATCAAAACCGCTAACTGTGTACATCAGCTGTTTAAACAAGTCACTGAGCAACGAATGGAATTTGTGTTACTTGTAGTTGTTTACATTTGCCGAACAAATTAGTTCTAGGTTCGTTTATCAAAACATAACGCCTTAATAACATTGACTGAAATAACCTTGTAATTCTTTGTGCCCTTTCAGATAATTAGAAATATAGCCGCATTCTTGCGTTTTAGCTGCTCGATATACTCGAACATAGATTCTAATTATTTATTAATGTTTTAAAACATAAGCCAAATAGTTTAGCTGGCATTTAAAGCGCGTATTTACTTAAAAGCAAATAAACTTAACTGTAATCTTTGGTTAGTTAGTGACAATATTTGTTTTCAACATTGTGAATTTTCTGTAAGCACTGCAATTGGCAAGCTGAACAAATACAATGCCAACATAAGTGATGTAAACGTAACACCAATCAGTCAATAAGTAGATAAGATATAAAAAATAAAACATGCTAAGATAAATTTCAAATCTTTTAAAGCATTACAAGACATTTCAATACCATGACTTGCGCAACAAAAATTCCAATGCTGAATTTTTTCGCAACTTCAATCATAGAACTACTACGCACGAATGGAGTGATAACTTTAAATGGGTTATTGGGTCAGATGATACCAACAAATGTGCAGCCAAATATTATTACATCTGTACAAATTTATGATAGTTGAAAAATTTGAAATTTCGTATAAAATGTCAAGCATCTACTGGGAAGTAGCACAGTTGACAAGTGAACGCAAAAAATTCCACACACTTACTATATCTTTGGCGCATAAGTGCAATCAGTGTGGTGTTTATCGTAAAAATTTAACGCTTTCGAAAAAGTTGAAAAGTTGAGCACAGTTGTTATTTCACATTCAAAAGAAAACTTTGTTTGAGAAAATGAAAACAATTTTTGTGGCCATTCTTCTGGTTGCCAATATCATCGTTGGCGCCAATGCAGCACAGCAAGTAATCGGTCAGATTCTAACGACTGATGCAACTTTGGCTTTGACCAACGTCCAGCAACGCTTTCGTTTTGGCCAAGTTGTGACAGCTGACTATACTTTTACGGTAAAGTGTTTGTGAAATTTATAATGAAAAGAAAGTTGAAAAAATTAAGTGCAAAAATATTTATTAATATGATTTTCTACCAGCTCTATTTTAATTCGATCATTCTTATTTAATTTCTACACATATCATATTTCCAGTAAATTACAAACCGCTCATTTTCATTTAACTAAATTCCATCAATTCCCTTCCATTCCGTTCCAAATTGCTACATTTAAAATTTGCTACCATCCTATTTTGTTTTATTCCCGCTGTTCCATTCTGTTATCAAGGAACGTAGATTACGCAGAAGTTGCATGACAATTCGTTTCCTATGGCAAGAATTGTTATCTTATTTCACCACTCATGAAACCAACTACAAAGAAAGTAGATTGCAAAGAAGTTGCATGGGGTTTCGTTTGCTTTTCTGTTTCCTACGTTCTTTGCTCGTATGATGGAATGAGCTAAAATAATCTCTTAGCGGAACGGGAAAAGCAAAAACCGTAGATTACAAAGAACGTAGATTAGAACGTATAAGTTGCATTAATCTCACCGTTCCCATATAAGAATGTCGTATCCAAATTCACCATACCAGTACTAATTTGACATTACTGATTGATATTAAAATCTGTTTTGACCCAATTGGCTTCTGGTGTGGTGAAATTGGACGAAAAATCTTGTCACAGAAAACGAAGTGCCATGCGACTTCTTAATAATCTTCGTTCTTTGCTGAAACTATGCAACATTTTTGTTTAAGATGTTTTTTAAAAGAACGTGAATTACAAATCAACTAGATCACATTTCGTTCCTATTAGCAGGCCATAGGTAGACAATATCGCCACTCCAAAAACTTATTACATCGAGTTAGATACAAGTTCAAACTTCATATGGCGTGGTGATTTTGTCTGCCTGGATTTTGTTAAAGGAACGCAATAGGAGATGCACCCTTTTTAACAAATTAAATATAATGAGCGCAAAGTTGAAAATTTTTTACACTACCAAAGAAAATAATTGATATTCGAATTTGGTTCGATGCAATTAGGTTTTACTATGGTGAAATAAGCTAACATATTTTGCAACAGCAAACACTTTTATTTTCATTTTTTTATCAAACCTTCTTTATTTTCTTCTCCCTTCAGGGTACAGCTACTACCACCGTAGTTAATGGCATCAGCATACAAGATAATAAGCCTCCGCGTAAAACTCCTGCGGTCACAATAACAGGAGGTGCTCTGGGTACAAACACAGTTACGATAAGATTAACATCACAACGTGGCATTGGCATCAACTCTCAAATTACCGTCTATGGCACACCATAAAATGGGACGAAATCAATGCGAGAAGTGTTTTTTATATATATTGCAAATAACTGCTAGATTTTAGGATTAGTTATAGATTAAAGGAAAGTTTAAAATGAAAATTTACTATCGTACCGAAGTACAAGTACAATTTTGTAGTTGACTATAGTGCACATTCCCATATTATTAATATATATCCTTTTTTAATAATGTCAAATAAAATAATACAAAATTAAAAAAAAAAATAATACAAATATTAAAATACTTCAATGAGCAGGAGTCGAAATTTACAAAATCACAAAGATTTCAAATGGTACTGTAACAGATTCCTGCGTATAATTAAGATTTATATCCTTGCGCATAATAGAGTTTGAGTTGATTTTTGAAAAAGGTGGCAACTCTCTTCAACAGTTAAGCACCCATATTTTCATTATCCACATAGCTCGTCTTTTATGCTAATTTAATTGAAATTTTTAAACAGGTGGCAACCCTCAAAAAGTTAGCTATGCACATTTTTCTTGGTATTTAATTTAATAAATTCGATATTTGTATCATGTGGCAACTTTCTTCTGTATATAGTTAGCTATAAACCTTCTCCTCAGTGAAACGAATCATTTGGCATCGAAATTTGAATATTTCATTTTACTTGTGAATAATTAAATACATTCAAATTTTCAAACAGATGGCAACCGCCTTCAAAATATATGCCCATATATACATCCTCCTCGCTGAAACGAATACTTTTTGGTCAATATTTTAACATTTCATATAAATTGTGTATAATCTAGTTAAATTCGGCCTTTAAAGTAAATGGCAACCCTCATTTGAAGTTAGCTGTGGAACTTTTTTAGCAGACGAACCACTTAATACCCATATTTTAAAATTTCAATTAATTTGTGGATATTTCAATTTAATTTAATCTTACTTTTCAAATAGGTGGCAACCTCAAAGCATAAAATATACTTTACGTCCTATTCTCATACCTACCATACGACATCGGTCGAGCTGTTTCGGAGGAGTTCAACCACAAATACCGTGAGACGAGATTTTTATATTTCATAGATCGCACAGGAGGAGCTATAGGAATTTATCGGGATGGTTTAAGAACGTATAGATTTTTTTTTGGCTCTTAGAGCTACGCGAAACACAAAGCGATTTAGCTCGCAAAGTAATTTTTTGTTGACGGATCGGAACGGCTATGAGATGCAGAGAGTGAGAGTTTGGTTTCAATTTTGGAGCGGTGGCATCATTGGTACATTTGTTTGTACATTTGTTTTTGAAAATTCTATGGGAAACGCTATTTCGGTCAAACGGTGAGCGCTACTGAGGAGTGACAAATTATTTTTGATAGTATAGTCGATGTCAATTAACCACCTCGGTGTCGTGATTTGACGACGTTAGACTTTTTTGTGTGGTACCGTTCAAGGCCGGTGTTATGCGAACAATTCATTAACGGTTCAGACCCTGAAGGCGAATATTGAGTCAGCTGTTCGTGGGATAGGCCCATAAAGTGCCAGAGAGGACGTGAAAAACTGGGTTAACAGCCCTCGGCTGGTCACATGAATGAAATTGTGTAACATAAAAAATGGAAGTTGTAAGGTATAAATATTTTTTTTTTGTTCGAGCTCAAGGCCAGAAGTTAATACACTTTAACAAATAAAACAAAGTTAAGAATTGTATGTATTATATGTGCATATATATGTCTAATAACTTTAACTGTTACATTCCTGAAGATGACTTCAAACTAAAGTCGAAATATCGATGAAAATAAAATTAAAACAAGAAAAAAACTTGATTAACTTCTGGCCTTGAGCTCAAACAAGCAAAAAAAAAGCTATAAAGAATAGAAATCTTTTCACTTTCGCTTTAAAATAAATAAAGTAACGAAAAATGCATTTTTGTTCATGACTTTCAATTTTTTTGTAACCACGTAGTATGCACATGCATGGGCCACCACATATTTATTCAGTTTTTTTTTAATATAAATAAAATTTTAAAATAAAATCTCAAACCACAAAACTCAGTTCGGAAGCAAAAATCTAAGTGATTCGCTCATTATTGATAAACAAATAGTTCACAAAATTTTAGCAATCATTTTTATAAGAATTATTTGTGGTAGGGGTCTACGCCTTTCGGTTTCAGCAAATGATTAACACATTACAAAAATAAAACTGCTTACTAAAATTTCAATCAAATATCTCTGAGATATCTAAGTTCGAATTCCATTTCATTAAAGTTAAAAATATAAAAATCGGATATCTTAGCACGGTGGCGTATGAGCAACAAACAGTCCTTGTAGGCTTGGAGTTTCAAAAAGGTTTCACAGTATTGAAACGTTACTTCGTGTCTAATATAAGGAGGGGGAAAAATATATAAAAAAAAAATTGTGTGCAATCTTATTAAGCTCGAGATCAGTTCTTATTAGGCACTAATATGAGAAAACACACGGTTAGCGTGGCTCAGTGTTTGAAGGCTGGCCTAGAAATCCGTGAACCTGGGTTCAAACTTTGGTAAAGTCTGATGAGGAGATGCGGTGATCTTCGAAGTAGCAGCTATCCCTACTACCATTTTGAAAAATCCTTGATTTCTCATATTATTCGCTAATAAAAGAAAAAAACTGGCCGCGAGCTCAATAAAATTACACAACATTTCTAAAATATGAGGCCGAAAATAATATAAAAAAAAAAAATTATTGCTAGTAATCATGGCTCTATGAAAAATGGAAAGCGTAACTTTCATCTGACCACTACTGTCACATGTTTACATGAGCACAAACACAATTTGTTCCTATGTGTACTGAATTGTGTGCAAATTATTTTTAGTTTTTATTTTATTGCAAAGAAGTTTTTACAAAAACAAACTAGCCATATCTATAAACGTTTACACATATTGTATTTAATAAATTTAATATTCTGTTTATTAGACAAAACATGACAAGTGGAATATGTGTAAAACTTTATTTCTTTTACTTGTTAATAAATTGTCAGCAGGTGTTGGCAACAAGCACGTACACTACTCAAAATTCTCACACACATACAACCGAATGTTGTTGAAGTTGCAATAGTACATTTAGTAGACACAATGTTGCGGTTCGTGGCACTCAAACCACTGTAGTGAATTTGGTAACGTTTTTCAAGTGCATTCAATATGTATGTATGTACATATGTATGTATGTACTCGTATGTACTATGAGATAGTTAGATGGTTTCGAGTGCATCCATCTGCTGGAGCTTCTTGTGTGTGTTTGCAGTTTGTATTACATTTTGTGGTTTTTGAATACGAAATATTTGCAGAATTTCTGATTAGATACGTCAAAATCATGAAAACGAACAAATTCATAAAATATTTATTTATGATCATGCAGTGCCAAAACCGAAGCGAAGGATTCAGAGCGAAACTAAAAACATATATTGTACATATTTGATTAAATTGCAAGAGCGCACATATGTGGAACCACTTTTAACGGGTGTGTATATGTATGTATGTATGTATGTACGTATGTACATATGTATGTGTGCATCTGAGGTGCCTATTGTCGACAAATTGAAATTTATTAAACGTATCATACATTTTGTTAACTAAATGCACATTTATCTAGATTAAGTTATGACTAGTTTGTAATGAGAAAAGTAAGAAGCTACAAAAATTCTTAATCTGGAAATTGTGAACTTTAGTTAAACTGAGCCACTCCTTACTATTAAAAATACAAAGCATGGGTAACATGAATATAAGTAAACTACGTGGTAGACTTTTCACCCGTTGAAACTTCTTTAGCAGCATGAGAGTGATTTTTTACATCGCGTAACGAAGGTCGTGTCGATATCGCGCCACGAAGTCGTCACATAACTCTTTTGTGAGAAAAAACACATACTGAGGTATCAATGTATATACATAAATATACATATATGTATACTACTACCAAACACTACCACTAATGCTACAAACTACTACTAATTACTACTACTATTTTTACTAAAGCTACTCCTCTTTACTATAAAGAGTTTTTCTGATTTCTACTACTATGTTTACTAACTTATGTCCTTTTTTCTAATGCTACTACTAATTACTCTTACGATATTTAATAATTTCTGCTACTAACAATTATTACTACTATTTTTTGCTTATTTCTACTACTATTTCTTAATATTTCTTCTACGATTTTTACTAGAGTTATTACTAGATACAACTGCTATTACTAATTTCTCTTATTTTTAATAATACTACTCCTAACTACTATTACTATTTTAACTAACTTTTACTACTTTTTTCACTAATAGTATTATTAATTACTACTACTATTTTTACTAATGCTACCACTAAGTACTACTAACTACTATTACTACTAACTACTCTAATGACTACTACCACTACTCCCATATTGAACTCTCAATCCCTATCTCGTTGTTTACATTATCAAAAGTTTTTGAGAGCACTATTTTCGGAATGGAGATCAGACTAGGTAGGGGAAACTAGATTGTAATTCCCGAACTTAATTTGAAAGCTTACTTTGGGAGGATCTTTTAAATCATAATAAGACATATAAGACATATGTATATCATTTGGTAAATATATACATACCTCTTAGATTAATTAGCTTGATGTATCTCTAGCATTCCTCTTAAATTAGTTTTTAATTTAAAATAGTGAATTTGATTCAAGCAAATTTTGTCTATTTTCGGCAGACATCAAAAACCCTCTCAAACAGTTATTTTTCTAAATTTATCGTATTAGGATTCTCTCGTAATTAATCGAAAATACTGAATTTTGTAGAAGCCAATTTCTTTAATTACTTTTTCAATACTTATTTTTAGTTGTGACCCCTTTTCTTATTTTTTTATGACTTTATATTTTATCCTCAATCATGAAAAACGCGGTAAGAGGGAATTTTTTTTTATCTTTGGATCACCTTGGGTACTTTAATTTGTATTTATTACGTACCTAATTACTTCTAACTTGTTGAAGCCAATAAAATATAAAGCGACTCAATACCACTCCTTATATGTACATAGTATTCGTAACAACGCACTCTTAATATTAACTTTACTACCTTCTCTCTATCTCTCTCTTTTCTCTATGCATCATTCACAACAAATTCTTACTCATATTAGGTCTGTTTCTGTACTCCATGAACTTATTGGCCTTTAAACGAACTAACAGGAAGTTACAGGAAAAACGTTCCCACAACTCAGCATTGTGTAAATGAAAGTGATTTTTGAAGAGTTGTTTAGCGAATGAAATTGCAAGATATTACTCAAACTTTTTCTTCTAATAAAATCATGAAAAATGTCAAGCGATCAGCTGTTGCGCCAATGTAAACAAAAAACTGTACGTTTTCAAGTTGATAGCGAAAATTATAAAAGTAAATGTAATGCAATCATTTTGGAGAACTTGGATAAATATTAACGCTTCTTATGCGATTTAATGTTCCTCGCGAGCAATCAACTTTTAATTTGTTGCCTTCTATTTTCTCACTTTTTATTTTCAATTTGAAGGAAAATGTGTGACGTTTTCACAGAAATCATTTTGTTTTGTGTGCGCATACTTTTTAGTTTTTATTCTCTTTTTGCTCTTACTCCAGAGTGTAATTCTACTGGTTGACAATTTTACAGAATTTCACAAGAAAAGTACAGGATTAGAGCCATTGTTTGTCAAACTAACGGAAATTATTAGAGTACTTAAAACCAAGAAACAGGGCTTTTGTTATATTTAAATCATAGCATTTTAAATCGATATACATACATAAAAATTAATCGTAGTTTGGTCGGAGGCTTAAAACTTGAAAAAGACTAAACAAAAATGAATGTTTCCTTCAGTGCGTTTATTCGAAATTGCTCCGCGAAGGTAGAGGGAAACAGAAAATTTAACAAAGAAAATTTAACAAGTGGCACTCATGGCGCGCATTTCGTTTTCACTTCAATTCAAATCCAGTTCAACACGAGATGTAAAATCACATATTACTTAATGACGACTGGACAGATTTGGTTAAGATTTGCAACAATCTGTACGTATGTATGTACTATATGTATACATCGCTTGTTGTGTGGGTTCCACTATAAGCTGTTTAAATTCAAGTTATAAGAGAAATCAGATATTGCAACTTGGGTATCAAATGAGAGCTTCATTTTCGAAATGTCCTGAAAAAATGTTGCCAACTGCTGAAACCTAAGTAAAGTGAAACCATTAAGTCAAATGAAATTTTGAAAGAATAAAGAAACTTGATTAAACAAATATGTTTATATATTGTTGCCAACTGTTTTAAAACTGAAACTTTGCACAGTTATTAGTTTCCGCGTTATTAGTTAACCACGCGAGGCAGTTAGACGCGGTTGTGTTTGCATGGGGGAAGAGGGTTACCATCTGTTTGAAAAGTCAAATTTAATTAAAATACGCGCAACTTATATGAAATATTTAAAAAAAATGCTTGAAATTATCGTTCGTTATAGGTATATTTTGAAAGGAGTTGCCACCTTTTCGAAACGTCAAATTTTGTATAGGGTTGCCAACTGTTTTAAAACTGAAACTTTGCACAGTTATTAGTTTCCGCGTTATTAGTTAACCCCGCGAGGCATTTAGGCATGGTTGTGCTTGCTTGTGGGGAGGACGTTGCCATCTGTTTGAAAAGTCAAATTTAATTAAAATACGCGCAACTTATATGAAATATTAAAAAATGCTTGAAATTATCGTTCGTTATAGGTATATTTTGAAAGGAGTTGCCACCTTTTCGAAACGTCAAATTTTGTATAGGGTTGCCAACTGTTTTAAAACTGAAACTTTGCACAGTTATTAGTTTCCGCGTTATTAGTTAACCCCGTGAGGCAGTTAGACGCGGTTGTGTTTGCATGGGGGGAGGGGGTTGCCATCTGTTTGAAAAGTCAAATTTAATTAAAATACGCGCAACTTATATGAAATATTAAAAAATGCTTGAAATTATCGTTCGTTATAGGTATATTTTGAAAGGAGTTGCCACCTTTTCGAAACGTCAAATTTTGTATAGGGTTGCCAACTGTTTTAAAACTGAAACTTTGCACAGTTATTAGTTTCCGCGTTATTAGTTAACCACGCGAGGCACTTAGACGCGGTTGTGTTTGCATGGGGAAGGGGGTTACCATCTGTTTGAAAAGTCAAATTTAATTAAAATACGCGCAACTTATATGAAATATTAAAAAATGCTTGAAATTATCGTTCGTTATAGGTATATTTTGAAAGGAGTTGCCACCTTTTCGAAACGTCAAATTTTGTATAGGGTTGCCAACTGTTTTAAAACTGAAACTTTGAATAGTTATTAGTTTCCGCGTTATTGGTTAACCTCGCGAGGCATTTAGGCATGGTTGTGCTTACTTGTGGGGAGGGGGTTGCCATCTGTTTGAAAAGTCAAATTTAATTAAAATACGCGCAATTTATATGAAATATTAAAAAATGCTTGAAACTGTCGTTCGTTATAGGTATATTTTGAAAAGGGTTGCCACCTTTTCGAAAAGTCAAATTTAATTATATTATATACAAGTATATAATATCTTAAAATATGAATTTCAAACGCTTCGTTTCGGCGAGGACAAGGTTCACACCTATATTTTACAATGGATTGCAACTGTTTTAAAAGGAAAATTCAATTAAATTGTCTACAAGTTACATAAGGGAGAAACTAGATACATAGGCAAAGAGCAATTCTAAGGCGATGGAGCCGACGTATTTCTAAAAACCATATTTATGGCACGATTTGATTCAAATTTAGAATATATGTACATATATTAGCTACATGTTTATAAAAATTTTATTAAATAAAAATAAAATGGCAGGTGGCGCTGCCGCCAAGATATAATATATATGCACAAATACTATATAAAAATCATAATCACATTCTCTCAATTTGAAGGGTGTAGCGAAGCGAGTCGGGGCAACTGGTATTTACATATATCACTTACTAAAAGCAATTCAGTACATATTCGTTTAAACGCGCCTGAATACGGAAGGAGAAAACATATCACTGAATATAAAAAACCGTCTTTTTGTATTAAATTGGCAATCGGTAAAGTGTTATCATTCAAGGAAAACTTATTATTTTTTAAATTATTAAAACCGAGTATCCAACAAATAAATCTGATTAAAATAAAAGTTAGATTCGTTAGTAAATAACTAAACGCAAAATTCATAACTTTGTCACCGTCCAAGTAATCGAGAGTTATCATTTATTGCCCACTTCAATCGTTTGTGGCGTATTGATCTTTATCTTTATAGCCCCAATAACTCTGTTTGAGTAGCACTTCCGATACTTCAAGCATAACGAAGAAAATATTAAAAATGAGTCACTAAATTTTATTCATATACTCATACAAGTATAAATACATAATTTTAGGCTCAAATAAATTATTACTTTAATTTAAAAATCAAGCGACATACAGGGTGCTGAATAAAAAAATTCCATAAATAAACAGCTTTATAAAAGAAAAGAAGAATGCTAAAAAGCTTTCCAGAAGAATCTCCCTACAAAAACGAACACACGTGGTATACACCTGTTGTTAATAATAACGGTAGAAAACAGATACTGATAAGATAAGCGACGACACTTCATAGTTGGCAATGGGAAAATGAATCAGCAGCTAAAACTTAAAAAACTTGATAATTGCGAACATGTGTTCATATGTATGTACAAATATTGGTAGCGCACATTTTTCCTCAAACTTTTAGATAATAAAAACATACTAAATGATTTTAACAAAATTTAAGCGAATCAAAGCAAATTGAAAATTAGCTGAAGGGCGTCTAAGGAAGCGATAAACATTGGTAGAGATCACAGTTATCAAACAACAAAAAAGGAAATAAACTTTTGATAAAACTCAAAGATTATTTAAGTGGGTGAGTAAATAGTGTTGTTGATTATGTGAAAAACAATCAACAGTACACTTGTCAGTCGCTACGTACGTTGATATACTTACTGTATTTTTTTTTTACATATCTGAAGATATGCATGCCCTTAGTTTTAAATGTATAAAAGGAAAAAGTGTCACCCAACTGGAACAACAGTCATATCACAGCCGTTGATGTATAAACAAGTGAAGTTAACAAATTCTTAACGGAAATTAATAAAATTTTACAATGAAGACCTACACAACAATCGCGCTCATTTCATTCGCCGTTGTGGCAGCGCTGGTTGCCACCAGCATGGCCACTAATAGCACCTGGGGCCAGCGTAGCTACTACGATCGTCGACTCTACACAACACAGGTGGTCAAGAAGTCCAGTTTATGGCAAAAGATCTCTGTAGATGTTGAATTCCCAGGAAAGGTATGTACAGTATAATAACAGATTAAACTACTTCAAAAATAGCGATGAAAAAAATTTCGCCATGAAATGTGGTTTTTCATTTCATGCAATAGGCTTGAAATACAATACCGGCGAACGGCGTTTTTTCGTTGCGAATATTCGCTATAAAATATTGAACACACTAATAAATATTAGATCTAGTAAAAAGAGATTCATTATTTTTTCATTAAATTGGAGGCTTTATTTAGCATAGTTTGAACGATCCGATTTATGTCAAATATGTACCGTTTTGTTCGCTAACTTATTGACCATTTGAAGGTAATTTCATAATGGAAACTCTCGTTCTAATTAATAACAAAAACTGAGACAGTCGATTTTCACAAGCTGCTGCTGAGGTGAATTTTTCACCAGCAAAATCATTCGCCATAGACAGGAACGAGTACTAATCACTTGGTGTCAGGTGGATGCATAAGATCCTCCCAACCAAGCACCCGAAACTTTACGAAACCTATATTTTTAACGCCAACGCGAAATACAGATTACTAAAGACATCTATTATAAAAATAATGGATTACTTTTTCCTACACGTAATATAAGAATGCACACAACCAAAGCGAATAGCGAATTTCGCCCGAAGTACATCCGTGGCGATAAATTTATATCTCGTGTCTTTTGTCATCGTTGGCGACAGCGGCAAAATACGAATTTAATATATTCTTGGTTTCAAATCGAAATTGAAAAATGATATACTATTTGTTTTTAATGTAACTGTTACCAGCTAATTTCGTTGTATCTGTAGTTGTGATGTTTTACAGGACGATATTTTTGAGCGAACATTGCTGACGTCGCCGCTCTACTGAGCGAAAAATCGCCACTCGTCAGTATTGTGCCGCAGGCTCTATTAAGAATTCCATTAAACTTATTATTGATTGTTTTGTTTTACATTGTTTATTTATTTGCTCCATTTATGCCCCTCCACAGAAGGTAAACAATACCTATATCATCAGTCAGGTCGTTGCCATCGACAACAAACGCAAGGATGGTGGCTATGTGCTGCTAACCAAAGGTGGGCCAGGTTACCGTAATGTGACATTGCACATCAAATCCGAACGTAATCATGGACTGAACTACACTATTGAAATCTATGGCAGATAAGTTAAGTGAATTTGAGAAATATACCTATGGAGTGAGAGAAAAAATACTGAATGAAAAAGTTTAATTAAAATGAGAAAAATGTAAACGAAATTTGCTATTCCAAAAAAAAAAAAAAAAATACTGTGATGATATTAAAAAAATTATTAAATGTGTAAGCTTGTGTTGTGTTTCAAAGAAAAGAGACTAATTTTATTTTTAAAGTAAACATATCTTAGACAGAACGTGTAGGATGAGAAATTTTTGGAATGAATTTAATTTCAACATTATTATACTATGTCCGCTCCTCTACACAGTGAACTCACCTTCTAAATTTACGATAAGATTACGTGCTTCAAAGTAAATAACAACATTGAGAACTAAATAAACAAAAACCAAGCTCGCTTGTCGCCGTATTCGTTTCAGCCATAAATAATCAAAAAGAAATTAAGAAACTTAATAACATTTTACTGTCAATCGATTGTGAAATCCCCGACTTGAGTTAACAAAAGAAAAGAAATAGTAAACAATTAATTTCCCTATTGTGTGAAATAACTTCTTCAGGTACTAAGAATAAATAACAAAAGATCTATAAATAAATCTGGTGTTAATGACATTTTACGAAAGATTGTGCCTTGAAATAGCAATTTTTAAGAATTAAGTTTTGCTTCTGTTTATTTATCTCACTGACACCTGTGTTTTCTTACTCCAATAGTCGCTCTGGTTTTCGAGTACTAGTGCCTTGAACGGAACAGAATGTGCAAACAAAGCCAGTAGTTTTATACATTTTTTTTTTTTAATAAATATATTAACAAAATTATTTCAAATATCTGCGTACATATGTATGCATGTATGTGAGCATGTAATACGAACCGTTATCACCTCAACGCTTGAGAGAGAGCGAGCTTTGCGCGAAGTTTGCGCCCATCTCGTAGTTTGGCAGATCAACAGATTGCTGACGTCACAGTGGTACGATTGTACTCGTATCGTGATCGTCGGTACCAACAAAAACTGTGGTCTTATTTTTTTAATAAATTCGTTAAAGTACGTCGACTGAGTGTAAACTTCAGAGTCAAGCCACATTAAGTGGGATCAGAAAATTTCAGTAAATCATAGATTTTAAAATAAAATACATACATTATTGTAAAGTAGGCATGACGCAAACGTCACAGTGTTAATATTTTTTTTAAATACATTTTTTTGTTGCTGCCAAGAATGATGAGAACTACATAGATTACGTCTTCCACACTGAGAGCAACAGTCACTATCAATAATAATAGCTGGAGAATGAGATAGCAAAGAAAAAGTATAAAAAGAAGAGGTAGAAGCGCAGAAGAAGCGGGCAAACGACAGAACGACAGAACGTTCGAAAGTTTTGTTAGCATTGTTTGTGTAAAATAAAAGCAAGTTGCCAGCGAATTGGTGGATGCTGTCAAATCGACAAAAAGAGGACTAGCGGGCTGCGGAAGGCGCAATCTTGCATTCTACCGTTCTTGTTCCATACCTATACTTTTCGGGGTTGAACTTCTCCCATAGAAGTAGAGATACTCGCTTTAATTAGTAAAAATTTGCCGATTTTCCAAAGAGGGGACAATTAAATCATCCTTGGGTTTACAAAAGTTAGTTTGATTTTTTTATGGTATACTAAAGTTTTCATGTCTCCACCTAGGATGTGGAATTTTTTTTTAAATAATATGTCGAAACGAAGTTAAAGGTTTAAACATATACAACAAAATTTCACGGGTATTACTTCCGTCAACTATTTTAAGCTATTAGCACCCACGTAAAAGCTTCATTTTGACCTTTACCTTTATGAAACCACTCAAAAAGTCAATCTGGAAAGTTGCTAGAGGACTAAAATGTCTTAGATAGTCATTTGCCTAAATCTGTGTTGGAATTAAGTTGAACTCTGCATGAAATAAAATAACAAATATTTGCATGTGAAAATAAGATAACAGTTCTGTTAACTTACACTGTTAATGTTAAAAAGAGAGCATATTATGAGGAATAATTTTCTAGCACATTTGAATATCCTCTAGCGGCCTTCCCAATTATTTTTTTTTCCTTGTGATGGGTTTCTGGAAAGTAGGGTCAATACGGTGCTTTTAAATGCGAGCTAATGGGTTAAAATATACTACGAAATTGCTTTCCGTGGAACTCGAATACACTTCCGTAAAATTATCGTACAGAGTAATCTAAAGAAAATGCGAGAGCCTCAAAATATTTTAAATGCATCATTCCGCAGCAGTTGAGTATTTTTTTATGGTACTGAATTTATTGACATCGTTGTGCCAGTTATATCTGAATTTACTTTTGGGCAACCATGACTTTGCCCCTCATTCATTAACGCTTACTAATTTTTGTAGAGAATTCTATGTACTAGTGTTCGCCCAACCATCGAGCTTCGATGGCATTCAAAAAAACATTATGCACTTCTGCGGAACTCTACCTTTCAAATGGTACATATCTCAAAGAAATCGGTCCACGCATTCAAGAGTAAATGGTACCACAACGGAAAAATGTGTGGCGTAATTATATTATATATATTCGAAAAATCGAAATAAGAAAGAAAGAAAATAAAACAAAACTATTTCGTCAAAAATTCACCATATTACAAAAACAGGGCTTTCACAAGTTTTCTTAAGTAAACCTATGATTCTAACCTCGCCAAAGGACCTCTCCTATGTTCATATTATTGGAATAAAAGTTACCAGAAGAGAGTGGAAAATATGGACATAAATGCAATGAAATACCATTTTAACCGATTCATAACTTGGTATACTTTTGTTTTGAACATATCCCACGTATAATCATAAAGAGAATTAATTAAATATTTTAAGGAGTTTGACTGTTTGTTATAAAATTGATTACCTTTTACTTTATTTACCATAATTGGACTTTTAGATCTTGGGAACAATTTTACGATTCCTTTTTCATGAAGTTATGTTAGCTAAGTTGCAGCTTTTAATTTCTGAACTTATTTTAATACCACGGTAATATTTTAGATTTGCTTGATGAAGGCTTCATTTTCTCTTTGCGTAGGAATGGAATGAAAGGGAATGCCTTAGATTAGTTCTGCCATAATGACCCCACTGTAATTTCAAGCGAAGTGGATCTGATAATCAAAAAATAAACCTTAAATTTCAAATCAGACACAATTTGATTAGCATAACCGTTTTAATAACTTTAATATTGTCTTTTTCATAAATCAAACTTTCGGATTACACTTAGCACTAGTCATAATGTTCAAATATTTATTTTATTAATACACGTATCAATAATAATAATATAGTGTTGTACAAATATTAAAATTAATTTATGTATTTTAATTACTTACTCTTCTTACTCTTATTGATTAAAGTGTACATTTAACATTTCACATTTAAAAATATTCTAAATTAATAGACATACATAAGTCATTCGAACTTGTCCGGTTTATCTCCGTTCTTGCGTGTTTTTTTTTCTCTCTACATAGTCGTTATTTGTATTTGCCTTACTGCTACACACATAATAAGTACCTAAACTTACGAATATAAACAAAAAAAATAAAATTATTACTAAACAAAAAATTAGCATTTTTTGTGAATAACATTAGTAGAGTAGTCTATTATTATTTGCCGTAAATTTCCACACGAAATACTAGTCCGTAGTTATATTGTGACTGCAGTTTTATAGTGACATTATTGAAGCCCGGCCCACCGGAATAAATAGTGGCATGACCGCCAGTGCCATTTGTCACCTGATCGAAGGCGCGTATACCGGTGATAATGCGTCCATTTCCAATGCCCTGTATGTCGGAAAAATTTGATAAACATACATAAAGTGGGAAAAATTAAAAAGACATCTACAAGCTGCTGAGTTGAAAGCGTATTGATGAGTTGAAAATTTGTTTATCGTATTTTTCTTCTCTTAGGAGATCCCCTCCTTAAAAGCTCTGAACCAACTTCATTCCAACTAAGCGTAGTGGTGATAAAAAAACCTGCTTTCATATAAATCTAATTAATCCACTCGAAGGATTATTTTATCATGTTTCTGACCGAATACTCCATAAATATAAATAAATATATTTTTTAATAACAAATTCGATAAGCTTGATTGAAAACAGCAAATGCGGTCTAAATTATAGATGTTTTTCGAAAAGAAAGTAAAACTTCTGTGCTGATTCTACAAAAAGATATAGGATTAAATATCGGAGAGAGTTTTATAAAACAACCTTTCTAGTTTTAGTATGAGTGAAAATATTAGTAGAAATTAGTAAAAATAGTAGTAGCATTAGAGAGTTTTATAAAACAACCTTTCTAGTTTTAGTATGAGTGAAAATAGTAGTAGAAAACAACCTTTCTAGTTTTAGTATGAGTGAAAATAGTAGCAGAAATTAGTAAAAATAGTAGTAGCATTCACAAAAATAATAGTAGTAATTAATAGTAGCATTGGTAAAAATAGTAGTAAATATAGTAGTAGTAATCAATAGTAACATTACCAAAAAAAGTAAAAAATATTGGTAGTAATTGGTACTACTACAAGCACAAAAAGTAGTTGAAATTAGTAAAAATATTAGTAGAAATTAGTAAAAACAGTGGTAAAATTAGTAAAAATAGTAGTAGTAATTAGTATAGCACAAGCACCAATAGTAATTGAAATTAGTAAAAATAGTGGTAGAAATTATTCATAGTAGTAGTAATCAGTAGAACCTTTAATCAAAATAATAGCATAAATTAAAAAAATAGTAGTATTAATTAGTAGTATCAATAGAAATTGTAGTAGAAATTAGTAAAAAAAACAGCAATTTTTAGTAGAATTGGTAATAATAGTAGTAGAAGTTAGAAAAAACAGTAGTAGAAATTAGTAGCATTATTAAGAAAAATAGTAGTAGAAATTTGTAAAAATAGTAGCAGTAGTTAGTACTTGCGCAAGTAAAAATAGTAGTAAAAATTAGTAAAAATATTAGTAGAACATATTCATAGTAGTAGTAATAAGTAGAACCTTTAGTCAAAATAGTAGTAGAAATTAGTATAAAAAGTAGTAGTAATTAGTAGTAACACAAGTAAAAATAGTAGTAAAAACTAGTAAAAATATTAGTAGAACTATTCATAGTAGTAATAATAAGTAGAACCTTTAGTCAAAATAGTAGTAGAAATTAGTGTAAATAGTAGTAGTAATTTTCTCGTACAATTGTCAAGTCGTGACTTCGTGCTGCGATTCTGACGCAACTTGCGTGACGCGATGTAAAACAATCGCTAAAGAAGCTTTACTTCGAAAAATTGGCTGGATTGAAAAAAAAACTGCTTTAAAAATTGCTTCCTCTTAGGAAAATGGAAATGAAGTAGGGCGAAAAAAAATATTTACTACTTTTGGATACAATTGGTTTTTATTAATTTTGGGTAAACCATTACTTAATTGGGAAATCATATCATAGTTTTTTATTAAAGAAAAAATGCAGACATTTTTAGCAGTTGAAAATAAAGGAAATGCGTAATTGAGTTTTTGCGACCACGAGAAAATTCATTGCACCCGTTTTTTTTTCAGTGCTAAAGGTGGGTGCTTAAAAAAATTGAAAAAAACGACTTTTAACTTTCCAATTTTTCAGAATTATTTTCACATTTATCAATAACTTTTTGTGTGGCTTAAATTCACCAAAAACTTTGAAAATTTGGCTTAAATCATTTCCAATTAATGGGCATATCAACGCAACCCACGTGGAATGTCTTTTCTATAATATAATTATTATCCTATAAGCTCTCTTTTTCGAATGACTTCGAATTGTGTTCGGATTTGCACTTAACACATTGAAATGTTACACTGTCCATATTTTATGAATTTTTGCAAAATAAGTTTTTATTTTCGCCAATTATTCTTATCGCAAGCATTAGAAACTACTTGTGCAATTTTTTAATCAAAATTTACCAAAAAAAAAAACATTGCAAAAATATCGACATTGTGGTCACGCGGCAACCATTGGCCTTGCATGAAGTTAGAAATACCGGGCACCGAAAATTATATTTGACAAAATTTTCACATAAATTATATTGTTTACTTGCAAATTTCTGATGGCTGGCTTTCGCTTTGTCTGACTTAGTTTCACATTTATAAAAAAAAAAATGTGTATGTGCCCATAAATTTATGAATTGCGTGTGCAAAACCAACATTCGTACCAGCTATAGGGACGCCTCGCGCTGTCGCCATTACGCAGCTTATCAGTCAACCGACTTTTGCGAAGCGTTTCCGGTTCGCAATACAACAGAAAAAAAGATGCAAAACCTAATACAATATGACATATAACTGTTTGCGTATTAATGTGTGTGACTAAGCTTAAGAAAAATAAAAGGGTTAATTTAGCTGGCAGCATTTTAGATAACTGATCAGAAATTTGTGCAATCAATATCGTATTTTATTACTTCATCGATCAAAAGCAAAAGCTGTTAAAAAAAAAACGGCGTTACCTAATTAACGATTAGCAACTTTTTCGATTGCTGATATGTAGTAGGTATATTATGAATTAACCGTTTCATTTCGACTAACCGTCCAAAAACAACTAGTCGACTAATCGTTCATTTTCGATTTTTTGACTAGTAGTTTTCTTTCAATAAATATTTCATTTCATAAGTGGTTGTGTGCTTATTTCCATTAACGAAACACATTCTCGTTTATAAGGAAGTTTTTAACTTTTTTTTTTTTTTTTTTGAGTAACGAACGATTAATCGAATACCTGCTGTTCGACTATCAGCAATTGAAAAGGTTGCTAATCGTCAATTACTCGATTTAGAGCAAGTGGTCTAAAATTTAAGACTGTAGAATAAAAGACTGAGCAGATACTTAAAAAAAATATATATGATACGAAGTGCATAAAACAGAGACTGTAACGGTTACAATTTTTATAAAAAAAAAAAAGATGATTTTATCGTTATTTTGTTATTTTTATTTTTTCGATAAAAAAAAATCGATTAAAATTTCTCCAATCATATTTTATCGATATTTGGGGTTTTTATTTTTTCGATAAAAAAAAATCGTTATTCTTGCATTTACAATTTTTCGATAATATTAAACGCAAACAAGTAACTATAATAAGTTTATGGTCGAAAAAAATATAACAAAATAACATTTATTTTCGCTCGAAAAAAATAAAAATATTAATAAAAAAAAATCAATCAATATAATCGGAAAAACTTAGATCGTAGAACAGTGATTAATTATGGTAAAACAAAAATTGAGAAATAACGATCAAACTTGATCAAAAAAAATCCAAACAATAATTTTTGATCGACAAAATAAAAATTAGAAATTAACTGTCAAATCTGATAGAAACAATAAAAATCCAAAAATATAGAAAATATAGATTTAGAACAAAAAATTATATCGATATCTTCGAGTTTTGTTTTGGAAAAATTTTTGCCAATGATTTTTTGATCTGAAAAAATCAAAATACCGATTATTTTCGGTACCTGGTATAAATTTGAAATTGTACTAAAGCTGAGGATTTCACAGCATTGAATAATGCTTTTTTCATTAGGTAAAAACATGACACGTAAGGCCATCACGTTCACATTTTACATTATTGCTTGCTTTTAATCGAAATATGTCAATGCTTTGGCTGTTTTCACTCAACTGACAGCATTTGATGTTAAATTTGCCTTAATGAAAACTAGGCATAAGAAGCAATTAAACAACTGTATATTTTGTGAGAATTCTGAACCGAAAATATGAAAGCGAGGTCGATATCTTGAAGAGGAATGAAAGTTAAATATTATATTATTAATAATATTATTAAAAGCTTTCGGTCATTTATTCAGCAAAAAGCAAAAATGCATGAAAGTCCGAAAGTCCACTCTGCTTAGGAAACTAGCCACTAGAAAAATGTCTTAATATATGAGCAGGAAGTAAAAACCAAAACATATATTACCTCTTTTGGTAAAAAAATAAATCATATCATATCACGGATGTGTTTGGCTTGGAGTTCTCTGCATTTTCAATTCATAATTTAAAAATACCAGCTCTCGCCACAATCAAAGTAATGTGTGGAAAGTTTGAACGGCGGATGGCTTCCGAAAAATCCGAAAAAGTTTGCTAACGACAGTAGCAAGCAGACCAGTGTAATAATGTCGCGCTATTTTTTTTTTTCAAAAAGAATCTCTACTTCTCTCTTCAGGTTTTCTTTTGACACTTTATTTTTATCCCGTGTGCACTTGCATACAGGGTATTATTACTTTGTTTACATAACGGGTGTTTGTAACAGCCTAAGGGCTAGCCTCCACAGGCAATCACCGATATCGTGATACTCATGACAGCAAATATATTGACAGTCGAGACCCCACATTGCTAAATATCTGCAAAGTAAGGCAGACTTTAACTAACTGTTGCCTGTCGTCAGGGGAAATTTCCGTTCTTTGTGGCGGCAACAGCGTTGGAATTTTAATATGAAACCAAAAAGGGAGATGTTTTCTATTGAACTTTGAATGATTATGAATCTGGGGGGTCAGTAACTATGGTAATTTGCTAAAATTGAATACACGGAATTGGATTGGAAAAAGGAATAAGTGGAAAAACTCTTCTTTTTTCTTTTTTTGGAAAAATGGGTGGTGCGGCTCCCACTTTAATGTAGCGCTTTGGATTTTGACTTTAACCCGCTGATATAGAGGTAATTTAAAAACTAAAAAAAATAGATATTTCAGTAACTTTTAAAGTTAATTTGCTCATATTGGATATACAGAATTGGGTTGCAAAAGGAACGACATGAAATCAAAAATGTTGCGAAATGGCCATGGCACCGCCTCCTTTAGCGCAAAGAGGTACGTACTACTTTGTCAAACTACTACATTTGGTCGATTTGGTTGCTAGAAAACGACCGAACTGCGGCTTCGGCTTCGGCAATATTCGGCCAATAAAGTTCGCTTCAGCTTGTCAACAAAAAAAAAACCCCGAACTGTGACCGAACATTTGCAAATTTTTATTAGTATAAAAATCAAGGCGATTTTATATAAGGTGTAGTTGCTGTATTTTGTTTTTGCTTTTGTGTATGGGCTTTCAAAAGCCGTAAAAGCAAAAACAAATGTATGCAAACTTTGGCAAATCTTACGCAGAAGATAAAACAAACTGCATAGGAGTTTTGTAGTTGTATTTATAACACAACCTTATATGAATTCGCCTTGATAAAAAATATTTAAAATTTTTCTTTTAACAGATTTTTTCTCTCTGGAAAAAGCCACATAAAGCTTTTGAATTTACGAATTGAAAGATTTTCTTAATGAACATCTGCAGCCAAAAAATATCGAAATATTTGAATATTTTTTTAAGCCCACATTTTATGTTGAAAAATTAATTTAAATTACTATACACCGATATACAAAATCGGTTGAAGGGTGGAAATTTCAATAGGCTATTCTTTTTACACTAAATTTCCATCAGTATTAAAAAAGAAGTAATTTTTTTTTTTTTGTTTTGGATCTTTATGTGATGAACTAAATTGAATGTGAAGTAAACCTTTTTTAATATTAATAAAATTAAATTTAAAAATTTTTAAAATAAATTGAATATTCATTATTTTAAACCTCGAAAATGTGAGGCTCGGCTTCGGCCGGAGTTTGCCAAAAATTTTATTTGGCGCGCCCAAAATCTTGATTAAAAATTATCTATAAACTTTTTTCTTTTAGAACTCAGCTTTTGTGCGAAAAACGAACTCCAAACTATTTTTCTGTGTGCGCCTCTGATATATACATATATTAATATCAAAGTATATCAAGTGATATTGTGCTATGCCTCCCACCGTCTATTGATGAGCAACATTGACCGTGTAGCAATCCCTGCTACACTCCTTAAACTATCACGTAATATATGAAAGTGATATAAGTGACTGAGCCTTCGGACCCCGAAAAACCTTAATACGGCGCTGTTGTGTATGCAGATTAAATTCAGCTTTTAAAAACAACTATAAATAAACAACGTGAAAATAGCAAAAAAAAAAACATAAAACCTTAGCTTATATTCTTAGCAGTACTTAAGATTTGATCTGAAATTTCGATGGCTCGGCCTGCGGCAGATTGTAAAACAAACACCCACGTTATAATCATTTTTTCCCAGAACACTTAAAGAGCACTGATAATAAGCGCATATAAATCACTGATTTCACTTCTTTTTTTTTAATTAACAAATACATTTCATAATATTTAGCAATACCGGGCAAATCTTTTTGATAAGATAGCCAATACTACTTAGTACAAATATTTTATAACGAAGTGTATTGATTTGCACAATAGTTGAAATTTTTATATGTGGCGCGATTTTTTCATCATATTCACAAGTTAAACATCTTAATTCATCCCTTATAGCAAGTTCACACGTTAACGAAAACTATTTGTGCATTTCGCAAGCAGCTCTGCATTCGATAATTATTAACATTATTATTAACAAAAAAAACATCGATGGTTTGCCGCCAATGGTTTAGAAAAAGGAATAAGAACAATAATAAGAAAAAATCGGGTTGCAGAAAAGCTGAACTATTTATACAAAACGGCACTGTTTGGTGTGCACAGAGCGAAGCTTTTATTTTGAAGCGATGTCTTATTATGAAATAGAGAAATGCCAACGAAAATTGGTTAGTAAAGAGGAATGCTGTCTGGACGGTCATGTTTAATATTGAAAACATCTCCTGAAATCAACATGTTTTCCCTGCCGTGTGAACATGGCATTATGCAGAATTTTAGCTAATTAGCTTTTCTCCGATTATTTTGTACATTTTGATACGTACAGCTATAATCTATCTCAATTCTGTTAAGCTAAACGTTATATTAAAAAAGTTATGCCACCATTATTCCCAAATGCTAATGGGTATAAAACAAATACCCTGCATCTGCAAATATTCTCCACTAACTAAATATGTAAGTATATCTGTAGAAAATTAAGCCAAAACCAAAACTAACAACTTTTAACTATAATTTTACAGCACCTGCACACCTTTTGATGCCCTCATTGTAAATACGAAATTATCTGAAACCCTTTTCCTTTCGATTCTTTCAACGCATCAAATTGCAGCTTCAACGCAACAACAATAAACTATATATGTACATATATACATAAATACTTGCGCTCGTGTCAATTCACTTTTCTCTCAATCATTTCAAATTATATTCTTACATTTTTGGGAAATTTTATTTCACGATTCACATATTGCCCAGGCGATGACGCATTAAAAACATTCTGCACATACAACAATTGTGCCGAGTTCGAGATGTTGCCCCATGTGCTCGAAATGGCGTACGTGGTCACAACAATGCACGCCGCAACTGTAAGGCCAGTCGATAGCTTTAGCAGAGTATTACTCCCCATGATAAGCGTGGCTTTCGAATCCAATTATAATTACAGCGTCTATTTTTAGATTTTTGTATGCATGTAATAAAAAAATGTCTGCTCGTCACGAGTTATTTTTAGTACGTACTACCGCCGGTGCTGCAACTGATACTGATGATGCCCGATGATGCTGCTAAGTCTCGTGTTATTGCTCCTCACTTATCGGTCCTGTTAAAGCGAAAATCGCTTAAAACGTTTTTTTTTTTTAATTTTTATTTGCACGCAACACCAATCGAATCGTGGAAAAATACAATGAACAAATGTACGTATGTATGCTGTAATTAGTTGTTATAACTAAACATTGAAAATTTTCTTCTGAGTCGTAGATTATGTTCTGTTTACGTACGCAGCAAATTTTAAACTGAATTCGATTGCGAATTCAATGCGGCTTTGGAGTGGATCGAGCAAATATTGTCTGATTTTTTCATTCCCAGTGTTCCAGTACTTCCGGAGAGCGTCCAAAGAGTATGGCCAAAGCCCTGTTTACACTGAGAAAATCTTTTGAGTAGTAATGCTTATAATTATGATCGAGAACAATATTTTAAATCAACAATACCTATTATTGTGAGACTTATATTGCAAAAGTCTTTCCATGATAATTATCAGCGAGATATATTTTTTTACGTCATTCAAAGATTTTTTTGGGCTTATATTATAAAAATCTTGACATAGTAATTATGTTTAAGAAACATTTTTTTAAAGTCTTTAAAAACGAAACTATTTCATGATTAATTCGGGAACAATTTCGGAATAGTTAGAAATTATTTCATCAATTATATCAGTTCGTGATCACTTATGGACTTGGCCAGGTTAGGGGTTTTATTGTTTTTTTTTCTCGTAAAAACGTGACTGCGCAAAAGTCAAAAATCGAAATATTAGAAATAACAATCGAAATATTAGAAGTAATTTAAAATTAAAAGAGTACAACCAAAGTTCGTAACTTCGTCTGAACTGATCCTAGGCTGGTCCCGATTTAGTCCCGAAATGGTACCGAACTGATCTCGAAATGTTCCTAAAAAAAAGTCCCGTCATTCTAGACTTAAACATTTCTTTCTCACTCATAATTATTGTGCGAAGACTTTTATAATATAAGTCTTAAAATAAAAGTCTCAAAAAATGTGTCTCACTCAAAATTATTATGAGAAGACTTTTATAATATAAGTCTCAAAAAAAAAGTCTTTGAAGACTTCAAAAAATTTGTCTCACTCAAAATTATTATGAGAAGACTTTTATAATATAAGTCTCAAAAAAAAAGTCTTTGAAGACTTAAAAATATTTGTCTCACTCATAAATATTATGAGAAGACTTTTATAATATAAGTATTTTAATAATTGTTACAGATTACTCGAAAAATTGTTATCTTACAGGGATTTCTAATCTAACGACTAGCTTGATTCCATCTATTCTTCATGATCATCTTAGTGATGCTCGCGGCACATCAAAAACAAGTGCAAGTGGAGTATTGTAGAGAGTTTATTGAGGTCTATGGGCAAATGTAACTAGTATTTTAGAATTCGAGCTCGAGTCTACGCAGTAGCATAAGAAAAGTGCAGAGCCTCATAAAAAATATAAAACCACTCCATCCTCTGGACTGGACAGTGTTTTGGGATTCGAAATGAATTTTACTGCGAGAATACACGAAAAATGGTGAACACATAAACTCAGCATCCTATTCTACCACTTTGGATAATTGAAGGGAAATATTTAAAGAAAAAATACGGGGAAAACCTACTGCCGTTGTGTGGTTTTTCATGACAAGACTCCGTTGGAGATTGTGGCTTCGAATTAATCAAACAATCACCATAAAGCCCAGATGTTGCCTCTAGTAATTAATTCTTGTTACCAAATTTGAAAAAAAAATTGCCTGACCACGAACAGCACGATGCGGCAATAAATATAAATTTTTTGGCCAAAGAGAAAATATATTTTTTAGAGGACATTGGAAAATGTAGTTCAAAATATAATAAAAAAAATGAAATAAATTCCAGTTGTTTTCATAATTATACTGAGTACATTGAACCCCCCACCCCTGCCCCCCTTTTTCCCCGTTTTCACAGCATATTTAGAAGAAGAGTTAATTTTTGCATAAAAATTCTGCCGTAAATTGGCAAATAATAATATGCGTCATATCATGAATTTTCCAATCTTTGCAACTTTCGCGATGTCTCCCAATTCTTCAGCACGTCTTTTTCTAATATCGAGTTTTGGTAATGTGATGAATTCACTAAATAACTCAGCATTTTTCGGGAGTCCTCTGTTATGAAGAAAGCCTATTATTTTTTATGTCCGAAATTCTCAGCTCAATAAAAACTCACACGATTTCCTTTTTCTCTAAATAAAAATGATTTTATGATTTTTATTTGAATTATTTAAAGCAAAGGACACAACGTAACAAATCTACTAAAAGTAAAAATTTTAATACAAAAAAAAGTTTCAAATTTTCTAAGCTACTTGCCTAATGTAAAGCAAAATGACCCATTACCAATCATTTCAATAGGAAATTGAAATACAAATATTTTCGCTACATATTTCTTATCAGTAAAATGCAAAATTTTGAATGAAACATTAATTCACGTTTGAGGAGCGAAAGCTGAGCTCAGTAGGAGTGGTTTGTGCAAAGAAACCTGGATAAGGGATCAAATTGAGTCAAAACCAAGAACCAAATCTCGGCATATCATCAACACTATAAGATTTCACTTAATCAACAAAAAATTAAAATTGCACTTCAACTGCCAAATTGGCAACCGACCTACTCATCATCAGCAAAATAGCGTCTTATCATTTTCTTAATTTTAATCTAAAAAAAAATATTAGAATTCTTAGAATTTTAATTTTTTGCAGCTATAAATAACAATTAGTCATAATGTTCTTAATGTTTCAAATATTTAATTTAGTTTTGTCGTTATGAAGCGATAAATATTTAGTATATTTGTATATATGTAAGTCATTTTTGTTTTATACTATTTCCTGTAATGCATATATACTTAAATTTAAGTACATACATGCAAAAAAAAATTGAAAGCGCAAGTCACATAAGTTTGCGAAAGAGCAAGTAGGTGTGTGTGCGGGATAAATACAGTGGACTTAACTAAATCGCGATATTGATATTTCTTTGATTTTGATAAGAGCAAAAGTAAAACACATACAGCACTTTCCTTCATTCTCGCTTGCCAATACCTCCAATAATACACAAACGTTCGGTATTAATTCAAAACACTGAGCAACATAATGAAAAGAAGTTTTCACCCCAAATTCAATTTTTTTTTTTACATAAATGAGAAATTTCTAACCTCTTCCTTTTTGCCGCGATTTTGTTATATGTATATGCAGATATATAGCTTAGGAAATAATTAGGAGGAAAAATGTACCTCTTGGTGGCGCTGCTGTCGACAATTAATAATCCTACATTTATCGAAGGAAACGACTACATAAAGAAATTATTTGCTAGGCGGCTTGGTTTAGATATTATGAAAAAAATTTATAGTGCAGTTTGACTAAAGTTCAGAATAAGTATTTTTATATGTAAAAATTTCCATAATAGATGGCGCTGAAGTCCATATATTGCGTTGTTTAAAAAGTTGATGCGAGTTTTCTGATAAGTTCCAGTGTTTTAGCAATACTCGTATAAATATTAAAAATATATGTATATACATATATATATATAAATACATATAAAATCTAAAGCTATCGAAATCGATATATTTGGAAATACATGTTATAATATATACATACAGCGCCGGACAATTTAATAGGGTCAAGACATTGTGACAAGTTTTGAATATTTTTCCTTTGTTTGTTTATTTGTTTTATAAAAGAACTAGCTGACCCGGCGAACATTGCTCCGCCTTAGAAGCAATAAATGAGCAGATTCTTGATTTTAAGAGTTTAAATTTTTTATTAGGATAATAAATATAAGTAAGTACCAAATTTCAATTATTGTAATGATTCTTTATTGGCCATGTATTTTAGTGCATAGGCTGCACTCTTCAGTGAAGCATCTTGTGATAGACGATATTTTTAGTTTTATTACTATGTGCAAGAACATATAACGCAGCTGGTCTTCCGACCCTTGAACGTGCCGCATATAATTGACCATGGGAAAAACATGGGTTTTCTATATTTCGACCACAAACATTCAAGGATTGGCCTTGTGATTTGTTAATGGTCATGGCGAATGCAAGACGGATCGGAAATTGAAGTCGTTTAAACTCAAACGGCATGTCGGTTGGGATCATCGGGATCCTCGGAATGAGAACTTCCTCACCTTCAAATTTTCCTTTGAGTATCGTCGCGTAAATCACATTGTTCATCAATTTACTTACCACCAAACGCGTTCCGTTGCACAGTGTACAGTTCACCTTTAGTCGTAAGTTATGCGGTGGTAAGCCAGGCACATCCAAGGAGTTTAAAAATTCAATTGGATAGTTGGTGGCATCATCTGCATTTGTTGCACAGTCAATAGATTTGAACGAATGTAGTGTACTAATGACCTCATTCTGAATTATGTAGTAGCAATGAGTGCAATGGCTCAGGTGGGGGAGTCAATAATGGCAATTTCACTTTCCCATTAAGGCAGCACAATCTTGGCGTTTCTCCGGAAAACTTCAATACTCGCAAACCACATCCATTGGCCCAATGCGAACGCTAGTATGCAAGCAGTAATCAGTGCTGCAATCATATCGAAACGCTGCTCGATTCAAATCAGTACTTGATAAATTTCTCCTTGTGCGTCGAAAATTATCAAGATGTTGATCTCTTAGGTTTGCTCGATGATTTCTCATAGCCAACCGAGCCTTTGCACGGACTGCCTCGGTTTGCTCTTGTGATTGAGAAGCACGAAGTCGAGCCATACTAAAGCGGCGCAATTTCTTGTACTTCTTCAGTCCTTTCATTCGCAACGTTTTGCATCCTAGTTGCATTACGGCTTTTTCGGGGAAGATTTGATCGCCTTGGACGCGGCATTTTAATGATAATAATATCGGCACAATATTTATAGACACTCGAAACAAACACAAAAACCGGTAAACTTCAAAATTTCTAACTGTCAATTTTTCACCCAACAAAATTCGTAAAAGTAAACAAAATACATGTTAATATTGGCAATTCACACCAATTACATGGATATTGCCCTTCTCCGCTAGATGTCACTACAATTTACATCGATATTACCTTTCGCCGCCAGAGTACATGTAAATTTTGATTTTCATACAAAAAAGCAAAAGCAAAATATATGAAGGGCGAAGAAAAAAAATCAAATTTACCGTTTTTTTTGTCGTCCCACGGTAACGGGATAAAAAGTATCTTATCCTGCCCCTGCTTCTAAGCTACCTCCCCACCAATTTTCAGCCAAATCGGTTCAGCCGTTCATGAGTTATAAGTGGTGTAACTAACACGACTTTCTTTTATATATATAGATAGCTCATTATTTGATAAACTCCGTATAAATAAATCCACATTTCAAACTTTGTAGAAAAAATTGAAAATTCAACAAAATTGCATAAACTTTGAAAACTTTTTAATTAGAATTTTGATAAGTTTTATTTATTTAAATTTTGGTATAATAAAATGCTAGATTACCTGAAAATTCCCTATTATTTTTTATATTTTTTTCTCACGCATTTTCTTATATACAGAGTACGTTGTTGGATAATTTTTTTGAAAACTTTGAAAATTTTATGAAATTTTTTAGAATCTTCCTATTTTCTGCACGGTAAGTATATAATACAACTTTGTTTGAAATGCTTGTAAATTGGTTCAGAACTATTAGGCATATTTTGAAAAAAATTTATTTATATTTTGAAAAATTTTCCTTAAAAACAGGCAAAAATTATTTTCAAATATTAACAAAAAAAAAAAAACCGCTGCAGCCACCACTCCTAATTGTCAGTTTGAATTCTAGCCGGCACACGAGTCGATTTTTTCTTTGAAATAATATTTTTTTTTATTGAGATAGAAAGTTAGGGAATAAGAGTAGACCGTATCGATATTAAAAATATTACGAATACTATTCTGATGTAAGATGTACAAGAACAGAACAAGTACAAGATAGGGGCATATTTTGTATATCACATTACATCAAATTACCAATCAACCGAATACATAAGAGTTGAAAACCTTGCAAAAAATCCTCTTTGCCTAAAGCCACTGGTATTATAATGCGTTCATCAAGGTAGTGAAATACTCTCCCAGAGACAAGAGACTGACTCCATCAGAGCTCGATTTTCGAAGATTTTACGAAAAAATAAATCTCGACACTTTGTTTACTACACATTTTTCGTTTACTCTTCAACAATTGATTTCGAATCATCAAAATGTGGCGCTTGAGTTTGGCAGCATTGTTTTCGAGTTCACTCTCCCTTAGAGTCGGTCTTTCAGTGGTATTTTAAACTCAGTTTACTTAAACTTGGCTTACATTTTCAGAGCTGTTCTTCAGTGAGAGTTTAATGCCAGGTTAAATTTGGCAACACCGTGGTTTTTTCTATATTTAGATCAGTGCCAGACAAAACCGAACTCACGCATACACAAATATTTTATGCTTATGTACATAGTACAATAGGTTACGAAAGTGTTGTCGCTGTCGAAGTATTTGCAGAGAACGTATATTAAATATGTATATGTTCTCTGGTATTTGTTTCAGCGATGCAGAATCCCGAAGCAGAGCATTTTCTGTGCCGCTGTCGAACGTCGCTTTCGTATTCGTGTGAATTGACGATCGCGGCTGTGAGAAAAATACGATTCTAGTCGGCCTCGCGCGGTGAAGAGTTAAACTCAGTTTAGTCCTGCCATATTGTCGGTTTAAACGAAATTTAAACTAAGTTTAGAGTTGAATGGAAAACGGCATAACGGGTTTAAACTTAGTTTAAACGGATAATAGAGTTAAACTCGCACTGAAAAACTGGTCCCCAGTAGTAACAATTTCTTCCTATTCGGAGCGGGCATTCGTATACAGCGATAGTGCTGAATATTCACGCAAAATGAAGTTTTTACATGTTGTAAGTCTTTGAGCTAAAATGAATTATTATACAAGTTTGCCTTTGCAACGCTTGTTACTCTAACTTCACAGTTTTAACGATATTAGTATATATACTAATTTGAGGAAGAGATCGAGTGTTGTAGTGTTGCTTAGTGTAGGCACAAATAAAGATTTTGAGTGATACTCGTAGTAGATGGGTCATTTCATACCAAATCGTCCAGGTAGTTAGGGTCAGGTCTTTTATTTGAATGCTATTTTTTTATATAGTTTCTAAATCGAAATCAATGAGACACACATTTTTTGTTTTTGCTTGATTTTCAGTTCTTTCGCCGTGGGGAATTTATGAACATTCTTTTAAAACCGCATGAAATTTATTTGCTGGAAATCCGATAACTTTGCGTAAAAATTACCGATCTTGGAGATTTTATATATGTGTGTAGCTAAAAGGTTGGGTCTAAATAGGGAAAAATATAAAACATGGTGTTTTTGAGAAAAAAATTTATATCGTGATTTAAAGAGAAAAATCCAAAAATTTTGACTTTAAAAATTTCGAATTGCATCAGTTTTATTTCCTTCATATTTTTTTCTGAAATAGTATTATATATATGTAAATAAAATGATGCAGTAGCCTCTATCAGCAGAAGTTCGTTGTGTGGGAATTGCGATTTTTTCGAGTTAGTAGTTTTAGGCTTTATTTATAACAAATGCCATCATTTCGTCAAAAGTGGCTCAATCGTTATGAAATTTTTTTTTGTTAACAGTTAAGGTTCATTCTAGAAAAGAAAACTATAAAGTCTAGTAAATTTTCGGAACATTTTTTTCATGATCGTCTTTCAAATGTGAAATCTAATCAAATGAATTTGAGGCCAAAAATTTTGGCATAGCCTCAATTTTCCGTGCGGAATTCCTGTTTTTCATTAGTATTTAGTATGAAATTACCCACATATGACTCCCCAGCTGATATTTGAGAGGGGGATCTGAGGTTCAATTCCTCACAAAAGTTTGCAATGCACCTATGCATATTAAGAACACTTTGCACCTTTGAACACTTAATTGATTATATAAGAAATTGTCACGCAAGTGTGTACTGATTAATTAAATAATACAAAGTATTTGTTTATGAAAGAAAAAAACCAATTGGCGCGAAACAAAATTTATTAAAATAAAGGAAGTTCTTTGGTCAATCGAATATACTTATAACAAACGCCCCTCCTCCACTCAAAATATACTTTTTTGATACGCGCCTGCTACTCGACTTTTTGTATTTCCTTTCATTAAATTTGCTTGAGCGATAACTGTAGCTACCCAATGGTGATAAGTGATAAGCGCGTAGCACTGTGTGCATTGAGAATGTAAATATTTATGTGATATATGTAGCGGAGGAGGCAATTAAAATCAAAAATATACACTTGCACACTTCCTCACCTGAAAACGAAGACAAAAAAAGCTTTAGAAGCAGTAAACTTAAATGAGTAGTAAAAGTGTCGGCAATAAACGGCTATTTTCCGCGATTGGCAAAATGAGGATTTACATAGATAACGATAACAGTCGATCGATCGATTGGCATATAAAAGGCCAACGTTTTGTTAATTGGCCGCAACAGTATTAGCTCACAGTTGAATGTTGGCACAATTGAAACTTACTAGAAAATATCAATAATAATCTCAGGAATTATACGAACGATATGAAGTCAATTCAGTTCTGCGTGTTTTTATCGATTGCCTGCTTGGCCACTGTGGCCTTTGCCTCCAGTGGCACTTGGGGCAAACGGAATACAACGGACATATTGTTGTTGCGTGAAAATCTTGTGCGTGCGCCGCTGAAAAATAATTACCAAAGTGTTGAGCTTAGCTTCCCCAAATCGGTAAGTTTGATAAAGGACACTAATTTAAAGCTTCAAATTGTGCTAGCGAAAGGCAAGGGCTTCTAATTAAATTCAAAAAAAAATAAAAAATTATCATAAAAATTGTATACTGATCAGGGACCGCAAATAACTGTTATGAGTGAGAATTTGGTTGAAAAAATCAACACGAAGACATGGTCGGAAATATATGATATATTATATGAAAATGATCGCCCTTTAGAGATCTATTCGTTTAAGCAAAAAAAAACCTAAATTTTATAATTTGTATCCTTTCCATCAAATTAAAGAGTTATTTCGTAAATTCTATGAATATAGAAAAAAAAATTATTTGTTGAGTTTTATTTTTCGCTCAATAGATAACACTTATGAAATGACTAAAACTGACAAAATAAGTATTATTTTTGATCGATATTAAAAACTTACAAGGTGAGTTTTATTTTGGAATAGAAAAGTAAAACTTACCGCTTACATGTTATTTCTTGAGCGAAAAAAACTCATTTTAAAAGTGTTATTTACTGAGCAAAAAATAAAACTCAACAAGTAATATTTTATGAGCGAATACAGAACTCTTAAATTTGATAGAAAGGAGCAAAATCAAAACACAAGAATTAAATAATAATAACCATACTGATACATTTCTATCATGAGAGACAGAGATAAAACTATATGTGCTTAGAAGCCTGCTGCACCCCTCTAAATTTTCTCACTCTCTCTCTCTCTCTCTCTCTCTCTCTCTCTGTCTCTGTCAAATATATTTTGTTCATTACACCTTGAATAATTTTCTCAATTTTTTTTTCATACTTATTTCTCTTTATTTTTCTTGCATTCGCAGGGTCAAGTCAACAACCGTACTATTTCGATCATTTACGTTTACGATCGTTTCACTAACAGCTCTGGCGCTTCTCCCAGTTTGTGGTCTGGCGGTCCAGGCTATCGTTTTGCCTCACTCAATATGAAGAGTCAATACAATCGTGGTATTAACTCGACAGTGGAAATTTATGGCAAGAAATAAATACTTGCCTCTTAGCAAACGATGTAGATGATGGAGATAAAAAAAAATGTACATACATACATACTACAAGCTGATCAGAAAGTGTTCAGAGACGGTAGTGTGAAGCGGGTGTTACCATTCACAGTATCCCATATACAATACAATATCAGCATTATTCTTAGTGCGAGTGTAGTATGGCAGGATTTTATGTGAAATTTAAATGGCAATAAAAAAAAACTACTTTGATTAACGTGAGTTGCAACTGTTTTTACTTTAGCTGTTTTCATTCAACGTTATCGACGCTAATTGGATATAATAGCTTTTTAATGAGACTGTATGGTTTATGTTCGAATATGTATGTATGTATGGATGTGTACATTTTGTGTGTGTGTGTGTAAGGTTTGAAAATTGTTCATTAGCATGCGTTCTATTAAGTTGGCGGAACCTGTGCTTTTTTGTACTTCATTAAATCGGAATAGTACTTTTTGAGTTACCGTCGTCTAAATGCAAAAATAAGGATATTTTCGAACTTTTGCGCAAATTTTTAATTGAAGAGAATTTCATTACACAAATATGGAAATATGTATGTGTTGAAATTGCACAGCAAATGTAAAAGTGATTACAAACTAAATAAAAGCGGCAATTTATATTTTTGCTACATTCACTTTTGCAGTTTAAAATCTGCCAACAGTCAGAATGTGCATTTAATGAAATATCACATTTGATATGTCATTCTGAAAATGACACCTAAATATTTCAATCATATCTAGATTTTGAGATACAGAGTTCTGACATTTTTTCATAAGTTTGCCCCAACATACGTACGTAGGATTTTTCTCAATGTTTTTAGTCAAAAACAAAAACAAAAAAACACTTTTCCAATGAGTTACCACTCGGTTATCAAATATTTGTAAACTAGTGAAATCATCTCAGCAATTGGCCAGAGCGGAGCAACCCTCGTTAGGTAGTTCTTCTCTCTGTGAGGTAAGCTGAGGCGAGCTGCAAGAATTAAGAGATCAACGATTATTCTCCCCCAATACCCTACTCCCCTCATTCCTCTCTTAGGCAAGCGATGCAATGATCTCTAATCCTCTTTTCAATTACTTACTGAGTTTACTAAAAATTTGTGAAATCCGAAACACTCAAATATCATGGGCCACTTGAAGGTTTTTGCGCAATTCGTTAACTGCCGAATGTCTTAAAGGTTGTGGCAACATTTGCAACACAAAATGGGCAATTATAAAGTTCCCCGCAACTCTAATTGCGAAATGCTTTTAAATAAGGATGTCGATAAAAAGTGTCATGCGAACGCGCCGGTCCACACGTCGGGCCTTTCCAAGGTTGTTGGTTTCACCCAACCCATCATTTATATACATATATTATATTCTCTAAATTGACTCTCGCGAAAAAATACTTCCAAGTAATAATTCATTGACCATATTTGGATTCCCTTCAAGGTAATGTCCACGGCAAGAATTATTGGATACAACATTGCCCCTTCCGCGGACCGCTAGTACTCTCTTTGTCGATTGTTTAGCCATCCATTCGCTTCCGAAATAAAAGCATTTTAAACAAAAAATGTTACGGTTTGTCCGCTTCTTCCGCTTCTTCCTCTTCTTTTTTAGAATATTTTCTTTGCTCTTTCCTTATCTAGCTCTTATTACGTTGCTATCAGTTGCTCTCATATTTGAAACATGTTTCCAATTTTCATAATTTTCAATATCCTTTACATGAACCAACTTTTAACCAGTTTCAGTTCGAACTTCTTTACCACTTCAATTGTTTAAAAATTCTGCTCACAAAATGATAGCCTGAACATGAAAAATTAAACGGCGCATTGCTCGTGAACAGATAATGGAATTCAAGTACTTAGTAGTAGCGTGAAACTGATGTTGGTTAGACAAGTCACAAACAGTGTTGCCAGAACTTAAAAAAGGCCTTAATAGGAAAGGCGGGAAAAAGGTTGAATCAAATTTGTTTAAGGTTAAACGTATAAAGTAACATTTTAAACATTTTATTCTTATTACGATTTCACAAAAATCTTTATACGGTTTTAGCTTATTGATATTGGCTTTATAAGCTTCAAAAATATTTTATTTTAAGCAAGCCATATATTTGTGTATATATCACATATTTACATCTTCATCATTAGATAAATTTAAATACCTCCATATTAGATGTGGTCATCATTCGAACGAGATCTTGTGAAATCTTGACAACAGATTTTTGCCAATCGCGTTTTATATTTACGAAGCTCTGTCCAAAATTCTGTAGGGAGATTTTAAATTTTTCACTGGTATAAGTGGAATTTTTTCAATTGTATTTCGATGGCATTTATTTTATTAGTATCGAATTTAGATTTTTCTTGAATTAAGTAGTTTAGTTAGAGCTAGCTGTTTCTCAACAATTTCGACCTCTAGCGAAGAAAATTCTCCAGAGTAGGCTCACATATGATAATGTGGTAATTTCTGCATGCGCGTGCATAGGTACATACATTAGAGTGGGTCAATTAAAAAAAGTTCAAAGCATCATCGCGATTCTTGTGCTATGGATAGTAACAAGTACTTTTGACCAAGGAACCATACCTCTTAAATGAATTCTGAGCCCGCGGAATTTTTTCGGCAGCTATTTTCAAAAATACTAAAAAATCGGTCTGTTTAGTGCATTTGAATTGCAAAAAAAAAAATATTGAAACTATTTTAAGTATTGAATTTTTTTCAGCGCCACCCTAAGGTGACCCACCCTAAGGTACATACATCTGCAACTTGTTTGTTGTTGGTAAAAGTTAAATATCACATTTTTAAAGAATTACTTAGAAAAAAAGATACATTTTAGGGACTATTTAAATTATATTTATTTAACGACATCATTTAACCAGCAATGGCTTTTTAAAGTTTGGTCATTTAATTATCAGCTTTAATCTGCATACTGAATCGATTTAATTTAATGCCATTTCACAAAGCTCATAGCATTACATAGTATATGCATTATACTTTATAGATTTTCATGTTTTATATCTTAATTATATTCCTTCGAATTCGATTAATTAAAACCTACACAAATGGCTATCAAATTAATTGACAAGCCCACCTTTTGTGAAAAACATCAAAAACTATTATAGCCAATTAATTGTAATTTTATAACTTACGAAATAAATTGGTAAGTATAAAAATTGACTACCTACATTTTAAAAACAATAATGAGGGTAATATGAAATGGGCAATAAGCCACTCATCTCATCTCATCTCAAGAAAATCCTTTTACATTCCATAAAAGTCAAAAGACTGTGCTAGTTAATATTTCTCGACTATTTAACTTTCGAGATCATAAAATGCAGTGGCGGATTTAAAGAAAAACGCCCAGTCAGCAATTTTTACCAGGGGCCCAGTTTGCATCCTCGTCTCGCCTTTTGTTCAGCAACTATTTTCATAGCAGAATCTAAAATCCAGTGATCTCGCTCTCTGTTCGTTCAATGTAAAAGATATAAAAATTATTTTGGGTATTCTCAGCGAAAGAGGCTCAGCGACATTCTTTAACTATTTTCAAAAAGCTCATGCCAAGTTCAACACTAACTGAATCGATGGGCAGGGTCAAGAACAATCTGAATAGACTGCAGCATTCGGGAAAACTATACACAATTTTGTTTGTATGTAATTACAAACTCCAAATAATGTAATGGTATGTCGTTAAAAAAATCACGAGTTTCTGAAAAGTAGGGGCCAATGAAGTTAGTCAGTTCATGTTTAAGATCTGTAGTGAAGAATTCAGAGTATTTTTCTATTAATGAGCAAGACTGGTTTGCAAATTGTCTTCTTCTAGAATCCTTACATCCTCAGGCATCAGGAAACCGAAAACATTGTTAATGTCTCAAAATCCTCCCGCACGTTCTTACAATTTTTTACTTATTTGATCTGAAACTACCTAGTAAATGACTCAATGTCTATCGTGAGTTTCCAAAAGTGAAACAGTAGCTTTTTCATTGAGCATTTTTTTTATATTACATTTTCTGACGATAGGAAAATCACCATTTTCCGATCCCATTTCTTCCCATTTGTGTTTCGCCTTGAGAACAAAGTTATCGTACCTGTTTTCGTTTCTGAAGTCTTTCAATTTTTTCACAGCAGTTGTAATGCACCTCTGCGCCATTATCAAATCCAATTCTTCCTTTTGCAATTGAACTTGGACAGTATTGATAAACGTTGAGCATTGAATGCCACCATAGTAAATGGAGGACCGGGCATTCATGATACCTGCTCTGCATTCGAAATTTTGGATTATCGCTTCCACAGCTTTTAGTCGAGAAGACCATCGTGGTGTACTGAGACCTTTAATGCGTAGTATTCTTTCAATCGACTAACTTCGTTCACAATCCTGTTCATGAAGTTCAATGTTTTCAATTAAAATATTTCTTGGCACAATTCATGAAGAAGGTGGATGCCAAAATCGCACGAACTTCGTGATGCACTGTGTCTTTTTTTTAAAATTGCGTCCCACCGTCAATGTGATTCTGAGTAATAGTTGTATATATTCTCAATGGTTGAAATAAAATGCCTTGATGGATGAACTCGCATTATTCTCTGCTGTATGGATTGAAACAAAGTTCATCTGATCACCTAGGCAGTGGATGTACGGTACAAATGATGAGGCCCCTTTTCTGCTGACCGTTAAATCCGCCACTGATAAAATATAAAAGTTTTTATCTGTACGACTCAATATTTCTCGACTTCTTAACTTAAGATATCATAAAATGTAAAGTTTCTTATCAGAAGTGCTCTTCCTTTTACGACATTTCCCTAATCGTTAGCCATTTCATTTTTATACCTTTTTCAATCAAATTGCTATCAAAATTGACCCTAGTGAAGCGCCGCCTTACATGGCGCTGGTATGTAAATGTCGAAGAAGAAACGAAATGCGAGTCAAAAGTAACAAAGCAAGCACAACAACAACTGTCAAACATGTTAAGTGTATTAATTTGAAGTCGTTGCAGATTGTTTGTAGTCTGTTGTTTTTTGTTTTTCTTTTTCTGTTGCATGGCATGTTTACAAATTAAACAACTAACAAGAAAAGTGCGCCCATCAATGTGACCTAAAAGGCCTCGACAAATAAATCTTCAGCAACTGACAAAAATTAATAGTCGCTACATGGGCAGATGCGTGACAACAAATCCATAAATTGTGAGAATAAAAGAAGGGGCAAGAGGCGTACATTGACGAGGAAAATTATGTGAAAAAAACGAGTGGAAACAACAATGGCAAAAAACAGAGGAAAATAAAATGAAGAAGAAGAAAAGAAAAATTTACATCACTGCAACCAGGCAATTTCAATGAATGGATGGTGGCACGTATAGAGGGTATGTATGTATGTATGTATGTATGTTTTGGTGTTTTGTACAACAGCGCTGACCAACCAATTCATCGTGTCCGCACACATTTCATTATTCTCTGCTGGACTAAATGTACTCGCCCCACGATCGCCGCGTGAACAAGGTGTAAAAATTGTCGTCTTCTTTTTATATTTTTCACACAGACCAGCTATGCTAGCTCCGCACCCCACCAAACAAGTGGACCACTATCGCCATGCCTCGGATGGGTAAAAAAGCATTGTAGAAAAGGCATAAATTTGTAGTGTAGTGCAATTGGAAGCAAAGAGTGTCCATAGCCTAAAAAAGCTGGTAGAATGATAGACCTACTAAGCGAACATACATATATATATACATACATATATGGTAGGTTTCTAAATATTTTATATATACTATATAAAAAATGCATACGCGCCTTACACTAATAACAGCTTCAAAAGTAATTTCTACTAGAGATCGACCGAATTTCGGCTTAGGTTTCGGCCAGCAAAGTTCTGTGCGGCTTCGACCAAAAAAAAAAAACTGAATTTTGGCCAAACATTTGTTAATTTTTGCTAAAAATTATATAAAGTTATACTTTTACTTCTCTTAGGAAAAAAAGTCAAATAGTTTTTCTGGTTTTACAGGCGTTAGAATTTGGCAACTCCTTACATAATTTTCAGACATGATATTTCTTCGCAATGTTTACATTTTACAAAAGGCCTGTTCGATGGATGCGCTAGTTGGATGGACGGGAATATACAAGAAAACCTAAACAAAAAACAAAAGATTTTTTTAAAATTGAATTTTCTTCACCGAATGGAAGATTTTATTCGTTTTTTGAAAAATAAAGATAAATACACAGTTTTTGTTCGCTCTACACTTTCAGTGTATTCATCGAACAGTCCTAAAAGAATACACAAAAGTGTGGAGAATAATTTTTAGCCAAGTAATTATTGATAAAAAATATGGGAATCCGATGAGAACAAATCTTCTTATTTCACACATTTTTAATTCGTTTATTGCATTGTAGACATATTTCAAGGGAACATTAATATTTGATCAAAAGTTTCTGTTAATTTTATTGTTTCAAATTGTAGGCAAAATTTGCATGAAATGTTGAATGATTTATCGATTACTTCCGTGTTCACGCGCACGACAGCTTAGTTCGAATTAAGTTCGAAGCAGTTGTTTTGTCACTAAAGCCTGGAATGCCTGGGAAAAGTTTAAGTTTTGGCTACTTTTAGGCGTTCTGGCTTATCCGGACTTAAAGTTTTTTCATGCTATGGCGCTAATTTAACTTTTGAGGCATAAGCGATGTATGACACAACGCTTGAAAAGACTGGTGTAGAGTTATAGTTGTTTTTATTCCATTACGAATTGGAAACTTTTCTCAAAGAACATCTGCTCCGAATAAATTTTGAAATTTTTGAATACACTAACTACTTATCCCGACTCGACCCCGACATCATAATTTTACATGCCCTCACAAACCCACTCCTCTAACCTTCCTCTCCGTATGGTCCAAGCCTATCGAAACAGCACGTTTTCTGGACCTCCCCTTAGATGAGTTTGAAGCTAACCACCATGGGTTTGCTGATCTAGCAGAGTGTAGCTAGCCCTACAAGAAATGAGTGAATGAAAAAAATATCAGGCAACTTAAAAATTAAATATTAGGATTCTACTCTCATTGGCGAAATAAAGATAATTTATTGTCAAACAATTGTGAATAGAAGTTTAGAGAGAATTCGCATACGAGTTTGGCGGGTTCAATTAAAGTATTTAACTGAAAAATGTCCGTAATGCAGTCAATATCAGTACTCAAAAGAACTTGGCACCCCATTTGTATTTGGTATGTAATTATTTTAAACACAGAATTATGGTTGCTGCAAAGCTAATTCAATGCTCTGGTCCTTACGAACCTGTGGCTTACAAAATTCACATACCTACGGTACGTTAACTACGTTCTTAGGCTACACCCGAACGCACTATTTGGGACCAATAAGTGAGTATAATATTTACAAATTATTAAGGTTAATGGCTATGGTTCAGGGCTAACTATTTCAAATATGTGCACACAAATGCGAGCACTTTGCAACAGTTTGATTAACATGAATAGAAAAGTAGATATCAATTGAAGTGGCTATTCAGCTCATTCAGCCGCACGCATATCTGGACATTTTTCATAATTTTTGCTTTGATGCATTTTTCTGTTATAAGTTTAGCTAAAAAAATTTTGTTTTATGTTTTCAACGCTTTTTCAGCATAGAGGCATTGTTACTCAATAGAAATTCTATATATGTATGTATGTAGGAAATGTTTTGTTGTATGAACGAACCTATTGCAATTTCTCATATGTGTAAAAGGGTAGGCTGATAAATATCTTAATATACTATTTCATTTAATCGTGGCTAAAAACTTCATGTGATTCTAAAAATGGAAAAAAAATTCGTACACCTTTAAAAAAAAAAGAGATAACAAAATGACATAAATGAAAGAGGCCATCTTTTTTTTAACATTTGCATCAAAGCAATGATATAGCGAATGCAAAGTCGGCAGACTTCTTTGGTTTGATGAAGACGATACAAAGCTGGCTGTAGTTGTTTTTTATGAGGCGTTGGTCTGGTAGCCAGCCCTTACTAAGAATTACGTTGGTAAGAAACTATGTGGAATTGAAAGGACAGCAGCCGTTGGCGTAACGGATGTTTTGAACTCAGGAGCTCACAGCGCTACCAGACTGCGCGCCTTGGGGTTCTGGAAAGAACGGACATTCGGATATAACTCCATTCTCAACGTACTTCCGCCTGAGATGAAGACTCAGTACTCTGACTACATCCTGACAAAGACGTGAGTTAACTACAAACCCAGCACGAAATCCCCAAGCCGCATGGACTGGTCTCTGGAGAGGGGCCAACCATTGGAGAGCTTCATTGCCTTTACGGACGGGGCCGAATTTTACTACTCAAAAGCTAAGCAGAAAATACCTACAAACTCACGGCAGTCTGCACAGGGTACTGGCCCTTAGGACTGCAAGCCGAAAGAATTGGCTTACCCTACAGCAGGTTCTTTCGCAGTTGTGAGGACCTGGGCTCTAGACAGACAATCGAACTCCTACTGTGTGAGTGCCGAGCTCTCGTTAGGATGAGGCTAAAAACATTCGGCAAATCATTCCTGCTGAACATTTCAGAGTACAGCCGTCCCTCTTTGTATGACATACTGAAATTCATCGGATGGTCTTAGGTTGCCCGAGTTTTGTTAAATTAAAATAGCAAATTTGCTAATTGCTTGTCTCCAGGGTGACAATCCACTTAAGCCAACCACCCACCCAATCTGTATCTAGCGTTGTATAAGTGAGATCGTAATGCGGTTACGCTATATGACGTTGGAAAGATAAACAAACAAACTTCTCTCAGAGTTTTGTGAATATTTAGCTCAGTATTGTTTGAGCACGCGTCAAAGACGTGCTGTTGATCTGTTCATCAAAGAGAAAGTATGCATTTTTTACAGTTTTTATGATCCTGATACTGCAACAGCCAATCACGCGCAATTTTAGTTTCATCGATTCCGTGCCGATAATTTTGACATCAAAAATGCACCACGCTCTGGAAGGTCAATTGACGAAAATATCAATAAAATAAAGCGAATCCTTGAGTCCGATCGTCTTGTAAACATTATCTGGATTTTCTAAGAACTAAACATTGCACAAAACACCGTTTGGAATCATTTCAATAAGGCTGGATACCAGCAAGCTTTGGTCCATAGGAGAGGAATTGTCTTAGTGACTCTCCAGAAGCTCTGAGAGCTTGGTTGGCAAGTTCTTATGCATCAATCTTATAGTCCGGATCTGGCACCAATGGATTACTCCCTGCTCCTGTCTATGGTGTATGATTTTGCTGGTGAAAAATTTGCCTCAAGAGAAACTTATGAAAATCGACTACCTCAGTTCTTTGTCAATAGGGAAGAAGGTTTCTATGAAAGTGGCATTATGAAATTACCTTCAAACTGGCAAAAGGTTGTCGGGTGGAGGCAGGCACTTGAGAAAACGAAAATGGGTTCAAAGAGGATATAAATTTTACCACGCAGTCGAGAAAACGTCCCTAAGTGCTTTTATTTGGACTACGCTGTTCAAAAAAGCATGCTTGAAAGATTAGACAAAAACTCGAATTCTCGAATGACATAAAAAGCAGGTTCCAATTCTTATAATAGATGAATGACGCTAAAATGATACTATGATGATGAGTAAAATTTTATTTTCATTTTCAAGTTGCGCTACTTATCAACCTGTCCTCGTTTGTATAATTTAGCCGGGACTATTTTGCAGTTTGTTGTACTGTGTAAACGCTTTTTTATTTTTATTTTATTTTTGCTATATTTTTTTATTATTTCTATGCATTTGTTGTTGCTGCATTGCAAAACGCACACAAATCAATCAAAGGCAATTATGCAGTAAATTTTAATGAAGCGCGCAGACAGACGCCTCTTGGCATTGCAAGCACTTGGAAGTACTTATGGATATTTGAAAATACATATCTCCATGTGTATATATTTTTGTATACATCGTTTTTGTGGCTATGGGTGCATATAGCAAGACTGCATAGTTTTCCAGCTCCTTGGCTGACTGCAACTACCCAGTTATGAGTTGTTTGTAATTTGCATTCACATTTAGCGGCTTAGATTCCCATGAAAGTGAACAATTTGTAGCTGCAGCCATGCGTTAATATGTACGTACATATTTACATATTACTTCGTGTCTGCAATGCTCTTGAAGTCTCTTCTTAAGTGTTCTCAATTATGTTAGGAGAAAGTGCGATCTTGAGTTTGAACTTCTTAGCACAAAATTTATAACAATGGTTTAAAAAGAAAAAAAAACCAACTGGACGAGCAGGCAGAAAAAGTCTGCAGCAAATCGTAAAAAAAAATTGTTCCCATTCCATTAATAAAACTATGATTAGCTATTTATGTACAATATTTAACCAAAAAAATATTCTATATCGTACCAAAGTTCAACACATCAGGAAGCGTTCAGATCTTGAAGCTTATCAACCAACTATTTTCGTACACACTAGAGATGGGTGCGGAAGACGAGACCCACGGTAGTCTAGAGACTAATTTCAAAATTCCCGGGATTGATGATAACGAGAAGGTCTTCAAAAACTTGTGGGCGAGAGGAGACAAAAAATCTTTTCCCGACACTCCCGATAAAATCGCAAACTTCCAACAAACTTGCATTATGTGCCACTTTTTTTGAGCCCCCTATTTAGAAAAATAAAATGTGTGAATATTCATATAATGTCAAGCTACAGGGTGACAAAACATGCATTCCCAAATGAAAATGAGACGGCCTTCAAAAGCGAAAATTTGACTTCAAGGTTTGCTGAGTTTTTTAACGAAATCGTGACAAAAACGAGCCTACCGAGAAAACAATACGGGCGCTAGCTAGACATTTCTCCGATCGCGGAAAAGTGGACAATCTAACCTACAATCATCCACGCTCAAGATGTTCTAATGAAAGTAATGAAGGCGTGAGAAAGAGTGTTGCCGAGGATCCGAGTGTCTCGTATCGCATCCGAGCTCAACAGTAGAACATCAGTGGCACTACTTTGCTGCACATTTTGAAGGCAATCTCCAATTGTTTCCTTACAAAGTACAACTGAATCAAATAATATTGGCCATAGACGTGTCGCGTCGTATAGAATTCGGCAAACCAATCGGTCGAATGTTGGTGACCAAGCCGTGATTTTTGGATGCAAGTTTTAATGACTGGCAAGGCGAATTTCACCTCTCTGATGGTGTGAATGATTGTTTTTAACTTCTAACAGAAGAAGAACGCGTTTGCTTTGAAAAAAAAAAAAGCTTACTTTAATAAGAATTTAAACAAGTAAAGGTAAAAATAAAAATGCTATGTTAGTTGTCCGGTCTCACGGGACAAATTTGAAACACGTCAGCTTGAGCGGGTTCGGGACTTAAAAACTGAATATCGCGCGTTCATCTCTAATGCATTCTATCATAATAACAGATAAGGAAGAAGAGTTAGTTGAAAAGAAGTTTTGGCTGAAATGAGGCACCCACCGCGTCTGATGTACGCAAGTTTGTGCAAAAAGCTCGTGAGACTGGCACACTAGGGGGCGGCACTCACGGTACCCGCCGTCGTACGGTGCACACTGAAGAGAATGCGCCTACCGTAGCCGAGAGGCTGCGATTTTGTCTTGGAACATCAACTCAAAAAATCATTTTTGATCACGAAGCTCAATTTGCTCTCGGTGGCTATGTTACAACTGCAAAACTGCCGCATATGAGGATCGGAAAACTCGCACACGATCGCCGAGAAGCCAATGCATTCTCATAGGGTGCCAGTTTGTTGCGAATTTTATTTTATTGATGGCATCATTGGCACATTTTGCTTTGAAAATGCAACTCTGGTAAGAATAGAATTAATTTGGGATATTTGGCTACATATGAAATTTCATTCTATTTTAAATAAATTAAGTTTTGTAAAGTTTCACACTTTCAATAAATAAACTTTTGATTTAAGCTGAGCAACAGAAACTCTCTCAACTATTCGAAATTTTTTCTAAACTGAAGTACAGCCAGCCAAGTGTACTAACATTTTTGACGGTCAAGCTATGTCCGTACAAAATACTTTAATTTAGATGATGAAAAGTTAAATAAAAGAAAAACTGAAACGGTGAGCCTGCACACAAATATTAACTTTTTTGCTTGTGAATAAAGTTTAACACTATATTAGCAAAGTGCTTACAATTTTCCAAGAGATTTAGATTTATAGTATACAAATAAAAAACAGGGGATAAATAGTAATTCCAAAATTAGTGAAGGCACAAATCAAAACGGCGTTTTTGTTTAGCGGGTGCCTAAAAAAATTTTTGACACCCAATATTTTGCATGTTTGCTGGCAATTTTCTGCAGAAGTTAACTGCATCCAATTTCAACACAGCATTAAAACGCAGCTGTTGTTGTTACATGTTGCAAGCATTTTGGCAATGAGCATTTAAACTTATTGTACTATAAGTTTATTTCTTATTTTAACTTTTTTTTGTCTTGCAACCTTATCTCTCTATGCGATTTTCATCTCACTTCAAAGTCACGCGCATCGATCTTGCATTGATTGATTGGCAAACACTGGCAGCAAAAGCAACAACAGCAACAACAACAACAACAAATTTATATGCATATGTTGAAACAACGACAAACCCCACAGATTTAAAAAGCAAATGCCATAAAGTAGAAGTAAAATACATTTAAATTTGATTATCGAGTTAGGCTGGCATAAAATGCCGCCGTGGCACGAATCTTGTGGCACGTTTGTGAGCGCTTGACGTTGAGAGTTAAGCAGTTTGTTCATCCATTGATTTGTTTTTTTTTTTGTTTTTTTGGTAAGTTTAACTGAGTATGCTTGATTGGATCATTGAGTATTGAATGTAACTGTTGCATGCGAGGCTATAAGTTTGCCAAGCATGCACTGTGTTGCAAGGCAAATGCATTTTTTGTGTGAGTGTTCCTACTTAAATAGCTGCGCTGCGACGCTGTCTATTTGATTAAAAGCTAAATTATTGGCGCGTGAGTTCCAAAGGCGATTAAATATTGGAGAATGAGTGGAAGAATTGCAAAGCTCCAAAACTCTAAAGTATTTTTTATTAAGGCGGTTTAAGTGGAACGATTTCGTTGAATAGCTAAAATATTTTTTAAAAACACTACCACAAATTGTTTAGAAGTGTTTGATAAATATACTGTTCTTCCAGTTTACTATTAAATATATACACATATAATTATATATCTATATAAGTATATGTACGTTGTTTTTCTGCCTGTTTCCAATTTTTAACAGCCCACAATAGAGGGCACATAAAAAATTATCGTTTTCGATCAAAACTGCATGTGGCATCGGATTTGAAGTTGCCCGCACAGTATTTAAATAGCAAGCTATTGTTGTTGCTATTGCGGCTAAATACACCGAGAAAATGCAAGCAAGCAATCTGTTGAATTTTCAAAGTAAGATATTTAAACTACTTAGAAAAAATTTTGGGAAAAAAAGTTGCCAAAGCAATGAAAATGAAGTCTGATAAAACCATATGAAGCGATGACTACGCCTACTACACATTACTACTACCTCCATCTTTACTAATTTTTCTACGATTTTCACTAACGCTCCTACTAATTACTAGTACCTTTTTTACTAATTTCTAGTACTATTTTCACTAATGTTACTACTAGTTTTTACTAATTTCTAGTACTATTTCTACTAATGCTACCACTAATTCCTACTATTTTTACGGATTTCTACTACTATTTTTTACTTATTTCCACTACTAATTACTACTACCTTCATCTTTACTAATTTTTCTACGATTTTCACTAACGCTCCTACTTACTGGCACCTTTTTTACTAATTTCTAGTACTATTTTCACTAATGTTACTACTAATTACTAGTAGTATTTTTACTAATTTCTAGTACTATTTCTACTAATGCTACCACTAATTCCTACTATTTTTACTGATTTCTACTACTAGTTTTTACTCACTTCCACTACTAATTACTACTACCACTTTTACTTATTTCTACTACTATTTTTACTTATGCTACTACTAAATAAACCTACTAATTACGCCCGTTTTTTGTTTATGTTACACTCGCTTCACTACACCCTACAAATTGCAAAATTGCGATTATGGTCTAATATTTTTGTATACAAATATTGTACATAAAGTATTAAACCATATTGTTTAATGAATACATAACTGAAATATGTAGTAAAGCTTCCGAAAAAACATTGCTTTTTGTTTTCTCATCTGAAATGGATGAAAAAATAAATCGCGCGGTTTTGCTATACGGGAAAGTTAAATCATATTGAACTTCGAACGGTTTCTGCTCCCGCAACACCCATCGATTCAATTAAAGTTTTATATGTACGTGGTTAGAATCAAATCGGACAGATAATAAAGTTTTTAGAAATATCTTGGCACCAGCGCCATCTGTGGATTTTTCGCCCTATATACAACAGGCGCTCAATCGACTCAACAGGTTTCCTAACTAGAAACTACATATCGACGGACGCACACCGCTTATTTATAAATAAATAAAATATACTTCGTTACATGACATAAAAAGTAAAAATTAAAATTTCAAATGAATGAAATTTATATGGAAGAAAAATAATAAATTTAAAAGAAGTTGAGTATGTATTTTTAATCACACATAAAGAATCAAATCTAGAAAAATAATGTCGGCTTTACATTGATAGATAATAATCAAAAAAACAGTTTACTCAAATTAAATAGGTCTAGTTTGACCGTCAACAACGCGAAATATTTTTCCACAATAATAATAATGTCTTCTTTTTTTTGTAATAGTCGCAAGACTTTGCTACACTTCACTGGATGTTCTATTGTGAAATATTGGAATTGCATTAAACATTTTCGTAACATTATAGCCTACAGAAGATTTATATCGCAATAAGAAAAGCTCATCGTTCTTATGATGAGGCTAAGAAGCAGGCTAATTTCCAACTCCGGGTATATTTATAGGAGAGTGAATATGATCTGATCCAAGATACTTGAGTCTTAGTCTCGCAACTGTGAAAAAAAAGTTGAGATGATTCCACCTCCTCGTTCCATAAGCAATTGACGCTGGAAGGGCCAGTGATGATATTGAGGATCAGCGCATGGACTCCCATTGGGCAGTGCTCCGTCAGCACCATTACAATTGATGATCTCTGTGGCTTTCACAACCATAGAAGTTTCTATGACCTCATGCGGTACACTTCTGGTCAAAATTTCTTCTCCACCCTACACATTGTTATACTTGCCCAGCGCTTACCAAGCAGGCTGCAAGCCCATTCGTTCGATAGCAGTTCACAGGTGGTCAGAGGAAGACCGAAGACCTCCATGCTTAAGATGTAATTTTCAGGTGTACCTTGCCTGCCAGGATTTTCACCACAGTATCTAATAAAACTATATTCTACAAGACGTTCAACGCTAGCGATGGGATGGCATCCTTTTCGAAAAAGTTGTCTACCCTCAGATCTTAACCATAACAGAAAGTACAAGCTGAGCGCCACCCATCGACAGCAGGAGAATGCTACGAATATTTTACCTTCTGGTACAAATAATTAGCTTCTGCATTTTCGAGACCAGCTAGTGAAAGTAAGCGAAATAACTTTGCTCACACAAGGTAACCAAGATACCAGAGTTCTCCGATCGAAGCATGACATTGGAGATGGCACAATGCCGAAACCGACTTAAACCGGGCAGAAAACTGGAAGCTACTAGGAAGTCACGTCTATATTGACTTCATATTCGTCAGAACATGACACTAGCTCTCTATGGGAGCTATGACGCTTTGGTCTGTTCCAAAACTCTCCTTTGCAACTCCTGTAATGGTGAGGACCCTCAAAAGTATTGTTCTAGTAAAAAATTTTAGATCGAATGCTATTTTATATTAACATTTTTTTTTTCAAATGTATCAGCGATTCAAACACCGTTCTATTTATTGTATTCTTAATATTTTAGAGCACAAGCGAACACCTTTCCAGCTGCAAAGAGTTCATTATCGGCACACAATGCTTAGGCTAGTATTTTACATTCGTTGCATTACCGCCCACACACAAAAAAAAAAGAGCAAGGCAATGGAATAACACAATAATCGACTGAAAGCAACTTCACATCAAGCCACAGCATTTTTGCAACACAGCATGCGATCGTCTAAGAGCAGAATGAAACAGCAACGCGATCAAGCGATCAATCGCGCTGGGCGAGTAAATTGCTGTGATGGAGTCCCGCTGAAGCGTTAATGCCCTGGACTGGCATTTCCATTTACAGCACACTGGCCTACATACATAGACATATACCTACATACATACATTCCTACACACATACAATACATGCAAACATAGGCAATCGGTTAGCAACTTGAGATTTTTCAAGCAATTGCACCGATCGTCTGTCGCGGGTGTATGTACTTATAACAAAAATCCAAAAAATTAAAAAACTCCACACACTTTTTAAAATAAATTACAGAGAAACCAAAATGTCTTGCTGTATAACTTTAATTATATGGCTTTTGAAACTAATTTTCGTATAGCTATTTAAATAACAAATACTCACTTCAAATATTACGGATTACAAATTACAGCCTTTCGGTTGCACGCAACCCACACTAATGATCATTTAATTACGGTATTAATTCGATTAGCTTATCAAAGCTTCAATCTCTTTTCGCTTTTTTGTCCATTACTTTATGCATCAAATTCGTCTTTAACCCAATTAACCAGCTATGATCATTTCGGTGACGTAAACAATTTGGCTGATATCTTTTTAAGTTAAGGGAAATTAAAATTTGTTTTACTTTAATGTACCTATGGATATATTTCGTCTTTATCTTGTGAGCGTATCAAATCGTTTCGTTTGCAGATGATAATTCACATGAAGGCGTTGCGGCGTAGTAGCCCAAGTAGCATTTACATTTTTATTAGTTGCTAGGAAATATTTTTAGTCTTCAATGTACAGTGTACTGGCCCATGTAACCTGTGATCAAAGACAGTAAAGTTGCTACTTACTTACTTACTTACTTACTTAATTTTCGCTATAACCGCTTAAGCGATTTTGGCCGAACTTCTACTACAACTTGTGGTGTGCGTCTTGATGTTGTAACACAAATTGAGGGACCTACTGTTTTACGCCGACTCCGAACGGCAAACGATTTCTTTGTGAGAAGTTTTTAATGACGGAAATACACTCAGAGGTTTGCCATTGCCTGCCGAGGGGCGACCGCTAATAGGAACAAATTTTTCTATAAAATTTGATGTTACTTACCCCGGACAGGATTCGAGCCCGGGACCCACCGAATGAAGCGCGCGCACGCTGAACACTCAGCTACGGCGACCGCTACGGTTTCGCTGAAATTCGGTATATGCTCTACAATCATTTAGAAAACAAGAAAAACGAAGTATGACAAAGACTGACTTACTGCCAAGGCCTGTTCATCTCGTAAGGGCTATGTTGATTTAATGGATCCGATCTGAATTTGATTTGCACATTGTGATGATTGCTTTATATCGGTGTGGAAAAAGTGTAAGTAAAATGTATGAGCTTCTCAAAAAACTTAATATTTCGAGAATGTGACAGATGTGCTAGTCCTCGCGTGGTTCAAACCAATTCAGCCATAAAAACTCTTTGCGAACGCATTCGATGAAATCCCCTTAGAAAACAGAAAAACAGAAAGGTGACATCACCGTTGGTCAACTGGTCGTCTGCTGACAACGCGCATGAATCGAACGGCGATCAACGGCCAAGATAAGTATCCTTTTTACAGATGAGAAAATTTCCACTATTGGAGAAGTTTTTAATAAGCAAATCGACAAAATAAACGCAAAAACTTCCGCAGATGCAAAAAATGTTATTCCATGGGCTCAATGTGGTCACCTTCCAGCTGCTGTCATTGTTTGATAGGGAGTATCCTGTAAAGACCTTACAACTCTTTACTTTTGTCAAAAAGGGGTTAAAACTGGGGCAAAATTGTACCAGTAGGATGTTTTTGAAGGTGTGGTAAACCAGTTAGGCAATACTCTGTTCGATGGAGAGCATTGGATTTGCCAGCAAGATTCTGCACCAGCACATTAAGAAAAACCACCCATTTATAAGTTTGGATTTAACAATAACTTATGTATACTAAGGAAGAGAAGCAACTAGTTTTGGAAGTCTGTCTAAGGTACTGCTGGTTAATGTTGGGAGTATATTTTTCGATACCAATAATTTTATATTCAGGGGACGAAAACAATCGCTTTTCTGATTTTAAAAAAATCATCGGGTATATTTCGTTAAACACAATACTCAACGAAGCCGATCTAAAGCCCCGGTTATATAAGACTTAAATTTGACTTTAATTGAAAATTCTATATACTATGGTAAATTAGCAGCGTGCATTTATAGTTCCACAAATAAAACGAAAACCTTTCCTAGGAACTTGGAGAACTACTGCCTATTTTTTCAGCTATTTTGATTACACTTTCTCAAAATGTGCAACACAAAATTGATTTTATGCTGAAATGCATTCTGTCAGAACATTCGTTAATTAATTGCTATGTAAAACACATACTAAGCTAATCTGAAGGATTCGCGGGCGCCATGAGCACGACATCAGGAGTGGCTCTGAATGCCTTATTGGTTTTAACGAGCCAAGAGGAGGCTATGAAAACTATGGGTCGACTACAATCTTTAAATTGTTGCACGACGATGAAAACTCCGGACACAGAAAGATATTTCGAAGGTTGTCAGAGCAGTACTGTGTCCATGTACTCTGTGGGGAGGCCCTATGAAATCTTTTTGCACTGATGGCCTAAAAACGGAAAATGGAACTGGAGCTGGTTGGTAACTGGACGGCGATTTCAGAAGCTTTTCTGCCTGAGGTACAATGACAACGGTTTACCAATCGGAAATAATTGCTATACTTAGGGTAGCGAACTGAATAATTGGCGAAAGGTGGCGTGGATACCAAATCAGTGCCAGCCAAGCTGCACTAAAGGTATTGGACACTGCTCGCACCACTTCAAAAATTGTCGAATAGAAAAAACTTAGTTAGGCTAAACTCTGTTGGAAAATCGAATAAGCTTGAACTTATGTATGTGGGTGTCGGGACACAACGGCGTTCAAGGTAACGAACTGGCTGACGCATTGGCAAATTTCGGGTCATTGGCATACCCCATTGGGTCGCAGCCAATTATAGGGTCAAGCATAGCAGGGGCGGTCAGGTGCATCAGGTATGTGTAAGACGCATGAAAACCAAGTGCTTCCTGAAAATACCGGACAAGGTGGTGGCCAAATTCCTTGTTACACAGAGAAGGAAGGAGTTGCGTACCCTGGTTGGGTTGGTTACAGGACACAATCCATGAGGACAGCACATGATTACTACAGGCACCATCGATTACCCGATGTGCTCATCTTGCCTGTGGAATGAGGATAGCACAGAGCATTTACTCTGCCTCTGAACTGCTTTTATTAGGCTGAGATTGAGTATTTTTAGGTCTGGTGTATTGAGAATGGAAAATGTGTATTCTCTAATCCTCGGCATGATTCTTAGGCTAATAAATCCGGAAGATTTGTCACAAAGGCACAATTGTGGCAAGTCTATCATAGATCTATATTATCTGCTGTGTCTAGGAACTATTTATTCATTTTACAACAATTTATCAGTGGATATTTTAAATATGAGCAGTTCTTCACGTATACTGAAGTTTCAACAATAGAATCTAAAATATTAAAACACTAAAAATATACATATACGATTACCAATAAAATATGATTTCAAAGATATTACGTCTTTTATAATTTTTGGCCTTATATTTATTATTCGTCTGTATAATTTATAAAGCTTGAGGCCAGGTTTGTATTAGGGATATTACGTTTGTATTTCGGATATTACGTTTATTTCACTTCAATCAAATACTACTTTCTCTTGAAAATTTGTAGCTTAATGGGTCACATCAATCACACGCGCACACCTCGTTATCAAAATCAACACATTTTCTGACGCGAATACCGCAGATTAATGGCGCTGACCTCTTCGGCAAATCTTTTGCAAATATAAACATTAAAAGAACGGGAATAAATGAGCAGATCATTTATATTATGTCAGACGTATCTAAAGGTACTGTTGTTATTGACGGTTACAGCTCAAAAGAGCTGCATAGTCGCATCTTCACGGATATTTATACAGCGTACGGATATTTGTTCTTACGTGCCCAATAGGAAAGTGAATTGATTAACAGTTGAGATCACTTCACATATAAGTGGATCATTTTGTGGTTTTCTGGATTTCAAACATTGTCAGAATCTTACAACGTAAACATACAACTAGATATAATCACAACGTTTCGCAGAAAAAAGTTTTAAACAAGAGATTTCATATAAGAGGCAAGAAGGAAGTGAAATCTTGTTCTTTGGAAATTCCTACGGGGTGCCCTCTATATTGTAGCGCATGCATGTAAACTCAAGTGTATGAATTTATGCTGAGGCGCGATGTGATCGTGCCAGAACAAAACGCTTAAACAAAACTTCAAAACAGAACTAACGGAATGTTGCATTACAGCAACCCATGCAACAAACTCAAGTACCTACCTATTCCACATCATCCATCAAATGCATACACTCGTTCGCTTATTTTCGCACCATTTTTTTCCTCAACTAAATATCTACATGCATACCTCCATCTGCAACCATGGACTGTCAGTTGATGTTGTTTTTGTTGCACGCACGCTCGCACGCAGTGATGCATTGAAATATGACCACATTACACGATCGGTTGCATGATGATCCACATTGTTGAAATTACTATATGTATATCACACTTTAAATAAATTTCTTATGAAGAAAAAAAAAAAACAAATCGAAATGTGTAGAAGTTTATTTGAGTATTTCATGAATGGGGGTTTCTGCACTAAAATTTTATGTTCACATGAACGTTAATTGAGTGATCGCATGCGGAAGGTGTAAGCGCCTCCTGCTAGCTATTTATGCATTTCTTGTTGTAAATTAAAAATACTTGCTACAAAAGAGTAGACATCCACTACTTGGGTAAGCGTCAGTTGATGCCGTCCAGATGTCCGTCAAAGATAAACTAAAAAAATTCAACGGTTTAAGTGATTGATTGTTTGATTGATCGTGCGGTGTGCTCTGCACTGAACTTGGAATGGACTTTGGTTTTGAGTAGCTCCTATGGATATTTATATAAATGTACATACAGAGGTGCATAAAGAATCTTGAGAAATTTGTTGCAATGCATTGAATGTTAATTAATAAATGTTTAGCAGAGTTGAACTTTCCAACAGGTCAGTGTGATGAATAGTGGTCTTGAAAAGTTGGGAATTGGTTAACAAAAATATTTAGCATTTTTGTAAACAAATAAAATAAGAGAAATATTGGGTGGTAAGCTGGAAAAGCTTACAAAAATTATTATCATTTTTTGTTTATTCGATTATTTAATGAATGAGGTAGTAATTTACCAAATTCATAGGGTAGTGAAAAACTTTCAAAAATAAGTCTTATTTGTCGATCTTACAAAACAATTTATTTATACATTATGACCACTATTTGCGGACTAAATATTTCTTGACTATTCCAGGGGTTACTACTACTAACTACTACCACTACTACTTTTAATTACTATAGCTACTACTACAAATGCAACTCTACTACTACTACTACTACTACTACTAATTAGGGCTACTACCAATTACTACTACTACCACTACGACTACGAATGCTGTTTCTATATATTAATCACTACTACTAATTTTACTAATGCTACTTTTATTACTTTCACAACTTCCAATAATTCTACTACTATTTTTTACTAATTTCTGCTACTATTTTTAATAATGCTACTGCTAATTACTACTACCAGGCTTGCAGTTTATTAATCTAAAATTGAGTAAGCTACCAAAACATTTTCTTAAAAGTTTTGATTACAAATTTTATTAAAGTTTACACAAAGTTAAGACTTTGGATTTATATGATTTTTACTGTAGAATGAATAGCATTTTTATGAAAAATGTATAAAAAACAACTATTAAATATTTAATAAAAAATAAATTAAGAGTCGGAACTTGTCACCATATCCCTGTCGTACAGTTATTACTAGTTTTTCAACACGCCTTCGCTCGCATGGCATTCGGCCTAACGTTATGAATTTGAGTGTAACAGAAAAGTAAATAAATAATTTTACCAAAGGTAATAACTTTTAGGTTTTTTAAATTCTTATTATCTAAAACAAAGTCTACCCCTACTTAATAGTTCCGAAATTTTTTACTCATTGGTAACTACGCAGTATGCCATTCGGGTTTATTGAAATATAATTTATTTTAAAAAGTACGTAAGTTAAGTATTATTTCCATGATTAAGTTTTCTTAAGCCTACTTCCTATGAATCCCATACCGTATATTTCCTTTAAGTCAATAATATAATTTTATTCACTTTTTTTAGAAGGTGGCAACCCTTTTCAAAATTATTTTCTAAATAAAGCCTCCTCAAAACTTTTTCGCTTGAAATCCATATTTCAATATTTGATTTAACTTATAATTTCAGTTAATTTTTAAAGCAAAATAATTTTTGCATATAAACAGGTGGCAACCTTTTTTCAAAAGATTTGGGAAATGAAGTTTATTAAGCTTCTTTCATTTGATACCCATATTGCCATATTTTAATTCATTCGTTGTTTTAATTAAATGCTACTTTTTAAGCAGGTGGCAACTCTTCATGAAAAATTGTATGGTAACCTATATACATATGTGCCAAATATTTTCAATTTAAATAATTTTTTTATATATAATTCGCATAACAATTTATTTATTTACGAATTTTGCTCATCTATTCCATAATTATAAATATGCATATTGTTTCAACTTCAAGCTATTTTATTGTATTCTCAAATGCATCGCTTATTATTAACATAAATACTTTTATTGAATTTTGTATATTCGAAGCTACAATACCACATTAATTGCATTACCATAGTTACTGCAATCCTCAACAGACTACCCATATGAATGTACAGTGTTGTTCATAACAAAAGCAATCAAATGCAATATAATACAGTTGGCCGCTTTAATAATTGTTTTCTATAAGTATAGCTCATTCGGGAACTTAAACCATATAAATAAAAGTTTCAAACTTCATCGAAGATTCATCAAATTTCAAAAAATTGTCATACAATTTTCAAATCTTTTAATCAGAATTTTTCGGGTATGCAGTTATGTAACCAATTCAATTTCGATACAATAAAGCGCAAGTCCCGAGTAACACAAATTCGTGTTAATTTTTGATAATTTTTTTTCTGACGCTTTTTTCCATAATTCTATATATTTTATTCGTGCGTTGTATGGAAGCAAATGGCATACACCGTCAGCAAAAAAAAAAATAGTCACTCAAAACTTGATTCTTTTTATACTTAAATTGAATGGGCTACAAATCTGCATACTTTACAAAAAAAAATAAAAATACGATTACAAATTTCGATGAAAATTTTTCTAAAGGGTTTGCAATTTTTAAATCAGCTATAATTTAGAAAACATTATCGAAAATAAACATATATATAAAAAAAGTGTTATATTGCATTTTGTTGCTTATACAATGCACAGCACTGTCGGCATTGGCTTCACAGGTCGGAAGTGAATTGCATTCAAAAACCACAAAACAACCGTTAAACCCATTACATGCAATGTGAACATTTGGCATACAACTTCTGTGCATATGTGACACACATACATCTTTACATAGGTATAGTATATTTACAATATGTTGGAAAGAATGACTATTTTAATAGCATTACCATACATTCAGTACCAATAACAACGACAATAATAATATTATAACTGTGTTGGTTGTAATTGTTTGGTTTGCATTATTCTTGTTTTATTTTATTTGCATTATGCATAATTCGCACAAAAGCTTATTAATTGAGTAGTGTCGTATTTATGAATTTTGTACAGCATTTATGTATGTATGTATAGCAAAAGTTGAGAAGGATAATATACTATGACAAAATTACCCGGTAAGAAAGGAACCGAAGAGCAAATGTGTACTAGTTGAAGGAGGGTTACTATTTATGAAATATGAAAATATGCGATACCGAAAAAAGGGTAATTAAAATGTCCGCCTTTTTTCGTTTCCATGCTTCATTTTTCAATTTTTACTTATATAGAATCTTGGAGTGCAAGGGGGTGTAGTCGATCTTCTGGGTATGCTCATTCACGACTCTTACGTCCCTGGTTTCTGGGTAACGTGAGCCTTAGGTCACGGCTGAAAGAGAGGGAGTTTTAGTGGAGCCACTTCGGCATACTCGGTTTAACCCTGCTGTTAGGTTAAGACCATTTGGTCCAATTTTTTTTTGTTTTCTTTGTAACTTTGGAACGGTGATATATACTGTCTAAATTTTTCAGCTCAGGTGGTCTTTTTATAAAACAATATTATGTGCGAAAATTTAATTCTCTGACTTAAAACTGGACTAAGATAAATTGAAAATTACGAATCTTAGGTTAAGGGACCATTTGGTCCATAGTATATTTTCTTTGATTTTCTTTACATTAATTTTCCAAAAATAAGTATTTATTAGTTTGTTCGATATTTTTTGGCACTACATGATGAGCAAAAAAATGTTTTTCGGTTGGTTTTGCAAATAAACGCCCTGCAAATGGAGCATTTTACATCAGACTTAGACTTGCAGCAACTACAAATTCCTCGCTTTCGAGCTCCTGAACTAGAAGCATTTTTAGAGCAGGCCACTGGTGCTGGGTTTTACCAGAGTTGAGTAAATAATAAAATAATAATATTTAGCAAGTATTGAACCAAACTAAATATAAAGACTAAGATTAAATTGTTATTTTTTTTTTATGAAAACTGCAGTATGGACCAAATGGTCCTCTAACCTAAGATTCGTAAGTTTTTTTTAACCTAACAGAAGGGTTAAGGGCCCATTAATAGTCAACAGCGTCTGTTCACCATTAGGTGCGGCTCGCTATATAAATCAGTCTCGAAAACAAAAAAAAAAAACCAGTGCACTAGATTTAGGACGCGCCACGTAAAAAACTAATGACAATGAAAACTTTCAATAAGCCTCAAGCCAGATCTCTCTTTTTTGACGACGAACACAAGTAATGTATTAAGTACTCTGAGTTAAAGGCATGCACCTAGAATGTCCGAACCCTTAATGGGGAAGATACCGCTGCCCGGCTGGTTGATGTTCTCGTAACATTAAGGGCTGGCATCACTGCCATCCAAAAAATTAAATGGACAGGGCGACATCTACTACAGCTGCCATGTAAAGGAGCGCAAGTTCGGTTTTGGATTTGAGGTGGGAGAGAAACTTCGTCGCCATGTATTGTCGTTCACACCAGTGGACGAGCATCTCGCCGCAATTCGCATCAAAGCGACGTTCTGCAAAATTTCGATGACTTATGTCCACGCCCTTACGGACGATGTGATCAAGGATTTATTCTATGAGCGAATAGAAAGCATCTACGTGCGCTGTTTCCGTCACGATATCAAACTCGTGATGGGATGGGAAAATTCAGTATCCACGATGAGAACTTCGTCAACGGACGGAGCAACAGGTTTTGGCATAGAAATATTCACCTAGCTTCATGGATGTCTCCAAACTGAAAAACCCGAAACCAAGTCGATCATATTGCGATCACAAAGTGTCATAATGTGTGGTAACACATAAAGTCATAAGATTTAAAAAATACAAAACTACTTAGTTTTAATTATTTGTTTCAATGCAAAAAAAAAAACATAACTTTGGAAATCTAAAATTTTGTGACTTTATGATTTATGACACATTATGGCATCTTGTGAATCACCCATATGCATTATTATTCAGTAAAGCAACAATTAATAGGTACATTTGTACATACATAAATTCTTAAAAATTAGATCAAAATGCAGTATAAGAAAAAAATTAAGGAAAAGTTCGCGCAAAAAATTAAAACCGCGTAAAACCAGTGACTGGAAAAAAATACAAGAAAAGTCGCGTAAAAAAAAGGAAAACCGCGTACAATAAGTGACTGGGAGATGCTTAAAAACACCTTTTTGGGCGAAATAATTATAAAAATGCAAACTAGTCACAATGTTCAAATCACAAGAGATTGCCAATTCGTCACCTGACAATTTTCCGGGAGTGCAGGTCAAGAAGGAGCAGTTCATGCACCTTACGTGATATAAATACATAAATATAGACATACATATATCACATTACATAAGAATATATAAATATTCTTTTGAGTGTATGTGTGAAATGCCAGCTGGCTGTTATTGATAGCAGTAAGTGTGATATTGATGATTACAACGTTGAACATCCAACAGCTGTCGCAACTTAATTGAAATCAAATGATTGACTTTATAATTGGAATTTAATTTTTGACGGCAACATTTGTTGAGAGCTTGCACTGCTTTACCGAAATCTACATATTTTTGCATAAAATAAGCAGTGTACGCTTCTGTTAGTTTATTTTTTTTTTTATTAGTATTTATTTGACGGTTGAGTTCAAAGTGATAGCATCTGCTAATTAAACGCAAATGTCAGAAATAAATGACAGTTATATGTAAAAATAAAGTTTAACCCGCTGATACAGAAATGGGGAATGGTGGAAGGATAGAAAAAATGTTTAGTTATCATAAGACTCTCACTTGGACAAAACTTCCAAAGCGAGATAAAATTAATAAATTTAGGAGTGCGTTTGTGGATTTCGGCTTTTACACCACGTTAAATGGTCAACAAAGCTGAATAGGTGACAAAGCACTTAGAGAGAAAACACTAGCCCTTGTATTCGTCAAACTTCTCAACTTGCATCAATTGTAGTTTAAGCAAATATCCTGCACTGGGATAAATTTCCCTGAAGCTTAACTCAAATTTAAATTTAGCGCCACGAGTCCATTCTATTTCATAAAAGCATAAAGATCTACCTCCCTGCAATTTGATCTTCCAGTTCACAATTTTTTTTAGCTTAGTTTGATCTGCTTTTTAAAAAAGCACAGTGTTTTGTGGCTTATTTTTTATCTACTTGCTTACATTGAGCAAATTTTTGAGTTCCGAGTTATTTTACGATTGTGCGACAATTTTATGGCTACTCAAACTAGGCGTCGAATTACTAGGTGTTCAGTGAACGCGCTACTCGCCACGTATGTAAAAGTCATATTTGGTAAGTGAATTTTGTATTATGAGTTCAGTGAACCGTCACAAGATGCCATTCGCATTACAAAAATTTCTACTACAATTTTAATTTACAGACAAAGGAAACTAAAGAGATAATAGAAACCAAAAAGAGAAAACATGTACATATGTATGTATGTATATATGTATGTAACTAAAATAAAAAAATAATTATTTTTCTAAAAAATCGTTTTTGTATCGCTGGACATACTTCAACAAACCCAATTAGCAGCAGATAAGCATCAAGGGCTTAATTAAGACTTTCCGAATCAAATAACATAATAAAACATATTAAAATTTAATTAAAATGTTTTCAAATTTTTTTTTTGTGTACAAACATTGAAATGACATTTACTTGTCAAAAATCTATTACAATTATTTTGGAATCTACTGCAATCTGTAGTAAAATACGATAAGGCAGTAAACGCATCTCGTGATTCAAATATTATGGTATACCCGATCAGTCACGCAAACTATTGTTATCCGATTGCCATTTCGTTCAATGACTTTACTAGTACGGATTTTGCTAACATTTTCTGAACGTATGGGGAAATTACAGAAAATGTAATGTAATTATTTTGAAATTGGTTTTTGCTTTTTGGCGACCAACACTATTATTAAACTATTTTTTGCTAATTTTGTGTTATTTTTGGTCTAAGTTGGTAAGTGCGAAACAACATCTGGACTGGTTTCATTGATGAAAGAATATCCTGAATTTGCAAAAGCGATTAGTGCAAAGGTTTAAACAGAGAAAATGGGAAGAATTCTCGTTGGAGCTGAATTATTTGGGACCACCTGTTAGAACGACAGCAAAGTGGGGGTTCATTAATCTTTGGTATTTTTATTTGCATACAAATGTTTCTAATCGATTTGGCTCGGGTGCATTGCTGCAGCATATTTTCCTTTGATCAGAGAACTAAGCAACCCTGTGGCTAACAGAGCTGTCAATATAGATTAGGAATGACAAGTGTGTCCGTACTTGGTTTATGCATAGAAATTTGGAAAAAATGAGTAATTTACAGATACACAGATTTTCTCTGAGAAAACAGACAGAGTTTCCCTAAGACATTCAGACAGAGTTTCCCTAAAAAGACATTCACTTGAAATTCTAGTTTTAATAATCATATTTTAAAATATATAGCAGTCCTGCAGTAGTATAAACTATTGGAAGATTTAATTTGATTTTTAACATACACTAAAATTATATTTAAGTTTCAATACCCTAGCGTCCATGTCAATTTATCACGATCATTCTGCTGAAGAATTTTTCATTAAGTGAAATATCAACTATGTATATTGATTTAATGCCATCTCATTGACTGCATTGTTTTTGAGTACTTTTTGTAATGTTCGCTATTCCTCCGCATTGCCCTACATTTCTGTGTTTCTATGCATCGGACATTCAGCATTTGTGACAGCTTCTCCTCCATTAACAAAATTTACTAGTGGCAATGAATCAGCAAAGCATTAATAGATGACACAATATGATTTTGAAGAAAAAGCGAACTCTCTAAAATGAATAAAAAACTAACAAAAAAAAAAAAAACAAATGAGAACAACTACTACGCAATGCGTTCGAATGCATGAATCGTTAAATATGTATTTAGTTCCAAATCAATTTACTTGATGACCTATGAACTTAACTCAGTAATGGAAAAAACCTTACCATGGCACGCAGATAGTTGTATAGCTATGTAAATGGCGTATTCACTGAAAAACTAGTAGACATTCAGGCACTATGACTAACCCGCTGCCAATTCATCTTCATTTTTGCCTTCGTCTCCCAGCTTCCCAGCTTCCCAGCTTCCCAGCCCCCCAGCCAGCCTGCATACACTTTGTACTCTAACGAATTGCTCAGCGAAAGATTTGCTTGACTGACAGCAAAACACTGTACCCGGTCTGACAGCTGTAGTGACGTGCTGCCGCCGCCTGCTTGTCAGCGTTTTGCTTGCCATGACACCGCTCAAATGCAGCAAACTGTGTCAAAGCGTTTTGTGCTCTTTTACCCCAATATCAACTAAAATTTCGACTTCCATGAAGTCGAAGTTGAGTTGAGTAAAATTTCTGATTTGGCCACGCATTTGCTATACTGCGAGAATGGCAAGTCAAAATGAAGCGTCATACGCATTGCACTGGCGTTGAACTTTGCACGCTTTCGCGAATTCACAGTCATAATGACAGACTGACTGGCAGACAGGCGGAAAGCGCAGGAGAGACGAAAGAGGGAGGAGACAGCCAGCCAGCCAGCCAGCCAAACAAATACTATGAATTGTATGTTGGAGTAATGCACATCGGGCGCAAATTAATACATATCTACATATGTAGTGTAAATATATTTACATCTTACAAATAAAAATTTCGTCTCACGGTGTTTGTGGTCGAAACGGCTCGACTGATTTTTATGAAATTATTTGGTATATACATTTATTATATTTGGTATGAGAATAGGTCGGAAAATATGTGTTATATGCTTGGTGGCGGGTTGCCACCTGCTTGTAAAGTTAGATCCAATTAAATTATACCCAAGTTATATGAAGTATTAAAATATCTGTGTTAAATGGTTCGATTCGCTGAGGAGAAGGTTTATAGGTAGTTATAGTTTAAAGATGGTTGCCACCTGTTTCAAACGAAAATTTTATCAAATTATACAAAAGTATATAAAATATAAAAAAAATTGAGTATCAAATTCAAAGTTTGTAGAAAGCTTATTTCCAAAAATATTTCAAGAGAGAGTTGCCACCTGATTAAAAAATTTAGCTTATATTATATATTAACATATGGGTCTTAAACGAAAGAGTTTTTAGAAAACTTTATTTTGAACTAAATGAACATAGAATTTAAAGCAGGTAGAGTTAAAAAATCTTAATCCTGAAAATGTGTCTGAAGAATGTTGCCACCTTTTTAAAAATATTAATTTAATTTAATTTCTGAGCTAACTAAAATATATCAGTTTTGTTGGAAATGAATGCGCTTATTCGACAAAATTTATGAAAAGAGTTGCCACCTACTGAATAATGTTGATTCAATTTAATTGGTATGCTAATTGAGTATCTACTATACTGATCTCAAACGAAAACTTTTCGAGGAATGATCAGCTAAGAAATGCATATATATGGAGATGGTTGCCACCTGTTTAAAATTTTCAAAGACAACTTAGTTTAGAAAACAAATGAAGCATTACTATTTATACTGGTTTGAACTGATAGAGGCCCAAACCTCTATTTAACTTAGTCTTGGAAAATCGCATATTATTAATGATATATTATTAACGTAGGTGCCGCGACAAACAAAGAATCTCCGATTGTATTTCTACCAAGAAAAAACTTTTCACAAAAATAATCAGCCATCGGGCCATGAAGTGTAGGAGTAGTTCGGCCAAACATCGAGCTACATGACGTAAGCGCCAAATTATTATTATTCTTTGATATTTTTAAAATTCTGTAAAATATGCGTCTGCATTTTTGGCTTAATTCGACTTATTGAATGTATTTTAAAATTGGTATTGTATATTTGTTCTAGACATCTCAAACACACTTTTGGCCCATATCCAAATTGGATTGAAAACAAAAATTGATCGACCCGGCCTAATTCACATATGTAAAGTTGAGAGATTTGAAATAGTAACGCAACAGAAATTTTGAAAATCAAATTTATAAATCAAAGTTACAAATTGTGCAGAAAATTAAAAAAAAATCTAAATTTCCAGCTGCATTTCAAAATTTTTAATCAGAATTTTTAGAAAAAGTTTTAATAGGCAATTTTATAGCACATTCAGTTTTAGTATAAAAATGTTACTTAGAATTCTCATTGATTTTTGATAATTTTTTTTTTTTGGCTGACGATGTTCTTCTAATTAAAAAAAAAAATCATTGGAAAAAAAAATTTATTTAAAAAGTTGGAAATGTAGCAGAACAATTATTGCATTTTTCGAAATTTTCTGCATAAATTTGAAATATCGTTTTAAACTGTCAAAATGTGTCAACTATTTCGCTACTAATGCAATGCTCGCACCGGTTGAAATACAAATCGTATTTTCAACATCGATTTATTCAAGTCTTACAAAACAAAAAATCTATTATTACAGCAACAATAATTGTCCATTATCTGACAAAGCGGAAAATTTGTTCTATTTGCAACACTTCAACCTTAAATGCCACACACCAGTCATTCGTTGTTGCATGAAAATTGCTGCACACAAATTTGGGTTTTCTGTAAATTGTCTGCTTGTATGCAAATTGTTTGCAACACTATGTTTTCCATGTAATTTACAACTTTCTGTGAATATTACAATATTATTTTAAATTTTTGTTATCTCTACAGTTTTCTTTTTTGTTTTGCTTCTATTGCAAGTTGTACAAGTATTTAAGTAAGTAAGTACTCATAGTCAGACACTTTGTTGCAGGCACACACAATCGTGCCACAAGCATATCCATAGTTCACAAGCACACGCAGTTGAAAATTTATTTTGACAATTTGCATGGCAGCCAACAAATTGCTGTGATTAGTACGCGCTACACCAGCGTCAACAAGAAGGTTGGGGGAATTGTTTTGTGAATATAAAAAAGACGTAAATAAAAAGAGTTTGCTTATTTTATTACTTCGTTGCTGGTGGCTAATACAAAATGTATGTATGTATGTACTTTATGTTTAGTTTGTTGCTTTGGACAAAGTGGCAGGAAATTGTTTGTCATATACATACAAATTTTTATATATATATACAAACACATTTCTATATGCATGTATGCATGTGCTCAAGTCCTCTGCTAGCGATTATTTGCTTTTTTTTCTACATGGTTTTGTTAACAACTTTATAACTGCCTCGCTTTTCTATGGCAAGTGGATTTAATTACAATACAGATTGGCTGTCGTGTTTTTTTTTAATTAAATAATTTTTTTTTAGTGTTTTCATTGAATGAATATTGACACTAAATACTCGCGTGACAAAAACGCCCTGAATAGGAATTGTTAATTTTCAATGCATTTCATTGTATTTCATTTTTTCCTCTTTGTTTGCATCAATTGGAAATAATCGTAATCAAATTGATTTGGGACATCTAAATTTGATTGTTGAACAACTAAAAGAAAAACTTTGCATCATGTAATTAAAATATTTGAAAATAATATAAAAAAAATCATTGAAAATTTTGATTAAAAAAAAACTTTGCGTTATTTAACGCAAATATTACTTTTAATTCATACAAAAAGTTTTCAGCAAATTAATAAGAAACAAATTTATGTATGGTGGAACGATTTTCAGTCGCCGAAATCGGTTTGTCTCCAAACCAAACATGACAAGGGATGACGGAAAATTGTTCCAATAAATTTCACGTTTTTACCCTGTCTAATTAATAGAAGACAAAAAAGAAACAACCAAAGCCTCTAGGCTCCGAAATATACTCGCGAAATTGCCAACATCACCAAAAGGGATATGGATCCGAAACAGTAAAACTACCCTTACATGATTGCTTCCCAGAGTGCCCTGATGACCTGGCAAATTCTCCAGAACCGATAGAAGCTCCATCACAGCTTATAAAAGAAATAATAAGCGATGGGAAAGTTTATTGGGCTATATCCAAATTTAAGCTTCACAAATGGACAGGACACCATGGAACGCACAAACCCATGGCTAAGTACCATCTTGCCCCTGTCTGTTTAAGACTTGGCAACATTCGCTTGATCTGGACGGAAGTCAAGGTGTAAATCCGAAAGCGGGGCGATCCGCCCATCCACACGATATCAGATCGATATATTTCTCCTATTTTCCATTGAAAACTCTGGAAAAACTTCTAGCAGCCTATATGAGGCAATGAATTAACTCAGCTCTTTTATCTAATGCGCAACATACTTAGAGCAAGAGCAAGTTCACAGAGGCAGCTTTCCATTCTTTAGTGTCGAAAATTGAACGATTCTTAGAAACAAACGAATTTGGGGTATTGGTATTCCTCGACAGGATAGGGATCTTCAACAATGCCCTCCCATGTGCAGTCACCTCAGCCTTGGTGGACCTGCTGGCGTTCAAAACTCTGGCCAGGCTCATCCACCAATTGCTTACCAGCAGGATAGTGAGCGCGAAGCTGGAAGGGCGGCCAACTTAGGTAGGTAGGAGTTCTATCTCCACTCCTATGACTAGTTACGGTAAACCTACTATTGCGGGGCATGGAAGTAGATGGATACGAAGTTGTGGCATATGAAAATTTTGTTTGAAGGGGAAAATATCCTCAAATCTTGTGCGATCTCATGGTCCAGGCTGCTCTTACTTAACTGGCAGTGCGGTCTTGACGTTAACCCAGCCAAAGCTGAACTACTTCTCTTTACCAGACGGTCCAAAGACCGCCTCATACACCCCCTAAACTTGACGATGCACATTTGCAGTTTAAACGTACGCCTAAGTATCCTGGAGTAGTTCTCGACGTATTAAAAAAAAACTCTATTCGTCTGTAAAAGGCGATTGGTGTGCCATGGAAAGTTGCGCCCAAGATAGTCCAATAGATCTATATCCAGCTCTACGAAGCCCTAGGCTTGTACCAACCCACAGTAAATCAGTAGCGCTTAAACAGCTCCACAGAGTGCAAAGGAGCGCATAATTATTCATAAGTGAAGCCTTGTGCTTCTCACCTGTTAAGGTTTGGGATGGGATTCTGCATCTCCCTCATCTTAACCTAGTGACTCGAGAGCACGGACTATTGCATACCATCAATTACTTTCGCTAGGAATTATAAAATTACAACTCATCGCATACGTAATGCCAAAAGCATGTATACTAATGGCTCCTAACCTACCAGGGGGTAATTGGCAAGCTTTTTTTCATATTGGGACCAACCCGATATAATCTACGACATATGTATAAAAAATGCCATTATTTATATAGTATATTTTAAATACGTACAATTAATTATTTCTACAGGTTTAATTCGTAATTAGGTTAGTTTTTAACTAAAATTTTGCCACTTAAGGTAAAGCCTTTATCAAACTGCCGTACTACGGGGATATTATGAATTTCGGCAACAGAGGTTGAACTCTAGATATCCAAGAAAGTATAAAATATTTATTTATTTATTTATTTATTTATTTATTCAGTAATGTCTAACACTAGTTCAGAACAGACATTTAAGATTAGCATATAGTAACAATCCAAAATCTTAGTATATATGGAGTTTTATAAAATTTATATTGAAACTCAATTAATGAAACTTAATGCATATAAAACAATTGTGTAGTATTCAACTTATCTTTTACAAAGAAAATAGTTTTTTAATTGCGTTTGAAATAAATGTTTAGTACCAGAAAGGTTGAAACCAAAAAAAATTGAGAAATAGGAAAAAGGAATATTAAAATCGAATCCTTCAAGTAGAGTAGGGCAGTCAATTTTACCATTGACAAGGTTAAAAATAAAAGATAGTGCAAGAAGAGTTCCTCTATCACTTAATGGAAAAAGACTAATCAATCGACAGCGAGATACATGCGAAGGAGTCGGATCTGAGAAATTGAGAGAATACAGAGCAAACCGTATAAAGACTTGCGTCGTACAAAAGCGAGCATAGCAAGCGAATTGGAGACAGCATAGTTTAAATGCATGATAAAATTGAACCTGGAATCAAAAAAAAAACACCTAAGCCCTTAATCACATCAGATGGAACAAGATATGTATTACTAATATGATAAGATGTGTAAAGAGGTTTCTGAAGCTTAGAAAAGGTAACTATGACATTTTTTAATATTTAGAAAAAGACGATTCATAAAGCACCAAGAAAATAAGTTACTTAGCTCAGACTGTAGGACGGCTGAGTCACTCAAACTTTTTATTTCAGCATCAAGATTAAGATCTAAAATTGGCAGAAGAGAAACCAGAACGGATATCATTAATAAATAAAATGAATAATAAATGCCCTAAAATGCTACCCTGTGGAACACCAGAGCTGGCAATAAATTGATTCGAAGAAACCCCATCAATAACAACTGTGCTGCTCCTTTCTGTCAAGTAGGATTTAATCCAATCCAGGAAGGTCGAGTGAAACCCCAGACATTCCAATTTGGACACAAAAATTTTATGGGAGATCTTGTCAAATGCTTTAGAGAAGTCCGTATAGATTGTGTCGATTTGGAAGCCATTACGAAAGGTTACGTGACAATCTTCAGAAAAAACTGACAGATTAGATAACGTAGACCTATTAGCAACAAAACCATGCTGACTAGGACAAATTAGATGTTTTACACCAAAAATAAACCTTGCCTTTGATAATACATTCAAAAAGTTTAGAGACTGCTGACAATTTGGAAATTGGTCTATAATTAGAAATATCGCTCCTATTACCGTTTTTTTAAATAGGAGTGACTGATGTCAGCTTCCAGTCGTTAATAAAAATTCCTTCAGACAGGGATTTATTAAATATTAGCTTTAAAGGTTGCACTAACGAGGCACAATTTTGAAGCAAGGTTACAGATAGGCCATCAATGTCAGTTTGAGAAGAGTTTTTAATCTTCAATAAACCCTCAATAACGTCATCGTCCGACAGAATAAGTGATCCAAAGTCGGTAGAAGACAACAAGTTCTCTGAGATATTTTTTCGATTAGCTGCCAAGTCTTCTTCAAGAAGATCATCATCAGACGAAAAATTTGACGAAAAAAAATTAGCAAATAAATTTGCTGCATCACTAAGGCAGGAAGCAGAAGCATCATTATAATAAACATTACTAGGAATGCTTGAACCTTTTTTTATCGATTTAATGTAACGCCAAAAACTCTTCGGATTACTTTCAATATTTAGCTCAAAGTTATGAATGTATTTTTTATACAGGGACCTATTTAAATCACGAACTTTTTGTCAATGTGAGATAAATAATTCATAAAAACGTTTTTCATTTGTTGACTTAAACTTCTTAAAAAACTTGTTTCTCAAATTTTTTAGAACTTTGAGTTCTTTCGTGTACCACGGAATTTTATAATTATTTCTCTTAAAAACCGGAACATGTTTAGAACACACATCCAGCACTAAATTTTTATATATATTAAAACAATCTACAACTTCAGTATCGCCAAAATGAACATTCCAATCATTTTCACCTAAAGCGCCATCTAAAATCTTAAAATCACAACCAGCGAAATTGTAGGAAATTTTAATATTCTCAGAACAGACTTCAAAAAATTCAATAAATTCTAAATCTATCAACAAAGGAATATGATGTACACTAGCACGCGTTAATGAAGGAGCAGGTTGCGATACAACACAACTCATGTTGTCACTTACAAAAATCAAATCTAGAAAGCGACTCTTACTATTTGGTAAACTATTAATCTGAGTTAAGCCCATGCCTAGTAAATTGTCGATAAAATAAGATTCAATGGGACTATTAATATTCGAAGAAGTTAAGAATACATTATTATCTAGATATAACCAGCTCAAATTGTTCAAATTAAAGTCCCCCAGAACACATAGTTGGTTGCCACCAATCACATGTTGAAGGGCTAGTACGTAATTAACATGCGATTTGTAGATATTATCATTACTTAAAGGTGGTATATAAGAAACACAAAGATAAAGAAAACCATGCAAGCCACGAATTCGCACACATAGTTGGTCAAGAACAATGTCATTCTCCTCCAACGAGATAAGAGAAACCTCACGATTGCAACGAACAGCTATCAGTACACCGCCGCCGCGGCTACATCCAGTTTTAACCGAATCTCTGTCTTTACGGAAAATTACGTAAAGGTTCGGATTGAAAAACTCTGCATCAAAAAATTTTCCAGGAGCATTTTCATAGTATATCTTAATACTTTTATTGGCACTATGTAGTATGAGCAGCTAATAATAATAATAATGGTGGAGTACTGCAAGAATGCGTTCTCAATAGAATACTTTGGCACAATAAGGCTAAAATCGTTTTCATTTACATACAGCATTTTCCGAATACCCAAAATGCCATCGGCAGATATGAACGCAGAATGCCGCAAACAAAGTTTAATTTTCAAGCACAGTGTAATTATTTACTTTACATTAGGCTTAGAGGACAAATCTATTATTTTTAGCCGTAGCGCAAAAATTTTTCCAGCTACAAATAAAAGAAATCTAATTTAAAAAAAAAGCCATTGTATCCACAATCGCTACAATTCATTGAATATTCTAATTAATTGAAAACACAGGCAAAAAAGAAAATCTGAAAAAAATTCCTAGATTGGAATGTTTCACAGCAGCAGCAACAAGGTTGTATATCGCTCACAGCGCAAAACAATTGCAAAAATAAATAAAACAGAAACAACAACAACAACAAAACTGGTGCGCCAACTGACATAATATTTACGCATGCAAATTAGCCGCACAGCAGCAAAGAAATGACTGGCGCAAATCAAAAAAAAAAAAAAACAAAAGAACACCACTTGCCACCCATGCAACCCCGTGGCCACGCCTTTTCTTCATAAAAGCAGATGACTGCCTTAAAGATACAATAAAATCTGGATTTTTATTAACACTAAAAAATTATTAGTTCACACATATGGGCGAGCAAAAGTAAATGAGAAATAATTCACAGGCCGGCAATTGTTGCAAGTGCATTGAGGAGGGTGTGCGTTGGGCGTGTGAGAAGTGTCATAAAGATTTGTATGGAAGTATCAGGAAATAAAAAAAAACAAAGAATAAAGTTTTTTGTTTTAATCGGAGCAAAGTTGCTGAATTGCTGCATCCGAATGTGCATACCGCAAGTCATTACTGGCCGCTTTGCCTCTGCAACCAATGCCCACCGAGGTCTGAGATTGCTTGCACGCTTGCAGCAAGATCGTTGAAAGGGTTAATCGAGTTAATTAAGCATTGCGAAACATGTGTCCAATAAAGTAGCAAAGCAAGTGGCCTAGTGTTGAAAGCCGAAAGTGGAAATGTGCAAAATCAACAAAAGTAGGTGCACAACAAATTGATTGAATAAATGTGAAGGCAACACTTAAAGAGTGAATGGTTTAATTGAAATTTTATGCAAATCGGCAATGCGTTGACTTGGTTTAATTTTTTTTTTTTATTCTTTCTTTTTATAATAGTATTTTTTTTTTAAACTCACGACCATTGCGAGCATATATGAGCAGAGAAGGTAGCATTGACATTATTATTTGCATATCCATCCAGTGCTCTGTTCACACAAGCCATAATATCTATGTATGTAGTTATTGTACGAATCGACGAAGCGAAAGTATAAACAGTATGCTATCGTTCCGTCCAGTCTCCATTCAGTCAGTCAGTTGGCGGACTGTGCGCCGCCATCATTCAATCAGTCCATTGGTGGACAATATTACCATAATGCCACTGGCTGTTGGCTGATTCTCGATTTCCCGATGCTTACTCAATTCCAATACAACAAGACACGAACTCCTGTCCCATAAATATCGATAATTTGCATTTGTTTGTGTTTTCTTTGGCCGCATCAGCAGTAGCAGCAGCGCTGACATCGACGGCATCGGCGGCTGTAACGCGAATTGCAAAAAAAGCATTTTTAAAAACAACAATCGCGGCACGTTTATATAAATGTGCGTAGCAAGCAGTTTTCGACTCTTCTGCCAATTTTTTGCTACTTGTTTCTCTCCGATTCTTTTTATGCTTTTTGCTTGGCTGCATTTTGACGCTACCCTCTCGCCAGATTCGAGTGTTGATTTCATTATGTACGCTTATCGTACAAATTATTTGATGCAAAGCAGTTCCTGTCACACAATAGCCGTCGTCTCACAGCTGTGTCCTTTGGTTACACAAAGCGATAGTGAAGACTTTGTCCTATGGCCATGTGATGTGAGTATTACGTAAAATTTTCAAACAACATTAACAGCTGAGCATCACATACCATAACTATGTATGCCCGTGCATGCATAGGCAAAATTTTATCAGTGTTAGATTCTAGCAAGATATGTTGGGTTTCGAAAACCCAGTAGTCCGCCAGTGTAGCAGATATAAATATTAGAAAGGGAGATTGTAGCTTTCAGGGTTGCCATTAACTGCACTGAGGCATTTATGTCTCCCAGATTTCGCCAGTATTTAATGGTATCTACTAGATAAAGACCAAAGCCCGAACCGAACCAAACTACGGCCAGTTTCGATACAGTAGCGGACAGCAGACAGATATTAATTAAAACAATTATTTTCAAAAAAGTATGTCACAATTTCTTGGGAACAGATGTTCATTAAGAAAAGTGTCGTATTCGTTATATGTGTGCGTCCACGTGAAAAGGGCCCACTTCGGCGGTATTGGAGTTATGCATACAAGCGTCTTCCCGGTTGATTTCCGAACATTTTGAGACAAATTAGACCATCCTAACTGAAGAATTGAGGGAAATATAGAACTTTGAAGATGAATATCCGAAAAATTACTAATTGAGAAAAATCAATTTGAAGTTGAAAGTAGTACGAAACTCGATCCATGTATCGAAAAACCTATATATCTCGGAAATTAGATCCGACAAAGTGAGCCCTTTTCACGTGGACGCACACATATACTGAATCATTTTTTTCAGTATTATTACTGAAATATTTAAAAAAAAAAATTCAACAATCATGTTTTCGGATAAACCCTTTCGTTTCAGAGTAATACTGTTATATTTCAGTAAGCTTGCGACTATTACTAAATGCATGTTTTTATATACATATGTGGCAACGCTGCTTAGATATATTTTCAAAATTAAATTCTTTTAAGCCTACATTCTTTGAATCTCATTACGTGATACTTTCGTTAACTTTAAAATTTGATTTAATCTACATTTTTAAGCAGGTGGTAACCCTCTCCAAAAGTATTTTCAAAATAAAGCTTTCTTAAAACTTTTTGCTAGATACCTATATTTCAAAATTTGATTTAACTTATTATAATTTATAGTAATTTTTTAAACATGTGGCAACCCTCTCCAAAATGTCGTATATTTTTTTATTTAACTAAATTTGCATATAAACAGGTGGCAACCATCTTCAAAAGTATTTCGGAAATGAAGTTTTATTTCTTGCATATAATATTAGTTGGATTTAATTTGACTTAATATAATTTGATTAATATTTTAATTTAAATTTTCATAAATATTTAATTTTCGCACTCATTTTGTAAAATGTCATTTATTTTTTTAAATAAGCTGTGCAAAATTTTCACGTCTTTTCGTGCTGCGGTTCGGACATTCTGCGCGCGCATAACGAAATAGCGTTTAATTTTTATATATAAGATTTAATGCCATAGGGGCGCTATCAAGTTTGATGCAATTACAAACCTTTAATGCTAGGTGGCGCTATAGTCGTTTATTCAGAAAACACGTATTTATGGTCCGATTTTGATGATATTTGAAAGTTATGCTGCAGGTGCGGTTCTCGATAGAAATCCAATTCAAAATGCTGTCAAAAATTGCTACCAACTTTAGAATCGACTTCATTTTGACTGTGACTATAGCACATTTTTTCTTCATTCATCAAAGCTGCGAGTTTATGATATAGCGGTAAGCTTCGCAGGCAGAATAAAATTTTAAAAATTACAAATGGTCGAAATTTCAACTGTTTAGTTGAACTATTAGTTTTCTACAATTATCAAATATTTAAATATAATCATCTATCCGTTGGAATTCCACACGAAACCACTTCAACATGTCCTCACATTTATACCACTCACTTTCACAACTTCAGGTGTGCGATTTAATAATTGGAAGTCCTTCGCACTTTTCTCGCGCACAATTGTACAAAAAGTACTTAGCCTTGTTGATGTAAATTCACGTGAGATGAAGTAACTCACATATAAACTAATAGCATCACGCTCGTATAACAACGCTTATTGTTTTCAAACACAAAAAAAAAAAAAATCACAAACAATAGCAGCCCCTTAGATAACAAATATCTAACAGCAAAAAATGCCCCGAACAACATGTGACTGCACAAAAAGATTAAATCCAAGTGAAAAAGGTAACCAAACACAACAAGTTGGAAAGAGTTGACAAAGTGAACGAGTGCAGAGAAAACCTTTCCATGTGAATGCTTTTTGCAAGGATGCGTCAACATTTTTTATTCACTCATACGACTAGTAGGTCTGTTGTACGAACATTTGTGAATATTTGTTAGTGTGTGTGTGTAGCGAGTAGTTGCGATGATATGACAGTGGCAGGACACATCAGAGCGCATCCTGGCATATCAGTCAAATCACAAGATTTTTTCCCCATTTTTTTTTTTCTTGTTATTGCATATTTAGGGTGAAATATAATGGAATGGAATTGAATGTAGTAGTTATGGTATATGGGGTGATGAAAAGCGGAGCATGTTGTTAATGATGGAGAAGATGGCAGTGGAGGTGACAGCTTTGGTAGATATGCCGAATAATTTCAACGGCAGCTGCCGACTATGGCTATAGTAAACATTTTTACAACGTAACTGTCGGAAGTAGATGCTATACTATACATAGCTATTTGTCATTTCATTTCATTTCTTATGCCCTGCACGAAAAGGGTTGAGCCGTAAAAATTAGCAGCTAGATTGAGCTTCGAGTGTATGTGGTGAGTCGCTTGTGCACAATTTTATTTGTTGGACAACATTTTTTTGCTAATTTCTGTTATTCAATGAATTTGCGAAATTGAACGTAGGATGATAATGCATGAAAATTGAAGTTTAGAGTATTCATATTTATAGTGAATAATTATTTTTCAACTTTAAACTTCAGCTATGGCAGTGTAAATTTAAACGGTTTTTTGAATTAACTAAACTGCTAATTCGATTAGTTGTAAATAACAGCAGAGAATTTGAGCGTTTTAAGCAATGACCATATTCCAAACTTTCTGTAGGTAATGGCACAAAATTTCTTAATTTCTTCCTGCAGCAAACACTGGGGTAAATATTTATAATCCATATCTAGAGCTGAGTTATGTTTCTACAAATATTTATTTTTTCCCCGATTCATCATCCAGTTTTGAACCGCATGGAAAGTTCACTCAGAAAGAAATAGAAATCTGATTGGGAAACTTGCCATTTGCGGCTATTAGTGTACTTTATGGCACGGAGATAACTTTCTCGTGAGAGCCAATAATGTTTAATAATATCAGCATAAAAAAACATTTTTGGGAGTACACTACCAAAGTGACAATTCTAGGGCGGACTTGTTCCGATGATCTAGAACTAATTTGCATATGTAAATTATTCTTTAGATCCAGATAACTGCCCTACCGCTTTGTTGGTTTTCACATTTTGTATATGTAACCAGCCATACCATAAATGTGAGTTTCAAATCGTATCATAAATGAGGTGTTATCTGAACATTTCCGGACTTTAGCATAACGGAAAGTTAACGTAAATTATCGCAAGATTCGTAAAACACAGACAATAATTAAAGTAGATAATTAATGGAAATTTCCATTATAAGATTGGTTTTTCGACAATAAAAGGTAGAAATTATGTCCGCTTCTAATTCAACACAACCGGTTCCACAAGTATTACGCTCACATTAATTGACTCCAAATTTTAGAGGTATTTGAGAGAAAGGTAATTCACTTAAAAAAAATTTGCGGTAGCAAATTTGTCTCATTCCTTTTCGAGTGACTATATAAGTATGTGTTTGATCTGATCGTACGCCGCCTCCATTTTCAGTCAATACGTGGGTTATGTCAGGTTGATGTGGTAGTTCCTCTCACTTAAATAGACATATAAAGAGGTTAACTGGTGAAACGCTGCGTACCTAAAATGAAGTTCCGCAAGCTGCTGATTTCCACCCCTGAGAGCTTTTCTGAGTGGTTATTGAAGACCTATCGGACAACGTTTGGTCAGAACTCCTACGAGGATCGAGGATTGTCGCTTAGTTAGCAACCGGAGCTCCTTCGAACGCCTACGGACACCACCGGTCAGAAGATCTTTGTAATTCTGTATGTCGTGGTATTTGACCACAGCTTGCTGAGCCGACTAAGAGCCCATCTGGTCAATAGAAGTCCGTAGGCTGCTAGAGGGGCTCCCATCCTCTCCATGCTTGGAGCAATAACGTCACGGGTGACCTACTTAGCGAGCTAATAAGCCATGCAGCCCCATACTTTGTCGATATGATAGTATTCAGTGGTGGCGGAGAGAGAAGCCAAGCACTCCCCGACCACTTTCGACCTGACCATTGAACACCCTAAAGCTTTGACTCCGGCTACCTTCGTTTGAAACATACTACAGTAGTCCGGATGCCTAAATTTCTGGCTGAGAGAAAGGTCTTTGAAGAAGATACCGCATACAATCTTTCCGTCCATGTTCGACCCGTCGTTTAACATGGTAGCTACCCCAAAATTGAAGTGAAAAATTCTAGTTTGGTCATTTTGAGCGAGAAACAACATATTCGAGTTTCATGAAAAACGAAAAACATGACCCGAATGGAGCGGTTGTCTTGAAACCGAAAGGCTCAATAGAAATTTGCTTAAGCATTTCCTGTAAAAAAAAAACAATACCCAAATGGACAATGCAAAGCTATTCGTGCCACCAAGCATCTCCTCGGATTTCTATGCTTTCGGTGCAAGGATAACTTTTATGTTGAATATGTATGTACGTATAGATTAATATTTTCGACTCATTTCTGCCTTTAAAACTACGCTTCATATCATTTTAAAATTTTATTATCTAGGCATGCAGATACTTTTTGTGAAAATCTCTTTCCCTACAAGGTCATCAATTCGTCAACGTTGACATGTTGTAAATCACTTGCAACAGTTGGGCGCATGTTGTTGTTCTACATGCACCTGCACACACACACATATATACCTCTATATGGATGTATGTATGTGTATGCACAGTTGAACTTACAACATTTCCCATGCAACATTTGCAACTGACTCGCTGGAGAGCACTTTTACTTTTTGTGCGCAATTTTTTTTCTGTCAAATAACAGTTTTTTTGTTTTTTTGTTACTGTTGCTGCTGCTGTTACTGCTGCTCATGATGATTTTACACAATAATGATGATGTGAAAGTTGCAAATTTTACCAACTACTTTGCAAAATGCTGCCACTATTGAAGTTATGTGCAACAACAACTTTTCAGGTAAAATCCTTTCAGGCCGCTTATTTAATTTCTGCTTTAGGGGGGGATTTGTGGAGCAAACACATTACTAGTATTTTATTTGTATGTACTATATACGAGTAAATTCGCAAGCACTCAGTGGATATTCAAATACTTTTGATGTTGGAAAATTTTATTTGGTGCCCTCTAGTTTTCACACAAACAGCAAATAATTTCACTGAGTTACTTCTTCTTTCTGTATTTTCAATGGTAACTTTTTTTTTTAGCGCACATATTTTCGTTTTCATTTGCACAAATATTTCATTAATGTATGAACAACTTGTAGTAAGTTGAATTTGGTTGTTATTTTGTGCTTTTGCTACCGCAAATATTTAAATTACTACGGATCACTAAAAATTAAAAGATATATTCAAAAAAAAAAAAAAAAGAAAAAAAAAACTTTCCTAATTGAGTCAGCGATGAGTTTATTAAAAAGACACTTTTACCAAACTTTTACATTTTTTCCGCTCAACTCACCTCTGGCCAAATAGTTTGCTCACCATTTTTCTATTTCCACTATTTTTACTATTTTAATTATTATTATTAGGTTCTCTTTTTTCTTGCTCTACTAGCAAATAGCGCTTGCAACAAAAGTGGGTGCAGTGAAGTTTTGCAAACAATTTCAGTGCCAGTGCGCCGCTGACGCAGTGTAGCTTCTACCTAACACAATACGCAATGAAGAGTTCGTGTCTATGTGTGTGTGTGTGTGTGTGTGTGTATGTGTGTGTGTGTGTGTGTGTGCGTGTGTGTGAGCATTTGCAGTTGTTGCAAATATTTGCTCACAAACTTTTTCCTTGTGCACACATTCACTCTTACATCTCTATTGCCACCGCGCGTACACATTAATATTTAACAGGACACAGCGTTGCAATTGGTATTTTTCAAAAATTGTTGTTGCTGTTGCAGTAGGTTGATCATTGCAGCATGTTTGCTAGAGTGTGAATTTCTGTTGCTATTGTAGATATGTGCTGGTAAATTTAAATAGATACTCATTCGCAGTATCCTAAAATCCATTTGTGCTCAATCAGGTTGGGGCGCGCCCCCTTCCATCTCCCGGTCCCCTCTCCAGCGTACTATTTATTCACATTATACAAATGTTTGTTAGCTCAGTATTTGCGAGCACTTAATGAAACTGCAAGTGTAGTAGAGCGGAAATTCGTCTACCTACCAGTCAGTCAGTGTGTACTTTTGTGTTTAACTCTGATTGGTACCGTTAGTTGTACATTTGCAGATAGAAAGGTTTGCAAAGGTATGTGTATTTTTTGCAATGGTTTGTGCCAGTTTCGAGTGACAACAGTAGAAAACAATTTCAATTAATTTACCTTCTTTATTGAAAACTTTTGCCAAAATGAAATGTAAACTGTTTCCAAATGAAAGGTCACACACGCACGCCCGTAAAAAGTTTACCCAGTAGGGTAAAATAGTTGAATGAGAACTGCAAAGAATTGTTGTATGTTGCCATCGGTAAGTACATTTTATATGGGTCTCACAATTTTTTTCTTGCAACAAATAGTGAACTTTTTCATTTGATTTAATTTGCTACATTTGATCCAAATGAAATGAAAAAACTTAACATTTTGCATTTATTTAAAATATCATCAGATAGATTATTTATTCGTTTGGAACTCAAGAAAGACAGAATACAAGATTGTGCTTTTCTGAACCAAAAACAAATACCCTACATTTTGATTACCTTTTACGGATTAAAATCCCTTAAAACGCCTCTTCGTTAAATTAAAGTAGCATATATCGCCTAAAATGCTCCACATGTCAAAACCAAATTTAACGAATTTCTAAATGATTTATTTTTTTTTTTTTTCAAATAAGATGTCCTTCTAATTACGATATGGATATGTATTTGAAATAAAATCCAGAAAATAATCTGTAAAACTAAGATAAAAACTTCTCAATGTAATTAAGAAAATGCCCCGTAGAATTAAGACGAATCCCTTTTCATCAAAATTGAGCAGGGAACCTGGTTTTAACCATAGCTGGGGAACTTCGATTAGACTTATAATATTTTAGATTACTAATTGATTAAATTAGAACTAGTCAAAAATCTAATGGCGATTAGCGACGATTAGCATATCTAATCAAAACTAATCAAAACTAATAAAAAAAAATCGATTAGATTTTTCGATTAGTTTTGATTAGATTTGATTAGATCAACTATTTTGAAATATTTTTGTTGTTTTTTTTTCGTTTAATTCATAAAGTAACAAACTTAAAAGAACTTTTATTCAAAATTTCATTGTAAACATAAATCTTATTAAGAAAAAGAACAATAAATACTAGTTATAGTATAAAAATTAAAGGCACGTTCTGAAAACAAAAAAAAAATATGAGATTGTCGACGCTTTAAATGTATGCTGATTTATATTACATATGTATGTATCACAAAAAGTTTATATTCGACTTCATTACGACCAACTTTTCAAAAGAAAAGTGAGACAATGAATTCCGTCTTGGGTTATTGACTACTCCAGCAAATGAAAACAGCCTTTCGACGGACGCTGATGACGTAAGCGGGGTATTGAACGCTCATGTAAATATATATAGTACCTAACAAAAATAAATAAATTTTTTTTTTACAAAAATATTTAAAAATAGTTGATCTAATCAAATCTAATCAAAACTAATCGAGAAATCTAATCAATTTTTTTTTTATTAGTTTTGATTAGATATGCTAATCGTCACTAATCGCGATTAGATTTTTGATTAGTTCTAATCTAATCAATAAGTAATCAATTAATATAGCCAACTAATCCTAATTAATCAATTATTCTGCAAAATAAAAGTTTCTAATCCGGTTTATGGGTTGGTTTATAAAATCGTGGAAGTGATCGCTCGCTTTGCGAAAGCTCTGTTAAAATAATTCGAGGCAGCGTATGCGATAATTTGAAGTGCTTTTATTAATCGACTTACCGGTTAAACGATTAACAAAAGTTGATTCAAAAATAATCGCGTAACCGTTTATGTTCAACTTTTTCGACTAACCGAGCATAAACAACTAGTCGACTTATCCTTCATATTAAAGTTTTCGACTAGTTGATAATAAATTTTTGTTTTTTTTTATATGTTTTGAGTGTTTGTGCTAATTGACAAAACTCGTTTTACATTGTAATGAAGTTATTATTCACTTTTGGAATAAGTTTGGTTAGTCGATTTTCAGACTACTCGTTGGTGAGCGGTTAGCGAATGAAAAAATTTGGTAATTCACTAGGCGACTAGTCGAATAGCTGGATCGTCGATTTTAAATAAGAGCTCTAATAATTTGCTCATCATTAGTGGAAAAAGCGATTCGTTTAAAATTTTTGTGTTTATTTCAATAAAGTTTGTTAAAAAGAAATTTGATTTTACGTTGTTTATGGCAGAAGGTTACAAAATTTAACCAATTGTCCCTCAATAATTGCTAGGTTGAATTTTTTTTTGTAACTCCAATAACCAAAGCCTAATATACTCCAGTACAAGCAAATTTGCGTACTTAATCGGTAAACTCTGGATTAAATAGATAGCATGCTTTCTTGCGAGTGGGAATTACAGTGATCATATTTGTTAAACTACTCAATTACAAAAACAGTAAGGTGAAGTAAAAAATACGTCCTGAAACAAAAAGAGAAAGCTACAGGGTGGCGCAAAAGTCGTCTGCTAGTGGTGGCAAATGTCAGTACATTCCAGATTTGGCTTTTTAAATAAGTCAGAGTAAACAAAATTGAAGTCCAAAGAACATGGTCTGACAACTTTTGCGCCACCTTGTATCTCGCATCGAGCTGATCTAAACATTACCTAGTTGTTAGATTATTTTCACACATTTTTGTTCTTCAAATCACAAAAAAATAATTTCACACAAAACTAAAATTTGAACAGTTACTTCGACTACCGACCTCTGTACATACATATATACATGTATATTTATACATAAATGTTTATGGCTAAAGAGCGAAAGTATAGATTAAAACTATCGGTAAGAAAAAAGAAACAAAGCGCTTAAACTTTATTAAAAAAGTTTCACCCAAATCTCCAAATGTGCTATACACCACATCACATTATTAAAAGTTAACTGCTACTGCTACTTTTTAATGCACCGCTCTTTATAAAAAAACTCAAAAGACATAATATAAATAGTTCTTCGTGACATGGTAGTAGAAATTTCAAAAAAAAAAAAAAATTCCTTTGTCTGTTTGTCACGCAAGCAGGTACGGGGAGGGGAGTATGCATACTTTTATACATGAATACAAATTTTTCTCTAGCTCATTTCGTATAAAAAAATAAATGATTCCTTCATTTTATACATCAAAAGATACTCGAATGCCAACATTTGTACAAAGGCTTTCCCCACAAATGATTAATGCTTTAGTGTCATATTATTAAAAGGCTAATGCGGTAAACCAACCCAACAACCAACCCGGCACATACGTAGTATGTAAATACATATGCAATTATTAAGGTATAAATAGGAAAGTTTACTAATGCGCTTAGAGAAAGTGTGCACATACATATATAGCTAAACAAAAATTGTTATGAAAATCTAACTTACATTTTACACACACACATACATATCTGTACGATTAGTTAAATCGCGTGCGCCTGAATAGACTCCACGGCATGTCAACTCCTAGAAATACCTTTATAGAAAAGTTATCAAAGTTTTAGCTGAAGTGCTGTCACTAAGTAACGCTTAGTAACTTAACAAATTAAATGTTTAATTAATTAACCTGTATGGTATGACAAAAACACTTTGTAGTGTTGCTTTGTAGGCAAACTTTCAACATACTTACATACAGGGTGTGCCGCCAGTTCCTACGGTATAAGAGAATGTTGAATAATTTGTAAAAGAAAGAATAGATTGCGAAGAATGGACTACTACTGTACTGTACTAGACTACTTTTTAAAAACAACATCGATTAAATGGCCACCTTTATTGACCACCGCAAACTGTGCTGTTTTTCGCGCATTTTCCATCGCTTCTTCGAGTATCTCTGTCAGTGCGGTAGCTATTTCGGTGTAAAATTTACTGTTTAAACAACCCCACAAAAAGAAGTCCGGGGGGTTAAATCGGGGGATCAGAGTGGCAAGTCAATATCGCCTTTTTTCGATACCACACGTCTAGGGAATTTTCGTGGCAAAACCCGTGCTGTTTGGGTTGCTCTGTGGCATTGCGCCCCGTCTTGTTGAGACCAGAAGTCAGTCAGACCATTTTCGCGCATTTGCGGACACACAAATGAGAGCGTGAGATGCGCCTCACCGGTCACTAAAATGTCCAACCAAAATCCGGGATAGTTTCCATCATTCGACCGATTGTTTTGTCGTATTTTGCTTATATACGACGCGGCATGTCTGTGGCCAAAATTCTTTTGGTCAGTTGTATTTTGTAAGGAAACAAATGGAGATCGCCCGCAAAGTGGTTCCGCTGATGTTCAACTGCTGAGCCCGGAAGCGATACGAGACACTTGGGTCCTAGGCCACCCCCTTTCCCAGACCTTCAATAATTTCATTGGAAAGTCTTAGGCTTTGGCAGGTTTTATTACCCACTGTTCGGTGATCACAAAAATTTTTAGCCAGTTCCCGAATTGTTTTGTCGATAGGCGCTTTTTTGTCGCGATATTTTAAACGACCATTTTCGATGTCACTAAGTCACTAATTCGGCGCGTTCCTTCATTGTGAAGCGGTCCATGGTTAAAGTTGTACTGGTTCGAAGTTTTGGCATATTTCTTGTAACAATATGTTTGATATACCGACCCTTATATTAAATGCCGGACTGGAAAATCAATTCGCCTGAGTTGTGTTTGTGTTGCTTGATCGGTAAGTGATTGTGCTAGTTGATTTTGGAGCATGTTATCTAAATACTTCTCCTTGATCATCGCTATTTCATTTTCCAAGGATGGAATGTTGCGGTCTTCATGGATGTTCTTATTCCGAAAGTACCACAGATTCCAGCTATTGTGCTAAGAATTTTTGGTTAAGCTCTTTGAACGATGTCCACATTACAGGAGCATGCAATACCCCACAACTGTGAGTCGTACGTCTAGCATGGATTTCTCATATTAGTGCAGAGAAATACTCTGTACTCCAGTTTAAGTGGGGTACGCGAGTTGATGAGCCAATGAGGGCCATTGACTTTCAGCTTCATTAGAGTTTTCTTACGCCAATTGAGGCGCCTGTCGAGATTCAACCAACATACGCCACCTCATTGGCCTGCGGAATCGTAATGCTATTTAGGGACAGTGGCAGACAGGAGTTCTTACTTAATGTGTAGGTGACGTATTTACTGTTATTTAACTGTTATTTCTTAAGCAAAAAATATAAATCAAGAAATAACGATTATTTTCTAAGCTAAAAATAAAAATCAACATATAAAGATTAAAAAGTAATTTAATTAATAAAAGTTATAACCGTTACGGTGCTTGGTTTATATATCGGACGAATAGATGGCGCACCCCGTATATGCACATACTTGAGAAGATATTTCCAACATACATATATAGAATACACGCATATCGTGCATTTAATAGAAAAACGACATAACTCCAATTTCTTTTTTTTTTTGTTGCGAAGAGAAGAAACGCAATGAAAGACAACTTTCAATTCAAAGTTGATATACAAAAAAGTAAATAGAAAGACAAATACACACTTAGGAATATATCCACAATTTTGGAGGAATTTAGGTTTCTATTAGATTGAACTAAGCTATTTAGTTTCTGTGAAAAATATCCAAAAATTCTTAAATTTTGAATTAATTCATTTTATTATTAAACGTGCGATATGTGTGTTTGTATATAATGATTTCGGCAGTAACTTTCATTAGTCCACATCCTAGGCATTCTATTCAACAATATTTTAAGCTTAATGTCAACAACAATAGCTTAGTCAAGTGGCAACTACTATGCCAGCTGAATGAATGGAAAAGGAATGCATTATTATACGAATAGTGTGCTGTTGACTAGTAAAAATTAAAATGATTCACACACATACATACTATATGAAAGTCAGAAAAGTTACGAGCATCGAAAGCCCTGGACTGGAGGCGTATTATGCTACTTAATTAATTCATTAATATGCACTCAAATTCTAAGTGTATAGACTTAGCCTAGTGATCAACATACATTCTTTTTTTCATTAGTTAGTTTGTTTGCATATTAAAATTTGCATGAATATTTATGCTACTAATTTTTTTTGTCTTAATCTTGATAACCACTTGAAGACGTGAAGAGTAAGAAGTTTAAATAAATTTTAATAAGGAAATGCGAGGCGCGCTAAGTGGTATTCTGAGGCATTTATTTGTGTCAGGCAAATGGTTAGAGGTTTTGAAGATTAATAACGAAATACAAAACTGTAAAAATGCTGCATCAAAAAATTGCATGTACAGTGATTTCTTTACAATATTCGCAATATTTAAATTGATAAACTATTTTTCGCAAATATAAAAATAAAAATATGGTGTAGGCTACAAAAATGTCATTCGAATAAAAATTTCAAACGTTGACACAAACTTAAAAGAGGTCCTCAAATTTTCAATAATATTTCATTAAATTTTTCTAGTGAGCAAATAATCAGTGCCGCTATTTTTACATTAAAATATTAAATGATTAAATTTCGAGCATTAAAAATATACGTTATCTATTGTTGTTTTTACAAAACTATGTTTAAAAATCAATAAAACAAATGTAGAATTTTTAAAAATTCCGTTATTGTTCATTTTTTTTAGACCTTTGAAAATGTTCGGTCCGGTTTCGGTTCGGCTTCGGCCGAAATTGGTCAAAGGTCGGTTCGGTTCGGTCCAAAAATCAGAGTTCAGCCCTTCTCTACTTATGACTTATTCGGCCTATAGACTCACAGAGCCTTGATCCCATTATCCTCATGATATTGTTGGAGAAAAGAACAGTCAACGCCGCCGCTTGGTGACAAACTAAAACCGCCAATAATTCCGGAGTGCCCATAAAATTAACAGTGCCAAGGAGAGAATAAATAAATGGATTTTCATACTGGATAAAATATGAAAAAGATAAATAGTTGAACAAATTATTCGACAATGAAGAAGCTTAAGAGTTTAAGCCTTATTTTAATATCCATATTTAAAAACTACAAAACCTGAATCATATGTACATATATATACTTTTTTATATTAACACTGCATTCCCATTCAGACGCGCATTTTATAACCAAAAAGATAGTAAGAAAAAAAAAAACTTCAAAATTTATTGATCACTTAACATCGCATAAAATCGCAGCAAAACAAGCAAATTATCAGAGCAATTATCATTTGCTAGAAGGCGTGCTAATACTCGTGGTGATAGTCGTATGTAGTAACAAGAACAGGAACAAGCACTCAATGCGACAGGCCATGGCAATGTCACGCCAGAAAGCAGTCACTTGTTGCTGTAGCCGCAAGCAGTTAGTTGCACATAAAAAGCAGCGACATGCATACATACGAGATACATACATAGATAAATGTACGTGCATAATATACGAGCACGACACAGCATTGCAATCAAGCTGCAAATATACATACATACATATGTAGATATTTTCAAAATGTGTATTTATATGTATACAACTGAATTTGAACATAGTTTTGAATATGCGCGTGCATTCTACTCTACACCCAGCGAACACACATAGTTGATGAAATCCTTTCTATACACTTCATTTTGTATTTTTGATTAGCAAATAAAAGTAGTTTAAAAAACTATAAATAAAAATACGCTTTAAACGCAGATAGAATTAAAAAGCAGAAAATAATTAACAGAAAAAAATCGATATCATATTCAAAAACCGTGGAGTGGTTTTTACTCAATTGTTAAATTTATTTATAATTAATTTCGAGCACCCCTCAGAGCGTAAATTTTCAACCTATTTAACTCAGAGGTTACAAAAACCACATCTTTCAAAATTTTTATATTACTTTTAAATTTTTAAATTATATTTTAAAAATATATCAGATGTTATGAAGACGTTTTTGTTTTTGGGAAAAACGATAGTCATGAATCTGCATAATAAAATTTTGTTGTGAAGGTAAATTATTAAAAAAAAATTGTAATAAATTATTTTTTAATTATATAAAAATTTGTAATTTTCCTTAAAATGTTATGTTAATGATTTTTTCTTGTAGAATTAATAGTTTTCGCGACAAAAATTCCTTAAAAAAGGCATTTTTTCATTTATAAAAATTTTTATCGACAATATGTTGGAAAATAAAACAAATTTTCCAAAATAGGTTAGCACAGTTATTTAGCACCCCAAGTACTACAAAATTACAAAAATCTGTGGAATAAATTGACATTAACACAGTTTTCGGTTTTGTTTCCAATGCAATGTTCGACAAACGAGGACTATGCACCAAAAGTGCAACCACGTCCGCGCAAATAATAGTCGTTCGTGCGCAGCTTAAAACTGGTCTAATATCTGAAGCATTGATTATTACGAGTTCGACCAGTTTAACCGTTGTTGTTGCTTAAACACACAAATTTGTGTGATCTCACGCAGAGCTCAGGCATCGCGAGCAGAGAAGTGGCGAATCGAATGGGCCTACTTTATAATCTCTCATTTCTCGCCAAAGACGACTTAAGCTACTCTTCCATATGGCCACAGAAATATTAATCTATTCCAGCCTTATTCGTCAAGCTGTTGTAATTGTACTGGAGTTGAGGAAATTTGAAAAGTTTTTTTCAATTCGATGTCAGTGTTGCCAGCTGTCAGGTTTGCATAGGAAATTGAGGATTTTTCGGAAGGTTTAAAATGTATTTTGAAACCGATAGAAATGCACAACCTGAACAACCACAATAGGTAAAGAAGAGTTTAATTTCGGCTAAAACCCAACTTTAAATACCCATTATTAGTTATTGTTTGGTTTCTATTATCTTTCGAAGAAATTATGCCTATTGAGTTGAAACGTAAGGTGTGTGCTAAATTTAGTGAGATTTAATAAATTGTTTCGAAGATATATGTAACTATTTTTTCGAAACAGGGCGGTCATACTTCCATATTCGAATTTATTTTCTCCGAATTTTTCTCCATTCGAATCTCAGAGAGGAATGAATGGGAAGATGCCTTTGACCTAGACCAAGAGTCGACGGCAATCTTTACAGATGGTTCCCAACTTAACGAAAGAGTGGGAGCGAGATTAGCGCTGGACCTCGCCACCTTTCGCTTACCGGTTCAATGCAGCGTTTTTCAGGCAGAGATAGATGCGACAATGGAAGCTGCTCGGTGTCTGACAGCATCCGCTCCTACATACTGAACTGTCAATGTACACTCCGACTGTCAAGCGGCTATTAAATACCTTAATTCTCTCAAGACAACGTCCAAAGTTACCATAAAATGCAGAAGTTCTCTCAATCTGCCCGCGTATCAGCGTTCCGTGACTGTTGCATGGGTCCTTGGGCTTAGTTACATTCCCGGCAAATGCACGACAGGCGAGTTGGCAAGGAAAGGATCGGTGGGTCATGGAACCCACCAGTCGAATTACCAGACAAGTTTGGCCAAAGGTTGACGTAAAGCGCTCCAAAGCGCTGATTCGCTTTGACCGACCTTCCCTCAGACTTATGATTGGGGTAATAACCGAACATTACCTTATGGGCACACACACGGGTAGAGATTGGTTTGCCCAACCAACGATTGCTGTCGAAGTTGTAGATACGAAGAAGAAGTGGAGAGCATTCATTGACCATTTTCTTTGCCACTGTCCAGCCCTGGACAAGACTTGAACCCGATTCTTAAATAGGCACTTTCTAGACTATTTGGCCCACCTGAGCTCGCCAAGCATTCCAGATTTTCTGTGCTACGTAAGGCGCTTCTTCTAAGGGAAGGAAAGAAGAAAGCGCATGGGTCTCGCCAGCGGAATCACAACGGGCCTTAGGGCTGAAATATCGCACCTATCCGCTAATTTTCAATAGCAACTTACCTCGGGTCAAGCGCAGTATGTATACCAAGTTTAGATGATATATAACAGTATTTGCTCGAGTGCATCCGATGGTACGGACGGACTGAGAGACAGACTTGGCTTATGAATATTTCCATTCTGAACATTTTGAAATATGTACATCTATTTATTTTGCTTGAGGATATTACAAACAACCATTATTTGAACAAAGTCATTATGCACGTACTATTGTTTATAAAAATATTCCGATGGATTGGCAAAACTAAAAATGCCCAATATTTATTTAAATAAAAAATTATGCAAACATATAGAAAAATGCAGAAATTAATAGTTTTTGAGAAATAAGCAGTAAGCGCAGACAGAAACTGAGATAAAATGCTGACACAAGTTTTTCTCAAGTTTAGTTCAAGTAAAATCTACGCTTGGGTTTCAATACAAACCCGCAATGTGAATGTGCCCACATAAACCACATAAGTTTATTATGCCACAAATCTGCTGATATCGACAGCAGTTAGCAACTGATCGAAGTGGAAACCACCAGCGCTCAGCGCAGGGAATTCGTTGCAAAAAAAAAGAAGAAGAATATCAAAAGCAATGAATTGCAGGAAAAGGACGAGCAAAACATACCAGTAAGGTAAGGTGTCATGATCCGCACAGCTATGCCACTTAACAACGAAATTGTTCCAACAACCACTACCACGTACAACAACAAATGCTGCATGGTCATGCACCACTGCATTCACACATACATTGTACATGTGTAGCTACTTACTTAGAAAATCGCATAGCAATCTGGTTTTGCAACAGGATAATAGAAGCCACGTAGCTTTTTCTATTGTGACACCGCTCACTGGACTTGGTTGCCATCACCCTTGAACAAGTCAAGAAGTGGTAACTCCCAGTTGCATTTCCTAAGCGTTTTACATATAATTATATTTAGTTGTGTAGGTATGGGCCGTGGTAAACGTGTATCGCCAACTCGCCCATCAGCCAATCGCCAAAAGGCGAGCTGCTGCTGCTTAAAATAATAAAATTTCAAAATTAATATGCTGCGTGATTGTTCGGCTTTACTCTGTTGCTCTGCTTTACTTTGCTTGGGAATATTTAGGATTGAGTACATGTGTTGGTGTGTGTGTGCGTTTTACTACCCTGCCGGAAAAAAACGGACAGTTTGAAAAATTTACCAATTTAAAAAGTAGTTGGATGCGTACCTACTGCTTTAAAACAAATCCATATTAAATTAATTATGTTGATCTGACTTGCACCCAGTATAAATTTGTGTGGCTATGTATGTACATATATTATTATAATTTTTCTGTGGTAAAATAACAATATTGATTTTTATTTTTTAGATAAATACTAGCTATATACATATATTTTGTTCAAAACATGTCGGGTTAGAGCTGGTCAAAATGATACTGTTTTTTGAATTTAAATTTTAAAAGAACTTTTTTTTTAATTTTTGTAAATTTTGCAATTTTTTTTAGTTTTTTATTTTAGTTATTTCTTTTAACAAAAAATTAATAAATTTAAAGAAATCGAAAAAATTCCTCAAAATCGCAACAAAGATTGAAAACTTAAGTTAAAAAAACGTTTGGTTTTTAACTAATATCTACATTTAAATAATATCTACATTTTTTATTTTAGTTATTTTTTTAACAAAAAATTAATTGATTTAAAAAAATCGAAAAATTCTTCAAAATCGAAAAGTGATTGAACCCCATAATTTAATAAAATTTGTTTTTGGGTTTTTAATTAATCTCTACTGGGTTAATTTCGTCGAAAGCGCCTTTTTTGTTAGTGAAGTTATACCTTAAAAAACCATATCCATAAAAAATTAAAAAAAATTTGTGTTTAAACTCAGAAGGCTCATAATAGCCTTCCCTATACCTGAACCAAGGTGAATCCATACAAGGTGGTGTTATAAATACAACTACAAAATTCATATGTACGAATAAAAAAAAAATCAAATCACCTGCTCTTATGCCATCACTTTCTATAAAATCGCCTTGACCTGAACTTTTGAAATTTGTTGCGTGTAAAGCAGTGTAATTGAACATGAAATCGACACTCACAATACTTACTTTCAAAAATTGATGCTCGAAACAGTGGTGTCGTTGTTTTAAATTTGTGTACAGAATTGAAATTAATATTTTTTTTTTTGTTTAAACGAAAAATATTTTTTTTTTTATATACTATAAAATAGACTGTACAAATTTTGAAATAATTGGAAAGAGACAGGTTTAAAAATAGATGGTAATTAGACTGCTTTTAAAATAGTTTGAAACAAACGGAGTTTCAAATTTGATTTAATTTTATTGCGGATGGAAACAAACTAATTTTAATGTTCTTTTTGTAAAACATATTTGAAAGTAGTTGAAATCAAATGCAGAGTTACATAACAAGAAAAAAGAAATAATTTCAATCACTTGTAGTTGGTATAAAGAGTTTTCTTAAATTGCTTTTTAAAGTGATTCTATTTCCTACACGGTATCTAACGCCCGAGCTGATGGGTGGCGGCAGTTTATGGGTGCAGCAATGAAAGTAGTATTCGGTAGTCTTGCTTGGCTTTAGCTGTGTGCTGCAAGCGATTTTATTAAAATGCGCTAGTAAAATATCTACTACGCACATATGTATGTACATCAGTGTGTATATTTTTATGTTCTTATATCTTTGAGTACTCATAAATAATAAAAAGTTCTAGAAAGAAGTTGAAACTTTTTTACATTAATACATACACACACCTATATCAAAAGCTAATAATCATACATTTTCATGAAAATTGTATTACAAAGGTTTAAACATTTGCCACTAGCTACTTTGCTTTACTAAGTAAGTGAAAACTTTGGCACTTTTCTTACTACAACTTAAAATAGTAATAGTTATAGATTGAATGCAAAATAGTGTCTTTTTAAGGAACTTAACTAACATATCTACATATTTTAAAATAAAACTAAAAGTCGCTTATGTTATTTAATCACTGCTTTTGGACTTAAAGAAGGCTAAGAGAAAGTAACAACACCAAAATCAATACGCTCATAGATTAATACTGCTACAGCGGTGCCCCCTCTTAATAACTTATCATTTCATGAAATTTTTTCAGAAAAGTATTTCCTATTGCAACGGCACAATGCCTTTCTAACATCATCAATATTGGCCGTATATACCGGGTTTCCGTATAATTCGATTATTGCACCAGCATCATACATTTCGAATATCATCAATAGCAGACCATAAATACGAATTGTCTGAATATTTCGACTCAGGCACCACCAAGCGGGTTGCAGATAAAAAGTACGTAAAAATAGTGGATTGAGTTGACTACCTGATTTAGACCCGTATATTTCAATTCGTTGCCAGTATTTAGCTTTATTACTTTAACTACAAGTAGTTTTTCAAATCATCGTCATAGTTTAGCTCAAATTAAAAAAATAATTGAAAAAATAACTCACATTAAGGATTAAGTGACAGTTCCCCTAAGCTCAGTTATTTTACTAAAGTTTACTTTTGAGGAGTTGTTTGGCAATAACGGAAAAAATGCCTAGAAAAAATGTTGTTTGCCTATATCACGAAAACGCTTTATTGAGAAAATAGATGCAACTCATTTTCAGTTTCAGTAACTCAAACTGAGTCTAAACAAAGACTTTTTTCATTCTCTGTGTAAACCAATCGATGCATTTTTTGCAGAGTAGGATGGTTCAGAGCTAAAAACTATTTTGATATGTATATCAAGGGCACATCGCATTTCTCGGGATGTATTTATTGAAGAGTACAGAGATTTTATATTGAGATAAATTAACTTACTTCAATACCAAACGAAAAAATTGCTCTCTACTGGGAACTGAATTCGTACTGCTTTTCTCTGGAAATGATTGTTGGGTAGTACTAAAATTTATTATGTAGATAAATGAAATAAATTTCATAACAAAAGACAAAAATGGGGACTACTGGAAAAACAGGCGTAGTTCCTCCCATACAAACTAGAAGTTAATTGTTATCAATATCACTATGGCGACGAAAGGGAAATAAAGGAAAGGGCGCCAGCGTGGCTGACATGCAAACTAAAAATGTTTGTATATTTATATCATAAGGTTGTATACATACATATTAACCATTTCAGACCTATTTAAGAAAATGAAATTAATATTTTTAATTTGTTTTGATCGTATCTTTACGAGTGGGCAGCTTTTGGAGAATTTGGATTTTTCTGCGCTAGGATCCTGTATGGCTAACAGTAAGAAATTGCCAAAAATAGCACAAAATTTAAACAAACAAAAAAAATGTGCTGAGAAGTAGTTGCTTTGAACTAATCTTCACACAATGGCAAGATACAAAAGAAGTAATCCTTTTAAACAACTGCAAAATGAAAAAAATGACAACCGTGGGCGAAACGCAGAAATTTCTACAACTTGCCCGAAAATGAACAAATGGCTGGTATATATTATCTGAAACGTAAATCAAATACTATCACCTCTTGAGAATGTCTGTCGTAAATGCGTGGATTTGATATTCCAAGAGTCTAGCGTGGGTTCAAATCCTGGCCGGAGCAAGTAACATTAAAGATCATAGAAAAATGGGAACCTTCGAATGTATTTATGCCATGAAAAAACTTCTCACAAAAAAAAAACTGTAGATCCCTCAATTTATGTTGCAACATCAAGACGCACATCACAAATTGCAGTAGTTCGGCCGAATTCGCGTAAGCGGTTATAGCGCAAATTAAGTGGGTAAGAAAGTTCGAAGGGAAGATTAGACCAAATTTCGAAAAAGAAAAAGACTTGTGGAAATTCTGCTACTTATCTAGCACACGACAACGATGCGCTGGATGTCGCCTAGGGCCCCTGCACCCTCCAATGGTAGTGTAGGTTTAGTTTTGCAATTTTTGCCTTTACATTATATATTGCAAAGATCAAAAAAAAAAAATAGCTAAAGCCAAAATTACTCTGCTGGTTGCTTCTCGGTGCGAAAGGGTTAAGCCATGGTTTGTTATCTTTTAAAAAAATACTTGGACTAGATTTTTAATGCAAAACGACGAGGCCACTTTTCAGGAACCCCCCAAAAATGTCGACCATTTGAGAAATCTTGAATTTCACTTTAGTATAATTTCTTGTTTATCTGGCTAACAAAAATAATATACATCTACTTTTTGCGTTGCTTGTAGCACACAATTCCCCTAGTTGATAAAGTTCTTACACTTTTTCTTGTTTTTGATTTTTTTTTAACGAACATTAGTCAAGCACTTATTCAGATTTTTTGGCCAACAGTTACAAATTTTCTGTCGTTCTCCGGACATTTTTACATTTCGCTGTAAATGCAGCGCAATCTTTAAACTTAATGCAAACATATGGAAAAAAAGTGCAATATTTTTCATCAGCGCTTAACGCTGGAATAGTAAGCGCGTAAAAGAACGCCAATAACGAGGGTAATGGGTAAAAGCAACGAGCATTAATATGACATGTATGTATGTACATACATAGTATAAGTAAATATATGTGTAAGTAATAAACATACATTTGTATTTATATAAATTAATGTGCAACTTACATCCATGTTGGAACGCCTTGCAATCCAACACAACCATCCAAAATGCCAGCCACGAGTACAAATGTCGTTATAATCCACAATGAAAAATGTTTCCTTTTAAGAAATTCCATTTTGACCATTTTGGACTCAAAGTCGCAGTCAGAGTTGAAGCTAAAGACGGCGTCGATGTTGAAGTTGAATTCGAAATTGCAGCTACAGACGAAGTCAGCGGCTAGTGTTGCTCAATAAGTTAAGCTAAAATTGTGGATGAGTGCAAGGCGGCGACTGCTGCTGCTGCTGTTTCTGGGATTGGCGCGAGGCCTGTGGTGGAAATTGCAGACAGGCGCTCCAAAGGCAAGGAGGAAGCTGGGTAGCGTGCCTGCTTTATTTTTACTTTTCGTTGTTTTTCTTTTTTGTTTGCACTTCACGTCGACAATTTATGCGTTTTGTTATTGGAATTTCGCAATTTTTACGCACGCACTTTTTTACTCTTTTACTTTTACTTTTGCACTTTTTCTTATTTTCTTCTTCTCCCACTTAATTTCCACATCCAACGGAATTTGCTTTGCTATTTTTTTTCACTAATTTTTAATTTGAAATATTTTTTTTTTATTTTACTGCTGTGCAATTGTAATGAACTGATTGCCCTAGGGAAACACAATAAATATCTAATTATTATTTAGTACCACAAGCAATAATATTTTGGGTTAGTTGGCCTATAAGGTTTATGTGTGTATGTATAGATATCCGTTTCCGGTAAAGTTACATCGACGGACATTGGTCGACTTGCACTCGCACACAACTTCCGCGTTGTTCGCCTTTATCGCATTGTTTCTTATTTTTGTTATTAATCACATTGCCACGTGAATGCTACAGTATCCTATTCATTTCTGCTAACTTCCTTTGCCCCGCCCCACGCTCTCTTATTCCTCTATTTTCATTTACTCCTTTTTCGCTTTGTTTTTTTTTTCGTTTTTCAATATTTCACTTTAGCGTTATTTTTACGTGACTTTTTTAAATAATGTGGCAGCACATTTCAGTAAGTATATATTTCGCGCGCGCACAATTTTTCATCATTTCTTGACACTAATGACATTTTATTATGGTTGTATAGAGCTCAAAGAAATTCAAGAAAAATCACATTAAACCGAACAGAGACGATGCCCAGTCGACGGTGGAAAAAGTAATTATGTTCAGCATTCACGTCACAAATACTAACGTACATACAGTCGTGTGTATAAAAATAGTAGCGCTATATTTTCGACAATTTTTTTTTTCTTTGTTTTTTTTTTTATTCTCAATTGATTCTCACAAAACTAGAAAAAATTATAAAATATTTATCAAAATTTCAAATTTTCTATTCAAGATTTTTAGAGTCATTTTTACTCAGAATTATTACACCTTTTCCGCATTGTAATGCTCGCTTGCATTAATTTTTATATAGCAGAAAATGCAATACAACTTAAAAAAACATTGCCAAAAACCTAAATTGAATAGCCTCTAAAACTGCATACTTAAAATTTGTTTAAAAATTCTAAGTAAAACGTTTTAAATTTATATGAAAGTTTCGTTAATTTTTGTCTACTTTTGCAGAAACTTTAAAAGGTTTGTATGAATTTGTTCCATAGGAGGGGGAAATTGTGGATCACAGATTTTTTTTAAACTTTGCTAAATAACTGTGCTAATCAATTTCGCAATTTTTTTTATATCACAACATATTCACGATTGAAAATTTAAAAAATTAAATAAATGAAAACTATTAATTCTACCAGAAAAATTCATGTACATAAAATTTTAAGAAAAATTTAAATTTAAAAGTTTTTTTTTTAATAATTCATCTTCAGTATTATATTAAAAACACTAAAAAAAAATTTTTATTTTATTTTTAAATAATATAAAATTTTTGGAATTTTAATATGAAATTTTTGGAATTTTTAATATAAAATTTTTGGAATTTTTTCTAAAATTTTAGACTTTCAATCGCGAATACCTTGCGAAATAAGGCAAATTTAGCACAGTTATTTCCTTAGAAAGGGGAAATGGTGGATCACCGATTTTTCTTAAACTATGTAGTTTGATAGTATTTGGAACGTTAGAAAACTGTGCTAAGCAATTTTTGTTTATTTTGCAGGATATTCGCTAATGAAAATTTTTTTAAGTAAAGAAAATTTAAAAAAATTTCAAGAATTTTATCTTGAATACTTTTAATTCTGCAAGTAAAAGTCAAGCACATTAAATTTTAGGAAAAATGCCAAATTATTATATTACTAAAAAAAAATTCAAAAATATTTGTTTTATAATTTATCTTATAATACTGAATTATATTCAAAACACTAATTTTTATTAAAATTTTTTGTTTTTAATTTGATTCCAAGTAACATAAAATTTTGTAATTTCTCCTAAAAGTTAATGTAAATGTCTTTTCTCATAAGATTGGAGGTTTTTGAGATAAAAATTCTTTAAAAAGTGCACTTCTTTCATTTTTGAAAATCTTAATATGCAAAATAAAAAGAGATTTGCATAATTGGGTTAGCACAGTTATTTAACACCCCAAGTAGTACAAAACTACAAATTTTAAGAATAATCTATGGTCCACAATTTATTCGCATTTCCTTTGGAACTGCTTCGCATAGAAAAATAAATTATAAAAATTTTTCAATATGTAGCGCTACTATTATTATGCACACAGATGTATGGTTGGTAGTGTGTATTATAAGTAAAATATTGAATTCCAATCTTCTTTGAAACACTTGCGCATGCACACTCACACACACACACATATGCACAGCGCAGTTGAAAAGCCATAATTAAAGTATCATCAAACGGAACGCTGACGGCAATATATGAGTATTTTATTTAGTTATTTTGCTATTATTGTTTTTTTTCCTTAATTGCACCTGTCCGACATTGAGTTATTCATCCTTGTTGAACTGACACTATTTTCTATGTCATAAATATTCCATTCAAATTGTATTCGTTTATTCGTAAATCTTAGCATATTAAATATTTGGTCCTCACTCGCCACATCTGTAAATAATTGAGAGAGAGAGGAAAAAAAACAATTATTAAATGAATGAATTAGATATTTATGGATGTAAGTGGATAGGACTAGGACTATGGTTTTGAATAAGAAATAAATTGTTTTTCAAATTTCTCACACGCACACGCAAGTGATTGGATACTGTGTTCGTAAATTGCTCGCACAAATTTATTAAATTTAATTCATTTTGGCGTTCTAAGCCGTCGTAAACTAAGTTTTAGCATATTTTTTGAGGGAGGGAAAATAACAGATATTTGGATTTTTTTCAAATAAAAAACTCAATGGAACGATTCCTTTCAAAACAAACCTCGAATATATAGATATAATCCTTACGCCATATGTTTACCTTTATTTCTATTTTTATTGTTTGTTTTAAATCATGGCATAAGCGTTATTTATGGTTTATATTTTTTCGATCAAAAATAATCGTTATTCTTGTATTTCAAATTTTCGATCAAGTTTGATCGCCATTTTTTGATTTGTATTTTTTCGACCAAGTTAGATCGGTGTTTTGTGATTTTATTTTTTTGATCAAAAATAAAGCCTATTTAAAAATTTTTTTTTTTGCGATCAAGTTTGATCGTAATTTTTTGCTTTTATTTTTTTGATCAAGTTTGATCGTTTTTTTTAAGAGTTTTAAGTTTTCGATCAAAAATATTGGTTATTCTTGGACTTAAAAATTCCCGATTATATTTGTGATTTTTATTTTTACGATAAAAAATAATCGTTATTTTTGTATCATAATAAACGCCAAAAAATTTGTTGGCGATGACAATAATATGTTTTGTGATCGAAAAAAACTATCACAGAAGATCGAACATTTATGATCAAAAAATTTTAATTCAAGAATAACGATTATTTTTGATTGATAAAATTAAAGTCACAAAATGTTGATCTTTAGTTTTTGATCGAAAACAATAAAAATACAAGGATATCTATTCATTTTGATCGAAAAAGAAAAATAGAAAATATCGATCAAATTTGATCGAACAAATAAAAATCGAGAAAACAAAAATCAAAGAATAACGAATATTTCTATCGAAAAAATAAAAAAAGCACACAATATCGATCAAATTTTAACGAAAAAATAAAAATTAGAAAACAGTGGTTATGCAATAATTTCAAGCAAAAAATCTAGTAAATAAAAATAAAGCCAGATTTGTATAGCATATGACATAAGTAGTAGATTGATATATTCTAGTTTTGTTTTGAACGAAATCTTGGCAATGAGTTTTTGATTCGAAAAAATCAAAATAACGGTTATTTTCGGTCACTGCTTACAATTAATTTCACGGATGAATCTAACCGGTCTCAGGCCTTTTAAGAGGGCCCGACGTTTCCGAACCAAAACGTGTTATTAGCTTTTTACAGCTACCTTTTTCCTATCCGAGTAATCGAAAATATAATTTTTTACAACAATAATAATAAGTGAAACAAAGCATATTGCCTTTAGTTACAATTTTGTAGGTCACTGTGCAGCCAACGCAAAACTTATTGTTAAGATAGTTTTTCTTGATAACAAGGAATAATTCCATGTTTGCTTTTTGATCTAGCCCACACATTTTTGCTATCAAAATATTTTTACAACAAATAGTAGAATAAAACAGCATAATTGAAACAGTGATGGGATTACAGATAAAATCGTATTTCGTAAGTTCGGTACGGTCAAGTCAATTAAGGTAGCATAAATATCTACGCACAGTATCTAAGTTTATGTAATTTTTCTGAAATACAAAAAATAAACCATTTCGTTGCGAAAACCTTGGAGGATTAGCAAAACTAACAGGCATATTCGAACTTTATCATAATCAAACATTTCTTCTTGGTTTCATGTGGGGCATGACCTCAAAGTTTTTAGTGTAGGTTAAATATTTATAAGTCCGTCAAATCATTAGTTTATCTTAGGTGCGAGATTCGAAAGTGTTCCAACTTCGAATATTTGTGGCTTTATAAAACTAATCAAAGCGGGAGTGGGTGCTTTGGAACTTTTCTAACTTAAAAACGAGCTGAAAGTTTTGGGGGCATTCAGAGTTTAGGGTATATTTCTGCGACTCAGGGACCAGAGCCTGAGCTTTGCAAAGTCTCTTAAAACTACAATGAATGCGGACGGTGGGCGCAAGGGAATGGAGATGGAAAAGAACAGCTATCGCTCTAAAAAGTAGTAGTGTGTACACAGGCAGCGGTTTACTGCTCGGAATTTTGGTTTAGTATGCATTTTAAACCGACATTTTTGGGTTAAGGTTTCAATTGATAGTCCAGTAGCCATGAAGCGATAGTTGAGAGGCTGGACTCGGCTCAGACTGTGCACCTTTAATTGGTTCCAAGACAAAGGAGCTTTGAAGGTAACGAAAAAGCATACGATCTTCTCAGAAAGGTTGCTCAACTCGAAGGTGGGGTAACGATTGATGTGCCAACCCCCTTAAATCTAACAGGCATGCATACGAGTCGCGCATGTAGTTGAAAATTTTTGGGATCTACCATCAGGTCGTAGAGTAGCCAAAATCATGTGGAGCTCAGTTGGACGACAAGAAACTCGCTAGCTTTGAGCAATCAATTAGCAGGACATACTCTAGAGTTGGAATCGAGATGCTGACGGAATACTAAATCTTCTTCGGGTTACACGCCCTCAATTTTGGTCCCACAACAGATTCTAAATGTAGGAAGTGTAAACTGCAACAATTAACTTTTGAACGCGTAATGTGCGCGATTTAAGACCCAGTTTTGGTTTTTTTTTTGGTAAGGGCCAGTTACAAGTCTTGGAGTTCGCCGCCCGAAAGTGGCAAAGCTGTTTATTACAGTTTGTCAAAGGAGCGTCACTGTTCTTCAAATGCAACTCTAGCTCATAAAAAAAAAATGCTTCGGTCGTAAAGACTCTGGTAACACTACGGACATAATCGGTATATGGGAGGCTCTCTGCTGCCAACCAGCTTAACGCAGCCTAAGCCATTTAAGTTTATTTTGTATTCTACATATTAATCATTTTGAAGTACATCGTACAACAATTAGATACATTTATTGCTTACAATGGGGTACAGTTTAAATTTTCGATTTCCAACACTGAATAAAAAGCACAAATGTACGCTGAGCTTGACTACCGAGCACGCTTACTCGATTTGCACAATCAATTCGCATTTATGGCAAAGATATTTTGTATACACCCTCACATATGAAATTCCTGTATGCCACATGAATAAAATTCGTTCGGTCACGCTTGCTCAGTAAATCAATAAAATTGCACACATCAAAGTCATTTGGAACAAAAGCGAAAGCCAGAAACAACCAAAACAATCATAACAATCATAACAATCATAACAACAAAAAGTCGTAACATTTGGTTTACAATGCATACTCTTCGGCAATAAAGTAGTACGTGTTTGTATGTATATATGACGCCGCATGCAATCACGTGCCCTTTACCGCTTAGATACGAACTCTTTTGCGAAGGCATCACATCGATTCACCTACTCTACCACCAACCCATCCACCCACCCATCTCGGCCAAAGCGAGCAGCCATTTACCGCAGAGACCATTAAAATTGTCAATGTGGCTTATACCGTTCCCGTTGTATTCCGAACGCATACGAATGCAATGAAGCAGCCAGTCAATACAACAGGCATGTATGTACTACGTATGCATGTGAATTTGGATGAATAAAAGTTTGTGTGTGTTGTTTTGCTCTCCTATCTTTCGTTACCCCTCTTGGCAGGCATTTGCCCATTGCTCACACTGCATGTGGCACAAAGTCAAAGAGTTATGAGCATGCTCATAAATTAAATGACTTCCCTTCGCCGTCAACTTTCCGCACACACTTCGCACACACAAGCTTGTGGCAATTCAGCTCCAGCTCGCACACCTCAAATGTCACTTGCAACAACTTCCTGTGTGCGTCCGCCAAACACATTCGCCGACACACACAAACACACACAAACAATTTCAGTTAGAGTAGATAGAAGTTTGCAAGTACGAGCACTTTACTCGCAAGTTACTCTTTTATTATTGTGCTGAGATTGCTATTTGCTGATTTTATGTTGGTTGCTGGTTTATTCGAGTTGGTGGTCAGTGCATAATATTTTATGATATCTTTGGGATTTTCACTTTACAAAATCATATATGAACAAAGGCATTGGCAATGCCAACAATAATCATAGCTAAAGTATTGAAGTGAGTGTCGGTTTGTATGTAAAGTAAATATACACTCCGATAAATTGTACTGGTTCATCATAGCAGCGAAACTGGGCCAGTTTGTGTCTCTTGCCGAACACAGTGAAGGCCGTATCTGAGATGTGGTAGCTGTTAAATCTTTAATACGAATGCCCAGTATTATAAGGAGCATTATTTTCAACGTGACGGTTCACAACTTTAACCAGATCAGATTAATTTCTATTATATTTAGCGGAGAGGATACTGGTATTTTTTCTTAGAATAGAAAAAAACTTTGCTACTTATTACAAACTAGTTATTTCTATTTTTTTGATAAAAATAACCGTTGTTCCTCGATTTTTTTCCTCCCATATTTGATCGATAGTTTCGAATTTTTTTTTCGATCAAGAATAATCGTTATTCTCGGATTTAAAATTTTTCGTTCATATTAGATAAGTTAAAATATGACGACCAAACTTTGCCGAAAAATTATTTTTTACTACTTTTGATCGAAAAAATCCTTTTGCTATACAAATTTTTTGTATTTAATATTATAAATAAATTGTTTGGCTTTGTTTTTATATCTAATTACTATTTGCTATTTCGTGATTTTTATTTTTTCGATCAAGTTTGGTCGTTATTTGTCACATTTTATTTTTTCGACAAAAAAAAATTGTTATTCTTGGCTCTAAAAATGTTCGATCATTTTCGATCGAATTTTTTAATATTTTAACGATAATAATTTGTATCAAAAAATATCGATTTATTACTTTTGATCGAAAAAAATAAAATTCTAAAAATAACGATCACACTTGATCAAAAAATAAAAGTTAAAATATGACGACCAAACTTTATCGAAAAATTATTTTGAACTACTTTTGATCGAAAAAATCCTCTCCTATACAAATTTTTTTTTATTTAAAATTTTAATTAAATTTTTTGACTATGTTTTTATTTCTAATTATTATTTTCTTTTTCGTGATTTTTATTTTTTCGATCAAGTTTGGTCGTTATTTCTCACATTTTATTTTTTCGACGAAAAAAAATCGTTATCTTGGCTCTAAAAATTGTCCATCATTTTCGATCGAGTTTTGTGATACTTTTTCGATCATAAAACATATCATTGTCATCGCGGACAAATTGATTTGGGTTTATTATGATCGTAAAATAGTAAATACAAACGATTACTTTTATCAAAAAATTTAAAATCGAAAAATATCGATCAAACCTTATGGCTCTAAAAATTGTCGATCATTTTCGATCGAATTTTGTGATATTTTTTCGATCATAAAACATATCATTGTCATCGCGGACAAATTTTTTTGCGTTTATTATGATCGTAAAATAGTAAATACAAGAATAACGATTAGTGTTATCGAAAAATTAAAAATCGAAAAATATCGATCAAACCTTATCGAAAAATTATTTTTAATTATTTTTGATCGAAGAAATCCTTTTGCTATACAAATCTGACTTTATTTTTGTTTGTAATACTTTTTATCTTAAATCATTGCAAAAGTGTTATTTCGTAAATCTTATTTTTTCGATCAAAAATAATTGTTATTATTGGATTTTAATTTTGTTGATGAAGTTTGAACGTTATTTCTCACATTTTATTTTTTTGACGGAACAAATTTTTTCAAGGAAAAAATCGATATTCTTGAACTTAAAATATATCAATTATTTTCGATCGATATTTTGTAATACTTTTTCGATCATAAATCATATCATTGTCATCGCTTCACAATTTGTTTGCGTTTATTTAGAAAAAAATTGTATTTCCAAATACAGGAATAACGATTATTTTGTATCGAAAACCTCAAAATATAAAAAAAGTCGTTCAATCTTATCGCAAAAATATACACGCTTATTTTTGATCGCAGAAAAAAAAAATTGAAAAATAATGGCCACAATTGATCGAAAAATAAAAATCCAAAAATAACGATTATGTTTTATCGAAAAAAAAAATCACAAAATAACGATTGTGCAATAATTTAAAACAAAAAATGTTATAAATAAAAACAAGGTCAGATTTGTATAGCATATGGCATATAAATTAAATCGATATATTCGAGTTTTGTTTTAAACGAATTCTTGAAAAAACCAAACTAACGATTATTTTCGGTTTCAAGTGTTTCAGTCATCGCACTTTCAAAAATAATCTTAAAACCATAAAATTACTAGTTTTAAGCCCTATCGACAAAATTACGTTTTCGAATGTTTTCTTTTAATGAAAATAATTTTGCGTATTATTACTTTCAAATGCAAACAAACATTTCCCTCCGCAAAAAAAGGGTTGCCACAAATAAAATAAACGAACTCGAGAAATTAATAGATAAAATACAATTGCGGAGGCATTAAAAAACCATTTTGCTTAAATACTTTAAAAAAAGAAGAGGTGACATTTTATTTTGGAAGTATTTTTTTTATTTTAACACGCCGCCTTGGCAATTTTGGTACAATATAAAAATATATATAAATGTATGCTATCAGAGCAAGCACAGAAAAATTAATCAAACATTTAAGGTTCGAACGAGTCGTAAGTTTTGCATGAAATTCTCTACGCTCAAAGCAAATGGATCAAAAATATCAAATAAATATGAATTCATTTTGCACCAGAACTGAACTCATCCAACAAACGTTAAAAATTTCAACTAGGTGGTATAAATTCGAGTGTAGCACAATTATGACTCATTTTTCTACTCGTAGCCGCCTCTCTGTGTGGGTGTGCTTGTGATATTTGTTAACTTGCGGTTGCTTCAATTTTCACAATTTTCATTCCACTAACTTTACGCAATCTATCAAAAGGTATTACAAACACTCACACATATTCAGAAAATTTATTAGCAACACTCGCTCTTTTGCACCATGAAATATTTGTTTGTGTTCAAAAATTATAAATTCTTTGGTTTTAGTGGTTAGACTTTGTTGTTATTGTACAATAAAATTTCATAAAAGAAATTAATATTCACACATTTGAAAGCGGAAGTCAAAATATTGTGTAGGTGTTGAGAGTTAAATGGAATTTATTTGTTTGTTTTTTTTTGTTTGTTTTATGTTTTGATCAATCTTTTGTGTATGTAGAATCTGATTTGTCATGGGATTATTTGAATGCTTTCAATTTAGTTGTTTTATTTATTTTCGCACTATAGAGAGATGTTAAACGTGCCATATTTCTTGTAAAAGGAGCAAATATTATTAAGATTTCTGGGAGAGAGAGGTTATAGCTTTATGACATTGGAGTTTAATGTGCAAGGCTCATTTGGTGTTAAATTTTATACCCAGTTATTACCAGAGACCATAACAATTAAAAATTTTTTGTATAAAAATCGTTCACTAACGATTATTATGTTACTTTCATTTAATTACTCATTATATTTTTGATTTTTATTACTCAAGTACTCAAAATAACCGTTATTTTGTTTTATAAATCAAAAATTACAGTTATTAAAAACTTTTATTTATAAAAGTCGCCGACTGTTATTTTGTAAGTCTTACTTATAAAAGTCAATTTAATTTTTTCTGAAAAATAATATAATTACTAAATAACTTTTTTATTCTCTGCGAAAAATTGAAATGAATTTTAATGGGTACGACTTAAAAAATAAAAGCCGGCGAATGATTTATATTTATAAATAAAAGTCTTATATAACAGTTATTTAAATTTATAAAACAAAAATAATAAATAATTGTTATTCTTGATTTGTAAAATAAAAATAAATAATAACTGGTTTTTATGCTTTTTAAAGTAAAAATCCAAAAATAATTTTTATTTCATGTTTATAAAATAAAAACCGAAAATAGCTGTTATACTTTTAAATTTTGCATGAAAATTTCAAAAACAAAAAATATTTTAAAATTTGTTATGGTATATTACACTTGGTTGTAGAACATTTATTTCATAGCTAATTTTTCAATGGCAGTTTTAAAAAATAACTGTTATTTTCCGCCTATGGGTTTTACTATTTGCAGTTAGTTAACCAGTAATAATTTCCATAAGGAGTGAGCCTAGAGAGCGCATTTTGTATATTTTGGCATTTACACAGTGTATATTATCTTCATAATATGTCTAGAATTAAAATAAAATATAATAAAAAATTTCGATTAAATAATCAATCGCGTTAATGCTAAGTTTATCCAAGAAGCCAAAAAATTAATTATTTGCCAATTTATCTTAGTAGCAGTATTGTTTTTCATTAACTGGGATAGGTTATTTGATTTCGTGGCATCTTTATTTGAGGGATGTTGTATGCATTTGAGGTATGCTCACAGATTAATTCGATATGGATTCTAATTTTCGCTTTTTTTATGGTAATTTTGCAATTCAATGCCGCATGTGATAGAATCTGAGGCAATGTATTTCAGGCATTTCCAAATTTTTTAATTCATATGACTGCATAGTTGCTGAATGAGTATTTTTTCTCAATCGGAAGGGAGTGCAGACGATATTGGTGTGTTGGATTGAAGGCATTTTTTAAGCTTCGAAAAAATTATATTTTCCAACAAGAACTTTTTTTATATCGTGATCGTGGTAATATTCGTTCAAGTCGTTCATGGAAGCGGTAGCCCTTTTCTCTAACCTGGTATCTGGTATCTGGCGCGCTCCTTCACATAACGGCCCCAGTATATTAATTAAAGTTTCATACTTTAGACCAATTTTGCGAAAATTCAACAAAATATCTTTTGCAATTCTCAATTTCAAAATTTCAAGTCGCTGAATTTGCTTTTGATAATTTTTGTCTGACACATTTTTTCCCATATAAGGTAAATGATATTTTAATTGGAAGAAAATGCGCAAGACCATCAGAAAAAAAATTAAAACGCAACTGAAATTTGTAGCCACTTGAAACTTACTCTTTATTATACTTAAAATGAATAGACTACGTAACTGAGAACGTACAGAAAATTTCTAAAAATTAGTAAATACAAATATAAAAGTTTGAAGATTTGTATTTGTGTCAAATTTGTGTTATCTATAGAATCATAAAAAAAACCGCGTAACAGTCTCTACCAGCGCCTCTACTTCGTCGGCCACTGGGCTGCCCATAGAACCTTAGGACCTTAGATCCATATTACAAATTTCTAACCCAATTTCATACAAACGAACCTACAAGTATTATGTAGAAGTTAAGTGCACAAAAACTGTTCGACTCAGCACCTCAATATTTATATCGCCTTCGCTTTTACTATTTACGATTCTGAATTCAAAATGGGTTTATATTCCACTTCTAGCTTAGCCAAGGGTAGTTACTTTTTTTACGTTCCTTTTGTGTAAAAACCCATACACGAATTCTAGTGTTTAACTCAGTATAATAAATAAAATTTTCAGAAGACTTTTCTTGTTTCTTTGTCGGAAATCGTCTGACCGAATTTAATTACCAGTCACAAGGTAATTAGGCACAAGCATAAATGCAGCGTATGTATAGGGAATACAATGTCATTACAGCAGATTAGACTGTAAGTATTTCTGAGAAAATACCAAACTAGGAAAATTAAATGAATCACCACCGGATGGCAAAAATGAAAATGAGCAAAACATTAACTCTGCATATTTGAAGAGTAGCCAATTAGTCAAACAAAATGTAGTCAACGTTTTTTATGTGTTTCTACCTTTTCTTAAATAAATAATAACCCTTCACAATTGTAATGAGTCACCAAGAAGTGAAGAATAACTGAAATCCTTAATACTCAAATTGCGTATTTACTTAGTTTTGTTGAACAATAGCCTGTGAAATGAATTTGACTGCTGGTAGAGTTGTGTTAATGGGATAATTATAAACGCATATTTTCTAAATGATCTAAATCTCTGTGCTCTTTTGACAAAATATGTAACGTATTTTATTTTAGCAGGTTTAGCTTTGTGCTATTATGCTTTGATCTGTCATAGACAAATTAAATATTTAATTCAGTATATGTGAAGAGTACTTACTATTAAATTGCAGCTAAGAATACAAGTTTTTTTTTTAGAAAATTTTCTGGGAAATGTCCGTGTACACTCGTGGAAACGCAGTGGAATTCTATGAAATAATTAAAAAAAAAAAAAAAAATTTAACAAATACAGTGATGTCTCGGAAGACAGCTTAAGTGCATATAAGGGCGTACTTCTGGCGTCCAGTCAGAGCTTCGCATGCTCTGCGGCAGTACCAGCGAATTCTAAGCCTAGCGAAGAAATGCCAAGCAGCTTGAAAGGCTAAGTTATCTGGGCTGACATTCAAGTCGAAGCACAACAGGGACAAGATTGCCAAAAATGCAACGCCCGTCCCGGGTAGTAGAGGATGTTTCTACTGCGGAACTAGCTGGGAAAAGAGTGGACAAAAAGAGTACTCCCAAGCTCGAAAAAACGTCAACCAAACATCGGTTGAGTGAAGTGGCCAAGGATCACCTCCATGTCGCGCTAGTCGATGAAGCCACAGGCAGCGATAAGCCCGCTTAGGAAAGGTCGATCGATATTGAGTTAAACCCCATCTGAACTGGTGGGCGATTACCAGTTGGGAAATCAGGACATCCCTATTTTAGATTCGTGATTATAATGATGTGTTTTCTATGGAATTTCTTGGCAAGTGCGTTGCGCGGCCATGTCTGGGAGGGTTTGAAGATCATACAAACCCCGGCGAGGACTTACCTAGAATATCCAGAGCCGCATTTGGCTGCCGGAGATTTCCATGGACGGTGTGAGAATGGTACGCCTTCTGCAGCGGCAGAACCTATATATATACTCGTACCTGTAATTGGAAAGCATCTAAAGGGGGTGCAGAAATCTTCATTTCGCCTGAGGCTGAACGAAGAGTGCATCGAGCCACTGCGGAAAGTGGACAATAAGCTAGCTGTTGTTCGGGGTAAGAACAGCGAAGGTAAAAATGTTCCGCTCCAACGGGCGGATACCGGAGGCTGATGTAGTGCCGGATCAATTGAAATGATTGTTTGTTCGAAGATTCAATACTCATCAAATAGGTTTGAACTGATCGTTAATGACGAACATACTCCACACTTTACTCCCATAGTTTTTAAGACAGCATTTTCTAAGTTCTGAAATACCTCGCCTAACACAACCGACAAACATGAAACTCAATCAATCAGTGCAATTCCCTACACGGTACATTCATATCCGTTTACCTGCTGACCAATAAAGAGCTACAACACTGACAGCTGTCAGTGCATTGATGTGCGTAAAAATGGAGCGGACGACGAAGCGTACGTATGTGCTCGGATATTATTTGTATGTAAATTGAAAGATTGACGGCCAACGACCATTGACTTGTTACATATTTAAAGTGCATGCAGAATGATTCTGTGGCATTTTGTGTGCATGTGTAGAGATTCCTGTATGTATGTATGTGCGTTCTTTGTATGCCAGTTTACTTGCCAACGCTGCGTGTGTCTCGATTTTTATGGTAATGGATTTTAAATTTTTTTCCACAATTTTTATGAATCCTTTTAAAGTTGATAAGCGGATTTTTTTTACGACTTTTTTGTGTCTGTTTACTTACTGCAACGACAACGAAATGTTTATTTCTGCTTTTTTGTAATTTTATTCCGCCACTCAACAGTCATTTTGATATTTCTTGATACATTTTCGGTTATTTTTTAAGTTTATTTTCGTTTTTGAAAAATGCAATAAACCTTTGGCAACCTTTTAGCAATCAACAGCAGCAACAAATACCGATGTTTGTGATGGCATGCAGCTAAAGTGTCGGCATTTAAGTAAACAGACTACACACAGAATTCATTGTCAGCAACAGCAGCAGATAAACAAACGAAAAGATATCCAAAAAACACATAAGGATGCACAATATCTTTGTATTTGTATTTAGTTTTATTACTTGTTATAATTTTCGATATACTACTATGCGTAATTTGAGTTTACTTTGCTTTAATTAATGCTAACGAAACGTTGCTGTTATTGAGTGTAAAGTAAAATAAAATCATGCATCACAAAGCATAGCAATTAAATTGGAAATTCTAGTGATTTTAATAGCCGATTGTGAATTTCATTTGAACAAAATTATCAGTTTTCATGCTATATATTCAATTTAATTTTATTTCTTTTTTTTGTTTTTTTTTGTTTTGTTTTTCGGTTGAAGCAATAAAAATTGCAACAAACTGTCTGCCACAAAGTGCTGCATAAAATAAACAAAACAAAGAATTCTAGGAATAAGTACCTACTCGTACTTGAAAAGCCATAAAAAACGAATTAATGAATGAGAATAAAAATCAAAAACAGACAAATGTGAAGGCTCGAACAGAGGCAGGCAGCAAAGGCACAGCAGCATCGTTTAGCCATCATTTACACACCAAACGGGCGGAAAATCATTTTAAGTCCATTAAAAGTTCACTTTGGAATTCACAGCACTTCACCTTGACAATGGAGCATCAGCAGCAGCAGCTGACAGCGGCAACTGCGGAAGACCGACCACCACCACATTCTAGGAACAGTAGCAATTCCCACATTATGGCTTTTTTACTACGTAAATGCGGGGGCAGTTAAAAAAAGTTCGCTTCCTTTGCAACAACGAATTGATCGAGGCCAGTGCTAGAAACAGATTTAAAAAAATTTGAATCTTAAAATTAAAAAAACCAGTGCTAGAGCCGGATTTTTTAATAGGGGCAAAGAACCTGGGGTCATCGCAGCTTTGAGGCTTTAACAATTTAAAAAAGGTTGAATCTTAAAATAAAAAGAAATTAAAAACAAGCAGTCCAAATAAGAGAGAGAATAGAAAGGAATTTTTTTCCCAATTGCTGAAAAAAATAATGAATTATCGTTGTTTTTGCCCTGCACCAAGTGCAAAAGCGCGTTGTTTATATGAAACTCGATCTCTCGGTCCAAACCGACGCAGTCGTCTCTCCTATGCGAATAATGAATCGGCTCGCAATCCATTTGAATAGAAAGATATTTTAAGAGTGATTGAAGTGAATAAATTCCCATTATAACCAGTCGACAAACTGAGGTGAAACCTTGCCTGGGGTTCAGCCTTTCAGGAGTGAAATTAAACGTATGAAACCATTCTCACCATACATGGTTGCTCTTGGGGGGGGAAAATAACATAATAAATTCATCAAAAATCTATAATATAATGCGCATCTTTTTACGTAAAAATATTTATCATAAAGGTTCGTTTCGTCCCATATTTTTTGCAAAATAAAATTGGTTATCGGATCGCTCAGAGCGCCGTCCCTAAAGAAAAATGTTTACATACGCATGCAACCCTGCTAGCCTTCGTTTAAACCGCTGAATCTTAATTCGCTATACCAAGAAAATTTCGCTATAAAGCTCATACAGCTCATCGTTTCATCGTCTGCGGTATTCGTCGTCGTAAAGACGTTAAGGTAAAAAAAATATACAACTTATATAGGTTAGATTAGGTTTATGTGAAAGTCCCCGCAGAGGGAACTCACGTAGACATAGATAAAGAAGTCCATTGTGATACCACTTATTGTTAGAACGGTAACGTACACCGCAACCAATAGCGGTTAACTGGAGAAACGCTGGGGTAGGAGCCTAGGTACCTGAATCTCAGTCTCACAAAGTCTGGGCGGCTGGGGGGAAAAGGGTCAGAGACTAAATTCAACCTAACCGCATGAATACCCATCGGAGAATGTCCAGTCAGAACTCCTTCGAGGATCGTGAGTTGCCGCTTTATTAGCGAACTCAGCTCCTTCGAAAGCCTAGGTCCCCCATCGGCCAGAGGGTCCTTTCAATTCTGCATGTCGTAGTAGTTGCCTAGCGCTCGCTGAGTCGACAGAGTTCCCATCTATTCATCAGAGGTCCGTACGCGGCCATAGGAGCTCCCACCCTCTCCCTGCACGGAGTAATGACTTTCTGAGTACCCCGTCAAGCGAGCAGTTTTCTGCAATTTCGCGCCGATGTCAGGCACTCCCTGACAAGTTTCGACCTGACTATTAAAGATCCTGAGGCCTTAATAGCGGCATGACTATCAGAACAGACAACTTATATGACTATAATATAATCTGTAAGTTTACATAGGTTGAAACCATATTAGTGATATAATCACCATCACCATATCATAACCATAACCGTTACCACACCAAACAGCTGTTCTGGTCTAACGTACGGGCAGCTTTGTAGGGGATTATTGATATTGAGAATTTATTGTAGGAAGATTTTTCAACTCGGTTTTTCATTTTGTTTATCAACTGTTCAATTATTGGCAGCATTTTTTTTGTTTCAGAAAATTTTTCACATTTTAGTTATGTGACCTTGACTCTGCCCTTGTCACAAATGAAGAGGGTGCTTGTAATGAATGGTTTTGAGAGCTTGGATAATTTGAAACGAACACACGAGCCAAAGTATTGTTTTGAATTCCTTTCTCGACGCCGTCAAAAATGTTTTTTCAAAAATTTAAAAAAATTTCGAAATTTAATTTTGACGAAAACAAATGTTTTTCCTGATATTTTTTTGTTTTGCTAATAATATCTGTAAATATTGTTCTGGTGAAAGTTTTCAAAATAACTTGTGTGACGTCTTAGCTACAAGTTTGCTCAAGAAAAAAATGCAAAATATGTGTTTTTTCAAAACTATTTACCCTCCCCCTTACAAAGTTACTTTTCAGGTGCAGCGTTTAAAGATATAGAATGTGATAAGAAGACGCCGCGCGTGGCCGCAATTGAAGCTCTGTAACACCTAAGCGAGGACAAAATAGACTTAAACCTTTTAACAGCGCATTTATAACATAATTTGGATAAAAATTATGAACAAAATTGGTTTGAAGCCACCACACTAGAACACCCCCTTAAGGGCTTAACGAAAAAAGGAAATTGCTTGTACTATCAGAACAAAAGATAATCGCACTATTCAAAAGTGAACGGCGAACTATTGTTAGCCCCCATTTAGTACAACCATACGCTCCTCTGCCTTTCCATGCTGCGACTGAGGTCACCTCAAGTGTGCCACTTCAATTAAAAATGCCAGAATGAGCGAATAACAATGAGCAAAAACTTAATTCCCAAACGTACAAATGGACCCATGAACTAAAGCTGGGAAAAGTAGAGAAAAAGTAGGAAATAAAGAAGAACAAGAACAAGAAGTTACCGCTTTAATGGTGCTAATTAACATCACAACACTGCCATGGTGCATACGTCGTACGACTATCTAGGTGGAAGCGAAGCAAAAATAATAGCAAAAAAAAAATAAGAGTAACATACAGGAAAACACAAACAAAAAACAAACAACAAAGCTCATTTAGAGCATTCACACGAATGAATGGATGGCTCTGGAGCGTCTGTGGAGCAAATGACCCACAATGACATGTAGTCGTAGTAGCAGACAGGCGAACAAAGGCGCACAGATTGAACAGCGGGCGAAAAGCGTGAAAAGTGCACCACATACATACATACAGATACATATATACTATGTATGTATATATGTAAGTATGTAGACACACACACACACGCATGAGTTCGCATGTTAGCACCTATTAAGTTTAGGTATGAGGCAATCGACGTCTACGCTAGTCATGCGGCTCAACAGATCAAACGCGACGAATTAACAAAAATCATTTTCAATGCCACTACTACTACCAACTGGCTATCCTTTGCCACGCATTGGCTAAATGACTAGCTCTAGCTATGCTGCATATAATCGTAGCAACACAATCACAATCCAACATCACCATCGCCACCACTTTGCACGCTAATGTCACTTAATCCCACGACTGTGATTGATATTTCCAATTAAAAAAGGACACGTAGTAGACACACAATACACATTCGCTCATTGACTCATTCATTAATTTCATGTATACGTCACTAGCACTCACATAATATATGTATGTATGTAAGTTGGCATGTTAAGAGTTTGGCGTGGAAAAGGTCATTTGTGTGCTGTCGTCAATAGTTGTGCATGTGTGTGTGTGTGTGTCTCTGTCAGCATACACGGGGGTCCAAAAGTTAACCACTTTGTGTATACTCAATCGACCGTGAGAATAAAAGCAGTACAACATAGTATTTTTCCTGATTTTTCTGACAGTTTCTAACGTTTGATTGTTTCTTTCGTTGCTTGCTCCTTCCTGTCAACATTCCTGCCAAGTTAGCTTTGCCCGTTGTGCTTTTCTTATCCGTAACACCGCATGACGCAACCTCTTTCCGCTCCTGCATGTCTGAAATGTTTCCATGCATTTTCTTTTTCACTTTCTCATCTCAATTTATTTCCGGCATTCAGTTCAGCGCAAGCTGGTTTTTTTTCTTTGCTTTTATTCAAATCTCAAAGTAACAAAAATGTTCAAATATTTTTGTAAAGTATTCGCTAATAAGTTTTCTTTAAATAGCAACAACTTTCTAGCACAATGTATTGGAAATAAGGACAGGTCAATTCAAATCAATCGGCAAACGTGCATGCCGATCGTGTGCTAAGTATGTGGGCTTAAGGGAATTTGTTAGATACCCACATGCCCACTTATATATATTATATATGGTATAGCGTTAGATGAAGGCGACCCCCGTATAGTTGCGTGAAAGTTTTAGACCCATGTCATGTTATTTGAAAATTGATTGATATTCAAAAATCAATAACGTCTGATATTTGTGGGGAGTAGCGCGCTGTTATCCTTTGGATAATTTATGCTTGCGAATAAATCAATAGCAATACAATTTCCACACACGCTTTTTATAGCTTTCATGAAGCTGAAATGGAATTATAGCTGCGGACGGATGTTTGTAAGTATAAGAAGAAGAAGAGATAAACCCATACCCATGTATACAAAAATGATCCGGACCACGAACTGATTCGATTTAGCCGTGCCCGTCCGTCTGTCTGTTCAAACGTAAACTAGTTTTTTTTATCAGTTTTTGAGATATCTAACTGAAATTTGGTCGGATCGGACATTATATAGCTATTATACAACTGATTGTTCAGATATGAGGTTTCCATTAAATTTGACAATCCTTTCCCATATTATTAATGAAAAGTGTGTAATGAAAGTTATTACGATCGTTTAACTATAACGTATAATTTCGATCAACTGTTGGTTCATATAGGAGGTTTTGTATTACAACTCCTACACTAAAGCAGCTAGGAATGGGAAATTTTACGCACCTTTCACTTATAATTAATTGAAAGTGTACACCGAAAATCGTCGAGATCGAACCACTATAACTTATAGCACCATACAACTGATTATTCAGATATAAGGTTTTGGGTTATAACACCTACACTAAAGCAGCTAAGGGCATGCAATTTGGCACTCCTTTCACTTATAATTAAGACAAAGTACACAATAGAAATCATCAGGATCGGGTTTCTATATTTTATGACTCCCATACAACTGTTTGTTCAGATGTGAGGTTTTGCTTTAAACATCCTATATTTTGACAGTAGAACCTGTTAAATTGTGTGGGCCATTTTCGCTTATCAAATCCTACCAGGTCTACTGAGAAAATCATCATGAATAGATTTTGGTTGGAGGCTTTAACATTTACAGCATTCCTTGAAATACGATTTAGCCAAATAGGGCTAAATTAATTGCTAGAAATTTCCCTGCTAAAAATCGCCAAACTGCAATTGATTGGTTATTGACGAGCTTTCTTGTATAAGGGCAAAAACGGGATATTTTTACTTCTAACGATTAATTTCATTACATTTCCATTTGTCAATAGGTTATTTTTTGGGAGAAAAATAAACAGTTTTTTTAAATTTAATATTTTTTTCCGCGAACAAACAACAGTTTGAATTAAATTTCTCTATATTCATGAATGTTATGAAGGCTTTTGGCAGGGCCAAAGATAGCACCTCTTCACTTGTTTCATCTTCTTATTAATCGGTTTTCGCTTTTTAGCCAAAAGCAAACTGTTGAACGAGCTATTCTTAGAAGTACAGGCGTGGCTTTGTACACCTGGTACTTCAGATTGCCAACTTATTCACCCCTTCCAGATTTAGTGAAACATTGAAATCCTCGCTCAGACAAACGTTTATTTCTAGGCCTGGTATTTTTTGAAGTACATATACAGCTCTCAAAGAAAATTATTTGAGTTATGAATATTAAATCGTTTTTGTTCCAGAAAAAACTCTTTCTTCAAAAAGTCACTGACTTATCAATCTGACCTCGCATGCAGTAATGATTGCTTATGAGGGTTAACTTCTTTTCAAAAAAATTGGAATAGGAATCATAAACAATTTTTTCTATCATTTGATATGAAGAGTGCGTTATGTGCCAATCGAACCCACACTCCACAATTTAAAGCCAACTTGCCTAAGCACCAACGCACTCAACCACTCGGGCTGCCTTAAATTTATATTATTGTAGAACAGTAAAATATTCTACTCATGAGCTACTTACTTACTTACATAAGCGCTAAAGCCAAGAGCTAAATAGCTTGGTGCTAACAGCATTTAACAGCTACTCTTAAACTAAGCCTTCCGAACGCTCCACTAAAACTCCTCTATTATGAGCAGTTTGTATGCACACCAGCGCCGTCTTAAGGGGTTTATAAGTGGGTATGATTCGAGTATTTATTCTTTACCATGGCTGCCAGCGGAGTTGTAATGTATTAATTACACTCGAATTTAATTAAGTACCAGTTAAATTAAAATATCCAGTAAGTAAAAAAAAAATATCATGTATGATTTCTTTTTAAGCTACGTCTACAGATTTCAAGAAAAGCAAAATCACCATATAAATAAACTCTTAAAAAATGCACAATTAAAATTCTTGTGTCAAATTTCCTTAAGTCAGTCCACAGCAAGCAATCAAGAAAACAATCCTGTTACTACTACCTTTTTCTAAAATTTTTGTAGGAAATAGTAATAAAGAAACCCTGGTTTTGGCAAGAAATATATGCGCGCTTCATTACTTCTGCAAGAAATTTTTATTATTTATTTTTATTAATGAAATCGAAGCTAATTTTATTGACTACTTACCAAACGTCACACATTGTTACCATGTATTAGCACTTTGTAGTGATCAGAATCAAATTAATTTATTTTATTTATATTCTTCCTTTTCTTCTTCTTCTATTGTCTACTGTTCACCATAAATAATCAAATGTCAAAATTGCAGCTTCACTACTATTACAAGCTCCAAAAGTATTGCCGAATTTTTCTTGAGGCTTTTCTGGATAGCTGTGGACAAAGATTTATTCGTAATTGGTAATGAGTTCTTGGCTATCTCTATTTATTTGTTTATTTATTGGCATGGAATTGAAAGAATTTGGAAAAAAATAAAAAAAAAAACTAATTGTATTCTTTATCAATTGCGAATAAAAAGTAATTACAGTTGATATTTATTTATTTTTTTAATTACCGGGTATTTTACTTGCACTAGTACTTGTATTTGAAATTTACAACACTGGTTGCCAGTTGTATAGGTTAAATCAGGACCACACTGTGTTTTCAACTACTATTCTACTGCTTTCCCAGGCAGAGACAAAAACATGTCTTACAGCTATGTTCGGCCCCGGACTTGCGGCCTCTTTCGCCATCTCTGTTAAGACGCCACTGGCCTGCACTACATCTAAGCGCTAACGCTTATCATCAATAAATCAAAGTATGGCACAAGAAAGGAAGTAACTAGTTATAAGTAGGTAAATAAGTTGGTTTGTGAGTTTGTACGGGCACATACTTAGATGTAAGCATGTGAATACAGTTAAAGGATTTATCGTAAAGTCCTATTGCTTGTTTACGCTGGCGCACTATGGCACAGTTTCATATATTTTTTGGGGAAAATGAGAAGGAGTTGTCATACGGCTTACATTTGTCTTAAATAATAATTTATGAGTTAGGAAAAAAACGAAAAATGGTCGTGGTCGGCATATTTTAATGCCGAGGTTCTATAAAAACGACACATTAAAAATGTTATAGAGCGCGTAGCAATTAATAAATGATTGCGAAATTTTCTCCAAAAATTTTAGCAAAAAATAAAACTCAAGAAATAGCGGTTATTTAATTCAATAATATATAGTTCTAGCTGCATCTGGTAGATCTGGAATTTCTGCTCGCACCCCCAATATAAGTTTCTAATTTCATCAAAATGGGATGATAAACCAGAATTTTCGGAATAACTTGCCTTTAGCGCCACCTAGCACATCCATTTTTCACAAAAGTTTTCGTATCGCACAGGAAAAATATCTTTGAAATGTCATCAAAATCGAACCATAAATACAGATTTCCCGATTATCTCGACTCATCCGCCACCTAACAGATTAAAGTAAAGCCTAGTCGTGTCACAGGTCTAAAAAATGCGGCGTCTAAATTTAATTAAAATTCGTTCATCGGTTTTTGAGCCTAGTTAGTTATTGCGTTGAAATTTTTTTACATATTTGTAGGCAGAACTTTTATGTTTAGGCAGTGTAATAATCTGAGGTGATATATTTTAGATATTTTTAAACACAATTTTTATTTATGTTAAACCCAAAAAATGGAGATAATTTCAAAGCGGCCCAGCTTTCCTAAATCTTAGTATTATTGCGAAATATTTTGATTGATTTATAAAAATAAAATGAATTTAATAATTGCGATGGAAAAGCAGTACCGAACTTTCTTTGGAGTAGGTGTGATGTACACTAATGTGCATATTCTCCAAAAAATTAAAAAAAAAAGTATACTACAACTATTTTCCGCAAATGTCTCATTAAAAAAAAAAATATTAAAATCCGTTCGGTAATTTGAAAGCCATAGCGTTAGAAACATTATCCATGAATCAATTTTATACAGGTTCCGAAAGTAAACATTAGTGTGATTCTTTCGCACTACAACAACTTTGGCAAGAATTCGTTCAAAACAAAACTCGAATATCAATCTTATTCTTATATATGATATACAAATCTCAGCTTAGTTTTATTTAGAGGATTTTGTGTATAATTGTTTTTTTGTGATTTTTATTTTTTCAATCGAGTTTGATCGTTATTTTTAATTTTTTTTTTCGATCAAGTTTGATCGTTAGTTTTTTATTTTTATCGACAAATTGTAAATACAAAGATGACGATTTATTTTTGATCGAAAATATAAAAATCACAAAATATCGAACAAATATGAGCAGAAAAATAAAAATTAAAGAATACCGACAATTTTTTATCGAAAAAATTAAAATAAAAATCAAAAAATATTGATCAAATATAATCGGAAAAATATAAAGCCAAGAATAACGATTATTTTCTCTCAAAAATAAGAAAATTTATATTTCTTTATCAAATATGATCGAAAAAATAAAAATTAAAAAAACAACGATGAAAATATAAAAATCTAAGAATGACGATTATTTTTGAACGAAAAAAAAATATTGATCAAATATAATCGGAAAAATAAAAATTAAAGAATAACGACCATTTTGTATCGAAAAAGTTATAATAAAAAAATAGCGACTAAAGATGATCGGTAAAATAAAAAACCTAGATGAAAAAATAAAATTCACAAAATAACGAGTAAATCATAATTCTTTTTATTTTATTGTTACCGTTAGCGTCCCTGATTTTATATAATAAATATATGTAGATAGATTAGAAGCACATTTTCAGAACTCTTATTTATATGGTATGTTAAAAATTATTAAATAATCCTTTCTTTGTGCATTTTTTCCACCCATGGACCACAGTGCACCGCATCAACTATTGTACGCTACTGCCAAATAGAAATAAATGGAACGCATAGCATAGAATGGCAATTTTTGCTAGTTTCCCTTTACATTCGCTCCAACTGCTTTTCAAGCGCACCAGCCTCAAGCGTATTTAGAAGTTAAGTATTTGAGTATTAGTAGCATTTTCTGCATTCTAACAAAATATTAGCAAAAAAAGTAAAAAAAAAAGGAAAAGGCAAGTTAAAAATAAATGAATAAGCTCATACTCTCAAGTCTACACCTATAAGTTTACATACATATTTTATATATGCATTGAAGGAATTCCCTCCTGTTTGTGGCGCAATATGCAACATTTCCATATGCTCAACTGATTTGCCATTTATTTTGCCTTTATTTGGTTTTTATTTATATTTTATGTTATTTCCATTATGTGTTGCTATTCGTCCTGTCTGTATTTTATGGGGAATTCTCATATTATTATTGCGCTTTCGTGCTGAGCATTAGTGGATTTGCTACTGTGTGTGCGGCTGTGTGCGTGTGTGTGTGCGTAGGTGTATGTTTGGTTGTGCAAACGGGTATGTTTGCTAAGCTCAGGTGCAAATCCTTTAAAATGTTATTTTACCTACAAATGCCAACATGACTGACTGAATGACGGACTGACGTACTGAGCGTACATATGTGGTGAGATGAGCTGAGGTAGCTGAGTGGCAACAAATCCATACATATTGTTGTACTTACATTAAGGTGTATCACGAAAAAAAATTGGGCGTGTGTCAGTTTTATTTGGACACTTTGTAGGTCGAGAAAAAGTTTTGCGTGTAAAATGTTTTTTAGGCACCCGCCGAAAATACCTAAATCTCGTTTTTTGCTATAACTTTCTTATATGATGACCGAAAACGTCCCACACAGCACTATATTTGGTATTTAAGGTTTTTGCCTTAAAAGACGTTTTGATTTAAAGTTCTCAAAAAAATTATGAGGTCTTTGCCGAAAATTGAACGATTTGAAATGGTACTATTTGGCAAATATTTTTAATTATATTTTTTTGGAATGAGTGAGTAATTTATATCCTTTTTCTTTAAAAAAATTCTTGCAACTCTTGTTAGTTGACTTAGTATTTTGAAATCTCTTCCAGTCTATTATTTCCACGTAGGAATTGATATTAAAGTTTATACTTCATCGGAGAAATATCGAACAGTATTTGTTTAAAAAAAAAATTTCCTTGAATTTGATGGTATTCTCGCTGTGCCAATACAGTTGCATATTCACAGATATCCGAAATAGCCTATTCCATTCTTGAAAGTCTGACAACTAAGCGAATCTTCGCGAATTGAAAAATTTTGACAAGTTTTTTAATTAACTTTGGAGCGTATAGAATTAATTTGCAATTTCTTATTTCATTTCATTATGTTTCGAATATTACAGAATAGACTCTTTGGTTAAAAAAACATTTTTTTACAGCTGCGACCGCTTCATCAGTGAAACTTCACACTTTCAAGAAAATTAATTTTTGATATTAAATTTCCTTCCCAAAACTTACATATAAGTTTATGGAAAATGTCGTATGATTTTACGACAACACCAACCACAATAGAAAACTCGGTCGAATTGTGGCCCATTTACAATAGCAGCAAGGCTTTTTATAGTTCATACTATAATAAATTAATTAAGGTTTCAAACTCAATAAAATGTTCATGAAAACTCCAAAAATTTTAAACAAAATTTTAAAATTGTTAAGAAGATTTTTAAAATGTTTCGAGTAAGCAGTTTTATAGCTTATTTAATTTTAGTATAAAAGGTTTGAAGAGCCAAAATTAAAAAAAAAGTTTTAAAATCAACGACAGTTTCGTGCCACTTCAAACAAAATGGGCTATAAAATTGAATACCCAAAAAATGCTTAAACATACTCATAAAAACTTTAAAACTTTTGATGCAAATTTGTTGAGTATTTATGAATTGTGTATAAAGCTTGAAACATTCAGTTACTTTGTTTTTATTATATGGTTTTATATAAAATTAACGAAAGGAAATAAAATTAACGAAAAACCTTGCATTATAAAAAGGTCACCCCCGTCCGACGGGGTTTGCTCGCCACTGTAAAAACTTTGTTATTTACAAACTCGATGGTTTTATTATAATCAAATATTCAAGTGAAATTTAAATGAAAAAAAATCAAATCAGTTGTTCTTTTGACACCACCTTCTATAAATTCGCTTTGGCTTAACTATTCGAATTTTTACCAAAACTGGCAGTCAAACCAAGTGTGCCATGGTCGAGGTATTTTCATACAAAATACATAAATTTAGATCATAAAAAGTTTAGTAAGAAAAACCTAAAATGGTAAGCCTCTACATAAATGCTAAAAACACTACAACTTTTTTGTCTGTGAATAAAGTCCAACACTTTTTTAGCAAAGACTTCATATTTTTTCGGGAGCTTTAGATAAAAGTATAAAATTAAAAACTAGGGTTGGTATTTAAAAAAATAAGTTCAAGAATAAATTAAATCGGCTTTTAAGGACAAAACCTTTTAAGGGCTAAATATAGTAGGACATCTCCGACAAATTAAAAATTTTAAGAAGCGGACATGAAATAAAAAAGTTATAGCAAAAAACGTGATATAGCTGTTTTTAGCGGGTGCTTAAAAAAAATTTGTACACCCAAAGTTTTTTCGCGGCATAACTGTTGCAATGAAACGAAAACGTTAAATTTTTTTAAGGGACGAACCGTAGTGTTTATTACTTTTATTAAAAAAGAAACTACTATTTACTCGTTCGTTATTAGTTGATTTTTATTTTTTGGTTGGAAAATAACCCCTATTTCTTGAGTTTTATTCAATGCTGAAGAAAAGAAAATTAATAATATTAATTTTTGAGTTCAAGACCAGTATAAGGATAGTATTTGGGAAAAAGACAACAAAAATCAGAGTCAAATATTATATGTATGTTTTGGCTTAATTTTGTTAAATCAAAAATTTTAATTTTTGGGTATAAGTAAAGCATTTGTGAGAAAACCCCCTACAAATTAATTTTTATTTTCTAAGCAAAAAATACATCTCAACAAAATAAAGATTATTTTCCAAAAAAAAAATATAACTCCAGAGATAAGGATTATTTTGTGAGCAAAATATAAAACTCAAAAAATAACGATTAAGCTTGATTATTTTTAAGTAAAACTCAAAACATAAAAATCAATGTCACCGAAGGTAGTCTTTACAAGGAGTATGTTGCTTTAACCCTTACACATGTAGCATTTCTCTTTCCGCATGATATTTTTTGAGTTGAAATTTGTGCAATAATCTTTACTTGCGGTCCCTGCTTCTTTCCCTTTCATATAACGTGATACGGCCTAATGTAAATATGTTAGGAGGATGAGAATACCGATTAGTAGAGATGGTGGTGGAGTTGGAGGTGGAGCGCCCGTAAGCTTATGCTTTTGTGAAGGTTATAAATGGGCACACATATATCTGGGTATATCTGCATGTGTGTATGTAAATTTAATATGTGCCCGCTGCATTGCATTTAACATGTATTTACCGAACGCTTTTATCAGCTACTCAGTCCTACTCAGCTCCAGCTACATTAGCTGCAGATGCTTTCCCTAAGCGACTTATCCCCTTCTCGAAATGGAATATAGGTGGCTAAGTATACATATACCCAAAATACATACAAATAGAATATGCTTTACGCCTTCACATGTACAACATTCATACTATGTACAAATATTTACGTGTATTTTTTTTTTTAGTGAGCAAAATCCACTAAGCAGCTACTTGGTGCGGTGTAGCCATTTTATTTTTTGTAACTTCTACACACATTGCAGAAATGGCATACAACTTGACGTTCTATTCTCATTCGAAACTTTCACTTCCTTTTCTAGCTAACTTAAATCCAAGGCGCATATTATATGCACCTACATACATACATATGTACAATGTGCTTGTGGCTTTGCAAATGGGCGTGTGTGTGTGCGCGCGTATGTAGATATCACACAAGCATGTGGCTTTCGAAATCCGATTTGATCTACATTTGTTTTGCAGATTTAAATTTTAGTATGTAGTGTAAAAAATATTTTTTTTTTACTTTGCGTATTTGCCTATTTTCTTAATGTTCTTCTCTTCTTTTCAACCTTTCGTCACTTTAATCAGCTCAGTTTCCATGGTAATGAATTAATAAATAAACAAGCAAGCAAAAGGAGCAATACAAATAACTTGGTAACAAAAGTACTATTTTTATATACTTACATTTGTATTCATTCATTAATTTAATTGATTACTACTTACATATTTAAGTTTCTCAAACGAAGCAATTGTGGCAAGCGTAATATGTTGCATATAAGTATTTACATATTTCATATCGCCGATAAATAAATGGCGTATTTAAAAATTTGGCAAAATTAAGTTAATAATGTAGTTAAACTAAAATAATTAAGATCTTTCAAATGGCGTTATTCATTTTTCTCTATTCGCTCTCTCTTTTAGTTTCTGACGATAATCCTTCATATAAACTCCGTAGTTTTAACACTCGGTAAAATATTGGGTCAACCCATAGGATAGACATCAAGCACATGGCAGTCTCCTGATGGAAAAATATGAAAACAAATTGATCTGGATGTGATAGACGGAAGTCATGCTTCCAGTGTCTTAGAAGTGCATTCTATTCGAGGGGCAAATATCGACTCAGATAATCATCTTGTCGCAGCCAAAATTTGCACGCAGCTCTGTGCAGCAAACAGTTCACGTTCAGTGACAGAAGGAAAGCTTGGCATCCAAAAGCTGCAATCACAACAAATAGCCGAACGTTTCCCCCATGAACTTAACAAGAGCTCTCTGAGAGCAAAGTTCAGCAAAGAGATATCTGCGCGATATGGTGCCACATTTCTCGCTCATTACGTACCGTCGCTGAAGAGGACATTAGTTTTCGGCGAGGCCGAAAGAACGACTGGTGCGATGATGAATTCGGCGCCACCATGGAAGAGAAAGATGCGCGAGGTGTGCCGGAGAGATATTGGGAGTTGAAGAAAGAAGCGGGACAAGTTTGAGATGCTAGCCGACAGGAAAAACGCCTGAAAATTCTATCAAAAGGTACGGTGGATTATAGCAGAGAACACTCAAACTGCGAAGGGATCACTTCTTTGCACTGCTTAATGATAGTCGCGCAGAAAATATCGAAGACGATGATCCCGAATCCCCAATCAATGAAGACAGAGTTGAAGTACCGTTACCCGAACTCGTACGGCAATAGCGGGGCTAAAGAACAATAAGGTGCTGACGGACTGCCAGCAGAGCTATTTAAATGCAGCGGCGAAGGGCTGATAAAGTGCATGCAAATCTCATTTGCAAAATATGATCGGAAGGACGCATGCCAGTTTATTGGCATTTAAGTGTACACTACCAAATCCACTAAAAGGGCGATCCTGCAATATGTGCCAATAAGCTGCCTATTTGCCGCAATGTCTGAATTTGATATCCCAACAAAACTAATAAGGCTATGTAAAATGACTTTGAGCAATACCTCCAGCTCCGTCAGAATCGCGAAGGACCTCTGCGAGCCATTTGAAATCAAACGAGGTTTCAGATAGAGTGACCCTCTTTCGTGCGACTTCTTTACCCATATGCTAGAAAAGATAATTCGAGCTGCAGAATTGAACCGTTCAGTCACTATCTTTGATAAGAACGTGTAACTTCTGGCGTACGATGATGATAACGATATCATCGGCCTCAACATCCGCGCCGTTAGTTTTTGCCTTTTCCAAGCTAGATAAGGAGCGGAGGTAACGGAGGCGAAACGAAGTATCTCCTGTCATCAAACCAACAGTCAGCGCACTCGTGTCTTGGCTCCCGCGTCGCTGTTGACAGTTACAATTTTGACCAAGTAGAGGGCTTTGTTCATCTGTCTTGCCGACAAGGGTTACTTTGGGTTGAATAGGCAATTGCGCTGTAAAGCCCTCTCTCCACGGACGAAAACTACGCTTTATAACGCTTTTATCATGCCCAGAGGTATGGACTGACGTCAACATCGGACGAAAGGGTTAGCGGTGTTCGAGAGAAAGATTTCCCGAAAGATATCTGGACCTTTGCGACGGCGAATACCGCAGACGATATCAGATGGTGACGGTCGAGGATGAGGGCGGCGTCCCCTGCGTTTGAATGACCAAGTGGTAAAGGACTTGGCTTCACTTGGTATTTCCAGTGGGCGCCAGTTAGCAAGAAAAAGGAGCGACTGAGGTCCAACATGAAGACTTACGCCACAAATTGTATGAGAAGTTCGGCCAAACATCGAGCAATATGATTTAAGTGCAAAACTGTTATTATAGTTAAATTTCAAGAATTAAATAAGGAACTATTAAAATTGTGTGTTTAATAAAGTCAGATTTCTTTGTTCATTTAAATTATTTATCACTGCAGCTTTTAATTACATCCAATGAACTTTCTTTCGGTTAATTTAAAATATTTTTGTGGCATCCCCATACTTAGAATGAAATATGATCTCTCACGTATGTATATTCCTTTAAATATTAACTGCATTTTAGAGGATGGCAAAATTAGCGAAATATCATCAAGAATTCTTCCTAGTGAAATTCGACTAAATCCATTTGTCACAAAAAATTGCTTTATGACTCACTCGCCTAAGTTGCACAAACTTTCATGCCACATAAACATATACACACATACATACATACATAAGTACATACACATTGATATATCTTTTTTACAACCCATTCACCATAAGTAGCTATGAAAATCCACATTGCATAAAACATTAATTATTCAGCACTTTACGTCTGGTGAAGTTGAAAATTTTAGACGCATGGGATGCTTGGCAACTCAACTTTTCCCAATCGCACCATCACCACCACCACCAGCAGTAACAGCAGGAACAGTAAAAGGAAGCAACAACAACTAACAAAAGTATCACTTTGTCACATGCTGTCGCATTGGGTGCACAACTTTGCAACAAATGCCACATAAAGATAGCAACCAGCAAAACTGATCTTTTATAAATGTACTTACTTGGATATCTTTGTACATATATTAGAATTTGAATGTAAAATGCACTACCTCGAGGCATACAAACAGATATATAGATGCATACATAGATAGATAGATAGATAGATGGAAGAAGATGTAGCATTTCGGTACTAAATATTCAATGCTGTGCACAGTTTTTGTTGTGGCAACAACTTTAAAGTGTCAACAGGCACTTTTGCACTTTGTTTGTGACAGTCGCTGTCATTTTGCCAACTCCAACTCTCGGAAATGTAAGCTCTCATATATTGGGTGAAATGCGCACGCACATACATACATACATACATACATACCTAGTGCATATTTATTTGTTTTGTAAAAAGTAAAAAGTATGTAATCGCAATGCAGAAAATTCTCTATAATGGGCACAAATGCAAGTGAGGTCACAACGGCCGGGTAGCCTATTTATCTTAAAATGGAAAAATAAATGCTTGCAAATTTAAAAGTAAAATAGTGAATGGCAAACAAAAGCTTCGGGAAATTCGTGTGTCTGTGAGTTGTAGCAAAGCCAAAACAAAGCGTTTTAATTTATATACCATAGATGTATGTAAAGTATATATTCTCATGATGCCTATTTGCTATTCAACATTTCTCAAGGCTACTACTATCATGATGATTTGTGTGCCATCGCTTCGTAAAATATATTTGATGCAACTATTTTGGAATACTGCTGAAGTTGCATGCATGAAGCAAGGCAAATGCCTATCGAAAAGTGAAAGCATGTGCTGTGGTGTGAAAAACACATAAAATTCAAATGCATCTTCAGTTTAAATGTCTACTTTTGTCAGTGATTGAAGCTGTGAGAATTTGTCGAACAAAAAGTCATAATTGTTTGGAAATTAAATATTTGCTTAATGCAATAATAGAAGGTAGTAGCAGTAGTAAAAAAAACCCAAAATGTGCATGTATTTTTTAAGTGTTTAAACCCCTTCAGATAACATCAAGTTTCCAAATCCCTAACACCAAAGAAATCCGAGAGCATTTCTGTCAAGAAAAAACTTTCCATAAAAATCACCTGCCGTTCGGAACCGGCGTGTAAAACTGTAGTCCCCTAAAGTGGTCGTACAAAGTCAGGATGAAAAATTTATGATTCCAAGAGGAGTTCAGTAAAATATGGTTTAACTTAATCTACACTTGAGAATTACAGTTACACATGAATATCAAAACTTTTCGATGTACTGGGCACAGCTCACCTAGAAAGTAAAAAACTTCCACGAAATTGAGAAAAATATTTTTTTCCGACGGACTTGCTCTTCAGGCGTATTTTCATTTAATATTGTAAAAAAAATACGAAAAAAAAAATTATGAAAAATTTCGTCAAAAATCTGGAACACGGAGCAAATAAGAAGAAAAATTTTAGTTCTTTATTAGTTCGAATCGAATATGAATGAAGTGCAAATTTTTTGAATTTTGGAAAATTTGAAATTCTTGTTACCTATACCTCAGGAACTTAAAGTTATAAGCCAATGAAATTTGTTATATAACATTTCCAAATGAAGCTATCAAATATATTTTGTTTTTTAATTTACGGTTTTAATGTAAAATTATTTGGAAATGTTATTTCAATCATAGTTTAAAGTATTATATTATTTACCAATCATTTGAGAGCAAACTGTAAATATGAAAACAATTTACTATTTACATAATTAAGTTGAAGAATACAAGAAATTTCCGATTTTTAATAATTTCGCAAAGATCATGTAAATTCGCATGCTTTCCCAACATAAAAATTAATTAAAAATAGTTTTTTCGGCATCATGCCCTTGACACATAGAAATTAAGATGAAATTTCGCGCACAATTTCTTACCCAGAAATAAAAAACAAATATTTGAATTCCAAATTGTATACATGTATTATTTTATTTGTTTGAAGAAACAAAACAAAAACATATGGGTGTGTAGTCAAAAAACCATGTAAAGTCGGGTTTTTAATTAACTTGCTTAATTCAACAGATACTATGATTATAAGTATAGGGCGCATGTACTTTGCGGATTATGATGTATGTAAAATAAATCACTCAGCAAACAGAGAATGAAAAACCTATTTTTAAACAGAGATAATAATTAATAATACTAATACGTACGAATAATTTAAGTTTTTGAAATGATAAAACACACGGTATAAAATAAAACTGACTAACTACAAAAAATTACCGGGGTCACTCACATATATATGTATATGGGTTATTCCATGCAAAATTTACACTCAAAATTTTTAAAAGTAAAACATATTTTTTTCGCTTTCTATATTGAAAAATTATCTGCCCGCATTTTTTTATTTTTATATGATACTTAAAATTTTCGCGACTCGCGCTACATGTCCGTGCAGGTCCAAGCAAGTTCAGCCTCGGAGTGCGTTCGCTCGCTAGCTAGCGGCGAAGCGCGCGTAAAGATAAAAAAAATTCATAACTACCGAAGTTTTCATTTCTACATCGCAAATTTTTCACAGGTTATAAGTAATCACAGACAATCATTTTAAAATAAAAAAAAGTAAAAAAATGTGTCCCAAATTTGGAAAAAGTTTAATTTTTTAGAAAAAAAACAATAATTTGTTATAAAAAAAAGACTCACAGAACGTCTACTTAGCTGTGTTGCGAAGATAGCGGAATAACGCAAATTTTCAGTACAGGAAGCATTTTTTATGACCAAAACTTTTTTTACTGTGGAATACTGAAAAAAAGTCCTTTTTCAAGATTTCAACAATTCGAAAATTCATCTCTCGAAAAAATTTTAAGTATCATATTAAAATAAAAAAAAAAAACGGTTCGATTATTTTTCAATATTGAACGCGAAAAAAAATATGTTTTTCCAAAAAAATGTTAGAGTGTAAATTTTGTATGGAACCTCCCATATGTATGCTACATTCTTTTACTATATAACAGAAAGTTTAATTCGCACATCTAACTCCATACTTCTTGTATTTAGTTACTTTATCTTTCAAGGTTTATCTAAACATTCATTTTCCGAATCAAAAGAAGTACAAAATTATGGCATAAAATTGAGTGCGTAGTTTTTCAAATTATTACAACAGTGTCTTCGGACTTGAGTCCGTACAAAATAATAATTTTTCTATTAATTTATGTAACATAGTAAATAAATAGATCTACCAAATATTTTAAGAAAAATTTACCAAAATAAATTTTTAACTAACAGATTTTGGTCTCGATATTGTACCCACACTTGTACACCTATTCCTAACAGTACATGGTTTATACATATAAGAGCCTTTATCAAGACAGAAATGCCTCCACTCGGAGATTCACTATCAGAAAAAAATATGAAATTTCAATTAAAAAATATGTCGTTTATATCCTGCAGTCATACACAGGTAAAATACGATGTGTGGCTATTAAATAGTGAAAATGAAATGAAAGAGTAGAATGCGCCAAATGCCAGCGACCGATCGTTGCTTAGCGCGTGAAGCCTTCTCTTGATGCTGTGAAAAAAACTCTAGAGTCGTAGGCTTCGTTCGTGTTAGAGCTGTTAAAAAATTTTGGGTATAAATGGATTTGGTTGTTGAATGATTCAGTTATAACTGGTTCGCTCAGTATACAGTTTTATCGCTCTATCTTGAGAAAATCGGCTCCCTTAGCAAGGCGCAGTATTACTAAATCTTCAAATTTACGAATCGGATTAAAAGCTACTTCTGCAGAACAAATATTTCTATGTTGTCTTTGAATATACCTATAAATTAAAAATTACATATTGACTGAAATGCATAAGCGCTTTTGCTTAGGTAACATGAAGACAACCAAGGCGATTTCATACATATAAAGTGATGGCATAAAGAAACCCATATATTTTGTTTTTGCATTTTGGTAGTATAACACGGTGCTACAAAACGAAAAAATACACGAACTTTCCAAATGACTTAGTAGAAGTAATGGGGTGCCCATTTATATATATATATATATCAATATCGTTTGCATAACTTTCCTGAAAATCTTAAGAGATTATGGAACATTCTTGGCAGAAAATTACTTAAATGTAAATTCTCTCTTGTAAAATTGTAGAAAAAGGATCCACCAAAGTAGAAAATTAAAAACAAAAAATGTGTAAATTTCACATTGATTGCACATTTTTTTCATGAATTCAAATTATTTTCACGAAAGTCGTTATTGATCTAAAAAGTGCCAAAATTTTTCGTTTGAAAGCAATGTCAGAACCTAAAATAACTAAAAAAAAATAAAAATAATAAAGTTTGTTTTGTGGACGAGGTCATGCCAATTTGGGTTTTTATGAATAAGTTAAGAATATGAAGGTGTTTGGAAATTTTAAAACACATTTTTGTGAACCACTCGAAGTGTATTTTCTCTGTAACACAATATATTAATATTAAAGTATTTTGTTGTATTTGTATCTGTATTTTGTTTTTGCTTTTACGGCTTTGACATCTATCCGTCTGAAAGTAAAACACGGTGAAAGAAAAAACATAACAAGGCAGTAGCTGGCCAGTGCTATCATCACCTTATATGGATTTGCCTTGAAGACAACCTTTGATAAGGGAGTGCCAAAACTGGCATGTCACTCCAGAGTAAACCTCAAACAATTGAATCGTGTATATGTTGAGCCTGCTCTTCCCGCCTTATTCGCCAGGATTTTGCGGCGTGCGATTTTATTTGTTTCCTAAGATCAAATCTGTATTAAAAGGAGCAAGATTTGAGTGCGTTGAGGCTGTGAAAAAGAAAGTGACACGCGTCATGCACGAGCTAACAGAAGAAGAATTTTGCTCTGTTGCAAACCATGGGAGATGCGCATATAGCGTTGTTGGAATGGAGAAGGGGAGAATATTGAAGGTGGGCAATGACTAATGAATAAAATGAAAATCAAATATTTTACAGCGTCAATCTCGTAATCTATTAGCCGCAGCTAGTATACTTAAAAATTAAACGAAAAAAAACATCAACATTTTTTCATTAATTTAAAATTAAAATTAATTTGTGTGAACTTAGAATCCTTACATTTATTTTAAAACCCCTCTACTTTCCAAATTGTATACCTTAAACAATGCGTGTACTTCTTATAAACTGTGAATAGAACTCAATTTAGCAGTAAAATGAAATTAAAAAAAAAGCAAATAATTCATAAACATTTATTTAATGCATAAATATCGTAAGTGAATGTACATAAATGCTCCTATATATTTACAATGCATGCTTGTGAGTCATTTTAGAAATGTACAGTTGTGTTCACAAAAATAGTAGTGCAATTTAATGACTAGTTTCGATAATCGTGTCTTTTTATACCTTTCATGAGAATGAAATGGTATATTAAGTTTGGTCCGTTGTTTGTAAGTGCCAGAAGGAGAAGAGATAGACCCATCAAAAAGTATACCTAAATGATCAGGACGATGAGCTGAGTCGATTTAGCCATGTCCGTCTGTCTGTCCGTCTGTCCGTCTGTCCGTCTGTCCGTCTGTTTGAACGCAAACTAGTCCCTCAATTTTAGAGCTATTTTGATGAAATTTGGTGAGCAGGTGTCGTTGTACAGATGATTAAACATTTGTCGGAATCGGCCAGATCGGGTGACTATAACATATAATACAACCGATTATTCAGATATTGAATTTTGCGCCATAACTCCTCCATTTAAGCAGCTAAAGGCTTGAAATTTTGCAGAAATATCAGCCATTATTAGCTACGTATCAGTATTGAAAATCATGAAGATCGGAGAAATATAACATATAGCTCCCATACAACCGATTGTTCAGATATTGCATTTTGCACCATAACTCCTCCATTTAAACAGCTAAAGGCTTGAAATTTTGCAGAAATATCAACCATTATTAGCTATATATTAGTATTCATCAAGATCGGAGTTCACAGTGTAAATCGGCAAGATAAATTCAGGACAAATATTTATTGCGAAAAGTAATAAGCTCAGCGCAATATCACATGAATCATAGCGTTAAACGTTTGGGAACTATTTACGGATCTGATAACTGTTTTAAGCACTGCAAAAAATAAATAGTAGGTAATACGAAATTGTAATACAATAACACGTTTTTTACTATTCTTCCATTCATGAAAGGTATGAAGCCTTCGGCATAGCCGAAGACAGCGCTGTTTTTACTTGTTTTATTTAATATTATTTTTTTTTTAATAAAGATATAGATGATTCTATAACAAAAGCCATGTCAGGCAAAGTTTCAAAATTTTCTAGAAAATTTATAAAAATTCAACAAATTTCATCAAATTTTTTTTTAGCCAAGCAAGCAATTTTGTAGCCCATTCAATTTTACTATCGTAAAATATAAGTTTCAAGTGGCCAGAAACTCTTGCTGATTTTTGATGATTTTTTCTTTGTGGTGTACAGCATTTTCTTCTATAAAAAAGCAAATTTTATTCAGGCGTATGGAAAAATAGCTTAACGCCTATAGCTAATAAATTAACAGAAGTCAACAAGAATTCCTACAAGCTTACACTTGACTAGAGTAAAAGCTGCATTTTTATTACATTTGTTGAAGTTTTATAAACTTTCTAAAAGCTTGAATATTCTACTTACATAATTTTTGTTAAAGAAAAATCTAAATTAAAAACGAAAATAAAGAAAACATTGTTAAAACTTATCAATACATTTTGCTATTATTTTTATGAACACAACTATACCTTAACATTCTGACCATTCAACAAATATTGTCTGTCCCGGTCACTACTATGTACGTTTTTTACATGGGAGTTTAAAGTTACTACCCAATGATATATGAACTAATAAAATGCAAACGCGCCTGTCATGTCACTTGTCAAGTTTGCGTGAAGATGCCTGAATGCAAAAGGCAAGCCCAAACACGGCGCATGCGCAGACTATAATTTACAGTAGTTTAAGTTGTTGTTGTTGTTATTGTTGGCTGGTCAATTGTTGAATTTGTAAGATATGTAAGAAATCACGACTGTTGAGTTGATTATTTTCACATTTTGTTTAAGAGGCCTATTGAGATTTTGTTGTTTTTTTTTATGTTTGTATTTTATTAAAATTTGTTATTGTTTTTCTAGTCATACACGCAGCCAACGCAAATAGCTAACCATTAGGCATTTTGTACAATTATGCAGTTGCATTTGTTGCACGTACAGCTACTATTATAATATGTAGTGTGTGTGTGGACGTGAATTTCTTGGCTACTGAAATATTTATTGTACACTGTGCGACAAATTTTTTAATCTGGTAGGGAATTTGCAAAAATCGAATGTACAGAATACTCAAAATACATAAATCCAGCCCCTCTACATATATTTGTGATACAAAGGTCGTCGCTGGAGATGACATCGCTTCGAAGGGTTTGTTTTGTGGGATGACATAGGATCAAGTTTTGCAAATGTCATCCCAGATTAAATTTTTGGATGCACAGTGTTTGTATTTTGCTATGAAATTAATTTTTAAATTGATTATTATTTTTATATGAGTGATTTAAAAAGAATTTTTCTAATAGTAAAAATGAAAAAAAAAAACAATAGTAATACAAATTAAGTAGACAGATTCGATATTCCCAGCAAACAAAGAGGTGATTGTTTTTTATCGATAGAAAACCAAAAATTACGTAATTAGTGGTGACACTGGGTCTCTTCATTTTGTTCTACATATAATTTGTTTAAAATTCTAAAATCATAGCATGCTTAAAAAATGAACATTTAATCTCGAATTTAGGAAATACTAGTTTTTGCATCAAATAGAAATCCTCTCATCCAATAAGTTTTTAATATAAATAAAAAAATGTCATTTAATAAGGTAGTTATTGCATAACTACTTATGTAACTCACAATTCGAATTCTAATATAAGTTTTAATTGTGTCTCCGATGCGAGCATTAAACTATTTTTCGAATCACTTTCTCTAGCATTATATTCTGTTTGCTGGGTTATTTGTAATTTTTTTTTTCTGTATTTTATGAGGCAAAGTCTATCGCTGTATCTCTGAATTTATGCATAGTGGCCACACTATCGTCAACACAATCTGACATCTTGTCAGCCACCACCAACGCGCAACGCCGTCCGTCGTTTACCATCAAATCAATTACGGCCACATGCAATACAACAAAAACGATAGCATACGCAACGAATGTTGCGAGGCGGAAAAATTACGTTTGTCGCATTTCGGTGCACCGCTGATTTTAAGTGGATTTGGCGTAAATTTGACAGTTATACATCATTGTAAGTCTTGTTATTCTGACGCATTGCATTGAAGCATTTTCGTTCAATATTAGCAGTTTGGATATTTTTTTCCATTTACTTTTGCAAAATGACGCATGCGCTGCCTGAATAGTTTAGCGCAAGTCGATGTACTTTTGGACCTAGCTGTACTCGTAGAATCTATTGGGCATTTTTGACGGTTGCAAAGCAGATTATTGTTTTGAAGCATTAGTGGTGTCCGCTAGTTTAGCGACTTATTTATACACATAACGATGTATTATTTAAAGTTAGGAGGAGTAAAAGAAAAACTTTGAAAACTTAATTAAAAAAATAGTTTAAAAATCCCAAACCATTTAAAAATTTTTTTAAATAAATATCAACAAGTAAAGAAGAGTATATACTATGGCGAAACCGCACTTTAAATTCCGGGAGAATGTTGTTATTTAAAATAAATAGCACTTGTTGTAAAACCCCTTTATATGAGTGGTAGGCGTGGTTTTTGCCCGAGTTCTAAAATTGTTTAAATCTAATTACGTACTTCCCTCAAAATTTTTGATATCTCGCATTTCCTTCTCCAACCCAATTCCGTGCATCAAATTTGAGCAAATTACGATTTATAGTCACTAAAACTAGAGACGGAAATTAACAGTTATTTCTGAAAATAGTTATTGAAAAATTCGCTTTGAAATGAATATTCTAAAACCAAGTATTTATAATATACCAATCGATTACTTATTTCACCGATAATCAAATTTTACAATAATTTTTTTTTGTAATTTTTATGCAAAATTAAAAAAAAAATAACAGTTGCTTTTGATTTTTATTTTATACATCTAAAATACAAATTATATATTGATAATAAAATAAAAAATATATTTTTATTTTTATTTTAAAAGTCGTAAATAACAGTTATTTTTTATTTATATTTTTTAAATTTTTTATTACTTTTATTTTATAAATCAGAAACAACTGTTTTTGTCTAAATCCCTCTCAAGATTTTATTTATTAAGTCATAATTATGAAATTTATTGTATTTTAATTTTTCGCAGCAAACAAGTTGTTGGGGAACCAAAATTTATTTATTATTCATATTATTTTCTCCGAAAAATTAAATTGACTCTTATAAATATGACTCAAAAAATAAAAGTCACTGGCTTTTATAAATGAAAGTCTTCAATAACCGTTATATTTTGATTTATAAAATAAAAATCAAGAATAACTGTTATTTAATCACATTAAAAAAAAACAACATAAACAACTGTTATTTACATAATAAGTAGTTAAATAAAAACTGCAAAATAATCGTTAATGAGCGATTTTTATGATAAAAAGTGTAACTGTTACGATCCCTGACTAAATCATAAAAGTTTTTGGATTTATGTAAATTACTGTTATATGGGAGGTGGACGTGGCGTGATTTGAAATGTTAAATGTGTACCAAATTTGATTGAATTTAGTCAGGTATTTCGAAGTTATACTGATTTGCCTGTAGGTAGGGGTCACCGGTCCTTTCTTCATCCTAATACTGTACTGCAATTTATAATATAAATATATAAATTTGAATGTTGTTGTCATCTGAAATGAATGAAATAAACGTTGGATGTTACAAGGAGGTTAAATTTCTAGGTGTTCCATCAGACGAAAAACTACTCTGAGGGAGAAAGCTATAGAGGCTAGCCAGCGTTACGATAATAGTCGCAATGGCAACCTGTCCCAGATTCACAGATAGACTTAGGCGAAAGGGGCCATTGTGATTACGACTCGTACCAATATTGAGTTAGAAAGGTATCTGAGTATCTTGCAATTACATTGTTGAGGGATGTTATGCAACTAGAACCTAGCTGTACAAAAAAGTTTACACCGTACTCAGTGCCAAAAACAATGATGACTGACAACCCAGTCCCTCAAATCTCACCTCGTAATTTCAAGCTCGGTAATGGAATACCTTAAGTTAGGTTAGATTATGAAGACTGCCATCAGAAACACATTTAGGCTCGAGGACTCTTATTATACCACATGGGGAGCAACAATTCCCAAATTGAGTGCCTTAACAAAGAAATAATTTTGGGTGTGATCAATTCAGTGTGTCTTCTCTGGGTTCCGGGGCTTACTGGTATGAAGAAAACTGGCAAAAAAAGGTGCCATAAACTCTGTCTGGAGTCCCAGAGAGGTTCTTTCATAGAAGAAAAGGGCCAATTCCTGAGATTTATGTTCAATATTAACATTGATATCAATCAGAATGCTGAATTGTAAGAGCTTCCAATAATAACCCAGGAAGGGGCATAATAGATCACAAAGTCATGCGGCTCATTTTCCCAATAATAATAATATAATATTAATAGAACATATCCAGTGTCAGAATTAGACTAAGAAAAGCCAAGAAGTGAAATAACTACACCCGTGAAACCCAGCACCACACTATGGGGATTCTTATCTCAGTCAACGGTATACGGAACAGATTATGACTTAAAGCAAGAACGCGAATATCTCGCCATGAATTAAAAAAAAAAAATTTTTTTTAAATATCCTGAAAATATGAAAAATAACTTATTTGATTGCAACAAAAGACTTAAGAAACAAACCAAAAATTTTCACTGCATTTTAATTAAATCCTCTTCCCCATACACCAAAACTTATGCAACAATAATAATTAGTTTCTAATAAATATAATGAAAGTGTTATGAAAAGCTAGCTGTATCTTCTGATGAAAACTAATTTGAATTTAAAAAAAAAACGCACTGCTATACAGATAAAAACTTTCGCACTTTGCTCTACCGGCTCAATGCAAAACGCGCAAACTAAAAGTTACCCCCCAACCACCACTTTTATTCACCCGCACACTTTTCTGGTGTGTTTATTTGCATTTATGCGTGTATGTTTGTATGTATGTATGTGTGTATGTATTGGTATACGCACACAAACAAACAAATCATCCAATCGTGAAGTCTTCGTGCAGTTAACTCTGAAACAAACCGCAAAATGATTCTGAACTGAATCAAAAATGTTCACTGCAATTCAAAACAAGAGGAAAATTTCAATATCAAAGACCAAAAAACTACAAAAACTACAGCAACAATAAGACAATAAATCTTATGACACTTGCCACAATTGACAGCAGTTGACAGCGAGCAGAAGTGTGAGCCGCGGTGAACGGTGAGGGGCAAGTACATACATAGCTAATGGTAGCACTGCGTTCGTTCCATCTCAACCAAATGCCACAACTACAACTACAACTACTGGAGCTGGAGCCACAGAAACTACAACAATTAATACAAAAGTAAAGAAAAAAAACAAAAATCATCACAAACAGCAAAGCTTCAACTGCAATGCGCGATTATGATATGAAATTAATAATAAAAGTTGAAGAGCGACAACAACGTGAGAAAATTAATGGGAATGCAAGTGATGGAGCGGTGGCTAGGTGATGTGGTGACGAAGGAGGAGGCAAGGAGGAAGGATGGGTGATAAGGCGCTTGCTGGCAGATTGTCTCGGTTATTGCAATGCACGCGCGCGAAAGCTCGTGCTCGTATTTAGCTCTTGGCGTTGTGGAATTGTGGTTGCTTTATTTAATTATGAATTGCTTGTTTGAACTCCTCCGTTGAGGATGCGAGATAAGAAATAATTGTTCGAGTTGAAAGGATATGATGTATAACTAAAGGAAAATACTTTAGCGGTTACAACTGAAAATTTAATTTTGAAATTCATTCAATTGGTTTTTTACACATTTTGTTTTTGGAAAGAGGCAACGAGATTTAAATTCAAAATGAGCAGGAGATGCTGCAAAATTCAGCTATTGGAAGAATGGATGACGTACAATAATAACTAACTAACTAAAATAAGGGGGATGTAAGCAGTACAACGACCTTCCAACTTTTTCAGAAAATTACAAACTCATCTCGTCTTCGTTTATGTATAAAATCATTCCATCTCTCCTAGTTCAGTGATGATTAATTTTGTGAGTTTTTGAGATTGTCACAGGACAGGAAATATATATCTGAGTAATCTTATAGAAATGCACCAACAATCGTTACAATAATATTTTTTGTAAATAAATTTTATAAAAAAAAAACTCACGTAGCTTTAGTAACAATAGTGGTAGAAATTACAAAAAGCAGTGAAAAAATTAGAAAAAGTAAAAGTAAAGTGATAAAAATTTGTAAAAACAGTAACAGACAACAGTAATAGTAGCAGTAACATTAAAAAAAAATAGTGGTTTAAATGATTAAAAATAGTAGTAGTAATTAGTAGTAGCATTAGTAAAAATAGTGGTAGAAATGTGTAACTGTATTGGTAGAAATTAGTAGTGGTACCTATAAATAGTGATAATGGTTTATCACTCAAATATGGGCAATTCGCCTACAAAGGACACTCTAGCATTCATTTGGGAATCCGGGTTATTGAAGTGCTGCTGGAATACAAAAGGCCTTTCAGGCCGTTCTGTTCCTTCATCTGAGTAAAGTAAAATGAACTGAATCTGAATATATCATATTGTCATATTTTCTGATGAATTCAACTTGATAGGCCCTGATGGCTATCGCACTGTTCGTCGTAGGCCAGGTGAATGATTTGCGGAAAATTGCATAATTCCCACAGTAAAGCATTGCCCCTATATCATGGGGTGGAGCGATGTATTTCGAAATACAAACCGGAGTCCATAATTATAATAGCAGATATAGTAAATGCCACAAATTACGAATCAATTGTACTCAATGGAGTTATACCCAGCTTAGAAAATTAACCATAACCAATTTTTCAGAACGATTCAGCGCCATGTCATCGGGTACGAACTGTAAGTTTTATCATGCATTTTTTAACCATTCAACCAATTATTACTATTTTTCCGTCTATTGTTTAAAGTTAGATTACAAAACTGAAGAATAATTTGGACATAGTGTCACCAGATTGGGGGTAAAATTCGCAAAAAATAAACAGGTCTAAATCAATGGTAGAACTACTAACTACTAAAAGCCCTAGAAAAACTTTGGCATGAGGAAATTACACCTAAATATTTAAAGAATTTGTAAGATTCTATAACAAAGTGTGCAGACTGTGAAAGACGCCCAAGGTGTCACAATAAGGTATTAAAAATTAAAGAAAAAAGAATACGTTCAAAATTTTTTCACATTTTGTATAAATAAAATGTACATATTAACATGAACCAAAGAAAAATTTTGGTTTTCCAATTTGTCAAACTTTCCAATCTGTTTTTCAAGGGGTCAAAAGCTACAAAAGAACAAAAATGGTGGCACCATTTTTGAAATTAATTTAAAAAAATAGTTTTTATTCAATTTATTAAAATTAAATTAGCCAACAAATTTTTATCAAAATTTTCACAAATCTGTTAAACATTACCCAGTTATGAAGCTTAAGACTTCGAATTGTGAGAAAAATGTGAATCCTGCTTTTTTTGTTGCGCTGGATGTATGTTCGAATTTCGAACAGGTACATTGAATGGTATGATGCAGAATATAGGCTTACAATTGATATTTTCTAGAACAACGTCATTTTAAAAATATTAGTTGCTTATATCGAATAGAGATAGAAATTGAAGTAGCCGTAATTGCATTTCCCAGTAAACTAATACACTCAGAAAAATAGTATTTCCTTAAAACAAGAAATCAATTTCCTTGTATTGGAATTGCTGTTTTTTACTTAATAAGATAAAAAAATTACCTCAATGTGAGAAATTTTCCCTTAATTCAGGTTCATGCTGAAAAAATTGCGTCATGAATTTGAGGAAGTAAATTTACTTAATATTAGTAAAAATTTCCTTAAATAATTTTGAAATTTGCTAAACCAAAACAAACCAAAACAAAACCAAATTTTAGAATTGAAACTTTTTAACAAAAAAGTTATAAGACCTATGCACATTGTAAACATTATGATCTTAGTCAAACCTAATCATTTTTATTAAAACATGAGCATACCATTTTAAAACAATCAAAATGAAATATAAATTGCCAAAAATGTAAATAAAATTAAAATTCAAGTGCTTCGTTTCTTTTTGGAAAAAACATCCCTTATATAGGATATCTTAAAAGTCACGAAATTTTCATTTTCTCAAGGCAAGTAAAACAAAAATGTCAATTTATTCAACACTAGACCCGTTTCTTTGTGACCGAGTTGCACAAGAACGCTCTAAATCGTTTCAAACTTCTTTTACTTGCAAACGCAACCCCGTTCGGATCTTTCACGAAGAATGCGATTTGTTTAGGGCTATTTAGGAACGGAAAATTGTTGTGCAAACAAATTTTAGGTTGGCGCAGTTATATGTATATTTAAAAATACCACGTAAATATAAACGAATTAGGCCTTATACTAAAATTTCCCTTGTATTTTCTTCGCGCTCATTCCTATTCGCGGTTTTTTCTCTCCCAAAACTACATCTCTGGTCGAATAACATTTTACCGAGTTTGGCTCAACTCGCATATTTTTTCGAGTAATTTATATATATATTATATTTCACTTAGCATTCTTTTGGGACTCGATTACAAAGAAACGTGCCTCTTAATAAAAAGAAAATCCTTTTGACAAGTTAATTTTCCTAAAAATAAAGAAAAAAATGTGCTGCAAATTAGGAAAATGTATTTTCCTAAAACTGAGTCATATCGTTTACTCATTTTAAGGCAACCTTGTACTTTGGACCCATGCTAAGGAAATCTTTCATTAGAATAAGCTTTTTTTTCCTAGCGCCAAGGAATGTTTTTTCTGAGTGTAGTAAGTTTCACTGCCGGGATATGAAACGAATAATTAGGCGAATTTGTATTCAGCGTAGTCAACATATCATATAAATACAATTTCATCGAGTCGCTTTTATATTTATGACCTTCACCTGTATTTGACTGGACTCTCCATCCATCAAATAATACAATCACTCGTACAAACATACATACAGACATTTATCGCAAAAGAAAACTCACTTGACAGTTCCTCACATACCAAGAATGCGTCTCGCAGAGAAGTTCGGTGTAGACAGACAACAGGTTCCTGCGATGTCAGTCAAAAAAAAAAAAATATATTTATTTATTTATTTTAGTACATGTGCATTCATTTATTTGTGTTGAATCTGCCTAATAACGAAATTCATATGCAACAGACAAAATGCGTAGCATTTAAATAAACACTTTGGGCGACACATTTCGTGACACGTTATGGTGGAACTACGAATGAAAACCAATGCCACTGAAGATTCTGAGTTTCTGCATATATGTATAAATATTCTATATGTGTGTTGAAATGTAAATACTGTCAATACAACAAAAGTCATTGGAGGTGGAGTAGGTGAAAGAAACAGGCAATGAATGGTACATGAATGGATTTTTTATGGAGCAAACAAATATCATGACAGTGGCGGCAATTTATTATATCACCGAGGCACACGGCGGCTTCAACTACCGGCCAACCTCCCAACATTTCTTTCAATGCTACTACTCTACATTTGCATACAAACATACACAAATACAAACACGGGTTATATCTGTTGGTAATATTGTGAATATATGTGTGGTGAATTCAGTCAAGTCGTCAAGCCACCCACGGCGTTAATAATGTCAATTTGCTTGTCATTGCTTTTGTTAAATGCTCGAAAGGTTTGTTGCTACATAGCTGCTGCTGACTATCACCGTTGGTGCCGTCATTTTGTAATAGTTGGGTGTTATTGTTATTATTACTGTTATTTGTGCTCTTTGTGGTTTCTTGTCATGTTAGTTTTATTTATTTATTTTTCCCCCTTCTAACTCTTCTTACTATCATTCTGTAGTGCGACTGTTCTTTTTGTACTTATGTATGTATGTACATATTTCGTGTAGCTCCAGAAGGCAAGCTTAAATATTTAATAAGAAAAACTATTTGTTTACCTATTTTATAAGTTGAAGAGCGAGCAATGTTAACATTAAACTAGTTAGCTTAATAGAAAAACGCTGTACAGTGGTGTGTTTTCCATAAGCGATTGGTTGAAAATAAAATTTTCGATTCTATTTCGCGTCATGCTTTTGGAAGATTCTAACAGTTCGAGTTACAAAAAATACGAAAGAAGGGCGCAAGGTTATTGCGTAGTGCACAAAACCAGGGATCGTAACGGTTATAACTTTTATTTAAAAAATTCATTTTAAATCGTTATTTCTTGAGTTATATTTTTAAGTCAGAATATAGACGTCATTTCTTGAGTTTAATTTTTTCCTCGATATTTCTTGAGTTTTTTATTTTGCTCATAAAATAACCCTTAATTTGTGTGAAAACCCCCTACAAATTAAGTTGTGTTTTCTAAACGATAAATTAAACTTAAGAAATTCCAATTATTTCTTAAACAATAAGTAAAATTCAAAAAATCAAAATCAATATTGCTGAAGGTTGTCCGTGTAATTTTTTAAGTTGAAATTTGGAAAATAATCGTTATTTGCCGTCGCTGCACAAAACAAAAAACATTTTTCAAGTTAGCTATGAATAATTATGAAATATGGATCTTATAGAGATATGGTTGGAGTTGTAAGCCTAATCAACAAAAATAAAAAAATCTGCAAAAATTAATTGACAACAATTTTGAGGAATTATTGTATGTATATTATGTAACCTTCTTCTTTATATCAATTAACAATTAAGAATATATTGTTATAAGCAGAAAAGTTTCCATACTCGGGTGAGTAGAAATTAAATTGCCAGCCATATAACCAATAAAAATCGACCTATAAAAAATTGTGACTATCGGCCCTAACTCTAGATTTTGAGTGTGCAAATATTTTCCACTTGATTTTACCTATAACTCGTGTGAACCTCGAAAAAGGTACATCTATTAATTCTTTTATTTTGTCACACTACGTAATTTACACTACGTAATCGATGTGTTTAGAGCTATCGTTATAGCCCTCATTATCTTCTCGTATTCATACTCCCCTTTCTTACTACATGTCGTTTTCTTAATACGAAATTCTCTATCTTATTATTAACGTTGGGTTCGTCGAAAAATAAAAGTATTAGATTTTTGAACATAGGGCAGGTGGCGGCTCGGTAAAGTCGGCTATAGCGGCCAGTAAAAATTTTGGAAGCCTGTCAAATTCACTTTTTGAAATAAAGTTTGCTCAAAAACATCAAATATTTGACGTACTTGGTATATCCACATTTATTCAGTCGAACTTTTGTTTTTATTGTGGGATCTATTATTTTTCGTTTGGGAAAAATATTTGTTTGGTATTATCAGTGAATACAAAAATTAGGAAAATTATCATGAGCACTATGAAAAGAGAAATCCATCTTTTTAGCTTTGGATACTAGCCCAAATTTAGATCCCCCGATCCGATGGTTTTAGGCCAACTCGAACCAACCTTATCCTCTCTTTATTATTTCCTGAAAGTATACCTATCCAGTAATAAAATGCGCTAGGTGTTTTCCAAAAAGTTATCTCGATTTTTTTAACAGCCTACTTATGTCTGAGCACCATGCCAGTAAACTTTTAAGGGAAATATTTTCGTAGAATATTTTTTCCGATAAGCTCTCACAAAAAAGAGTCCTTTGGATCTTCCCTCTAATCAAGAAACAAATTTGGAAAGAAAACTTCACTAGGGTCTTCTCAAATCTTTATGCGATTAAACTCGTCTACATAAAATAAAACAATAAATAGTTTCATATAAAAATTATGTCGATAACAGCTTCGCTTACTTGCAATGTTAATTAAGGAGAGCATTTTTTATCTTCTGTATATATGTACGTTCATTGTGTAAAGATGATACATAGCAAATTTTTCGAAAATAATTTTCGAGCATATTTTAACTCTCTAGCGCCTTTCTATATTTTTTTTTGGTGGTCTCTTGAAAAAAGGACATAACCAAACTTTTTGATGGGAGTTACTTAGTTCAAGTCTTCTATGAAATATTTCTCGTGAAATTTTACTGTGTATGCGAGACCGCAGGTAAATGTCTTCTCAGATAGCTAATCGCCTCTTCAGGCACTGTCTTCTACCTCGGTCAGATCCCAACTAGTGAATGAGAGTAGAAGAGAGCTGGTCTCGATTTCTGACACGTTTAAAAATACCCTAATATGTGTACCGGGGCATAGGAGCTTTTACGATAATGAAACAGCGGATAAAATGGCGAGGTGTGGCTCTGCATTGAGCGCGTCCCACGCGGTGGACAAGGGTGTCTGGCTTAGAGAGTTCAAAAGAAGAAATGCCAAATTTTGCCACTCAAAAGCTAACCAGAGGTGGAACTGTACAGGGTCGTATAGGATTACCCGGTTGTTTTGGGTTTCCTATGATCAGCCTAAAACTAGAAAGAATTGGCTTCCCTAGAACAGGGTCTGTCACTGCAGTGAGGATCTGGGTTTTAGAGCGACAGTCGTACACCTACTTTGTGAGTGCACAACTCTCGCTAGTATGAGGCTAAAGACACTCGGCAAGCCAATCCTGCTGAACATTTCAGAGTACAGCCGCCGCACTCTGTATGATATACTGTAATCCATTAAAGTCGCCGAAGGGATTTAGGTTGTCCGAGTTTTGTGAAATCCAAATGGCTAATTTACTAATTGCTTGTCGCCAGGGTAACAATCCACTTAAACCAACCAACCAAGTATACTCAGTCTCCCCTTAAAGATTATTTGCAACAAATTATGTAGAGGAGTTTTTGGCGTAGAATACGTCTTACCTTACGGTATGGGCACCAATGTCAGGTTTTTATTGTTGTAATCTCTATTTCTTTAATTATAAGGAAACGGCTCGATTAATTTTTTTTTTTTTTTTTGTAGTCAAATGAAGATGTTAGCTTTCGTTTGACATACATTTCATGTTGGTTGATATCTTCCTAATATTTAAATTTCTCAAATGAAAATTGTATAAACACATGCACACAAATATGTGTGTGGTGTTTGGTTGAGTGTTTGCTGTTGGGCGATTTAAATCTACTCGTGCAGCCCTTTCTTTGTATTGCATAATTTTAGGCGGGCAAGTTAAAGTAGAGTAAAAGAAGAGAAAATGCTGCCAAGCACTGCAAAAAAAATAATAAAATTGATTCGCGTATGTTATTTATCATTTATCTTTACTATTGATAACAGCCATTGACTTCGTTTTTGCGAGAAATTTAATTGATAATTTAAAAACATTTTTATCCTATTTTTCCTATCATAAGCTTATGTATATCATCCAAAGTAACTATCAAATAAAGAAATTCATTTGCTTGTATTATTTATCATTTATTGTTACATATGTTTTCTGTCTTATCGGATGGCGTATTCTACGTTAAACTTAATGGCCGTGTCTCTGACACAGCCTGCTTCTTTTTTTTTTTTTTTTAGAAAGGGTCACACCTAGCGAACATTGTTATCATTTCGAGGACCTATTCCACAAAAATAAAATAAAAGCAAAAACTCAGTCAAATATAATCTTTTACTTATCCATCGGATAAGCGCTTGTGTTGGTATTTATTTGTTTGCATTTGATGCAAGAAATATATGTAGATTCGTAAGTATACATATGTGCACATATATATATATCTGTAATAATTTTTGTATGCACATGACGTCTGTCTAACTGACAAATGTGACATTTCAAGTGTCAGAAAATGAGGTTTACCCAAAAATTATTCGTTAAATTGTGTCTTTGACAGTTGCTTGAGCATTTAGTGTGGTTTACTGTAAAAGTGCACAAACTTGCAGGTATAATCTTCACAATGATCTATAAACAATATACTACATACATACATATATATATTGTCCGTTCGTACACACATACATACTTACATATATATGTGAAAGTAGGTATTTACATTTATTTAAGTTGACTGTGCTTTTGTATTCACTTTCTACAAACATAAAAGAGAACAATATTAAGCAATTCAAGCAATGGAAGTCATGATTGTGACAATTGTACGTAATTTCCTTGCTTGAATGAATGGCACTTGGCACATGGCATTTAGGACGATTTGTCAAAATCCAACACTAATTGGATGTAAGAATTTCCATGTGTCATATATGAAATAAGAAGTATTGGAAGTGTTTGTGCTCAAAATCTGACAGCTTTTTGATTAAGGTATAGTTAGCTCACATAAGTATGTTTTTGTATTCACTATGTTTGTCATAAATAATTATGTAGTGCAAACTTATGGAACACCTGTGACCTTAAAGGCTGCCTCTGACATCTGTGAGACACAATGCTCTATGGCAAGGGCGCACAAAAAGTGGGTCAGGGGGACCTGGGGCTCGATTTAAAATATGATATAAATGATGTAGTATGAAATGTGCAACAAATTTTTAATTCGAGTTTTTAGAACAATTTCGTGAATGCAGTTTTGTAGCCCATTCAATTTTAGTGCAACAAAGTGTAAATTTCAAGTGATTAAAAATTCGCGTTGATTTTTTACGATTTTTTTACTGACGCTGTTGCCCATTTTCTTCTATACAAAAGGAACATGCATTATATGGAGGAAAATGCACAAAAATAATAATGAGACTGAATTTGGCACAAAACTGTGAAAAAATAAAAAAAGTAAAAAAATAGACTTTTCGAGAAAAGAAATTTAAAAATTTTACCTTTTTTCATTTTTCCAAAAAAAATTTTTTGGATATGATCGGTTTGTTTTTAGAGACGTTACGTATATTTAAAAGAAATTTTAAGGACGAAAAAATACGATTTTCACAGCGAAATTATGAAAAATCGACGAAAATATCGGTCAAAAAAAAATATGCGTCTGATCACTTTGGTCATATTCATGGATATATTCGGAAAAATATGACTCGAATGTTCATGCTAAAAAAAAGTAATAACAAAAGTAGGTTAAAAATTTTATTAAAAAACTGTACAAATTTGATTTTTACTGAAATTTGATTTTTATTGAAGTACATTTTTTAATATTTGAATTTTTGAAGAATTCGTATAAGGTTTGAAATTTTTGTCTATGTATATGGTTTCTGTTAAAGAATGGGCTATACTTTTATAAAAAAATTAAAAAAAAAAATTAATCAACATAAGTGGCAAACTGAATTACAATGAACATTTGTAGCATTTTCCGGGAAGTTTTTTTAATTTAACAGCTGCGTGAGATATTTAAGCAAAAACAAAAAGCTTTAGAAGATTTTTGTGGATGCGGAATCATTGAAATGATAAGAAAGAATGCGCTGAAGATCGTAAAAAAAAATTAGAACTAAGCGATATCGCGCAAGAAACCGATTTTTCGGATTTTTCGACAACACAACTTTCTCTACATACAAATAGCCCTAAATTTAACTCATACGACAACCTCGATCGACAGGACCTTTAGTTCTCAAGGAAAAGTTTGGCTTCCTTCTATTGTGATAGGTAGTCGTTTAAATGGTGAATAATTAAACTGAAATGAAATGAAATTATGGATAACATTGATCTTGCTGAGTTTACGTTGAGTTTTAATGGAAGGGGAAATTAGAAAAATTTTCAGTAAATCATCATCGTCTTATTTGGAGTTAGATTCATTTCGCTTGCTTGTTGTCATAATCTTGGTACCTAATAGCATTTTCTTTTTTGGAAATAAATACCACCACATTCGAGGGCAATAAAATTTTGCATTTTTCATATGAGAAAAGGACAAACAAATTCCACCCTATCAATTTCATTTGAATCATCAATTTAATTGATTAAAGATTGAATGCAATAAAATTAGACAAATAACTTGCATTTAGTGTCAAAATTAAAACTTTCGAATAACACTATCGTAATAACACACACACTACACAATTAAAATCAGCTCCACAACCCTAACTCTCGCGTTTCTTAAAATGTTGCACTCTGGCGCGAGAAAACGGCGATATTTTGAGGAAAGGATAAACAACACAGAGAAAATGCTAACAAAAGAACACGAAATTTTGGCAGACCTGCCATGGGGGAGAAAAATACAGACTTATTTGGGGAAAAGAAAACGCTTTAAATGAGTGTGTCCCCCGTTCAAAGTGCTACGTACGCCACTGCCCCGTGGTATTAGATAGTTAGCTTGTATGAAATACACATTTTCTAATCTAGAGGTTCAAATGATGGAGGTGTCATAGAATAGTTCTAAATACGGTAAGTTCAAAAATTTAATCCACTTCAAGCTTCACAAAACTACTATTGCCCTAAAACTTTTTCGCAGTGGTCAAGATGAAAATGAAACTTTCAAACTGGGTCATAACTCTTCAAAGCTTTTCATCATTCTTACACATTTTTTTTTAGTTTTCAAATTCTGTGGTATAGAACAATGGACCGTTTGTATTAATGGAAGGGCACACTCATGATTTCTTTTTTGAATTATAAAGAACACATAGTAATTAAAGTTTTTGAGCTCAAGGTCAGTTATAAGGAAAATTATTTGGAAAAAAGACAGCAACAGCCAGGGCGGTGGAAATGATAGCTGCTATTTCGGAGAACTCCACAGCTTCTCATCAGATTTCTTTCACGACTCCATCTGCATATAAATTCACTACCTTCGACAAATACGTAGCCAATAATTTACAGAGGGCTGCGCTGCTGCGCTCTGGCTGTTGATGTATTTTGTCCAAATACTTTCCCTTATAACTGACCTTGAGCTCAAAAGTTATTGCTGAATCATAAAGAATTTAGTATTTATTATAAGAACCGAATCATTGAGCTTTATTGAAAGTGTCGGTCAATGCAGGGTGGACCATACAGTGTTTTTTTTTTATCCCATGTTAATTTAACAGCGAATCAGAGCACTCTTTTCTGCTGGAAATTTTGACAGAAAGCCAGTAGCATACCTTGGCAGAGCGAAATTAAGCGTTTTATTCTCGAAAAATGTTAGAAAACAATGCAAATTATTGTCAAAGGGAAACAAAGTGTTTACAGAAAAAAAGTTTTGAAAATTTTTTTAAATTTTTTTGAAAACGGGCACCCACTGCGTCTGCTGACCGCAAGTTTGTGCAAAAAGTTAGTGAAACTGGGATGCTATTTTAACATGGGACGAGACCTTAACATTTCATGCACCAGTCTGATGAGAATTTCGCACTAGGTTCAACGTATGTTTTGCATAAGGGACACTACTGAATGTAGATAACAGGTCTACTGCTCTACTACTACTACTCTACTGTTAGAAAACAAGGCCAATTATTTCCAAAGTCATACAATGGTTTGCCCGCAATGGGGCTACTAAATGTAGATAATAGGTATACAGCTTCACGGAGCATTGGCGATCGATATTTGCATAACTTAATTAAAATACTCGGAGAAAGCCTAATTTGAACCTAAAAAGGACTTAAGAGAGGCAGATTTCGAGGCTGCACTTTTCTGTTCAAAGCCACACAACCTTTCAGTTTTGAACAATAGAAGGCAGAAAGTGCTCCATAAAGTGGAGGTGGATGAGGGGATTGTTATTTTAGCTTTGTAACCTTTGTATTAGCTCCAGAGATATGCCTTTCCCTAAAAATCAGTGTTTTTCTTTTTTGAGACTTCATTTCTTTCTTGTTCCACACCCAGAATATATCAGAAAATAGAATTTTTTCCATTATCTTCATTTATCGCAAACATTTCACGCAAGATTTCATATTTCTCTGCAAGTGATGAATATTAATTTTCAATTAAAAAACAAACTGCATTAGACGCGCGGCAAATATACAATCGATTTCGTTATTCCAATATTCAATTTGCATTGATGCTATATCTTGGTTGTTGGTATTGTTATTTCGAGCTACAATTTAATCAGGAATGACATGATAGCGTACAGCAACATCGACCAAAATAACTCTAGCACAAAAAACAACAACAACAACAACAACAACAACAGCAGTAACAACAAGGATAGCATGACATTTAATTTTATGCAAACAATGCTTACCACAACAACAACAAAAAATAACAAAATTGCATAAAGCCAACGCAACATCAAAACTTCAGCGCTACCAATGACCAGCAAGCGATTCACTGATATGGCAACGCTAACAACCGAAGCCAAGTCAAATCGAAGAGAGGAAATAGAAGATTGTTTGGAATATATATATATATATATATATATATATGTACATAGATATATGTAGATGCATGCAAATATGTATGGTTGTATGAAGCTGCAATGCATCAGGAAAACTAACGACTAGCAACGTTGTACACAAAAACCAACCAACAATGAGTGCCACAAGAGTCGCAGCAGAGTCGAAAGTAGAACGAGAAGAAAAAACATTGAATAATTGTTGATGGAGATGCAACAGTGAGAGAGGGCAAAGTATCAACTATTTGCCATAGCAAAGTTGGCACGCAAGTGTCCTATTATCAGTGCGCCACTCTTTTGCCGCCGCAAGCCGACAGGGCAACAAACAGCCAGCAGTGCCGGAATAACGTGCGGTATCAGCGATGGCAGCAATAACCGGTGAGTTGCAACAAAACCTAAGCGGCTAGGCGATGCACAATAGCAAGCAACATTGTCTAGTGGTGATGATGGAGTTCGCGCGATGGTGAAGTTGAGACTGAGACTGTGATCATACAAACAACAATAACAACAACAACAACAACAATACAATAAAGCAGCAAATGAGTATATCTAACCGTGTCCGGACAACGACGACCCCATTGATAGCAAAAGTGTTTGCACTTTACACCATGACACGACTCTTCAACCAGCCACACTTACCTGCACTTACATACGTACCAAGTATGTATGAATATCGGAAAGCACAAATGTACATACATAGTTAGAACAAACAACATGCTAACATGGCCGCCTCCCACCCCCACCGCAGCAGCATGTCGAGTGAACCCTTTAATCGAGCTGCCACAACACCGTAGCGAAAGCGCCGAAAGCCACGAAAGAAAGCAGGCCAAAAGCCATGATGTGTTAAATGGCAAAGGGGACAATGCAAAGCGAAGGACAATATCTAAAGAAGTAGGGGGGGAATTTAGTACGACGAAGAGATGATAACGCGATGCGCGAGCGCTGTATTTCGTAAGTTTCGCATCGAGCAATGCGGCCACGGCCAGGCAGCAGCAATCTGAGCAATTTTGTGATGGCGACGATGAACGCAGCCAAATGAGCGCAACAGTGCAGCAAGGAAAAAGTTATGTTTGTTTGTGTAGTATGTTGGTAAGCTGGAAGAATGCTTAGTTGCCTAGTCGCCATTAGAGTTTGTTGATAATTTATGCAACATTTTTTTTTTCTCTCTTGGCGCTTGCATTGTTTGCATTCATTTTTCACATGACAAGATTGTTGCTAAAAAGAACACACCTATTACAAACATCAACCCCATTTGCCAAATGTATTCGATTCTGGACTTTTTGTTCGCAGACGACTATCGCCAGTGGCTGGCCGCTGATTTGGCGATCGAATGAAAGGGACAGTTCGTCGGCAAACTACAAAAAAAAAAAACAACTCATCGTCGAGCACCAAAGACGCTCTTGTCGACGAACCATAGGTATATTTTATATCGCATAACGAAAGTCGCGTCAGAATCGTGTATCGAAAGAAGAATCGCTTTACTAATTTCTACCACTATTTACATTAGTGCTGCTACTTGTAGCACTAATTTTACTACTTTCTAACACTATTCTTACTAATTTTTCCACTTCTTTTACTACTTTTAACCATTATCTTTACTAATTTCTTCCCCTATTTTTACTAATTTCTACCACTATTTTTACCAATTTCTTCCAATACTTTTACTAATAATCTAATAATTTCTACCACTATTTTTCTTAATGTTACTACTAATTACTACGACTACTTTTGTTATTTTTTTCTAATGCTACAAAGAAGTTTTACTTCTCGCTCACGCACCTAGGTGCATGCGTGTTTTTTTATTTCATTAAATTTTTTAAAAACTTCTTTTTTTTTTACTAATTTTGTATGTAGTTCTAAAATTCTAATACCTTATTTCATAAAACGTAAATACACTTTAATTGCTTTATAAAAGGAAAACGGCACTTTGTAGAGCTGTTTAAATCTGTTTTATTTTATTTTATTTTTTTTATGAATAAGATCATAAATATTTAAATATTAAGAAAGTTAAGATATCATATAGATTTTTTTTTCAATTTTTATAGGTGTCATTTTTATTCAAAAATGGGTATTGACAAATGTATATTCCAAAACAGTTTTTCAGAATAATTCAATTTTGTTATAATTTATTTAACTTAAAAAAAATTTTAAATTTTATGAACTGCTGTCAAAAAATTACTGCATAAATATAAACTTACATATATATGTACATGTAATATCCAAATTTCATTTACGTTATAAATTTGAGTTAGTTCTCAAAAAGTTGCCAACCCTTAAAATTTATTGAAATCTAAAATTTTCTAATCCGTCATCAGTTAAAACCAATATTATAATGCTTCATTTATTTTAACAATTTAGCTGAATTTATTTTTTTAAGTAGGTGGCAACCCTCCCAAATTTTGATTACTCGATACAGCCCCCTCCAACCTTTTTTTTTTTTGGCACCAGTATATTTAGTTGAACTTCAGTACTCGCACCAATTAAATTCATTGAACGTTCTTTAAAAGACATTTAATTTTTCATTAATATTTTCAAACAGGCGGCAACACTCTTTGAACGCAGTTTCAATATTAAGTTTACTTAAGCCTTCTTCCCTAGAATCCGATTCCTTAGTATTTCATTTAACTTAATTACATAGTTTCATTTATTTGTTTAAGAGGGTTACCACCACCCTCTCTAAAAAAACAATTCCAAATACATTTTTCTTAAACTTTTTTCGTTTGAGTCCCATATAGCAATGATTAAGTTAATTTGTTATAAACTTAATTAATTTTTAAAACAGGTGGCAACCACGTACAAATCTATTTTTGAATTTAAGCTTTCTTAAAATTTTTAGTTGGACATACATTATGTGTGTTTTGTATGGAAGAAACGTCTTCGAGTTCACTTAGATGAGACCGACGACGGACTAAGGCGTCTCTTGACTTTTTTCATTGCAAAAATTTTAACTCTTGTACTAGTGAAGATATTTGCAAAAATTAAATTGCATACCAAACTAAAGTGTCTGGGCAATAAACTAACTATAAATACAATAACAGCGTTGCTTTCAATTGATTTTCAATGTTGAGATATTTTTGAAAAATGCTAAAACCAAAATTTTTCCCTAAATACTACAAACAACTTAATGTTTAAAATTTATTACCAAATTTGAGATTTTTGCGAAAAATGCAAAAAAATTTGTTTCGTTAATTATTGAAACAAAGGTTACTGGTTGATTTGGAAGTTGCTGGACCGATATCGATTCGAATTGGCCTACGCTCTATGGCAAATTGGGAATACACCCATACGAGCACACGCACATATTTACATATATGTAGTTGTTTTGAGAGATAAATTAAGTTGAAGTAATAGCAGCTAAGGAAATACGAGTACAACAACTATGCACCAGCGGCAGCAAAAAGTCAACACAGCCAGCAAAGAGGCTAACAGCGTGTAGTCCATAGAGCCTGTGAGCCTCTAAGTCGGCGCGTCACCGGCCTGTAGCGCCTTTGTTGAACGTCGGCTCACTCAAAACTGATGTGCATGAATAAATTAGTGCGGGCTATATGAATTTATTAGTTAGCGCACACAACACTCAGAAAAAGGATACAAAAACGACAGCAACAGCGCAGCGAGTGCAACATTAAGCAACAGACGGTTAGCAGTCAGGAGGAACCAAATAGCGCACTAGACATCATATGCACCTAGATTTAGTGCCCCCGTAAAATACATATGTATGGATGTGCATAGGTTGGGGGCGGCATTAGATAAACGCGAAAAAATTGCATAGCAGTAGCGAAAGCTTCCCCATCGGCAGCAGCAACAGCAGCGGATTGCTTAAATTAGAGCCATAAGCGTAGAGCGGAACTTTAAATGAAGAATGTACAAAATTGAGCAGTAGCGTAGCGTAAAACATAAAAACTTGCATAGTTTACTACGAAAAGGTGGATACGAAACGAAAGGGTTAATTTAATGGTAGCTTAGCGAAAGGTGAATTGTGAATTCGAAGTTTCAGATGCTGTTAAATATTTCGCATCAATTATGATAATAATTTCAGGGTGTGCGTATTAAATTGCAGTTGCATTAATAACACTGTCCGACACTGATTTTATACTTTTGAAGCGATCTAGTGGAAATTCTTTATCTGGTCGAATAGTACACGAAGCCACGTTCAAAGGATTTCTAACACCCCCAAAAGCTTTTTTTAAGTCAAAAACCCGTTTTTTTTTAGTTTTTTCGTCTTAAAAAATTCATTAAAAAAAATTTTTCAATCGAATTAGAAATACTCAACGATTTTGGATAGGTGAATGTTTGCACTTTCGAAATATATGTATATAGTGTTTTACTAATTTGAAAAGAGTATGACGTGTTTTTTACGCTAGAAGTTGAATTTTCCTGTTTTTTTCGATTTCGACGTCATTTTTTCGGCCCTAATTGGAAATGAATGGTAATTTTTGGTTATATATCATCGACAGGCTATCACTACTTAAAGATACCGATTGATTTCTTTTAAAAAAGGACTTCAAGTTTTCAAGTTATGCAGCATAATCCAAAATCTAGCATTTTGGTCTCAAGCGCCCTCCAGGGGTGGCGGTGTAAATGAAGAAATAGGCTGATTGTAAGGACATTATTTTATTTTCTAATAACAAATAGTCGTTTTTGTCGGTTGGTTGATCAATGATATCTATTTTATCATTAAAGTTTGCAATCATTTTTTTTCATAAGATACATTTTGGATGAACAATGGATTTTGACATAGACAAAACTTTTATTAGAAAGAACGATACCGATACGAAAACGATTTTATTCAAAAATGTTTGTTAGATCTTCTGCGTTTATAAGATGAATCTGGCTTTTCACTGCAACGCGCTTTTCGGTCGCAGACATTTCTTGGTGAAATCGTTCACCTTGTTCGTTGCTAAATTGACCAAGATTATCCGGAAAAAATCGAATTGGGAATGCAAGAAATGAATCTTGATGGACATGTTGCATCCCATTTCTCCAAGTCGTAATTACTTATAATGACTGCAATAATGGTCAACGATGTAATGATTAATGTTTTACCTTGTAATTCTTCATATATTCAGCAAATTTCTTCGTTTACACCCGGTACCCCTGGAGGGTAGATTTTGGATTATGCTGCATAACTTGAAAACTTGAAGCCCTTTGTGAAAGAAATCAATTGGTATCTTTAAGTAGCGATAGCCAGTCGATAGTGTATAACCAAAGATGATCATTCATTTCCAATTAGTGCCGAAAAAATGACGTCAAAATCGAAAAAAACAGGCAAATTGGGCGGAAAATTCAACATCTGGCGTAAAAAACACGTCATACTCTTTTTAAATTAACAAAACACTATGTATATTTCGAAAGTGCAAACATTCATCTATCCAAAACCGTTGAGTATTTTCAATTCGATTGACTTAAAAAAAAAGATTTTGGGGGTGTTAGAAATCTTTTGAACGTGGTTTCGTGTACTATTTAACCAGATGAACAATCTCTACTAGGTCGCTACAAAAGTATATTCACTTTTTTTTTTTGTCGGACAGTGTAGGTAATTAACCAGAAGAAATAAAGCTGTCATAATTTATAAACTTACTTTCAAGGCCATACCAGTTCTGGTCTTTACAATCAACTCTCTTAACTCATCTCATTATTGCCCGTACATTGTTCCCATTGTGCGCTTCGTTTACCGTGACCACATTTTCCCTCATCTCGTTATTTTATTTCACCTACCTCATTTCAGAGATGTCAAATGAAATTTTCAAAATGTTTCTAATTTGACAAAAAATAGTGATCTTAAAAGGAGGCAAATGTACCGACAAAATTAAGACAACATTAGATATTATAGGCTAATTAAAAACAAAAACCATTACAAGTTTTCTGCATATGCTAATTTATTTGCACTAAGTTGTTAGACATTAATTTACGCCATGCGTTTTATATGTACTTAGTCAAGTAATTAATTTTCAGAAGACTGTAAGCGAGTAAAGTGTCAATTTTTATATTAAAGCAACAACTTTTGTTACATGTAATTCAATACTGAGTTTATATTAACGCGGCAGATGCGCCTCGCACCAATTGATTTCTACCAGCCCCAATGACCCCCGCCCCCACCTTGGGTGCCCCAATACAGTGACATATATTTTAATGTTCTGTTCGCAATGGGATACTATCAAATAGTTGTATATTTACTCTCCTATGCTGATGGCCTGACAAAACTCATCAACCTGACAAGTGTCAGGCTTACTGCGCCTAAATCTTTGCGGCAAAAACGGTTTCACTCCTCCAATAATGTCAACAGTTTTTGTAGTTTTTATGTTACACTCAGTACGTGACTACGACGTTATAAATATTTCGCAACATAGTTTTGGCCCCAGTAATCCAGACAACTGTCGAAGAGCCAAAGAAAAGTGCGATTGTATCTATTTTTCCATCACTGTCTCATCTCACCTATTCGCATATAACATCTTCTTATCGCGGCTCATCTGCTCCCCTGTTGTGCATAGCCCATTTCGTCTCCTCCCCACTCATCTGAGCTGTTCTCTCAGAATCTCATTTCTTTTCGTCACAACACAACTCGTCGCATCTTCACATCCCCGATTGAATGGCTATATTTTTTTATGCCCATTCGGAATTTCGAGATTTATGCTCACAATATACATAGTCTAGGCAAAAAGTGCTCACATCCATTGTATATTAAAAATATGTGCCAATTAATGGCAACAGTCTTATTATGTTAGAGCGGCAACGTCGAAATTTGTATACTTCGCCTTAACCCATAAATGGGCATTGGGGGAAAAAGACAATAAAAATATAGCATTCAACGATATTATATAAATCTGAGCGGATAGCGGTGAGATAATCATGCTGACATATAATAAATTTTACCTATTTTGAAAATAAAATGCTCCAAATTTGCAATACAACATTGATTTGTTTTTGAGAGCTCAAAAGCAGTATGACAAAAAGACCATCAACTTTTCGTACTTGTTGTGGCAGGTTCGGTTTGCTTTCGTTCTCTATTTAGAACACTTGTTTGGAAAAATCCAATTTTTGCTTGATTATTTTCATACATTTTTGTATTTCATACAAAAAAGATATAAACTGTTGAATCAATAAAACTCAACCTAACGAACCCTTCCTTACCAAAATGCCGGAGACCACAGACGTTTACTTAGGTAGAACCTAGGAACTTACGTGTCCAGACACTTCTACTGGAAACTAACAGTAAGAGAGCGGAAGAAAGCAAAAGCACCATTAATAATTAAATTACAATGTGTTCTGTATTTGGTCACAGAATTCCTAGATTTTTTACTTATTGCATAACAACTAGATGTAAAGCCTTTGCCAAGTAGATGGCAATGTTCCTGTAAAATACTTCGGGCCGATAAGGTGATAGTTCCACTGCTAGAAGCTCTAGTAACACAAGAGCCGTTTTCGCCGAGAGGCCATTTCTGTTCAGCCAGCTTGATTGGACAACACTCACTGGTTTGTCATATGCTGACTGATTTTTCAACAACACTTGAAGTACCACTCGCTTATCTAACCTAGAGACAACCTTTCCTCTAACTTTAGAAATCGAAAATAGAGAGAACTTTGTAGGATGTAAGCGCCTGCTCGTAAAGGAGCCTCACTTAAGGTATAAAACCAGCTGAAAACGAAACACAACTGTGGCAACGGAAGCATTGAAATGAAAAGAAGGCAAGGCAAGTAAACCAACGTGTATTGCATGTTGCATGCAATAAACAGCTGTTGCCGCATTCTGCTAAGCTAAGCGGCCGCAACTTGCGTGTAACCCAATTTTCGAAAATTGCGCCCAGCAAACTTTATCTGGCAGCAGTCGCCAAAGATTAAGACGATGTTGGAAACGACGACGATGGCGACGACAGCTGCTTGAAAAATATTTTGCTGCGCATTGCATGGTAAATATGTAGAAGTTACAAAATCAATTTGTTGCATGCCAAAATGAGGCAACAATGACGACAACAGCAGAAAAATCTGCAGCTGCTACAACCTTTCCACTCCAATGCACGCCACTTCATTTGGCTTATTAAGGTATTTATTGTGAAAATATGGAAATGGGCCTAAAGCCACACCTCCGAAGGCGTTTGCACTGTGCACGGAAAATGGGGAAATTGCATGATTGTTACACGTAGCCCGGCACTCGCACCTCGCACTCGCACTCGTCATGAAGTCAAACTGGCACGTCAGCTCGATTACAGCCGCATCTTTTCACACGACATGCTGTGCAACTTTTGTGTAACTTCCTGCCGTAGCATTGTTTGCTGTTAAAAGAAATTGGAGTTACTGCTACGCCCCCGAAACAACCGCCCCCAAATTGTTTGGTGTAACGGACCACGTGCCATTTTGTTTTTGTTCAAATGGAAAACAACTCTGTAACTTTTCAACTTTTTCACTCACACCCCCAAATCCCAGTCAATATTTGTGTTGCACGTCTATTGTAGGTATGTAGCAGATATGAGGCATACAACAAACTGCCAGAAAATATATGAATGTTGTGTGCGCGATGAGTATATTTATTATTTTCTATTTTTTTGTTGTTGTTGTTTATTTTTAAAATGTATCCATAAATTATAACGCAAAAGCGCGTAAGCAACAGCATGGCCGCCCTCCACCAAATTTCCTCACATGCCACTAGCCACTTGCCACATGCTGCCTCACACAGCAATTACCCGTTCGCGCGCTCCAAGAGTTGTAATCAGTTGGTGAATGCGGTCAATGGTTGTGCGCGCGCGAAAATGGAAAACAATTAAAATAACTACAACAACGCAGCATTGTTGGTATGTGGTTAATTTTATGAGCAGCAATTTTCGGTGGTCACCTCGGAAGGTGTTGCCACATGCTGGCGTAAATTATGTTGCGTTCAGAATTGCAATTCATTTGCATGCAACCAGCCACGGCGGATGTGATATGGTTGTTTTTGTTTTTTTGTATTAATAATTGAATAGTTTGATTGTATACAATTATGTTTGACCTAACGCGCTGAGGTGCGCTTGAAGCCGTTACAGTTGATAGCGAGTGCACATATACATACATACAAAAATTTATATATACATATGCATGTATGGAATATATAACTAGAGGAGGCTTCTAAATGTTGCCATAAATCAAAAGGGCATTTCCAAAGCGCTATACAGGCGTGCACTTGCAGAAACTAATTCGCATATATGGAAATAAATAAATGTTAAATATAGATGCGATATAGTAACTTTTCCATTTCCATGATAATGAGGCCTCCTTCAGTCAGAGCAGATATCTCGAAAGCATATCAATCCGTCATGCCGGTATTAGGGCTTAAAATAAACCCACTGAAGACGGTTATCATAAGTTTTTCTAGGAAAAGGAAACTGTCAGAAATGAGAGCAATCGCATTTGCGAAGTCGACGTTGTGAGTAAGGTAAAATACCAGGGGATCGGTATCTAAACCTAACTTTTAGCATACTTATGCATAACAGGAGACATACGTACTACGTGTCCGACGGGAGCCTTGCACTGTCTCACATAATCATAGAATAATAGAACCCTACTCAGTATAGCTAGGGAAGGTCACGGAAAAGGGAAGATTATATCATCCACTGGCTCAGCTCCCCAGGCATGATATCATCAAAGCTACTAGATTCGAGGGAAGATTAACGATTGAACTGGGAAATAAATCAACATAGAGTGGATTTTCATTTGAAAGAAATCTCCAGGTGAGCAAGCTGCACTGGTACACGGACGGCTCAAAGACCCCGGAAAGTATAGGGCCGGTGTCATTTGTCCAAGAACACAGATGCATTTGCCAATGGGTTAGATGCTCAGCATATTCCAGACATAGGTATATGCCATTCTCCTATGTGCAGAAGTTAACTTCAGAAGAAATTATCAAAACGAGAGTATAGTCATTATAAGTGGCAGCCAACCCGCCCTCAAGGCAATATCGTCATATGAGGTAAAATCCTCTCTGGTGCTTGAAGCCGAACCCTTCATGGCGGTAGGAAAACACTCTATTAAGGAAGAGCTTGGAAAGGAAGAAAGCAGACAGAGTGTCTATTGGGGAGTGCACAATACCAGATGCTTCAAAGAGCTTATGAAACTGTCAAAGAACAAATTGAGGATAATAATAGGTTTTCTCACAGGACACTATAGATTGCGGAGCCATCTGCACACGCTCGGAATTTGGTCGACTGAATTGTGGCGCTATTACGGCTAGGCTCTGAAGACCCTGATTCACTTGGTATTCGACTGTGAGGCTATATCGAAAAGAGGAAAAAAAGAGATACCTAGGCTCATACAGCACTGTGACGATACCTGTACGCTCGCGACCACCAGCTGCCATCTTATACTTTCTAGGAGAGCTGTTGACGAGGTACTGTAAGGAACGGAGGGCGCTGTGGGTTTTTTAGGTCGAAATGCAAACTTCTATAATATATCTATCTATCTATCTATGCCCAAAACACAACTCTTTGTACATCAAATTTCTCTAAACCATTAACCTTAGTTGCCTAGCGTTCGTAACTGCTGCAAGACTTTGAGCATCGAGGCAGTTAGAGTTCGATAAGTCCCTTGGGGGTACAATAGAGGATTATGGATAGCGCAGGGGGTGTGAGCATGATACGAAAAACGCCACACATGTACATGAACGGGTCTAAAATAGAAAAAGGAGTTGGAACTACACCCCAGAACCAGAGATCTATAAATCTCGCAAACTAACGGATCCCTGCAATATTTTTCCTGGCCGTGAAGAAGGCGGCTGAGATGATAACAGATTTTCAACCAGCAAGCGGGCGGACTAATACCCACATCGACTGTCACATAATACCTCCCCTAAAACCATAGTACAGTGGAAATAACCTCTCGTCTGTATCCAAAACCTTTCACCTTTATTGGATCACGGGAGATAAAGGTATAAAAGGAAATGAAAGGGCAGACGACGTTGACAAACAGGGTGCATATCTAGCAGACTCAATCAGTGAGGAAGTGCAAGCAACAGCAAGCAGACAGGGTGTGGGATTGCAAAAATTATGTGCAAATTATACGATACTAAGCTCACGAACTTTTTACTTTCTTTGAAAAGAGAGGACTCCAGACTCTTAGCGGGGCATGCCACTAAATTGGATCAGGTAAGGGCTAAAAGTTGCAGGAAATACATGCCACAGGATGAAACGGTGGAACACATTTTATTTTATGCGAATGTGTAGCATTGGACAGGCGACGTTTCAAGATACTGAGCGAAGCACAGCTGCACGATCTGCAGTAGGCTGCCAATAAAGAGTTAACGAGCTTAATTCAGTTCGCCAAGGGGACGGAGATGCTTTTCGACATAGCCACCGTCTCATAAGACGAGGTTTTTCATCGATCGTGCGCTTCTCTGGTAACACAAACGACCTACTTGGCCTATGTGAGGCCTCTCGTTGCGCCAGCAAGCTTAACTGAACTAACATCAGTTGCGAAAAGAAATGATTTTTATGTTGATATTTGGATTAGTTTAAATTTATGTTTTAATGTTTAGCTTTTACGATTGTTTGTGGATCGGAGCAAAAAAAAGTGAGCTGGGGTTGAGAACTCTTCATGAGCTAACAACTGGCTTAACGGTGGGGGGAACTAAGTGGAAACATATTGTCAACAAAGTCTGTCAAAAATTTCAAAATAGGGTTAGCGGTATCAGAATTACGACAGCAGAAAATGTCAAGTTTCAAATCAATCAGCGCATCGATGTGACGCTTCCGAAAATAGCTGTCAGTCAAATAAGATCGGACTACCAAACAATGCATGTAACTGCTCCGGAAGTAATTTAGCTATTCTAAGACTATTCTTATTTTCAATTGACGCTTTTTTTTCAAATGACTATTCTCATTTTCAATTTACACTTTCTCATTTAAATTTTATGTATTCCCATTTAAAATTTACTCTTTTTATTTTCAAATCAGCTATTCTCATTTACAACTGACTATTCTCATTTTTAACAGGCGCTTTAGAATTCACAATTGGAAATGGTGTAGTTTATTCTCACTGTAATACAGATACAGGGCGAATGTTTTTCCATAAAGTTTTATACTAATACAAATTAGAAATGAACATTTTTTTCATCCATTCTTTTTTTTTAATTTTATTAGACACCCGCTAATCAAGTCGGTAGAGTTTCTCAATAAAATTCACATTTTACATATATACAATATGTAATTTTTCCGCGCACAATCAGCGTTACGTCCGTCATTGTTCTCATCACTGCCGCATGTTAAGATTCCCTTTTTTACTACTTTCAAGGGTTCACATGTCCTAACTGCATGTTAACACAGTGACATTACAAGTTCATAATATGCTTAATTTATAAAATGTCAAACAAATTGCGTTGCTCATAAATTCCCAGTGAAGGGAGGAAGTACTGACTGGCCTGCGCAAAACTACCATTGCTCGTAATAATGTTGTATGTGTGTTGTATTGTTGTTGTCGCTTATTTTAAAATCTCTGTTTGTGCGTTTCGTCCCTTATTTGTTATTTTTTTCATTTTCCTCTATCATGTTGTTCGACCGCATTTTAAATGCTTAACTGCTACTGCCTTGCCATTTTACCTATGACCGACCGAGTTACTGGCACTGATTCGGCGAGTATCCTCTATACCTTAATGGACTGATCCCTGTTATCTCAGTGAACGAGTAACGAGTGTGTGTGAGGAGATGCTTATTTAGGAGCTGATACCCCGTTCGTTCTTTACTTTAGAGTTGTTCCTCCATTCATTTAGTCAGTCTGCCAGTAGCGTTGAAAGCGCAAAACAAAACAAAAAAATGTGCCTTTGTCAGTGGGACTATTTTCTTGTTTTGCCTTTTAAGGATTTGTATTTGCCTTTGTGAGAGGAAACAAAGAATACAGCAAGCAAATAGGAGAGGAATGACAATGTTTTAAAATTGGTGAAATAAAGAGCGAAGGTATGCTATAGACGTGCATAGGCCGTAAGTGCACGCGCACTCATAAATACAATGATAATGACATATTTGTGGTCGTGTTTACAGACAGACTTAAAAAGGATTTTTCTTAATATTTTTTTCGCTTTCTGATGAGTTTTTGTGTGTGTGCATGATTTTTGTTTATCTGGTTAAGAAGAAGGTCAACAGCCATTGTCGCAGCGCTATGTAATATGCGAAAAAAAGTATGAAATATAATGAAAAACAGTGGGAGAATGTTATATTTAATTTTCTTATTGCAAAGCTTCGTGCACAACACGGAAGGAAGGAAGCAATCGCTCACTGATTAGCTGACAGATTGACTACGACGACGTGAAGCAGCTGCAACTAACGTCGGCACAGAGACATTGTCTGCCTGCCTGCCTGCCTGCCTGTCTGCCTATGAGGCCACAGCAGCACAAACTCCAGTTGATCAGATACGGTCGTTGCGTACTCTATTATAATAAGATAAAAATCTGGTAGGCACTTCAGAATGTATATATTATTCACATAGCGATTTGTTCTTCCGCTTTTCAACTGTTTTTTTTCGATTACCATTCCCGCTGAGTCTCCGCAACACAAGAAGCAGACACCTATTCATCATAAACTCTATACTACCTTTGTTATTGGCCATTCATCATTGCAAAATAATTAGGTGTAGCAAATTTCAACAACTCGTTGTGCAAAAAAGAAAAACAAAGAAGGCTCATATTATACTACTGATTGCCCGCACCAAAAATCAAAGTAGCCGCTCGAATAAGTGGTAAGTGTTTCAAAGATGGAGAATAGCAGTGATGCGATTCGAGCAGACATTGCTGTGCGCCTGTTAAAACTACCTCGATTTGCAAGTAATGCTTTTGACCTGCGGCAAATTCTACAAAATCGCTAAATCGCCCTCGAAAAAATCTTAAATATTTACGACTAACGATCCACACACTCACCGCTACACAAGCAGTCGCACTGAAAGCAGTCATGGATTTTAGTTGTATAAAAAGTAGCGTGTCCTGGCGCGTAGTCCACGCTAAGTCGCTTTACTCAATCGTTTTTTTCGCTTTTATCTTTTATCTTCTGTTATTTCACTGTTTCTTCTTTGTTTTCTTTTTTTTTTTGTTTTCAGCTGCATTGTATCGCATCTTTTACGCATTACTTGATTTGTGCATACTTTTTTCGGTAATCTTTTGTGCCCCCTAGTTAAAGCCTGTTTTCCATTTAGTCCCGGCCGTCACCATCACCACCGTCACCACCGTCGTCGCCGCCTCTTCTTGCCTCATTCTACATACGTTTTTGTAAATTCTTTTCTTTATTCATTCTATTTGATGTTGCAACGCGTTGTGTCTCGATACGTTTCACTCGATTATGCGATTATGCATGACGCATTTTTATTGCGGCACAACTTGGCTGCTGTTCCCAGTCGTACCTTTTTTCCGCATCGGGAGTGGTGTGTATGTGTTGTATTTTTAGCTGCAGCCTAGGTGATTTTTTGCTTTGTTCTCATAAATGTTCCAATTGTGACGGTTGAGATGGTTGCTTTGGTATACAACCGCCATATTTGAATGCCCACAAAGGTAGATGTAAGTTTACAAATGTATTGTATTTATCTGCATATTACTAGATGTACATATATTACATGTATAGATTTGATTCGGATACGGAGTTTGTACAACCACGTTTAATATTTTTTTAACTAGTGGACAGCAGTAGGATAGTTAGAATTTTGAAAAAGCTGCGGACTTAATGTTAACCTCGAAATTCTGCGTAGAATCTGTATTGCCAGCTACTTTGGGCTGAGTAGGGCATAGAACCAAAACCAAAATCCTGAACGTTTTGGAGAAAGACTTTTGGCGACGGCGAATACCACAGGTGATGTAGTACAGAGCGCTGCATACGCCTGCAATAGCGCTGCCATCCAACACTACCAGTCACCAACTTGATCAGCGGTAAGCGCAACTGGGACGGGAAACGCAACTTCATCTACACCGCAGATCCCCCTGCAACACGCCTGACTTAAGGATTGCTTATGGCAACCAAAGCTTTCGCTTGCTCAGACCCCTACCCTTAGTCATCTCGATCAGCAGCCCTGTCAAATTTACGTCTGCGGATCACCGAACCTACATACATACATTAACTTCAAACAAATAACTGTGACGGGTGCGTGGAGTGATCCGTTAGCCCAGTTAGGGACAAGTATGAGGAGTATATGTGGCTTTGGTTTACCGTAAGGTTCCTTATCATGGTCGATCTCCTGGACGTGGGGATGACGCTTTAAGCTTTGTATGGGGTGTTGAGGAGTCCTCTGAACCGTACGGACGAATTTCTGCATTTCTTTCCTACTTCCTGTGTTTATCCATCTTTCTATTTCCCTCTCCTCCTAAATCCAGGATGTTACGCACAACCGTGCCCATTGGAAGATTTGCAGCCAGAGATACCCGGCTGTATTTTTACGATGCCCTTCTGATACCGGGACACATCGGAAGGTAAAATTGGCCCTGCTTGGGCAGAGTGGGCTGCCATAGTCGACGTTCCTCTTTCCCTCAAAACTCCTTCCGAGTCTCCCGCACTTAACCCACCTGGTAGGTCTCGCCTACAAAACGGCAAACACTTCGGCTTGCGCGAAGCCTATGGTTAAGCCCAACTTCTCTCAAGATGGACTAGAAGTACTACCTCAAAAGCTGTTGGAGGTAGGCAGAGTGCCATCTTGAACCCTTTCGGCAGACTAGTTGGAGATGACATCCTTTCCACCTCGAGCAGAGGGAGCGACTCCCCTATATGTTCGGAAAGTACTGTCGGGAATGCGTGCAGCCATGAGGATCCTCTAACAGGTTCGTGATACCAAGAAAGAGGACTTAACCGAAGAGCAGACGGACTTCGGAAAAGAGCGAATGTGGATCGTAGTTCTTCGAAAGCGAAAACCCTCAAAGAAGGATGGCTCATCCGCAGTAAAGAGGAAAAGCCTTCAACTTATTTAGCAGTCACGAGACTGGGACCGAAAAAATCATTGGCCAACGTGGCGAGAGAAACGCGGATCGTGATTGATCGCTATGCCCATGATCGGGTGATTTCGCAGCAATACTGGGACTTGAACAAGCATATCATTCTGGTAATGCGCTTCATCAACCCCAAAGAAATTCGTGAGCTTTCGATAAAGACTGCTGTCATGCATTTGATGGACTAAGGGTGCGCGAATTGTCACTATCTTGCTGCCGGGGCGCCTCCTATGCACATTAGAAAACATCTTATTGAACTCACGGACGATCTTTTAACGTACACGACACAGCCGCAGGATCCGCTAGCATACAGGCAGGCCATAAATAGCAATAATCGAGAGGGAATAACGAAATATATATTCATCTTAAACAAACTGGCTCAGGCTTGACTGTTTTTTTCTGATAAAGGCGAAAACGCAACCCATGCGACTCAAAATGAGGATAATGTTTTTGGTCCTGTAACGTGCCAGCCAATCACACGCAGTTTTGACCATTGAAACAGGTCGCAAACAGAGTCCAAGCCAGGATTGAAGGTCAGATAGGTTTTGCTATGTGTTTAGTGGATTTGGCAGGGAATTATTTACCATGAGCTGCTCCCCTACGGCCAAGCTCTTAATTTGGACCTGTACTGTCAACAATTGGAACTTCTCAAGGAAGCAATCACCCAAAAGCGGACAACGTAAGGACACACACATTTGGATAGTGACTCGTTAGAAGCTCCGAATGCTTGGTTGGGAGGTTCTTATGCGTCCGCCTTATAGTCAGGAGCTGATACCTGTTCCGGACTTTGGATAATGATTTTGTTGGTGAAAAATTCGCTTCAAGAGAAAAGAGTTTCTATAAGAGTGAGATTATGAAATTACCTTCGAAATGGCAACAAGTTATCAAGTAAAACGATGCATATTTGGCCTAAATCAGATCATATGTTAAATAAAACCTTCAATTTGAAGTAAAAATAATGGCCTTCTTTTTACTAGACCTAATGTACAGAGATACATATGTATACGAATGTACGTAACTCGCTTCATTTCTTCGTAACATGAATATGAAATAAGTGGTTCAAACTGCTTTTAGGCATATACTATATATGTATGTAAACCAGTAGAGTATGTAAATATGTCGATTTGGGATTTTTATGCTCTTCGAAACCACCTGCCGCCCGACGAAACAACCAACTCAGCAATCAACCCGTTAGCAGGCTATTAGTATGCATATTTTTGTGTGTGGTGGGTTTGCTACTCTGTCTTATCCCCGCTCCATTGCCTGTGGCAGCGGCTGTCAGCGTTTAAAAAAATATGAAGATTTTCTTAAAGTATTTTCGCTGGTGCACGTTCGTTTTACTCCCAATGCTCAACTATTTGACAACCCGATTTTTGTGCCTTCGCCAGCCATTGGCCTGCGAGCTGACTTGTGTTGCACATAAATTTTCAATTCGTTACGTTTAATTTGTGCTGCTGTAATGCTTTAATAGAAATGCTATGAATAGAGCAGCAGCAGTAGCAGTCAGCGTTTAGATCACGACTTTCGACTTTCGACGCCCGAGAGTGGGGGATTATTGAGCCGCTACGCCAAAGTATTAAAAATGTATTTAGGTATAATATGGCTGCAAGTGTTCAGCAGGAAAATTTATGTTATGCGAACATTGCCTTTTCCGTTACTTTTTCTTAATCGAAAGACATCAGCGAAATTGAAAATTGAAGCGAAATAAAAATAATCACTCTCCTCACACATTTTTCTATACGTCGTCCAATGAGATTAGACCCTAGACTCTACCTAACTGCTTCCGCGATGACGATAGCGGAATCAGTAGAAGGCAAACTAAACTAAAATCATGTAAAATTTTTCAAATAGAAAACATAACCGATAATCTTTCCGCTTTGCATATCCGTTCTCACTATGCGTCAAATGTACTGCAAATGAAATAAGTAAACGGATGAATCATCATCTTTTTTTCAATTTTTAATATCTTTACGTATATTTTTCTGACTGGGTATGTACAGGGTGGTCCATATAAGTTTTTTCAAATATTAGTTTAAGTTATTGTTTGTGGAACACGATTTCATTCGATTGGCTTCCTCGCCTAGCTGCACAGTAGTGTAGCCTGTTAATTCAGTTTTTCTAGTCCCCCGTGACGTTTTCTCGCTCTACCTCATGAATGGCATGTTCTATAATGATGTCGAGTTTGGGGCCCCAAAGATTGGTTTTCTAGTGGTATGTATGACATATCGCGTCAGAAAATTGTATATCATATATCTGCAGCGCGCATCGTTAACCCATATGGCACTTTCAACAGTATTTTCCACACCCAAATGGATCAATGGTGCCACCTCTCTGAAATCTACACCAAACTCTCACTCTCTGAGGCTGCAAGCCGCCAAAAGTACATCACTCCATTTCCTCAACTCCTACCCACCACATCCTACCTTTCTCATTATCACGCTATAACATTTATGCTTTCTCTTCCCTTTTATTCTTTGCTGTCTGTTTGCATTTCTGGGAAATTTTTAATTTGACGTGTTACTGCTGTTCCGTGATTTCCCGAAAATCCACCAACTGTAACCGACAAACAGCAACAAAAAAAAATGCATTGAGGAGGCTATTGAAAAATGGGCGCGTCTCCGCAGAACTATTCATATTCGTTTAGGCATTTACCGGCCACCAGATCCACCCTCTTTTCGCCTGCCATATGCCGCGCGGCAGTTGGCAGCTGCTGACAACAGCAAGCAGTCCCTTTGTACATACAAATGTGCATACCCTGTCGGAAAAAACTTATAAAGTAATCGAAAGATAAGAACCAGTGCAGTGTATTGAGATCATTGGCAGCTTATCTGAATTTTTTTATTAAAACCACACGGCCTTGTATTTGAAAACCCAAAACGATTGTCGCCTTGGAAGAGAATATTCGAGTCGTTATTGTTGTAAAAAGTGGTAGAAAATTGGGGGACCCGACTGGATGGAATTTATTCGAGCCAGCCGCGGCGGTCACTTGCCTGATCTTATTTATAAAAAATAATGGCAAACCCAAAAACTAGTATTTTGGGAACTTGTTTTAAACTAATTTAATACCAACGCAGCGCGAGCCAGTTTCGTTTTATATATTCTCATTTTCCGTGCCCTTTTGAAATAAATACAATACAATAAAAAATTGTGTACCAGGTTAGAAATATTTACTCTTCTTAGAGAGATATGCTTGGTGACCATTTCCGTTCCCATTTCGGCCACGTCTGTCTTGAGGTTCGACAAGTCGCTTTTGGGACTCCATCTATTGTCAACTTATTTATATATACCAATGCGTTTTTTACCCCGAGGAATCTGCTTGGTCGTGTCTTGTTCATCTGCCATGCAGTTCCCCTCATGACTCAAATAAGGTACAATCTGTTCTGCTTGGCCATCTCCTGTAGAGATAGGCGTCATTCCAGCGCGATGTTTGAGAAAAAGCGTGAAAGAACTCAGAGCTCTGATTGCAGCCTGGCTATGTCTAAAAATAAAGATGTCACTTCCTAGAATTCCGGTTCCGAGCTTCCCCACTGCTTCCATGATAGCTGAGACTTCAGCCTAGAAAACGCTGCAGTGATCTTGTAACCTAATGGAGATTTGCAGGAAAGGATTTCTCCCACCTTACTGACGACTTTGGAGCCGTCTATATAGATGGCAATACTATGCACGCCCTCCCACTTGAAATTCTCGCAATAAAGTTACTTTCAGTCTCCGATGTCGAAGCACAACGATCCGTGCTATTCGGAATAAAGCAAAACTGGTTTAAATACAAGAGTGTCGCTCGGTTTCGGCAGGCCACTGGGATGTTCCGCTTAGCCGGAGAGCAGTCATCGCTGCCATCAATTGTCCTGTCAAATCTAAAGAAACGAGATCTAAAACAGCGTTCAAGATTTGTTGTTGTTGTAACTGCTCTTCACGCCCTATGAAGAAAGGATTCACCCATGGTCGCTGTTGTCAAACTCATCTAGGGGGAGACTCAGGAAAAGTGAGGTTTGGACGGGGTTGGGCCAGAGGGAGAGGGCAGTTAGATGAGTTGGTTAGAGAGGGCATGTGAATAGGTGTTTGGTATCGTGCATAGAATCTTCACATGCTGGACATGTGTTTGTAATGTCAGTGTTCGTTCAGGGTTCTTTATGGATAGCTCTTTGCACTTGGGTGAGTAGCCTTATCTCTTGCTAATGCAGGTCACCATGCGATCACCCCATATAGGAGAATGGGTCTTACGACTGCTGTAAAAATCCACAGACAGATTCGGAGATTAAGGTCCCATTTATTGCCTGTGGCTCTCTTGCAGGTATAGGGGGCTACCGAAGCCTTTTTTCATTACTTTACAGCTAATTTAATTTCCCACAGGGTAGCTATGTACGGAGTATTGTTGCAGCATGCCAAAAATCATTTTAGTCAACGCATTGCGGCCCTAATGGCAGCACAGTGGCAGCACTGACATTTGGCTGCCTGCGCTTCAAGTGGCCTGCCACTCATTTATTCATTCACCGCCGCTTCCATCTATGTAATATTTGGGCTGATGCTGTTGCATGGTAATTGCATTGTTGTTGGTTTAACAATATTATGTGTTTTTTTCTGTGTTTGCGTTTTGCTATCATTGTTGTTGTGCATTTTTGTGGCACTTTAGCGCGATGAGCAATTATTACGACACCACTAATTGTTCGGCATGTTGTGTCATTTTCAAAGCAATGCTATTTCCAACGCGCACCACATAAGCCACACTAATTGCAGTTGCACCAACTGCCATGACAACCACAACAACAACAACAACAACAGCACCACAGTAGCAGTAGCAGTGCAAACGCTAGCAACTACAAAAGCCCCTATTTTACGCAAAACTGCTCGCCTCCCGTTGTCAGTTTGCCGCTTTTGGCCTTTGTCAAGTGAAAATATGCACATACCTACATACAAAACTTGCATTCACAGTTGCAACTCTGCATATTTGATAAATTTTTTTATTTTTTGTTCGTTTGTAGCATATTCTTCTTTACATTCGCTTAAAAATAATTTAAGTACGCGCTGTTGCATGCCTCAATCATGCCGCTGAATATCTAACCGACAAAAATGCAATGCACAAAAAAAAAAGAAAGTGTGAAGCATCACAACATAAAAAATTATATACATACATAAATCCATCGGAGGAGGAAAGCAATCACTTCCACGAGCTGTTTGTTTTATTGTTGGTGTTATGTTTTCATGAAAATATCATTTATTATTAGTTGGTATTTTATCTGAAACTCTTGCCGCATTATTTCTTAAGCCGAGGGGTGCCTAGTTGCTTGGAATTGTCGGCCCGTCCGCTCAACCTGCCTCACAGCGGCGTCCTTTGCAGTTTGCCGACACCTAGCACAAATATTCATATTATTTATATCTCGTAACACAGCCACTTTTATGGGGTGCTGTGCGGTGCGGTGCTGTGTGGTGTTGGGCTGTCAAGTGTGTGTGAAAAGTGTCAGAAATCATAATTAGTCAATTTCGAATTGTACCACATATGTTTTTATTTATGAATCTTTGTATGGATGTTTGTTTGTATGTTTGTATTCACATGCAACACATACAAATGTGTCAGTTCTGTGTCGGCATCTGTTTCGAATATAATAAAAGGCAAACAAATGCATTGATTACATGTAATTATTGCAAAGTAATGATCCGATTTTGAATAATTATTATTTAGCAGTAGAAGCATTTCTAACAACACTTTGAGAAATTCCTATGAAGTTACCAATAGGCCTCTTTAACATATAATATTTATATGAGAATAAACAGGGCACCCGTTCCTTTTGTCGCCTTCTGGTTTTAATTTAACTTTATTCTGGAGAAATTTATACAGAGCAGAGGCACTGAATACTATGAGAAATGTGGTCAATTTATTCTTCTTCTTAATTGGCGCTAGTCAATTTTGACCGATTCCAGCATTGAACGCCCATTGTCCCCTCGCCTAGCTAACTGGTGTCATCTGAAATTTTTTTCTCCCTCTGCTACCACCGCGTTGTATACTTTTTGGGCTGGAGCAATATCGAAGTGAAACTTCTTTGGCTGCGTATCACAAATGGAGAGTAAAATTGTGAAAGGTGATTTCGTTACATTGCTGAGACGAAAGATATAACGTAGAGAAGGAGAGAATGAAAAAGGAAACGACGTATGTACAATACAAATCATTTTTTCTGATCACATACAATGCTATGGTTTGCGGCGTAAAACTGTAGGCCCCTCAATTTGTGTTACAACATTAAAACGCACGCCACAAATTGTAGGAGAAGTTCGGACAAGCATCAAGCTATGATGTAAACGCCAAATTGTTACATTATTATTAATTGGCGCTGTAACCGCCTAGGCAATTTTGACCGATTCCAAGATTTAACGCCAGTAGTTTTCTCTACGAAGACGAGGCCCTTTACTACCACCAGCGTGTACCGCGTGATATAATTTCAGTGCTGGAGCATTTTATCGTGTGTAAAACATGACCTAGCCAGATTCACGATAATCTGTTCTTATTTTTCCCATTGGGGCATAGGGTCTCAATAAAACACTTCCATCTGGTTATGTTTTTTGCAAGTAGCTTGATTTCGTTCCACGTCTTTCCTTCGCTTCGACTTCGTTCTGGACTTCAACTTCTCCTCCACGATATTCCGCGAGCCTTGTGGGTCCCAATCCAAGGCTTAGCGGCAGATTTCATTTGGGTCTTTGCGAATCGTATGCCTAGCTAATTTTAATTCGCTGAACAATCTTTCTTTCCCTGCCAAGCTCATACACCTCATCGTTTCATCATCTGCAGTATTCTCCTGCCCCGAGCTGTCAAGTTTCAAAAATCTTTGGAAGAATCTCTCGACCACTCCAAAGACCATCTCATCCAAGAATGGTGGATTACAAGATTGCGACTTCCTCGGACCGCTAGTTCTCTCTTTGTTGTTTGGACAGCATAACATCCACCTATTTTTCCTTTTTAGAATTTTTTCTTTGCTCTGTCGTTCTCTAGTTATTATTTTCGCTCTAAGCGTAGAAGGCGCAATCTTGTTTACTATTTTTCTTGCATCTCATTCAATGTTGATAGTATCCATGCTTCTCCACTATTCAACAGCACAGGAATGATGAGAGACTTATAAAGCGTGGTTTTGATTTGTCGAGAGAGGGTTTGACTGCTCATTTGCCTACTTAGCCTAATACACCACTTGTCGGCAAAAGAAATTTCCCATTAGATTTCGAGGTTGACGTTATTTTAAACTTTGAAACTAGTTCCAGATAAAAAGGTTATATTCCTTTTTTTGCCAATAGTGATGTGGGAGACGGAGGCGGGTTCGGTGAAAGTCAATGACTTAGCTGTATATAGGCGTTTGTACGTCTAACAGACTGGAAGACTGCTTTAGGTCTATAGCAATATGTTCGATTTAGCTTTTTGTTTTTCGAACTAGAAGCCGGTGCTAGTTTTGCTAACCGTCGTATAATTTAGCTCAAACAAAATCCAGCCCTACAAATTAGTCTTCATTCAGAACATATTTAATAAGTTAAATAAATTATTACTAGATGGGTTTCAATCTAAATAGTTTTGGAATTGCTTTATTTCTAAACTTCATGTAAGAGGGTTGCCACCGGGGTACAGAATTAAATTCAACGCGAGTGAAGGTAATTGGGTAAGTGAAATCCACATCACCATAGAAGCGAAACCGGGATAGCTCTATCACAGCTTTATTTCGCAAAGGTTTTGAAACAAGGTTGCCACCTATTTAAAGGTAAAATAAATTAAATTAATAAGTTGAAGAAAATTTTGCAATATCGGTGTCAAACCAGAAAGTTTAAGGAAGCCTAATTTTAAAAATATATTTGAGGAGTGTTGCCACCTCTTCAAAATTTGAATATAAAATTACGTATTAAGCAATTGCATTATGGGCGTCGAACGAAAGCTGTGTGATTTTAAAAATATTTTACTAAATGGTTACCAAATTAAAAAGGCCAAATTAATGACGAAATTTTGTTTTAGAGAGAATTGCCACCTGTTTGAAAAGCTTAAAACTATTTAGCTAATAAATTAACTAAGATTTTCTAAAATTAGTGTGAAACAGTAGAGCTCATACAAAAACACTTTTAATGAGGGTTGCCATTTGTTAAATATTATTAATTCAATTTAGCCAATAAATAAATTGAGATTTTATAAAATTGGCGTGAAACTCAAGTATTTAAACGAAAATATTTTGAATGGGAGTTGCCACCTGTTTAAAAGGTCAACTAATTTTATTGTTAAGTTAACTGCAATGCTTCTAAACTTTCGGTCGGGTTTAACAGTATGAACACTTTTTGATACTTTTCGGACAAAATTTTGGAAGTTTTTCTATGCAAAATAGCCATAGTCTATTTTTGAATAAGTAAGAATCTAGCCATAAATATTATGGATTTTAAGACAAATTTTTAAAAATAAGAAAACCAAAACTGGATATTGAAATTTCTATTATATGTTTAGAATTTTTGTTCGGTAATTCCGCACCAATTATAAAACGAAGCGAACACTGCCGCACCAGCATATAAATAAAGTGCAGCCATTATTTTATCTATTGATTATTGTTTCCAATAATTGAGACAAGAAAATTTATTTCTTGAACTATTCTGCGAATATTACAGTACAATTTATGAATCAGAAATTCACCCATCAATAAAAAAAAAATCAATACTTTAATATTAATTGAATGTGACAGAAAACTCAACCATCGATCTGTTTGTGTATCAATGGTAGGCACATTTTGCCACATTTGTCAAGTGCAACAATTTGTTGTGTTAACTTTTGTTTATCAACTTTTAATTAACGTTATTTTGCGCTCATATGTATATATTTACGAATTCATTACATAAAATAAATATTATGATACTATTATAGCATCCCAATGATATTATAGTATGTAAATTGATGTGGCAAATTTGCATAAAACGTCAAAGTGAGCGACATTTGTTTGTATTTCTGTATGTGGATAGTTTGCATTTGTATGCAAGTTTATTCTATTCAAATACTACTAGATATGCTCATAAATATGTATTATTTGTAAACGTGTGACATCAGTAAACATTTAATCATTTTGCGCCTTGTTAGCACGCATTTGCAATGACACACACAGACCCTGTTGGGATATTGACGAGCATTGCATTACATTGAATAAAAAATATTATGTTTTATAATAATGGAAAATAAATGCCAGACACTAGCTAAGGCAAATGTTGTGGATACTACTTATGCCTTTTTAATTTCGAATAACTAATACCCTTAAGAAGTAAGTTTTATAAAAATGCATAGTTTTTTTTGAAATTCGAGCGTTGTAGTCGAACTGTCATTTTTAATTTGTGAAAACTAATTGCAGATTCGCAGTTAAGGACCTCAAACCTCTAGCTACTATCTTACATACAATAAAAATTGGCAATAGTTTTGTCCACCTAGTTTTCGCTTTCAGCGCACTGTGAACCTGTTTACCTCCAAACTAAATTTGATAAAAGATGAGCGATTTGGTTCACATATATTACATATCAATTAAAGGTGTTGTGAAACTTCTTCAGAACTAGATAACTTTTCCTACCGGATACTTTCAGACTGTTAGTTATTTTAGTTATTGCGGTTCATTTGCCAAATGTTGGCTTATTATAATATCTTTTTGTTGTGCTTTTTTTTTGTCATTACCGCTTTTATCAGTTTGCTTAGCACAAATATTATTTGCCAACATATTGTATTATTTTAATAACCACAAACATATTTATTTGCATTTGTAATTATTATGTATGCGTTTATTTTTTCTTCATTGAGTTAATTTAGCCATAAACATCAATAACAAAAATTTACATAATTTTGGTTAGCATTATGAGCTGCTTGTAATTTTGTGCAACCAAAATTGGAGCATCTGCACATTTTCGCAAATATACGAGATTGCAATAATGAATGCGTAGGTTTTTGAATGAAAGTTGGTTTTGGCAGTGAATATTCCACTCCGCATACGAGTGCTATTTATTAATGATATGCATGCCCAACTCATAATGGTAGTTTTTTTTATATAATATGTTAAATAACAGAAATTTTCAGAATTATTTTCATTAAAAAAACCTTGAAAACAAAAGTCGGTATCCGGCAGTCCCTCCTCCAAAATATGAAGATATACGTAAGCAGGAGCCATTTGAAAATACATCCAGAAAAGGGGTTTTTATAAATAAACTAGAATGTTTATTTGCATATATAACGCATTTCGGTTTCTGTCAACAAGGAACAAGTGCCAACCACTTAAAAAAGTTAGCTATGAACCTTCTTCCCGATACGAAGCGTTTGTCACACATACTATTTTAATATTCCATACATGTAACTGTGTGTAATTTATTTAAATTTTACTTTTCAAATAGGTGGCAACCCTCTACAAAATATGGGTAAGGAAGTTTCCCCCGCTAAGACGAATGGTTTGACGTCTATATTTTAATATTTCCTACAACTCGTGTATGATTGAATTAATTTAATTTACAAGCAGGTGGCAACCCTCTTCAAAACATAGCTAGCTACTGGCTTTCTCCTTAGTGAAGCGAACCGGTTGATACTAATATTTTAATATTTTATATACTTGTGTTTAATTTAATACAATTTGACGTTTTAAATAGATGGCAACCCTCATCAAAATATAGCTAGCCATTAGTATTCTCCTACGCGAAGCCGGCCGTTTGACATTGAAATTGTAATATTCCATGTAACCTGTGTATAATTCAATTACTTCCGACTTTTCAATCAGGTGGCAACCCTAAGAAAATAAGCTATAAACCCTTTTTCCGAGACGAACCGCCTAACGCACATATTTGAATATTTCATATAACTCGTGTATATTTTAACCATTCCACCAACCAAATATATAAGTACCTACATACAAAATCGGTCGAGCCGTTTCGGAGGAGTTCGACCACAAATACCGTGACACGAGAGTTTTAAAAAGTATACATAAGTAGTTTTAAAAAATATTTTTTCAAAAAAATCACCGGAGATGATAAAACAGTTCAAGTTAAGGATTTCGATAACAGCAATGTTAAATATCGGGTGTTTTTTTACAGGTTTGTTTTTCGAATAGAGATAAAACTGGCATTTTGTGGTCAAATCTGGCAACTCTAATGTCATTTATGTTCAGTTTGGTTTGCCATTTCATCATGAACAGGTTGACAAAAGAACAACGCTTGCAATTCGTGCAAATTTATTTCGAAAATAATGGTTCAGTTCGCGAAGTTTACCGCGAGCTCCGTCAATTTTATGGTCGACATAATCGTCCATCAGAGCAATTAATTCGGTTAACCATGGATCGTTTTCGCACTACGTTTACTCTATGTGATAATACGCATCCGCAGAGACGTCGAACAGAGCGCACCGAAGAAACAATTGCCGCTGTAGAGCAAAGTGTTGAAGAGGACCCGAATGAATCGATTCGCCACCGTGCACAGCAATTGGAGCTTTGTCCATCAACTTTATGGAAGATTTTGCGCAAAGATCTTGGCTTGCGACCTTACAAGATCCAGCTTGTGCAAGAATTAAAGCCGCGAGACCATGCAATGCGTCGTGATTTTGGTGTATGGGCCGAAAATGAGATTGATCTCGATGCTGATTTTCATCGCAAAATTTTGTTCAGTGATGAGGCTCATTTTTGGTTGAATGGCTACGTCAACAAGCAAAATTGCCGCATTTGGAGTGAAGAGAATCCACATGAGACCCTTGAAACGCCATTACATCCACAAAAACTGACTGTTTGGTGTGCTCTATGGGCTGGTGGAGTCATTGGGCCATACTTCTTCCGCAATAATGCTGGAGAGGCAGTTACCGTTAATGGAGACCGGTATAGAGCCATGATAACCGACTATTTTGTTCCCGAATTGGATGGCATGGATGTGGATGAGTTGTGGTTCCAACAAGACGGCGCTATATGCCACACAGCGCACGTCACAATCGATTTATTGAAGGAAACATTCGATGAGCGCATAATTTCGCGGAATGGACCTGTAAATTGGCCACCAAGATCGTGTGATTTGACACCATTGGATTATTTTCTTTGGGGATATGTGAAGTCGCTCGTCTACGCCAACAAACCAGAAACGTTAGGGGAATTGGAAGCCAACATTCGTGGCGTTATTGCCGACATACGGCCCCATATGCTCGAAAAAGTGGTTGAAAATTGGACCTGTAGAATTGGCTTTATTCGAGCCAGCCGCGGCGGCCACATGCCCGAAATCATATTTAAACATTAATGGCATAAAATTATCCTTCCAATAAAGCCAAATTGATGGACTTTAAAACGATTTTCTTGTGTTTTATTTCAATTCGAAGTTCTATACCCCTAAAAAAACACCCGATACAATACAACAACTAGACTCACTTCACAAATCTTGCAATTCAATAAGACCAAGAGGCAGAAATGTCAGGAGTACAAACAGCTGATCCGGCGTTATAAAAACAACTTTGAGGGTGGCAAATACATCATCGTAGTGATGGTTCTACACATGGGATGTTTCCGGGATTGCCAGGCTACGGGAGACTCTCTCAGGATCCTCTAACCTGAACGGTTTCTTGACGGTTCCTAGACCTCAACAGGGAAAGATAAAGGAAAGTGGGTATTTCCTTTCGGAAGAAAAGGTTAAATGAGCAATCCCAAGCTTGAAACAGGGATCGGACGGGATAATACCTGCGCAATTGATTAAGACACTGGAAATGGCTGCGAAATTACACCCAACTATATCACGGCCGTTTTTATTCCTAAAGCCGAAAAGACCTCACATATTAATGCAAAGGACTTTAGGCTAATCAGTCTATCCTCCTTTGCTCTTATGACAGTTGGAAGGATTGGTACCGTCGATAGTCGACTACAGTCTAATGACCAACATGTCTACCGCAAAGGCTAATCTACTAGCAAATCTACTGTGACTGCACTTCATAGCTTGGTCGGCTATATTGATTAATATCGTACTGCCAGAGGTCATAACTAGCACCGTTTTGGCTGTAGGGGTGGATAACTTGCTGGTGAAGTTTATCGGTCAACTATTCTGCTGTAGAATGGTAAAAGCGAGGCTGGGAGCGAACGAATTCTCGAGGCGTGTACCGAAGGGAACGCCCCAAGGAGTTGTTATAACCCCACTGCTGTGGAACTTAACGGTAAATACGCATCTGCGGATCCGGGAGGCGCATAACTTCCGCTAACACTATGCGAGCTGATGCAGCGAACTCTTCGGGATGTATCCAAATAAGAAGTTCCCCCGCTGTTAATTTAGGGTCAACTCAAATAAGCTGGAACTCGTTCTCTTTACGAGAAAGCATAAAATATCTGCGGCAACTCAACAGGAACTAAACAGCGTCCGGTGTCAAATTTTTAGGCGTTATTTTAGAAAAGAAGTTGAACTGGAAAGAAAATATAGTTCAATCTTATGAGCCTACCTATAAGAGAGCCCTGGCAGGAAATAGTGTCTTAATCTCCCGATCTGCCGCCTGCTTTCGCTTTTCAGCCAACTCAAGTGCTATACCATAATTCTGAAGCAAGAATGTGTTAAAAAAAATATATTTTTGTGATTAGAAAATCGTGCGCCTCTGAAGCGTTTGATTATATTTTCGTCTGTTGCCATATGGCTACCTTTCTAAAGTAAATCGATAGAACTATGATGTAATTTTACATAACATAAAAGAAGAGCAGGTCATTTATAGAAACTTGACTAAAAAATGTTATTTTGAAAGAGAAAAAGGAATACAGGCTTCAGGTTACTATAACTCACACTTCGTTTTCATTTTTTTTTTTTGTTTTTTTTTTTTGGTTTTTTTTGGTCTTTTTTTTTTGGTTTCAAATGCATAGGCGTCATGTTTCACGTTAAAGTGAATGCAAAACACACGCACACATCTTATTTTACCAGCTACGATCTTCTTCGCTCAGCGGGAAATGACAAGTGTTTGTATCCGAAGAGAAGTAGTTAGTTGTCTTTGGAAGGCGGCATAAACCTGATGTTTTCTCCAGATGCGTTTCCCTAACAGAATTCCGTGTGTTCACCCAAATCGATGCTTGTTGCGTCCAACGTTGCATGCAAAGGCAACATCAATCGTTAGGATGGCAAATTCTGGTACTCAATACATTTTTGAATTTAGATGTCAATTTTAATTGACAACTTCCTACTACTACTACTACTACTACTACTACTACTACTGATTCACCGAAACCAATGACACTCAATTAGCGATTGAACTGGTAGCGGAAGAAAATTTTCGTACGCTAATTTGTGGCATGTTAATGATTACATAAACAAACAAACAAAAATTAACTGCACGAATAATTGCATTTCTAGTTGTGTTCACGGCACTTAACCCTCCATTACTAACCTTAGGGTCGAATCGACCCAGACACGCAAACTTTTTAAATTAACAAAAAATAAAGAATATTTTTTAACGCAAGATATATGTGTAATCTAAATTTGTACATATTTAAACGTTTATAAACAATAAGAATAAGAAACATGTAAAATATTATGCATAAAAAATTGTTTTAAAAAATAGCCTGGGTCGATTAGACCCATAGTTAGCAATAGTGTAATAAATTAAATTAGTGTAATAAATTAAGTAAAATGAATTAGTCATTCCAATTTTTCTTTTTAACATTTTACTTTTATATTTCAGGTTTCAAATGCACTTTATTTGAAGTCAATATCTTTAAAACTTATCATTTTATGCGGAATCTGGCTGGATAACTTTTTTTTTCTCTTTTTTAGCTATGTTGTAATGAATACAAACTTAATTTCAATTTAAATATATAAATAAATTTTTTAACACATCCTTTTATAAATTTAACAATAAAATACTACAATATACTAAAAGACGTATACGTTTTAGCAATTTATAAGTTTAAACGATTTTAATAGATAATACAAATGAGGGTCGAAAAGACCCATGGTTAGTAACCATGCGACATGATTTGAGGTTAGTAATGCAGGGTTAACAAAAAAACAAAACGTTGTGATTACGAATGCATTTTTGTGGTCATAAAACTTTGCTAAAATAAACAAACTGCCGCAGTGCACAAGATGGTGTCGAGTGAAAGGCTTATAAAGTGTGCTAATGAGAGTTGAGTGAATTTTGTTCGAAAACCGATTTCCATGAGTATTTTTTTAATATAAAAAAAAACAGCAACAGAAATGAGCAACAAGTAATTGGAGCAAAAATAGAATAAAATTGGTTTATGAAAGCGTTGCGATAAAACGAAATGTGAATTAAGCGAAGCGAGCAAACTAACAGGAAGTGATTGACGATTGGAAATTAAAGGCAAACTGCAAAGCTTAAATAAATTTTTTTTCATATTTATTTCTAGCACATACCTATCTATACAGCTTTCCCATTTGGACTTAACGTGTTGAAATGGATTTGTGGTATGCAGCAGGTATATACAGCCCCGGTCAACTAATTAGCAACGATGTCCTGGCGATCAGTTCTTCCCAGTCAGTTGTACAATTTGCAATGAATAAATTCACCTCATAAAGGATTCAATTATTGAAAATGTGTGTACATTAATTGAAATCTCACAATTTTTTATTTACTTCCGTTAGTTCGGAGGATTTTCACATTTTCTTAAAAAACAATCGATCACATAATTAGCAACGTAAGATTTTATTTGATTTTATGTGCATTCATTGTTGTATATTGCATTTCATAGAAAAATACAACAAATTTGTTATATTCTAGCGTATTTTAGAGTTTGAAAATAATGGGTAAAAATAAATCCTGCAACGAAACTATGAGGGACATAATAGTCAAATTACGCAGACAGAAAATCGTATGGTGAAATCGCGAAAACTCGAAACATTTCAAAAAGGATGGCTTTCAACGCTGTACATAGTGGAAATAGAATCGTCAAAAAAGTTTCACGAAAGCAAAGATCCCGAAGAACGTCGACCCGGGAAGGCAAACTCATAGTGCGTGAATCTAAAAAAATTCACCCAAATAATAATTGGACTATCAAAGAATGGAAAATAGTGGTTTTTTTCGATGAAACAAAAATAAATCGACTATCACCCGATGGAAAATCTTACGTTTGGGCGTCCCCCATTGAAAGCTTCTGACCCGAAATATACCTGACCTATGCTTAACACGGGGGCGGTAACATTATGGTCTGGCGTGCTATGCCATGGCGAGGAGTTGGGGCTCTTACAAAAATTGAATGCCGTATACTATGATAAAATTGTTAGACTGGCCTTCATGTAGCCCTGATCTGAACCCCATGAGAGAATCTCTGGTAGCTCTTAAGGAAAAAATTTCGATTGCACAAAATAGAAAATTTCGCCGATCTAATGGCAAAGGTCCAGATGGAGTGGGAAGCCATTCCTACCTCTGTGTGCGAGAAGTTAATCTAGTCAATACCCCGTAGGTGTAAAGGAAACTGTGGTTCGAAATAAGGGGTTTGCAAGAAAATATGGATTTCACTTTAATGAAAAAAACATTTTTTTTTGTGTTTGGAACAATCGTATGTAGTTGCAATATATGTACTTGAATATTGCAAAAAACATTTTTTTTAAATAAAAAAAACGAAGCTTTGTGAATTATATGACCGAGAGGTTAGGACTTGTTTTTGTGTAATTATTATTAAAAAAAAACGCAACGTATTGTAAGTATCTTTAAAAATCATGTTGTATCGAAGAAACATTACTCTTAGCGAATTATGTACCACGAAATAATTAACGGGTTAGGGAGATGTTTGGAGTTTTTAATAAAAAAAATTTCGATATCATTGCGTTGTTAATTATTTGGCTGGAACTGTAGGTATGTATGTAGGTGGCGACTCTCTGCAATTGCAGCAATACAAATTTTTATATTGACGAATTTCCATTCAAATAACGGACTACGGCAATCATCAATTGCACAATATCGTACCTAGCAGGCGGCACCTCCACTCAGCTACATTTATTGCTTGGCAAATAAATCAATGCAATGGGACAGCATGCGGCATTTTGGTTGCCACGACTACAGTAAATAGTTTAATAGGCAACAGCAATGAAAGAGGGAAAATAATGGAAAAAATGGGAAAACTAAAAACAAAAAACACAAATGCCACCTATTGCTATGTGGCAAACAACGTCAGCTCAACAGCTCAACTCTTTGCGTCAAGCAAATTTGTTTATCGAGCACAGTGTTTTTTGGAGGAGGAGACAATTGAAATTTGCTGTCGAATAAATGCAACACATATGCAGCATTTGCTGTTGGCTGTTGGCTGTTGGCTGTTGCTTTTGATGCTGCTGTTGCATTTGTTGCATGGATGGCTGCACTCCCAAAAAAAAAAAAACACATTCGGGCAGCACTCACACACACCCGTTCATATTTGCTCCACAACTGGATCTGTAGGAATAATGTTTGCTTGCATGAGTACTCGTACTTTTCAAATTTGTTTACCTTTCACAACTGCCAACATATCTACACACACACACACGCACACGCACACTTTCATAGAATGGTCTTCTTTACAACCGGCTGTACCAGCCGTGTAGCACCTAGCCAAACATAGAAATATTTTTACATGCTTACTTTGGGAAGACAAACTTTTTAGTTCCTTTTCGGTTATTTGCAGATGAGACAAGTGAACGGACAGACAGGCAGCAAAAATTTGTTGTTATGGTAGAGAGGGGAACGGTGCGTGCTGGTTGCAACAACAATATCAGCAGTTGAGTTCTGTCAGCTTTACTGTTTACACTTTTGTGGGTACTTAAAGCAAATCATGCATTAAAATTTTTTAAACTTGTTTGTCAAATTGTATTCCATCTCTGCCACTTTCGGTTTGTGTTTTTGCTATGGTTTCCATTGAAAAAATTTTTATATCCGTACATGCCGCAGGTATTTGCTTCAATAGTTCTGTTTGCTGAATGAATGCACAGAGATATTTTGGAAATTGAATACACGAATGTGTACAGTGCCTCGCAATATTTGCCATAAGTTGCTTATCATCCTGCTACATGTTTTCCAAATGGTTTTTACTCATAATTTGTTTCAAATTTTTTACAAAAATCTATAGAGGACTGGCGGTCCTCGGAAGGCGCAATCTTGTATTCCATCCTTCTTAGATCTTCTGGGTATGCAGTTACAGTTGGCCGACTATACTCAATCCCAACTCTTACGTCCACATTCGTTCACTCTGTGCCAAGTGGCGCCTTGGGTCACGGCTGAAGGGAGCTTTAGCAGGGCCACTCCGACATACTCGGTTTAAGGGCCCTCTAAAGTTAGCAGCGTCTGTTCACCAGTAGGAGCGGCTGCAAGCGGGCGTCTGACTTGGATGGAGCAGCGGCTAGCTTTAAAAATGTGTCTCAATAATAAAAAATGCCAGTATTTGCTTTTGCGCTGCGTTTGAGACCCGTCACGCAAATAACAAAAGCGAATGATAAATTTCAACACGACTTGCATGAGATCTACCTTTTTGGACGACAACACGCAATGTCTTAAGTACTATGATTTGGGGTATGCACCTGGAGTATCCGTACTCTTAATGGGGAAGGTGTCTCTGCCCGGCTGGTTGATGTTCTCGTAAGAGTAAGGGCCAACTACAACGGGATCAGCCTCCTTAACACTTCATACAAGATTCTATAGAGCGTAGTGTGCGAAAGACCAAAGCAAATCGTCAACGAAATCATTGGACCTTATCAGTGTGGCTTTAGACCTGGCAAATCCACCATCGACTATATATTCACGATACGCCAAATATCGGAAAAGACCCATGGTAAGAAGATCGACGCGCACCATATATTTGTCAGCTTTAAATCAGTTTTCGATAGCACGAGAAGAAGCTGTATATTTGCCGCGATGTCTTAATTTGGCATCCCTGCAAAACTAATATGGTTATGCAAAAAGACGCTGAGCAACACCACCAGCTCAGTGGGAATTGAGAAGGACTTTTCCGAGCCATTTGATGCCAAACGAACTTTCAGACAGGGGGACCCTCTGTCGTATGACTTCTTTAACATTATGTTGGAACATATGATTCAAGCTGCAGAATTAAACCGGTCAGACACCAGACTGAGTAGGTAAATGAGCAGTAAAGCCCACTCTCGTCGAATAACTTCCCCATCATGCCCGCCTGACGCAGAAGTATGGATGCTGTCAACATCAGATAAGATGGCCCTTGGAGTGATCGAGAGAAAGATTTTCCGAAAGACTTTTGGAACTTTACGTCTTTGCGATGGTGACTACCGCAGACGATGGACTGACGATGAGCTGTATGAGCTTTACCGCGACATAAACATAGTCCAGCGAATTAAAAAACAGTGGCTACATTGGCCAGCTATGTTTTACGTATAGAGAAAAATGCTCCAGCCTTGAAAGTATTCAACGTGGTACCCACTGGTGGTGACAGAAAAAGAGAAGGCCTCCTCTACCTTTGAAAGATCAGATAGAGAAGGAATTGGCTTCACTTGGTGTCTCTCGCTGGCGCCGGTTAGCAAAGCCGAGGAGCGACTGCACAAAATGATCGTTTTTTATCTCCTGTTTCATTTTCGAAAATCTGTAACAACTTCAAACTGAAAAACAGTTTATGTGGTAAAACGAAAACAAAGTAGTGTATAGAGGTTGAGAGAAGCAAGGGAGTGGTGTGTGAAATCGAAGCAGTGTTAGTTTTGAAACTCACAAACTGCTATTGACTGTAGCAGAACGGATACAAATAGAAAGACTGAAAGATAATAAGAAGAAAAAGGACGAGAACGCACAAAACCAAATATTGCAACATTCACAGTTGGCTCCAAAGGGGCCATCAAAATCGGATCTGACGTCTTCTATTACAAACTGTTACTAAGAAAAGCTTACAGAGCTGACTGCAAGCATACAACAAGTCCGTCCAGAAGAAGGCCAGAGCAACTTCTAACAACAGCTAGACTAATCAGCTTTTCAAACCGAACGCTAAGTGGCTCATTCATTTCTTTGAGGGTATGGGGAACTTAGTTACTCTCTCGCTGGAAGAACTGTGAACTGTCAAGGATGACAAGTGAGTCCTCATTCGATTTGTCATGCTGCAAATTTAAGCATCGTGAGGACACTATGATGGCCAACTTCGATAACAAAATATAGAATGCTACCTAACGCCTGTCTCCGCAATGAGTTCATTCATCTGAATGTATCCATACATCAATATTTATATTTGCCATAACTTTGTGTGTGTTCTTTATGTTTTTTTTCCACGCTCAGAATGCAGTAAGTGTTAATACCCTGACTGCAACCTTATTTGTTGATATTTTTTTTTTCGTTTGCTCAAACAATCTGTCTGCACTTATCTTGACTTAGAGTAAAGATTTTTAAGACTCTGCAGTTGTTTTATGGCCTTCGTTAGTAAATTTTTGGTAAATATTTCATATATGTATATAGAATATATGTTTGCTTGTAAGGGCATTTTAAGCTTTACACCGTTCTTAGTTTTGTTTTTCAAACGAGTTTTTTTTATTTAATAGTTTAATTTTAACATTTTTCCTGAACTTATGTTTGTTCGACTATATACTAAACAAATAGAGAATATGCTTTGAAAGTAAACCTACATGTAAATAAATTTGAACTTTCTGACTCTTCCTACGAAGGTATTCGCTTTATGCTCACTTAACAAAACTGAATAATATGTTTCCAAAATTTACTTTAAATCAGCGTACACAACTTTCGTAGGGGCAATACCGAAAGGGAAGTTAAACAATAAATGACAAAAAGAGGTTTTTGGTACATAGCTTTTGCATTAAAAGATATTTCTCAGATATGTAAAGAAAATAATGAAAATTTTGTGGATTTCAAATTTTGTGGGGTTCTCAGGTTTCAGGTCTGTTCGGCATTTGAATTCGGTTTGAAAAGTCAAACGATGCAATTCCAACTATACTCAGTTTAATTTTATAATATTTTTCAAATAACGGGTCTTGCAATAGGAACGCACAAAAGTTTTTTTTTTTAATAAAACAAAAACGGTTTGGGATATGAATTAAATTCTTTATGCCTGTGAAAGTACATTCGATGCCATTATGTATGGAACTCGATTTCTTTTGCATGGGCACGACGGGCACGTTTGCAGAAGTCCAGACGCTGAACCCAATTTTCGGCGGGGTTCAAGCATAAATCGGCCGATACTGCTGCAATTTCACGTTCGATATTCGTACGAAGTTCATCAATCGTCGCTGGCTTGTTGGCGTAGACCATAGACTTGACGTAGCCCCACAGGAAATAGTCTAACGGCGTCAAATCGCACGACCGAGGCGGCCAATTGACTGGGCCATTTCGTGAGATAACACGTTCGCCAGACTTGGTTTTCAATAAATCGATTGTGACATTCGCTGTGTGGCTTGTGGCGCCGTCCTGTTGGAACCACATATTGTCCAATTCCATATCATCCAATTCGGGCCAAAAATATTCGTGTATTATTGAGCGGTAGCGATTCAAATTCAAAGTAACGTTCCGGTCTTGATCATCACGGAAGAAGTACGGCCCAATGACGCGGCCGGCGCATAGACCGCACCAAACCGTAAGTTTTTCGGGGTGCAATGTTGACTCATGGAGTACGTGTGGATTGCTGCCTGTCCAATAGCGCATATTTTGCTTATTGACGAAGCCATTCAGCCAGAAATGACGACGACCATAAATTGAACGTAGCGCGCTTAAAGTTGAGGCCATTGACTCCGAATTTCGGTAGTAAATTTTAATAATTTCGTCTCGTTGTTGGATCGTATATCTTTCCATGATGAAATGGCAAACCTTACTGAAGATAAATGTCAAAAGAGCGGGGAAAATATGGCGTCGTTTGCTGTCACTATTGGTCTACTTTTGTAACGTCCCTATTGAAACCCCCTTTATTCACAAGAGCTTGAAAGGATACAAAAAACTACGAATAAATCCCATGAACAAACCAATTTATGTTCGAATATTATTTCTGATGCATGGCAATATGCGACTTTTCGACACATACTGCGCATGCGCTGAAAAAAGAATCAAGAACAGGTAATAGGTCGATCTCATTTCGATCGTTTCGGTTTTAGTTATCTAATTAGCTTTTAAACAGAAATTTAGTGATACAGATTTATAACGGTAATCGCATACTGATTTGGGCAATAATGACTTATAAATCGTCCCAATATTATGAGCATTAAAATAGAAAATATTTGGATGACAAACAACATACATACATATTTAGGTTTAATTTGACAATTACTTTTCATTCCGACTACTCAAAGGCAAAACTTTTCAAACCGAAAAAAATTGTCTGAATGGAAAAATCTAGTACACCTACAATACCATAAAAATTTGATCAATATCGAAGTACAGAACAGGCCCGATTGTTTACATTAGTGCTACCAAACTTTATTTTTGTTTTCTTACAAATATTAATTATGTTCCTGTACTCCATGAACTAGCGGGATTTTACACGAACTAACAGGAAGTTAATGGCAAAATGTTTCCGTACCTTAAAACTATGTTGATGATAAAAGTTTTAGTAGAGTTTTGTAGAGAATGAAGTTGTAAGAATTTACCTGGTTTTTTTTTTGGTAAAATTATGTAAAGTGCTAAGCGATCAGCTGTTGAAGAAAATGTCTATTTTTGGGCATTTGAACAAAATAAAATTTAATATTTAATAAAATGGATTGCCTTTTATTATTTCGCTATTTATTTTTAATTTCAAAGAAAAGTGTTTGACGTTTTTACAGGAAAAATGTTTTTTGTGTTCCCGTACTTTTTGGTTCCCCTTTTACTCCCACTCCAGAGAATAATTTTGCTACTTGGCATTTTTATAGAATTTTAAAGCAAAAAGTACTCGAGCAGAGCTATTAGTTTTGTTGAAATTTCGAATGACGCACAGTAACTAGGGATTATGGTAGGCAGAAGTAAATTTGTTTAACCCTCGAATTTCGCCAAGCAAACTCTGTATATTAAATTGCGGCAAATTTCCTTAACTTTTTAGTTTTAGTAAATTACCATTACACGAGATGTGGGCGCGGTTTTTGCCCGATTTCTATAATTTTCGAAATCGTACTTATTGGGTTGAAATCACAAGTGTGTGCCACCAAATTTCGCAGAGGTTGGTCGGGAAGTTGAGTTCAAATGAGTTCAAATATTAAATATTTCTGAGAAAGATCAGAGTTTAATTAGAATCTGATGTGTGCCAATTGGTTTCTGGTTTGGTGAAATTGGGCGATAAGAAGAAATTTAAATTGGCGATGTTAGTGAATCTTATTGAATTTACCGTTGTTGAAAATGGCGCACCGCCGAGACCGGGTTTTCTTCAAAATAAATTTGACAAGAGATCACGAAAAATTGTTCCAATATAAATACATCAATTTCTTATTTGAATTTTAAGGAACTCTTTGATTGCTGACAGAGCGCGGCATACATGTTTTCTTTTTTCGTTGTTGTGAGATGTAAGTAGAATTCAATAATGATAGAATACAAGATTGCGCATCCGCGGACCGTTAGTTCAATCTTTGTCGATTAGACAGCATCCACCCATTCGCTGACGAAGTAACAGCATTTTACACAAACAAAGCTCATTCAACTTTTTAATCATTAAAAGGCACAGCCACAGATAAAGCACGAATACCTACTGCTAAAAAATCAAAGCAGCTAAATTGACAACACACTACTCCCTAACATATTTAGGCGTGCTATGTATTGTATAAATATATAGGTATATGTAGGTATGTATGTACATATATGTATATGAAAATTGTTTGTGTATTAAAGAGCACACTTTTCATTTCTATGTATGTAGTGGCTCACAAAATATTGGTCCGGAAACAAATTTTTTTTCTTGCGAAGATTTTGGATATGCAATTTTTCAATTACACTCATACATTTACTCAGATTTAAAAAAAAAAAAATGCTTCAAAAGCAGACGAGAATTTGTAAATTAGGGTAGTCCGAAAACAAGTAAAGTAGGAATTATAAGGCTTTAACCACGTAGGATGGTTCTATATCGAAAAAAAAACAGTACCAATATTTTTGTTTTAAATCAAAAAATATTTAGAGGTCGCTCGAAGCGCTCAATATTTTTTATGGTAGTGTTTTAAATGGGGAAAAACAATTATTGATGTAAATGGTTTTGAATCTTTGGAAATCAAAAATTTTCAGTCGGCAAAATCTGTTTCCCATTATCTATATAACCATTTTTGAATTTAACATTTTTATTTGGGTACCTGCTTTGCATTTCTTTTTTTTTTTGTGTGTTTGGAGAGAATCAAATTGTTCCATCTATTCCTATTCCTCTATTTATCAATCTATTCCTCTTCAGGGGACTTCTAAGAATAATTCTTACTTGTACCGCCAAATATTTTTTTGCTATTAACTATCAATTTTCGCATTTCTTGTGGGGTTATTTTATAGGGACAAAATAATTAATATCACAATTGTTAAATCAGCAATTGGACAGATATTCTCTTTCAAGTGCGCTATAAAACAGGAAAGTTTACTTATTCGAAAATTTTCTAAAATAGCACCAAATCCAAATTGTTTTTTAAACCATTTTTGAAGTTAACGTTTTGGGTACATTTCTTTTTTTGTTTTTTTTTTTTGGAGAAAATTAAATTTTGCTGTTAGCAAAATCTATTTCTCTTCAGGGGAATTCTAAGGATAATACCCAGTTGTTTATGTAACCATTGCTTTTTACTCTTAACTATCCATTTTTAGGTTTCTTTGGGTGGGTTTTGGAGACCTATATAAAATAATTGATATTAAAAAAGTTGTTAAAAAAATAATTGGGGTTTATTCCTCAAAGTCTGCTATAGGGAAAAAGACTTTACAAAAATATTGATTTTCAAAGTTTCTATATCATTTCTACGAAAAATGTTTTTTTCTCCATGTAAAGTACTTAATACACTTTGCACCTGCGTCTTAATATTTTATGTTTAAAAAGAAAAAAAAAAACAATAAAAAAAGTGGTAATTTTGTGGTTATAGGACATTCGTTGACGGTGAGCACGCAAAAATTCCGGCTTTAATTTTTTCCCATGCATTTTTGGACCACCCTAATTTACTTATATCTAGAAATGGCGTATACGATTGTTGATATATTTGTTGATAAATATAGCAGTTCGAACAGGAGTAAAACTAGTGAACTGTTTACATACCAATTAATTTAGCAAGTTTTCTGCATTCGAAATCCTTTTGTTTACACACAGCCAACCGAAACGAGACGAGTGGAAGTGATAGCAATAAACTATAGCTGCATTTTTTTTTTTTGTTGTTCGATGAAAAAATGCTCGAACACACTTTTTTACTTAAATTGTATGATACTAAAAATTTAGCTTAATGTTTTAGGTTCTTGCTACTTTCGCAGTTGATTTTTTTTTAGAACTATTGTAGTATTTGACAAATAATTTTTTTTAGTACGCTTTCACTATTTAATTACACTTTTTTCTATGATTGGTTTGCACTCACTTTTTGACACTTTTGCTGCAAGCTTTTATTTTATTATTATTACTCTTTTTATTTATTAACTCGCAATTCGTAGTTCTGGTTCCTCTTTTACAAGATTTACTACAACCAAAACCCTTTTTGTTCGCTCGCTCAATTCAATAATTTATTCTCGCACGCAAATGTTGCATGTTTCAATACAATTTGCATGCCATAAATATTTTTTAGCCTTTGTTACCGTACACGCAGTGTGACGTGCGCTAATTGAATTTTTCTCAACTAAATTTTGTAAATAATTACAAGCATGTTTTACAATTTTAGGGGGTTTCTCGTTATTGTTTTAAATTTTGAATGAATGTTATAAGTAGTTTTGTGTGGCGCGACTCACACACACACACACACACAACACACTTGGTTGAAAGTAATTAAAACTATGGCGGTGACGTATAGGCCAAAGTAAAAATTGAATTACACGTCAGCATGCCACTCGGTGACGCCAAAGTGGCAAGGTAGTAATAAGGAAAATTTCAATTTACTGTTGTTTGTTTGTTTTTTGCATTTTATTTTAATGCAGCCAGTTTGCACTCAATTAAATTTAATTATCATAACGCAATGGTAGCAGCAAGATACGTAGGCTATGGCGGCATTTTTTCAACATTTTTTTAAATTTTCTATTAAGTGCTTGAGGCTCATTGACTTTACATATAACTAGTATGTGCATATGTAATGCCTTGTATGACTTCATGCAACTCGATTGCGCCAACTTTTGCTTTCGCCGCGTCGTTACTTATGTACATTAGTAGTGCCAATTTTATCACATATACTTAATGCCAATGTTGCAACACTTTATGCCGCATAAGATAAGTAACACGCATGCAACGTTTGGCGCATATTTGAATTGCAGTTTGCCAAGTAAAAGCAAATGAGAGTGTTTTTTTTTTGTAAAGGGTGTTATTTTTAGATACTCCATTTTACAATGGCCACAATTGGGGGATGCTATCGTGCGCCAAGTTTATTTTAAGGTAGACATAATCTTTCATCCAATTGATTTATGCGACTAAATGATCGGGGCTGTCATTGGATGTTAGTCTGAACTTTCGGACAATCTACGAAAAATCTGTCACCGAATCCATCGTAATTCGAATACTATGAATGTATTCGTTCGGAAATAAGAATTCCTACTCAGCGTGTTATTTTCGAAAAATCTCCGAAAATTGAGCTCCGATGAATTGAGGACTGAATAATACGCATCCGCAGGGATTTCGTACCAAACTGCGCTTGTAGCGCGTTGTATTAAAGATGGCCCACTTTGAATATAAAATCATTGAGTGGAATTGAAAATAAAATCATTTTTTTAATAAAGTAAATTTTCAGTTCGAAATTATGTAATCTCATTATTTTATTTCAATTTAAAGTTTAACAACTCTAAAAACCGGGGACATAACTATTATAAGAGGAAAGAGTAAAACTGAAGCCATAATTATTATAAAAAAGTACAAAATTGTCGAGTAATCTATAACTATTATTCGAAGATTTATATTATAAAAGTCTTCTCATAATAATTATCAACAAGACAATTATTTTTAAGTCTTCAAAGACTTTTATTTTGAGACTTATATTATTAAAGTCTTTTCTTAATAATAGTGAGTGAGAAATAATTTTTTAAATCTTGGATGACGGGACCTTTTTAGAATCATTTCTGGACTACTTCGAAATGATTTCGGGAACAGTACGCCACTATTTGAGGACTAAACCAGATTAGGATCAGTTCAGGCGTAGTCATAAACTGTGGCTGTCCTGTTTTAATTTTGAGATCTTTCTATTATTTCGAATTTTCTGCCCTAGTCCAGAAGTGATCCCGAACTGGTACCGTATTAATGTCGAAGTGGTTACGAAAGAGCTTCGTCTTTAACGACTTTAAAAAACCGTTCCTTAAAAATAATTATTATGCCAAGACTTTTATAATATAAGTCTCAAAATAATAGTTATTCTTGAGTGAAAAAATTGTTCGCACTCATAATTATTATTAATAGTTATCGATAACTTAACAAATTTATTTGACTCATAATTATTATCAAAATACTTTTATAATTCTTATAAAAATTGGCACGATTTTTTTTTTAATTTAACGATCAAATAATTACTATTCTGATTATCTGCTAAAAACAACACCCTTTAGTATTAGCTTTAGCTAAAAACTAATTTGTGGTTGGTCGCTTGTTTTTGTTTTTTTTTTTTAACCCGATGCGCAAAATGTGCTTTGGAGGTTTCCACTGGCGTCAATAAAAGGTAGAGGTTTGTTTAATTCATTCGAAGTGGTAGTGGTAATTGTTATGGTGGTGAGAAAAGAGAAAATAGATAATGTGCAAAGATATACCTGTAAACTTTAAATTTAGGGAGAAATACAGCAAATCGAGCATTCGATTTGAAAGGAAACAAATTAACTGCTGAATTTGCAAGGTAATTTTGAGTAAATTTTAATATATATGTATTTCTTGTATATGTTTAGTATATGTATGCATGTACCTACATGATAAGGGAGGTGCCTATATATTTTAGAAAAGTATCTATATTCTAGACAGAAATTTAAAGACTATTAGTTAGGTTAGGACTAGAATTAGATATTACACATTCATCTGTTCTGGCGCCATTAGCACCTTGAAGGATACTTTCTTTTTTTTTTTGGTGATTCAGTGTCTTTGTGCTATTAACGAATTTGCAGTTATTCAGGTGTGTTTATGCGCAGCTTACTTAGTACTCATTGGAGACAACGAGCGCCATGCCTAAAATGAGAGCTTTAACTCAGACTCAAAATTTCAACTGAAGAAGTGAGCGTACACTCAACTGTTTACTCTGAAAATTGTGCTTTAGTTTGAACTTTGCTTATGGATGAGGCCTAATAGCACGATTCCACCTCCCTATCATTCAAATATCTACATATAAGGGGGTCTGATATAAAATAAGGACTTAACACTTGTCGAGCTAATATGAGGACAATTTCTAGTGTATCCCTATGAGGGGAAAAGTTAGACTTATTTGCGGAAACTATCACGGTTTCAGTTTCAAACGGAACGTTCGATTACTGTTTAACTGTCAAACTAAATATTGACAGCCTACTTTATTGCTCCTTCTGCTTTCATTAAAAAAAAATTTATATACTGAAGTGGTCTGGAAGCCCAGAATTGAGTTCCCACCAAAAAATACATCGTCCAACTACGAGTATACCTGCTCTTCGATTATGAGAGACATCTCAGTGGCATCCCGATGTGCTTTAAAATCGATTTCTGAAAGTATTTGTATAACAAGAATTGTGGAAGTTGTGGAAAGTGGAGTTCGAGCATTCTCATCTATAAAGGCTATTTCTCATGAAACCCTACCCTCTCTTGTGACATTTCACACTTTACGTATGTGTTTAGAGTTGCAAGTTTTATTCAACGAATGGATGTTTATAAAAAAAAACCCCCACCGCTTTGTTAGATTTTTTCACTGCATTTTTGCATAAATTAAATTCCTTTTAGGCGCATATGCACTTTAAGGTTTTACATGCAATTATCTTTAAATGGAGGGAACGTAACGAGTAAACACGGTGACACAAAAGGTATCAAGCTAAAACTTTTTCATTTGACGATTAAAATATGTGATTTTCATCAAAAAAAAACTTCGCACAAAACTCATTTGCTGTTCGGTATCGGTGTAAAACTGTAGGTCCGTAAATTTTTGTTGTTACAACCAGAAGACACGTTTTAGGGGTACAGGGGTTACACAACAGCCCCCAATGCGGTATCATAATGGGCCACGAGCCTTATGCATGGCGTCAAATGCTGTCAGTTGAATGATAACAGTTAACATTTTAAGACATTCCAATTTGACAAAAAATGCAACTTGTTGGCATTTCGTGTCATATTTCCTCATCAAATATTCGACCTAATGAAAACCAAGCCAAAGTGCGTCTCACTAGGGACAGCCGTCTAACCTAGACTCGCGTAATTACGAAATTCAATGTATCTCAAAATATACAGCTCTATAGTAAATCTCGGGGAATTTTTCTTCCTTTTCGATGTTAAAGTTGTTGGAGAAGGGAACAAATTCCCTGGGAGTTTCCATTCAGTATAGGGCTGATAGAGAGCTGTATGGTGGCACAAGTCAAACAATTGTTTGTGTTCTTGATGAGAGAACTATGACTGAGCTCCTAGAGTATTTCATTTTGATCTTCTTTTTTACCGACAGGGTAAAAATATTGGAACGAAAAATTCCACCAAAAATGACACAACGCCGATACCGGTTTGTCCTCAACCAAAATTTGACAAGGAATGAAGGGAAATCGTTCCAATTTACATCAACCCCTGACAACTTTCTGCGGAATTATCCGCGAGCATAAGATTCCCGGAAAAATCGAAAATTTAACCCCGGAACTTTCGAAAATTTTCAGATCATGGAAAAATTAATGCCGTTAACAAATAAGAAAATCTATGATTAATTTTGGAGCCGGACGATTGAGAGTTTTGTGTCACCTTGTAGCATTTTTGCCAGGTTTTTACCTTGCAATTATTGTGGTGGTGGTGGTGGTGGTCGTGGTTGTTATTGTTGTGGTTGGCTGTTGTTGTGTGTTTTGTAATTAATTGAATTTAAATGAAACAGATTTTTTTTTTGTTATGTGAAACATAATGCCCATAGTTATGTATAAAGGTACAAACACATTCAGCAATACAGTTAATAACATTGTGTATGTGTGTGTGCAAGGAATGCACTTTTTATAGTGTTGACAATTTTTTTTTTGTTTTTTTTTAACAACAAATAACCAATGTAGCGCTCGTTTTTAAACAATCTTTTACGTGTAGCAATATAATTTTTATTTCATTTTTTTCGATACCTCATTTACATATTTTCCAGCCCTTCTTACTCCTGTCCGCTTTGCTTTGATTTTACTTTTATTTTCGTGTTTTTTTTTTTTGTATTGTAACGACGCTGCCGTCATACAAAAATAATATATCCTTTACGCATTGCGCTTCATCTGTCTGTCTGTCTGGCTGTTAGTCCTTTTGTTTGTATGTCTGTATGCCTGTATGTATGCTTGCTGTGGCAATGTATGTATGTGTAGCTGCAACATGCGGCGAGCGTTGCACCATTGCTAGCGCTTACTTAAATCCTTTACTCCTGCCAGCGAAAAAATTTTGGGTTAGCATAAAAGGGGTGGCCAACCGTCAAAAATGCTGCCTTCCAACCCTAAAGGCTCAGTCGTGCTTTGCCTGTCTGTCGCTATAACGAATGTGTGTGTGTGAATATGCATGGGCTTGTTTGTGTACTTGCGGCATGCAGCATGCGGCTGCTACCACGATGCACGGAAAGTTGATCCTTGTTAATTTTCGGTGATTATTTTGATTTCTACAATTTTTTAGAGTTGTATCGTTTTTTGCTTCATTTTTCTTTTGTGTATTTTTCGTTACTTATTTTAAAAACCAAGCTTTATACTTAATCTCCCTCACTCTCACCTCTATTATGACGTCGCTTACTTTTGCACTACTTGCATTTGACTCTTATGCAATTTTTGCGTTAAATTCGATAGCACTTTGGAATTTACAAATTTTCCGCAACTCAATAATTCTTATTTACTTTTAAAATCGGAAAATTCTCGTAGCACTACTCTGTATTTTGCAAACGGCCAAAAAACTGCAAGCGTTTTCTCCTTCAAAAATGATTACTTTAATTGTATGAGCGTTTGTGTGGTTTAAGTATTGGTCACGCGATAAGCGCATCAAATGGCGTTGCACAACAAAATAACGCGCGCGCGGATCAACGACTAACTGACTGACGCGACATGTAATTACGCACTCCAAGTGGCAAGTGAAAGCCTGCAATGCAATGGTTAAAAAAAAACCAACACAGAGCTACTACTCCAATGGTCAAAAGGATGCGACGCGTTTATTGCTGCCCGAAGTCAGCGCACCACTGTTTGTTTGCATGCGTATCTATAGGTTTGTATGTATGGGTGGGTGTGTGTGCACCAACTGTCGTTTGCACTAATTAGTGCAATATTGCAACATAAAACGTTGCACTCGCTTCCAACTCACGCGTTTAACCAACCCGCTCTCACTCACCGCCGTCACACTCAAATCGCTTTACTTATTTGTAGGAGTATTAATTTGCGTTTGCAGCGAATTTTTGCACTGCCATCTCACACGCACATGCACACGCCCGCGTTCTTCTTCACTCATGCAAATTAAATGCACACTTTTAATTAATTAATCTTGTTCGACAACGCGTCTGGCCGAGTGTAGGTAGGTAGGTAAGTAGGCACTCGAAATCGCCGCGGCAGCTTAAATAATTTTACAATTTTCCTGTCTGCCGTTATAAAACAAACTTAAGTGCGCGCCAAAATATACCGATTCGATTTACAGTACAATCGCGCGCCGCATCTAAATCAATACATAAAAAGCCAACGCGCGTTCTCACAAAGTTAAATGCGCTTAGTCCCTTCGAACACTGCACTTATTTATTTATGTATGTATGTTGGTATTTTTTTTTTCAAATTCACTGCACCAGCAACTAATTCTTGCACTGCTTATTGTTGTTGCTGTTCAACTGTTGTTGTTATTATTTACAATTTAAGTATTGTAAAATAAATTAATTTATACACGTTTATTTCCGTTTCATATATTTAAATTTTTCCTTTTTTTCCCCCGACCCAACTCGTGTTCGTTAATTCGCTTCGCGTTTATTCGTTCACGTTTTTCTCATCCGTATCAAACATCCATACGAGCGCTCTGTTTGTAAACAACTGAATCGTTGTTGGCTGGATGGCATCGCTAGCCTTTAGTCACCGTCAGGCAGTAGTCATCCCTGCACCGGTTTTGGTGCTGCTTTGGCTGGTAAGTGGTGAGTTTCATGCTTTTGTGCGCATGTGTGCGTATTTGTTTAAAATTTCCTTAATGTTTATGTGTCTGTGCTTGTGTGTACGTGTACAATGTTTGTTGCTACAGCTACAGTTGGTGAAATGTTATCCAGACTTTGTTTACATCTGCATTTGAGTCTTTGATGTTTGACTTCCTTCGTTTGTTTTCGGTCAGTCGCTGCAGGTTATGAATTTTTTGTTATTTTTGTTTTGTAGCATAGCAGCATGTTGCTGGCAGCTTTGTTGCGGAAGCATTTGCATCTATGTACATTCCGTTTGTACGTTTTTTATATGCCTACAGTAGGTCGGGTAGGTAGTCCACCTGAAAGAATACTACCAATCATTTGAGCGATCATCTGAGCATCATTGCTAATAGAAATCACCATCAGGCCGTAGAGAAAATTACTTTCCCACAGTTTCTTAGAAACAACATGGCGAACCTGATATATGTAAATTTTTGTTTACTGTGTGATTTTACATCTTCCTCTAACATATTAATATGTCACATAATTTGTCCTTATTTTACATATGTGCATTTCCCTCTGCCTAGATGCAAATACTAATCAGGAATGTGACTTGATGTAAAAAATCCCATGTGATGTAAATGGAATCAAGCCTGATGTGAAAATCCTACATGAAGAAACTACGACTTTTTCATAATACATATGTACATACATATATGCGAATTTATTACATAGTAACATTATTCAAATATGTACAATGCTCAAATAAATTAATTTATATTAAAGAAAATAAATAATTGGGTGATTCACAAGGTGTCATAATGTGTCATAAATCATAAAGTCATACAATTTTAGATTTTAAATGATATGTTTTTGGAATGTATTGCAACAAGTAATTTAAACTAAGCAATTTTGCATTTTTTAAATTTTATGACTTTATGACTTATGCCACATTATGACACCTTGTGAATCACCCAAATGTAATACATAAAATTTAAGAATATCATATTAAAAAAATATTACTTTAAAGGAATGCAGTCCGGTAATACACACAATTAAGAGCCCTTCCATTTGAAGACATTACCCATTCCATTTGGGCCATGCTTTTTTTCCCCATGAAACTCGAATATGTTGTTTCTTGGTCAAAATGATCAGGCACGTATCGTTTTTTTACCGAAAAAAAATTGTTTTAGACATTTAACGGCGATTTTAATTTCACTGAGAAAATCGTATTTTTTCGTTAAATTTTTTTTTTATAATTCAATTTGCAAACAGTTCGTAATTAGTTGAACATTCAAATGCGAATGGAAAAAAATCCAAATCATGCCCAACAATTTTTTTTCGGAAAAATTAAAAAATACACTTTTTTTTAAATTTAATTTCTCGACAAGTTTGTTTTTTTTTTTTGTTTCTTTATTTCTCATTTATTTTTTTGGGCTTCAATATGTATTTTGGCTAAGCGGATGTTAGGCAAAACTTTTTGTTTAAGAAAAACAAGTTTTTCTTTAAACTAGTGTTTTTTCCTTGTAATAATGGCGCTCAATTGAATTAATTTAAAAATATCACTAAATTCTAAGTAAGATTGTAACCAAATAGCTATGTATTTGAATCCGTCCGTGAAGTTGCCGTTAAATCTGCGGTTATAGTTCGCAGTTCCTTTTTTTTTGGACCATCCGGTGGGGATTCAGCTCGACAGACTTCTTAATACCTGCTGGCTGCCTTGAAGTTGGAAAACGTCAAAATAAAATAATAAGCCATTGTTGGAAGTGGAGGATAAGAATTTATACTTTATACTACTGTCAAATATTTGGAGTTTGTTCAGAGTCTGTTTCTCCCATCGTGAGTTTTCACCCCGAACGACGTAGGGCACATCCTCCGATTTGGACCATCGTAACTACAATCGTATTTTGAATTATTTTATATTTAGAAAAAAATTGTTTTTGATTTTTTTATATGAAATCAGAGGGATACATTAAGTGTATACATGTGGTAAAAAGATAGGGATTTAGACTTGCCGGAAAATGATCGCAAAAGAGTATGGGACAAATCCCACTTTCGATATCTTTATCTTGCATGAACGTTCCCCGTTTGTTCGAAGAGACTAATTGCACCCGTTTACACCCCAACCAGTACCGATATAGACAAGACATCTTTATATCCCAAGGTAGATTGTTATTGCAAATGAGCGAAATCATATAATAACCACGTCTACATAACGGTGTTCTGTGAAAATCAAAACAATGTGATATTTCAGTAACCAGTAAGGATAATTTGCTTAAATTTGATACGTGTGTAAATTGGAAAAATTGCGTAGCCCTCCCAGTTTCTAAGCAAAATTTAAATTTCCCAAACTACTTTACGGAAATTTATAAAAGTCAAGCAAAACGTTATATTTATTTAGGGTTAAAGACAAATCGCTTAAATTTTATTGTATATGAAGTATGCAACTGCACTAACCAGGGACCGTAAAGGTTAAAAAAACTTTTTACTTGTTATTTGTTTGTTTTTATTTTTTGCTCAGAAAATAAAACTTTATTTGTGCTAAAATTTAAACTTATTTATAGTTTTGGCATGTTGCATATGTGAAAACAATTCCACTTTCATAAGGAAAAGATCGAGTTATTGGAAAAGGGAATCATGCAAGTGGAATTTTCATACAGGATATATCTGAGTGTATTTTAGGAAGGTATTCAAATTTGGTACTGCTATTTATGTTATCAACATTGTACTGGCAAAGAGAAGTGGCAACTAATGAAGAAGCGGACATAGCGCTTCCCAATCAAATTGAAATTATCATATTCGCATTTAAATTAAAGTACTGATATGTGGCATTTTATCAATTTTATAAAAACAAAAACGAAGTTAAAGTATTTTTACATACTGGCTTCTGATATATGTATACATTTTTGTGAACATTTTAATTTTATATTTCTTATTACTTTAGATCATTGCCATTCCTATTTTGAAATTTGGCTGTTAACTTATTATTAAATATTTTATACATCTCTCATTTTACATCTAACGATTAAGGTAACCTAACTCTACGCTATGATTAAACTGCAAATGATACAAAAAGAATTTATATATATATTGGATTTTGAATGGAGCACGCGGTGCCGTAGCTGTACGTTAACAATTCTTCCTTTTTTAAAAGCTTTCGACCCTCGGCAAGCAATGTCAAATTAATTTGCAATGGAAAAAAACTTTTTTCAAAACTCATTTTCCGTTCGGAGTCGGCGTAAAATTGTAGACCCCTCAAGTGGTGATACAGCATTCTAAGAGAAATTCCGCCTAACATCAAGCTTTATGGTGTAAGCGTCAAATTATTACTATTATTATCAACTTTTTGATAATCTGCATCATTTGAGATAAATCCCTTGACATTTCAAGTCACTACGCCTGCCACTTAATCTACCAAACCAAATGAGTAATTTTTATTTTAAACGCAACAACAGATACCGGTTTAACTACCAACATATATGTATAACATAATATGTTGCTGCAACATGTTGTAAAAGACAAAAATTCACCACAGTGCCTGTAAAGTAAAATTTCCATTTATGTTTTTATGTTGCAACTAGGCACTAACGCACACTCGCATGCTAATTTACATACATACAAAACACAAATAACTCAAATGCTAACAACTGCAAAGTAGTATAACAACAACAAAATCGAATGAAAAACAAGAGCCAAAAGCAACAACATTCAACATCAGCATCAATGGACGACAACAGAAGCGTGCAGCATGCAACCACAGCACATCAGTCGCTGGTGCAACATAGCCAACAGCATTTTGCCACACATGCTACAAACATGCATATGGAATTTTGTAGAGATCATAGAAAGGGGTCGTCGTCGCCGGTTGGGCGGGTGAGCTACATAGAATCTGCATAGTAGTAGTAGTACACTCGAACTTCACTGCTGGTTAACTGGGGCTATTATGGTTTGTTAGCCGGTCAGTTGGTTGGTTAGTTGAACGTTCGTCTGGTTAGTTGGTTGATTGGTTGCGGCCACCTTTGCACACCAGCAATTGCACACAGCTGTTTCCGAGCCAATTGATGTCGATGGTTTGTGTGTGTGTGTGTGTGTGTATGAGCTCGCTTGTGAAGTACCTCCATATGTTGAACGTTTGCTGCTGCTGCTGCTGCTGCCTTGGGTCGGGCGGCTGGCTACTAGTCGACTAGTCGGCTACCCTAGCAGGCAGGCAGTCACGCTATCCATCAGCTGGACCACAAATGTGCATTCACAAAAGCAAAGCGAAAGGAACAAATAAAAATGTGGCTTAAAACAAAACAACGTAAAGAAAAAAAAAACAAAACAAAACAGGTAGCAATCAATTTCATTCGGGCATTTGATGGCCCCTATGACCACTGAGCTGCTTGTGTTGCTGCTGGTGCTTTTTTTTCTTTCTCTATCTCTGTACTTTTTGTTATGTGCTTTTGATTTGCTTAGTTATATCTATAGGGAATTCTCTTTTTTCTACATGCGCACACAAACATTCGAACATTGTACATCGGTAGAATGCAAGCATGCTTACTTCTTCCTCAACACTCGCAGAGGATACATAGGATATGAGCGTAGAAATTTTGGTTGTTGCGAACAAAAATAAAAACAAAAACAAAAGACGTACACACAGAAGAACGCCTGAAGCCGTGGTAGTAGTTATCTTATTAACATTGGACAGGTTTTTGCTTTTGTCTTGTCATATTCCCAGGCGGTATGCAGCATTCGGCGCTAGACACTCGGCGCTTGGCCGGTCTTTATGACCTTAAAATTGCTCTGCCTTTGGGCCATGGTCAGGTTTTGTTTGCTTGTTGCCAGTTTTCTTCATTTCGCTACGCTATCGCCCTAGCTGCTTGTGAATTAAACAGGTAAGTTGTTACACATATGCTATATACATATGTACATAGTTGTTGGTATGTAATAACAAAGTCCATAATAGCAAACAGCGACTTGTTGTGAACACACGTACACATTCCTCACGTTAGTAGCAACCACATATGTACATATATGCTACTTCCATTTTAGGTCAGAAAAAACTCGAACAAATCAAGATCGGCAGCATTGTCGGCATTCACACCTTTGATGTTTGATGACCGCCTTTCTTCTGCCTGCTGCTACATCCAGCAATTGGCGGCTTTAAGCATCTCGTTTTAGCTCGGCAGGAATACATAAAATTCCGTCCCAGGTAAAGGAGGGTGAATAAACTGATTATATGTATGCATGTATATTTTCTTCATTTCAACTTAAGTTTTTTTTCCAAATAGTACTTTGATTAAGAAGGCAAAATGTATTTTTTATTCACTATACTTAAAATGAATATCCAATTATACGAGCTATCGATCAGACGAATATCCATTTAAACTAATGATTATTTCTTGGTTTTAGTTATGCTTGATTCTTCCGACAAAGTATACTATGATATGTTAGTGAAGGAATTTCCGCCATCCCTTGTAAAATTTAGTGTCGGATTATTCGAATTTTCCCTGTTACGAAGGACCTTGATGTTATGGATCTATTACGTTTTGGACTTTCACTTTCACTTAAATGCAACGTGATCGAAGTTACAGCAAAGCTGGTGAGCTGTTGTATCCGTTTTCAAAACAATCGGTTCTATGAACAAGTTGTACCCCCTTGGAAACGAGTGGGACCACCTTTGCCACTCCGATTTCCGTATCAAGGATTTAAAGGTGGAGATTCGGAGGTTGATTGACATGAATAAACGGGGCAAGTGGGAGAAGCATCTGAGGGCATGTAACCTAACTACGGGGTTGGGTAAGCTCTGGTCGACCGTAAAGTCCTTGTCTAACCCGGTGAAGTGCAATGACCGAGTAGAGATTTCATTTGGTGATTGCGCTTCATCGAACCCGCAGATATGGGTAAGGCCTATTGAGTCGTCAGTTACCTTCATCAGTGGGGAGGTTAAGAAAGCCATCAGAAAGACGAGATCTCCAAAGACCATTGATCCTGACGGATTAAACGCGCAGGTGCTTAAAAGTTTTGGACTGGAGTGGCTTACCTCATCATTTCAGGTGTGTGGAAGGTCGGGTGGATTATACCACAGCTGAAACTAGAAAAACCGGCGGATAAGGGTAACTTCCATCGGCCTATCTCTCTTCTTTCACCATTGTTAAAAAATCTGGAGGCTCGTCTGTCAAAACGCTGCACTTCGGACTGTAACCTTCATCAGGAGACATGTTTGCTCCCAGTTAAGGAACACCCAAACAGGAACTTGCAAAATGCCGAGCTGCCTCCCAGGCACGTCAGGGAGATCTCCGTGAACTTAACGGCGAGATCCAGTCCTTCACCAGTCAACCGCTGGATCTAATGGCGTACAGACATTCACCATGAGTCAATCACTACCTTCATGAACTCTCGCCCTGTAAATGATGTTATTGGAGTCAAACCGTCACCTATAGCAGACGAAGAACTTCAGCTGCCTCAGGAGTCACGCGTCACTCTGGCTTAATTATGGTCTGGATACTGTAGTAGACTCAACTCCCCTTAGATTAGTTTGAGGATAACGACCATGGATAAGTTGATCTAGCAGGGTGTAGCTAGCCATACACAAACAACAACAACAGCATGTTGTACCATTTTGTGTGGATAACCAAGATGCGACCGAGAGTTTTAGGTTAGCAATAAGAATTTTATAAAAAGGTTAACAAATCACCAATAATGTTTTGATCCAAAAGGCGGTATAACCTCTGTGAAATAATAGGTTTCGAGCTAGTTCTTTAGGATGCTTCTGGAGTTTTTGGAGATATATGTATTTGGCACTTTGCATTAACTTCATCGCTAACCATTGATAATAGATAATAGTCAAAGTACACGAAGACTGAAACGAGTTCATATATTAGATTTACCAGATAAATAGTATAAAAGATCCTAACATAAATTAGCATACACATACTTATAATGGTTAGTCTCAGTGGAGACTAAACCATTCCTGTTAAGTACCTAGGTTAAGATTACAAAATTATACCATTAGCTTATTGTCGTGAAGATAGATTGCAAATAAAAGTATACAAAAAAAAAAAAAAAAAAAAAAAAAATCTTCAGTTTTTAATTTGTTTCTTAAAAAATGGATTTTTAATTCATATAATAAATAATAGACGCTTTGGTTCAAGTCGGGATTGCGTGGGAGATAGTCGAGCTCATTGGAACTACATTCCCTAATGGCAGTTTGAGCAATACCGATGTGAGGACCGCTATATACTAAATTAATATTCTTTAAAGTTATCGAATTTATCCAGGCTAAATATAATTTGCAAACTTGTAACTGAGCCAATACTTGGTCGGGGTGCGGTTCACCATTAATTTACAAATGAAATTACCAGACCTATTTCTTCACGATAGAATACAAAGCGGGAGCTTGCCCGTACATATTATCCAAATGCCCCTTGATGTAACATTGGGGATAGGTAACAAAAAGTCTTGTAATTTATTAACTTTCAAGATTGGGATCTCCAATAAATATAAACCAGAAACTTTTTGACCTTACTGTATAAGTGGTATTCATTTTTCTATCCTAAAACAACACCATCCGTTCCTAATATTAGAATAACGTATTTAAGGTAAAAACATGGAGGACGCTACTTTGAATCTTCTCCCACCTAGATCTTTATCGCCTAGGACAATGTGATTTCTGATAATTAAGTTCGTTCATATGTACTACGTACATATCTACGTATATCTTCTCTTATCAGTAGCAACTGAAAAAGATGCGCTCTTACGCTTGCTCTTATCAGTAGCATATAATTGTATTGTATATTTTATTGCTTAATGTCGAGTAAAAACACCGCTGTAAATATGTCCATCCATATGTAAAGTAAGGCATACAAATGTATGTACATGTGTAGTAAACGACTTTAGCGATGTCATCAACATCATACCAACCACTCATGACCAGTGTTGCCGTATGGTTGACATTCTGGGTATGCTGTTACAGTTGAGCGACTACACGCAATCCCGACTCCTACCTCCTCGTTCTCTGGGCAACGCCGGCAAGTACTGGCATTCTCTTCGGTGGATTCTTCAACATCTCGCTGATTTGTCCCCACGCCTCAAAAGAGACGATGTGATTAAGGACCAGTTCTATGAGCATCTAGAAATCATCTTCGAAGGCTATCGATGAAGATACCTGCGCCAACGGACTGAGACTGATCGACTTTGCCGGGGCGCGAAACATGGTAGTCTGTAGTACCAGATGCAATAGATGGGTGGCATGTTTTCAGTGTATTAGACGTACGTATACTCCAAAGGCCGAATATCGACTCGGACCATTATTTTGTCGCAGCCAAGGTGCGCATACGTCTCAGCGTTACAAAAAACGTGCGTCTAAATATTCAAGAAAAGTTCGACGTCGGAATGCTGTAGTCACAAAAGACAGCTACTAACATCACACTACTCGGCTTCACACCTGCTCACTAATAACACTTCGCAGAAAACCAAAATTCGCGAGCATTGGGAGCAAATTTCTCTTTCACTATGTATCGCGCTGAGGAAGTCATTGACTTTCAGCAACCCCAAAAAGTGACTGGTACAATGAGGAATGCCGCGCCGCTACGGAAAGTAAAGATGCTGCCTACAGGACCACTCAGCGATCGGGCGCAACGCGAGCTGTATGGGAACGCTACCGGGAGTTGAGAAAGAACGAAAGTGATACGTATTGTACGCATAAAGAAGAGAGAAGCCGAAATACGTGAGTGCGATGAGCTTGAGTTGGTAGCCGACAAGAAAAGCGTCCGAAAATTTTACCAAAACGGTGCGGCGGCATACTTAAAACATGGGCAAAGTCCTATAATAACAAGAACGGCGACCTGTTGACTGGGGGTCAAAGGCACACTCAAATTGTGAAGAAAACATTTCCCGACTTTGCTAAACGGTGACATCGAAACAGTCACCAGAGAAGATGAAGACTGGACTTCCAATTCACTGATGACAGCATTAACATCACGTCACCCGACTTCAACGAAGTTCGAATAGCAATATCGCGGCTACAAATCCGTGTGATCTGCTCAATCCACAAGAAGGGTAATCCGGTGCGCCAACTACCGCGGGATCAACCCGCTTAACTTTTCGCATAAGGCTCTAGCGAGCACATTGTGCGAAAGACTGAACACAACAGTCAACGAAATGATTGGACATTATCTGTGTGGCTTTAGAGACTTAGTAAGTCTATAGTAAGTATTGTTAGACGTTTGGGTTTCAATGAGGCAATCCCTTTTTCAGTTGGGTTTGCCATTTCATAATGAACAGACTTACTTCGGAATATCATTTGCAAATTGTGGAAATTCAGTACCAAAATAATAGTTCGGTTCCCGCTCGCAGCGGTCAATATTCGGTCGGTTCGGATGAAGCTAACTTTTGGTTGAGTGGGTACGTTAGTAGTCCAAATTATCGCACTTGTAGTGTTGATAATCCACAAGCGATTGTTGAGACCGCCAACGAAACAATAAATTTATTGAAGGAAACTTTTGGTGAGCGCATTATCTCGCGTCGTGGGGCAGTGGCTTGGCCTCCAAGATCGTGCGATTTAACACCACTGGACTATTTTTTTTGTGTGAGGTTGGAATTGAATATTCGGTGCGTTATTGGCGACATACAGCCCCAATTGCTGCAAAAAATGGTCGACAACGGCGGCCATTTTCCCGGAATCATATTTAAAGCATAAAGCATACATAAAATGAACCATTAATTCATTAGTGAAATATGAAAATAATTATGTGTTTTTCATGCAACATTCGTATAAGTACCTGGATGCTTTTAAATGAATATGTAATTTTTGGTACTTTTTAAGCTACATTTTGGATACTTTCCTTGCGAGGCTGCGGTAACACTGCTCATGACGTTGCCACAACTGCAATATCATCATTACTATCATGGAGGGCAACGACAACAATCTCAAAAAATATATCGTCATCACGTCAACACAACTACTTATACATACATACAAATATAACTTCTTTCACATACCCGATACATACACAAACAAAAATATGTACATACATACAAAACATCCATTGCAACATTATCAGCAACATCAACATCAACGGCATCGCCTTGGCGCGCGCTGAGTGCAGTTGTTATCCTGTCTGCTGCTGTCCTGTTGCTGTCAGTGATTATCACCCCTTTTTGGTGGAACATTGTGGCATGTCGCTTGATATATGTTTGTATAAACATACGCGCATTCACACACACACACACACACACACACACTCACATGCATGCATACATGCAGCGAATATTTTTCAACCTGTAGGTATGTATATTTGCACGATTGTTGTCACTGAGTTTATGCAGCGTGACTTTCAATCGTCCTCGGGTATTTATTTTGTTTGCCGTTGGTATTAAAAAATTTGTAGCATTCTGCAGGCATGTTGTTCAGTATGGTTACAATTATTGTTGTTGTTGTTGTTGTTGTTGTTGTCGTTGTGTTGCAGTCCGTTGCTGTGTTGTTGTTCAAATGTTGTCAACTCTGTCAAACTATGTTTGTTAAAATTTATCACAGGCTCAGGTGATGGCAAGTCTTTGTGAGAGTTGCATAAGGCGCAAAGATTGCAGGGCATGAGTTTGCACTTACATTTTTATATCTACATACATACAGACATGTGGTACACACTAGCATGTCATAATGCTAAGGTGTCTTAAGGCATTTTGAGATTTTTCATTCGCTTGCCACTACAAGTGACGGGCACATTCGGCAAATTTTTTGCAAATGTATGTGCACAGTTTAAATTGGGCAAGGTCAGGTCCAACGTAGCGTAGCGTAGAAATTCAAATAAAGTCAAATATTTACTGGTACAGAAATTTGGTCGCATACTTTTAAATATTTTATTTTCCGCTGAAACTTCTATGCTACAGATTGCGGTAAGATGACTTGTAGTATTTTGTAATAGGGGTGTGAGTCAAATAGGATCCTAAAATATACTGTAGCATGACAACTTAATTGCATTCGTGCGTAAAGATAAATCAATTATTTTCCAACTATGACCAGCGGATTTTAAACAATGAAAACTGTTGGAATGAACCTGTATGCTTCATGAAAGGGTCACAAACAAATTTTTACAAGAAAATTGCTAATTCATTAATGTATTTAGTTGATAAAGGCATAGAAGAATCAATTACTAGTGTGGATGGAAAGGATAACCAAGTAAAAAAGTAGCATTTAAAAAGCCTGTAGTACAGTGGTGATCCATTATAACGAATGCTCATTTTTCATTTATGAGCAAATCACCCTGAAATTAAACTATTTATCCCTTGTCAAATTTGGCAGTAAATTAAATTTACAATAACAATAAGAAAATCAAAACAATTATACATGTAGCTCAAAACTCCATTAGTACTTTTAATTTTCGGTATATTTGTTGAGAAAAATTTCATCTCTCTCGTCTTCATTTGAATACACAGGCACACAAAAACACAACAAAAAAAGTTCTGTTTTAGAAAGGTGAAGTATCTTAGTGTATGTTTTTCGGAGTACTAAAAACGACTCTGAGGTCTAAATTTACCAATCACCCTTAGATTTTCCTCGGGGATTAAAAATTTTTCTATAATACTTATTATATACAATACTTAGTGTAAATTTTAGTCGCAGAAACGTCTCTGTAGAAAACAGTGAAGTAATTGATGTACATAGCAAATATATAGATCTTTTATTTTGAATTATCCATTATAATCTTTCTACTTTTGTATCTAGAACACCTCCACGTGGTGAAGTTCCTAGGAAAAAAAATGTGGCTTCATGGCAAAAGTAAGTAAAAATAGGTCTACGGTGCAGGGGAGGGACACCTCAGTATCGGCGGCTAGTTAGGGTGGAAAAGCGGGCCCGCAGGCGTCGTTATCATGCGACCGTAGTTCTTCTTCTGGGTTACTTGGCTTCAGGAGAATTAAGGTCTGTTCTAATGACACATATGCGTTGTGTTATGTCTCTGGCAGTTTTGAAATTTTGAAATATCGTTAAAAACTATCTGAAGCCAATAAAGAACTTTTTTATGTCGAAACTTGACGACAATGAGCAATGGGTGCCTGAAATCATGTGTTCTGCTTTTGTGGCTATGATGAGCCGGTATAAGTAAATTTTGATCTCATATTCGTTTTTATTATATCAAAAGTAGTATACCATATTAATTTTGAATTTTTCCGTAATCTAGAAATTTTATGCTGGGGGTGTGTTGAGGCAAAATCTAAGGGTAATAGATAAATTTAAACTTCATAGACTAAATAAAAGCGTAGATATGGTACTCAATTTGAATTTTCATCGAGTCTCAAATTTTCAGCTGTTAAATAGTAAATTTTGATCACAAATTCGCTTTGTGATCTATAAACTTGATCCTTTGGGGGTGCTTGGATGTGCTGGGGCAACACCGAAAAATTTATCCTAAGGTATTTCATCCTTCAGAAACATAACTTTTTTTGTGTGCCTTTTGAGGTCCCTGCTTAATAGTTTTGTTTTTATTTTTAATTAGATAATTTGTTGTTGTTGTATTACGAAATTTATTAAGTTCAGCGTTTGTCCATAGGGACACGTTTTTTGCATACTTCTTCTCAGCAGAGAAACTTCCTCAATGCAATCAACAAGAGTACTCTTTGCCTTATGGGTCTCTCTGTAATTGATCGGAAACTTTTGTGTTTAGGAAAATATATTATTCTCTTTTCAAGGAGCCACCAAAACTCTTGCCAATCTGGCTTTCGAGGATTCCTATCCTTCGGTGCTTGAGTAGTGTAAGTGCCCAGTCAAAACACAATAGATTTATGATCACAAAGTGTTTCCTCTTCCAAGACCCACCCATCCTTTAATATGCTCCGCCATACTTTTGTTAGTTGGCGAAAAATGTTGGCCATAAATTCTGCGTTACCAACACTGAGGGCAGATTAAAGTCTACAAGCTTATACCCTCGTCACAGGCAACTATGAGGTCCAGACTATTTGACTCAGCGTATTGCACTATGTACATAATATCCTTCGAAGTTGGAGGAAATTTGGGGTCGTATGGTAGGTAGGCAGAGATTAAGATAACCTTGACTCGATGTTCTCAAACACGGCACCAAATGTTTATTTTTTATTAATTTACTCAAAGACCCATTAATTTCCATTAAAAAATTCTCTATCAAATGAATGTTCTATAACAAAGTATAATATATCAATCAGTTATTTTTGCAGTTTTTATGCAAAATTTAAAAAATAACAGTTATTTTTGATTTCGATTTCATAAATCTTAAATAACAATTATCTTTTCATGATTATTTTAAAAATTATAAATAACAGTTATTTTTTACTTTTATTTTATTAAAACAGTTATTTTTGAATTTTATTTTACAAAATAAGAAAAACAGTTAATTATTATTTTTATTTTATAAATCAAAAATAACTGTTATAGAAGATTTTGATTTATAAAAATCATCAATATAAATCATTCACTATCCTTTATTTTTTAAGTCATACTTATAAAAGTCATTTTAACTGTTCGAAAAAATGCGTTGCTTGGGGAACCAAAAAATTATTTATGATTCATATTATTTTCTGCGAAAAATTAAATTGACTTTTATAAGTATGACTTAAAAAATAAAAGACAGTGAATGATTTATATTGATGATTTTTATAAGCAAAAATCTGCTATAACTGTTATTTTTGATTTACAAAACAAAAATAATAAATAAGAGGTTTTTGTTTTATAAAATAAAAATCAAAAATAACTGTTATTTTTTTAAATTTTGCATACAAATTGCAAAAAGATTTTTTTTTAAATTTGATTCTTATTGAAATAAGAAATCGATTGTTATATTACACTTTGTGCTGGAACATTCATTTCATAGCGAATCGATGAAGGAGGGATGGTAATGGGTCCATGTCCAGGTAAGAATTGCTTAATTTTTTAAAAGAATCTTTGAAGTGTGAGGAATCAAAGTTCACAAAAGATAGTACAACGAAGACTCCATATAATTTTGTGCAGCCAAAACTATAAGCATTAAAACCCGACTCTCAGAAATATACCAAGTGTCTCTGTCGCAAAGAAAATATCAAAGTTTGCTCTATTTTGTTATTGTTCCATGGCACTGACAGCGTAAAAGTCGCAAACCTCAGCAGTAGTCGAGATCGAAAGCCGATAGCTAGGTTCAATAGTTGAGATCATATTTACTTAATCTAAGTGAAAAGATTAATTTATAAAACAATCTGAATGGCATTCCACAAATACTCTAACTCGTAAAGCAAAAATTGTTGAAAGGCGTACAAAAAAAAACTATCAAACAAAAACTAAATATAAAATTATACTATGACTGCCGCGGAGTGAAAGTGCAGCTACTACTGGAATTAACTTTTCAGACAACCACTAATTCTCTCACTGCTTTTTAACAAACAATTTTTCAATAGATAACTTCAACGCACACTCCTAGTGTAGAGTAGGTGTTAAACACACACTCTTTCCTTTAATCCAATCCATTTGATTTATTGCCAGCTTAGGCTTAATTGCAGTCAGTGGATGCTGTATGAGAAATTGCCCATGTAAATGACCAAACAACGCACAGTCGAACCGAAGAAAACATGAAAAATGCATTTGAAAGCAATTAATCCAACCCAAAGGCAACTTGCCACAAAAGCGCAAAGACTCTTTGGAGGGCCAATGTGCCAATGGCGCTGTGTGAGTATTAAGACAAAGTACTTACTCTCACTTTCTTGACTTTTCGCCTCAACTACATTTTCACATATACAGAAATCAAACGAACCAAACCACTTTGGCAATGGAGGCAGAGAAATGTGAAATCGAAATGATTTTTTATGAGTAGGTTTTATATGAAATTAATAGCCTTTGGTTAATTTTTATTACAAACAAAAAAAAAAACAGGAGGTATGCATGAGAGACAAGCTGGAAAATGCAGTTTGCGTGAAATAAAAAACAAAAAACGCAATAAATTTATGAGCACACAAAAATCATTTGAAGCATAGAACTGTGCGGCAGTTGACCACCAGAAAATCAATGTTAACACCTACTACCAGTTTTTGTTCGGTTCATTATTTTGAAATTTTTTTTTCCTTCCCCACAATAAACGCTACTAGTCGTCGTAATTCATCACTGTGAAGCTGAATTATGGTTTAAGCCGATTTATGCAAATCTAGCATTTGTTTGTGTGCGACTGTGTGTGTGTGTGGTTCAGAGGCTAATCTCTGTTAATGCGTTGAATTAAAAAGTCAGCAATACTACTAACGGTACACGCGCGTGTGTGTGTGTGTGTGTGTGTGTGTGTGTGGATTGTCCGTGTAAGCGATGCATGCGATGTGTGCTTTACGCTATAAATCAAGTTTATTATTATTATTACGATTGTTTTTGTTATTGTTATTGCAAACGCAACTATTTAAATTGAATTTAAATGAACTGCCAGCAATGTTGGTAATGTTGGTGGCTTAGGTAATCAACTTAATTAATTGCGGCAAATTAAATTGCCGTACCATAAATAGTTTGTGGGCGACTAAACAAATTCAACGAATATAATTTAGTACTAATACCCGCACTTTAAACTTTTGATGCTGCATTTGTTTGTAAAACGAAATATAAAAAAAAAAATGCAAATGATAAATTAGTTTAGTTTCATTACAAAGTATACTAATTTTCCAAATATATTAGTCGTAATATTAAAATTAATTCATACTAAATCACTACTGAAACCAGTTTCTTGTGTAACACAATAATAGAAAATTCAGCAACGAAATTTAGTGAACATAGTCGAACAATTTTTGTAAGTTAATTTTGAAAATATTTTTAAATATTATTTAAAGAAGACCGCAGTCTAGCGCATAGAATTCCGAGCTGCCACGAAGCTTGCACCTTTTTTATGAGAAAATTATGAATAATTATTACACCCTGATACAAAATTTTAAAGTCGTCGGTAACTATCTAGTTTTGTGATTGAAATTATAAAAGTCTTTCGATAATAACTATGAATGAGACAATTTTTTTAAGTCATCGAAAACTCTTATTAGGTGTAGTAAAAATAAATAGATTAGTTTAGTAGTCTGTATCTCATGTTGTATAAATGCCGATCGAGTTACGCTAACTATATGGCGTTAAAAAGATAAAACTTCGTTCTAAAAAAACTTCTCAGACAGTTTTATGATTTCTTCACTTAGTCAAGGCACATTCAGTAGGGTGATGGCAATAGCAACCGCGAATTCATTCAAAAAACTTACATGCATTTCTTTTTAGTTTTTTGTTGTAGTAATTGTCAAAGTCAGTCTAAACCGAATTATGAAAAAAGAAAGCAAAAAAATATCCAGTGGCGAGCAGACGCGGTAGCGTGCCCATAACAGTCGGTTCTACTATACCGGAACGACACGGATTTACATAGATCCGGCCAAGTATCTTCATCAACATAAGTTTATGGGGAATGTCTTATGCCTTTACAACAACAACAACAACAACAACAACAACAACAAATGCCGTCAAATTGTGACGTTTTTACAATATTAGCAAGGCTTTGTATGATACTTTTTTTTTGTTAATTTATGTACAAACATTGTTCACACTATAAAAAAATCATGGAAATTAATGTTTCAAATTTAATTAAAAATTTATGAAAACTCAACAACTTTTTATCAAAATTTTAAAGTCGTTTAGAAGAGTTTTTAGGAGTATACAGCTTATTTAACTTTAGTACAAAAAGTTTCTAAAGCTACAATTAAAAAAATATAACAAAATCCACGATAGCTTCTACCCCCTTCAAGCTAAGTAGGCTATAAAAGTGTATACCCAAAAATATCTAAACATCTTTCTAAAAAATTGAAATTTTTTTATGAAGATTTGTTGAGTTTTTATAAATTGCGTATAAAGTTTGAAACACTAATTCACACAGGTTCTTTTTTTTGTATGAACTATAGTTTTATATAAATTTAACGAAACGAAATAAAATTAACGAAAAACCCTTGAACGATAAAAAAGTTCCCATTCCACCGCCAGTGTAAGCACTTTATTATTAACAAAATCGAAAGTTTTATTTTAAACCAATCTCTACATAAATGTACGAGAAATTTAATTGAAAAATATCAAATCAGCTGTTCCTTTGGCACTGCCTTCTTTAATCGTCCTGGACTCAGTATTAATTGAGTACCAAATAGACACCAGCAAAGAGAAAATATGTAATTTTAAAAATTTTTCTTCGATAAAGACGAAAACGCAAGCCAGTTAGCTAAAAATGTGAATAGTGTTTATGGTACGCGCAATTTTGATTTATTCGATTCCGTTCCTGTAATTTTCATATCAAAGATGCACCACGCTCTGGAAGGCCAATTGTCGAAAATATCGATAAAATAATGGAAATCGTCTATTCCGACCGTCATGTAAGTAATATTTCGATTGCCCAGGAGCTAAACATTGCACAAAAAAGAATTTTAGAACCATTTAAATTACCGTGGATATAAAAAGAAGTTCGGTGTATGGTTGGATCGAATTTCCGTCGGCGAATCGCTGTTGAATCGGAATAAAATCGATCTATTTCTGAAGCGGCTGGTTACTGGTTTGGTGGTATTGGCAGGAAATCATTTGCTATGAGCTACTCTGCTAAGGCTAAATTCTTAATTCGGACCTGTACTGTCAACAATTGGACCGTCTGAAGGAAGCAATCGCCCATAAGCGGCCAACTTTGGTCAATAGGAGAGGAATTGTGTTTAATTAGGGCAACGCCAGGCCACACACATGGATAGTGATTCGCTAAAAGCCCCGAATGCTTGGTTGGGAGATTCTTATGTATCCAAGTGTTTAATACCTGCTCCTGTATACAGCGAATGAATTTACTGGTGAAAAGTTCGCCTCAAGAGAGAAGCTTGTGAAAATATGAAATTAAATTTAAAATTGCAACAAAGTATTTTTTATAATTCTCAGCGGGAAAATTTTTTTAAGCCATCATCAACTACATATTATATCCATAATAATTTTAATTAAGCGAAAGTTATGTAAGTCTTCAAGAGACTTTTATTTGAGGGCGTACATACATTATAAATATATTTTCATAATAATTATGAGAGTGAAAACATTTTAAGTACGGAAATGCAGAACTAGCTGTGTACCATTTATTGACCATACTTATTAAATTACTTATATTATAAGTCTCGAGGTTGAAGTTTTTTGAGGACTTAAATAATTTTTTTACTCATAATTATTATTCAAAGGCTTTTATAACATTAGTCTTCAAATAATAATTAACGATGACTTAATAAATTTGTAGTAATGTTACAAAAATTTGGATACATTTCTTAAAACTGAGTCATCAAATAATTATTAAAACAAGTAATTGTTAATAATAAAATAACGAAAGCTGGTATGAAGGAATATATTATTTCCAAAACCCTGAATTTAATTTCCCTGCAAAATATTGTGCGCCAGTTCGGCTATAATTCGAAAATTAGTTAGTTCTTATCGATTTAGATCTGATTGTAAAATAAAAACTTTACGTATTCATTAATTGGAAAAATCTACGCTCTTACGAAATATCTAAATTGAAGAAAAGCAGCTATCATAAAAAAGAAAAATGAGATTGAAATTCCTCTTAAGAAATTTGTACTACTTCTGGTGAAAACATATTTTATTTTATGTAGGTTTTTACTTTTTTTTTGAAGAAACGTTTACTCTGTCTGGAGAAAATATCACAATTTGAAGAAAAAATTACGACATGAAGAAAATGTAAATTTTTTGAGGTTTTTTTTTCAGTGTGCAGTGTAATAATTTTTAAACAAGGGTTTAAACACAAGCCGCACATTTTTCATGCACATGCATAAGACAGTGCACAAACCTTGAAAATTTGTATAAAAAAAGGCGTAATGAATTTAATGAAATCCATATATAACCAACAGATACAATAAAAAGGAAGTTTCGAGCATACTTTACACCGCCAGCAAGAAATGATTAAAAACCTACGCGGTTTTTTTGTCACTTGAAACTTTTTCGTACTAAATAAACTGGGATTTTAATGAATATTTTCATGCCTGGCCTCAAATGCGTAGTTTTTTTTCTGAGCCTCTCACCGAATCATCTCAATATTTTCTTCAGTATTGATCAAAATCGCAAATAACAGGAAAATTCTCAAAGTCTTCTAATGCAAGCAATTTGTTTCTTTTATAATTTGTTGAATAATTTTTTTTTTGTGTAAGAACTCTATGAAAATTAGTGGCAAATTCCCAACTACATTGCAGAAAATGAAATGGAGGAAAACGTAACTCTTAATCGTTTCAGAATTACATGCAGGACATTCGAAGGATTTGCCAATAGTAATTAAATTGATACGTAAACATTCAACCCTAAACCTGAACAATTTCTAGCGAACACGCAGATCTGCAAATATTTGTTTGTGTGTTGTAGTTATGTCTATTCCCAAATTTATTTACTCAAATTCATCTGGGCATGAATTAAATACAAATATATACAAGTACCACAAATAAGCTCTACCTCAAATTGATATATCGGGCTATCAGCTTAAATTGCCTTCAAGGAATACATACAACTGAATCAAACACACACACACACATATGTACAAAACACTCAACTGCATCGAAATAAATCTACTAGCAAACATTCCTCAATCCGATTGAATATACCAATAATCTTATACTATACATATGTATGTATGTATGTCGCGTGAATATGTAGAATGGCTCTTCGAAATGGTTATTTAAGTCCGCTCTGCTCCAGCCGCTTATCCTCGAAATTCGCCAACATTGCCGCTACCGTCGACCGTCGCATTAGCAGTTATTTATGTAAGCGCATTGCTGTGTGTGTGTGTGTGGGCGTTTGTTGTACCTGCCTGTCGTGTCGACCTTCAAGTGGTTGCGCTTAACTTAAGAATTAATTAACAACAAAACATCACGTGGCAAATTATGCAAATATACATCATACATCACATCACGCATCAACTTGTGAATTTAACTGCAAATACATCACTTGCACCAGCAGCAACAGCAGCAGCACGAAACTAGCATGCGAAGCGAACCGCGGGGTGAGATGAGATGAGCGATGTTGCAGCAATGAGAAAGAAGTATTGCACATGCGTGGGTACACACTCAGAATAATATCGAAATTAATGAATATCTTATTTTCGCTTTTGGTTTTTATTTTAATTTCATTCGTATTTATTAGAGCTTTCTATTTCTCCCCGCACATTCCCTAGCATTTCGATGGTCGAGAAACCGTGAACTGGAGTTCTCGATGCAATCTCGGGTATCGTCGTTCTCGTGAGAAACGTCGAGTTGTTTAAAAGAAACATAAGACAGACTTACAAGTGCAAAGTAACAAAATGCGTGCAATGAAATTGAGTATCGAACAGCTCGTGCGCTTTACGAGATAGACGATACGCGAGAAGCTCGCAAGAAATTGCTTCTTGAGCAATCTCGATACCCACTTTGTAAGTGACCAACATTCGAAATAATCTGATTCACATTCTAGGGATATATTAATTTCGTGATTTTATATAACTCAAATAATTGTGAAGGCCGTGGATAATGGTAGAGATCAGAAACAAGAACAAAATTCGAAAAATTGAAATCAAAAAATTATTCTTCAGACCGAATATAAAACCCCAAACCAAATCCACTCTAGATGATATGAAGTTTTTTAGAATTGTTCAACTTTCCAAATTTCGTACATCGCAGTCCCAAGCGTCGTTAATAAAAATTTGCATTGATGTTTCAGTTAACTACAAAACGCTGGTTAAAAACTAAGAGCGTGATTAAAAATTCGTAAGGGTCTAATCATTAATTGATAAGTATATATGTATGTATGTATGTACATATATAAATTAGGGTGGGGCAATTAAAAATGTTCAAATGTTGAGTAATTAAAATAATTCAAATATTTTCATTAATTTTTTTTTCCAATTGAAATGCACTAAACACATAGATGGACTTTTTCGTATTTTCGAAAATAACTGTCAAAAGCAACCGCAGACTCGAAATTTATTTTAGAGATATGTTTCCCTTGGACAAAAATCCTTTTTACGTTCCATTGTACCAGAATCGCGACGATGTTTTGAACTTTTTTTCAGCGTCATACAATTTGACCCTCCCTAATATATATATATATATATATATATATATATATATATATTTATATTCAGACATTTGAGTACATTTTGTGTTAATTTATATTGTATAACCAGTGAGAAAAGTCATTAAATTAAAAATAGCACAAAAATAGGTGCAATACTTTTTTTTAGATGCGTACTAAGCACGAATTCAGAAACCTTTGGGAGTTTATGTTTGATTGCTTTTTTTTAGGATACACAAAATATAATTTATCAGCATTTCCAGTAAATAATAAATTTCACATATTATAGCTTATTTCCGACCACATATTCCGGAGCCATAAATTTCGGTAATTTAGGATGAAATAAAATTTTGTATAGTTATACATATTTTCTATATATACACACACATTATCAGTGTATTAAAATAATTTTTGTAGTTTCTGAAGAGAAATTGCATAGAACGCAAATAGGCTCAATAACTTTGGATATGTTCTCATTCCGTTGCATAGGTCGTAATTAGGAAATATTTGTAGTTTTTATTAATTTATTTTAAATATTCTAAATCTTACTTACAATTAGCCATTGAGGCTGCACAGAAGAGTTTCAAGGCATCAAAAGGCCCGTTTCTTTGTACCCGACTTGAAAACGAACGCACCAACTCGTATAAAATTTCCTTTAGTTGCAAAAGCAACCATCTTGTGTGCTAGTAAATTTTAAAAATACTATGCAAATAAACTAAAATTTTCCATGTATTTTCTTAGGGATCATTCACAATACACAACAAATTGTTTCTGAAATTCCCATTTATGTCCCGTGCCTTTATCGAACGAGCCGAAGAAGGAACACCTTAACAAAAAGCTCACTCCAATTCTGGTAATAGCTTCAGATATAAAATATCAACGCAACGAAAAAATTAAAAAAAAAATTGCTTTCAAAAATGCGAAAAAAAATCCGTGAGAACGTAAAGCTAAAAAATATTGGTTTACAGACAAAAATTAAAAAAAAAAACAAATGAGACCACATTGTTATTTCATTTCATTTTCATTGTTGGGTTATTTTATTTACACAAACTAAATACATTGCCAATAGTGGGCGAATTCAGATTTTGAAATTTCACTCGGAAAATTACACAAACAAAATACTCCACGGACAGATTCACGTTGGTTATCTTCCTATCACTTTCTACTATTTTATGAGATATGTCTACGTCAAAACATTACCGAATTCGTAAAATTTACCTATGGCCATTTGTTTTGCTATGAGAAAAATAATTTACACAAATAAAAAATTTAATTTACATACATTCCATGTATTTGTTATAAATTTTGTGGTAGGAGAGGTTTTTAAACAATATTGATGGAAATTTTTCAAGTTAGGTTGTAACAAAATATTGAATTTTTAAAGCACAGCATCTCGAGATCCCGAAAATCCCAGCACCGTTAAAATTAAAAAAACACACACGTGCACCTAAGTGCATGAGCCACAAGTAAAAATTCTTTGTGGTAGTAGAAATTAATAAAGATAGTGGTACTAATTAGTAGTAAATAGAGGTAGAAATTATTTGTATAATTAGTAAAAATAGTGGTGCAAAATAATGAAAATAGTGGTAGAAATTAGCAGTGGCAAAAGTGGTAGAAATTAGTAAAAAAAATAGTGCTAGAAAGCAGTAAAACTAGTAGAAGAATTAGTACAAATAGTGGTAAAAGTTAGTAAAAATAGTGGTAGTCAAAAAGTAGTATAAATTAGTAGTAGCATTCGTTAAAATAGTGGTAGAAATTAGTAGTGGTAGAAATTAGCAGTAGAAAAAGTGGTAGAAATTGGTACGAATAGTGGTAGAAATTAGTAAGAATAGTGGTAAAAATTAGTCGCAGCATTAGCAAAAATAGTGGTAGACATTAGTAAGAATAGTGGTAGATATGAGTAAAAGGAGTGGTCGAAATTAATAAAGCTATTCTGACGCGCCTTCTTTGTACGGTTCTGAAGCGATGTTAAAAAGAAAGTTTACTTCAAAAATTACTATACCCTTTTCTACATCATTTTTCAATTCCTCGTACACTAATTTTTCTCACAGTGCGTGGATGTAAACTTTAGTTACGTAACTGATTACAAGGCAAATAATTAATATTACTATTTCCTTTACCTTCTTTATAAGAGCAATCATAGTCAAAATACCGACACAACAAGCACACACTTCCACAACGACACAAATTCACACACACACACACACACACATACATACATGCATGCCCACAACGTGTGTAAAATGCCATTTATAAAGGTGTTTGGAAGTGAGCATTTAGTGATGACTGAATTTTATGGCATCAATAATATGTGACGGAAATTATGCAAATAAACACATAGACAAGGAGTAGTAGTAGATGTGTATGTGTGTGTGAGTACGTGAACTCCAACACAGATATAACAAGCATACACTAGACATCAACTGAATCGGAAGAGACACACTTTCAAGCGTCATACTCTCGTACATTGCTATTTGCAAAAATAAATTAAAATACAGATGCAACAAAAACAAGAAAAACAAAAATTAAAAGAAACTTACAAAGGTAATAAAAAGGAAGATGCAACGCAAATGATGAGAGCTGCTAGTGCAACGACATAGACGCATTGGAACTGTGGCACATTTTCACAACTCATCCAATTACCGACAGGACATCAGACGACGATTGGTGTAGATATGTAAATGTATGGTATGTATGTATGTGTATGGATATAATGCAAATATAAATGAAAATAGCATTCAAGTGAGTAAGTCGATGTGTCACTATGCCGCATGATGATGCTGTTAATTGAATGAATGAATGAATGAATGACTCTAAGAGTGGGCTAGGAATATCCAATGCGCTTCGTTGACTTCTCTACCCATATAATCAAATGTGTTAAAGCTATAAAAGCGAGCATGTGTGTATATTAATATCGGAGTTACTAACTATTCTATTCTAGCAGACTAGCTTAGTGCTTTCATAATCGCATCTCATCTCATTGACAGTGCCAGACGCCGAGTGGCAAATAATTTTGGTTAAACACTGCTCCTTTTGCTGTTATACAAAATGTACATACATACCTACGTATGTATCTATTATGTATTTAGAGTTATCCAACAAGAGTTTGCACTGCTATCGTATTTAATTCCCTTAAGTGTGTTGCATGATAAGTTTTGCATATCGACAAAGCGGCGCTGCAATTGCAACAAATTATAAAATACATCTGTGATATCTGCTTCATACGCCTGGCACTCACATCCACATACATATGTAGCTATGTGTGCATGTATGTGTGTACCCTGTTGGAAATAGTATTACTTTAAAAGCGATTTAAAAAGTACTTTATAGAAAGCTACTAGTGGTTGAAATTTTTATTTTATTAATGCTACTACAGGGTGGGCCAAAAGAAACCAAGGGGTGTAAGAGTTTAATAACTTTTTCGTTTATTAATTTTTTTTTACTTTTTCCTTTCAGATTATATAATATACAAAAGGGAAATTTTTTTACACTAAGTATGAAAAATGATGTCTCTTAAATGACCACCGCTTTCAGCTTCGCACTGATGGGCTCTTTTTAGAGCATTTTCCATAACATCTTTCAAAACTTGTGGCTGTAGCGTTCGAATTTCTGCAACAATGTTTGCCTTGAGTTCAAGAATTGTCTCTGGCTTGTTCACATACACTCGCTCCTTCAAATAACCCCAAAGAAAATAGTCGGGTGCTGTCAAATCTGGCGATCGCGCTGGCCAAATAATTTCCGAATTTCTGGGAATTATTCGCCCTCCAAAAATTTGACTTAAAAGTGCCATTGTGTCTCGGGCAGTATGGGCAGTGGCTCCGTCCTGCTGAAACCACATACCAGGTCTGTTTTCAAGAGCAGGACGTAAAAAATTTTCTATCATAAACCGATACCGCTCTCCATTTACGGTTACAGCACTTCCATCTTCATACTCGAAGAAGTAAGGCCCAATGACATTTTCAGATGTGATCCCACACCATACTGTACACCTGATGGGGTGCAATTGGCGTTGATGAATGGCTCTTGGATTTTGAGAACCCCAGAACCTGCAGTTCTGCTTATTAACAAAGCCATTCAAATGAAAATGAGCTTCATCACTCATAATCAAATTTTGAATAAAGTTGATTTCATTTCTGGCCAACTCTTGAAATTTAACTGCAAAATTTAGATAAGAAAATTATAAATTCTCCAAGTGTTGTTTATATAATCTGAAAGAAAAAATAAAAAGAAATTAATAAACGACGAAGTTATTAAACTTTTACACCCCTTGGTTTCTTTCGGCTCACCCTGTACTAATTTCTGGCACTATTTTTCTCTACTTTCTACCACTATTTTTACTAATTTCCTCCACTTCTTTCACTAATTTCTACCACTATTTTTACTCATTTCTTCCATTACTTTTACTAATTTCTACCACTATCTTCACTACTTTCTACAACTATTTTTTACTACTTTCTACCACTATTTTCACTAATTACCTTCATTATTTCAACAAATTTCTACTACTATTTTTACTAATTTCCTCCACTTCTTTTACTAATTTCTGCCACTATTTTTACTCATTTCTTCCATTATTTTTACTAATTTCTACCACTGTTCTTACTAATTTCTACCATTATTTCTACTAATTTCAATAACTTACAATAAAATGTTTTTATTTATTTGAAATTCGTCTTTTTTACAGTTTCAAAAATAATCCAAATGCCAACTACTCTCAAAGCCGTTCCTTTCATTTATTTAAAAATATCTATAGCCTACTTTACAGTAACTAATAAATTTTTATTTTTCGTCTAAAGCAAAATGCATTTTAATTTCAATTCGATATACAAATTAAAAATATATTTATTATAAAATGTTTATTTTTCGATTAAATAAAATAGATTTAATTTCAATTTGATATGCAAATTTCGGAAGACTATTTCAAGCGTCGCTTCTGAAAAATATTCTGATACTCGACTTTTTGTTCAATTACTATATTGGTTTTCAGAAAAAAATTCAAATATTCAGGTATAGAGGAGGTTAGTATGTACCTTCTGAGATCAAACACGCATTTTTTAAATTTTTATATGGGTGGGGTTTTAAGATTGTGGTAATTTTGTGTTTTTTTTTGGAGTATCAATTGCGCTTTTAACGGCATAAAAAAATTTAAAAAAAATTTGTTAAAAACATGCTGAGTTGTAGCTGGTCAAAATTAAGCTTTTTAAAATTCGGTTTTAAAGTTTTTTGAGAAGTTTTGCGATTTTTTTAAATTTCAGATTTAAAGCTTTTTCAGATTTTTTCCGATTTTCTTATTTTTTTAAATACCACAAATTCTAAAAAAAACAAAATACTTTTAAAAACAAAAATAAAAAAAAAAAACGTTTCATTTTGACTAGCTATAATTCCGCATGTTTTTAATCAAACATATATAACTAGTATTTATTTATTAAACAATAATTAATTTAATCCGCATTTTTTTCAAACCTCTTGGCTTCCAACTACTTTTAAAATTCGTAAATTTTCGAGATTGCCTCCTTTTTTCCGGCAGGGTACATTCATTGAACCACAGGCATGCATAGTTGCTTGCACCAATCGCATTGCATAGTCGTCGTCAGCCATAGCAGGGACTGTGGAATGCTCTTTCGTTTAGATTAGAATATGCTGAGGCAGAAAATGTGATTAAATGGATTGGAATGTGTTTATTTACTTATTACACTGCTTATTTTTGACAAAGTTTTGCAACGTAGTTAATTAACTGCATTGAAAAAAATAAAATAAAAAAAATTAACTATATTTGCGAGTTTATCAGGCACTTCCGCTATTTTATATCAAAAGTTGCTGCTTAGTTGTAACACGCTCGGGGAGGTGGGGTGGCAAAAGAGGCTACAGCGCTGAAAGTTTGCTAACGAATAATTAGATGTGAGTAAATACTCATAAACTTACTTTACACTATTTTGATGCGGTAGTTAATTAAAAGCTAATAAATAATTCAAATTTTCTTACGGCGGGAGGCAGAATATTCCATTATGTTTGATGGCAAGATACATACATAAATGTGCAACACAAATGCAGAATGTATAATTGATATTTTTTTAATAGAATGGAATTCTATTTTAGAACTACACACGCAAAACTACGCTAAAGCTTAGAACTCATAAATTGAAGCTTATCGTTAGATTTACAGTCCGCGACAAAACTATAGCATAACTCAACTTTTCGTATTAACAGATATGAATCAAATTTTATTTTGTAATAAAAAGTTATACTAGAAAAGGGATACAAAAATATCATATGTATGTATATTCAAAATAAAAATTAGTACATTTCGCAATTCGCAAAAAAATACCATTATATGGTGCGACAAAGTAGCACACAATTCTTAAAAACTCAAATAAGAATAATAATGCATTAGTAATGAGTGTATCCTGTCTTAGTTTTAACTACTTCAATCAGCAGATTTGGCAAATGACTTAAATAATTTTTTAATTAATTTTTGAGGAATAGTTTTCCAATGGGTTAAAATGTTGTTTTTTAGTTCTGCTACTGTATCATATGACTATTTTCTGCATGCACTTTTCTGGCCAAATAAACCTAGCAATTTTAATTAATATTGAGATCTGGAGAGGGAAGTGGTCATTCGGAAATACTGATTACTTCCTTCAGAAAAAATCCTTTACCACTTTCGCCGTATGAACGATCGCATTGTCCTGCTGAAATATTAAAGTCCTGTCATTCGTTTGCTTACCAGTCATAATGAAACCAAAAACTGCTCACATCTACAGCTTGTGCGAAAATTAAAAACAAAAAAAAATTATTGTGCTATAGTTTCGTCGCGGACTATTTTTTATTCAACACGGCATAGTCCACGAACATTCCAGTGCTAAATTGAGTTTAGCATACCCGTACCTCCACTTATGGCACTGATTTGCATGGGGCGATTGAATCGGGGGTTGCACACCGATTCTCCCGTTTTTTCTTAATTTTTTAGGCGTTTTTTTGATCGAAATTTTTTTTTTTTTTTGTCGAGCACCACTTAATTTTTTTAAACATTATTTGTTGTAAGCAATATTTTTGAGACCTAAAACTATTTTTAGGCAAGAAATCAAACCACATAATATAATATACTTCTTACTTCCTAACTCTTATTTATCTATATATGTATGTATGTATTTAAAAATTGCCTCAAAAACCGATAAACCGATTTCAGCCGAATTTGCAATGTATGTTGCGATGGCATGAACATAAGCTATATCTTAATCCGGTTGGTGACGCATTAGTAGAGATAGTTATTCAGAAAATCTGAAATTTCAATCAAATTTGGGCAACATATTCCCTAGTCCCGTGACACGGACATAGGCTATATTTTAATCCGTTGAGTGGCACATTAGTCGGAATATTCAGAAAATCTGCAATTATGTTCACATTTTAATATAAATAAAAATACTTTTATGAAAAATAAATGCACAAGATGGCGCTAGAGATGAATTTTGCGGCAAATTCGTTTTTATTATCAGATTTCTACGATATTAGATACGAATAATGGGACGTTTGATCAGAATTACTTCTACGAAAAATGATAGAGCCACTTATATATGGCGCTAGAATGGAAAACATGTATATATGGTCTGACTTGATGATATCATAGAAGTATGCTGCAGATGCGATTAGAAATGCTTTTATACTCCGGCTTAAAAAGAGTACATTGAAAAGTAACCTAACTCAGTTTGTCGTATAAAATATTTGGAAAAAAATATGTATAAAAATCCATTAGATGGCTCTGTAGTTGAGATTTCCAGAAAATCCATGTTTATGGTTGGCCTTAATTCAAATGTAATAAGATGTGTGAGGGTAAAAATGATGACCCTTGGCCATAGTCGAGAGGAAGATTAAGTGAGATACAGCTTTGTCAGGTGGATATTCTATTGGAAATTATGTCAATAAACTGCTACCACCTTTTGAGTAAACTTTATCTTTACTGTAAGTACAGGGGCGGATCCGGCAGGGGGAAATTGGGAACATCCCACTCCGCCCCCCTCCCCTCCAAGAGCTCGAAGTGTGATAAATTACTTGTATACCGTAAAATTATTGTATTTGAGATAAATAGAATTCAGAAATTTGCTTTGGAATCATTCAAGAATAAGCCATATAAAAGTGTCACTAAAATGCAAATTGTAATTTTAGTTGCATTTTTTAGTGCCATTTATTACCAAAATTGTTTTGAAAGAAAAATGTTTCTGGGAAGTAGGGAAAAAAGGATTTTTTTCAGCTTTCGATTGAACTTCACACCGACTATCATTCCGAATAACACCAGATTTGAGGTATACACTTATTTTCAACCACCCCTAAGAATCATTTCTGGATCCGCCCCTGTGTAAGTATATGAAAAATAAGTAAACAAGACGAAGTCAACAAGTTTTTTTTACAAAAATACAGCTCATTCTGTAACAGAAACCATATAAATAAAAGTTTCGAACTTTGTACGAAATGCACAAAAATTCAACAAATTCACATCAAATTTTTAACTTTTTAATCAAAATTTTGAGAAGCTTTTCCGGTATGCAAATTTGAGGCCAATTCAATTTCAATATAAAAATGTACAAGTTTCAAGTGACTGAAAATTCGCGATAATTTTTGACAATTTTTTTTTTTTTTTGGCTGACGGTGGTGAGGATTTCCTCCATATAATAATAATAATAATAATCCCTAAACATTTTTTTTGTGTGGAAATTAATAAAGCGTGATGAAAATCATTATTTGACCTCAAGATACTAAATTCTCTCCGTTTCAGTTTTCGAGCTTAAGGCCGTATTGAATAAAACAACTGTTTAGTTATTTTAATTATTTTATTCGTCGATATTTTGATCTAAAATTGATTTTTCCCACATGCAACAAACAATACTATGTTTAATTTATATATGCACATATATACATATAAACATATATTAGAGGCACAATTTTAAAATTACAGCACTCCTTGGTGTAACCAGAAAACGCAATGGAAAACCTAACAAAAAACCCAACAATTGCACGCCACTAAACTTGGTCGGAAAGAACAGAGTTACGACTGTGGAAATTAAGATAATTTTGTAGATACCAGAAAAGCAACAACAATATTCACGTTTCGCTAATATACTACATGAAAAGAGGTTGTTACGAATACATACTACATATATGTGCATATGTATATAACAAATTAAACTCACGGCATGTTGCAACAACGGGGGTTACAGTGGCGGCGGCACTCAACAGCTGTCAACGCGCATGGGATGGGTCTTACGGGCAATTACATATCTGCGCCAGTACGCGGGCATTACGTTGCCGGAACTCAAAATATACCACAACAATAACACTATAGAATAGCATAAATAGCAAAAGCCATAATTGAGTGCCACGCCACGAAAGCCATTGACGGTTGCGCATTTAAGGTCAGAAAGCAGCTGAGGCAACAAGCTGGACTGGCAAGTTGTTACTTGCAGCAACATTGAGAGCGGCATTCATAAAAAATAACATGTACAAAATTATAAAATATTTTTATAAATAGTTTAATAGCAAGGAATTTCAATTGGATTAACTGGCTAACTGCTACCGTGTATTTATGTGTATAAAATACCATGTAAAAAATCCAACGAGTGCAGGATGTGTCCGGGATGAGTCGGAAAAGAAGACCATGTAACTAATGTCACTTTGCTTTCCTTTTTATGGACTGAATCGATCTCTTTTGTTCGAACATGTCATATGAAGAGACTAAGTGTACCCTTTTGTAACGGAACAGGTATAAATGTAAAGTGGTTTCTTTTTATACTAATTGGGACTACTGCATTATATGCCTCAAAACTACAGATTGGTTGACTCACCAGGATAAGGTTAGTCAATTTCTATACCTCCAGACCATGGTTGCTTTTCATACTTTATTTACACTATATTTAAACACAAAAATGAAAAAAAAAAACACGCGTGCCCTTTTGCGCGCAAGCCCGAAGTAAAACTTCAGTGCCGATTCTGAGAAGAGATAAAGAGTTAAATAAGGGAGAAAGTTGTATAAGCATTTTTTTTTGGTTTTTTTTTAGTTTAAGCTCAGTAAAAATAGTAGTAGGAATTGGAAAAATAGTAGCAGTAATTAGTACACAAAAAGTAGTAGAAATTAGTAAAAAAGAGTAGTAGAAATAAGTAAAAAATAGTAGTAGAAATAAGTAAAAATAGTAGTAGAAATAAGTAAAAAAATAGTAGTAGAAATTAGTAAAAAATAGTAGCAGCATAAGTATAAATAGTAGCAATCATTAATACTAGGAGTAGTGGTGTTTTAGGAGTAGTACTAGTAATTAGTAGTAGTACTCGTGGTATTAATAATTAGTAGTATTAAATGTAGTGAAGAACCTGTCCCGAACTCCTGAAAGGCCCTGAAATGGTCCCGAAATAATCAGTTCAAAAATAGTGGTCCTGAACTAGTGCCGAAATGGTGCCAAGCTACCTTAGTATGTATGTTTGTTGTTTCTCATATACTTAAGCGTCGTGTGGCGACTTCCTGCCCCGATATCGGCGTGACTTGCGTGACGCGTTGAAAAAAATACTTTCATGTCGCCAAAGAGTTTTTACTTAAAAAAATAAAAGAAATTAAATTTTTATCGTACCCGCAAAAGATGAGTCGAGACTACTTTGAGACCACTATTGATTACTTGTTCCCGATTGAGACTAATCCTAGAATACTCGCTTTACAGATAAGTCGCACAATATTTTGCAGTACATAAGTAAGTAGTGCATGGAATTAAAGTGCATGTGCGTTATGTATGTGTGGTTAATTTGCAACCATGCGCCGTGCTCATGTCAAGCAAACGCAATCATGCAGGACCAGCAGCCAACAAAGCTCATAATTGTTGTTGCAACAAACAAATCATTGCATGTAATGTGCAACGTGCGCGCTCGCGAAGTCCATTCGAAATGCAGAGGGAAAGATTTAAGCGGCCAACGCTAGACGGGAAGCGAAGACATGACAATGCCTCCTCCAGAGAATAAATTCTGTTTGAGGCTACAATGCCCACAGCTATGGTTGTATTCGTGAGTTTGATTGCACTCTAAAAAGTATTTTTGAAATTACTGTTATAAATTTTTGAAAAGATCAGGTTTTTTGTCCGCAGTTTATTGTAGCAAAGAAACAATAAGTAATTTTGGTTAAAAAATAAATGAAATGCACTTTGTTGATGCATCAATTTAAACTTTTCTGTTATCAATATCTACCAAAAGTAGCAGCTGAAGCATCCAGCCAACGAACTATGTAAGAGATCCACCGAATAGTTGCCTATTTCCTCTGAAATCTTGAAGAAGTTTATAAAGTGATTCAAGCGACTTTTTGTGCGCCGTAGATCATTCCCTCCCGACAATCAATTTGCATATTTTTCCATGCCTTTTACATTACAGATGACAGATCGATATAAAAACATCGATATTTTAATCCCTTCGAAAATTTGATGCAGGATGAAATCGTCACAAAATAAATTGAACTCCAGAGCTCGATTCATATACATATTTTGTCACCCAAGGCACTATATTTTAATAAGGGAATAAAAACCTGCGTTCCGACCAATACTGAAATTACAAGCATTTGTTAAAAAAAAAGACTTTGAAACATAAGTTAATTTTTTATATCCTACATATATAGTTTCAATAAAAAGTTTTAACCAAAGCTATCAGGTAGTTAACAATCGGTAAATACTTTTGAAAAAGAAAAAAACAAATGTGAGTTAATGTATTAAGGCAACGATATGAGCATTCAACAAAAATTTCACACTGATTACTATTTTTTCCATTTTCTTTTGTTCGAGCTCAGAAGAGAAAATGTTTTATGTTCCCAATAATAAAAAATGGCACTGAAGATGTACATAATTCTAATAAAAAAACTCCAATTTTCGAGGGTTTTGTTCCAATTTCAAACAGAGTTAACTAAAACTAAAAAATGTTGTTCGTAGTGCAAAAAAAATGCATGCAATTACTCAAATTTCTTTTTATATTTGTGACCCTTTATCGGGGAAATCAGAAACTTATTTCTTATATTCCTTTGAGGAGCCTTTTTTAAGCTTTTTTTTCACACTCAAAACGAGAAAGTATTATACTAATATATCGTGTCACGGAGTTGTGGGCGAACTCCTCCTTTTTAGGAAATTTTGTATGTATATTTGGTAGTTGTGAGAATAGGTCGTAAAGTATATTTTATGCTTGCGAGAGAGTTGCCAGCTGTTTGAAAAAATCAATTTTAATTAAAATTTATACAAGTTAAATAAAATATAAAAATATGGGTGACAAGCGGTTCGTCTCGGAAAGAAAGTTCATAGCGAATAATTACAAGTGAAAAATCTTAGCCATAGACGTCAAAATTAGGCCCAGCTGAGATCACCTGATTTGGAAGGATGTATATTTTGGGCACTAGACACCATTTTTACACAGAATTGTTTTCACACTGTCCAAAAAAATGTGTAGTAGAAACTATTGGCGAAGTAGCAAATATGAAAAAAAGTTCAATTGTATTGAAAAAATTGCAATATAAAAGTGCATGACATTGAACGTCATGTGTACATTATAAATGTTGTTAAAATTCGAGTTGAATAACATTTTTCATTAATTTTACAAATATTTTCTTAGCTACCACACAATACAACATTGTGTTCACAAATTTTCGCAAAACTACATCAAAATACAACAGTGGAGTTGATGTTTTTTCATATTTCTCTTTCACAATTTCTTTCGTTTAAAAAATTCTGCGGCTCAGTAAGACAAGGTAAGATAAATTTTAATTTTGCTTAAATTTAAACCATAAATTACCACATTTCCCCCCTCACAACAATAGGGCTACTCAACCTAGGCGAATTTAATGGAATAATTTCTAGGTGTGTCTGTCTCGGCGGCGGTGGTGGTGATGGTAGTAGTAGTGGTCAGGAGCTTTTCTTCTACGTGGCGTATCAAGTCTTAGTGGAATACACCACCAAGTAAGACTCGAAACATGATCCGAGTGGTAAAAATAATATATGCATACTTGGCCCGCTGACATGCCAAGGTAAGGTGTAAGCTAAATTATTGTATAACAATGTATCTAATAAAAATTATTTGCAGTCCAATGGCTTATAGCGTGCTCATACTTTAGAAAACGTTTAATTGTTTGCTATAGCATGCACAAACTATGCCGTAGCTGAAAATAAATGAGGATTTTAACAATTTACGGGTCAGGTAAGCTCTTCTGCCTACTTATATGTCAATATTGGTATTAAATGGAATAAATTTAGGGCTAATTACATTTTTTTTTGCAGTTCTTACAAGAAATCAACGTTATTATGTTCAAGAAGCTCACTGAGAAAGGTTCACCGCTGAAATATATGTAATTAATTTAACTGTTTTAATATCATTTTGGAATCATAACTTTTTAACAAATACTTAATCATAAGCATTTTTAAAAGTTTTGTGAATTTTCGTAGATGTTTATTGCACGAATTTGCTTTTGTATTTTGAAATCAGAAATAATATGTAATTACAACACGGTGATCAAAATCAGTATTCGGCACCCTGGTTTTCCTGCCTTTTTATTACTCGAATTCTTGTATTCACATATTATTTATCGTGCAATTTCTATGTCTGACAGTTCTTATCAGGCCTTATGTGACGTCCCATATCAGCTCTGACCATTCACAATGAGATGACTTTTCACTTGTATATATTCACAATGTAGCTAACTTTTAAAATGACAGATGACAGTTTTAAAATTCGGCGAGGAGATAGTTTATAGCCAGTTATATTTTTAAGAGAGTTGCCACCTCCATGAAAAGCCGAGCTTAATTAAATGATACACGAGTTACATGAAGTATTATAACATGAGTGCCAAACAGTTCGTCTCAAGGAAAATGTTCATATCTATATTTTGGAGAGGGTTGCCACTGTTTGAAGAGTCAAATTTAATGTAAGTATACAGAAGTAATAGTGAAATATTAAAAAATGGGTGTCAAACGGTTGGCCTCGGTAAATAGGTTCATAGCTAGCTATATGGCGGTTGCCATCTGTTTGAAAAGTCAAATTTAATTAAATTATACACAAGTTATATGAAAATATGGATGCAAAACTGTTCGATGCCCTAGGAAAAAGTTGATAGGTAAATTTTGAAAAAGGCTACCGCCATTTTTAAATGCGAATTTCAATTAAATTATACACAAGGACATAGAATATTAAAATATGGGTATCAATGTGTATACCTATATTTTTATGAGGGTTGCCACCTGTTATATGTGACAGAAATCTAAATACGTTTTCACAGGAAACTAAACTTTTTGCTTACCACAAATGCGTTCGCGTTAAAATTCCTACATTAAAGCAGTGAATAACATAAAATTTTAATAGAAAGCTTACAGTAATAATGAAGGTCAGGTATTAACTGATTTCGTTCGTTCCCATGACAGTCGGGTCTATGCACCGGAACGATCCGGATTTACATACATCCGTCCAAGGGCTGTCACTGCAGCAACAGTCTCCAAAAGTTTATGGGGAATGTTTATGCTGTTTCAACAACAACAACAACAACTGATATTTCAGATATGAAGTTTTGTTTTAAAACTCCCTCACTTAGGCAGCTAAAATCTTCCGTGATTAGTAATTTATAAGTTATAGCTCCCATACCACTGATTGTTCAGATATGGGGTTCTACTTTACAGCTACTTATTTTGTTTTATATAAGTATTTTTTTAAATTTAATATTTTTGCACTAATAACGCAGTAATAACATTTTTTTTTATTTTCATGAAGCCTACAGCAGAGCTGCCAATAGAATATTCTTTAGTTGATTTTGTTTGCTGTTTTTGTCAAGTGTACTTTTCATATCGCTTTTCAGTACCAGAACTATGTAAAATATAGGTATGTAGCAAAAAGTCAGTCGCTGCTACAATTGATATATTAGCAATAAATCGCTCCTATCGGGGTAATTTTATTTTTGCTTTTGATATACGTAGGTATAAAATATACAGATGACATCGTCATTTGGGACACGCTAAATCTCAATGAAGTACGATTTGTACATAATTGAAGATTCCTAAAAACCAGGTAGCAAACGTGGAAAATGTACATATGTATGTAATGGAAAATCAGAAGGAAAGAATTTGAAATGTTTGGTAGACATGTATGAAAAATAGGCCGGCAATGGAGTGGCATTGGCTTCAATTAAAATAGAACCCAGTGCAAATTACAACAAACTCCAGCAACTTCACTTCTTGCTACCCAAACTACAACGCTGCACCAAACCCACCTTGGTTGTTGTCATTGCCACTCGTCGAGTTCGGGCCAACAGTTTACGCTGCGATGCTTTTGGTCATGACTACTGCGCGCATCGCAGATTTTCTATTTGAAACTGCAATCTGCAATCGGCAATCTGCAATCTGCAATCGGCAATCTGCAATCGGCAATCGTCTCAAAACGTTTATTTTTAGTATGTGACGTTGTAGCGCGACGACACGGCGACCTGATGGCATACCATCTGTCTACATATCTTTCCATATGCAATATGCTTGTATCTCACACGCGGAAGTCAAAAGTTTGCGACTTTTTAACTTTCACGCAAACGACAATAATTTGCCAAACTATCAAAGCACTCTCAGAGCCCGCTGGGTTTGATTAGACGGCAGCTGAATGGATGGCAACACTCTGGCAATTCTACTCTAGGCCCAATTCGTGTTAATTTTTTTTTGGTTTTTGGTTGCATCGCACAGTGGCTAAATTTTTTATTGCCAAAAGTTGTCGTATTCTGTTTTTTTTTTTTCAATTAAAAAATAATAAAAAAATATTGAATATTCAGCAGTTATTGCCACTGACAATTCGATCTGCTTCTGCTCAGGCACAAATACAGGCATATTGTTGTTGATGTTGTGCAGTAAATATAAACAAATTGCAATCTGTTGCTAGCATGTGTAAAGTTATTGCATACAAAATAAATAAAAATTGTAAAATTGAATCAGAATTGTTTTTTATTCATTCAAACTTGTTTTTGTTGGTGGTAACTGGGGCAAGTGGCTCGTGGAATCATTGAAAATTTTTTCAATTAAGTTAGAGTACTGTGTGCAACATTTTTAATGTTATCTGAGCCGAATATGGCCGAAAAGGCTTTGGATGTTTAGAAAAAAACTCATCTTTACTTATATATTTCTTTTTTAGAAATTTAAATTTAATTGACCGGACTTTTATAACTTGTATTTATAATAAAAGATGTTAGAGAGAAGTTATTTTTGGACTTTTGGTTTATTTTAAACAAAATAAACGGTCAACAGGGACTTTTATTTTTTCAGTCCAGTAATAACAGTACTTGGCTGAATATTTTTAAAGTCCGAAATAAAGTACCCTTCTAATAATAATAAACAAACCGCTTATCCGAAGTAAACAAATTTAATATCAAATGAAAGAGGACGGAAATATCTAAAGGAGGAATGCCACCTATTGAAATATATTTTAATTAAAAATATGATCTTTCAATTCAAAATAATACAGTTGGTCACTTATGTTTATTAATTTATTTTCAATAATTTTTTATAAAAGTATAACTCGTTGTTTAACATAGACTATACAAATAAAAGTTTCAAACTTTTTACAAAATTCATGAAAATTCAAAATTTTTCATAATTTTTATTTCGATTTTCTAGAAACTACTTGAGTAAGCAGTTTTGTGGTCCATTTAATTGTACTATAATAAAGTGCAAGTTTTAAGTGGCTAGAAATTATGGTTGATTTTTTGATAATATTTTATACAGACGGTGCTCAGCATTTGCTTCCATACAAAAAAGTAAATTTTATTCATGCGTTATATGGAGGAGAACCCCCAACACCCAAGTTTTTTTCTAACATAACTACAAAAAAACAAAAAGTCCGAACTTTTCAACTATTGCAATTTTTCCCAAAAATTTGCAAAATAATCCATGATTTTTGTTCAGAAGGTCCTGGGATCAAAGAAACATTGGGAACTTTCTGCTACAACAATATTTCGCACCGGGCTTTAGTACATCGAAAAAAATAGCTGCCCCGTCCCTGTTTCGACATTCGAAAATGACAATGAATTAATCTATCATGTTTTAAGTCATTAAAACCACACAAAATTTTAAAGGACCAGTGCCATAGACCATGACACAATAAAGAAGGTATTTCCATGTTTCTTGTTTATCTTCCTACAGAGTGACTTCCATTGTCACTTTTTGGACGCCATATTAACTACCTGACAATTAAACATACTATGACATTTCGTGCTACCATCTACAGGAGAAAAAAAGGTTGTCAAATTACCATAATAATTATATTCCCGTGCTCCATGAACCTACAGGTTTTTACCCAAACTCATAGGAAATTACAGGAAAAGCTTCCCGTAATTATACATGAAAAGCCTGCAAATTAAAGCGATTTTTGGAGAGTTGTGTAGAAAATGAAATTGCATGATTTTAGTCAAACTATAGTTGTTGCACAAAAGTAAACAAAAATTGTACGTTTTCAAGTTTATAGCGAAAAATATTAATGTAAATTTTAAGCAGCATTTGAACGAAATTAAATTTATTTTTAATTTGAAAGAAACTGTTTGATGCCTTTACCGGCAAAATGTTGTTTTGTGTTCCTGTACCTTTTGATTTTTAGTCTCTTTTTAGTCTTATTCATAGCTATTTGACATTCTTCCAGGATTTTATAGGAAAAGTACTGGAACAGAGCTAATGATTTTAAGTGATAAACGGCATTTTGTATGCAGAACATCTGCTGGAAATTTTTCAAATTTTACGTCGCTAATTTACTTTCTGAAATTTTATCTGGATATATTCACCAGGGATCTTAATTACTTATAAGCAAAATGTTTTATTAAGCAAAAACCTTAATTTAGATGAGAAATTTTTATATCCAAATTGGAAGTGTCAGTAAATAGTTATTTTTTTAATTACAGCATAACAGATCAATTGAAAGGAATTTCAGTTTTTATTATTATTTTTCCAAAGAATAATTTTTTTAATCTCGTAATTTAAAGATTCGAATATAAAAAACCTTTCATTGGAAAAAATGGGTTACTTTTAACTAAAAAAGACTTTAACAAACAAAATTTTGATGGCAATCATATAAAAAACTCAAAAAGACCAGATAAAATATACTTAAAATTCTCTCTTTGAATATCCTCGGCTATCCTTCTAAAAATTTAATGAAAAATATTTCAATTAATTTTTGAAACATAGCTTTTTCATTTATAAGTTTTCGTATTATATGCAACTCTCCATTTTGTAAATAATAGGTCCGTTTCTTTGTACCCGACTTGCAAAAGAACGCCTCCATCTCTGTTCCCATCTTTCATGAAATATGCGATTTGTTTAGTGCTAACTTTAGTGGAACGGAAACTAGTTGAGCAAACAAATTTTAGGATAACGTAATTATACATTTAAAAATACTATGCAAATGAAAACGAATAAAGTCTTAAATTGAAATTTGCCATGTATGTGCTTTCTTCGGGCTCATTCACAATAGCGCACTTTTTTCATTTCCCAACACTACATCTCAACTCGCATATTTTTCGGAGTTAGTGTTGCTGCTTTCCATGCAATTAGTATCCCTTCCTAGTGTTCGTTTGCAACTAGGTTACAAAGAAACGGGTCTAATGTCCAATCTATCATTGGAAATTACCCTCTCCTACAAATATCCGATGGAGCAACGCTTTGCCAAATATTTAGATCTGGGGAAAGGTCAATCATCTGCTTTTTAATCATAAAAAATTCGAAATGGAACTAGCTTCTTTCTTGTATCAAAATTTAATTCATATTTTTCTTTTCAGTGTAAAATATGTATTTTAAATAACTTATTTTTTAATAGGGGATGAACACATGATTTATATTGCATTCTCATTGATATATTTGTTATGGTTAAAACTTCATTAATCATAACCTCAATTATTGGCATTTAATAAATTTATGGCATTCACTACAAATATTCACACCTTCCTCTATTATAATTTCTAGGACATGTAGGCGCCATACTAATATTCTCACAATAAAAGGAACATACTTAGAATAAAGCATTTTATTCAAACTAAGTATTTACCATGTCCGCTGGTCTCTAATACAGCAAAAGTGATCGTTAATTGGATTATGGGTTATGAATGCGTGGAGTTGTGTAATCTGGCAGTTAGCACGTATTCACGCACTAAGCTCATACCACACAAGTAGTAGGGAAGCGCGGTTATGAAGTGGTGGACAAAACCCAGTAGATAAAACAATTAAATAAGAACTTCTTAAATAGTTTCTTTTTGGCCTTCTGGTTCTCCAACAGGGTGAAAATTCTAATAAAGTACAACAATTTCTAAATTTCATCTCCACATCAATACCTGCTTCTAAATGATAGTAGAAATAGAAATAATGGTCACAAAATTGTCGACTACTTTTCTGCTAAGGATTTATAGTTTTGCGATTTTTATTTAAAGAAGAAAATTTGGTTTGTTATAAAATATCCTTTCCTCTAAAGAAACTCAGTTTGCATAGCTTTTATGATGATGAAATGGTATTATAACTTTGGTGGGATATTTGTAAATATAAAGAGAAGAAGAAAATATTACGCAATGCCCAATTTTACACAGTGTGCGACTTTTCAAATTTAGGAAGGCAAAATTTAAAATTGATTTTTGTCCTTTTTTAAAATCCGGCTACCCCATTTTAAGAAAGAAAGATTGTCAAATTATGCTAAAAATTCTTGCAAAACAAATTTTTGTACATACGTGGAACGGGACTTATTTTATTGATGTATTTTCGCATTTCTTTTTAGAACATTTAAACTTTTTTATTATTTACATTGGAAGGTACAGACTTTGTACAGATGAAAAAATTTAGGTTATATTTTGCAGTCAATTTCTAATAAAAATAATTTTTTCACAGGCAAAATATATTGAATCTACCCAGAGCCACCCCAAAGTATTTTGATTTAATCGTCTAATAAACCATCTTTTTAAGAATTAGGAAAGAAAATTCAGCCTGTTTTGCACATTAACATTGTAAAATTGTTTAAAAAACCTCATTAGCGAATACTACATCTGATGTGGCAGAGAGAGCTTCGGAATAATTAAGTATTTTCACATTTACTTGATATTTTATATGTCAGTTAATCTTATCTGTTCATCTGACTTCATTTTCCAGCTATCTATGGGAGGTAAGAGTGACAGTGGGCGGATTCTTACAATTTTTGGACTAAATCTTTTTCTGTTTGTGAAAGTCATTTAATTCGTTGATTCGATTTAGCCGTGCCCATCTGTCTGTCTTGACGTGAAATGGGTTATGGTCGATCATTTGGCAGTTACAGTCCCCGTTCTTGCAATTTGGGCAGCGTGCGCAACCCATTTACGAGATGCGGTACCGAACTGGTGTGGAATCTTGGATCACGGCTGATAGAGGGAGAGCTTTAGTGGGATCACTCAAATTTACTAGGTTTAAGGGTCCACCAAAGTCAGCAGCGTCTGTTCACTCGAAGAGCCGAATGTAAGCGGGCGTATAAGTGTGTCCTTAAAAAAACGTCCCAGTATCTGATTCTTGGGACCCGCAACGCAAAAAATTTATAGCCAATGAAAAATTTCAACGAGCCTCGGATGAGACCTCCATTTTTTGATTACGACCACATGCTGTATATTAAGGACTATGATTTGAAGGCATGCACCTGGAATGTTCTAAACCTTAATTGGGAGGGTACCGCTGCCCGGCTGTTGGATACCCTCATGAAATTAAGGGCTGGCATTACCGCCCTCAAAGAAATGAAATGGACCTTGTTACGTCTACTACAACTGCCATGTAAAAGAGCGCAAGTTCGGTGTTGAATTTGTGGCGGGAGAAGGACATTACTGGTGGCTCAAAAAGCAGAAAAAATGCAGAGGCTGAAATACGAGATTGCGAAGTGCTTGAGATCCTACCCGACAGGAAAAGCACAATAAAATTGTTGAGGGGAATTGGTTTTATTTCTAATAAAGATCACGAACTCCAAATCTCTGTTAACACGCATACCTATAATTGAGGCCTAGAAAGCATTTTCTTAGTTAATTTTTAAATTGTCGGACACATTTAGGAGTATTTTTTATTTATTTTACACAACGTTCTGTAGCGAGATGTCAGAATTTATTTAAAAAGGGCTCGAGTAAAGTTCACAAATTGAGACAAATTTTGTATAGAAAGAAAAACGTTTATGGGGACTTGTTTAATAACAACCTACGTTAATAAAGGTTCTCTTTAAGATATGCAGTTTAGAAATATCGTTCAGGTTTAAGAGACATGTAGGAGAAAACCCGTATAAGGGCCGATTTTGGATTCAATCCGAAAACATGATCGAAGCAAAAGTAACAAACACTCAAAAAATTCTCAATCAAAAAACTTTTTCAATTAGGGCACATAATTACTGTACATAAATTTAGCCAGGGTATGAGCTTTAAAAATCGCATGGTCATATTCAAAACTACTTAAGCTAAGACAATATTATTGATGTTTTTAAATTAATCATTAAATACGTTCTTTTAGGTAAAATTAAGCATCAAAAACCGAATAATTTATCCCAATTCCCAAGAGATAACACAAATTTCTAGAAAAATTACAGAAAAAAAACATTATCCAGTGTACAGGGTAGTCTAAATATCATTAACTTTAAATATATTCATATAACAAGAACAACCAACTATGTCTATGACACGGTAAAGCTCATACAACTCAACGTCCCATGGTTTGTGGTATACGCGGTCGCAAAGCCATAAAGGTCCAAAAGCGTGCCGGAGAAATTTTCTCACAAACACTATAGTGCTATCAAAGCATGACCATGATGAAAGACTAATAGATTGTGGTTTTGGTTTGGCGTGAGAGGGCTCAACTACATTTCTGCTCAGCTCCAAGTTTATTGGCAAGAAAGTTTATCCGGTCCGGAGAGAGCCTTCCCAATTCTGACGCAGCTGTTGCTCAACGTAATTTTACACAGCTGAATTATTTTTGCAGGAATATCAAATTCAGGCATCGCAACTTCTTCTCGTGCTGTCGAAAGCAAATTTAAAATCGTTTCTTTTCTCATCGATACTTTCCAAGTTTTGGCGTATCGTAAATATCTGACAAGTTGCAATTATTTTGCTGACGGCTGGCCGCTGTCTTTTGCATAATACGCTCAATAGAACCTTGTATGAAATGTTAAGAAGACTAATCCCACGGTAGTTGGACGACATTGGAGCATCACTTTTTTTTCTTGGATGGAGCAGACTGCACTGAAATTCCATTTAGCAGGCATTCGTTCGTCTAACCGAAGTCTGCAAATGAGCTGGTGCAACTTTGCTTTATTGATTCCTACCCGCCGTGCTTGTAGCTCAGCTAGTTGCTCATCAGAACCAGCGGCATTGTTTTACTTTGGCCGCGCAATTGTCATTCAAGCTCCGTCCAACTCGGAACTTCGGTTAAGTCTTAATTGATTGTAGATTCGAGTTAATCATCATCAACGTTTCAGCGTGGAGAAGTCGGTCGAGGTCGCCGTTTTCATTTTTTAGTAAATTTGCCATGGTTTTGAAACATTTTGTAAACCGCAGTACCTCTCCTCTTTTCACGGAAGATATCTACGCCTCACTTCCGGTTCTGGCTCGTATTTCGAATCTATAACACGTGTTGAATACTTAAAATGATTTATAAGGGTTCTAATTGCAGTTTTCTGTTGGGTTTAGGATGTGATAGTTTGTTTTTAAATATCTACTTATTTACATAACTCAAATCAACTGTATACCATGTTCATTAGCAGCAAAGTCATATAAATTGGAAATGTTATTTTTTTTTTAACTGCAATCGCGGCTACTAAGAATACCGAAAACAAAAACAACGCAAGCTAACCAATTGGCCATCAGGGAGTCGGTTAGACGGATGAGTAGCCAGCCAGGTGGTCTGGTGGTCCGGATGGTAGACGGAAGGGCGACTGGCCAACACAGCTAGTTAGCCAACAAGTCAGACGAACAATGTCAATGCCAATTTTGTTAAGCATCTGTGGCAACAACAGCATGCAACATGCAACAGAGAACCACAGCACAAAGCAAGTGACTGTATGCAGCTACATAGTAAGTCTCCAGGTATGTAGTTGAGTCGTTGCGATCTGCTTTCCCACCTTGTTTGTTGCACAATTGAAAAAAAAAGAAAAATGAAAATAGGAAAATAAAAAATAGAATAGACAAAACTGGAGTCTCTGTAGAAAATGAAGCACGCAAAGGAAATAAAAGTGAACATAAGAAGCATGGATGCATGGGATAGTTGGTGGGAAGGAGGCAAATAAAATCAGGCAAAAATATTGGAGTATATATATGTAGATACTTGGAGAGTAGAAGGCTGCTCTGAAACGTTAAGTTGCAATAAAGGAAATTGAAATTCGATTTGAAGATGCTGTTAAATTGAACACAAGATTGCACTCAACACCGTACACAACAACAACAACAACAACAACAACAACAACAGCAACAGCAACAACGATACCAACACGTTGCATTCGTATAATATGTACATGTGTATGTGGTTAGTACTTAGGTAAGCTTGGTATGACGTTTGAGGGCTGCTTGCCACTACCTAGCCTTTCGGGCTGTCTGCCAGTCTTCACATTAACTTGTGAATTGGGGGAGCTAAGTTGTTGTTGTTATTGCTGCTATTCTCAACGATATTGCTCTTACTTTTTTTTTTTTTGCTTCTGGTTGCTGTAGCTAGTTGGCAACGCATTTTATGGTGACACTCGTTGGAAGTTTACTCATTCATTTATCGGTCTAATGACTTTCAGTGATGCATGCAAAAAGTATTGGCGATAGGATAGGGGAAAGTGTTGCAACAGAACATGTTTGAATGCCACCAGAGTGTATGGAATGCTTAAATAATGACAACAATAGCATCAACATCTTAAACGACTGCAGGTAAACACAAAAGAATTAAAGTACAAAGTATTCCTTTTTTTCTACATTGAAGTTGTAAAATGAAATCATTGCATCGATTGCATCAAGTTAGTCTTTTGGGGGCATTTATTGTGTCTACGTTTTTGTGGGCAATTCTCCAAGTACCCAATTGCATATGTGTGTGTATGTGTGTGTGGTGATTGTGCTATATCTCTGCTGTTATGCTGCATTGGCAACTCAACTGAGCATAGGATGGCGATGAAGCGTTTCAAATCCAGCTGTTTCCCATTTAACGTTTGTATTGTAAGTAGTAGATATGTTTGCATCAAGCGCAATACTCCCAATTCACAATTACGAGAACTTTTATGGCTAATATGCAGTTTTTTTTTTTGGCTGCAGATTTATTGAATAATTTCTTTGAGGACCTATGTGGATAGTCTACGCGCGATGTTGATGGAAGGGCTTAATTTACCAGACAGGACAAAAGGTCGGGCTGAGCAGAGAGAAGCTACACAGAGCGAGAAGACCACCCTATAATCAAAACAAAAATTTAACGGATTTCCCTCGGAAGCCCTCCTTATTACGACTGGATATGTCTTTTCAATAAAATCAAGAAGATAATCTGTAAAGCTGTGATGAAAACTTTTCAATGTAATTAAGAAAGTGACCCGTTATATTAAAATGAAAACCTTTTCAATAAAAATCTAGTAGATAACCTGTAAATGAGACGCTCTTATCAATTTAAAATTGCGGGCACCTAAGTTTCATTACGTAGACTATTTTCCGAAAAGCACAAGAAAGAGGGGAAAAAAGAGTGTAACTATCAAGTAAATATACATACATATTTCTTTTTAAAACATTATTCATTGAAAACTTCTGGATAAATAAGTGAATCAAAAATTTTCATTTTGAAAATTCAGAAATCCAAAGAACAATATTCATAATATTAAACTAAAAACAATATAAAGTATTTAGATTATTCACAAAATACATGTGTGTGTTAAGACAAGCAAAATTTGAAATAAAAATGAATATTTTAAAAATTAAAAAAATTTATAAATTCAATAGCATTCTAGTAAAAATGAGAGGATTTCCATATTAATTTCCTTTATATGATTTTTAACATAAAACCGATTAGATTTCTGTTTACAATTGCATATTTTTGAACAAAGTCCCATAAAAATTAATAAACATAAAGTTATCTCCTAATTTCCAGCTGTTTTCCTTTTCAATAAATTTGAGAAGAAATTCAAATCAATATTAAGAAGATTTGGTAGTGAAAATTTCTTCGATTTTGCCCACCTCTCGCACTCCTTGGCCATCAAATTTTTTTAGATGACGATCTTTTTAATTATAGGTGCACTTTTTAGCTCTGTGTATGTTTATTGCAAAAGTTTCCGTTAATCTCTTGTCAAATTTGGTTTCCAGACAAGCACGTATATAAGAGCTGGGTGTGGTTTTTGTACAATTTCTAAATTTTCGCAATTATGCTTATCAAATTAAACTCTATAATGCATTCTCAATTTTGTGGAGTTATATAACGTAGTTTCTGAGTTATAACTATTTGCTCTACGGTGGAAAATTAAAGTTATTTATTATTGTAGAAGAAATTTATCAATGTTACTTTGACCTCCTGCACAAGAATCCTTGATTTTTTTCAACCTTTTCAACCCTAGATTTAAAAAAAAAATCCGGGTTGCCCGATTTAAGTTCAAAAAGCCCTTTTTTCGTACGACTTTTGTAATAAAAGTTATAAAGCGCGGGTCCCTGGTCAGTTTTCCACAATTTGTTTTTAACCAAAGTTTTGCGCTTCCAATCTCAATGCGCTATATAAAAACTAAAAAAAAATTACATTCCATAGTTATTCAAATATTATCGTTATATGCGATGCAGGTGTGGTTTTTTCCGATCTTTAGAATTCTCGAATTTAGTGTGGTAGTTGCGGAGATACCTACACCTATTTGCTCTAAAGTGGGCGCATTCTCTACACCAGCTCAATTCTGGATGTTAAATTTGGGTAAATTATATAGTTATAGAATTACGTCTTCTAGTAATTTTCGCAAAACACCGTTATTTAGGCGTTTCGTTGTCACTCAATTTCGTCCATTTTCAATAACCAGCTACCTTGGGTCAAGGGCAATGTGGGTTACAAGTTTCGTTGAGATATTTAAATATTAGTGGGCCTAAATATTAGAGGGACTAAATTTGTTGTAATTTCAGAGATATTTATGAACATTCTTTGTTTTTGTCCAAGGTATGTATTTTCTGCTTATTGAGCTATTTTCTATGACAAACGTACGTACTCATTAATGAATTTTCTTAAAGAGTTTGAAAACATTTTATTGGTATACATCTCCACTCCACTACGTTTTTGTCCTTTCGTTGCCCAATCAAGCTTGTCAAGATTCCATCCAACACTGTTCATACCTATATATATGTACATATATACATGTATTACATATATATATATACATATATATTATCTATTTAGGAATAAAAGGAGTATAGCTTTTTTCTGGTAGCAGTACCGAAGTTAACATGGGCTATTTACGAGATTTGCGGTTTATTTTTATTGAAACTTTTCATTGTACTCCCCGATGCAGCCATTTGCAACAACAACATCAACATACATACATCGGCACTTCTTGTATATACTTACAAATGCATGTATGTATATGTATTTACATAATTGTAGATGTATTGATGCATAGAGCTATGGTTATGGTTATCCTTAATCCGAAGTGTATGTTCCTTTCATCGCCGACCATCGTAGCAACATGAATCACATAACTCCTCTACAGCACACGAAATTCCAAAGTAATTAATCGTGTTGATTGTGGTCGATTGGGTTTTGGTTGTTTCCCCCCTATTATTTTTCCATTTTAAGTGTTGTATAGGCTATGAAATGCAGTTAGTCCAAAGACCAGCAAATTCAAAGACCGATTGATTCAAATACAAAAAATACGGCATTGCAAGTGAATGTTTGTTGGTTGATTGTATTTATTTTGTGTTGTTGCAACTTTCATCTTTCAATTTTCAGTTTTCAATTTTCTATTTACTATTTACTATTTGTTATTGAAAAATGTTTTAATTGATCTAAAATTAATGCAACCAACTGTTTAGCAGAAGCGATGACTTGCTGTTGTTGGACAATTCAAAAATGTCGAATTCTAATTTTACATATATTACTTGGGAATAGCTAATATTTAGCTTGTAAATGTTCTTTGGTAGAACAAAGCAAAAATCCTTACCTATTTCAAATTGAAATAAAATAATTTTTGTTGATTTCAATTTGTTTAGTGGCACATCTGTATGTATGTATGTTTGTTGCACGCGTAATATTAAAAGCGGCATCCGAAACTTTTGGAAGTATATGTTTTTATTATAAATTTAATATATTGCGATGTTCGTTTTCATTTCAAATAACATTGCCAATGGCCCTAAATTAGAATTATCTGGAAATACGTTTATTAAAATATCCAGTTAAATAGTTTGTTATGAAAACTCTCATAAAACAAAGTTGAAATTTATGCATTAAAACAATTGGTAGTTATTCGTATTAACTCTTTTGGGGCAACGCACTGTGAATCGACTGCGGCCAAAAATCAGGAAATCGAAGCCTCTATTTAATAAAGAATTTATATGCAAGATCGAAATAAATCCTTCAGTAAGATAAATGAAAAAGAAATTTCAAAACTAGTTCGCTTTTGGTGCTCACGCAAAGGTTTCAAAATTGCCTTATCACGAACGTACAGAAGTAAAAATATCTATTCTATTTCACATAAAAAATATTTTTTTTACGACATATGTTATTAAATATCAAACCTGAGTTATGATTCTTTGCATATGCTATTTGTGATCTGGTAACGCTTTACTTTTTGTTTTGGTCATAAGTAGAGAACCACCAGTTTTTGCCTTCGGTCATGTTCGGGTACAAAGTTCGGTTCGGCTTCGACTAAAAACAACCCAAACTTTGGCCGAGCATTAGTAAATTTTTATTATGTAAAAAATTTTATAAAATTATACTTTTAATATGTTTCCCTTTGGAAAAAAATCAAAGCAGTCTTTGGGCTTTACATAATAGGTTTCTGATCTGCCATAATAATACTGAAGAAATTCAATAACGCTGTGCGAAAAGTGAATGAATAAGAAAACAATATTATTGGACTTCGTCGTATGACAGCACTTGAAACCATTTCAAATGAAATGCTACCTAATGTAACCTCACCTACCTTTACCATTTTTTTTAAAGAAAATTTACAGCAACAACAAATTATTTTTTCAAACAACATAGGAAAAATATTGATAAAACTCAGATGATTTTTTAAACATTTCTATATCGATCAAATTTCTAAGGTTAAAAAGTATATTTAAATATATTCATTTTTGTAGAATAATACTTCGGGCTGAGAGCAAACTATACATTTTTGGCCTCTTTAGGTTTCTGATATATTAGTATAAATAGATATTGGATTACTTTCACAAATAAAAACACAACACCCAAGTTCCAGCATGCGTCGTTGAACAGTGGGCCTCTAACACTGTCAGACTAGGTTAAATAACGGGATGTTATTCTTTACCAGAAGCTAACCTGGAGACGCAATACGGAGGCAGGATCCAGGAAGGCTACGCCTGCAAATCTGCTATAGGTAGCTTCATTAGAGCCCTAGAACTACTACTAAATCTTCTGCCTGCAGAAGATTTGCTGTCTCAAAATTCCGTACGGATGTCCTGCAAACTTTATGTGCTATATTAAGTCACTTCAGTTATCGAGCAGGTAAATCGTTTCACCACACGAATTCCTCCGAGGAGTAACTGGGTGGATGGCGTAGAGTTTAAAGTGGGATTTATTCTCAGGATTTCCCGCTCAAACTCGGCTTTCGACTGTCTAAACGTTTCAATGTCTTTCGGGTTGAGCTTTCGGCTGCGTATTGTCTGATAAACTCAGCACTTAGCCTGCAAGCAATAACTATCTTCTCCGATAGTCAAGCTGTTATTAAGTCGCTCGATTGCAGCGTCATTTCGTTAAGGACTGTGATCGAGTATAGGAAAGTTCCCAACGAGCTGGCGGCCAGATACAACACGTGCGTAGCATGGGTCCCTGGTTATCGCTATTTATCAGGTATCTGCGTAGCAGACGAACTGGTAAGAGCAGTGACATGCCGGGCATAAATACCTCTAATGACGCGGTTATATCGCTGGCTTCTTATAGACACTGGTTGACGGCCAATGTCCTTGAGCTGGCAAACGAAAGATGGGCCAAATAACTCACTTGTGTGATAGCCGGTCAGCTCTAGCATAGAGTAGACAATGATAGATCTGCTAGTCTAATCTAAATGGGAATACGCCACCTACGCCTGGTGACAGGTATGTATCATAACTGCTAATTGCCTTATGGGAACGGATGCCATTAGGATGGGCTTTCTAGCGCAGAACTATTGTCGCAGCTGTCGCGACGAGTGGAAGTTACAAAGCATAGAATACTAACACTGCTATTGCCCTGCTTTACCGAGTCCAAGGGGTGGAGATGCCCGGCCACCCCAACACTTCTTCGGCTGTCTACCGGGTCTGGCATTAGCAGACGTATACGATTTCCTTCATTTCATTAGGCAATATAATTAAATTCTTTTGTAAAAGGAACAGACAGCACATACCGCGCCCAACTGATGTCAAAATGGGCCCAAATGGGTCGAAATGTGCTCTCAGCCCATGCAATTGTACGAGGACAGCTGCTACAATCAAACCTTACCTAGATATCGGATTCATATATAAAAACATATTAACATCATCATATGCGTGTTTCGGCCTATCGGCCATGGAGCCGCAAACCACGAACATAAAACTCTATCTCTAAATTACCACAGGTGCAATTAAAGTAAATACAAAGTAAGTACACCATACGCCGTACATTCATTAGATAAAATCTATGCAGTTTGAATTTACCAGCAAAACCATAAAACATCATCATCATTGATTGAATGATGGGCGAAAGCAACGCGAGTCATAAATATACTTTGATTGAGGCTGACCACCGCCACGCATGCATAGTATGAACATACATGGATGGCCTGGCTGCTGGAAATAAGCAAAAATTTACTGGAAAATTCAGCATTATAACCACCCAAGTGCCAATATGCAGTAACGTGAACATACACAACTTTTCATTTACCGGTTTGCCGATGCACATTGAAATGGATGGAAAGTCAGTCAGTCAGTCAGTCAATCAAGCCCACCGCAAAGGATGATGTGCCGCCTTCTTACCAAAAAACCACCATCCGTTTCGCTTTTTCTGCTTCATATGCGTAAAAATATTCATTAAATTCCGAAGGGTATTTTGCTTGCCACACATGCCTCATACCACAGCATAATGCGGGAGCTTGCAACAGGTTGTGGCTGTGGCAACGTGAGCAAACCTACCTGCTTACATAGAAAGTACAAAGATGTATGCTGATAGCCCACTGAGTGACGGTCTGACAACTGATTGCCATGCTGACTGCGTTGTTGAATATTTTATTTCGTGTTTTTTCATATCCCACCTTTTTTTCATTCATAAAATGCAAATTCACGCAATTATATGCAATCTTCTGCTTCTTGGCACTTCCATCGTGCATGCGCTTGTTCGTCACAATCGGTTGCTCATCTCCAAGCACTCAATATCTTGCGTGTACTTGTAAATCTGTAGTGTGTGGCTTGTACGCATGCGCGGCAATCACTTGTTGTACAACTAAATTAGAAGTGGTTAAATCGGTTGGTGGCAGCAACAGCTATTTGCAATTTTAATATCATAATTAAATTGTTAAGAATGGCAATTTATAGTAGCCACCGCCATTGATATTGTTAGTTTATGTGATCGTATAATCGTGCGGCATGTCTGTTTCGCGAATGAAATGAATACACTGTAGGCTCAGTAGGCGGGCGTCTTTATTAAAAATGAAAAAAAAAATGTAACTCTGCCATTTAATTTATTGCTCATAATAGTTTTTAATGTTTAAGTTGTGTGATAAGATCGATCAAAAGTAATCAAAATTTAATGGAGCTGTCAAATTACTCTTGTGCGCTTACATACTCCAATCATGTCGATGTCATGCCTTGCAGCGATTGTTGATACTCTATGTGTTGATTACTTGTTTTCAAATAATTAGTTGTCCCACCGGCCGACCACCCAGTATCGTAGAGAAATGCAATCAGTCGCTGATGGCAGAAGGCGCCGGGAGAAGGAAATTCGCTTGAGGCAAGAAATATGGAAGGCAAGCAGGTCGGTATAAAGAAAGAAATATTGGCGAAGTTTAAAAGTTAGCGAAAAATAATTAGCACAAATAAGACGACATTTAGATTTCATTGAAAATATTGATCACATATAAAAGATTCGTCTTAAGGTTCAACATTTTAAACTTGTATTTGGTAAACAATCCTACTACATTTTTCGGAGAAATCACTCTTGAGGCAACGAGTGGACTATTGAATGAAAAAACTCAGGTTTAGTTTCGGTACATGTTACACAAATTGAATACAGGAATTTAAATACCTAGAGATTGCTAAACAAGGATGACATGAAACTTATTAGGCTCCCTACCGATTTTGACAGTGACAATGATAATGATAATGATAATGATAATGATAATGATAATGATAATGATAATGATAATGATAATGATAATGATAATGATAATGATAATGATAATGATAATGATAATGATAATGATAATGACAATGATAATGATAATGATAATGATAATGATAATGATAATGATAATGATAATGATAATGATAATGATAATGACAATGATAATGATAATGATAATGATAATGATAATGATAATGATAATGATAATGATAATGATAATGATAATGATAATGATAATGATAATGATAATGATAATGATAATGATAATGATAATGATAATGATAATGATAATGATAATGATAATGATAATGATAATGATAATGATAATGATAAAGATAATGATAATGATAATGATAATGATAATGATAATGATAATGATAATAATAATGATAATGATAATGATAATGATAATGATAATGATAATGATAATGATAATGATAATGATAATGATAATGATAATGATAATGATAAGGATAATGATAATGATAATGATAATGATAATGATAATGATAATGATAATGATAATGATAATGATAATGATAATGATAATGATAATGATAATGATAATGATAATGATAATGATAATGACAATGATAATGATAATGATAATGATAATGATAATGATAATGATAGTGATAATGATAATGATAATAGTGTTCATCTGTTAAAGTTTATGAAATTATGCATACAAGTTAATAGTATAAAATAATTATTCAAATAAAAATGGGCCAGGTAACACCCTACAACCAACAATCTTTTTGTTAAATGGGCGTCAAATAGGAAGATTTTTGTACATAGAATAATCGCTTGGTCTGAAGCAACATACCGTACACACATTTTGCACGTTTAATTTATACCATAAATCATTTTTTTACGTTTTGTATAAATCATTAATTATTTTACGAATGCCTAGCCTCAAGCCTAAAAACGCAGATAGTAAATGTTTTTCGTTGGTTGGAAAAATCAACAATAAACTTTAATACTTAAAGTGCTGCAGTTCGTTTGGTTGAACTAGAAATTAATACAAAAATAATTTATGCGTATTTGTACAAGGTGGTCAAGATGCACGCAAGCAGACATATTTTTTCATTTAAGGATTTGTATAACAAAATTATTGAAATTATGATAAAAAGTGGCATACTGATGCTGTTGAAATTGGGGTTTTTTTTTAAATACTCATTCCGACTTTTAGGTTTTATTACATTAAGGAATCTCACTCTTTGGATCAACATAACGTGGGTCGCACGAGGCAATACGACCTCTTCATGTTCAATAGGTGGCCATTGAACTCCGATTATGGCATTAATAGGGCAGCAGGTAACGAAAGCGTAGATAGACTTCCGACGAATGTCGTTTAAGGTGTGTATATAGTTTGTCGTGTGCAATTTGGTTTTTTTTTGTTGTGTTGTAACAGAATAAAACATTCCCATAGTCCATGGCCGGATATAAGTCGGGACATTCAACTGCAAGATATAGCCCTTGAAGTACCTATGAGGCGCCTCAGCTTCTAGAAGGTGCCGGCAGAGTAATCCCTCTGGTAGAACCCCAGCATAAAAGTATAAACTACTTACTAAAAATGTAGCAGTCATAGCGCAGTCATCTGCGTATGAGAGCAAGGGGACTCCTTCTGGTGGGGGAGGAAGATGCGATAAATAGAGGAAATTGTGAGAGGATTCCACACCTTAGAATTACTTGTTTATTTGGATTAAATCTGGTGACCCAAAACACTATACTAAGTTGAAAGTGTTTAGCGTTCCATAGTTTCTTTAAACGAATTCTAATTCTGTTTACTTTCCAAATGCCACAATGGACTGCCATTTGCAAAACTTATTTCATCTTACAATAAGGCCACGCATTTTGGGACACCCTGTAGGTTGTCATGGTAGTTGGCAAACGTTGCTAACATCTTGAACTAACAAATGCAGCTGCAATTAAATATGTACCCTGTGGGAAATAGAATCGATATAAAAGCAATTAAAAAAGTACTGTTTACTTTGCCAACTACAAGTGGTTGAAATTACTTATATTTTCTTGTAAGCTACTAACTTTTTTAATATGTAGATGGCCTAGGACCAGGTCAATTATCCGACTCTGCATTTGATTTCAACTACATTTAAATATATCTGACAGAAAGAACATTATATTTTTTTTTTATTTGCAACTACTTGAAATTCCGTTTCTTCAAACTGCTTTAAAACTAGTATAATTACCAACTACAGGTATAAACTTTCCGTTTAAAATTATTTAAAATACACAAATATAATTTTTATTTTCCGGCTAAACAAAAATATATTTTAATTCGATATACAGATTTAAAAAAATTACACCACTATTTTTGGAATAAACTCTGGAAAGTATTGTGTTTGTCGATTTTTTGTTTCATTACACTGCTTTACAGGCAAAGACTTTCAAAAAGTTCAGGTATAGAGGACGTTTGTGTGCACCTTCTGAGCGCAAACAAACATTTTTGAAATTTTTGGTATGGATATGGTTTTGAGATGACGGTAGTTTTGTGTTTTTGGATATCACTTCATTAAAAATTTTGAATTGCTTAGCTGTTACTTGTGATCACAGCGTATCTTCTTCTAAAGAAAATCAATGCGCTTTTAATGGCATACAACTTGTAGAGATTGGTTAAAAACATGCTGATCTATAGCTGCTCAAAGTAAAATTCTTTCTTAAATTTTTTCAGTTGTTTCAAATTGTTTTCGTTTTTTTTTTTTAGTTTTTCAACTTCACCACAAAAAAAAAAAAAATGAAAAACTTAAACAAAATGGCAAAACTTCTAAACAAAATGCAGTCTCATTACGCTTCATAACATTTACAGTTTCATAAGTTCGAAAAAGCAGTTTCATTACGGCCAGCTATAACTCTGCATGGTTTAAACCAAATATATCTAGCTAGTACTTATCTACAAAATAATAATTAAAAAAAAAAACAAATTACATTTTTACAAAGAGATACATACATACAATTTATTGAAAACATATTTTTTACCACAGAAAAATTATAATAATGCACATATGTAGCTGCAAACATATATACTTGCTGCTAGTTAAATCAACATAATTAATTTAAGATACATTTCTTTCACAGCAGTTGACTTCCAACTATTTTTTAAATTTGAATTATTTAGACTGCCCGCCTTTTCCGACAGGGTGTTTACAGCGCATGTGCACCCGCTCAAGGTAAATTTAATCAAAGCATAACGAAGACGATACGCATTCACTTAAAAGAGCACATCCAAACATAAATATTCATATGAGGAATACACATACTAAATACAAATGTACATATGCATTTTCGTATGAGTGTGTGCGCGTATGTGAAATAAATGCCGATGATATGCACCCGCCTGCGGCCCCACAGCAGACCAACAGACGACACGATGAATGTGGAAGCTATCGAGGTAAGAAAAACGAAAATAGATTAAGAAAGAAATACTACAAGTCGACCAATTAGCCACACTATCATGCCATAAATTAGAGTTTTATTTGTTGTTGATTGCAACGATGATACCACCGAATGCGCCACAAAACTTTTGCTTTGCAACTTTTTCTGTATTTTTAATTATATTTGCACACGTGCACACATGCATTTACACATATTATATATGAGTATCTATGTATGTATGTATATACATATGTACGAGAGTATGTGTTCGATCTGACTGTGGCACGCAATGTTGTCTCGCCGCCGCCACTCAGCAAATTGAGTCATAACCAGTTTTATTATTTAAATATGTATTGTACTAGGAGGTACAATGTGTGGAATCCTGGTGGCTGAGTTGTCACTGAATTGACGTTTCAGTAAGCAAATAATCAATTAAACGGCAAACATGCAGCAAGCACAGAACCAAACAGAAAAACAAACATACATTCAAACAACGATTGGAAGAGCGAAATATATGGTATGTATGTATGTATGTAAACATGAAAACCTGCCAATCTGCACACAAAGTCAGCGAAAACTTTCTTGCTGCCAACACAGAAATTGTTGGCATAACATGCAATCATTGCCTGGCAAAAAAAACCCAAACCGAATGCCATAACCGCGTAAAAAGTCATGAAAGCGTTTTTATTGTATCCGACTAAACTGTTTTTTTTTTATTGATTTATTTTTTTTTTTTGTTCACAATTTGCCGGTGGGCGTTCGCAGGCAGTGCGACCAGATAAGCCGTTTCGGAGCTAGATTTATTTTTGTTCTCTAGACACGGCATTCTAGTTTTAGCTCCGCGGATTTTTTCTACCCTTTTCTACTTAAATCATATTTTTATATTTAAGTTAAATTTTCATAAAATCGGTTCAATTTATTTCATTTGATTCCTATTCCAAATTTTTCCTACAATTTCGAGAAATATATTAACTTCAAGCGGGCGAGAATGAGGTGAAAAACTGTAGCACCAAGAATGAGGCAGGACACGAAGTGCTGCGTTCCCATATATTTATATTATGAACAAAAATAGTAAATATGATTCGATTTTAATGAAATTTAGTATGTGCCAATAGTTCATACTAATTTAGAAAAATTCACAAAAAAAAATCAAAATCGCAATATTATCGGTAGAAAGTTAAAATTCAATATGTGGTGTTACTAAGACTCAAAATAAATAGACGGCATTAACAATTAAAAATTTTCTCCGTATAATATTTTTTAAATTTTGTTCTGAGTTTTCTAAAGCTCGTCATTTGCAATCCCCTGCATAATTTGTTTTCCATCAAAATTTTTGCCGGTCTTTGCTTATTTGTAGTAGCAAATTTCGCCAATTTTTGTTGAATTATTTTCGGCATTATATTCTTCGAAAATGTTTTTAAAATTTTATTGAATTATGTTTCAAAAAGTTGGGGAAAAATCTGCTTTATTTCGATTTTACATACTTTTATTTGTATAGTCTGCGAAGACTTGGAAAGAGCTTTCGGTTAGCGACTGGAGGACTTTATTGCAGATCTGAACTTAGTTAACGATTGCGGTTATGTACGCCGAGAAAGTGCCCAGGGCATAAGGGTACCATCCACAGTTATGTTAAATTGCAGCTTGACCTCCTTCATGCAGATGGTAAATAGAATCGCCGAGGACTTGGTAAAAAGACAGATTCCGACCAGTGAAGAAGCGAGCAAGGTCGGAGAGATAACCGTTCACATTCGACCACATGTCATCAGTTGCATCCAAGGATTCTATAATCGCAAACAGCCATCAGCATATAATCCTCACTTGAGACTCTGTGGGAGAGTGGATGCCTCGACGTCTGTCAGTAGCGTAGCGTAGCTAAACTGGCCATGCCAAAGGTATTTGACCGGTCCAACGCTACAACTCACGGGAGCGGGTGCGGTTAAGGCAACTGTACACCTTCCCGAAGCAGCATTGATTCGAGTGTCTTTACGGCTGTCTTCTCCCTGGTTTCATTAGCGGGTTCACCCTCCCAATATTTGTATTCCATATTTTAATGGTGCACTCATCGTCCTCTGAATGAACCTATGAATGGCTTAAGTAATTTCTTTTATATGTACAGTATTTAGTATTTTTTTCTTTTGCCAAATTCTAAATTGCATTTACTTGAGCTCTCTCGGTAATTACGTTTTTCACAACGGCAACGTTATATTTGAAAGCTGGCAAATTATATACCCCATTGAACCATTTTTAGGAGTACAACAAAGGCTTATGGAATCTCTATCGGCTTCCTGCTTCTTGTCGTAATTAACATCAGCTGCCACCTTTTATAAGTAGCATGTGCTTCTAATTTGAATTTTCATTTTTTTTTTTTAATATACAGTCTGTCTAGTAGAAGCGTGATCGCCATAACTTGGAAACTATTTGTCCGATTCGTTTCAAATAAACAACATTTTACACGTTTATAATATTTATTGTACGCAATACTTTTAATAACATGTATAGTCACCGCCATTCGCTATTATGGCCTCACACCTCCGACTCATACTTTGCACTAAGTTCTGAGCAAGTTGCCGAGGCAATCGTTTCCAAATCAGCCGAATTTGTCTTGACAACTGTTTTGCTGTCCATATCGTTTTTCCTCTGAGTTTCTGCTTTACTATTGCCCACACATTTTCTATCGGATTGGCATCAGGCGACTGTGAAGGTCAATCTAACATCTCAACACCATTTTGCTGTTTCCACTCTGTACACATTCGACTGCGATGTTTGGGGTCATTATCTTCTTGCAAAATCCAAGAGTGTCCTCTTCTCCCGAACATCTTCGCAGCTGATGGTAATAAAGCTGTTTGATAAATTTTGTTCATCAAAACCGCATTCAAGTTGCTGGTAAACACGAAAAGGCGTCCAAATCCTTTTTCTGAGAAACATCCCCAAACATGGACCTTCACTGGGTGTTTAACAGTTCGTTGGAGCAATCGATTGTTAGCGGTACACCAAGATCGATTTATGTTACTATTTGCCCAAAATGAAGATTCATCCGTGAATATTACATTATTCCAATTCCGTTCTGAATTGGCGCAGGCCCAGGCGAGTCTTTTTTCCACATGTGATGATGAGAGCAACGGTTTTTTGAGAGAGCTGCGGTATTTGACGTCGTTAGCGCCTAAACGTTTTCGAATCGTCTCTACCGATATTTGAACAACACTTTTCTCTACAACTTCTTTAGCTTTACGCAACGATAAGCCCGGCTTCGTCGCAAACAAATCAAGGATCTTCTTGTCCTGTTTTGGTGAGGTCTTTTTTTCAGGGCCCCGCCCAGGCAAATCGTCGACATTTTTTACTTCTAAATTCCGATTCGTCCACTTCGTTACGAATGACTTCGACTTCTTCATACATATATTTTGCTGCAGCTAAACGTGACATTTTCGGCCCTCTAGGGTGTAGACAAAGAAATACAGCTTCAAATCGCTTCTCGTACGCGGAACTCATTTTTTAAAACAACTTGCACTTTGTAATAGTTTCACGAAGCTGACAGTTTTTGCAATGCGTACTACAAAAATGATGTCGCTACCAAGGTGCATTCAAATTATTTTGATAACGGCACTCTATGTGCAAATTTTGCCGATCACGCTTCTACTAGACAGACTGTAACTGAAAATAAACGTTGTTCGGGATGTGATGAAAAATATGAGGATCAGTAACTCCTCTTGAAAGCCACGGCAGACGGTTAGCGTAAAGACGCCGATCGCTCAGATTTATCCAACCAAAAAATATACCACCAAATCGAATATTTACTTAAATTTCTCTTACGAGTAAGCAAGCTATTCATTTATTAGCTGAAAGAAATAAATATACATATATATACCTATATGTAATGAGTTGTAGGGATCTTACGGAGTTCATTTCCAAAGTGGCCGAGAGCTGGGTGATGGCAAAAGGCGAAACCCTCCTCCGAGGTGGGTAATAGGACTCGAGAAACAGTAGACACGAGAGGAGACACGAGTAATTGTTACCATTTGTACATTAACGACATCTGCAATTTGGATTTTAAAACGTTTTGCAGAAAAAACAGCATTTGGTATTAGGTTGGGTATAACCTACCCGACAAAGGTTTGTCTGACGACTGGCTTCAGCTACCCAGAGCCCCAGTATTGCCAGTCAAATAGCATCTAGCAATTTCTAAACTTTTTTTGTGTCACTTTTGTTGACCCTCTTGTCACACTGTTCGTGATGTTGGATATATGTACATATATTTATATAATATTTTTAAAAAATTGTTCATACATTGCTCATTAAATTAGCTGCGTATGACTTATGTATATGGTCAACTTTGGCTCGTTTTCACTAGAAGTCAGATATAGAGTATAATGTAAGCGATAATAAAAACTTGATATTCATACTATCATGCTATGCTGTCAATAAGTCCTTTAAGCTTCAAAATTATCTGCCGCCCCTCGTATGTATGATTGAATTGTCTATATGTACCCGTATTTGTGTGCGAGTATGTGTTTGTTTGTGTCACGCCAGCTGCTCTCAGTCAGCCTGCAACTGCCAATAAATAGTGGAAATGGCCCGTACACACAACTTTTGTTATGAACCTCGCCCGCTATGCTGAGCAATCGTCCATGCAATCCGCTGGCCAGCTAGCTTTGCTGTTCCCATTGTCTCATCGTCAGCCGTTGCGCGCAAATATTTGCCTCGGATAGTTGCAACGCGCGCGGCCAATAATACAAGCAATCAACGGATGCCAGTGGAGCAGCCACAGAAACCTGAAGGAAATATTTCGAAATACATAACTTTGCATGGAGATGCAACGAATAGTGGCAATTGGGTTTCAGTCTGGACTTGAAATGCTGGTTTTGAGAGAACACACGGTGAAGCAGACTTCCACTTAACTCAGTTCTTAACTGGGCACGGGTGCTCTGCGGCGGAGACACCATAGAAAACGTAAACCACGTATTCTTCAAATGTGCGCGTTTCTGTGATGCAATGCGGAGACTTCACATTGCATTTGGGGGTTATTTAGCTCCGGAATCGTTCGTCAGGAACATGCTGGAGAGCAGTGTAAATTGGAAACTGGAAAGCGACGTAATCGCAAATACGATGAAAAGATTGAGGGCTCTTAAAAGGCTTAGGCACATCAGCGTCGACTAATTGCCTTTTTCTCAACGAAGATATAATTAGTGGAAGATCCGCGGGGCCTTTTTAAACAGTTAGCGCTGCTTTGAAACTAGTCCTTTTAGACCACCTGCTCAACACGAAATCTAGTGCGGAAACTGCTGCCTAGGCAGCGCGAATTTGAAACAGTTCGGACTAATTTAGCGATCAGGCAGCTCGGAATCCCTTCCATTTCGATTGTCTCAATAGTGAGCTACAATATGCTTAGATAACTAAACTGTCAATGTTAAGGAATATGTTGCTTCAGAAGCAAAAATGGCAGTACAGGCAGCGCGAAGTTGACCAGTCCTTTCGGACCGCCTGCCTAACACGAAATCGAGCGATCAGGCGGCTCGGAATCTCGTTTACTCCGACTGTCTCAACAGTGCTATACAATATGCGCAGATAACCAAAATGGTATTGGTAAGGGGTATGTTGCTTGATATGCAAAAGTGGCACAATTGCTGCCAATACAAGGGGCAGATGATGATGCAACTTCCAACGGACTGCATTAGACTGACGTAGAGCTTAGTGCTCAAACCACCTCCCGACGAAATACTTCACGGTAGTACCGGGGCGATTGGTACTTTGACATTAAGATGATTAGTTCGGGTTCACGTCTCACACTGACGGTTTTAGGGAGTCTGGCTTTCGATACTTCCTCCTCGTAAAAACAGTATATATGTATATAAGTCTTTATGAAAAATTCTAAATCCATAAATTGAGTATAGAGCTGTGCTTAAACTTTTAACGAAGAAGGGGAAGATAGCGGCGGAAATCAGAGATTTTTTGGATGGTGTCGAGGGGCATTTTTCCCTTTCGTATCCCATTATAATATAATAGTTATAAAAATTTCGTTTGATAAGAGAATCAAATTTTGGTGAACCGCACCCAGGGCGACCAAAAGAGGCAATTACCAATAAAAATATTAAATTTGTAGTGGAAATAGGACTAAATACAGACGGCTAACAACTACGGAATTAGTAAATATGACTGCTTAGAATCCTGCACGAATACATACATATTTGGGTAGGAATAAAGGTTCAAGTTCCACTTTCTACTGTGTGAAGTTCTGTATTAAGTTCTGTATCTCTTTTTAGATTCAATTTTTACTGGCGTCGAAGTAACCAGGGTCCTATTTCAATATTCTTTATCAAAACGGGGATCGATGGAGTAGCCTTGCCGCGATAAGAGTAATAGTACATCAATTGTGAGATGCTATTTAAAGAAGAATGCCGCAGAGATTGTCATGCTAATGCTTCAAACCAACGTGCAGTTCCACACATCAGGTCTCCTAAGGCTGCCAAGCTCGACCATCCCCACACATAGACCCGATTAGGCCCCAAGTGACTATTGTTTGTTCTCTAAATTGAAAGCCGACTTGCGAGTGGAAAAATTTAACACTGATATTAAAGTGAAGCTAGCTGTTTTGGGACATTTTAACGGCGAAATATGCGCCTATTTATTTCAGGGATTGTTCGCTCAAAAAAAATATCAAAGGGATCAAAATGGCATTCGATTCGTAGCATGCGATTCATGGCATTCGATTACTAAATATTCGACACAACACCATCGACATGTCGACCAACAAATTATCAGCAATAATGGGTTGACTTCTCTTCTCTCGTTTTTATTGTTGTTGCAGCATTTATGGCTTTTCACAAGCGCTATGGCTGTTGCTGTTGCTGTTGCTGTTGGTATGGTATGGCTGATGTTACATTGTGTAGGTGCATTAACTGTTCACCACCACACGGTGGCATGCCGCCGCAACGTTCTGCCGTGCAAACTCAAAAAGGCAATTGCTTTCGAACTGTTCATGCTGAATTTTATTTTTTATTCGTTTTATATCCGCTTCTTGGTTTTTGTTTTTATTTCGTTTCTTATTTTATTCCCGCCATTGGCGCTGCAAAAATTAAGTAGCCACTTTTTTGTGCATCGTTCACTCGTTCATTGGGTCGTTAATTGGCTGACGACGTACGATTTCCAATTATTATGCAAACTCACCGCTGTGAAGCGCGATTTTCTCATTTATCAGCAGAGTGGAGAAGTCGAGGCTAGGTATTGGCGCGACGTTACGTAGTTAGGTGCAATGAATGCACAAAAATAATTCCTATGGCACTTATACTAATGTGTCCCAAGTACTTGTGGATGCATACAGAGTCGCCACTTTTATCCGTTTAACTAATCTGCGCGTTTTGTTTCGTTCTTTTTTTTTACTGGTCTTTAATGAGAATAGTTCCTGTGGTGCAATACATTTGCTATTCAATATCTACTGGAATTTTATGGCCTCACTAACAAGAGAGCACAATTGTTGGAAAATGGCAATAAACGTTTGCGTAAATGTTATCGCAAAAATTGTTTATATGCTTAAAAATTCCTATGAGTTTAGTAACATATGGCGATGGCTTTTAATTTGGCAGTGGTACTGAGGATCCTCCAGAAATAACTACGGGAAAGTTTTCAATGTTCGGTTGCGGGGAGAGAACATCACCATAATTCTGTAAAATATGGCAAGGTTAACTTTGTTTTTATAACAAGCCATAGTAGACCTGTTTTTGAATGAACGGATAAAATTTCCTTTTTGTTGCAAAAGCAATCCCTTTGGCATTTTTCATGGAATGTTTAAAAATACTACAATAACTAACGGCTTAACTATTAAACAGAAATTCCCCAGGGCTCATTCACAATAGGGCAGTTTTCGTATCTTAGCACGTACATCATTTGAACAATTTGGCTCAACGCGTATATTTTGCCCAGTTTGTGTTGTTGCTTCACATGTTAACCTAATTAAATTTTAACCACTAGTTATAAAATATTGGCGCAAATTTGATCGGCCACACCTATTTTCGTCAAAAATAATTTCCGGTTTAATATAATATAAATTTATGCTCAATATCTCTATCCGTTTGAAAGTTATTGGGCCATGTAATGTGCATTCGAAACGTAGTGCACTGTGATAGCTGACCCGTAGAACCTCCTTCAATATCATCATAAACAAATTAAAGCGCAACACGATGTTTGCCCTAATGAAAGAGGGATATTTTATGCATAAATGGTTTCGGAGCATTTACATATGTACGTACAAAGAAGGGAAAAATATAAATAACGTTTTTTAAGCTTATGATGTTCATATTAACTCTTCCCTATACATAAATGTATATTTTGTTATTTTTTCAAGATAATTTTTTATAAAGCTCACCACGCCGAATTTGCACGTTCTAATTTAAAAAAAAAATAGTACCCTCTTCGGTGCGTCATTTTATATTGGGTTTGCTACTTTTTTGTCACCAATATGGCATTTCATACTTTAGTAAACTTGTCAGCACATGACCTTCTGTACCAAAAATTTGCAAGTACCCAGCTTGCAGAGTGATTTTTTAGCAACCTTGGGATGATCCGCTCCAGGAAGGTCATCACCGCCTTGTACGCTTGCAAGACATTCATAGGAAAACAATGGGGAATAAAACCACACATAGTAAGTATACTGGATGTACACAGCAGTGACAAAACCCATTCGCTTCTACAGGGTTGGCGTCTGGTGCCAAACGCTAAGCAAACCCATTCCCAGAGCCAAGCTGTAACGAGTACAGTGTATGGCTTCCACCTCTACACCTACCAAATCTCTAGAAGTACATAATTTTAAACCTTCCACCGGTGGATCTATAAGCCAAATTTCTCGGCGCCGTCAGGCTATTACGAATACTCTATCCTGCGTGGATAGTAAATTTTCCATAAGAATACCAGAGAGGAATGATTGGAAGGTGTCATAGAGCTAGACCCAGTGTCGACGGCTATCTTTACAGATGGTTCCCAACTTAACTTTTAGACAATTGGTCGAGGTGATAACCGGACACTGCCGTGTGGGCATACACGGAAGGAGGTTGGGATGACTAACCAACGATTTCTGTCGAATTTGCAGGGACGATGAGGCCACTGCCACTCTCCAACCTTGGCCAAGATTAATTATGCACTTTCTAAACTGTTTGGTCACCTTAGCTAGGCAAGCATTCCCGATTTTCTGTGCTACGTAAGGCGCATTCGATGGTTCAACTTCGAAGAGAAGAAAGGAAGGAAATTCATGGCTCCCGCCTGTGATATCATAACGGGCTTTGGTAGTCTAAGAGTGCCTCCTTGGTCTTACTCGGTTGCAGCCGCTCTAACCGAACCTATAAAGAAAAATATCGGCATAGAATGGCAATAGATAGTATCGTATCGCAATTCATGCCCCAGCTACTCCTTTTAATTGTACATCCTATCTGTATCAGAGAATACGAGTATAAGGTATATTAACTTTTTAGTTGCACAATCGGTGTAAGCAAACCTTAACCTAAAAGTAAGCCAACAAATTTCGTAAATTCACCAATTTAACCCGGCAAGTGTGAATAGATTCAAAACTGCGCTTCGAAATCTGCACTTACTTATTTAATGGCTTTTTTCATGCATGGATACACTGCAAGCGTTATTTAAGTGTACGGCTTAGGGCTAAGGAAATGAATTGCTCAACCTACATTCACACATTGTACATGTGTACAATGTAACATAAAGACTGCCACAAACAATTGCTCCAACAACGCTTAACTCAAAATGATTGTTAGCCGACCACGTGGTATGAACCTGTGGGAATGAAGGTGAAAATTTCATAGCGAAACAAATTCTTAAAATCCATGAACGAACTCACTGGCTGGTTGAGAACTTCCTTATAATTTCATGATATAAACGAATAACTTTTTAATACATACATACCTCAATAGTGCTGAGTAATATTTGAGTGGGTAAGTGGTTTATATTCTGAGGCATTAAAAGATTTATGCGCGACTTGAGTTATTTATCAGGTAATGTATGTAGGGAGTACAAGCTAGGCAAGCGGCTTCGTAGAAATTATATCCGTAAATTTGTGAATATAACGTTAAATATGCAATGTATGATAGGCAGGTATCTACCTACAGTGGCGTTTGTGAGAATAAGGCCGTAATTGTATTTGAAGACGGAATGCGTTGTTAGAAAATTAAAACTAAGCATTTTTGGCAACCGACAAGACGATTGACTAGCCGGTTCTGATCTTGCTGTTAAATCATTTCCCAGGCGGGTACATTAAATAAGCACTTAATCTGATGGTATACCATAAATAGGCACAACTGAAATTTACCGACAGACGAATACGATCTTCACTCATTTTCCCCCTGCGAAGAGCCTGAATTGAAATCTAACCACGACCGATTGTTAAAATAGAGTATGTTCTAACTCTTGCAAGGCACGTCACTCTGGCCCAGTTTTGAAGTGTAGTTGGTATTATAGTGCGCTCAACGTCTACTTATCCAGGACCCCGACATACTACATATGAACATATTTAAATGCCCAACATGTGAAGGCTCTCCGTACGATACCAAATATCTATTTACATCTAACACCCCTTTCTCTATGCACCGACTGCATCGTAACAGCATCCTTCCTGTGTCTCTAGTTAGATCATCTCGATGACGTCGATTAAGGGGTTTGGGCTTTGGATAGTCACTGCAATAACAACCAACAGTGTGTGATATCGGGAGGTAGGAATAGATATATATTTCGTATCAGTACCTCATACACGAACCCTCTACAGGGAAAGTGACGGTAGGTGCAGCTCCTTCCCCATTCAAAAAGATCACGTTCTGAAAACTGTTTTTAAAGAAACTGTATTACTACGGGTTAACTACACCGTATGGATTCCAAGTATGGCGCACTGATGAATCCAAAATAGTGGATGGGAGTACTGAGACTGGAACAGTCTAGCCAAGGTTTCAGGAAAAGCTGCCAATGGGTACTTTGCCAACCATCTTCCAAGCGCAGGCTTACGCAATTTAATTTTGTCCCGAAAATGTCTTCGCAGAAGGACAAGCGGGGTCAGAATATACAGACAGCTTCATTCGGAATAGAAATTTCCGGGAAGCTTTTTCCCTTCTCTCATTGTTTTAATGTGGGAAAAGGAGAACAATTCACCGGGAGTTTTTATTCAGAATAGGGCTGGTAATGTTGTGGATGACAGCAAAACTATTCTGAACCAAAAATATTCAACCGCAACAAAGTAACGTAGTGATTGGTTCCTGCACATGACGGGCTGGAAAGCAACGAAAGACCTGACGGCCTCGCAAAACTTGAAGTTTAACGACATCTCTATGATCCAGAGCCTTTCTGTGGAATATCATAGGGTTACACCGCAGACCTAATAAGAATATAAGAGGAGTTTCGGTTTGCAACAAACCGAAGTAATGCAATGCATAAAATCCGCCGATTTCGGTAGATATTTGATCGAATTCGGAATTTCCGAACCGAGAGCATCTAACTGGTCTCCCGACAGACTCCCGCAAGTTAAGATAATATCGCTCTATATAACTTTTATGCATACCAACTCGAGTTTGAACTCAATTAATTACCGTTATTTATGCTTTTTAATTTTCAATGACCGGTTACCCTTGAAAATAATCAAAAAAAATAGTTATATTTTCAACCATTGGAAGAAAAAATCAGAAATAATCAAAAAAACTTAATGCAATTAGTTTTTCCATAAATTTAATTTTTTTTTATTAGTTTTGATTAATTTTAATTTTTAACGAAAATAAATAGTAATTTATTACAATTTAAAAAAAACCTCACAAAATTATAACAAATGACGTTCTTAACAGAAGAATAATAAAAATAATTAAATATAATTAAAATAATTAAGAATAATCAACATTAATCGAAAAATAGTTGGATTATTTTTTAAAGATTATTTTTGTTAACTGCAAATAATAATGACTTCTTTGATTACTTCATATCATAATTAATTACTAATTTTACGATTATAAAAACAAAGAGTTAGGTGATTTTTTTTTAAATTTTTTTTATTATTTTTGTTTATTGCACATAAAGATATATGTATGTATATTTTTTTTTTTGATTATTTCAAAATATAATTGATTACTAATTTTTCGATTAAAAATACAAATTGGTTTAATCGTTACGATTACCCAACGCAAGTAATCGCTTTGATTACTATTCGTAATCTAAACATAACAGTTCTGGTTCGGATGATTCGCTTGAGATAAACTTAATTTGAGCAGGGTGTCTGATTTCATGCAGAATATTCAATGAACGAACACTCGGATTGACAGAAAATGTACGCCATAACCGAATATTGCTAATTTACTTTCAAATTATGGTAAGCAAATTTTTTATTTCAGCTTGACTCAATTTCATATCCAGCACTATATTCATCGCAAGACATTTCTTTCATATATGGAAAATCATAATTATTCAGGCATGTAGCACTCACTCACTGCGCTTACCACAACAATGGACCAGCAGATATAGTACGAGTACAAATGTACCGCATCAATTATGCTTAAAAAAGTAGAAAAATATTTGAAAATAATCATAGTGATAAAACCCTTTTTATATTCCTTTCTAGCCGTTTGGTCTGCTCGGTCTGCCATATAAAATCTGTAATAAAAGCAGTGGAACGCGCCCAGCAGCTACCAATCGCAGAATTGAGCGGCAGGCGAGAAAAGCGTCGGAGAGAAAGAAGCAAGTGGCTATGAAGGCTAGCAAAATGCTTACAACGGAACAAAACAACGTTTAGAGTTGCATTTATGAAATTCTCCTCTGTATCTACATATGTATGTAGATAGATAGATAGGTATGTAATATAAGTCAGTGCAATAAAAACCGTCATCTAACCACAACACCATTGCCACATTTGAACCATATTTTGAGCTCTGCTACAAGCGCACAAACAATTAATGTTGGCTGAATAGCAATGCACCGTTTTCAAAGGAATTTCCACATTCAAACATAATTGCGCCATACATGTAGTACGTGTGTGTGTGTGTGTGTGTGTGTGTGTTTGGAGTATTCGAGCAGCAGTTAAGCGGTTCCATGGTGCAGCGCGGATTTTATTCTACTTTCAAAGTCAATGCCATTGTCATTGTGTGTTTTTGTGGGTATCATTGTTAGTTTATTTGTTGGTCGGTTTGACTTTTGTGCCCGACATTCATTTGAAATGGAGCAAAAGTCCAATCGTCCGTCCACACTCCTGCTGTATGTATGTATGTACGTCGTTTGCGCCTGCGCGCCACCAGCAAGCGGTCTTTCAGCTTTTCATCTTAGATCGTCCGATAGCTTATTATGGATACTCGGGCTATTGTTATTATTATTTTTTCCAGAATCTTTTTATGACTTTTGTTATACATATAATTGTACGTATATAGGTATAGAGATTTTGTTTGTTTGTTTGTCTGTCGGTAAATAATGCATTGTGTCATTAAGCGTTTCACTATTCGTTGGATTTTGATGTGCAGCGCATGCCAACGACGCTTAGTTTATCATTATTTCTTTTATTCATTTTTATATACAATATATACACAAATATAGGGTGTTTCATATAGTGGGTTCTTCAAAAAATCAATTTTTGTGCTATATTATTGGTTTATTCGAAAGAATAAATATTGCCACTATTTATGTAACACGATTTCATTCATGTGGCTACCTCGGCTGATTACGCGATAGGGCATCCCGTTAGCCGAGTTTTCAAAGACCTCAGTGACTTTTTCTGGCTTTACAAATGGCTTGCTCGATATTCCAATAGATTATTCGTATAACTGTCCCTCTCTGGCAATGAATTGCTTTTCCGACGATCACGTGCGGGATTCCCAATCTCCAGATGCATAAGTTTTAGTTTTTAACATACCCGCCGATATGAAAATGCGCTTCGTCGGAAAATATAACCTGGCAAGCAAAATTGAAACTAGTAGCAGAAATTGGTAAAAATAGTGGTAGTAATTAGTAGGAGCACTAGTACAAATAGAATTATAAATTAGTAAAAATAGTAGTATAAATTAATAAAGAGTAGTAGTAGAAATTAATGAAAATAGCAGTAGTAATTAGTAGTACAAATAGTAGTATAAATTAGTAATAATAGTAGTATAAATTAATAAAAAGCAGTAGTAGAAATTAATGAAAATAGTAGTAGTAGTTAGTCGTAGCATTAGTAAAAAATAGTAGTAGTAATTTGTAGTGGTATTAGTAGAAATAGTAGTAGCAGAAATCGTAATGATAGTAGTAGTAGTTATTTGTAGTAGTAGAATAATAAAATTTATAAGAGTAGTAGTAGCTATTAGGAGTTGTAGTGGTAGTCACTAAGTAACAAAAGGTCCTAAAATATCTAGTACGAAAATAGTCCCGAAACGGATCATGGCTTGTCCTCAAATGATCACTCTCATGCTGCTAAAATAGTTTCACCTCGAAAACCTAAAATCAATTGCAACACGATTTTATATACATATATATTTTTTTTAACAAAAATATTTTACGAAAAAATTTATTTAGGCATAATATTATGACAGAAAATCATAGAATTTAAAACTACACATTTAAATGCCTAAGTCCCTCCCGCCCGATTGCAGCCCACTGTGCGATAGCGGATAACTCCCAGTGTTGCCTACAAACTTCCCAGTCTCACGAACTATCTCAGTCAAAATAACATATGATTAAAAGAAGCCACTATATGGACCACCCTGTACTTACATATAAATGTTCGCGTGTAGGTAGATATTAATATACGTATGTACGTCTATAGCATTCTTATTATTGTATTTATTTTTGTATTCTCTCCATCAGTTGAAATTGAAAATTGAAAGCTTCCGCGCGACACAATGCAGCTTCTTAATTTCATTGTATTGCCTTCGTTTTGATTTCAATATACAAATGTACGCCCATACATACATACATACATATGTACATACATACAAACATAAGTAGTTGTGGGATCCACCGCAGCGGTCAGTCAGCAAGCCAGCAGGCCAACTCCGCTAATGCTTTGATTCATTTTTAATGACTCCTCAACTTTTTCAGCTCTTTCTGCATAAATAAAAAAAATAAACATGCTCAAAATTACGCATAGTGTGTGCATGTACACACACATCCATATAAACGTGTAATAAAACTGCCATTTCTGCTGAAGTAAATCAGTAAATCTTAAGAAAATAAACATTTTGCTTCTGTTCGTTTTTGATTTAATTTATGATTTGAAATCGCCCTCGATCGTAAAATTTTTTCATTTGCCGCTGTTCTGTGACAGGTGACTTTGTTTAAAAAAATTGTTGTTTAACTGCAAAGTATTTTCCGTAAGTGCTAAGTTATGTCGCTTCTTGGCATATCGTAAAATATAGTTTTAATATTTACATAAATTAAATATTTACATTATTGGAAGACAAAATTTGTGGGTTTCATGATTCCTTACAGCAAAAACGTCCACCTGGAAAATACTGCAGTAATCAGGAAACTTTATTGGTTGCTTAACGTCGACTTCTGAACAATAGATTCCAGCGCCCACTCTCTACTCCACCTTTGCCTTCGGTAGAATCGGAATTTCGGATCTGAAGCTGAGAACTTTGGGCGTGACGCGTAATAAGGTCGCGCGTTTTCTACTTCGTTCGTAGCCCAAGTCAACTATTCCTCTCCTCCTTCCATGGCCTTCCTTGCTTGGCTTGGTTCGCGCCATTCTATTCCAGCTTTTTCTACTTCGACTTCGGCACCAGCACGTTGCACAGTTCTTTTCGAGAGTTTGTCATAAGTACTACAACTACTGTGACCTTCCACCTTCACCGCAGAGGTTTGGCCGTCGGCTACGTGGTTTGTATTGCCATGCCCGACGTTGTAGTAACTACTTCATCAGCGACGAATCCAGAAAATTTTATTTGAGGGGGTCAAAATAAAAGTTTGTAATATAACCAAATTATGAACAATATTTAGAAATTTCCGTGTGAAAGGATATTTTTTATTTTTTATTTATTTATATTTGAATGTACATTTATTTATACACTAAAATGGAATTTTAATGAATGCCAATGAATTTAAAGAGTTTCTTCACATGCCGTTTACTTATACGACTGTAATTGAAATAGTAGTCTAACCGACAATAATAGCAATTAATTTGCAGAAAAGGCGAGCGCTGCCATATGCCGTTCAAATTTTACAATTCATATTTTTCATCGGTAAAAAATAGTGGGAAGCTTAACATAATTCGTGTGTCTAGTTTTAGGCTATAATAACAGGCAGCCACTTTTTACCACAAACATAATCTAGTCCACTAAAGAACTTCTGTTTATCATAGGTCACTAACTGCCCTATGCTAATAACCTGAAAAAACTCATCAATCAATGACAGTTGTCAGGTTTGCTAAGGCTAAAACTCTGCGGCAAAAGCCTAATGATGACAGCAGTCGTTATAGTTGTAAACCTGACAACTGTCAAGTTTGTAAGTTTTTGTCAGGCCATTAACATAGGGTGGTAAGTTTAAATGAGGTTACAAAGTACTCATCGATAGCGTAGTGCATTCATTGAAAGATTCTTAGAACTCGTTAAACTTTTTTGAGTAACATAAACCACCCAGATCCAATAGCACTATTATCAATTGATTTGCCTGTTTATCATATTTCGAAAATCATGATTGAGTTCAGGAACCTTGCGATACGTCATATGAACAACAAATAAATTTATAAACAGAACGGAGGGGCGCGTAAGGGTAATATTATGCGCTATTCAATTAAGCATTTTAGCCGGAGTTCGAAAATAGCCCCCCCCATTAATTTTAGTATTCAAGAATGTCCTGTTTGTCACACTGCTAAATCTTTTCGTACGATCTTTTTGTTTTTTCTACTGTGGATTTTTTTTCAACTCCTAAAATTTGTCTGAAGCAAAAGCACTTTGATAGTGACTTATGTTTTTAAGTGTCTTTGATTGTGGGTTATGAAGAGACAGAAAAATATAGGTGAATGCAGATAAGTGGTAGAAAAGCGATAGGCATTATAAATGTGAAAGTTTGTATGTTTGGATGTTTGGTTGAGCGGATTTACTTGGAATTTGGCACGTATATAGCCTGTATTAATATCTAGGATACTGTTTTCTGGTGGGTGGACCCGGGGCCGATATATTAAAAATTAATCGTTAATTTATAATTCTGCTCTTATACCAGTATTCTGAGTTGGTTGAAGTCAAAATATTACATTTCACTTTTACTACTTACTGCTTCAATTGTTTTCTGTTACCAAATGAGACTTATTTTTTCTGTGTCAGCGAAAAGTGTCCGAAATAAATGGTAACATAAGCTAGATATATGTAAGTAAATAACCGTTTCCCACGAAGCGAGAGCACACATCCACAAAACATAATCATCTGATCTCTTTGGTGTTTTGTTTTTGCTCTTTAACAGTAACAGTTAATTTGGAGCATTCCAATAGTAGATAGAGAGGGTTATTTCCGATAACTGGTTTTCCTCTTAACTTTTGAATCGGTTGAGTGGTGTCAAATTCAATCAAAACTTCTCACGTATCATTGTATCTTACTTCTTAAAACAATAGGTATTCGTTCTCTACTCATTTATAAAATCTTGTAAATATTTTTCACAAAGTAATTAATTAGGTTAAGCACAAATACTACATTTATTTTCGATTCGCTTACTTACATAGCTCATTTCTGTTGGAACATAAATTTCATCTCTTGAAAGAAATCAACCACAACCTCAACGTCATTGACAAATTTTCTAATTCAAAAGAAATATTTTCACGAGGCTCGTTATTTATTTACATATGTATGTATGTGTGTACAATCAGCTCATCGATCAATGTGTCGACCGTAGGAAACGCATTTCCATTACAGAGATTTATTGACAAAAAACTTCAATAAAAGTGGCAGTTTTATTTGCATTTTTCTCATATTATTCGTAATTCGAAAATGTATGCTCTCATATCTACATACATACAAAACATCCAGAGCCATCTGACTCCGCGACTGACAAATAGAATCAATTTAAAAACCTTCAACGCAGAAGATCGTCCCCTCCCCAACCTTACTAAATAAATATGAAAAAAAATCGCTTTGTAAGAAATTGGAAAACATTCAAACGATCTAGCTATGCGCTCCAGTTACTTCCTCATCAGTTCGATGCGCAGCGCGAGTGGCTGCGTAGGTGGATGCTGCCCATTTCTGCGGATGAATGGATATGCAGACGCGCTTAATAAAACAAGAACAACCACACACACACACACACACACACACAGACACACACATGCTCACAAGCTCACTGGCATCGTACCGAGCACTAGTGAATATGAGTTGGACATTTGCTTTAGTTGTTTAGCTGGATGATTGGTGGCATGGTTCAGTGAATGGAATTGCTGAGTTCCCCCAAGGCGCTATTGTTGTGACAGGCAAGCAGGCGGTTGGTTCTGTTGTTGGACGTGCCGACAGACAGCACGCTAATGTGACACACATAGTAGTAGTAGTAGTAGTAGTAGGCTCATGTCATAGCCTCGGCGTGCAATGAGCCGATGATAGCGTTTCATGCTGCTCATAAAATTTACATCACTCTCGCTCCTCACCTCACCTCCCCCTCTATCATAGATGTTTGCGGATGTGTTTGTGTGTTGGCTGTCTGTGGTCTAGGTTAACTAAGAGGTCTGCCTGCTAGTTGGACATTGTCGTCTGCGTCTGTTGCTCATCTGTATCTATTCAAAATATGTGAAATGTACAATGTGCGGGGGTGTTCATTCATTCACTTACTTGTCGTTTGCCGTCGCAGGCGATCGCGTAGCCGCAGAGTTAATTCGCTGACATTCATATTCAATAAATTACTCGCATACTTTACATTAATAGGCGGCAGTGGAGCATGGTGGCATGTGGCAATATGATGTAGTGGAGGCGAGCAGATGTAAATCGGGAATTGCGCACACACAGGCACGCGCACTTACATACATACATATGTACATGTGTGGATATGTGTCTAGGATGCTTGCGGTTTGTATTTTGAATATGTTTGTATATATATATATAAATAGATACATATGTATGTATATTCTTGGAATATTTTGTTTGGAGCAAAAGCGAGGAACTAAGCGCCGACGTATGTATGTATGTATGTATTGAATGTGTGTATGTGTGTGTGTGTACATAAAGTGTTTAGCATATGTTTTCACTCACACCGATTCACTTAGCCGTACCCTGTCGGAAGCAGAATTTGTTTAAAAACAATTTAAAAAGTAATTTTTTACCAACTACAAGTTATTGGTTGAAATTCTTTTTTTTTTCTTGAAAACAACTAACTTTATTAACATGGCGATATCTTAGGAGTAAGTCAATTTTCTGACTGCATTTGATTTCAGAATTATTGTTACAAAAATTTCTCATTAACGATTATTTCGTAACTATTATTTAACTACTCATTAAATAACAGTTATTTTTAATTTTTATTCTAAAAATTATAAAGAAATAAGTGTTATTCTTGATCTTTATTTTATAAATCAATAACAACAATTAGTCTTAATTTTTTGGTTTTTTAGATCATAAATAACAGTTAGTTTTGATTTTTATTTTATAAACCAAAAGTTACAGTTACTGAAAACTTTTACTTATATAATATAAGTCATATTTACTTTTACGAAGAAAATTATATGAATAATAAATAATTTTTTGGTTCCTCCAAAAGCTATTTTCTGCGAAAATTTAAAATGACTTTTATAAGTATACCTTAAATAAAAAAACTGGCGATTGGTTGATATTGATGATTTATATAAATTAAATCCTTCTCTAACAGTTATTTTTGAGTTAGAAACAGTTTTTTAAAAATCAAAAATAACTGTTATTTCTTTTAAATTTTGCATAAAAATTGCAACAAAAAAAATATTTTAAAATTTGATCCTCGGTGAAGTAAAAAATCAATTCATATATGGTTGTAGAACATTTATTTCATAGTGAATTTTTCAATGAGAATTTTCGGAAGTAACTGTTATTTTTCGTCCCTGGATTTCAACTACTTTTAAATATGTTTGACAGCGAAAACTTCAAAATTATTTTTTTCTCAAACTGTTTTAAAACTATTCTAATTACCAACTACAGGTATGAACTATTCGTTTCCAATTATTTAAAAAGATATGTAGCGTCCATTTTACAGTATTTACAGTAACTGTACAATTTTAATTTTTCGTTTAAAATAAATTTTAATTTCAATCGTTTTTTACTTTTGGTTTTGAAGTTTTTTTTTCAAAATTTGTCCGATTTTTTTAATTACTTAACTTTATGTTAAAAAAAAATAACTAAAATAAAAAACTTAAAAAAGGCAAAACTAAAATCAAATTAAAAAAAAAAAGAGTTTCATTTCGAACAGCTATAATCTATTAATCCATGTTTAAAGCTCCACGTCGGACAGTGCGGACGTGTAAAATCATTTGCCCTGAAGACGGTTACCGTAGTGTAACCGAAATATATTGGAAGGAAAATTAAGTAAATAAATTGTTTTTACTCATACCAACACCCCCTTGACCTCGAGCCGGCAAAACACAAAATCAAATTTATGTATATAGCTAGTATTTATCTACAAAATAATAAATTAATAAAACTAATTACATTTTTATAAAGATATACATATAATTTATTGAAAATATATACTTGGTACAAGTGAGATTAACATAACTAATTAAACATGCAGTTGACTTCCAACACTTAATGAGTAGTTACAAAAATTTTTTAGACTATCTGCTTTTTTCCGACAGGGTATGTATGTATGAATGTATGTATATATATAACTATATATAAATAAATTTACATTGGTTTTACTTATAAATCGCTTAATTTGTAAAAGTAAATTATGCTTGTATATTTTAAGTGACTTATTTGTAAGTTTCAATTACACTGAGCAATGTTGAAACTTTTGATCAGCAAACTCCAGAGCGTAGTGGTTGTAATCGTTCTTTATTTTTTTAGTACTACACAAATTTATCCATTGGAATTAATGTCAATATCATTGCTTATAGTAGTCCATCTGCGTTGTAAAGGTTTCGAAATCGGAAGTGTGGCCAATTTTTTTTTCTATGCTCTAAACTTACACACATATGTATGTAATGGCATTTGTGATTTTCATTAATAGCTTATATTCTATCGCTGCGCAGCACTTTTAAATATGCCATTGCAAATTCAAGTTCTCTGATAAAAGTAGATCATTTCCTTTTTGGGAGAAAAATTTGTTTACTCATTCGAACCTGACTCAACTAATTTTGGATTTTATGCAAGTGATATACAAAATATTATATACTGGGCGATCCAAAATACATTCTTTTTCTTGAGCAGTATTCGTTAAATCGGATGAGCAAGCATTCCCCTTATTTTCGGAACCCGAATTCATTCGTGCCGCTGCCTCGCTGTGGGCTGTTTTTAAGCATTTTTGGGAGTTTTTTTTTGATGCCCAAAATAGCTTTGAATTGTTTGGTAAGGAATATAATAGAATATAGGTAGACTGCGTGAATTGCCCATTGCATTTAAAGCCTAGGAAGGATGAAGGGAATGAGAAAAAAGATACAGAAAAAGGTGAAGATGCAACTTGATTTTTCCTCGACGAATCTCTCAGACGCTTTCCATGCTCAATGTATCTGCCCCAAATATACTCCATTTCAGCCAAGCAAAAGCAGGACAGATACACAGGAAATGCTCTATGATATTCTCATCCTCCAGGCAAGTTGTGCTCATCGGGTCCACGATGATGCCTATGGTGACCATGTGTTGTCCCTATGGATTGAGTCCTGCAATCAACCCAACTAAGACTCGCAATTCCTTCTTTCTCTGTCTCTGTCTGTCTGAATTTTGCCACCGCCCTGCCCAGTTTTTTCAGGAAGCACTTAGTGTCGGTATTGCACCAACGGTTCCAATGTCTTTTATTTTATTAATGTTTTGCACTATAAATGTCCAATGAGGTCTGGCAATAACCCGCAATTAGCCATCTCGTCAGTCAGTTCGTTTAATGGAACACCGCTGTTCTTGGAGAGCTTTTGAAGAGATGCGAGCAGTGTCCAAGGCCTTAAGTGGAGCTTGGATCTCGCAACAGACTCTGGTTTGGTACCCACTCCACCTTTTGTCAATTATCCAGTCTGCTACCTTACGTATAGAAAATATCTCCGCTTGGTAAACCGTTTCCATTGTGCCTAAGACAGAAAAGCATCTCGAAGTACCAGCCAGCTTCAGTCCCATTTTGCGTTTGGAGTCGTTTTACCGAGCCTCCAAGAGAGTACATGGGTTTCTACAGTGTCTACTAAAAGCGACTCTCGGTAGCAGTTTGTCATTTTGGGCCAAGAACAAAGTGTATTACTCTGACAACCTTCCAAACAACTTTCTTATTTTTCCCGGGTTCTCTACGTCGTGCCACAATACAAAAGAATGCAATCGACATATAGTTTTCCCCTTGGATTGTTAAATCCAGTCCTACAAAGGATTCAGAGCCTCTTCTGTTGAAGTGTTCTCTGTATGTTTACAAAGACCTCCCGGAGTGATGTTCCTGACGCTCAGACATTTCTGTTAAAGTGGAGTCCACTACCAAATGCCACAAGAGAGATCCTCTTCCAACCTCACTATGCATTTATTGCAAAAAAAAAGTGAAACAAATTTCGACCATTTGGCTTATCTGAAGACAGAAAAAAACATCGACTGAACTAGAATTATTTGAAAATTTCGAAAATTTAGTTTTTGGCAGACTTCTGGAAAAATTTTCAAATTACCTGGTTTCACTAAACGCTCAGAATATCTGCTTCTCCTGACTGCTATATTTTGATAACAATTTCGAGTATTAGAAAATAACTGTACCATCAAATTCTAGACATGTAAAGGAATTAATTTATTTTTTGCATACATTGCTTTTTTAAAACACGAGGAAACCCCCTTAACGGACTAAGTCCCCAAAAAAAGCATAACCGCAGCTCTGCGGATTTATTGTGGGAATGAGCTGTTACCGTCAAAATTAATTAATGATTGAAAAAGCCACTATATGAGTCACCCTATAGATATATTCTCATATTTAGCCATTCTGGCGGGAATTAATTGGAAGCGACATTTCACTGGGCACCGCGCCTAAGTCTAAACCTCGATTGGATATACAAATTAAATTAATATCACGCTTCCCATTTGTAATTCTTATTTCTTAATTTTGTAATAAAATGGCATGAAGAAAATTCCCTATCTAATCACATTTACAAAAAAAATTAGTCGATACGAGGCATAAGAGTGTTATTTAATTTTCATATGTCCTCAAAATGCCACACTTGATATCCTTTTTCGGTCCTCACTTTTTAATTAATATGTAAATTTTTATGATTTGTAATTTAATGTAGAAAACTAATAATTTAAAAAAATTAATAATTTAAAGTAAATTGGAAATTCAACAAGCTTTTGAAGAACAATTTCAAATATGACAGCCCTTAGTGGGTTTAATCTTAGGATAGCAATCATAGGAACCCAAATAATTCTCAGGTTATATGAAACTGCATTAAATTAAAAATATTCTATTGGCACCGAAAGTGTTAATGTATACCTTAGTGGCTTCAATTTATTGTAGTAAAGACACACACCACAAAACACGGTGGTCGCAAACCCTGAAGGAGAATGCCTTTGCTAAATAAAAGCAGAAAACTTGTAAGAAATGAGAAGGCGCAAATGATAACTTTTTGGTCAATAAAATATTAAAAAAAAAAAATTGGCGTAAAGAGTGGGATTTGAACTCTGGCCAAATGCGAAATTCACATTTTCAAACTTTCAAAGTAAGTTAATTCGAATTTTCAGTAAGTTGAGTAAGCATTTTTATAGCCTATTCAATCAGGTGCGGGTTGGAAGTGACTAAAGTTTGCTGACGATGTTGATTAGGCTATAGAACTGCACAACTTTTTTTTTAATTCGAATTAATTGAAAATTTAATACTATATGTACAGTTTTTGTAATTTGTTGAGTTTTTGTGAATTTCGAAACAAGTTTAAAACTTTTGTTTTTATGGTTTCAGTTATAGAATGAGCTATTAAAAATTATTTTAAAAAAAGTTAATACACTTAAGTGGCAAACTGAATTATATTGAACATTTGTAGCATTTATCGTGAAGATTTGTAAAACTTTCAAAATTTCGACTTCAAATCTAATGCATATCTCAATGCAAAACACATACAACAACAAAGCAAATCAACGCCGCTGTAAGCCCCACTGCAAATTCCATTGCGCGCTGGACTTTTTTCAGTACACTAAATTGCAGTCTAATTTTTGGCAAGATTATTCAATTCTGCATACCTTTCATTTCTTTCGGCTACTTCCATAGGCCGTACTCCTATTCTCTCTACCACTACACACACACTTTGGTTTTTTGTATGTGCTGGCCGCTGGGACGACATGACGCTCACTCAAATTAAAACTTTACTTGCAATATAAACACTTGAAAAACATTGCCCGGATCAACTTTTTGTACACTTTCGAAGGAATATAAACTCAACTACATTTTTATTAATAAACCACTAAATTTAAAGCGATATTTTCCACAAAAATTTCACATTTTTCACACGCGCTGCGGAAACCAACATCGTTTTTTATGAAATGGCGGCACAAACTGAACATTTGGAATTTCTTCCAATTCACCTGTTGACGTTGGTGTTAAAGCTTTTCTTGACTGTTGCAGCCTCTGTCGGTGTATAGCCAAAGACTGCGTATTCCTTAAAGCTTAAATTCCCAAATTGTGGGAATAGCAACAAGCCGCGCAGAATGTCAGCAGAGGTCGCCGTAGTAAACGAAACCTTGATATCAACAGGTCAACAGGTGTAAAAGTGGAATAAAAGACGGGTGAAAAGGGATAAGTGGAAATAATCAAAAGAATATTCCTTTTATTTTTCAGTAATTTTTGTGCCGATCGTCAGTAGCGCAAATTATGATTTTTATGAATTAATTAATATAGGTATGTATGTATTTGTGCAATTTATTTGCATTTATGAAATTTAAAAAATAAGAGGCAACTATAGGCACGATCGTTATTAATTTACATTACTTCCAATTGATTTAAAAACAAAAAATGAAAAAAAAAATGTAAATCTGTATGTATGCATGTATGTATAATAATGCAGCGCTCAATTATATCAGCGAAGCCCAATTATTTTTATATATTTTATTGCCATTTTCGTCTTTCCTTAATTAAAAATATATATATTTTTTAGATATAGCTAATTCTGTGACAAAAAGTCTGTGAGTGAAAGATTCAAACATTTTAGAAAATTCATACAAAATCGAAAAGCTAAAAAAAATTTTACTTAAATTTCAAACTTTTTTCTCGCACATTTTAGAAAATTCATAAAAAATTGAAAAATTTAGAAAATAGTTATCAAAATTTCAAAATTCTCAAACGTAACATCATAAATAATATTATCAAAAATCAACAAGAACTTTTAGCAACTTCAAGTTTAGAATTTTTTACAATGAAATTGTAAGCGCTAAAAAAATGCATACCCAAAAATTTAAAAAAAAAAAATACTGTCTAAAATTTTTTAAAATCCGGATTAAAAAGTTGACATTTTAAATGACTATTTTCTAAAGTTGCCGAATATTTATAAATTTTCTGTGTGCATATGATTTTTATAAAAAAAATAATTTAATTTAGATAAAGCAACACAAAATTCTCAATACGTTTTGCTGCTATTTAAAGTCTGAAGTTCTGGATATTTTTCAAATTTTCAAGAGTATTTATTTTTAACAGAGCAAAACAAATTTGCTTTTCTCAGACAATTTAGAAAAGTAAAAGAAGTAACTTCGTTTTACATATTCGTGAAACACCTAACTCGAAAAAAAATCCGAAAAAAATCCCGTGTTAACAAAATTCATCAACACAAAATTTTCTGTATCGGCATTAGAATCAGTGTATTATTTTGTTGAACTAAAAAAAATCATAGTACACTTGTACAAAGAATATAGTAATATATGTACGTTATGTTGACTTGTAAGTTAAAAGGAGTAACAGATCGATTTTTGAAATATGTACATATGTATGTAAGGACCGTAGTAAATTTACTCCGATTGGAGTAAGTTGCCAACCCTGAAGCCGCTAGCGGCTAATGCTATCGCAAAAGTTTTCATTGCAAGTATGTGCATATACAATATATTATGTTTTATTTTCTTAGGATTGTTAAATATTTACGTCTTACCTCACACAATTTACCACTCCATTCAATCCCCTTTACCTTTGAACATCCCTTCTCACTTTAATTTTACACACATTTCATTTTTAGGCAAGCCGCTGGCCAACGATGTTCACCCACGCCGAAATTGCACGTGCAAAATAAACGCTTGAAAACCCTTGCCCGGTTAAATTTTGTATTGATTTTCGAAGAAACGCAAACTACACTACACTTTTATTGATATATTTTGTTATTTAAAGCTATATTTATCACAAAATTTCACATCTTTCACACGCGCTGCGGAAACTTGTGCGTAATGTACAAAATGGTGGCGGAAACTAAGAAATTAAAATTTTACACCTGTTGACCAGCTGATACCAAGCTTTCGTTGACAACGGCAGCCTCTGCCGGTATTCTGAGTAACTTATTGCTATTCCAACGATTTGGGAATTTAAGCTTTAAGGAATATGCAGTTTTTTGGCTATACGCCGACAGATGCTGCAACAGTCAAGAAAAGCTTTGACACACCAACGTCAACAGGTGAATTGGGAGAAATTCCAAATGTTCAGTTTGTGCCGCCATTTCATAAAAAACGATGTTGGTTTCCGCAGCGCGTGTGAAAAATGTGAAATTTTTGTAGTAAATATCGCTTTAAATTTAGTGCTTTATTAATAAAAATGTAGTTGAGTTTATATTCCTTCGAAAGAGTATAAAAAGTTGATCCGGGCAATGTTTTTCAAGTGTTTATTTTGCAAGTAAAGTTTTAATTTGAGTGAGCGTCATGTCGTGCCAGCGGCCAGCACATACATAAAACCAAAATGTGTGTGTAGTGGTAGTGAGAATAGGAGTACGGCCTACGGAAGTAACCGAAAGAAATGAAAGGTATGCAGAATTGAATAATCTTGCCAAAAATGAGACTGCAATTTAGTGTACTGAAAAAAGTCCAGCGCGCAATGGAATTTGCAGAGGGGCTTAGAGCGGCGCTGATTTGCTTTGTTGTTGTATGTGTTTTGGAATGAGATGCATAAGATATGAAGTCGACATTTTGAAAGTTTTAAAAATGCGACAAATGTTCAGTATAATTCAGTTTTTTTTAATCATTTTTAGAAAAGGTATAGCTCATTCTATAACTGAAGCCATATAAAAAAAAGTTTGAAATATATTGCAAAATTAACAAAAATGTAGCAAATTACAAAAAATTTACATACATACATACATACGTACATATATTAAATTTTCAAAGTTTTTAATTCGAAAAAAAAATATTCAACACCATCAGCAAACTTGTAGTCACTTGAATCTTGCGCCTTATTTTTCTAAAATTGAATAGGCTTTAATACTGCATACCCAAATTTTTTGAAAAGTTCGAACAAACTTACGTTGAAGGTTTGAAAATGTGAATTTCGTATTTGGCTTTTTTTCTATTTTATTTTTAAATCAATAGGGTGTAAAATAAAGCATTGACTATTATGACTATTGTTACCTATTATTTTTAAGACCTTAATAAATTCAAATAAATTGTACAAATTCATTTATTAAATCGTTTATGGTATGTATTTAGAATATTCTTTTGCCTAATTCCACATTTCCCTTTCCACCCTTCTCTTATTCCGCTTTTACACCTGTTGAACTGTTGAACTGAATAGCAAGCTTTGTTTGGCTATAGTGACCCCTGCTGGTATTCTGAGTAACTTATTGCTATTCCAACGATTTGGGAATTTAAGCTTTAAGGAATACACAGCTCGTTGGCTACACACCGAGAGAGGCTACAATAGTCAAGAAAAGTTTGGCACCAACGTCAACAGGTGAAGTAGAAGGAATTCCAAATGTTCAGTTTGTGCCGCCATTTCATAAAAACGATGTTGGTTTCCGCAGCGCGTGTGAAAAATGTGAAATTTTTGTGGAAAATATCGCTTGAAATTTAGTGCTTTATTAATCAAAATGTAGTTGAGTTTACATTCCTTCGAAAGTGTATAAAAAGTTGATCCGGGCAATGTTTTTCAAGTGTTTATTTTGCAAGTAAAGTTTTAATTTGAGTGAGCGTCATGTCGTGCCAGCGGCCAGCACATAAAACCAAAGTGTGTGTGTAGTGGTAGAGAGAATAGGAGTACGGCCTACTGAAGTAGCCGAAAGAAATGAAAGGTATGCAGAATTGAATAATCTTGCCAAAAATGAGACTGCAATTTAGTGTACTGAAAAAAGTCCAGCGCGCAATGGAATTTGCAGTGGGGCTTACAGCGGCGTTGATTTGCTTTATTGTTGTACATATGTGTTTTGCATTGAGATATGCATTAGATTTGAAGTCGAGATATTGAAAGTTTTACCAATCTTCACGATAAATGCGATAAATTTCAAAATAGTTCAGTTTGCCACTTATATAAGTGTATTATTTTTTTTATTATTTTTATAAAGGTATACCTTATTCTATAAGTGAAACCATAAAAATAAAAGTTTGAAATTTGTTGCGAAATTCAAAAAAAAATCAGCAAATTACAAAAAGTACATACATACATATAGCTTTACATTTTCAAAGTTTTTAATTCATATTAAAAAAAAAAATTGGGTATGCTGTTTTATATTCAACACCGTCAGCAAACTTTTAGTCACTTGAAACTTTTTGAGCCTTACTACTCAAAAATTCAATAGGCTATAAAACGGCACATCCAACATTTATCTAAAAATTCTAATTAACTTAGTACATACTTTGAAAGTTTGAAAATGGGAATTTCCTATTTGGCCAGAATTCAAGCCCCACTCTTTACGCCGTTTTTTCTCAATATTTCAATATTTTGTTTTTAAATCAATAGGATGTGCGGACAATTATTAACTATTATGATTATAGGTAGCTATTATTTTTAAGAATTTAATGAATGCCGATAAATTGCGCAAATTCATTTTATTAAATTATTTATTGTAAATATTTAGACATCCTATGCAAATAACGTAGACTGCAAAGAAGTTGCATCCCATCCCACCGTTTCTCTAACGGAAAGTCTCGTCCGATTTCACCATACCAGAACTAAAATGACAAAGTTTGTTTTATTGGTATAATAGATTTAAACTCTGTGTGGTGGCAAATTTTTCCGCTGGTGAATTTTTTCGGTACACACCCAAATTATGCTCATTTCAGACTAGCCCCTTTTGATTTCTTACAAGTTCTCTGATATTACATTTGGAGCATTTTTAGAAGTTTTGTCTGTTTGCCTGTTTGAATTCGGAAACTAGTGAATTGATTTTCATGGGGGTTCAATTAGTAGCTAGACAATAACTTGAGGTATATTTTGATAAAATTTTAAATGGAGAAAAGCATTTTTTCCTGGTAATGGCTTAGAATCATTTGCTATTGAGTAAAATTTTATTTACAACTTAATTCAATCCAAGCTTTATGCAACCATATTTAACAAAATTTCATTAACATTTCAAACTATTTGAGCAGAATTTCTAGGATTTTTTTTTGGCGCATAGGTACGTTGCGCTCGAAACAAGGAAGGTTGGTAAAATCGTCCGGCTATTGAAGCTGCCTGGTTATAAAAACTGTCCGTAGTGAGGGATTTCATTGTATAACTTTGTATGCTCTGTTCTTAGCCGCACGCAATTAAATTCTATTCGTTAGAGAAATAAGATTAAAGCAACTTACTCCCTAGAACAAGGATCACCTTCAGTGACATTGATTTATATTATTTTAGGTTCATTAAACAAAAATCAAGTTTAATCGTTACTTTTTCAGTTTTATACTCGTATTTCAGAAAACAATCGTTATTTTTCTCGGGTATCGCCGCTCTCGCGAGAAATGTCGATTACGCAGTAGCTCGCGAGCCTTACGAGACTCTCGATGTACGAGAAGCATTGTTGAATATAAACAGGCTCGTGAGTCTTACGAGGTTTACGATACATGAGAAGCTCGCGGGAAAGCGGTCCTCGCGAGAAATTGCAAAGGTTCTAGTTTTTTCACACGAATTAAGATTTATTTTCTGAGCAAAATATAAAACTCAAAAAAATAACGAATATTTTCTACGCAAAAAATAAAATTCAAGAAATAACGAGAAAAAAAGGATAGGGTTCACTGAGCTAGAAAAAAATAGGCGACATCCGCCCCTTTTTAACTGATGTTTATGGTGTTACGAAGGGGTAAAGTGGGAATTGTGATATTTTTAAGAACTTATATTTCGAAAGCGATAAAACCGATTTCAAAAAAAAATTTTAGAATATATTTGACGTAATGTGTATATTTGTATATGTATTATATATGTATGTACTTATGTATATGTTTTGAGAAAATAAAGAAAATGGAAATTTTTTTTTTCTTTAAAAACTAGGTATTTATTTAAATGTATATATATATATATTTGTCGAAAAGTAAATATAAGCTCTTAAAATTTTGAAAATTGCCCCTTTACCCCTAATTTCTACTCCTATTTCTAAGAGCGTACTACTTATTACTACTACTACTATATTTTTTTTACTAATTTCTACTTTGTTTTTACTCATTTCTACTACTAATTTATACTATTACTTCAACTAATTTCTACTACTGTTTTTAATAATTCCTACTATTATTTTCACTAATGCTACTATTAAGTACTACTACTATTTTCACTAACTTCTACTGCTAATTACTACTACTTTTTTATTAATTCCTACTACTTTTCTAACTTATAATACGACTGTTCTAACTAATGATACTACTAATTTCTACTACAATTTTCACTCATGCTACAACTAATAAAACTAAAGAGTATGTCTTATAAAACTCTCTCATATTTAACTCTACTCGTATATCGGCACAGAAGTTTTACTTCCAGCTCGCGCACTTAGGTGCATGCGTGTTTTTTTTGTATTTATTTCGAAGACTTTTATTAAAACTACATACACTTCAATTCTTTAATTATTTTATTTTTATTCGTCTTAATTAATTATAAGTATGTATAAATTTTTAAATACAGGTATTACTATTTGTTAGATTGTTGTTATTAAATAACCAAATATCGATGTAATCGTTGTGAAAGATTGATGCAAAAATACTCGTTGCAATAATTTGTAATACGTAAGCAAGTTATAATAAATGATTAATATTTGATATATGTATGTACTTATAAAAAAACACAAATCATATATATCTACTTATAGAGAAACGATATAGTAAATTATAATTACAAAAATTTAGTGTAGAAATTGTTAAAAAAATACAAATTTTTCAATCCAATGTAATACATACATACATATGCACATAAATAATACAATACGAATGTATGAGTACAGTTAAGAAAACAATACAAAAGGTAAACGAGAGATACAAAAACATTCGGTACATACATATGTATGTATGTATAGTTTATAATAGTACATATATAGTAGCAAAGATTTATAAATACATTTTACGTTAAGTTGCTATTGGTATGGGCGGCGGGCAGGAGAGCGCCACTCAGCTGCTTTATTTCCAATTGCGCAAACGCAGACGTTTCTTTGTGCCAGTCGCAACAATTATCTTTTTTTTTTTGATTTTTGCTTGTTGCTACTGCCGACTGTTGCTGAACGCTGTTGACTTTTGTGGTGATTGTGCAATATTTTCAATTCATCCAAGGCTGTTTGCGTTGCATGCAACACGTGCTGGAGAAAATGTTGCAACAACAGCAACTTTGTTTAATTATTCGTTTCCGGGGGGCGGGAGTTTTTTTGTTTTTGTTTTTTGTTTTGTGAACACACATAAAATATAAATACGAGTTTTTTCTCTTAATATTAATCGGTTTTTTTTTTTTTTAATTTTGTATATTTTTATGCATGTTTTTGCATTTAAGCGTAATCACGTGCGCTCTCCAGTTTTCTCATCTGTATTTTAAGAAAGGTGAGACACGTTTTAATAGACAAAAATCTATGACATAAATAAATGAAATTAAAGTGAGGGGTAAGCGAAGGAGATAAGCATTTATAGTGTGTACAAATGTGTTATGTTTGGCTTGTGTTATATATTTCCGATATCTATGTAATTATGTTGTATGAGTATGTACAGAGCTTAGTTTTTGTGATATTGAAGGTAAGATGTATGTGTGCGTTTTTTTTTTTTTTTTTTGAAACTCCAGCGTTCGATTGCACGGGCCGCTTCGTTTTATTGCTTTCCACACAATCAAATCGCAATATAATATAAATTGCACAATGGTAGCAAAACAAGCATGCATTTTCTCTACTCAACTTTTCGCCGATCCGCACAACCGAACACTCGGAATTCGTTCGCTTTGTATTTGAGTTTTAGTTTTGTTTTTTGTTTTTTTCTTTTTTTTTTGTTTAGTAGAAATCTGAGTCTTTCCAGGCTTTAACAAGGCTCACCTCACGCTCATCAGCGTGTGTCCGATATTTGTCGGACACCTCAATCACTTTAACGGATGTCATCACTAGCGGCTTCTCCAGCACTTGAGTGTAGATGAGCGCAGCGGCAATACCACCGAGAATGGGACCTGCCCAGTATACCCAGTGTGCGTCCCAAATGCCAACGGCAAAGGCAGTGCCAAGTGTACGTGCCGGATTCATGCTGGCGCCGGTGTAATGAATTGTACCCAAGTGGCCGAGTGTGACAGAGAGTCCAATAGCGAGTGGGGCAGTGTAGCGAGAATCTAAAATTTAATTTGATTTAATTAATGAAATTAAATTAAATTATTCAATTTGTATAAGCGTTTCAAATATATTATTTAACTTTTTTTTTGCAAAACTATTTTTAACGATTTCTAAACTTTGGTATTTATAGAAAACATTTTTATTCTTGGGGATTCACAAAGCCTGCTTTAGAAAAAATTATGAAATAAGTATTGACTAAAAATCATAGTAAAGTCAATAAGTAGCATACAAACGGAAATTTTAGAGGGCCAGAACAACAAGTGTCTATTAGGTTAGGTTAGGTTAATGTTGTAGTCCCCGCAGTGGGAACTCACTTAGACATAGTAGAGAAGTCCATTGTGATACCACCTGTTATTTGAACGGTAACGTAAATCGGAATCAGGAAAGGTTAACCGGAGAAACGTTGCGTACTCCGAATTAAGTCAAGCAAATTACCAATTTCCATCCCAGAAAGCTCTACTGGAGTATCAAAGAAGTAGGAGCCTAGGTACTTGAACCAAGCAGGTCAGCTGAGCAGCAAATGAAAAGATGACTCCACCTCATCATCCTCCATACAGTTGCGGCAGAAAGGGTCAGAGACTACATTCAGCCAAACCGCATAAATACCCATCGGACAATAACCAGTCAGAACTCCTACGAGGGTCGAGAGTTGCCGCACTCTCGGCCCGTGGGTCCTTGCGATTCTGCATGTCGTAGTTGTTTCCCAGCGCTCGCTGAGTCGACAGAGAGCTCATCTATCTAAGAGAAGTCCGTAGGCAGCCAAAGGAGCGCCCACCCTCTCCCCGCATGCAGTGATAACTTCCAGGGTACCCCGGCGGGCGAGCTCATCATCCATGCAGTTTCCGCTATGGCCCGGTATCCCAATTAGTCCAGCGACGAGGTACTCCGAGGCGGCTGAGAGCGAAGTCAGGCACTCCCCGACAAGTTTTGATCTCACCATTTGCGATCCTAAGTTCTTAATAGCGACCTAACTATCAGAATAATTATTAAAAAGTAACTAAACTAAAACATATGTGTTCATATACATATGTACGCTTTTAATTATAATGTAATAGGTTAGGCCAGGTTATGGCGGCCCGTTAAGGGTGAACAATTCCCAATACCCTCTACTGTCATTTTGATCGTTGCAAGAATTTTAATGATTTCCACATCTAATGTTTATTAAGTTGTGGTCTACCTAAATTGCAAAATCTTTCTCTGGATAGAGCGGGACACTGACACAAAAGGTTCAAAATCGTTTCCTTCTCTTCTTCGTCTTCACAACTTCTACAGAAATCATGCAATCGTACGCCTAATCGATAGACTTGTTTACCTATGAAAGAGTGCTATGTTATGACAGTTACAATCATGTTGACGTTATGCTGGTTTAGCACCAAGAAAAATCCCTTGCGCTTAGCACTAAGGACTGGCCACAATTGCCTGGCAGTTGTACAAGTTATCTCTCGCTTCCCCTTCTGTCATTGGCCACCTTAAGAAGCCGGTCGGCAGCAAGTAGCTTGCATGTTTGAGGTGGTTTACCTATTTCACCAATTATATTCTATACAGGAAACTTAATGCCAAGCCGCCCGAGTTCACCGGCCTTACGGTTCCCTCCTAAGCATGTCACAATGGCCTGGAACCCATACCACTTTTGGGTGAAATGACTCAGCGTTTGCATGCCTTTCATGTCTACCATGGAGATTGTCGACTGTTTCTTGAGTGATTTTATTGCCGCCTGGCTATCAGTGAAAATGTAGATATCAACCTTGGATATCGTATCACAGTTGACCAATGTTGCGGCCCTATTAAATGTCAACAGTTCCTTCTGAAAAATGCTACATTGGTCCGGTAGACGGAAGATAAGTATGCACCTCCACCAACGCTACCCTCGAGCTTTCAGCCATCTGTGTATACATGGATGGGCTAACTAACCTTTTCCTACAATATTTCCTTGAGGGTAGGAGGGACGTGACGGTCGGCAAATAGATTTTGCTTCAGGCTCGCGTTTTTATGTAGTTGAGTGTTTTTTTTTTGGAACTCAAAACATTTATTAAACTTTATAATCTTACTTTAAAGATATGTTTGTGTTAAAAAGTAAGATTTTTTTTTTTGAAAAAATTAAGATTTTTAGAGAACTCTCTTTGGTTATACTGGCCACGATGTCGACAGAAGTACAAATGCCGGAGATGTTTCTTTTTCGAACATAATATGTACAGGAAAGTATGTAGAACATATTGGAATGAAATAAAGATTTGCTAAAATATGCGACAAGTGAGATTTGTATACCGCCCAGGTCATACGGGACCACACTATCAGCTATGTATATACTTATATATCTGGGTCTGGTTGAGGAAACAAAATAAAATAAATCTCTACTGTAAATAGAAAATACTAACTACATACATACATGTTTTTTAAGTAAAAATGATTTTGTGATTACTATGCATCTGCATCCCATACTTCTCTCTACATTTTCTACAATTAAATAACTAGTAAATCTGCAATCCTCACCTGGTTTATTAGGATCGCAAGCGCCAAAAACGGTGAGAACCAACACCAGACCCAAGAAGAATTCAATGCCGAGACCCTGTAGCTCGGTAATATTCGGAGAAAGCTGTGTGTGACCTAAGCCGTTATAGTAAACCTCATCGATGAGTGTCTGAAATTAGAGAAAGCCTCTATTAAAATAGCATAATAAAATTATTTCATAATAAAAGAATACTCACACGAACGGCTGCCGTGCCGGCAATGGCACCCAAACATTGGAAAACTATATAGAATATGGCACGCACAACGCTCACACGCCCCGCTACTAGCAAACCAATGGTAACGGCTGGGTTTACGTGACCACCGCTAATATTGCCAATAACCTAAAATGTTTGAAATTGTGAGAACTTGTTTAAATATTTACAATTCTATTTTTGTTTTTGTTTTTTGTTTTGTGCAGTTGAAGTGAAATGAATACTTATGTTTTGCTAATATTAACAAATCAATTTTTATTTATTACAAAATTTACTATTCAACACGTTTTCACTTTCAAGTAGCAAATAAATAAATTTTTTGCAGTGAAGTGTACAAGCAAATAACAAATGTGCTTAGTTTTTTTTCTTTTTATAATTCTGTTAGTCATTGATATTTTTCTTTCTAACGTCGCCGTTGAGTTTCGTGAATTTTATTATGTATTTTGAATGATTTTTACATGCAGCCTTCAAAGCTGAAACTATATTTTTAGCAACTAATTTTCCGGTTTTGAAAGAATAAGCATTTCAACTAAATTCTTACTATATATACTACATATACATACATATGTATGTATATTTACATATATGTGTAATAATGTACTTAGCCATTCACTTGATCGTCCATTACACTAGGTGACACGAAAAACCTACTTAATCAAAAAGTGTTTTTAGACTAATTTTGGATCGCTGAACATGAAAATGAGATTCATTCATTTTTTCTAAGAATCGTTTTCGAGATATACATATGCAAACAGATTCTTTTGCAGTTATTGCCGAAAACTTCCGAACAGCAAATAAATCTAACTTTTTATAAACATTGATTTAATGGCACATTCAACCTCTTAGCGCTGATATATCCTTTATTTAAATCGGAGTAGTAATTTTTGAGTTACTGGCGTCTAAATGCAAAAAATAAGAGCATTATCGAATATTTTTAATTTTTATTTACTCTTTTTAGTGAATAGACTTAAGAAAAATTAAAATATATTATCCAAACAGAATGAGAAATGTAAAGCACAGAAGCGCTTAAATTGGACAGAAAATGTACAAGTAATTACAAATTAAATAATCAACATTTTTGCTAAATTTACATTTTCAGTTGAAAATCTCCCAAAAACGCCCAAAATTTCACGGCGCAATAACCATTTGATGTAATAATATTTATTTTAATAATTCATTAGGATTTGGGCTTGCTGATTCTGAAAATGGTAGGTACCCAAATTTATCCATCACGACTAGGCTTTGAAATAAAGGGTGTTGAAGTTTTTGCATAGGTCGACTTTTTCTCAATGTTTTCCAGAACTGTTTTACGGTTCTAAAGTCTGATCTGCGCTTAGCATAAAATTGTGCAAATTTTGATAACCCAATCTTTTACATTCTTATAGATTTTCTAACTGTTAGAGTCACTTTTATGCCAAAAATTACTAAAAATTACGAAAAACTTTCATACATTTTCAATATACATTTGGCTGTAACTTCTAAACAAAAAAAAAATAGAAAAAAGTTATACTAATTATAATAAATAACGGTCGCTCCTCGGCAGGCAATGCCAAAAATCCGAGGGTATTTCTGCCATAAAGAAACTTCTATTTCTAGGCTTTAATTTAGTTAATGAGGAGCTATAAAAAATATTCCAGATTAAAGTGAATATTTCATAGCAAAAAGCAAAGAAAAAAAAAATTCTTAAAATTTAAAATATTTTCTCATTTTAAGTTTGAAAAAAAAGCCTAAATACCAGCAAATATGTACATAAAATCCTAGTACGAAACAAAAAAACTTGAAGTTAGGACCCATAAGCCAATTTAGATTTAAATCAGGTCATATTGTTGCAGTGATCATTTATGGGTTAAGGCACATCTGTTTGGCATAATAAGGGTTGCGTCAGTATCTGGCACATTGGCATTGTTTCATTCACATCGATGTATGTAGATAAAAGAAAATCGAAATTTAGTAGACAATCTAATGTTGCTTAAAAAGAGAAATTCAAACACCAGTATATTTGTATTCGACACCACAATACCCAGAGGCAAAACTTACAAGGCTCCCTTCACAGTAAAGCAAGCGAAAACAAAAAGGGCAAATCTACTCGAGCAGTGTGTTGTTAAAGTGTTAAGATTTTAACAGTGGATGCGCATACAGAGCCTTCCATTCGAATACGAAGGAAAATTGTTTTCGAAAAAACTGGAAAAAAACATTTGTTTTTCATCATTGATTTATTGCTTGGAGTATTTGCCATTTTTTAGATAGGAAAGCTAATTATCATTTATTGACATATTAAGGCAGTCGATCTTGTTATGCCTGTCATTAAGATGAAAAGGTATTATAACTTTGGTCCGATGGTTCTAAGTATAAGGAGAACAAGGGATATACGCAAGTGTACTAAAATGATCAGTACCAAGAATGATAGAATACAATATTGCGCTGATTGATCTGAAATTTGGAGAATAACTCGGCTGTGACGTCACACTAGTTCGGCCAGACTGAAGAAGAATAAACACTGGTACTGTTAACCCTTCGTTGGTGTGGTGACTAAAAGTTCCTTGAGTGGTGTGGTGGGGTATGACATACCCCATGCCTATCAATTTCAAATAAATACCAAATTCCAATAATAGCAATATTTTGTGGTGATTTATTATTCTTTAACTAATTTTTAAAAAGTGTTAATTTGAAAACATAACAATTTTTCCTTCGTATTCAATATTATAGCCATAAAAAAAAGACAATATAAATTATTCCAAAAAGTGAGGTTCCAGTTTTCTGAAACATAATTTTTTTTGTATTTAAACAATTTCAAAACTGTTTTTACATTTCAAAAGTAAAAATAACATTTATTTAAAGGAAAGAAAATTCACTGTAATGCATTAATTACATAAAAAGTTATGGCGATCGAATATGATACCCCAGCCCACTTTGAAAGGCTGTCCCATGGAACAGAAATATCTGGGGTATGTAAAACGTGGCAGATCTCCTGTATTTGAATGTTAATGAAAGCTATTGGGAGCGATAACGTATTCCTTAAACAAAAACATATATATATTTAAGGAAATACATGTGCTGGGGTATGACATACCCCACCACACCTCCGAAGGGTTAAACACGTTGGAAAGCATACACACGATGCTGAGTATAAAAAATCTGTTGTTACGTAGAGATTCTGTCACAATTTTCAAGGGAGGATTAGCGGTACCACAATTTGCGCCACCTTCTGTATTCTTTTCAGCATGGATTAGTACCAAGAGCTGTCCGTCTATCTGTTTGAACGTAAATTAGTTCCTCAGTTTTTGAGATATCTGAAGGCAGATGTATTTCTATATAGCAGCTATACAACTGATTGTTTAGATATTAGGTTTTCCATTATAACTGCTGTGCAAAATCAGCTAAGAATATGAAATTTGGCGCTCCTCTCACCTATTATGAGTGGAAAATATGTATATAATGAAAGACATTAAGATCGGATCCCTATAACATATAGTTTGGATCAACTGATTGTTCAGATATGAGTTTAACTTCTACAATAAAGCAGCTACGAATATGAAACCTGGCACTCCTGTCCCATATTATTATTGCAAAATGTCCACTGAAAGTTATCTAGATCGGGTCATTAGAACTTATAGCTCCCATATAACTTATTGTTTAGGTATGAGGTTATACTTTAAAGCTCCTGTATTTAGACAGTTAAAACCTTGAAAATATCCATGTTATTTACTTATAAATCATACAAGGTTTACTGAGATAATCATTGAGAATAGAGTTTGGTTGGAGACTTTAACATTTATGGCATTCCTTTGAATGCGATTGCGCAAAGTTGGACTACTTTGATTGCTAGGAAATTTTTCTACTACGAAACAACAAACATCTAGCGCTTAATATCATTACGTTTCTATATATATTTATCATGCTTTAAGTTAAGTAAATTTACGCTAACAATGCATTTTTTATATTAATGAAAGGTATAAAGGCTTTGGGAGGGCCGGAGACTTCCCTGCTTTACTGTTTTTCTTTTTTAATTAAATAACCTTTGGTACGTAAAATACAGTTAAACATTTCGGAGTAGCCAATATGAAACTTTTAGTTTAGAATACACTGACCAAAAAAAACTTTTATGAACGCAAAATATTTAGTCGACATAAAATGTTGAACTAATAATACCTTGAACAAAAAGAATGAAAATCTTCATTTTAAAGATTTTTTCAAATGGAACCTTTTGGAATTTTATATATCTTACAATAAGCATGGCAATGCTGGTGACGAAAGCTACATATGTATGTTGAATACTGCCTTAGACTTCTATTAATTTAGGTTAGTCGAAAGTCATATCAATGCACAGTGCCTAGCAGTTGACATTTGAATTATTCATGCAACTATTTGTTGAGATAATTTGGAACAAGGACAACAGGCATTCAACAATGTGTACTTATTTATACTTATGTATGTACATACTTATGTATGTATGCCTCTATGTATGTCCTTTTATGTACACATATAAATTCGTAACTATGGAAATGCATACTTCGCATATGTACAATGCGTTTTGCACTTTTGGGCATCGCTTGTAAGCCATTTAAGGATATGCGAGTGTATGACAGAAAAAAAAAAGAAAAAGTAAACGATCTATCAACCCAAAGTTGTACGACAATTGCGTTTGGTAAAAAAAAAAAAAAGTTCAAAGTCATAAAAACTCAACCAATACAGTCAAAAGTAATAAAAGCAACAGGTGTATTTATGTACACACACACTCCCTATTATAATTTTTTTTTTTGCATAAGTAGTCAACTGATTGCCGCCGCAATGGAAATATTTACCGTGATCGCTATGAAAACAGCCAAGCCAAAAGCCAACGCCTTAAATGTGCCATCCTCGTTCTGGGTACACGCACCGCATGCGAAGAAATTCAATAAGAAATTGCCTAAAATTATACAATTTAGATTTTTATTACATCATTAGTGAATTAATAAAAAATTGCTTTTATATTTATTTGCTTTTTTGTTGTTGTTGTAAATTAAGCAAATAAAAGTACACACCTAGAAATTCAGCGAGCAGCGCTTGCCATAAACGATGCTCCTTCGATTTCAGCTCATGCACGCCCAGTGAGTATTCAAATTTCGCTGGCATTGCGACGTTTTTGGTTTAATTTTGGGCCGTTAATTACAAGTACAATTTTCTAAGTGACTTCCGGCAGTGATTGCTTGGCGACTGGAATTGAATAAGAAATGAGGTGGATATTAATATAAATAAAAGTAATCAATACTTATTTGTATTATAATTAAAATGTTCAAATGCTCATTCACATAAATAAATAAAACATATGTATCTACGTCACTGTATGCATAATTTTCAGACTCATCGTTAATGTTTTTGTTCGCACAAATTTTATTGCCATGTTAATGAGCTAGACGAGACTATTTGACACCGCTAAACGACTGGCCATACTTTATAGGTAAAGTACGCTTATAAGTTGTAGGTAAAGCGAACACAAAACTTACCGTTTACCGGCAAAATTTGCATGCAAAAATCAAGCCGTCAATTTGGCTGTGTGTCATGTTTGTCGCTTACTATTTATGCCTCGCGCCTATGGTTTGCCTTATGACAAACAGGTTGCCTGCTTGTCATACATTTGCTAAGCTACTAAATTTAAATTCCTACTAGCTGACCAAATACACTTTTTACGCCCACTTGGCACACCGCTGATATTTATGCAGTCAAAAAAATAAATATAAAATAATCGCGTACATTTCGTCTTCTAACGTTCGCGTCAATTGTCCGCATTTAGACACATGAATGAATAAGTAAGTAAGTCCAAAGCAAAACGGAGAGAACTGACAAAAATGCATGCAAGATTTGTCGTTTGCATTAAATTTGCATTTGCAAATTTCACTCGTCAACGCTATCGTTCGCTTCGGCAGTTGCATCTTAATACCACAGTAAATGTGTACATAAAAATTGCTAATAAATGTCCACGGCAGCAGCTTAACTCAACAAATGCTGTTGATTTTTTACGATTTGCTCATAAAAATATTAATTTTTAGTTTGTAAACAAATGTTTAGTGCAAAACTTTGTATATTTTAAAGGGTCTTTCAAAAAGTAGATGCATATTAAATTTCGCGTCATTTTTTGAACTTACAATATAGCAACTAACAGTGACAACTAAAAAATTAGACAGTTTTTTGAAATGGATCCATTGAAGGGCCGATTCACACCATGGTGCCGATCACGGCCCGCTCCCAGCCCGATCTTGCTTCGGTAAATTAGTAGATTGCAAGTAGGAAACAATGTGTGCATTTATACTATGATTGATTTTAGAATCTGATAAGATCCAATTAGTTTGTGGTGTGGTGAAATTGGACGAAAATTTTTGCCACAGGAAATGAAACACCATGTAACTTCTTTGTAATCTACGCTCTTTGCTAGCGGTAACAGTTAGGTTTCGGTCTGTTCCCAGAGAGAGAACCTGGAACCAAAGAACGTATATTACAAAAAAGCTGCATCACTCTCACCGTTCCTCTAATAGGAAATCTCATCCAATTCACCACACCAGAACTAATTTGAGTTTTGCTGATTGATATTAGAAACTGATTAGATCCAATTGGTTTCTGTGTGTGGTGAATTGGACGAGAGTTCTTGCAACAGGAAACGAAACGTCATGCAACTTTTTTGTAATCTACGTTCTAAACGAAAATATTTAATATTATGAATAAAAAAATTTGGACTTTTGAAAAAGGTAAATGTGTATAAATTTATATAGCTTTTGGATGAAATAACCAAAGCTCTTAACTGAATTTTATAAATATCAAAATGTGAATGGCTTGTTATAATTTTATTAAACTATTGCAATTTTGTAAAGGAAAATACTATTACAGGACAGGAAATAAAGATTATAAAAAACAACGGATTCTAAATATATTTAACGTTTTTTTTAATTCAGTCGGCTACAAAATTGAGTGTTCAAAAAGCTTTTAAAAATCCCCGTTGGAAATTTTTTAAAATTCAAAGACTTTTTTTTTTGTTGTTACTTATTAGTAAAGTAGTTTTGCAGAACGAAAAACTCAAAAGCTAATTTCTATTTCTGGAAGTTAAAATATCGCCCAAGAATTAAGTTTTATTTTTGAGAAAAAAATATTACTCAAAATCTAATGACTATTTTTCATCAAAAGAAATAAAAGTAAACAAATTTTTATTTTTTGCGACCAAAAAAATTAAGTCACTAAAATTATGATTATTTTTTATCAAAAAATAGGAATGCAAAAAATAAGCATTATTTTAGAGTGAAAAAAAAACAAACAAAATGAGTTTTATTTGTGATCAAAAAAGAATATAACTCGACACTTGATTATTTTTTTTTAACATAAAAATAAAACTGAGAACTTTTCGATCTTAAGCGAAAATTTTAAAATCTTAAATGAATATAAATTTTTCGATAGAGCTCATAATAATCACGCTCGCTAGTTAGAAGTAAAGTAGGTACAATCGGACTGAATTGTGGGTGGAGTGATATCGTCTATTGTAAATATGATAGCATTTTACCAGACCGCGAGCGGACTATGATCATCATTATGGCGTGGATCGGCCCTAATTGCGAAGTTTCAGATTGCGTAATTTGACTATGGTGAATGATTTTTAGTTTTGCCTGAAATGGAATATAATTCTATTAGGATGGCACAACATTCCACAAAGCTAAGCAAGTAAATTTTCTTGACGTGTGATTTCTCGAAATGACAACAAAGTGTATTCAAACGTTAAATCCTTGCTCCGAAACTACATCGTTAGGGATGAAAGATACCATACAGATATCAATACTTGCACTTGGAAGTGGTATCGAAATAATGTATCGATATTTATAGCTTTAAGCGTGGTACGTAGATCTCAATAGTAGAATCAAATCGCCATATATAAAAGGTATGTTCAAGAAAAATTTCTTGATCCAAATTTTCGTTAGCAGTACAGAAACTGGTTTGCTTTCTACTGAGTAAATCATTTTCATTCTCTCTAAAATTAAAGCTTAGTATTTAAATGCCCAATTATCTGTATTAAAAAACCATATTTCAAAATATACATCAAACAATTTGTAGTAATGCAATATGTATTCACTTATTTAGCGAAATTAGCAATTTATGACTAAAACTATAAAACCGAGTCATCTCCCGCTTACTGTTTACTGAAGCGCAGTGGGACCAACAATTCAGTATAAAAAAAGTGGCATAAAAACCAGCGAAAGTTATGTGACATTTTGATATCGTAGGCATATTTATGTTTTTTCGTTTCGTGTTCCAGATTTTTAAAGTTGAAAATATTAAATTTTGAATGGTTTTTGAAAATCGTACTTTTATGTATGTATATTTTCCTTTTTAAAAAGTAAAATATCAATATATGAAACATATGTAATTTGATTAGGAAAAGATTAATTATATCTTGAAATGTTCACATTAGTACGTAAATTACTTATTTTCGTCCAAATTAAGATTAAGTTTCAAACCTCTAGCAAAATCTTAAAATTTAGTAATAGCACAAACAGAACTTGGAATTCAATATGCGGATATAGTAACCTTCTTTTATGGTATATTATGCAAGAATATATAGCTATGTATATCGAATAACAGCCACTCTTTAGAAGAAAAGGATACTTCCTTTTTAAATTCATCAATCTAAAAACAATGCAAACTTCTTGCAGGAAATATAAACTGACTTTAAGGCAGATGTTGTGGGAAGACCAGCTCATCAAAACTGCCGTTAAAAATTCATTGTTTAAAATTTATCACTGAAGATCTCCATTGAATTGCTTGGTCAAAAAGAGCGAATGAAAATAGTTCATTATTACATATGTAGATGTAAGCTAATTCCAAGGTATTCCTTTAAATTTGTTTTTGTTTTACTTTTGGCTTCATATCTTCCATTTGTGGTATCAATTTAAATAATTTTGATAGAAATTAGATTAAATTTAATTACTTTAATTTTAACTCAGTGTCGCCAATGACCCAAATAATCTTTGTATCCCACTTATTAGGCTTGGTCAAATTGTATGGCGCTGAAAAAAAGTTCGAAGCAGCATCGCGATTCTTGTACTATGGATCATACCATCTATTTTTGCCAAAGGAACCATACCTCTAAAATGTTGGCAGTTATTTTCAAAAATACTAAAAAGTCTATTTAGTGCATTTCAATTGCAAAAAAATTGTTGAAAATATTTGAATTATTTTAATAACTGCAATTTTTTTAGAGTGAAAAAAAAATTATTAAAAATATTTGAATCACTGACATTTTCTTCTGCAATTGAAATGCACTAAATAGATTGTCTTTTTAGTATTTTAGAAAATAACTGCCAAAAAATCCCGCGGACTCGAAATTAATTTTAGAGGTATGGTTCTTTGGGTAAAACTTCTTGTAACGATCCATAGTGCCAAAATTGCGATGTTGCTCTGAACATTTTTAATTGACCCACCCTACTATTTACATATGAATTTACATTTTGTGCACACAGTTTATTAAAATTTATGTAGTAGCTATCCAAGATATGAATTAGTGATGTCAACTAGATTTGCAAGCCACAACAAATTATGAATTATGTCATATATTCTAATTTAAAAGACCACATCACATCACAGGCGACTTTTCCATTTATACACCAAGCACATATCAACATTTTGTTTTTACATTACTAAGTCATGTCAAAAACAAACACACATAAATTAGAAAAAAACAAAAATAAATGAAATCATCTCAAGACCACTTCATGGCCGCAACTCTACAAAAGTGTATAAAATGAAAACAAGTTTTCCTCGCCTCAGTTGTTTGGATATTTTTAAATATCAACAAAACTTTTGGACATTTCATTTGTTGTTGTGCAAGTATTTTATTTGTGTTTACTATTTTAATGACAACATTTTTTTGTTTTTTGGTTTTTTGTTTTTAAATTTTTTTTGTTTGTTTTTGGTTGCCTTTTGTTCGAATCACTTTGGCGGTTAAATGCCCAATCTAATTTAAGCAGCAACAAACAGTGAACAATTAAAAATGTAAAAAGAAAAATAATTTCTATATATAGAGCATCGTCAGCAGGAGCTTACCTCACTCTCAATAGCTTAATTCACAAAATTAATTTTATGTGCTATTGTTTTGGTCATTCGTGTGTTTGTAGGTACATGCATACGTACATACATACATACACACATACTGTATGAATGAAATCGAAACTAAATATTCTAAAATTCAATTTTTTTCCTACAAAATATGACTAACTTCGGTGAGAACTGGAAATGACAGCTGTTGCTCCATTGCTAATACAGTGTGCTGGTACATTCATACAAACATACATACATACATACATATGTATGCACATTTGGTTGATTGCGCGCTTGCGCCAAATGCATTTATTGCTCACATTTCCAACTTTGCACAAAATATCAACAGCAAAACATAGCAACAAATAAATTGTTTACTAAAGCTGTTAATGAAAGTAAATTATAATCAGTTTCATTATTAAATATGTAATTAAGAAAAATATTTCGCTCATACAATGGCATTCAAAATGGAATTATTGCTTTGCGAATTACGTCATATTTAGAAGGAATGGATTAACACAGGAAATAGGAGTGCAGATATAAGAATAGATATGTATGAATAACATTGTTTTAAATTTAAAGCGTACTTGAATGGAAAAAACCAATATGTAAACGGTGATTTTTTTAGACAAGTGGTGTTCAAGAAGAAATAAAAGGCATATAATTTAATGTGATGGTCAAGAATTCAGCTCTATTATAAAGACAAGGGTTCGTCATCATGTTTTAAAAATGATTTCGGGCAAGTGACCGCCGCGCCTGCTCGAATAAGTTCCAACCGAAAGGCTCAATTTTCGACCACTTTTCGCCGCACTAACGCGCCTAATATTCTTTTCCAAGTCATCAATCTTCTCGGGCTTATCTGCTTAGATAAGATTTTTCAAATAACTCCACCAAAATTAGTCCAGCGGTGTTAAATCGCACGATCTTGGAGGTCACGCTACAGGCCCACGACGCGAGATAATTCGCTCACCAAAAGTTTTCTCCACTAAATTTATTTTTTTTTCTTTGGTTGTAGTATGTCATGTAGTGCCGTCTTGTTGGAACCAAACGTCGTTCAAATCAACATTCTCCAATTCAGGCCCCATTGACTGCAACATTATGGCCGGCTTGATTTTTGAAGATTCACTCTGCCCATAGAGCACACCTAACAGTGACTTTTTGAGGACGTAACGGCGTCTCAGCAATGGCCTGTCCATTATCAACACTCCAAAGGCGATAATTTTGTTTATTCACGTACCAATTCAACCAAAAGTGAGCTTCATCGCTGAACAAAATTTTCTTGTGAAAATCGGGATCGGTGGTCATCTCTTTTTGGGCCCAATCACCGAACTTGTAACGAGCTTGATGGTCGTTCGTCTTCAATTTTTGCAAATGGTGAACTAACAGGGTATTAATGCAGTAATAGCTGTCAGAAATACCAACTCTGAAAAAAGTATTGGCTCATTGAAAACCACACGTCTGAAAAAAACACCCATTACATAATTCCTCAAATTTGTCTTTTATGGACTGAAGGATTTTTGGGAGCTCGTTCATCCCGGTATTCTATAAGTAGTCTCTAGTCACTAATTGAGACTTTTCGGGTGGTGGGATTGATTTTGTGACTAATTTGTAATTACTATCAGATTGCCATTTATTATACTAAAAATGAAAGCTATAAAACTGCATACCAAAATCTTTTTTAATATGCTGATTCAGATTTTTGAAATTTTGAGTAAATTTTTTTTTAAATCTCTGAAACTTGGATGTTAAAGGTTTTTGTTAAAGAATGAACTATGTATATATGTATTTAAAACCCATAATCAAAATTAAGTAAAGGAAATTAAATAGTTTAAAATAGTCAATATGTATTGGGGTTATAATTTTGTGAAGAAACCCAGATGACAGTTATGAATTTAAAAATATCGCTATTTAAAAAAAAAATACCTGCCCTTTCTGTTACAAATACTATTTTCATATAGTAGATATACGCTGGCAGATGTTTATATATCTGAAGTATTTTCCTGTCGCTCAGAGTTCCAATAGTGTTCCAAATTCCAAAAAAAAACAAAATACAATAAATTTCAACTTGACAAAATAGAGCTTGTTTTCGTTTTTATTGGTAAAAAATATGCTAACGAGTTACTGGTTGCTGTAGTGATTTTCCTCCACTATTATTAAAATTATTTTATGACGCAAACAGGACTGACGCTATTTACTTAAACGCAGAAATTTTTCATACTCGGCGACCCTTATTAAAATTTTAAGCTTGGAATTTTGGTAGAGAATTTTAAGGTATTAAAGAATAAAACTATCTTACACAAACCCTATAGCGGGTTTTTGAAAACAAAAATTTAGTTTGAAAAAAGTATTTTCGATAAAAAATTAAAATCTTGTGATTGGGAAGAACTGAATTCTCTTGCAGTAACAATAGTGTTTATAATGTGTATTTCGAATATGAACAAAAGTTTTAGTTGTTGTTTCGGGGATAGCCAGATTTCTTCAGACTTTCTATTAGAGCAACATTTCAGATCGCCCAGTTGAGTAGATTATCCGGAATCGATTTCTGAGAAAATACTGCCTAGGAAGTGTAGTGTTCTGCCAAATAGTAGCTATGACTTCTATCGCTTCAACTCTTGTTGTTTTTCCAAATTTTCCACACAAATTGTGCGAATTTTTATTTTTCTTACCTTAACAAAATTAGTTTATTTTTCCTAGAGTTTTATTCTAAAAACTTCGAAACTTTGAAGAAATTCTGAAATGTGAAAACTCTAATGCACATACTTCATGTGCATGAAAATTCTAGTCAAAACAAAATATCCCCATTCAAACAATCTCATCAAATATATATAAAATGCTGGCAGGTGGTATTTCCGAGTTACATCTAAACAAATTAAGTTACATTATTATGTGATTCATATCCATTACCGGATTGCAAGCAATTAAATAACAATATTACACCATAAGAAAGGCAATAACTTTAAGTGGAAATGCCATCTAAATGCCGCTGGAAATATTTAAACACATTCATACCAGCATTCATAGTTGGCAGATTTGTAATTTAATAAGACTAGCAGTAATCGGCGAATGTATGAATTTGCCAGTTCAAATTTGCATTGTTTTACTCGTACTATATTTCATTGAGAAAAGTTGCCATTGTGCGCGTAATTGTTGTAATGATTGTAATTACAACTCGTGATTAATTAGCTCCAACGAATGCAGTGCCACATATTTGCTTTGGATGAATGACTTTGACGGCGTATACAAACTTTGTATATATATATATTTGTATTACGAGAATATGTGTTAACTCACTAAGTGTTATAATTGAGAAAAGGCCTATTAAATAAAGCGGAATTAAAAAAAAAAGAATTTCGCAAAGTGTTAAAAGCGAATGCATTAGTAGTGTGAAGTTCAAGAAATTACAGAATATCACAGAATGTCAATGTCGTCTTAATTTCACGTTTATAAATAATTGGCAAACGTATGGAATTTAGCCTCAAAAATAATAATAATATAAAATTAAACACAATAAAATCAATTAGAATAAAAAATAAAATAAAATAAATAAAAAATACATAAAATCAAATAAAATTAAAAAGTTAAATAAATTAAAATAAAAAAAAATAAACGAAATACCAAAAAAAGTTAAAAAAATATAATATAATAAAGTTATATTGCAAACATAAAGTAAACGAAAATTCAAAAAATAAATTAAAAAAAAATAAATAATAAATAAACGAAATACCAAAAAAAGTTAAAAAAAATATAATATAATAAAGTTATATTGCAAACATAAAGTAAACGAAAATTCAAAAAATAAATTTAAAAAAAATAAATAATAAATAAACGAAATACCAAAAAAAGTTAAAAAAATATAATATAATAAAGTTATATTGCAAACATAAAGTAAACGAAAATTCAAAAAATAAATTTAAAAAAAATAAATAATAAATAAACGAAATACCAAAAAAAGTTTAAAAAAATATAATATAATAAAGTTATATTGCAAACATAAAGTAAACGAAAATTCAAAAAATAAATTTAAAAAAAATAAATAATAAATAAACGAAATACCAAAAAAAGTTAAAAAAATATAATATAATAAAGTTATATTGCAAACATAAAGTAAACGAAAATTCAAAAAATAAATTTAAAAAAAATAAATAATAAATAAACGAAATACCAAAAAAAGTTAAAAAAAATATAATATAATAAAGTTATATTGCAAACATAAAGTAAACGAAAATTCAAAAAATAAATTTAAAAAAAAATAAATAATAAATAAACGAAATACCAAAAAAAGTTAAAAAAAATATAATATAATAAAGTTATATTGCAAACATAAAGTAAACGAAAATTCAAAAAATAAATTTAAAAAAAATAAATAATAAATAAACGAAATACCAAAAAAAGTTAAAAAAATATAATATAATAAAGTTATATTGCAAACATAAAGTAAACGAAAATTCAAAAAATAAATTTAAAAAAAATAAATAATAAATAAACGAAATACCAAAAAAAGTTAAAAAAATATATATAATAAAGTTATATTGCAAACATAAAGTAAACGAAAATTCAAAAAATAAATTTAAAAAAAATAAATAAATAATTAAAAAAAAAAACAAGCAAAAAAAATATTACAACAAAAAATTTTTCATTATAAAATGAATAGAAAATGAAATAAAAATATATTATAATACAATAAAATTACATGAAATAAACTGTAAAAAATAAAACTAAATAAATAAAAAGAATATATGTAAGTAAATAAAATTTTAGAAAAAAAATTTAATTAAAAATAAACAAACATTAATGAAATAAAAAAATTAAATTATATTAAATATAGAAAAACCAATAAAAAAAGTTTGTATTTCATAATAACACAAAATTAAATAAAATGAACTGAAAAAATAAAACTAAATGAAGATCACAAACACATAAAATACCATGGAAGCCAAATAAGTAAAAATAAAAATAATTACAAAAAAATATATAAATGTCAAAAAACAAATTAACTAAATTAAATCTAAGCGAAATAAAGTCAAATAAAACATAATAAAATAATTGTATAAAAACGCGTTGAAGTTTTCAGTAAACAGGGTGTCCTTTCAGCTCAATGAAACTAATTCAAAACTTCTCCAGACCGTGGTTTTGGCCTACAATCCTATTATTAAGTATTTTTCGATACTATGGAAAGCTAATTTTCTGTAGGCAGGCAACCAAATTTTAGATTGATGTATTCAGAGCTAAAATGAAATTTCTATGTATTGCCTTAGGGCTCATTCAGAATGGTGCAGTTTTTTCACTTTCCAACACTACATCCCGACCGAGTTGGCTCAACTCGCATATTTTTTCAAATAAGTTTTGTTGCTTTACATGAAATGCGTTATCCTACCTAGTGTCGTTTTGCAACTCGGTTACAAAGAAACGGGCCTACTATTATTTTTATTTTATTATTATATTAAAGCCATTAAGATTTATAGCTTTCTTGCTTAAGGAGTGTTGTTAAACATTTCATATTGTATCTACACTTTGACCTGCTACCATCCCTTCTTCCACCATTTTCATATTGGTAACTTAGTTTTCATATTAATAAAAACTAAATAATGCTTTTGGAAAAACATGAAAAATGAAAAAATTGTGTAGATATGAACAATTGAGCGTTTTGTAGTGCACAACATTTCCTTATAGCATGTTCACACGGTACGGAAAAACAAATTGTTTTCAGGAGATGTTTTCAATATTAAACATGACCGTTTAGACAGCATAACATTTTACTAACTGATTTTGGATGACATTTCTCTATTTATTTAGGTTTTTTCCGGCAACCCGGCAACCGACATGTCTCTCAGAGCTTCAAAACAAAAGCTTCGCTCTGTGCACAGCAAGCAATGCCGCTTTTTATAAATATTTCAGTTTCTCTGCACACCGATTTTTTCTCGTTATTGTTCTTATTCCTTTTTCTAAACTAGTAACGGCAAATCATAGTTTTTTGGGCAAAAACTTATCGAACACAGAGTTGCTTATGAGAACACAATGAAAATTTAGATGTTTTCGAGATTATCATTATTGATTCGTAATAAAGTTAGGCAGTTTTTGCAGGGCGAAAACGTATACATACTTTCAACTTGTTTTCACAGAAGCCATACCAACCATACCAACTGGTTTTCGTTGTCGTGTGAACTTGGTATTAGGCATCAAAGCTCTAACTCTTCAACTTTTTTTATTTATGGGACAGATAACCAACCTCTTCATTTTCAGAAAAGCACTTTAGCTACTCTATTGCAAAATTTCTTTTGTGCAGTGTTACTTTTTGCTTTATTTTTATTTTTTCAACAATTTTAACAAAAAATTTATTTAATTTTACAAATTTTAACAAATTGATTGATTTAGCTTTTTAACTAATTAAATGGTTATAAAGAAAGACCTTGACTCCTTCATAACCTGATACTCTAATACAACTGCACACATATTCGACTTTCAAAAGGTTTTCAAGCACTAATTTGAAGCAATCATTTTCAAATATACTTGCACTCATTACACACACACACACACACACACATACATATGTATTATTCTGATCTCATAGCAATTATGAGTTTGATTGCAACAATATTAGAGCATTGCCCGTCTGAATAAATATGCAAATGTATATTTACTATTTAAACAAAATGCGTTTCAAATGCACGTCCAAGCGCAACGACTTTAAAAAAAAAATTAATAAATTAAAAATCACCGAATGTAAGTAAGCAACAAATATTGTATAATGAATAACAAAGCACAGGCAATTCGTTTCAAAATTATGAACATGCGATCGCAGCGCACGAGTGAAGTTGTTAATGATATTTTGCGAAAAATTAACAAGCTAAAAAAAAACGAAAAAAACGAAGCCTTCCAGCAGGTTAATTATAACACACAAATTTGTCTGTATGTAGACGCATACCGTGTTAAGCTTGTTTAGAATATACGCGCAGTTTTTTTTTCTGTAGATATTTTTTACGATCTACAATTTAATTTGTTAAACAAGTTCATTGCTTACATCATAAATATCTGAATGCTTACAAACACACATACATACATACACACATACATATGTGACAATTTTGCATGTGATATCATAGACATGTTTGTAAAACAAATGAAGGAGTCGAAATAAAAACTATACCCATATAAAAAAAGTACACACACATATGTATGTATGTATGTGTGTGCTTAAAAGTAAAAGCATTTATGATATAAATAGTAATTAACAAACAAAAAATACAACAAAAAAAGACGCAGTCGCTGTTGACATTTGTGGCGCGCTTTTTGAGATATTGGCTCATTGACAGGCTGTCGCTCATTTCCCATCAATTCAACCGATCGCTATCCAAGTAGCTAGATAAGTTCAGGCATAACAAATGGTTTATAAATAAATATTTGCTACTTGAAGCGAAACTCAGTAGTTCAATTATGCAATACGAACAATAACAAATACAACCGTGAGATAAGCTACAATTACTCTGACATAAATAACATAGTATTTTATCAAGGGCTTGCTTTAATTGCAATTAAGCAGAATCAGTTAAAGAGATATGGGCTGGCTCGCTTAATTTTAATTCACTATATTTTATATATTTCTCATAATCTTCAGTTATCATTTTGTGTCATTTAATTTCTACTCGAAGATCACCCAAAGACTCTTTCTGCGTCATTATTTTAAAAGATTACTATTTAAATTTAATTAAAGTTTTTTAAATTCATATATGAAGTCTAGGATTTATGTCCATAAACATTCAGAGGCTTGCTTGTTATCTAGCAATTAAACACTTTGCCAATAATGATGCCGTTTTATCAAAATTCTAAAAATATTCAGAAATAAGGAAATACAATTTTTAGTTTTCAATTTTGCGGTTATTCCAATAAAAATCAACCAGTCATTGCACAAAATTAGTTTAAGTAATTTCTTACTTAATTGGCGCTATAACTATCTAACCGATTTTGGTCGAGTACAAAAATTATGCCCGCCATTCCTTCTCCTTGCCAACTGGCGCCAATTGGAAATACCAATTAAAGGCAAGATCTTTTCTACCTGATCTATCCAACGCACATGCGGTCTTCCTATTCTTCTTTAACCACCTCCAGCGGTTACTTTGAGGACTAGAACATTTTCCTCCATACGTGGAATATGACAATGTCGCTACAAGGCCCATACAGCTCATCGTAAAAATTCAAAAACCTTTCGAAGAATCCTTCTCTCGAACACCCCAAGAGCCATCTCATCTGATGTGGACATGGTCCATGCTTTTGCGACTTACAACGGGCATGGAGAGAAACTGATAGAGCGGGGATTTTGTTTGTCGTGAGAGGTCTTTACTGCAAGAGATACTCTATTGTTGATGTGGCTGCTGGGTCCGAAATAAACAAAGTCACAAAGTCCTCGACTTTTTCAAAATTGTAATTATCAAAGTGATGCCAGAAGGTATTTAATTTTGCCTTCTTTCGCCTCAAGACCAATTTGTTTCGGCTCTCTTTATGGAGCTTGGAAATGCAGAACCAATGGCGCGATTGTTGAGGCTAAAAAAAGATGGTTCCAGACCGGTTTAATTCTGCCGTTCGAATTATCTTCTCCAACATAGGGTTAAAAAGTCGCACGATAGAGTCACCCTGTCTGAGACCAGGTGAGCGGTTTGTATCGATTCTCTACTCTCAGATTTTTTCAAGGTTTCGCGTTTCGTGATTGACTTGGTGGATCTAAATCCACATTGATAAGATACAAATCGGATAGTAGACAGACTTTCACGCAATATGCACGATAGAATCTTATATGCTACGTTCTGAAGATCAATCCCGTAATATTTGCAGATGATGAGCAAAGTGTGTCTGGCCGACAGTAAATATATCCGCCAAGCATGTCCATAGTTGAAAGGATCTCAAATAAAACTTAACGGGCTATCTAATAATGCGCAAAAACATATCATACAAAAAAAGAGGAAAAACACAATTTGGAAATGGAGAGAAAACATCGGAGTGAGTTAAAAATCTAAATTTGTGGGGCAATGGAGAATAATATGGATCGGTTTCAACAAAAATAACTTCTTCTTCTTCTTAATTGACGCTATGGCCGCCTAGGCGATTTTGCCCGATTTCAACATAATAATTCATACATTCATACATACGTGTATTTGAATCAGAACTGTTAGATAATGGAAATAATCACAATAATTACTAATTAAAGGGTGTTAAGTAAGTAATTGTTTGCTAATTAATAAATAATTCCATACAAAATTTATAAATTAATGAGTTTTTTGCGTAGCTATATGATTAACATAATTATTGCGTTATTTTTTATAAGCACCAAATATTTTTGAATATTTTTAATTGCAAGATTTATACAATTATTTCATTATTTTCAATTATATTAGATTTTTTTGTTACTTAATTAACAAGTTTGATTATTTAAATTTTTTATCATAATATCATAATATTTTTGAACTTCTTTAGCTAAATAAATTGTCTTTATAAATCAAATAATACAATGCACTATATATAAGATTTAATTTCTTACTTGTATTTTATAGTACAACTTTTTATTCAAACAGTGAATTTGGTTAATTTAGGACTAACCGATCAAAATTAGTACGCCACTCACAGCTTAATCTATCTGGGTAGATAATTAAAACAATCCCTTAACTAATAATGATCAAATAATTTAAATTAATTTAATTAATTATTATTTTCTTCAATTATTTGATTATTTTTTAAATTAAATTAATGTGTTACTTTTTAAATATGTATCTTTGATTGCTTATGTGAGAAAATTGAGATAACAATAAAGAAAATTGAGATAACAATAAAAATTAAAAAAGCAATTCAAATTAAAGAATCTCAATCGTAGTGGTAATTTAACAACTCTGGTTTCATTACCTACACATATGTTATATATACAGAAATTTGTACAACCCTGGCTGCAACTAAGTTTATTTTGATCATAACTTCGCGCCAATATGATTTAATTTGTTTTAGTTATGTGGTACAATATATTCTGATAATGAATTGTCTTAATATTCCAATCGTCAACCATCAGAACTCGAATAATTGCCACTTTAATGCTGTTAGTTTAAGTGCACAAGGTCTGGTGCAAATTATAACCTATTAGCTAACCGAAATCTAGTGTATTTTAAGAAAAAACCGGTTACATTATTATATTGTTATTACAAATAGATACTGATCCTTTTATATTATTTATTGATTTGGAAAGCACAGGCCATATTATGCATGTAAGCGAGTTACATTTTATCTGAAAATTACAGCATGTCGCCGTATACTATTTGCTCTTCACTTTTCACAAATTGACAATCTCAAATTTTCCATTAACGTGCTCAATTCTAATCGATTGATGGGCGAATGATTGCATGAAATAATAGAGTCATTGATTTTGGATGTCTCCTATCCGCATTCACGAAAAATTTAGTTCAATTTATATATTCATTGATTTATAGAGTAATCGATCATTTAAACAAGCTATTCATTCAATGGCATACAAATCGTTAATTTCCAATATGACATTTACGTATCTAAAATTTGAATTTTGTGCTATTAATTGCTTGCACAAGTGCTCAGTGCGCACGTATGCGAGTAGTACTTGAAATGTACTGATATCGTGTTAAATTTTTGGGATTTCATTTCCTAGAAGAAATTTATAATATTCAAGATTTATTTTACATATCGATAAATAACCGTGAGGAGCTACTACATATGGAAATTTTAACATTTCAAAGATGTTCTTAGAGCAAAAGTACTTAAACTAAATCTAGCAGCTCTTGGCGTGTTTTTTGAATAAGTAAAATTCGTCTAACCGACATTTTTTTTACTATACTCGAAAACCATCAACTCACCGAATAGCGAGCGAATAAAAATTATATACATACGTATTTGAAAATTGTCACATTAACCACCAAATGATCCTTGATTTTTATATTTTTGAGGTTACACCCTTTCTAATTGTAAATGGAAAAGTTTTAAATTAAAATGCTAAAACGTCAATTGAAAATTAAAAGTCTATTCTAATTCAGAAAGCGACAATTGAAAAAATTGCCTTAAAAACATTACGAATACTATAATAGTTTGAGTCACTGTATATGTGTGAGTTAGAGTTATTTTAGAACGCCTACGGGGAAATATTTTAAATTTGGTACTAAACTAAACAGAGTCAGCTCAGAGCGTTACTTAGGCTAACACATTAGCCGTAGATCAATAAAGCGTAGCTCATACAAAATTCATTCATACAAATAAGTTCGTATAAATTATCATTTGCCTATTTTGTGCAAATATTTTCATATAAATAAAAAATAAAAGGCCAAATTTAAACAAGAACTTTTATAAAGTGAAGCTTAAGGGGCATGTCACAATGCAATAAGATTACTTAGATTTCAAAAAAAAAAAACAACTCTCATTAACAAATATGGGATTTACTTTTATCGAGTTATTTACGTCTATTAAAATTCAATTACAAATCGTATATATTGTGCGAGTTGGCTTTATTAGGGTGCGCCCGTAAATCCTTTAAAAATGTGTGGGCCTATTCTATAGCAACAACAATCTTGGGTCCCCCTACATAAGTAAAATTTCGTTACCTATTCTATGAAGAGATAGAGAGGGGGCCGTGGGTCGCTGGGTAATGGTAGCTATAATTTCTGCAGTTTTGACTGTTGTTGCCTTGAGTTGCAAAATTATTGTTGATAAAAATAAATTAGGCCAAAAAATTAATATAAAAATTCTAACAATAATAAAAAAATATTTCTCATTATCAACTACAACCACACATCCATTGTAATAGCGCCAGACTATCGTACTTGACCGCTGGAATCACTGACTGCGAACTTGTCTGGCAATTCTGAGGTTATGAATTCAATCCCGGGTGGAGTCTAGAATTAAATCTGATGAGGAGATGTGATGGTCTGCGAAATAGCAGCCACAAATTTTATCTCATTGACTGTTGGTGAATTTTCCAACGCTTTGCAAATAAAAAATTGGCCTTGAGCTCAGAAATTATTGTTGATATAAAATGAAATAAAGGCAAATAAATACTTAGTCAAAGCTGACCAAAATGTGGCTACGTTATAATCATGAAGTTGGCTATGTTATTTTAAAATAATGCCATGTCAAAAGAGACAGTGGAAAGCATTGCGTTGGGATAGAGTGAGGATCAGGGAGGATCAGATGCATGGCTCTATGTGCTACTTTGGTTTTAGCTCGATTTTCTGGGGGAAATTTGTTAACCAAATTGTGGTGTTTATCTCACTGTGATTACTTTTTTATAGATAGAAATAAAAATGTTTAGATCCTCAACGGATGCAACGCCTGCTTTTGTACATAAAAATTTTGTCTTTAAATTTTTATTGGTTTCTGCATAATGATACTGCTGCTTTATTATACAAATTTATAAAAACAAAACAAAAATTAACTTTGGCTATAGAACAACAATTTTTTAACTTTTAACAAGAAAAGAAAAAATTGTGTATATTTTAGCTTTCTCGTTGAGTTCATTGTATTTTCATATATAAATAAACTTATATTATGCATGTTTATTAATACATATATGCAAAGAAGCATACATTATACATTTTTATATCTTGCACATTTCTTATTTACAAAATTAGTGTATGTAGATATTAGTATTGAAGCTAAAAATAGTTTCATAAAATTAAGATGTCTCTGACTACACATGCATATAAATAATTATTTGAGAAAAATATATGAACTACGTATGTACGTAATGAAAAAATTGTCTTTAAAAAGCCGCAATATTAACTTGCAATTCCACGCGTTGCACTTGCTTGCTTGCAGATAAATTAGTAAGTGCCTGTGAATCTGATTTGTTCTCATTGAGTTCTCGTTAGCACTTCGACGCCTCTTCGAGACATACGACAAGGAGTATTAAGCAATAGATAAATAAGCAAGTCAAAGCACTGATGTTTTTATAAGAAATTTTACAACTAAATACATTGCATGTGCAGTATACCGTTAAAAAACTAGAAACATTGAAAAATGTTAAACAAATATGGAACGCATTGTAGAAACTGCATACACCGAATATAATATAAATGAAATGCCACTACTTTTATAAATCCATTTTCAAATTTCACCGCAGCCAATGTGAAAATAATAAATTTTCAATAGGTCAGTTTCTTTGTACCCGAGTTGCAAAAGAACGCTCCAACTCGTATAAAATTTGCTTTAGTTGTAAAAGCAACCCTGTTCGCATCTTTCATGAAATATGCGATTTATTTGGCCCTATTTATCAACGGGAAATAGTTGTGCTGGCAATTTTTAGATTTATATTGTATAATATTTAAAAATACTATGCAAATAAAACTGAAAAGCCCAATGTATTTTCTTACGGCTCATTCACAATAGCGCAGTTTTTTCACTCAAGTCGCATATTATTCCGAGTTATTGTTGTTCCTTTTCATGAAATGCCTTACCCTACCAAGTGTTCTTTTACAACAAAGAAACGGGCCTAATATTACTTTATGATCATCAGCACATTTTACAAGAAACTCTTCCGCCAAACGTTAAACGCTTAACTGCTTCTTCCTTGAGTAAAAAAAAAAGGCTTAATAAACACGAGGCATTGACAGATAAGCTGTCCCAGATTTGCGTAGTATTTAAAAATGTATACAACTGTGTATGTTTATGAGTTAATTTAATTAAAATTCTATTTATTCAACGACCCACGTAAGTAGATTAGACGTCATAATAACCAAAGCAATACAAGAATGTTAAGCGATAAATAATTTTTTAACTGCTGTGCAAATAGAAGAATTTCATTAAACATATTTCACTGTCAGATTGATAAAGGTAAAAGGTAAAGAAAGTTTTGAATTTGATTCTGCCGAAGGCTTCATGCCCTTACTTTCAATTACAGATTTTTTGCCGCAAAAATATTCAACTCCTAAGTTTTCCTCAAAAAATTATTTAATAATGTAAAATCTTTCATTTACAACTAAAAATTTAGCTTCGATGAATTTATAAATAATGTCCTGTTGTCACAATAAAGATGAAATCAACTTTAAAGTTATTAGCAGTTTTGTTTAGCTGTAACTAACTTAAGGGTTAACTTTATATCGACTATGACTAAGGGGAATTGTTTTGGAGAGTCGAACCATAAATTTGAATTTTCTGGAAATCTGTACAAATTTATAGTTATATATTTTAAATTTTTTTTACATATATAATATACGTATACAGTAAACCTATGTATGCTTTCAATGTCATTAAAATTGGACTATAAAAAATAGGTAAAAATAAATAAATAAATAGGGATTTTCTGAATAGCTCGATTTCTAACGGATCCATTTTTCCTAAAATTATTTCTCGTTGCACCGCCATTACACGCCTCTAATTTTATTAAAATCGAATCATAAATACTGGTTTTGTGAGTATCTGGACGCTTGCGCCACCCAACGGATTAAAATATACCTTAAGTCCGTACCACGTATCTACGGATTATACAGCACAAATTTGGTTGAAATTCGTTCATCGGTTTTTGAGCTAAGTTGGCGCAAAGAAATTGGCATCTTTTCACCTAACTTTCTCTAGAAATCTGCTATGCATTTTGATTCCGATCAAATTTTTCGATAGGTCATCTTGGCTTGGATGCAGACATTTTTTTTTTTCGATTTGAAATTTTTTGCCTTTGAGTAATCGGAATTAAAAGTAATTGCCAAATTAAACCTAAATATATCTGTTGTTTAACATCCAAATCGTTTCCATATTAATTTTCATAATATTGGAAAGATCTATAAATCTTTATTGCTCTAATCTTGCATTTAATTAGCTCGATAAATCTGTATCACTAAATTGCTATTTAAAAACTACTTAGATAAACAAAACGAAAACGAACGAAATGAAATCGACCTGCACTTCCGCTTCAGCGCATGCGCAGTATCATCGCAAAATTCCGTTCAAGCCTTAGTAAAAATCTCGAAAACATTAAAAAAAAATACATTGGTGCTGTTAAATGAATGAGTTTTGAGTAAATATTTTATTTGAATCAGTGTTTTGAGCAGAATCTTTGACGTATGACAACCCCTATGATATTAGCACTGATACCAGCTGAATTCGAAGAAAAAGAAGTTTCATAATCCAAATTTCTTTAAAGGGCAAACTTGCTTGGGTAATATAAATTAATTTTTTTCGTTTTCCACGCGCCTTCTTGTCTCAGCACACCCAAACAGCATTGTTAAATTTTTCAAGAAACGTAAATAAGTCTCAGCAGATGTTCAAACTGATTATGGACTATCGGAATGAAAACGATTCGAAAACCATTCTAAATCTATTCCAACTCACTCAGAATCAAGAACAACAAAACTGAAACGATATAGTATAGGAATGTGAACCGATAATGCAATGAAAAATTGAACATGTTTGAGAGGAGTGCAGAATTAGACGCTCTTAGCTGCTTTATTGGAGGAGCTATTGCGCAAACCCTCATATTTTGTAGTGTCCGATCTTAACGGTTCAGACAAATGGTTAAAGCATTTTCAAAATATATATTCCTTCTTTAATTAAAAGTCGTAAAAAAGGTCTTTCCGAATACCTTACTCAAGTATAGAAACGTCACTGAAAACAAGTGAATAATAGTCAAACTCGAGTTTTGTTTCAAATAAACAGTAACTATTGTAAGCAATAAAACTAGTTAAAATAATTCTCCTCATTTTTAAAACTTAAGTGATTTTATTTTATATTGTTAAACGTGTACTTTTTGCTTTAATATTCAAAACGGAAGTGAAAGAAATACAAAAGGTTACAATAGTGCTTTGTTACAATATACAGAACGAGTTATAGTACAATGGAATAATACAAGGCTGCATTTAAATTGCTTCGTACTCTCCAACACCTCCCCTCGAAGAATTTCGACAGCAACTGATCAAAAACTTGTATTTACCATGCCTAAGTCCCCGATGCATTTAAAATGTTTATCTGCTGGTAATCCCTTCGTTAGGACGTCCGCTGGCATGTCTTCAGTTCGCATGTAGTTTAAAATGATATCGCCGTTTTGATGCTTCTCGCGTATAAAATGATGACGTACGTCTATGTGCTTTGTACGCGAATGAAACGCGTTGCTTTGCACTAGCTTCTGTGCACTCTGACTGTCGTTGTACATTACAATGGATCTACATGTCCTGCCAATCTCGTTCAGCATTTCGCGTAGATAAAACGCCTCTCTTGTGGCTTCACACAAAGCCATGTATTCGGACTCAGTGCTTGAAAGAGATACAGTTTTCTGTTTACGTGCCTCCCACGAGATAGGAGCTCCGGCTAATATGAAGGCGTAACCGGAATATGATCGTCGGTCCACCATATTTGCACCCCAGTCAGCATCGACGACCGCATACAAGTCTGCTTCTGTTTGCTTATAAAGAAGGCCATAATTTAGGGTAGCTTTCAGATATCTTAGAACCCGTTTGGCCGCCTTCCAATGTTCTGCATTGTAGTTGGAGTTGAACTGGCTTAAAAAATTAACTGTGAAAGCCAAGTCCGGACGCGTTGTTACTGCCAAGTATAACAAAGCGCCAATTAGACTTTGATATGGATACTTATCCATTAAAACCGCATCTGGTTTTGCTGGTTTTTCCAGTTTACAATGTTGCTCTAATGGTGTTCTGATTGGTTTGCAATCTTCCATATGAAAACGTTTCAAAATGTCTATTGCGTATTCACGCTGGTTCAAAAATAAAAATCGTTTTTTCAAATCTTGACGGAACTCAATGCCTAGACACGTCTTAACTGGACCTATGTCCTTCATTTCAAAACTTTCAGCGAGATACTGTTTGACTTCTCGCAACCACATCTGATCATTGGTAGCAATTAACAAATCATCAACGTAAACCGTGATTAACATAAGTTTTGATTTACTGCCCATAATAAATAAGCATGGATCACATTTGGAGGCCTTGAAACCCATTTGACGTAGTGTCGTGGTTAATTTTTGATACCACTGAAAACCTGATTGCCTCAAACCATATAAAGCTTTTCGAAGTTGGCACACTGGATTTTTATTTTTAGTTATCGCCATTTTCCACTTTTGTGCTGTGCTTCTGATTTCTCGTGCTTTCTCGTCATCTGTATGCAATAGCTTTCCCGATAAAATCTTTTTAAGGAATTCATCGAGATGTTCAGGTATGTCCATGTAAACACTCTTTTCCAGGTCACCGTTTAGGTAAGCAGTAATTACATCCATTTGATGTACTTGCAGACTCATCTCTGCTGCTATGGCCGACAGCATTCTTATAGACGCAAGTCGAGCTACTGGAGAATATGTGACGTTAAAATCCTCCCCTGGACGTTGCGAGCATCCTTTAGCTACAAGACGCGCTTTTTTCGTATTAACATCTTTAGTACGGAACACAAAACGATTGCCAATAATTTTTCTTTCACTAGGTCGCTCAACAATTTCCCATGTTTTGTTCAAAATTTGTGCCATATATTCGTTTTCAATGGCAAGAAGCCATGCCGTACCCTCATCGCCATTAATTGCTTCGTGAAATGTTTTTGGGTCACTGGCCATTGCTAGATTCGCATATTCGCAATCTTCGAAGTCAACGCTTGTATCTGAACCGTCGACAATTTCTGCAGTTTCATCATTCGAAGGCTCTTGATACATTTTTCTGGGCCGTCCACGCGCCCCTGTTTTAACTAGTTTTGGTCTACCTCTACCATGTTTTTTATTTGCAGGTGTTACGACACTCTCACATTCGCTTGAAGATTGTTCCGCAACCTCTTCAGACTGGACGTCACATTCGCTCATTTGCATATGAAAGTCAACTTTTAAATTCTCTGATTTTCCATCATAATGCTTGTGGAACATTTCATCTAAAAATCTAACGTCACGGCTAACCAAAATCTTTCTTTTTTCTGGTGACCACAAGCGATATGCTTTGGCTTCATTTGAATAGCCAACAAGAATACATTCTTCAGATCTTGAATCAAATTTACCATTTGATTTGTCTTTTATCAACACATACGACTTTGTGCCGAAAGGCCTCAAATGAATTACCGTGGGGGTCTTCCCCGACCAAATTTTAAGAGGTACTTCATTTTTCAATACCTTTGTTGGACACCTATTTCTAATATAGTTGGCTGTGTTAAGTGCTTCAGCCCAAAAAACTGATGGTAAGCTCGATTGCTTCAGCATACATCGAGACATATCTAAAAGCGTTCTATTTTTTCGCTCTGCAACGCCATTCTGTTGCGGCGTGTATGGAGCAGTCAGCCGGCGCTTAATTCCGCATTCGTTTAAATATTTCTGAAACTCGCCGCTCATATACTCCAAACCGTTATCTGACTGAAGCATTTTTATTTTCTTTCCAGTGAAGTTTTCTGCCGAATTCTTAAAATTCTTAAACATTTGCAGGGCTTCACTCTTTTGCTTCATAAAATAAACTTCGGTATATCGTGAATAATCGTCAGTAAAAGTGATGAAATATCGTGCACCTGAATGTGAGCAAGTTCGCATTGGCCCACAAACGTCACTGTGGACGATCTCTAACAATTCTGAAGTCCGCTGTTCACTTTGTCTAGGGAAACAGTCCTGCGTTTGCTTTTCGCTTACGCAAACCTCGCATATAGGCAACTTGTCATTCCGATTAAATTTTATACCGTGCACCATGTTGACCGCACGTTTCAAATCTTTTTCGTTGAGATGTCCCATACGCACGTGCCACGTATGTATGCCAATTTGCTTCGCTTCAGAAATATTTGCTGTAGGTTGAACACTTTTGACGTAGTACAAATCTCCAATTCGTGTAGCCGTAAGAATATTTTTACCATTCTTTACAATGATCGCCTCATTTCGCCGAAAAATTACTTCATGTCCCTTGTCTGTGATTTTTGACACAGACAACAAATTCGTTCTTAGTTCTGCCACATACATTACATCTTCGAAATTTATTCTCTCCTCATGCCCTTTTTCGTTGACAGTAGTCTTCACGTTACCAACGCCTGTGATGTTAGCTGTGTTGTTGTTCGCCAAACTAAGAGTTTTATTGATCTCTTTAAACTTATCGAAGCTCTCTTTGTTCGAAGTCATATGCGAAGAACAACCACTGTCTAAACACCAATAGTCACTTGAATTTCTCAAGAAAAATGCGGATTCGGTAAACATTGATTTTTCGAAGTTCTGTTCAGCAGCTTGACGTGCGTTTGAATGCGAATTCTTTACTTTTTGTTTTGTTCGACAGTTTCGCGAAATGTGGCCGAATTCGCCGCATTTGTAGCAAGTTCGTTTTTCTTGCTTTTCGTTTGTAGCACTTTGCTTGCTGTAAGAGTTGCCAGCTGGCTTTTTATAGCTTTTAATCTTTGATTGAGCGAATAATACATTTTGCTCCGTATTCGCCTCTTTGGCTTTTCTGGATTGTTCTTCTTCCAGTATTTTAACACGAAGAACATCTGGCTTGGGTAGCTCATCGCGAGTCTCCAAGGCACATCGGAACGTTTCGAATGAATCGGGCAAACTATACAATAATAAAATTGTCAGCAAGTCGTCACCCACTGAAACATTTATTTCTTTCAGTTTGTTAACTGCATGGAAAAATTCGTTGAGATGGTCACGGACGCTATCTCCTTCCTTCATACGTGCAAGCGCTACACGTTTTAACAGGGTGGCTTTTCGCGCAGGCCCTTTCGACTGGAAAGTTGACTCCAATTTCTTCCACATGTCATGCGACGTTTCACATTCAGAAATTAAACCCAATTCTGATGGAGATACAGAGAGTGTTATATCGGCACAAGCTTTTTGATCGAACTCAATCCATTTTGCAGCATTTTCGCCACTTGGACACGGTTTATCTCCCGACGTATAACTCCACAAATCACCTTTTACCAGGATGGCACGCATGTGCAGCTTCCAGGCATCGTAGTTATCCGCGTTTAGCGGATCAATCCTCACAGTTGTGCTGGCCATTATTGGGCAATATATAACCGATTGCGATATATATATTTTTTCGTTATCGTAGCTTAAATAATTTTACTTATGCAAAATATTTTCCGAACTTAGGTAGGGCTGGGCCCATAACCTATTGTTAAACGTGTACTTTTTGCTTTAATATTCAAAACGGAAGTGAAAGAAATACAAAAGGTTACAATAGTGCTTTGTTACAATATACAGAACGAGTTATAGTACAATGGAATAATACAAGGCTGCATTTAAATTGCTTCGTACTCTCCAACATTTTAAGAATTAAATAAAATCAGATTTTATTTATTTAAGTAAAAAAAAACAAAAATTAATTTGAAATTTTTTACCGTACCACGGCAATATACAAAATATTTCTAAATTTTAATTTTTGCATATTTTTCTCTATATCTAAATTCTTCCCACCAAATTTTAGCAGATTTGCCATAGGGCGTGGAAGCGGTTTTTGTCTGCTTTCTATAATTTTCAAAATTATGGTTATTGACTTTGAATGCAAAGTTTGTATTCAGTTTTGCTGAAGTTTAATCAGGTAGTTTGCTCCAAAGTGGCTGGGGTCACAACCATTTCCAAAAATAGCACATTCCACTTATGCCCCTCTATATCTCAATACTGTATATCAAATTTTGACAAATTCCCTTATATGTATAGTTACAAAAATGCAACTTATTTTTGGATTTTCGTTTACTGTTATATGATTTCCATAATTTTCGAAATTAGGCTAATTAAGTTAAAATTAGGTAGAGTCTGGCCAGGTATTTTGAGATATACCTATTTGCTCTAAATTGGGCGTTATCGAGCAAATGAATTTAGCAAAGCATTAACGCCTTCTGCAAGTCTTAATCACTGGAAGGGCGCTGACAAGCCCCTGGATGAGACCAACCCTAATGAAGTGCTGTAAAAACAGGTATTTCTACTTCGTCACAACTATAATTTTTAATGTATGCAATAATAGTAAAAATCGATAAAAGTTACTTTGATTTTAAGTTTGGTAAATATGAAATTCATAAAAACTAAACCTCCTTAGTAATATAAAGCCTAAACATTTTTATTTAACTTTTTTCAAAAACAATTATTTAATAAATTCAAAAAAAATTTTATTTTTCGAAGTATTCATATCAATAGAAATGCACATTTTTTTTTATCAAAGTGAACTAAATTCCGTTTAGCCACTTGAAGCAATTTATAAGAAAGAAGCGATAACACCACTTTGTGACTTGCTTTTTTTTAATAAAGTTTACACGAGATTATCACCCATAAAGCGCTTAGAGAACCACCTGTGGAATAATCGTAGGTACATATAATACAAACATACAGTGAGTGTCGATGGAAATCGTACAGTGAATTTTTTGCAATGCCTCTCATATAAATTTTTATTTTTTGGTAACTGCAAAAGTATATACATACATATCTATACAGTTACTCACAAAAGTTAACATGCGGTGATTTTTTTACAATATTTTATTACATTAATATATACAAATATGTCTTTCTTTCTATAACGTAAACAAAATTTACAAAAATAAAATTATTTCAGTATAATGGAGTGCAAAACTGGAGCAGCCGTTGTTTTTTTTTAATTTTCCGCACATTCGGTTTTAGAACAATCAAATGCAAATATACTAATGCTGCATATTCCTATTTATTTTTAATAATCTAGCTTTGCTCAATTTCCTCTGCACACATGCACATATACATAAAAAAAAAATAATATGTATCATATGTGGAAAATGCGCCAGGATGTTGGCAAATAAATTTTAAAATTTTAATAATAAATTGCAGGTTTCACCTCACCAATTTCAAATGTGCATTTTTTGTACTGAAATTTGGCCATATATGTACAAAGCCAGAAAATGCCCAACAATTCATAATTTCAAACTACAAAAAAATTTAAGAAAATTCTCAAAAATAAATTTCATTTAATTTTTAAATATTGAAATATTAAAATTTGTATAGTTTCTCAAAACAAAAAAAAAAGTTTAATATTTTAATTTACATACATATATAATTTTTGCTATAGAATAAAATATGTTTTCCTTAAAAACTTTTACGAACAAAAATTTATTAAGAAAAATATTGCGAGCTTATGAAAAAATTACCATGTGCTCAATTGTTTGACTAACTGTATGAATATGCATTTTTATTTTATGAAATATATTTTTATAAAAACTAATCTCAAATAAAAATATTACGAAAAATTCGTTGTGCGATTAGTACACATACTCACTGTATGTAGATTTGTACATACGTAGTATATTTAATTTGTTTAGAACGGTAAACTTTAACTGATCCCATGTGAATATACATATATGTACATCACTTGTCCAAATGATAAAAGCTTTAAATAGCACCAGTGCATATTTTTTACAAAAGAGTTTTTTTTTTGATATATTAAAGCCATTAGTATTTTTTTTGCACTATTTGGACGATAATATAAAAAGAAAATCTTTAAAAAAAAAATTTTTTCCGAAATTTTATAAAGACTGAAAAAATTACACAAATAATACACCGCCGTAAATAAAAGCACACTTTTGCAATGCTATAAGTTAATGACTATTTAAATCCACATTCTTATGAATACTTGAAAACACATTTTTTCCAATACTTTTTCTGAAAATAATTTTTGGTCAAAAATTAAATTTATTTTCATATTCAGCTCGTGAAATTAGCATAAAATTACTTTTAAAGTGGTATGTAATTTTTGCACAAATTTATTTTGTATTATAAATTCTAGCACTCTGGTAAAAACTATATAGTTTTATCAACTCAACGAAGCTCATTGCACATACTTGAAAATCTCAATTGTTTCGCTTTATAATTTGAAAACGAAAGTCACTCAGCTATGTTTGGAAAAATTGTATAAAAAATAGGAACTGATGAAGGATTAACTGTTTTTTTTTTATTTTAGTATGCATTTACATATATTTAAATATGCACATATGTATGTAGATATATACATATAACAACAATCTATGTACATAATTGTAGATATGTGATCAAAAAATTAAAAACAATATTTCAAAGAAAATTATTTTTCAGTATATGTAAAAATGCCCACTTCTTGCTTCGCTTGTGCTAGGTAGAAAAAATGCATAGCAGCATCGATCAACAATAGCGCATTATAACAACAAAAAACTGCCTTACTCTTCCTACGGAGGTTATAGTAATTTAGCCATTTCCCAGAGTTTTTAACTTTTGATACATAAGTGTGTGTGATACTCTTCCATAATATTTAAAATATTTCAGGCTTTACGCACTTGCACACATGCTTTAAATTGTATTTTTTTTTTTTTTTGTAATCTTTTCGACACCAAAATTTAAGTTCTTTTAATTTTTTTAATTACCTTTGCGGCGCTTATTATTATCTTAGAAAATTCTAGTTCGAACAAAAAGAAATTATTAAAATTGAAATAATTTGCCGGTACTGGAGGATTTACTTCGCTAACACCACCTGTTGATCCACAGAGCTTTTTGTGTTGTGCGCGCTTTAACGTCTAAACAAATACTACACAACGATGAAAATTGCAAAACACCAAGACGACTCGCCAGCCAGCAAGCAGTAAGCAGCAAGCAGCAACGGCAATATCAATAGGTCCAAAACAAACAGCAAGTCAGCGTCGAAAGCAGCAAAAGCAACAAAAGCAACAAGCGGACTGATCAAAACGGCGGTAGCGTCAACTGGTGCTCGCAACAACAAGTTACATATAGCAAAAATGTCAGTGGAAATTGTTGTAGCACTGGCACTGGCATTGGTGCTTTTGTTATTGTGTTTTCGTCCCCCTCATCCACCCAAATCGCCCCCTCAAGGTTCAAGAAAAATACAACTGCGATAAATTATTGTAATGCTAAAGTTGTTGTTGCTCAAAATTGTTTTTGTTGTTGCTGCTGTTGGTGTTATTGCTGATATCTTTATCAATTTCATTACTTGTATTTCATTTGGAGCCGTTGCTGTTGCTGTTTTTGTCACTACGGTTGATCATCGTTGGCTAATTATGGAATGGAAGGAATTGAAGAACAAATGCTTTTCTAAATATCGCGGTGAGGTGATCATGGTGGGTTAGATCATGGATTTACATTGTACATACAGTGGCTCCAAGCGAAAGTCGGACATCGTATAAAAAAATGTTCCTTCCTAAAAATATTTCGAAAAAAAGCAATTAAAAAAAAGGTAACATATTTTTTTAATTAACCATTTATTGCACTTCCAAAACAACAAAAAAAAAAAAAAAAAATTAATTCAGTATTATCAAATATTCTAGTAAAACATCAAATAAGAGTAAACTCAATACGCAAGCCAAACTCGGACAATCAACAAGTTTTTTTTGCAATATCGAAATATATTTTAAAATATAATATTTTGTATGAAGACCTTAATTTTTAATAATTATTTTGAGCCGGTTAGGCCGTGATTTAATCAAGTTTTCGCAAAAGCTAGGTTCGATTTTTTCCCATTCTTGTAATAAGATAGATTTCAAGTAATTTTTGCTTGTAACAAAATGCTGTCGAATTTTTGTGTTAAGATAGTCCCATAAATTTTCAAAAATATTAATATCAGGACTTTGGCGGGGCGTTTCCAGAACATGGTGGCAATTATAAAGCAACCAAGAACGCATTTTGTAGGCCTTATGCTTTGGATTGGTAGAAATACCAATCATCACCGAGATCCAATTTTTCAAGACTTTTTGGTAAGTTTTCTTTTAAAATGTTAAGATAGTCATTCTGGTTCATTATACCTTCATTAAAAAAATGCAGAGATCTTGGTCCAGAAGCCGAAAATGAATCCCAAACCATTACCGATCCGCCACCATGTTTGACAGTTGGTCTCGGATTGGCGAGTTGCAGCTCCTCATTTACTTTCGTCAGTAAATATAACATTTTTCCAGAACGAAAAATCCTTATTTTCATGTTCTTATGCAAATTTTAGTCGGATGGTCTGATTGCGTTTGCTGATCAACGTCTTTTGTCGGGCCTTTCTACCATTTAGATCAGCCTCATGAAGTAGATTTCTGATAGTAGATGTGCTAGATTTCTTTCCCAACTCATTTTCAGCTATAACAGCTAACTTTGGTGTACTAAGGAAAGGATTATCTTTAACTTTTCGCAACAGATATCGGTTATCTGAGTCGGTAAAAATCTTGTTGTGGGCAGCTTTAGACTTGTTTTCCACTTGTTTGTTGGTTTTGAAGCGTGAACGGTAGAATGACTTCTGTCGACAATATCAGCAATTTCACGCACCGATCGTTGGAATGCTTAATAACCAACTTTATCAATTCAATAATTGTTTGGCCTGTTTGCCTAGACCTTTTTAAATTACAAACCGTAATTCCAATTATAATATATACATAAAAACCATCCAGGGAATTTCCGTTAGTCTGTTAACAACTATACTTGAAGTTGGTTGCAATTCTTTTACAGACTTCCATATATTTAGAGTATAGTTTCCACTGTCCGAGTTTGGCTTGCGCATTGAATTTACTTTTATTTGATGTTTTACTAGAATATGTTATAATACTGAATTAAATTTAATGATTTGTTTTTATATTTTGGAAGTGCGATAAATGAGTAATTGAAAAAATATTTTACCATTTTTTTTAATAGCATTGGTTAAAATATTTTTAGGAAGGAACATTTTTTTCTACGGTGTCTGACTTTGGCTTGAATCCACTGTACTATGTGACAAATAAATACTTAGTTGGTATAAAAGTTAGACCAGCTCATGTTTGTACCTTACTTAGTATGTGTAGCTGGGCATTAAATAAAATAACTTTAAATTTATAAAATACTAATATAACGACAAATAAATGAAAATAGTCGAGTAAAAATTTATTGTATACTTCTTTAGTGGAAGTTAAAACAGTACTACTAAATATTTAGTGATAGTGAAATCTTAAGTAATAATTAATATTCTTCTATAACATAACACTGCTTTTGGCTTTAAAGCAGTTTAATTGTTATAAGTTAGTACTTCTTGAAAAATAAACGTAAGACGTAAGACTATATGTATAAGCAGAGGCAGTTTAAGGAAATCTATTTAAAAGAAACAATTTTTTGAGTAGTGCCTTCTAATAATACCGCATCAAAATAAAAAAAAAATAATTCATTTTTTATTAGCCCCGAGTTTCACTATTTTAAAAATTCCCTGTGAGAGTGAAGTAGTGTGCTACCGATTTCACAAATTTTCATATCGGTAAAGTTCATCATTCCCTAATTCTAAATAGCTGGCAAACATCTGAGAGCAATTTATTGAGAACTTTTAAATTTTGTTAAATATAATTTATTTTTGCAATAAAATGATGCATGTGAGAAATAGCTACTATTTTTTTTTTTAAATTTCGGATGAAGGGCAGGCTTAATTCAACAACATATATGAACATATTTTTGCAAATTTTAAATCACAAAGTTTTCACTTAAGATTGCTTTTATATTGGATTCATATTATTATGTTATTCTTTAAATAAGTTTACTTAATAATAATTTCTTTACAAATATCATTTGGTAGATTCCATGTTTTGCACGTGCTAAATTGTATGCATTTTTTATTATTTGCTTCAATTCAAAACAAACCAAACAAACAAAAAAGTTAACCCGAAAAGGATAACTCAAAAATGTCATGAATAATAGCGAAACATATCAAAAGCAATTTAAGAAAAATATTTCAATCGAAAATAATTACAAATTTAAACGCCTTTTGTCATTTACTTTTCATTTCACTAACTTTTTTGTTGTTCAAATCACAAAAAGGCATGTGAATGCGATAGGGGAGTTTTGTGAATGTGACTTTGGCTGTATATATTAAGATTCATCTAAAAAAACAAAATTATCTACAAAAAATGAAATGGTGTCTTCTTCTTTTCTTACCCGTTTCCTTTTAAATTCCAGCGCATATTCTTTAACTTTATATCGAACATCTTCAAGAGTTTATAAATTATTACTTACCAGGAAAACCATGATGCAATAACGTAATCCCAGGAGTCAAATTGCAAACGAAAAAATAGTCGATAACTAATATCGGATATAAAATATAAATTCACAAGTATTTAGTTAAAGATCACTTTTCGCTTAAAGTTTAGTGATAGTGCAATTTTCAGTGATAAAGGATTTTGCATTTTAACTACCACTGAATAAACAGTGACAGTGCAATTTAGTGTTGGTGCAAAACTGCCCAACCCTGATTTATTAGAGAACTACTGAATCTGGGCTTCGGTCATGTTCGTTACCAAGGTTCGATTCGGATATGACTAAAAAGACCCAACTTTGACCGAACATTTGTATATTTTCTCTTTTTATATTTCTCTTTCGAAAAATGCAAAAATATTCTCCAGAATTTAAATACTGAAAAAAAAAATTTATTAAATAACGAATTTGAAAATTTTCTTAACACAACTTCTGTGGCCAAGAAATTGTACAATTTTTGAATACTGGTCTGCTCATCCATCGAGTGTGTCAGCTTGATACCGATCGACGGAATCGGCTGTAGTAAGGCGAAAATGCCGATAGACTATTGAGTATTAAATATTTTTTGGATTTATTAAAGTATTTAAAAAAAAATCATTTTTTATTTTTACTTTTACAAACCTAAGTACATTGGCGCACGCGTTGGTGTTGTTTGTGGTTCAAACCCCTACCAAAATCATAAAATTGCAGTACTACATACATTGAAATTAACTTACTTTCTTTTTAATTAAATTAGTCTAAACCGATTTGTTACCACAGATATAGTTAATACAATTGGCAAACCTATATTTTCAGAAACTTCTCTTATATATTCCATTTTCGTGTTTTATGAATTCTACGTTCGGATGTAGTAAACAAAAATCACCTGATATAACACTGTGGAACAAATTTAGGTTAGCAAAAGTTAGGTCGATTCTGAGAGTGAAGGATGAAAATAGAGGCTCTAATTTAGCCCCGTATCGCGGCGTTTGTTTATGTTAGTTCGAATTTTTTTCTTTAATCGACCTTCGAACTTTGCAGTCAAATGCCGATTTTCAGCATATTGTTTATATGGCTTTTTGGCTATAACTCGTCGACTAATTGATATTTTTTCAATCTGTTAAAGCCAAATTATTGCTAGAGACCTGTGCAACAATTGAAATTTTTTTAAAAAATTGATTTAGAAAATTTTTGTAGTGCTTATGAAGCAAAATGTTGAAAATTTTTTTTTTTATGCTTTTTGAACATATTTTCCACAAAACTAAGTCTTGTTTGCTTTCTGTTTGATCTATAATATGCCTCTCAGTTTCTTCAATAAATTTCATTTCAAAAGAAAACAATCATAATACAAAACTTGCGTTTTCCAGCTTAATATTAATTTACTTCTCATTTCATATGTACCAATTTTTTCAGTGTTGGTTTTGAAGAAACATTGAAAAAGAAAAAAAAAGGAAAGAAATCTCCAGATGCAATACTCGCTGAAATTTATTGGTGGTATAAAAACACCTTTGAAGAAGAGGAAGACGAGGAAAAAGAGGAAGAAGGATAAGACAAAGATGAAATTCCAGAATATCTGTTGGACGAAATTATCGACCTTTCTGATGATGATGAGGATGACGAAGATATTAGAGAGAGCACTGGTCAAATCATTAATTTAATTTATTTAATTTTTTTACTTAAAACTTTTCATAACTAACATTTCAAAATTATATTTTTTCCCATATTTTTATAATTTCTTTTTCAATGTTTCTTCAAAACCAGCACTGAAAAAATTTTCAACATTTTGCTTCGTAAGCACTACAAAAATTTTCTTTTAATTGTTGCACAGGTCTCTAGCAATAATTTGGCTTTAACAGATTGAAAAAATATCAATTAGTCGACCAGTTATAGCCAAAAAAACCATATAAACAATATGCTGAAAATCGGCATTTAACTGCAAAGTTCGAAGGTCGATTAAAAAATAATTCGAACTAACATAAACAAACGCCGCCATACCGGTCTTCTAATTTAGCCTCTATTCTCATCCTTCACTCTCAGAATCGACCTAACTTTTGCTAACCTGAATTTGTTCCATAGTGTAATTCAATAGTGTTTGTATTCTGCAGTCAATTTCGTTGTAAAGCCAAACGAAATTTTAAAATACTTATGTACTTACCTGAAAGTTTTGCATCCGGGTTTTTGCCGATTTCTGATGTAATTAAAGGGTTGCAATGTTCGTGACATTTTACTATATCTGTAAACTCTTATTTCGCTCATTGCTTATTTTTTATTTATTTTCCAAAAAACTCTCCATGAAAGTACGAAAAACTTTGGGGTGTTTTATTAAAGGGGTTTGTTACTTTCTTTTGAGTTCTAATCACCACGCCTTCCCTGTGCGTGCTAAAAATAGCATTTTGTGCCGCACGAATTGAACTCCATATATGAATTTTGCACGCTAATAATTTTTGTACCTCTGGGTATTTTATTGGTAGTTTTTTTTTTTTTAATTGATTTAAGGCTATAAACACTGTGATATCTTATCACTTCGAATAGGCGTAGCATGTTCAACACTTGAACTGATTCCAGCAATATAAACTTTCTTATGTATATATTTTTATGTACATATATTATCACTTTAACAAAATATTTGCTAGTCAAATAGATTTGTATTCGCCTACTCCTTGAATACTTCATGTTTTATGATTATCAATTAAAGTTTGATTATTTTATAACCAGTGCCTATTTAAATGTTTGATAAAGATTATAGCATTTCGAATGATAATAAAAATACCAAGTGTACAACGATGATAGAATATAATGATTGGTATGAAATTCGTTTCATGAAATTCGTTTCTTGGCTGTAACGTAATAACTGTGGAGTGTTGAAGAGAACTGAGAGAAAATATTTGTTATACACTTTGAAGGGAAAACAACAATCGAGAGAATGTATACATACACAATTAATGTACACATAGAAAAAACTTTAGTAAAATGAAGTAAAAATCGAGTATAGCGTAACTTGCAACTTAGGGAAAATTTACGAACTAAGTTTTTCTTGTTATCGTAACACAATTAACTATGTAATATTTTGGTATTGAATAAATCTTTTTATTGGATAAATTTTGCAAAGTAGCATGTTATTTACAAAAGTTGGTTAAGTTAATCCTTCCTGAACGTTCTTTGACAGTTTATCACAGGTAGTTTTATACCATGTAACTTGGATAACATTTAACCAAAGCACTCCAGCAGTTTGTAAAAGCATCCTAATACCATGTTCACACGGCAATGAAAGTAAATTGTTTTTAGGAGATGTTTTCAATATTAAACATGACCGCACAGACAAAATTCCTTTTCACTAACTAGTTTTCGATTATATTTCTCTATTTATTTATCTTTTTTTCTCTAAGGTAATCCGGTAACCAAAATGCCCGCCAGAGTTTTAAAATAAAAACTGCGCTCTCTGCACACCAAGCACTGCCACTTTTTATATATATTTTAGTTTTTCTCCACCCCCATTTTTTCTGATTATTGTTCTTATTGCTTTTTCTAAATTAGTGACGGTAAATCATCGATTTTTTTTGCCAAAAAGTTATCGAACACAGAGTTGCTTATGAAAACACAACGAAAATTTTGATGTTTTCGTGATTATCGTGATTGGTTTGTAATACAAAGTTAGACAGCTTTTGCAGGACGAAAACGTATATATACTTTCAACTTGTTTTCACAGAATATCGCAAATGAGCCATAACCAATTAGTTTTCGTTTTAGTGCGGACTGAACTTACAGTCTCCTACAACATATAAAATATATACATCATATAACTTAGGTAATATTTAACTAATGGTGATTTCGTTTCTACCAAAAAATGACGCATTTTTATTGTGCTCTCCTTTTTTCGTGTTCGATTCTAAAATAAATGTAAAACAGGTGAAAAAATGCCACAATAAAATAAGGCAAAAAATTCGCACTTTTTACTTTGGTTGCCCTGGAAATCAGCTGATAGCTTAAATCGAATGTATTATGAAATGCATGACCTAGACAAGGATAGATACTTACTTATTACTAATGTTTATGGGTAAATTCGGAATTTTGTTTTGACTAAAAGAAAAAGGAAATCCAAAGGTATGCATTTTAATATTGAACAAATATTACATGGTGGAAGGACAACATTTTTAGGTTGAAACAAAAACGCCATAAATTATTGAGGTAACTTGCGGAAGTATTTTTGGCAAATAGCGAAATGATAGAAAGTATCGATAATGCAGTAAATAAGAACAACTAAGATTTTTGCTAACCATACTTGCTTGTACCGCAATTTACATAAATCACAGGGGTGATAAAGAGTTGTCTTCCTTTATGTACTATGTTTGTTATGAAAATTAAATGTACAAAAAATTATAAAAAAATCGAGGTTCCTATTCACTGCAATATCGATACTTTTTATCATTTCAGCCTTAAACAAAAACTGTTTCACTTCACTATTTATATACAAGGGTCATCCCCAGATGGATTTAGCATTGAAACAATGTTAGGCCTTTTGCAGTTTTTGAAATTCTATACGATGCGATACCATATCGATAATTTTGTCATTCGATAACGATAATTTTTACTCGATACTTTTGAACGGTTTTTTATTTTTTTGGAATAGAGTACTTGAATCCCAGTATCGTATCGAATTTGCGAAAAAAATTATTTACAATAGCCCTATTCGCGAAAAAATTTTCTTTTTCACACAGCATCTGGAAGATTTTGAAAAATATGTCGCCAACATTTGTTCGCGGTTAGGACTCGAATAATATGGATATGACAATCAGGCGCAATGAAAATAGTAAGCTGGAAGCTAATCACTTTGCAATTTTTTGAATTTCTTAACTTTGCTCAGTCAACTTTCAAAACTTGAGTCTTCAAGTTCAGCATGTCAAGCTACCGATGTAATTGATACTTATGCAAACACTTTTTCACTTCATTTTTAATTTAGTATCGATATTTTGTGTATCGAGTCTTTGAAATGCGATAATTATGGATACTTGATCCTTTAAGAGCGACATTTTGAATGGGTATCATATCGATACTTTATGGCCAATATCCTGTCCCTAGTGCTAGCCCAAATCACAAATATATCTTTGATAAACTAACCAAACTTTGTTTTTCATGGTCGAGTATAAATTTTATAAGTGCTTTGATGGATTACGTAATTCTGTCAAAATTTTCAAGATTAGCGGTACCACATACAGTATTTTATTCTCCATGACAATTGTAATGGTAATGCAGATGCTTTTGGCAATAAATAAATTTTCAGTAAAAGTAGCATATCGATTTTTTTGGGGTTTCTTCAAGTAAGGCTCAAACCGACACTCTTAGGTGGGAGCTAATGGGTTAAAATCTTCTACGAAAATATTTCCCATACAATTTTATTGTATATGACTTAACTAAACATTTCACTGAGACATTTCCATATACATATGTATACTAAAAAATAAACTTTTGTGAAAATTTTAGCAGGCTATATAAAAAGTTATCAGTTTTTACAAATCAATAACATATTTTATTACTGGATGCTTTCAGAAAAGATTATCTAAGTCTAGTCTGGTTTGGGTTGCGATAAAATTGTCACTATTTTGCTCACTTGCTGCACTTTCACTGTTGTTTAAATTTGTTCTAAACAATATTTGGTAAATACAACTTTATTTGGCCATAAACAATTTCTCCTTCAATAGCTTGAATTGGAATATTCCATTCGGAACAATTTTATTTCACTTTTATCTCAACTTCTTTATTTGTTTTTACTTAATTTTTATGAATAAGTATAATGGGATGGGTCCGTTAAACTCTCCCATATTTTGATGATTTTAGTTTCAATAAATTTGTGTTATATTACTTTTATAATCATAAAGAATTTATATCTATTTCTCTATCTATTCGTCTATCTATTTGTTTTATCTTATTTATTCTCACACGTGCACTAGAGGTGGCAAATATTTGACGATCTGACGGTGTTGCTGCTCCTCAAAAGTCACTTGCCACAACCGTGACAGCTGTCAAAAAGTAGCTCTGACTGATCGTAGTAAAGAAGCATGCGATTTGATGTTTCTTAGTACAAATGTAACTGAGACAGTAATTACGTAAACTGTGGCTGTAAAAAAGTAGCAGTCACAATAATTTATCGGAAAATAGTGACTTTGACGAAGTATATGTACATATGTAGGTAATAGTCGCAATAAAGTATACGATTGTGAAGAAATAGCATTCGACTATCAGGTTATTCTCTTAGTCGACTACAGCTTTTTCAGTTTTAGTACAGAAAGTTGCAATTCAAATTTCGAAAGTTTTAATTCAAGGTTAGAATTTCCATTTCAAATTCTGTATTGTCATTTCATATTCAAAAAATTGCAATACTAATACTGAAATTTAATTTTAAATTCAGAAAATTACAATTGAAATTCAAAAATTTTTTTCAATATTAAATTCAGAAAGCTCCAATTCAAAATTAGAAAGTTACAATTAAAGTTCCGAATTTCCATCTCAATTTCAGAATTTTCAATTCAGACTCAGAAAATAACGATTCAAATTCAGAATATCCATTTCAAGCTAAAAAATTTTTATTTCAAATTCTGAAAGTTACAACTCAAATTTGAATTTGAATTGTAGTTTTCTGAACTTGATGTGAAAATTCTGAATTTTAATTTGAAATTAATTTGAAAGTAAAATACTGAATTTGAAATGGAAGTTCTGAACTTGAATTGTAACTTTCTCAATTTTAATAGCAACTTTCTGAACTAAAAACAAGGGGTAGAATATTTTAACCTCTAGCCATGTCTCAAATCCATTTTTCATTTGAATCAAACGACTCCTTCGTGAATGAGCTAATGGGTATAAATGTTCTCCAACATTATTCCTTGTGAAATCTTACTATATGCCCCAAACTGCTTAAAAATTTTCGCTAAGCTATGAGTTTGAATCCTTTTTTCTACTTTTTTTAAAAACACGTGGTCAAATAATTTGACGATAGATTGCAAAAAGATTTGGAGGTTTTACCATATTGATTTTTCATCTTGAGTTGGAGTCATTCCGCTCCAACTATGGACCCTGAAAATTTCGCACAGTGCATTCATTTGGTGCGCTCTTTTTCAATACTTTAATCAAAACCACCGTTTGCTCACGGCGGCCACCCGACAAGTTGTTGGTGAGTGAAATTTGAGAATAAAATTTTTGGCAGCATTTTTTTTTTTCAATATACCAACATATGACATACATTTAGCAAAAGTGTATTAACTCAAAAATTGCATTTTTTAAGAAAATGTACTAAAAATATTTTCAGTTCTCATATTTACTGATACAAAAGAAATTTAATTCGCCTTAATAATATGATGCATGTATGTGCATATGTATGTACATTGGATTGCGAATTGGTTTAGGTGGTTTCTTAAGAATCAGATATTTTGACATAATACACTTTTGTAGAATGTGTCCGATATGTGGACGGACGTTGATTCTACGCTTTTAAATTGATGAGGTTTTATCAGATAAGGGAAAATATTGCCTATAGATATTTCTTCTATTTTTACCTCACTTTACACGCATATGTATATATGTCACACATTGTCAGATAATTTAAAACAGAAGGCATAAGTATATCTTCTCACCAGAATTTCGCGTATACTTTTTGGGTGTAGTTGCAAAACAAGATAACTGTTCCCAGCAATCGACGCTTTTTCGAAGTTGCGAACCGGATAACCAGACTACTACAGTTACCGTCAAACTGTTCAAGAGAAAATACAGTAATTATTCGAAAAATAATACAAAAACAGTACTTCATTAAAAAATGGTTTTTATACTAATGTTGGCTCGCTGAACACGAGAATGAGTTTCATTTATTTTTTCCCAAAAACAGGCAATAAACACGTTTTTCTTTTCTTTTTGCAGTTATTGCCAAAAAACTTCAGATCAGCGAATAGAACTATTCGCATATGGTTTTAAAGATATAGTCAGCATATCTTCGTTGTTACATCTCTCGTGTAAGTCGGAAGTGTAGTGTTTGAGCTACAGCTGTTTAAAAATTAAAAAAGGTCTAACTCGAGAGTTTTTTGAAAATTTTTAATTTGTATGCATAATTTTCAGTTGATCACGTTTGTAAAAAAATATGTTTAAACATCTGGTGACACACAACTTTATTACAAAAATATGGAGCATAACTGTGCCCAGATCGGAAAGAAATATGAAAAGTTATTACATATAAAATCGAAACCATAGCAGCAACACAAAACCAATTTTTGGAACGTAGATTTTATGAAACAACACTTTTCCGCTGATTCTGAAAATAAGTGTTGAATAGTCTAGTATATCTAGTTTCTTTTTTGGTTCAGCAGTTAAAGCTAAAAATAACTCAAAAAGTGTTAATTTTTTCTATATTTCAAATCTTTTGGTATAAATGTTTTAGATACCAAAAGTTGCATAATTTGATGTATGAAGGTTTAAGTATATTTAGATTTAGAAAAATCAATTTGTTTTGTATTGTTATTAAAACGATAGGTAAATTGGTTTAGAATATCGCGTCAAAGTTACAACACAAAATTCTCAAAAATATGGAAGAGATGATTCCCGAAAGTGTTTTTTTTTCAACCTCAGACATCACTCTAAATAAATATTATACCTACTTATTTAAAAAGAACTGTCTTCATTTTCCTACAAATCAACTGCAGAAAATTGCTTTTTTCGGCTTCTAAATGTATAGGTAGTAACAGAAAACGTCTACTAGTGTTATTTTTTTAACTCAATGTTAACAAATTTGGACTAAACTTACAGATACTTTGAGGTTTCATTTTAAATAGCCCGTCATTTTGAATTACCAATATGATATTGACATATCATTTGGCAATTGATAGATATAAGCTTGCACATCATATTACGTCTGGGTTTTATTAGGAAAAATTGTGACGACGAAATACATTGGCACAATTAGTTATGAAAATGCGCTAATTAAAGCCAGATGTTAGTGAAAACTCAATATGAAAACTCAATAATTTCGCGGAGATAGTTTGAAAAAATTCACACTGAGAATGTGGCCAAAACCCCAGGAGTTCCAATCTCGAGAGGATCGCTTAAATTTCATATAATTTAAGGCTTTAAAGCTTGTAAAATTCAATAAATTGGGCACAATATTTGTGGCTGCAGTTTTTTAAGTTTACCTGTACTAGAACTTTGTTCACATAACGGTTGTTAGTAACAGCATAAACCAACCGAGATATACACATACATATACCAAAATGTCCTGAATGAAAGGAGAAATCAATTAAGCTTCATATGTCCAACCGTCCGTGCATCGGATAACTCGAGTATTTAATCCCACTATTGCCCAACAGAAAACACAAACGAAGTTAAGTATCTTTAAAATCTCTATCAAAGTGGCAAATAATACTTCGTATTTCGATAGACATAAACGGCTATTATTCTGATTGTAGAAAAATTGATAGGTTCCTCCGAAAAAGATATATCAAAAATTTCGACGACAATATTAAAACTAACCCGAAATCTTTTAGGTCATTTGTTAAATCCAAAAAATGTAAGTCTAATATACCAACTTTGATGTTCTATTACAACATTCATGCAGATTCGGTGGAATATGCTGCTAATCTGTTTGCAGATTTTTTTTAGCGTCGATTTGTTTTTGCTGATAATGGGTTGGATTCAAATAATTCAAACGCATCTGATTCCTCTCTATCCCTTGGCACGATGTCCTTATCAGATGTCGATATTACCTTCATTCATGAAATCATGTTCCCAAACGGATATTGTTCGTTTATCACTTTAATGTTCATTTTCCATTTATCGCTTTCTTCGGCAGTATTTATTGGTGAATGGAAAAAGACAAATATTACTCTAACTTTTAAAAATTAAGTGGAAAAATGGACTTCGGCAACTATAGACCTATTTCTAAATTGTCCACAATTGCTAAATTGTTTGAAGCCATACCTAAGGATAAAAAAAATTTCCAACTCATGCCCAAACATTATTTTTCGGATAAATGAAAAAGTGCAACTTTTCCTAAATTTAATTTCTCGAAAATTGCATTTCCGAATGGAGACACTTAAAATGTGTTTTGGCCAAGCGGCTGTTAGCCAAACTTTTTGTTTAAGAAATACTATTTTTTCTTTAAAAAAATTTCTTCACATTTTAATGTTCAACTAATTGCGAACATTTTGCAAGTCGAATTATCAAAATCGGTCAGTTTAAGCAGAAGCTATGTGCACTTAAAAAAAACTTTTTAAAACGAAAAAATACGATTATCACCGCGAAATTAAAATCGCCGAAAAATATCGGAACAAATTTTTCTCGGTCAAAAGAAAAAATGTGTACGTGTCTGATCATTTTGACCAAGAAACAATATATGTAGTTGAGTTGCATGGAAAAAGAAAAACATGAGCCGAATGGGCCAGTGGTCTTGAAATGGAAAGACTCTATCTACTTTATACGAATGCGGGTGCTCAGTTGAAGTTTGATTTAAGAGTATATTTTAACTCAAAACTCTCTCTACCTCCTTGTCAGCTGGCAAGAAACAAAAATGTCAGAAAATGCTTCAGTTACAAATTTTTTATTAGAAACTTCAAGTTATATAAATATAATATTATTTTGTTAAAAATATATCACCAAAATATTGCATTTCACGTCTTTCCTTTGAAAAGCTGCATCTCTTCTTCTTCTTGTGCAGTTTCTTTATCATTTTCCTTGATCTCCTCATCGAAAATTTTCAGATCCTTTACCAGATACCAAACACCGCCATCAAAAATGGTACCAATGAATATAAAAGCCGCAGCGGTGAAATTTAGTATATACCTACATATATAAATTTGAAAAGAAGTTGTTTACATAAAAAACATATTCTTAAATAACAATCAAAAAAATTGTGAAATTAAAATTCTCAAGTTGAGTTTTTATATTTCTTAATCCTTGATATTTAACATTTTTTCCAACCCTATTCCACGACGTATGATAACCTTGAGGGAGATTTCAGAAACTATTATTTAAAAGTTGATATTGAACCTGATAACTAAGAAAATCGTCATATAAAAAACGTAACTTTTGATGAAAAATCGCCGTAAATTGTATGATTTTGAAACCGTTACAGCTTCAGAAATATTTTCACCGACTTTTTTCAAAGTACTTTATTGAAAACAACTTTCATTGCAAAATTTTGTTGTATGATTTATTTATTTCATTTTGTTACGAACTATCGCAAATATTTAGCAAATCATATCGATTTAAAATCAATATTCAATAAAAAAAAAAACTTCCAAATACCGGGGAAAAAGTTTTGGAATGTGTTACAATTTAAAATTCTTTTAGCGATATCTGTGAAAGTTATAATAAATAAGTACTTTCCGATTTTTTGTTGTTGCAATTTTTAGGCAAAATATTAAGTTATTTCTGATTTTACTTTATAAATCTGAAAGAGCAATTCTTTTTTATTTTTTATTTAAAAAATCATTAAAAAACAGTTTTAAAAGACTTTTATTTATAAAATTCATTAATATAATACACTGCCTTTTATTTTTTAAGTCAACCTTATAGAAATCATTTTAGTTTTTCGGAGAAAATGAATTGTGGGGGAACCAAAAAATTGTTTTTATTCATATTATTGTCTGCGGAAATTAAATCGACTTTTATAAGTATGATTTAAAAAATAAAAGTCAGTGACTTTTACAAATAAAAGTCTTCAATAACTGTTATTTTTTATTTATGAAATAAAAATCTTAAATAACTGTTTCTTTTTGATCTTTCAACTGTTATTTATGTATAACTGTTATTCATGACTTTTAAAATGAAAAGCTACATTAACTGTTATTTTTGATTTATAAAACAAAAATCAAGAATAATTACTATTTATGATTTTTAAAGTAAAAATTAAGAATTATTTGTATTTAATCAGGAAATAAAAGTTACGGTATAATCTTGACTTTAATTTAGATCCCCAAAAGTAATAACTATTTTTTGAATTATATTTTTTTGAAACGAATAAAATTTAAGGATTGAGGCTTTTACCTGTTTTGGCAGATCGAAAAACTCAAAATGCAACAGCGTTTATCTAATAAATGTTTGGTGGAAGGAGTTTATTTTTGATCAAAGAAGTATAACTCAATGCATAATTTTTTATTTTTGAACAAAAAAATAAAATTCAGAATTTTTTTTTGGTTATTATTGTTTACAAAGCTTATACTTTTAAAATATTGATTGAATATAATTTTTATTAAAGAACTCATAATAATTACCCTCCGTGAGTACAGGAACGAAACTATTAATAAAGCGCCAATTATTAGATAAACCTCAAATTTAGTCATTCTTAATAGAATGCGAAAACGATCAAATTTCATAGATCTACCTTGCATTTTTTGCTACATACATGGGATTACGGATTTGCTTAACCCTAGAAGCCTAAGTTTCGTCAAATCGGCGAAAACGCAACAGAAAATTTGCGTCTCTTTTCGTTCTAAAATAGAATTAATTAGATAGTTTAATAAATTTATCGAAAAGTTATACTTATTCATAAAGTTAAAACATTCAAAAAGTGTTCGTCGAATCGACAAATGGTTAGGCGTTATAAGGGGCGAGCGAATATTAGGTTTCTAGGGTTAAAAAAATTAAATATAACGTTTTGTTCATACGTCATAATATCCGTTTTTTTTTATCAACCTATCTGTGTAAGAATTTAATTTAAAAATAATGAACGATACATACTTACATACATTTCAAACTCCCTATACGCACCTTAAAGCGAGCGGATCATAGAGCCAGCAATTGCCTTTATTTGTACACGTCTTGCCCCAAACCAAACATAACCGATCCAAAAGCCAACCGAAGAAAATTGGACTGGGTATAAAAGTTAACATGCAGGCCATCATCATACCCAAACCCATAGCGACAGTTTTATCCTGCTCTGGCACACAACGCACAGTGACCAAGAAATTGGATGCACGCCCAGTCGCACCGAAGAATTTCAAACCGCACATTACTGCCAAAAATGTAACGAATTGTGTGAAGCAATCAACCGGACAAGCGCCAGGTATGGCTTGGCCACCTACTACGAGTATCGACTGGTAACAATTTGCGCAAGAATGTTTACAGTTATTAGATTATGAATAGGAGCAGGTACAAAATTTATTTACAAACCATAGACTGATTGCGTTCGAAAGGTGTTAATGTTTCTGAAAATATCGGAGCCACTGTAATTGTTGTTGTATTTAGCGTTGATCTATTCGAGTCGAGTTCAGCAGTCGTTGCTGGGTTCAGATATTTTTGTAGTGAGCGTTCTTCGCGACTTGAATTATTCTTACTATGAATACAACTGCAATCGCTGTAAATCTAAAAATACGATTATGATATTTTCACAAGTTGTGTGAAATAGTAAAATAGGAGTGTCAAACTGTTCGGAAGGAAAATTAAGAAATAAATATAGGCAGGACAACTTCTACCGGCTTTTTCTAGTTTATATGTAAAATTTGAATGAAAAGGGGCTCTTTTAAAAATAAAAAGATTTCGTTTTTAATCAATTCAAGAAGATTCTTTTAAAAAGGATTTTTACTATAGGAGATTTCTTCTTTTATCGGAATATTTTTGGACAAAATATTATAAAAATGAATAAACAAGACATTATCTTCTATATTCTATCTATCAAAAATTTCCCCATAACTGGATATGTTTTATATTATATTATTGAAATACTGTAGCTACCATGCTCATTCTCATTGATTAGCATTTGAGAAATTTAAAATATTCTGTTCCAAATCACGGGCCATAAATTCCTAATAATTGGAGAGTTTTGTCTTCGAAACGCAATATTTTTTAGGTTTCTTGATTTGAACACTATTCCAATTTCCTATTGCTGTATCGAGCAGCCTGTCTATCAAAGATAATGTTTCCTATTCGTACTGTGTTGAATTAAAACAGCAAAGATCTTGGCATGGCAGCCACTGAAGTTATCTAACATAAAATGTATGCATAAGAAATTGCATAATTTTTAGTTTTGGCTAATCTAATCAGAACACAAAAAGTATGTACATTTACAAATTTTTATATTTGCAAAATGTTTTCCCTTCAACCTTATCGGTCCTTAACTGAAATTAATGTATGCTGGCAAATAAATCGAAATAACTTTCATTACCTGCATTTAGTACATTCGGGTAAAAATTAAATAGAATGGGAAATTCCAATATTGTTCAGAATTTATATAAAAATTTAAAGTATGCCGTATTTATTGTTGCTGTAAAACTTTTTGAATTTTTCTATTTATTTCACATAGTTTGGAATGTGGATTTGGATGCTGTTTGTTATATAATGAACAAGAATTTTATAAATAAATTCACAACAAAAGAAGCACAGCCAAATTTATTGAAAGCGTGCCTACTTTTACACATGGCTGTATTTTAAGATGGCCCGTATTTTTATTTTATTTAAAAATTGGTTAATATAAATCGCATGAACGGATTAACCAATCTTATCAATACGACTGAGATTAATGTATATTTACAATAGAATAGAAAATTAAAAAAAAAATTAACAACAAAAAAGTAGTCAACGGTTACATTAATGTCGTTAAAAAAGGAAATAAAACTTCTTTGTAGTAGTAGAAACTAATAAAAATAGTGAAGAAATTAGTAAAAAATAATGGTGTAAATTAGTAGTACCGTTAGTAAAAATAGTGGTAGAAATTATTTAAAAAAAATAGTAGAAGAAATAAGTAAAAATAGTGGCAGAAATTAGTAACGGTACTAATAAAGATAGTAAATACAGTGGTAGAAATTAGCATAGCGATTCTGACGCAACTTTCGTAATACATTCTGACGCGACTTTCGTTACGCGATGTAAAAACTCACTGCCGGTAAGGAAGTTTTAGTTCAAAAATTAATCAACAGAAAGTTATTTTCAATAATTTCTATTATATTGTTTTTTTTTTTTATTTTATATTTTGATAAAATATTTGTTATAATATTTTGATAAAATATGCCCTATGTTAAGTCTGAGCTTACTGTGTTGGCCCATCAGTTAAAGGCTCATGAAAATCCGTTCAGTAGTTTCAAACAGGCATTTCCTTGGGTAATTTTTTTTTAACATTAAAAATTTCTCAATGTACAGATACGACTTTTTTACAGTTTTATTATAGTATAGATTCAGACAAAAGATCTACGAACTTGCAATTTTTTCAAAATTTTGCAACTTTTTTGCTGGTTACGATAAAATGTTTTGCACCTGCGGAAAATGTGAAAAATAAATGTGCATTCGAACTTTCTTTAGTTGAAGAACTATAAAGGGAAATATTTTTATTCGATCAAAGAAATGTCTTTCCAAAGATCCCATAACAATTTGACAAAAAAAAATAGATCCTCCATATGCAAAATACATGAGAAACTCCAAATTCTTTCAATTACCATTAAATATTAGCCAATTTCCAAATAAAAACTACTGCTCACTTTTGCTAGTTTCTACAATTCTGAAGGATTGCCCGAAAAAATTTGTATGAACATTCCTAAGCATCAAAATAATGTTCTAGTTATTTCCTACATTCTCTAGGTTCAAAGCACGTAACTTACAAAGAAGTTGCATCCCATCCTACCGTTCTTCTAAGAGAATGTGTCGTCCGATTTCACCATACCAGAAATAATGTGCTGATTGATATTAGAATCTGATCATATCGTATTAGTTTCTGGTGTGGCGAAATTGGACGAGGTTTCCTGCCACAGAAACCGAAAGGCCATTCAACTTTTGGTATCTTCGTTCTATGATTTTAAGCCCAGTCAAACGTTCAAAAGACTCACCTTTCTGCCGTTCTCCTCGAGTATTTCTTCCTTGCAACCTGCATGGCATGGTGAGATATAAGTCATATTGTTTTCACCACAAACTGGTGAAAATGGCACATAATCACAATAGCAAGCAGAATTGCAAGTGGGAATACTATTTGGATCACTGAAACGAATTACAAATTAGTCATCACTAAATACGAACATTTAAATATCTTCCACACCATCACCTCTCTGATATATTGACAATCATAGAATTTTCATTGCCCGGACAGCCGATAAATGCGTAACCAATACAACCAGCCACGGTTAGAAGATCAACAATTACATTCCAAGCCGCCATATAACGGGCCCTCGGCTTATACTTGGATATAACAAAACCAGAAATTAATACGCCAATAGCGGAAAAGCCCAAAGCAACAGTGCCGGTAACCATACTACTCATAAAGAGAAACCAAATTGAAAAAAATTTACATATCTACATACAATAGGAAGAAACAAAATTGTTTTGCGTGCGCTCTCACCTAGAAGTGGCCGCCGATTGCCGATATTGTATCTCAATGTATTTGGGTGTGAAAATCCAGTAAGGTGTATAGCCAAAGTAATAGAAAATGGAAGAAATATTATTACACATTAGTGTCTTATTCTTTAAAAGGCGCTTAAAAGTAGCCAACATATCGCTGACCGAGGCTTTCGGCATCTCCAACTCAGAAGACACATCGACATTCAACCCGTCAGCCTCTCTACGTTTGCGTTCTTCTACTAGACGGCGGGCTTTGGCACGCGGCAATTCTTTCGGCAGCATCGTAAATAGAATGCCACATAAAAAGAGAACCGAACCCAACATCAGCCAACCCATCCACCAAGCACCCAACCAACGTGGATCACCATTATTGATGACTGGATGCAATTGTGGCGCGATGTAGAGTCGTAGACAAAATGAGGCCAACGCATAGCCCATGGCTGGACCAAGCATGTGGAAGAAATAGGATAGACCTGTAGGGAGAGTGGAAATGAGATAAGATAAAAATATTTATTAACTGAATGCATAGTAAGGCATACATAGTTGTTTGGAATTCACGAGAAAATGCTATCATAAAATGTCACCCATAAATCTTAAAGTGCATACGGCATATGCACATTAGGGTGGTTCAAACAAAATTTTTATTATTCCAGATACCACCCAAAATTATAGAAAATGGAAAAAATCGATTTTTGATTTGGAAAACATTTAATGGTGCCACCAGAGCTTTGTAGTTTCCATGTATGTTACGAGGACAGCTTGAAAAGTCCGTGCAAAAATAGTGACAACAAAATTTTTTCATGCAAATTTCATTTTATTTTTTTCAACGTAGTCGTCTCCTTTTAGCTCGATACACTTATCCCAACGATGTTCCAACTTTTTGATGCCTTCCAAAAAGTAGGCTGCGTCAAAGTCTCGAAAATAGGTCTCAATTTCCTCATTTGATAAAAATCTCTTACCACCCCGCCATTTCTTCAAGTTTGGGAATAGATAATTGTCGCAGGGAGGCAAATCTGGAGAATACGACGGATGAGGATGCGATTCGTAGCCTAAATCATTGTCATTGCTTCGAAGTTTTTATTCGTTGACGTTTTTGGTCCATTGTGAGCAAAGCTTCTTCATGTACAATTGTTCGTGCAAGGCGTTCTGTTGAGATCTTCGCCATGTCAGCTATCTAGCTCAGTTTCACTTTTCGATCGTTCAAAACGATATCGTGGACTTTTTTACCGTACCTTTTTTACAGTACGAGTAAGAGCGTCTTTTGGCCTTTCAGAACGTGCTTGTACGTGCGACCACAACGAAAATCTGCAACCCCCTTGTAACCCATTCTAATTGATGGCGAAGAGCACGGGAAATGTTTATCAAGCTTCTGTTTTATTTCTGCAGTCGTTTCCTTGCGTAAAAAATAATATTTGATGATAACGCGAAATTCACTTTTTTCCATTTTTCACAATATTAAAAAGTTGTTTGCTTCGAATGGCGACCAAACAAAAAATTATTGACAGATCTTCTAGAAACTTCGTATTTTATGGTCTCTAATAAGGTAAAATAAGGTAAAAAATTTGCACGGACTTTTCAGTGGTAGATACAGAAAAATATTTTGGTGGAGGTTTTACGCTAATTTAATTTAAAACAGGAAATTAATATCAAGATATCACAACAGTTTTAAGATTTTGGTAGGGGTTTGAATCCCAAACAGCCCCCTTGGGTGCGCCAATGCATCGGGCAAATAAATTTTTCTATTTAGAAACCTACAATAAATCATATTCTGCTGTACTACATATTTACTTGATTTTTAATTTTATTAAAACTTTTTCTCCTACCCAAAAAGTAACCCACAGCTGATATGAATGGTAAGGATAGCTTGCCAGAAAGTAGGTAAAATTTAGAATAAACTGCAAATTCGTTTAGTTTTTTGCCTAAACACTAAATATTATTAATGTGCACAAACTTCATATTAAGCATTCATTTCCAGGAAGTAATACAAATTATGCATGAAATATGACGATAACATTAATGGACTTATTCTCAATAATAAGATAATTTTCTATCACAACTTTACAACTTTACAACAGAACTTTAAAAATAGTGTTATAAAAATCAATATCAAACTTGTCTCTAATTTAACAGAGCAGTATTTAAGGAAGTATATGTTATTAATTATAATTAAAACAAGAAACTTTGCAATAAATATAAAATTTTCCAAGTATTAATTAATCCCTATAATTTTAAGAATAGACATGCGTAAAGATTTGGTTTTCTGAGGACTACTAATGGGAAATACTCTTATTAAATCAAAAACATGATAAACGAAACTCTGGCAGTACCATTAGGTTAGGTTAGGTTAATGTGGTAGTTCAAACAGTAGGAACTCACTTAGACATTGTAGAGCAGTCCATTGTGATACCATCGGTTTTATGAATGGAAACGTAAATCGAAAAAATCAGGAAAGATTAACCTGAGAAACGTTGCGTACCCCGATCGAAGTCACGCAAATTACCAATCCCCACCCTAGCGAGCTCCTCTGGGGTCCTAAAGAAGTACGAGCCTAGGTACTTGAACTTCAGTCTCGCAAAGGCAGGGCAGCTGAGCAGAAAATGAAAAGATTAATCCACTACATCATCCTCCATACAGCTGCGGCAGAAAGGGCCAGAGACAATCTTCAGCCTAACCGCATGAATACCCAACGGACAATGACCAGTCAAAACGCCTACGAGGGTCGAGAGTTGCCGCTTAGTAAGCGACCTCAGCTCCTTTGAGCGCCCACGATTTACTCTCGGCCAGAGGGTCCTTGCAATTCTGCAGGTAGTACCATTAAATAGGGGGGCAATTATAAAATAATAAAATATGGGTGTATCTTTTCCATTTTTTATAATTTTTTGATAGATTCATGAGAATGTCAAAAAGTAGATTTTCTAGTATATTTTTGGACTACCCTAATGCACTTATATATTATAAATATGAAGATAAGCATGTAATTTTATTTTATCATTTTAAGCTTTTAAAAACTACTGGAATTATTTTGAGGTTATTATTGACATAATAATTGTTTCAAACGAGAAACAAAAGTGGATCAATATGGTTTTGAAAATAAGAACAGATTGAGCTGCGAAGATGGTCTTGTGCTCATTGATATATTGTTTACGCGTAAAAAAAGGCAAACCAAGAAAAAGGTAAGTTCAATATAAACCCATCTCTAATAGCTTTCTCGATTTCTTCACAACATAACAACAACTAATTTTCTCGCGAAACTTCCTCACGGAGTTTACTGGCTCCTCGCGTATTGTATGTATATGGAATATTTCAGGAAGACTTTTATAAATAAAAATAGTGATAAAAATATTACCTCAGATCATACAGAAAAAAAAAGTTTAAGCTTAAAAGGTTTACATACAATTTTAATTAAAGAAATAGTGAGTTTACAGTTGTTTTGTGATTTAAATTTTTTTTGTTAAAAAAGAATCGTTTTTTGTGGATTTTTTTTTTTTATCTAAAATAATCGTTATTCTTGAATTTTTATATTTTCCATCAAGTTTGGGCGTTATTTCGAGATTTTTATTTTTTCGATCAAAAATAATCGTTGTTCTTGATTTACAATTTTTCGATCATAAAAACCGCCAAAAAATTTATCGATCAAATATGAGCGAAAAATTTTAAATCCAAGAAAAACGATTATTTTTTTGATCGAAAAAATATATATCACAAAGTAACGATTATGTCTGATTTAAAAAAAAAAATAAAAAAAGAAAAATAAAAATAAAAAATTACAATCAAAATGATCGAAAAAAAAAATCCAAGAATAACGATTATTTTTTATCGAATAAATAAAAATCCAAGAAGAACGACTATTTTTGATTGAAAAAAGAAAAAAATTGATAACGATTATGCAAAGATTTAAACCAAAAAAATTTCTAAATATAAATATGGTCAGGTTTGTATAGCATATGACATAAGGATTAGATCGAAATATTCGACTTTGGTTTTGAAGGAATTCTTGCCAATGATGTTTCGATCCGAAAAATCTAAATAACGGTTATTTTCTGTATCTGAACTTGAGTAACTCATCCTTTTTATTTCTTCTATTCAGGTCTCCATATTTTTGTTCGTAAAAATCATTATTATGTTTCCGTTGGACAACTTTTTACATATTGCATTCAAACGATTTATAAAACTATAACTTGGGTTTCAAAAAATAAAAATAAAAAAACTGTTGCCATTTATAAAAAAATTTAAATTGTAGCTCACGTATATCTTAATATTTGTGCAAAATATTTTAAAAGTCTTAAACTTTACAACTCCGGTGGGAAAACCCCCAAAAAGCTAGTTAATCACCCTCGTAAAAATATCAACAACGAAAACTCATTACACTCACTTAGTAAAGCTGGCGTTTCGGACTTCTTTGTATTGTCGTCCATATAGGATATGCCAAGCGTATAGTAAAGAGCACCACCTATACCGGACACAACTTCTGCGAAGAAAAGCACCAGCTGTGGTGCCAAATTACCCTCCTCCATTGCACAAGCGGTCCCAATACTGCGATCGCGACATAAAGCTTTTGCGCGCTGTTCCTCCAAAATCTCTAGCGTTGCACTCTCATCGGAAGTGCCACCAAATTCGGTGGTCAGCGCGAGTGCATCTTTACCGGGACCATAAAGGAAGTGTAGCGTTGCAGTGAGCCCACAAAATGCGACTATTGTCATTACGCCTGAGGAGGGGAATGTAGAAGGGAAGGTTAATAATTATTAATAAACATATTTGTGTGAATCTCATGAATTTCAAGCATTTGCTCACCAAATCCAATCCAACGAGGTCTGTGCCCCTTGCCCGCGTAATAGCCCAGCACAGCAGAGACAATCATTTGGCTAATATTATTGCCAATCGCTATTATGCCTGTATTCTTCGAAGGAATCTTAAAGCGTTTTTCGAGCGTGGTCAGTGTGCCATTAAAGTAGGCAGATGTCATGGAGAATACGCAGCCTACTAATCCATAGAGCAATACATAGGTGGTTTGATTGGCGAACCTATTGATTCACGTTAATATTTATTTCCACAAACGAACAAAACACATTTGATACTTGCCTTTGAAACCACAAACCCTTAAATATCCAATAACCACAGCGCACATCTTCCGTTAAGGGCATATCGCGTAGGACCGCATTGAGCTCTTGTTTGGTGCCATTCTCCTCTCCATCCTTTGGGGTTTCGTCAACTGACGCTTCTACCTTGGTTTCACCTAGTAATTTAGAATCGACTTGACTACCTTTAGGTGCATCTGACATTATTGTGTCTCCTTCAAGCTTCATCATTTCGGCATTGCGCTTTTAATGCGATAGTTGACTTTTAAGATGTTAGATGGCTAGTGGGCTTTAATTGCAGATCTAGAACTGCTCTACTGAACTGACATTGCGTTAGAGATATACAAATGTAAGTATACACTTATTATTTATCATATTTTGCGGTATCTTTATTTGCATTTGTTTAATGATGCAATTACATTTGGATCTATATGCTCTATGATGTATTCTAAATAAAATGTTTTGTTTTTTTTTTTAAACACACTTTGACGCGTTTATCTTTAAGTGGCATCAAGATAAACGACACGAAAAGGCAAATAAGAAAGAAAATATTAAATTGTTATCCGACTGAAGTCCTGTCATAATAAAGCTACTAAGCTAACTTATCTTCCGTTTAGTGCAATTCTGTAACAAACACAGGAGAAACTCATCCTAACCCGGTGGTCATAGTGGATTCTTCAGTTTGGCACTAAATTCCAGAAGCTCACCAAAAAAAAATTATAGGCAAAACAGTTCTAGAATAGCAACAGGCACAAATGCTACAGACGTCGGGGTTTGAAAGAGAGAAATTGTGTTTTTAAAGTTAGCTCGGCCTGTTAAAACATTTATTCCATTATTAGGAAAGTTTTGGGGAAATGTATCATTACTTTGAACAAATAGGCAAGTTGAAAGTGGGGATGGTGGTAATTGCGTGCAATGGAATCGCGTAAAAAATCTAGCTTTACATTTCCAGCTATCGAATCATAAGCTAAATACATACATGAAATATGTATTTTGACACTGACAGCTCCGTACCGTTGGAAGTCTTGACAGTAAGTTAGAGTAATATTTTCGCGAAACGAAATGAATAGCTCTACGCTTGAATAACCTTGGGAAATTCAAGTGGACTGCGTTCACGAGCCCCGCCGTCACAGGACCATTTGCTGCGTTATCGATTCCCAGTTTGGGCTTTCGAGCAACTTGAAGTCATCAATCAAAGGACGTAGATTACAAAGAAGTTGCATCTCTCCCACCGTTCCTCTAACAGATAGTGTTGTCTTATTTCACCATACCAGAACTAATTTGACTTTTGCTGATTGGTATTAGAATCTGATTGGATCCATTTGGTTTCTGGTGTGGCGGTATACGACGATATATTTCTTGGCACAGGAAATGTAAGACCATGCGACTTCTTTGTAATCTATGTTCAGTGGTTCAAAGATCCTCGGAAGTGAAAATTTGATGGGCGGCCCATTTTTCTTTCAAATCGTGAGTGGTGCATTAAAATCGACAAGTTTCCCTTTCTACCAAAGAAGTAGATTTGACTTGCTTGCAGGGGTGTAAATAAGAAGCTTTCTTGAGATCAGAAAAACAAACACAACGAAATCAGTCAGCTAGAATGAGCTGGGCACAAAAAGGGTTCAAAACTATGTATAACGATTTAATCTTCAAAGAACGCCAGAGTAAAGGTGATATAACTTTCGAATTGAAATATTTGTTTCTATCCTTTTTTACGTATTTAACTCCAATCGGCATGATAAAATAAGGAAACCCAGATAACCAACAAATTTTCTGATCTAACTTGCAACCCTCTTTCCCATTAATGCAAATTTACTAATAAGACCTTGCTGACCCATATCAGCCAGGTTGGGTTATCCATTAGCAGTTGCATAAGTTTTTTAGTTGGAGTCAATGCTCCATTTATATTTGATATTCACGTACTTTCATATAGAGAAATTAATTTCCTTTCCCATCTTAGGATCCCTCAAATTTCATGCAATCACATATGTTTGGAATATTCTCCCATGCTATTCCAATCATTAAACTAGAGCGATATTAGGTTTCTTGAAATATAATCCTACCTCCACATCCCATCCGCTTTTGAAACCATACTAATAATGATAATTTGGCGCTTACATCATAGCCTGATGTTTGGCCGAACTTCTCCTAGAATTTGTGGTGTGCGTCAACACAAATTAAGAGACCTACAGTTTTACGCCGACTCCGAACGACAAATAATTTTGAAGTCATTGTGCAAAGAAAATGAAAAGATGAATCCACTTCGTCATCCTCCATACAGCTGCGACAAAAAGTGTCAGATACTATATTCAGCCTAACCGCATGAGAGATGATAGGGGCCGCAGCTTCTTAGAACGTATACGGCCCACCATCGGCCAGAGAGTCATTGCAATTCTCGTCGTGGTATTCCCTAGCGCTCGCTGAGTCGGCAGAGAGCATATCTAGCCAACAAAAGTTCGTAGGCGACCAGAGGAGCTATGCTATCAGCTATACAGTTTCCTGCAATGCCGCTATCGCGCGGCATCCAAGTTAGTCCGATGTCAAAGTATTCAGAGGCGGCTGAGAGAGCAGCTAGACAGAATAGAACCAATGAGAGAAAAGAGTACAGCACTACCCCTCTCTGAAAGTGTAACGTAGCACAATGATAAAAATTTAACAGACTTCGCTGTCATGCCCTGTCATGTGCTGCAACGAGTAATCGCTTGTATACAAAACTCATTAAACATACTCGAAATGAGAGACTAATGTAAGTATAACCAGCGCTTTAGGAAACTTGATATCTCATCCATTCTCTCTCGCTCTCTACTGGCTTGATTCTCTCAATAGAGTGCGCTGCCACTTTTTTCGTTTAGGCGAATGTGTTAGAGCGCTGATCAACACAACTTCCTGGAGTTAATGTTTATTATTAAAAATTCATATTTATCATTTTTGAAAATTTTTTTATTCAGAATGTATTAATATGTAAATATATGTATATGTATTTGTTTATTGGTAGGTACTTACGCTAGTAAAACTGTATAATAATCTATCCATCAATACATAATACTTAGCTATTAATACTTCGATCTTAGGTAATTACATATCTACATATAAAGTTAAAGTATACAATTCTGTAGTTTGGATTTAACTTTCTGTAACATATTTATAAAAAAAAAGTCCACCAATTTATATTATACGCATACGCAAACTGAACGTCATAGATATGCAAAAAAGGTGACTTAGACTTTGGTAAATTAGCATATTTTCAATAGACTTTATTTACAAATGAACTATTAGACTAGTGTAACAATCGCATATTAAACATTAGATTTTATATGTACAAACAATTTTTCACTATTTGACTAATTTGACGCATATGAACAGTTACACATTCTCAAACAAACTGTCACATTCAAATACACACACACATGCTTACTTACTTAAGGTAACAATAAAAAATAAAAAAAAATTACTGCAGCACATTTTTAAGATTTATATAAGAGTTAAGCTTCTAAATCCTTAACGGAATTCACTTCCTCTTCATGCTGTACAATTTTCATTTCAACTTCTTTCACTTCTTCGTCGAAGATTTTTAGATCTTTCACATAATACCAGACACCCCAATCGAATAAGGCGCCAATAGCAACAAATACTGATGCGGTTAAATTTAGTGTGTATCTGAAAAGTAAAAGGAATATAAAATTTCTATATATGTATGTATGTACATAAACCTAATAGGCTTGTTTTGATAGAAATTTACATACCTAAGTGATTCCGGATCATACAGCCAACAATTTCCCTTATTGGTACAAGTTTTACCCCACACAAGGCAAATGCGATCTAGCACCCAGCCGAAGAAAATGGGACTTGGTATAAACGCTAGCATGGACATCATCATCATTCCAAAGCCCATTGCTGCTGTTTTATCCTTTTCTGGTACACAACGTACGGACACAAGGAAATTGGAGGCACGTCCTGTGGCGCCGACAAATTTCAGGCAACACATCACCGACAAGAAAGTAACAAATTGAGCAAAACAATTGACCGGACATGCGCCGGTTATCGCTTGGCCGCCGTGGAAAATCTGGGGGAAAAAATAAAGGTAAAAACTTAGCTCAGAGGAAGAATAAAATATCCATATATAATTGTGGTAAATAAGAGCCATTGAAGGTTGCTTGGGAGCATCATCTTGTCATAGACTCATTCAATTTTTTTTTGTCTAATTTATGATAATTCTTTATTTCGTAAAATTTTCATAACCCACACCTCCGCACCACTGCAACAGTGTAATATCTTTGGATAGGCTAATAATCTATCTGATAGCCAGGCGATAATCAAGGCCTTAGGCTCTACAATTGAGGGGTCGAAATTGGTCAAGGAGTGCTTGAGCTCTCTTTCGACCGCCTCTGAATATTTCCGTGTCAGACGGATTTTGGACCCGGCCATGGCGATATAGCAGGAAACTGCACGGCTAAAGAATTGGCTCGACAGGGTACCCTTGAGTTCATGGCTCTGGGAATGAAGAGGGCTGGGACACCTCTGACCCCTTCGCGCTAACAAAGCGACAAATCTCAGTTTTACTAGCGTAAGTACCACGTAGGAGTGGTGTCCGGTCATTGCCCATTAGGAATTCATGCGCAGCTACCTGTAGGATAACGAGGTGGAATCATCTTTTATCATATATTCCTTTCAGTTGCTTTGCATTAGCGAGGCTAAGGTTCAAGTACTTTGACTATCACTTCAGTAACATCCCCGATGAGCTATCAAGGATAGAAAGCAGCTGCTTGCGGAATTTTGTTATCGACATACCAAATCGTTAAGGCAGTTAGTGTTAGTTCTGTTTCTTTGCACCAACTTTTTTTATATTTTTTTTTTGTTGAAAATGCGATAACTTTGCGAAAAAATTACCGATATTCGAAAATTTTTAAGTAAAAGGTCGCTCTAAACGAAAAAAAAGAAACATGGTATTTCTGGGAAAATTTCTTTGTGCAGTGATTAAAAAAAAAAAAATATTTAAAAAATTTTCACTTCAAAAATTTCAAATTGCCCCAAAAGTGATTCAACTGTTATGATATTTTTTTCTGTTAACTTGTTTTTTCTAGAAGAGAAAATTAGAAAGGCTAGTAAATTTTCTGAATATGTTTTCATGATTGTTTTTCAAATGTGCAAAAAACCTAACGAATTTCAGCTCAACGATTTTGGCATTGCTTCGTTTTTCCATTTTTAAATTCTGTTTTCGATTAGTATTAAATACATACATATGTGTATATTTTTCAAAGGCATTTCTAATTAACCCAATTTCTTTTTTAATGAACTATGATTTTTTGAATTCCAAGTGCCATTTTTCCGTTAGTCTTTTGCTAGAGCATATGTTTCTAGTTTTCCTCTTCTCCAAGTTTCTCAAAAATTTAAACGTCGTTTAATTTACTTTACTAATACTTTTATCCAGGCTGTAGAATTTGACGACACAAATGCTACTGATGCTACACATGGCGTGAGTTTTCAAAGAAAGAACTCAAAATCAAGCAAAAAAATATCTTTTTATCATCGATTTCAATGTAGAACCTATAAAAAAATGTCATGAAAAAAGACCTGACCCCAATTGATTGGACGATTTGGTATGAAATGACCCAATATATATAGAGAGTGAGTTTCCTTGCAGACGAAAAGGTGGATACAAGGATTTATTGGTTTTTTGAAAGAATTGGTAACTTCCAGACGAAATCGGGCAATAACCTCAATAATAAGATTGGGAAAAATTCATTAGGCATCACAATGAATATCTACGCCATTAAATTATCCTTTTGTTGGATCTGAGCAAAAGTTATTGACATCTCTAGATTCTGTTTTAATAATTCTTCAGATCCCTTTAGAATTTTTTTGTTCACACTCTTCTGAGTATACGAAGTGAAAGTGAAAGTGAGGTTCCCGAATACAACATATTTCATGAAGTTGATATTAAACAGAGCTTAGCTTCTATATATCTCCACTTTATCTAAGTATTACTTTAGCCTTATCTTAACTTGTTTCAGAGTTTTTAGTTTTGCGTCTCGATAATGAATTTTTGCAAAATAAAACATAAAAATATTTATTCTCAACTCACATCTGGATATGGCGTGCTAAGTGATGTTGGTGATGTTGTCGTTGGAAGTTCCGGAATTATCGAGATATTCTCGTTGTTCTCATCACGATCCTCCAATTTAAGATCCAATACAGTAAGACGTTTGAATAGGGGTTTCGCACTCTCATTAAAACTATTATTTGGTATACAGGAACAGTTATAGTAAATCTGCAAAAAAAATTAAAAATTTAGTTGAAGTTGGTTTAAACAAATCAAACCAAAAATAAGATGTTGTACCTTTCGCCCCCTAGCCGTTTTATATTGTTTCATACAGCCCGCATGACAAGGCGATATATAAGTCATATTATTTTCACCACAAACTGGTGAGTACCGTACATAATCGCAATGGCAATCCGAGTTGCACGTAGGTGTGTTATTTAGGGTCCTGTTTGGTGAAATTACAGATATATTATTGAAATAAATATGGAACTATGCATTACTTTTGCTCAAATTGCATATATGTGAAATACCTGTCATGTATGTTGACAATGACCGACTGCTCATTACCCGGGCAACCGATAAAAGCATATGCCAAAATGCCAGCCACAGTTAGGAAACCAACAATTACATTCCAAGCAGCCATATAGCGTGCACGTGGCTTATAGCGTGATATCACAAATCCTGAGAGTAATACCCCGGCTGCGGAGAAGGCCAAGGCGACAGTGCCAGTTACCAGACTATGGAAAAAGTTGAAAATTTTTTAATTTGAAATTTAAAAAGGGTCTGTTTGTACATTTTACACTCTGTCTAAGTTCACGTATCACTGTTTTCATTTAGACTTATTATTGTTCCCATTAGTATTAAATATTATAGGCTCCAAAGAATGGTACATTCTTTTTAAACATAAGGCTTTTGATATATAAACGTTAGCGCTACTTGGGGTTGGTTGTTTCATAAGTTATGTGGTTAGACAACGGGATCACCTAGATGACGGAGCCTTTATCTGCCTCGTGCAGGGACAATTGCAAAGAACATATTCTGAGCTTTGCAATTTCATTTCTCAGAATCGTGAAACGTCCTTCTACTGCGGTATCTCTGATTGCAAACATTTCTTTTTTTTACTTTCTTTTTACTCTTTACGACTTCGTTAAAGTGGCTCTTGGAGAGTCCACAATATGGTTAAGTACCTATAATATATTTATATTTGCTCCTCTTATTTTCCTGCGTAGACATTCTGCAGTTTTCGATGGCACGCATTTCTGAGTGAAATATAGTTAGATGAGTTTGGATTTTTTTTCAATTTGCGGCCGTATATTCCCGTCCCACCCTTAATGGGTGGATTTTTTTTTTTTTTTTTTTTTTTGAAATTTACTGATTTTTTTAAATTAAATCTACCATGAAAAAAAACTTCTCACAAAAATCATCTACCCTTTAGAGTCGGAATAAAATTGCATGCCCTCAGTTTTTGGTAAAACACAAATTTTGTTAGTTTGTAAAAAGTTTACGATAATTTAGCAGACTTGAAAAAAATCTTATTAAAATTTTTCAATTTTTCTCTCATAATTTTTAGAACCAATTTGAGTACGCAATTTTGTAATACTTTTAATTTTAGCAAGATAAAGTGAAGGTTTAAAGTTTCTACAAATTTTCATTGATTTTTGATAATTTTTCTTTCGCAAGACCGTCAGCAAAAAAATCAATAGAATTTTTAGGAACTTTATTTTATTGCACTATATTATACTATAATTAAATAATATTTCTAAAAATTCTGGGAGAAAAAATTTAAATTTTAATAACATTTTCTCATGTTTTTTAAATTATCGTACAATTTTTACAACGGAAAAGAGTTTGACTTTTATCCTTTTTGATAATGGAATAAACTATACTTTTATAAAAACTTAACGAAAAAAAAATTGCATGAAAAATATTGTCAATATTTTAAAAAATAACACTCCCACCTAGGGATGGCACGCCATTGCTCACTGAGAGGGTTCTCTGAGTAATTGCAAAATCAATTAGCGAATATGTTGCGGTTGTTGAAATAGGGAAAAACTTTAGCGATCCCTTGCTTATTGATAAATATTGAAATAATAAACGATTTAAAAAATATAAAGCAAAAGTTGTCGTCCAGAGGTCAAGTAAATCTCAAAAGAATACTCCCCTCATACTCGGTTCGCACGAGGTTCGAAGATTTGGGGACTAACCCTTTGCTCACAAAGAAGAAATCTAAGAATAGTCCTTCGATCATTCTATTTTTCGTTGGGTGGGTGATATTGGGGTTTTCGCAAAGAGTTTTTTGAATACGTTAAGATCCCGACCACTAATCTAAAACACTACTACTATGTTATTTTTCATGATAGTAGTATTTTGATGATGAAAACAGAAAGTGGGTTATCCAATTTTGTTTTGTCATTTCATTTCACATTCTATTACTAGAAAATATAGTATTCGACAATAAATGAAGCCAGCAATAATTTTTCTCGGAGAGGGTTGGATATCGCGAGCAATAATCTTGAGTGACTGATTAAATTATCATATACTTTATCTATTGAGAATTTAAAAAATCCAATTATATTTCTTAATAAGAATCATAATTTTTCCACAAAATTTTTTTCTCCTAAAAACCAGGGACGGAAAATTACTGTTTTTTTTTTAACATTGTCACTAAAAAATTCGCTATGAAATAAATGTTCTAGAACCAAGTATGTTGTACCAAACTATTTCTTATTTCACTGTGAATCAAATTTTATAATAAATTTTTCGTTGCAATTTTTATGCATAATTAAAAACAGTTAATTTTTAATTTTTATTTTGAAAATCTAAAATAGCAATTGTTTCTTTATTTTTATTTAAAAAATCATAAATAACAAATTATTTTTGATATTTGTTTTGTAAATAAAAAGGAAAATTTATTTATTATTACGAAACGCCAAAAATAACTGTTATAAAAAACTTTAATATTTAAAAGTCATCAATATGAATTATTCACTGCCAAAAAACTATTTTTATTCAAATTATTTTCTGCGAAAACTAAATTTAATTTTATATGTATAAATAAAAAATATAAAACTAACTGTTATTTCTGATTTATAAAATAAAAATCTAGAATATTTGTTATTTATGATTTTAAAAAAATCAAAAATAACTGCTATTTAATCAGTAATTAAATAAAAGTTTTAACTGTAACGGTCTCTGCTAAAAACACTAAAACGACTTTTTGGCTTTAACAGATTACACAAAGTTAACCAATTGTTAAATGCACATATTTTAAGATATTCAATTATTAGCTATTGTTTCGTATACTAAGAATATCTTAAATACTCACCTAGATGTCGCCGCTGACTGCCGATATTGTATCTCTATGTATTTCGGTGTGAATATCCAGTACGGTGTATAGCCAAAGAGATAGAAAACCGACGAGAAATTATTGCACATTAACGTCTTATTTGTGGTTAGGCGCTTGAATGTCGTCAGCATATCATTAAAAGAAGCTTTCGCTTCCTCCTTTGGCTTCTGCTCCATTTCAGCAGCCAATCTATCCTTCTCTGATGGCTCTTTGCTGCCTTTTTGTTGTCTCTCTTTCAACGAAACTCGCTTACGTCGCTCTTCTTCGACCATTCGCCTTGCCACAGCACGTGGCAGTTCTTTCGGGAACATAGTAAGAAATATACCAGAGAAAAAAATCATACCACCGATAACCAGCCAACCCATCCACCAAGCGCCCAACCAACGTGGATCTTGATTATTGATAACCGGATGCAAATTCGGGGCAATATAGACGCGAAGACAGAAGGAGGCGAGCGCATAACCAAAGGCCGGACCCAGCATACGTAGAAAGTAGGATAAACCTAAAAGGTTAATTAGGTTAAATTTGTTTAATATGCAGTTATATATTATTGTAAGATAACTAAAAAAAATAAGTTACGCAAGGCAACTGAGTACAATAAAAGCGCTGCAAAGCAAAGACTTTCAAATATTTGTGTTGGGTAAACAGTTGGCTCCTTTTGGATAAGCTTTATTTGCATAGTAAATATTTTTTTTTTACACCTTTGCTCTAAATTTAGTAGAACAAAGAGGAGAGCAATAAAGATTAGCTGAGTAGATTTAGAGCCACTATGTGTGTAGTTAATTTAAATTAAACAACGCGAATCTGCTGTTTGCTAAATATATGTACAAATCTTATGTTATTATCAGCACATCTTAGATTTAGCTGAGTACTTAATCTTAAAACTAGTTAAATGCAGATATTAATAGAAAAATATTTCTAGCTAGGATGCTTAGCCACAATGCTAACTTTATAAGTTTAATCATCAATATTGCATCTTTTTTAATTCTTTATAAAATTTGAATATTTGATTTATATGGTATTTGATTTATATGGCATGATACAATAAAGAAGGTAATTCCATTGTCACTTTTTGGACGCCATATTACCTACCTGACCATTAAACAGATTATGACATTTCCGTTATGGAAAAAAATCTTGTTTATATTCGTTTCTCTTGTTTGAAATTCAAAAATTGCTTTGCATGCAGAACAATTGCTGGAAATAGTTCAAATTTTTCGCCGCTAATTTACTTTCGGAAAGGGGATCAAATAAATAAACCAACATATGGGTTTTAACGTTTTTTTTTTGGAACAGATAAAATTAACCGCGAATCCCAATTGTAAGAGTATTGAAATTTCTTAATTATTCACAAGCCGTAATTTATTTAGATGATAAAATTCTAAACGGATTTTTTGGGTAGGATTTTTTCAAATCAGGTACTTTAATGGAAATATATATTTTTTTAATTACATTATATCAGATTGAATGCAATGAATGAATTTCCCTTTTTATTACTATTATCTCAAAGAATTTGTAATTTAATTTATGTTGTAATTTAAATATTAGGCTCGTTTCTTTGTAACCGAGTTGCAAAATTACACTAGGTAGGATAACGAACTGCATGTAAAGCAACAACACTAACTCGGAAAAATATGCGAGTTGTGCCAACTCGGTAAAATGATATCCGAACTGAGATGTAATGCTGTGAAGTGAAAAAACTGCGCTATTGTGAATGAGCCCTAAGAAATTACGTGGGCAATTTTCATAACTAAGTCAACCTAAAATTTGTTTGCACAAGTATTTTCCGTTCTTCAATAGCACTAAACAAATTGAATGTTTCATGAAAGATGCTAACAGGGTTGCTTCTACAACTAAGGGCACTTTTATCCGAGCTAGAGCGTTCTTTTGCAAGTCGGTTATAATAAAACGGTCCCATTATTTATAAAAAAAACACTAAATAAAATTTTAACTATCAAAATTTTTAAACTAATCTTATAATATTTAAAAAACGGAAAAGCTAGCAAGACATTCTTAAACTACTCTCTTTGAACATCTTCTGCTATCCTTTTAAAAGTTTTATGTAAAATATTTGAATTAATTTTTAAAACCCAGCTTTTTCATTGATACGCTTCCCTTTAAAAATTACTGTTCCTTTGCCTATTGTTTACATTTGGCGAAATGTCAGTAATCTGCTTTTTAATGAAAAAAAATTGAAATGGAACTACCTTCTTTCTTTTATCGTAGTTTACGGTATAGAATGAACTATATTTTGTTAAAAAGAAAACCATTTTAATTATAAACATTGTGCACACATATTTTTATGAGTCACTATAAATATCTGATACTCACTTAGCAACGCCGGTGTTCGCGATTTTTTCGTATTATCATCCATATATGAAACGCCAAGCGTATAATATAGGGAACCGCCAATGCCCGATATGAATTGTGCAACGAATAACACCAATTGTGGCGCCAAATTGCCTTCGCCTACCTCACATTCAGCACCATTTCCATTTAGGCGGCACAAAGTTTTTGAACCTTGCTTCTCGATTGCTTCCATTGTGGCATTTTCATCGGGCTGAGCACCAAATTCAGCAGTTAACGCCAAAGCGTCCTCACCCGGTCCATAAAGTACGTGTGGCAATGCAGTTAGTAAACAGAAAATAACAATAGTTAAAAGACCTGAAAATTTTTGGAAAATTTATTATCTTAGTCTAAAAAGAAAAAAAATGTGAAATGTCAGATCAATTACCAAAACCAATCCAGCGCGGTCGATGCCCTTTACCCGCGTAGTAGCTTAGCACAGCTGATACCATCATTTGACTGATATCATTTCCCACTGAGATAATACCTGTATTCTTTGATGGTATTTTGAAGCGCTTCTCTATAGTTGTGATCGTGCCATTAAAGTAGGCGTAGGTCATTGAGAAAACACAACCTACCATGCCGTAGAGTAATACATAGGCCGTTTGATTTGCGAACCTATAAAAAGAAGGGAAATATTTATTTTAGTACTTGAGTTAGGCGAAAAAATAGAGATTCCTAAATTTTATATATGCAGTTTTATATTCCGCGGATCAACAAAATTGGAATAATATGTAATGAAAAATAATTTCTTGAAGTTTGAATAACCACAATATAATTTAGTACCCAATGATACGGGATGAAAACATTAAGATATGCAGATATTCGCAAATTTAAATAAATTATAGTTTGGAAAACTCAAAAAATGCTTTAGTGGTAGATAGACCTAAAAATCAGAAAATTTAACAGAAAAAATCTATATCATTTTCAAAAAGCGCGGGGTGCTTTGTATTATATCGTTATACTAAATCTACTTTCAAAGATTTTTCTACGTTTCTTTTAAATATTATTAATTTAAACTATTATTTATTAAAAATTAATTTCGAACACCCCACAATTTTTTTGGAATTTTATACCCAAACATTTAACGAATGAACATTCTAATTTGTAATATGGTAATCATGCCACATTGCACTCATCAACCTCTGTCATTTGATATATGTATGTATATTTCAACTCCGTAGCTATTGTAGTTTATAAAATCTTATTTTGCCAGTCAGTCACATACACGTGAAACTAATATAAGCGTGTTAAAAGCGTATATACTGATCCTGATAATCTTGCTAGTCTGAGGGATGTGTAGCTTTCATAACTGAAAAGAATAATGCCTAAAATAATGTTCATAATTTCTAGTTGATAAGCTTTGGAAAATAATAATTAAAAATATTAATATGAAATACAATTTTATTACGAGAATGTGAGAGTATATTTTATCTAAATCGCACGTGCTCTAAATACTAGCTGTATTTATTTGGTTTAAAATACGCAGAATTATAGCTGCTCGAAATGAAACTTTTTTGAACATGGCTTTTAAAAGTGGTTTTATTAGACCTTTACGATTTTTTAAGCTACTTATTTTAGTTATTTTTTTAACATGAAATTAAGAAATTAAAAAACAAATCGCAAAAGTTCTCAAAAAACTTTAAAACCAAAATTAAAAAAACTTTCGTTTTGATCAATCTATTTGAATCAGCATGTTTTAACTAATCCCTAAAGCACTTAACCGCAAAGCAAAAAAAAAAAAAATAAATAAATTACTGTAATTTCAAAACACTACACAACAAAAAATTTAAAAAATGCCTGTTTGAGCTGAGTGGTAAAAACTCCTTTACACTTGTTTTTTTTTACATATTGTACATACTGATCTACTCTATACCTGAATTTTTTGAAATTTTTTGCCTGTTAAGCAGTGTAAATCAACAAGAAGTCGATCCTCAAAATAGTGGAGTAATTATTTTTAATTTGTATATTGAAATAGAATTGAAATGTGTTTTTGTTTAAACGAAAAAAAAAATTTTATATTTACTATAAAATAGATATATTTATATATTTTTAAATAATTGGAAACGGACAGGTTTGAAAGTACGTGGTAATTATATTAATTTTAAAGCAGTGAGAAAAAAACTAATTTTGATGTTTTTTCTTGCAAACTTATTTAAAAGTAGTTGACATCAAATGCAGAGACAGATAATTGACTAGCTCCTACGACATTCCAATGTTAATAATGTTAGTTGCTTATAAGGAAAAAGAAAGAATTTCAACCACTTGCAGTTGGAAAAAATTATTTTTTAAATTGCCTTTAAAGTAGTTCTATTTCCGCCAAGGTTGTATTACGAAAAGTAAGAGTTACTTATAAAAATTGTTACATAAATTTTTATTTGTTTTATATATTTATAAATTTTTGCCTTCACTAATATACGAAGTGCGACATTTGTTCATCCGGTATGTAAACAACTTTGCCATTTCCCAACTAATTCACTTTCTTAGACACGTGTTGGAAACCGTGGCGGGACTTTTGGAATCCTCACGAGATTCATGAAACCCAAAATCCATCTTTGGGCAATTTATCTTCAAGGAAGGCGAAACAGTCCATGATAAACGATAAGCATGTGGTGGATGTTGGCACATTTTCTGTTTCCGACTTCTGGTTTCAGCAAAATGGGGCGCCATGCCAAACCAAACAATAGGGGGTTTGCAAAAAAAAAAAACCTAGCCGTGTGATATCAAAAATATAAGATATTGACTGGTCATCAAGATTCCCCGATTTCACCCGCCGAACTGCTTATGTGATGAGTAAAGTTTACGCCAGCTCAAAACCAATATTCGTGCCGAAATAGCTGCCATACAGACCGAGATGCGCGAAGTAGTGATGGAAATTTACCAACAAAAAAAAAACACTGGTGTCGGTGGTCAATAAAGGTCGCTATTTAATCCATGTTGTTTTTAAAAAGTAGTCCACATAAATTGTAAAGGATTCAATTAAATAATAAACACCGTTATTGCAAATCTATTGCTTTTTCAAAAGCTTGCAACATTCTCAGGAGGAAATATGGCGCACCATGTATGTTTGTATAAAAAGTTTAAGTGAAAATATTTTTTTTTTTATTCAATAACTGTGCCCAAGTAACAGAAAGCACTTGTTTAATTTTCAATATCGTCAGTTACGCAATTAATAACACGGTTTATACAGGCACAGGGTCCCATATACGGGTGGTGAAATAACATCCAAGTGACACGGCTTACTTCAAATATGATTGATAAGTTATAATTAGCGATGTCAAATAAGTAAGTACCTAAATTTTCGGATTTTAATCCCAAACGGTTGATTTTGATGTCGGAGAGGTATAAGTTTCGAAATTAGTTATATGAAATTAATAGATGCCAAAGTAAGCAATAAAGGCTATTTTCAGAAATATTGTGTTTATATAAACCACTAAATACTGTAATGTCTTAACTTACTTTTGAAAGAAACGACCTTTGAATATCCAAAATCCGCATGTCATATCATCCGTTAACGGCATATCTCTTAATATTTTATTAATTTCCTCTGTTGTTGTTTTATCCTGATCTGATTTTTCATCATTTTTTGCACAATTTGTTTTTTCACTTGACTTAATATTGCCATTATCGAGCAGACGTGATTCGACATCAATGTGACAATCGATGGTATCATGATCATGGTTATCCTGTGCATCCTTATCGTGTTCGTGCTCATGGTTTGTGTGCTGATCATCGACTTCAACCATGGCTGCAATCGATTACTTAGCTTTCACTTGGTCTTTAAACTAAGATAATTATTCAAAATTTCAATATACTTTTCGATCACAAACAACACTTCACAAATTGGTACTGTATTAATTTGTCACTTCAATTAGCTAATTGAAAGCGCGGTACATTTTTATAATATGCCCGTAGCTATTTAACAATTTTCTTAATCCCGCTAACTTGGCGCCACGGTAGGTGAACTATGAGTAGGCGATAAAATACGGATGCTACTGCTATTTTATAAAATCGTCGTTGTTACTGAGTACGACGATCGTGGCCGTAGGGTAACTGTCTGTAGCATCCATGCAGCCTACACACACTCACACACACACACACACACAAACAGAGCGGACAGTAGCAGATAACAACTATGTATATTTATATTATTCGTGTTTGAGATGACGCTAATGCACGGCGCTCAACGGCCGCCAAATAGACCATAGACCATAGACCGTCAAATTGTCATCTATGCCTATCAGAAGTTTGCATATTTGTTTCAAATATTATCTTTGGCACATATTGTATGAGTGTGTATGTAGTAAATGTAAATGTAAGTGCATCTGCGATTAGTTACATGTTTCAAAGTTGGTGGCGCGCGAATAACGCGTTTTATATGGCTGTATAATCTTGACGTTTGTTTGTCGTTTAGTAAACTTTAAAACATTGTTTGTGTTTGCTTCAATGGCATCTCATTTAATTGTCACACACTCATACACACCCCCGGGTTCCTGCTTTGCTTATATAAAAATCTTACATGTGTAAATTAGTTTTTAAAGTTTAATCCGTATATATAAATTTATATACATATATGTATGTATTCCGTCATATTTTATGGCATGACAATAGAAATGATGGAGCATTTTTCAGGAAATTGAAGACCTGCTAGGAAAGGGAATAAGATTGTAAAATGCTAGTTTCAATTCATATGTGGAACAAGAGTTTTATACTTCAAGGCATTTTAAGTTTTATCAGCGGTATAGAATAGTCAATAGCCTTCGAACAACACAGGAACTTATTATATATTATTGGATATTCATAATATGCTTCCTTAATTTAGTTTGAATTGAATGTTGAGAAAAAAGGATAATTTATTTCAGCTTCCAAAACCTATTAATTGATAATTTTTTATGCATAAATAATGATTGTTTCAAATCTTTTTCTAAGAATATTTAATACAAATACAAAATACATATGTACATTTGAAATGTTTTACGAGTCTCTTTTTAAAATCTTGAGAAGAAATTTTTTTTATCCAAAACATCATCCGCTATTAACACTAAAAGTTGCATTAAGCCTAAAACATCTAGTTTCTTATAATATTACCAGAAAACAAACGAATATCGATTTTTAGGGCCGCACCTTACCGAAAAATTTCAAGGTATAAAATAATAAATCAGCAACGAGTTTTTAAAGATTCAAGATTTTTATTATTGGCTTTTTTTTAAGGCACATAAGTTTAAATCACATTAATTTCATAATCATTCTTATGTTTGCAAAAATAATAATAAAAACCTTATATTTTTATAAGTTACTCGAGACCGTAATCGAGCCGATCCTTAGTAACCGAACATGATCGAAGCCGAAATTGAAGTTCGGTCATTCTCTAAGTATTACCTAACGCCACACGGACGATATAACAACAATAATAAAAGCGACTATAAAAACGAAAGAAGTATTGACAATCATAACGATAGTTCAATCGGTAAAAATATCGATAACGACGTCGGTATGAATAATTATCTACAATAATATCGCGATCGACAAACACACAATTTCACTCATCTCGATGTCTATAACTTACATATGACAAATACAAGTAAATTATATGGATAACGTTTTCGACAACGCAAACATTTACAAAAAATTATACAAATATATGATCGTAATTTGATCAATAACTAACGATACCGATATCTATTTACATATGTACGTCGATTAGATAATGAAAATTGTAACCAAAACAAATAACTATCAATAAAGATAAAGCTTAGAGTAAAGATATTGAAAAAGAAAGCTATAGCAGTATTGCTAACCAAAGCGATTTTGGCAATGATATTTATAAAAGAAACGAAAACAAAAATATTAAAGTAATCGATAATACTTAAAATAATATTAGGTATGGAACAGATTCAGCGATGCCATTTTTCTATTAAAATAAATAGCAATTTTACAAGTACGAGACTTTACTGTGGTAGTTATCGTACTGATTATAATTTTTCTCATATTTTGAAAGTTATTTATTTACATATTGGAATTATACTTCAAAGAGGAAAAGCCGAGTTAAACCGAGTTAAGGCCTACAATCAATTAGCTGAAAATTTGTTTAATAAGAGCGATAATTTTGAATCGGGTTTTTGGTCATTTAAGGAAGTATTTTTACTTATCTAAAGTAGGTTGGTGGTACACTTTTGAGAAAATAGGCGAAAATTTGATAGTTTTGGTCAACCGATGGTTCAATAGAATTTCGTATTATGCTCTAGACATCGGACATGATAATTTTGGACGCACAAATAAATCTGTTATAAAAAACTTTGATAAAAAAGTGATTTGTATTCGGCCATTCAATTGCCTCCTTTAACTAAAATGGCGGCCACCATGCCAAATGTTTATGTGGTGTCACCCGAAGTACTAAGCAATAGCCACTCGGACAGGCTAAGCCCAACCTCTGAGTGGATTTCTGACATGAAACTCTTTATTATACGAATATACATAATCATGCTTACAATAGGCCCGTTTCTTTGTATCCGACTTGCAGAAGAACGCTCCAACTCGGTTAAAATTTCCTTCAGTTTCAAAAGCAACCCTGTTCGCATCTTTCATGAAACGTGCAATTTGTTGAGTGCTTTTTAAGAGCGGGAAATAGTTGGGCAAACAAATTTTAGGTTGATAATAATATGCAAATACGGACCAAATATTTAACTTTTTCTCAATACCAATAATGAATTATGCGATGTAAATTATTTGTTTCAGTCGATTTTTCTTGCCAGGTTGAGTCAGATGGAGGTCTTCCACTCACTTTGAATTTCAAACATCTTTCGAATATGCGATATATTTGTTTTTACCATTTATTTATTATGGTTCCCTTTGGTAACAACAGATGGTTGGTCAGGTTTACCTACTGGGCAATTGGCACTATTTTATTCCAGACAGTGCGCAGCAGGAGTCGTGGTCCACTATCAACAGTTGACAAACAAATCTCAAATAATGTTTGTGCTACAGATTAATGTGTGCAATTAAAACAAACAAAAAAAAAACAAAAATTACTGTACTTTTCTGTTACCAATGGACACGAGACGCTAAATGATTGCTAGTTTTGCGTCTTGAAACATAGAAGCAAAAAAATCTTATCGGGCCTTTATCTCATAATAAAATTAATATGGGGTGGTCACCGTAAGTAGTTGGGCAATAAAAGGAGTATGATAACATTTGATTGTGCTATTCTACATGAAACCAACAACAAAGCTAAAAAGTTCGTCTATAATTAAAGAGATCGACGTCTAAAAACGCATAATGGCTAAGGAGAGCGAAAGGGGGTAATATTGAAGAAATTTTCAATAAAAAATATTCTTTATATTGGTTTGAATTTCTTCTCAGATTTATTGAAAAGGAAAATGGCTGGATATAAGGAGAAAACTTTTTATTTATTCATTTTTATGGAATTTTGTTGAAAAATATTCAAATGTCTCAAGAAATCCTCTCGTTTTTATGCTAAAAATTATATAAAGGAAATTAGTAAGGAGATCGTCTAATTTTTACTGAAATCTTATTGAATTTATTAATAAGGAAAACTTTTTATTTCTAAAAGAACCCATTTTAATTCCCTTTAACGGCTTAGCATCCGTATGTACTTTGTGAATAATCTACTTTATATTGGTATTAGTTTAATATTATGAATATATTTTTTTTGGATTTTTGTATTTTCAAAGTGAAAAATGTTCATTTACTTATTTATTGTTCCAGATATTTTAAATAATAGAGTTTTAAAAATTTAAAAAATCAAGTATTTTTTCAGATATAAAATATTATTAAGTAATAAATGTTTTCAAAAATAAATATCTTAATCTTTCTGAACTTGTATTAATTTCCAAGAAATGGCACGTACCATACTACTTAGTACATATACTCATAATTTGGCAACACTAGTTACTACACAGTACGGCAGTGGTTGGCACACATGAGAAATGTTAACAGAATATGAAAATAGGTTTAAAATAAAGAAATACGTGTCTCGGCGATTTGCTGTAGCAAGTCAGAATTTTGAGAAAATCGATTTTTAGGCTTCAAAGGACCGTGGAGGTTCACTTCTAATGTAATACTTTTATTTTATTAATATTTCATTTATTATAATTATATACAACTACAAAAACATCATGAACACATATAAACCACCCGTTTATCCTCTTAACATCAGCAAAGAAAGAATTAAGATGTTTATCAGATTTCGACTTGGACACACTACTGCAACACACCAACACATTTTAAGGAAGGAGAACCAGCCGCAAGGCACCAGATGCAACCAAGCCTTCTCTTTTGAACATTTAACGCGCTGCAGCTGTGCTACACTGGCAGCTATCAAACGGAAACATTTCGGGACCTAAACTATAATGGATATATTGAAAATCGTATCCGAAGACAACATTAACAAGATATATGAATTCGCCACTACTTTAAAAATTACCGTATAAAACATAATCAACATATTTACTTTATAAGTTTTTTTTTTTCATTAGCCGTAATTAAATTACATTAACAAGTTATATGTAAGTATTACGTTAAGCTGATGACCTTTGAAGCCTTGCTAGAATGAACCCATATTAAGCTTTTAATTTATTATAAGTTTAATAAATAATAATAATAATAATAATAATAATAATAATAAAAATAATAATAATAATTATATATAATCTACTTAAAACAAATTAGCTCTCAATAATTTTAAATTGATAAGATCTATTAAGATTAAGATTCCCTGCCTAATTTTTTTTAAAACGTTTTTATCGTAATTTTACAGGTTATCACTAGATTTTTATTAAAAAGGGTTTTCATCTCAATATTATGAGTCACTTTCTTAATTACATTGAAAGGTTTTCATCTTAATTTTACAGATTATTTTCTTGATTTCATTGAATAGACGACATATCCAGTCGTAATAAGTAGAGTATCTTTTTGGAAAAAAGTCATAGAGAAATCCGCTAAATTTTGTTCTGATTTATATGGCATTTCAGGCGGTATTTTCGCTCTATAGCACACCGTTTAAATATAGTATCAGTGTTTTCGTTTTGAGTTAGCCCTTTTCGGGCACTCACGTTTTTGTGTGTGATTGCTGATTGAGTGAAAATTTAGTGAGGGAAATCCTATTTTGACAGCGATAGCTCGTGCTCTCGCTTAAAGTCCTGACAGAAAGTCAGTTTCATATCTCCGCGGAGCGAAATGAAACTTTTTACATTTGCACACCGTTGGGAAATAATGGCAAGTTACATACATATATCCAACCAACTTCAATGAAGCGCGTTTTGTGAAAATAAGTCACCGCCAAGGGGTTACAGGATGCGCTACTGCGAAGCAATCTGAGGCAGCCACATGAATGAAATTGTGTTTCATAAATTAAAACATTGTTTGTTCTCATAAATAAATTAATACTCTTAAAAAAAAATTGATTATACCCTGTATTTACACTTGGGAAGGATGTAGGAAAGAAAAGGAAGAGTAGAGTCATTTCGAAGCTATTAGATATTTAGTTCTTTTCCACTATTTCCAATTGGCGCCAGGTAGAAGGAAGACGCAGTGACTGATGCAATTTGTTGAATTCGGCCAAAATCTCTTAAGACGTTATAGCGCCAATTAGGTAACTGAGTAAGTACGTAAAACAAATATATGTACATAAAGATATTTGTACCAACCAGATATTTGTAACAACCAAAGTAGGAAGATAATGGAAATGCCTAGTTTGGGATAAGTTAAATATCACGGGAAACATTTTCGTTGAACATTTAAACACATTAGCTCCAACCACCTAGAAGTTTCTTATTTACCATTACTTCAAAGAATGCCTCAAAAAAACTAATATGGAAAATCATTAGAGCATTATTCTCCGCAAATTTCACTGGGGCTATTCTCAGACAAAATTTTTGTACAATGAGCGTAGGAGTCCACATATAGTGAAAATAAACATGCCCCATTGAAATATCCAAAATTTATTTATGCTCTACTTTTTTATTAACATTTCAAGCAACATCAATTTTACTACAGAGTAACAATGGTATTTTCGAATGGTAGAGAGAAGGATGGACGTTGTTTATAAGGAACATTATTTTCTTAGGCATCAAAGATGCAAATCTTCCAGTTTTTGTACATAGGGTACAAATACCACTTATGGTTTACTTAAAGTTTAAGTGCAAATATGAAAAAAAGAGACGTCCCTGATTATAGGTGTGTTCACCAAAAATGATATGAACAATGCCCGAAAAATTCCATGATTACTATTTGGCAAAAAAAAAATAATTTATTGTATTGTGTTTTCATAGAAAACAAAGTGTTACTTTGTTTACTGTAGAATTTGGCGTTTAATCGCATGAGTTACATATTTTTTCTGAAATTTTCTGGCGAGTAATGCTCTAGCAACTGTAACTCTCTAGCAATTTTTCAATTTGTTTTTTGAGGGTTAAAGTAAGAGTTAAAACGACACTTATAGATTATAGATTGGAACTAATGGGTTAGAATAATATCTATTATTATATATTTATTATTATTTTTTTAAATTTATTTTATATCTTTGCCTTGAATTTCGCTCAGACATATATTTTAAAAAATTTCAGAAAATATTAATAAAGTTCGTGCTCATTAGATTAGCCATAAAACTAAGTTTGAATCGCTGATCCATCAACATTATATTTAATAACAAAGTCAACGTGACTTCGGAATATAAAAAATGGACTTAATACAGTAAAATATAGCTAGATTTTTGGTTGATAATTAAATATCTAAAAATATGAATTGAAGATACTCCTTCGAGATTTGTGGAGTAAAGAAATGTGTGACGAACTTTTGTCAAGCTTTGGGGATTATGGAATTATGGGAGTCACGGCGAAGTCAAAGGCTACAAATCTGTAATATGTGTTAACTTCAGCTGACAGAACTGGGCTTCTTCTTCTCTATCCTCCACTGTATTTTCCTCACCTAGTAATACCATGCCTGTCATTTTTGTCTACATATTCTCAATTATTATATATTTTTTGCGTAAGGTCAGTGGAAGTGACCCTCAAATTTTCTGGCATGCCACTGCAAAATAACTAGTTTTAGACAGAATTAAACTAAAGACGAGTAATGAGCAGCAAAACAGTTTTCGATCTTCGCATGGGTATCACAAATATCCAAAAGTCCTTAACAAATATGAAATGTAAATGAACTGTAAATTAATTTTCCAAAAAAAAAACAAAAGGAAAATACCAGTTTTCAAATACTATGCAATCTAAATGAACAAAGTTGAAAATCTCTGCTCCAAAAGTTAGACAACAATTGGATTGAGTGACTTCAAAGCCTAGTTGATAAAGTATACCTGATTACTTACTATAAAACCCAACTTGTAATGAAGTTTTTAAAAAAGTGATTAAAGTAATTACTCACATATATTCACATCTAATACATATGTACATATATGCCACGAGTAAACTCATCTAAATATCAGGTTCATCAAAGTTACTGAGAGAAAAAAGGATAGTTGTATAAATTACATTGAAGTACGTTATATAGTTTTTTATTGGCCAAACTTTATTATCAAATTATCTTTAGGTAAATATGAAAATATAAGTACTACTACTTTAGTTAAACTTTTGAATTAATATGATATTATTATTATTATTATTATGAATCCATATTTTACAAATTAATTTATGATATGTATTCATGACTTGAATATTTATTGTATACTTGCTTAAAGAGTGAGTATATACTGTCTATTTTAACTCCACGAATCTAATTTACAAGTTTTGACAAATGAGTTTTTTTTTATTGAATTGAATCATTATTTTTTAAATAAAGTTCTTTGTACAAAAATATGCCGAAAATTTACGTGATTCGCAAAAAAACTAAGCGCATCTTCTCATTTAACGATAGTATAATAGTCTCCGATTATTAGTTTTAATTAAAATTTTAGCAGTGGAATCTCTTACGAAGAGTTTAATAAGGGAATTACCTAAAAATTCAAAAACTACTTTCCACAACAAATACTGTTCATTTTAAATAAAAACATGTGCCGGTTGTTTAAAGTTTGGATTCTACCGAAATTATGCTCTTCTTTACTTGCTAAGAAAACGTTATCATTTATTTATGCTGGTAACTGAAATGTCTGACGGGTCGTATGCGTAATTTTTCTTGAAATTGTTTGTAATCAATTCCAAATATACATATAGATGTGCATTAAGGTTATGCTTAATTTTGAAAATTTCCTTAGTTTCGAGTCGGCGTGAGGACCACTGTGCGAAAATCTAAACATAAATCCTAATTTAGTTAAAGCATAACAAAACCTCAGGCACATACATACTTATTTTGGCTAAATGAAAAGTAAAAGGGAAATACCAATGGGGAATAAATCGAGTTCATTGTTAGCTGGAAAAGCTGTAAAATTTAAGAAACAATGCAAATTCGTAGTTTTTTTTAAATAATTTTTAATATGAATAATCGCAACACTAGTCTTCCATTTCTTGAAAGTGAAAAGATTCTGAGTGAATAATGACGGAAACATTGTTGTATCTAACATTCGCTTTTATCATTTGTCGAGTTATATATTGAAATGGAAAAAAGTATTTAAAATAAATTGAAATATAAGTAGGGATAAAGCTTTTAAATGTAGAAAATTCTCCAAAAAGAATATTCTTATTCGATGAATAATTTTATACAAATTCTACGAAAGAGATGTATTTTCGCCATAGTATATGCAGGCACTCTTTAAAGCTCTACCAACATCACAAAATATTAGCCAACTCAATAATAAAAAAAGCTCTCGTGCACTTAGGAAGTACGCGAGCTAGAAGTAAACTTCTTTGTGGTAGTAGAAATTGATAAAAGTAGTCGTAGTAATTAAGAGTAGCATTAGTAAAAATAGTAGTAGTTAGTAGTAGTAATTAGTAGTAGCATTAGTAAAAATAGTGGGAGAAATTAGTGAAAATAGTGATAGAAAGTAGTGACAATAGTGGTAGAAATTAGTAAAAATATTGGAAGAAACTATTAAAAATTGTGGGGGCAATTAGTAAAAAAGATGGTAGAAATTAGTAGTACCATTATTAAAAATAGTGGCAGAAACTAGTAAAAATAGTGGTAGAAATTAGTAAAAATAGTGGTAGAAATTAGTAAAAATAGTGGGAGTAATTAGTAAAAATAGGGGAGGAATTAGTAAAAGCGGTGGAAAAATTTCAAATAGTAGTTGATATTAGTAAAAATAGTGGTAAAAGTTAGAAGCAACATTAATAATAGTAGTGGCAAAAATATGTAAAAGGAGTGGAGGTAATTAGTAAAAATAGTGGTAGAGACTAGTAAAAATAGTGAAAGAAATTGGAAAAAATAAAAACGGTGGGAGCAATTAGTAAAAACAGTGGCAGAAATGAGTAAAAATATTGGTAGAAATTATTAGTAGCATTAGTAAAAATAGTGGCCGAAATTAGTAAAAATAGTGGTAGAAAATAGTGACATTAGTGATAGAACTTAGTAAAAATAGTGGGAGGAATTAGTAAAAAAGGGGGAAGAATTAGTAAAAAAGAGGGAAGAATTAGTAAAAGCGGTGGAAAAATTGCAAATAGTAGTTGATATTAGTAAAAAATAGTGGTAGAAGTTAGAAGCAGCATTAATAATAGTAGTGGTAGAAACTATTGAAAATAGTGGTGGAAATTAGTTAGAAAAAAATTGTAGTAGAAATTAGTAGTGACATTAATAAAAACTCGTAGTAGTATTAGTAACAAAAGGGGCTGAAAAAAGTAAAGCGATTCTGATGAGACTTTCGTTACGCCATGTAAAAAGTCACTGCAGCGAAAGAAGTTTTACTTCAAAAACGTGGGTCTGTTTCTTTTTATCTTTAGCTAGGAATGAGGAAAAATCGTTCCAATATAATTCAAATACAGTTCGCTTTTTTCACTTTCCAAGGAGGTCATAACCAATAAATAGGAACTTTCAAAAAATGCCAGCTTGACTGCCTTTCTTATAAATGTCTAATATGTATACAATATGTACATATTCTACATTTGACAACATACACGCAATCGTTTATTGTACCCACCTAGCTAGTTCTTCTTGCTTTTACTATATACAAGCTTATTTATTTAGTTGATTATAATATCCGGGTTATGTTATTTACTTGGTTGTTTATTTGTGAATTTAAACGATCTTACACTCAATTTAATTATTTAGGTATGTAAACTTGTGCTCATCATATATCATCTTTAGTGGCAAAGTAAGTGCCACTGTAATTGCATGGCGTGCTATAAATATTCGCGCGTATGTATGTATGTAATAATTTATGTATGAATGAACTTAAATAACTGTTTTATTTACTGTCTGAATTTTCAATTACGAATTTCATTTATTTAAATTACGTTCATATATATTCTATATATTTACATATGTACGGGAACATAAGTATAAAGTCGCATGCGCCTGATGAGGTTGTGTGGCCTTTGAGAGGATTCCTGGAAACTAAGCAACAATTTTCTAATTCAAACATTTAGATTATTAAATTAGAGCAAAATTTCGCCTAAGGGTATGAATGGAATTTTTTTATGGGATTGAAGTACAACTATAAAAATCATCAACTCATCATATTTTGAATAAACTTCTGGGTCAATAAAAATTAATAAATATAATCAAAATCTGTGTGCAAAAACAGCAAGTAAAAACTGATCCCATTAGTCGAATTTTTAGCTAATTTTTTTTTACTAAAATCTGCATTAATCTGATAAATACTTATATTTATCTGATCCGACAGCGCGCGACGTTTAGTCCTATAAAAAGCAGGTGCTTGGTGATGAAATGACGCTATCAAAAACTTGTTGCGATATGCTAAAGAAAATCCCGATCGGTTATCTGAAATTCTTAATGTGTTACCTTTCAAGTTAGTAGATATATTCAAAACTAGACTCTTTTTAAAACTTAATTTCAGCTATTACGTATTTTTGATTTTTTATTCGTAAATATTCTAAAATCAATCAAATATAAACTATGTTATAATTTACAATTTCTCTAGAACTAATTGAGACATAAGAAAATTGTGTGGTTAAAATGTGCTCCGCTAATATTTTTTTTTTAATTTAATTGTCCATTATGTATGAGAATAAAAATAGGAGAGGCTCACGCCACAAAATTCCTGAAACAAACTTTCTGTGGTCCATTACAAAAAATTTTGTATGGGACATTTCAAACCAAATCGTCCAAGCAATTAGGGTCAGGTCTTTTTTTTGCATGCACTTTTTTTTTAGGTTTCTATATTGAAGTTAATGAGATTTTGAGTTCCTTCGTCGTGGAGAATTTTTGAAAATTTTTCTAAAAACTCGGTTTCGTGCCATTGGCGCATTTTTTTTTTTTTTTTTTGAAAATGCAATAACTTTTCTCAAAAATAACCTACATGTATTCAAAAATTTTTAGGTAAAAGGTCGTTTTAAAGGAAAAATAAAATGAAACATAGTATTTTCGGGGGAAAAAATTTTTAAATTGTAAAAAATTTCGGAAATTTTTCTTTTATGGTCGTCTTTCAAATGTGAAAAAAGCTAACAAATTCCAGCCCATAAATTTTGACATTGCTTCGATCTTTAAATTCTTAATTTCTGTTTTCGAATAGTATTATACGTGAACATTTTTCAGAAGTATTTCTAGTAACCCCAATTTTGTACTTAAAAACAGAAAAAAAATTTCGAAGATCGGTTACTTTTTCGCAAAATTATCACGTTTTCGAAAAAAAAATCATGCACCAAAAGCGTAAAATCGAGTTTTTAAATCAATTTTCACCAATTCCAAACGACGAAAGAACTCAAAATCAAGCAAAAACAAAAAAAACATGTCTCACCGATTTCGATGTAAAAACTATAAAAAAATTTTACGCAGAAGAAACCTGACCCTATCTGCCTCAACGATTTGGTATGCAGTGGCCCTTATGTAACCAGCTTTTAAGATTGCTTTGTAAAATTGTACTAGACTTGAAAAATAACTCCACTTAGTAATATGATGCGCTGTTTCATTAACATACAATTTTTTATTGGAGGCTCCTTCGGCAATTTATGGCGAGTGTCCTGTTATTATTAAACGAATTGAGAGACCATTAGCTCTATACTAACATTAAACGGCAGATGTCTTCTTGAGAATCATTTTCAAGTCAAAAATATACTCGGTCGTTTTCCATTGTCTACCGGGGGTATACGATGTTACAAAAGTGTTGGTCTAACATTTTTTTGAAGTTCCTTACCAGTGGAGCATACAGAAAAATATTTTGTTGGGTCTTTTACGTAAATTTAATTTAAAAAAGGGAAATTAAAATCAAGATAGTACTACAGTTTTAAGATTTCGGTAGGGGTTTGAACCCCAAAATACCCCTTGGCTGCGCCAATCTTCCTTACCCCGTCTAAGAATTGAACATTGATATTATGCTCACACAACACATTCGGCTATTGTGGTCGCAAAACTAAAAACTACTTTCTTTAGCGTTTTCCGAACACATTGCCGACTCTTAAAATACTTTCCTTTTAAAATTAATTTTCACTTCACACTTATACACCAAATTCTCTTTGTTAGGTGTGCCACTCAAGTCGGAAATTTCGGAGTTCAACTGGCGCCGCTCTTCGGTTTGTTATGATTATAGGGAAAGTAATTTATTATATGTAATCGTCAAAAGTTTATAAAAATTAAGGGATACACAAACTTGGAAAATGATTTTTTTCAAATTTTCTTCATTTCTGAATGCGGAAATTACACAAACATACATCTTGCGATATTTCGTATTCTTTCAAAATATCCTTTTTCTACACATACATATTTGATAAAATCAAAAGTATTTGGTATGCATGTAAGTAATATTACTCGTACTTTAAAGAAATAAATAAAAATAAATTGATTAAATCTAGCAACTGAACTGAAATAAATAGTTTATTTAATTAGCTTAGTTGAAAAAAACTGCTAAAACATTTAACTCATGTCGGAAAATAAGTTTCCACAGAATGTGCATAGTAAAATTTTAAGGAAAATCTCTTTCTTTTTTTACAAGCTTTTGCGGCAAAAAGAAAAAAATGTCAACTTTGTATTTAACAATTACTCGTTTGGGAAGAAAAAGAGTGCATACATTATTACTCGTTTAGGAGAGTGTGCGAAAAAGTTTTTGGAGTCTACTTCCCTATGCATTGGTTCCTTATCCTTCCAGGATATACAATGTCAAAAAGAATTTTATTCACATACTTCGTGTAAAAAAAATTCCAAGAAACCGCATACAAAATCCAGTGGGGAAATATTACACATAACAGAAAAAAATGTATCTCTTAATACATATCACCACTTATAGACTGAACAAACAAACAAAAAATGCCACAATAAATACATACATGAATTATGTTACACACTGAAAAAAAGTATATAATAAAAGCAAAATCACTACAGCGAAAAACCGCATATATTTAAATCAGCATAAAAACCGCACAAAAGAAGACATAATGCCAAATTCACACGGTAGCCAGAAGCCAGTTGTTTGTGACTCATTCATGATACTCTGTGAAAAAAAAAGTTGAAAGTAGTTGATTTCGTCCTGCAAAAACTGTCTAACTTTATTGTATTATTTATTGCTTTTTGGCAAAACAAAATCGATGATTTACCGTCACTAGTTCAGAAAAAGCAATAAGAATAATAAGAAGAAAAATTTGGGGTGGAGATAAACTGAAATATTTATAAAAAGTGGCAGTGTTTGGTGTGAAAAGAGCGAAGCTTAACTTTTGAAGCTCTGTAGAGAATTTCGGTTACCGGATTACCTTAGACTACAGGTAAATACATTGAGAAATGTCATCGAAAACCAGTTAGTGAAAAAGAAACGTTGTCTCGACGGTCACTTTTAATATTGAAAACATTTGCTGAAAACAACTTGTGTGGTGTAAGTGTTCAAAAAAATAAATACGAAAAGAAACTAACTACTTGTATAACTGCCCTATTGGAGAAAACAGACATAATAGAACGAGTCTCCAGTATTCGTAGAATTTTTCGTGTAAAAGAATCGAGCTAAGCATCCCGTGAATAATGCTCTATCTTATTCTATCTTATTGTTCCAATGGAGCGACGAATGTTAAGGGATTTTATCCGCAAATTTTATTTACAAATTGAGGAATTTGTTAATCTCTATAGGTGATTTTTAGCACTTTATATTATTACTTTGTAATAAAATTCCAAATGAACTAAAAATTATGAATATTTTTAAACTCGTGTCGATTAGGAATTACTGAATCGCGAATTTTTTTTTTTAAATTGCCCTTAAGGTTCAAAGGATCAAAGTTAGGAAAATTTTGAGTATTCACTTGTATGCGGCGAAATTCGCAGACATTTTAAATATTTCTCACTTTTCTTATTTATATTAAGTTACGATTTTAAAACGATGAGTTTAATAACGAATTAATTTTCACTTCAATCCCATGTTTGTAATACGAATAATTTTGTTTTCAGTAGTTATATTTTCATTTTTTTTGAGTTACTGATTATTTAAATTTATTTGCATATTTTCACATTTTCCATTTCAATCCAGTAAATGCAATCCACATAGTATGTATGTATAAATTATTCATTTGCTTAGCGTTCGCCACAAGTTCAACAAATAAAATTTTACCGTCACAACTAAGCCGCGCTCGAAGACTAACTTAACTGCTACTGATTCTTTTCAATTCAGACTAAAAGCATAGTAAATGCCAGTTTATTGCACATTTTAGTATCTATATATTTTATGTATGTATGTACATTTAAGTAGAACCTATTAAATAAGAAGTATGTACATACGAACACAGATATTTGCATATATAATATATAACAACATATGTACATAAATTCCAGGCATATATGGATACTAAAATTGTATAAATTTTATACTTGAATTTTTTTTGTAATTTTTAATTCAATAGTTTAAGTGCCACAAATACCCTCGCCCTTGCCACTACTATAACTACCCCAGAGTGTCACCGCAAAGCTAAACCAAGACACACTTTGTAAGCTGAGCCTTCAAAATTAATTCGTACAAGTCATTGTCGTAAGCGATCTGCTTGTAGATATGCTTGTAGATTTATCTTCGCAAACGCGTTTTTTCTCAATGCGCATTTAGGTAGGTATGTACAATGTAAAGTAGGGGACAAGATAAATAGGACACCGTTGAAATTCGCGATAATGTGGTTTGAGGTAAAAATGAGGAATTACTTCTAAAATATTATTTCTTTTTCTTATTAGAAACCGAAACATTATTATTACTTTATCTGCTAAATAATTTTTTATTTGAAAAAAAATTTTGTAGAAAAAACACGCGTGCACCTAAGCACGCGAACCAGACGTAAATCTTCTTTCTGGTAGTACAAATTAATAAAAGTAGTCGTAGTGAAGTTAGTAAAAATAGTGGTAGAAATTATTCGTACAATTAGTAAAAATAGTGGAAGAATTTAGTAAAAATATTGGTAGAAATTAGTAGTAGCATTGACAAAAATAGTGATAGAAATAGGTAAAAAATAGTGGTAGAAACTAGTAGTACCACTAAAAAAATTGTGGTAGAAATTAGTAAAATAGTGGTAGAAATTAGTAAAAATAGTGGCAGAAATTAGTAAAAATAGTGATAGAAATCAGTAGTGGCATTAATAAAAATAGTGGTAGAAAGTAGTACAATAGTGGGAAATTTTTTCAAAAATAGTGGTGAAAACTTGTAGATATAGGGTAGAAATTAGTGAAAACTGCGGGAGAAATTAGTAAAAGTAGTGGTAGCAATTAGCAGTAGCGTTAGTAAAAATAGTGGCATAAATTCTTAGTACCGTTAGTAAGAATAATGGTAGAAATTAGTAAAAAAAATAGTGGTGTTAATTAGTAGTAGCACTTGTAAAAATAGTCGTAGAAATAAAAAATGCGAGTGTTTGCCAATCCGTCCGAACCAAAAATGTTGATTTCCGATTCCTCCGAATATATTATATTTCTCCAATCCTGTATGGTTCAGGTTTTGTGCATCTTAACCCATCCGAGGCGTTTTTGTCGCATTCTTCGCATTTTGAATTACTACGACCAAGTGCTCCATTTTTTGATCCACTACTGTATGTACGAATGTATAGCGGTGCTTATGTGGGTGCATTTACAAAGCCGCAGCTCAAGAAAGTAGTAGCGAATGCTATGATAAGAAGAAATTGAGATCAGTTGTGAAATTAACGTGTGATGCTGAGCTATTCGTACAATATTAAATCTGAGTATACCTCCATGTGCGCATGTGTATGTATGTAGATATGTGTGCAGATGATAATTTTATAACATTCAAGCTATAGTGATAAAGATATATTTACATATTGTGCGGGTGGCTAGCGGCGTGGAACTACTGCAATTCGCAGCATGCAATCAGCTGTGAACAAAATGCGGATATTTTTTATTTATTTTTATTACAAAAACATTAGAATGATTGTCTCCACTGCAAAGATTAGATGTACGCAAATATTTTGATTGTATATACGCAAAATATACTATAGATATGGATATTCATCCCAAAACGATCGACCGCAAATCGACGCCAATTAGATTAACTGAGAGACTAGAAAATATGTATGTATGTATGTATGTATATTGAATCATTTAACAAGTGATACCATTGTGCCCACAAATGCTTATAAAAAACCCTGCAAGGAAAATTCAATAGCTTAGGTTTGCTTTTAGCGAACAAAAATTATATAGAATTAATTTCCGATTTTCAAATAAAAATTGAGTATAGTATTACGTTCCAATTTTTTTTGTTAGCGGGTTGATGAATAGACTTTTCGGTTCCAGAAAACATTTTCAAACCTGAGTAACAACCGGCCAATTGTACCAACATTTTTCAATGGGTGAACTATATCCGTACAAAATACGCTAATTTATGTAGATAATGAATAAAACGGCTTTTAAAGGCAAAGCCGTTTAAAGGCGAAATATAGCCCTGAGCGGGCGACATAAAGATTTAAAAAATCAGACATCAAATAAGAAAGTTATAGTCAAAAACACGATTTGGCTGTTTTTAGCGGGTACGTTAAAAAAAGGTACAGTTAAAATTTGTTCTCTTTTTTTCACTGGGAGTTATAAGTTTTCTTCTACATTCCGTCAAGCGCCTACACCTTTTGATACTGAGCCATTCACAATGATTCACACACATACGTACATATTTAGATACATTCGTACTAGAGATGGACGCGGGACCGACGGGACCAATTTTAAATTATTCAAAATTTTAAAATTTGAAAAAGTCTTCAAAAGTTTACGTGCAGAACGGAACCAAAAGTCGTATCCGCAACTTCCGATAAAATTGTCTAATTTCCAAAAATTTAGAAAATCTTCCGAAACAACTTTGACATTAGCACTTTTTTGTGTTATTTTGAATCGAAAACGAACAGCAATGCTTACAGAATAACCAGAAAAGATGTCCGTCTGCGTCTGGGGCAGGGAGCGGTTTTTGAAATGTGTTCGCATTGATCAGAAACTCTCTAGCCAAAATCCAAAATGTGTACACTGTAAGATGTAATTTCAATAAACGAAAACCTACAAAATGATTTAAGGACCAAATTGAAAGAATCCAGTTGAGCGAGGTGATTATAACATCACGAATCAATCAAAATTTATATCCAATTACTACCAACGGTTATAAGCGTCTTGGAAAACATTTCGAATATCTGAATAGATTCAAAAACAAAAAAAAATGCATCGTTTTAGCTTCTAACAGCGATTGAAACCTCAGATTTTCTGGAAAGTGCAAACTAAAAATCAACAACTCGATGAAGCAATTAAAGAATTAATAATTAGAAGAGAGAATGTAAAAGAATATTTCGACAAGAAACTCTGCAAGATTTGAGTCAGCGGTGTAATGTGAAGACAAACGACATTGAGGCTTTTTATCGAACTTCTAGTTACATACGTTATCTGGATTTATTCGCAACTCATCTTGAAAACCGTTTTTTTCAAGTACCGTAAAATATTTTCGAACTTCGTCTTTTCCATGAAAACCTCTTACTGTTGATGGAGAAAACTGTAAGCAGTTTTTTTAAAAATAGTGATAGATATCGCAAACCGCGAGACAAATTTGAAAAACGTTGTAGTGGTCGGTTTCTGTACTTAATAACTGAATGCCGGGATGGGCGGGATTGCGACCGAATTTCTAGTCCCGCTCCCATCTCTAATAAGAGCACATATCATATTATTTATTATTTCTGTTCATTATATATTTACTTTTGCCTACTACTACGCTAGATTGCATCTATTACGCGTTGTTTATAATTTAATATGGTTTTAAGTGAAGCCACAAGCTGTCAAATATATTTTATGCTCTTCAAACAGTAGTAAACTGTTCTCCTCTTATTTCGATCACGTAATAATCACTTGCGCTTTATTAAATTCAATCAAACCGCGCATATTTACCACACCTCTATGCAGTACGTATGTAAGTATATATGTAGATATATGAATCATCCGATCTGCAGCACATTTTAACCGCAAATTTTAGAAACGCTGCATTATTGCTTAACGCATCCCATTAGTGTGGTTGCCGTGTGAAAATTTTGTTGTCAGTCAAAGAAATATTTGATTAAAGTACCTTTATAATACAGGGTGGTACAAAAGTCATTACCCCTATGAGAAACTGCTGTAACTTTTGCGAATTTCCAGCGACAATACTGAGTTGACTATCGTAAATTATGGCTCATTCTTAATCTATCAGCAAATTACTATGAAACTAAGTAATTGCACCTTGTAAAATATGTCAATATATTAAAATGAAATGTATTTTTTTTTTATCATAAATCAAGAACCAAATCCCGAGCAAATAATATCGGCTCAAAATTTTATCGATAATAATCAAAAAATGAGATCTCCCATTACAAATTTGGCCGATACATTTTCAAATACTAGCATTCAAATTTTTTCTTTTGTTCAAAGTTCTAATCAACCCTGTGGCTAGAGAGCTGTCAAGATAACTGAGGAATGACAAGTGTGGACGGGCTTGGTTTATGCGAAGTAATTTGAAAGGAAATAAGTAATTTACATTGTTTAAAGTTCTATTTTGATTGAATAAATGCTAATTTTTAAAACGTATAGTATTATTGAAGCTAATTGCTGACTTTTGTTTTGGGCACCACAAGTACCGCAAAATAGAGATATTTCACTCAGTGCGAAAAGCAGGTTTATACTTCCACATTTACCATGAAACTCATTCCATGTGTGGTAATGTGCATCTTGTCCATCTGCAACGTAATGAATAGTGAAATTCCATTAACATATTTTTCGCGAGTAATAAAATTATGAAATATCTGAAGCTGCAAATGACAAATGAAAGATCTTACGCATTTCTTAGATTGCATTGTTGTTGTTGTTGTTGTAGGGCTAACTACACCCAGCTAGATCGGCTCATTCATTGCGATGTCGGAGTCGAGTCTTGATAAGTAGGAGTTTAGTGTACTACAATATCCAGGCCTTCACGTAGGGCTCACGAAGCAGCTGAAGCTATGGGTGGTAGTTTGACTCCAACAACAGCATTCACAGATCGAGAGTTCATGAAGTGGTGATTGACTCACGGTGAATGTTGTTCAGGCCTGTCTGTACGCCACCGGATTCAGTGGTTAACTGATGAACAACTGGATCTCGTCCTTGTGTTCACGGAGATGATCTTTGACGTGCCTGGGAGGCAGCTCGGCCACTTGCAGGTTACTGTTTGGATTGCGGCGTTTTGCCAAGTCTGAAGCTTCGTCCACTGTGCCCTACTGGTCCCTGGCGTCCAAATGATGATTCACAACTGGCCGACCTATCGCATTCTATGTTGCCAAAAACGTTTCTTTGTCTTTGCCCAAAGTGTTGCCAGCGGGCGACTTGAGTGTCTTGTTGCGTGTCTGCGGTTGTATGCAGGCTAGCGAAGGTTATCTCAGGATCCTCGGGTGGTTAACCATTGGGGTGGGAGTGCCTTCACCATTGATGTTGAGTTCCAGCCTGACCTCCTCTGTTCATGCAGTGAATAAAGTCGCCGAGAACTTTGAAGGAGATAAGGTCTTACCTACAGTGAAGAAGAGGGCAAGGTCGGAGAGAATTGCATTGCCAGTAGCCATTATCATCGTCACAGTCATCAGCATGCGAGGCGATGGTGAGATATAGAAGTTAAACAGCATCGGGTTCCCTGTTTAACTCTTCTCAATTTCGAGCTCGAATCTCTGATGCACACCGACGACCGTCGCCCACACAGTCACCGCGGTCCACCGCTTCACCCCCTGTGGGAGGGTTGCTGTCTCCGCGTCAGCTAGTAGCGTAGCGTGGCTAAATATAACGGTTTGAAGATTTGGCAGACCTAAACAGGGTTATGTCACCGAAACAATGGTCATTAGCCGGAGCAACCCAGACCATTTCGGTACGAAGAAATATTTTCTAGATTTTCATTGCGCTTAGATTTATGGAATTCTCATTTTCTAACTAAGTGCAAACAATAATAGCCCTTTTTCCACACTAATAGCAAAAATCTTCTCTTTAGGTTTAAAAAAAATTAATAATTACAATTTTTAGAAATAAGTTTTGTATAATTCACTTACTACAATAGGAAGGTGAATTAATAAGCTAACGAAAACTCATTAAATATGGTAAAAAAGTTTACCGGCCGATATTTGTATTAAAATTTGTAGATAATGATATATTCAGTTTAATAAAATCAGCCTGCACTCCACGATATAAAATATCCTTCATCATTAATAACTAATGTTCTAGAGTTCACAAAACCACGATAAATCATCGTAAATAGCGCCAATTATATAGATTTTCTATGAATTTACGACCATATGAAGTATAATCCCTTTGCCAATCAAAACAAAAAGGCCACAAAATCAATGCCAACTCATGTCGTGCTTGTAAACTGAAGCCTGTAGGAAGCCCACTCAACGGCTCATAACAATAGCAAAACAACAACAAACAAGTCAACATTTCGTAAAAAGGCAATAATATCGTCGTGGCCATATGTGTACGACAATAAAAATCCAAAGCATAATTTTATGATCGACTTTCGCATATTTTTCTAAAGACTAACCAAATCGCACGCAAAGGGGGGAAATAAATAAATATGTATATGATTTTAAGAACATAATACCAAAAAAGCAATTGAACAAGTACTGTTTTGCATAGCTCATTGAATTTAAATACCACACATGATACGCCTTTTACGCACATCGCATTCACTCAACAATGCGAGCGGGGGGGTGGTTAACACGAAGGAAGGCAAATACAAACATAAATACATATACATACGTATTCTATTTACACACTTGAATGGCGCGTTTGAAATATCCCAACGAACGATAATTTTCATAAACGAACTAGAGATTGCACTTTTACTAAAGAGAAGACTAAATAAAAGGACGTTTACGGTAACCATTTACAGTTCAATTCTGGATACTTTTTCGTTTTAAATAATATAATACTCGATAACTGTAATATATATCGGTATCGAAAACTCGATATTACAAAAGCATCGGAAGGAAATACTCGATACATATTTGTATCGGGCTTATTCTAAAATTTAGTAAAATTGGATTGAAACCAGGAAATATTCATAAAACTCCCGGATTTTTAAACGATTCGATTTGTACTGTAAATAACTGTTAAATTTTGATTTTAAAATCGGCGGCATTTTCAAACGTGACATTGTTTAAAAGATTATTAAATAAATTATATATTGCAATTTCATTATGCCGCCTATTCGTACAGCAAAAAAAAAAAAACTTGACTCAGATGTTACAAATTGAAAAAAAGCTTTTCCTTCTGATGCTGCTGCGAATTTCGATGAAGTTGGTTTGCCAAAAGCACCAAATGATTCACTTATTGTGAAAATTAATTTTTTTAAAAAGGTGTAAAAGCAATTAAATACTTTACCTGCGTATTCGATACTTACCAGAGTAGTTGGATGCAGAAATCGAGTACAAAAAGGACTCAGTACTTGAAAAAAGTGTGGAATATTAAATCGAAACGGAACAACACAATCAGAGCCGCTTTTTCGTTTTTACCCGCCATACTATTTAAGATATTCAAATGAAAAATTGAAACACCTCCGGACATTAAATATTTATTTCGTTTTTATTTCATTCATTTTAGTATTTACTTTTCAAGCAGATTCACATAGTAAATCACGGAAAACCCAGTACTTTCTTGCAATTATATAGCTAAATATAGCATTTAATCATTTTTTGAATTCAAAACTAATTTAATACATATACACCCAAATATTTTGCAATCCTCCTTCTTCAATATTTAGTGGTTCACTAATTTTTATTTAAAAATTTACCAGCATATGGGCAAAGGAGCAAATGAAATAAAATCAACACCTGTTTGATTCTAGTAAAAGATCATAGTTGTTAATTTCAGCTAAGTGCAATTTTACTAAAGAAAACTAGCAGCTCTCTTCCCTTGATATGTTTGTCCCTTTGCCCTCACCTCTTAGCTTTTTAGGTAAAGAAACGCTCTACCAGGGTTAGGCGTTATCAAAAAACCGAATAATTGAATGACGCAGAATTAAGAATAAATGTTCATTCTTATTCAAGCAATTTTGATCGACGAATAAATTTGCATTCGTCATTTGAGTAACTTTTAATAGCGAGTAAATTTTCATTCGTCATTATTGCGTTGTTCAAATCATTTGACGATTTACAGATAGCGTCTTTTCTGGAATGCCTCTGGAAAGTATTTTACGAATTTTTGGAGTGCGAATTTGATTTCTTTTTTTTATTTTTACAGTTCTCCTTGTAAGGGAATTCACACAGAGAGTGACGATGATAACCGGCTATATCTAAGTTATGATTTAATCGTTATTTTGCAATTTTTATTTTTTCGATCAAATTTGATCGATATTTTGTTATTTTTATATTTTGGATCAAGTTTGATTTCATCTTTAAATTTTTATTTCCTCGATCAAATTTGATCGATATTTTCAGATTTAAATTTTTTCAATAAAAAATAATCGTTATTATTGCATTTTCAAATTTTCCGATTTAAGAATCAATATTTTGTTTTTTATTATTTTTTCGATCAAAAGTAATCGTTATTCATCGATAGAGACTTCTCGATCATTAGATCATAATAAACGCAAAAAAAGTTTTTGGCAATGACAATAATAGTAGATAGCAACAACAAAATAAGACGATTTATTTTTTTTAATCGAAAAAACAGAAATCACTCAATATCGATGAAATATGATCGGCAAATTTTACATCTAAGTAAAACGATTATTTCGATCGAAAAAAATCGTAAAACATCGATTATATTTGATCGAAAAATTAAAATACATAAAAATAACAACCATTCATACTTGATTAAAAAAATGAAAATTATAAAATATCGAAAAATTTAAATCCAAGAAAACAGTTTATTTTGATAGAAAAAATAAAAATCATAAAAAATCGAAAAAATCAAATAAACGATTATTTTCAGTCCCTGATAAAAATGCAAAATCAATTACATACATATGTATGTACATTCGTATACTTCTTGCTTAAATTTTTTATTAAAAAAATACACAAAAACTTAACCGTTAGACCGTTTTTTGACCATTTTTGGTAATAAAAACTTGCCAATACTTTCTACTATTTTAAAGGTAAAAATAACACAAGTTTACAAAATTTATAATTTTATTTATATTTATATATCAAATTTATTATTTTTTGCTGTGCCGGCAATTGAAAGGAGCAAAAATAGTTTTTAAGCTTTTTGCATTGTAAGACACAACCTTCATAAAATGTATACTTTCTTGCTGCTAACTGGGATACCATAATTAGAGCCGTGAGAGTAAATTTTTGTAGGACAAAAATTTGATGTGAGTGTCTTGCCTGCTAAGCAAGTGGTGAACATAAATAAAATGTCACAAAGGCGCGCTCAGTTGCTTACAAAACGTGAATTGCAAATACAACTTATCGGCGAAAACAATAGTAGCGAAGGAAAGCAAGTCAGACTGCATATGGGATACGCAAATGTGGTATAAACTTAAATGACAGTGTACATTCTCATGTTTTTGTTGGACCAGGGCGTATATCCACGCTTAAATTATGGTAGACCGCATTTGTTTTTGAAAATTTTATTTTCATTTCCAATTTCGCACATTCGCTAACACACCAGTTCCACCACCACCACCACCACTACCACCACCACCACCACCAAAATGCGGAACGGCATACAGGAAATTGATAGCCAGCCGCCGAGTATGCAAATTTCGCGCACTAAGAAGTTTATCGAAATTTTTTGCAATAATTTTATTCAAATTATTTTCTGTCTCATTGGCTTACAATTTTTTGTTTTTGTTTCTCACTCAAGTCAATTCGTTGCTGATTTCTCTGTTCCACCGCCCATTTGCATGCAGTGATTTTCTTGTCTTAATATCCGCAGCTTCCTTTGTACTCATCGCATTACTTTTGTTGTCGGCTTTTGTGCGACGCATGTTGCGAACACGCACACACACACACACACACACACACACACATACGCTCGTTTATTCTCGTAGGCATAGCAGTGAACTTAAATAGCGATTTTCATCTTTTGCGTGTTTGTAGCTGTAACTTTGTTGATTGCTGGGGTTGTACCGCAAATTGGCCTTCCTATCCAAGGAAGCAAATTTTCTAGAACTCGCTTTTTGCATATACATATACATATGTATCGAGCACACGTGCATAAATTGTTGTATGTGACGCGCGTCATACGCATCATTGATATGCCTCAAAGTAGGCAATGCGTTGACAATAAATAATATTTACAAATCGCATGCAATAAAATTGGCAATGAATAATAAAATGTTGGCAGCGTACGAATGAATGCCTAGAGATTTGTATCTTTGAGCTAAGGAAAAAAAATTTTAATATATGTATGTATTTGCTAGTAACCGACAAACATAAAGAATCCAAAATATATGTAGATGTGTAATAAAGAGAGGAAATGCTAACTGACGCGCTTATCAGCGTGAAATGTTTGGCTTGCATTAGCATTATATGACTGCGGTGGGAAGGAGTGTTGGGACGCTTAAAAAAAAACTAATTGAATGTAGGCACAATACAAATACTGGCTTTAAGAAATATACGTTTGCTCTAAAATGTATAAATTACAAAACAACAAAGCATTTAACAGAGTACAATTACTATAAGGTTTTCTTAATTTCATACATTGTATGTATGTACATACATATTGGTTTTTCTTATAGAATTATAGATCTTAAAATCCAACCGCAGGAAAAATTATTGAAACTTGTAACGTAAAATCAATATTATTTTAATTTTTTGAGATAAAAAATCATTGGGGAAGAATTCGTTCAAAGCAAAAGTTGATTATACCGTTCCAATTCTTATGGCAAATGTTTTGCAAATATGACTGCTTAATGTCTTTAAAAGATTTTTTTAAATCATTGCATACTCTTTATTTTCTGATTTTTATTTGATCTGTATTTTTAAATTTTTAGTTTATCGATAAAATTTTATCTACATTTTTTGAGCGAATAAAAATAATACTTTTCTTAGATACATGTAAGTTTTTCTGCACGCATTTGATCGATATTTTGTGATTTTTATTTTGGCAATCATATTTGTTCGATATTTGTAAATTTTTATTTTTTCGATAAAATTGTATCTATTTATATTTTTAGCGAATAAAAATAATCCTTTTCGTTCATTTAAATTTTTCCGCACGTATTTGATAGATATTTTCTGATTTTCAGTTGGTCGACCATATTTGATCGATATTTTCAAATTTTTACTCTCATCTCGCCATTTCATATCAAACGAGGTTTCAGACAAGTTTGTTCCATGTCATACGATTACTTTATTCTGGTGTTAGAAAAGTTAATTTGAGCTGAAGAATTTGATATCCGATGATATCCAATCGGTTTGCTATCGGCGTGCTTCAGGTTTTTTTATAAAAACGCGCATGTACCCACAAAGTGCCCGAGCCAGAACTAAAACTTCTGTGGCGAATCTACAAAGAGATATAGAATTGAATATGTGGGAGATTTTTATAAGATATCCATTTTAGTTTCTAGTTTAAGCATGAGTGAAAATAGTAGTAGAAATCAATACAAATTGCAGCAGCAATAAAAAAACAGTAATAGTAATTAGTAGTAGCATTGATAAAAATAGTGGTACAAATTAGTAGTAGCATTTACAAAAATAGTAGTAGAAAATAGTAAAAATAGTAGTAGAAATAAATGAAAATAGGAGCAGAAATTAGTAAAAATTAGAAAAAAAAGTAAAAAAGTAGGAATAGTAGTACCATTGGTAAAAAATAGTAGTAAAAATTAGTAAAAAAATAATAGTAATTAATAGTAACATTAATAAAAATAGTAGTAGAAAATAATAAAAAGAGTAGAAGTACTCAATACCAGCATTAGCAAAAATAGTGGTAGAAATTAATAAAAAGAGCAGTATAAATTAGTAAAAATAGTAGTACTAATTAGTAGTAGCATTAGTAAAAAGAGTAGTAAAAATTACTAAAAAGTAGTAATTAGAAGTAGCATTGGTAAAAATAGTAGTACAAATTAGTAAAAAATAATAATAGTAATTAGTACTAGCATTAACAAAAATAGTAGTAGAAAATAGTAAAATAGTGGAGTATTCAATACCAGCATTAGCAAAAATAGTAGTAGAAATTAATAAAAGTAGTGGTAGAAATTAGTAAAAATAACAGTATTGATTAATAGTTGCATTAATAAAATGAGTAGTAAAAATCTGTGAAAAGTAGTAATTAGTAGTGGCATTGGTAAAAATAGTAGAACAAATTGGTAAAAATATAATAGTAATTAGTAGTAACATTAGTAAAAATAGTAGTAGAAATTAATAAAAATAGCAGAAATGAGTAAAAATAGTAATATTAATTAGTAGTAACATTAGTAAAAAGAGTAGTAAAAATTTGTAAAAAGTAGTAGTAGTACTAGTATTGAGTAATAGTAGTGCCGTACTATTGAAAGGTCTTAAAACGGTCCCGAAATATATCATGCGTCTTGTCGTGATTTCGTGACGCGATGTGAAAAATCTTTGACGCAAAGAAATTTTACTTCAAAAATAATTATCGGTATTACGTAAAATTTCAAATGCCGTAACTTTAACCAGTGCAATATTTCTATGCAGTCAGTTTTTATATGTGTATTAAACATATCAGGTCCCAAATACAGGTTGGCATAAATAAATCAAGAATATGGGCATCTACTTAAGTAAATTTCCCGCCAAATACCACAAAAAGATTATTCACACCATCAATCCGCAAATGTACTTACTAAGTGCTCAAGTTTTGGTTTTTCTTCTCTATCGGCGTATGTGAAGTATTTACATAAAGTTTGTTGTTGCACAAGCGGCAGCGTTAGTTATTCAATCAGTTGAATCTTTACTATCAATAAACACTCTCATAAACAAATATTTCACACTAAACGTCATGCATTTACATCTCCTACATATATATACATATATATGTAATATTGTTCGCAAGTTCGCCAAACCTCAATTGCTTTGGTTGTACTTAAGAAGAAATCCACTTGAACGCTTACAAATTGCCAGCGATATTGTATTTAAATCGCGAATACAACTACCACTCCTACACAATACAAATGTAGAATTATGGCGAGTGTGTGTGTATGTGTGTGTTTGTATTTATCACCAAACCAACTCACGACCGTCACTCAAAACACATAATAAATGTTCATTTACACATTGCAACTTACATGCTCACACTCTCACATCTGCATGTCAACACTTTGTAGTGATTTCCGTTTCCGTTGACGCGTCGTTTGTATTTCCGTTTCGTTAGTCAAATGCCGTCACGCTCTCCGTCCCCGCTACGCCAACTGATGTGTGAAGAAGATGTGCATGAAATTGTGGGATTTTTGCTGGATATTAGGATAATTGCATTTTAACGTGGTGCGAGCGCCAACATGAAGACATTTCCCAAGTACTTACTTACATAGATTTGTTATATTGATGTCTACTTTGCACAATGGGAGTTGGCATATGTGGAAAACTTTAAATGGTTTACCCCGTTTGCAAAAATTTCCACGCAGATTTTTCCACAAAGCACCTTTTAACCCTTGCACAATAGCGTGCACCCCTCGCATTCATATGTGATATTTGTGTTGTAACGGTTGCGTGGTACGTGTGCGGGGAAATCGGGGTTAATTTTCCTTTTATTGCTTCTTGGCGTTGGCATTCGCCCTTTTTGTTCTTTTTTGGTTTTTTTTTTTTGGTTAGGCTTGATGCGATATGTTTTTTTTTCGTCAAAGGAAGTAATAATATTTGAATTACCGCAAACGCACGCCATACGGCTTTATTTCTTTTTCTTTGCACAGTTTTCGTGGGCGAATTTTTATTAGTAAACTGTTGTTTACACGCGCGTGTGTGTGTGTGCGTGTGTGTGTGTGTGTTCGAATGCGCTCACCTTACATGAATACTTAAGTCGCTTTCACGCTCTCATCGTTTTGGTGCGAAGCTTTAAATTACTTTGCTTTTGTTTTATGCTTTACGCCTAAGCCTATTCGCTGCTTATTTATTTACACTTGGCCTGGTTTTCTGACATCTTTATAACGACATTTATCTCCTTATTATGCCAGAGCATTAAGTACATTTAAAAATCCTTCTCGCTTGAAAGAAACTGCGCTCCTTCTGATAAGAACCAAGTGTATTGAGGTTATTAAGGTTGAGAATTAGGTAAGTGAATTATAAGAAAGAAAATAATGAAAGTAAGAAAAAAATTTAAAGTTAATATGTCTACATATAATTAACAACTTTAGAATTCTTTTCAAGAATAGCTGCTTTTTTGTCCTTTAGAAATCTTTACTGTTGGAGCTCATCTTTCGGCTTCGCTTCTCTCTTAGTCTTTACAAGACTTATCATCACTGATAAAAGGGAATCTGAATTTTTCTATGAAAGGCAACTAGCAGAAATATCTAGGTTTAAGTAATCATTAGTTTAGGATATATAATACATATCATACAAATACCAAACAACAGAATAACATCCCATCCCTTCCATCATTTACGTGGCCTTGGGACGTGTATCCCATTCAGAAAGATTTTCTTTAATACGGAGGCGAGAATTGCTTTGAGTGTAAGATGGTAATAACTTTTATAAAAACTTTATGATTGCATTAAAATTGTCGGCGCTGATATAACAGCAACAACACCAACAATACGTTTTATTTTTTATTATTGAAAAAACTAAAATCACACAATATCGAACAAATGTGATCGGTAAAATATAAAAAAAAAAAATTAGCGATCAAACTTAAATCGAAAATATAAATCTGAAAATATTGATTAAATATGATCGAAAAAATAAAGATCACAAAAAATTATTTAAAAAAACTTGTCTAAAAATGAAATCAAAATAGAAAAATATCGATTATTTTTTATTAAAAAAATCGAAATCAAATATCGATCAAATATAATCGATAATTTAATTAAAAACTCAAAAATAATGATCAAACTTGATCTATAAAATAAAAATCTACCAAAGATGATTTTAAAAAAAATTCGTCTAAAAATTAAATAAAAATACAAAAATAACGATTATTCGTGATCTAAAAAGTCTAAATCAATAAATTTCTATCAAATATAATCGGAAAAAATAACGCTTAAACTTGATCAGAAAAAATAAAAATCCATGAATAACGATTGTGTTTGATGAAAAAAATAAAAATCCCAAAAATGATTTTGCAGTAATTGAAAACAAAAGCCCTTTTAAACAGAAATAAGGTTAGATTTGTATAGCATATGGCAAGAGAATTAAATCGGTATAGTATTTTGAACGAATTCTTCCGAATGACTTTTTTTCTGTCCGAAAGAATCAAAACAACGATTATCTTCTGGTCATCTGGAAAATTAAAAATATACATATAAAAAAACGAAAAAAATTTCTGGAAAAATTTAAGGATTATTTTTTGTATATAAACAAAAACAACTTTACGATGCATGTACGAAGGTCAAACACCAACCAGATTTGCTTCCATCTCATCACGATGGTTTTGAAATTGTGTGTCTAAATCTACTACATGCACAGATTTCCTATTCAGAGGCCTGTAGTATAATTCAAGAAAAGTTTTAGGACTTTTTGGTCCTTACTTTAAGGAGTTATACTGAAAGTTTATTAGAAATTCATTAGAGAGATAAAATTTTCTAGGTAAAAAAATTTTAAGCTCGAGCAATTGAAAATGTAAGTGAAAGGAAATTACTTTTTGGTGACATTTATCTGTACATATAATACACAACTTATATTTTGAAGGACAGAGTAATTGAATTACAGAAAGTAAATTGTGGTTTAGGTCATTGCGTCTGCTATGCTAGCCAAGTTATCGAGCAAATCAAAGGCAAGGCATTAAGACACATTTTATTGTTATTCAAAATTCTTTCTATTGCTTATTCGAAATTATTTGAAATGTATTAATTTTAAATTGTTCTTCAAATGACAAATAAAAATTTAAAAAATTTTAATTTATTAAAAAATTTAATTCATCATTTGAAATTACTTGAACAATAAATGCATATATACGTATTTTAATTTTTCCATCATTCAATTATTAAGTTTTCTGATAACGTCCGTCCCTGATATGGCAAAGCATTATTCTCAAGGAAAGCTGGCACGAATTTTGTAAATTATGATATGTTACATACATATTTCTCGTCAAACCTTTGAAATAATTATCAATAAATAAATAAATTATCAACTTGTTTTACAAGACGAACATCAGAAAATGTAGGAGAAGTTCGGCCAAACATCAGGCTATGATGATGTAAGCGCCAAATTATTATTTTTTATTTTTATAATGAAAGCTTTAACCGGCTAAAACTAAACTTATGGCTGCCATTTTTTTGCAAATGTATTAAATGCGCGTCGAAACTCGGATTTCGGATTGAAAATATTTTGCAATTCTTTTTTAGATTGCCATTTGTTGAAATTTCACATATAATGGAAATTATTACATCTTTATATTCAAAAAATAGTTCCATTGTTGTCGTCTATGTAGTTTCTCTCGGCTGGTTTCATGAAACACTGAAATTTATTTGTTTGGCGCTAGAGAAAAAGAAAGAGTTGAAGAGTAGATACGATGGCGCACAGCCTAATCCTGACAATGCTGGAACCGATCTTCATTTTGACGCAAAATTTGAGTCATAATCTATTTTTACTAACTTTACTACTATTTTTACTAATACTACTACTAATTACTACTACTATTTTTCATAATTTTGTTACTACTTATTACTATCACATTTTTACTACATTTACACTACTATTTCTACTACTATTTTATATTATGCTACTACTAGTTACTACTACTCTTGTTACTAATTCCTACTACTATTTTCCATAATGCTACTACTTACTACTACTACTATTTTGACTATGTTCCACTACTATTTTTAATAATTTCTACTACTATTTTTGCTTGCCCCAGTACTAATTACTACTACTTTAGTTTACTAATTTTACTACTATTTTTACCAATACTACATCTAATTACTATAACTATTTTTGCTATTTTCATCGACTTTTTTTTACTAATGCTACTACTCATTACCACTATATTTTGACTATGTTCTACCACTATTTTTACGAATTTCTGCTACTATTTTTACTAATGCTACTACTAATTACCGCTACTCTTTATACTAATTTCTACTTCTATTATGACTAATGGTACTACTTATTACTACTACTATTTTGACTATGTTCCACTACTATTTTTACTCATTTCTACTACTATTTTTACTTGTCCTAGTATTAATTACTGCTATAATTTTTCGCTAATTTTACTTCTAGTTTTACTTATGCTACTGGTAATTACTACTGCCACTTCAGCCCCACTACATTAGGGATGTAAATAATTCCGAAAGGGATTAAACCATATTGGATACTGATAGACAAAAAAAAGTTATCAGTGACCCTTGGGTGTCCATTAATATATATATATTAGTTGAATCTCACTTAAGACATTATATCCCCGTTCTTTCTACTCTACGAAACTCATCTTCCCAAAGTCTTCTAGGTCATGGGCTTGATTACTCATTATATCTTACTTTACTTGGTGTTAAAAATATCGCTGCCTTCAAGTCAAAATCGCGAATCTTTGGTGAAGTTATGAATTTACAACAGCTGAAGCGTGTCCGAATAGTAGGCAATGTGCTCATGAATATATTAAGAATATACAAATCTCTCAAAACCAAACAAAAAAAAAACAATAAAAAAACCAGGAATAACAGTAGAAAATAGCAGTCAGTCCTTGTGCATTATCACAATATTTGCTACGAGTGTTAAGCGTAAAGTGGAAAAATTAAAAGGGTCACTTAACCAAGGACTTAAATGCTATTCGTGCACACAAAGCAAAGCAATAGAGAGTGGAAGAGACAGAGGAACAGAGAGGTAGAGGAAGAGAGTGTAAAAAAGCAGGCAGAAAATAAACCATATTTCACATAACAAAACAGCAAAAATTACACAAATACAACAGTGTAAAATAACAACAAAAGCGATGATAATGAAAATATGAACGCGTGATAGGGGGTATGTGCGCCTGAATGTAGGCAAGCCTGACGTGTAGTTATAATTCAAGGAATAATAACAAGCGCTTGACTGTTTACAGACATAATCGCTGAAAAATTAAGTTTTTAAAATTGCTTTTTAAATTAGCTGCTTACAGGGATATGCTATGCGTGGAATATGCGAGCCATTCAGTTTGAGGCAGCCATTCAGACACAGAGATACACAGACCAACGCGACCGCTCAAGCAGGGCACGTGCAAGCGAAAATGCCATACAACTCCTAAGTATGCATGTATGTATGTGTGTTGGTATGAGTAGCAATGTTGTTGTGGTTAGCCAGTTGGTTTTTTGGTGTGGCCCGTTGTTGTTGAGCACGAAAAATCGCCACCAAAATGACATAGAAATCTTGGGGGAAAATACTTATTTTCCTACATTTATTCACCTTACTTCTCCAGGCAATTGCGTAGAAATTACACAACCACCATCCGCCACCATACCAGCAAAGCGAATTTTCTAAAAAAAAAAAACAAAAACAAACGAAATACTGAGTAGTAGGATTAAGTGGTGAGCTTAGAATATTTAAGTGGGCGCGAGGCTCAGAAACAAAACGTAAAAAAAACAAACGCAGGGCAAAATAAGTTTAGCACAAAAAGATGCTACGTTTTGAAGCCAATATAACAAACCGATTGTAATTGAGCTGCTGAAATATGAAATGATAGCAAAAATAAAGGAATTAAGTCGAAACGGAAACGTGACCCTTCAAGGAGGCGGCTGACAATCTCGCACCCGACATAGAAATCCAGCTGAATTAAAGCAGAAGTAAAAAAGAAAATACAACGCTTAAGAAAGGAGTTAAAAATAAACGGGGGAAAAATAAAAAAAAAGGGAAAACAGCGGACCGCAGCAGCTACTTGAGTTGCAAACAATGCGATTTCCACCCAAAACTAGAAAAGAAATGCAGCGTTGCCGCGGTGATACGCGTAGAATTTCGGCCATACGCACTAAAAATATGTTCATTCATTGTTGTAGCGAAAAAGTGGGATCTTCTTTTTTTATTTATTTAAATAAACAAAGGAATTAAAAAGTACTTAAATGAAGGGAGTGAGTACGCAAGCAATGGGGAGATGTAAATAAAGCGCCAACGAAAAAAAAAAGAAATTACTGATTTTAAGCCTTAGTAAAATCCTTTTAATGGCAAGCAAAGAAATGTTTAGATTCTTTTTTTACAGTAATATTTGCTCTGCGTTATTCTCATCCCATTTGTGTGATTTTGAAGTTGCCTATTCTGCAATGGGACACGCAAGCATTCCCCCAAGTACTTGCTCTTTCAGGGCGAGCTCATAATGGTGAGCGTTGAATTTATGGGTTTTTCTTTGTATTTTTTCCCTACTAATGATTCCCAATGCTCACTCAGTGCGCGCAGGATAATGATTAATTGTGTTCGGTAATGAGTTGTGGCTGTTGGAAAAAATGCGGCTAAAAATCAAGCAGCTCTTGTCAAGCATATAATCCCGGTATTGTCTGCGAATTTACTTTTGACATGTGCAAATATGTAAGTATGTCGAAAGTGTTTGTGGAATTGAAGATGATTCAGCAACTGGCCGGCCATTAGCTTTATAATGAGGCACTGAAAGGTTGAAAGTTGAAATTCGTTCCGGCAAGTAATGAGTTCTGATGTTTGGGAAAACTTTTGGAAAACTTTGAAAAATGGTATTGCTATGGACAGGAGTTGGATTAAAAAGTTAGACGCTGTAAACGTTTAATTTAGCTAATGTTCAAGGTGACTAAAATCCTTGGGTATACTGAAAAGGTTCCTGTGCTAATAACAGGCTTATTATAGGTATAAAGTCATCATTTCCAACTTTTAACTTTATGAATCCTTTCCCCAAAACCTTGTAAATCCTCCAGTTCTTCAACAATAACTAAACTTGTACTTGTATCACTTTTTTAAGAGGCCAGTATCTAATTAGTATTATTTGGTATTTCTTAAATAAATTCGAAATTTTCTACAAAATCAAGGTAAGATGTCTTTATAATGAAATTTGCTTGCTAACTAGCTTAAAAAGTTTTCTGAAAATCACGAAATAAACCAAGAACATGAAGAATCTGCTGCCATCACTGCATATTTAATTAAATAAAGCATTACAAAGATTTCAAAACTGTTATCATTTTGTATGCCCACTTTCAGGCTGAAGGTAATAGAATTCACAGTTTGTGCGACACATTTTGAGGAGCAGGACGCTTGGCTTTTACATATTAGATATGCCCATCAAATGCTCCCTTCATTCAGTTGTCCATTCACATATTTGTAGTACATATAATATATAACATGGTATTGTTATTCAAAAAGTTTAAATTCATATAGATGTTAAAGCCAATTCTCTGCCAATGAAAGGTATAAACATAATAAAAAATCTTATTCTTTTTCGAGCTCTTTTTAGTTCTTACTTCTGACCCCGAAAAGCAAGAAATAAGTTAGTTAAAACAAACTGAGGAAAAGTCAACCATGTTGGAACAAAATCATGAAATCAAAATCTAGACGACATGGATAACCGTGGATATCATTTTCGGGGTCAGCAGACCAAAATCCATTTAGAAAAAGATATTTCATCAAATAACTACAAAAAAAAACTTCCTTAAAAATTAATTAAAACAAAGAACGTGTTAAAAAATTATGCAAAGTACTTTGATGTTAATAAAAGGTACGTGGGGCCATCGCACATATGTACATACATACATATATTCAAAAATTACGATATAGCATTTTATTGTTTTTTTTTATAAAATAACAGTCTTCCACAATTTATTCAATTTAAAAATTGCCAACGTTTTCTCAAATTTTTATTAATATTATATATTAAAACCATGATAAAATTTTTAAGGGTATAACCGTTCGCTGAATTCGTCCATCATTGAGGTTTTTTGACTTTTGCTAGCATTTTAAGCTTTTTCGAGCATTGCTGAGATATTTCTTTAAAAAAAAAAAACAAATGGAATGACAGGATTAATTGATGACAGTAAGAGTATAAAGAAATTAATTCTTATATTTTGCCATATCACTTAGGTATACGAGTATACGTTAATAACAAAATTAGATAGATTATTTCGTTGCAGGTCATAGACTTTATAATTAAAATGACATCGTTTTCTCTCACTGTGTGTGAACTCATTTAGATAAAATTAACATCAATATGTAATTGTAATGTAATGTATTATATGAAATAATTTTTATTGAAAAAAATTAACCCAATGCGTTTTCTAGGTCAGCAGATTTTCGTAAAAACCGCATTTATAGCCCATAACCAACTTGAATGTCGGATGGATGGAACATAATTTGATTATCAATCAATGCATAGTTGGCATAGTTTTCATCAAAGATTATTTGCATTAAATCCCAAATATAAGAAGGGAACAAGTCACTTCTGATCGGATATAATGCTGATCTGAATTTTTAAGAATACAACTTCTATATCACAATGAGAGGGGAAGTTCAAAACTAAACAAAAGAAAGGGAATTTTTAAAATATACAATTTTCTTCACGGCCTAAAAGATTTTATTAATTTTGGAAAGATATATGTCCAAAAATATGCACCGTTTTTCGTTTGTTCGCGCTCTTGTACTAATCTGCTTTGATCTCTGTCCGACTTAGTTCGGCACTCCTCTATACTTTCGTTGCATTCGTCGAACAGACCTAAAAGTGTACAAAATTTATTTTATTTATTTATTTGCATAATTAGTGTATCAACTAAATTGATAGCTGATTAGGAGTGTGGCAGCAATAGCAACAAAGGGCTTCAGCTGCTTAGATAATGGAGGAACTTTGTATGAATGGAACGGGGCTAAATTCGATAATAGAGTTTTGAGTATTTTAAGAATTTTAAGATTTGATTAATCTCAGTCGGAGTAGAGTTGGAGAGGAGGGATATGGGATCATTGTGAAGGAAAATACGGTGGCGAAGGGAATTGAATGTCGAGCAATCGCGGAGATAGTGTAGGAGGAGGTTGTTTGTATTAGAGAGTAGGCAGTTACATCAGGGGTTGATTGTGATTCCCATTAGATGACCGTGCGATATTTTAGAGTGAACTAATCGTAGTCTAAGTAATTTAACGGTATCTAGTCTTGTTAGCGTTTCTGTGGTAGCTATTAGAAAATCGTTGATGGAAGAGAGGTTGGGGTTAATTTGTCTATACCAGTGTACAAAATATTTATTTTCAAGCATGTTGAATTACTTTATTGTATTCTAGGCCTACATCAACTAATTATCAAAAGTTTCTTATTACCGTAATTGTTTGTGTTCATTTTTTAAATTTTTATTCCGTAGAAAAAATAAAAAGTTCCATTTCGTTACTTAATTTTTTCTCATGAACAGATGATTATATCCACGATGCAGACAAAAGTAGGTGACGACAAAAGTACTACCGTTACTTCGTACTTGCCGCGTTTTGAAAGATTGATGTCACAACTAGCTCTTAAAAAGTTGATTTTTCAAAATTTTGGAGTGATTTTTACAAAAATCTAAACACAGAATAATAAATGTGAGGTGCCGAGCTTTGCATTTTAGCAGTTACAGTGCAAATAAAACCCCGACGTGCAGTTATCACCTTAATTTTCTTCTCGCTTTTCCTGTGACAGGGACCACGGTGACTTGTACGCTACCGGCGTTGTCGTAATCTGGTTTTCTATCATTCTTGGATTCTATCTATTCAGATATTGAGTTTGCAGACTTATAGTTGGTTGTATTGATAGCATTTAAAGCTAACATTCGGTTATCGTAGCTTGCAAAGTAAAGCGAGCAAAATTGGTTTGCATTGGACCAGCAACTTCACGATATCCTGCACATAGCTCTTATTCTCTTCTAGGAATAATGACAAAAAATATTTTTCCCATATTTTGTTTAATTCCAATATTCGCTACCGGAACGCTGGCCCTTCCCAACCTCCTCTCACTCTACTCAAACACCACTTGGCATTTCCAATTTAAACGCTTAATTTATCATAAGCCTTAATGATCGTACGTGCACTGCATGTAGCCTACCAAAATTCCATTTCACAGAACTACATTGTACCTTTAACCTCTGGCCTGCGAAAAGAAAAAAAAACCGGACACCTAACCTGCAAGCGTAATACGCTTTTATCGCGGGTTTCACCTTCATCAGTCGCCAAAACGCTGCCACAAGCTTTTGTTGTCCGTTTTACTAAATTGCCATGATTTTATATTTTTCATGTCGAGCTGTCTGTTTTTTTTTGGAGTAGTGTAAGCTAAACGTTAATTACATTGTTAAATTGACAGCGAAATTGGGTAGCCAGCGAAAGGAAAAATGTGGCGCTTGTCCTATGTGTGTATGGAATATTAAACCACGTAACCTCATTGTTTAGCAGACGTAATTGGCTGAGGCTGAGAAATAGCTGTTGAAAATAGTATAATGGTTAAATATGCTAATATTTGCTTCCTATTCTTTATCTATAAAGCTCTGGGTGTTTGTTGCTGTGAATTTTTTGAATGTTATACGCATTAACATCTGAGTTTTATTTGAGAACATTTCTTACAAAGACCTAGTCACTTGCTTTCCGGACAATATTAATCCATTAACAACTACCACAAGAGAAGTGAGAGTGCACCGCCCCGAGAGCAACCTTTCCCAAACTCTGCCACTGTGCAAAGAACATCTTTCTCTCCCACAGTTAGCTAACTTCTTGATAACAAGGAGTAGGCCAACCTTATAACTGTTTCTTCCACTCCATGTCTTCTAGCCGCAGAGCACATAGAATCAAAGGAAGCTGAATCACAGTATTTTCTGCCAAATTTTGGAACAGATGTGTTTTTCGACCGTGCGCTTCAGGCTCTTCTGCATGATGGTGGCCTGAGCCTTTTTGTTACTGCCTAATCATCTTTCCCCGGTTTGGTAATGAAGATTACCCTAACTTTTCTCCAATACATGAGAATATGACTGAAAGCCAAACCACGCGAATCGTTTTTGCAGTTGGCTAAAATTAGTCGCTTCTGGGAATATAATGAAACTACTAATAATAGTTGTTGTATAAAGGGATACAACCATTTTTTATCTACGTAAATAACACATTACAAATATATCGAAACTGTTATCTTTTTGTTATGCATACTTTCAGGCTGAATGCAATGATGTACAATTTAAAATTATACTCATATTTATTAATTACATCATTAATTTGAAATTTGTAATCAAACTAAAAACTTTGTCATATTTTGAGCATGAAATGATAACAACTTAGATACTTAGCAAAAACTTGTAAGTTGAACTTTTTTAATTTTCTAATATGATTACTTGATTACTTATAAGTTGAAATATATTCATATATGTATGTATGTATATAAGCACACATGTATAAACAAATATAATAGAAAAATACACCTACATATATATGTGCATACACACACACGACTATTACTTACAGATTTACGGGCAATTAAATTCATTGCTGTGTTGAAGGAAAATATCAAAACTTCTCATGATTGCCGGAGAAACTTTTTCATATTTTCATGAATCTTAGAAATTAATTTGATTGAAGTTTCGGACCAAAAACGTTAAGTGTCCAAATTAATTTGCACAAGTACCAACATTTAATGTTACCATCATTAATATTGGTATATACATACTTTCTTTTTTTGAGGTATTAAAAAGTATTTTTCTTGAGCAGATACTACCTAAAATAAAGTTTACTAAGAAAACAATTTAGTTGTGCTTTTTCACGAAGGTACATGGGTAGCTTAATGTCGTTCTAAAACTCATACTTCTGAGTATTAAGAAAAAGATATTAAAAATGAATACATAGATATATTACTAAAATTTTGTTTTTCTGACCATTGCAACGTTATTCGAATTCCGCTAACTGCGCACAGGTTCTGCCTGTTCCAAATCTGAGTAAATGTTGACATTTTCTCAGCGTATTTTGTATATGCATGGCCAAGTTAATGCCCTGATCTTCAATCACTCACTGCAAGTTAATAAGAATTAAGTTTTTTTTTTTACTTGCAGAGTTTTGTAATTATTCGTCAGCTATATGGAGCTGCTGCTAGAATAGATTTTTTCTACGAAAACTGCAAGATCGCCCACTTTATAAAAAGACAATATAACGTCTATTTAAAGTCCAAACATTGAGAGAACCAAACAAGCATTCCATTAGGTGAAAATACACTCAGACGGCATATGTAAAAACGCTACAACGACGCCATTTGGGCTTTTCGAATTCAACCATATTACGTTTGGTTTCAGAAATGCCGCTCAAACATTTGTTCATTTAGTTATTGTTTGTATCGCATCGGAATTGATTGAGGAGCATAAGCAACATCTTCGTGTAGTATTTATACGTTTAAGAGACTATAACTTAATAATTAATATTGGCAAAATGACAATTTGGGGTTACTAACATAGAATTTTTGGGCCATTCTATGACAGCGGATGGCATCCGCTCACTATCCAGTCGCGCTGAAACTTTCCATGGTTTCTAAATCATACTTAATTTTTATCGGATATTCCTTCCGAACGCCTCACAGTTACAAGGAGCACTCATTGCGATGGTACCGGGTAACAATAGAACCGAATAAAAAACCCCTTGTTGGACTGAAACTGCTAAGCGTAATTGTGAGGTTTCAAAAGCTCAACTAGCAGGCTGCGTTATGTTAGCTCATCCCTTACCAGAGGCAGAACTTTCCATGTGGGTAGATGCTTCCGATTTCTCAACTGGAATAGTTTTAAATCAAATCGTTAACGGAAAAGTTCAACCTCTCGGATTGAAACGTGGTATAGCACGCCCGGCTGTGAATTGACCACGTTATATTTTGATATGCGCCATTTTCGCTACATGCTAGAAGGTCATATCCCAGGCGAATTCATATAAGGTAATAGCATAACGCACACACACGCATTTGTCAATTTTAGGATGTCACGATAAAATAGAATAGAAGAATGGACGGCGTTTATTTTCGGTTTTAGGATGTCATGACTAAAGGAAAAATACAAATATAGTGGTAGAAGAAGACATCAACTATTTTAATAACTTCACCTTATATGAATTCGCCTTGGTCATATCGGCCAAGTTTACATGGATCATAAAAGCGTAGCCACATAAATAGCTTTGGCTTTGCGAAAAACGCCAATGGCATGCTACAATAAACGCTTTGACAACATTCATTTATATCTTGTGAAAGGGTAAAAAACTATTTTGCTGAGCATATATTTCTCTTAAATTATAAGTTTACCATGTTTTTTTTGTTGTGACAAATAGAAAAGGACCGCCTGTTTCTAAGCAAATATGAGTAGTAAGTAATAGAGGGAGAGCCAGATTTGGCTAACATTCTGCTTCGCTTCGTATAGTTGCATGATACCGTTATGAAAGGTGACGTACGTAGACAACTTCGCACTGTAATTTCACCATGCTGACTGCATTAGAAAAACCGTGTGATCTCTTTTATAACACTGGTCGACGGCCAAAATTTACCAGAGACACCATTATGAAATTCGTATGTAAAACCACCCCCTGATTTCGAAAATCGAGTTCATTTTTGATTCTATGGTACCGTTTTTGAGATATTTGCAATTTACCGTTATTCGAAAAAACCAAAAAGATGGCTCCATTTAACTACGTACATATATCTCACGAACGGGTCAAGTCAAGATAAAGGAAGGTATTTTTGTTGGACCACAAATAAAAAAGTTGATCAACAATAATTTCAAAGGACTACTCTCATCAGTTGAGGCAGCAGCGTGGGAATCCTTTGAAAAGGTCGTTGCTTCTTTTCTCGGTAGACACAAAAGCCCTAACTACGAGCAGATAGTGAACGACTTAATCAATAATTATGCGAAAATGGGTAAATATTAAAGGCTTCTTAAAATTAATTTCCCAAAATTTTATAACTTATTTACCTAACTAATATTTTCTTTCCAGGCGTAAATATGTCTTTAAAAATTCACTTTCTCCACTCACATTTGAGCTTTTTTCCGGCAAATCTTGGCGACGAAAGTGACGAACATGGCGAAAGGTTTCATCAGCAAATGAAATTAATTGAGAATCGATATCAAGGATTCTGGGACGTCGCAATGATGACTGATTACTGCTGGTTTCTCATAAGAGAAACCGATCCTAAACTGAATAAGCGTGAAAGTAGAACACATAATTATTTCGACTACATAGTAAAATCAAATTAAGATAAAGATTGTTAGAATATAGTATAAACATAAATAAATTTAAAAAAAAGTTAAAAATATGGGTAATTTCATTCATAAATTGAACTTTTAATTCTATAGAAACAGAGCATAGCTAGATATTTCACTCTTCTTTATACCATACAAAAAACAAAAACCTAAAATGATAAGCTAATATCTCGAAAACTATCTGGTTGAGCAAAAAACAATGTATCACGCATTTATAGCAAATTTGATCGTCTTTCCGATTCTGTAAATTTTTTTGCTTGACCCGTTCGTGAGATATACGTAATTAAAGGGAGCCATCTTTTTGATTTTTTCGAATAACAGTAAATTGCAAATATCTCAAAAACCGTACCATAGAATCAAAAATGAACTCAATTTTCGAAATCAGGGGGTGATTTTACATACGAATTTCATAACGGCATTTCTGGTAAAGAGAAAAAGTTGACATTCGTGGTCCAGTGTAATATTTTTTCTGTATAGTATTAAAAATTTAACGAAATACGAAGTAGGCAACACAGCTCATTATTCAAAGTTGTATTTGCTTTTATTTGCTGAAATTTTTTTTTTTTTTTGATTAAATGAAATCGTATATTACAGTTTCTTATTTATAATATTAGATGTAAGTATGTAAATGGTGGCCAGGATATTTACTTCGTATATTTTTATATATTTTCCTACTCTAATCTAGCGACACGTTCAAATAATTATTTATTAATTTAACAAAAACTTAGTAACAAGCTCAATTGCAGGTTTTATTTAATTCGTTTGTGTTGTGTTCCAATCCAAGGTTAGAGGTTAGTATCGCCCGATTGTGAGCGTGTTATGCTTTGAATAAATCGATATTTAAGAAACTTTCCGAATACTGTGAAGTTCCAATATAAAAATAACACATCTTATGTTGTGCAAATAATTTGTAAAATCAAAAGGTGCTTTAAATCTAGTGATTTTTTAACCAACATATGCTTCTTTCGGTGTGCCCCGGGTTCGAAACTCGGCCGGAGCAAAGTACAAAAAAAAATTATAGAAAAATCTGTGTTCTAATAGCGGTCGCACGTCGGCAGTGAATGGCAAACCTCCGAGTGCATTTCTGTAATGAAAAAGCTTCCCTTGATTTCCTTGGTAACAAAAGTTTTTTAATAGTGTTTGATACTGCCCAGGTTAGTAAGACCTTTCGTCTGCAAAGCACGCGAAGTTTAAGCTATAAATATAAACTGCGTTCGTTATATCGCTTAATAAAAATCGTTCGCGTTCGTAAGATGGCAACACCAATGACATAATTTCGATGGATCGTTAAACCGAAATTTCGTTATACTGAACGCCCACTGCATTTATCATGAGAAAGAAATTTCACATATGTTTAATGATATTTACTACTTTAGTAGATATAAAATCGAATAAAAACGAATAAACACAATTATTTTGTTTCAAAACAGAAAAAAAACGATAGTTTAATTTTCTTCATACATTTTATTTAATGTTTTATAATCTCCATAACTTTTAATAAAACCAACCTTAGCGTATCTAAATACATTAACTTTATATTTCTCATTGCATAGTAAGACTGTTCTTCTTTAATATTAATCCCATTTGGAGTTCTATATCTGGTAATGTTTGGGGTCAATAAGACAACTTAGGACAATATGTCTGGTTAAGTTTCCATTCTTAATAAACTAGAAAGCTAATTATTTTATAGTATTATTACTTATATACAATTGTGTTAGTATTATATTAAAAATGAGAATATTTTGTTTAGAAATTTTTCCCCGCAACGGCCTTAATTTCTCCCCATTTTCCCCCATTTCCAAAATACAACGTTAAGCTAAGACAGTAGCAACACGAGATGTCACTACGTACACCACCGTTTTTATTATTGCATCACGGGTTTAAATTATAAGTATTCATCTTAACTGTCAAAGCAAAACTGTCGCGTAAACCGAACCAAGCTTTCTATCTAACATAGCCTTAAGCCGTGCTAGTATTCGCATTTCGATAGCAGATGCACAAGGCTTCGGCTCGTAAAGATAAAGATAATGTAACTGCTGATTTAATGTCGAAGATTATATCGATCACGGCTACCTCTATTAATTATGATATCCTCGAATGACGAGGAGTTACAGGCGTATTTTAATGGTAATATTCGAGACTTACTAAAATTTAAACCAGTTATATTACCTTTCAGCTTGGAAACGGTAATTTGTGACAGCTGCGCACAGGTCTCAAATTTTGGATTTATATTAATTTTAGGTATTTTTAAACAACCCTAATACTCAGGTTTGTGAATTTGTAACATTGCCACTATTCGCATCGTTATGGGTTGCTTCTTTGAACGTTAAAATCGCATAGCACTTAAGAGGTTTTCTACCCCCGATCCACGTTATCTTGTTGCAAATTTACCAGCTTTGTTAAAAGATTGTTATTGAGTTTCCGACTGTATTTTTGCTTGCCTCTTTTGCATACCCTACACAGATGGGAAACGCTAATAGCTAACTTGATAGCAAAAAAAAAACATTCGGGCGATATTAATTGCCACCTATATTAAGTTTCTTTTGATTTTTCTTACCACTTCATTCTTGCAGTTATTTAAATGAATATTCCTAAAGGGCAAAAGAAAAAAGTTGGAACGAGAATGGGAAAGCTAAAATGAAATAAAGTAAAGTGCAATGAAGGGAAGAAACTAAAAATTATATAAAAGCTTCTAGCGATTTTCTACTCTTTCATTTGAGTCAATTTGAATGGCGCGTACAGCTCACTTTCAAACGGATTCAACGAAGACATTGTAATGGATCCTTTTTTGTTTTTGTTTTCATTTTCGTTTTTCCGCTTTCTTTCGTGTCAGCCAATAGCCGATGGCATTGGGCGACTGGGATTGGTAATTGACAGTAGAGTAGTAGTTTTAATGCAGTTATTACAAAGTATCGAACACCAAAAGTTCAGTTATTCCTACACTCTGCCAACGACTAACTTAAGTTACAAAATATGTATATGTAGATGCAAATATGATTGTGTAAGTATGTATATATATATATGTGTGTGTGTGTATGTAATATCTACTTGAACGCATATACTAAATGCCTTTTGGACATTTCACTGCCATCGTTTTGGTCAGCACTATAAGAGTTCTCAGGTATGTAGTTGATAAAAATCCGTATATGTGTGTATGTATGTGTGTATGTATGTATTTTTATTATTGGCAAAAGAAGTAAAATATCGCTAAAGTCATTAAGAAAAAAAACTGATGGTTCTGGAACTGTACAAGAAAATTGCCATTGAGCTTTTTTCAACTAACTGGAAAATAAAAGTTCAGACTAAAAATTTAGATTTAATGAAAACTCTTAACTTGGATCGCAGTAATTGCTAACAATTTTGCTAACAAAATAATAAACCAAAGTGCTCGGTAAAATGCGCAGTAAGGAAAGCAGCACCAATTAAGACTTTATTTCATTTTATATGAAAATTTTCAGACTAATATATTTGCGAAATATGATCGAGTATACAAATTACTTAAATACACATTCGGAAAAACGTATTTCCTTTTCCTTACTTTAGAGTTACTTTTTTTTATTTAGTAATCAGAAAAATTAAGTCAATATGAGAAATTTAATTCACGAAGTAAATTTACTTAATATTAGTAATAATTTCTTTAAACAGTTTTGAATTTTGCCTTTGCCCCCTCATTTGACATACGAATAGAAAAAAAAAACATACTAACATTTTTATTAATACATATGCTTATCATTTCAAACCAATAAAAATTAAAAATAAATCCTCAAAAATATAAGTAAAATAAAAATTCAAATGTTTAATTTCTTTTTGCAAAAAAATCTTTATTTCTTTAAACTAAGAAAATTTTCATTTTCTCAACACAAGTGTAACAAAAATATCAATTTCTTCAATATTGGTAAGAAGATCCTCCTGGTAAGCTAATTTTTCCTAAAAATAAAGAAAACAGTACTGCAAGTTAAGGAAATGCGTTTTCCGCAAATTAGGTCACTCATTTAAGGTAAACAGGTCTTTGGAATCATTTCAAGGAAATGTTTTCTTAGAATAAGTTTTTTTTTCCTCGCGCCAAGGTTTTATTCTTGCACCTGCTAAGCCATGGGTCCTTTTTTGGCTTAGACGATTTTTTTAAGTCTTTGCATAATCGTTATTTTCTGATATTAACATACGATATTTTGTTATTCTTTTATTCAATCAAGTTTCATTGAATTTTTTGTTCAACTTGTTATTTTTTAGTTTTTCGATCAAAAATTACCGCTATTCTTGGATTGAAATTTTTACGATAACATATCATCGATATTTTTTTATTTATATTTTTTCAATCATAAAAAATGGATCGCTGCTGCTAGTGTTGTGGCTATTATTGTTATCGCCGACAAATTTTTTTCTGTTTATTACGATCGATAAAATTTAAAACTAATTATAACGATCAAATATTCATGTTTATTTTTGGTCGAAAAAGTTAAAATCCCAAAATATCGACAAAATTTGATCGAAAAAATCCCAAAGTCTTCATCAGTTTCAACCAGTATTTTAATACTTCATTTATCACATAGGTTAATTCAATTTAGTTTTGTTCAAACAGGTGGCAACGCTCTCTAAATATGTTTCTTAAATAAAGCTTCGTTAGAACTTTCTCCTTTGAAACCAGTACTTATATTAAAATTGCAATTACCGCACCAATTAAGTTGAATCAACGAAATTCCTACTACTTTACGCATAATTTACCTCTTAAGCAGGTGGCAACTCTCTGCAAAGGTATTTTTGAAATATAACTTTCTATCTTCGTTTGGGACCTGTATTTCAATAGATCATTTCTTAATTACAATTTTAATTAATTTTGTAAACAGGTGGCAACCCCGTCTAAAAACATTTTTGAAATATTTTTTTTTTAATATTTTGTTTGACACTCATATTGCAAAATTCCATTTAATTTTTAAATTAACTTAATTTATCTCTAAACAGGTGGCAACCTTCTTCAAGTTTGAAGAAATCACCATATCATAATATTTTGTTTTACTCATTATATTGATTGAATTTAACTTTTTAAACAGAGGAAAGCTCCCTTTTGATTCAATAACAATTTGTGATTTGATTTATTTATTTAATTTACTACAATTTTGACAACTCTTTTTAAATTGTATGTTAATCAAGGTAGCTTATAAGTGTCAAATGTTGTACAAATCTGTTTAGCCATTTTCACGTGAAAAGGTAAGAAATATACCCACACTCAATCACACAAAAACTTTTATATTTATAATATTAGTAAGATTAGAATGCATGCTATATGAATTGAGATGAGTTATATCGAAAATTGGCATCAGTAAATTGGCAGTAGCAACATAACTTTTTCCCCAATGCGGATATATAAGTAGCTCCCCTTTCATTATACAAAAAAACAAAAAAATAGGTTTCAATCTGAAAGCAACTTAATGTAATTTTCCATTCGGTATTTTAAATTAATCCTTGTGTATCTTCATTTTAATATTTTTGTTTCCATCTATAACTTTTCTGCCGCCGTACCAGCACTAACCCGCTTTTAATGGAAAAGCCAACAAACAGAAATAATTCCATTATTTCTTTCGAAGCGTGAAACGCGGAATTCATACTTCGTCTAACGACTTAAGACCAGCAATGAAATGACCGACACGACGCATAACCAAGAAATTGGCCACCAACAAACTCACTCCAACTAAAAAGGGTTGAAAGAAATACCCCAACGTGCTAAAGAGGCGACCCCCCACCACCTCATAGAATTTCAGCATTCGATAAGTTCAAAAACGAAATAAAAAGGAAAAGCGAAGAGAATGTCACAGCATTGAAGTGATGCCCAAGGACCATTTAAAAATATAGGTAGAGTATGTGAGGAGTGTGGAAAGCAATGAGGAGAAAATAAAGCGTAAAATTGAAAAACGTATAAATTTTCGTGAACGATTACGGTACTATTATGTGCAGCCAATGGGAGAAACGCAAGTTGCGACAACACAGCAAATGGAGCAAAAAGGATTGAAAGTATATGGAGTTGTTGAACGGCTATGAAATGAGCTGCGGCGAATCAGTTGGCCAGCGAATATTTTTGATAGCTTAAAGTTGGGCGAAATGTTTTTACAAGCCTACAGGAACATGTCCTTACACGCGTACAGCTAATTAAACGCTCTGACTTATGCTGTTCTCGGAAAGGATCACAAAAAAAATCCACCCCCACCCCCCACCTTACCACTTACGGTTGTTGCTTGTATTGCCTTTTCTGCTGTAAGAAATTCATTCTCAATCATCGAAGCGGAATTTCAAGAAATCCTTTTTCTTTTAACTTCATTCATTTGATACTATAAGGCCAACTGAGTGGCCTCATCCTCCCTCAATCCCATTCCCATTTCACATTTTTTCTTTTTATACTGCTTAACGCGGATTAAAATGTGTTCCGCGTTTTACACGATGAACGCTTTGTTTACGCGACGCTGTGTCACATTTAATGAGTGGTTTAAAAATGGCCAATGATTTTTTGTTCTTATTACTCCATAAATTGCTTTATGCATTTAAGATATTCTGAGGTTTCTTCCAAATCGTTGCGGAGAAAAAAGAAATACGCGATTAATCGTGCATGTGAAAAAAATTGGTTTGAGGTTTAAGTTTGCTTTACCATTTATTTTATTTTTTGCCATGCATCTACTTATATCTATGTATATATGTATATATCTCCTCCCACTTTGTTCCCAGTCCTCTATCCCTTGAAGCAGCTTAAGTATACTTTAGGGGCGCATTTCTTTTTTGCTTCTTAATTTTTCGTTTATTTAATTATGATATTTTTACGCTTGACATTTTTTTTTTGTTCGTCTCATTTCATTTTCACTGTACGATGATACTTTTTTGTTTCTTAATCTGTCTATTTAATTTTGATTATTTATGGAAATTTCGCTTTGATCTTTCAGTGTTTTCTTTGGCCATCTGAATTTCTACTTTGTCTACTTTTTATTTGCTTAACGAACTTTTCTGTGTGCATTGAGAAAAAATTAAACACAAATATATTGTGCATGTACAAATAGATGTACATACATATGTAAATAGGTAAGTTGCTGTGCATCTCCTTCCACTTAATATAATAAAAATTTTTTTTTTATTTATTTGATAAAAAAGTACTATTTTTATTTGTCCACTAACAGTCGTAGGAAAGTTTTTAATTCTGTTAATGAACAAATATTGCTGAAGTATTTCATTTTGACTGTCAGAATATTGTTTTAATTAGTTCGCTGTTCTGAGTATGCAGGCACTATACTCAATTCCGACTCTTACTTTTACGTTCGTGCACACTGGGCAACGCGAGGAACCCGTACACGAGGTGGGTCCTTACGTCAAAAAAGCGACCTTTGATTGGACCACCCGGACGTATCCGGATTAAGAGTGCACTGAATTCAGTAGGGTCTGTTTCATTGTACAGTGGGTCGGCAATATACGTAGAGACATAAAAAAATTACAAATAAATATTGGAAAAAATAAAAGTATCAAAAAAATTTCATAAACTCATTCATTAAAGTGTTTTGATTTCAAATTAGCAGTGGTTGTTATTTTCAGTTAATATAACACTTAAATTATTTTTATTTAAATAAACTAACCAAATTATTTGTACCAAATTTGCTACACCTCTCAATAAAATATCGAACACGTTAATTTTTTTTAATTACGTGATATTAAAACATTTCCTATTGATTTCTATAATTTTTGAAATTGCGCTTAGAGAATTAAAATCTAAAGTGTGTTAAATAAAATCGTTTTGGAGATATAACTTTTTGCTCAAATTTGGGAGGCCATTTTCCAACAAAAAGTAATTAAGTTTTAAATTAAATTATACGCAATACAAAATACGAAAGTATGGGCTAAACTGTTCCAATTCGCTGAGGGAAAGTCCATAGCACATAAATGGGGCAACCCTGCTTGAAAAGATTAATTTCTTAATTTAATTTATATGAAATCGTTAAATACGGATGTCACATGTTTCGTTTTGCTTGAGAGGAGGGTTAAAGCTTAAAAGTCGAATTTAATTAAATTTTACATAATTTATATGCTATAGTAAAATATAGTTGTCAAAATATTTGCTTGTATAAAATATATGGGTTTATTTTGAAGAGGGCTGCCAAAATGGGCGTAGCACTGCCCCCTTTAAAAGAAAATTTTATATCTCCGAAACTACTTGACCATATATCATATACATATCTTCGTCAAAATCTGGGAATGTAGTGAAAAGTATATTTTCGTCTTAAATGGCGAACTTTTAACCAAGAAATAGTATATAGCCTCATATATAGGATCTTTATAGCGAATTTATTACTTCTTCATCGAATAGTGGCGGAGTTATAAGGAATTAGGTTTTATTTTTATTGTATAGGGCGTGGCACTGCCCATTTTTCTAAAATGATGCACAGTTTGATCTATAAGACATACTTTATTTACCTCAGTAACTTTATTATAATAAACAATAGACTTATTGAAGAAAAAATGTATTATTTCCCAAAATGGTAATGCTCACTGTTATTGTCTCTGTACAATGCAATGTTAGTCCACTGTAAACTATACAAACACATACTACATACATACAGGCATATTTACTTGTACATCGGCTCTACTGGAGGTCGTCTGCAATAAATCTGTTATTATGTATGTATGTACATTCGTAGGATGCCGAAAGAAACTATAGATCGTGTGATATGTTAGTGAAAGTGTAATTGTCGCGACCGGTAAATAAAAATTAATTACAAATATGTGTGATGTGATATTAAAGAAATTTATCTTGAATAAATTGTATAAAGCGCTGAAATTCAAAGTTTGCAAGTATTATTTTCATCGTTTCAATGGAATGTTAATAAACTGTGGAGAAAAAAGTGTAGAACAAGTGATATGTAAATCTTTTGTGTGGTGAGATGTTGAATAATGTAAATCATAATAGTGTTGTGTGTATTACATACCATCTACATATGTATGTATGTATGTATGTAGGTATGCTTAAAGAAATTTGTTATTGTAATTGAAAAGGAATTGTATGCAAAACAGTTAGTAATTTTTGTAACATGTAAGTAGGAAATATAGAGGCGCGATGTGTGCATTTGTCCGCTTGATTGCAAATTCATATCTACCTATGTACATATGTACATACATATGTATGTACCATGTATTTCGCGTTCGTGGCGAACGTCGGAGTGCAAAATAAATAAAAAATGGGTATGTTTGTTTGTAGGGTGTCTTTTCAGACCAACAAGGTGAGTTATGTTACTTTTATAGAATTGTATTAAACTACTATTAAAGTATTTGTGCAAAAAATCAGGGACTAAACATAGCAGTTTTTTTTTTCGATGCAATAAAAGTTCTGGGCAAAATATTGTGGTAGAAAAAAATTATCAATGTTCGATTTACACCAGGACCTTATGGAAAATAATACTGGACCCATTTTATTTCTTAAACTTTTTCGGAAAAGGTTCAATAATAACTTAAAAATTCACCCTTTTTTGACCAGTAATAACAGTTAAACTTCACCAAATATTAGAAAAAAAAAAACAAAATGAAAGTCGTTTCCTAATAATAAACAAACCGCATATACATACATACAAATTAACGAATTTGGTATCAAATGAAAGGGGACTTAAATAGCTTTTAATATATGTATATATATTTTTTTTATAATCTAACAATTTTTTGTATGCCCTAAATAAATATTCTTGTCAAATAATACACAATACGCAAACCTACAATATTGCAATAATATGGATGTGTTTAAAATCAAAGTCTCCTCTTATCAGAGAAGCTGCATTCATAAAAAAATTTTGTTAAAACAATTTATAATATGATTAGAATATTTCTATTCCAAAAATTTTTAGCAGTTTTTTAATATATAAGTCACACATTAGCAATAGCTTACTTTACTTATACCCAATATTTAATTGATTATTCAAAAATTGATTTTCGACTATTCGGCCTCATCGGGAAATCGTGTAAGTATGTATATTCTCCCAAAAATTATAAAGTAAAATTTACAATCAGCAGAAACTGTTGAATTGGTTATTATTCCGTAACTAGAAAAAAGTTAAGATTATTTTTATAAATATTCATATATTATTTTTTTGACATAATTTTATTAAAACGACAATACTAAAGTACAAAGTATATAAAGTAAAAAATACAACAACAGTCAGGAGTGGTAGAAACTATAGCTTTTTCGGAGATCACCACATCTAATCAGATTTCTTTAATGACTCCACCGGCATTTGAATACGGATCCTTAAAAATCGAATTTCTCAATTTGCAGAAGAACTCAATGCAATCCGTTCGCTGAAATGATAATATAATAAATAGGAGTATACACAAACAACAAGATAACACATGAGCACAATCAACTGAAAGGATGATTTGGCTGCTGTCTAGGATGTTATTGCTGTGGTCTGTTGTTGTTGTTGTTTGGCACTAAAATTCTTTTCTTCAAAGAAAAAATTATAGCATGAGCACAAGTTACAAAATATAAGTTCACCAAGTAGATATGTAGAGCTTCTTCTCAACCCATTGGTTTATTTTGCCTTTCTTTTTTCTTCTTAAGTGGCATTTGACTCTCTTTATTTGTTATATATTCGCATTTGCTTGTTGATAGACGATAAAGTCAATACAACAGACTTACTGATGGATGATAAATCATAGCATAAAAATATAATCGAATTTATATTGATACAAGCGGCTTATTTAGTTGTGCTGCTGGGGACCAGCACCCTCGAATGTTGATGGTCAATGGAAACGAAATTTTCGTAATACTAAGTTACAATTGAAATCCGTCTTGATAGCGCTTGGTCATAGTAATAATGTGCGTATGTAACATACACACACACACACACACACACACACATATACTCGTACCATGAGCCCAAATAAAAAACTGACTCTAAGTCGGCATAAATAAAATATGGAGATAAGAAAATGTCAAGAGTAAATTGTGAAAAACGCATTTGAAATCAATTGGCCAAGCGGTCAAGTAGGATATTTGCTATGCTTACGTAGGACATAATAATATACACGTGTGGAATGGGCAAACGCTTACTTAGCATACGAAAATAGTTAAGTGCGCCCAGTCAGGCACATCCTTCCAGAGGTCCTGGTCCAGTATGCGAGTTGAAGTATCCTTTGTATGATTGTTTGTATACGTGTGTGGCTTTATCACTGCAGTTGTTATATAGTCAATTGACGTTGGCCTGAGATAATAACTCACATACATACATATTGCATATAAACACACATTTAGCATTTATTTGCTGTTATACATTTTTTAATAACTTACATGAATACAATGTGTATGTACATATGTATGTATGTTGTTGCCTGCGTGTCGTATAAGTCGCTTTTAATGGTGCATATTTATTTTCAGTATAAACCATAAAAGACATGAGTAAAGTGCTCTTACGAGTGTGTAGTACTTAAAAAATGGATAGGTAAGCTTCTTTGGAAATAAATCCTTATATGTAGTAAGATCAACAAATCAACGGTAATTTGAAAATTGCCTTAAAAACGTGCGATTCACTGAAAAATAATTGTAGATACTTACACCCACCCGTCCAAGGTGTAGAATAAATCAATTAGAAATTACCCAGAACTGTTCACCAATCCACTCAAGAGGTTCGCTTGGAAGAAGTACTGTTGAGGGAAAATACCACCTAAATTGCCCTATGAATCAGAACAAAATTTAGCGGATTTCTTTATGATTTTCTTCCAATAAGACACCCTGATAATCTGTAAAGCTAAGATGACAACTTTTCAATGCAATCAAGAAAGTGACTCGTAGTATTAAGATGAAATCATTTTCAATAAAATGTAGTAGATAATCTATAAAATTAAGAGTTTCAATATTATTTAGAAGAGAATCTTGGATTTCATTTAGAATTCAGTCCTAATTTTAATATGCCGAAGACCTTATTAATTACTGGCACCTAAATTGTCATACGTAGATTATTTTCTGAAAATAAATATCACACTCTATAAACTGTTTATTAATTAATTATACCAGCCTTACTTTTAATTATGATAAGTTTAAGTATTTATATATTATTATTACAGGTTGTACATAGTTTCATATAATACAAAAGCAATTAAAATAGGCATAATATAGCAATTGGTGTGGCCAAATTATTCGTAGTATGATACGGGCCATTTCTTGAAATTGAACCCTTTATTGCACAAGAATTACAATTTGAGAAAAAGAGAGCGGCACTATCGAGTAAATATATTTATTTTTAAAACATTATTCATAGAAGACTTCTGGATAAATAAGCAAATAAGTAAATCAAACATTTTCATTTTGAAAATACAAAAAGCCAAAGATATATATTAATAATATTAAAAAATCAATATAAAGAAGATTATTCACAAAGTACATATGTATGTTAAGACGTTAAAAGCAAAATTTGAATTAAAAAAGGCTCTTTTAAAATTTTTAAGTTTTCCTTTTTAATAAAGTCGATAAGATTCTAGTAAAAATGAGAGGATCTATTTATGATTTTTAACATAAAAACGAGGAGATTTCTTCTTAGAACTGAATATTTGGAGAAAATTCCATAAAAATGAATAAACAAGAGGATATAACTTCTCCTCATTTTCAGCCGTTTTCCTTTTGAATCAGTTTGAAAAAAAAAAATGCAAACCAATACTTAAAAGATTTTCTTGCGACAATATCTTCGATTTGGTCCCCTCTCGCACTCCTTAGTCATCATGCTTGTTTACACGTCGATCTCTTTAATTATGGGTGAGCTTTTTAGCTCTGTGGAAAATTTGCTATTTTTAGTTTCTCGCCCTTCGGAAGTTTGCTAAAAATGCTACAGAAAGCTTCAGAAATGGTAATTCCAATCCTGGGAGCAATTTTCAGAGGGTACTTAATATTGAACCACGTGCCGCTAAGTTGGAAAAATATTAAGGTTGATAATTTTTATTCCTAAAGCGAGGAAACGTGGGCATTGCAGTGCCAAAGACTTCAAGCCAATAACCCTAATTGTCTTCTCTATCAGAGACAAAACTTCTAACTTGTCATACTTCTAACATGCCTAGATGAAATGGAGGTCAACGGAGACCGCCTTACATGAGGTGATACGCACGACTATAAGTTCGCTCTACTACAATCAATTTACTATGACCTGCTTTCAAAACATTGCGGAGGCCTTCAATAATATCAGTGTTGTTTCTATAAATGAGGCACTTATGACAGCAGGTATTGATTATTCTGCCCGGCCATGGATCGTATATTTTGTAAGGAGTAGGCTAATTCACGCCAAATTAGGATCACAGAGCAAGGCGGTATAGTTATGCAGTGAATGTCACCACGCAGGGTGGTGTGCTAACACCGCTATTATGGCTCTTGGTCTTCAATTAAATACTGGTAAAGCTAGATTTTCAGAGAATCAATACAGTGGCTTATGCCGATGATGTAGCGATACTGGTATCGGATCAGTTTCCCCCGGTTATAAGCGCAATTATGCACGGGCGCTCCAGTTGGTGGATTCTGGGGCCATAAATTGTTCCCTTGGAGTGAACCCCTAGATGGTTTTCACAAAGAAAACCAAATTTCCGGATTTCGCTAACCAAAGTTTCGAAGGTCGGAACTGGGTCTATGAAACCCATGAAGTGCCCAGCCGTTAATAAGTTTACGCTGTTAGGAAACTATGTGGAATTCAAAGAACATGCAAGTGTTTGTCAGACCGAACGTGTGCAATAAAGGTTGTAAAATTTTACATAAAGCAAAATGCACCCGCGAAGTGGCTGGCAAATATCTTCCCAGGGAGTCAAGCGGCTATTCAGGCACTGTCTTCTACCTCGGTCCGATACCAACTAGTGGATTCGAGATTACTTTAATAATTCCTAACTTCACGGTTCTCTACATCCTTTTTAGTTTTTTTTTTGGTTTAGCGTTATCAAAAATTGTAGTAGAAATTAGTAAAAATAGGAGTAGTAATTAGTAGTAGCTTTGATGAAAAGAGTAGTAAAAATTAGTAAAAAAAAAACAGTAGTAGAAATTAGTAAAAGATAGTAGTAATTAGTTGCAGCATTAACAAAAACAGTAGTAGAAAATAACAAAAATAGTAGGAGTAATAAGTAGTAGCATAAGTAAAACTTATAGCAGTAGTTGAAGTGGGGCTCAGGTCCCGAACAACTGAAAGTTCTGAAAATTGTCCTGAAATGTCTAGTCCAAAATGGTCCAGAACTTGCCCCAAAATGGTCCTGAATTAGTGCCGAAATGGGCCCATGCTATATATGTATGTAGGTACTGATGAACGTACATAGTACAGACATACATATATACTAATACATAGATGCAGCTACATACATACGTACATACACATTGATATGGCGTCATGTCGAGACTTCGTGATGCGACTTGCGTGACACGATGTAACAAATAACTTGCGCTAAAGAAGTTTTACTTCAAAGATTATAAAGCTTTGTGCAGGGCAACGCCTGTCGGATCACCTAGTGCTATATATAAATGCAATTATCGAATAATTTCTTTCTTTTTTTTTTGACAAAAAATATCAGCATGACTGAGTAGAAGCCCTGTGCTCCATGTGCAGATATATTGTAATTTTAAAAAGCACTTTTAAAAGCTTTTTGTCTTAGCAAATAATAACTTTATTCACCCTGAAAGAGAAATCAAAATCAAATACTTAAAATTATATAAAAAATTTCACTGTGCAATTCTCACATAAAATAGGTCCCTGAACTCGAAAATTTACATAATTTTCTGTCATGTTGTTTTTGAGATACCGCCAGTAAAAACTAAAACTCAAAACTTGCCAATTTATACAATTTGTATGAGCTGAACTATATCCATTACAAAATACTAGAGATTTATTAAATTAAAAGTCATTAAATTTTCTAAACTAAGGTAGGCAAATTACTTTAAAAGCCCGCCACTCTCTTTAAGGCCCAAGTACTACCGCAATTAATTGATCTTAGGCGTACCAAAACTAAAGACACCAACCCCCGAAGCAACTTTCGAAGTGGTACACAAGACATACTCAATTTCAATTTCTTATTATTTTATTACATCTTGAATCAACCTTTTAACTTACTTTCAGAGCTCACGTACACACCCATTTATAATTATGTTTAAATCCTTTCAACACGCCAAACGTTTATGTATAACTTTTCTTTTCTGTTACTTTCAGTTGCTTTGTGAAAATTTTATGAAAATTTGATTAATCTTATCAAGATGGAGATGATGATGGTGCTGATGATTTTGCTGACAAGCAGCAGAAGGATGTCATCATTTGAGCCAACAGCTGAAGAGGCTAATGCCACTGCTTGTGCTGCTATGGCCGAGGTGTGCACTTCCGCAGTGTAAGTAGTACCATTAATATTTTGCCACTTAGCAGAGCCACGATGAGGCAGCTCGCTAGCTATACCAATGTATTACTAGTGAATATGGATGTATGTATGCATGTATGTGGAAAGATTTTCTATATGTATGAATGAGGATATATGCAAAATGCGTGAAAGGGTTGACTGCGTCACGCCAGTCATATTACAACAGCCAAGGCTAGTAGTCGAGCCGCCAGAATGGGGTGCTCCCGCAAAGCCCACAGACTGGGCTACAAAAACACTCACACACACACACATGCGTGTACAGACACACTAAGTAATATCTAAGTATGCACCATTTCTTGTTTTGTATCTTGTGACGCAGCTTCAAGGTAAGATTTTCTTATATGTAGATTTCATTGTCACTAAACGAACTTGAAGATTGCTCTTAAAACTGAATTAATATCATATTTACAGTTTCTTTTGTTTTCTCACTCATAAATATCTGCTTAAAAGAACTTTTAGTAGTTGTTGTTGTTGCTGCTGGCAACATTGAATTAATAGGTGGGCGTGTCTCATAAAGGGTTTCCTCTCCACTTCGAAGCTGCGGGTGATCCAGTGCGTAGAAAAAGTTCCGCTGTTGCTTTTAAAGACAAAGCATTGAATTGCTACGAGTTGGCATTTTACTTAGTGTGCCGCCGAAGTCTTTGAATGGAACTGAGTATGTATTGACGCCTTGTGTCTTGTGTCAGTTAGTGACATCAGTAGGTGACATTTAATTTGTGTTGTGTTAACTCAATAAAGTAATTTTTCTCAATTCAATTCAATTAATATGCGGCATAGTAACGCAAGCCTCTTTGAAGGTTATATCGTAGTGTTCACTAAAATTTCATTATTTATAGTATTTATTTACTTACAAGAAAATATCCAACAAAATAATCAAAATTATAGCGTCTAAATTCTCGAAAATTTACCTATAGACTATAAATATAACTAGTTAAAACAAAATTTTAAAATCTAAAAATACTCATTGAACTGATAAGTGTGAGAAATAGACAGAAGTTATGCACTCCAATATATCTCACTTGGCATAAAATTTATGAGGATCGCTTTTCAAATGCAAATTATTTTTTATGGTTTTCAGTTCAACAGGAAATTTGTTCTAAAGATGTATAGTAAATACGAAAAATTGGCAATCAAAAGTACAGTGACACAGTTTCTATTAGCTCGATATTTATTTACTAGTGAGACTGAGTTGACCCGTATACTTGAATTAGCTAAAATAGGGCAGATAGTTTTGTTAAAGCTAACAAATAAGGAACATAACACTAGTATTTTTTTTTTATTAACTAGCTGACCCGGCGCGCTTCGTGACTCACTTCAAATTAAATGAATATATTATATTTGGCTATAGTGCCATCTATCGATTTAATTTTCCAGTGATATTGTTGTACTTATGTGGCAAGTACATGCGCTGAATTTAAATCATAACTACGGTTTTTAGAGTTATCTCGGCTCCAGTGCCAATTAAAAAAAAATAAAATTTATGTTACCATACGTGTTTTGCATTTGAACCAAATTTAATTGTAAATACGGTTTAGAAATAGTTCGATTCTGCCGATACAGACGATGTCGTTGCTTATAATTATTTTTTCGGTTTTTGTCACATAGAACAGGTGGCAACCCTTTAAAAAATATGGATATACACCTCGCCCTTGCCGTGGCGAATATTTTGACCAAATATACCTATAAACTTTCTGCCAGCGAAGGAAATAGTTTGACAACCATATTTTACCATTTTATATAATTTATTTATAATTAACCTTCTCCCCATCGATACGGACTATTTGAAATCCCTTAATATTTCATATATGTAACTTCTGTATACTTTATTTAAATTTGCCTTTTAACATATGGCAACCCTCTATAAAATAAAGGAATGTTCATTGTCTCGCCTAGACGAACCGTTTGACACTCATATTTTATAGTTGTATATACTTGTATGTAAATTAATTCAATTTTACTTTCGAAAAAGATGGCAACCTTTTTAAAAAATTCAAAAAATTTTTCTCCCAGCAAATTAACGATTTGACAAAAACATTTTATTATTTCATACAACTTATGTATAATTTAAATAAACTCAACTTTTCAAACAGAAAAGTTAGGCATGAACCTTCTTGCCGGGCCAAATCGTTTGGCGCACATATTTTTACACATATGTATTATTTTATTATAAATAAATTTGACTTTTCAAATAGGTGGCAATCCTCTCACAGCCAAAGAACACCAAACCCCCTCTTCCCGGGGTAGAAACTAATAACTTTACAAAGTTTCAGTTTTTAACACTTGGCAACCCTATATAAACAAATTTTTGAAATTAAGCTTTCTTTAGCCTTTTAGTTTGATACCCATATTATAAAATTTCATTTAACCTATCGATTTTACCTAACTTACATTTAGATAGGTGGGAACCTTCTTTCACCATATTTTGAAAATGAAGCTTTCGCTGGATACCCATATGGCAATATTTGATTTTCTTGATTAATTCAATAAATTTAATGAATTTAAGCTTTTACTCACTTTAAAAACTGCTTATATAGAAAACCATATGACGAACTACATATATACGTACATATGCCATTTAACGCCATGTGTTGAACTGTAATTGAATTGAACCGAAAAAATGCATTTTACGCCACTTGTTGAGAATTTTACAACTTTTTCCGAAATCTTCGCTTAGCAATTACGAACAACGCCGCAGAAGGAAGTATGCATTTTGGTCCAGTCGTACTCAAATTTTAAGTATCCGATCCACTTCATATATACTTAAATATATGTACATATGTATATATAAAATACGACACCTTAGGCCTTTAAAAGTAAACAAGATTTAACCACGACGTTCACGACGATTAATTTATCAAAACAAATACGTACATACATTTTCAAAACAAAAATCATATATTTCGTTTTATAACTGAAGTCCCATATCAGATTAACAAGTTTCGACTCCTCTATTTTTTTAATACCAAATTCTAATGACTTTTTAATAAAAACAGATTATTCTACAACAAAATCTGTGGAAGTCAAAATTTCAAGCTATGTGCGAAATACTTTTAGAAAAAATCCTGGTATGCACTAGCCCATTCCAGTATTATAAAATTAGTAAACTTGCATTTTGTACATTTTAAGTATCCATAAATTTATCGATGATTTTTATACCCGAACACACTAGCGCCCGGAGTAATGTAACTATATTTTGTATGTAGACTTTGTATGCAGTTTGCCGTGGATTTAAGGTAAATTGGATAATCACTACATCCACCAAACGAAGTGAATGCAATATTTCCGTGACCATAAAAATAATTTTTTAAAATTTGATAGCCAGAATCGGGTGGGATACTTATTTCCCGATACTACCAAGTTAAGTAAACACACACTTTACATTTTAACTCAGTTGGCGTAATTTCGAAAATTGTAAAAATTAAAACTCAAACAAAACTTGGTACACGTTTTGTATTTGGACTTGGTAACCACACCTTCATGAATTATGCAAATCGGGCACGAACCACGGCAATTTAGAAAAAACCAAAAAAAAATTGAAATAGATATTTCTGTAACTATTAAGGTAATTTACAAAAATTTTGCATATAGGATTGGGCTGAGGAAGGATTACATCAGTAGTATTGTATTTTAAGAAAACCCTAAGCGTTCAAATGAAAAATAAAAGATATCCTCGCAATCAATACCCTCAAATCGTGTGGAAAAGGGTAATATTTTTATTTATTTATCATGTTTTTTTTTTTGAAATTTATATGTGTCGAACTCCAAAATCAGTTGGGATAGGACATTATTGTAGTAGCTATTAGTGGTATTTACTGATATTTGCTAATCAGAAAATTTTTATAGTTCTTCAATCAGGGAAGATATATGAATTTTTCGGAATCGTGCCAAATGCCAGAAAACAATGTACCAAATCCAACAAAAAATTACTATATTTTTTAATTTTCAGTAAAAATGACTTTATGTAAATATCTTTGCAAATTGGCTTATAAATAAATACTTCTGGAATATTTTCCCGGATGAATTTCGAAGTTCGATTCCGCCGATGTCTCAAATAATTAATATACTCATGAAATATTTACATGTTTATAAATTTTGATTTTAAAATTTCTAGGTAGAACTCTTTAATTCGGAAATTATAATTAGCAATAGAGAGATAAAAAGGTCTTGAACTACAAATACTTAAACTTAACTTGCAAATAAAAAACTCGAGAATTTGCTTAACTTATTTATCGAAGGTACTACGAGGAATAAGCCTAATAAAATCGTTTAAAAAAATTAGGTTTTTAAATTTAAAGACTTGGCTATTTAAAAGTTTGCTATTTTTATATCAGTTCGATTTCAAATATTTTGAGAAACCACTATTCGTGGCACCTACCTTCTGCAACTTCGGAGTTTAAAAAAAATGCCAGAAGTGAAAAGAAAAAGTTTTCCGCAAATTTTACATTCACGATGTAAGGAGTGGGAAAACTGAGAAAATTCACTCAAAGTTTTTGCTCAGAACGAAACAGACTTGCTCAACATTTGTGAATTAATTTTTTGTCATTTTGGATTTATCGCAATGGCCACAAATACGATGTGAGAAGGTTGAAATATTGTTAAACTAAATTGTATGTTTGTCTAAAGTTGATGAAATAAAATCATGTCAGAGATATTCCGAATTTCGAAACATTTGAAATCGGACAGATTTCGAAAATCTTTTTTACTCGATCTTCAGAACATGGTCGTATAACTAAAAGCAAAATTAAATTAAAGCAGCGCTACATTCTATGGAAATTGTAGCAAAAAGATCGATTTGGTGTCAAAGTATTTTTTGACTTACTAAAAAAAATCACAATTGTAGCAACTTTATCATCACTGTATTCAATACATGCCCACAATATTCCCTAAACTTTACTGATCAAGATGATATAAAAATTGGAATTGATCAATCATTGCATAGTTTCAGGCGCTATATGACCAGTTCAGACAGTAAGCAAGCACATAACACATATGCTTTGCTACAAAACAAACAAAAAAACAACAGCAAACAAAAACTAAAAGTACATTCCTAAGCTGTTAATTAGTGCTTTCAAAGTTTACCTCGATCCTTTCTTCATTTGCTCTTCCCTTGCTTGCATTAATACCTACATATGTACATTCATTTAGTATGTAGTAATGGTTTTGGTGTGAGTTTTCTTCAGTTCTTTCCTTTTTCTTAAGTAACCAACATTTCCTATTTGAGATGTCATAAACATATGTACTTACATATATGTATATGTACATACATACACTTTAGTTTCAAAACCCTCATCACACATTTACATAAATAAGCACATACACATTTACATAGCAGAACCTTACAATTATTCTTCTCGAGCTTATGTTGAGAATTTTGTCAATGCACAAAAGAGTAAAAACCACAAAATAAATCCTTTCAATTTTCTAGTTTCCATTGTTCTATAGATGATATTCAAGAAAACTTGTAGATACATAAGTAGTACATTTGATTAGAATACAATTAGTTGTTTTACTGTGTTTTATTTGCATTTTTGCATTTAGGTATTCATTAGTGGTGTGCTAAAAAGAATATTATTTGTAGAATTTTTTATTTGTTAACAGCTCCTTGAAAATTTTTGTATATCTATTTATTGAAGTAATAACATTGACCATATAAAGTAGAAAATTGTCTCTCTTCAATAGTAGTTGCTCCTTTAAATGTAACTGAAATGTGGTTTATATTCACCTCGGACATATCTTCAAATTATGAAGCCAAGTTGTACAAATTATGCGCATTATCGACAATAACAGGCTCTTAAAGGAGTTGGGAATTCGAAATAATAATTTATTTCTCAAGTAAATATCGATAAATTATGCTTCACTTGATAAGAATTGTGAATTAAATTACTTACTTAATTGGCGCTATAACCGCTTAAGCGGTTTGGGCCGAATTTCTCCTACAATTTGTGCTGTGTATCTTGATGTTGTGATACAAATTGAGTGACCTACAGTTTTACGCCGAATCCGAACGGTGAATGGCTTTGTGAGAAGTTTTTTCATGGCAGAAATTCACTCGGAGGTTTGCCGTTGCCTGTCGAGGGGCGACCGCTGTTAGAAAAAAAGGTTTAAAATTACGATTTCAATTAAGAGGCTATGTAATTTTTACTAACTATGAGGATTTAAAATATTTCTCATAATAAAATAAGATATCAAAATAGCCACTCTGTGTTGCAGTTGTATAGCAGTTTTTGAATTGATAGACAAAATAAAATCATAAGACATAAATCCGATGTCTGAAAATAAGTAAAGAAAATGCTTAAGATATAACAAAAAAGTGAACGAATGTGCAAATAAAGATGCACAGTAAATTTTGAGAAATATTATTTTGTTTTATTAATTTTAATAAATTTGATTTGTTACAAGAAACAGTTAAATCTTATTTTACATTATCAAAAATAAATACTCGGATTTTTGCAGTGATATTGCTGATTTACGAAGAAAAACTTCGATCCATATCAGTTGATATTATAGAGGAAAACGAGAAAGAAGCAAAGTTGACCGGGGGACAGATTTTTGCCAAATATATTTTCCTCAATGCAAAATTTTTTATAATTTTATTTATATTGTGAAGGTTATTGCATCCCGTTTAATCTCTGCAAGAATGATTCTCCATTTTTGCAGTTCCTTTGCTTACATTATCAAAAATTGCGATGCTTCCTTAAAATGGCAGACCTAGTACTTCTAAGTGTACAGTTGCAGTTATAATGGAGTAACAGTTGTTTTTCATAGAACAAGATGTAATTAAATGTGACACGAATAAAATAATTAGATTAGATTTGTCGGATATACACAATTTCAATGCGATAAAATTCCTGGATTTCTCATTACCTACTTACAACAAAAAATATAAAGTTTATTTGATTTTCCTATAAAGATATTGGCAATAAATTGAGAATCGAGCTCTGTTAAATTTTTTGACAAAAGATGGGAAATCATTACACATTTGGATAATGCAAATGAGCATTCCTTCGCTTCGTATTCCATCGCAAAATAATAGGCCATATATTTGAGAAAAGATTCAATTGAAGTTGGACCGCGCCCAAGACAACTATCCGATATCATCACTGTTAAAACCATCAAATTTATGGAGTGGGCAGTACTGGAAAACAAAAATTTCAAAAAGTAATAGTAAGGACTGGAGTTTCTGAAACAACAAAGCTTGGGATTCGATCAGAGGATTTAGGTAGCAACAAGTTCAGTAGACCCCAAAAATTAATTTCCGCTTTTCTAAAACAAGAACGAGTGAAGAGTGGCCCTGATTGGCCACCAAAATTTGGTTCGGTTTCAGTTTGAGATTGGCACAAAAAAACGGAGCTTTGGCCGAACATTATGTGATGAACCGAAATTAGTGTGATTTAAACTAATTTAATTTTTTTTAGTAACAATATACAAATCCCAAAAATTGATTGATTATTCATTATTTTAGATCTTGAAAATGTTTGGTACGACTTCGGGCAAAATTATTTCGGTTCGGCCCATAAAATCAATGTTGGGTAGTTCTCTATTTATGGCCAAAATTTTACTGGAGGTGAAGCCCTGATTACAATCATTATTACCTCTCATGATCCTCTGCGGAAAACGCAATTGAAAAAGGGGCCCCGTCCCATCTCAACAGGGCAAAACAAAAACAAAAGTAACTCAGTCTCAGAAAAGGACTAGGAATTCTGCAAGAATTTTGCTAGTGGAATTTAAAGATCTCAACAAAAAAGTAACAGAAGATTACTGTACTTCTTTGCATCATCAATTGAATCATCGAAGCGAGTAACGTCGTAATCGGCAATGTTCCCAAAAAAAATTTTTTTTAACAATACCGTTAAAATACTCTAATATATAAATCAACAAATTTTTTAATTTTCATAAGTTTTCGTCCACTGGCCTACTTCTACGCCGAAAAATTTAAAAATCAAGTGAAATAACTTTATGTGTGTTATTTAAAACGTGTCTTTCTATTTCTGAAAATTTTGAATTTTGTCGGTTAAAATACGTCGAAGAAAACTGTCGCGAGTAGTGTTGTTGCTTCATGTCAACGCGTCCACGTTCGGCACTAAATCATGCGGTTTGAGTGAGCTCGACCATCCCCCAATAGTATTTTATTTTATAAATATTTTAAAATTGAAATGCGCCATGGAAGGTTAAAAGTTAAATGTGATGTTGAAGTGAAATCTGCCATTTTGTGGCAAAAATTCAGATTTTTTTGTTTTGCTATATAGAAATGTTTATAAAGTCCTGTGAAAAGTGTATTGAAAAATTCTTGAGTTTATTCTGCCAATCTTTTTCTCTAATAAAAGTGAATTGCAAGTATGAATGCGTAGATGTAGGTCCCTAGAAAATCTGATTAGCGTAGAAAATTATTATATATTATATAATCGAGGGAAGGAAGTGCTAACGGCCTCGCCCCCTTTGGTCCCAGGTGCAAGAAATAGAAGGGTCGTCGTAGTTTTTAATATTGAGTAGGCGCTCAAGAGTTAGCTAATCTCAAATTCCAAATGTCCTCTATCAAAATATTTTGAGGGTATTGATAAGTTGATATTGTCAATTTATTTCTTGTAAAGCTTCTTCAAAGAGCGTAGATTACAAAGTAGTTGGATGGCGTTTCGTTTCTGTGGTCAGAATTTTCGTCCAGTTTCACCACATTAGAAACCTATTGAATCTAATCATATTCAAATATCAATCAGTAAAACTCAAATTAGTTTTGCTGTGGTGAAAGAGGAGGAGATTTCCTGTTAGATGAACGATGGGAGTGATGCCACTTTTTTGTAATCTACATTCTTTGGCTTCTTACAGAGTGAAAGTCCTATGTATATTATCTCAAGCATTTTATTTTTAAATGAATGTCTCACACAATATTTATACCACAATATTTATACAATGCCTCATTGGAATCAGATTGATCTGATTCCTAAAACCGTATGAAAACATTTCCTTCATTTGGCAATTTTCTTTCATGTCAGTTCGCCGCTATTCGTAAATCTGTTAACAAACATTATGAAATTCCCGTTTGGGACGGAGACAAAAATTGAAAACCACCTTACCCGCACACACGCACACACACACGCACACAACTGCAACCACAATTACTGTCAACATACATACCGCACACATTCCAACAATCCAACATACCAAGTACAAATTAAATGATTTTGTTGTAACAAAGTTTATAAAACTATGAATGAGTTCGTGTGTCTTGTGAGTTCAATTTTAACAGACTGTAGCTCACACTTTTATTTTTTGCACACACTATGACACTAAAAATAGAGTGAATAAATAAAGAAGCAATGAAAAGGATATTCGAAGGTAGAAAAAATTTAACGACAAGGATTCAACCGAAATACACAAAAACCCGACATGAAACGGAAACTAACTTTATATCAGGTTTGCCGTTTGCTTTCACGCCCCAAACTACCTCTACAACTATACTCATAATAATAGTAGCAACAACAACAAGCACAATGACGACAGACACAATTCACTGTGGCGACAGTAGCTGCACAGGCAATGCAAGCTGGCAGGAGATACATACTTCGCTCATACATTTGGCATAGTAGAAAATAGTTAAGTCGATATCTCTTCCATGGTATCCGGACGAAAGTAGAAATTTCCTTGACATTTTCATTAGTGCCACTACACCACATTACATCCGTACAACCAATTGGGGAGTAGTGGATGTGGTGAGGGTGTTGATTGCGTAGTTACCCAGGCGGAAAAAAACAGATAATCTAAAAAATTTACCAATTAAAAAAGTAGTTGGAAGTCAACTGCTCTTAAAAGTATTTTTGAAATAAAACTTCGAAAGGCAAGTTTTACTACTTTATTTTACTAATACAATTACTAACTACTGCTACTATTTTTACTAATTTCTACTACTACTCTTACTTACTTCCGCTAGTATTTTTACTAATTTCTACTACTATCATTACTAATTTCTGCTACTATTTTTTAACTAATACTACTACTAATTACTCTTACTATTTTTACAATTTTCTGCTGCTATTTTGGTTAATGCTACTACTAATTACTTCTATTTTTTACTAGTCTCTACTACTCTTTTTCTAATTTTTCTTACTATTTTGACTAATTCTACTACTATTTTTACCACTTTACACTGCTATTTTTGCTAATGCTACTAGTAATAGTAATTACTCCTACTATGTTTATTTTTTACTACTAATTTTGTTAATGCTACTACTAATTACTACTAGTTTCTACTACTGTTTCACTAACTTCTACTACTATTTTTAACAATTCTACTACTAGTTACTACTACTACTTTTACTCATTTCTACCATAATTTTCCCTCATGCTTTAACTAAAACCCTAAAAATATGTCTTACAAAGTTACCGTCATCTCACAAACCTTCCTCAACAAAAAATTAGAAAAATTTGGGTTTGAGCTCAAAAGGTCCCTACTAACCTCCCCTATACCTGAATTTTTTTTGTATTTTTTTGCAAGAAATTGATACTCCCAATTGATGCTCGAAATAGTGGGTAATTATTTTTTATTTGCATACTGAATTCAAATTTGTATATATTTTTGTTTAAACGAAAAAAATAAAAACTTAATAGTTAAATAATATAAAGTAAGCATATTTACGTATTTTATATAATTGGAAACGGACGGGTTTGAAGGTAATTGGTAATTAGACTAAATAGTTTAAAAACAGTTTGTAAAAACGGTATTTCAAATAGATACAATAAAAAAAAATATTGCAGCTGGAAAAAACTAATGTTTATGTTATTTCTGTGAAAAATATTTAAAAGTAGTTAAAATCAAATGCAGAGTCAGATAATTAACAAGAATACCGACAAAATTTCAACCACTTATAGTTGGAAAAATAGTACTATATAAACTGCTTTGAAAGTAATTATTTTTCCTACAGGATAGCAGTAGTGTCGCATCACGAAGACGTGTATCCTGGGCCAAGGAAAACTCACCGTCAGTCAGCCTGACCGATGCGATGCGGCATCTTGTGGCTTGCGACGGTAAGTGAGCGCCAAATGTGAGGCCAATGTTGTGATTGTTTTTGTTATTGTTATTGTTGCTGTTGTTATTATTGCCGCTAGCTGCCGGCGGCTGGTTGAACGAATGTGCGAAAACCGCCCTCGGTGCAAGTTGTTTATGCGAACAACGTTTAGTGGAGTTTACTTTAGCTGGTAGCTGTTTGGATGGGAAATGTGATTGTCACAATGACTCAAGGCAGGCAGGCGGCTATCCTCTATACCAGCATGTGTGTTAGTGTGTTTGTTTACTTAAGTGCCCCACCGCCGATTTGTTCAAGCTAAAGCTGCTCTGCTCTCAGTCTTAAACTGCTCCGAGATGTTCGTTTTGTGTGTTCTTTGCTTAGAAGGTGGCTGATTCTTACTTTGTTGTTGTTGTTGTTGTTATTGTTGACTCCCCTCTATCATCTCTCCCCTTCTGTGTTTGAATAGTTACTATTTGTAAGAACGCATCTTGATTTTTAGCCGCTTAGAGTGAAACGTAAATACGAATGTAGGTATGTATGTATGTATGTATGTATGTTTGTATGTGTGTTTGTTACACACGCACACTCAGTGCCTAATGTTGTGGGAAATTGCATTAATTATTCTATTAGCAGTATAATTCGTTCTTAATTGTATGATAAAGTTTATTGCCTTGAGTTGGACGACGGGCGCTCACACACACACTCATACACTCATACACTCATACATCTAATACACACGCACGCACACTCACGCATGTACGCACAGCAGGCTGCAGCCAAATGAAAGGATATTAAGTAAGAAATGGATATTATGTAGTGGTCGTTTATTTGAGTTTATTGCGCAATTCTGTTTACTTAACTGAACAACATTTGACGAAGTGCTTTGATTCAATGCAAGGTAGAAATTATTTTTTATTACACAAATAGCTAATGATTTTGGTGAAGAAATTAGTCTCTTTGGCAATCGAGTGGAAATATGGGGTAAGGCAAATCGGAAAAAATGGAGATATTCATTGGAACATAAATAACCAATTGGAAAGTCAAACACATGCAAGGAAATTAAAAAAGCAAAAAATTAGATATACCAATAACCTTTTTGATTAGCTCCCACTTTTCTATGTCAGTAGAGTTCTAACAATAACCAATATCCATATAAAATTTCAGTAACTATACTCAATATTTCCAGAGATATGCTGTATGAAACTTCTATGCTCCTTTCCAAATGCTCCGACTTATCTCCATGAGTATGATATTGATTCGTTATATCTCCTTACCGACTTCTAGCGCTCTACTGTAAATACTTCCAGAGATATGCAGTATTAAAAAATAAGTTTGTAGTTTTAGCCTATAAACTGCACGACTACATACCTATGTAAGACTATTTTACTATATTGCTCATAGCTTTCATCAAATCTAACTTGAAAATGAAATAAATCGTTTCTTATGACACATAGCACATATGGTTTAAACCTTAAGTTGGCCGCAGCCACGATTTAGTAAGCAGTTGCCTCGCCCTACTTTAAATATAGTCATTTATAAGTATTTAATAAATTTGATAATTTTTGAGTAAGTACTTGAGAGTGCTAAAAAAATGTGTTTAGCTTTTTAGTTAACTTTGTATGTTTTTGTGGATGGTTCCGGTAGTGACGGATATCCTCAAGGTACAATAAAACAGCATTATCAATAGCATTATCATTATCATTATCATTAAAGTTATTATTATCATTATCATTATCATTATCATTATCATTATCATTATCATTATCATTAAAGTTATTATTATCATTATCATTATCATTATCATTATCATTATCATTATCATTATCATTATCATTATCATTATCAATATCAATATCATTATCATTATCATTATCATTATTATTATCATTATCATTATCATTATCAATATCAATATCATTATCATTATCATTATCATTATCATTATCATTATCATTATCACTATCATTATCATTATCATTATCATTATCATTATCATTATCATTATCATTATCATTATTATTATCATTATCATTATCATTATCATTATCATTATCATTATCATTATCATTATCATTATCATTATCATTATCATTATCATTATCATTATCATTATTATTATCATTATCATTATCATTATCATTATCATTATCATAATCATTGTCATTATCATTATCATTATCATTATCATTATCATTATCATTATCATTATCATTATCATTATCATTATCATTATCATTATCATTATCATTATCATTATCATTATCATTATCATTGTCATTATCATTATCATTATCATTATCATTATCATTATCATTATTATTATCATTATCATTATCATATATAAAAAACAAATATGGCCTAGAGGAAGTTCATATACTTATCATTTTCTGTTAAAAAATAATTAACGGAAGTAGTTTAAAAAGTGTCCATATCACACCTAGCTCTTGTTCTCCTCTGAAAAGGCACGTTCTAGAGTGCGTGCTCTTGAGCAAGGCAAATGCTGAAATTATTTTTTGCCATATTGATATCTTTAGTAGAACTGTACCTTTTTCAGCGCAACTAGAAGCAGATAGAAAATTAAGTCTGTCAAACTAGACTATTTAGCATTAATTTTTACTTTTTTTAGTGAGGTATTGGAGTTAAGCATACACTTGGTCTGCAATGAAATCTCTGTAGATAGCTTTTTGGAAATAAGTTATTTTGTATTGGTTAGAGGCATGTTTTAAATCAGAGGATCGTAAAACGAAGTTATTTGACTTATCAAATACTGTTCATCTTTTTTTTTTCACACAGCTTCAACTGAAATTAAGAATTTCACTGGAAAAGTGTAATTGATTTATCAAATATGCGCCAAGAAAAATAAAATAATCAAAGGGCGATAACTCTTGTTGCACATGTGAAGAATAACCTGCAAAACAATTTAAATACCAGGGAAATTCAGTCATATCAACTATAAACACCTAAGGATTATGTACTTATCTAAGTATGTACATACATATGTATAAGTAACTACAAACTATATATTTTTAATGGCATATCTTGATTTCCACAAAAGCTACAGGAACTCCTATTCATTTCTAAGCAATCTCAATCACATATCACATCGGGTATGTGAATGAATATTAAGGCGCTTCAAAAGTGTCAGAGTATATTTGAGGGATCGCTAAAGTTTGTAGTATATACCTATATTATGTACATCGGTGTATCCTGTTTTGAAACACAACTTTGTTAGCGGCATAAGAGTGATTTTTTACATCGCGAAACGATGGTCGAGTTCGGGATTGTTTCAGCACTACAACTACTACTAATTACTAAAACTACAAATTCTACTTTTTCTACTACTAATTTATACTACTACTTTTAGTTATGCTACTACTATTTACTACTACCATTTTTACAACTTTTTATTACTACTTTCACTTATTACTGCTACTATTTTTATCAATCCTTATATGGATGTTTTCTTTTGGTGCACTGACATATTTCCCCTCGATGTACAAATAGATGATGTATCGACGTCTCTGTTTTTAATTTTTTGTAAGTATTGACAAAAGCGCAAACCGGACAAAAATCAAATATTAGTAATTAAAATATATATTGAGGACAATCCGGGTTAGGCGCTGTGCCAACTGTGAGAACGAAAAATGGCGCTCATTTCAATATGCATTATCAAATTTTGTTGAATAATTCGGTTGATAAATATCTAATACCTAAATTATAATTTTTGATGCATTTTTTTCACTAAACCCAACAAAAAACCTATCTAAAAATCATGAAAAATGTGTTGTACTTTTGAAGAAGTTATAGGGGTTTGCTACTATTTAAAATAGCATTTAAAAAAATGTCTATAAATTTTTGAAGCAGTGTAACGAACACATGTACATATAAAAAATATGAGTACAATATGGAACATAATTGTTGGTGTTGCTTGCGAACACGAGGCAAGCAAAAAAACCATCAGCAACCGACAAAGGCGGCCGCGCTACATCTGAAATATGAAAGGCCATCATCATTTTGTTTGCCTTCATCATCTTTACCTTTATAATGATGATATTATTTTTTTTTTTTTGATCAAAACACCCCTACGTTCTAATACTATCACCAAATATCTGAGTGAAAATAGACAGAACATATTTTCAAACAAGATATCGATTTGTAAATTTCAACGATAAGGCCAACAACACACAACAAACATTCTTTTGACTCTTATTATTTTATTTTTTTTTTTTTATTATTGCTGCACAGGTGGAATTCCTGTAGGTGGAATCAGTGGTGGTGGCGGCAAGGGGACTCGGTTCGCGCAAAGCAGCAATATTTACTTAACTAAAGAATAACCGCAGCTACTCAAGAATATTCCTGCCTCAAATGTCGTCGCTGTTGACATTATTTGTGATAAGCATTTGATTTTGAAAAATAGAAATACATAAGCAGAAGTTTTCTTGTACTTGCACCGGAAAGTAGAAATGAGCTAAATAGCAATAACAACAATCATGCTTTTTTTCATTCCTTTGGAGTTGCCGCCTTACATTGTTTATGAAAATATTGCTTATCGATTGAGAATATTATTAGATAAAGACCGCCTATAGCTTACACATGCTCATATCGAAAACACTGATTTTCTTAAGTTTTTTTTTGTGCGCTAATTGATTTTTGATAAAAATCTACCATTTCTACACGACTAACTAAAAATCATATTTCGCCTGAGATTACATTGCTTCACGAAATTTTAACGGTGTCTGTCTTAGAGATTCTGAAATGATTTTTACGGTGACTGTGATCGAGGAAAATAAGAATATAGCCGCTAGAGGCTCTGGGCGATGAACGGTTGAGGCTATTTTTAGCTTCCTTTCATAAATAATTCAACCGATCCATTTTGAGCTAACTAATATCAGCCAAAGCAGAATTGTAGTCCATCTAGATAGAAACAAGAGCTTCAGAAATTACTCGCTTAACCTTTACTTGATACCCTAATAAGGCAGCCTCTTTCAAAAATCACCCAGAGCGAAAATACCACCTAAAATGTTCTATAAATTAGAAGAAAATTTAATGGATTTCTCTATGATTCTTGTTTCCAATAAGAAGCCCTTCTCATTACGGCTGCTTATGACTTTTCAATAAGATCAAGAAGATAAACTGAAAAACTAAGATGAAAACCTCTTCTATATTATTTAGAAGGGAATCGTAATTTTCATTAGAATCTCCTCTTAATTTCTATGCTATCAATTTGAAATTGTCGCCACCTGCTTTTTTTGAAGTACTTTTTTTTTCTGAAAATAAACATGACCCTTATTTTTAAACAGTGTTTTATATAATGGTACCAGTTTTGCCTTATAAGTTTAAGTATTTAAATATTTGTATACTTATATCTGCTTTTAATATACGACCAATTACAATAAGTAAAACATAAGTATAATTTGTTGTAAAATTATGCGTAGTATGGCACGTGCCATTTTTTCAACTTGAATACAAGTTTTAACAGGACAAGAAAGACAATGAGAGAAAAAGAGAGCGTCACTATCGACAGCTATTTTTGCAAACAATTATATCTTTATGCATTGAAAACTTCTGGAACAATATACATATAAATGAATTAAAAATTTTCATTTTGAAAATACAAAAAGCCAAAGAACAATATTCATAATATTAAACCAAAATCAATATTAAGTAAATTATTCACAAAGTTACGACGTAAAAATGAGAAATTGAATTAAATAGAGGCTCTCTTAAAAATAAAAAGTTGTCCTTATTAATAAATTCATTAAGATTCTAGTAAAAATGGGAGAATCTCCTTACTAATCTCCTTTATATGATTTTTAGCATAAAACCAAGATTTCTTCTTGCAGTTGCTTATTTTTGAGCAAAGTTCCATAAAAATTAATAAAAAAAAGTTACCTCCTTGTTTTCGGATAGATTTTAAAAGAAATTCAAAATAAAATTAAGAAGATGTTCTAGCAAAAATTTCTTCTCCTGTCGCTCTCCTTAGCCACCAAGCTTTTTAGACGTCGATCTCTTTAATTATATGTGAACTTTTTTTTGGGGATTAATTGATGAATTAAAATAGCCCTTTAGAATCCACTAAGTAGGCGTCCTGTAAAAGTTCCAAATTTGGACGAATTTACCTTCATATATTAATAAGTTTGCCACGTTAATTTAATTTGAAAGTAATTGAAAATGCAACTGAAATTTAAAATTATTTAAACGTATCAGACAAAGATTTTTTCATAAAAACATTTTTAAATAGGGTAACGGAGTCATTTTTTTTTTGGTATTTCAAGAAATGAGGTTTGGGAGAACTGGCGTTGAAATTTGAAAAGTTCTTTTTTTTTGGTATATCAAGAAAAAAATTTCGAATTTTTAACGTTATTTTGTTTAGCGAAATGTTTATGTTTTTTTTTTCCTTGAAAAAAAAGTGTTCAAAAAATTGTGCTAATCGGTTGAGCGGTTTTCTTGCAACTCTGTAGAGTGTTTTAAAAACACTACTTTTAGGAAAGCGCGTTTAAAGTTTTTCCATGATGGTGATAGCCGCGTACCATGCGGGACGAAAATATTCATATATCTGTAATTTTTTTTTTCTTTTTTTTGTAACCTAGTGCCATAGAGCACGTCAACCAATTGATTTAATGAAGAATAAGTTTGGTTAGCCCGTAATTTTTTAAGATCGTCTAGATTATTTTTTCTAACGTTTGATCAAGTCATTAACAACGCTACAAAATATTTTCGGAGATTTTTCGAAAAGCTTGGCTTGTATGTGGATTTTTGTGAGCAATTTTTTCATGTCAGGAATACACTCGGAAATTTGCCATGTCAGCCGGATAGGATTCGAAAGCGGGAAATACTGAATGTAGCGCATTCCTACTATACACTCAGCTCCGACGGCCGCGAAAAGCCCGAAAGCTTTGGAGAACTGCTGTGCGCGAATATTTGCGGATATACGACCCTGTGGTTTGAAAAAGTGCTCGAAAAATGGGCCTCCAGATCCAGATTAATTCTCAACAAAATTTCAAACATTTTTATATGAATTTTTTCGGTATGCTATTGAATAGCCCATTAAATTTTAATACAATGAACTGGAAGCTTGAAATGGCTAAAAAAAAATCGCGTTTACTTTTAAAATTGTGTTTGCGAGGATTTTGCAAATTTTTTGTCATATAAAAGAAATTTCGAGCATTCGTTATATGGAGAAAATGCGCAAGACCAATAGTAAATAAAAATCAACGAATATTTCCAACTACTTAAAACCTGCACTTTATTTGACTTAAATTGAATGAGCAATAAAACTACACACATCGAATATTTTCAAAAAATTAGAAAGATTGACATTTTGATGAAATTTGCAAAAAAGTTCAAAAGTTCCAGTCCTATAGTTATGACACGTACTATATGTATATGTCAGCCGCGCTGCGCTGGCTATATGTGGAAAATTTTATTTGAACATCTATGATTTGAAATTATGGTTATGATAAAGTAAATATTTTGTAATTTCATTATTTTTTTTTCAGTTTAGAGTTGTGCTCGTCTAAAAAAAAGATGCCCCCTTAAAATCATTGCTCGTTTTTTATTTTGGTTCAGTAGTGTCAATCCTTATGTGACAATAAGGTGATTTCTTTACAATATTTACAAAGTGTACGTTTAGATCTTTTTGTTAATTTTTTTATAAAATCACTTTTTACAAAATTAATAAAACTAACAAAGTTTTATCGAATTGCCAAACTTCTTAATCGGGACTTTAGAAAACTTTTGGGTTTGAAGCTTTGCCGATTGATTTTTTTAAATATTTTGGAATTTCGATGTTACGCACATTTTCCCGTGTAACGGATAGATTTTATATAAATTCCCGCTGATTTCTAAGCTGTCGTTCCCATGAATCTACTGCCCTATAAACCGCATGCGTTAAATGAAAAAGTTTGCAAGGAAAAAAATCAAAAAAAAAAATTTTAAGAAGTCAACCGACATTCTTAGCCAGTTCAGTTGTATGCTAAAACTAAAGGACTCGCATGTGTTTCTAAAAAAATTACGAAAAGAAATTCTCACGAAACTTCTTTGGGAATATTTCAAAAAATCACGTTGTGATCAATTCTTTGAATAACTGTATAAATATTTAAAGCAAATCTAGTTAACCCTTTATTTATTTTTGTGATTTAAATATTCACACATTCCAAATAAAATCATCAAATATTTACACAGGATAAAATTTGATCCTTTCGACTTCCCTATAAAATGAACGCCACCAAAACAGTGGACATTGTGAATATAAAATTATTGGGTAATTCTAAAATAGTCATTAGTTTATGTTCGTTAAATAATCGGGTTTTTCCGCTCCAATTTTTTTTGCCAACCAATATTTATTGCAATGCAATTGTGCAGCCACTTAATCTATTTGCTTTACTTGTGCGATAAATCGATTTGATTTTGAATACACACACACATACATACACCGATAATAAACAACGCTTAAGTACCATTTGACTTAGCTGCAGCTGAAAACGAATTCATAAAATTAATTACCGCATTCAAGTGTTGAATAAACTTTAAAACGCTTTGAGAGCTGCCAACTTAATCAAAGCAATAATCAAATCAAAGTAAGCCACAAGCGTTGTTGGCCATAGCAAAGATTTGGGAAACAGTGCAGCGCCATTAGCCACTAATATCAAGTGTTTTATGTGCGTTACTAAATAAAACCTCGCATGCAATCCGCTGACCACCGCTGAATGCTGGCAATGAAACAACCAGGCTCGCTGCTCTACAACTCTGCCGTTGTGACCCACTTGACGTTGTTGACACAATCATTGACGAACGTTGTTGTTTATCTACCTGGAACTGGCTAACGCTGCGGCTGAGCTCCTGACCATACAAGCCAAATTATTATTCATCGTTTGATGTGCCCTTTTTTTTTGTTTTTGTTTCAAGTACTCAAAGATATTTACAAAAACAATACAGTTTTAAAAACCCAAATTTAAACATAGTGGGAAATATAAAAGAGCACCCACAACGGCACTGAGAAGGAACATGCGAAGTAAGTACATACCGTAACTGTATTGTACAGGTGTATATGTTTTTGCATTTACATAAATATACACATAGGTAAATACTTGCCTATGTACACAGATGTGGTGACGGATGTACACCTACATATGTACATATATGCATTAGAGTTGCTAAATAATTTGTTTACTATGTAGGAATCGAGATTCATCAAATTTAATTATTCCGTTTCCGAGTATTTTCTTTCAATGACAACAATTCTAACTATTAAATTTAAATCCCTTATGCTAGAATCCGTGGTATATTTGATTGTGCTATGTATTCTAGCATACGTATGCTCAAATCCGCGTTGCCATATCGTACTTTCGAAATTCATAGCCATTTGCGTAATTCATAATGTCGCCATGCCTGATTTTGACGTACATAGCTGTCAATTTACTGTACTGTCAATTTACAAAGATCAACTGGTAGCGAGTTTTAAAAAATTATAATAAAATTACGTATATAAATTGTTCATAGAAAACAAAAAGATTTATTGGCACTTAATTAAAATATTTTCTGATCGAAAATCACAACAAATTCCAAACCACACAAGCACATCAGTCATAATGGGAGCTATCCCTTGTGGTTTGCAAACGGCATCATACACTGTCTATCAGAAACAGAAATGGATTTTAACATGTAATCTGTGCACAAAAAACTTAAATGCGCTGAGGCGTTCCAATACACCAAAGAAACCCGAAAGGAAAACAGCGGCTTTAGTAGAAGAGCAAGTAAATTTGTCAAAAGAGTATTATTTGAGAAGTGTAGCAATTTCGGAACTTAAGGGCATAATACAAAACAAATTGAAAATAGCGTGCGCCGCTTACACTGAGCAACTGAAAAAATTATCGATGTGAAAACGGAGAAACTGCGGAGAGCGCAACGGCACAACCTTGAAATGGAGGCTCTTAAAAAGAAAGAGCTTGAGTTGCAGGATAATTCAGGAAAAATCTTAAAAAAGTGATATATATGTACATATATACATACATATGTATAGGGTATGTAAAGGGTTGTTAAATTTTAAGGACCGAAGTTGATTTTGAATAAAGCACAAATTATTTTGGAAATTGAAGTTTAGGTGTGGTTCACATTCATATTGGGCCCTTAAAATTTAACCATCCTTTATATGGGTCAGAATTTCTCAAACGGATCACCCGAATGCGGTGAAAAATTATTTCTGCTCGGTTTTTAATTTTTTCTGTAGGCAAACAAAAACCAAGTCGGATTTTCTAAAAAAAATTGTTTGTTTAAGATATTGTTAATAAATGTTTTTCATCATTTTTTTCAAAGATCAATTACGACCGATCTATCAGACCAATTTAGATGATTCGGCCGCCATTTTAATCGTCATTTAATATAGACTACGTGCAATTTTTTCCGAATAAAAAAATTTAATCTGAGTACATTATTTATATATTTGTTTATAACAAATTGAAGAAAAAATGTCTTCTGCGCCATATTTCGACATAAAAAAAAACCATATATATAACATTTCACGCTAAACAATATTCCATTTTGAAAAAAAATGGCCCTCAATCTGGAAAAAAGTTATTTAGCCTTGAACGTCATGATGCAGCGTTTGGAGCGCACCATAGCGTGTTATTCTTCTCTAGTAGCAGATGCTAGCGCTAAGGAGTGGCGGGCACATATCACCGCGCGTACGGCCGAATGTTGCACATTGCTCGTTGCTTATTTTGCATCAATAATGCCTACAGAAAAAATGAAAAAACGAGCAAAAATAATTTTTCACCGCATTCAGGTGATTGAGTTTTAGAAATTCTGACCCATATGTGAGTTATCAAATTTTTAGAAAACTTTTGGGTATACAGTTTTGTACTCATTTGATTATATCACACCGATGTGCAAGTCTGAAGTGGCCGGTTAATTTTTGAAAAATGTAGGAAATTTCGGTTTGGGAATTTTTTTCCATTTAACATATTTAAGTAGTTTATATAACGGAAAATATGCAAAAAAAAGAAATAACGGGAATTTACTTATATGAAACCCATCCGTTATATGAAAAAATATTCGTAAGACCAAAAGTTAAAAAAGTTGCCATATATCAACAAGAACTTTCATCTACTTCGGAGTTACACATCATTATACCCAAAAGCTTTTTATAAGCTTTAATTAAAAAGTTTGAAAAATTTATGAAAATTTGTCGCATTTTTTACAATTTGTGTTTTGGGAAAATTTAAAAAAAAAATTAAAAAGTAAGCCACAAGCGTTGTTGGCCATAGCAAAGATTTGGGAAACAGTGCAGCGCCATTAGCCACTAATATCAAGTGTTTTATGTGCGTTACTAAATAAAACCTCGCATGCAATCCGCTGACCACCGCTGAATGCTGGCAATGAAACAACCAGGCTCGCTGCTCTACAACTCTGCCGTTGTGACCCACTTGACGTTGTTGACACAATCATTGACGAACGTTGTTGTTTATCTACCTGGAACTGGCTAACGCTGCGGCTGAGCTCCTGACCATACAAGCCAAATTATTATTCATCGTTTGATGTGCCCTTTTTTTTTGTTTTTGTTTCAAGTACTCAAAGATATTTACAAAAACAATACAGTTTTAAAAACCCAAATTTAAACATAGTGGGAAATATAAAAGAGCACCCACAACGGCACTGAGAAGGAACATGCGAAGTAAGTACATACCGTAACTGTATTGTACAGGTGTATATGTTTTTGCATTTACATAAATATACACATAGGTAAATACTTGCCTATGTACACAGATGTGGTGACGGATGTACACCTACATATGTACATATATGCATTAGAGTTGCTAAATAATTTGTTTACTATGTAGGAATCGAGATTCATCAAATTTAATTATTCCGTTTCCGAGTATTTTCTTTCAATGACAACAATTCTAACTATTAAATTTAAATCCCTTATGCTAGAATCCGTGGTATATTTGATTGTGCTATGTATTCTAGCATACGTATGCTCAAATCCGCGTTGCCATATCGTACTTTCGAAATTCATAGCCATTTGCGTAATTCATAATGTCGCCATGCCTGATTTTGACGTACATAGCTGTCAATTTACTGTACTGTCAATTTACAAAGATCAACTGGTAGCGAGTTTTAAAAAATTATAATAAAATTACGTATATAAATTGTTCATAGAAAACAAAAAGATTTATTGGCACTTAATTAAAATATTTTCTGATCGAAAATCACAACAAATTCCAAACCACACAAGCACATCAGTCATAATGGGAGCTATCCCTTGTGGTTTGCAAACGGCATCATACACTGTCTATCAGAAACAGAAATGGATTTTAACATGTAATCTGTGCACAAAAAACTTAAATGCGCTGAGGCGTTCCAATACACCAAAGAAACCCGAAAGGAAAACAGCGGCTTTAGTAGAAGAGCAAGTAAATTTGTCAAAAGAGTATTATTTGAGAAGTGTAGCAATTTCGGAACTTAAGGGCATAATACAAAACAAATTGAAAATAGCGTGCGCCGCTTACACTGAGCAACTGAAAAAATTATCGATGTGAAAACGGAGAAACTGCGGAGAGCGCAACGGCACAACCTTGAAATGGAGGCTCTTAAAAAGAAAGAGCTTGAGTTGCAGGATAATTCAGGAAAAATCTTAAAAAAGTGATATATATGTACATATATACATACATATGTATAGGGTATGTAAAGGGTTGTTAAATTTTAAGGACCGAAGTTGATTTTGAATAAAGCACAAATTATTTTGGAAATTGAAGTTTAGGTGTGGTTCACATTCATATTGGGCCCTTAAAATTTAACCATCCTTTATATGGGTCAGAATTTCTCAAACGGATCACCCGAATGCGGTGAAAAATTATTTCTGCTCGGTTTTTAATTTTTTCTGTAGGCAAACAAAAACCAAGTCGGATTTTCTAAAAAAAATTGTTTGTTTAAGATATTGTTAATAAATGTTTTTCATCATTTTTTTCAAAGATCAATTACGACCGATCTATCAGACCAATTTAGATGATTCGGCCGCCATTTTAATCGTCATTTAATATAGACTACGTGCAATTTTTTCCGAATAAAAAAATTTAATCTGAGTACATTATTTATATATTTGTTTATAACAAATTGAAGAAAAAATGTCTTCTGCGCCATATTTCGACATAAAAAAAAACCATATATATAACATTTCACGCTAAACAATATTCCATTTTGAAAAAAAATGGCCCTCAATCTGGAAAAAAGTTATTTAGCCTTGAACGTCATGATGCAGCGTTTGGAGCGCACCATAGCGTGTTATTCTTCTCTAGTAGCAGATGCTAGCGCTAAGGAGTGGCGGGCACATATCACCGCGCGTACGGCCGAATGTTGCACATTGCTCGTTGCTTATTTTGCATCAATAATGCCTACAGAAAAAATGAAAAAACGAGCAAAAATAATTTTTCACCGCATTCAGGTGATTGAGTTTTAGAAATTCTGACCCATATGTGAGTTATCAAATTTTTAGAAAACTTTTGGGTATACAGTTTTGTACTCATTTGATTATATCACACCGATGTGCAAGTCTGAAGTGGCCGGTTAATTTTTGAAAAATGTAGGAAATTTCGGTTTGGGAATTTTTTTCCATTTAACATATTTAAGTAGTTTATATAACGGAAAATATGCAAAAAAAAGAAATAACGGGAATTTACTTATATGAAACCCATCCGTTATATGAAAAAATATTCGTAAGACCAAAAGTTAAAAAAGTTGCCATATATCAACAAGAACTTTCATCTACTTCGGAGTTACACATCATTATACCCAAAAGCTTTTTATAAGCTTTAATTAAAAAGTTTGAAAAATTTATGAAAATTTGTCGCATTTTTTACAATTTGTGTTTTGGGAAAATTTAAAAAAAAAACTAACAAAAACGACTTAGCGTTATAAGCATTGTACATATTGTAAAGAAAATCCCCAAGTGTTCAGCTGTTTGAGTCGCCATATTTTATCAATTTAAATGATTTTGTTTGTTATCCACGTGATCAACTTTCAATAAGTGTATTAATTTAATCAACACCCAGAGTAAACTCAGCATGTAGTAGATCCTCAAGCGCGGACGATAGTATCATCACCTAAGCACTTGCCAATCCATTCTCCAGAAGGTGCCTCTTATGCTGAAGTATTCGGTAAATAAACAATGCGTTAGAGATCGTGCAGCACAATCGCAAAATTCGTTTACCGCAGGCGGTGATTTTCACTTTGTGATTACGCTCAGTGATCACACAATCGATGAACAAAAACAATAACAAAAAAATACAAAAAACAACAAAATATTTGACGTTTGTTTGTCGCTTCATACATACTATATTGATGTGTTATTGTTGATTAGTTGATTAGGTTTTCGATAAGATTTCGATTTACTCTTACGCTGATTGCTGTTGATTTTAAATCGCCTTTATTTGCGTAGCTATTGTGTTCACCTGTTTGCGGCGCTGCCAAGCGATGATAAAGAATAATTAGAAAAATTGATACACAGTACATCTATTTAGGTAAATAATGAAATATTTACATGTACATATGTATGTATTGACGTGAATATTTACAATGTTGTACATACATACAAATGCACTTTAAACACAATGCAATTAGATTCAGCTAAAGATAAAAAATTTCCAATCTGCGTCGCTGAGTGTTGACCGACAAAGTGATAATGAATATATCTGCATACATACATACTATAAGTGCATACATACGTTGATCTTAAGATATAATTAAAAGCTAATATAGTATGTACATACATACATACGCAAAAATATTTATTTGTGAGTGGGAAAATTCTGATTTTTCTATAAAGCTACATAGCTATTTGAAGGTTTATTTTTAGATGTGTGATTTTCTCAGAGGCAATACTTTTTTTCCGAGTTGGTAATTTTGACAGCCGTTACTTGATTTATGCTCAGTTTGGTTTGACATATGCAAGAATTGAAACCGAACGACCATCAAGCGCGTCGCACCATCGGTGAATGGACCCAAAACGAGATGGCCATCGATCCCGATATTCCTAAGAAAGTTGTGTTCAGGGATGAAGCTCTTTTTCTAAACAAAATTGTCGCCTTTCACTTTCTCAAAAAGTCACTCTACGGGCAAAGGAAATAATTGGTCCATATTTCTTCAAAAATCAAGCCGGCCATAATGTTACAGTCAATGGGGAACGATATAGAGCTATGATTAATGACTTTTTCCTAAATTGGAGGATGTTGATGCGTACGACCTTTGGCTTTGAATCTACATGCCACACAGCCAAAGAAAAAAATAAATTTATTGAAGGAAACTTTTGGTGAGCGCATTATCTCGCGTCGTGGCGTGGCCTTGGAGGATCGTTGATTTAACATCGCTGGACTATTTTTCGCAGGGTTATATGAATTTGCTTGTCTACGCAGACTATTCGGCCCCTTACTGCTTGCCTACGGCTCCAATTGCTGCATAAAGTGGTCGAAAATTGGGCCTCTCGGCTGGAATTTATTCGAGCTTTCCGCGGTGATCACTTGAACGAAATCATTTTTAAAATATAATGACAAACCCTTATTTTTAGAATAAAGCTAAATTCTTAGCCATAACATTAAATTATAATCATTTTGTTTTTATTGAAAACCACATGTCTAAAAAAAAATACAGTTTACATATTGTACTTTCAATAATCTGGGTTGTCATTTACTTTGTAATTTCTTGTACATGGAATTATAAAATGAAAAATACATTTTTTCTTAAATTTAAAACAAATTAATTTATTTCAAAGGAAATTCTACCTTTTAATGTGAAACGATGTAAAACTCATTCGCAACTAAATTCACAAATTAAGACAGGTAGCCAATGCACGCTTGCTGTGCCTTTCGCACCATGATACAAAGATGAAGGTAGTTCCATTTCGAAATGATTTGCTTAAAAAGCAGATTATTGACATTTCCCGAGACATGAACTTATAGCAAAGCGTTACCCAATCCGATATTCTTAGGAGAGGGTAATTTTCAATCGTATATTGGGCATTATTTACAAAATGGATAATGTTATCAATGAAAAAGCTTCTTTTTTTAAACTAATTCAAATAATTTTCATGAAACTCTTAAAAGGGTAGCCGATGATGTTCAAAGAGACAAGTTTAAGGATGTTTTGCTAGCTTTTCTGAGTTTCTTCATATTTTAAGATTAATTTCGAAATTTTGTTAGTTAAAATTAACCCATATTTTACAATGAAATTTTTTTTTATATACAATATTTATATACCATATTTAATTAACAGAAAAATTAACAGACATTTTGAGATAATAATAATAATAAAAAAAAACAGAAGTTCCTTTCATTGAATCTATTATGCTGAAATTGAAAATTAAAAAATATTTCCTGGAATTTCCAATTTTGTTACGTATAACTTATTACCTGTTCTGAAAATGTTTTCGCTAAAAAATAGGCTAGTAGATCCCAATTAATTCTGGCAAACGTTTACCTCTTCCAAAGAACATAAAAACTCAGTCAGCCGCTTTCCGAAAGTAAATTAGCGACGTAAAATTTTGACTATTTCCAACAGATGTTCTGCATTCAAAACACCGTTAATCTTTTAAAAACATTATGCATTTGCATACATAGAAGCTTTGTATTAAGGCACTGATGAACCAAGCAGCTAATATTATATTTTTTGTCCTTTTATTTCATTTTAAACAAACAAAACGAACAAAAATGAAAAAAGATTTTTTTTTTTAACTACGGATGGCAGCACTAAATGTCATAATATGGGGTCCAAAAAATGACAGTAGACAATTGTATCATGTTTCGTACCATAAAACTATTATTCATTTCCATTCTATGTTTGTAAATATATCTTCTATACATATGTATATATCTAATTTCAAGCAAATCGGACTATATGAGAAGTTTTGCGAATAGATCGGTCTCTGGTCCACCTACCGCAAAAAAGTATCCTATATGTTAATCCAGAAAATAAGCTACTTATTTGAATAAACCGGGAAAAAGTACTTTATATGTTCCAACAAATTTTTTAAAGATTTTAGTTCGAAATAAACTTTTTAGACATATTAAAAACTCAATTTTGACCAACATATTTTCTTTCACATAACATAAAATAAAATATATTCGACTATGAAGTGAAATCGCCTGGTAATATGATGGTTAGAAATTTCCGAACTCTGGCAGGACCTACCGAGCCAAATGTGGGGAAGAGTATTTATATTTTTTTTACCTGAGCCTCTCTTCTTAGAAATGCAGAAAAAACCTAAAAATATTTACCATCATAAGCTATAGGCCAAATTTGCCAATTTAGATATTTTTCTTACAGTTATGATGGTAGATATATTTAGGGTTGTTTATTTTTTTCTTTTTGATCTTGTGTTATTCCGACAAAGGGAAAAGTTGATGTATATTGGAACGTTTTTTGTCATCTCTTGTAAAGTTTGGTTTGGAAAAATATCGGTTTCGGTTTGTTTCCAACTGGGCATTTCACACTGACAGTTAGAGGGAAGGACCCTGAGTAATGCACGGAGAATAAGTAAAGTCGGAATTTGAATGCTCTCACCACATAGGAAATTTCTATATAGAACAAAAAAAAAATACTTATAGGTCCTTCTAAGCGCTAAAAGTTTTCTATATATTTTATATTGACAAAAAACAACAGTTTTTTGTAGAAAAGGTATAGAATCCATGAAAATCTATTTTTTTCTATAATCGGCATACGATATGTCCCACAGATGATTATAATAATGATAAAATATGCTTTAAGGCACACTCCAAGTATTGCAAAGTAAAAAAAAGCATTAATTGCTAGAAGAAGGTGCCATATATTTCAATACAGACAATAAGCTACGTATGTACCAAATTTTTAGCAAATCGAAATTAAATACAATTTACTCAAAGAGATCGATACCTGGTCCACCTACCGAAAAAATATTATAAGTATATAAGTATTCTATATGTTAACCCAAGCAAAAAGCTACCCACGTACCAAATTTCAAGCAAGTCGAGCCATAAATAAGATTTTTTCGAAGGAGTATACTGATAGATCTTCAAAATGCCATATTTCTGAAGCCAATCGTCCACTAAAACCATCGAAATTGGTTCCGTGGCTCTTGAATTATAAAGCGACAATCAAAACGCTACTTCGTTTTATAAATAATATTATTTGGCTTCGATTTTTAGTAAAGATAAAAACTAAAAAATGCTTACAAAGCACTTATGATTAATAATTTTCCGCTGCAATTCTAAAGTAAAATTATAAGTATAAGTATTAAGTATTATATTTTTCTTTTTTTTCCACACCAATAAAATCTCAAGTAATCTTTTTGTTCATACTTAAATGCATACATATGCAAACAATAAATATGTGTGTGATATCTGTGAAATTACAAGAAGAAAATCGTAAAAGCAATTTCAGCGCAAGCGCTCTCAAGTATATGGATAAATTTTCTTTCGTTTTATTTTTGACACAGACACTCCCTACGTAATCGGACACCCAAAAGCAACCTATTGAGCGCCGCAACCAACAGGATATCACAATGGGGGGGTAGACTAATACATGTAGATAAACACTCAAACCCACAAACACCTTCCTGCTCACTTTGACTCCCCTACAACATTCGGCACTCGGTATATATGTACATACTTCTTATGTGCACACACACATACATGCCTGGGTACATATGTACATACAATCACATAACAATTTAATGGTTTGTCAATATTAAAGTTCGCAGGTGTGTGTGTGTGTGTGCGTGTGTGACTGGTATTGTTATTGTATGAGTGTCTAAGATTTGAATTGAAACGTATTCGCTTTTTAATCGCCACGTACTGCAGTCCAACACCTCGACGTGGTATTGTACACTTGTGTGTGTCGGAATTTACGACTATGCAAACCACCCATACAGACACAATTTTTCGTTAGTATTCTTTACATGAGCGTCGCAGGATAATAGGGGATTTGTGGCGTTGGTTGCTATTGCTAGTGGCCTTTCGTTGTATATACGAAATGTCTTATTTACAAACCTAGCTGTAGGAGAATTTAGTTTTCTTCGAGGGTATTTGCAAAATTATGCTCGAGGGGTTGTGCAGCTGAGCTAACTTCACTTTGACTATGTCTGTAGTTATAGAATTTGCCGAAGTGAGCTAAAATTTTATATGCCAATTTGTATGCAGCTTTTATGTACGGAATTTACATCAGCACCAATGCTTGTGCGCATTTTGATTTAAATTTACAAAATGCAATGATATGATTTGGTAACAGGCTCCAACTGCACTAATACCCTAATACTACATAATTGCAATTTTTAAGGATAGTCACACTGAACAAAAAGTTGTTGAGATGGAGACAAGAAATAGAAGTTAAATAGAAACTAAATAGCGCTTTGGAAGTGAAATTTTCAATTGAAAAAACAAAAAAACTAATGATTTTTTTTTTAATTTGAGGAAATATAATCTAAATGCCCGAATGCAAATGTTTATATAAATCGGTTTCTCATACAAAATTAATTAAGTTTACGAGGTTTACGCATTTGCAAGGTATTTGCGCGTTTAGAGGAATACCCATAATGTCAAATAAAATTAAATCCATTATTTTTCCAATATATGACTTTGGTAGTTTGTATGTATCTCTACAAAGCCAAGATTACGTGCTAAAAATTTTTTGCAGACAGTTTTGTAAGTGTTTGACTCAGTATTGTTTGAACACGCGTCAAAAATGGGCACATTTTTTCTTCCATAGAGGCGAAACCGCAATCCAGGCGGCTAAAAATGTGAATATTGTATATGGTTCTCATACTGTAACAGCCAATCACGCGCAATTCTAGTTTCGTCGATTTCGTTCCGGTAATTTTGATATAAAAGATACACAACGCTTTGGAAACTCGTTCAATTGTCGAAAATATCGATAAAATATGGAAAATCTTCGAGACCGGTCATCATGTAAGTAATGTTTTGATTGCCTATGAGCTAAACATTGCAAAAAAAACCCCCGTTTGGAACCATTTAAATAAAGCTGGTTACAAAAATAAGGTCGATGTACGAGTGCCACACGAGTTACAGCAAAAAACCTCATGTACCGAATTTCCATCTACAAGGCCGAGCTAAATCTTAACAAAATCGATATATTTCTGAAGCGGATGGTTACTGGTGGCAACACCAAACGAAACCCGTCGTGATCGAATCCCGGTAAGCCGACGTAAACAGTGCAGGATTGACGGTCAGGAAGGTTTTGCTATGTGTTTCGTGGGATTGGCAGGGAATCGTTTACTATGAGTTGCTCCCCTACGTCCAAACTCTTAATTCGGACCTGTATGGATAACAATTAAGCAGTCTTGAGGAGCAATCGCCCAGAAGCGGCCAACTTTAGCCAATAGGAGAGGAATTGTGTTCCATCAGGACAACTCCAGTCATACACATCGATAGTGACACGCCAGAAGCTGGTTGGAAAGTTCTTTTGCATCCATCTTATAGTCCGGAGCTGGCACCACGTTATTACTACTAAATTCGCCTCAGGAGAAGATTTATTTATATATTTGGTTATGCGTCCATCCTAACCCAACCAGATATGACAAAGTTACTAAAAAAATTTTGACGAGTTTTGTGATTTTCTTTCCCGACAGGGTGTTTCAATATACATCAATTTTACGATTCTTTCAATGTATGCCCTATTTCATTTTTTCTGAGTCCGCCAAATTTATTACGCTGCCTTAAAAAGATTGCTGGACTAGATAATGTTTGTAGTAAAAAGCCGCACCGTATCACTAGAGCCTAAAACTAGGCAAAGTATTTTATATAGCCTCTCACCGAATTTTTTTCTCGATAAAAAAATGTTGCTTTTAAATATGAACGGCACATGTCAGTCCTCGACTTTTCTGCACACTAATTGATATTCTTTTGGGTTAGATTACAATTTCAGGTTTAGTCGTGTAAAGTAGTTATACTCCGGGGTGTTGCTCTCGCAAAAAGAAAATATTAAAGAAGTAGATAGAAATAAGCAGAACTTCCTATGATAATCGACTACACGCTTCCGACCGACTCGACCGAAATCAAATTCATGGCCCAGCTGCACGAAAGGGAAGAGTGAAAATTGTTTATACAAATGGGTCCAAGCTTAGTGGGATAGTTGGAGGCGGGGAATTTTCGGAAGAATTTGGCGGAGCTTATGGCTATTTCAAAGACTACAACACTGGTACAGTGTGATATAATTCCCGCTAATGAAATCTATATTTTCACTGACAGCCAAGCGGCTTTTAAGACCAAAAGCAGTCTGGCCATCGATGATTGACCAACGAATGAAACCTCAATCTGAGGAGACTGGACATTAAGATGACGACTGCAGTCCTAAGCCGGCATTGCTTAATTGGTGCACATGCAGCAAGACTAGGGGCCCCTTGGCGGGACTGTTGTAAGAATTGTAGTGACGTGGAAGAGGAGGCGACGATACCTCAAAGTTTGGGTAGCTATTTTCAGCCATAAAATGATTCCGTAATGGGTGTTTAATTTAGAATGAAATTATAGCGGAGAAGGCAAAGTAATGAAACCGGAAAAAAGTTCGTGGCAGGCAATATGGGTAACGATTTGCATTTCTAGCAGTCGCAAATATTGCAAAAACGAAATAATAATGTTCAACGTTTCCACAGAAAAAAATTGGACGACACTGAAATGCACGAACTTATGGACACCAAAATTTTTTTCCAGTAGCTGAAATAAACAAGATGAATTTAAAATTACTAGTCTTTTAGGACACAAAATCAGCTTTATATTTGCTCTAGGAAAAGGAAGACACAAAAATATGGCCACTCTCGTGAAAATTGACTTCAAAGATTGGACAGACCACCAAAATGAAGAAGTAGCACTCGAATGCCTCAGAAGAGGAACAGAACTTTAAACTGATAGTTGAAAATAAGCGAAATAACATCAGAAGTTATATTGGCCAGAGCCGCTAACGACTGCAAATAGAACAGACAGCTATAACATTCGAGCGGTTTATCTATGGACATGCCAGTAGACAACTCTGAAATTTGCAGAGCATTTCTTCGTTTTCCCGTGGAGCGGGGATATCTCGCAAATAATATTCATACAATGTATTTGATCTACAATATCCATAATGAGTTTGTCGCGGTTGGAGCCGAAATAATTCTTAAAAATAAAAAACACTGATGTATTGTAAAAACGTTGATTACTGATTTGAATAAACTTAGAGTGGATATCCGTTTCATGAAAGGGTAAGGTGCATATCAAAGAGGATGGTATTTTCAAGGTTGGAATGGAGCTCGAGTAGTGAGCGAAGAACGATCTCTAAGTGCATTGTGCAAATAACAGTTTTAATCTGGCAGTCACACACGCGTGTGATGTTTCATATATTCGTAAATTTCTTTCGTTCATCCAAATAACTTGAAGAAACACATCATAGCCGAAAACTACGATTATATGCAGATACAACAACTAAAATTTTACGAAAACGCTCAAAACTTTTTATAAAGCGGCAACGTAGTAGAGATATCGCTCAATTTCCAATTTTCAGTTTATTAACTTGGCTAATTGGCATCTCTTACGAAATTGAATAATGGAGCAGTTGTGACATTTTTGCCTCAATCATTCGCGCCAACTCGGTTTTAGGCAATAATTTCGACGAAGTTTCGCAATGGATAAATAAATTACAAGGGAAGTAATGAATGTTAAACATAAACCTACATATTTTTTGAAAATGTTGATTTTAACTTATTCCAATCGTTTAGGAACTGAATGCAAGAGTTCGCACCACAATAATGGTTCCGATGGGTACATAGAAGACATCGACATAGACATCGACAAAAAGGGATTTAAATATTTTATTTAAGTAATTCATATTGATCTAATATTGAAAATCTAAATCTAATATTAAAGGTGGCGCAAAAGTAAACTTCCGATGTTTTTTGGCAGTATGTAATTTAAAAAAAAATGAAAAACTTTCTTTCTTCTTGTGGATTATTTTTATTTGGTCTTTTAATTTTTTTTACATCAAGTCGAGAATATGATGTCATGTAAATGGCCGCCGCCACAGTTGATTGTCATTTGAGCCCTTTTTATGGCATTTTCCATCACTTTGGCCAAAACTTCCGGCGATAGGTCCTCACATTCTTGACGGATATTCTCTTTAAGAGCTGCAAGAGTCTGAGGCTTGTTGACATAAACCCGCGACTTCAAAAAGCCCCACAAAAAGAAGTCTGGAGCGGTCAAATCAGGCGATCTTGCTGGCCAGTGCAAATCGCCAAAACGGGAGATTAGGCGCCCGGGAAATGCATCCTTCAGCATATCGGTTGTGGCACATGCAGTGTGTGCCGTTGCACCGTCCTGTTGGAACCACATGTTTTCCAATCCCAATTCATCAAGTTGCGGCAAAAATAACTCGTTGATCATTGCTCTGTAGCGCTCACCATTCACAGTAACCGTTTGGCCCGCGACGTCTTCGAAGAAAAAAGGTCCGATGACTCCTCCAGCGTAAACAGCACACCATACAGTGACTTTGAGCGGGTGTAATGGCTCTTCGTGGGTTACACGCGGATTTTCAGTGCCCCAGAAGCGTAAATTTTGCTTATTTACGTACCCGCTAAGATGGAAGTGGGCCTCATCACTCATGATTATTTTTGATGAAAAATCATCTTCCTCTTGGTGGTGATTAAGGATGGCTTGAGCGTATGTTAGACGCGATTGGCGGTCAGCAGCTAACAGCTGATGCACCGTCTGGACTTTGTACGGAAACATCTTCAAATCTTGTACCAAAATTCGCTGTAAAGACCGTCGACTGATACTCATTTGCGTGGCACGTCGTCTGGTCGATGTCGACGGCGCTTCCATGACATCCTCGGCTACAGCAGCAATATTCTCTGCAGAACGGCTTCTCCGAGGTCTGCCACGCCTGGCAGCATCTCGTGTTGTGCCAGTCTCTTCGAGGCGAGCGGCTAAACGTCGCAGTGTTTCACCAGTAGGCGTTGGATGGCCAGGAAATCTGCGACGAAATTCACGTTGCACGTCAGCAATATTCCGCGTTCTGGAGCAGTGTAGCGTAACATTGTTTATTAACGTGTACTTCGCATGTGTTTACTACACAAATGTCAAAACAGAACTGACATTAGGGGCCAATCGCAAAATTTATAGCATTTTCTGATAGGAGGATTACTTTAGCGCCACCTTGTATTTATGTAGGTGCTGAAGCATTTTGTAAAGTTGGAGAGCAAAAATTTGGCCAAATGCATTAAATGCGGTAAAGTAGATTCTTGCGTAAAATCCTTTTCCATAAATATGTTTTGGCTTGTACTATCGAATAGTATCGATGGTTGGCCAAAAACTTTCGCGCACTATCGATGGTGCCCACTATCGATAGTTTTTGATCTCTAGTTTGTTTCATGAAACAGTGGAACTCTTTTGTTGGAAGCTAGAGGATATTCTTTCATCCAATCGAACGACACAATTTGTTGAAAAATCTGAGTCAAAATCCACAAAAGGAAAATTGTGACTTTAGCTATTGCGTCAGCTATGTAAGCCAAATTATCGAACAAATCAAGGAGATGCGTAGCCAAGCTGATGACATATTTAATGGCATTTTCAATTCAGCCACCGAATTATCAGAAGCTATTGAACCGGAGAAGGACGTCAAACAAATTGGGACAACTACCCTGCAAATGTTGAAGAATATTATCGGCAATCGATTTACATACCATTTTTGAATCAGTATTTAGAAGAGCTTTATGTAAGCTTTATGGAACAGAAAGAACTACTGTTCAAGATACAAATTGTAATTCCAACAAAATGTGCAGAACTCAAAGAAGAAGCATTACACAAAACCATTTAAGTCTTTCGGGAGGTATGGCCGAACGGCGGACCTGAATCCTTTGGAGAGTTAAAATTGAAAATGAAGATGTGAAAGAAGTAATAAACGATGTATATCCCTATCAAATTTGTTTTACGTTTCAGGTTTTGTCCAAATATTCCTGCACTAGCGCGACCAAAAACGTTTATTGAAGTTTGGAACACATCAGGTACCGAAAAGATCGTTATTTTGATATTTTCGGATCAACAAGAATTCGTTCAAAATAAAACGCAAATATGCCGATCTATTTCTTATACCATAGCTACGCTAAACAAATCTGATATTATTTTTATTTAGATTTTTTTTTCAAATCATTGGATAATTGTTATTTTTAGATTTTTATTTTTCGATCTAAAAGAACCGTTATTCTTGGCTTTCTATTTTTTCCATCAAGTTGGGTCGTTATTTCTTAATTTATATTTTTTGGATCAACTTTAATAGTAATGTCTTAATTTCAATAAAAAATAATCGTTATTCTTGGATTTAAATTTTTCCGATCATATTTCATGGGTATTTTGTGATTTTTATTTTTTTTCGATCGGCGATGATAATAATATGTTTTACGTTTTATCGAAAAAATTTTAATTCAAGAATAGCAATTATTTTCGATCGAAAAAAATAAAAATAAAAAAATATCGAGCAAAAATTAAAATTAAAAAATAACTATCAAAATTGATCCAAAATGAAAAAAACAACGATAGGAAATAATGATCGAAAAAAATAAACCCCCCAGCCTAACGATTTATTTTTATTAAAAAAAAATACAAATCACAAAATAACGATCATTTTTTTTTAAATAAAAATTATAACCATTATGGGCCCTGATTTTAATTGTTAAGTGCTATAGTTGGGAGAGACTTAGTGAGTTTCGAATTTTTCATTTGCCAATATATATTCGTTATTAAAATCTCACACACAGACAGATTACTTCTTAAAACGAAACGCCACCACCAATCTCTGGGTTATATGACTCGCCCTTCCTCATTTTTTTTAATCATTTCATTCTTCCAACGCTTTTCACCAAAAACCGGAAACATCAACTTGACATTTTCGAGCGGAAGTGTGACAAACACTGTTCATACCACAACTTGGCGTTGGAGTTGCTGCAACTGACGAAGCTCAGCTTTCGTACATTATACCGTTACACAGCTAATCAACAATGAAGATCAGAAATCAAAAACTTAATGAATGTCCTTTTGTATAGCTGAAGTGCGAATATAAATACAAAGAGTTTGTGTTGCTTTGTGTGCGGCATTTGGTCGGGTATCTTGACGTTGAAGGTCGGATCACTTGGTTACCTCTGTGTGGTTGGGGGGTGGTGAAGATGCCATTGGAGTCGATAATGTTGAGTGACAAAAATCATAATGTGGGTACAAAAAAAAAAAAAAACAAAAAAAAAAAGTGATAGCTAAGCATAATAAGGTGAATACCACCCACGTGCAGGTATACAATAACAATGCAGACACTTTTCACATCCTGTGCTAAAACTGTGTGTTTTGAAGTTGGAACCACCAGACAAGCAACTGAAAGTGAGCAGGTGAAGGGCAAGCGTAGCGTACTTACACATTATAGTTACTTATAAAAAACACACAATGTAAGGTCGCTGGAAAACCTTTTGCTCTAAGTTAGAGCTACAATTTGATAGCGAAGTAAATGCTTGCAAATGTGGAAAAGTTCAAATTTGTTTTAAACTTTAATAAATTTATTGATTTTTTTCTTTGTTGGTGTCTTTGCAAATACGGTTGGCGAGGCGAGGCGACGACTGTTTCCCGCTATGCAAAAGAGATGGAGGAGGCGGCTGACACTGAGCTGACGTTGATGTCGCGGCGAATTGGTGATACAAAAAAAAAACCAACTCATCCTCGTGGGTGTAATAGGGAGAGTTTGTAAATAGCGAGCCAGTTTTGCGTGTGTCGGTATTTCAGGACGTCGTGAGTGAGAGTGTGTTTGCATATTTGTCGCATGAATGTGAAAACATTTTTATTCCGAAAGACTGACGCGTCGTCGGCCATCAACATTTCTGTCGTTGAACTTTAAATATTTTAAAGTTTTATGCTTTTATAATTTTAGTATTTAATCGATATCATTATTTAATGCAAATTGAATAAAATAAAAAAACTGTGCATATATTAAATTGGGTTTCTCTCGGCGTTTGTCTAAATGAAGTATTTCAGCTTAGCCGTTTGTTTTTTGTTTTCTGTTGAATTTATGAGTTCTAATGTACTAGTAAATATTAAGTAGAAATGTATCATTAAACTTTTATTGAAAGGAAAGAATTTAAAAAATTTATAAAAATAATTATATCATTGGAGCTATAGAATAAAATATCCTTTACATAATTTTATTCTGTTTTTAAAGTAATTTCATCAATATTTTTTTCTTTAGTAAGAAAAGTGAAATTATTATTTTTTTTAAGTTTTAATGGATTCTCGCTAGAACAAATCATCGCTAAAGGTCATTTTTAAATATTAGTTTAGCAAAAGAGCATTTGAAAGTAAAATGTCGATGTATCATCGACCAATATAACAGCAGGCCATAGAGCGGTTTTATAGTATTAAAATTAATTTTTTCTGAAATTTCCGTACTAATTTATTGACCAAATGTTTTTTTTTGTCTTTGCTCGGTTGGGTTCAAGTGATTTTGACCGAATTCAACAGTTAACGCTCGTCGTCGTTTCTCCTTCCTGTTAACTGGCGCCAATTTGAAATCACCAAGTCCTTTTCCACTCGGTATATGCAACCCAGAGGAGGTCCTCCTTTTCCGCTTTGACTACTGAAATCCGATTTGAAGTCGGCACTGAAATTTTGTGAGTCGATTTTCCTCTTTGGGGTCGGACAATGTGCTCGACAGAAACTTGTATGAAATACATTGGCGCATATTGAAGGGTATCCTTTTTTGGGGACTGGGCTGATCACACTTAAAATCCAATCGATGGGCACGCATTCGTCTCACAATATTCTGCAAATAAGTCGGTGCATACGCAATACCCGCTTTCCTAAGCCATGTTATTACAGTTCGTACGTACTTCGTCTAGGTCGGGTGACGGGGTGTAAATACCGTCAGTCGAGATTTGGGCGAGATTGAGAAATATTCATTCCTCAATTTTAGTATGCTTTGGACATACGAAACTAGGTCGCAGTTCTTTCGGGCTTCTTCTAACTCACTTATTTAGGCCTCTCTTTTCTTTCTGTGAATAATACATCCCTCGTTATTTCTCGCGTGGTGCCCTTCATAGCCCTGTAGGCAGCATCTTTACTTTCCGTAGTGGGCACTGCATTCCACTTCTGCTATTTGTTCAGGCTCTCTGGAATCCAGGAATTTCTTCAGTGGCTTTACGTAGAGAGCAGAAATATATTCCCATTGCTCACCAATTCCGATTTGCTGAGAAGTGCTTTTAGTGACGGTTTTTTCTGCACATTCTTTGCGCAGCTTGACTGCGACACGATGATGATCCGAGTCGATATTTGTCTAATACACTGAAAACAAGCCCTGCGTCTATCGTCATATGATCCCTTTTGATTTCGGACCCCGGTAAAACCGATGAGTCTCAGTCCGTTAGCGTCTGTAATGCGAATTGTTGCGAGATGTTCGTTGATCGGACCCGACACCGAACTTACGCTCCTTTACATTGCAGTTATATTAGACCTTGAAAGGTCGTATGGGTTTCTTACGTTCCTACGTCCATTTCATATCTTGGATGGCGGGTATGTTACCCCTTACTCTCACCAGGACAGCAATCAGCCAGGCAGCGGGATCTTCCCTATTAAGGGATCATTCAAGGCATTCCAAGTGGCAAAGTCCTGAATACGTTACCTGTGGTCGTCTTCAAAACAGAGGATCTCATCTGCGGCTTATCGGATTTTTTTTTCATTATTCTGGAGCGTTTTTGTTATGCAAGGACTCGTTTGAGCTAGCGAGCCGCTTGCTCCAAATCAGGCGCGTAGAGGACTCTAGGGTTGAATCAACCGAAAGTCGTGAGCTACTTAAATCATATCTAGTAGAATCGTTCTGCCCTCTCCCAAGTGAACTTCGCAGATTTTCAATAAAATTTTTAGGGTCTTCAAATATTGTTTTTTTTTGCCAAAAAGTTCCCTATTTCAAATATATTTTTTTCACATACAATAAAAGGTATCTGGATTAAAAAAAAAACTATTCGAAGGAGAAAGGAGGGCATAAATTGGCTCTAATGAAATATTTACTACTTTTTCGAAATCGAGGGAAACCATCACTTATTTCGCGTCCATGGATCTTACTCTTCCTCTATTCATACGCAATTCTTGAAAAGAAGATTACGTTAGGTTATACTAGCTTTGTTTTTAGAGGTGGCATAAAGCATTGAAAGCCGAAAAGTATGAAATTTCGCTATCGGAACTACCGTTAGGTATTACTCCAGGGGAGCGGGTGCGGCCTATTGCCCTTCTCTGAAGTTCTACGGAGTTGTTTCGCGCGACGAAGTTTAATTAAGATTGTGCTTACCATATTACAAGCAATGGACCAATTTTTTCAGACCCAAGCATAGTATCCTCACTAGGCGTTCAACCATAAGTGGTGTCCCCACCTTCATGCTCTTTTTTGATTACAAACCGCGGACAGACGAAAAACTAGCGATCAGCCTCTTCAAGAAACGTCATTTGCACAGAAGCTGCAGTAAGGGTCGTTGTCGTATTTAAATTTGTGCAATTAAGATTTAAAACAGCCATGCCTCGTTTCGCCTATCTAGACACTTTTTTTTTTTTTGTAAAGAAGGAATTAATCTGTATGTCCAGCCTCCATTACCTGAAGTGAGCCGTCACCTCTGCCATTTCTGCAAACAATTCCATTTATAACGTATATGAGAACTATGTCCTCCGCGAGCTTCGGAAACTTTCTTCCAGCTTGCGAAATTAAATTCATTTCGAAGCGGAATAACCAAGCTATATGCTTTATATCCGCCTTTCCATCGTACTCCACTGATCGCTTCTTTTGCCAATTTCTTTGCCAGCATGACCGCGTCCACTGTTGATCGCATTTTTCTGAAAACACACTGCGTTTGTGAAAGGTTGCGAGTTTTCTCCATTTCGACGTTAGCGCCAGCAACTAGTTTTAAGATGCAATTTGGTATTAAATCAGGCCCTGGTGCCTTTCTGACCTTAAGATTTTCACCGGATGGACCTCGGGAAGTTCTTCCGCTCAAAGGGTGGCAGTGGCGGGCAAAGTGCGCTTACTATTTGATCCAGGTTTCTAGGGCATTGGTTCTGCGGTCTTATAGAATGCTGTCAGGGGCAGACCCAAAGGAAGGGTTTGGGGGGTGCTTAAATATAAATTGTAAATTTCTGAACTTCTATTGTAGGTTTCTGAATTTGAAATGCAAATGTCTGAATTTCAAATGAAAATGTCTGAATTTTAATAGTAACTTTCTGAATAAGGATTCTTATTTTCTGAATTTATGTTACAAATTCTGAATTAGAATTGCAACTTTCTGAATTTGAAATGGAAGTTCTGAATTGGAAGTGAAAATTCTGAATATAAATTGGGAATTCTGAACGTGAATTGTAACTTGCTGAATTTGAATTGTCGCTTTCTGAATTTAAAAATGAACTTCTGAATTTGAATTGTAACTTTCTGAACTTTAATTGGAAATTCTGAATTTGAATTGTAATTTTCTGAGTTTGAAATGAAAATTCTTAATTTGAAATAAAAGTTCTGAATTTGAAATGGAAATCCTTATGTTGAAATGTAACTTTCTGAACTAAAACTGAAAAAGGTGTAGCTTTCGTAGAACTCTTATGTACATATGTATGCACGTACATACATACATAATGCTAGTCGACGATCATTACGCTGCCATCCCAAGAATATTTTCATTTTAGTCTGCCAACCAGAGAGAAGAGCGATTAAAACTTTCGGCGCTTTAAGTATGCCAAAATGGAATATTTAAATTTAATATGCCACTTAATACTGGTACTTAATGCTTGGCATTGCTATAAACGTACCACCACCGCAACCCCAGATCCCTGCTTCACCACTTGCCAACCATTTGAGTGTGCTGTCGTTTCCGAGTATTTTCCGCTGGTTAAGCGTCAAATGGAAAATGCAATGCCAAAAGCCTTTCCACGATAATGAATCGCTGGGATTTTAAGAATGTCACAAATAAAATGAGAAAATACATAAAAGCTGGCAATGAAGAAACCAAGCAAAAGCAAAGCTTAACAACAGTACTGAAAAAGAAAACGTTGCTGTGGCTGCGAATAGTGCAGCGGAGAAGAGAAAGGATAGCGGGAAAAATGCGGGTGGCGTAGAGGAAAAGTAACTCAACTATATAAAAAAAAAAAAACAGAAAGAAAAGAAAAACCGCCAACATCACCAACAACATATAAAATTATCACAAAAACCACTTAAGATAAACGAAATAAATTGCAAAATAAATGGAAAGCAAGCAAGCAAGCAATGGAGCAATGATTGCGGGGGTTGGGGCGTGTTGGTAGCCGAACAATATGCAGGGGGATGCAGTGAATAAAACTACGCCAACTACAATGATATAACAGTAACCGCAATGACAGCACTACACACTACGCCATAGTAGGTACAATCCGTTTCAAAATCTAGCAAATCAGAGCAAGAGGCAGGGGACAGGGGCAGGAGGCAGCAGGCGAGGCTGATGGTATGGCTTCAGTTAGTCAGGATGTGTGCATGGGTGTGTGTGCGTGTGTGTGTGTGTGCGAAGCCGAATTATATATTAGGGCGTGGAGCAGCGAATTTTTGGCACCGAAATTTCAGCGAAAATCCTGCGACGCCAGCGTGTGAGTAAAGATAAACTCTACTCCTCGAACCAAACGGCGCTAAAACAAACATCCATAACAACACCAACAATGAGGCGATAACAGCTATTTCAAATAAAACAACAAACAACAGCCATGACCAACAAGAGCAACAATGTGCAAACTAAGAGATACAGACAAGCTAAGCCAATCAGCTTGCAGCGAAGGCGGAGTCATGGCAAACAGGTTTTTCTCGATTTTTTTCCCTCCACTGTTGCTGTTGTTGTACACGGTATTAATACCTCAAGCAGCGCACCAGCTGTTGTTGTTATTCTTGCTTTGCTCTATTTTTCATTTATTTATTTTTTACTCTGCAACACAGTGGGCTAGTCGACTCAGCTGGCTCTAAGAGTTGTTGGCGGCTATGGCTGTTGTTGGTTTCTTTGTTGTTGTTGCAGTCGGTTTATGTTTTTAGGGGCAGGGTGGGTTAAGGCGTTTAGCTCTCACTCTGTCACACCTAAAGTAAAGCGGCGTCAGCTCCCGCTCCAGCTCCAGCTACGGCTACGGCTCGGGCTCCTGCTGAGGTTCCACATACTCGTACATTCATACATACATACAACCGAGGTGCTTAACAGGCGCTCTCTCGTTGTCGATGAGCGCACAGCGCACAGCCAACAACAACAATAACGAAAATACTAAATGCAGGTTTCTGTGTGGGGAATAGCAATACCAATGCATGCCTGGTTGGTAGAGCAATACGCTTATGTCAAGTGTATACTGAGTTTTGTAAGGGGTCGGTGGCGGGAGACTTCTTTTTGTGACGTGCAACAGTGAGTGGGGGATAACGCAAGCAAAGCCGTGAGAATAAAAATAACAAACCCGATGTTGTGCGCGATAATCTGGGCCAATGCAGTAGCAATAAGAACCGGTAGGTACAATGAGTCACATACATAGCGGCGTATAAATGAACGAATGAGTGAGCAGTACTCTATGTACTTAAAAATATAAAGAAGTAGATACAACATACATATATGTACATACATACATAGTATGTACAATCATACGTAATTATACATATGTATATGTATTTATTTAGTATTTATGTGTATGATAGATCAATTCAGTAATAAGATGAAACGGTGGAAGTGTTGAGTTCCTTGTTTCGCTAAGTAAAATGCGCTCTCTGCGTAAGTGGATTTAATTAATTGGGGGAGTAGACATATAGTAATTGCGCCTGCATACGTAATGTTAATTTAATATAACGTAAATTTTTTTAATTACATACATACATATGTACATACATATACATATATGTATGTATGTACATAGATATTGGCATTAAAAAAACGAAAAACCTTCCAAATCACATCTCATCTACCCTGTGCTATTTACCGGCCATTTACATACATATATTTGATCGGGGACAACAAATAACTATTTTGGGTGAACATTTGTTTAAAAAAAAAGCAACATGAAGGAGTGGTTGGAGTTGATGTAGTCTATGAAAATGATATTCTTTCAGAGGTCTATTTATTCATGTAAAAAGCCTAAATTTTTTAGTTTTTCATCAAATTAAAAAAAAAAACTTTTAGAAGTTCTATTTTTGCATTTAAAAATACTTTCTTGTTGAGCTTTAACACTTGTGAAATGAAATTTATTTTCCGCTCAAGAAATAAAATTTGTTAATGAAAATTTAGTTATAAAAATAAACATGAAGAAGTGGTTGGATATACATACATACATAATGTAGTATATGAAAATAATCATTTTTAGGATATCTTTTTATTAAGGCCAAATAAACGAAATTTAACAATTTTAAATTTTTTCATCGAATTTAAGAATTTTTCAATAAGTTTTATATTTTCTTAAACAAAATACATACATACTTATTTTTTGAGTTTTATTTTTCATTCAATAATCAACACTTATGAAATAACTTTCATTTTTCGCTTTTTCACAGTGAGTTTTAAATGAAACTTACAAAATAACAGTTTTTTGAACGAAAAGTAAAAGTTCAGGGTGAGATTTTTTTTACAACAGAAAAGTTGAACTTATCGCATATGTTTTGTTTCCTGAGCGAAAAATAAAACCCACTACATATGTGAGTGTTATTTATTTAAAGAAAAATAAATCTCAACAAATAAGTATTATTTATTTTACGAGCCTATATAGAACTTATCATATAATTTTTAATTTTTATGAAATATATAACAATCAAATTATAAGGATTAATAACAGTTATGGTCCCTCGTGTGTAGTATACATATAAACAGTTAATGATTTTTCCATATTTGAAAGTAAAAAAAAAACACAATACACAACGGATTCGCCTTGGTTATCTTGCTATCACCATACTACGGATCCACCATATGTACATACTACAATTGCAGAAAATAGATTTAATTTTATTTGAAGCTTTTGAAGGAGCCTGTACGAAATGGTAGAATATTACTTCGGAGATGAGCTTTTTGTTGATGATTAATTCCCATTCCGCCCCGTAGAGTTAATTTGTTGGCCGATCCGACTAAATTCATTTGATATTTTCACAGCACTAAATTAAATGCATGCGATGCGTTTAATTGTTCCTTCCGCAAATTAACTTATTATTAGTTGTTTTTATTACTGAATTTGATAAAAAATAATATAAATACAAAGTGTTTAAAAATTCAAAAGGTTTGGCACTTTTAGAATATCTTATATGTATGTATGTATGTATATGTATATAAAAAGCTCGTGTCGTGGTGTTTGCGGTCAAACTGCTCCTTAATGGCTCGACCGATTTTAAATGAAATTCAGACAAATGAGGTATGAAAATAGGTCGTAAAGTATATTTTAAACTTGGAAGAGGGTTGCCAACTTCTTGGAAAGTTAAGTTGAACTGAATTATACACAAGTTATTTGCAATATTAAAATGCGGGTGTCCAGCGGTTTGTCTCGGCAAAAGGTTCATAGCTAACTTTCATGAGTTTTGCCACTTGTATTGAAAGTCGAATTTAGTTAAATGATACATAAGTTTTGTATGTATATGAAATATGAAAATATGGGTACCAAACTGCTCGCTTCGCTTACAAAAAGACTTTTTGCAAATAAAAGGTTGCCACCTGCTTGAAAATTCTAATATGATTCAGTTGTACACAATTTATATGAACTATTTAGATATGGGTATCAAACTGTTCGCGAACGGGCAACTAATAAATAAATATAAGCAGGACAACGTCTATCGGATTTTTCTAGATTTGTTATAAATGGGTTACTTTTTAGTCTTTTTTAGGCTTTTTTAATCACCGCTTGCAAATACCTTTTTAAATTTTTTACTCTACCATTAATTGTATATGCACGCAATATATGTAAGTCGTAAGTTCCAAAAGTTCTTGGCCTTATCTATAGCAATCCCAAAAGATTGTTGTCATAATCTTCTTTCGGTGAACCTAGACGACACACCTCCATCGGTCACCTTTTTGTCTGAGGATCATAATAAAGAACCATTGCTCCATCGCCAGCAACAATCTAATCCAAAACTTCCATCTCGATACTCATTTAATGCCTTTCGAATTTAAGTCGTCAGTCTGAATTTATTTTAATATAATTAAACAGCTATGTTCCAAAATTCGAAAATTTGGAAATGGACTCGATTTGGAAATTCATTTTCAAGATTTTTAGGGAAAGTATTTAAAGTTTGCCTGTGCAGCTATTTATATTGCCTGAGTGATGCTTATTTTATAGTTTTTCATATAAAATATTCATTCATTACAAAAGATGCATATGTTTAGGTATATGTATGTTTAAAAATATTTGCCAAATCGTACGATTCCAAATCGCTCGATTTTGAGAACAAGATCAAAAAGTTTTAAAAATTTTATTTACGTTTCTTCAAAAATTAAAAAAAAAATATGCAAAGAAAAAAATTAATCATATTTTTAAACCAAATTCGGTGAGCGTGCAAAGGTTGTAAAAATTCTGTACATTTCTGCAAGGATGCCGCGGGAATTTTTTAAATTTCCGACGCTCCCTGTTATCACAAATATTTTTGATCAAAAACATTCTCATAAACGGACCAAATTAAAAAAAATTTCAATGCAATCTTTGTTGTAGTTTTAATACAAATGAAATGCATGCACTGCCCATTAAAAAATTAGCAAAGCTTAATTCTCCATAAAAAAAGAAATTCGCACAATTTTTTGTTTTTAAAGGTCCCTTATTGACAAAACACAAGCTGCAGAAATCAATAAGAAAATAACCAAGCACCATTTCGTTCTAAATGGGGGTGGTACAGCAAAAGTGAAGCTTTTTTAAAGATAGTTGCTCTCACATGGACTAACAGCATTTCAATTGGTTTACTAGAAGTCAAAAAATTCCTATTTCTGGCCTGATTGTTAAGACAAACGCAATGGAAAAAGCAACCAAATTGGGTGAACCCAATTTTAATGCATCAAATGGATGGTTAAGCAAATCACTTGGATGGAATTCAAATAAAATTTTTAAGCTCCCTCTTTTAAGCGAACATCACCAATAACCGGACAAAAAACTAGGACGGAGAGTGTCCGGTTAAGAGGAACTCCATTGTATATAATTTCGAGAAAATTCGGACTAAGTACGATAGATTCAGAGATAGCCCCTATTATGTTAATATGTATGTACAATGTACATATGTATGTATGTACAAACATAGCAATATGGTACACACACACACATTTTAATGTATTCTCTAAATTTTTTCACAAACGCCATTAAAAGGCGCGTGGTTTAAAATCATAACTAATATAAGTTTTGAGACTCTAAATACTGCTTGTAATATCTACAAATGATGAAACTCCAAAAATTATCTTTTTATACCATGGCTTTGAATATTTTCTCAAAAGTCAGAAATGTTTCTTAAAAATAAAATGGAGTTATCATTTTTATACCCAACGGCACAAAAAATATACAAAGTACCTAAGCAGTGTGTCAGTATGTACATATGTATGTATGCACGGGCTATATACTACATGTATGTATGTACTACATTCATATACAAAATCCTTCGAACATTCCCAGCCACATGCATACCAATACAATTTTCTTATATACATCATAGCTTTTGTATTTGGTTGGCTAAATCCTTCGTGTGGCACCTAATCGCATGTAATGCGCGCGCATTATCTGCTCTCTTAGTTACAGCAACACAAAGGCCAACAACAATGCTACAGCAATAAATTAATAAAAATTGAGAAGAGGACCAAAAAGATTCGACTAAACCTGAAATCGCGCAGCCTAACACACTTACATGTACAAAGGCATTATATGAATAAAAGCGAACTGCAAGGAAAAATGAGACAACAAAAATGTGAAGCAGGAGTGGGTGTTACTTTAACTTTGGCTTGTAGTCTCGTTTATGCCGACCTACATACATACAGACATCGCTTTGCTTCGAATTTTCGCTAACACCGAAAGCAACAACAACAAGTCCCAACCGTCACCACCACCAACGCCAACGCCAACGCCACCTCCGCCATTGTCAACAAACGACGAACACACGCACACTACCATGCGCTGCCAAATAACGTAGATATATCCGTTGCCTCTTTCGCACTCGCATAGTGATATCCGTCGGTTGGTTGGGTTAGGGTGGTTGAAACCGGAATCCAAAAATCCACCCATTCATCCATCCATCCATACATCCAACCATACATCCATCCATCTGTATCCATCCACTTGCATAGCAGCGCAATAGCGGACTCTTTCGTCGGTCGCGCAAATCCAATCGAATAAGCAGCTGCGAGAGTGGCGTATGCAAAACGACCGATTGAACAGGTGCAGCGCGCTGCGGGTAGTCGACAGCACCAATGTTTGTGTATGTATGCATGTATGTATGTGCGTACAATATTCGATTAACAGTTGAAAGTAATAAAATTAATTAAATAATTAATATTTTCGTTCATAAAACCTGACGCATGTCACATGTATTGGTTTGAAATTTTTTTTAGTGGCGCGAGTATAAACTTTTGCACATTTTTTTTGTTTTTTTTCATTTTTATTTTTATTGCTTATACGCTCAGTACTCCGGTATCAACGAAAGAGCGCCGAAAAATGTGAGCATGCATATTGGCTCTCTTTCCCTTAATTGTGACTGTGTGCGTGTATTTTCATTTTGAATGTGTCTCACGAATACTTATGCAACGTTGAGAGTAATTTAAAAAGCCGGTCTCTGAAAATATTAGTACGCTCTTTGCGCCACGCATAGAAGGATTAGGGATTCAAAAAATGATGTGTGTAAATAACTTGTGTTCAAATTTAATGATTACATCCTATATGTGTATGTATGTATGTACATACATATGTACATATGTTTCTAATGATTGAATTTTTAATCAGTAAATAGATTTCTTATTAAGACAATTTCGTATATACATATATGTACATACATATGTATGTATGTAAACATTTACACATATATTTTTATAATTGATAATTTTAAAATTTCGGGGGTCCTGGGCTCAATTTCTGGCAGTGGTAAATAAACAAAAAATTATAATGTTCCTCTAAAGGCAATGGCAAACCTCCGAGTATATTTCTGCTATGAAAAGACTTCTAACAAAAATAATTTGCCGTTCGGAGTAGGCTTAAAACTGTAGGCCTCTCAATTTGTGTTACAACATCAAGATGGCACACCACAAATTGTAGGAGAAGTTCGGCCAAACATCAAGCTATGGCGTAAGCGCTAAATTATTATATTTACATGTATTGTCAAATAACCAACACGTTAGTAGTCATTTAAGTAGATTCATGAGATGAAAATTAGCTTTTGAACTTAATTAAATATTAAGATATCGGAAGCAAGCATTTCTCTATAAGTGATCCATAATTTTTGACAACATGATTTACTAACTAATTTGAATATCCTTTTGAAGAAAAAACTCGAACTCCTATGGCAATTTGGGAACATTGACCCTTACGTTTAGTCTACATTACAATCGAATAACACTATAAGCTGCACAATTCCAGCTTTTCAGTAAGAGACAAACCCGTGTTTAATGACGCGATTATTTGATTTGTTTTCTCAATTTTTGTTATTTATTTTTATTTACATTATGCACACTTAGGCTGCTCACCAAGATACAAAAATCTAGTATGATCTGTATAAGTGTGGCGCTCAAACGACGCTCTGAGCGCCACCTTACATCTCCTGCCGCTGGATTTGACTGGACAACGGATGGCAGCGCAGACTGCTCTGCGATTAAGCGAAACATATAAGAGGGACCCCGAAATCCAGGGCCACCTTTTCTCTATTTTAAACCAGTATCATTTCATTCCGAGCAACACAGACCGTTGTGCTTCGAAATCGATTTCTGAAAACAGCTTTATGACGGGTATTCCCAGTAGGGAGGAGTGAAACCAAGAATTCAATAGTATTGCCATCTATACAGATGGCTCAAAACTCAACAGTAAGGTGAGAAGAGGAGTCTTCTCGCGAAACCCTCCCCTGCAAATCTCATTTAGGTTACCAGACCACAGCAGCGTTTTCCAGGCTGAGGTATCAGCTATTATCGAAGCGGTGGTAAAGCTTGGGACCGAAATTCTAGGAAGAGATATCTTCATCTTTAGTGATAGCCAGACCGCAATCAAGGCTCTGTGTTCCTTCACGTTTAACTCAAACATCGCGTTAAACTGCCGCCAATCTTTTCAGGAAATAACCAAGTAGAATAGACTGTACCTCATTTGTGTCCCTGGCCATAGGGACATAGACGGAAACTGTATGGCAAACGAACTTGCAAGACAAGGTACAACCAAGCAGAATTTTCAGGATAAAGTACGCATTGGTATGTCGTTTGCCACTTGCAAGCAGCTACTTAGAGAATATATATATACATATATGTATATAAAGAAGCTGAAGATAAATGGAGTCAAATTACGACTTGCCGTACCTCTAGGCAGACGTGGCCTAAATGGGACCGGAAACGGTCACGAAGAGTTTACTCTCTAAAAAGAAAAAATATCTCTAGCTTGGTGGGAGCTCTAACCGGGCACACGCTGAAGTTAGGCGTACCTTACCGAATATGCTGGAGGAGCTGTAAGAACTATGAAGAGGAGGGAACGGTTTTAAATCTTCTGTGTAGGTGTCCTGCGCTGTGCAAAGGATCACCGTTTCTGAATGACCTTAGTGAGGTAATTTTTGTCCGTAAGACAACTACAAAAACAGTTTTTAACAAAGCCTAAAAAAATTATATCAAATACCTAGATAACTTTAATCTATCGCTGTCAAATAACGGAAGTTCTTATAAGATTAGGGAGAAGTCAACTACGAGAGAATACGAGAGCACCGAATGCAAAGACGGCATAAGCAAAGAATATCTTTGAGAAGAAAACATATGAGTGTGTGTTAACGGTATACCACTACAGAAGTACTTAAAATTTGAGAGCAAAAAGCACAACTACCAATGTATCCAAGCCAAGAGAGCCAACGCAGAACACGTGCACTTGTATTCACGCACACATACATGCAGGCATGCAAACAAAATAACACACACTCGAAAAAGGTAAAATTGAGGTGAAATGTTGAGAGCGCGAAGCAGAATCAGTAGTACGGCAACTGACAGTGTAGAAGGATGTAATGTTGCTCGATTTTTTAAAACAATATAACTACTCATAAATCTAATAAACAATACAAAAGAACCAACGTTAACATAACACGTCAAATGCGCGTTTCACACACACACACATACAATATGTACGTAGATGTTGATGTGTGTAATAAATGCAAAATAGATAAATAATAATAATTGAAAGAATTGGCTAGTAATGAATAACAAACAAGCAGAAGAGTTGAGAATTGAAGGGGAGATGCTCCACCAAACTAACCAGAACACACAAACTAAACTAAACTCAAGTGTATATGAATTGACGCGACATTAGAAATCAGTGCTATTAACAGCAATTGCAACAACAAAAGCCGAATGAAGTGTCAACACGAATTAAGCGACGGGTTAAAAGGGGCCTGATATTATTGATGGTGAAGCGACTATGGAGGCAATAATTGCGGCAGTGGGTTTGCTGAAGTGGCGCAGCTGAGCTTATCATTGAAGCAATTGACATTGCATGTTGACAGTCAGTCGTCGAATGGCACCCGATCAAGTGTGGAGTGTGCGTGTCGATATACGGACGGACAAACTCCAGTGAATCAATGCAAATAGCGAGATAGTAAAACGTGTTATGATAAATTAATCCAAAAGCGATAGACGAGCCTACTCGTAAAGACAGTCAGTGCAGTATAAAAATAAAAAAGCAGAAGGCAAAAAAAAAAAGCAAAACTAAGAACAAATTTTTGAAAAATTATTGCTAGTCGTTTTCTAGTTCCTACTCTATGCAAGTTTAAAGAAAATGTAAAAAAAAATATTCGCAAACAAAAATTTCCGCGCACTATAGCCATTTTGCGAATTTACCTCAAAGCGTGTATCGCGGAATGTCCACCTCAATGTGCAAAAAAATCGTTACAAGCCAACTACTCTTAGTTTATCAGCAACAGTAGGAGTTTTGAATGCTCCAGCGCTTTCGGCTCGTTAGGCGCGTTAGTTACGCTTTCGTCACTGATTTTCAGCCGCGCGGTGGATCCAAGTTGGACTTGCCACTCTACTTTGGTACCAACAAAAACCAATCTAAGCAAATACTAATAGCAAAAGTCTGCTAAACTCACACCCTTCGCTTAAATGCATACGAGATCCTCGCCTACCCAGCATACATATGTACATACGTAGTTACATACTTGGCTAATCAACTTATTGCGTAATTGGCTGGTAATGATGTCGCGGCGTCAACACCACTGGCATCAATCAGCGTCAAGCGTGCACCTGTAAAACAACAGCAAAAACAACAACAATAGCAATAAAAAACATTTTCAATAATTACCTTAACAGTTGCAGCGAAATTCAATAGTTACTAGTGGACGTAAAGGTCTAACGCTCCATCGGCAACGGCAATGGTCAAGCGCCATTGACTTTCAGTGCTTAAATTTATTTAGAAAACCCGCGCGTTATTTCGAGTGTGTCTAATTGGCAGTAGGAAAAAGTTAGAAATAAAAACAACACAAAAATTATTCCTATAATAAAAAAGAAAACAAATCCTCCGAACAAAGTAATTTAACGAAAGAATACATACACTTTAGTTCGCAGAAAAGCATTTCATAAATTAACGGATTTTTCACATATTTGGAATTATTTAACTTAAAAAAGAGTGTTGAGCGCCGTCGTCAATTTCGCAGGAATAAAAAAAATGGATTTCCAAAGCGCAATGGAAACATTTGCAGAGGCCTGGGTTGCGGCCAATGCAGGACCACAGGTGAGTGAAATGTTACGAATAATGTCTCACCGAATTAGTGTGGAAAACTCCATCATACAAAAATGCTAACGAATATTCAAGAAGAACATTTATTTTGAGTCAAATTTGTGGCAATTAAAACATTTTTATACTTTTCATGCAGATGAATTGTTGTTATAATTTCGATTCGTTGTTTGCAGGTACTAGATATATAAAGAAAACTACCTAAACCCATATAAATTTATACACAAACTATTAGAATGACGATTTCAATCTTTGTAGCCACGACTGAGGATATGGTAACTAGAATAAGCTAGCTGGATAAAATTATTTCATAACTTTTTAGGACAAATAAGATCAAAACTAATAAAAAAAAAGTATACTAGGGCAGGGTCAGAAATGCCACCTTAAGAAATGTTGGAATAGTGTGTTTTTTATTTTTATTTATGATATACGTAAATTTTAAAATCAGGAACTGTAACGGTAATAACTTTTATTAAAAGAGTACAGTTTAACCGTTGTTTGTTGAATTTAGCTTTTTTTAATTTTATTTATTCTTTTATATTTTGATCAGAAAATAAAACTTTATTTATTTTATTTTATAGATAAAACTCAAGAAATGACGATTATATTCTGAGCAAAAAATTAAACTCAAAAAATAACGATTCAACTTTATTAAAAAAAAACTCAAAAAATAAATATCAATGTCGCTAAAGAGAATCCTTGTTCTAAGGATTATGTTGTTTTAATCATTATACAAGTAGCATTTCTCTTACCACGGGATTTTGTTGGGAATTAGTTAGTTAGTTATTTGCGGTCTCTGTTTGAAATACTATATACAGCCGTAAGTCCGAATGTAAGGAGAATTCATGAAAAAATAACTTACCCTAAAATATCTTATGGTTTTTAACCAGAAAGATGTTTCTTGTTTTCAACCTGAAAAAAAAAATAATTTTTTGGAGAAATTTTTTCAAAAACTAAAAAATCAAAACTCTAAATTTTAAATATGTAAATCAATTGTGCAGCTCAAAAAATAGTGTACATACACATTTAAAAAAATTGTGTGTATAAAAATTTTGAAAAATTAATAAAATTTCAGTTGTTAAATTTAAAATACAAATTTAAATGCAATCTTAAGTTTTAACTCTGAGTATTCAAAGAACTGGTACTTATTGTTTTCCTCTCTTTCTGAATCTTCATAACCTTCTTCGTCATACTTTTCTTCATTTTCAAAAACTATGCTGTTCCTAAAATAGATATCCAATGTTTAATTAATCAATTATTGCCTGTTATAAAACCATAAATTCTAGCTAATTTTTCACAAACAAAGAAACAAATAAAACATTGGTAAATAGCTTTAACTTTCAACTCGGTTTATAAAACATTCAAATTACTTTTCTTAAGGTCAATAAAAACCTTCGCTTTATGAGACCAATAAAGTAACTTGCAATGCTATTTAACTATCGTTAGTTTCCTGACATTTTACAGTAACAAAAACAAAAAAAAAAAAAGAATTTACATTGATGAAACTTTTTGGAGTATTCCTTTAGAATTTAGCATTGACAGTTGTCCACCTAGCGTCTTCTATTTACCAAAATCTGCGTATGTTTGAATTACATAGTACCTCAGTTTATGAGATATGCGACGAAAATTTGATGGGTTGTATTATCACACATAACTTATATGTAGCTCCGATACGGGTTGTTCAGATATGAACTTTTGCTTTAATGCGCCCTTATTTAGTTAGCCACAAGCGTGATTTTTTGTGATCTATTTGCTTATAAATCATACAAGGTGTACTAGAAAATTCTTCGAGATCGACGCTCTATAATATAAATTATATCCATGCTATTAACTTTTCCGCTATGAGGCTTAGCTTTATGTCTCCTCCACTAAGCGTTGCAGTAGTAGATTAAACTTCAATTTTGTTTTTTATTCAATTTATTTATTTTGTTCTAAAAAAACATTATCTTTCTTGAGTGAACATTCGGAAAGTCTTTTCATAATCTACGAATAGTTCATGTTATTTCGGTAATCAGTTTTGAATATAAAAATAGCATTGTCTGAGTGTAATTATCGGAAGGCAAATTTCTTGGCTGCACTAGAAATTTTTGGTTACTTTTGAAAGTGCTGTCAGACTATTCGAACGTTTTCGTTTCAGAGTGTTGTTGGATTTTCTATAAAAATGTAGGTGAATTAGTTTTTGTTTTTTTGATATGATATAAGCAATAGCTAAACATAAAATGGTTTTTCTGCAATCAAGTATTCGATTAATGATATCTTGCATATTTTCGTATATATTACATACATATGTACATTTTTATTTATGCTTTATTCTTCCCATTTTTAGGAGATTTCCAAGTAGCATAAAAACGGTATAGAAGAAAAGTAAAAGGAACTTAAAAAGTTTTCTGTCCAGCAACAGAATACAAAATAATAAAAAACTTTAAGCATTTGCCTATTTTGCCCACACCGATTTGTGTGCATCCATTTTTATAAAAATAATAAATATTACCCCCTCAATAGCAACTATGTTCTATGCTTAGAAAAAAATTTAATTTCTTTTATAAAAACAAAGACGATTAGTCAAAATTGAACTTATTTGGCTCCTAAGGAATTTACTACACTTTTTGCTACATTTTTTTTAACGTTGTTGTTTTAATTTTTAGGAAGATACTCCAGGTTTTGAACATATTGATATTAATCCACTTCATTGCTTCTTGAAGAAAGAACACAATTCAGTTCCAAGAAGAATACTTGAGTACCGTTTTGTAAAAAGGTAGCGACATTCCACAAAAAGGAATGAACATATTTTTAATTTCGCGTTTACATTATTCGATCTACAGTTTTATGTCGATCCCGAATATTACTATTTTTTATTACTTAATTGGCGCTATAACCACTTAAGCGATTTTGGTCGAACTTCTTCTACAATTTGTGGTGTGCGTCTTGATGTTGTAACACAAATTGAGGGACCTAGAGTTTTACGCCGACTCCGAACGGCGAATATTTTTTGTGAGGATTTTTTTCATGGCAGAAATAAACTTGGTGGTTTGCCATTGCCTGCCGGGGGGCGACCGCTATTAGAAAAAACTTTTTCTGTAATTTTTAATATTACTTGCCCCGGCCAGAATTTGAACCCGGGACCCACCGAATGAAGCGCACACACGCTACACACTCGGCTACGGCGGCCGCTGTCGTTCCTGTGGGGCCACCGTTATTGGAAAAACTATCCTTTGCATTTTTTTTGATGTCACGTATAACGGCTGCGGTTTGAACCCACGGCACTCCATGTGAAGCAGGCACACGCTGCACACTCCTTAATTATCTAAAACTCACCTAAAAGCTTTAGTGTAATCCAATCGCTCTGATTACGATTCAAATTGATATTCATTTTTTTTTGCATGAAGGACTTATTTTGCGAAAAAATTTAATACTTTAAGCTTTAATACTGCAAACGCGGTTATAGGTTAATCGAATTAAAATTTTTTTAAATACATAATAAAGCTCAGGGTATGTTGGCAAAAGTCTTAAGTACCCAAGCGGTCTGTCAATATAAAAACGAACTTGTTTTGGTTGACAATAATTAAACATATACATTTTTTGTATATGTATATTATCTTTCAATGCCTGCTGAGGGTCGTTTTATAAACAAATAAAAACGAAACCAGTACCTGCTATAGTTACTTATAGTGTGTGTTTTTTTTTGGAGGCTCCACATATCGATAACGATTAAAAGGTCGCAAATTCTTCAGATCTGGGTATGGTGTTATCAGTTATCCTCAGTTTGCTCCGCCATTTCACTTGCAAACTGTGCAAATTTATATCAAAAACCTTCGTACAGTTCAGGAATATAAACGTGTGCTAAGTCTGTTCTCAGATTTGGCTAACTTTTGGTTCAGTGGATATATTAATGGCAAAATTAAAGAATTCGCAGTGAAAAAGTCCACGAAGAATTCACTGTGCCCCGTTGCATCGACAAAAACTCAGAGTTTTTTGTGTTTTCTGGCCGGGTGCAATCGTTGGTTCTTACCTCTTAAAAAATTAGAAGGACGAGAGCATTGACGTCTCCGTCGAGTGCTACAGATCTATAATTGTCAATTATGTCGTGCTTTCGCAGTTAGGCAGTTAGATGACGCCACATGCTATACATCGCATCAAACAATCGATTATTTTGTATGCGGTTACGTAAATCGAAATTCGGCCATCTAAATTTCCCCCATTTACCCGCCAGCTGCAGCCGCCCCCTTAATTATAATCAAACGCTAATTATCAACGTAATAAAGTTTAATTATGTAATCTCTTAATTTTATTTCTCATTCTCTCTCTTATCGCTTTTGGTACAGATGTTTTGGGTTTGCGGACAAATCGTATATGGGTAATTTCATGTCAAATCGTACAGGCAGTTAGGGGCAGGCCATTTTTTTTTGCATGCAAAATTGAAAATTTGTCTAAAAAGTCGGCAGGGCGCCATTGGCCCATGAATTTTTTTTTGGAAAATGCGATAACTTTGCGAAAAAATTACCGATTTTCTGTTTTCAGGAAAAATGCTCCTCTAAAAGAAAACTATATGAAACATTGTATTTTTGGGAACAAACTTTTTATATCGCGAGTTAAAAAATAAAATCAAATAATTTTTGACTTCAAAACTTAAATTACATCAGTTTTTTCTCTACATTTATTTTTTTTAATTAAAATTTTACAGTGAACTATATTCGTTTTTTGTGAATTATTATTTTTTAAAGTCATAGAGCCAATTATTCAGTAATTTTAGACTTCATTTAAAACAATTGCCATTATTTCGTCAAAGATGGTTCAATCGTTATGATCTGTTTTGTGTTAACAGTTAAAGGTTCATTCTAGAAGGGAAAATTATAAATTATAGTAAATTTTCCGACAATTTTTTTCAAGATCGTCTTTCAAATATGAATTCAAGTCAAATGAATTTCAGCCCAAGAATTTTGATATTGGTTCAATTTTTCAATTCCTAATTTCTGTTTTCGATTAGTATTATATGTGGATATTTTTCAAAAGTATTTCTAATAAGCCTGTAGCTTAAAATCGAGAGATATTTCACTTCCATAATGTACCAAAAAAATTTAGTAGAATTTTGGCAACCGATGTACTCAAATCAATGATTGTGCTTGATAACGGGGACCTTTATCCCGGGTACTTCTTTTACTTTTTCTCGCCCATGTGTCTGTGACAAATAATTATGTACCAAATCATAGCAATAGCTTTTTAACTCTCGCCCGGGCGTCAAACTACCGCAAAGGTACTATTATACCTTGATATAGTTTGTTTGAGAATTTTTAAAGGGGGTTTAATTTTTTTTTAATAAAAAACTGATAATAAATATTTTATTAGTAGATTTTTTTAATAAAAAAAAATGTATATGATTAAAACAATATCAATTTCCGTTTTAGTCATATCAGATATATGAAGATAAAATTATATGTACATGCGTAAATTTTTCAACGTTACCCGGGGGTAAAGGTTTACTTTTTAATCGAATTTTTACTGAGGACACAACTTTGTTAATATAAAAAACTGATAATATTTGTTCAATAGATATTAAGAAAAATAATAGATATATCTATAAAAGCTTTTTGACCATACCAGACATTTGAAAATAAAATTGTACCCTTGCATCCTGAGGTGGTTGTAAATTTAATTCGGCCCTCTATCTCAGGAAATATGCGATTAAAAATGTAGATAATTCTCGTTAGGCAATATAAGGAGATATTTTCGCCCAGCAAAAACTGTCTAACATTATTACGAATCAATAATGATTATCTCGAAAACAACTAAATTTGCATTCAAAAAAATCGATGATTTGCCGTCACCAGTTTAGAAAAAGCAGTAAGAACAATAATAACTAAAAATTTGGGGTGGTGAAAAAATTAAATATTTATAAAAAAATCCGCACTACTTACTGTGCACAGAGCGAAGCTTGTATTTCGAAGTTCTGGGGGCATTTCGGTTACCGGATTGCCTTAGAATTAAAAATACAAATAAATAGAGAAATGTCATCGAAACCCATTTAGTAAAAATTAATGCTGAAAAAACCTTCTGAAAATCACTTGTTTTCATTGCCGTGTGGCCATGGTATAATTCGAAAATTGCTGTTTAGCCAAAAATGTCTATAGGTGCATTTTAATCAACTATTAGGTACACTCGATACGCCACTTCTCTGCTCGCGATGCTTGAGCTCTGCTTGCGTTCAAACAAATGTTTGTGTAGAAGCAGCAACAGCTATAGCTACTAGCTAGATTCGCCCATCGCGAGTACGTTGATAACACATTAAACTGGTCGAACTCATTACATTCAGATATTAGACCCGTTTTTTAAGCTGCACATTAACGACGATCATCTGCGCGGACGTACTTACTTGCACTTTTGATGCATATTCCTCATTTGTGTTGCAGGAACATTACACTGGAAACAAAAATAAAAAATCTGTGCTGATGCTAATTTATGCCAGATGCTTCATTGATTCGCCACTCGCTAATAGATGGCGAAACGAATACGATTATTATATTGTAAGCAGATGCATTCAGTTCAAACGTAAGTTACTCTAACAAATAGAATTGCCGACGGCTTCTTTGGTGAATGCAAAAGTGGATACAGAAAAAAATAAAAATTAAAAAATACTACTAATATTTATTGCGTTTTTTTTTTTAAATTTCTCAATTACACTTTGCAACCATTCATATCTCTTATTTTATTTTTAATGTAGTACTAAAAACAGCACGAAGAAAAATGCACAAAAACCACAAACAAAAAACCAAATCAAAACAAAACATATGTACAAAAAATACTTTGGCACACAGAGTCTAAGTAAGCTGAAACTCACGCACTTGCACACGCAAACACGTGCAGGTGTGTAAATAAAAAACAAAATACAATATACAAGTAGATAGGCAAAAAACAAAAAACAATCTTCAATGGTTGTATATATTTACATACATATATATGTACGTATGCGTGTGTGTCTGTATGTGTGTAAATATGTGATAGCTCACGCAATGAACACTATAGGCAAAATCTAAATAAACGACGCCACCACACATTTGCGATACTTTACTTTTGTGCGTGCGTTTTTTGTTGTTGTTGTTGTTGTTTTTTTCCCTTCTTTGACTTGTTTCTTCATTGTTTTAGCTTAGCTTCATTTCTGCACTGGGCAAACAAAGGTGAAAAGGAAAGTAACGGTGCTTTTATTTGTGTATGTGTACGGATATATATTTATGCCGTTACGCTGCTATTAGCTAAGATTATGATAATCCTTATCAGACACTCCGCTGTCCAAAACAAACTTTGGCGAAGGCAGTAAATAAAGCAGATGAGGTGGCGGCGAAATCGCAACACGTTTCTACGCTTACGGTTAATTAGCGCGTGTGTGTGTGTGTGTGTGGATTATGTAACGGTGTTTGAGTTACTGAAGTCGTGGAATGGGTGAAAGGGGAGCAGCGGATGAAGACCGAAATCAGTGCTAATCATTTTTAGTACTTGAAAAAAAAAAAACAAAAACTAAAACCAAATAAAATTAAATAAAAACAATTCCAATAGAGCAAGCAACAATAACTACACTATCGAAAGTGACTGACAGACGAATCATGTTTGAAGTGCCAAACCAATTTTGCCAAGAGTTAAATATGTAATAAAAAATTGCAGCTTTGACAAAATAACTTATGAGCACACTTTGAAAAATCCGTGCAAAATTTTTGAGGCGTCTCCAATAAAAAAAAAAAATTGTTATTACCGTATTAGAGTACCAACCTTCAAACCATTAAATACGAAGTTTCAAGAATATCTGTCGATTAGTTTTTTTTTTTTTTGGCAGCCATTCGAAGCAAAGAACTTGTGAGTTTTGTGAAAAATGGAAAAAAGTGAATTTTTGTGTTTTCATCAAATATTATTTTTTACGCAAGAAAACGCCTGCAGAAATAAAAGCGAAGCTTGATAAATATTTCCCCGGACTCTTCGCCATCAATTAATAGGATTTACAAGTGGACTGCAGATTTTCGTTGTGGTCGCATGGTAGAAAAAAATCCACGATATCGTTTTGAGCGACTGAATGTTGAAAGTGAGCGAGATAGCTGACATGGTGAAGATCCCAACAGAACTTATGCCTTGCACGAAAAATTTGTTATGAAGAAGCTATCCGCAAGATGCTCACAATGAACCAATGGACCGTATTCTCCAGATATGGCTCCCTGCGACAATTATCTATTCGCAAACTTGAAGCAATGGCTCGGTGGTAAGAAATTTTTATCAAATGAGGATTTTCGTGACTTTAATGCATGAATGAAATTTTATTTTCACTATTTTTGCACGGACTTTTCAAATTATCCACGCACTTTCAATATACCAAGTTTTCAGGAAAGCAAACAAAAATATTTCAGTACTATTCTGTAAGCATTGACGAAAATATAGTTAAACGAAATGATTACTGTAATGTGAATAATAATAATAATAAAATATTAATTTGGCACTCACATCATAGCTTGATGTCTGGCCAAACTTCTCCGACAATTTGTGGTGTGCTTCTTGTTGATATTGTAACACAAATTGAAGGACCTACAGCTTTACGCCGACTCCGAACGGCAAATGATTTTCGTGAGAAGTTTTTTCATTGCAAAAATACATTCAGAGGTTAGTCATTGCCTGCCGATCGGCGACTGCTATTAGAAATAAATTTTTATATAATTTTTGATGTTATTTTCTCCGGGTTGGATGCGAACCCGGGATCCACCGAATGAAGCTCACACACGCGGCTACGGCGGCCGCCGTTTACTAAAAGTATTATTTTGCAAGCTAATTCATTCATATCAAAGGCAATAGTTTCATTTAAATAAACTTTAAACGAGGTTGCTGACAAAAGTACTGATTTTGAGATAAGATGAATTTTTTAGCAACAAAAAAACACATATTGTGTATTTGCTTGAAGAATGGCATACTTATATTAAACAAAAATTAAAAAAAGAGTGAAAGCTTTTCAGAGGGACATATTAAAAAAATAAAAATTTTAAAAATTGGTTAAGTAAGCAGAAAGGAGCGCCACCTTGCTCTTCTTTTATGTCCCGTTTAAAATTATACCGCTTTATCCATTAACAGTAGATCATTAAAATAAAATATGTTTACTCATTTAAACTAAATGGAAGAAGTAATGGAAGAAGGAAACTAAAAACTTTGAATGCGCGAAATATTATTTTGCCAAACTAAAATCAGTGTTTTTTAATACAACAATAATAATTATGTCAGCTATTTCGATATAAGCTCTTTTTTTTTATAGCAAAACTTAAATTTGACAAAAGATTTACTATATGGTGCTGTAGTTGCTTTGTGAAAAACCAAAATTATCAATTGTCATAATCACGTACTCTATCTAAAAAGTCATAGGTTTCTATAGGAAAAGCCAAAAAAGTGCGTTTATATTCCAGAAATTTTAGCTATCTCAATGCAACTGATTTGGTTATTTTTATGTACACACAGTGGTTCACAAAAGTGTAGCAACGTTTTTCATTTTTATTACGCTTTTTGTTGTTTTGAAATGGTAAGATTTGTAAACACAGCAGAAATACTTGTGGCCGTTATAATAAAAACCCAAATAGTATAAATCAATGACGCTAATACCCAAAATATATATTATATTTTATAGATATACAATATAACTGCGGAATTTTCTTGTCAAATTTTAATAATGTAATGTAAACTAGTATGACGTCTTTGACGTTAGTTTCTGAATGCAAATATTCGAAATACGAAGTACATGTACAATGTAAGTAATTTGTGTGTATAGGGGCTAATTTTTAGAATTGTCTAAATATAATTGAGATTATATAATTTTAAGCTGAAATATTAAGATACAATTTTCGACCACTTTTTCCAGCAGTGGAGGGTGTATCATAAAACAATAACCTCACGTTTACGCCAGATAAAATAATCTAGAGGCGTAGAATCGCAAGAATTTCGACACAATACTTTTGCCATCCGATATCGATATTTTTTAATCGATATTTTTAAAGCGATATTTTTTTGGATTCGAGTACTTGAATTACCCAGTATCGTATCGAATTTGTCAGCTTCGCGTTAATATCAAGCTATACAAAATAAAACATACAATCAAATAATGACCTGGAGAGGGTGCAAATTTATCAAAAAACGATATAATTAGTTATAGCACAAACACTTTCTAAAGGGCGAGTAAATAACGTTTCATAAGAAATTCTGATTTAATTATATTTTCAATTTAGTTTCGATATTTTAGTTTGGGTATCGAGGCTTTTTATTTTGATATTTATGTGTGTCTGATTCTTTCTGAGCGATACTTTGAATGACTACCATATCGATATTTTCGACCCGATATAGTGTCGCTACTTGCGACTGGCACATTTTGAAAAATGTCCCGTAGCACATGGTAATATTGTCGAATTCAGCTAGGACTTTCGAAATAAATTTGGACAAGTTGGAAACGTTGCTCAATTTTTTGCTACTGAAATCTTATGATTTGTTTATATTTATTTTAAATTAGGTCTAGTGAAAAACAAAAATATTTTATATGAAAGTTATTAAATATTTATATGTAATGTATAAGTAGTACATGATCCAAACCAAATTTTTGTTTAATATACAATTAAAAATAAAAAAATAAAACTTCCATCAAAAATCATTTGGCGTTCGTGGTCGAGCTGTATACCCTTCAATTTCTGGTACAACAACAGAGCGTAATTCAAGATTCTTTCGCTTACAGCGATCTGAATTTGTTGCGGTTTAAAATTGTGATTAAAGTAATTAAATTTTTGATACAATCAATTACACATGTGCCCTCGACAGTTAAAACGGACCTTACGTCCGAATTAAAGCTTGGGATAAATACGACCCGTTCCAACACGGCAGAAAAAATAGATAACTTGATCGGATTTGTCTAAATCTGTGGAGTTGTTGGTTGGGGTTGATGATTGCAAATCTGGCATCAGATTTTCAAAATTCAAATTGACATAAAAATATTAAGTATTAAAATTCGCTACTTGGAGGCTTTTCAAATCGCTGCTTACGAATCTGGCATGAGATTTTTAAATTCACTGTAAAATCAATACTATAATAAAACTGTAGAAAAGTCGTGTCTGTACAAGGAACATATATTTAAAAAAAAGTATCAAAAGTGAAGCAGGGAATGCAATAGATTACGTCTAAACCATTTTTAGAATTTCTGCCTGTCTGTTTGTCTATTGGCATGTTTGAACACAGTAATCTCCGTAACTACTGAACGAGTTTTCATGGAAGTTTAACAACTGGTTGGAGAGTAACCTCAGACATAATATAGGGTATATTTTTTCTCAAAATATTATAGGGTATATTTTATCAAAATATGAAATTAAAAAAAAAATTTAAAAGAAATTATCATTTTTTTGAATACTTTTTTTTCAACAACATCAACGTAGTCGTTCATTATTTTTTGTATGCTAATTTTTTTTTTTAATTTTCAACTTTAAAGGAAAATTAATTTTTTTTTTTTTAATTTTCAACTTTAAAGGAAAATTAATCTTTATATGGATAATAACGGTGAATCCATTTATGTCCTTTATGTAGATTGAAGGATAACGCCAAACATGATTTTGACAAAAAAAGAAAACAAAAAATTAAAAAAACAAAAAATTAAATTTTTTTTATATGGTGTCTTTCATTGTTAAAAATAGCGTACTGTTATAGATTACAAAACTGATATGCAAATTGTTTCCTAACTTAAATTCGCAATTTCGTTTTGGAGATTCTACAACATTTTGCGTTGAAGCGAATTTGTAAAAAAAATTAAGCTAGAGAGGTTCGCTCTTTTGAAAATAGCACATCTTTTACTATAAGAATATAGGAGTTTTTCGGACATAAGGCCCCTTTCAACTGCCCAAGTCGCACCATTATCCTTGGCCCTAGGCCTAGTTAGACTAAATATTCACTTTTGTAATATATTCTAATAGTTTTAGCGCATTATGCCATGCTTAAGCGATCCGAATTTCAAATGCCAGACAATGGACTAAAAAAACATGCTATTTGATTAAGCAATGAAGTTTGACGACTTTCTAAATTCAACCCTGTGGGTTTATGCCCCTCATTGAATAACATTTTCATTGACTTTGTTGTATTTGTATTTTTGTAAAAATACGCCACAATTTTGTTTTGTTTAAAAAAAAAAGGTGCACTTTTATATTGAATAGTCAAAACATTTTAATCAATACGCACACAATTTTTTGACATACTGTAATTAGATGTTTTTTTGGCAAGTAAACAGATAAAATTACTCAGCTATTTGACTCACATCTGCGGTATTTTGCGGACAAACAAAACGACTTACCTATATACATATATGTATATACATATGTACACATACACCCTCACACAAATAACCAGCGAATATGCATACAAATTTTATGTGTATTTACTTATTTATTCACGTTTATTTAGCGCTTTAGTTTGCTAACTCTTCCACTCCTCCCTCTACCATCACGTTTTTCTGTTCTTCGTCTGTTTCGTCTGCCAACCAACGGTCTTTGTCGAGCTTTTAGCCGCACTCAACGCCACCAAACAGATAAGATAATCCTGTTGACCCACTAAGCAAATGCGCATAGGTAGAGCGTAAGCGTTGTGACGCAGCGGCAAAGGGTTACTCCCGAACATCGCACTCCCCAAAATGCAGACACCACTGAGTTGTACGCCGTAGCAGACAATGTAAATATGTATGTACATATGTATGTAGGTGGGTTTATTTGTAACCACATTTGAATGTATGTAGTATGTGTGTATGTGTGTATGCGTGTATGTAGATGTAACCAATCTACTGTTTTCAACTGGCATCGCAGTTAATCCAAAAATATCTGATAAAAAATAATAAAAACGAATTGAATTTTAATCGTAAGTCATGCGATTGCGCGTGCAAATGGTTACAGAAATAGCATGTGTGGTTATGTGCGAATCTATATACACCTACAGACCCTGTTGGAAAAATTGTAGACAGTTTAAAAAATATACCAATTTAAAAATTGATTTGATGTACCTATGCTAGCTACATATATTTGGTTTAAAATATGTGGATTTATCGCTGGTCGAAATTAAATTGTTTTTGGAATTGCAATTTTAAAAGAATTACTTTATTTAAATTTTTCACAATTTTTTCAGTTTTTTATTTTAGTTACTTTTTTAATATAAAATTAAGAAGTTAAAAAAATTGTAAAACCAAACTTTAACAAAAAAAAACAATAATTCTGACCAGCTATAACGTATCATGTTTTTAACCAATCCCTCCGCAAATAACTGATATGGACGAAAATTTGGTTGAAAATATAATATGTAGTATATAAAAATGATCACATTTCACATTTCATGCAAAAAACCAAAATTTTATAATATTTATATTTTTCATCTAATTTAATAATTACTTCATATATTCTATATTTGCTCGTAAAATAACAGTTATTTGTTGAGTTATATTTTTTTTCGCTTAAGAAGTAAGTTTTATTTTGCCTTATAAGTTTTTTTTTACAACAGAAAAGTTTTAAGTAAGTTTTATTTATTGAGCGAAAAATAAAACTCAACAAATGAGAATTATTTTATGAGCAAATATAAAACTTATCAAATTTGAAGAAAAAGGTAAAAACCAAAACATAACGTGGTTGTCTTTCGAACAAGATACGCAATTATCGCAATTAACTGTTAAGCATTACAAAATTGTTAATGAAGTGAAACCCAAAAAAAAAACCACAACCCTACCACCATCTCAAAACCCTACCCATATACAAAAAAATTAAAAATGGTTTGAGCTCAGAAGGAACATAATAATATCACGTATACCTGAATTTTTTTTAAATTTCTTGCCAGTAAAGAAGTGGCAATGAACAAGAAATTGACACTCGCAATACTTTCGAGAATTGATGATCAGAATAGTGGTGTAATTATTTTTAATTTGTATACTGAATTGAAATTAAAATGTATTTTGGTTTAAACAAAAAATTAAAATTTTATAATTAAGTAACATAAGATAAGATTGTATGTACATATTTTCAAATAATTGAAAACGGGAAAGTTTGAAAGTAGTTGGTAAAAAAACGGGATTTCAAATATTTGGATATAAAAATATTTTAATGGAACTGCAAAAAAACTAATTTTGATATTCTTTCTGTCACACATTTTGTTGCCTTCAAGCAAACCCAAAGGAAAAACAAAGAATTTCAGCCACTTGTAGTAGCCAAAAAATAGTTGCTCTTAAAGTAATTCTATTTCCGACAGGGTGTGTGTTTCTATGAGCATACCGTGTGTGTGTGTGTGTCGTTCTTGCCGGTTGAGCATTTAGTGAGGCATCTGTTGCTTGTTTTGTTTTGCCGCAATATAATTGATTATGTCCCAAGTGTATAATTATTTTATCTCTAAGTGTATATTTTTTTGATAAATTCTGATTTAATATTACTTTAGTCTACTTTTTTTTTTTTGTCGGCTTATCGCGAGCTACAGGGTCACTGTAACCACTAGGCATATATGAAAGCGTTAAGTTAGAAATATTTAAACGGTGGTAGGCGGAAGTAGCTTGTAGGAAAATTCGAAGTTCATACAATTTTAATATCCTTCATTAGTGATATTTTAAGCAAATCCGATACAGAAAGCTAACCGTCAGGTGATATGCGTCACAATCTATATCCGTTAAGTGTAGTATGTACATTTCGATTGCCTAGTAATTTTATTTATCATGGAGGACTGTAACGCTCCTAATAGCAAATGGTTTGCATGAGAATATTTTATGAAGCGGAATTGTAGTAAAATTTTTGTAAAATAAATTGCGGAAAATATAATATATTTACTTCCAATTCACACTTTCGAACTCATTCCGATCGCAACAGTGCCGCTCGAGAAATTTTCCTGCAGGGTAGTTGGTGAATATGACAGGTTAGATTTAAAGTTAGAATGAGCGAGCAGTAAGATAACTTTGGCACTGATGATGATGAAGTGTTATTTTTATAATATAACTACTCAGAAAATATAAATCGGGTTGATAAGCTAAAATTTAAGTAAAACCTATTAAATCGCAAACCACGGAATCAGGTGTAGCTCAGTCATTTTATCTGCCATTTTTTTAGTCGACGTGTTGGTTTTAGTGCTGAAAATTTATCGGTGGTGGTACCATTGGAACATAACATCAATGTATATTTATGGAGTTAGACCGTCCGTTATTTATCAAGTGGGTTTTTATTTTTTCTGCACCCCCAAATTTTTAAATTATGAACAATTTCACTATTCCCTTCCCCTAAGTGTATACATTTCCCATTAAAATTACATTGGGATTTGCTTTATTTAAATTTAACGTGTGGTAGGAAACTCTTAAGGAAACGATAAAGAATTTTTTATTAAGTGCTTATTATTTTTTTTGCAGAGATCGTAACGTTTATAATTTTTACAAAAAAATCATGATGTCATTGTTATTTTGCGATTTTTAAATTTTCGATCTTATTTGATCGATATTTTGCGATATTTGTTTTTGCGATCAGAAACAATCGTTATTCTTGATCGATATTTTGGGGTTTTATTTTTTCAACCAAAAATAATCGTTATTCTTGTATTTCAGTTGAATTTTTCGCAATAGTTTTTTTATCGGAAAAAATAAAAATAACTACCTTTTTTCAGTCCATGAATTTTTGGGCATTTGAGCTTATTTTTCGGTGTGTTTGCATATAAATAGATAATTTTCTGACAACGGCTTTGCCATACTTAAAATCAATTGAAGAATGTGGTAGAATTTTAATAAAACGCTGCCATACTTTTGCAACTAGTAAATTAATTTTTAACGGGGAGATGAGAAACGAGCAAAGGTAACCCCATTGGCTGGATAAGAAAACTGCATTTACAGTTTTTTTATTTGTAGCAACAGTAATAAGAAAATTTACGCAATTGCTGCCAGAAATGATAAAATACAACATCAGAGTATTGTTTTCGGAAATAAAGCATGAATTACGCAAAATTCGGAAGACACTTTTCACCGAAATAATAACAGTATGTAAAAAAAGCCGAGGTGGACATTTTACAGGTATTATATTTATCTCATTATTACGTTCGAAATATGTACTTTGTTTTAAAGGGAAAAATAATTTTAAAACGAACCCTCCTTTGACAGATCCATTAATTAACAACGTTATGATGATCAACGCGCTGGTCGAAAAGAGACAGCGAATTTTCTGTCGCGTACTCGTCGAATCGACCAAGGTTAGGTGTCTAAGGTTAAGAAACTATTTGTATTTAAGAAAAACTCCATTTTTGGAGATAGTTTCAAATCAGTCCCATTAACGTAAGTCATAATATTTTTCCGAAATATTTTTGCAGAAGCTATAAAATAAGAGACCTGGGCTTTTATAACTTTTATGATGAAAGTCATTAGGAAAAAGTTATTTTTGAACTATTATTTTATTTGAAATAAATATTATATTCCAGTAATAACAGTTAAATGTGGTGGATATTTTTTTATATTTCAATTCACAAAATTTCATCAAATTTTCTTAAAATTACCAACCTTTTTAATTAGAATTTGATTTGCTGACGGTGTTGAAATAAATTTATGAAAGGAAATAATGAACACCGTCTGTAAAAAATGGTCAAAAATCAACGAGAACTTTAGTATAGTAAAATTATATATACTACAAAGCTGCATATCCAAAAAGTTTCTAAAAATTATAATTAAAGGTTTGAAAATTTTTGAAATTTGATGAATTTTTGCGAATTTACTGAAAAGCTTGAAACTTTTATTTATATAGTTTGTGTTAATAAATGGTATACCAAGCTTTGTTCCATGGTAATCAAATAACCTTTTTTAATTGAAATATTTTTAGTGAGTGACATTATTCGCTTAGATTTTTTAATCCCCTTTAATTTGATACCAAGTTTGTTTTTTTTTTTTTTGATAAACGATTTGGTTATTATTAGGAAAGGCCTTTTATTTCGGACTTAAAAATATTCGTCCAGTTTAACTGTTATTACTGAACGAAAAAATAAAAGTCCACATTTTTCAATTGGTATTGGACCACTTCCCGAAAATTCGCAAAATTCCAATAATCCAGTATTCTTGTAAAGCAGGTAATGGGATCGAAAAAACATTGATAACTTTCTTCTACGACAATACTTTGCCCCGGACTTTTGTTACTTCGAAAAAAAAAAAATATTCTTTTCGGTCCCTGCTTAAAATATAAATTTTTTTAGTAAAGGGAGCGATGCACCCTAATGTGCTTACATATGTAAAAATCGATTTCACAAAATTTTTGACTTCTTGGGGATTTAATTAATTAATTTTACGCACTTTTATCGCGGTTTAAACTTCGAAAAAAAAAATCGATGGGGTTGCCTTTATTTACTACACGTTGCCCCAAGTAGGAAAGTGTGTAATCAAATGTGGGCAGACATGTTAATATATATAATATATCTGAGTCAGTATCTATGCACACTGTTACCACATAATTATGTGTAGTAGCTTATGGCAAGCTTATTGAAAAAATATTGAAAAAGGGTAAATCTATATAATAAATAAATCGCCACGTTAAGCTTAATGCTGATGTCATTGGAATGCCTTAAATGCGCTCGGCGCGGTTTGGTGCTTTGCTACGCCGGTTCATTATTGCATGTACATATATACTATGTACATATGTACATATGTAGATATCTTTACACTTCAAATGGTCTTAAAATCAGTAGCTAGTAAAAATAAAAGCCTTAGCGGTCTGATAATACGTGTTCCGAAGCCCTACACGCGCCTGCATACATATTTATTGAACTACATACAACAGCCAGATAATATATACCTAGTATGCGAGTGTATGCAGGTATGTATTTATGTCTGTATGTCTACTTGTCATAACTTTAAAATCTGGCTCCGCCAACTTGGTGCCGTGATTTCACCGTACAGGCGATGATAATAGCTTGCCACATGACTATTGCCCTCAATGCCACCCCTTCTACCATTCATTTACCCTCAACGACGTAACTCACATCGCAAATCCTATCACAAATAAAAATTCCTTTAATCCAACATTGACAGTTCCATCGCTACAAATTAATAATAAACTACAATCAACACAAAAAAAAGAACACGTAGCGCTCGTCCATACGCCACAAGCAGTCACTGCGGCTTTTACTGTTACTGTTACTGTATTACGCGTCAAGATTAAGATAATAAATATCTCATGTTTAGTAGTCGCAACAAAAACGTTTAAAAAAAATGGCTAATATTATTATAAAGAGATTATTGTACGGGATCAACTCACCAACGCTTTTATTAAAAACAAAAAAAAAAATTACTTCACTTCACAAAGCTTTCAAGTGGACAACAAAATTGCAGAGTAAAAACAAAACCTTAAAATACTTACTTATTGAGTGATAGTGTGGTGCTGTTTTTTTATTGTTGTAGTTGTTGTAGTGTAAAACGCTCACAAATCACTTTTTGTACATTTGTTAATTATAAAGCGTTTAATTTTATTATGGGCGATAATATTTACGTTTATTGTATAAAGTGAAGTGAAGTTCGGTTGCCTTCATTTTTTTCGATAATATTTTATTTGTAGCTTTTCGCCTATTTTTATTCGCCATAACAATGGATTGACGAATATTTTAGGTATTGATATTACCCATACTTATTCATTTGTTTTTCTACTAACACTCATACATACATAGCTCTGTCTATCCCTGTCGGAAATAATTAAAATTACTTTAAAAGCAATTTGAAAATTACTTTTTTAGCAACTGCAAGTGGCTGATTTTTTTTCTGTTTTCTTGTAAGCAGCTAACTTTATTAATATGGCGTTGTCCTAAGAGAAATTTAATTATCTGGCACTGCATTTTGTTTCAACTACTTTCGAAAAAATTTGACAGAAGGAATGTCAACATTCGTTTTTTTCCAGATGGAATAAAATGTTTCTGAAATTCTGTTTTTACGAACTGTTTGAAAACAAGTCAAATTACCAACTACTTTCAAACCTGTCCATTTCCAATTATTTAAAAATATGTGCAGTCCACTTTTTGATAACTAAACAATTTTTATTTCTCGTTTAAACAAAAAAAAAAACATTTTAATTTCAACTAAGTATACAAATCAATTCTCGAAAATATTGTGAATGCCGATTTCTTGCACAATTACATACAAAATATTTAAAAACAAATAAAGTATTTTGTAGGTTAGGATATACATACCTTCAGTGCTCAAACACACATTTTTTGAATTTTTTTTATGGGTAACACTTCATTAACAATTTTTGTTTGCTAACTGTTAAGTTCGATCTCAATCCGTATCTTTTTCGAAAGGCAATCAATGCGCTTTTAACGACAAAAAACTTGTAGGTATCAGTTAAAAACATGTAGCAAAATTTTTTTAATATTGGTTTTAAAGTATTTTTTCAGAATTTGAGTGATTTTTTGTAAGTTTTTCATTCTGATTCTTTTTAAATAAAATTAAACAAAAAAAAATTGCAAAAGTTATGAAAAATAATTTTTTTAACATAAAATTTAGAAATTACAAAAATCGCAAAAATTTAAAAAAGAATTTATATTCAAAATTCATAAACAGTCGAAATGAGCCAGCTATAACTCTGCGTGTTTTAAACCGAATATTCATATAAAGCTAGTATTTATCTGCAAAATTAAATTTGGTAAAACTAATTAAATTTTAGTAAAGTTCACAAATAATTTATTGAAAATATATTTCACCACAGAAATATTATAATAATAATAACTGAAAGTAAGCAGCTAAAATATATAAGTGAAGTTTAACTTTTGCGTCGGCTGCTTGTCGGCGAATGCTCATCAGGCCTTTCGAGTAATGGCGACTTTGAAATATTTAGGTACCTAGATACTACAATATTTTATTTTATTTGAAGGTCTTGAATTATTTAATTAATTTAACATACATTTGTAAATCAGTAAATTTTTATATATTGTCTGCTTTTTCCGACAGGGTATCTTATGCATACCCTCAATCACCTACATACATACACAGATTCATATGTACAATTGTGCTGCCCCAGTAAGTGTACTACGACGAGTATTTATACTGTCAAAGCGACTGTTATAAAGCGTTTAAACAGCTCATAAATTTTTAGGCTTAATCTGTTGATTTTTGATGATTTCTTTTCGGCTTTTCGATTGTAGCAACGTTTGTTGTTTGGTGTGTACTATCAGTCAGTGTATGTGTGTATGTATGTGTGTTCATTTGTTCGTGTTTGTTATTTTGTCTTTCTTCGTCGGCCCGCTGTCATTGCTCGTTGTGGTTTTTTTTTTTGCGTTTTGCTAGTGCGATTCTATCGTTGAACTATTTTGTTGAAATCTTTTTATAGCCTTCTTTGATATAAAGTTTTTAATAATATACTTGTTTTATTGGTAGATATTTATTTCAGATTTTTATATGCCATTAGTTATACGATACATTTACAGTTTCGATACAACTGCATACTACTACAAAGTTATAAATTAACTATGATTGGAGCTAATTTGCCATTTGGCGAGTTTTGATCGGTGATGTGTTGAAGTCAGTTGTCAAAGTGGGTTTTTTTATTAAGCTTCGTTATCTCAATTATTCGATTAGCACTTTTGAAACCATATCATGTGAAAACTCTTAGTAAAATATTATGTCAAGATATTGATCCGTTCAATATTCACCATATCTTCTCGCCTATTTGACGTAGATACGTGTATAATATTTTATATATGGCTACATATTTCTTTCAGATCAAGGTATAATCAATATTGTAAACCCAAAAGTGTTGTAAAAAATACAAATTCAATATCTAAAAAAAATATGTCTTTATTGGCGTAGTAAAGCAAGCCGAGTAAGCTAGTATAATAATATTGTTAATACCTAAACGAATTTTATTGATTTAAATAAAAACAAAAACAAATTAGTAGGATTTTGGCGCGCCACACCCGTCTTTTTTTTGGTTTTCTAACCATTTCTTTTCGTAATTAAATTCTTCGTACTAAATTCGAAAGCATTCACGTGATTTAATAAAATATCAAATATTTAGATTTGGTAAATTTTATAGGTCAAATATTGCGAGCACGCTGGTCTGAAGCAATTTACTTTATTATTTATTATTTAATAGTTTAAAAAAAAGGTGCCTCATATTTCCAAATTTAAATAAGAGTATATTCGCTATAAAGATTTTAGAGTTATATTTTGCAAAAGGTCTACAAAGGATTCTACAAAGAGATAAAGAGTTAAATAAGAGAATACTAGTGAAAGAGTAGTTATTAGTAGTAGTATTAGTTATAAGTAGTACCGTTAGTAATATTATAAGTGGTAGAAATTATTAAAAATAGTAGTATTAATTAGTAGTAGCTTTAGTAAAAATAGTAGTAGCAATTAGCAGTAGCATTAGTAAAAATAGTATTATCAGTTAGTAGTAGCATTAGTAAAAATAGTAGTAGAAATTAGTACAAAAAGTGGTAGTAATTAAAAATAGTAGACATATGTAAAATTTTTAGTAGTAATTAGTAGTAGCAATGGTAAAAATAGTAGTAGCATTACTAAAAGTAGTAGTTGAAATTAGTAGTAGCAATAGTAAAAATAGTAATAGAAATTTTTAAAAAAGTGGTAGTGATTAAAAAAAGTAGAACTTAGTAAAAAATAGTAGTAGAAATTGGTAAAAAAAGTGGTAGTAACTAGTAGAGGCATTAGTAAAAATAGTGGGAGAAATTAGTAGTAGAATCAGTAAAACTAGCAGTGGTAAAAATAGCAGTAGCATTAGTAAAAGTAGAAGTTGAAATTAGTAGTAGCAATAGTAAAAATAGTAGTAGAAATTTTTAAAAAAGTGGCAGTGATTAAAAAAAGTAGAACTTAGTAAAAAATAGTAGTAGAAATTGGTAAAAAAGTGGTAGTAACTAGTAGAGGCATTAGTAAAAATAGTTGGAGAAATTAGTAGTAGAATCAGTAAAAATAGTTGTAGAATTTATCATGCCGCTAGAAGGTTTTATTTCAAAAATTCACGGACATTTTTCAACAATAATTTTTTTTATAAATGTCAGTGATTTCCGCTCAGTAAGTAACCCCCAGAGCACTCGAATTTTCTATATTTGTGAATTTTAGAATCTTTTTCTTTACAGCAAAGGCCAATCCATTTACTTTTCGGAGATAAACTTTTACCAATTAAGATACATATTTGTGTAAACTGATCAATTCAGATTGCTTGCAAAAATTCCAACTTTTTAATTACTTTTTCCAGCTTGGGGAACAAATAGTACAACTACAATTGATAAGTTGTGACATCGAATTTTAGAGATATTAGTTGAAGCGGTACTTTTGATGTTGAGAACATTTTATCAGCATGTACCACCGTGTACTGCAAAACGGCAGTAAGAACTTACTCATGCACTTAACCCACATTTACCGATATATCTATGTATATACATATATATTTGTAGTTATGTACTATGTTAACTAGGTATGAATATCAGGGGCGGCATTTAACGATGAAAAATGTTTCGAGTGTAAGCAATTAACTTAAAACGTTTTTCGCGTACGATATATATTTTCTAAAGCTTTTCGTGCTGTGTTAGTTGGCTATAAGCGATGAATATTTTCGAACAAGGAAATTGAATGTACATAGTGCCAAAGTGATTGCTATTTTATTATCTAACTCTAGAAATGGGCCATGATTATTTTTAAGGCTTGACTCATTTTCATAGTTTCGATTTGTTGTTTTGTTCTTGTGTTTTAATATAATTTTAATAAGCCGCTTTTTTGCTTTCAATTTTTGTATGCTTTAGAAATCTTGTCAGCCAATAAGCTTTTAATATTTATGATTAGAGATTAGTATTAGCGCCAAATCCGCAAATGTGCTAATAAATTTATGCATCATTCTCTAAGCTGCCCACAACGGCGGCTATGTGAGGTAGTATTATGATCGCTTGAAGCTGCACCTCTATACGAATATATTTACATATATGTATGTATGTTTGCTTGTGTCAACACCCTGTAAGGAAATACGCGGGTTTTGAACTGGACTATGGCAAGCTCCGTACTCTTCCTAGGGTTGTCGAAAGTATTTTACTTAAATCTTCAGTTGAAAAAAATCCAATTTATACCTGAAAATCATCACTTACTATTTTAAAAATATGACATTGATCTATTCTCATGATTTTATTTAAAAATAAAAAATAGTGATGGTATGTGTGGCTTGTATCAATTTTCGTATATGATATCCTTTTCTTTTCCTGGTGATTGTTGAGAACTTTTTTCATTTTTTAATTACTTAGTCATTTACTTTTTGTGAAGTTTTTTATAAAATTAATTTTGGTGATTTCTTACGATAAGCAGCTAAAACAATTTTCATTTTGTAAATAAATCTTCACATTTTGTAATGCGGATTCTTCATGCTATATTTATAACTTTTCGGATAGTTCCGATTAAGTGCTCGTCAAGCTAATTCGACACTGCACCATATCAATATTTTTGATTTAATAATTAGAGAAAAGTCTCTATAATAATATTTATGCCGGTTCAAACATCAATTCGCAAAAAAAAAAACTCAAGTTGAATTCATTAAAAAAAATTCTACCTTCACAAATGATACTCAGAATGCATACATAGATTCAAATAATCTGCAATTTTTATTGTTTAAAATGTATTTAAATTACCAGATTTTTCGTCGTCTAAAAATAAAATAAAATTTTTTTTTCAAAACCCATAAAAAGTGCCATTACTCTAACATAAAATTTTTGAAACTGAAAACTGACTTACATAATAATAATAATAATAATAATAATAATAATAACTCGGCGTTTCAGCATATAGTTTGATCTTAGGCCGAACTTCTACTACAATTTCTTTTATGCGTCTTGCGCCAACACCGAATAGAAAATTATTTTTGGGAGAAGGTTTTTAATAGCAGAAATTCTCTCGAGATTTGCCATTACCTGCCGAGGTGCAACCGCTGTTAGAAAAAACTTCTTACAATATATAATTTTTGATGTTATTTACCCCGGCCAGGATTTGAACTCAGGACCCACCCAATGAAACGCTCACAAGCTACACACTCGGCTACGGCGGGTGATTGACAAAAAATGTAAACGAAAATACTTTCGGAACAATAAAAATCAGGGTTAAGTTGAATCAATTTTTTTGAAATTGATTATGCCAACAACTACAAAATCAAAGTACGCTGAAAAAACAAATAACGTCATACCAAACTTAGTTTGCTCGAATTAGATCGCAATACATTAAAATAATGTTTTGAAAATAATAATGTTGTAATAGAGTCTGATTTGAATCGGTTAAATTCCTTTTTTTTCTACGGCCCTTGCAAAAATACTTCATTGTTTTTTGAGAAGAGAAAATTTTAACCTATTTTTATGTCCATCGATTTTAAATGAACCTACGAGTATCTATATACATTTTTTTTTTAATAATATTCTGACTTCGTAAAAGTAATAAATTCAAAATTCCGTAAGTTCTAAAATAAATTGTATTTTAGAACAAAAATAGTTATTATAAACTCGAAATATATCTAATTTTTTCACATAACTCCTACAGGGTATTTGCTTATTATATATATGTGCTTACGTTTTGTACATATTTTCTGTAGCTGTGTTCGCGACTATGACCGACTTAACGTATTAGCGTTTGTCATAAGTGAACGCGACAACTTATCGTTATAAATTATTATAATCTCAACGGATTTGAATAATTAATAAATTTAAAGCGCATTCATTCAAAAACAACAAAACAAAAATAGCAACTCGAGACGGAGGTGAATTAAATTGGAGAATGTAGTTGAGTTTTAGCGGTCAACTGGGGTGTTGGGGAAGTAGAAGGATGTAAAGCCTAAACCGCAAAAACAACAACAACCACACATAAGCAAAGTACGAAGCAAGTGTGTAGGTATATAGGTGATTAAAATATGAAATACTAAACTTAACGCACCCGAACGTGAATAATAAACCGGCATAAAGGGACAAAGGTAGTCAACACAAAATGCGGAGACAAATAAATCCATATAAAACTGGCAAAGAAAACAAAAAAAAAAATTAAATAGCCCACATACATACACAAAAAAATGAAAGCTAACACTGAGTAAAAGCTAGATCAAAAGAGCAAACAACTACAAAACGATAGCGACTATAAAAGTTTAAAAGGTGTTAAACGATTTATTACTTTAAAACTCAAAATGTAACCGAAATATGTTCGGTACCACCTTTATAAAGGGATGTGATGTAGAAAGAAGTGACAGTGAGGAAATTATGTATAAAATAGTATAAATGCACTTGCTATAAAATTTCTGCTCAGCAAAAGGAACTATTTGATACTTCATAATTTTTATTTTATCATAATTTTTATGTACTTGTGTATAATTTAATAAAATTTGACGTTTCAAAGAGGTGGCATCCCGTTGCAAAATATATGCATGTACTCCCTCCTTTCCGAGACGAACCGTTTTACCCATAATTTAATATTTTATTTATTTTGTGTCCAATTTAATTGAACTTGATTTTTCAAACAGGTGGCATCGCTCGTAAAAGTTACCTATGAACCCTCTTTTCGATAGGAAACGCTTGATATCCATATTTTGATATTTTTTATAATTTGTATACAATTAAATTAAATTTGTTTTTTCAAACAGGTGGCAACCTCTATGAACCTTACTTTAAATCGCCTGACAACGATATTTTGATATTTTTTAAAATTTGTGTGCCGTTTAATTAAATTTGACTTTTCAAACAGGTGGCAACCCTCATAAATGTTAGCTATGAACTTTTTTTCGGCGAGAAATCGCTTGGCATCCATATTTTGATATTTCATATAATTTGTGTACAATTTAATTAAATTTGACTTTTCAAACAGGTGGTCACCCTCTTCCAAGCATAATACATATATACTATACGACCTATTCTCATACCTTGCAAATATTTTCACAAAATTTCTCTGAAATAACGTAACACGATTTTTATATATAAAATGTACAATAAATGCTTTCATGTGTATAAATTCAAATACCTAATCGTTATCATATTATCTATCGTTATCGCTTCGATATTTGTATCAATGTTTTCAATATTATCTTAACGGAATTTCTATTATTATCCTTATCCTAATTAAATTTAGTTATCCTAAACTTTTATCATTGGCGGTATTGCCACTGCTATTATTTTCGTTATCGTTAACGTTATCAGCATCTTTGCCGATATTTTTATAGCTGGCATTATTTCTTTTCATTTTGTTTCGCGACGATTCCCTTCACAGTCGAATAGCATATCAAAAGTTTTCCATAAGAAAAATTCTTCACTATTAACCTGAAATCCCGCAAGAGCCCTGTAATATTTTACGTTTCGAATTAGCCAGATTTCGATTTAGCGAGGTTACGAAAATTACGATGTATGTATGCAATTTTAAAATTGTTTACGTGTAAATATTTAAACGAGATACTAAAATTATATATTCACATTCTATGCATAAAGAAAAATCGAAACGAACTTAAAAAGGTCAATTTTTTCTGTGGCTTAAAGTTATTTTCGCGTCTTTTGCCACAAAGACCTTCAGTTTCTTTCTTAATTTTCACGAGGCACCCCATGTTTTCTAATTAACTAACTAATTAATATACCCATGGCTTTTATGATTAATTTTTTAGAAATAAAACTGCATAGAATTTGCATTGTATTGCGAATTACAAAATGTCGCCAAAAGCCAATTGCGATTTGCATACGACTATAAGAAATCGAACATAACTTACATTGTAAAAAATCCACGAATTAACGAGGGGATCAAAATGTATGAAAATTTGTAAAATTAACGTTATTTTTTCAAGGCACTAACGGACTGTTACGAATTATTGAGATATTCGATTTATCGCGATTCCATTGTATAGCCAATTTCCTATTGGGTGGAAATGCAACTTGCAGTATCCGTTCATACATATTATATGTATGTACATATATATTATGCATACAAATTCACACCGTAACCGCGTGTCAATGGTAGTACAAGTTTGGACACATTAAATATGCGTATTTGGCTACTGGAATTTAAATGGACTAATTCGATACGCAGACGGGTGGGCTGCTGCAACAAAAAATAAAAAAGTAAAACGTCACATACACGGGACAGTGAAGACTTTTTTACATTGGGCATTATGACGGTCGCAAAAAGATGGAACGATTTTTATGAGAAAGTATGTATAACTCAATTCTTTTGTACATAAACTTGTATTAATTTTATTGTAGTGATTGCCACGATATTATTTGTTCAAAGATTCATTTTTGTTCTGTTAAGGTGATTTTTTTTCTTCTTTAATCATAACGCCGGGTCATGTGATCAACAGATTTGGTTTATTAATTAAGCAATACATTTTTTATTTTATTTTAATATTGCAAAGGCTTTAATTAATCAGGGAATATATTTACTTAGGTTGCGAATAGTACGGAAGTCAAATACTATGTATGTATGTATGCTCGTACATTAGAGTGTGCAAAATGTTTTCATTAAATTGCAAAATGTTGCGAAACATTTATTTTTCAATTAATAACCTTTTTTGTTGAAAAATTAAATAAATTTGAACAGCCAGACATTATTTGGAGAGCATCAACACATTGTGATATTTTTTTCACTCCTCGTGAGGTAAAATAAATTTACATTATTACTTTTCTGCTAAAATTAATCCATAAATTCTGTTTAAACGAAAACTCACATTAATTCAAGCTATACAAGTAAGAAAGAGTCTAAGTTCGGGTGCAAAATTGTATTTGAAGTAAACCTTACTTTTTGTATGCAATCAAAATAGTTAATCTTAAATATAAAAATGAATGTGAATCCTTTATAGGCGTCCGAAGTACTCAACCGATCTTTATGAAATTTTTACAATAGATGTATGTGGCCTCCGGTCACAACATAGGAAGAAAATTTGTATTCGTCTAATATCCGCAACTAATCGGTGCAGATAAATATTTGGGTATATACAATATATTTTATAGATCAAACGGTGTATCGTTAATGAAAAATTTTTTTAAAGCCCAAAATCACTGTAAAAAATACCAGTTCACTATCTAAAAAAAATATGTATGTATTGGCGCATCAAAGTAAGGCAGGTCTGTTCGTATCACATCATTTTGAAACCTGAAGCGGCTTTCTTGATTTAAATTAAAAAAAGGAAATTATTATGATTTTAACGTAAAAAACCCATTTTTCAAAATTTGAGTTTTTTAATTATTTGTCTCATTAATTAAATTCTTTATATTAAATTTGAAAGGATTCGCGACGGGATTTAGTAAAATATTTATTTTGATTTGTTGTAAATTACTGTTATAGGAGAGGTGAGCGTGGTTTAATTCTGCTTTCTATAATTTTCGATGTTAAGTCGTTCTCTATTTATACCCAAAGAACGCTATTTAGAGGCTAAAGGCCAACACCATACCACAAGAAGCGAATATAGATTTTTGCTAGGATATAGTTCTCTTTTTTAAATTATTTGTTTGTGTTTATTTCTGATTAGAGCTTATTGAATATGTACAGACTTTATAAAAATGCCGGTATTACTTCAAAAATATTCCATAATACCGTGATTGCAAATAACCTAAATATTGACATCTCTGGTACGAATAAAGATCAGCAGAATATTTTAGGAGTCTCTAGTAGCCTAAACTTTAAGAAAACTTTCCATTTTACGTTCTTTCGATAAACTATTGGATTGGAGTTATGCCGAAATCTATTAAGCTAACCAAAAACTCTATCTGTCTAAGGCATTTTTATAAAAGTTTTCACTTAGACCTTTAGATCCATTGTGCCATCTGCTCTTTACAGTACCTCGTCTAATCCAAACGCCATTAGGAAGTCTGAGATGATGGTTGGTGGTAGCGAGGGTACGAATTCCTTCTCAGGGCCATGTGATCCTAAATGCCTCAGTAGCTTTGAGTTTGCTTGCCATCAAGTTGACTGTTTGCGAAAAAAATCCAGGACATTTATTTGTAGCAACTTTATTGAACGAACTTTTTTTAGTCCCCTCATATGGATTACACTGCGTAACAAAAATTAAAAAAAAACCTGCGGTCATGATTTTGTTAATAGTTTTTATTAACATTAGTAGCAGGCTTACGAACCTTTTTTTTGGATTGGCTCTAGTTCTTGAGATAAACGAAACTTAAGAAATTAATTAATGTATGCACAACATAAGTGATCTGTATGCGTGGACTTGAAGATGGTGAATTTTTTATTGGGCCAACAAAGTGGGTATACTAAATACCCCTGTTTTATATGTTTATGGGACAGTCGTGCAAGAAATGAACATTGAATTAGAAAGGACTGGCCGGTGAGAGAAAATATGGAGGTAAGAACAGCAAATGTGGTTCATGACCAACTGATAAGCCGAGAAAAAATCATTCTTCCACGACTTCACATCAAGCTTGGGCTAATGAAACAGTTCATCAAAGCCCTTGATAAGACAGGTGACTGTTTCGAATATGTGTGCAAAAAATTTCCAGTCCTTAGAATGGAAATATTAAAAGCAGGATTCTTCGATGGTCCTCAAATTCGTACCCTTCTAAAAGACACTGAATTCTTAAACCATATGTCACAAATTGAATCTGAACAGACTATACAAAACTAGTTGCTGATATGCTTCTCAATTTTCCCAAACTAGGAGCTAAAATGAGCATTAAATTACATTATTTACATAGTCATTTGGACAAATTCCCGGACAACCTAGGCGATTACAGTGAGGAACAAGGTGAACGGTTCCACCAGGACATAAAAATAATGGAAGAAAGATACAAAGGTCGATGGGACGACCACATGATGGCAGACTACTGCTGGAACTTAATACGGGATTTTCCTGAGCAACGACATCATATGAGGTCCTACAGAAAAAGTTTTTTGTAATTTTTTTTAAATTTATTAATGAAAAGAATATATTTTCTTTATTTTTTTATTATTTTTATACAGGCGTGCAATAAAAATATAATTTAAATTTTTCGTGAAATATTTAAAAGTCTTTATTTGAAAACCTAGAGCCAATCCGACAAAACTGATATTATTTTCGTAATCAGCGCCCCCAAATTACTCTAAATCGACTGAAAAATCTCCGACCGCAAAATTTTGTTCCGCAGTGTTATCTATAATTCCATTTGGTACGTTATGGTGGTTTAAACTTCAGGTGTTGTTAGCCATTGAGCTGCTTTGGAATTGGATTTCCGCCGCACTTAAACGCGTATGCTTTCCTCGGTGTGTGTATTTGTGTACTACAAATGCGAAATATTTATAGGTTTAAAGACAAAAGTCGATTAAGTAAAAACAATATATTTTCTTGCTATCCCAAAACTGCGAAAAGTGTTACGAAAGCCTCTGCCAGCTTTCTTCTGCCTAGTCCAGTGTTTCCTAACCTTTATTTTTTTCACCAGAGATCACTTTCATCTCACTATTATTAGCAAATAATAAATAAATTGTATCAATTTAAATATAAACATAAGTTGAGGAATAAAAAAAAACTATAAACTCAAAAGTTGTCCCGAGGTCTCATAATAATCTCATAAAGGGTATTTCAATAAGAGTTTTTATTTTAAATTTCGCGCTATTCTTCCGCTGTTCATAAAGTGGCCTAGGATATCATTAAAAATAAGGTCCTAATTCGATAATAAAAAAATATTGAATAAAAAATTTCTTGAACCTACGATATCTCGAATTTAATTTACCCGCAAAATCGTACGATTTGTTTCATTGGTGTTAATTATTTTTAACATTTATGAGAAGTTTGTTGTTCCATAGCCCATTCAATTTTAACACAATAAGGAGAAAGTTTTAAGTGGCTCATAAATTGCTTCCATTTTTGAAAATTTTTGTTTTTTAAGTAAAACTTCTTTAACGGCAGTGGTTTTTTACATCGCATAACGAAGGTCGCGCCAGAAAATCGTATAACGTAAATCGTTGATTTCCCCCCCCCATTTGAACAAAGTGTGAAAATTGGATTTACCCGCTATTTGTTGTAGAAAGAGCTATATTGTTATAAAAAAAAAATTATTTAAATTAAATTAAGAAAAATAAATAGTCAAAATTTGTCGTTTGCAAGATTGTGTGTGTTGTGCCTTTAAACTTATTTATTTAGTATGTCACTTTAGCTTGTCATAAATTCTCAAGCAAACTTGTTGTTTTCATTTTCTAGCCGCTCAAAATGATTTGTATTAAATTTTTATAGCTGCATGGTTTATTTCATTCATTTTATTTTATTTCTTTCCTAATTCTAAACTGCTTGCTTGTTCGCTGTCTTCTGTTGAATTGTGAAATTATGGCAGTTAATTGGGAAAATTTGATTTGAAAAAAAAACAAGCAAATCCTATGGAGGCTTATGCGATTTAACTAAATAGATCCGCACGTTTGAATGCAAGTATAACAATCGGTATAAGTTCATATGTATTTACATATGTATGTATATTTTATATATTTTTATTTGTGTTCACTTTACCCATGTCGCCTTTGAGTTTGTAAATGTTTTCGCTCATTAAATCATATTTTTGATATACAACACAGTTTCCCCCTAAAACTGAAAAGCCTGCGCGCTTCCTACAATCATCCTCACATACTACATGTACATATATACATATATTGTTTGTATCTATATATCTTCATACATGTGTATCGAGAATCTACAATTCATCTAATCTTTCACATAGTTAATAAGCTCAATGGATGTGAATGTTCGTTTGAGCAATTGAATATAAATATCTATGTATGTATGTCTGTATGTATTCAGAAATTTACACACGTTTGCGTAGATCTATCACTGCTTGACAAGGTGTTTCTGTACTATGTTTGTAGATAAGTCTGCCCATTTGGCTGCGTGTTATTTCATTTGATTTTCGTTTATTATCCATCAGCCTGTATCGTTCCGTTGACTGTGTGTGATTACGAAATGATTATGCGTGTTAATTTATTTTTTCAACACTTTTTAGCTGGATTTTTTATTTTTTTTTTTTGTATTTTGTGTGTTGCTCTACTTGTGTCTCCATCGTTTTGGTTCTTTTTTGTTGTCACTGCAAGTAATTCCTAGCTCCCCTTCCACATTTATAAGATTTCATTGGATTTAAATCTTTTGGATTTTTTTCAATGCTTTCAATCTATTTTTGTATGGATTTTGTAATTTTCAGTGCATCAATGTCATTAATTGCGATTTGATTTAATACTCCACTGATTTTTGTGATTATTGCGTGACACAGGTGTAACGATGTAAGAAATTTTCGAAAATAGTACAAAGTCATTTCCTTGGATTTAAATAGGTACATTATTCCGGGCACTACGACAGAATGCGTTTCTATGTACATATTTACTATGAGTTTAGAAACCGGTTGGATTCAAATGTGAAAACTTATTGAAAGGTTGCGCTTTCTGCGGACCCCTAAACGCTCGCAGCGCAATTACAAGACAAAGTTGGGCATCTACAATGCGTCACCGTAGAGCTGGATACATTTGATTATGCCATATTTTTAAAATTTATGAACTGCCTAATAAAAAATTGGATATTTAATTAGAACGCTCCTAATTTCATATCGCTCCAATTCCTTATTTTAGAGTTACTGCATTTTAATTAATAATGGAAAAAACTACCTCAATATGAAAACTTTTCGCATAATTCAGGTTCATTAATTTGAGAAAGTAAATTTACTTGATACTAATAATAATTTCCTTAAATAATTTTGAACTTTGCCAGTGTTTTTAAATCAACACAAGCGTTACGGCGTCATTATTTGGCATACTGATAGAAAAACCAAAATTTAATAAATAAAAAATAATAATTTTTAGCTTAAAACAAGAGGAAGATAAGAATACAAATGTTTAATTTCTTTTTGGCCCAAAATACTATAATTTCGGGTTTCATTTCCTCAAATTTCCTCCCCGTTGTTATACCGCTGGCGGGAGCCATGCATATCCCTCCTTCTTTTCGGTAGAAGGTAGGGCCAAACAGTCTAGAAAGTACCTATGTTTCGAATCTTAGCCAGGGAGGGGCAATGTCAGAGGTAGTCTTCGATGCTCATCACTTCCTCCTCGGCCCTGCAACTTCGACAGAAACCGTTGGTCGGTTATTACCCCGACCATTAGTCTGAGAGTAGGGCGTTCAAGGCGAATGAGAGCTTGGGATCGCTTTACTTCAACCTCTGGCAGAACTTGTCGGTAATCAAACAGGTGGGTTTCACATGGCATTCACCTCCTCACTTGGTCCGCCAAATATAATATTAATCTGAGTTTCCAACTTGTGCAAAATTAACGAATATAAAAAACGTTTTTATAAAAAAATTCAAACGCTTTATCAGAATTTTTAGAAAGTTGTTGTTTTGTAGCCCATTCAATTTTAATACAATAAAGCGAAAGTTTTAAGTAGCTCAAAAGTTGCTTTGAGGTTTTTTTCATATCAAAAATCTCGAGTATTCATTATATCTTTAAAATTTTAATAAGAGTATGTTGGTGTTTTTTCAATTCTGCATAAATTTAGAAGCTCACAATAATATTGTCTTTGTAAGATAACGTACGATATTGTTATCAAAAGTTTTTGAAAATTAACGAAACGTCAAAACAATGCATTGCTATTATTTTTTCCACCAGTGTAAATAACAAAATTTGTTCAAATATTTTATTGAAACGAGCTTATTTGCCTGCGCGTAAACTTCAGTAATGCCAGTATTTTACTGGTTACGGAAAATCAGGGTCAGCATAATTGTATGTCGTTTTAGAACAAACTATTTTTAGTAGAAACAATTTTTTTAAAGCTCTCAAGAAAATCCCTTAATGTTCAATCTTAATTTTTTTTATCATTTCTGATATTTGTGACATTTCGAAAAGTTTCGGAAAATAAAAAAAACCTATACAAATAAGAATTTAGGAAGTTTGGCTGTTACTTAAATTAATGAAATTAAAAGATGTTTCTATATTTTTTTTGTATACATGACCAATGAAAATACCAGAAGCTAATGCAAAGCGCTGACCAGCTGAGTTGAATGAAGAAAGATTACACCGACCATGGAAAATTACTAAGCCTGCACAAATCGCATATATTTTTACGAGTCATACTTGAAATCCGATTTGCTTAATACGCCCCTACGCGCTTAATACATAAATAAATAATGCAACAAAAACAAAAAACAAAAAATATATATTGCTTTGTATGTACATTGCGCTCGAATCAACTTGCTTAAATTTAAACTCAAATCTACTTGGCCCATTGCGTTGTTGCGATGGCCGGTTGAACTGAAAGCTGATACGGAATTTCGTTCATTGCCAGATTTCTTTTTCCAACCAACCACGAATGACTTTAATTAAAAATAAAATAAACTGCCTTCGATTCAAAAAATGTTGCGCAGCTTAGATTAGTGTGGAAGGAAAGGTGTGAAAGGAAATGATGGAAATAATTTAAAGAAAAAGAAGTCACAGAAAATCTGTAACCTCGATTTATTTAATGTATTAAATACTTGATGCTTACCTTAGCTTACATATTTACACTGCATAATACCACCTTACACATGTAAGTATGTATACAAGGGTGGGTCAATTAAAAATGTTCAAAGTATCAACGCGATTCTGGTACTATGGATCGTAAAGAGTATTTTTGCCCAAGGAACCATAACTCTAAATTGAATTTCGAGTTATATTTTATTTTCAATGATTTTTAATTAAAATATTTTCAATAACTTTTTTTTTTGCAATTGAAACGCACTAAACAGCGCCATATAATTTGAGCCACCCTAATGTACAATATTTATATATGTACATATGTATGTATATCTAGGGACTTACCAAGCGTGTAAGTGACTTAAGTGCGCGCCATAATAATAACAACAAACAGATCAGCGGTGGGGAAAAATCGCATTGCATGAAAGCTTAAGTTCCAGACATGATCGTGCAAACTATCAGCGAATTCAAAACGCTTTCAAGTTTAAATTGTACGATAGGCCGATTGCACGCTGCCTGGAGAGTGTAGTGTGTATAGGTTAAGAATGGGAACGTGGCAGATGGGCGGACTCGCGGACTCGCTTTGCTGTTGTTGTCGCTCGCCTAGGTGCTTTTGTAACAAATATAGCTAGATGTGTACATACATATATAATATACCTAACTATGTACATACGTGATAGCTGGCAGAAAAAGTAAACAAAGGTCAGCTTATAAGACGCTCAAGCTACATAACTTAGTTTGCCGGCTGCCGGATGGACGTCGATCGACGATTGGTGGCTGGTGGCTGGTGGCTGGTGGCTGTTGGCCGATAAGTGACGACTAACGACTGGTGAGTGGTGGCAGTAGTGACTGGCGGCTAGGAATGGTGTGGTGCTGAGCTAATGATCAGCGCGAATATATTTTATATGCTTTCAACTACATATCGCTTAGCACACACACACACACACACACACAGATTCATCCACACATAGAAATGCGTATCTTCTTCGGCGTTTGAGTGTAACAGGTGATCATGGTGGCATAAGAGGCGATCATGCTAGCATATACAAAAGAGATTAAGTTTTACATAAACTAAGAAAATGAATGGATGCGAATGAGAAGACGCGAATGAAATGTAAGCCAAATCGTAAGACGCAAGCGGGCAGAGCCAAAACAGAACTTCATATTATGTGTATGTAGAACTTGGTGATCGTTTGCGTTCACTGTGATCGTCATGTAACTTAAGCAAGATCGTAAGCTTAAGTAAGCGTACTCACATTCAAACAATACTATGTATTTGTACGTAGTACGGTACGCTCGATACGGTCGGTCAAGGAGGAAGTGCTTTAATGTTTGGCGCAAAGTTGAGCTGCTTAACTAAATCCGGCTTAAAATCCGACACAAAATTAATGTTGTTGAGAAAAGAAGCCACCGGTAACAGTGTCAACGTACGTGTACATATGTAGCTGTATTAAAGAGGAATTGCGTATTGTGAAAGGGCCGTAACAAAAGTCACACATTAGCGACAACAACGAGAGAGTTGAGAAAGAGATGGGAAAAAAACCTACGAGAACGGAAACATGGATGCCACTTTAGATAGTTATTTTTAATCAAATTGTTTGAGTTTCTTGTACTTTTTCAACATTGGTTAATTGCTTGTTTTTTATTTTAATTTTACTTTACTCTTCCTTTATTCAAAAAATAAAATAATTTTTAAATGTGTTATAAATAAAGGCTAATTTTTCTAGTAATGAAAAATTTCAGACTTTTTGTAAATTAATTTGTCTATCAAAGTAAAGCAAAAAAAGAATGCTGCTTATTTTTCTCTATTTCGTTTTATTTATGTTTTACAGTGAACGCAAATAACGATAATCGAAAATAAAACTTGATTTGTGTGAAAAGAACGAAGAAATAACAATAAAAACTCAAGAAATAACGATTACTTTCCAAAAAAAAATTAAACTTAAGAAATAACAAGTATTTTCCAAACAAATGGCAAAGTCAAGAAATAATGATTATTTTCTGAGCTAAAAATAAAACTCTAAAAATAACGATTAAAAAGTAATTTTTTAATAAAAGTTATAACCGTTATGGTTAGTTAATTTCATATCAAAAAAATTGTCATCAAAATTTCGAAATTTTTAACCCAAATTTTCAGTATATTTTTTTACTATAGTAAAGTACTTCTTTCAAGTAGCTAAAATCTGATGTTAAGTTTTGATGGCTTTTTGGTTGACGGTGCTTAGAATTTTTTTCTATACAAAAGTAAATTTTGTTCATCCGTTATATGCAAAAAATGGTTGCCGTTTTGAGAGATTGCTGTCAATATAATTATAGGAGGGATGCAATTAAAGCTCTAGAGATATCTCTAAATATTTTTTTTATGGATTGAGGCTATAGAAAAATAAGCGAGAAGTTCAATATTTTATTTATCAATCTCAATCTCAATCTCCATTATATGGATTTTTATAAAGTTTTAAGGCTTCTTTCCTCGGCACAAGTCGGCAATTTAAGTTTACTTTTCAATGCCTTACAAAAAGCAACGGATCTAGCATATGGTTTGATTAAAAAAATTGTTTTCTATATTCTGAAAGCACTAAAGAGAACTCCATGCTGGGTTTGTGAATGTTCCCTCGAATTTTTCAAAAACGTCGAAAAAATGGTTGTAATATGCGTCGAACCGAAATGAAAGGTTAAGTCATATAAAGTAAAATTTTAAGGGAATTTTTCTTACAACATTTTTATTCATTAGCTTCCACCTAAAAATGTCGATTTAACGCTTGATTCAATAAGCAATTCAAAAATAAATTGAAAATTTCGTTAGGGAATTAACATGTTACAAAAAATTAGGAAACGTTCACTAAGGGTCTTCATAGACAAATTTTCCCAGACAAAGGTTTTATGCAAAGATTATATTAATTCACAAAAAAAGAGTAATCCCTTAAAATGTGCTCAGAACCATTTCTTTTCTAACAAAATTGTTTTTTTACATCAAGACAGACAAACATACATATATACAAATGTATAGGCAATAGGCTCTAAAATGAATTTCGAGTCCACGGAAATTTTGCGGCAGTTATTTTCAAAAATACTAAAAAGACGATTTATAAGTGCATTTTTTAATTTGCAATTGAAATGCACGAAACATATTGACTTTGGATTATTTTTGAAAACAACTGCCAAAAAATTTCTTTGGACTCGAAGAAATCCATTTTCAGAGCCATACCATTTGAGCCACCCTATTAAACAAATATCGCACCCATAAAAACTTGCACCTACATAGAAATTCTTTAACGAAGCACCATGTTAACAAAATAAAATATTAATTACAATAATAGTAATAGTAATAATAATAATTAGTAGCTTACGTCAAAAAATTCGATGTTTTATTGATCAAAGGACAATCGTTATAAAGTACAAAAATAGGATAAGTAATACCTCTATAATGAATACGAATATAAATAACGATAATCATAATAATATCGATAATAATTGCAACTGCAATAAGTTAGGCCCAATCGATACAAAAGTACTCTGAAAAGTCAATTTTTGACAACTATGGGGTGAATAAAAATGTCCGAGCCGCCAGGGCTAGTGAAAAATTTGACATCAAACATAACCAAGAAAAAGACGGCATTGGCCCCTTTTTTGTTCTAATATTGCTAAAATGTCTACTAAATGCATGAATTTCAGTTCGAAATGCATTAAAATCAGCAAAGTCAAATACATATTTCATACATAATTGCAGAATTCAATTAGTGCCTTAGCTCGCTAGTCTTCGTCTGCATCAAAGGAACTGTAAAAAATTTCCTGTAGCAAAAAGTTATAAATTGGCATTGCAGAAATGCAAAATTTTCTCTCCATAGTAAAAAGATATCTCACCATAGAACTTTTCTGTCAATTGACACATGCTCTTAGTGGTAAAAATATTGATGATAATAAACTTAACTGAAGCAATAAAAGTAACCATGTGGATAACGATTTTGTTAATGATAAAGACAAACAAAAATTATACACATTCACGTCTAAAGTACTTTCAAAGTTGCATGAGAAGGAGGTTTCCCACCGCAACCTCAAGCTCTGCTTCTTTTTGCTTTCGTTGTGACATCTCTACTTCCTTCAAAGTCTTCGAGCTGAGCAAGTTTTGGGATTGAACAGCAAATAAGCTCATATTTGCATCACAAATTTCTCTCACTTACCAAGAACACAGAATCATAAAAATTATCAGTTTTCATCATGAAGCAAAATCTTAATTATAATCAAATCCTATCTGTTGGATTTCATCAAGCTGTTGGCTATTCATATAATATTTCGTACACACCGAAACGATTTTGAAAACAATCATATGACACCGTCTTACAATACAACAAAAAAGGGTTGAGATCGTGCGATAACTGCGATAAGAATTTCCCTGTACAAAGGCTAGTTAATTATCGAAAAGAAGCTAATGATCATGACTACAATACCATCAAAAATTACGTAGAGCTAATGTGAGAAATTGATCATGTAATATGATCATGTCACATGGATCAGTGCACATTAGAGGATTAAAAGATGCCTGCAGCGCGACACGTACACAAAAAATCCTTAGAGTCGAACATAAAAGCGCGGTAAACGGAAAGCAAAGTAAATGATAGGCTAACGCTGTACCTACTCCGAACAACTTCTGTAGAATAGGATAAAATGTTCGTAAGGAAGTGAGGAAGGAATTAGTGAAGAAAGCAAATTGAAAATAAATAAATTCATTCATATGTATCTATGTATGTATGTGTGTTATACTTGATATCGCGCTGACAAATTATCAATATAAAATGCAAAACCGTATTGTCGATGATTCGACAATCCGCAGATACGATTATTATGAGGATCAGAAGGACCGCTTATGCCTGCTGCTTCTGGTGTTTGAGAGAAGAGTAATTGAAAAAGAAATACGTGCTTAGGTACTTATGTAATTTATTTGGTTATACACAGCGTAAAAGGATATGCGCTTCTCAGTTAGGCACACCACTGTGCGCATGCCGTAGGGCAGATTAGGCAGACTAATAAGGTTAAAATTTGTCGTCTAGATATACATCGCTATTGCGCGCACCTAGAAGGGATTGAAAACGAAAGTTACATCAAATAAATTAGCTAGAAAGGAATAAATGTCCATGCGGGTAATGCGCAAGGACACGTTTACTTCAAATGATGAAAATCTCTGCATTTTATAAGAATGTTATAGGTACCTTTGTGAATTTAGAATTTATTTATTTAAAAAGGACATGTGCCAAACGGTAGCAAAGTTCTATGGTGAGGGAATTTTTCTTTTCTGATATGCCACTCGGTAACTTTTGACTTATATGCAAATATTCGAACATTATTTTTTAATTTGTAAAGCGTCTTGATACTTAAAGTTGTTCTTGATATAATACCAGAGGAATCGTTTGCGATAAGACCACATACACAAAGTTTTTAAAGTAAAAGTAAGTGCCCTAAAAAATATTATCATACATACATATTTATTATACAGAATTACACATAGGCCGCGATTAAGTTGCTGTTTAAATACAAATGTACATTAATTGATTTTTATCGTAATTATCAATCACTCGATATCGATCTTTTTAAATTAGTGAATTCTAGACAGCGGCCGAACGCGAAAGTTTAGTTCGACAAAAAAAATCCGAAATTTAGCCGTTGGAAAAAAAGTCAAAGCAATCTTTCAGATTTACATGATATCGATATGATTTGGCCTAATGAATAATACTGAAATAACTTATTAATTACAAGAAATTGTGACGTTTCTGAACACTGGTTCTGGTTCTTTTCAAAAAATTTGATTCCTTTAAAATATCTGACTACTCCTCTATCAAGTGTGTCTAGTTATGAAAAATATAAGCTTTTTGTTGTTATGCTTACAAAAATATATTTGTTTATGTGCTGAACTGATATGGGATTCGTTTAAACTAATATAACTGTTTTAATAACGATAATAAAATTCTAGAATTGAACTACTTTCGACTTTGAAAATGTTTGGTTCGCCTTCTACGAAAATCGCCCCAAGTTCGATTCGGTTCGTTTCGGCACAGAAAATAAGTAGATTGTTCCTGCATACCACTCGACCCAGGTATATTCACTAAGAAAATTTTGTTGTATGGAGTTTTGATTTGTTGTCATTATCCACTTGGTTTGGTTGGTTGTTTGCAGTGGCGAGTGAAGAACTCCAATTAGCACTCAGAGCGCTGTTTTAATACCACGTACTCGCCATCGAACCATATAGAACAAATAATGAAGAAAGGATGAGAAAAGAGAAAAGAACTTCTGGCATCACCTGGTGAGTTACAACTGTGATAGTAGTTCCAATCCCATTCAGGCGCCATGAGTGCCGAGTGGAGACGTCCGTCCAATTCATTTTTATGAGAATGTAAGACCTTCTGGCATTGAAAGCCGTCCACAGGCTCTTGCATACCCTGCACGATTCTGAGCTCTTCATTGCTCAACCATTGATGAGAGATCTGCCCCTAATGAGACTCATAGAATATCTACGGTATCTGAGCTATCTAGGGCGTCACCGTTCCCGGTCAACCCGTCGGTCGTTTCGTTACCATGAATTGGATGCACTGGTCTCCATATCACGGCGACGCCAAGCCGGAGAGTTAAATTCCAAGCGTGCTCCCTTCACCGCTTCATCAGGCTAAATGCCACTCTTCCGGAGCTGGGAGCTCGGATCGAATAAATACCTATGCCAGACCTACGTCGCTCGAACGCCAGAAGAGTTCTAAAAGTCACACAAAAGCCTCTGACTGAAAAACACTTGTAGAATCAGGGAGGTGCAGAGATGGCTCTATTTTAGGATCCGTTGAATAGATTTCCCTACCCACTCCACTAATAATTTTCGACCCTACCCGGAAAACAGATACTGAGAAGCGCTCTGTGAATAATATATCCTTCCACTCCCTTCTAGAGGAGAACAGAGTGCTGAAGTTTCTGGATAGTAGAATTTCTGGGAATATATAGTCCAATTTTTTATGAATTTCGGATCGCTGACGGACTGCAGTATGCGGCCAGAGCTCTTTCCATAGCTCCATTTCTCGTAAAAAATTCCTTAATGTAAAAAAGGTTTAAGGTCTTCGTTGGTTCGTTGTGATATAGTTTATTCAATTGCTTTCCACCATATTAGTGAACCGTAGGATATAACCAGACGTATTATTGCTGTGTAGATCCAGATCATAAGTTCCGCACGCAGCCTCATTAAAAAAAAAAAAAACCAATTCAAGGCAACGCCGACCACAATTCGATATCACAATACTTCAAGGTAGTATTAAGTTGGAGATCCTGTCATGGAGAAAAACACTTTCTTCTTAATTTAAAACAAATATGATCTAAAAATGGTGTTTGAATTCATGTAAAAACGCTCCCCGAAAAAGTACCGAATCAAAAACCGAAATTTGCTGCAAACTTAAAGACAAAAATTTATCCAACTGGCTTTTTTTAAGTTCTCTCACAAACACATACACATAAGACGTACTTCAAATTTTATCAAATTCGCTGTTAATGAGATTTTGATAAAATAAAAATGTATAACTTCAAAACTCAATCTATTATTCTTGTGTAAATATTTACCATTGACGCCATATCCAGCTATGCAGCTTTATTTCGGGAATTCGATGGTAATGAGTAAGTATGTACTCAATTATTATTATTTTTTTTTATCGTGGATATAGCTAGCACTCACTCATGTACATATGTGGCCTATGGTAAATGTTTATCGCATAAGCAGGTATAAGCGTAAAGTTTATGGCTGCGGCGTTAATAAGAAATTGATTAGATTTGTGGTATATCCAAAATGGAAGTGTTAAGCTTTTAGAACTTATCGTTTATTTTTGGTTTTCTATTTTATTTTGTCTGTTGATAAAAAGGCGGCATAACGTAACGTGACTTAAGCGCTATGTACACGTAAATAGCTAATGCATCATAATTATTTATATGATTATTTGACAACAAAATATACAAATATATACATACATATATACATACTTATATTTTAATTAATATGAATTCGTGGAATTAGATCGAAATCTGTTTGTTAAAACTTTGCAATTGCAAATCGAAGTTTGGATAGCGATTTAACCTTTATCCAAAAAAAATTTCCCGAACGAATTTGTTTCATTCGGGTCAAATCGCTGTAATAAGTAAATATTATATTTTTGTCATAGGTTTTTTGAAGTGGTTTATTAAGAACAAGATCAAAATTGTACCTCAAAAAGAGAGAAAAATAGCAAAATGAATGAAGAAAATAAAAAAACACGCGTCGTAGTAATCAACAATAGCAATAGTAAAAATAGTGGTAGAAACTATTAGTACCATTAGCAACAATTGTAAATGCAATTAGAATAATAAGGGGAAGAAATTAGTAAAAATAGTGGTAGAAATTAATGAAGGCAGCGGAAGAAATTAGCAAAAATAGTGGTAGAAACTAGTAAAAATTTTGGTGGAAATTAGCAAAAATGGAGGTAGAAATTAGTAAAAATAGTGGAAGAAATTAGTAAAAATAGTGGTAGAAACTAGTAGTATTATTAGTTAGAATAGTAGTATAATTGTGTAAAAATAGTAGTAGAAGCTTGCAAAAAATAGTGGTAGAATTTATTGGAAAAAGTCGTAGAAATTTTTATAATTAGTGGTAGTAATAAGTAGTACCATCAGTAAAAAAAAGTGCTATAAACTATTAGTACCATTAGTAAAAATAGTAAATGCAGTTAGAATAAATAGTGGAAAAAATTAGTTAAAACTGTGGTAGAAATTGTTGAAAGCAGTGGAAGAAAATAGCAAAAATAGTGGTAGAAACTAGTAAAAGTAGTGGTGGAAATAAGCAAGAATGGTGGTAGAAATTAGTAAAAATAGTGGTGGAAATTAGCAGTTCATTAGTAAAGATAGTGGAAGTAATTAATAAAAATAGTGGTAGAAACTAGTAGAAATAGTGTTGAAAATTAGTAAAAATAGTGGTAGAAATTAGTTTGTAGTAGAGTAAGTTAAAATAGTGGTAGAAGTGGTGGAAAAGTGTAAAAATAGTGGTAGAAATTTTTCAAAATAATCGTACAACTTTTTGAAATTATTGGTACTAATTAGTACTTAGTAGCATTCGTAAAAATGGTGGTAGAAATTAGTAAAGCGATTGTGACGCGACTATTTTTATACGATTTTTTGATGTGACTTTCGTTACGCGATGTAAAAAATCACTGCCGCTAAAGAAGTTTTGCATCCAATATTAATAAACCATAAGCAATTTACTTGCGAATTCAGAGGGCAAGTAACAATTGGACGAGCAACAGTAAATAGAACTTTTTCGAATATCCAATGGTTTTGTCTTTCGATAAGCATAAAACTCGCGGCCGCGAAACAGCTTATTGTCTCAAGTCTTGACACAAATATTCGATGTCATCATCGCTGTTGTCAAAATTATCTCAGTTAATCAGGCAGTAATCTTTCCCATCGTCTCTATCAACTGAATCTGAATCATTAGTTGAATATTGTTCGAAAAGTAATTAGCATGCATTAATCGCAAATAAAAATACACTGGATCAACATGACCTTCACATACGAATTAATTACTTTTTAATTCAGCGTTAGGGACTAACATTTCAGCGCTGGATTAAAAAAAAAATAAAGAATTCATGTAGGATTTGTCCATTGAACCCAAACCTCGGGTCAATTGCATCAAATTTTGACCGAATTATAAGATTTCAAAGTTGAAATTTGGGTCAAATTGACCCGTAGACCAGATGAGGGCTAATCCATGCATACAAAAATATGTATTTAAATTTAAAGTATATTCAAAATTTTTTGTATACTAGTAAGGCATAACAGATATTTGACTAAAATGACAAAATCTGTGTTAAGTTAAGATATAAAAGTCCACGAAGCAGAGAAAAGAAGGTGACGACAAAAGCACTTCCGTTACTTCGTACTTGCCTCGTTTGAAGCATTGACGTCACAACTAGCTCTTAAAAAGTTGATTTTTCAGAGTTTTGAGTGATTTTTACAAAAAGTTAAACACAAAATAATAAATGTGAAGTGTCGAGCATTGTATTTTAGCAATTGCAAATTTATAAAGAATAACAAATCGATTTAATTTTTTATGAATTTGGCTATAAGTAAAAGTACAAAAATTTCAAAGTGAAGCCAATTGACACTCGAATTTATATCTACTTTTCCAACCAATCACTCATATTCTTGCGTCATCATCTTACATGTAGATAAACCGCCACACTCATTAATATTTAAGTGCAAGTGATTATTCATATGATAATCGGAATTATGCCATTTTCCATTTCGACTATATAATTAAATTAATTTATATGTTCCTCTACAATCAAAGCGCAATATTCACAGATTTGTTTGTATGTGTGTACTTAGCTTTGGTTGAATGGAAAAAAACGAATTTTATCACCGTTTTGCGTGTCAGCAGCGTTGATATTTACCAATAATTTTGTACATTTACACCAGGTGACAAGTTTGCAGCGCACACACCGATACACGCCAATAAATATGTATGTACATATGTTTGCATGAAATTTTTTTAATTCTATTTGCACGAGTGCACAAGCTCTTGAGTAGAGTCAGTTAATCAAATGTATTGCTTTGATTTCACAAATACACACACGCCTATCTATTATACGATATGTATGTACATATGTATGTAGTTATTTGTGCGATGCGATTGCATGCGCTTATTCCGAAGCTTATCTGCTGTTGTTGGTATGGGAATATCGGCATAAAAATACAAAAACAAAAAAAAAGAACATCACACATGGAGACAATGTGTACGAGTAATAATGGGACAGGCGCCCCCGTCTGCAAATCGCGTGTTATCTTAACTTAATCCAGTTCCGCTTTTGCTATTTCAGCCACTTTGTTTCTGTGCTTCCCCCTTATCTGACTTTGTGTATTTGTCATTGTACATAAATGTACATACGATTTGTGTCATTAGTAACTTATTTGCGCGATTTCGAAAACAGATTTATTTAGTTTTTTTTTAATGCAATCCCTTTCCCTCTGAATTTCGTTTTGCGGAAAGTGAGAATTTTTATTGTGTTTAAGCTACTATTTTATAACAAGTTTATATGGGGGGCGTTTCTGCTGACGATGGTACCCACATAATTATTATTAATCCGGAAATAAAAACAAATTTTAAGAATAATATTAATTATAATAATTATGTTGCAGTTAATACAAAGTTGACGCATTAAACACTTGCCCCCCCCCCCCCCCCCCCCACATTTTTTGTGAATTTGGCAGAATCGTATGATTTTCTGGCGTCACAGCTGAAAATAAAGAAATTTTCAGCCACAGTCTGTGCTAAATTTTGTGTATTCAATGACACAATGGCGAGATGACAAAACGAATTATTGTTTTGTGAGCTCGTCGTCTTTTTTTCATATACATACCTAGTCCAAACGAAAACCAGTTGTTTATGACTCATTTGTGATATTCTTTAAAAACAAATTGAAATTACATGTTTTCGCCCTGCATAAACTGTCTAATTTTATTACGAACCAATCGTGATAAGCTCGGAAGTATCTCACTTTTCGTTGTGTTTTCATAAGCAACTCTGTGTTCGCTAACTTTTAGCTAAACAAAATCTATAATTGGCCGTCGCTAGTTTAGAAAAAAGTAAGGACAATAATAAGAAAAAATCGGAGTGAAGAAAAACTTATGATTTAATCGTTATTTCACGCTTTTTATTTTTTTGGTCAAAAATCATCGTTATTCTTGGATTTCCATAGTTTCGATCAAGTTTGATCGTTGCTTTTTGTTTTTTTTTTTATCAAGTTTGATCGTTATTTCGTGACTTTTATTTTTTCGATCAAATATAATCGATTCTCTTAAATTTTTTATTTGTTCGAGCAAGTTTGATCATTATTTTTTAATTTTTATTTTTTCGATCATATTTCGATTTTTATATTTTCGATCGTTATTTTGAGATTTTTATTTTTTCGATCATAAAAAATCGTTACTTTAATTTATGATTTATGTTCGATAAAAATAATCATTAATTCATCGGCGATGACAATATTATGTCTTATGTCAAAAAAAAAATAAATAAAAAAAATCGATCAGATCGGAAATATTTAAATCCACGATAATGCCTCTTTTTTCATCGAAAATATAAAAAAATCAAAAAATAAAAATCACAAAATGCTGATTGTGCAATCATTTAAAACAAACAATTTTCTAAATAATAATTATGTCGGATTTGTGTAGTGTATAGCCAAGCAGAGTTTAATTTTGAGTTTTTGTTTTCTTGTCAACCATTTTTTAATCCGAAAAATCAAAATAATGTTACATTTATTATTTTTGGTGTGGCTTATTATTTTTTATTTGGCTAATTTTTTGTTCAACTATCTTATTTATAAGTATTTTTATGCATAAATTTAGTAAAACGTTCTTTACCTCTAATCGAAATTAAAACACATAAAGTTTCTCACAGGTTCGCACTCTTGTCCCAAAAAACATATGGCTTGCCACACTAGACCTACTGCAACCGCGCACGTAGCTTGTGGCAATATTATTATAATCCTCAAGGTTAACCAACGACGCATAGTTTTTTATATAATTTACAATAACATTGAAATTGACATTTACGAGCTGCCTTACGGCTGTCTGTCGCTACATACTTTTATAGCGAAACACCAACAATTTATTAAAAAACATATTCGTTTTTTTTTTTGCAGCACACATTGCGTTTTTTAAATCTAAAAGATAGTATCTTCATTGTCGCAATGGCACCCTCCTTTTATTACTCGGCTGTTGTAAATGTATGTACATATGTATTTTTTTTGTTTAGCTTCTTCTTTTTCTTTCATTCGACAGTTGTTTTCCTCCCTCTATTTGCTGTGCGAGCGCGCAATACAAAACATTTAACACATATGCCAATATTGCAGGTTGTTGCTATAAACATCACCACCGCCACCACGACCAGCACCACCACTACCATCACCACCAACACCATCAGCACGAACCACAGCACCACTTATCTATGTACTGTAGTCGATAGTAGTGGTCTCGCTGCGTTTCCATGCGCCTATTTTTCATCTAAACTAAACTCGCACAGTAAACAGGTGAATTGGCCATCTTCGTGGATGTCAGTGTGAGCTGCGGAGACAGTTGGCTGGACTCTGACAGTCTGTTTGTAGCTGGTTTGACTATTAGTTATTTCCACTATTTATTTCTTCTTCTAGCAAAATTTCATTGTTTTGTTTACAGCGCATATGTGATAGGGTGGTTCTGAAATGAACAACTTTTTTCAGTCCCCCATCCCCTCCATAGGTTATAACACAATTGAATATAACACATACATATATGTATGTACATTTTTCACATATAAATTTTGATCTCAATTTGGTCTTCATAGCTGGTTGAAGCTAGACTGAAGGGTTGGAGGGGATGTCTTCTTCATTGAGCTCACCCTCAGACAGAAATTTAGGCTTCTGGATTACTGTAGTTTTTTTCAGGCGGAGGTAATCCTCTTTGGACGGGAGATGGGCACTCATCTATTCTGATTGCCAGGCTGCAACCAAGGCCTTAGGACATTTAATGATTAGGTCGAAATTGATTGGGGAATTTCCGACTTTTCTCTCTTGCGCCTCTGAATACTTTCAAATCAGACTGATTTGAGCTCCAGGCCATAGCGACATTGCCTGATGAGCTCGCTTGTCAGGGCACCCTTGAAGTTATTGCTCCAGGCAGGAAGAGCGTGGGAGCTGCTCTGGCCGCCTGCGGACTTCTCTAAGACAAATGGGATCTATGTCGGCGCAGCGAGCGGTGGGTAAATACCACGACTTGCAGAATTGCAAAGACCCTCTGTCCAGTGGTGAACTGTAGGCATTGAAAGGAGATCCGGCACCGAAATAAGCGACACATCTCGATCCACTCTGGAGCTCCTCCCGGACATTGTCCGATAGGTATTGACGCGATTAGGCTAAATATAGTCTCTGACTCTTTTTCCGGCAGCTGTCTGGAGGAAGACGCGGAGGAATCACCTTTTAATTTTCTACTCAAATTCCCTGTTTAAACCTGGTTGAGATTTAAGTACCTAGGCTTTTACTTCTGTAACACCCCAGAAAAGCTCTCAGGGGTGAAAATCAGCAGCTTGCGGGACTTCCTTTTGGGGTACGCAGCGTTTCTCATGCTAACCTTTTTTTTGCTACGGCGGTGTACGTTATATTTCAAAGGATTAGTGGTATTACAATGGACTCCCTTTTATGTCTAAATGCGTTCCACTCGAGGTACTACCATATCAACCTAACCTAACCTAGTCTTCATAGCGTAATCTGAACTTTAACACCCGCGCGAGATGCCTTAACCGCCCTCCAATTGGGCCTAAAATTTATATATGTTATCTTCGACTATAGTAGTTTTGATGCTGGGTTTAAGTGAAAAAAGACATTAGTTGTATTTTTTGAGACTCCACAGAGGAATCTGAACTTTGACCCTCATGCGACTCACCTTTACCGTCTCCTATCGGCACCACTATTTATATGTAAAATATGTATATGACTAAAGTACTTAGTATCGACCAAGGGGTTGAGCTTTCGAAAATCTGAAATAAAATTTGTTTTCCTACATTTAATGGCCACCTTAATGCGGGCGCATCTTCGTCTATATGTACATATGTACATTTTTTAATAAACATCTAGTAAGATGTTATTAATTGCATTTATGCGTTCTACTATTATTAGGCGGCTAGCTAGCTGGTGGTGTCATTGCTCGACTGATCAATCAAACAAAAAGAAATACCACATCATCGCATGCGAGTGGAAAGCCGCACTTCTGCTTGCCTTTTTTGTCAATTCCCTCTGGCTGCTGGCGCTGCTAAGGTTTTTATTCTCCGCTCTATGATTTTTTTTTTGCTTTTTTGTAGATTTCTATTTTGTAAACTCTTACTTGTATTTGCAGTTGCATTTTCCTGCTGCATATTTTCGTTTTTCCTTCCTGTGCCCGATCTTGCTGCTTGCGTTTCACCTTCCGCTTTCAGTGTGATCCCCAACTGTACACAGTTCAGGTTGTGCGCGTGTGTGTGTGTGCGGTTTATGTTTTTGATAACAACTGCTGCAAAGAACAGCCTACATACGAATTCACTACCAACAACAAAAACAACAACAATAGTAAACAAAACATTTATGTCGCTTCCTCTGCTACTTTTATTGCCCTCACCTCGTTTGGTACCTCTGTTTGTTTGCTTGTTTGTGCGCTTGTGTTTCCTTTCGCGGCTCTTCCGGTTTCTTGTTATCATCTTTTTTTTTTTTTTTTGTTTCGTCTATTCTCACTTTTTGTTGCCTGTAACGTCTGCTGACTTTTTTTTACCTTTTCATTTTTTGTTGTAATATCCTGTTTATTACATTCGAATGACACAATTTCGTTTTGTCATTCTGCCACACAGCTGCCCCAATGGGATCAGCAGCTAATGTACACACTTAAATACATATTTTTACCTACGGCATACCTTTCTGTATTTATGTATATATGTAAATATTATATATTCCAATGCCCGGTAGCTGCATACATTCATTCATTCATTCATTCACTCGCTTACCGTCTAATGATTGATCTCTCTTCTCTTCTTTTCGTAATTATACTTTAGCTTACTATTTTCTTATTTTCTTAGTGTGACTGCTGCTGTGCAATGTGACGCAGCATTGTTGGGAAATTTCTTTGAACTTTTTTCATCGCATCGTTTCCATGTGTATGTATGTACATATGTAGTTAAATCTTTGAAAGATCGTTTATTTGAGATTATCATAAATTATGGGATAATCTGACTTGAGCGCATTTTCGGCGGTGACAATTGCAATTGGGTTGTGTGCGTGTGTAGCCAGGCATTTTATGTGTTTTTTTTTTAATTGTTTTTAAAAATGTGTGAACACTTACGTAATTAATTCTTACACATAGCGAAGGCAAGTTGTACTTCGTACGTGCGTAGTAACGAGTGAATGTTATCATATTTTGTATTTCACACCATTTCTTGAAAACCAATTATGACTTTTGCATTCAAGTGGTAATACAATTTAAAAATATTTTTAGTTTCAAATATTCAGCTGCTTTCTTTTCGCTAATTTGCACACAGTGCTAAAATATCACGTAAAATATTCTATAAATCAGAACAAAATTTAGCGGATTCCGCTATGATTTTTTATAATAAAAATACCTTCTTATTATGACTGTATTTTAAATAAAATCAAGACGAAAATCTGCAAAACTAAGAAGAAAACTTTGCAATGTAATAAAGAGGGTGACTCATAGAATTAAGATGAAAAATTGTTTAATAAAATTTAGAAGATAGCCTATTAAACGGAGATGATAACCTCTCAATATAATTGAGAAGATGACTCGTAGAATTCTTATGCACACGTTATTAATAAAATATAGTAGACGACCTGTAAAACTAAGATGAAAAACTCTTCAATATACATATAGAAAGGAATCTTGGATTTCATTTGAATCTCCTCTTAATTTGAATAAGCCGATGATCTTAAAAAATGGGATTTATTGTCACAAAAATTTGTTTAAGTAAATTACTTTTTATTAAAATTTCTAATTAAAATTGGTTGAGGCAATAATTGTTTTATCTTGCTAAATCTTCACACAAAAAAAAATCATTAAAAAGGAGATTTTTTTAATAAAAAGTTTTCCTTATCAATAAATTCAATAAAATTCTAGTAAACATGAGAGCATTCTTTATTAATTTACCTTATATGATTTTTAACATAAAAGCAAGGAGATTTCTTCTTCTAATTTTATATTTGTGGACAAAATTTCAAAAAAAAAGTAAGAAACTAAAAGTTATCTCTTTGTTTCCAGTCGTTTTCCTTTTCAATAAATTTGAGAAGAAATTCAAAATAAAATTAAGAAAATTTTCTTCACTCTGGTCGCCTTCTCACTCTCCTGGGTCACCAAGCTTTTTTAGACGTCGATCTCTTTAGTTATAGATGAACTTTTTAGCTCTGTGCAGGGCTCTACTTGCTATGCGAGTAATTTGCATGGGAAGGCAACAATAAATTAACTGGTTAGAGCTGAAAACAGGCGCTTAAGTTTATTGCTGCTCAGTCCGCAGCAAATTCAGTAAACCAGTATAAATATATATCTAGATTACGACCGAAGTTCGGTTTCGGCTTCGCTTAAAAAAAGGAATTTTAGCGAGCTATAAAATATGCGTCTGCTCCTTCATCGAGTGTGTCTAGTGAGCAATTCTTCAATGCCGATAACAGGAATCGGTTGCGAGTTGGAAATTCCATTAGACTATTTTTACATTACAATGTAAAATTTTTAAATTTCGAGTATTAAAAGTATAAGTTTTTTCTTGTTATTTTTGCAAACATAAATTGGTTTATGTTGGTTACTGAGATGGATTGCTAGATTAATAACCGACAGGGTGGACTCAGAGCAGCTGAAGGAGAAATGTTGAGGAGCTCAGAAAGGCTAGGCCTTTCGGCTGTCCGTTCAGTAAGCGGTCACAATCTCATGCACTTTCAAATTTCACTGCGACAGAATGCCGGCTATGGCTTGAGGATGATGAGACATCGCATCATATCTTCTTTACATGGCCGGCCGTAGGCAGACAGAAAGAGAGTTACAAAAAGTTGGAAATTCGCCTAGCAAGAACCTTCTGGGAAGTCAGGGATGCCCCTAACCCTTACGCTAGTAGGGTCACAGCAGTGATGTTCCGCAATTGTGATTTTTTATATAACTTGAAGCCCGAAAGTACTTTTAAAAATATTTAGCTTTTTTTTTTTAAATTATAACCTTCCACTTTGTCTACTTTACAAACTTCCCATTTGTAGTTTGAGATTGAGAAGATTCGAAGGCGAAGTAACAAAAGATATAAGACAATATAAAATTAGTCCACAAATGACCCCCGTTCAGAATTGGATAAAAACGTAAATTAAGAATAAGATGCAAGTAAAATTCGTGGATTTATGAATAAAATCAAACTACTGTCGCCTGATTCTGGGTAGACACGTCTGGGATATTTTCTCTGGTGTCACATTCCTCATACGAATTTCCGTATACCTTTTCCTCTTTCTTTCTACCATAAGGAAAATTTTCTCGAATATCAGGAAAAAGCAGAATTGGTTATTACCTACGTTTTGGGAGTCTAACATAAACGGCTCGATAGATTTTCATGAAATTTGGTACATATATTTGGTAGGTATATTTGGTAGGCATATTTGAGAGTTGTTTGAAAAGTCAACTTTAATTATAATTTAAACAAGTTGCATGAAATATTCAAATATGGCTACCAATAGGTTCGTCTCGGAAAGAAGGTCTATAGTTTTTATTAGGGTTGCCATCTGTTTGTAAAGTCGAAATTAATTAAAATATATACATTTATGTGAAACATTAAAATAACGGTGTCAAACGATTCGTTTCCCTGAGAAGAAGGTTTGTGGCTGGCTATAATTGAATTGAATTTTATTGGCCACATAATCGACCATCAGAGCAGCTTATTCGTCGAACTGTTGATAAATGTTCGAACAACATTTACTCTACTCGATGAAAAACCAACAACAAGACAAAGAATTGTACGTACAGAAGAAAATATTGGCGCTGTAAGTGATAGTGTTGGAGAAGATCCGAATTTGTCTATTCGCCGCCGTGCTCAACAAGTTGGACTTCGTCCATCCACAACATGTTTGGCGAATAGAACACTGATTTTTAAAATAAATTTCCACAATTTGTAAACGTTGTTGGGGCGTCATTCTTTCCATGATGATTTGCCAATGCTTACTGAACAGAAATGTCAAAACCAAATGTCATTTACCAGATGTTCTATCAGTCCCTAACGAAAGTTCTATTAGTCTAAAAAAAAACACCCTACACTAGACCTATACGTGGCACTGGATCTGGATATATCAGAAACCTTTATTTACAGTCCAATTCAATTCAAATTCATAACATTTATTAGCTGGATAAATTTAAATATTTTCTTTAAAAAATTCACCGATAGGTGGCACTGGATCCCAAATTTCTCTAAATTCCATATTCACAGATCCATTTGACTCAATTTCAGAATATGTAGCTGTAGGGCGTAGCGAAGCGCGCCAAGTCAGTGAGTAATATACATACATAATATTTTTCAAAATTTCAAACTTTTTAATCAGAATTTTTGGAAAAATATTGCATATGCATTTATAGCCCTTTCAACTTTAGTATAATAAATTGCAACTTTTTTCTTATTTACACAAAGTTTTAAGCTTGATTTTACGTGGTATTTATTGATTTTTTTTTTCTCCTTATAACGAAAGCACGAAGTTTTTGAATGATCAACACAGGCAGCAAAAAAAAAATTAGCAAAAATCAACGTGCAACTCTTAATTGAACATATTTTCAGGGCCCTATTTTGGTATCTATGTACAAAAATATATAAAAGACGTTTAGTTGAAATCACAGCTGCATAAACTCCGTAGCCGATTTTCATGGACCAAGTCACTTACACAAACGATAAGCTATGAAGAATGAATATCAATCGAATTCGAAATGCTCGGAAGCACGCAGCCATATTTTCCATTCCACATGCTGCTTAAATACTTAATTATTTAAGTGTGCCTCTTTTTCTAAGAGCCAGCCTTTATGTACGCTGGAAAAATTTCGACGGACCCACATACTTGTAGAGTCATTTTAGCCAACCTACCAAGGATTTCGTTAAATGTTGACGATAAAAATTTTCTAATGAACACAAACCACTTTCTAAGATGCATTAAAAAATATTTTGAAAACTTGCTTAAATAGAGCAATTAGCATTCGCCCGAAAATGCATACGTGAAAGTCTAACATTGAAGAATAACTAAAAAAAAAAAAGAAATGACTAAGAAGAAAATTGCGTGTAAAAAACAAAAACTAGATTCTCTTGAAAACTTGGCACAACTGTGTAGCTGCACAGCGCACATGCAACATGCAGCAACAATAGCAGGATCTGTAGAAATGGCAACACAGAATTTTGCTCTCTACATTTTCTATGCAATTTTGTTGACAATTTGTTGTTGTAAACACATAAAACTTACATAGTTGTGTTTAGTGCGACAATAATGCGAAATGAAAGCAGCGAACAGCAGCAGGAATAGCAACGGCGTGGCAAGTGGGTGTCTGCAGTGGAGCGGGTTAACAAACGTTTAATAGTTTCAATATGTCAAAAATCGGCAAAAACTGGTAACGATCACATAAAACTGGCGACGTGTTGCTAACCTCAGAGATTTTTTCTTGCAGGTTTTGTACATTTACCACATCTGTTGCATGCAACATGTCAATGATGTGACACAGGAAGGGCGCGTTCAAACACAAAAAAAAAAACAACAACCAAACGCAACACCAGCAAGTATTGCGAAGTAATTGGGCAATAAAATTAATTCGCGCCAATGAATATTTTTAATTTGCAAGCAAGTAGTAAACTTAGGCGGCAAAAGGTGCAGAATTAGAGAAAATAAATTCGCGCATGTACATCACAAAAAAAAAAAAACAACAACATTAGTATTTGTATAACAAAATGGTTTGTCATTAAAAGTTTTTATTTTATTTGAAGGTGTGACACAGTAGCAGTGGTGGCGACGGCGGCGCAGTAGGCAATAATAGGCAATGTGCGAGGTGCAACGTGCGTAACGTGCAACGCGTAACGTGCTACATGCGGCGCGGCATCTGCTGAACGCCATTAATGCACCTGCGCCTGTTTTGCAGACGCCACTAACGGCCATGCTTTCAGCGGCGCAAATGATGCGCTAGCCGGCTGTGGGCTCTGAGCTCTGAGCTGTGTGAGCTGTGCATGAGCATTTAATTTGCGCGCCGCACATTAACGTTGCGCGCATAGTTTTCTCCGCTGTCACGTCGAACGCCTGCAACAGCAACAGCAATAGCAACATTTGCGCACGCACTCCCATATTACGCACAATTAGCTAAAAGCTGCGACGGCTTGGCTAACTAAGGCTGTTTGTCTCTGTTATTTAGCAGCCGCTTCTGCCGATGCAGATGCCTAGACTTTTGTGCTAAACGCATTTTCTGTTGCCTTTTCATCTTAGTGTACTTACTTGGTATGTCCGTCGGCGTGTCGCCTATTTTATTGCCACTACGACGACATTAGCACCGTGTTGCCAATGCGATCAGAAATGTGCGTCTACAATGCGAAATATGTTGTCAATACTTTGCTTTGGTGTAAGTTGTAAATGAAAACAGAAATAACCCAAAAGTCAAACGATATAAAAAAAAAAAAAAAATAGCAACAAATATGTAGCAAATACCTACCTCGGTAGTGTAACAACAATCAACAACAGCAGTTGTAGCTCAAAACATTATTAGCTATGTTGTTATTGCTATTGTACGGCTGTCATTATGTCATGTTGGCGTGCTGCTTTGCAGCGCCTGCATTTTTGTTGTTGCTAACTGCCTGGCATTCAAACAGCCATCATGACAGCAAGTCAGCCCAACCACCACTCAGCAATCCAGTCAGCGCGTTGACAACAATTCGCAATGACAATCGCGTGCCATAATCATAAACGTTGCTTAAATAAATAAATGCGATCAAGCCGCAATGGGAAATATGTTGCCAACACTACCATTGCCATCGCTGTGGCTGTGGCTGAGGCTGCGACTAAGGTCGCTGCTATTCCTACTGCTCGCCCTTGCTGTCGATCGGGCTGTCATTGAGCGTGTTGCTCCAGCCAGTGTGCTTGGGTTCGGTGTTGTTCTTGTTGTTTTGTTTTTGTCCTTTTTGGTTTTGAAGCTGGTGTTGATATGCGCATCATCATCATCATCATCATCATCGTCGTGAGCATCATCATCATGATCATCACCATCCATCCCCACAGTGATCGTGGTGGTGATTGCTGTGATCACAGCCAGCACATTTGCCCTCTTCATTCGCTTTACAATTCGTGTGCTCACTCGCTCGCTGGTTCTTTTTGTTTTTTTTTTTAATTAATTATGGCATTTTACTCATTTCGTTTCGACAGATTCCTTCATATTTTTGAGCTCGGTTATGGGTGCGTATTGCTTTTGCCCATAAATGCTTACATGAAAATAGTTTTAATTACTAATTTTATGTGAATTGCCATTCATAAATTTTGCTTTATTACTTACGCTAACGGAGACGTCAAGACAGACATGGGATGAAGAACGTACGCGTAGTTGAGGATCAAACTGAAGTGCAAAGGAGGTAAGAAAATGTTGAAAAACGCTGGGGTTGACTGTATTTTTTGGAAACTCTTTTAAACTGTTGGTGAATATTTTAAACACGAATTTAAGTTTTGTTTTGTAGTATCTTTTTAATGACCAAAAATGCCTGGTTCTTCTACGATATTTAGCAATATGCTGGAGATTCCGTAAATACAAAATTAACTTTTTTAAGAGCATTCATAAAACATATTGGAAAGATTTTCCAATATAATTTTTTCTATTATTATTGCACGATCAGATCTTACGTTACTTAGGGAAACGCAAAGAAATATTATACACAATTTTAATTTGTCAGGCAGCCAATTATGCAATGAGACTCTGAGAGTAAGGTTACGTAGAATTTTTGAAAATAACGGAACTATGTCGTGCACCAGAATTTAACATAAGATGGTTCCAATAACTCCTCACACTGAGCAAAAGAGACTTAAATTAATTGTCAAAGGCAATATGACACAAAACTCCTCTAAACTGACAACTCTTTCCCAACTGACACAAAACTCCCCTAAACTCTATCAATAATTACAATTGAGGTCCACCACTTGTTATCCCGAAAACATGTTGTGGTCGCATCACAAAAACTAACTTAACGGCAATGCTTAAAAATTAAAATTATTTTATTTGTAATTTTGAAAAATAACAACACATGGCCCGTTTCTTTGTAACCGACTGGCAAAAGAATACTAGGTAGGGTAACAAATTGCGTAACACAATTGAATAACACAAATTCGAAAAATATGCGAGTTGAGCCAACTCGGTAAAATGATCTCCGACTTGAGATGTAGTGTTGGGATGTGAATAAACTGCGCTATTGTGAATGAGCCCTAAGAAAATACATGGGATATTTCAATTTAACACTTAATCTGTTTTAATTTCTATAGTAATATAGTAAATATACAACTAAATCAATCAAAAATTGTCCATCATAGCTATTTTCTGTTTTTAAATATTGTAGCACTAAGCAAATCGAATGTTTCATGAAAGATACTAACAGGGTTGCATTTGCAATTAAAGAAAATTATTATGAAGCGCATAAACTTCTATATTAAACATTATGCTATGAAACAATTAATATTTTTATAAAAAATATAAAAATAATCGCTAAAAGTAGCAAACCTGATCTATACAAATTTGCATCAAAGTTTCATCAATGGGAATTTTAAGTAAAATACATATGTATGTAAAAATGTCATCATTGGATATCGCATGGGCAAATTGCGTAACGAACCCTGGAATACCCAAACTTTTGTTCAAATCCATCATCCATCGCATTTTTATGGTTTTATGGGTGTCGGTCTAAAACGGCCATTCGCAAAATTCGTTAATAACTGAGAAACGAGTACTCAGTGCCTGGATTCATTTGAGAGAATTACGTCATTGAAGGAACTTAAACATTGGTGTTTTTTCTTCGCATTATTCGTTGGTTTAGTCCACACTGACGCAATCTGGTATTTTCTTATTCTAGTTGTAGTAGTGTGCAGTAGAAAACCGAGTGTATGCTTTGGGGGTTATATAGATGCGACGATTGCAAATGTCATCCAAGATGGGTAACTAGTCCGTTTCGGAGACCGCTTAACCCGTCTTCATATGTCACTAATTTTTAACAGAAGTTGTTAGAAAATAACGAAAAGGCACAAACCTAAAATCCCAGATGATGACAAGTTCACATATCAAATTTAAGAACGTGGTCAAATGTACAGGCCTGCAAATTGTTACTGGTTTATAAAATAATATATATTTTGAAAAAGAGAGAATAAAGTGATAATATATGATTTTTCAGCTTTTTTCCATATTCCTGCGAATACATTTTTTTTTTTTTGCCATACACGAGTATTCACTCCAGGTACCTGAGTGGTTTCTTTTTAATAACTCAAATCATGAACGGCTTTTCGGTATTCGCTTTAAGGACCTGAATTGTTATGGATTGTTCGGCTGTTCACGGCATTCTAAATGAAACCAAAGATCGCCCAACTCATGTCTTTAATTTCCGGCCACAAAAAATGTTTTATCATGTTTCTGAAGCGCTCAATGTTGACTGAAGTTTCAAAGAAAAATGATCCAATGTTGCCGCCGCGTTTCATTTTTTTCCCTGCTGCCAGTGTCGAAATAACATATGATTACAAAAAAAAGGTAAGACACTTAGATGAAGACGATCAAGCCGAATGCGGCAAAATATTTAAAAATCTAACCGAACGGAACTCATTTTCTGGCACTCTAAAAATCATAGTCAAGCAAAAAAATGGTAGTCGTCACACCGACCTGAAGTAAATTAATCCGCTTTTTTTAGTTTTACACATATTTGTTTTTCACAAAAAAATCTCACATATACATAGGTACATTAAACCGAATGGAAGAAAGTTTGTCGTACACCCCGTTATCTAAAGTATTTTTGAAAGGCAATCTCCTAGCCGAATTCGTATATGGTGAAGTTTGGCAAGTAGCTGATTGAATTCGCATGGTGAATGAAATCTCAAAATGATGTGTTCGTTGTAAATCATACTGCGAACACTATCGTATCAATTTGTGAGTGTACATTTTTGTTTCTGATATGAATTCACCTTGGCAATCGCAAAAAAAATGTTTCTGTTCCCCCTAAGATCGACCTTTTACATTTCCCCTCATATCCTTTTCTTCGGATTTCAAAGTATGATAAATAAATTTTTTCGAGATGCCTTTCTTGTTGTTATTTTATAAATAAATATCTATTTTATTTATATGAATAAAATCCGCGTAGAAAGATTTGACCAAATGCAGCCAGTCGGTATTAAATTCAAGCCGTAATAAATACTTCTCATATTTGGGTAAATAAAATTACGTATTACGTAACACTTTCGCTCTCAACATCAGGCCCCATAGAAATAAATAAAAATAAAAAAACAAATGTGAAGCAGCTACAACTTAAAATTCTCTAAAAGGATCAAACAGCGCGCGTTACGCACAAAAAATATGTAGGCCAAATAAAAACCAAATAAATTGATCGAAATATCCCCAAAATGCTTGAATACTGCAGGAAATACCAGGACAGCAAGGACGACAAAATGGCAATAAGTAAAAATTTAACAGACAACGCTTTCCGCACAAGTAAACAACGGTTAACTTCCCTTTTCTTGCGGTTTAAGAAAACAAAAACAAAAAATTTAATCGAACAAAAGTGTAAGACAGTGTACATATAAATTGTGCCAATTTTAAGCCTGTACGAGTAGTGAAGTTGCTTTCAGAATACAAAAAAAAAAAATTTAAAATAAAAAAACCAAAAACTGCTCACTCGCACCTAATATCTACGTGCCTATTTTATTGCTTTTAATAAAACAGCAATCGGAGTTTTATCTTTTCACTTTTGTTTTAAACATATTTTTTGCTTCACTCTTTTCTCCCCTCCCCCTCACTGAAAAACGTACTCGTACATGCAAATTGGTCGTTTCGAGCGCTTCCGGTCTAAACAAAGCGATGAAAGTGAAGTTGGCGCATATTAACCCACGCGTGGTTGAGGTGTTCACTTGCAACATCGTCTACGTTCGATTGGGACTCTGCGTCTGTATGCGGCTGTGTTTGTGCCTACGGCTCGCTACGAATATTAGCTGCCGCACACATTGCGTTTACGTCATTTGGTTTTATACATATGAAGTATCTAAAACGACATTTATCTGCCGCCAGTGATCTGCGCCTAAGGGTTTTGCTGTTTTATTCTTCTCGTTCACTTGTTACCAACTATTAGGCTGGTATTCTGCTACCACCTCACAATCTACCCGAGTGATCAAAGCGAAGCCAAAAAAAAAAAAAAAATTAAATAGAATAAGAACTGCAAATATATATTGTATGTACATACATATATTTGTATCTAAGTGGTGTATGTGTGAGTATAAATATAAAAGGAAGCTTCAGACATTTTTTAAAAAGTGAAATTAAAAGGCCTACAAAATTCCGAACGTAAATGCCGCTTATTTGTTAGCTATTTATTCATTTGTGGGCATACATATCTACATATACATATAAAGTATATAGATACGTCCAGGCAAAATTTTTTTTTTATCAACCGAATAGGCCGTTTTATGCTTGAGTTGTACGCACTGACCTATTACAGAAAAATTGCAAAAATTGTAATTATTTTAATTGGCTTAGTTGAAGGGGCTATTTCGACTATTTTATTACATTTGGCTGAGTATGCAGATGTCTAAAGTACATACATGCATATAAAAAAGTGACAGCTAGAACATGAACCTTTCACGCTGTAAAAATGTTAACAATTCTAGATACACTGAGAATTTGAACAAATAACTAACTACTTTATAGTTAACTTGAGAAAATAAACAGCAGAGACAAAATGTTCAAACAAAAATTTGTATAGCTACCCTGCAGTCAAAAAATTATTATTTGCTAAAACTAGATGACTTTTCATTAACTATACTGTGGTGATTTAAAATAAAAACCAAAAAAAAAAAAATAAAACCCAATTTTTATCAAACACCCAAAAAACACATTTTTAGTTAGTTGGCAAGTCATGCAGAAGAATCCAAAAGCATCAACTGTCAAAAGTTTTACTTTCGCTCAGCAAATCACAAAAAAAAAAAAACATTTAAGCATGCCGGAGTCGTGTGTTCTTTCTAGGAAAATTTTAATTAATTAATAATAATAACTTAATAATTTAAGGAAAACGAATTTTTATGAAATAATAAATACTGGGCCCAATTTAATGTAACTGACTTGCAAAAACGCGCTCCAGCTCGGATAAAATTTCCTTTAGTTGCAAAAGCAACCCTATCAGCAACTTTCATGAATCATAAGATTGGTATGAGATTTAAGAACGGAAAATAGATGTGCTGGCAAATTTTTAGTTGGTCTGGTTTTATATTTACATAAAACTACTATGCAAATAATAACAGAATTGGTTATAAACTGAAGTTTCCCCACGTATATTCTTACGGCTCATTCCCACTAGCGCAGTTTTTTCACTTCCCAACACTACATCTCAGCTCGGATATCATTTTACCGAGTTGGCTCAACTCGCATATTTTTCCGAGCTAGTGTTGTTGCTTTAAATGCTATTTCTTATCCCACCTAAGTTGGTAATTGTGGTAAATGGTAACTTGCCTTTATTTCGCATAAAAATAGTTAATAAATAATTAGTTGGCCTTAAGTAAAAAGGTAGCTACCGAAAGCTAGTTTATGCCCAATAATAGTTAGATAGTAGTTAGCTGTCAACTAGTTAGCTGTCAACTAATGCAGAGCTAGCCAAAGCTGACTTTTTTTTGTCCATCGCCTTACAAAAATAGTTAGCTTTGCTCAAAGAAAATATACAATTAATATTCACCACTAGTATTTCCGTAAACAGATTAAAGTTAGATTTCAGCTACCTTCACTTCCTTCAGGGTACATACATACCTACATAGCCACATAGTACATACAAAGCCACTGCCTAACAACTGCTCTTTCTAAACTCTTCCGTTGCTTAGCTGATAGCTGAAATTTAACTCTTTTGCCGCTGTCGCAAAATGAGTTAACAACAAAGCCAACTAATAAACTAATTTTGTGTTGTCCGCTCAAAAGCCAGACAGCATTTTAAAATGCCGTAAAGTAGTTATAAATAAAGTAAAGAAAAAAAAACAACAAAAATACCAAACATTGCTTATAGTCTTCGCATATGTTGCGCCCTCATTGCTTATCTACTACTTGTTCCAATTTGCTCTTTTTGTTTTTGTTTTGCATTTTCGCTCACATCTCTCTCCATTCACATGTCCTTTTTGCATTTTATTAGAATTTTAGAAGCATCCAATAATGTATTATTATTTTTTTCTTGTTGTTGTCATTCGTTTATGCTCATGCGAATTTTAACCCGCCACTAAATTGAGTTAACTTCCTGTCTGTCTGCGTTGCACCCAAGCCTATCCTGCCTGTCCTGCCTGTTCCGCCGGCCAATAAAGCGAACGAATTGAAATTAACGAATGCTTCCGGTTTAGGTACTAATACTTTTCAAATTTATATGACTTTTTGTTTTTTTTTTTTTTTTGGTTTTTAATTATTGTGGTTGCAGACAAAAAAAAAATGCTTGATTAGTTGTTTGTTGTACGAGAAAGGGTTCACTGTGAAAAGGATATTATAACTGTAAAGTGTTATTAGTTTTGTTGCAAACGGAGATAAGATAAGCAAATTGACTTTAAGGTAAGATTTTGAAGAGAGAAAAAAACAAGTACTCAATACATTTATTTTACGTTTTTCCGAAGTCGATAAGTCAATACGTTAAAGGAGTCAAATGCTTTGAGCATCAGAAGGTAGCAAACTCGAATATGACCAGCAAGAAGAGGAATATGAACGAAATAGTTTGAGTTTGTAATACCCATTGCTGTTATATCTCCTTCACTCTTATCTAAGAAATTGGAAAGTAGCTTTACATTCATTATATCAAGTAGCGGTTCATTTGCCAATGGACGCATGAAATATCATAGGACAATTTTTGTTACATAAAAAAAATAACAATTAGATCGTTTGAACTAAGTTTACAGTATCTTATAGAAAATATAATAGATCTTAGCCGAAATTTCTTCTTTTTTTTAACTCAATCTATCAAAACTTCTCAGAAATTGAGTTTAATAATACCGCGCGATTGCCTTAAAAGTGAAGCTCCAAATTATAGCGCAGTTTTCGTTTACTAATTTTTATGCAAGCAAGAATATTTTCCTCATCTTTCAGAATACCATAAATAGCTACTCTAATAATATATCACAGGCAAATTTTTTTTTATAATATTCGCAATGTTTTGCATTACAAATGTGTCTCGTAAATTTTTTATAACCACGTCGTTAATTCTATGTATATCGAAAACCACATAACTTAAAATTTCAAACTTTATGCATAATTTAAAATAATTCAACACATTTAAATGATAGTGATTCAAACAATTAAACACCTGGCGATATTTTTACAGCATTTTTTTTTTATAAAACTTTGTCTTTTTTATGAAACAAAAAGCATATAAAACTTTGTACCCAGTTCCATTCAAATTTCAAACTTTTTAATGAATATTTTTTGAAAATTTTTGCCGATGTAATTTTATAGTCAATTTAATTTTATTATAGTCATTATATGCAAGTTTCAGGAGTTTTAGAAAATTTTAGCTTTAGAAAATTTTTGAAAATTTGGGTTTTGAAAATTTTTTTAAATTTTGGTTTTGGAAACTTTTTCATGAACCACAAAACCGCATAATAGGGCTCGGAAAATCATTACAATATTTGACTATTTCACTAATGATTCACTTCGTAAGCGTTCGTATGATTTTTAACAGATTAATGGCACTCGAATATTGAAATGTGAAGTTTTGCGCACAGCTTCGCAACCTCACCGAAGAAGCATTTTATAAAAATCAGGAACGAATGTGGAAGAACTGTACATATATTGATGTTAAAAAATAACTTGGATTTAACTATTCCGTTAATAGAAAATTGACGGCAAAGCGAATAATCGAAAGATAGCGGTTAATCGAATAGTCGTCAACTTTTGACTACTCGAATAGCCCGAGCTCTACTGCATACCCAAACGTTTTTCAAAAATTCAAATTAAAAATTTTGAAATTTCGACGAAAATTTTTTTTAAATTTGACTAACTATGGTCAAGGTTTGAAATTTTAATTTATATGCATTTTATTATACTACAACGTTAAGTTGAATAAAAAATTAACGAAAAAGACTGAGCGTAAAAAAACATAATAAATATTGTCAAACAATCACCAGGTCAGAATTTTGGGGCACTGTAAATCTCTTTGTACACTTGAAGGGGAAAAATTTATCTACGTTGCTTCAAATTAACTAGTGCAGTATTGTAGTTATGAATTAATAAATATAGACAAAAGGCAATAAGAAATTTTGAATCAGACTGTTCCATTTTTTCATTAAAGAGGCAGCACCAATGATTTTTGTTTGTTCATTCAAAACACAAAAAAAAAACAAAAAAGGTGAAATTACTTGTGGAATCCTTTATTCGTTCGATTGTGATACGAATCGTAGAATCGGCCGACGTAGCTGCTAATTGTCGGAAATTTTGCACGAAGAGCCATTGGTATCGGTGCTGAATGAGTTTTACAAAAATACTAAAAAGATAACGTGAATATACGCAATAATAAGTGAACAAAAAATATGTAACTTAAATTGCTCATAGAAAAATTGGTTTATTAAGGCATATTTACAATTTTTTTTCACTTTGTACAAGTTCTTCCCCCACACGACTTAGAACGATTTTGAATTCATGTTTGGGGCGCGAAAATTTAATATGAAACTTTAGTTAATTAAACTATTAAACATTAATAAATGAAGTAAGTGAATTTAATTAAATAAACAATTTATTTATGATAAATGGTTTGGAAACATTTTTTCAGAAGCTTTGTTTTTCCCCGTAAGCCAAAAGGGCAATAGCCACAGAATTATATTTGATTATTCAAAATAAAATATACTTCAAATTTCCATGGTTTTAAATATCATTCTTAATTCGAAATAATATAATAATAATATTATATCCGCGAAACACCTAATTAAAAACTTCTAAATTTCCTGCTTTTGGCTGGCAACGCGGTGAAAAGTTACGAACGTATTACAGCATACTATTTTTATATTTTATGGAGCGGAGCTACGAATTAGTTACTACGAAAATTCAGATTCTAGCATAGGGGTGATTATAAAAGCTGGACTTCAAGCAAGTTCGGATTCTTTATAGAAATTTACTTTATATAACCTTCCTATTTGCTTTGGGTTTGCTTCGGACAAATTAATTGAATTGGTTAACAATCAGTATCAGCTGGTATTTGGCTGTGAAAAGTGGAAAAGTGCTGGCTTTGCACACGAATGGCCGGTTATCAAGATTTGCCAAAGTCTAGAAAGAAATCTGATGATCTCCGAAATAGTAGCTATATGCAACTTTTACCGCTTTGAGTGTTGTTGCTTTTTGCGTTACTTTATAAATAAAATAAAAATTGGCCCTAAGCTCAAAAATTGTTGTTGATATTCAAACAGTCGTCCAGTTGTCAAGTTAGAGCATTCAAAAATTCTGAACTTATGTCCTGCAAATTTTATGCGCACTGATTAAGTCACTCCAGTTATCATGCCGGCAAATCGTTTCACCACACGATTTCCTCCGAGGAGTGATTGAGTGGATGACGTAGTTATCGGATATTTTACCAATACTTCAGTACTTCACTGCAGTACTACTTCAGTACTTCAAACTGGCAGCTCTAACTTCGACGGTAGTGCTGAAAGTGGAAGTTATTCTCAGGATTTCGCGCTCGAACTTAGCTTTCGACTGTCGGATCACTGCAGCGTTTTTGAGGCCGAGCTTCCGTCAATTAGAGAGGTTGCACATTGGCTGATAAACTCAGCATTTACCCTGCAAGCAATAACTATCTTCCCCGCTATTCAAGCTGTTATTAAATCGCTCGATTGCTGCATAATTTTGTCTAGGAATTTGATCGAGTGTAGGAAAATTCTCAACGAGCTGGCAGACCCGTAGCATGGGTCTCTAGTCACAGCGATATACCAAGTAACTGCGTAGCAGATGAAATGGTAAGAGCATGGACATCCCTGACGAGTATAAATACCTCTAATGACGCGGTTATACCACTGTCTTCATGTAGAGTCTGATTGACGGCCAGTGTCCTTGAACTGGCAAACGGAAGATAGACCAAAAAACCACCTTGTGGGATAGCCCGTCAGCTCTGGCCTAGAGTAGACAAATATAGATTTTTCAGTCTAAACAATGTGGAACGACGCCTCCTACGCCTGGTGACAGGTATCATAACTGGTCATTGCCTTATGGGAGCACATGACAGTAAGATGGGCTCTCCCGTTATCAACTCGTGCCGCAGCTGTCGTGAGGAGGTGAAAGTGAAAAGTGGAAAGCATTGAACACTACCTCTGCTAATGCCCTGCTTTAGCGAGTGTTGGGAGGAGATCATGTAGACCAACACTTATTAGACTGCCAGATCCCAGGATTTGGGATCGGCAAATGTAAACGATCTCCTACCTTCCATTAAGCAATCTAATGCAATATTGACTTTAACTAAATCAACTAACTCTTCTTTACGTTACTTTTGAATTATTAATATGGAAAACATTACTAATAAATAAATTTCATTGTAAATAAGTCAATATAAAGTGATATATTTTATTGCTATTAATTTTGCATGCACATTAAAACACTTAATAAATAATTTGCCATCAAACATGACTAAATAGCATTTTACGCTTACTACTAATAAACAAGTAACTTTAATCAAGTTTAGTTTATTAAAATGCAAAACAGAAAAAGAAAACAAAAACAAAACAATTAAAGGGAGTCGATAGCAATGCTTTGCAAAATATATATGGTTTTATAAAACTTGCACTTATTAATACAAAAACAAAAAACAAAATAGCGAACCCTTTTAATGCGCTTCTAATGTAGTGACTAATTTTATTATTACCAGTGCCGGTTTAATGCATTTGCTACTTTTCTGCTTTTCTGTTTTTTGTTTTTGTTTTTGTATTGCGAGAGTATTGCGCTACGTTAAAAATGCTCCTGCGTGAACATTTCTTGCCTATAAATGTATGTATGTATAAATTGCCGCAATTGCCTTTGAATGTGTGTGTGTGTGTGTGTGTGTGTGTGTGTGGCTGTGTGTCAATTCACACAGCAGACGGCTGACAGGCTTTTCTTTATTGCCACATTAGCTATAGGCCATGTTACACATGGCTAATTACGGTCAGCTACTGAGCGTAGATGAGAATAGGCATAGAGCAAGGCATATTGATAGCCAAGCCAAGTTGGGACCAAGTGAGGTAGGTACGTATGTACATACCTAGGTGAGGTGAGGCGTAAGGTGAAATGAAGTGTGCAGTGTTAGTAGAAACAAGTGGCAGAATGTAAAAAGGCAAGTAGCAAAATTCTGTGTGCGTGTGTGTGTGTGTGTGTGTGTGTACACTAAAAGTGCGCAAGGATATTGAAGATTGTCGGCAGATGTATGTCGTTATTACATCTTTTTTTGTAAATATTGCTGTTTATAGCAACACCAAAGTCGTCTAATTTCAAATTCATAAAAATTGATATGCACTTAACAAAATATCTTCGTCTCGCACTTTTGCTAATTAATATGTAATTAGGCGCTTAACTATTCAAGTTGCAAGCAAATAAGATTTTATCAGAAGTTACTAATAACTAGATATCTGTTATGGCATAAACAATGGGCTGGCTCACCGCTTCAAGGTGTTTGCTAGCAACCACATCTTAGCTCACTTATGCAAGAAACTAATAGACAAAAATTTGCTATGCAAATCAACTACAAGTCTACAAAATGCAAACAAAAACGATTGCAATATAAACTATGGAAGTATGTACATATGTATGGATTTGTGCATTCGCTTTCGGTGTGTGGAAAGACATGTCTTTTAACACCTACATAGTAAACGTTTGGCATGTGCACTTGATGTAACGTTGCAAGAAAAGCATGTTGCACGCACTCAACAAACAATAAAAAGCGTACACACTCACACTCGTACGCGTTTACTTAAATTGATAGATCAAAGAATATGCAACGTGCAAATAGCTGTGTGCAAGTGTAAGTGAAGATGAAAAGAGGTGTTCGAAAAGTGTTTGGTCGTCAAAATTAAAATTTTGGTGCAACATTGCAGATTTAACAAGTCACTTTGGCAACAGCCGAAGCCGAAGCCTTTACACCATTCATAAATATAAAGAAATGCATCGTTAGCGTAAAAATATGCAAGTTTAAAATATTATTTACTTTTCCCATATAAAGTGTTATAAAATAACTTTTATATTCATAGAAAAAAAATTTAACATTTACATTAAGTTATTGTATATTTGATATAAATTTTTTTATCATATATGTACCTGCCAACAAATCAAATTTGTACACCTAAGCAAAATTAAAACACTTTTCTTACGGAAATACTGAAAGTTATTTATTCTCCTGCCTCCTGTATTCTTTGTTTACTAAAGTTGAGATCTGTCACTTCGCCGCGGAAAGGTGCAATCTTGCATTATATCATTATTGGCTACGTGATGACAAATTTTGACAAAGTATTTGTCTTTATTTAAATATTACTCAAAATTTATATTTTACTCGAATAAAAAACATGTAATTCAAAATCGAAAATTTTTTTCAATATTTTTAAAAATTTCCAAAATTTTCAACAAAATTTTTAAATTTTTACTTGGAGTTTTGAGATTTTTTTGTATGCGGGTTTAGTTTAATTTTAGTATCAAGTTGTTCGAAATTTCCGTAAATTTTTGATAATTTTATTCTTTTATCAAGTCCGTCTTCCATACAACAAAAATTTCGAGTATTCGTTACATGTAGCAAAAAAAATGCCCAACACCATTAAAAGAAATCTATCAAAAAACGAAAATACTTAGTCAAAAAATTTACAAAATTTTTCTAAATGGTCTGTAAAATTTTAGACTTTTTTATTTCTTGTTTTATTGGAATATAAGTAAAATTTACAAAAAAATTAATATAGAGAAATACTTAATCAAACTTTTAAGTTTAAAATTTTTTTTATCGCAGGCGGTCAGAGTAAAGAAATAGCAATTACTGCTAATGGTTTTTGATTTGAAATATTAAAACATTGATATAAATATGTGAATGAAAGCTGAAGCATGGGTTTAATACTGACAAAGTGGCAAGACCGTTAATAATAGTCACAATTTATAAAACTTAAAAAAAAAAATTTATTCTGCGTTAAAATTTGAAATCAAAACCACTCACTTATTTGTATCATGGTGTAAATTAAAGTCTGTAAAAAATTATATAAACATAAACCAGAAATTGCAATTGACCTTTTCCATTTCAAAACAACCGGTCCGCGCTGGTCATATTTTTGTATTTTAATAAAACTTAAATATTTTTTGTTTGTTTTTGGCTGATTTAATGAAAGCCGTATTTTTTCTTTTGAATGAAAAAATGGTTTTTCTTCCATTTTTCTTCCATTTTTCGAAGTTATCGTTTTTGCTGTCAAAATCAATTTTTCTTGTGGCTCGCGGGAACTTTTTTTTTTGAAACTCGCATAGCTTGGGAGTTATGCTCATGTAGATCCAAATTGGCACAATAGCATTCCAAATAATTCTCCAAATGTTAAAGTCTCCAACCAGTAGACTCTATATGATTTATAAGTAAATAGCTTGCAAAATTTCCAGGTTTCAACTGTCTGAATATAGGAGCTTTCAAATAAAACCTTATATCTGAACAATCAGCTGTATGGAAGCTACAAGTTACAGTTAGTGACCCGATATTGACAATTTTCATTAGACACTTTCTATTCATAATAAGTGACAAGAGAGCTAAATTTAATATTCTTAGCTGCTTTAGTGCCAAAGTTATAGGGTAAAACCACATATCTGAACAATCAGTTGTTGGAGTATAAGTTATAGTGGACCCGATTATGGCGATGTGTAATAAGTGAGTTCATAAGTGTTTTGGTGTAGGAGCTATAACGTCCTTGGTCCGCCTCTGTCATCCTTATTTATTTGATATGGGTCCTATATCTTCTTCTTTTTATGCTAACAGACATCGGAGCAAAGTTTTAAACCATTTCATATTTACGAAAGTTAAAATTATTTATAAAATGAACTGTTATGAACTGAATTATGTAAACCGATATTACTTCTCAAAATATTTCCTTTCGACAATAACTTACTATATTTACATGACTTTTTGAACGCTCCATGCTTCTACCTAATTCATTGCCGACTTCATTGCAGCTAGAAAACGACCGAACACCGATCTTTAAGACCGAACCGAAGCGAACCGAACTTCGGCCAATTACGGTCGAAGCCGAACCGAATATTTTCAAGAGCTGAAAGAATTAATTTTTTTTTATTAATATTAAAAAATCATCACATACACATAATACACTTTTTTTTTTTAAATAACAATAAAACTATATATTCTTATTGCTCAAAATTTAATACTATTATATTTAATGCAAAAGTTATATCCTATTGACATATCCAAATCGCAAGCGATACCGCATTACTACATAATTGCTCAATAGATCTTTGGCCGCCGTAGCCGAGTGTGTAGCGTGTGCGCGCTTTATTCGGCGGGTCCCGGGCTCAAATTCTGGCCGGGGCAAGTGACATTAAAAATTATAGAAAAAGCTTTTTTTTTAATAGCGGTCGCCCCTCGGCAGGCAATGGCAAACCTCCGAGTGTATTTCTGCTATGAAAAAAAACTTCTCACAAAAAACATTCACCGTTCGGAGTCGGCGTAAAATAGTAGGTCCCTCAATTTGTGTTACAACAACGAGACGCACACTACAAATTGTGGGAGAAGTTTGGCCAAAATCGCTTAAGCGGTTATAGCGCCAATTATGTATGTATGTGTGTAGATCTTTGGTTATTTGAAAAAAAAAAAATTTCAACAGAAAATATGAGTTTCAAAAGGTAGATATTTAAAAATATTGGCAGTAGATCTTCACTGAGAAAGTGGCGAAATCGGAATAAATAATTATAGAAACACATTAAAAGTAAATTTTAATAAAATATTTATACTCATAAAAATTTACAAATGTTCGGTCAAAGTTCGCTTTTTTTGGCCGAACCCGAGCCGAAATTTATTGGCCGCATTTGGCGAACATGGCCGAAGGCGCACCGAAACCGAACCGAACTTTATTGGCCTACCATAGCCGAAACCGAACTTAAACCGAAGCCGAACGAAACTTTATTGGCTAAGCATGGCCGAAGCCGAAGCCGAAACCAAAATTTGGTCGTTCTCTAATTGCAGCATACTTTGCTATTGTTGGTGAAGTTTTCTTAATAATGTTGTTTTTTTCTTGTTGCTACTTAGTTGTTATTTTGAGATGTTGTTGTACTGGTGTTGCGCACCTTCTATCGGCATACATCTGTATGTACATATTGTAGATACGATGCAGGGTCCACACTTACCACTACACAGAAAATCTTGAAATTGTCATGTAAATTTGCTATGCCAACCGAAAGTGAGCAAAACATATACATAAGTATATAAATGTTTAGGTATATCTGAGGGTAAGTGTAAATAATTAGCAACAACAACGATAGAGTAGCAGACCTAGGAGGCGAGTTGTTGCCGATTTCTAACAATCAAATGCGGGTACAGGGAATGCACGTTCTGCATGTAAATATGAAGATATACATATAAAAAATAAAATGCCTCACCAAACCAAGTTATATTTTTCCACACTGTTCTTGCGCGTTGAACAAAAGTTTTGGGGAACGAATTTGTAGGCGACGCACAAACCCGCAAAATTAAATCTAAGCTATGTCGAATATAAAAAGCGCATACTAAATTGGAGCATCTTAACCTAGCGATAAAACAATCAATCTCGCTGGTACGCAAAGTATTATAACATATCGAGCCCTAACCGTGAAAAAATGTAAGCGACACTTTTTCAAGGTTTTCTTTTTGATGCAGAAATTCATCTAGATGCTCTAACTAAATACGCAACTATTTCTTTAATATTTTCACACCTAATTCGAGCTGGAATAGTTCACATCTGCGTGAGAATATTAAATACGGCTGATGCTTTCTTTTTTTTGGACGAAGCTCAGATGCGTCGGAAGGTGAATTCATATAAGGTGGTGTTTTAAATACGATCACCAAATTTTCATGTATTTTGTTTTTACTTTTACGGCTTTTGAAAGCTTCGGCTGCTATAGTAACGCCACCTTATACGAATTCGCCTTGTTTGTTGGTCTAAATCAAGGCGAATTCATACCAGGTGGTATTGAACCTACAACAACAAAAATGTACACTAACAAATTGTACGGATAACGACAGTGAGAATCAGTAAGAATTCAACAAATAATAGTTTCAACATTAAGCCCAGCAAGCGAATTCACTCAGCTGCCTTCTTCAACAGCTCCTCATATGAATTCGCCTCGGTGTAAGTAGTGAGACAGGTATTTTTTGTTTTAGCCAAGGCGAATCCATACAAGGTGATAGCATCCTATGAGCTGAATGCTTGTTCTTCTCTCTGAATTCGCTAGGTTGTTTTGTTTACACAAACAAAATACATAAGCAAACTGGGCGAATTCAGTTTTTGACATTTCACTCGCAAACTACACTAACAAAATACATGAGCAATAGTAGGGGAATTCAGATTTTGACATTTCACACGCAAAATTACACAATCAAAATACACAGCGGATTCGCCTTGTTTATCTTGCTATCACCTTGCTATCACCTTCTACACCTTGGTTTTAGCTTGAAAAATTTGTTTTACCGACATAAAAATCAACGGCTTCTAACAATTTTTTTTTACTTACACAAATGTCAGTAATTGTCGTCACTTTAATATAAAATGGCATTATAATCAATTGTCATTAGTATACATTTTTTATTTACCAAAGAATTTTTTCGGATATGAGATTTCTATGGTTACGTGTCTCAAAACTTGCCCCGCATATAAGCCAGTACTACAGAATATGTATAAGTATGTACATACATATGTGCCAGAAAAATACTAAATGTGACACACAGAGTAAGCAAACCTACCAATGCGCACCACAAAATCGCTAGACCGTCCCAACCGCAGTAGGTATCGGCTAATCGCGTCTGTCTGTGCGAAACTCGTAGGAGTTGGTCAGTAAAAAAAAACATTGTTCAACTAATTTCTCTATAGTGTTTTGGACGTACTATCTAAGTGCAGTGTAGTCTGGCTAGAGTGAACCCTCGATGACACGAACAACCCGAATCAAATCTTTTATATTGACTACTCTATATTGCGAACAATTCTGAGCAAGCGAAATCATATAAGGTGATGGCATAAGGCACACACACGTATTTTTCAATTTTGGCATGTCACGATAAAAAATATTAGAAGAATGGACGCCATTTGTTTTCTTTTTTAGGAAAAGGAAGACATCAGCTGCTTTAATATGTAACTTCACCTTATATGAATTCGCCTTGATTTTGAGTCTCCATAGAGTGAGCACATGTGAATTTTTTCCGAATTCAAACTCTAACGACAAATTCAGTAATAAAAAGGAAAATCCCCGAATTTGAAAATCACGTGTATAGTCGTGTGTGTTTGCTATTTGTCTAATTTTTAAGGTGGAGTTAGACGTGCGTGGGCGTTTAACCGTTTTGAGTTTATCACCTTTGGGTGAATAAAATTTATGCGAAAATAGATTCAAAAATGTCCAAGGCCAATTTATCCTTAAAAGGCGAGTGCGATATTGTAGCGAAAATCGAAAAGGGGTGGCAATGTTACCACTTTGTCGAAATAGTATAGCGCAGCAAAGCCGGCAATATCCGACACTAGTAAAGAGAAGAAAGCAATTTTAAAAGTCGCTGCCAACGTAAAATTCGGTCCTTTTAAAAGAAAAAAAGGCGAATATTCCCTATGGAAAAAGGCGTAATACATTTCGCACAAAAAAAAAACATTATACGCCTTTTTCGAAAATATTACTTGCTGGTTAAAATATATTTGCAGGAGAAAAGCTTACCAATAAAAGCTATTCACATAAAAAAATTGTACTACATTAAATATCTGTTGGCACTAGCTGTTGGAAAATAAGATATATTAGAGTTCCTTATCAACTTTATTTTTAAAATATGTTGTGTGCCTTTTGAAGCTTGCTTGGGATAAAGTTAATGCAAGCGTTATAGAAAAGAGTGGAAGCTCGTTCATTAGAATCCAAGAGCAATGACGACGATGAAAATATGTCATTGTGCCGGCAAGCTTGGTTTCAAACTCTTTATGCAGATGCAAGCTTATAAGAAAAATAAGAGTTGACTATAATGCATATGTGTTGAACCTTTTTTTAAATTTTGTAACGTAACCTATACCGACGAAGACATCGAAAAATGGAATTCTACTGAGGTCAATGAGACAATTTGTAATGAAGATAATAATGGAACAATCGTCTCATCAGACGACGATAATCCTGAAGTAAACAATCAGACAGTCGAGAATCCAATGACAGCTTCTGAGGCTATTGCAATTTTCGACAACTGCATCCAATGTGCTTGAAGCAAATACTCCACCATTTTCCTAGTATTTTGGCAATGTAGAGCCTTCGAGACAAAACAGTACAAAAATCTGTGAATGAACGCAGAAAACAGAGCGTTATAACAAATTTTGTTCACTCTTAATATCTAAGTTTTTAATCAAAGTAAATGAATGTGAATTTATTGAACACAAACTCAACTTGCCTTAATTAGTTCACTCTACGCAGATTGCACTGTACGAGGACAATTTGAAAAATCTGTGCATCTGCACTAAAAAAAATTTGATATTACTGTATTAGAGTATCAACCTTCAAACTATTAAATACGAAGTTTCAAGAAGATCTGTTAATTAGTATTTTTTTTGGCAGGCATTCGAAGCAAAAAAAAAATGGAAAAAGTGAATTTCGTGTTAATATCAAATATTATTTTTTACGCAAGAAAACTCCTGCAGAATAAAAGCGTAGCTTGATAAACATTTCCCTGGACTCTTTGCCATTAATTAGAATGATTTATAAGTAGATCGCAGATTTTCGTTGTGGTTGTACGAGCAGCGATGATGATGGACGTTCTGTAAGGCAAAAAGACGATCTCACTGAAGAAACGGTAGGAAAAAATCCACGATATCGTTGTCAACGATCGAAAAGTGAAAGTGAGCGAGATAGTTGATATGGGGAAGATTTGAACAGAATGAGTGCACAACGCCTTGCATGAAAAATGGGATAGGAAGAAGCTATTCGCAAGATCGGTTTGCTCACAATGGACAAAAACCGTCAACGAATGAACACTTCGAAGCAATGGCAAAACTGAATGATTTAGGCTACGAATTGCTTCCTTATCCTCCGTATTCTCCAGATATGACTCCCTGCGAAAATTATCTAAGTATTCCCAAACTTGAAGAAATGGTGCGATGGTAAGAGATTTTTATCAAATGAGGAAATTGAATTGGAAACTCGGGCCCAATTTCGAGACTTTGACACAACCTACTTTTTGGAAGGCATCAAAAAGTTAAAACAACGTTGGACTAAGTCTATCGAGATAAAAGGAGACTATGTTGAAAAATATAATGAAATTTGGTCGAAAAAATTTTATTTTCACTATTTTTTACGGACTTTTCAAATTGCCCTCGTATTTGTATATTTGCAGTAATAATTTGCGTAGCTATGCACTTGCACCATCACGCAACTCTTTCGGTGGTATTTTCTCGATGTTGCCACTTTGACAACACTTGAAGCTTCTCATGCGGCTATATGTTGCAAGCAAGCACGCACACACATATGTATGTATCTACATTGCTACTTACGAACTCATTGCATTTTCACTCGCTACACAGCGCCTCTATCGAATCCACTTACAGCAAATGCGCTCTGCTCGTTTACCCTTCATCAATAGACCCTATTTTCCCTTGTAGGTAACCCTTTTTCCTTCCTTCGACTTTCTTAGTCTATCAAATGTTCTGACGCGATTGATGTTACACATGAATAAAGGAATTTTCGCTATTTACAATAAAAACACATTCGGGCCATTTATAAAGCGGTTAGGGTGCTGTCGATAGCCGAGAGCCCTACTTAGATAATTGACGACATTTTTACATACACGCATACAGACATAGCTGGGTATGTGTGTATGTATTATGTCCATATGGTGTTACAACAGTTGAGTCAAGAAAGCGCATGTGCAACGTTACTTTTTTTCATCTGGGTTTTCTTTCAATATTTTTTTCTTAGCGTTATAATATTGCGGGTGTTTGAGCATTTGTGGTGGTTAGGGGCTTTGGTTCACGGGCGAATGAGGATATCGGATATATTATTAAATAGATCAAGGATAAAAAAAAAATATTTGGCAATTCGCTTATTGACAGAAGCTTGATTTGAGCGATTGACTTTTATTGAAATTTGTATTCATAAATAAATTTATGCACAACAATATGTAATATTTTTCAAAAAAGGATTACGGGCCAGACAGGCATTATTTTTATGTAAAAGTGTCTCAAATCTTAGGCTATGATGTCTACATATTCGGGCATGTCACAAAATCCGACTCAGAATTGCTGTTTGTCGGAAATGTATCGGTTTCATTTGATGTCGCGAAATTCTATCAGAATTTGCTTTTTTCGAACATGCGCAAAACCGATATCCGAATCAGCTGTTCTTTTGATGTGTTGAAATTTATACAAATAATAATGTAAACGATTGAGAATTTTTATAATTTTTCTATTCGTTTGCCAATAAAAGAAGAAAATAAGATAAATAAATAATAAGTATAATATAGCTTACAAGGAAAATCCTGACTTTTCAAAATGATAGCCAAAGAATCTGAAAGAATCTCCTTTTCAAACTTATTTTTTGAGGCACACAATATACATATATGTATGTACATCATGTCTATAAAATAGAAGCCAAATGTAGTGACAAATTTTGATAATTTTGTGTCTCTTTACATGATTTGAATTAAGTATTTGTTATAAAAATATAATTGATTTTTTAACAAAAAACAATGTAAGTCGAATTCTGAAACTCCTTCAAGAATGTATAAAAATTAAATAAATATTAAAAAAAATGTAATCAAAATTTCTAACATTTCAATCAACATAAAACAGTACATAAAAAAAGTATAATTAAGGAAAAACGGTATAGTTTGAATAACCGTTTTAATTCCGAAAGCAAATCCGACAAAACCGCAAACTGCAACGTTTCAAACCGATCAACAAAAAATTCGAACATAAAAACCGATATGGTCAGATTACGCGACACCTAACGGGAAAGTTGAGGGATTCAATTCCAATACCGAGAAGATTCCACGGCATACATAGCTAGCTGATTGACTTTTTAATATATTGAAAACACATATTTCATTTATCGTTAAAAGTGAATATTTGCGCGTTTTTCTTAATTAACTAAACTTTATTGTTAAAAGCGATTTTTATTATTATTATTATTATTTATTACGTTAAGTGCGCTGGTGAGTTTAGGTTAGATTAACAAGGCTACTCTTAGAAGCTCGCATAGACCCTTTGGGATCCATAGTGATACCACCAACGGACACACCACAATGTAAGTTACTCATTTTCAAATTACTTCGCATACACCAAGTGCGTCCACACTTGACTTGACTTAATTTATCTTGACAGCTCTGTAATCACAGGGTTGCTTTGTACTTTGGAAAAATTTTAGTGCAATACAAGCTTCTATAGGCAGTAAAAATCAAGAAGCAGTTGAATGAAATGCCAATATTTCAAAATGCATCGTCCAGTTTGGTTTTGGAAAAACACATTTTCCGATTATTATCGATAAAATTTAGAGCCGATACTGATTTGTTCGTGATTTTGTTCTTGATTTATGATAAAATACTTTATTTCATTTTAATTTAGTGTTATATTTTAGATGTCGTAATTTGGGCATAAGTTAAGAAAGTTAAAAATTACGATAGTTTGTCCGGGATTTTAGTCATAATCTTTGGTAATCTGTAGGTTTAATTGAAAAAGATTTTATCAATTTTTAATGTATTCTCTATGATGATCAACAAACTTCTGCATTCGCTCAAACTATTTATTATAAGTAGAATTCATGCTGCTCCGAAAGTGTTTCCTTCAAAATATCTCTAAACAAACCACTTGCTTTTCTGGCAGCAAAAATCATTGAGCACGCAGTGTACACTTATTCCGATATTCTGTAAGCAGTCTCTAGTCACTAATTCAGACATTTCGGTGTTGAGATTGATTTTGAGACTATTCGGAATTCAATAAACTGTCTCAAGTATCTACTCTCAAAATAAGGTCCCCAAATTGTCGGCTGGTCCTGAGCAGGTCAGTATTTAACAAACACGAAAATAAAATAGCACTCGAACTGCTCCTCGGCCGAATGTGCATATGAAGTAGAAGTTGGATTTATCGATTGTTGGTAATTCTAATTTTTATGCATATTTTAAATAATCGGTTCACATAAAATGCAGTAATAAGAATTTTGAGTGGTTAATTTAATTCTACGATAACCATATTGTTTTAATTTTTAAAGACCAATAATGCTGTTGACAAAGAATGGAAAAAAAGTAACTATATTGTGTGCTATCGATGAACACACTTTCAGTGAGGTAGATTTTGCGTATCTGGCTGAACATACAATCAGCTGATTGTCTCGATAACTTTTCACCACAGTCTTTGGTGAAATTTTTTAAGACTGTTGCCGTCTCAATTTACAACTTGTCACGACTTGAGATGAAACTGAGTTACAGAACACCAGCATTATTGTTCGGGCAAAAGGAAGGAATTAGTTGCCAATCCAGAACCGACCAAATGTGTAAACCGCAGGGTTTCTTGGTGAGAATAATTCAACGTCTCCGAACACTTCTGACCAAAAACTGATTGTGCACCACTTCGAATTTACCGTTTTGTGGTTTGTGTGTAATGATGTCACATGCCACCAGTAATTGTTCCGAACTGCTTCGAGGGCGTACAACTTTTGTTGGGGTAGGTTCACTTTGAAATTTCCAAATTGGCAAGCTCGAATTTATCCGCCCTAATATACATAATTAAAATTCAGGTTTTAATAATAATTGTAGAGTAAGTATGAAATATTTGTAGCAAGCAATTCCGAATTATATTTCAAATAACTTGAAATCGTTGTTTTTATACGACCGAGTGGGCACTGAGTATTATAAACTAGCAATATTTCTTATTGGAGCCAACCTAGAAAAATGTATTCAACTACCGTTATGAGTATATGCGTGTTTTTGAAATATTACATTGGTATTAGTTTGTATTATGTTAATAGTATTTTAATAATAAATAGTTTTCATGTGATCGTAAAAACTATTGGCATACAGAATGTAAATATTTCAAACAAATTCCTAATGACATGGGTTTTATAGCATTTAAAATGGTTAAACCGTTACAACAACGTTTCGTTAATTGCGATAGAAAACTTGTTATCCAATGCAAGCATTTAGAAAAAAAGGAGGGAAAACTAATCAAACTGCCAGACAAGAGTTACACTAAAATGTCACATGAACAACTGGTGTTTTACGACTGCTTATACCTAAGAAAAAACAACACCAACATATACACCTATGGCCAAACATACCTACATAAAATATTTAGGTACATTTGTATATAACAAATTCCTCCAGCCAGAGGGTAATCCTACACAGAGCAAAGCTACATATCTGGCGGAAGGCTAAGCGCCTCGACAATAAGTAGGAGGGTAATAAATTTGCTTAGTGCTCAGTTATGCATGACAATGTGTCCCCTGCACTACTTGAATAGCAACAAATTCAAGTACACAACTGGCCTTAAGCCGGAGGAAAAATAACTGACAAGAAAAAAAAATAAATGAAAATACACCATCAGCAGTGGATGATGTCCAACAGAATAACCTATTTAATTGACTTATAATTGGACAGCAACAAACGCGCGCGCTCATCTTGCAACAGCACGAGCATATGTGCAACTAATAATTTTTATATGTAAGCAAACACGCAAACGGACATACTCGTACAAAAAAAATTACTTATATTTACCTGGTGTGGCGCGGAGAAAAGTTTGTCAAGCGCAACACTGCAAAAAATAAATAATAATACAAATAGACGTACAGGCATAGTACTTGTAACATACTTTGAATAACAAAAAAAAAAAACAGAAAAAAAACATGAATGAATTTTCCTTTCGAAGTCGGTATTTTTACCTTTTACTTTTTATTAAGTATTTGCAACGTATTTTCTTGTTCGCCATTCGTATGAGAAAGTATTGGTGGCCAGCCAGCCGGTAGCTACATATAACGACAATCAGACACAATTCCACAATTCATAGAGGAGTTCGGTAGTACCACAAATGCATAACCATAAATACACACATATGTATGTGCATATGTGTGTGTGTGTATGAAAATTGGAAAGAAGTAGGCGTGAAATAAATAAAAGGAATGAACCCTACACGCCTTGAAATAAAATAAAAGAAAACATGAACGTGAACGTGAACTTGAAATCGAAATTAGGAAGGGCAGTTCCATGCATATAAAATAATAGACACACATATACATATGTACATATGTATCTATGTATGTATGAATTATGATAAAAAATAAAATTGGTTCGCAATACAAATGTCAGCTGCAATTTGAGGTCAGTAGTTAGCTGCACTTTATTATTGCTGTTATTTTGCTGAAAATTGTTCGTTGTTTTTGGCTAACTAAACGGTAATAAAACACAGAAATAAGAGAGACTTTTATCAAACGAAACTGAAAAAATCTGTAATAAAATAAAAAGTAAAAGTTAAAAAACGTCAGTACTGTTTTATTGTTACTTTCGATCACAAACCTAAAATTGCTTGAGAAAAGTTTTTTTAGAAAGTAATGCCCAAAAAAAATTACAATGTACATATATGGTATGTTTTTGGAACTTACTTTTTGGAGTTTTCGTCTGCTTCAGAAATATAAGGCATCCTGCAAATAATGATGTAATTTTTTTTTATATTGACTCAAATGTGACACTGTATTTCAGAGTCAATGCAGTGTTGTTACATTTAGAGAAAAATTCTTATACATACGCAAGAATTTTGTGGGAAAATAGGTTACAGATGAAGAAGTACAGATTTTTAAAACAACTTTGAAAGTAAGGAATTTTCATTTGAGTTGTTAAGTTAAAAATCTTTTGCAATTATGTAACATCAGTAATGTTGTGGTGAAAATTTCAAAACCGGTATTTTTTATTAAAAAAAATGAGTACAGGGAATTTTGTAGGAGGAAAAAAGATATAAAAGCTTAGAGAAACATAGAGATGTTAATTTTTACTAAGCAATCTGTACTATAATGTTATTGAAATTATGTAACTTCAGTATTGTTATAATATAATTTTTAAAACATAAATTTTATTTTATTTTTTCAAAATAATAAGTTGTAGAGAGTTTTGTAGCGATAAAAAGATATAAGCTTAAAGTAAAGTAGTGACATTTATTTCTAACGATAAAATCTTAACTACAATTTTATTGAAATAATGTAATTTCAATAATTTTTAAAACCAATATTTTTTAATCAAATAATGCGCATAAAATAAGTTGTAAGAAATTTTGTAGGGGTAAAAAGATATAACCATAGCGGTAGGGATTTTTATTTGTGTGTGTGCGTGGGAAATTTTCGAAGTATTTAAAAACACTGGGCCAAATAACTGGGTCTTGGGGCGGAATGACTACAATTCAGAACGAAAGTACCAAGTAGACTCTTCAAAAAAGGCGCTAAGGGGCAAATGTTTTACAAAAATATAGAAATAGCATTAAGTTGGTATGAACTTTGTATTACTCGTTTCTTTTCAAAGAAGCTCCACTTAGATAATTTTAATTTTTCCACACAAAACTTTGAACTGAGAATGCAAAATGTTTTTCTAGATTTTGCGTGTTGGAATTATACTTGTAATAGTTGTTGTGCTGTTTTAAAACAGGCAAAATGACCCCAAATATAATTCACAGAATGTCACTTGAGGTCTTCGGTATATGTATGCATAGACTATTTAACACCACTTGACTTCGTATCATATGACTTGATATCACGTGATATCTTGTCACTTGATTGACATCACCTGACATTTATTGTTGTTTCATAGATATGCCTTGCACACGGTATCCTTTCCTTGGAGCTGCTTAGTTATAGGCTGCTATCGATCGCTTGCAGAATAGCAACGAATCAGTTTATGATTATAAGGTCCGGTTTTATACTTACTTAGTTGTTGGTGCTGGCTTTAACTGAGCACCAAGCTTTCTCATCTAATATCATTTGATGGTAGGCTCCACTGCTAACTGCAAAGTACTTTGTCTTGCCATAGTTTCTGTTGTAGTAGATATAATGAATAATCTTTCTTTTTAACTTGCCATAGTTTGATAAATTTATTTTCAATTCTTCTCTCTCTTATTTTAGTCATTTGTGTGAAGTAAAAAATTATATATCTTTTGATTACGCTGAGTCCACACAGAAATGTCTTAATTTAAAACATATTATTTCAGTTTTTGAAAACATTTGATTAGTAATGTGAGACTCTTTACAAAACGTACTTGGCTTAATGGGGATTTTTGGGGACGATAGCATTGCATTATGCATTTTTTCAGTTGCGAAGTACAAGATAGAAAATAACGGACTTTTGTAGGAAGTTCCAAAACAAAACATTCTTAACATGTCACATCATAAATAATATTCCGCATCTAATGGTATTTTATGTGTATATTAACTTGAACAAAATGATTTGGGGTTAATGTAACTGTATGGAAATTTTTGTAAAAGTGTCATATGTCTTGCAAAAATTACAAATATCTAAAAAGTTTTTGTGTTGTCTTTAGGTTATCAGCTGTAACAATCGGAATTGAAGATTTTTGGTTTCAAGGAACTAATGTAATTTTTGTAATTTAGGTACGCGACTACGGCAAGATTATTTGCTATAACTTGATTTGTAAGCGAAAGCAATTTAAAGCTTTCTCAAATCGAATTGAGATTTCCGAATTTTAATTTATTAGGCCTATTCAGCATTTCGATTCGGTTTGAAAAGCAAAATTGATCCGACTCCGACTTATTTTGGCGGTGGTGTTCTTGATTCCGAGTGAGTTCGAATAGATTTAGAATGGTTTTCGAATTGATCGTATTGCCCGTGTTTATCTAGACATTAAATAGACATTTTCTAATACTACAAACTAATTGATAACAGACTAGAGCAACAAAAGTCTTACAAATCTTTCCAATAATATGAAATTTTAAATAGAAAAAAGTTTGGCTGACAATCATCATATGATACATATATTCGGTTTTAATTTGCCAATTACTTTTCATTCCAACTTGTAGGATTCTACTCAAGAACAAACGAAAAATTTGATCTGAACTGAAATGCAGAACAGGCCTGTGTAATTGATACGATTTTTTTTTTCAAAGCCGAGTCATTTCACATTAAACAAAATGTCTGAAACACCAAAGAATTCATATACCTAGTGAATCTATGCTCAGTTCATTACCGTAGATCTCACGAGGTACATGCCGGCGTTTACAGTAAGAAAATCAAAGAAAATATAAAAGGGGCATTTATGAAATTTCAGCACAATTTATGAAGTTATGCCAAGAAAAGCATGCTTATCATTTTGCGGGAAAGGGAGTCGCACCAAAAAAGAAGAATGGGTACTAGTGAGCTTTCTTTAAGCAAAGCGCCTTAATATCATACCGTTGGCAAATTTCCTGGGACTATTTTGATGCATTTGACTGCATATGGATCTAGGTCGTCCCGAAATCGTATCGCTTCACTCACGCTGTAGGTACTTAGTTTGCAACACAATCATTATATCATGCAATAACAGAAGAGCTGAAGAGGTGGATCGATTGAAAAACCAAAATAATTTTCCAACTCCTTTGACAAATAATCACCATCGTTCATTCTATGCACCTACATATATATGTATGTTTATGTTGTCCAAATAATGTTGGGCACTCTCACCCTAATTTACGGGGTATGCGATCAATAACAAATATTTAAATCTCTTACAAATTAATATCATTAACAATCAGAAGATCAAATTGATATTTAAATTGTCACGAAACCCACACAAATACATATGCATATATATGTACATACATGCATTCTCTCGCGCCCATTGAGCAATTATTTGTTTCACATATATCAAAGGCAAATTGAGCAGATTTGTGCGCCACTTCACTACTAATACAGCTAATATATAATATTATAACCAATAACGAAATTCAACACGATCATCAGCAAGACGATCACCAAGCCAGCCAGCAAGCAAGCAATCGACGTCATCACAGCTATCAATTGTTTTATATGCAAATTCTAATACTTTACTTGAACCACTTGAGTGTTCGCCCCTGACAGCACACTTTGACATTCCAATATTAATAGAATTGAATAGAATAGAATAGACGACATATAAACATATCGCATCGCATCGCATCGCATTGCGTCGCATCTATGTATGTACAATTGCTTCATTGATCAATCATTAAGAGTGACTTAAGTGATCTTGTCACGCTTGGCGCAGCGCAAATAACGCAGTACTAACTAATCAACACTTTTTTCGTGCTCAAAGCATCGGCTGGCGGTTTGCAACTGATATCTGTTGAACTGCTGAATACGGACGTAGATATCCATGTGCATGTATGTGCATGTGTATGTGTGTGCGTGTAGCTCTATATGTTTGTGTACAGAGGCAGGCAAGCTTTGAGTGCGGTAGTAAAAGATTTTAATTAAATCGCACCAATTAAGCACATTCAGTGGCATTCCGTATTCAATGCGCGCGCACACCAACATCGACGATCGCTGATCGTGATCATGTAAGTAATGTCCATCTATGTAGAAATTATTGCTGCTGGCCGAATCCACCATCAATTCGAGCGCTCTGCGTCTGTGGCAAGTTGTATTCCACACGTTTATTTATGCTTATGGAAACTATTGTCATTGTATGTGTGCGATGGGTGGCATTAATCGTAATAGTCGTAGCAAGCCGTTCACCACAGGTCGCACACCCAATGTATGTATGTATGTATGTATGTTTGTTGGTGGAATGGGCAACAATTAAGCAACTGAATAGCGGCGGAAAACGACAGCAATGGCAACACTAGTACTCGTAGCAGCAGATGTACCATCAAATTCCTCTTCACAGTTTTTCAACACTTTTTTTCTTTCCTTGGTTGCCTTTGTTTTTGATTTCGCCTGACTCTATGTCATACTCTGGGTGTATATGGAAATCTATGGAAAAGAATGACAGCATTTAAAGTGACTATTTGCGTCATAAAAGCGTCGACCTACTGACTGACGATGATCAGCACAATGAAATTTTATATGAACGTAGATATCATAAATGCGAATGTATTGCAGTTTGTATGTATGTATTGGGTTATTTGTTGCATGCTGGTATTTATGGGCGATCGGTTGGATGTATCCATGTGATGTTATTTGTTGATTTATTTTATGGTAATTTTTAGCCTCTCGCCATTGTGAGAAGGTCGTTTACCAAACGTGCGTCAGACGTTCATTGTTTCGAATGGTTTTAATAATTGTAGAACAGCGTTAAGGAGCTGATCGAGGTGGAAATGGAAGCTAATATATTTTATTTATTTAATTTTTGTGTAGAATAACTAAGGAGTAAGTTTCGTGCCTTAAAAACGTACTACATAATTTTTGAACGGTGCATTCCGGGAGGTTCTTTCAAGCCTGAACTTGGCCGTGAATCATAGGTTAGGTTGTAGATTCCATTTTTATTTTCGCAAAGTTCGGATATCGCCAAAAGCAACTTGGATGTCTAGAATTGTTGACTATATGTTTTTTTTATGAATATTAATAATTTGTATGAGTTCAAGGGCATTTATTTGTTAGGAAATAATTGCAAAAACAGTAACAATAGAATTATAGCTATTTCGGAGATCACCACATCTCATCATCAGCCTCCTACCGGGTATTGTACCTACGTTCTCCCCGGCAAACTCTCTCTCTCTCTCTCTCTTAAAAGCAGTGAATCGTTGGTATTTTATTTATTACAAAACCAAATTGGATTTGCAGGATTGCGCCTAGCTCGTGCTTTCTGATAGGGTTCATTATTGAGGAAAGATCAAGAAAGGCCCTGGTTGCCTTGTACTGTTATAGACGGGCCATCGGCAAGCGCCCTGGTCTCTCACCTAAGGTCATCAAATGGTTACATAAGCAGGTAATAAACCCAATACTTCTGCATGGAATTATTGTCTGGTGGGGTTCCCTAGATAAGTCTGTGGTAGTCGCTAAGCTGGAAAGTCTTAGTAGCTCTTAATGGAGTCAGTAGCGTCCTTCGGGTAGCACCTACGCTAGCGCAGAACGTCATGTTGAATATAACTCCAGTAAATCCTGCGGGAAAAATCCTGGCAGCACAGGAGAATTTTACAAGATTTCGATTTGGTTCCGGACCACTGTGTGCCGGATTGGTCGAAATATGATGAGAGGGTTGGAGGTGGAGTACACTGCCGAGAACTCTGTCTAAGAAAAAAATGTAGGCTACCAGATCACTGCAGAGTGTCTCCTCCGAGAGCTTCGGAGTATTTTTTTATCAAATTATTCTGGGTGCCTGGACTCAGGGATGTCCGGCGGAATTATGGAGCAGATGAGTTAGTCAGGCAAGGCACAGTTGAAAAGGACTACTTTGGCAAGGAGCTTTTCGGTGTTCCTATAATCCATACTGCGGTAGCCTTTTGGAGGATGAGGAGATGGAATCATCTCAACACTTTTTATTCAGCTGCCCTTCCTTCGCGAGACTAAGACTTGAGTAGCTGGGATCGCACCTTTTCCGCTCTCCTCCGGACTTACCTCGAGCCGAGTTTGGCCTACTCCATTCAGCTATGCTTCATTTAAGCAAAATAAGGCTAATAATTGCCGTTCTTTTTGTACTGTGGTATCACAATTTATCCCTGAGCTCCTACGAGCAACGACTTTAGCCTAACCTAATCTAACCTAATTAAACGTTTATGTTAAACATTTGCTATTACCCATGGAGAATCTGTTACCGAATTTAAGTGGAAGTTGTGTAAGGCGAATTTGCAAGTGTCTGAAAATAGTGTGATAGTTTCAAATTGTCATACATAAAGCGGCTTCATGTTAGGCGTGTGGTTTTCATTGAGGCAATACTTTTTTCGAAGTTGGTCATTTTAACAGTTGTTACTTGCTTTATACTCAATTTGGTTTGTCATATGCAAGAATTGAAGCCGAACGACCATCAAGCGCGTCGCACGTCCGGTGCATGCGTCCAAAACGAGATGGTCACCGATCCCGATATTCACAAAAAAAATTTATTTAGCGATGAAGTTCACTTTTGGTTGTAAAAGTTTCTGGTCGGTCTGCTCTATGGGAAGAGAGGATCATTGGTCCATATTTCTTCAAAAATCAAGCCGGACATAATATTACAGTCAATGGGCAACGCTATAGATGACATTTTGTTCCAACAAGACGGCGCTACATGTCATTTAGCTAACGAAACAATAAATTTAGTGGAGGAAACTATCTCGCGCCCCGAGCCTGTGGCGTGGCCTCGAAGATCGTGCGATTCAACAGCGCTAGACTATTTTATGGTTGTATGAAGTCGCTTAACTATGCAGATAAAAATAAGACGATTGACGCCTTGGAAGAGATTATTCGGCGTGTTAGTGGTCCAAAATGGGGCCTCTCGGCTGGAACTCATTCGAGCCAGGCACGGCAGTCACTTGCCGGAAATCATTTTTAAAATATAATGGCAAAGGTAAATTCTTGGCCATAACATTAAATTGCATGCGTTTCATTTCTTCTTGAAAGACACATGTCTAAGGAAAACCTCAAGCCATTGCCTCATCGTTATCACATCCTCTCATACCGCTCACTAAAATCTCGTACCCCACAATGCTCCACATATCCCAAATATGACCTAAGCAAAGCATTCGCTTATTAATACACATATTTTTATTTTTATTTTTATTGTTGTTACATTCTTTTCTCATATTTTCATTTCTTCACATTTACGAGTACGAGTGTATTCATTCAACTTGATTGTGCTTTCAAATTGTACTACTAATCTGCTAAGGTCAATCGATGTTAAGTAGAATCACGAATACCAAATTAATTGGTTGTGATACACAATATTGTGCACAGCAGGCGAGTCGAAGAGACAAAGTCGAACTTGAGCACAGCAAATATTTATCTTCTCTTACATAGTAGATAGTTACACACCAGTGAGATTGGCACAAGAAAAAAATATGATTCTTGAATTGTGTCAAAATGTTACACTGCTAGTATTGTGGCAGTAAGCTAAGGAGAATTTTTTTTACGCAGCAGCAATCAATTAATGAATATTAATTTGCACATTTGCTAGCTATTTTATATCCTTTGCTCAGCCATTTAATGGTTGAACTCTCGCACTTGATCATCGGTACTTCATATTGTATAGCTGATCGCCGCTGATCGCTGCTGATCGCGCGTGATCATCGCTGCCATTTGCGTGCGAAGGAAAGCCTCAGATTTTATGCTTATGAATTTAACACAATTTTGATGCTTCGCATTGATATTCGTATCAGTAGTCGGTTTGTTTTCCCTATCTCATACAATTTATATCAATTTGTTCTTTGCAAGATTGATAATTGATACTTGCGTAATGCAAGTGCATCATCATCAGGCAGTTGTTGTTGTTGTTGTTGTTGTAACATCAGTCAGTCAATCATATTGGTGATCGCACAGCAGTTGATCAAATGGGCGTTCTCAATTTCTATTGGTTTTTTTTTTAATATGTATGTCATTGCTGTACACACACACACACACACACACACACATTTATTTGTTCGCATTTGAGGATAGAAAAAATCTTTCTGTGAAAATCAAGCACTCTGCGTTGGTGAAAAACAATCCTATTGATATTAATGTAATTGGGGACAAATTGTTTTTTTCTTGTCTCGTTTATCAAAACTTGCGCAACCTCTAAAGAATTTGAGACACAGATTTTGTGTCTTTTAACAAAAACCGCAAAAATCACAAGATTGCTGAGCATAATTTTTTTTACAGCAGATGCAAAGCGTGTAAAAGACGTAGATAAAAAAAATCTCCGGTTTTTGATGTTTGGTTAAGGTGCTGAAATGTCGCCAGCATATTTTAGAAATAACGAACTCTATACTCAGTTATATTCTTCGATATTCTTTAAACGATATACCTAAAGATTTTCAAGAAAGATACCCCATTTAGTGCAGAACAACTCAGGCTCTCAGATTTCGCACCGCAAATAAACTTTTAAGCCACTTTCTGATCATAACCACTACCAAGGTTCGGCTCCCAAGGGTAAGGGAGCCCTAATCCTGGAGTGCTCGTGGCGGCTTTCCATGTTCTCGAAGAAGCTTCCGCAGATCCCGCTTAGCTTTCTGTATTTCGGATTTATAAATTCGCAACCCGATCCTATACAGTTCCCAGTTCCGAGGATTATCTACTCTTCCTCGCTTGATTAAAGAGCCGTCTACTCAAAGCCCCAAGCTCCGAGCGTTCAAACGTCCAGCAGGGTGGTTTCGATTTGCCCGTAAGCTTTCTCAGTAGACACGAGATCTGCTATCGCTTTGTTACAAACTAAGATGAATTTCTCCACCAAGCTACCGATCGAGCCCTCCAAAAGGAGCAGATTCTCTCCCAGATTTCCGTAGGGAAGATATTGAGGTCGAATATCGTCCAGGAAGGATTGAATATGCCTATGATCTGAAAAAGAGTGAACATTTAGAACCCTCCATTTCGAGATTCCGTGTATCAGTCCAGGGGAGAGCAGGGTCAGATCTAAGACTTCCTCTCTGGCCTACAAATACCAACCTAGGGTGGTTGCTCTTATTCAAAATTGAATACAAGATTATGCATCCGCGGACTGTTAGTTCACTTTTTGTCGATTAGACAGCGTTCGCTCATTCGCTGATGGATTAAAAGCACTTTCAAAAGAATGCTAAGAAAACTTTTCAATCGTTCTGCCATTTGTCCGCTTCTTCTGAGCTCCTTCCTCTTCTTTTCTAGAATTTTTTGTTTGCTCTCTCCTTCTCTTGCTATTATTACGTCACTATCAGTTGCTCTGAACGTCTTTTACAAAGAAGTTATACCAAGGTAATTGCTTATTTTGAGTTAAATTTCCGCGAGTTCATAAAGCGGAGTATGATAATTTATTTGCGCAGGACTTTCTTACTTAGATGAGGGAATCATCTCAAAATTTATATATATAAATGCGAAAAACTGTTCGCTTGTGCCCTTATAACTCTTTAGCACGGTTATTAGTTTCTACCCTGGGAAGGTTTTGGGCATGGTTTTGTTTAGAAAGGGTTGCCACCTGTTAGCAAAGTCGAATTTAATTAAGTTATACACAAGTTATATAAAATATTAAAATATGGGTATCAAGCGGTTCTTTTTAGCGAGGAGAAGGTTCATAGTTATATTTTGCAAAGGGTTGCCACCAGTTTGAAAAGTCATATTTAATTAGAATATATCGAAGGTCTATGAAATTTTAAAATATTGATGTCCAACGGTTATTCTTAGTGAAGAGAAGGTGATAACTTCTATTTGAAGAAGGTGGTTGCCAACTGTCTGAAAAGTCGAATTTAATTAAAATTAACAGAAGTGATATGTGAGAGAAACCCCGAATTACGTCTTCATCTTTGCAAACAGGGTATTAGCGATCCACAAACACGCTTTTAATTAAATTTTCCTTTTATCCACTACCTTAATTTCTTTTTAATTTTTTCACCGTCTGCCTGCATATTGATTTTTTTGCCATCATTTTGCGCTGTATGTATACACCGTGCGTGTGTGTGTGTGTGCGTGTAAATGGTCAGAAATTCACGCGATCAGCTACTATTTGTGACAAAATGCGATCAATCATCATATAGATTGCCAATTTTTAACTTCCCTCATACACTTCATGGCTTCGTACGTAGCTTGCGTATTTGACGTCCCCTGCGGTTGCTTATTTTATTCTGTTGATTTTTTTCATCTAAATATTTGGGCCTTTTTTGTAGATTTTAGCCATATAGTTATTCCCTTTTGGCTGCTACTTATTTAGAGTTTTTGGTTTGGTTTGTACTTATTTCAAACAAAAAAAAAACAAAAAAAAACAAAAACTTCAACAGCTTTTCTTGTATGCCTCCCATTTTTGGTATGGCAGGGCATAGCTTAACGCTCTTTGCAACTGTTACTCCAACGGAGGCGCTGCTCATCATCATCATCATCAGCATCTCGGCATTCGGCATCCTGCAACGCCTTATGAAGTGCGAAAATTCACTTATCGAACTCAACAACTCCTCGCCTACTCGTCTACTCGCCTTCAGCTGCAATTTTACATGTACATACCTACTGCCTACTGCCAACTGTCAAACTTTGTCTGCTACCGGCTGATAGTCCCGTCGTCGTCTGATTGGCTAGTCGCCCGCCGCTTGGTAGGTAGTAAAGTAAAGTACATTGGTTACATTGCTGTGTGTAAAAAGTGTCAATCTTGTGATCTTTATCGGAAAATTAACGATTTCTACTCGTATATATCGTACCATGCTTGTATGGCTCACCTGAGAGGAACGTCATCTTACGCATTGCGTACAACATTTTTGTGCAAAACACCAGCCAACTGACATTTTTTCCGCATTTATGCCAGGAATTCCGTTTTATGTTATAAGCTTTTTTCGTATATTCTTGCCTTACACGAGCATCGATCGTGTACATTCCGCTGCGTCTGAGATTATGTCTGTTCGTACCTACCGTCGACTTTTTTACGTCAATACGTGTTTTGATTATTAGTCTGTTGTCTGTCTGCTGTTTGCAGTTCTCATGCCATTTTCGCCATTCGGATTTTGGGATTGGGTGGCATAGTTTTTATACGGTTTTTAAACACATTATTGCTATTGGATTGCATGCAAGATGATTTTGGGTAGATTTGACACGATCACCTACAGTATTTGAGCTTATTTCTTTTTATTTTTTATTTTTTTATTTGTGGTTTTTATTTCATTATTCGGCGGCATTAGTATGCTAGTGCGTATTAAATGTTGATTTAAAAATTTGAAAATGGCATTGAGAGCGCTACATGAACGCCGCAGAAAAACATTTCCAGACTAACTGGCGATCGTGTTGGACGATCAGTTTTTAATTAGACTCAACAAAAACTCACAAAAAAGCTTATGATTAAGTGTTTCGATGGCGTGGCGTCTGGTTTTGTCTTTCTACAAATAAGCAGGAAAAAAAAACAAAAATTGCACAAATCTGTCCACTCAAAACTTGGTCTTCTACTGCTTATAGCTTGGGATCGATCGATATGTGAAGCGTACGATCGATCCTCTTATGATCTCACATTGAAAATAATTAAAAATCAAAATGCGTTTGCATTCCTCCGCCTGCGCTGCATGAATCTGGCTGCAAATATCGCAGCGAAAAACCTTCTTTGTTGAGCCGGAAGAAAAAATCAAGACATACTTTGCAAGCAGTTAAAATGTATGGATGGATGGACGGATGGAGGGATGGAGGGATGGATGGATGGATGGCCTTTACGCAAAGATAAGCAGCGCGATCGATGGATCGCCTAACTGCAATGAAAACTGGTTGACAAGCGCTCAACTTGCTTGACTGTTGTCGCTTGCTGTTGCTTGTCGGAGGAGGCGCGCGTCTGTCATGAACAGCGCCAACTTGAGCATCATCAACGTCATCAAACACAAGATGGAATGTCAGGCAGAAGGCCTGATCTGTAGCAAGAATTTTGCCAAATTGCCAACTAATACAAAACTCGTACCTATAACCCTATAGTCAACCGATCGTACCCAGTGCATATCGGCTTGTGTGCAGAACATTTAATTATTTATTTTTGGGCAAAATGCAGTTGAACACATCCTTTTGCATTGCACGCAATGCTGCTACTGCTGCCCTACGCCACGACATATCATCATCATCATCCTCCACTCCAGGCTTTGCTTAAGAACACTGCATCAATGTTGGATGTCGCTTGGTGGCGGCTTGTGTGCGTACATCCCTTGCCTGGTCGGTCATGCCCAATTGTAGGCATTCATAATAATAATAACAATAATCATAAAACAGAAGCTGTGCGATTGGCAATTGCCCAACATTGGTTGCTTACCTCGATTGCATTAGTTAGCCCAGGGGCTATGAGTGGTTGGTTGGTTGGTTGGTTGGTTGGTTGGCTGGTTGCATCGTACGGCCGCTGAATATATCTTATGGCGTTGCATTCCCTAATTATGCTCGCTGTCACCAGCGATCATCGAGATTTTTCGAAAGCTGCATATTTTTTTTTTTTTTTTTGTATTATTGTGTTGTGACTTTTTGGCTTGTAGAAATGTTTCTGCGTTTCGCACTTATTCTACTGTCTGGCATTAATTTTGTACACATTGGCATTTTCGTTGTTACGAATTTATTATTACGCTCATGGGCATGTGGATTTTGTGAATCATCTGATGGTGGATGATGTGTGCAGCTCATACCAAATATGTATGATATTTTTGCAAGAATTATCGAAATTTTTAAAAATGGTGTAACTATACATACCAAGGAAGATTACATTCTCGTCACCATATCAATGTGAGTGAGAAATTAAGTGAACTTCGGGAACTGTCGAGTGCAAATTAATTGCGACTATACAAGGATCGAATGGAATATGAAAGGACAGAATGTAACAGTTCAGAACATGTCAAAATTATGTGGGTACGCTTTTTATCTAATGAGACAATTAATTTCATTAACAATGGCTCATGGTCATTAGTGGAATTGGCAAGATTTTGGTAAGGAAAATTTTACGAAAGAAAAATATTTGTCTTAGAGTAAGATCTGAAGCAAACCTGTTAAGTTTTGATTACTAATCGTAATCATTAGTAATCTGATTACATTGTATTTGAGAGTGAAATAATTGATTACATTACGATTATCTTGGTCCCAACTAGATTACGTAATGATTACGATTACAAATAATCAAAAAATAATCAGGATTACTCTAGATTACTGAAAAGAATCAAAAAGAATCAAAAATACTCTAATAAATAATTGATTCTTTTCAGCGATTCTTTTTGATTCTTTTCAATCCAAAACCCCAAACAACTTTTCTCTTTTTGCTTTTTTTAATTTATAATAAATTTTTTTATTCAATTTTGTATAACAAATAAAGATATTCAAGACATAATAACTAAATGTAACACCAAAAAATTAACAAAATTCATTTATAACAAAATAACAACAAAAATATTCACTAACTCCATTTAGATTTTGATTTCAATAACACCAATTTCTCAAATGATAAGTCCGACATTGACTGGCGCCTTGGACTGTTCACTATCCCCGCAAAGGAAAATAGCCTCTCTACTGGTGTGTTGTTGTTTTTCATACAGGTGTAAATATCAGCTACGCTCATTGAAGCTCATTCTGATGATCAGAACTGAGAACTTTCGCGATGGGGCTGATTATATTGAATGGCTGAATTGCTATTAATAATAGCAAAAATGCCATAATTTATAATATAATATTTATAATAATATAATATATATACATATATACATACATATAAATGCATATATCTCAGAATCTGAGACTCAGATTATAGAAAAAAACAATTTTAAAAATTTTAATACAAAAATGTCTTAAAATTTAAAGAGAAAAGTTGTTTGGTATTTTGGATTGAAAGTAATCAAAAATAATCAAAAAGAATCGCTGAAAAGAATCAATTATTTATTTTGATTATTTTTGATTCTTTTCAGTAATTTAGAATAATTCTGATTATTTTTTGATTCTTTATAATCGTAATCATTACGTAATCCCAATGTTTCAAACGCACAATTAAATAATCAGTACGATTCCTTTTAGAAAATAATATAACCGATTACTAATCGTAATCATAATATAACAGCTATGATCTGAAGCAAGAAGTTTTTTTAGGAAGCCTCTACTAGAGTTGATTTCTTGCGTATGACGTGTGAACGTGAATAATGTACTCGTACAACATAAAAAGGTTGTCATTCGTTGAGGTGAAAATTTTTAACTTTTATAGTTTGAAACAAAAACGTTGAGGCTCTGGCAGTAAGAACTTTTTCTTTTTCATATTGTGAAAGAGCACGACCAAAATTTAATATTTTAAGTAAATAATAAAAATATTTTTCTTTAATCGGGTGCTTAAAATGAAGATCAATATTTCACTTTTCAATAACAAAGTGTTCAGCTTGAACAATTTTGAAATAAAATAATTATGCAACATAATGTGCAAATCCACACAAAACTATTGTACAATATATTGCACAAATTGAATTCGATTAATATCATGCCGAAATTTCATGACACGTTACCAAATTATGTACACACATTCGGCATGGTCGGATTTGCTACTTGCGCGAAATTTTAAAGTTGGGGAAGTACGTGAATGTTGGAGTAGGTTTTCCATAGAAGTATCTTGTGTATTCAAATACTTGTGGAAGATTAGTTTACGCATTGAAATTGTTTGTCAGTCAAACTTCAGATCGTTATTCTTGTGTGATGTGAAGGGTATAACATTATCTGATTTGCAATTCAGTTAAAAATTCAAACATTCATCATCAATCGATGGAAATCAAAATATGAACCAGATCCATTTCCGCTCAAGAGGACGAATATTCTGGGAATACATTTTAATACCTTAAACAGTTTTTTTATTCTAGAAATTTTCAAAAGGGCTACATTTTATATAAATTTGTATAATTGAAATATTATTTTGTGATATTTATTTACATAATTTTAAATTTAAAAAATTATTTCAATTTTTTTTCATATTTTACTTACTTTTATTGAAATTGTACCTGAATTTCAATGTAAACTAAGTAAATTTTAGGAATACGAATAAAAGACATTAAAATGTTTTACTCCTTTCATGGAAATTGCTTAATATATTGACCAAATTTTCAAAATTTGTTTTTCGGTTTTTATGTAGATATATTTAAAGCGAAATCTTTGAGTTAAAAACAAAAACACTTGTTTTTGGTTCAGTTCTTCAAATTTTGTTCGAGGAGAGTTATGTAAATAAAAAACCACGTAAATCGCATGACCGTGCGTGACTGGTACTTTTACGTTTGTGAAAGTGCGTGAACTTGATCAATTCAATTTATTTATTTGAACTAGTAAAATTATTGTCTCTTTAAGTACATCGACATTTGGAAACAAATGTAATTTAATTCGGTATTTCACTGCATTAGTTATTAGAGTTAGAGAATTTTATTTTCTATTTGAAAAAAATTCCATAAAAGCAAATTTAAAGCGCCTTGTATTGCGTCAGGTTTAAAAAAGAATGTTTTGAAATTTTGGGGAAAAACCATAGATTTTCTTTTCCTGAGCAGTCTTTTGAGACAAATTTCTTGCAAATTTAGTTGAATTAAAGTTGTTTAAGCAAGTGAGAGTCCTCTCCAAACATATTTCTCTTATAAAGCTTATTTAAACATTTTTCGCTTGAAGAATTCAGTAGTCTTAGTAATTAAATTGAATAAGGTGGCGACCCTCTTCACAAATATTTTTGTACTTCAGTCAGCTTATAATTTGAATTTAATTAATTAATTTAAACAGGAGGCAACACCCGTTAAACACAATTCTATGATCATGTTTGCTTTAACTTAATAAATTTATTTAAGTTTTTAAATAGGTAGCAACCCTTCACAAAGTATTTTCAAAATAAAGATTTTCTGTAACTTCAAGTGTGACACTCACATTAGAAAATTAAATCAAATTTATTATTTTAAGCAAGCTTAGAATTCGTTTTCCCCCATCTGAGGCCATTTTAACAACTTGTCTAACCGGAATGCCATATATTCTGGCACTATTCGGGCTTCTGTGAAGACATTCGTGAGTGTCGAATACGATTGCGGAAGCCTCCGCCTATAATATGCAATAGCAGAATTTTCAGGAACATTAGTTCCAATATATGTATCTGCTCCAATACTCCCGCCATCTAGATAATATTAAATGACATACCAAACGTGAGGCCATCTTCTCAATCAAAATTGAGAGAGGGAATGCCTGCAACATTAACGTATTTTCTATATATACGAGTATATGTATTTATTATCCAATATAATATTAAACTTGGAATATCTATCCTAAGAATATACCTCGTTATTGCCTCAGAAATACCTCTTATATCAAGCCATTCGAATAAGGCTATCTGCCAACACACCAGCGACTTTTCACTAACCTGAAAATATTGCAGCCACAATAGGTTCTTCCATTACGATAGTCTTATTGATTCCCCATGTTACCTGAACATATTTGACAATTATAGGAAATAAAATATGGTTACTGTATAAAATAGAGTCTTAGTTCCAAGGATAATTGAATTGATTTAATTGGTATTCTCTAACGGAAAACGAATGCCAAGAATTATAGAATAACAGATTGCGCGGATTGATCTGAAATTCCGGAAAGTAACTTGGCTGTAACGTCACACCAAATTTACCGGTAGCATAAATGCTGGAAATAATACACACTAAAATTGCTATACACGTTGCCAAGAATACACACAATTGCGAGTATAAATACATGCATGGCTTTTGTAAACAAAATCTGTTGTTATGTAGAAATTCTGTCAAAATTTTCAAGCGAGTGTTTTTGCGGGACCGCAATCTGCTCCACCTTCTGTATTTTTTTCACCATGTACAATGGGGGTTGCGAAAGAAGAAAACTGTTAAGCTAATTAAAATATCAAAAATATAAATCATAACTCGTGCAGTGGTGCCATATCGAAGTTATTCCGATTGCTACATTTCTCTTTTGCTCAAATAACTATGCATCTTTCGCGCCACACACACTTAATTTAATCCATAAATAATGCCACGTTCATTACCATTCTCTTATGATCCTAAATTATCTTAGATATTCCTTAAGTGGCAAGAATAATTTCAATAACTCAATCTGCTCATTTAATTTAATAAATTCCGATTGGCCAATACGTTTAACAATAAAGTAATTCATTTTATAACTTACCACTAACACTACAAATTTATTTATTACAAGTTGAAAAACTTTAACGAAATACACAGAAGTGATCAGTGACGATAATCGAACTGCATAATAATCGTATGTACCTATTTATGGCATTCACAATCACCGCACTTTTAGTACATACCTGTAAACGCGTGACTGACACAAATTCAATAAATGTCTCAAGCAATACCACAACTCATCCCAATAATCGATGTAAATATAATACATTTTCCAAAGTATTAAACGCAGACGATCATATTTTAATCACCAACTATGCATGGGTGCCCTGCAACTTTGTACATTGGTGGTACATCATCGGCTGGTGAAGAAAAAAAAAAATACTTGATACTCGTATTTAACAGACAGACACTGCGTCTTCGTCGTCTTCGTCTTCTTCGTCTTCGGTGCATCAACGCAATCAACCAGCGTCATCATCATCATTATCGTCGCCGGAGACTGCTGCCACGGCCGGTGAGCAAGATGGGCGCGCGATGATTAAAACACATTAAAAACTCCAGTAGCCCAAGATGATCGTGCTGAGCGCGGTATGCACACACACACACACGCACACGCACACACATTTACTTGTATTAAAAACGGACTTGCTGTAGCACTAAAAAGGACATAAATAGTTGTGCATTTTGTGCTTGCACTTTTTTCAGTCAAGTTAGCAAAGCTGTACGCAACGAATAACGATTTATTTCATATTTTTTCATTTGGAAATATTTTTATGTATCTCATACATATGTACATATGTGTGTATATCTTAAAATATAAATACAACTAAGGTTATGAAAATTTGTGTGGCAATAGAATTCCATTAGGTATCCTCAGCAATCGTTAGAATTGCAGACCTTACCTTTTGAATGCGAATGAGGTCGAGCTACAGTGTTGCAAAGTGAAGTAGTAGCTATGCGACAGTAGGCCCGTTTCTTTGTATCCGATTAGCAAAAGAACGCTCTAACTCGGATAAAATTTCCTTTAATTACAAAATTATATTAGAAATTGAAAAGTGGTATTTAATAACGGGAAATAATTGTGATGGAAAATTTTTTTAAAATTTGATTATATATCTTAAAATATGATAAAAATAAAAACGGATTAGGTGTTAAATTGAAATTTCCCACGTATTTTCTTTGGGCTGATTCCCACCAGTTGGTACCGCGTTGAATAATTTCAGGGCCAGTCGGACGACATGTTAATTCGCTGTACTAGGTATTCGCCATCGCAAAGGCGTAGAGGGCCATAAATCTTTTGGAGAATCTATCTCTCGAACACTACAAGGGCCGTCTCATCCGATGCTGACAGTGACCATGCCTCTGCGCAATACAATAGCACGGGCATGATGAGAGACTTACAGAGCGTGGTTTCGGTTCGTCGGGAGAGGGTTTACTGCTAATTCGCCTACTCAGCCCAATGTAGTACTTGTTGGCTTTAGAGACTCTTCGTTGGATTTCCAGGCTGATATTATTGTAGGTGTTAATGCAGAGGCAGAAGTAACGACGCGGTTGTTGAGGCTGAAGATATCGATATCATCAGCATACGCCAGAAGTTGCACGCTCTTATAAAACCTGGTGCCTGAACGGTTCAACTCTGCAGCTCTCATTTGGTTTCAAACAGCTCGGAGAGGTCCTTCCCGATTCGGAAGGAGCTAGTGGTGTTGCCGTACTAGTTTTGTTGGGATACCAAATTCAGACATTAGGGTAAATAGGCAGCTTCTCTTAGCGCTATCGAAAGCGCATTTGAAGTCGACAAAAAGATGGTAGGAGTCTATTCTTCTTTCTCGGGTCTTTTCCAAAATTTGGCATATCGTGAATATTTGGTCGATGGTAGATTTGCCAGATCTATAGCCACACTGATAGAGTCAAATCAGTTCGTTCACCGTGGTCTTCAGTCGTTCACACATTGCGCTAGACAGAACCATATGAGCTATGATAAGAAGACTGATGCCGCGGTAGTTGGCGCATATTGCCCGATCACTCCTTTTGTGGATTGGCCAGAGTACAATTAAATTCCAATCAACTGGCATGCATTCGTCCGACCCTTTTTTACAAATGAGCAGCCCTCGCCGCCTCACTTGCAGTCCGTCAGCACCAGCGGCCTTATTGTTTTTTAGCGGCGCTATTGCCGTTCGAGTTTCGTCCAGGTCGGGTAACAATACTTCGGCTCCGTCTTCATTGATTGGACGTTCGAGAATTATGAAGCGTGAAGAAATGCTCCCTCACAGTTTAAATGTATTCTGGATGTCGGTTATCAGGTCACCGTTTTAATTTTTACAGGAAATGTTCCCGGTCTTAAAACCTTGTGTAAGCCGTCGCATCTTCTGATAAAATTTTCGCCCGTTTTTCCTATCGTCTAGCATCTCAAGCTCATCGCACTCGCGCAACTCGGCCTCTCTCTTATTTTCCCGGAAGATGCGCCTCGCTTCCTTCTTCAACTTCCGATATCTCTCCCGCACGGCATTTCTCATCATACTCAAATTGAGATAACAAAAAGTCATGATAATAGCATGGCATAGCCGAAAACATTGGAAATTAAAGAAATGAAATAAGTAAAGAAATATGAACTTTCAAGTGCTTTCTGAAATAACCAAAAATTTTGAAACTCTCTGCTAGCTGGAACTTTGTAGCAACAATGATGCCCTCTATCATTTGCGATCGATTGCAATAATATACGACAATGCGCGATCATCGTTATCAACGTCATTGCAACACGTAATTTGTGCACAAATGCAGACACACATACACACCTGCACACATAGGCATGCACATTGCCCACCACACACACACGTTATTAGCTTTCTTCTACCAAGGGATTGCATATTTGTGACGAGTTTTCGTTAGCGTTGCCATTGTCGATTGCCATGTTCTTGCAACATAGAATTTCGTTACTTTTTTTTGGGGCATATGCACATACTATACATACATATCGTTTTTATTTGTTATAATATGTTGCATTTCAAAGGAGGGGTGTGGAGAGGGAGGAGCGGGCGGGATTGGGGACTTCGTCGGGCTACCTGTTGTGTGATGTGTGTTATTAAATAAGCGACGTTGCGGCGACAGCCAAACGTCAACTTGTACTCATCATGCCACTCAACTAAAAAGAGTCAACTAAAGCGAAAAACAGTAACAGCAACAACAGTAAGAACAACAAATAGCAAGCATGGGAGTATGAGCAATTTTTTGGCAAGATATATAACTTCGGCAACAGACAACAGTTTCAATTTACGCTGATCAACGGCGTTGATGTTCATGTTGATGTCGAGACCGATGATGTTGATGGAGTCAAGAGCGGTGGTGACTTAACTTTATTTTCATGCGTTTGTTGCTTCAAATGGATTTTTTTTTTGTTTGGTTGCCACATCAGGCATATTGGTATATTGTGGCAAACACAGAAGCTGCTACTTGATTTTTCGTAAATTGTGGTAGTTTCTTGCTGTTATTGTTGTTGTTGTTGTTGTTTTTAGATTTGAAATTTTTGGTACCGAAAATACCATGTTGCGGTTTGCTTGCTAATTGATGTGCGCTACATTGTTTATGTTGTTATTTGTGGTGTTGGTCGTTGTTGGCACGCATTTTTATTGTTTTTATAGGATTTGAGTCGGGTTTTGTTAAGTTATTTGTCAGTTGCAGTCAGTTTGCCTTTTGTTGACTTGGATATCGATTGTTTTTTTTTTTTTGCTCTCAAATTTTATTGCAATTTTTTTTGTAAGAATTTTTTTTTTTATGTTTGACATATTTGGCGTTATGACACTTCTGTCAAATTACTTTAGTGGATTTTGTTTTACAAATGAATTTATTTATGTAAAGATATATGCTATTCGTGAGATATGTTTCTTTCTTATTTAGAAAAATAATGGGAATGTTATTTATTCTACCGTAATTTGGGAACTGACAGGTTACGGATAATAACCTAAACTTTTTTGTATGAACAAACGCGCATCTTAATAACATAAAGTGACGTTACGTTATAATTTTCGTTAATGTAACGTAAGACAATGTAAAGGGTGTTTTTTTAAATGTGTTTCTTTCAAGGACGCAATACTTTTTTCGAAATTGGTATTTTTGACAGCCGTTGCTGGATTTATACTTAGTTTGGTTTACCATTTTATAAGGAACAGACTTATTCCGGAACAACGTTTGCAAATTGTGCAAATTTATTACCAAGATAATGGCATTCGATATTCGGTCGACATTTTTGTTTAGTGATGAAGCTCACTTTTACACATACAGCCAACGAAACAATGAATTTATTGAAGCAGACTTTTGGAAAATTGGGCCTCTCCACTGGAAATTATTCGAGGCAGCCGCGGCGGTCACCGAAATCATTTTTAAAACATAATGGCAAACCCTTATCTTTATAATAGAGCATAGTCGAAATGACGGCGAACTAATTAATGACTAAATTCCGGTAATAACTAGAGACCGACCGAACTTCGAGTTCGGTATCCGCTTCGGCCATGTCCGACCACCAAAGTTCGGTTGGGTTTCGGCCGAAAAAAAAAAACACGAACTTCGACCGATCATTTGCCAATTGTTATTTATTTAAAAATTTTATAACATTTACTTTTAATATTTATTTCTTTGCAAAAAGCTCAATGAATGTCTCCGGCCAAGAAAATCTGAAATCAATTTGAGGCAACTGTCGCAACAAATAGCTGCAAAACGTTGTCGAAATAAAATAAAAACAACAATAAATAAAAAAATACAAAATTCTATGCTTAGTAGAATTTAAAATTAAGTTTTCTCTCAATTTCCACATACACATGTACAATAGCAATTGATACTAACGTCCCTATACTGATGACCTGACAAAACATATCAATCTGACAAATGTCAGGTTTACTGCGCCTAAAACAATGCGCAAAACAGGTTTTAACCCTCTAATGATGAGTACGTGACAACAGCGTTATATTCTGCGACATAGTTTTAGGCACAGCCAACCTGACAGCTGTCAGATTGATAAGTTCTCTCTGGTCATTAGCATAGGATGGCTAATCTGAACAGGGTATAAGATATCTTTTGAATTTTCCAAACATTTGTGTGTGGCATAACTTTAGGTACAGTAGATATACAGTCAAATTTGCCACCCTATGCTGATGCACCGACAATACTCACCTACCTGACAATTGTCAGGTTTAGGGCATCTCAAACGCTGACACAGAATATAACGTCATCGTCGCGATCTCAGTAGGACATAGCAACTAAATACAATGCCTGTTGTCATCACTAGAGGTCTGAAACCCATTTTTGCCACATAGTTTTAAGCGCAGTAAACGTGACGACTGTCAGGTTGGTGAGTTTTGGCAGTGTATCCGCACAGGCCGGTCAGTGTTGATTCATGTAAATTCACTTAAACATACTTGAATTTGACAGTTGAATTTTTAATGTTATTTTTCTTGTTCTTTTTCTTATTCCACATAAGTAGTCATAAAATAACTCCCAAACCCTCTATTCACTGCCTCTCAGATATGACTACGGTGCGAGCTTGGGGTTAGGAATGAACACACATAACAAAATATATGTCGTTTTAGGAATTCCACTTTAAAAAAAACTATTTATATCTATGTATGTTTTTTTCGATTTTTGTAAAACTGACTTAGTTTGCAAAAAACTTTGAAATCGTATTAAATATCAAGGTTTATCTCAACGTGTTTGCTGAGCTGTCAGTATTAATGCTCCTTCACAGTATTTTCAACAATTGGAGGGACGCTTCAAATAAGGTACCTTTTTTTTAGCCGAATTCTCCGTATAAGAGAGTATTTCAAACTAAAAGATGTCCAAAAGAGGTAAAAAAAAATTGCCGCTTACAACATTATTTGAGGGGATCCTTCAAATGTAGGTAAAAAACGAAGGATTTTAAAAATTTTGAGGAAAAGATTTGGCCGTTTATCTCAGTTTTGTGGATCATAAAATGTTTTTTTCTCAATAACAAGAATTGGTCAGTGTATTGAAACTGAATATGAGGCATAGTTTGTATGGCTAACAGTAGTGAAACTAAATATATGCGCCCTTTAGGTTTTCTTATGGAATTTAATGAATTACGATGTTTCCCCTCTCGCCATTATCTAAAATGCTTTCCTCATTTGTTCTTTAAGGTTACAAAGCGAATATGTGGCAATAAAAAATTAACAAACCGTGACTTTTAAAAGGGCTTAAATGATATTAATAAAATGTTGATTTTTTTTTTCTTAGAATATTGCTCAGAATTAAAATTCTTTGCACTAAAATAACGTCGATCAACGCATAATCGCATCTCGCGTATGTTTAGAATAATTTCAAGCATATCCCATTAATTTAAACTTAAGCCAACCCATTTTTCTTGCCATTAGCATTCGAGTTTCCGGTCGCTGAGTAATAAATACATGACAACTTGGTTACATACATACATACATACATACACATACATGTTAATGTTTTTTTTTGTTATGTGCACTCTATATTCATCTCGAGAAAAACTGACTTGTACTTATAATCAAAATCTGTGCAGTAGCTGATATTAACATAATCACAGTCACTTCATGGCCTTCGGCAAGCGGTGAGCCAACGCCAACAGCAAGTAATCAACTAACCAAGCAACCAATGAACCAACCAACTAAGTAACCACCGACATACATACATACGTACGTACATAGCTACTTATATGATATTAATGTTTGTAAGTAATTCTTTAGTCAACATCTCAAACACTCAGTTATTGGCATCTTTTTATTAATACACCGGGTACTGGTCGACTTGGTTGGATAGCCGTCGTCTTACTTTGCCTTGATCGCAATTTCAGCATAACTGCAGGGCGATCAATTAAAATTTTGATCGAATTTTCGTCAATTTGTGTTTGATGCTTGACATGTGCCCGTCGCCAGCTACTACCGCCATTAAACCCCAATACACACACACACACAGATAGATACACACACACACACCACATCACATCACATTCACGCGCTGAGCTTCAATCAACTTCAACTAACTTCATCTGCATCTGCATCTGCATCACAAAAATCGACGCGGTAGCTGTGACCGGTATCCTATGCTCGACTTTTGACTACCGCCTGCTCTCTTGGGCGGGTGCTGAGTATCAACCTAAATCATAATGAAAGCTGCTACTCGAACAGATCAATGTAAAATTTTAACGCCTCCAGGTAAACGTTGACTACGAACGACAATACACCGCTATGCACATAGCATATAGCCGTCCGGGCGGCACAAAGGGTGGTACATTTTTATTAAAGCGTAAATGAATTTCTGCTGCCAATAATAACTGCCGAAAACGCAAGCCAAGCGCTTGTCTCTCCCTCATCAGCCGCGCTACACTGGCGTTTCAACCGCTTTTGTTTTTTTTGTTTTTTTTTGTTTTTGCCTACTGCTTTCTTGCGGAAAGATGATTATAACTTGAGATCGATCACTTGATGTCGTTGATCGCTAACTTGATGCGGCTACTGTAGAAAAAAGTTGACGAACTGCGACGACTGAATTGTAGCCCTGCAGAAATAAACCCAAAGAATGTGAATATGTATGAAAAAAAGTAGTTTTTGTTTAACTTTTTCGTCTTCTTAAAGTTTGCAGGAAATTATGCAGTGTACGACGAGTATTTGTCTGCTGAAATGGAGTATCGTATGAAAAGGAGTATGGCTTAGTGGTAGGGAGAAAATTGCGTTATTAAATTTCAGAACACGCTTCACCACTACCTGCCCGCCACGCACCGCCTTTAAGTTATACCCACTAACTGTAGTGGAGTGTCGTGTAGCAACCGAGATTATTTGACAAGTTTAGCTCTGGGCTATGGTAGTGCGTTTGAAATAAGGTTTAAAATTAACTTCACTAAAGTATTTTTTGGCGAAGTGATTAATGTTTATCCGCAGGATCAACAGGAAGATCTTATGCAGATTTTGTTGATAACAGGGTATTCACAATGAAGTGTTGAATTCATGTGAAGTGAGTGCGGAAATTGGTTAGGTTAAAGTGATGAGTAAAAAGGAAGAATAAGGGTTTGCAAAAATTTCAAGTAACAATCTTATAACCATGTACACACACATGCATATGTGTATGTGTATTTTTGAAGAATATTCTAATGCATCGAACTATTTCAATGTGTGCTGAATTCGCGGCATCTAACCTACAAGACATTGCTGGCTAGTTCAGGCAAAAATTCTAACACATTTACATTTTTTTATAATTTATTTATTTATTTCATATCGTCTAGAAACAAAGTAGTTCTTAAGACTTTTTAAGAGTATATAAACTAATATAACTAAAACCAATTGAAACTAATAAAAAACGATGTTTAACAACACAAAAACTTCTATTCATGAAACCGCTAAGTCAAACGAAACAGAATTCGAACTCTCATTTTATTCCCGAAGTGCTCGATGGATAGGAGCATTTGCGCATAATTCCTGCTAGGCACATTTGGATAAAAAGGATAGGAAACACGTTGAGTCTTTACTGAAATATGAAAATTAATGCATTGCAATAGATATGACACAATTAATTTTTCCCTTAATTAAAGAATGTACAAAAGTCAGAGAAAGGATCGGCCTCCTGCAATCTACACACCTTAAATATGTAGATTAGAAGCAAACGCGACTTGTGCGAAGGGGCCGTATTGGAAAATTTTAACGACCTAAGCGGTCGTGCGTAACGCGCGGGGGGGGGGGTTAGCGATTTGTGACGAAGTGTAACATGTGATTTCCCTTTGCCTAATATATAACATATATCAATTATGTAATTGTATTTTATTCTATGATTAATAAAAACAAGTTTTCTGAAAGTGGAGGGTCTAGAATGATCAAAAGTCGCGTTACGTAATAAGTGCACGACCCCTAAGACCAAGTTTAAGAAACACCTTTTGCACTCGTTCAATTCTATAAACTGCAAATTGGTAATAAGGCCGCCAGATAAGATATTTTTTCCAACCTAGAACGAATAAAAGCAATAGTAATTTTACAGTGTAAAGATCTGAGAAGTTAGAGCTGTTCCGCCTCACATAACCTAAAATAAAGTAGGATATAAAAAAAAATTGATTGAAAAACGTGAATCAAAGATCACGCCTAAATCTATGAGCTTAGTAACAGATTGAAGTAGACCTTTTTTTAATAAAGTGAAATGACTGAAAAACGTTGTGAATTTTGGCAAAAGTGACTTGAAAGAATTTAAAGATATTTAAAGTGATACCGGAACTACGGCCCTAAGCGAAGGAGCGCATTAATATTCGATTGAAGCCTAAGAACTACGTCTGCGTCTATTAGTTTCAAATAAAAGCGCATTTGCAAAATAGTTATGTTTTTGTAATTTTGTTATGTAATTTATTAATGATGAGTAGGTTATCAGCGCTAAGTAAATTATAAGCATCAAAATGATGAGTAGACTTGTTATGAGAGCAAATATTAAATTGCCGTTAGTAGAAAAGAGATAAAATATAACATTAACAAAGAAAAAATACTCATTTTTGCCCATGGCCTGCACGAAAATGACTACTTTGCTAAGCACTTTTGTAATTAGTCATAATGATAATATGAGCACTTAAATGATATTTAACTGTCTTGCAGGGTAATTGTGAATTTATTTTAATGCATGCTCAATTTTAGCTTGTTTTTATTTGTTTTTTATAGCAAATTGATCAGACAATTTGTTTTTAAATTGCTGTAATATATTTTTCGGCAATAATTTTTTGGTCTGCAGTCCACTTGAATTCTGTTATGGTATAGGAAAGGAAAAAATCAACAACAATTCACATGTCCGCTTTGGATCACTGGCAGCCAGACAAGTTCGAGGCTGTGAAATCAAACCCGGACAGAGTCTAGAAAAGACTCCGAAATAGCAGCTATAATTTTCATCAAGCTCAAAATGACTAGTGATAAGTAGAAAGAGGTAAAAAAATTAATACATGAGTGAATGTTTCAGTATAACGAACCTTCAAATTCGACTTTCGTGACTACTGCGCGTTTTAAAATTATATTTTTTGAGAGTTAAGTAAAATAAAATAAAGAATAGAACCCCAGCCATAGGGGCACGAACTTCGATACGATGGGATATTATATTTATACTTTTGCCTTTCAATGCCGATATTTGTTACTTGAAACCTATAAAACGATATTTTTTGGAGTCGAGTACTTGACCAGTATCGTATCGAATTTTTAAAGAAAAGTTGTTTGCCGAAGAATATTTGGAAATGACAATTAGGCGGAATGCAAATTGTGTGAAGGGGCACACATGATGCGGATCAAGGTCACGCGGTAATCTTAGCCCGTTTCTAATGCCCGGTGATGCCGACTTTGCTCAGATTGGAAGTGCTATTTGAAGACAAACAAGTACCAAAATTAATACTTGCAAATTCGACACGGTAAGCTAACGACCTAATTGGTACTTGGGCAAATACTTTCTAAAAGTCAAGTGTACAACGTTTTATAAGAAATTGCGGCTTAACTTCGTTTTTAATTTACCATCGATATTTTTTGTATCGAGTCTTTTTAATTCGATATTTATGGGTACCCAATTCTTTTAGAGCGGTACTTTGAATGAGTACCATATCTATACTTTCAGCTTGATATCATGTCCGTAACTAGCCAACAGTTTGAAATTTGAGTGACCAATAGCAATAGAGCAATAGCTTATGATTCTTGTTTTTCTGCAATTGTCCCCCTTACTTCGATATATGTCGCCATATTCTGACTATAACTCACCTTTTAGTCAGCAAAAGTAATCAAAAACGACTCAGTAACATCAAACGAAAATTTTTTTTTTCAAGGCAAATCTTTGCGCTTTACTTTTTTTCTTCTTTGTTTATTTTGTTCAATAACAGCGCTTGTCTCCCCTACCTTTAGTATTGCCTCTCTTATGTTTTCAGCGCGATGAATAAAAGTTACTCAGTGAACTTTATATCGCAATGAAATTATTTTACTGAACATTAACCCACTTCACACTTCCAATCGCACAGTTGGGATACCGTGTATTCCTTGACTTAATATTAAGGTTACGCATTCGAGGCGATTTATATCCGGCATAACATTGGGGCGAAAAATTCCGAAATGAAATTTGCCTTATTATCGGGTTTCGATATTAGTATTTTTTCTTCGATATCTACGCAGTGTTTGGTTCAAAAGTATCGTTACCAAAATTACTTGGTATCGAAGAAAAACTATCGAGTGTGTACTCGTATCGCTTCATCTCCACTCATCGCTGCTTTTGTCACTTTTATAAATTTAAGTTGTTGTTTTCTTAAAATTGAAGATCACTGATCGTATTTAACCTATTTGGCATGTGACGTAATGATCTTGAAAGATATTATGTGCGCTTATTCTGTGAGGTTAGATTGCATCGATTAAATCGAATATGTATGTATGTACTATAAATAGCGGCATATAAATATGTAAAGGCATGTAAATAAATTTCAAAACACTTATCTATCCAAATAAAGTTAAGCCAAAAGCTGACTATTAAAATAATTGAGATATTTTCATGTTAAATTTTTTTGACCCCGATGAGCGCAAATCACATACACAGTTACATATAATCGTAAACAGACACAATTAGATTCCCAAAAAATTACATGAAAATTGTTAGTATTATTGGATACAGCACACAATTTTTACGACTTTTGATCAGCACGGTGCTTTTTTCTTTGTTTGTTTGTATTAAAATCCCAACATACATAGATACATAGAAGTATATTAGTTTTTTTTTATTATTTGCAAAACGTGTCGAATTTAGTTACTTTTCAAACACCTTTTCAAATATAATCGTAAAATTATCAATGGAATTTAGTTGATTTCATTCAACTGGTGAGTGTACTCAAAAATTCACTTAATGAATAATAGTAGCATAAAAGTAAAGTGCAAAAACGCACAAACAATTCTAAAAGAGCAGTGACTGAAAAGAAAGAGTGTAATAAAATTATATAAAAAAAGTGATCACGCTGATCGTACGTTTGATACATGTGAGGCATTCAATTGTAGCGCTTTGATTTCTAGTTAGATTTTCAAGACCTAAATTAAATATGTTTAAATCGAAGCATATATTTGTCTATTTATTTTAATAAAGAAATATCGAACAAAGAAAGACAGTAGTACAAAAACGTCACACCAATCAATTGCGATCTTGTATAAATGATCGTTAGAAATCGTAGTCCATGGACGAACAAATCAAATAGTAACAAGTATATCAATCCAATCACATTGGAAATCAGCGTATCGACACAATTACATAAACACTTGTATGTATGTATGTAGGGCGGTTCAAAAGAGTAATGTGCCGCACACGCTACAACGTAAATTACGCATTTTCGTCCAAATTACTTTGCATAAACCAAGTGCGTCCACACTTGTCATTCCTACTTTGCATTGACAAGTCTGTAGGCTCGGGGTTGCTTAGTCCTTCTACCAAAGGAAAAAATGTGAGATATCATGTACATTTTTGTTCTTGATTTATGATAAAATACCTCATTTCATCTTAGTTTATTGACCGATTTTACAAGGCGAAATAACCAAGTTTCATCGTAATTTGCTCATGAACTAACAATGCCTTCAGCCACTACGATATTTCTATATCATAAACAATACCCCTATGTTTATTTTTAAATCAAACAATATTTAGAGGCTCAAAGCGCTCAAAGTTTCCCATGTATTTTATATGGGGAAAACAATTTTGCTTAGAAATGATATAGAGTCCACGAAAATCAACATCTTTCAATCGGCAAACCTTGTTGCTCTTCAAAGATATTTCAAAGAATAATATCCAGTTACATATTTAACTGCTTTTTAATAAAAACTTTATTTTCAGGTTCCCTAAAAACTCCAAAAAATTCACGAATGAAAGCATCAGAAATAGTTAGTATTAAAAAAATAGTTAGACAAACAATTGGGTATTATATTTTGAAGAGAAACGAAGCTTGCCGGGGGAAGAATTGTGATTTTCTTGAGTTTTATACCATTCTTATTTAAACTTTTTTTAGCATATAAAATACATGGAAATAGTTTTTGGTTCCATATAAAACACGTTTATTTTTCGATATAAAACAATCCTATAGGGTGAGCATGGCGAAAATAATACAAAAGGTGGCGCAAATTATGGCACCGCTAACCTTCTCTTGAAAATTTTGACAGCATTTCTATGTAGCAACAGGTATGCCAGTTAATCTACGAACTTCAGATCAATCAGCGCAATCTGGTATTCCATCATTCTTGTGGATTGAGAGCATTCGATTTCGGACTTTTCTTTTTTTTCAAGCATTTTCGGACCACCATAATACTCGTATTAATGTAGGCATGTTCTTGCACCAAATTCTTATTGGTGATCATGGAAATTGATTGTAACTTTAAGTGCGATCTTTTCAACACTTTCGTATAAAAAAAGAAGCACTGCCGAAATACGATTCAAATAGGGTTGTTTGGCTCAGATTACAATTAAAAGATTTTGGTTTCCTTGACACTGATAGAGAGTTATACCAGTTAGCAACAAATTTCCATAGCTAACATTGAGATGTATTTTTCTGTACATTTGTACTATATTATAGGCGTGGATCGGAAAAAATATGAAACAAAAAAAAAAAGACTGGGTGAAATTTACTGCCTCGGAGATAAAAATACAGTATTAAATCTAAATGAAAAATTTTGATTAATTAGTAAAGCGCAAAATATAGTATGTAAAGACTTGTATTTTTAAAAAGTAAAATCAAAAACAAATCATTTTCTTTATTTTATTAAAATCTTATTAAATTTTGTATCTTATTCCATTTCATTTCAGAGCCAAGCTTTGGCACTAACACGTGCCGCAAATGCCGCTGCAGCCGCAGCAGCTGCCTCAGCTAATGCAGCCGCTGCTGCCGCAGCACAAGGTGTCAAACCGCCCAGCAGCTCAGCAAGTCTGGCTGAGTTGGCACTCAAGAAGGAACATTCATTGTCGCCACCACACAGTGTCGCAAGTGGCGCTGCTGGTGGTGGAGCAGCAGCAGGTGTCGCGCCAATAGCCGGCAATGTGGATGAAGGTGGTGGCAGTGGCGTCGGTGGTGGTGGTGTTGGTGGCGTTGCCAATTATCGACGACGTCCATCCTTGCAGGGTGTGCAGGATAAATTGGCACAACTGCAAATGCAGCATCAACAGCAGCAGCATCAGCATCAGCATCAGCAGCAGCAGCAACAACAACAACTTCATCAACAACAACAGCAGCAACAACATCATCATCAGCAGCAATTGCATGAACAGCACCAGCAACATTTGCGCGAACAGCTCGCCGCTGCTCACGATGGGACACGTAGTCCGCGCTTTAGCGGAATGGCTGTTGCTTTGGGTGCTGCCAGCGCAGCTAGTGGTATTGGCCTTGGCCGATCACGTTCCACAGATGCCACAACCTCACCTAATGTCACAACGCATCTGAGTGTCGACAACGAACGTCTTATTTCATCAACGCCTTCTAGTCAAAATATTTCATTGGTTGCCACACCGAAGTTGTTGGAACGCGATGAACGTAATGCCGTCGGCGCTGGCGGCAGTGGTGGAAGCGGTGCAGGCCCAGCACTGGTAGGAAGCATTAGTTGCTTGCCACCAGCGGCGTTGAATGCGGTTGCTAGTAGCATGGCAAGCGGTATGCCAATACATCCAGGTGTACATGGAGTTGGTGTTCCTACGCAAACTCTGCAGGCAGATCAGCTATTGTCGGCGCCGTCGATGGAGAGTCGAGGACGGGAATTCGATGCGGGGAAAGTGAATTGTGAGTAAATGAGAATAATTGCTGAAAACTTAATTTAATCCGCATAGTTTTGGGATTAACTTTTATATATTTAAATTACTTTAAACAATTTTATATTTTACAAAATGCAAAACTGTTCCAAAATATCTACGAAAATAGAGTCAGTGTATGAAAACAGCCGTTATAACACACCCCTGTCATTTGAGGTTATATAATATATATGTACGTATATCTTATTTTATATATAAAAATCTCATTTTACGATTTTTGTGATCGAACTTCTCCGACAGGGCTCCAATCGATTTATATGAATTTTTTTATGTATATCTGTTAGGTATGAGAATAGGCTTGGGAGAGGGCTACCACCTGTTCGAAAAGTAAAAATAAATTAGAATATACACAAGTAATATGAATAATTCAAATTATGGTATCAAACTGTTCGTCTCGGCGAGGAGAAGGTTAATACGCACGTATATTTTGGAGAGGGATGCCACCTATTTAAAACGTTACAATTTATTAAATTAAACACAACTACATATATAAAATATTTATTATGCGTTCGCAGAGGAGGTTTATAGCTAGTTATATTTTGAAGAGGGTTGCCACCTACTTGAAAAGTTGAGTTATATGAAGCATTAAATGTGGATGTCAAACGGTTTGTCTCGGCGAGGAAAAGGTTCGTACCTAAATTTGAAGAGGGTTGCCATCAATTTGAAAAGTCGAATTTCAATTAAATTCTACCTTAGTTATTGAGGTATAAAAATATGGTGGCCAACCTGTTCAATTCGCTGAGAAGAATGCTTATAGCATATAGGGAGTTGCCACCTGCTTGAAAAGTTGAATTAAATTAATTTATACACAAGTTATATGAAATAGTAAAATACGGTTGTCAAACCATTTGTTTCGCTAAAATAAAATTTATAGCTATATTTTAAAGAGGACTTTCAGCTTTTTAAAATTCAAACTTAATTAAATCATACACAAGGATATAAAATATTAAAATATGAGTGTCAAACTTTTCGTCTCAGCGAGGACATGATCCATTCCTATGTTTTTGAGATGGTTGCCACATGTTTGAAAAGTCACATTTAATTAAATTACAATAAAATATTTGTTCGTGCTTACTATGAATGGAAGAAAATGCTCAAAATAAATTTGTGAGAAAAAAATGTTTAATTGTGACGTCAGTTTCTTTTTTAAGTTTGTTAAATTTTCGTAATTTTTTCAGGCATCACTTACCAAAATTATCTACCCAAAGATATTTGGTCATTTGTCATTTTTTTATTTGGGCTGGTCTAATGTGCTTCCACTCTTTGTTGAGCAAAATCTTTAATTTTAACGGCCTTTTTTTTAAGGTTTTGTTGCTTCTTAAAATCATCATCTGCCTCGCATCACTCTCAGTTTTCTCTCAGATATATCCTTCTCCCTTTTTAATCTGCCAGCTGCTTCCAACCATATCTGAACCACGCTATAAAACTGATTAATTTTCCATACATACATTCATATATCTAATAAAACTTTAAAGCTCTGGCTTCAAATCTTTCCAATAGCAACGGCATCCTCTTAGGAATACGCTACATGCTAACACAACTACACAAATATTTACATAAATACATATGTATGTACATAAATGTATTCTCACTGAAACCCAAGAATTAAGCTCAACCGGATTTTCTCATACCATTTATCCAAATATTTATACATACACTTATCCCTCAATTATAATGATGTGTGTAGCTTTTACGTATTTATGTTTGCATTCTCCAAACTCTATAAAATATATAATCCCTTTTTGCCTTTACTTTTACGCTTTGGCAATCTTTCCGTCTTGGATAAGTGCAACCTAGCCAAACCCTGTTATTATTTATTTCCTAATGCTTTCGCTGCTTGTACAAGGATTTCGTGCACGTTGCTTCCTTTTCTGCCTCTACTGGCGTTTCTGCAGCTTCTGCCTCTTCAATACTTCATTAAAATAATAACATTTCACACTCGTTTGATCAAATCACAAACGGGTTAGATGTGAAGACTCGTACGTACATATGTACAACGGGAAGAGGCGGAGTAGTGGTATTATTTACTCATATTAATATGGGGTTTCTGGTAGCAGTCTCTGCTTTGAGCTTCGATGAACTGGCGTTGTTGCTACTAGTAGGCAAACAATGAATAAATCCTTTAATCCCTTGCAATGAGAGTTTATCAAAATAGACATGACATGCCGAATGGTAAAGTATAAAAGTAAAAATATACACAAGTTCTACATTGGTATAAAACTCAATAAAACCACCCTTACTGCGAAATGTCTCACATGATTTGCCAACATTTCAAATACATACTCGTAAATAGGCAGTAAATTCACAACAGCAGTTAGCAAATATTTTTAATGCACTAAGCTGTAAAATAAAAATTAAAATATTTCCTGCGAAGAATGTACCTCGTTAAAAAAAAAAAAACAAATCCCTTTAGGCTAAACAGTATACTCCGAAAACGTAAACTGGTATAACTTTTATGGCACAAATTATTTTCGAATGTTATAAGTTAAGTTAAGTTAAGGGAATGTTACCGGGCGCTACGTCTGCTCAATGATGAGGTTTGTCTATAAGCTAAATTGCGGCATTTGGAGTGGACCTACCAGGCATCGTTTCTTCAAGAAAAACTGATTGTTTGGTATTTACGGAATTTTCCTAAATACTACATTAAGCCATATCACGTTATATGAAGGGTAAAAAGTTTAGCGCTTGTCTTATTTTTTATTATTATTTTTTTATGCACCCTGTAAAAACAGCTAAAGTCGTTTTCTTGTCATATTATATTATCTATATATATATATAAATTCCTAGCTGCTTCAGATCATCTATATAGAAGAATATAAACCGTTTTCTTTTTTTCAACTTCGCTCAAAATCGGATAAACAGCTTTAAATCAAATTTGGACAATATATTCACTAGACCCGTGACACGGATATAGCCTATATTTTAATCCTTTGGGTGGATATTGTATTTATCATCCAATTTTGATAAAATTAGGATCGAGTTGCTCAGAAAATCGGTATTTATGGTGTGACATTGATGATATTGGATAGGTACGGTGCTGGTGCAATAAAAAATAGTTTTAAGAAATACATGAATGCGCTAGATGGCGCTAAATGCGAGTTATCTAAAAAATCTCTATTTGTAATTCGATTTTAATAAAATTTGAAATGTATAATGGGATCCGCTAAGTGCCGCTGGTATCGAGTTATTCAGAAAGTGCGTATTTATGCGTATTAGAAATACTTGTACGAAAAAATTAATGTGATAGGTGGCGCTAGAGGCGACTGATCTAGAAAACCTCTGTTTCTGATTCGAGTTTATTGAAATTATAATCGTATAAAAATTGGTCCGCTAGATAGTGCTAGCATAGAAATTCCTTATTTATGGTTCGATACTGATGATATTAGAAAATTATGCTGCAAGTGCGATTAGAAATGCTTTTATAATCCCACTTAGATGCCATAGAAAAAATATGTACATAAGTATGTACGGGCATGCTTAAAAACAAATATATGTATAAAAATCCATTTCATCCATTAAGTAGTCGAAATTTTCCGAAAGTTTATATTTAGGATTCGACTTCAAATCTAATAAGATTTTTACAGTTAAACCAGTTCCAAGAAACTATTACCAACTTTAGAGACGACTTCATCTTTACTATGACTACGGGGCATTGTTTTTAAATTCATAGAATCTGCATTTTTAGGTTTAAAAAATCTTCCGTAAATTTGTGGAAAATTAGTAAGCGACGCAGACGAAGTACCTAAAAAAGTGTTTACAAGTAAAATTTTTCACCATTCTAATTTCCGCGTATTTACTAGAGCTTTTGATTTCTACTCGCACATTCTCGGGTATTTCAATACCCTAGAAATCGAGAAACCGAGTAGTTATCATTTGCGTACTCGTATGCCTTTATAGCCGAGTATCGAGAAGCGCGCGGGTCTGACGTGGAGGTTCTCGATTCACGAGAAGCTCGCGAAAAAGCGGTCCTCGCGAAAAGCTGCTTCTGGAAATCAGCTATTGTAGTTCCGGAAAAATCGCATTTTTTAATATTCCGAAAAATATCGTTCTGTGGATCGTTATTTCGATTCCACCCATTTTCAATACCAACTTACTTTGGGTCAAGGTATGGAGTTCGTTGAGATATTTTAATTTCGTATTCTGCTTTGAATTTGAATACACCGCAAACCATTGTATAAATTTTCCTACCACCCCACTTCTAAATACTCCACACAATCTATTTTATCAAATACGACATATAACCGGATTTACCCTGGCAAAAAGGCTGCAATATGCCGATGTACATATGTATGTGCATATGTATGTATCTAAGTAGATATAACTTCACATTACATTCCATTTTATTTGCTGCCAACAGCAAACACCTCACTCTCCTCCTTGTTGTACACTTTAGACATGCATTCAAATGTTCGTATTGTAATGAATAAGGTCGACTCGTATACGAGTATGAATGTATGAACGCGCATTCGTTTGAAGCTACAAAGCGATGGTATTAGAATAATTCAAAAACGGCTTTGGGATTAAACGGATTAATCGGCTGCGCTAATGAAACTTGTAACATTGCGGTTTCGAAGTAAAAGCACACACGTATACAGTATGTATGTATGTATGTATAAACGAGCAACATGCAAGCATTTACCCAGTCGGAAAAAGAATAGAATTAAATAATTAAAAAGTACCAGCTACAAGCGGTTGAAATTCTCTTTTTTTATATAAGCAACTAACTATATTAACATAGCGATGTCCAGGGAGCAAGTAAATTATCTGACTCTGCGTTTTATTTCAAATTTAAATTTGTTTGATGGAAAGAACATCAAAATTAGCTGCAAACCCAGATGTAATAAAATGTTTTTATTTCCAACTATTTGTAATTCCATTTTCGCAAACTCATTTAAAACTAGTTTAGTTACTATTATTTTAATATTATTAGTCTGATTACTGCTTTCAAACCTGCTCATTTCGAATTATTTAAAAATATCTACAGTGTACTTTATGGTAACTATAAAATTTTTATGTTTCATTTAAACCAAATACATTTTATTTTTATTCAGCATACAAATTAAAAATAATTACACCAGTATTTCGAGCATCAATTCTCGATAGTAGTGTGTGTGGTTTTTTTCTTCAATTACATTGTTTTACAGGCAAAAAAAAGTTCAGACACACATTTTTTAAAGTTTTTGAATGGGGGAGGGTTTGAATATGACGATAATTTTGATCTCTCTTTTTGCGATATTCATTAATAATTTTGTATCTTGTTCGAAAAACAAGCAATGCGCACATAAAACATGGATTTGTTTTAAAACGTGCTGAGATACATATACACACTATGTTACTGGCCAAAATGAAATATTTTTCTTAAAATTTTGATTTTAAAATTTTTTTTTCAGAATTTATGTGATTATTTTTATTTCCCTAACTTTATATTAAAAAATAAATAAAAGTAAAACACTTAACTAGAAGTCAAAAGTTCTAAAAAAATACTTTTAAAATAAAAAACCAAGAAAAAACAAAAACAGTTTAATTTTAATAGCTCTCATATTTTAAACCAAATATATATAGCTTGTACTAAATAAATTTTATAAACCAGCTATCGAAATGGAACTGTTTTTAAAATTTTGGTTTCCAAGTTTTTTTTCAGAATTTAACGATTTTTTTATCAATTACTTAAATTTACGTTACAAAAAAATAACCACATAAAAACTTAAAAAGTTGCAAAAATTCTAAAAACTATATATTTTTAAGTTTTGATTTTGATTTTTAAGTTTGCTTCAAAACGTTTAATATTTTTTTAAATTTTTTAGTTTTATGTTAAAAAAAATAACTAAAATAATTGAAAAAAAAACAGTTTCACTTCGACCGGCTGTTCCTCTGCATATTTTAAACCAAAAATATATAGCTAATATTTATCTACCAAATAATAAGTAACCAAAAATTTTACATTTTTATAAAGATATACTAATAATTTATTAAAAATATATTTTAGCACAGCAAAATGATAATAATACCCATTACCACATTTATACTAGGTGCAATGTAGATGAACATAATTAAATTAACATACATTTGTTTCAAACCAGTTGATTTCCAACCGTTTTTTAAATTGGTTCTTTTTTTAGACTGCCTGCTTTTTTCCGACAGGTAGATGAACGTATTGGCACGAATATTAGGGTGTAAAAAAAATTTAGCCAAAATTTTAATCTCTAGCCCCCTTGAATTCTTCTGTATAGAAAAAAGTACCAGTATTTTCTTTTTAATAAAAAAATATTTAGAGGTTGCTCAAAGTTGCCTATGTATTTTAAATCGGCAAAAACAAATTATTTGGAGAATTACTATTTTTTGTAGTATCTGGAAGAGAAACAAAATTTGGTAACACCCTAATGTATACACATTGTATGCACGTAGCTATGCAAATAATATTTGTAAATAAATCGCTACGATATATCGATGGTAAATGATAAAGCGAAATAAAAATAAAAATAAAAAATTTAACGATTTGTATTTAAGGGATTAGGTGAAATTCGAACCTGCTGTGTATCGGTGTTATTGAATTTATTTTCAAATACGTAGAACAGTTAAAGGATTTTAAGGATTCGCATAAAAATAGGCATTTAAAGGGAATAATATTGATTGTGGATTTAAAGATTTTGTTATGCAATACATATCTGCTCAAACAAACCAATGCATATTTGTATACATATGTATGTAAATATGTGCACATATTTACGAGCTTAAATTTATTTTAATGCGTTTGTGCATAACGTGCTAGCGATTGTAGAAGGATTAACCCTTAAACCACTGCGCTATATAAGGCCCATAATTCTTTTTATAAAATCCAACAATTACACAATTGGCAGGCACATGTGGAAGGATTTAGAAAATTATGAAGCAGTGTGCGAAACCGCTATTATATTACAGATTTTAAATTCTGAAAGGTATGCTGAGATTTATGCGAGTTAATAGTATTTAGTTCAATTAGAATGGAGCGTGGAATACCAATTAGAATGCAGTCCTCTGAACACCAGAACTCTACTCGGTAGCAATGTTTCCAGCTTATAACATTGCAAAAAACCAAAATATCAGTGTAGACAGAGATGCGTACGCCCTTATAGAAAGATGGCTTTCTCCACCAAAGTGGGAGGCATTTCGTGTTCGTTTGTTTGGTAGTCCGAATTTAATTTTGATGAAATTTCCTATTTTTAAATAAATCTTGATGACTAGAATAATTTTTTATAATAATTATTATTCGTAATTCTTTGCTCATAGTGAACGTGTTATTTCGTTCCTCCTCATCAACGTCAAACAAAATTTGACTTTTTCAAAGAATTGTCCGAAGCTCTACCCGAGGTTAAGTTCATTATGTAGCTGAAAAAAGAATAGAGTGCATCCTTTTTTTATTCATACACAAGGCGTCCTTCTCACTCAGAAAAAATTTTCCTTGGTGTTAGGAAAAAAAACTTATGCTTAAGAAAATTTCGTAGAAATTGCACCAAAGCCATAAAACGAGTACACGATTAGAAGAAATGATATTTTCTTAATTTGCAGCACTATTTTCTTTGTTTTTAGGACAATTTAACATGAAAATTTGAACTTTTATTTTATTTAAATTTTTTTATAAATTCATTGATATTTGTATTTAATTTTGGTTATGAAAATATGAATAGGAGGATATCTTAGATATTTTATGTTGAAAATTTTTTTTTTCCTTTTTGTATATGCAACAATTGTTTTGGCTTAACAGCACTGGCAAAATTCAAAATTATTTAAGGGAATTTTTACGAATAATAAGCAAATTTACTTCCTTAAATGAATGAGGCTATGTCTTCAGCATGAACCTAATTTGGGGGCATGTTTTCATATTGTGATAACTTTTTCTATTGTTAAGTAAAAAAATGTATCACTAAAATAAGGAAATTGAATTTTTGTTTAAGGAAATATTTTCTTTTTATACGCACGAGGGTTGTTAGTTAAGTGTTGAGAAAGACAAAAAAAAAATATTTTTTACCGAAAATACCTTTATTGATTTTCGAAATATTCTTCACGACATTGTATACGTTTTTGTACGTATTTGAACCAATTTTCAAAATACTTTTTTCACTACGTTCGATAGCTTTTGATTTGGACGCATCAACTTCAGTGGTCGAAACAACGTTGGTATGCCAATTTACTTACATACTTTTGATATAGAGAAATAAAACGAAATAATTTTGTTTTTTTCTCGAAAACGATGCCAATTTAGTTAAAAGTGTGTATTAGGTTTTGTATTTTGTTACTTTTAGTATACACAAAATATATATTAAGTGTCGCTGAAACCGACAACTGAAAAGGAATTTTCAAAATTTTCTATTTTCCAATTTTTTTCAATTGATCACCAACGTCCAAAACCGCTCCCTTATATTTTGAGCATTTTTTTATTCTATTAAGAAATTTAAATCTTAAAATTTAAAATTAAATTAAATCCTTAAACTCTATTCTTAAAAGAAACAATGTAAAGTAGTAATAGTATTTGTATTTCCACAAAATAAAATTTTAAAAAATTAAATATATTTGAAGTAAACCAATTTTTTTAACTAAATATTATTTCTCTCACTGCACATAGATTTATTATTGGCTAATAAATAATTAGTTCTGATAAGAAACGAATTTCAAAAAATCAGTATCATTTTCCTAATACCTATAAAAGTATTTTTTTCGCATAAAGAGGAAAAATCAAGCAGTGAAGGGTTAAGGGACAAAAAACCGCTGATGTGATAAAACAGTTTAAGCTTAAAATCTCTGCATAAAAATATTTCAAAATTTGTTCAAAGCAATCATAATAATCAGATTTGCCAGAAAATACCTTCCCAATGATAGCTTAAAAGTCTAAATCAGAATAGTTTTAGCTGAGTTATTTTTAAACCAATCTTCCAAAAATAGTCAAACACAGCATCAAAAGTCTCACTAATAGGATTCCGTTGAAAATACTTTTAAATATTTTTAAGTAAACACTTTACGTTTAACCCATTTTTTACTGAGATACTTTAATTTATTTTTTTATTTATTTCATTTTAATTTATTTTTTATTTATAAAAACACCATTTTTGAAGGTATTTTCAAATCGGAGTAGCTCATATGCATGTACGTCTAAACGTCATTGCACATTCGCAAACTATAAATCAATAATTTTTCTAAATCTCCATTTACTACTTGCACATAGGATAGTGTAACATCAAGTAATAGAGACAAATTCGATGCAACAGCACATTCGCACTCATAAACTTATACGAATTTGTATAAAAATACACACGTGCACAAAAATACCGACATAAGATGACAAAGTGAATGGGGTGAACCTCAATGCCAGCTACCAGCTGTGCTATCGAGTTAAAGTCAGCGTTATCCCAGTCATTTCGCATATTGCCACGAATTGCTGGGCTCTCTTAATCTGTAGCCAAACAAATTCAGCAAAAATGCCGAAACGAAATATTCACATACGCTTACACTATGCAACTATGTATAGTCACATATGTATTATGTGAGCGTGTGTGGCTTGTACTTCTACCCAGTAGCAAAAGGTAATTGGTAGTAGCTGAAGTAAGGGTCTTACTGCTGAATTTTATAACAGTGATGCTCTACTTGTTTATATGAAACATTTGTCACCCTTTTCGTCTAAAACGAATCCAATACAAATATTTTATATTTTTAAACTTTTTACCTTATTACTTAATAAAAATAAACACCGAAAGAGTAATAAATAAGAGCAATTCATAACTCATAACTAAACATTTTGGTTTTGTGTAGCCTTCCATGTATGTTTTGCTTGGGGCAAAAAAAAAAAAAAATTTAGAAAATTTAGGATTAAAGGGATCGCATACCCATCGCAGTGAGTCGGTCGGTTGTGCAAATGAAAATTGATATAGTGTTGCCGCTGTTCTTTTTAAGAGTAAATGCCATTTTCCTCGACATTCCCAAAATTTTAATCTTCTTTTAGAGACGGAAAGTTACAGTTATTTCTGAAAACTGTCATTGAAAAATTCGCTATGTAATAAATGTCCTTTAACCAAGTATAATATACCAATCGATTTCTTAATTCAGCGAGAATACAATTCTAAAATAATTTTTTGTTTTGCAATTTTTATGTAAAATTAAAAAAAAACAGTTAATTTTTACTTTTTTTTTATAAATCTAAAATAATTATTTTTTGATTCTTATTTTTTGCTATTTTATAAATCCGAAATAACAGTTATTTCTGATTGTTATTTTATAAATAAAACAAACTGTTATAGATGACTTTAACTTATTAAAGTTATCAGTATAAATCATTCACTGGCTTTTATTATTGATGTCATACTTTCAAAAGTCGTTTTAAATTTTCGCAGAAAAAAAAAATTAAATAAAAAAACAATTTCTCCTTTGAATACAAAAAAAAAATCATCTCACCTAAAAAGGGAAATGCAACTCTAGTCCCCGCAGCGACTAAATTTCGGAGTGGGTTTGCAAAATCCTGTTTTATGCAAGCCTTGTGCTAAGGCCGATTCATATTTATAAGATGGAGTTGGCTGTACAGCTAAGCTTTTTCGGCTCACTACTAGAAATTTCAAGTTGAAAAAATACATGCAAATTTTGCATTTCTTCTGCCGCTAATACTTTTTTATTTTATTGTCATTTAACTAAAGATTTTGTTTTCAGAAATGTAAGAAAATTTTCTTTCGTCAATTGTCTCCTTTTTGTGACTTTCTAAAAATTCTCAACGGCAACACTGGACTGATACGAATGCATTTGTTGAAAATAACAATAACGGTTTTAACCCTTCGATGAGTGAGAAGAGCCCTGGTGACCTTTTTTATTTTCAAACCTAAATCAGAAGTTGCCTTGTATTACAAGAGAATTTTGTGGAGAATCTTTTAAGAAGAGTTCACGGGAAAACGACCAGTAACTTAGTTTTTATTGAGGTTTAAAGTTGATTAGTACGGAAACGTATGAAAAGGTTCTTTGTGATCTTGTACTGAAGTTTTTAGAAATCACTAATGCACTCTCTTTTGGTTTTATTTACTTGTTTTATAGCTTGAACACAAATGAATCACAAATGTGTTCTTTGAGTCTGCGTTACTTTTTGGATCATATTTATTGCGACTTTCCTTGAAAACATTATAAACCGACAGTAACTTTCTTTCGTTTCATGCTCCACAACCTATTACCAACTCGCTTAAGTTTTTCAGTTATGAATTCCTTAGCTACTGGGTGCCAGCGAGTTTGCATAGGTGTAGGAGGCGAACTATTTCTGGATGTGTGTCACCGATTTGGCTAGTAGCAGATAGTAAACATACTTACATACATATGTACATAAATATGTGAATAATGTATTTGTATGAGTGCATCCAACCTCACATGCACCCGAATGCGTTTGTATGTGTAATTAGTTAACGTACGCTCAATTGCTATCTGTCTATCTACAGTTATGTATGTGCATATGTGTGTGCTATTTATCGACGGACAAATAGTAGCAAAGTTTTGCACGATTACCATCGAATTGCGCTGAGACACGTTCGTGGATGTATGTGTGTTACGCTAAGCGCCAATTGTTATCACTAAAACATACTGGCGATGTCACTACTAGTAAAATCACAAGCGTTTGCACCATCCGCCCTCGCTGCTCCCTATTACCATCCGAATAGTTGCACGTACAATAAATACATTTTGTACTTTCCTTCTGTCCCTCAAATAACAAAGCCGCACATTTATCATCATCATCATCATCATCGGTAGCGGCAACATCTCCAATTGTCATGCAAACATACACACATACATACATAGATATGCGTGTGAATGTGAGTTTACAATTGGGCGCTGACAGCGTCATCATTTGTGTCAACTATCGATGTTGCCGACAACAACAATGTTGCCCCCCAAACTTGCTGCCTCGTATCCCCACTTTACTCTTTTCGCCCCGCTCTCCTTTGCATGCTTATTGTGAATGCTTTCAATGCTACAGATACAACAACGAATGCTGCAAATCCTTAATCCAAAGGATTTCCCAACCATCGCCACATTCAAATGTGGCGATAAAGCTGAATGGACATAAAGATAGGCATATAAACCAATACAAATACATTCGTTTGATGTGTGGGTGTGAATGTCGGCTATTTTTTTGTATCAACTATGTGCAGGTATGCATGTGTGTATGAGTGACCGTATACGAAGATTCTTGTATCTTTTCGAATAAATTTGCATGTGCTGGAATTGAATTTCAATAAACCAGTTGAGATACAAGGAAAAAATAGCATCACTTTTTACTTTTTTATATTTTTCAAAAACACTTAAATTTGTGGTCGAACTCCTCCGAAAAGTTTGGGCCAATTTTTATGAAATTTTGTATTTATATTAAGTCAAGTATGTACATACATATATAGCCTGCTTGGAAGAGGGTTGTTTGAAAAGTCAAATTTAATTAAACTAAACCCAAGTTACAAGAAATATTAAAATGTGTATGTCGAACGGTTCATCTCGGAAAGAGGATTCATAGCTAAGTTTTATGAGGGTTGCCACCTCTTTCGAAAGTAGAATTTAATTAAATTATAGCCAAGTTACTCGTATGTGAAATATTTAAATATGGGCGTTAAACCATTCGTCTCGGTGAGAAAAAGGTGCTTATATATATATATATGTATTATGGAGAGGAATACCACCTGTTTAAAACGTCAAATTTTATTAAATTCTACACGACTTATTTGAAATATTAAAACATGAATCTCAAATGCTTCATCTTGGCAAGGGGAAAGTTCAAACCATATTTTGAAGAGGGTTACCAGCTGTTTGAAAAGTCGAACTTAATTAAATTAGGCACAAGTCCTATGAAATATTAAAATATGGGTGTCAAATGGCTCGCCTTAGCAAGAGTGTTGCCACATGTTTGAAAAGTCGATACTAATTAAATTTTGAGCAAAATATAACGAATATGAAAATATGAGTGCCAAACTGTTCGATTCGCTGAAGAGTATGCTTGTAGCATATAGAGCGGTGCCACCTGCTTGAAAAGTCGAATTTAAAAAAATTGAGCAGAAGTTATATGAAATAGCAAAATGTGGGTGTCAAACTAATCGCTTCGCTGAGGAGAAGTTTTATAGCTAGCTATATTTTAAAGAAGGTTGCCACCTGCTTACAAAGTCGAATGTAATAAAATTACACACAAGCTATATGAAATAGTAAGATGTGGGTGTCCAAACCATTTGTTTCATTAGAAGAAAGTTAATTGGTGTATTTTGAAAAAAAGTTGCCACCATTTTAAAAAATCTAATTTAATGAAGTTATACACAAGGATATAAAATATTCAAAAATGAGTGTCAAACTATTCATTTCGGCGAGGACAAGGTCCACAACTATATTTTTTGAGAAGGTTGCCACCTGTTATACATATGCGTTTTCTGGTTACATATGCAAATGGCAATTAATAAATAGATGTAGACAGGTCAACGTATAATACAAATAATAGTAACCTTGTATAAAATTCTTTACATATTATTATTTTTTTTTAATCCCTTGCTGGAAAATAAATTTCAAATAAAAATCAGATATCCACAACTTAGCCTGTGCTACGCATGTTTGCATTTGTATATCCTTCAAAGAGATCAAGACTAAAGAAATATGCTAAATCGAAAATATTTCCGTATGCTGCAATTATATTCAGATTAAGAAGCATTCTTTTTGTTTGTTTATTTGCACTCGTACGCTTAGCTATACATACATACATACGAGTATAGCTCGCAATCTAAGACTCACACACTTCACTTCCAAACCCAACCTGCCAATGACTAAAACAATATCAATACCATGAAAATATCAACTATTTGAAACTAAAGTTGAGTGAAACCTGAAAGCCATCAAAACATTCGGCCTCTACTAAATTTAGGAAAATAAATAAACTAAATCGGCTCACATCACTACAAAAACTGTAGTAAACAAACAGTTGATGCAAGATACCTCCCTCCCTCCGTCGGGCTGTCGAACGACCGACGACTACCATTCTCTAAATACAACTTCAATGTGCAAATCCTCTGCATAAGCAGAGCCGAGAAGTGTTGCACTATCGCTAACAGTCGGATTGGAAGCGCCACTGAAAACCAGCTTGCCACACCGGTCAGCTTCGATGAGTGCTGCTATTGATAGAGCCAAGCTTGCGATGTCCGCAATTTTAAGTAACAACATCCTTTAGGATTTCACCTCATCACCATCCCTAACTTTGAACTGGGTGTTGTGTGATCCATTGCATTGGTTGGCCAAGTGGCATGGCATCGGCATCGGCATCGGCATCGACTCAACTGATCCATGTGAATTCAACTAAGCGCTGGAGTGAACTCAAAACACAACAATAAAACCGAATGTTAATGCTGTTATTGTATGCCATTGTTGTTGTTGCTGGTATTTTATTTTGTATACTCAACATATCCAGCTGAGAATATGCCGAACGTTGATAGAGGGGTTTTTGTGTTAATTTTTGTGAAAATCCTCTATTTGATCAGCATCATCGATAGCATTCATCGCAAGCACAAATACACACACACACACACACACAAATGTATTTGAGATATTTCATACTAAACGAGAATGTTTGACAATTTTATGTGTCACCGTCGAGTTTGTTCGTTCGTTCGGGGAGTGTGCGTGTGTAGGTGTCTTTTACTGGCACCTGACGTGCATATTTACATTTGTATAAACTCCGCAGGTGTCATATAAAGTATGTACATAACTGCATATACATATTTTGGCATACACATACACATACATACATACTCACATACGGCGGACGTGCCTCCAAAGTGTGTGGTGTTGTTGTTTGACAGCTTTTGTATAGGGTGGTATTTATACGAAGAGGATTAAGGATTTTCGCAAGAGCTCTTTGCATCTAAACATTTATAAATAACAATAGTCGCTCTCCAAATGATGCGGATGTGGGAGGGAAAGGATGTGGAAAAAGGGAGTGCTGATAGCCTTAGACTCCAAAGCTGTTGGACTACGAATGACATAAACAGTTCAGCAATCCGACAATCCCATAGCGCATTGTATCATAGTTTCACCTACACACCCAGGCAAATCGTCAAACGATCGGACGGGTTTTCTGCTCGAGGAATAAACCATCCAACAGCAGGAGCAGCAAAACGACACAACCACACACATGACCAGAAAAGGACGCTGGCACAAAAATAGCCATAAAGATGAAGTGATATTTTTTTGGTGTTCGTGAATCGCAAAACAAGGCAAATTTGAAACGAGGTAACAGAAAGTAAAATCAGAGGTCCAGAATAATAATTATTTGATGGTTGAGTTTTCAAAAAGTGATCCAAATTCACCGTAGGATTATAAACACCATTTGATAATTATTATAGTATGATATATGTACAATTTTTAAGCCATCGCCAACTAGATAATATTTTAAGACTGAAATAATAAAAGTCTTATGATAATATTAGTGAGGTTTATTAAGGGGGAAGTACATTGCAAAAAATCATTTTTTTATTCTTCTGGTAAAATATATCGAAGTTTAAGGGGGAAAGTACCTTTTGACATTGCAAAAAGTCAATTTTTTTTATTGCTTTAATCGATATACCTTCATAGAATATTGTGTTAATGTTTCAACAGCTAATTCTCGAAGTTGTGGAGGGGATGTCCTATAAATGAACGCTATTTGTCACCTATGTATATATATAAATGTACTAAATAGTCTTAATAATCTGTATAGTGATAACAAATTGATGTTCTATCACAGAAGGCACAACTCCTATGACATAAGTGAAAATGTGGTGTATAATGTAGAACAATACACCGATCAGTAAGCCAAAAAAAATTTGGGATAAATCTTATATTGTTATATATATTTTCTAGTCACAATTTGTATTATTGAATTACTTTTATTGTAATCTTTTTATTCTTCTTTTAAGTAATTTATGATATTCTTCTTTTCATGCCCTTTTTGGAGAAATATAAATAGTTAATGTAATTATATTGAGATAAAGTTAAGTTATATAGGCCTAGAATATGGCAGGCTTTTATAAAGATACGCACTGTTAAGATTAGAAATCCTAAATAAAAGCATTCAGCTTGTTAGGAATAATTAAATGAAATGTAACCTAATTCATAATAATGTAATTTTTGGGCAATAAATGAATGAATGAATGAAAGTGGAGGGGATGTTTCCCGGAAGTGGCTGACGCCGAGCTCGCCGAGCTCTTGACCACAAAGTTTGAATGGCGTTTTCTCGAAACCATGTTTTTCAAAACTTTGTATGAGATAATGAAAGAACTAGTGAACCGATTTTTATCATCTAACATTCATTTCAGAAACCATAACAACTTTTCCAAATAGACAAAAGATTTCTAAAACAAATCTCCTTTTGACTGCAAGTAAAACGAAATATAACAAACAAAAAATCGTAATTTTTCTGGGAGCCTCTTTTTTTAAAGGGTTAATTTTCGAATATCGCAAATATCTATCTATCTACGATAAAACCCCCTCTTGAGTAAGAAAAAGTTTGGTTTGTTGATTTCAGTTTAAAATTGTGGCCGGCATCGCTTACGCAATCCGCAATCCTTGAAAATTTTTTTGTTCAAATGCTTGAAGACTCTTAGCAAAATGTAGCTAAATGAGCCAGAACTAGCAGTAAAATGATCCCAAACTTTCCCTCAAATGTTTCCGAAATGGTTGCGAAACACTTCAGAGCTATGTTCGAAATGGTACCCCAAAATAATTCCGTATTTCACCCGTTAAACATTGTTTTTTTTTGTGCACGCGCAATCATTATGAAAATACTGTTACAGTTTAAGTCTCAAAATAATATTAACTTCTCAGCACGTCAGAGAAAACAAAGAAACTTGGTGCTACAGACTATCGGGTTTCGGCTAAGCTGTGGAACCAAAATACCTTTCCTAATAATAAAATACTAGCAACTGGGTGAAGTGCGTTTTGATGTTGTACAACAAATTGAGGGATCTACTTTAGAGTTCTACGCCAACTCCGAATGCCAAATGATTTACATATGTGAGAAGTTTTTTCGTGGCAGAAATACTCTCGGAGCTTTGTTATTGTCTGCCGATGGGCGACCGGAATTAGAAAAAAAACGTATCTTTACTATTCATAAAACTAACGAGATGTTGGAGATAGTCCGTTTGATGTCTCGTCCAAAATCCTCCACCGAATATTCGCACCTTTTGCTAACTAACCTAACAGCTGTAGTGAGCGTCACTGATGCCAGATGATATTTCTTCCTTGTCTCGCTTGGGTGGATGTGATGTCGCAGTTTGCTTTTACGAGGCACCTTCCCACTAAACGGCGTGGACTTTTTAGATGCATGCCGTTAAATTTTCTCATGGTTTTATATACAGTGTCGAACAATTTAATTAGTTCGCGACATTTTGACAAGTTTTGACTATTTTCCGTTTGCTTGTTTATGGATTTTTATTTTTATAAAAATATAGCTCATTATATAACAAACATCGTATAAATCCACACTTCAAGCTTTGTAGGAAAGCTTGGAAAATTCAACAAAATTTCAGCAAATTTTAAGCTTATTATGTAATTCGAATTTTTATAAAATTTCTAAATATGCAGTTTTTCAGCTCATTAAGTTTTAGTACAATAAAGAGCAAATTCTGTTTTGTTTGGAGGAAAATGTATGTAGTTAAAAAATTAATTCATTTCCGCTAATTACAACTTGCACTTTACTCTACTAATAAGCTATAAATCTGCATACCATATTTTTTTCTAAAAATTCTGCTTAAAAAGTTTGCAGTTTGTATACAACTTTACAGAATCTTTGAAATTTTTATATAAAGTGTGAAATTTGAATCTACATAAATATGTATATGCATAGTTTCTGTTAGGAAGTGAGCTATTTTGTTTGGCAATAAGTAATAAACATTAAACAAGCAGTAGAAAACTAGTCAACACTTTTCCATCATCCCTTATTAAATTTCGTTTCGGCGTTGTGCTACCTTCAGTGCCGTGTTTCATTCTAGTCATCATCGGCTGAGGGGGTCTAAAATAGTATATGCACATATATAACTTTGTTGATAATACCGACATCGATGATCTATTTTCCAACTGGGCATGTCTATTCATAAGTACATACATATGAAGGTGTGTGTGTGTGTAGCATAGTTATTGGCGCGCACCCACAACAACAGCTTAGTTTGAATGGGTTAAGCGAATTGCGAGCACATCAGTTATTGTTGCATGCTATTGTATTGTAGTTGTAGTAAGTAACACTTGTTGCATGTATGTTATTAGTGAAACAACACCAACAATACAACCAGATATACACACACACACTCACAGCCTTGCATATTCCAGCATCCAACAATAACAGATGACAACTGACCTTTCTATTGTACAAACATAAATTCCTATTCACACTCCCATATTTGTCGCACTGCTTAGTAGCTGTGTGTGTGTGTGTGTGAGTGTGTGTACAATATTTTTATTTTTGAATTTCCAATCAGTTTAGCTGCATAAATTTTATTTTTCAAATGCTTCTGCATGTCTGTGCATGTGTGTGTGTGTGTTGGCATGTGGATTTTGTAGTTTATAATTTATGATGTGATTTAGTTGTTGGGAAAATGTTATGAATCAGCTTTGATTGGCTTAATGTTATAATGAAATTTGATTTTCAAAAATTTGCATACAATTTGAATGCATTTTGACTTTTAAATGTACAGATGAATATTAAATTAACTTATTCTGAATGGTGTAGAATTTTTTAGAAGTACATGGAATCGTAGAAAATTGAATATTAATTAATTTTCACTGCAATTTCCTCACAAAAAAACTCGTAGGTGGCTAAGGGAAGGATCGGCTGTAGAGAGGTGAAAATGTGGTAGGAGTTATAAATTTATTTAATAAGCGCTGATTTCAATAATAAAATTCGGAGTGAAACTCAATAATGTCTTAAACAGCCGCAAAAATCGAAAACACCCGCATCCTTCTTTAAAAAGGCTGCTGGAAACGCCAGCAGAGTAATGACAAACGATTTTTGTGTAGCCGAAAATTGAAGGCATGGACATGGGCGATCTTTTGGTTTCCGCGATCTGGCGCGCCCTTGACACAATCGATATTTTCCGCGATATGTTCGATTATCGTGATATCTGCCGTCTCGACAATGTCAACGATGATAGATTGTTTTGTGGCATGCCACGAAAGGCCGACACAGTGCGAACAATCTATTTACGATTCAAACCCTTAAGGCTAGCAAGCCATTTGTGAGATAGAGCCAGAAATCACCGACAACGTCTTGGCAAACTGAGTTAATGGGATATGCTACAGTGACGCCAGCCGAGACAGTCACATGAATAAAATCCGGTTCTATATATAATGAGAATATTTGCTCTATCAAACTACTTAATAAAATACCGAAAGTTATATATGTCTTTTTTTTTAATTTTTGAAAATATCCCAATTACATGGACCACCCTGTATTATCTTCCATAATAACGGGCTTCACCTAAACACTAAAAATAAGTTTCGGCATAAAAATTGCCATAAAGTGAGACCGTTCTGTTGCATTTGTTTTTCTTTTATAGAATTTGGAGTTTTCGATTTGGTGACTTCGGCTGCGAGGCCTGCTATATTTCGATATACAAACATGCAGAAGATTTTGTGGATATCTGCCAAATATGGCTGCAAGAATATTAACTCTAAGTTGGGTTATAGAAGCATTTTTAATTGCACCTGCAGCATACTTTTCTAATATCGTCAATATCAGGGTATGAATACAGGGTTTCTGTTTCAGGGCCATCTATTGGACCCAATTTTCTTAAAAACACTTCTCTTTGCACACCCATTATACGTTTCTTTTCTCATCAAAATCGGATCAAATCAGAGATTTTCTAAATAACTCGCCTCTGGCGCCACCTAGTGCATCTACTTTTCACAAAAGTATTTTTTATTGCACCAGCACTATATCTTTCTAATATCATCAATATCAGATCATAAATATAGATTTCCTGAATGTCTCGATGCATGCGCCACCTAAAGGATTAAAATATATCCCATGCCCGTGCCAGGGCTAGGGAATATAAATGATAAATTAATTTTTATTTTTAAGTTTAAAATGTAAATTTTACTAAAGATATCCCACGATATTAGCGAGTGGTCAAAAATAATTCATATGTATAACGGTACAAATGATTCACATTTAAGTTACCTCATACATTTTCACACCCCTCTTTCCAAAATTCTGGCTACGCCACTGACGTAGATTACATTCTTGCCCCTTATTTTGATATGGGAACTTTCCGATTTTTTTTTTTTTTAATATTATAATTGAGCTGCCATTATCAGAAAAAAATTAATTCAGTCGGCTAACGAGCGGCCATAATAAAAAAAAAACAAAAAATTTAAAACGTAAACATGTGGGTTTGTGGGCCGGAAGAATTTTTATTTATAATTTTTTTTTTTTTTTTTTTTTTTTTTTTTTAATTTTAAGTTTTGCCTCAAAAATTTTTATAAACAATTATTCAGGAGTGAGTTGACATAGACTGCCCCATTATGTGGATATACAAATTTGTATAGTCCATGATTTTACAGAAACGAATTTAGTGAATAGTGTTTGCAAATCTGGTGAGCAATACCAAACAAAAAAACAAAAGTAACAGTGTGAAACATTCCGAACATATTCCAACTGCCACAGCATTCCACCGTTCACCTGTTCATGTGCTGCCTTTGCTGCAGCAAACACACGTCACACGCCGCACGCCACATCCGCACACTCCCTCACCTTCAGAGAGCTTAAGTGTTAAGCATTATGCAAACCCCCATATGTGAGCAGATTTTGAACAAAATTTTAACTTGAAAACGACATTCACAATCGTACAAAAGTGACACAATGTAACACAATGTAACACATGCACATATGTGTGTGTGTGTCTGTGTACATTAAATCCTACACATGTACACATATGCGTAGATAAGTGTGTTTGTGTGTGAACAAGATCGTTGAGAATTTATATACATAGTGCTTATCATAACTATACGACAGGGGCCTTTTATTTGTTACTTACTAATTTTTTATTATTTTTTTTTATACAACATAAGCTGTATGCATCAAATTTCAAACTGTGAGCAGATTTTAATAAAATTCAACAAATTTGCATCATAATTTCAAACTTTTTAATCAGAATTTCTCGAAAATTTGTGTGTATGCAGTTTTATAGCCCATTAAATTTTAGTGTAATAAAATGCAAGCTTAAATTTGCTTTTTGATAATGATTTTGCTGATAGCTTTTAAAAAAAAGAAATACTAAATAGTAGTAGAATTAGTAAAAATAGTACTAGAAATGATTAAAAATTATGGTAGTAATTAAAAGTAGTAAAAATAGTGAAACAAATAAATAAAAATAATGGCAGTAATTAGTAGTAGCATTAGCAAAAATAATGGTGGTAATTAATAGTATATTTAGTAAAAATTGTAGTAGAAATTTTTACAAAATAGTGGTAGTAATTATTGGCAGCATTAGTTAAAATAATGGCAGAAAGTAATAAAGAATAGTGGTAGGATTTAGTAGTAGCATTAGTAAAAACTGTGGTAGAAATTAGTAAAAAATAATATTAGTAATTAGTGATAGTGTTATTAAAAATAATTAACAGTATATCTAGTGAAATTAGTAAAAATGTAAAGGTAGTAATTAGTAGTAGCATAAGTAAAAATATGTGTAGAAATTAGTAAAAAAATAGTGGTGATGGTAAGTAGTAGTATTCGTAAAAAAGCGGTAAAAATTAGTAGTAGAATTGGTAAAACTAGTAGAAGAAATTACTAAATACAGTGGTAGTATTTAGAGTTCCATTAGTTTATTTAGTAGTAGTAATAAGTAGTTTTAGTGATTAGTAGTAGTAGTAGAATTTAGTAATTAGTAGTTGTTGTTGTAGTAGTAATAGTAGTAGTAGTACTAGTAATAAGTACTAGTAATAGTTGTAGTAATAGTTTTCCAAAAAGAAATCTAATACACTCAAATTTAGTAGACAATAAAACTGCATACCAACAAAATTTTCTAAAAATTCTTAAAAATTATGTTTCAAAAGATTGAAGTTTTGATAAAAAAAATTTTTTAGTTTTATTAAAATTTCCACAAAGTTTGAAGATTAAATTTATACGGCTTTTGTTCTAGAATTAACTGTATTTTTAATAAAAAAATGTTAAAGTAAAAAATAAAGGGTCGACACTTGTCAAAAATTCCCCCTGTCGTATAGTTATGATAAGCACTGTACATAGTTTGCCATGCATTTACATATACGAGTACTCACAGACTAACGACCTTGCAATAGTTACATCTCTTCTAGTGGATTTAGTGAGAATTGATTCGGTGAGTATCAGCAGGAACATCTGTATGTGTGTTTGAATTTACGTATATACATATGTATGTATATTTCGGTGGAAGTTCGATTAGTAAGCTGCAGGAAGGAAAATACGAGTTATAAGCAAAAAGGATTTGCACAACAAAAAGCTTTTTGTGCCAAGCAATCACACGAATACACTGGCCTGTATTTACCACATATAAATATTGACATACATACATACATACATATGTATACAGAAATGTACGTAGGAAAATTTATTCTCATGAATTGCACACTGACACTGAAAATATTGTGCACTTGTTTTTGTGTGCGACTTAAGTAAGCATATTCCAAACACTCACTGGCGGATCTAAAGTTGCCTAAGCGCACGACGCACACCTGTACTTCACATTCAAATGCATAAACATACAACCAACTATATCTACAAATGTGTGAATGTGTGCGTACGAATTTGGCTACAAATGAATTCGATAGCTAAATTTATCTACGAAATGGGACAAATTTCGAGGATTCAAATGTGTTTGCTATACAAAATCCTAAATCATTGCGCTTCTTGCGCTTGTTGTGTTTTTGTTGCTGCCGCTTTCTATGGCTGCTGCCCTGTTGCTGCATCGAATGCTGTTGCTGGGGCCGAGACCGAGACCGAAGCTGAACACGCTCAGCGCACAAATTCTAAACAAGGTTGCTGCTGCAAGCTACCAAGCTGGTTGTGGTAATAACAGCTAAACAACACAGCTACTCCAAATATGTATGCATGTGTGTCTCTAATATGTATTAATAACGACAACTACAAAACCGATTGCAATAACACTGCAATTGTAGCTAAAGCGGCTCAATGTTTGTATGTATGTAGATATGTAGATATTCATATTCGTACAATTGTTGCCAGCAAAGAGATTGAGCAGCTTAGTTGTATACCTACGAACACACACCCACATGCATGCATTCACTTACGCACACATTCAAAAATATATGCCAATAAGCAATAGGCACTCCTAAATTTAAACTCATACAAAAATTGCCAATGTCCTTGGAAAGGTTTTAATCATATTTCTTTTGCTTGTGTCTATTTTATTTATTGCAAACGTTATTGTAAAAGCATAACTACTCTGTTTATCTGGAGTAATTTCTTTACCTTTCTTAGGAATCTCATTTTCGAATATCTAACTTTATAAAAATGCAATTTGTTCTATAATAAAATACATATATAAAACAGCAGTAAAACCTTATACAAAATCTATAAAACTTCATCAAAATTTCAAAATTTCAAACTTTTCAATTTGAATTTTTTGTGGTTCATTAAATTTTAGCACTAACGGTGTGAACTCAAATCTCAAAAGCTTAAAACTGTTAGTTGATTTTTGAAATTTTGTTTTTGGTAACTCTTTTGTTTAAACCTACCGGAGTTTTTAGATACTTCAGACTTGCACTAAAATTTCATGAGCTGGAAAACTGCACCTCTCATATAACGGTAATTTACAAACAAATTAATAAAAGCGATGTTGTAATAAATCATTTCGCTCAAATTTGGAATGAAGAATTTAATTGGAGAGAAAAATACACACAAATCTAAATTTTCGAGTTTGTAGCAGGTTCGGTAAACCAATACAAATTTTGTTTGTTTTTATTGAAAGTAAAAGTCGTGGCTGCAGTAGGCGAATGAGTAGCGTGGGCGCGCTTCAATCGTTGTGTCCCGGGTGTGCTCTTTCCAATTCGCAATAAGGATGATCCTGAAATATGCTCCAACTATTGCGGGATCAGTCTCCTTAGCATATTATATAAGGTTCTACCAAGCGTAGAGTGTGAACGACTGAAGCCCACCGTGAACGAACTGATTAGATCTTATCAGTGTGGCGTGATACCTGGCAAAACTGCCACCGACCAAATACTCACGTCACGCCAAATATTGGAAAATACCCGTCTGTCGCCTTTTACTCCGCTTTCGATAGCACGAGAAGAATCTGCCTATTTGTCACAATGTCTGAATTTGGTAACCCTACCTCTGGATCTCTCCGAGCCGTTTGAAACCAAACGAGCTTTCTTTCGTGCGACTTCTTTAACCTTATGTTAGCAAAGATAATTCGAGCTGCAGAGTTGAACCGTTCAGGCACCACATTTTATAAGAGCGTGCAACTTCTGATGATATCGATATCAACGGCCTCAACAACCGCGCCGTTACTTCTGCCTTTTCCAAACTGTATAAAGAAGCGAAGCGTAGAGAGAGGTCTTTCCTCTCTCGACGAACCAAAACCACACTCTACGAGTCTCATCATGCCCGTGCTATTGTATGGCGCTGAAGCATAGGTACTATCAGCATTGGATGAGATGGCCCTTGGAGTGTTCGAGAGAAAGATTCTCCAAAAGATTTATGGACTTCTACGTCTTTGCGACGGCGAATACCGCAGACGATGGAACGATGAGCTGTATGAGCTTTACCGCTACATAGACATAGTAAGTTGCTAGGTCATGTTGTGGGTATGGAAAAAAATGCTCCAGCCCGGTACCCGCTGGTGGTGGCAGAGAGAGAGGAAGGCCTCCGACGTTGGAAAGACAAAGTGGAGAAGGAGTATCTAGCTGGCGCTAGTTAGCTAAGTAGAGAAGCAACTGACGTGCTATGTTGAAATCAGTCAAAATCGCCTAGGCGGTTATAGAGCCAATTAAGAAGAAGAAGAAGAAATGAAATGAAAACATACACAGAGTTTGAGATGTCTCAATTATTGACTTAATTGATTTCTCATTCCATTTTGTAGATTTTGATATACATACATATGTAGATCTATGCATATCCATGTCGGTTAGTTTAGGGTTTTATAAATAACCATTTTGTGAATAAAATGATAATACCCTGGTGTGCGGAACAAAAAATAATACCAATCTACACTTGCGAGCATTGACATAGCAGCACAACATATTCACAAATATGGAAAAATTACTTATCTTTATATTATTTTTACTAAAACTATAGATTATACTCCAAAAAAAAAAACCAATTTTTCAAACTTTTTTCTTTGAACTTTAAGTTTTAGATCCCATTTGAATAGAGTGCATATCTCAGGTGACGCGAAGTTCAGGTTAATTTTGCATAATTTTGTTTTCCTGTTTGGATGACGGTGTTGAACGTTTTGCTCCAGATTTTTTCGGGTCAGTAAGGGAAAAGCGAGCTCACACTTTTTTTTCTATGGGCAAGCATTCAAAACGATTCATCATTGATTTAGGCAGCATTTTGGTTCGTTGGAATATACAATATTTCCCTATTTGCGCTTGTGCTTTTGCGTGTGTGTGTGTGTGATAGTATGTGTTATCAACCTCTATGTTTTGCATACACATAAATGTGCGTATTATAAACGGATTAAAATTTGTAATAGTATTCGCAGAATGAGGTGGCCTGGAAGATGTGGAGCTACGAATGGAAGCCAACAGCCACTGCTTCAACGGCTTTTCCCACTGTCGCAATTCCAATAGGCATATGTGCCTATTAAATCTGACTAGGCTCTTCTATTCAATTCACCACCTCTCACACTACCTACCACCGACCACCTCACATCTATCACTTTTGTCTGCATGCTTTCAACATTAGTGTGGCGTTATCAAAAACCGGCAACAGTTTGGGAAAAGATTTAGATAAAATAACTGTCGTGTACAATACGAAGACATAACGGCAATAGTAATTGGGGCAATGCAAATGAATGTTATAATGGTATTATGTAAATAGATGTGCATACTAGTATTTGTGTGTGTCTTTGTGTGTGTGTGTGAAGCAACAATATACATACATATGTATATATTTGTTAATCGTATTTCGTATTTGTAGCATAACATTTGATATTCTGTGCTCGGCAATCTTCACCCAAAATCCGTGTAAACTGCAAAGTTAAGAGAAAGAGAAGCTTGTGGTTATTATTTTGTTAAGTTGAATGGTGTAACGCACTTTCAACTATCGTAAGTATAAGCCACCTCGTGTGTATGTTTTCGTATGTGCCACTTTCTGTTGCACTTAAAGAGTTCTTAGGATCTGTTTATATTAATTAAGTTGTATAATTATCCCATTGAAATCAACCTTGAGAACACATACACTTTCATATGTATGCACTACTTGGGATATGTGCACATTTAAACACATACATACATACACGAATGGCACTCTGTTAAATCATGAAATATATAACAGCTTAAGTATAGAACAAAATAGTCCCTTTTACGAGTAATTATTTTGATTACATTTAAGACATTGTCGAATAAATAAATTAATGTACTAAAAGTATGTGTAAATTAAATACAATATCGGTAAAACTTAGTGAGCTTTCACCAATTTGGCATTAATGCAAAGGGCATTGTGGATTTTGTTCAAATTGAGCTTAAGGTGGGGCGCTTGGTTTAGTGAGTAAAAAAATCGATTGTTTTTTAGCGGCAGTGATTTTTTACATCGCGTAACGAAAGTCGCATCTGAATCGCTTTATATATTTCTACCACTATATTTACTAATTTCTACCACTAGTTTTACTAATTTCCACCACTATTTTTTACTGGTTCGTACCATTATTTTTATTAATTTCTACCACTATTTTCATTAATGCTACTACTAATTTCTATCACTATTTTTCCCACTACTTTTCAAAATTTTTACCACTATTTATATTCATTTCTTCTACTAGTTCCACGACTTTCTACCATTATATTTACTACTTTCAACCATTATTCTTACAAATTTCTACAACAATTTTTACTCATTTCTTCCACTATTGTTAGTAGTTCGTATTATTTTTACTAATTTCTTTCACTAATTTTAATGCTATGCGGATTTACTTGATTTTTTTAGGAGAATGCATAATATGTGTAGCCAGCCGATGAACAATGGAAAACTGAATACAACATTTTTTCTCGTCATTATTTAAAAAAGTGAGCAAATTTTACTCAAAAATATGAAATTTTTCGGTTTTAATAATGCTATTTTCCGAAATTCAAACTTTTTATTTATTTATTTTTTTTTTTTTGATTCATAGAGTAACTTAAAGTGGAAATTTTAAAAATCTTATTGCTTTAGACAATTTTATCAAGAGTTATCCTAGCGTTCCTCGACGTAGAAATGGCTCGTATGTGTGGCTCTGCGTGAATGACAATTTTTTTTCGTACATATTTAATGTTAATATAAATAAAAATTAACATTACACAAAAAAAAAATAACTTTATGGTTTGAGCACTTTACATCAGGTACCCGCCTTAAAGGAAGCTTTGTGGGTGGAAATGAGGCCTTGCTAATTTAATTGGTAATTTGCAAGTAGCAACGTTTTTAAAAACACTAAAAGTTTTAAAGTTTTTTTTAGGGAAGTAAAAATTACTGGAAATATATATTTATATATTTTTTTAAAGCAATTTTCTGTAGAATTTATGAGGTTTTTTTACAGGAAATTCGATTTAAAATTTGTACTCTATAAAAAAAAAATATGATTGGAAATTTAGAAATAGCAGTTTTTTGTTTTATCAAGTGTTTTTTTTTTGGATTTTTGAGGAAGTCAGAACAACAATTACCACTATAAACAAAGATACGTTTTCATTCTAACAGTTTCAGTTCCATTGTTTATTTATCAATGAATTTTTAAACAAATAAAAATTGAAATTAGTCATGCGTATATGTCATAACTTGTTTAGAGTTTTCAAAATTTTGATTTTTTTAATTATTTCTCTCCCTAATTAAATTATTTATACCAAATTTGGAAGAATTCGGCGCATGATTTAGTAAAACATTATATATTTTGATTTGTTGTAAATTACCGTTATATGAGAGGTGAGCGCGGCTTTAGTATGATTTCTATAATTTTCGAAATTCTGTCTTCTGGCTAGAAATGCAAAGTGTACGTTATGTTTGGGGAATTTGAAAAATAAGTTTCGGAGATTGAACCAATTTGCTGTAACATTTACGATACCATGTGTTTCATTATCAAACCTAATCTCGTCTTTAAAATTTTAGCAATTTTTTATTTTTTTTTTTTTTTTTTGATTCGGTGTTTTTGTTAGTGCAGCCCCATCCTTCATATTAAATTTGAACGAATTGTCTTTAATGGTGACTTAAATACCGCGTTTTTTGTATTTTTTACCGTTACAAGAGACGAGGCGGGATTTTTCCGATATTAAAAATTTTCAAAATTTTGCGTACTGATTTGATATGTGTACCAAGTTTGGTCAGGTAGTTTCGGACATATAACTTTCTTTATGGAGTATGCGTGGCTCCGCTCATTTTCAAAAAAAAAAAAAAAAACACACATTCATATACATATATCATTCCCCAATTCAATCCTATGTATCAAATTTCAGCAAATAATCTTTACACGTTGCCGAAATATTGAATTATTTTGACTTTCACAAAATACCAATATGTGGGCAATACCATAGCACCTTGGGTCCTGGGAAATGAGTGTACCAGGACATCTGATACACGGATGGACGGCCGGACGGACGGACATGGCTTAATCGATTTCGCTATTGATTCTAAAACCTATATCTATCTCGGTTGGTTTTTGCTGTTACAATGAACCGTTAGTCGGTTATAATACCCTGGTAATAAAAAAGCTTTCCTATAATTTTTGATGTTACTTGGCCCGGCCAGGAATTCGAATACCACACTCGGCTACGACGACCACCTTAATTTTGACTTCGACTTCTAGAGTTGTAATAATAAATCACTCCATGTTTGTGACGAACAGAATATTAAAAAATAAATAATTTACGATAAAGGCGCACATAAATACACTACATTCGCACATACGTACATATAAGTATATCCATGTATCTACGTGCTCCGTAAATCCACTGAACGAGTAATGCAAAAATTGTATGTACCTTAATCCCTTGGCTTATGTCGCTGCTGGATAAGTTTTGCTGTCGCAGCTGACGTCAGCATCAACGTCAAACACCGAAAAAGCTTTTATCCTCACGTACAGCGAACGATAAGCGCTTCAGATCACCTACTTGTGCTGATGGAGCAGCACCTAATCCGTAGCTTTATGTGCAAATGTACATACATACCTAGGTGTGCATATCGCCAACCCATTAGACCTCACTCGATATTATATAATTTTACTCTTTAAACCATCCATGAAATAAGTATGTATTGAAAATACTATTTATGAAAATGTTTGCATTTTGCTTTTATTGCTGTAGTATCGTTGTTGAGTTTCCAATCGAGCTTATATAGCGTTCGATAAAATTTTTATGACAGTCTGAAGTCCATATGTACAAAGCAATATCAACGTTTTAATAATACTCGTTAACTGAATGACAACCGGCCATGCAATGGATTTGCTTAATCCAGCACTCGTTGTGTGTAGGAACTGTACATTTTGAAATGCGAATTGTACTTATTATAAAAATTTAAGTGGCAAAATCTACTTTTCGTAAATTCGCAAGAGCATTCATATATGTATGTACAATTTCAATATACTTATGTATTCATTTGATTTGGAGAATAAACGTGGACAACACACTCATATGACATTGAAAATACTTTAACTCTTTTTTACCCTCCGACATTTGCGTGAATGTTGCGGGAAAATCTCATTTCCCCTCGAAAACTAATTCCGTGTGCATCATCAGCTATTTTTCGCTTTACTTTGGACATTTTGTTGTCTGTTTTCTTTTTATAACCGTCACGCGGTTATGCGCGTTTACAAAGAGTCCAACGCCACATACTTGCAAATCGCGTTTAATCCAGAAATCGTGCTTGCAACACCGAATATACCACTGCTGCTATTTGGTTGCTATTGCTGTAGCTCAAATAGTGCAACAAGCTCAATACGGCGTTTGTAAATACTGGCGAGCCTACATGCAATGGCACATATGTACATATGTACATACATATCTATGTATGTATGTCCCATGTATGTATATATGTACTTGCGTCTACCATTCGTTGCACTCTTCTGCACTTCCAAGTACAGTGGCGGCTAAACAACCTGACGATAATATTCCATTTGGAAACAATACACATATACTGAAGTAAATGAATGAAATTTTGCTTGCATTTGTGAAGTGAAACTTCTTTAGCGACAGTGAGTTTTTTACATTGCGTAATTGTTACTAATGCTACTACCAATTTCTACCATTATTTTTACTCATTTCTAACACTATTTTTTCCACTTTGTACCACTATTTTCACTACCAATTTTTCTACTAATTTCTATTAAAATTTTTATTAATGCCACTACTAATTTCCACCACTATTTTTTACTAATTTCTACCACTCTTTACTAATTTTAGCCACATTTTTACTAATTTCTACCACTATTTTTATTAATGCCAGTACTAATTTCTACCACTTCTTTTTACTAATTTCTACCACTACTTACTTCTTACTAATTTCAATCACTATTTTTATTAATAGTATTTTTCTTTCATCACTTTAATTTTTTTTTGCTATATTTCGCACACTAAATAGTATAACTAGATAATCATTTTGAAAGGTTCCCTTTTCCCGATATCGGATTAAGCAGTCAGAAATTGATCGAATCTCGCGACTAACGCTTGCAAATTGTTACCAATGGGCACAAACCCAACTCACAAGATCCAAAGTTCAGCCCCTTTTTGTTTCAATGGACTTATGAAAAACAATTAAGGCTCATTTGAAGTGTTGAGATTCAACGAGATAACACGTTGTGTAACGCTATAAAACCTCGATACGCCGTACAAAATTTAACTACTGAAAATTTGTTTGATCAAAACTGTCCAACCGACTGAGGGGACGTATTTGAAGGACTGTCGTTTGTCCAGCAGGCCGCTACCCGGATAAAGCAATGGCACAGACAGTAAAAAGCTACAGGTGCTGCTTGCCAGCAATACATAAAATTACATATTTATTTTAAGCATTTATTAAAAAAATCCTAATTACAAACAGCAAGCGAGAGGTGCTGATATATTTGTAATATTTATTAAAGTCCTGACATAAATTTTGAAAATCATCATTCATTTGAAAAATTTTCAAAAAGTTGTGCGCATTCCACGTTTTCCACAATGAAGTATAGGAAGGATCTGATATCCACTGGACGATTCCGAACACCTATTTTCCCCGGTGGCTTTTAGGTGCAATTTTTTTCTATTGATATCTCAATCGAGATATCTTTGCCGTTACCAAACCCAACGAAAATTTTCCATGCAAAGTTTTCACCATACAAATAGTCTCAGTCTGGCCACATCATAATTTTTTGAATACAAAGGGTGAGCAGTTGAAGTGTTGCCAACCTTGCCGAGATTGTCGTTGCTTTTCTACACCTCGCAACAATTACACAAAACTAATTCTTATGACAAGGTGAGATCAAACAAAATATATCAGTATATTTCATACGTAATTGGCGCTTAAGGGTTTTGGCCCGAACTTCTCCTACAATTTGTGGTGTGCTTCTTGATGTTGTTACTAATTTTGTGTTCACTACTGTATGTACAAATAAATATATATATACTTATGTATATACATACATATATACGTATTCCTAACAAACAGATCAGTTTGGATTTTTAATATTTTTTTTTTTTGGTAAATTTTCCTACATTAATCATAGACCAACAACACTGTATTTACATATAATATTTGTTCATAATGCTAGGTGCAGCTCATTGAAACAATAGAGGATTAGATCCCTTCAGCGAGCCAGTCGAGTGACCAATCCACGCTTGTTATGTGGCGGCATGTACATTAGGCCGGATAGGCCGTCAAACAAACAACTTTGGAGAATCAAAAGTTATTAATGCCACCTAGTTTGAAACTTACTTGAAGAGATTTTATCCTCCAAAGTTGTTTCCTAATTCGTATTTCCTTTATATTTCTATAGTTCTAAGCTAATTTTAAAATATATCGTTACAAACGTAACTTTTTAATTAACGTATTATTTCTGCGCTTAAAAGTGTAAAATAAAATCACGCACTAGTAAGATGTTCAACATCATGAATACCAAAACTTATCATTTAAAGGTAGAATTTCGGTTCATAAATAAAATATTTATAATCAAAAACTATGTTGTAGTTGTTAACAGGGGCATAACAGTTGTAAGATCGTAGCGGTTATAATTTTTATAAAACAAGATCACGATTTAAACGTTATAATTGCATTACATTTTTTCAACCAAATTTGTCTAAAAATAGTCGCTATTCGTGGATTTACATTTTCCGATCATATTTGATCGATATTTTATCTTTTTGATATTTTATTTTTTCGATCAAATAAAATCTTTATTCCTGTACTAAAAATTTCGCGTAATAAAAGCAAACCAAAAACATTTCACCGATGACAATAATAACAATAACATCAATAATGCGATTTTTGTTCTATGATCGAAAAAGTAAAAGTCGAAAAATATCGATCACATATTTCGGAGAAATTTAAATCCAAGGATAACGACTATTTCTTCAACGAAAAAAATAAACATTTAAAAATAACGATCAAACTTCATAAAAAAAAAAGCCACAAAAATCTATCAAATATGATTAAAAAATTGTAAAATAACAAAATAGGGATTATGCAAAAATTGAAGATGAAAAATCTTCTAAATCAAAATAAGATCAGATTTGCAGTAAGTAGATGGTTTAAGAACTAGATCGGTATAATTTAGTTTTATTTACAACGAGTTTTTCCTAATTATTTTTTTTGTATCCAAAAACATTAAAATAATGATTATTTCCGGACGCCAATTAAAAATTATAGTATAAGTATAAGTTATTACAAAACTCCTAACTGTTACGGCCTCTGCCATAAACATAAAGTAAAGTATAAAGCTGTAGGATAAGTTTAAAAATAAAAGTTGGGCAATAACTCTTATTTTCAAAAAATAATAAAATTTTTTCTGCATAACAGTTATCAGGCAAAGTATTGTAAAAAAACAAACATTTGGAAACAACTCTTATCGACGAAATAGCAAATATTTCTCATCTAATAACTGTTACAAAAAAAAACTTAGAGATGACAGTTATTTTAGTCCGTGCTTTAGAGCATGATATTAACACATTTAAATATATGGAGCTAAAACATTTTTGAAGTGAAACATAAATCGTTCTGATTGCTTTTGTTGAACATACTTAAAAGTTAAAGGGTCACAACGGGGTTTTCTTTTATCTCAAGTGCAATAACTTGAAGCTTTCGTGCCTAACGAAATTTTGTTCCTTGTAAAAAGTCAAACGCTTCATATCTAGAAGGAGGAAGGAGGGATGGTGGCAGGTCAAAGTGTAGATATTAAATGTTTATCTTTCTATAAGGAATATAATTTTCTTGGCATCAAAGCTGTAACTTTTCATGTTTTTCTTCACTTATGGTACAACGCCCCTTGTGACCACTTAACCTACAAGTGCAAATGAAAAAGAACTCAGACGTACTGGACAAAAATTATCGATACGTTCTCCCCTTTCAGAAAAATACCATGGTTACTCCGTTGCAAAATTTGCTGTTGTGCAATGTTATTTTTTTTATGAGTAAAAATGATAATCGCTACGTTCTCAGCTTAAACATTTGAATTTTATCAATATCTCAAAATATGACTTGTCACCAATTAAAGTCACTACTAAATTTAAAATTAAGTTGTGTCAAAGATTTTAAGAAAAATAAAATATAATAGAATTGAAAATCCATAAGGCGACCTTAAGTTCGATGCGCGATTTCTTCTCATTCCCCCACTTTCATCTCACAACTAACACAGCACTCGGTTAAAACTTTCAAATCCTTGAAAGAAACAAACAAAACATTGCACTAAAAGCGTCTAAGCAACACCCACTCATCTCGGCTAACGCAACGTTAAAAAATCCCTCAACGACACAACAACAACACTACACATAATCAACAACACCATAAAACGCATACTCATAGAATAGCTGCCGCACTTTCGCTAAGCAAAGCAACAATGTGCGAAGGAATATAAAACGCTTAACCTTCCTGTTGCGAAAGGATTCAAACTTTGCAAATCCGCACAACGTGCACACTCGCAAACATCTGCAGATACGGACACTTATCCGGCGTAGCTGCGCTGCCAGCGTAAATCGCATAAGAAGGTTACCGATAAACATTCACCATCCACCGCAGCAACTACATTATACAACAACACATATCCTTCGGAAACGCGTAATGCCTCTTGAGGCAAAAGTGAAGGAAGAGAATGAGAGGGCGTGAAGGTGCGGCGTAAGAAAATTTGCCGGCATCTAAGTATCAAAAGAGCCGAAGCCGATTCGAGCACGTGCGCAAGGAGGCAACTTCAACACAGAGCTACAATGCTGGCTAACGGTTTGTTTATTTTGTTATTTTGTGTGTGTGTGGATGGGATGGTTTAGATTTGCCGCCAAATTTCGAAAATACTCAGAGACGTAGATTGCTCTGCCCCTGGTGGAGGTGAGCGAGAATGGCTAGAGGGATTGTGACGACCACCACTACCATTACAACAACAGCGGTAGACGTCTGCAGCGGTAGCAACAGCATTACCCTGAATTCTTTATCCCTTTATCTGGATTTAACTTTAATCTCATCAGACACAAATGAAGAGAATTTCCTCACCGTCTAACCCCGTTGCGGTGCTTCCGGCTTCGCATTGCAAACTACTCGTAGAATAAGCGTCGCGACACAGCTACTGTTGCCAGCCATTGTTGTTTTCCAAAGTTGTTGGGGATATGGGAAAGCGTGTTGTTTACTTCTATATTACTTATCTTGGTTTATACACAACTCGAACTACTATGTGATATGTGCAGAGATGCGAGTGGCAGATGGAGAGTTCTGCGGAGCACAGGCCACAGTGGTAAGTACTATCGCCGAAAAATAGAAATTATTGGATAAAACAAAAGAAAGTAAACAAAAAAAAATTAATAATAATAAAAAAATAAGAGAAAATAAAAAAGGCAAAATTTAAGCAAGTGATATAAAATAAATTGGGCTAAAAAATAAAATACATATATGAAATAAAATAAATAAGCTAAGTAAAATAAATAAATACAATAAATAAAATAAAACATATGTATCAAAGCAGCTTACATTAAAAATTTTAAACAAATGAGTGCCAGTTTACATAAATTAAATTATATTAAACTGAAAGATTATTTGAGAAATAATAATGATGAAATAAGATTATATTAAGCTAATAAAACTCTAAATTTTGAATATTAAATACAAAATACTAACACACATTAAAATAAATCAAACGACAAATAAATTAAAACCAAAAAGAAATAAAATGAAACCAATGAAATGAGTACAATTGCAATAAAGTAGAATTAAATAAATAAAGTAAGAATAAGTGAAAATATAAAAATAAATAAATTAAAGTTAAGTAAAATGAAATAAAATAGAGTAGTGCCTACGCCGGCACAGGATCAGAAAGGGGGTTTCCCGGGTTTAATAGGAAGAAATTTTTTTTGTTAATCTAATATATTTATATAAATAAAATTTAACCATTAAATTAGATTTAGCTGAAATAAAATAAAGTAAGCTGGTGTAAATTAAATTGATCATACTGCAATTGAATTGGACAAAGTAAAATAAAACAAAAGAAAGTAAACAACAAGAAAATCAACAAAACCAAATGTTTTAAAATAAAATAAAAGAAAACACAAAAATAAAACTAAAATCAAATAAATAAACCAAATGAAATAAATAAAATCAAACAGCTTAAAGTAAAAAAAAAAATTAAATTAAATTAGGACAAGTACAACTAAGTTAAATTATATAAAACTGATACACTTAAAAAAAATAAAATGCAATAAAATTAAGTTCAATTAAATTAAGTTAACTAAATAATATGTATAAAAAAATTAAAACCGATGAATACAAAAAAAAAAAACAAAGAGTAATGTAAAAAAGAACTAAACTCAATAAGTATTAATTAAATGCAATTAAAATAATATAAAACGAAATAAATAAAACAAAGAAAATACATATGATATGAGAACATTTAACTAAATTACGTTTTATTAAAATCGAAGACTCATAAAATAATTTATTAACTAAATTTGGTAATATTTAATAAAATTAAATTAAATTGCATTAAATTTAATTAAGTGAGTTAGCTAAATTAAAAACAAGTACATTCAATTAATTTTTTTTTAAATCACTTAAATAAAATAAAATAAATTTTAATTGAATTGAGTTACATAAGACAAAAATATAATCAAGTTCAGCAAAAAAGAAGTAATATTAGAAAAAGGTAAGTTAATCTGGGTAAAATAAAATAAAATGAAATGAAACAATACAAATGAAATAAATGCGCAAGCGAAATCAAGTACAATACAAAAAAAGGCTAAAATAAAAAATTCAATTAAATGAGGAAAAAATATTTATTTATTTATTTAGAAAGAAATCCAGTTAACAAGTAAAATAATAAAATAAATAAAAAAAATAAAATAAAATGAAATTAACCTAAATTGGTTTAAATTAATTATTGATTTAAATTAATTAAAATCAATTGGATTGAAGTAAATGAATTAAAATAAAGTGAATTCAGCGAAATGAAGCTTGAGTGTTTAAAAGCAATTAAGCAAATGTAAACAGAGCATAGTAAAACGAAATGAATTAGAAACATCCAAATAAAGGGTGTTAAAGAATAATTAAGTATTATAAAAAGCGTTATGTGGAAATACGTCTAAATCGCTACCTAAATAGAACAACATCGTAAAACACCGGAAAGTGTCTCAGGTTTCTCAGAACAAATATGCAATAACTCATGCAAATCCTTATCATTAATATTATCCGTCTCTTTTCTTTAAATTCGTAATCTTCGTTTACAAGCATAAAAACCACTTTGTTTAACACTAAAAGGTTGTAATGAAAATTACGTTACTGGACTTGACTGGCCTTTCAATGCTAATACCAGAGCAGAAAATTACCTAATCTAGACCAAAGATGTTTCAGATTAAAATTGAAAACTAAAACTGAACTGCCCCCTTGTTCTCGAGCCAGCAAAACACAAATTAAAATCGAAAAGGTCTCTAAAAAATCATTATTACTAAAAATTAACCTTTTTGGATTGAAATGAAGTGGGATATTTTCATTAAAAAAATTTATTCAGCTAGCAAAATTAATCGCCTTAAATAGCAAAATATTCAATCAGTATTTAAATTCATTACCCCTTCCAAAATATATTTAGTCCATCATGGGGATACTACACATCTCTTCACGACCTTCACAATTATCCCAGCCAGCTTGCGGCTATGCATCAAACGTGTGCTCGTCTGCAACATTTTATTGATCGACGGATTATCCTAGCGAAATAATTTGAAAAGCAGTTCAACCCACAAGCTAAATGCGAACGGAGGTAGAGTGTGCAGATGAAAAAAAGAGGTTGAGTAAAAGCCAAAGCAAGCTGGTGGCAAATGGAACTCCATCGAAAAGGTGGATGCAAAATCTAACGCATACATTGAAGCTGCCAAACGACTATACGCAGCGCGGAAGCGCATATGGCATTCCCTTTGTTTGATAGAATCTTTAGCCGAGCAGTAAATGAGAATGTGTGCACATTTCCGCGCGGTTGTTTATGTGGATGGATGTGCTGATATTCAAAAATAGACTACGTAATCCAGAATCCACGCTGCCCATACTCCACTGCCACAATAACCATACTCCACTGCCCTCCTTCTCTGACTCAAATGAAAATGTGTAATGCGGCGTTTGTCTATTCCCCAGACTTTTATCTTACAGTCGTCCAAATGCAAATCCATATACACCAACACATTTGCAAATTTACATACGCACACGCACACACACACACACATACACAAAAAGAGCCTTGCACACCAACCTTTTTGCATTTGTACGGGAGCGGATTTCTGATAACGCCAGCAGCTGTTTGCTGTTCATTCGACGCTTTTCGCATTTCACCGCGGGTTGCGGGTGAATTCATACAAATTCCACCTTCACACAGCAACAGCCGGTATGCAGCGCAGCGATTACTTATGTGCTATGAACCATATAGGCGCACCCACTATCGAATGCGTTGCGTCGGTGAAATCCCTATTTTTGGCTTAATCGCTCCCTACGTTCATTGACGCCTGACGCCTACCCAGTTGTTTCTTATGGGATTCCATTTTTTGTTTGGTTTATTTGGTTTATTTGTAGTTGCTGCCACTGATCAGTGTAGTGGTATTTTTGGTTGAGTGGCAAGCGGCGAGCGGCTTTATTTGACGACAACTGAGCTACAGCATATTTTCGAAATAAGCCAGATTCCATATTAATCCCAACGATTTTCTGCACTGGGCATTATAGCCAACTTCGCCACCATCATCAGCTAGCTAACGCCTCTAGCTGCCGGGTGGGCAACGCAACTCAACTCAATTTAAGTTACAATCAGCTCCTGGCTACACTCCACATCGCACCGCACCGCATCCATGCATGCGGGCTATGTAACTGCATCTGTATGAGTGTCTGCTTGTGCGTCGTTTTGTGTTTGCGTTAATCCTTAAACCGGCAGCGCTGCCCGACGCTGCCCGACATTGCTGCTTTTCTGCGCGTCTGTCAGGTTGGATTGTAGCTGAAATAACCCAACAACCAACAACCAACAGCCAAGTGGGAGCCAGCGACACTCCACCGAGCTTAGCCAACTCAACCTGCTACAGTCGCAACATGCCATCGGCTAGGCGGCCAACTGGCAATGAGGTTTCGCCGTGTCTGGTAGGCCAACGGTATGCCTAACTAACTGACTAACTGAGCGACAGAGTGACTGTGCGACAATAGCAGTGCAGTGGCGAGCAATGTTTCTCTTTGTTGTTAGTGTTGTTTGCGATTTTTCATGTGGGCGTGGGATTTAATTTCGTGAGGGATTATTATTTCGGATTTAACTCTTCGTTTTATGGATCGTACGGTATTATGAGGACAGTGGAGTGGTGTGGAAGGTTTTTGAAGTAAAAAGAATGGAAATCTGAACTTTACTTTAGCTTTGTCGAAAACTCAACCCTAATCCAATAATCAGATGTAATAATTGTGATTATTATGACGAAGTTCGGGTAAAGTCTAGCTTAAAATATTCGCCGCATATTTTTATTTCAAATGAACAGTACATGCTGTACTTAAAAAAAGTTGTACTAGTTAAATAATAAAAATCATAATTGACTTTAAAAAAACAAAAATAAGTTAGTATGATTTTAACGTACCGCGCCCATTTTCAAAAATGTTGACTCCATAATTAAATTCTTCGTACCAAACGTGAACGAATTTGCTACATGATTGCATATGTCGAATATTTGAATTTTTGTTAAATATAGTTATTTGAGAGGTTGGCGTGGATTTTGGTTGATTTCTATAATTTTCGAAATTATGCTTATTGACATGAAATGTATAGTAGTTTGTTTCAAAATTTCGTAGAGTTTGACTAAATAGCTTCGGAAAATACTCATTGGCTCTAAATGGTCATGCCTATTAAAAAAATGTAACCCACATATTCCCTCAACCAACCCTATCCTGTTAATCAAATTTGATCAAATTATCTTTTACTGAAATACTGTTATGTGGGCGTCTTTATAATTCCATTTTCAAAATCAACCTACCTTGTGTCAAGCAGCTTCGATTTAAAAAAAAGCGTCAAACCTTGTATGGAAAAATTTCAAAAAATTTACATAAAATTTTGAACTTTTTAATCAAATATTTTTTAAATTTTTCTGGTAAGCAGTTTTGTGGCTAATTCAATTTCAATATCATAAGGAACAAGCTACAACTCAGTAAAAATTCGCATTGGTTTTTGATAATTTTTGTGCATTTGCTTCCATGCAAGATAATTTTGAGCATTAGTTTTATGGTGGAAACTCCATCGTCAGTAAACAGAAAAATTATAGTAACCCAACGCGAATTTTTTGCCACTTTCAGTTTATTGAAAAATTTTATGCAGTTTACGAATTCCCAAAATTTTTCTAAAAGTTCTAATTTAAATTTTTTTTAATTTCATGTAAGTTTTTTGCATTTTTTTGAGTTTTGTACCAGGTTTGAAGCTTTTCTTTGTTAAAATGAGCTATACTTCTCTAAAGAATTATTCTTTTTAAATTAATCAGAAATTAAGTAAGTGGCAAACTGAATTATAATGAACGTTTGCGGCAGCCAATAAATTCATTGTTGGCTTTGTGTTTTTTGTAATGAGTTTCCGTCATCACATGTAAAATTTGGTTTCGAGACAACGCATTACTATTTTCAGTGTCAGTAAAGTGCCCATTTGGTATTTTTTGTTGCCAATTTTTCATGAGCTGGCTATTCACTAATTTTTGTGCCGACAAGTAAGAAAAACGTTGTAATTTTTTTTGCTAGTTCTCTTTGGGTTGGTCATAATTCCTTCAGTATTGTTGTTCTTCTTACGTTATAATGATATGAAGACTGCTTTTGTTTTTCTAAGTATTGGAATCGTATTAGTCCTGGATGTCCACAGATACTAAGTGTTGGAATATTTTTACTAATAATTAAGTGGCATAGTTCTTAATTTATTCGAGATATATAAAACAAACCCCGTTTACTTAATCGCCAAAAAAACATGATGCCGCTTTTTGTCAGATTATTTATTTTCAATTTAAACAAATTGTATATGTTAGAAGGGAACAATCTGATTAACTCCACGCCATAACTTTATTACTGTCCTTGAAATGGGAACATGTCGTCTTATTGGATTTAAGGTTTAGTACAGTTTTCGGTGTTTTCAACAATTTCTGTTCAAAATAAGTGTTAAATTTACATTGCAAAATTGTAAACTTCATTCACTACAATTTGTATACGAATAACATCAGTGTACACGAAAAAAGTATTTCATTAAAAAATTACTTTTACACTGTTTTTAGGTCGCTGAACATGAAAAATAGTTCCATATATTTTTTCAAAATAGCATTTAGGAGATATAGACAAAACCACTGTTTCCGAGGTATTTTTCCAGTTATTGCAGGAAACCCCCAGAATAGAAAACAACCTAACCTCTTAAGAACACCGTTTAAAAAAATATATTTTTTGCACTGATATATCATTTGTGTAAATCAGAATAGAGCTTTTTGAGTGACTGGCGTCTAAATGCAAAAAATAACGACATATTCGAGCTTTTTCTAGTTCATTTATGTATAGTCAGTCGTTTTAGTGGATAAGGTTTGTAAAAGAATGAATTAAAAATGGTTTATTGAAAAAGAATTTCATTACAAAATCCTGACGTATAAGACCATAGAAATTGTAAAGAAAATGTAAAAAGAATTACAAATTAAAAAAAAGCGGTCAATTTACATTTTTTCTACACTCACTTTTTCAATTGAATTTCACGCCAACAGTTAGAATGTTAATTTGATGTTCTACATATTACATGGAATTGGGTTCGCTAATTCTAAAAATACCAACCAAATTCAACCAATTTCATCACTTCTAGATTTTATGATACAGCGTGCAGAATGTTTTTCATGAATTTGCCCCAATATAGGTTGACTTTTTCTCAATGTTTTCCAACACGGGTTTTCGAAGCCAACTCTAAAAACTGATCTGAGTTTAGCATAAAATTATGCAAATTTTAATATACAAAATGTTAACACTCTTAGAATCAGTTGTATGCAAAAAAAAATGGCTCAAAATCGAGGTTAGGTTTATTTACTATTCAGGATTTTTTTTGCAATAACTGGAAAATGATCTCGAAAACAGGGGGGTTTGTCTATATCTCGAAGCTACTTCTCTGAATGAAATAAATAAAACTCATATTCGTCATCAGCGACCCAAAATTAGTCTTAGGTACCACTCATTTGTCAAATATTTGTAAACAAGTGTAGTTTGTTTGCGCTATAAGAGTTACATAATAAAATCAAACTAGGCAATTGCAATTTCTTCTACATTTAGTAATTTAAATTTATATGCGCATAGTATATGTTCGTATGTACATATGTATGTACATACATATGTATATACTTATATAATTTTTTTTACTCCATCCCAGAGTACTTTTTCTAATTGTTAAAGTAAATTTGATTTGAATTGTTTAAATAAATGGAATGCTACTAAATTATGTCCATTGTGCTTTTATATGGCATCATTTTTTCTTTTATAGAATTGCCTCACCGTACTAATATCGAAAGTGTATTTCCTGCTGGATTAAATTCCTTTTTTTTTTTTGTTTTTACTTTTATAAATACTACGCACGCATAAGCAGCGGCACACCAACGTGCACACAGCAATGCAACGCAAATCTGTATCCGCACACACAAAGATGCCAACCCATCCATACATCCACACACACACATCTCCACTTTCAGCACAAATTTTATCCATCCACCACATCCAAGCACTTAAATGCCGTGAATCACTCGAGCATAAAATACAAAACAGAATTATCCCGTCTAAATGACATCCCTTCGAAATTAATCCTTAATTCCATTCATTTCGCATAATCCCCTCTGATATGGCGCGTTAAACGAACGTACAAACGAAGGCAAAATAAAGCAAAGTTGTAGTAGTGAGCACCGGAGACTAAGGTATATTTGTAATTGCAGAATTGAGCGTAACAAAAACAACTCACTCGTATGTGTGCTTTAATATGAGAGCTCCCAATGTGGAGAGAGCGCACGGAAGTTGAGCGCCAATAATTGTGTGTGCGTGTGTGTGTGTGTTGTGTATGAATTGGGGAAACGCTCCCACTCTCGTTACTGCTCCCACAGAACACACACACACGCGCATACACTGGTACGCTTTATAGTAAATACTATATCGATGTGTTGGCGCTGGGGGGAGGTCCTTCACACTCTCACTGGTTGACTAGCTGACTCTGGTTGCCCGACTAGCTGCTGCCACATGTTGCGTCGTAGTGTTTATCAAAATATTACTTATATTTTTTTTTATTGAAATGGAGAGTAGCAGCGTTGACAAGCGATGGCTGGCGCTGTTGCCGATGTTCATGGTGAATGTGGCGTTGGGAGAGTGGTAGTGGTGGTGTGGTAGTGGTGTAGTGGTGGCTCACAGTTGTTGTGCGTTTGCATTCGTAGCGTAGGCAATCATTATTGTTGGCGCTCATGCGGTGCGTCAGTTACGTGTGCGACATGCTGGAAGAAGGTTGGTGAGCGCATATCTTTCTTACGGCAATTCTATAGTTATTTTCACTTATTTTCTTTTCAATCTTACTTGGCATTTATTTGTTTTGTTATGATTTTCGTGTGTTCCACATTTTTGAATAGACAAGTTTTGCTTTATTATTATTTTTTTTTTTTGTAAAGCGGGATTAAGTGATTTTTGTGCAATGGCGCATACACCAGAGTGTATAAATTTTGGGAATGTGTGTGTGCGTGCAATAATTGAAAGCAATATAGTAAATATTGTGCTGTATTTGAGAAATATTTTTATTTTTTATATGAGCTAACGAAACACATAGTACATACTTGAAAAATTAATTGGCAATCGTGAAAATTAAATTGAAGAAAGCGCAAATAGTGTGAATGATTTTTATTGTGAATTCTCGTAAATGACAGAAGTGATGATGAGTTCTGGGCAATAAGTAGTGGTGAAAATAATAAGCTGGTTATAAGTTTAATAAATGAATAACATTTTGTGCTGATTTATACAAAAAAAAAACGAAAACATGCATGACAATGGCTGCAAAAGAAACTTTCTTTTCGTGGAAAACGAGTATTATTATTTTCTTTGGGAAATGAAAAATCAATTGTGTTTTTGCTTTCATAAGCGCAAATTTTGTGATTTTCTATTCTTGCTGTTAAATTCATTTTCTATTTAATTATATTTCTATTGTTCCATATAAAAATGTATTTTATTCCTATCTTTTTATTGTGTGTTACACAAGGCGTATGTATATATTATATTAATTTAATTAAAATCATTTAATATTATTCTACAGCAATAACAATCCGAAAATCTTGTAATCCGAAAATACGTTAAATTCGATAATCCGATTAAATTGTTGTTGTATAATCTAAATTGCATGATATTCTTATGTTTCCAAGGAAATTCCATTAATCCAAAAGCAGCATTTTATTATTTATGATTTATTGCGAGTAAACAACATCGAATTTATAAATATCGTATTCTCGTAAAATATCTTTAAATAAGTGAAACATTTTTGGTTTGATACTACATATCTACTATATGTTAATGCATATACATAGTAACTGAATGTGTGGTTGAAATTATTATTTTCGGAAATAAAACCTATATGTGAATAAAATGCAATAATCGAATATTTCAAAAATACGAAAGTGATCTGAAACCATCAGTTACTGAAATTAAAGTACAAATGCCGCAAAAAAATTATCAGTTGCTATATTACAGCAATTTTTTCCACGGAAAACTGACATGTATTACAAATATTTAATCTTATTTTGGAATTCTATAAAAGTTAAATTCCAGAGCTCTAGATATGTACACATAAAAAACAGTTTACAACCTTTACAGGCACTTACTTTTCGCATTTCAGACTTCTAAAACATTTTGATTGAAAGAGATAAAATTCAGTTATAATTTTTGGCATATGTACAAAAGAAAATCATAAAAAATTATCGAAAGGAAAAATTTGTGTAAAGAAAATATGTGAAATGCGCTATTGCTTGCATAGCGTTATTTGTTAAAAAGGACATACAAAAAAACAAAGCCTCGATTTTAGAACCACAGTAAATTGGAAGCCTTCTTTCTACTAATTCTTACATTTTTCTTTCATTAATTCACAATATATGTACATATGTAGTTCATAAAACTGTGCTTCTGCGTATCGCCATCCAACGTACTTTCAAAAGCACAGAATCTCAATCGAACACAGTCTGGGTTTATGTCCAGTTGAATCACAAAACGAAATCCCAAAAAGTTTTAAGCGTGATGCGGGGGAAAAAATGATCCAGAAAAAAATTCCATAATTTCTTGTGTCAAAAATAGTAGTAGGAAAAAATTGTTTACACTTGACACTCGTCACTTTTTCTACAAGAAATAATGCAAACCGGGATTTTCTTGTGCTCTTATTACCAAAAAAAAACCTTAAGAAAACCGTAGTGGAAAGCGCAGCAAATATTTTAAGAACTTCGTAAAGCTTAGGAAAATTTTTTGCCACGCTTAAGGCGATACGAAAATATGCAATTTCGTAAAAATTTCAACTTAAATGAAAATGTTATGAAAAATTGTACAACGATTGCTTAGGAAAAAAATTCCACAACAAAAAAAAAACTCCAGCAACATCCTTTAGTGCAAAAGATTATCATATAAAAAAGGAACGAAAATCAAAAATAGAGTGGTAAAATTAATTAAAATAAATAAACATAATAGCTATTAGTGGTGGACTTGTGAAAACTTAAATTGTAAAATAAACTTCTCAGACATACCGACGGACATAGATGTTCATCTTCAGAAAGCTTGCAATTCAACCCATCAGAAAATTTAAGAGGGTTTCAAAAACCAACATACGCTCGCAGTGAAAGAACTTTGTTCAAACTTTTTAAAACTCAATGTTTTTGTTTTTTTTATAAAATATAATTATTTTTTATAAAAATATTGTTGTGTTATGAATAAGAAGGTTTTTTTGCATGAGGTTGGTTATGGCATTAATTAAATTTCTTATAATGCATAATTAAAATTAAATAAGAAACGACAAATTGTCACGCAAATCAGTTTTGTGAACACAACGAAATATAAATATTTGTATGTACATATTTTCGAAAGATGGTTTTTTTTTTAATTTTCAAGAAACATAAATGAAAAGAAACTTTGAAAATTAAACAAACAAAAAAATGAGCTTGGCATTCAGTGGGCATTGCATTTGCAAATTTTTACTGTGGACAATACAAGGAGATGTATGTTAAGAAATTTAATTTAATTCCAACGTAGGCAAATTTGTCAAAATATAAATCAAATATTTTCTGTCGCTAACATTTTTTATCAAACAAATTTCAAAACACGAAAATTTCATTCTTATAAGTCAAACAGTCATGCCAAAAGCTTATTTACATTGTCTTAACCCATTAACGATCACTGCTTTCAGATCTTAATTTAAAACAAAATTTTTTCCGTAATCGTTTTTTACGTATTTGTATTTAAGTTTCTTGTTTAAAAACTCAAATGAAAATTTATTCTAATTTTTAAAAATCGTTTTTTTTTTTTGCACTAATAAATATGTATTCTCATTTAATTAGGAATATTGTTTGGAGCTTTCCCTTTTTCTAAAAAATACAATTTTGGAGCACAATTTAGATTTTAGGTTGTCCAGTGTAACTGATTGGTCTAAATCTAAATTTCTTAATTAGAAATTTCTCCTTTTAAATTTAAACGGTTTAGGATGAACCAATTTCTCCAATAGAACAAATCACGATTCTATACAATGCAAAAAGCAAATACAAATACAAATACTGGATTTTGATAATCCTAAATATTTAAGAATTTAGAATTTTGGTCAAGGTGGGTTTTATTATTCTTTATATTCCATAAATAAAATCTGCATCCTCAAAATCTGCTGCACATATCTTTGAAGAGTCTGTAAAGATCGCCGAACCTTTCTTTGAAAATCACAACTTGGAACGGCATATCTCCACTCCAAATCTTAGCTCGATTAAGTTGTTCTTTTTACAAAATTGAGTGACGAGTTTCAGCATTCAAAATCAATTTGTCATTTAAGGGTTAACAATTTGACATAACAAGAATATGCCGAATGGCAACGCTGTCTCTATTTTGTAAAAATATTAGCTGTAACAAGGATAATATTTCAAATACCGAGAGCGGAAAAAATTGTCTGTTATCGCACCTAGTAAACTGAATACTCGGGTAACCGTTTCCAAGACTGTCAGGCCGACAATACTGGAATTACCCGGATTTACATACCACCATTGCGGCATACCTGAAAATTTAATGGGGGATGTTTCTGGCTGTTACAACAACAATATAACCATAGTACGGATTGTTACTAGATAGACCTACCGAGGCAGACCTCGAGTATTGTCATGTTGCTTTAATATATTTTTTAATTTTCTGAAAACCGCTAAATAAAGTGAGGATGCGTGAATATTTTTGTAGACATACAAAGCAGGGCTGGAACGTTTTACGGCTATTAAAATACCATAAAAACTGCTTCTAGGCAAGTGGAAAAATAACTATGGATTTTTGCAACTGCTATGTCCCTGAATAAAGCAGGTAAAAACTTCAGGTTAACGAAAAATAATGTGGAAGCAGGCATGATTTCTTGTTTTCAAATCCCATTGGTTATTTATATAGTAGATATGTACCTAAGTTTGTATAAACTTACATGGTTTTGTGAATGAAAATATAAATAGGCTGCCACTTTCTTTCAACAAAAATCTGACTGTGTGCGAGCAACAACTTGAATAACAACATTAAAATCACTGCAAATATTAGCCGGCATAGTTAAATATAAATACAAATACAACAACAACAACAAGAAAAACAAACAGTATTAGCACTAAAACAACAAACAATACTCAAGTATTCACAGCTTAAATGAACTCAGTAAGTGGAGAGCGGCAGCAAGCTGAAAAAGGAAAGTGAAGAAAAAAACAACGATGAGAAAAGCTTTCAAATCTGATGCTTTCATGCTGGCTAATCCTTGTGAAGTTCACTAGATTTATACTTGACGATATATGCGTTGTTGTTGTTGTTTATATCATATTGCTATTGTCGCTGCTGCTGCACTTCCACTTACTTGCTGTTGGTGTTAATTCCAATGGTGCTGCTATAAATGGCGGCGGGTGCCAGAGATTCAAGCACGACAAGCAAAGCTAAGCAAATAAAAAAGATAAACAACAGAAGTAGCAAGCAGAAGGCAGTAAGGAAAGCAAAAGAACAAAAACAAAAAAAGAACAAATCGTAAATCTGGCATGCGAAATGTATCCTCATCAACAACAACAACAACAACAATAACAACAACAACAGCAGCAGCAACAGCAGCAACAATAACGGCACTAGCAACAGGAGTAAATAAGTAACTGACACGCAGCAGCGCTTAGCTTAGTCCAAGCAGTCGAGAGAAAGTGTAGGTAGGTAGTTAGGTATATTAAGTAAAAGGGCACACATACGCACACTTACATACATACATCAAATGTGAAATAAGTAAGCAAACAAGCAGCAAATAAAAAAAAAACTTAGTCACACTACTCGTACTCGTGCTCGCACTCGCGACAATATGTTGCCACAACATGAAGAATGCCAAACATATAGACAGACAAAAGCAACATCTTCTATCAAGTTACACACACACATACACACATACACACCTACATACATCATATGTATAAATCTGTACAATAAGCTATGGCAGCGACAGGGTTAAGAGACGAATGACTGTATTAGCGCAAATCCGCAAGGATAAATGTGGTTTGCGTTGTGCCAGTACAGCTAAAAGTTTTAGCTTTTGTTCTGCTGTTGTTGTATGTGTGTATGTTTGAATCGGCGGGTGCCTTGGTTTGAAAGTGATTTGGACGTTTGTTTTTTTTTGTTTCTTTATCTCCGGCTTGAGCGAACCGAACGATGTAGGACATAGGGTGCTATGTGAGTTGGGAATGGTGTTTGCTGGACAATTGATTTTTAACGGTATGATTTGAAAAAATTTATGTATGTATTATGGAATCCAGAAAGCGCTCTAATGATTGCTATCGTTTTGATTTATTTGCTAGTCGCTGAAAACAGCAACCAAGTGAGATGCGCGTCTGTGCGTAGCAGCGCCGAGGCGTATGATGCCCTTCGTTCCAATGACAGTCGGGTCTACGCAATGGAACGATCCGGAGCTACATATATCCGGTCAAGGACTGTCACTTGAGTAACATTCTTCAAATATTTTTTGTTGCTACAACAGCAGCAGAAGGACGGCTATGTTGGCCTGAGGGGAATCAATTTTTAATTATTTAAATTATTTTGACAGAATATACGAAATTTTATTCCAAATCGATTTCTGTTGTTCAGAAATCCTTCATTGGATTCGAATTCGAATTCAATATCGATTATGTTATAGTTATAGTTATCGTTATACATACATACATATCTGACATAAATGTAAAAGTGACGTATGTAAAAATCATATTGTGTTTCAATAAGCGAAAATGGAATTGGCAATAACGTTGCAAGCGCAATTATTTACTAAAAATTCGGAATACGTTTTTTTTTAATTTTTTAAATAATTGGAATTCAATTTAAAAAATATCAGTTATCAACATGTCACTAATTTCGAACATAATAAACACGTAAGCGCCATTTTTTACAAGAATGCAATTGGTAATCGTTTTTTTTTTCTTTTTCCATTCGATTTGTTTGAATTTAGAGCTCTTATTTTCGTAAACAAATTATGTTACATAAATATTTTGTGATAGTTTATTATCAATCTAAATTAATATTGGAAACCTTTGAAAATTATAGATCTAGTTTCAAACGTATTTTACCCAAATAACTGTAGCTCTGGCAATATATCGATGGAAAGCATATGCCTCGAAGTTGTGATTTGTGTTCCACCAAATCTCGACAGCTTTTGAGAGCACTATACTAGTAATATGCACATATTCACGATAAAACGGATTCAACTTTAAATAAGTATAAAGAAGAGTTGTGCCAAATTACCAACAAAAATAATTTTGATGTCTTTTAAGTGCTGCGTTCCAACCTAAAATCCCTCGAAACCTAAAATTTCGATCGAAACACAGAATAAAAAAATGTGATTTTTTTCTTTTTGATAGGGTAGAATGTAAATCTTTTTGAGTTGCACTGAAGACAAATTTAGCAGAATTTTACGAAAACTCGAAATCACTAAAATAAAAATTTTAGTGATGCATTTTGTTTAGAGGTGTTTAACTTTAAATTGAAATAAAATATTACATAATTTAAATAGACTATATTTAAAAGGTTACCTTTCTAGTAACAGCTGACGCGTACATTGCAAAATCCGATTATCAAATTTTCGACTTCTTTTTAATGCCTTAGACGCACAATGTTGTGTTTCAAAACATCCAAAGTTTCCGATTTGTTAGCATAAACAAATGACTTGATGTTACTAAAGAGAATGCTATCTAGAAGCGTTAAATCGAACGATCTCGTTGGTCAGTCGAGAAACAACGTGTTCACCAGATTTTCACGCCAATAGGTCGATTGTTTAACACAACAGCGGATATGAACCGTCCCTTCAACATTATAATATAATAACATCGTTAATTTACTTTGAGGTATAGTTTTTCGTATCTCTGGCAATAGGTGCAAGTCTCAGGCAAAGTACAACGAACATGTTCGAAAACCCCTCTATAAGTTTTTCGTACACACGAAACGCTTTTCGTTCGTATAAGTAGATCTCATTTGGTTTCATAAGTTCGTATTTTTTAAAAGCTAGAAAATCTATACTCTCCTCTAATCTATTCGGAGCCAGAATGGATTGTAAGATCACAGAGCTTTTAATGCTTTCTCCATTGGGCGTCTTTTCTGACTGCATCTCCACTCAGAAAAAAAAATAAAGTGGTTACTCCTTCATCCACTTGTTAGATTTCCTCAACTAAGTAATTCCTCAGCCGAGTGTGAAGACCGAAAACCACAAACACAAATGCACAAACTTCGATACACAAGTAAATAAATATTCACTAACCGAAAGGAAGCATTTTGCCAAATTACTTGGCTGGTTGGTTGCTAGTCCGGTTTGCTGGGATCCATTTGCTTTGTTGGTGGTACAGCTGACTGACACTCTGCCTGGCTGCTTGGCGCATAGAGTGGAATCACAAAAAAAAAAAATTAGCAGTTAATCCTTTTAAATTGAATCCCGCACATGTTGTCGTCGACATTAACGTCAACGCTGTTGAGCCAAAACGAAAGTCACGGCACAGCCACAGCCAGCCACAGCAGCAGCCAACGTTTCGCCAAAGTGTATAAATGTGTCAAAAGAAGAAAAACAAAAACAAATGTGCATAGATAAAAATCAAAATCAAAAGCACGACGCGCACTATTTTACAAATCCCAAAACCTCAACGCCGGCAGTAGCAGCAGCAGCAGCTATAGCTACTCGGGCGTGCTGGCGACTGATTCCAATTTGAAGCAGTGTTTTTGTTGTGGTTTTCTCTTCCTTCACGAGGGATGTTCAACAAGATTTAGGAATTTTTGGCAATGTTTTTCAATAGTCTCTCTTTCGTTTAAATCGCCACATATTTTATGGCTTAGCTGTGGTCGTAATAGGACTTAGATAAAAAAAAAAGTTGAGACCTCCTGCCGTTTTAAGAAAAGCTTGCCTAAACTTGACTGTTACAGTATTAAAAACAATAAGTTTAAGGCATACCCTTAAAATGGGATATGTGCGCTGTGGCGTCGGATAACTCGATTCAAATCGATTTTTCTGTACTCGTATTGCCCAGTCGATCTGAAAGGAATAGATTCCGATCCGGTCGCCCATTATGGTTTCGCCTGCGCAAGATGTTAGAATGATGCGCTTTCGAACCCTACTGTGTAGGCAGTTGGAAAGCGTTTTTGGCGATCTTGGAAGGTACGATGTTCTGAGCCGCTCCATGTTTGAGCAGTGCTCGAACTCTTAAGTTTGTTGCACACACGCTGGCGTTTGCTTTGTGGAGTTTGGTCGACGGAACGGTCGAAACGTTCGAGGTTCCGACCAATTTCCTGGCGTAAGGCGGAAAGGACGACAAGTCAACTGTTCTACATATTTGTCATTTGTTCGATAGCGTTTAGAAAAGAAGTGCTCGTGGGTCCGAGGTTCCCATCCATTTCAATCAATATCGTGAAAGATGTTAGCATCAAATAAAAAACTCCCATTTAATATATAAGTAAGTAGGACAAAGCATTTAATCACAATTTAATGGCATGTACTTCCTGTCTAAACGCCTAGGGTAGTTCTGTTTCAGTAAATTTTTAGCAAGGTTTTTACATTCACTCTTTCTCGTTCATAACCTGTTGAAGTTTTATATTCTCATGTAATCTAAGCTTTTGGCGGTTCAGCACTGGGTCAAAGAAAAATTTTATTTATTAATTTTTTTCATTTCGATTTTTTTACCAGATTGTCTTATTTATCCTTAAAAATTATAAAGATTCATAAAACTCTCTCTCTCTTCAAGTAGACAATATTCCTTTAGCGCTGATATATTCCCTTTTCTCCACTTTCTAATAGTCGTTGTTCTAAAGTATTTAGTGGGAAAAATTTAGTATTCGCTTCTCTTTAAAGAAAGCCCATGGGTTTCCTTCTATAAAGCCGCTGCAGATTATCTAGCACTTGCTTGCCATATTTTTATAGCCATATTTTATCCACGGAAATAACGCATTACCTGCAGCAAGAACAGCCATTAAAAATGTATTTTCGAAGTTATTAAAAATCGTATTTGTATTTATAGTGAGTGGTACATTCTCACAAAAAGAGGTGATATTCATTAATCCGCTTGCACAATTGATGGTAATTTGTTGGCTGTATGACAGAAAAAGACTAGGCTAATAAAACGGATGGGCATACCGCAAATGGCTCCCATGTTGGACCCAGTAGGACACTTCGAACCACTTTTTTCCTATTGTGCGGAAGGTTGAAAGTTAAAAGTATGGTGAACTCAAACTCAGTATTCTAGATCGCTTTAGGCAGATAAAAATCTGTTGGATCTGAATACATCAACATTAATTTTAAATAGGTATCGGGTTTTAGTTACATTACAAGGTATTCTAACTCGGAAGACGTGGTTGGCAGGGTACCCTTGAGGTGAGTCCCCTAGTATTTCTGGCCTCTTTGGGTCTAGCCTTGCACACGGAGACTACAGGTTACCTCAGCGAGCACTAGGTAAAAATGTGAACTTTAGCGCTGCAAAGGTTTTCTGGGCGGCCAAGAATAAACGCCAGGTGGCCAATAGAACTTTTGAGCCAAATAAAGTCTAGAAATTATTCGCCAAAAATTCATGTGGTGAGATTTCGGATAGATTCAAGTTTTTTCTAATAAAGAAGTAGAATCGTCTCGGATAATACCTCTTTGCTGCCTTGCATTTGCGTTACTTAGATTTAAACACCTAAGATCTTACATCTTATAAATTCCCGAGGGGCTCTCAAGGTGTAACTTTCATATCATGGCAGAGCTGTTTGTAACTAATACGAATAATTTTAGTCAACATTAAAACCTTTTCTGCGACTCTCTTCTGTTTTCGTTCATTGTTCCTGGGTAAATGATGCCGCAAAGGGCGCCCTTTTAAGCGAGCTTTCTTTAGAGGCATACCATCCTCTGGTAACCTAAAGTCGAGGTCTAAACAAAAAGAGGAGATTCAAAACAGACCTGACGAAATTTTTGTGATTCACGATAAAAAAAAAATGTCTTAAATTTCCTACACAAGGAATATAATCAAAAAAAAAAATTGACCGCCACCATAACCGAGCGTGCACCGTGTGCGCGCTTCAGTGGGTGTGTTCCGAGTTCAATTCCTGTTCCTGGATTGTTGTAACGCTCAATCACGTGAGAAAACAGGGAGAACGGTTTGAGCTCATTTAGCCAATTTTTTAATCAAGCGAGATAAAAACGACCATCTGGTAAATTTAAACAAAGCTCTAACCAAATATCTCGTTTTCAACCTAAAGTCACATTCACATGTGGCTCAATTGAACCACCCTCGTATTTGTTGAATATACTATGTATGTATATATGTATTTTGTTTTTTTTGCTTACCTTGTCAGCCTTCATCCAACCATTTAAACGCTTAGCAGCCAAGCGTCTCCCACTGGCTGTGTGCTTGTTTGTTTGCCTTGGAGTCTAGCTACTGTGCTATCTTTTTGACTGGCTAGCTAACCCCATCCGGCTGTTTGTCTATCTGTCTATTGCGTTGCGTTTGTGGAGACAGCTTAATGTGGCATGGCAATTAGCCAGTGTTGCCACATAATACACGCGGATAAATGTTCAAGATTTTGAGTTTAGTTGCGGATTTTACAGTTTTATTTCATTTCTTTCTTTCATTTTTTTTGTCTATTCTACTGCTACTCTGAGTGTAAATACGTACTTCGTATGTATTTGTTTATGTCATATATGTACAATCATGTAAATATGTGCCTACATCAGTATTTGTGTGTGAGTATTACGATACATTATTTTATTGCACTTGCCGCCACTTTTAACTATTGTGGTTGCTTAGTGTTGTCTTTTGAGGTTTCCATTTTTAATTGGCGTTGGAATTAATGGAAGCGCGCTGCTTGCGTGAGTGTGTGGGTGAGTATCAGTGTGTGTGTGTGTGTGTGTGAAAAAATAAACAACAAATAAATGCACACGGGGCTAGCACTAATGCACTTCTTTTGCATGAACTGTCGTAATCTTTTAGTGTGCCTCGGATTAGTGTGCTATAGATTTTTGCTACGGATTTATTATTGGTGTGCTTTCAAGGTGGTTGCTAGGAAAAGGGGCTAAGCGGAATGTGGTAGCAAATGAAGCATGCAAAGCTTAATCCCTCTATGGAGGCAAGCAAAAGTGTGTGCGTGCTTCTTTGTAGATATGTTAGTGCAAGTACATACATATATACTGTAAGAACATTATGTGCATGTGTGGCAAGCAAAGGCAACTTAATACGTTAGGGTTGAAGGTAATAAGGGATAGATGAAGAGTAGATAACTAGTTTTTGACTTTTTTCTTTTTGGCTTATAAAGTAATTTGGGATAGCAGTCGTGTTAGTAAACTTTTATTCGAATATCTGATTTGTTATATGTACCTTTAATTGGATTAATATTCACTGCAAGCGAAAAAAAGCGACCCATTCAATTTTGTGATTTCCCCTAGCGCAGGGGATTTTGTAAGTTGGTACACGCGTGTTCGTTTTGAGCAGTAATGATACAATTAGGAAAATGAGCGCAAACCCAAATTAATATAAAATCAATTTTTGAGATCAGAGGGATTATACAAACTCCCATAAAAAATTGTAAATGTACATTTTCATTTTCGATGAGGAAAATTTAGTTCAGGTAACGCAGCATCTTTATGTAATCTTGATAACTTAGGACAAATTCGCATATCTAACCTAAATGAAACATATCAATTTTGTATGCAAATCTAATCACAAGTCATGGTTTCATTTTCAAAACTGCTTTTAAACAGATTATTCTCCGGCCCTCTTAAAAGCCATTTGATATCGATTTCGATTACATACATATATTCACTTTGTCAGGCTCCTTACTGTAAGGATTTTTTGAAGCCATGGATTTATGTGAACAATAAATGCAACACATCATAAGCTCAACCAGAAAAAGTTAGCCATCATGTACAAGAACCGAAGAAATTTGTTTAAATTGCAGTTAGTTATACTCAAACCGATCTCGGTTATTATGTATATCGATAGCAACTATAATTTGAGAATGATTTTAAAGCGCAAATTATTGACAATTATTGAAATTTGAAAGTAAACGTTTTAAATATGAGCAGGAAAGAAAAATTGTGGATCACAGATTTTTTAAACTCGATATGTTTGTAGTACTTGCGCTGCTAAATAACTAAGGTAACCAATTTGCCATTTTTTTATGCTACAAGACATTCGCGATTGAAATTTAAAAAAATTAAAGAAATGCCTTTTATAATGAATTTTTATCTCGAAAACTATCAATCCTACAAGAAAAAGTCATTAACATAAAATTTTAGAAAAATAACCAAGTTTTCATATTTAGAAAAAATAAATTTTAAAATTATTATTTTTTAATAATTTTATGTTCTCAATTATTTAGAAATCAGGATTTTCCAAAAAAAATGTCTTCACAACATTTGGATTTTTTTAAATGACTATAAATGCTTAGTGAAATTTTGAAACAAATTTTTTTTGTAATTTCTGAGGTAAAAAATTTAAGAAGCATGCTGAGTAAAAAAAATCCAGTGCTGATAATAGAAATTTATAACTGTGCCATTATCTGTTTTCAGCACAGCTTTTCTACTTTAAATATGCCAACTAATAAGATTTGCTGCTATCATTTTATACCTCCTCAGCAAAATGCTCATATTTATTTTGTTCCAACATCTGTGTATTGCCCCACTATTATCTCTGTCAAGCAAATGCTGCTTTACACCCCTATTTAAAATATGTTTTTGCTTTTGTATATTTGGTTTTGTACATGTAGAAATTTTCAAATTGCATGTATTTTGTTTTTGTAATAACCAAAACACTAAATTTACAATATTCGCATTTTACCAAGACCAAATAAAAATTAGATCTTATCGGCGAATTTTCACGACTAATAATAGAGTAAGAAAAAATTGAACTACATCTGGCACACACTTTCAGCTCGGTACAGCTCAAGATTAACCCTCCTTTGTTGAGTTAAAATGTAATCGCGGAAGCTCTAAAATTTTATAAATGTTATGATTACCTCGAAAAACCAAACGCCTTTTAGGAAAAATACATATTTCACTGAAATCCTTTAAGGAAATATTTTTCATGTACGATTAAATTTGTTGTTCGTAAATTATTGTTGTTATTATTTGCTCAATTAAATTCGGAAATTCGGATGTGATAAAAAATAAGTTGGAAATCAAGTTACTGAGTACGATTTGTATGTACGAAAGCGAAATTTTTTTCATTCGTAACGTCATGTGGTGACTTCGTTACGCGATATCGACGCGAAAGTAATGCAGTACACTGATAAAAGTGGTTATCGATATTGGTGTATTTAACGTTAACATTTCTGTGTATCTTATTTGCATGCCTATCGAACAGCAGTAGGTGAACCAATGAACATTTAAAAAAAAAATAACAGAAAAAACCAATACAACGAGTACCTTTCATATGAATCTTGTTTTGTTTAACAATCTATGTAATTCCTAATTGCTTTTCAACAAAATTCCGACCAACCGAATCAAAAACTATGTGGCAATATACATACACCTGTGGTCAATGAAATAGCACTGAAATTCAAAATGATATTGTGCGCAACCTATGGCTCTTTATTAATTTTTAATAATTTTCATTTAAAATATAGTTAGACGCATAACATAAACCGAAAAAATAAAAGTTTAAAAGAATACACAAAATTCACAAACCTTGATCAAATTTCCAAAAAATTTCATCGAAATTACTAACTTTTTATTCAGAAATTTCAGAAAGCTTTCGAGTATGCTGTTTTGTAGCCTATTCAATTCTATATTAATAAAGTGTAAGTTTCAAATCGCTGAAAATGACCGTTGATCACGTGTTGTATGGAGAAAAATGCGCTACACCTTCGGCAAAAAAAATTCTAATAAATCAACGGTAGTTATCACCAACTTAAAACTCTCACTTTTTTGTGACCGCCACTGTATGTATACTACTTAATTAAGATTCAAAATTTTAGAAAGCCATTTCGTTAATCCATCTTTGTTGTAGGGCTTCTAGCATACCCTAACCAAAAAGCTCAAAACACTCATAATTGAAAATTTTAAGACCATTTTCAAGTCTATCTATTTTAATTATTTATAATCATCTTTACTCAAATGGGCCCTCAGCCATATTATGCTTGGAAATTGGATATGTTTTTGCAATTATGTGTTTGCATTTCTACAGTCCGGCGTATTTGCATATGTGTGTGTGTGTGTGTGTGTATGTTATTGTCATTAAGTCTACACCTTAGCCGCTGCCATATTGCCGATGTCGAGTGAATATCTTGCGCGATGACTGCTTATTCTTTTATCATGAAATACTAGAAGCAGATCTGCAATCGCGTTATTCGAGCTCCTCAGAATGTGTGCTTTGAAAGTACGAGTAGGCCGACGTGTTTTGTTAGTTTGTGTGTTGGCTTTGTATTTTGAAACTTGAAATCTCTTAAAAAATTTGCTTAATCTCACAACGCGCAAAGCAACGGCAAATAAAACGCATCGAGCAAAAGATTTATAAACAACAACAACAGCAACAGCAACAAAAAATCATAATTCCAACGGCAAATCCCTATTTAAATTAAGCTCCTTCATATCGTCAACCTTCCAGCTGTAGTCGCGCGGCCTCAACGACAACAAGCCGTGCCACAGTCACACCAACAGCGACAGCTAAAGCTATACATTGGGATATATGTAGCTCTAAACTCGGTCGCAGCGCTGCTTCTACCACCACCGCAGCGGTTCAGTTCAACTGCCGTTCAACCATTCAATGAACTGAGCTGCAGCACACAGCTCATAATAAAGGTTATGCTTTATGCAAATACTTGCTGGCAGCTCGTCATCAGCGACGTCACCTTTATCCCCATACCAATACCCATACCGATACCCGTCGTCGCTGTTGTCCGCGTCTCGTCTTCGTCTTCGTCTCGCTGCTGCCGTTTGTGAGTGAGTGAGGATCAAATTTCATCCCCATCAAAGGCCCAAATGCGAAATCCTTTGCACAATCGTCCTCATACCGCATTCCGCTTGTTGTTAATGTTGCCACTGCTACTACTGATTTTGCACCGATTTCGTTGGGTGTTGTAGTTGTTGCTATATTATTGGCTTTGCCGCTGCTCTTGTTGTTGTTGTTGTTGTTGTTGTTACTTTGCTGGTTTGCCGCATATTCAAATGAATTTAGAGCCGTTCATCGTTGCACAATACACAATTTACAATTCGCAGTTCATTGGTAGCGGATTAAGGCCCACAAAGACGTTCGGATCGATTAAAAACCAACGACCGGGGATCAAAGAACGAAGGGAAAGCGCACAGCTAGTGGCTTAGGTGTGCGTAGAGGAAGAGATATCGGTGATTGGAAAGTGAAGGATTTTACGTAAAGAATGCGATGAAACGCAAATGAAGAAGAGCCAGATGAAGGGAAGGCAAATGAAGGGGGATGAGTTGGTGGAGATAAATTCAGGCAGTATGGAAGGAAGTGAGTGAAAAGAAAATCACAACAACAAAATATCCATAAGTACCATTAACTTGTATTTAACCAGCGGCTGAATAGCTGGCAAAAAGCTCTGCTTGAACAGCGATAGCATTATACACACATACACGCACACACACACACATACACACGCACATAGTTAATATGGCAGAGCCGCGCGCTCCTTTTGCCTGCAAACGACGCACAGTACCTCGCACGGTAGACTTGCCAGCCAAGCAGTCGATTTTGTGTAACGTTAAACGGCTGACGGCGCTGGTGGCATAAAAGCCAAATTCTGAGGTGCACAGTCGAGTAAGACAAGCAGGCTATAGGTTCTTCAAGCGGATTATATTAATCAATACAGCAGCGGCATTTAAGTTGGCAATTTAAATACATACAAATATATTTATAAATATGTACATATGTGAATATGTATTAGGGTGATCCCAAAATGTGTGGTAAAAGTAATGCCGGAATTTTGTTGCCTTCACATCTAGGATTTTTCTATATCGAAAAATCCCCCTTTTTTAATCAAAAATTATGTAAATTACGCTCAAAGCGCTCAAAATTTTCTCTATATTTTAAATGTGAAAAAAGTATTTTTCGTAAAAGGGCCATCCTTGAAAATCAGTACTTTTCCATCGGCAAACTCTACTCCCCTTCAAGAGACATCAAGCAATAATACTCTATTGTTTATGTAGCCAGTTTTAAATAATAGCTTTTTAAAGGTGTCCAAAAATACCAAAAAAATTAGCCCACAAAAACTAGGTTAGGTTGAAAAATTTTAAATAAACTAATAGTGTATTATTATTGTTAGTTTTCTGAAGAGAAAAATGAAAAACATTACTTTTCAAGGATGTACTGTTTCTACGCAAAAGTATTATATTTCCCCACTCAAAATACATGTGAAACTTTGAGCCTCCCCAATATTTCTAAAACTTTTTGGTGCGAAATTTTGTAGCTCAATTAATCGGAATTTTTAGCCCCTTCAGATTTACGCACAACTATACTAAATTTGAATGAGTGGGAAAATGGCATACTCAAAAGTTTTTTGAAAATTCCAATTAAAAAATTTTAAATTTTGATGAAAATTTGTTGAGATTTTTGTGCTTTTTCTAATATTACGAAATAAAGTTTTATAAAAAATTACCGGAAAAAATTATCATGAAAAATATTGCGAATATAGATACTGTAATAAAAAAAATTTACATGCGGCCAATTGTTTGAGTCACTGTATATACAGGTTTTGACGTTGAACAGCAAAATGAACTAGTAATACATATTCTTATATCACTTTAATATATCTACAGAAGATGTTGCCCTAAATGTATCCATACTGTTATGGGAACACTTATCGATATCGTTATCGCTCGTATTGTTATCGATATAAATAATTCACATTTTACCAGATACTCAAAATAATAATTATTTGATGATTGATTTAAAAAAAATCATCAAAAATATTTTATGAGAATTATTAGTCTTCGGATAATAACTATAACTGAGATTGTTTTTTAAATCGTCGAAACTATTTGATGTTTTGAGAATTATGTTATAAATCTTCACTTAATAATTATGAGAAAAATTTTTTTCTTAATTTGTGAAATACCGAACTATTTCGGGTGTAATTCGTGACCAGCTCGGGAATTCTTCGGAACTATTTCAGTAAAAGTTAGGGATCATTTCGCCACTCGTTGGGGATAATTTCGGAACCAGTACCGAAAATGTCGTATGTTTTATTGACCTACCCTTGTACACACATGTGTGTGTGTGCTAAAATTAGTGTTTCGTATGTCTCCCGGAGACGAAGTTGAGTTCGAAAGGAAGTTCCACCGTATATCTACCGCATATTCAGTGAAAAGCGGCACTTCTACTGTGAGTAGTTTACTCAGAAAACATGCCATGCTGCAGACTTTTTAATCGAAAAACTTAGACAAATTGGATTTTTTTATTTAGCTAACAAATAATCATTGTATCCATACTTTTTTAATTTCGAGTGGGTCTTCAATAGATCTATCTTTAGTATTTATTTATTTTTTTTCACTTTGTATTTCACTTTGCCCCTTACTAATATCTTTCACAATTTTCTACATAATGTCACATTAAGCCAGTGATCGTTTAACTTCTAGTAAATGTAACAGAGTGCTTCACAAATATCACTTTTAAACCTCTAATCATCCCCTTATGTATTTAGCTTTGAGTATCACAAATATCTGTACGAGTGCAATGCCAACATTATATTCATATTTATTAATATGGTATCGGTTATGTCGGCAACCTGAAAGCCACTAAGTCAGCGCAAGCGACGAGAAGAGTCGAACGTAGTAAGACGGTAGCGAGCGTTGGGCGATTAAGGTTACTTTGTGTCATCAGAGTTAAGAGGGAATAACCTGGGCTGAGGCAACGTTAGTTGGTTTGATGACGTCGATTTGAAAGGGGGCATGTGAGGCAAAGAAGCCGCACATTTCTAACTACATTTTCTTGGTTTAAATTATTAAATCACAAGTATTCTTGTTCAAAGATAATAATATAGTAGTTTTAAATCACTAGCTCTCTTCTGGATTTATTGCCATGGTAGTTTAAAATGGTTTTTTTTTTACTAATTCACTATTCACAAAATTTGCGCTTGCATTTGTTTTCGGATGCAAAAATCAGCGAGATCGTAAAAGAAAAATTGAGGGAAATACAAAATTTGCGGTCAAAGTTGCTGATCGAAAAACAAATAAAAATTTTTATTTGAGTTTTAACTTTGGTTATGACTACTTTGATTCCTTAAATTTTCCACATTTTCGGAATCAGTTATAACTTTTTCCACTTATTTCTTAACTTTATGCTACTGAAATTTATTTTATGTGCGGAAAGTCATCGAAAATCTGATTTTGTTATAAACGTCGTTTTCGGACGAAATTTTATTCGCAGAGGCCAAACCTGTTAAATTAAAAGTTAGTGTTCGCTTAAAACTACTTGAAAACTTAATCTCCGCTTATTTCAATACGCGTACTGAAAAACCAGTAGAACCTAAAAAAATGCTTCTTATTTTGATGTTGTAATCCCCCAACTGAGCAAAGGTGCCTTCAAAATGAATAAATAATATTTGAAAAAATTTCGACTATTTTCAAAATTTCGTTTTCATATAAGTTTTTTTTTGCTTAATAGATTAACATATAATATTTGAAACATTTCATACTTTTCCTATTCAATATCCATTTCGTTTTAAGTAAAGTGTATCGAGAGTTATCAAACGTAAATTAAATACAGACGTTAACATCTGCAGCCATGCTCAAAATATAGCAATTTTTGATTCAATCTTAAGAAAAATGGTTAATGATTTATGAATTAACATATTAACTTTTCCAATGAAATATTTTCTTACGTATTCAAAACCATTTTGTATGAGTTTGTTAGGAATATATTTGCCTAAGCATAAACTCGGATATTTTTAATGAAAGTTACATTGGAATTCATTCTAAATTTGCGTCGCAAATCTTTTCATTTTGATAGGGTTAAGTGATTTTCAAAAAGCTTTTATACAAACACATCTACCATATTATTACTGTTAAACAACAACAACAGCTAAGATTTTCACATATTACGATTTGACGCCAATGCAAAATTATAAAATGTTAAAATAATGGCATTACGTGTTATATTTTGTCGCCGAAAATTTGATCTAAAGAAAATCAAATGTAAGAGGATCGCCTTATAAAACAATATGGACCTGTTTTGGTTTGTCAATTTTATCACAAAAAAGAATTTCTATAATTGTGTTCACTTGAATTTTTGATGCAAAGCGTTCAGAATGAATACTTTGAAGGAGAAGCCAAAGTATTCCAAAATGAGAATCATTATTACAGTTTTGTTTAAAACTTACTAAAATGAAAACACTACACCTTTTTCAGTTTTAGTTCAGAAAGTTGCAATTTATATTCAGAATTTCCTTTTCAAATTCAGAAAATTGTAATTTATGTTCAAAAAATTACAATTGAAACTCAGATATCCCACTTTAAATTCAGGGAGTTCCAATTCTAATTTAGAATTTCTATTTTAAATTCTGAAAGCTCCAATTAAAATTCAGAAAGTTACAATTCAAGTTCAGGATTTCCATTTCAAATTAAGAATTTTCATTTTGGATTCAGAAAATTACAATTAAAATTTAGAATTTCCATTTCAAATTCGGAAAGTTTCAATTCAAAGTCAGAAATTATTGAACGGACATGTTGTTGTTATGACAGATATCAGATACCATATCTTAACCTCTATTGCCATCTCGATAGCGATTTGAACTCCTCACCGCAATCGTATTCGCACTCATGTTCATTTTCATATTCGTATTGGTATTTATAATCCCATTCCTAATCGTATCGGTACGAGTACAAGTAATTGTAAGTATTCGTGCTTGTACTGGTATTCGTATTCATTCGCTAAACAGTCCTTAAACAGCGATTAGGTAATTAAAGTAAATTTGGTCTTGTACCAAAACCACACCACAACGAAAACCAATCTGTTATAACTCATTCCTGATATTCTGTGAAAACAAATTGAAAGTACTTGTTTTCGGCCGGCAAAAACCGGTCTAACTTTATTACGAACCAATCGTGATGATCTCGGAAGCATCAAAATTTTCGTTATGTTTTCATAAGTAGCTCTGTGTTCGATAACTTTATGCCAAAAAAAAAGGATGATTTGCCATCACTAGTTTAGAAAAAAGAATAATAACAATAATAAGAAAAAAACGGGGTGGAGGAAAACTGAAATATTTGTAAAAAGCGGTACTGCTTGATGTGCAGAGAGCGAAGCTTTTATTTCGAAGTTCTAGGGGGCATTTCGGTTATCGGATTGCCGTAGAGTAAAAAAGGTAGGTAAATAAATAGAGAAATCTCATTGAAAACCAGTTAGTAAAAGGGAAGGATTTAATATTGAAAACAGCTCCTGAAAGTAAATTGTTTTTCTTCAAAGAAATTGCGTTTTATATACAAATATAGTAAGAACGTCAGGCCAATCCTATTTGTTTTCGTATTCGACCAATTGTGGCTACAAACAAATTAAGCTTTCGAATATAAATAGGTACTTTTCACATCGAACTATGCTTAGAGTAAGAGCATACTCATCGTTAATGCTTACCTTAAAAATAATCCGGTATTTTTTCCGACTCTTCAAAAAATTGATTTATAGTAGTATGAACATTTCTACCTCGTCGCCAGAACACCTTTAGCTCACTCGAAATCAGCATGCAAATAAATTTATCTGAAAGTACGAAGGCATGCAAGCAAAGTAAGGGCACTTCCATAAGGGATTAAGCGCGCTACAAAACGCAGTTAACTGTAAATTTCGCACAATCACAAAGTGAAGCACATGCGCGCTTAGCTTTTTAACCCTCAAGCCAACAACAAAATTGAAAAAAAAAACAAATTTCTCTTCACATGGTACTTACGCTAAAGGCACAGAAATAAACAAATCTACTTTTATATCCATTCGCATAAGGATCAGCAACAGGGGAAGAATTTTGTGCATTTTTCAACACTTTCGCTATTTTACAAGCACACACACGCATACACGTGCACATACACACACACATTCAAACAATCAAACGCAATTCAACATTCAAGTGTGCACAACTTGAAGTGGTATTAATCAAGGAGGTCGTCGAAAAACACTCAACTTAAAGGACTCACACACGCACACACGCACACATATAAATATCGATAAATACCATTCATACATCCATGGATACTCATACACATCGATAAGTATGTGAGTGCGAGCGCTTAAGTACAAAGTAAATCAGTGAACCAGCACATTTGTGTAACCTTTAATCCGGCTTTTGAATTTCTGAAGCGTTTTCCCGTAGCGTACAGCAGCGTACTATAACGCTTGGCTATGGCATTCTGGCAGTCAACGCAAATCTTAGCATATAGCATCTTTGCTTTTGATTTTGTCATCATTTGCTTTGGCTGCAGTAACCGCTTAAGTGTAAGTGAAGGATTACAATACCACTTCGCTTGTAAAAGAGATTCGAATATCCATTGCTTTCGTTTTTTCCCATCCCACCGTGGGTTCGGTTGATTCATCCAACCATCCCGTCGTCTATATGCTTTCAAATCTTTTTTTATTTTTGTTTTTGTTTTGTGCATTCATAGCTTTATCCAGTTACTCAGTTGCATTCATTCAGGCAGGCAAACAGCCAGCGAATTATGTAGTCAGTCAGTCAGTCAGTCAGTCAGCCAATCAGCCAATCAGTCATTCAGTTATCGTTGTCGTTGTCGTTGTCCCTTGTTCCTTGAAATGCAACGTGTTTGAGTGAGTGAATGTCAAATAAGCGTAAAAGTACCGCGAAGCTTTTCAAGCGACTTGCCGCCACACTGTGTTTTATGGCATAGAATGAGAGGTATGTACGAGTAGTAGAGATAAATAGTATGCCAAAGAAGAAATTTGTTTGAAAACCGTAAACAGTTCTGCGAAAAGGAATTTCGAGAATATTTTAAAACTATAATCCAACTTTTTTCTTAGCTTATTACTAGAAGTTTTAAAAATGGGTTATTAGAGTAGCCGTCCAATTGGGATGGCAAACCTATTAAATATTGGCATTTAATTCTTTTATGAAGCTATGAACTCATCTCTGATTTCTAGTTTCCGTAAATTCTCTTACTCTCCAACTAGTATTTTATATCACCGGAAAAATGCAGCAAAATATTTTTGGATTTTATGATAAAGTTATGGACTGATGGAGTGGGGAGGTTGTTGTTGTTGTTGTAACGAGTGAGGGAGGTGTTTTAGTATAGCAGTTCTCTGAAAATTGCATACAAAATCTCAGCTTTATTCTTCTTCTTATATATCAAAAGGATGTGTGTATCTGTTGATATTTATAGACTCGAAAACAACTGAACCGATTGAGCGCGAATCCGTAGGGTGGATTTGCAATGGTGCTAATTATGAAAAATTCCGACAGGTGGCACTGGAGTCAAGATATTTCTAACAACCGGATTTACGGTATGATTTAAGTAATTCAAATTAAACTCACGTATTGACCACATATGTAATTAAAAATAATTTAATTGAAAATTGAACGATAGGCGGACAGGCAGTGTAACAGTTACAATTTTTATTATATAAATCGCTCATTATCGATTGTTTTGTGACTTTTATTTTAATACTCATTAAATAACTTAATAATTACTAAATAACAGTTAGTTTTAATTTTTATTTTAAAGGTCATGAATAACAGTTATTTATTTTTCTTTCTTGTAAATTAAAAATAACAGTTACTGGAGAATTTTATTTATGAAAATCCCTGCATTTTGTTTTTTAAGTCATAGTCATAAAGTCAATTTGATTCTTCAGAGAAAATAATATGAATAATAAATAATTTTTTGGTTCTTCAACAACTTATTTTCTGCGAAAAAATAAATTGACTTTTATAAGTATGACTTAAATAATAAATGCCAGGGAATGATTTTTATTGATGACTTATAAATAAAAGCACTCGATAACAGTTGTTTGTTATTTATAAAATAAAAATAAAATAATAATTGTTAATAAAAAAAAAATAATTTTCAAAATTTTAATTTTTTACATGTGTTAATTTTTCTGTATAAAAATTAAAAAAATTGAGTGACATTCAAATGTTTGTTTGATACTGCAATGAAATAAATTTCTAAGGATTTTTTAATTTCTAGCAAGAAAAAAATAAATTCTGTCCAATAAAACTTAACGATAAATAAATTTTTGATTTTTAATTTTTGGATGTTTTTATTTTTAATTTTTGTATTGCAAAGAAACCTCATAAATGAAAATAGATATTTGCAAAAATTTTTTTTAATTATTTCTGGCACTTATGTCAAATATATTTTTTTGATTTTCAAAATTTCAGTTTACTTATTAAAAAGATGTTTCCTCTTTTAAAATTATAAACATTTTTAATGCTTAAATAATTTTTAATTTCTAATTATTATTTCTAAATCCTTCACCCTACTTCTATTTGTTATTTGAAATATATTTTAAAGTAAACTAACATCTATTGTGGTAAGTTTTATCTTTTATTTTTTATGTAAATTTCATTACTTTTTTACATAAAATAGAATTGATTTTATAACAAAGTACTTAAAAAACTTTGCAGAAAATTTAGAAAATTTAAAAAAATTTATTTGTATAACGTAGCGAAGGTCAGCTAGTTTCTTATAAAAGAGAAACAATAAATTCGTAGCGGTTCGAAAATGTTTTCAATATTATTGCATGCCACGTACATGCCACGTACTACCTTAATCGTCACCAAAGCTTTTTTTACAGTATATATGTATATTTGTTGTGCATTCTTGTATGGCTGTAAATAGAACGTTGAATCAACTTGGCTATTCAGTCCAAAGTGACAATTCAACTCACAGAGACATCCATGTCGTTATTTAATCAAACGCTGGATATGAAATAAATATGTTCGCTTGTCATACGTCACTGCCCCACTGTAACTGACTGCATAGGCTACTTAGCGCCTGGGGTTGATTGCATGTGTGTATTGGTTTGGATTTTTGAATGCGTTGCTGACTTATTTCATTTGTTATATAAACCAGACGAAATCGTTGTGTTATGGCATTTTCTTTTTTTTTTTTAAGGACGAATTGGTTTTTAGCAGCAAATACAAAGCCACAAAAATGTTGAATACAAAAATTAGGACGCAAAAAATAGGAAAAGTAAAGAAATTACGAAAATAATAAAAAAAAAATCATCAACTTAATCTTTGACATTTCGAGTGCATACCCGGCTGTCGATAGACTTTCGATGTTACCCATACCCAATGCACTTACATCTGTGTGTGGTTTCCTGTTGCAAAATTCAAGCATCCTTACACGAATGTGTGGAAATATATGATTGTATTATACAATCTGCTTGCAATTCATCAGCTTCTTTCATCTTCCTACGCCTTCCTCATCACCATTAGGTATTGACATTGTGACCCGTTGAAGAGCAGCGATTGACAGGCAGCATTTAATCCCTTTTGTCTGCGTCATCATCCCATATTTACCACATTTAAAATGTAGACTTTTTCGGGTTTAGCTAAAATAGAATTGTTTGCTCATTTTTTTTTTTATTCTATGTCAGCGCATGCATTTCCTAAGCTACAATACCGATCATATTGTGACGAGCAAATAAAGTGCTGAGGTTGTTTTTATTCAATACTTTTGTTTTTGTGTTTTAAGTGACTTATGCGATACTGGCATGGAATTTCTTTTACATTTCGATTTTTTCCACTCCTGCCCTGTGAATACTAAATCATTAGAAAAATCTGTTGAAATATTTTTGCGTTTTTCCAAAATTTGCTATATAAATCTTTTTCTTTTCAAATATTCATGTTTCTAACAAGAATTTCATAGAAATGTTAACCATTTTAATCAATTGCTTTAGGTTTAAGCCGGTACATATTTACAAAAAAAAAAAAAAAACACACAACGAACAAAACCCACACGTATGTACATATTTCTTGAATTATAAGAACTTTTCAACGCATGCAAGTTCGCCTGACTTTCTGCCAAATCACAGTTTTACGCTTTTGTATTATCTGCATTGTCTTTGTCATGCCCATAATCTTGTTATGCGGTTACTTGGCTTGGCTAGTTATATAACCAACTACCTCTAAATACAAATGTTTGTATGTATGTATTTTTGCTTTGCACTTAGATATTCTTACATACTTCCTGGTTAGGCAAAGAGATTTAACTAATTCAGAAAGTTGTCTAAGAGCATAAAAATATATTTGCTTGCGCACACACACACACTCACACATACGTATGTATTGTATGTTTCAATGTTTGCATGCATGTATGTGTATATGTGTATGTGTGTGCACATAAGTCGAATGTTTAAAAGGATTTAAGGTTGCATTTGTTTGCTGTTTGTCGGTTATGCTTCGGTTATGCCAGTCAGACCGCTACCAACCAACTAAGCTAATCAGTTGAGTTTCTTGTGCTATTTACTTAAAGTGAAAAATCTGTAAAGTCAATGCAGGCGGGCAGTTATCGGCGTAAAGCTAGTCATTTAGAGTGAAAGTCAGTTTGAAAAATCTATAGAAATATTTAAAAAGTTCTTGCATATGAATCATATGTAGAAAGTTGAATAGTAGGAAAGTTAAAATATATTTGTTGAGGTGATTTTAGTTAAATGCAAAAAGCCTGAACTATAACTATCGGTTAAATTAGTGGGGAAATTTACTCAAACTATGTAGTTGTCGGTTTCACGGTTAGTTTTGTATGGGCGCCGGATATAAAATAACCACATCTCTAATTCGCCTTTTGTTTTTGCTTTTATGAAGCTAAATTTACATAAATGTTAATTTTTTGTGATACAATCACCCTTTGCCCATTGTGCTCCATAGCTCACATTAAACTCAAATTTTATTTGATGTCTACCTACTTGCGGAGTAGGTTAAAGAGTATTCATTGGCTTCTTCTCACTGTTTGTACATTCGATAACTTTTTTCGCATCTTTTGCTGGGATATAATTAGCCAACATTTTCAAATTTCTACTAATTTAATTTTACTTAGATCGAAATGATAATTAATGTAAAATAGTGTAGATACAATTTTTGCAACAAAACTAAAATCAAATATAAATGACATATAGAAGATTAAGAAGCTAGTTATGTAAATGTTCTATTAGTGAGTATTATAGAAGAAATGAAACTAAATTTAATTATGCATATATATAGCGTATTTTAACTAAGTAAGGTAATAGCGATTGTCCCTAACGACACGTTGTGGTGCCGCATGGGTGATCAGCAGCTCGGAATCTCTTCTAAAATATTTTGGAGCTTTGCTAAAATCGTAGAAGAATTGTCTACTTAAAGTGCATAATCTTCATTTGCATAGAGCGGGGCACTGACCCAAAAACGGTGCACAGCGCTTCCTTCTCTTCTTTGTTCTGAAAACTTCTACAGAAGTTACGCAATCGTACGCCTAATCGATAAGCATGCCTAATGATTCAGTTATGCTTACTTGACTTGAGAAGTCTTACAAACGATTGTGTAGCGCATATGTAGATGGGTTTCATCTGATACATTTGAATGATAAAAATCATTTACGTCATTACAACTAGTCGCAATGCCCGAGTTCCCGATCCCTCCAGCCTATTTTATTTGGTCGGAATTGTCGCTTTTCCGCTCCACCCACTCAAGCTGTATTGGTAGTTGGAATGGCTTAGTTTCCAATCCACTCTTTTATATTGCTATGTTATCTGAGTGGTTCGAAAGACCGTGTATGCGACCCACCCAGTAGCAATACATTCTCGGTCCTAGCTTCCAATCTGCGCTAGGGTTCAAGACTATTTTACTAAATATATATCATGCCAGGGCAGTTAAAACCCCGAATTTCCGATCCAACTAGTCACGATACCTTGACAGTTGGAGAGTACACTTTCCACACCGCACTATTGATCTTCACATCTCTATCTAATAGGTTGAGATCTACAATATTCATACAACCATCTCTTAAAGAAAGTAGAATATGTTTTTTATATCTACTGCCGTTTACTTAATACGTAAGTATGGGTTTCATTTATGTACCGGAGATTATCGCAGATCTGTACGGCTCTGCCAATTGTCATCAGTTTCGTCTAAAAACGTTTCAGTGGTCCAGAGGACGGAAGCTATTGTAGTAGAGATTCCCAGGTGTTAAGACTATGCGCTTCTATCAACCTTTCCCTCGAGTTTTAAGACATCTTTATGTATAATGCATGAATGGATTCATCTTTTCGTACAGTATTCCATTTTCACTCTTTCCTTGAGAGTAAAAAGGTCGTAAATGATATAATTCAAGTAGGTGTGAGCAGTCTTAATTAATTTGTATTTTACCACTTATTTAGAGTTTTCAGTAGAATTACCACATATACTTATACTTATAGATTTACCGGAAGAAAGTTCAGTTGGGCATATAATGCCTCAGATGCTGTTATGAGTATGGTGCAAGCCTTTGGGCCCTATTAATATACTTCAAGTTTACCCCATTCCACCTTACCTCTATGCCGTGGTAGAGAATTGGCTTAACTATCGCCCTGTAAAGCCAGTCTGTAATACTGGGTCCCAAATTTAGCTTTCTAACCAATATGAGGCTTAGGTATTTGGCCTCTTCCTTCACTATGAGGCTCTCCCCCTAGAGTTAAATGCTGGAATATCTTCTGTCGTATGTTTCGTAGTGAAAAGCGCTGGCTTTGTATTTACAGGTTTCATTTCCAGTTCTTATCTATTGTGCCAAGTCGGCATTATAAGTTCAAGCTCAGTGAAACCTAACTCCTTATTATTATGTATAGACCGTAGCGTTGTCATGAAGCAGCAATATTTTTGTTTGAAAAAAAACAGAAAAGTAATGTCATCTATAAAGAATGCAAATAATGAGTTATTGTCCATTTATATAGGTTTAATGTCATACCCCTCCTCCGCTTGCATAATAACAAAATATGCATTTGACCTTTTTTAAGGTGTCGCAGACTAACTACTTGTTGGCTGATTGCATAGACCACTTACTTATGACTATGACATACATTTGTTGTTTCATATACATACATACATACATACACACTTACAAACATATAATGCATTCATAAGTGTTGGCAAATCTTCATTGGCTTTTCGCAGCACCTTACCTGCAAAACTAAGTACATACATGGGTGGCTGCCGGCAGTCCGAGTTTTCTGTGCCAACAGGCCGGTCGTGTGTGGTATTTCAGATTCTTCCAAGCTAATATGGATAATAGTTACATACTATGTGTTGTTTGTGTGACAATCTAAAGTCTTCACAGCCATGCGTACAGTCACTCACAATGAAAATGGTCCAGTTTTAATTTTTTTCATATTGCCAAAATTTTTTTCAAAATTTTTCCCATTAATCAATGTACACATGTATGTATATAATGGACGGCTCAAATAATTTCTTTTAATTTTTGTTATATTTGGTTTGTTTCTTTCTGTTGAAGGTTTGTAAAGAAAAAGTTGAAAAGAATATACATATATACAATATTAAACAAACTACAATTTGGTTAAAGTTGCCACTTTGCGAAAAAAGTTATGTACAAAAAATATGTTTAAATAAAATATTACAATACGCCTATTACACGAAAATAGTTTGAAAGAATTTCAAGTAAAAATTTCCACTTATCTAAAAAAAAAATTAAAAAGTGGCGTTGCCACCTGTTTGAAAAAATGGAATTTAATTCAGATATACAAAATTTATGAGAAATATTCAAATATGGGGATGAAAAGGTTAGTTTTGATAATTGTACATTGAAAAGAGTTGCCAACTGTTAGAAAAAAACCAAATTAAATAAAATTATACACAAGTTATACGTGAGAGCAACATAAATGTGTTTTCTGTTTACATACTAAAAGGTAATTAATAAATAGCTCTAAGCAGGAAAACGTCTGCCGTGGTTTTTACAAAAATAAAGTTCATTCAGTGTCATAAACCATAAGAATTGAAATTTTAAACTTTGCACACATTTTACGAACATTTAATAAACTTGTACAGAAATTACGTTATTTTGTTTTTTAATTTTTCTCTAAAAATTTGGCAAAAATTTTCGCGTTATTGAAAGCACTATACTTTTATAAAAAAAAAAAACAAGCCGACACGGCGCGATTCGCTACACCCTACAAATTTAAAGTTTGCGATTATGATTTCATAATTTTTGTTCATATAAATGGGTTAGTTTTCAAGCGCGGAAATACAGTGTAAAACTTGGCCAACTATAGGTTCAATTTTCAAATAAAACATATATTTTATTTGAATCAAATGGGACTTTAAAAATATCTCAACTCCAGCGCCACCTATCGTAATTTCGATTTACCCTATGCACAAGAAACGCCATTGTAAACGCATTCTATAAATTTTGAGTCCAATCGGCTTAGTGGATCTATAAACTACATACATATATACCAACAGACACACAAGGCCTTTTTATGTATATATAAAAATAAGAAGAAGGTAAATAAAAAAAAATTTAAAAAGATAAATCTTTTTAAAATTAAAAAAATAAAATTAAACGGGACCATTTTCACTGTGAGTCACTGTGTTTGTTGTTTTCTGTGCTATAGTGCATTCAAACGCTATTGTTATTAATAGTATTTATTATTATTATTGGATTATATATTTGCAAATAACAGCCATTGAATGTGTTGTTGTTGTTGTTGCATGGATTATATTGCCATATTACCAATCGCTAGCAGACTAGCAGTACCGGCAACAACAACCACAACAACAACACAACATGTCAACTGAAAACAACTACATACATACATATGCAAGTATTTAGCATATATTTAGTGCAGCGCTAAATTCTTTCTGTTCTTGCAAAAGCTTAAAACCCCTTCGCACACACACACACACACACTTACTCACATTTTAGATCTACTTATATATAAACATACTAATACTAACATTTATTATGCTTAAATAGACGCATTAATACTCAAATACACACACACACACTTATTCTCTATGACACAGAATGGACTTACTATGTACATATTGCTGCAATTCTCTATGTTTGTATTGTACTTTTTAGTGTTGCTAATACCGTTGACGTTACATTTTCCATTGTTTGTTTGCTTGTTATTATAACAAAATTATAGGTATTGTTTTTTGTTTTTGGCTTTGTTGCAACTTAATACGCTTACACGAATTTGCTTAAAGGAATACTCATTTACCATGTACCCCAAATGCATTTGTATTTAGCGCGAATATTTCGATTTGTCGGTTTCCGTCGCACTGCCACAAAACGAGCCTGCGTTACACCAAAACTGTTATTTGCCGCACGTCTTGCTTTCTGCATTTTTGACTAATATTTCTTGTTGCATTCAAAGCACCATTTGTTTTGTGACTACAGCTTGCAATTACTTGTTGTGCTGCCTTTGGGTACAACTTGTTGCTAACATTGCGCTTAGACAGCATAGATATGTACATAAATACTGGTTAATTTTTGGTTTTGGCGTAGGTGTTGCCTATTTCTTTCGATTGCTTACCTGATTGTTTTGGGTTTGTGCGCCGATTAAGTACAACTGGATGGGTGGCGTTAATGCATCAAATGTAAATATTGCATTCATTGCGTGCATATTTGTTCTAAAAAATCATTACCGATAATAAGACTTCTGAATAAGAATATTACTACTTTAATTAAATAATTATTACAGTCAATAACACAGCTTAGGATTGTATTAACTTCAAATTGTGAAAATCTTATCAAGGCATTTTAGCAGTTTGCCACTTATATTTATAATGATTTTTATTATTTATTTTTATAAAAGTATTGCTCATTCTGCAACTTGAACCATATAAATAAAAACGTGAACCTGTTCAAGAAATTCACAAAATTCATCAAATTTCAAAAGATCGTTATAAAATTTTTAAACCTTTAATTAAGAATTTTCAAAACCTTTCGAGTATGCAGTTTTGTAGTCAATTCAATTTCGATGCAATAACGTGCAAGTTTCAAGTGAGCGAAAATTCGCGCTGATTTTTAATACAATACATTTTTTTTTTGCTGACAATAAGGAAAATTACAGTAAATATGGCATAACGTCGAAACCGATTTGTCTACAAACCAAACGTGACAAGGGTTAACGAAAAATCGTTCCAATATACAGCATATTTTCATCCTTTCGGAAAAACAGTAGATCGAAAAGAAACCATAGAAAAATGCATATAATAAATAACTAATTTTATTTCAACCGACAGATGGCATTTCTCAACTATTAACTCAGCGCAGACACTGGCTATTAGAGCTTTAGAAACAATCGATAGCCTATCAATAGCTTACATTTTTAAAAACCTATCGATGGTTTTGTGCATTTCCGATTGCTTTGAAATATTTTCTCCCTGTTTAATTGAAGTTGACGCAGAACAACTCTACAATAATAGTTTTTAAGCCTTTTTTATTCCAAAAATTATTCAACATTAATAATAAGTAATAAAATTAGAAAAAATTGTTTAAATCTTTTTCATAGAAAATCCATACAAATAGAAATAAGTCACTGCGGCCCTTCTCACTCGACCAAAGACAATTCATCGAAGAGTTAACGTTAACTAGGCACACCCCGTGACAAAAACATGCGGTCACACGTTTTGGGCTATTTTTTTTTTTTATTTTATCCCTTCAAACTAATTTTTGATTATTTTTCATAAAAAGAGGCGCGTTGCTTAACAAAAACCTTATTTCTTACAAAAATTAGCAAAGTTTCATCAAAATGTCCACCGTTTAGTGTAAGTTTGAACTTTTTATGGACAATGGCGAGCACTTTTTTCATAGTTATAACGAAGTACTCAGCATAATACCCCCAAATATTAATAGTATTTCATATGCATTTCAAACTTGCATTACTGGAATGGAGTTATATACGAAGGCAGACTCCAAAAAATTTTCTTTCATTTGAAATTTGGATTTCTAGAGATTTTATTCAACAACGAACCATATTTGAATAAAAAAATAAATAATTTAAAATCAATTTGAAAAAATAAACTAAAATAACTAGACCAATTTTATATTCATTTTTATACAGGTTGTAGCAAGGCGAATTTATAGAAGGGGATGGCATAAGAGCAGCTGATTTGATTTTTTTTTTATTCACCTGTACATGTATTTTGTTTTTGCTTTTGCGTATGAGCTTTCGAAAGCCGTAAAAGCAAAAATAAAATGTATTTAAATTTTGACAACTCTTACGCAGAAACAAAAACAAAATACATAGGAATTTTGTAGTTGTATTTATAACACCACCTTGTATGGATTCGCCTTGGGTTGTAGCTACTAAAATTACAAAAATAATTGCTATGATCTCAAGATATATGTAAGTACAAAAATCTATAGTATAACAAGGTTTTATCTTTTTTTACTAATAAAATGCGTTGAAAAATAAAGTTACAAATGTACGCGATTATTATTAGAATTCAATAGTACTATCGATACGTGAAATATTTACTAGTTTATGGTCCATAAGAATGTAGTTCAAATAAGTTTCTTTCTCTATTGCCAATTATTAGTAATTACTAATAGTTTTTGCTAACTAACTGCTTAAGAAGTTAAAATACAATAGTTAAACTTAACCAAGCCGAAATTAGTTATAATAGAATGAAACAGCGGTTGTTTTTATTTTATTTGCTTCTCTCCTTCAGTTTCACATTTTCTACATTCAAGACGCCAATACGAAGGCACTGGATTGATCTTTTTTAATTTTAAAAACTTTAGCGCAAGACCCCATCGTAGGCTGAACTCAACTCATGTTTGCAATCAACCAAATTACCTTTTGCAATGCGAAATCAATAAAATAATATCATCAAATCAAATCAAATCCAATTTTTATATAACCACCACCGATTCAATTTATGCACAATAAGCTCATCAAATTCACCACAGATAATTATCATTTGGTAATAATTGAAATGGCCAATAACATGCATGTGATGCAACTGAATTTTACAAACTAATTTCAAATCGTATACGATTTTGGTCAAAACAAAAAAAAAAAAAAATACGCAAAGCTCAGTTAATTAATGTAACAAGTGCCACAGTTGGACTTATAACGTTGTCCAGTTTATATTCTTAGCCACTTATGTACTTAAAATGGCTATTACATTTTAGACAAACTTAAGACTTAAGCATGAATATAAGACAACAACAACAACAACAACATGTACAACTATCACAACAATAATATGGGGAAATACTAAGTAAGCGGTAAGCAATAAGCAGCATTAATTTGGCATAAGAAACCTTTTTGTAAAGTATTTCAGGGGATTTTCTTCAAATTCTAGCTTGAAGATGTTAAAGTTGTTGCCAAAGCTGCTGGTAAAATAATATTAATGCGTATGTGTGTGTAAATGTAAATAAATCGTATATCCAAATGAATATGCATTATTGAAATTTCCTATATTTGCATGTAACTATAAGTAGGTATGTACATACATTAGGGTGCATCACTCCCAAATACACAAAAAAAATCGACACTATTTTTCATCGGCATTATAAAATTAATTTTAATACATTAACGGCCATATTATTGACGCTCCGAATATGTGGGAATAGCAATATTTATCGATTATAGGGCAGAATAAGTTGGAATGAATTTATTATTGACTCTTAGGATAAAACGGAATTAAACAGTCGATATAGTTTAATAACTATTATTTAATTATTAAAAAAAAAATTCTTCTTAATTTTGGCTTCTTCGTTAAAAAAAAAATTTCAATTACGTCGTATTTCTCGATTTTTAGTGAACGGATTAACTCTTCACCTAACCTCAAAACAAACAGCAAGGATTGCGCTGAACAAACTTTACTCGATAATTGACATGTAGGCAGCGAGTTTTTAATTCTAAGGGATGCCCTCTCTCTCTCATCTCTTTTTTTGCAATTAAAAACTAGCAATATACAATTCCAAAAGATATTATTAACACCTGAAAGAAAGATAATAATACCGGCCAAAACATAGTAAATTGTGTAATGTAATTTCACACTCCGAACAATCGGGCTATCGACTAATCGGGCAAAGGATAAATAAATAAATATATAAATATTTATTCCTCGGCAAGAAAGTTATTCGTCGATATACCGAAATAAATAATTGGCAAAAAAGTTGTTCTACTAGCGCTCAAAATTAGTCAGAAGGACCAGTCCGTGGAATAAGGAGAATTATCAGCAAGAAACCGTTACCAAAAAATGTCTGCAAAATACGAAGATTTAAAATTTGAAAAACTTGAGTAACCCAACTTAACCGACTTAGACTTAGAGTCAATTTTTCAGTGCGAGTTTAACTCTGTTTGCCGTTTAAACTAAATTGAAACTCCTTGTGCTGTTTTTCAGTCAACCATAGTTTAAACCGCCAATCTGTCAGGGTTAAACTGAGTTTAACTAATCAGCTCGCGAGGCCGACAATAATCGTTTGGCAGCAGAACTCATTCTGTACTTGTTTTCGTGCAATTCAACAGCGCCAACGCTTCTTCGTAACCTATACAAAAATAAAATATTTTCATTTGCGTGCGTTCGGTTTTGCCTGTCACTAATCTAAGTATAGAAAAAAGGTGTGTTGCCCTACAAAATTTAAGGACGGCCTTAAAATCCTACTGAAAAACAGCTCTGTAGCTTAAACTGAGTTTACATTAGAATTAAATCGAGTTTAAATAATCTGAGCTTAAACTAGGTTTAAACTAGTACTGAGAAACGGGCCCTTATAAAGTTATCCTTTTATTTTTTTACGTACCATTCACGCCCCGTTTTTTTTTTGCAAATTTCATTATTATAATTACATCGAACAAGTTTTCAATTATTTTTATATAGGCATTTTAAGCCTGAATTGTTAATCGATCTCATATCATGTTTTTTGAAAAATATTTTAATAATCTTAATATTTTTTCCAAAATATTTTAGCGGAATTCTTAGAAGATAACAAATTTTATGATTTCGCTAGAAAACACGCTAATGTTTTTCGTGTTTCATCCTAATGTACGTACGTACGTACGTATGTGCTCATTTCTGCCAAACAACCCCTTGTTCTCCTCCCACATGCCGTCGTCGCAATTTTCCTCAACTCTTCGACGAACTATTAATTCTACACTACTTCTACTTCTTGTCTTTGTTATTTCTTGCATTGTTAAGCTTTCCACAAGCACTACAAAATATTGCCAATATTATTCACGTACTATTTATGTGTGTGTGTGTGTGTGTATGTGTGCGCAGGTTTGACCCATCTTGGCATGTTTTCTGGTCATATAAGCTTAAAATGAGTTAAGAAAATCTCTGTACTTCTCTGTGGAATTAAGTTAAGTTGAAAATTTCTTGCAGTTTTAGTAATTTTCTTTACATCCTTCTCGAAGGACACACACACACACACGCACACCCAACTACCCACACACGCACTGCACTGAACGCAAGCAAGCTTAATAGTAAATGCTCATGTATGTATGTACTGCATATGTGTGTGTGTGTGTTTGCGCATAACAGAATTTTAAGAAAATAATATCACCTGATGATAGTCCCAAATCACCATTTGTTGTATTGTTGAAATTTTCGAAAAAAGGATTTAAACTTAATTCGCCTTTGCTTACGGGGCCATGTGGATGAGGGCAAGTTAACGCATAACAAACATACATAGATCTACATATATGGGTATGTTTGTGGCATGTCCTGCATGGCATGAGGACTTAATACAAAATATTTATTACACAAATAAGTTGCGACAACTTAAATGCCTTTGCTAATTCCACATAAGTATTGTTTTTCCTTGCTCGGGCTATATCCCACCTATGTATGAATGTACTATAAGTAGATGTGTGTAGGATTTTAGCTGTTTTTGCCTTTAAGGTCGACAGCGTCCTAGTTGGTTATTATAAATTGCCGCTTGAGGACATTTCATTAAGATGACAGTTAAGCATAAAAATGGCATTGCACACATGACTATGAACCTATTTGCATACATACCAACGCATGTGTACACTGTATAGTTACATACACATCCCCACACACACACATCCACACAGTTGCAGCACAAAGCGCTTAAGCGTTTTTAAACTGCATGGAGTTGTTGCTACTCGTATTATTTTTCTTTAACTGCAAATGCCGCTAGCCGATTGTTGTAAAGTGGCTGCCAAAGTGTTTTGGTATTTTCAAATTTCCTTTAAGCGATTCGTGCAATTTTCTTCTAAGACAAAAGTGAATTTTCCTTAAAGCAAAAAAAACACACACACAAAATAAGAAATTATACACACATACTTCCCAGCCAAAGAGCAGTCTTGCAATTAGCCAGATTATTTGTGTAGTAAAAATTTTTGTGAACAAACGAATCACGGAAGCAAAAATAAAGAGATTAAAAGTTTCCAATCGTAGTGATTGTATTAACTAAAATACGATTTTTGTTTCAACAGATATTTGAGATTTCGTGTACTGCATTTTTTTTATATTGCACAAAGTGGAGTATAAATTTAAATTTCTTTTTCTTTGTTTCTCGCTCTTTTGAAAAGCTGTGATCTATGAAGGATCACGTTTAAGGTTTTTATTTAAACATCCGTGGGTCGCACTCTCTTTTCAAATCTCCCTTGAATTTCCCATTAAAAGCCGCTAGAGAAAATTTATATATTTATATCCTCCATCAAACGACTTGGCTTGAGCAAACTGAAACAGCTACCTAATACAATTCCAGCGCTTTAAAATAGTCAATTTGCACCATTTACAATTTATTTTCTTTTTTTCCAACCGCATTTTTCTATTTCTGGCAAGCTCATATTCTTTATATCTTCAGTGCGAAGAGACTTTTGTGTCATTAATTGATTTTATTTTTGGGCCCTACCTTTATATTAAACAAGTAAAAACAGCGCTGTCTTCGGCTATGCCGAAGGCTTCATACCTTTCATGAATGGAAGAATAGTAAAAAACGTGTTACTGTATTACAATTTCGTATTACCTATAGTTAAAAGCGAAAATTTCCTTCAAATCAATAAAAATAATTCTAGTAAAGGCATTGTTATAAATTATTTAATGCTTTTCCTTATGTAATTAAAAAGAACTATGTTTTAAGAAGGGAATGGTTTTTGAATATTTTTAATATCGTATCGACGCTTGATATTCAACATTTAAAAAATACAAATAGTTAAGTATTAATATGTAAGACCTACATATGTCGGTCTTTGAAAACAGTTATCAGATCCGTAAATAGTTCCCAAACGTTTAGCGCTATGATTCATGTGATATTGCGCTGAGCTTATTACTTTTCGCAATAAATATTTGTCCTGAATTTATCTTGCCGATTTACACTGTGAACTCCGATCTTGATGAATACTAATATATAGCTAATAATGGTTGATGTTTGTGCAAAATTTAAAGCCTTTAGCTGTTTAAATGGAGGAGTTATGGTGCAAAATGCAATATCTGAACAATCGGTTGTATGGGAGCTATATGTTATATTTCTCCGATCTTCATGATTTTCAATACTCATACGTAGCTAATAATGGCTGATATTTCTGCAAAATTTCAAGCCTTTAGCTGTTTAAATGGAGGAGTTATGGTGCAAAATGCAATATCTGAACAATCGGTTGTATGGGAGCTATATGTTATATTTCTCCGATCTTCATGATTTTCAATACTGATACATAGCTAATAATGGCTGATATTTCTGCAAAATTTCAAGCCTTTGGCTGCTTAAATGGAGGAGTTATGGCGCAAAATTCAATATCTGAATAATCGGCTGTATTATATGTTATAGTCACCCGATCTGGCCGATTCCGACAAATGTTTAATCATTTGTACAACGACACCTGCTCACCAAATTTCATCAAAATAGCTCTAAAATTGAGGGACTAGTTTGCGTTCAAACAGACGGACAGACGGACAGACAGACGGACATGGCTAAATCGACTCAGCTCATCGTCCTGATCATTTAGGTATACTTTTTGATGGGTCTATCTCTTCTCCTTCTGGCACTTACAAACATCGGACCAAACTTAATATACCATTTCATTCTCATGAAAGGTATAAAAAATAATGCTTTCAAAAACATTTGCAGCACTAAGGAACAAATTAAGATGGGTGTGACAGCCGGATTTAGTTCTATTTTGAAAGGGGAACTATATTAGTACATAACACCTATTCGTACAAATTTGCCACAAAGCCAATTTAATCTTAGCAACAATTTTCCTGTTATTTTTTTGTGCTTTTTGGAATCTTGTTTATTATAAAATCACTTCTAAAGATTATGTTTTCTGTTTTTTTTTTTCAAAATTATCAATATTAAGTAAGGTAACGAATCCTGAAAATTTTATCTGCAGATGGGCGGGAGCTCCCAATTAAAAATTTATTATATGCCTAAATTATGAGCAATTTAATTTAATTGGAATTACTATAAATGAGCATGGAAAGCATATTTTTATTTTCAATTCATTTATTTTTTAATGTACATTTATAAAAACAAAATGAAAGTTGAATAAATGGAAATGTATGCTTATTATCCTTAAACTTAAAACCCCAATTCGCAGAAATCGGTATGTGCGTTCATTAAATTGCCTATCGCAAATGTCCAAGGCTTATATAAATATTTTTGGTGGCTCCATTGAAGGAATATTTGAACAAAGCCTGAAAATAGAAAGAAATCTTATATAAAACCAGAGGATACCAATCGTGAATACCTCATCAACAGCTTTATGCCCAAATAAAAGACTTGAACTAAGCGAGGTCGCAAAGTACATTGAGAAAGTCTTAAAAGTTGTAATTTCGAGTAACTTTGACATTTCAGGTCGATCCCGACCCATAAAACACCCCACTGAATCTGTCCGCGACTAGGCAAAAATTTTCTGTATCAAAAATGTCTGCATAATTTGTTTGTGTTTCATAATAGAACAAATTATGTGTATATGTATTTATTGCAACACATTTGATAAATTAAAGTTAACGGATTTTTTGGAAGGATTTAAATTTTTTGTTAGTTTCACAGGTTCGAATGAAACATATTCGATGTTGGCGATGAGTTCTACTTAATTTCCATAATTTTCAGTTTATTAGTTTCGTGCTACAAAAAAAGATCGAATCGCAAAGTGCTATTTAAACGAAACCTTGTTTTTCGCGAATGCTGAAAAGGTTATCAAAAATCGAATAGTTTGAATTTTAATGAGCTCGGGGCCAGTTTTTTTATTAGAGAATATTATGAAAATGTAACAATTTTTCAAAGAGGTAGTTAAAAGTGATAGCTGCCATTTCGAATATAACCACATCTCCTATTAGGATTACTTTTTTCTAAACTTTACCAAGATCCACGGATTTCTATGCCTGCATTTTAATAGCTTTTAGAATATGTGTGCAGTATGTATTTATTTTCAAATATTTTTCTATGCACTGAACTATTAAACTCAAAGCAATTATGACACTTGTAAATTTGTAAAATATTATGTTATAAAATTGAGCAATTTGCGCTCATGCAATTGCTGCGGTTTTACAAAAAAAAAAAACTTCATGAATAAATGCAACCAATCAAATGACTATGTAGCTTTTATTTGTTATTGTTTATATGTACGAGTATGTAGTATATGTATTTACTTGTATAAAGACTTCTGGCTTTATGTGAATTATTTACGTTTAATGGCATACCTTAATAAATATTTAGTAGTAGTATGACCAATTTATCAGGCATCACAGAAAAACTTGTTTCGCAACAATAATAAAGTGTTTAACTAGCCGCAGTTGTATCACTTGTAAAATACATATGTATGTATTTATGTATGTCGAAGAAACTCGTTAAAATTTTGATTAACAACAAATGACTGCCATTTAAAGGTGTTAATTGCGAGCAGCTCAAGTGGCAGCTATAATTTAAATAGAGTATTGTTTTGCAATGTAAAATTGGTGATCATAAAAAATCTATACACAATTAAATTAACGTTATACTAAAGAAATTTTAAAATTTTTTAATTTACTTATTAAAATAGCTTCGTTTTTTTTAGAAGAATGTTGAGTTTTGAAGTTCTCGTATTGTTTACTATTAACTGTACTTGTACATTGCTTGCAAAATGTCATTATGTTTATTAACGTTATCTGACAGTATTCTGTATTAGTTAATGCAAACAAAAAGTAAATTGAACTTTGCCGTCCTCGTCTACATCAATTACACGGAAAGGGCACGCCCACTGCATTTGCGTCAAAAGAATGAAGCGATAATTGCCGCGACCGCGGTAAATAAAGAAGGAAAGCTCTTAGAATTTGATTTACTTCACTTTTTACTACGGTTAAAATGATCATATATCCGAAAAACAAATAACTTTTATAATTTTCATGATTTTTTCACGACCTTTCCAATTTTAATTTTGTGTTTTGCCGGCTCAAGGTCAAGGGGGTGTTGGTAGAGTGAAACAAATGATTTACTTTTTTTCTTCCAATATATTTCGGTTACACCACGGTAACCGTCCTCAGGGCAAATGATTTTACACGTCCGCACCGTCCGACGTGGAGCTTTGTACTGCTTTGTACAAATTTATAATTTTCGTTGGAGTATGTGGAGTAGGTGTGACTTAAGATGGTTATCAGGGTAGTTAATTTTATTTCCGCATCTCTATATGCAAAGGTATTAGATAATACTACCGAAATCTAATAATAAACATATACATTCGCAATTTTATTTTTCAACATATTCTATTAGTAAAAGCATAAATCGACGGTAAAAATCAGATTTATTTACTTACTTATATCTTGAGATCGTGGTAATTTTTTTTTGCTATTTTAGTAGCTATGTACATCTTATATAAAAATGAATATAAAATTGGCCCTAAACTACCGCATATTAGGCATATATAGCATTTTCATTTTAAATTAAACCTTTTTCAAACTAAACGAAACTATTTTCAAACTAAATAAAACTATTTTCAAATTAAACGAAACTATTTTCAAAATAAATAAAACTATTTTCAGAATAACCGAATTTTTTTAAAAATAAATGAAACTTTATTCTAATAAAATTAAACCATTTCCAAATTAAATTAAACCATTGTCATATATTTAACGAACCATTTGGTTATGACGTATTTTGGAACGAATTTTCGCCATCCCTTTTCAAATTTGGTTTTAAGACAAACCGGCTTCGGTGTTGTGCCATCTGTCGGAAGCAACAACAGCAAAAGATCAGAATATCATTTGGTTATGCTTTTTCTTTGAACTATTGTAACCCCTTTGAAGAAAGTATCGCACAAATTAATCAAAATGATTGTTCGAATTACGTTATGGGCATGATCATCCAAATCCCGAAAGCGGCGAGTGGACAAGCCCTTCATTAATTTCATATATTATAACATATTGTTTGTTTATTATTATTATTATTATTTATTAGAGTAATATGAAATATTAAACTAACTTAAGTAAATGAATATACTTAGAAATTGTTTAATTTAATTTGGAAATGGTTTAATTTAAGTTGAATAAAGTTTCATTTCTTTGGAATAAAGTTTCATTTATTTTGAAAAGAGTTTTACTTATTTTGCAAATAGTTTCGTTTAATTTGAAAATAGTTTCATTAAATATGAAAATAGTTTCGTTTAATTAGAAAAAGGGTTCGTTTAGTTTGAAAATAGTTTCATTTAGTTTTAAAAAGGTTTAATTTAAAATGAAAATGCTATATTTCAAAATCATCGATAACGCATAAAAACTATCGATGGCTTTTAAAATTAAAAGCAATCGATGTCGTCGATGGGCTTTCGATTGTTTTTCAAGCTCTAATGATTGTATGAATTTGGATATCAGCAATTTATTTAACAGAGAGTTCGTTTTACGGACAGGGTATAGTTAATCTTGGATGTTAACATAATAACCCACCTTAAGTTTTTAACAACAGTAAAATTTATATAACAGTAAAATTAATATAACGATAACATTACGATAAAAATATCGATAACATGATGATCATAATGCATATTTACTCTGATGATGATATTTATAAACATAACAGAAAAATAAATCTATTGCTTATGTCAATAGGTATAAAAGCAACAACATTGATGACGTTTAAGGTAGCCAATGCCATTGATTTTGATAATCATAATCATAGATTTTTCGATAACTATAATACAAAGACCCAGATTAACAATTATTTGTTGGTTGAGTTTAAAAAAAATCCTTTAAATTTTCGCAAGAATTATACAACTTTTTCGATAATAATTATGTATAAGAGATATATTTTAAGCGATAGTTATTATGTTGAGACTTATTTATATTATAGAAGTCCTTTCATTTTAATTGTGAGTGAGAAAAATTTGTTTAGGTCGTCAAAAGACTTTTATTTTAAAACTTATTATATAAAAGCCTTTTTGTTATATTTACCAGTGATAACACGCGTTCGGAATTATATGAAATAATCTATAAATGCTCTTTAAATGGTCCATAAAGAGAGAGTTCAGTATTTTAAGCCTCAAATATTTGTATGAAAGTCATTAAAAATAATAAAAAATAACATGATGAATAAAAATCTACTTTTAATCTAAAAATAGAAAACTTGTGAATACAATTTGTTTTTATTTGGATACAATTTCCGCCCAGGAGTGCCGTTCACAAAAACACAATGAAAATAATATATCTCCATTTAAAGGGTATCTATCAATTTCAAAGTCATTACGGTACCACTATCGGTATGTCAACCAAGTTTCAAAGTCAAAAAGTAAAATCCATTTTCGGATCTCTTTTTAAGTCCTTAAAATTGTTGGTAGTTATTTTCATATGTTGGGTACCCTTATGTAAATGGAAAATTAATAAAGTGATAGAATTATTTTAAAAACAAATATTTTGAGTGGTAAGCAAGAACGCCAAGAATCATTCTAAGATAATTATTGTTGTACACATTTTCAGTGTTCACTCTTTTTTAATTTGATATTTGTGTTTTTCTAAAGAGCCGAATCATATTATGCAGAGATTTTGCGAAATGGCTCGATACACTTGTTGGAAGTGTAAAAAATACTTACAGGCTTGAACGACGAAGTATATAAAAGTATTCCACCGATTCATTTACTCACGAAGAATAATGAAATATTATTATTATTATAATTATTATTTATTCATAAAATAATAAAGCATATTAAAAAAAACGCTGCCTTAACAGGCGCACTACATCCTTAAAGAGATGATGTTAAAAATTCTTTCAAAACTTTTTTTTTTTTTAAATACATAGTTATTACCACTGTTTTAAACTGCATCATCAAAAACTCAACTGTTGATCAACAAGCGGCTGACACATTGCTGTTGTATGTTGCATCTTCTTTGTTTCAGTTGAGGATTTCTACGCGCAAATCATAAACATCAAAAACACAACTTTGGTGTTAAGCTTGACAACTTTGCACGTATTTGCATAACCTTCCATACATATATTTGTATGTGTATGTATATACATGCATATATGTAAAAAAGCGCATATGTATTATATGCATGTGTTTGTTTGTGTGTGCATGTACATATATGTTATATGTATGTATGTGTATTACATGCTCAACGATGGAAAGGACGTCAACAGCTGAAGCCAAAGCTGTAAGTTCAGATGCGGCAGCTTAATACGCATGAACTTACAAGGATTTTATAGTTTCTTTCAACTTTCTTGCCGGCACACACACACACCCACACACGCACACACAACGCGCATAACCAATAAAGACTTTTAATTTCACTTTGCACGCTGTCAGGCAAGAAAGTATCAAGACAACAACAATAGCCACAAAGCAACAATGAAATTTGTTGGCAGTATTCATTCAAATGCAACGATTATTGCAAGCTACCAGAAAGTAACTAGTAGAAGGAGAATGGAGCGTATGACGCCGTACATATAAGGCGAGGCGTTTGAGAAGGTAAAGTGGCAAGATTCGAAAACTCGTAAAAGTGTAAAATAATGTATACGCTTGCTGTCCAACAATACCAGCATACATACATACTTACATGTATACTTAAAAGACTTACATACTACACACACACACACGAACACACACGTCTACTCGGGCATAATTTTAAAGCACAAGCATATAAAACACTTGTCTTCGATCATAATAGCTGAGGGTTTGAGCAGCAATTTTAAGCTATGGAATTATAAATTAAAATGCATGAATTAAGTCTCAGCCGAAAATGAAGTTGAAGTGCAAGAAAGTAAGGAAAACAAAAAAAAAAAACAAAAAACAATGAAATAACAGGGATTTGTGCGGCATCGTGCAAGGAAGTGTGAAGATAGATAGATAGATAGATAGTCTAAGAGATGCCAAGCCAAGGAAATTATAAAGTGCTTAATTCCTATACAAAAATAAATTTCGAAGGAGAAAAAAATGGGCAAATATTTTGATATGGGTAAATGCTTAGGAAACTGTCAAACTATTTATAAATACTGAAGCAAAATAATAATAAACTTACTCACATACTTGTGTATGTACATAGTATATGTGAAAATGTAAGCGCATAAGTTTGTGATTTAAAATAAAACTTATATGTTTTCTATGCTGATTTTATGCCGTCAAGCAAAATGTCCAGAAAATTAAGAGATTATGTGATTTTATATAGGACGTCTCAAGTTTTCCAGCAGATTAAAATCATTGCCTGACCCAAAGAGGCTTGACCCACCAACCACACTTTGCTCGCCTACCAAATTTACATACACACGAATATGTATTTAGTAAGTTATCCTCAACCATCCTTTATCAGCGCAAAACCGCTTAGGGTTGAAAAATTGTTCTATATTAAGCTCTTAACTTTAATATCCGGTCAGTTGCGTTAATTTCCTACTGCTCCACTACTGATAAGTAAATTGTTATGCTTATAAGTTCTTAGTTTCTTACGTTCAAGTAAACTAGCCGCAATAAGCTGCCAATAAAGTGAACCATTCATAATACAAATCCTACGCTTTCGCTTTTCCTTTTCCCTAAATTTTCTTACAGCATACATACACAACTAAATAATCAACAACAAATTACCTTGAACAATAAAAAGTTTATTACTTAGTGGTTTTGATATTTATATGCAGAAGGACATAAGTGTTCTTGTTTGTTCCTGTTGTTTATTTACTATCTTTCGTTTATTATTTATGAATATATGTAAGTATGCGAAAATTTCTGAGACTAACCCCTAACAATTAATCCTGCCAATTTCACCCATCGCACAAACAAATAATTCCCCAGCTACACAGCAACACTTCAAGCATTGCGTTCCGATGGGATTAAGTCATCCCCACTGGTCAAGCTCTTTTGTTTTATTAAGTGAACACACATACTTAGAGTTTACTTTTTCCCGGTACATGTTTTATTTCCTTATTTCCTTAGTTACTTGTTTGCCCTTTCTTGCCTACATTTCAAGTTTGTTTAGTCAAATGATCAACATCTTAAGTGGCATGGTCAAATAATATGAGGATGAAATTCTCGCAGTACCCATGTACAGGTATTAAAAGTTTGGTAATATTTCTTAAGTATTTAAGTGGAACTTTGCTTTATGAACTCGCACTCGAAGTAGTTTTTATATTGAATGCTGGATGTTATTTGGGTTTAGATAAATATCCGTACACAGAAGTATGGCTGTTCATACGAACTAAAGATAAGAAATACTGGGTACTGAAGCGCCCAATTCGTGAGATTATGCTAGTAGACCCGACAGAGGTTATGCTTTCCAAAATATTAATAATTTACATACTGGACTATGTTTTGAGAAGTCATTCAGAGTTTATACATTTGCGCTCGATTATCGGTATATGGGTTTAAATTTTAAACTTATATAAATTTCTTGGGTAGGCTGTCACCCTACGTCGAAATATTTACGGTTTGAGCTAGTTTCAAAAACTTTTTTTGGAAACATTTACATATATTTAAATAGTTTTCTTAACTTAGATATTTGTTTTTAAACGCCAGATAGTCTTAGCGGAACTGGTATTGAACCTAAAGCTTTTTCAAGCAACTTCCTTATTTTTATATTTTATAAGTTTAGGTGGCAATTATGTTGGAAGATATTTTTTATTATTTAGACTATTTATTTCTTTTAATAAAATTATTTCATTAGACACCAATTAAGCGATATTGCACTTAAATTACACACTCAGCCATAGGTTGCAATCCTATAACGCTATTAACATAACTTAAGCTTTTCAATTCCCTTTTAAAACCGAATTTCAAAATGAAATAAGTAAATATTCTGTCGGACACACTCAAAATTTATCATTTCGCATAACTTAATTGTTTACCTCATCTTAGTTTTTAGATGAGTGAAAACCGTGCATAAAATCATCGTAAATAAAAAAATTAAAACTCATTTAAATACCTCCCGTTTTTTACCCATGTTATGGTATTTTACAAAATTAACCTTCTGTTATTTTAAATTTTTAGTAAGGTGGCAACCTTTTTCGAAAATTTAAAACTGCTTGTTTCTTCATTGTAGAAAGTAAAATTTAGAATCAAGCCTTTACGAGATCTTAAATTTTCAGATAGGTGGCAACGCTATCCAATTATTTCAATAATAGTAGATTGAGTCATTTTTAAGTCATTACAGGTTTCTAAGTTTAAGCCTTTTCAAATCCTCCTTGCAATTTTTTTCGAATATACTTTTTTTTTAAACTCGTTGATGCTTTAATGTAGTAATTAAAATATGAAATTAAACCTTTACGAGATCTTAAATTTGCAGATAGGTGGCAACGTTATTAAATTATTTCAAGAATCATAGATTGATTCATTTGTAAATCATTACTAGTTGCTAATTTTTTGGCTTTTCAAATCCTTCCTGATCCCGCTTTACACTACTTTTGAATCAAATACATATATTAAAAACATTTTTCGACAGTTTTGTGTAAAAAATACATTTTGAAAATATTTTAAAGTGTGTGCCATAATTTGTTGATTGGAAACCGGCTTAAAGTAACTTATAGTGGCACATCCAAAATAAAATTATGCAAAAGATATCGCTTTCGTTTTTTTAGCGGTTAGGGCTCGATATGTGCTTCGAAATTATGTATTCGCGAAAAAATGTATGTGGAATTTATTATGAAACAATTACTTTTAAAAAGTTTCCCATATTGTCAGAAAGCATGCTTCTTACTGCTTTTTCAAATTCAAGCCAAATGGCGTGTTTGGTGCGTATTCTACATGGCGTGTATTTGTGATAATCCTTGACACAAAGGCCACATTATCAATAAGCGTAAATATGTTATTTCTATGCTCCATCTGAAATGCTATAAATGAAAACCAATTTATTAAATACACAGCTTTACATATGATTTATAAATACGCACATTAAATGCTAAAATTAGCCAATTGTAATACAAAAATACAACACAAAAATACATATCTCACTTAAGTATATATGAATTAATAAAAATGCGCTTAAATACTCGATATGTATAGATATTAATTTTTAGAAAGCTTTTTAAGTTGTTAATCGGTTTACATAATAATATTCAAATTTTAATTACCAACTTTTGCTAAATAAATATCCGCTAATTATAATAATAAGTAATATATTATTTATGGGTTTCATCCACATAAATGGGCATATGTACATATGTATGTATGTAATAACATACAAATAATAATAAATAAAATAGGGGAAAGTTACAATAAACAATACATATATTTGCAATTACTAGTCCAAACAATATATAGTTTATTTCAATATTTAACCATTTGGCTGCCAATGAAAAAAATATCCAATTGCCAAAGCAATCTATGTGCAACTGTTACTATATTATTCATAAAAAAAAAATCCAAAGGACTATTGTGAAATACTCTTTAAAAAATTCTTTGTAGAATTTGGCGTAACTTTGCGTTCGCTAACCCAAATAACACTACTTTTGAATTGAACACATTAAATTCATAAATTGAAAGTGATCACAAAAATGGTAGAGCTATGGCTTCTTTGGCAGTTGTCTTGAAGGGTATCCTGGATAAAAGTATTGCGGATTAAATTTCCGTAAACCACCCTTTGCCAAACGCTGATACCGGAATCGGAATCGAATTATTTTCCGACATTGAAGATGCCCTTCACTAGTTCATTTCTAGCGTGGTTATGTTTTTACTCGCATATGCTGATATTTAAAAAAAGTCTTGGAAACAGCCATTCTATTTCGATGAGCCAGTCATCTGTCCATAATTCTGTTTGGCTTGTACTTCTCTCATCGAAGCTCTGGATGTTTCCTAAAGAAGCTTAGATATAAGAAGTTAATTGTCGTACCACCAAAAGTCATAAATTCGGCGAAATTACATATTTCTTTTGGTGTTTGGCAAGCAATTTATTTGTGAGGTTGCGGCAGAATAGCGCTGTAATGCTAGACAAAAAGTATATCGTATGTTTAAGGCATACCAAAAATTACTCCCCAGCTGATATGTTGAATGAATTTTGAAAACTTGTGAGACTAAGAGAGGTACTGGATATATAAATTATGATTGACCAATTTCACAGGGTATTTCTGCTAGGCCGTATTTTGAAGGAATTCTTCAACTTGCTCTGTTTCAAAAATTTGTCAATTGACGAACATCTAACTCCTATTTGGGCTGGTATTAGATTTCAAGTTCAATGTCGGTAAGTCTCATTAACTCAGGATGATAAGAAGAGGAAATTAGATGCGCGCTGAAAAAGTATGTGTCATAAAGTGGAAGGTAGCAGCGACAATGTTATCTCCTTGTTTAGGTTGTGCTCTTGCAGATACCTGGAAATATTGGTCCGAAATAGAAAAAGAGGACATATCAATGTCGGCCGCCCTCCGCAACATTAAGTTTGCAGCAAATTTTCGCTATTCAATGTGCTCTTGAGGCTAACATTGCCTCGATTAAACCAGAAACTTTAGATAAAATTAACAATTTTCTTTTCGAAACTTTTGACGAAGTTAACTTCGATTTTACATGTAGATTACGGATTCACTGTCTTTATGCAAATTTTGCATTTCAGGTTTGCCAGGGTTTTCGTCATTTTCCAACAATTGCTCTCGTGAATAATTAGCATATTTTAATGACATTTTTTTATAGCATTTCTTTCTGTACAATTTTTGAATTTTTAAATATTTTTTTTCAAAAGTGTTTCAATTCCATAATAAGTTATCTTTAAAAATGCTAGTACTAATAGTTCCAAATCAATTGTACCCAATCAAGATATATTTAAAAAAAAATGCCACAGAAAATCCCAATGATTTTAGCGAAACGACGGGTAGCACAATGATTAAGTATTTGTTTGCACATAAACCAATTTGAAAAAATAGCCAATTGCAACCAACAATAGCTTCATAGTAATTATTGCTGTTTTCGGTTTTGGCTGCTCTGAACTTCGTAGAAGACTCAAATGGCCTTCACCGGTCATATTTTTCCATCGTTAATTTTATCTTTACGAATTGCATTTGCAGTATAAAAAGTTCTTCAAAATCCCTATAAAGCTTTTTTAAATTTTTTGCATGTTAATTGAGTAGTTGAGAGCTAATAAATACTCGTGTGTAGTTTATATATATAGCTATATATGTATGTATGTGTGTGCGTATGTGAGTATTTTTTTTTAAGTAGATGAACCATTTATTTTAGCCAATCGAATTTGATTGATAGCCCAGCAATATGCTATATGAGAATTTTTAAATGCACTGAATTTGCATACACACATACATACATACGAATGTAGATAAAAGTGCATATGCACATACATACTTATCTTAACTGTTTATATCACACACACACACACACAAACTTTATTGCCTTGCCAGTTACCCTATCATTGGTAATTTTAACAGCCACAATTGTCAGTCGGAATTGATTAATAACTGCTATGGCTGGTCGGTCATCAGGTACGAGTACGTGGTAGCCGATAGCAATGACTGTGTTGATTTAAATGTAAAAATGATAAAACGATTGTACTATATACATACATATACACTTACATCTATACATAAGCGCATATGGTATATAACTACAAAGATATGTACATATGTATGTAATGTATTGACGTTATACTTATTGGTGATTTCGCAGTTGTTGATTCTTTAGTTGGTCAATTCATTTAAGCGTTATGATGGCGTGGCACTGCTAATGAGCTTAACGCACGTAATATTATTATTAATTATTCCAATTATTTAATGTTTAACCGACAAAAATCCCAAATTGCAGTTGCCGTACGAACTGCAGTAAAGTTATGAAAAAGAGAAAAATTGATTTTAAGTATCCGAAATTGTAGGCAAACGCGGCTGGCGGAAACATCTGAACTTGCCCATATACATACATATGTACAATACAAGTATACAATAAATACATATTTACATAAATACTTATGTATGTAAACTCTTTTAATGTAATGCAAAACATTCACATCTATGCAGATTGTCGGCAACACTTTTCCACCTATTACCTGCATACATACTCAACAAAAGCCATAAGCATTTTCCTCTTGTATTTTTTTTAAATTTTATTTTGATGATTTTCCATATTTCAAGCTGCCGCAAAATATGTTAATTGAAAATCACTTATTGTATTATATTATTTCTGTATGTACCTACTTAATAAATTTACGCATTTATTTTTGTACTACGCATGCATACATGGATGCGATGATGTGCACATACATTTACATAAATATAAATATATACTGACATTGGTAGATATAAAGAGCTTAAAAGCTGCGTTGGCGTACTAAGTATTTTAGCCTTATGTTTGATTAAATTGGTGCGCTCCGGGGCGTATGAGTAATATTAAATCCTGAGATAATACCGAATTTACGAGTAGGAAAAAGAAAGAAAAAATGCAAAATTAAACAAATTATTTGGAAAAAATAGTGAACATATTTTGCTATTCAATATTAATATTAAAAAATTCGTTTAGTAACCGCCCTAATAATATAGCTGCGGTGGGAGCTTGGTAGGCAATGCCAATCCTTGGAAAAGATTTTAAATTAAAACCATAGTCTGAAAATAATTGTTGTTATGGCAAGAAGATTATTTGTTTTAAATCATTACATATTCATTATTTTGTGGTTTTAATTTTTTCGATCAAAAGTAGGCAATATTCCTGGATTTCTATATTTTGGATCCAAACTTTTTACGTTTTCTTTGTTTGTGTGATCAAGTTACGTAGTTATTTTGCAGGGACGGAAAATAACAGTAATTTCTGAAAACTGTCATTGAAAAGTTCGCTATAAAATAAATGTTCTACAACCAAATGTAATATACCAATTGATTTCTTATTTCACCGAGAATTAAATTTTAAAGGCTTTTTTTTGCAACTGTTATGCAAAATTAAAAAAAATTACATTTTTTGATTTTTTTTATAAATCAACAATAACTGGTATCTATGATTTTAGATTTATAAAAATAACAATTATGTTTTTGATTCTTATTTTATAAATTATGACTTTTTAAATAAAAATAAAAAATAAATGTTATTTTTATAAATCTAAATTATTCTTTGATTTTTATTTTAAAAAATTATAAATAAATCTAAAGTAACACTTATTTTTTTTATTTTTATTTTATAAATCAAAAATAAAAGTTATTTATTATTTCTATTTTATAAATCAAAAAAAACTTATATAAGAGGCTTTTAATTATTAAAGTCATCAATATAAATTATTCACTGTGTTTTATTTTTTAAGCCATACTTTTAGAAGTTAGGGAATCAATAAGTTATTTAGTATTCATATTATTTTCTGCAAAAAATTTACTTAAATAATAAAGGTTAGTGATTTTTAGAAATGAATGAAAGTCTTCAATAGCTCTTACTTTTGATTTACAAAATAAAAATAATTATTAACTGTTACTTATAAATTTTAAAATATGCTTCGCCATTGGTGATTCTTAAAAAAAAACTTAAAAAAAAAACCAAACCACAAAAAATAAGTACCGGCATGTGTAAATGAAGTTGAAACGAAAGAATTTGATTCAAAAGGAAATGATTCTAAGAAACTTTTAATAAACTATTTTTGTTCGTCATTTACGATAAAAAATGTCATATCCGAGGTTCCTATCTAGTCATTAGTTAAAATCCAAATTAGTGGTATAATTAATAAAAGAAGGTAGAAATAAGTTAAAATACTATATATATAATATATAATAATAATAATAATAAATTTATAAAAATAGCGCTAGAAATTAGTAAAAATAGTGGTAGAAATTATTTCTAATATTTATAAAAATAGTGGTAGAAATTATTTCTCATATTTATAAAAATAGCGGTAGAAATAAGCAGTGACATTTACAAAAATAGTGGCAGAAATTAGCAAAAATAGTAGAGGAAATTTGTAAACATTACGGTAGAAATTATCAGCTATATTAGGAATAATAGTGGTAGAAATTAATAAAAATAGTGGTAGAAATTAGTAAAAATAGTGGTAGTAATTAGTAAATATAGCTGTAGAAATTACTAAAAATAGTGGTAGAAATTAATAAAAATAATGGAATGAAATTAATAATAGTGGTTGAAGTCAGCAGTGTCATTAGTAATAATAGATGAATATTAGCAGAGCGATTCTGACGCGACTTTCGTTACGTGATGTAAAAAATCACCGTCACTAAAGAAGTTTTACTTCAATAATCTTTTATTTGCCAACACTACTTTTTGAGGGAGAACAGCTTGTGCTAAAATTCATAGAAGGTTGTTTTAGTTTTGGCCATAACTGTTAGTATGTATGCAAAGGTGTATGTTTATAAAAGCAATACATACATACATAGAGTAGTAAGGGCGTGTGACCCCAAATGTCAATATTGGCATATTGGTCATAATGCGTAGACAATGATGGGGAAGCCACAGGAGCCATATTAACTGCAATAGGCCAAAACGCAAAAAGGAACTTCAACTTGTATGTTTGTGTGTGTGGGTGTGTGTAAATGCAGGCAACCTAATACAAAAGCACATTCGCCAATGTGCTAAATTGTGAAGCGCATTAAGAGGTGTGCTGTTGTTTTTGTTGTAGTAGAATTTAGCATAGCTCTTGGCCTGTAAAACACCACCGCCTCGCGCCCGTGGCATATTTCGTTTTAATATAAAAAAAAAATCCACTCCAAAGTGGCCACAGGCTAGTATGATTATTGTACGGCATTGTTGTGATTATGGCTGCTTGTAGTAGTATTGTTTTTGCTGCAAACTGCTGTTGTTGTTGTTGCTGCCAACTACTGATTGTTGTTGGTTTGTTTGATCCGAAGGACCGAAAGGGTGTGCAAAATTACTGTTTTTTTTTTGTGGTGTTGCTTTTGTTCTTTGCTGCTGCTATGGTGATGGTTTTGTTGTAATATTATTACGCTAATGCACTTTGCCGAATGCGCAAAGCCGCACAAAAATTACCGAATAGATATGGACGTACGCAGATGCGACGCAGAAAAATTAAATGAATTCGAGTTGGTACTTGGGCCTGAAACTAGCTCCTTTCAATGTTGTGCTAATTTCTTTAGAAAAAAACACTCCATTTTCTACAATTCGCGAGTGCGACTACTTAATGATGACAACGACATAATCAGATGATAATATCGAAAACGATATCGTTAGTAGTGACGATAGCAACATCAATTACAATATCGGTAGTAACAGTAACTATGATGTTTACAAACACCGCTAACGATGGCAATTTTGATTTTTGGAAAATATTGCTAGCTACGATTTGTATCATTAAAAAATAGCGGGTAGGAGTCCAAAACATTCAACGCCTGAAAATGAGAATGCAAGGCGAAGCCAGGGATCAAAAATAATAGTTACTTTAATTTTTTCCGATAAAAAATTCACCAGAACAAACAAAACTCAACAAAACTGGAATACACCCATTTTATGCTATGCAAATATGATCTTATTTTTTCAGAAGTTTTTCTTTTAAATCTTTGCATAATCGTATCTTGTGACTTTTGTTTTACAGATCAAGTGTGATCACTTTTTTGTATTTTTTTGATAAAATTTGATAGAAATTTGGTCAGTTTTCTTCCTCAAAAACAAACACAAACGTATTGTTATTCTTTTTTTACGTTTATCATAATCCCTAAAATTTAGATGTAATTATAACGATCAGAGGTGATCAAACATATCAAATCCAAGAATAACGATTATTTTTTAACGAAAGAATAAATATCTTAAAATATAGATCACCTATGATAGAAAACATAATCATAAAATGAAGATTAAATTTGATCGAGAAAATTGTAATACAATTATAAAAATTATATCATTATTTGTTTTACAAAAACCATAACTATTCCTGCTCGAAATAGCTTTTTATAAAAATAACGAATGAGCAACTCCTTTTGTGCAATATATTGGAAATTTCAATGAAAATGATATCATAAGAATTAGAATATCGATACTATAAATATGTCAATACATATCGAAAACAGTACGGTACTAGTTAGACGATAACGAATATAAAAGGGAGTTCAAACATATATGCAACTATTACTCAGGAAGTATTAGAAAATTAAATGCAATACGGTTTCTTAGATATGCTATAGATAACCTGACTTCCTTCTAAAGTAAAAACCCTTAATCGGAATTGCTTTGTCGAAAGCATAGGCTATTCTATATTTCGAGTCAACTATAACTCCGACTGCACAGCAATGAATTGCTGCTCTTCAACTTCTCTCCACTGGCTCGAGATTTCCATTAGGGTTTCCAATTTTCATACCTTTCTATCTGTGTATGTATATAGGTATGTGTGTATAGTTGCACATCCAAGTATGTAAATTGGTACTTACTTACACTACCGTAAGGCCGCCCCAACGCTACGTGATGGCCACCAATAATAAACTCATTAAATCCATTATCCTCGACCATGATTTGAGGTTAAAACAAAAGCCGATTTTACACAGCCACTCCGCGGTGTCGATTGTAAACATATAGACATACATAGTATATAGTACCTACGCATGTACTTTTCCACCTAACATTTTGTAGGAGTGTGAGTAAATGAGTTTGGGGTTTTTATTGGCCGCTAGCACAACATTCAAAGCAAGAAAAATATGCTCCAAATTGAATTGACGGCGGTGTGGATTATATCCTTATTCGTATGAGTTTGCACTCGAACGTACGTTAGTTGTTGTTGTGTAAAAGTGCGTACGAATGGGCCAGACCTCTTGTGCGCGAGGATGCGTGTTTTATTTGGAATTAGCGCGGCTTAAATAGCGCAAAAAGAAAAAAATTTGCCATTATTTCCATAATGAGCTGATATCTATGTATGTATGTATGAACATATGTGTGTGGACTTGGTATCGGCAACACAAAAAATGTTCCTAACCGAAAAATTAACAACCGCGATTATATTGTATTATAAAATAATTTAATCGTACGCACATGGATGTCGTGACTTCATTACACGATTCTGACGTGACTTTCATGGCGCGACTGGTGTGACGCGATGTAAAAAATCAAATCAACCAGTTTAGTAATTAGTGCAAGTTGAATTTTTTTGAAATGGAATTTTTTGGTTAAGGGAAGATAAGAATTTGCCCATAATTCGTATGGTAATTGCAATTGAATTTGCTTCAAGTGAGATGATTCACTCTTAAAATCTTGAACGACGAATTATGTAGGCGATTTTTAAGATTGAGACTGTCGTGAGAATGTAATTAATATACAGTTTAATTTATATATATCAGTATATATCGTATATATGTAGATATGTATGTACATATTTCTCCGTATTTAAAAATGTTGCCAAAATTTAAGGGTGGAATTTACTTAAGGGACCATTCCATTGTGACTGGTGGTGAATTTGACTCCAGGATTTCGGGAACTGTGAATTATGAGTACATATTAATATATTTTTAACAAAGATAAATGAAGATAAATAACTTATGCATAAGATTTATTTCGAAAATAAATAGAGCTTAACCGCGAAAAAGACAAATGCGACATTTTTTCCAAAATTTGATTTTTGCTGCAGAGCTACTGCTAGAGCATCGAAACGCATTTCTGCAACAAAAAGAAAATTTTTTGGAAAAATGTCGCTTACGTTTTGTTCGTTAGAGCTAGTTATTTTCATAGTTAAGATTATGCTGCTCGCAAAAAATTTTCAAGCCAAATTTTTTAGTTCAAAAATAAATTGCGTGAACCAATGTTTTAAAGTATGTTTTGCATTTTTGAATTAATTGTGTTATTGCCCTATGCAACTACTTGAATTGCCTTAAATATACAGCCCTTGTTTGCTTTGTTAACAAAATTAATCGCCTAATGCAGCCGTAAAGATTTCACTAAGAACATTTTTGTTTATATAGGAAACATATAACTTTATCGTATTGTTATCAATTTCTTATATTTCTACTGAAATGTAAGCTACTATAAAGGCATATTTGGCAATAAAAAAAATACATTTTTGTTGTTAAATTTGGTACATTTCAAAATTTTGATTTTCCATTCCTTCTCCAAAACGTTAAACGGATTTAAATTTGTATTGCTCGCGTTTTTCATGATTTACATAAGATTTCCAATTTTTAGAACTTCATTTTCAGTGCCGAAATTGAGTTTTCCTTCACAACTAAATTCTGTGTTATAGAGAAAATTTATTTTAACGTCACTTTAGTTATAAGTAGTCAATTACAAAGTACGCTTTTTAACTTATAATATAAAAAAAATGCGGGTGTTTTAAAATAGATGAATGTTATATTGAAAAGTAATAATAGCGGTTCGAGACGTTCCCTTCATTTTATAGTTCACACCAGAAGCCCCTTGCTCCTGCTTGCCACGTACTTACATTTCAAAAAGCGAGCGCAAATTAGCAACAATATAAATAATAAATTTTTTTAACATTCGATAGTGTGCCATAGAAGTGACGTAACATTTGCACACAGACATGCATACATATTTTATTAAATAGTCTTTAATGCAGTGCTCTTTAACTACAAAAAGTATTTTCCTACCCCGCATAATCTACATACATATCCTGTTCAAAGTAAAGCTCTCGTTTCTTTGTTGTCAATTCCGCCAACAGATTATATTCATCTTTGTAATTTGTAGCATGCCAAAAAGCAGATAACCTTAAGAGAAAAACCAAAAAAAAACCAAAAAAAAAACAAAAAAAAAACAATACGTGCTCCTTAGTGGCCTCTAACAGCCAGCCATGTCGGCCCGCCAGCCAGCAGTCAATATTAAGTGTGTATGGATTTATTAAACAAGAACTCAGAATACGATCCGCAGTTGGCTGCGCCAGGATTTACAACCGCTCTACGCATAGTAATATAAAAATAATGACGCTGTTGTTGCTACAGAAGGGTAGATAAAGCAACCAAAAAGCAAAAAAAAAAACAAAAAAAAAAAAAAAAATTGAAAACTGTAAAAAATGTGGGCCACCACCACCCGCCCCCCAACAAACTCAGCCAATGCGGATCAAGTCAATTCGAATTGAAATTCATACTTACTACAATCATGTTTATTAACTATTGTACGAGTATAAGCTACTGTGGCGATGGCACGCGTCTATCTGTCAGTAAATTTGTTGTTGGCGGCGACGATTGAGAGGGTAATTTAACTTTGGTTTATCACCAACAGTTGCTATTGAATTGTGTGCGGCGGAAGGAAGACATGTCTTTAACTTTAACGGCAATACGCTGCCGATTACTTTGCATTGCATTTTTATTTCGATTTGTTTTTTGCTTCTTCTTCTTTTTCTTTTTTTCCTGGCTATTGACTGGTCGGTCTGGTGGTGGGCGCTCACAACAGTTGTCACAGGATTTATTTATGCGTGAGCAACTTTTCGACGTTGATAAGGTCATTAAGGTTGCGATGTTTGTGGTGGGAGATGGTGAGATTACCGCTAAGCAGCGCTAAGATGATAGATGGATATTCTATTAAAGGAAATTAATATTTTTCGAAACAGTTTATATATTGGGTTAGTATTAGTGCAGGGAATTGACAGGGAAAAACTCGAAGTTTCTTTTAAGTGGATAAAAAAAAATATTTGTGTGAGCCCATTCAAACTCGAACTTTATAACAATTTTTTTTTTAATTTTGCTTAAAAGTTAGAAACTTCCAAAATTTTTTAATTTATGAATGAAAGACGTATAGTTCATTATTATCATATGTTATAACATTTTATTTTATTTATGTTTAAAAAAAACCAGGGCAGGTATAGGAGTGAAGTTTCAAACTGTGGTTTATATCATAATAGTCCATATTCAACTAATATTTCAGAGTATTTGCTTTCAAGTATTTTCAAATAAAAATTATTATTTTGTGATTAATATTTCTTTACTATGTACGCAAGCCATATACAAATATACTTGACAAATTTCGACTTAATATTTTTTATTTAATTTTTACTAATTTTCACTTATACTCCCCCCAAAAAAAAAAAAAGCACATAAAGTCTAAAATTTTGCAGACAATTCAACAACATTCTGCAAATTTTTTACACACATTTTTAGTTTATGATAGTTTGCTTTTCTGACTGTGCCAACAAAAAGTTTAGTAAAACTTAAATACATACAAAAACTTTTTTTATTGAAAATGTAAGATGAAATAGGGGAATTCATAATAATTTATCTTTTTATGCCTCAATAGAAACAACGATCATTTACGTGTTTATTCTTCATTTCCTTATTTTCAAATACAAATTTCCTTCTCAAACACATTTTTTTTTTCATTATACGGCCCAAATTTATTTTTTAATTTCTCACCAGATTTTGCATATCACTACACTTAACTACAATAAATTTTGAATTTAATATTTCCAATTTTTGAAAAAAATATCGCCCACTTTCTTCGTGCGTTCTGAAACCTATGTAGTAATCCACATTTTTGAGTGAACGGATTGAATCTTATTCTTCTTTTCTTTATATGTATGTTCACTCACTTTTACAGGAAAAAATTTCTAAATACTTACATATAGCAAGGCGAAATCATATAAGGTGCCGTTTCAATAGCAGCCGATTTGATTTTTTTATTCCGCTTACATGGGTTTTGTTTTTGCTTTTGCGTATAAACTTTCAAAAAGCAAAAACCAAATATATGTAAATTTTGACAGCACTTACCCAAAAGTAAAAATAAATACATGGGTACATGATTAAAAATCAAAAGGTTAGCAACAATAACGAATGCCACTAAATGGCAATAGCTTATTTTTTGTATATCAAGGTCAACTTAAAATGTTCGAATTGGTCGGAAATCAAACCTTTTAGCAAAAAGTAGAAAGTATTTTATATAATGGACTTAATTTTGAATTTTGAACTTGTAATGGAACTTTTTAGACCTTAAACTTTTATGAACGATGTTTGAAATCGTCAAAGAGTCGAAATAAATTTCTTGAAGTATTCTTTACACCATCGTATCGAGTTCACTAAAAAGCTAAAAAAAACCACACGTTTATGAGAAATGGAATTACCACAGGGTAAAACATTTAATATTTAGCCTGTATTTTGTTGTTGTCAAAAGGTTGTAAATTTTTATTTGCTTTAATAAAATCTAAGCTAAGTTTCTGCGTTTGAAGATTTTATATGATGCAATGTAAACAAACTTGACAGTTTAGATTGAGCATTTAAAATGAAAAAATAAATAAATATATAATCAACCCTGCAGCTTCTACCTGTTTTAGTGTGCCTTGATTCAATAATAGAAAATTGGATAACTAGAAACTACTACTACTTCGGCACGGATTTGCTCTCTCCAATCCAGGTCTTAGCAAATATCGACAAAGCAATATCTTTTAAGTAACCTTATACATTTTAATTCATATTTTATTTGAAATAACAAATTTCTGTTTCTCAAATGCAACCCTACAAGGCAGTCGAAAAGCACAAACGTCTATAATTACACTGCGTAACAAAAATTTAAATAAATTAACATTAGTAGCAGGCTTACGAACTGTGTTTTTACTTTTTTTGGATTGGCTCTAGTTCTTGAGATAAACGAAACTTAAGAAATTAATGAAAAAAAAATTATATGACCCAGTTGCAGTTGTATTAATTTAATTATTCCTCAATAAGTTTTGTTATATAAATTATTAAAACAAGTAGTTCGTTGGTTTAAATATTTTATTTCCCTTTTTCGCAAACTAGGAGCTAAATTTAATTAATGAAAATAATATATTTTTTTTATTTTTGTATTATTTTTATACAGGCGCGCAATAAAAATATAATTTAAATTCATATTGGTATTTTTAATTAGGTTTTTTCGTGAAATATTTAAAAGTCTTTATCTGAAAAACTAGAGCCAATTCGACAAAACTGATATTATTTTCGTAATCAGCGCCCCCAAGTTACCCTAAATCGACTTAAAAATCTCCGACCGCAAAATTTTGTTCCGCAGTGTTATCCAACCCTCTATTATTGAGTCATGTGGCGAATGCATAAAAGGTGATGTTACTATAACAACTAATATAATTTTTTTATTCCAATCATTCTGGTTGTTTTCATTGTAAAGGGAACTAAATTCATGTAAATTTTGTTTTTTTATATGAATTCGCCTTCCCTTGAGTTATAATTTTAATACGTGAAACCGCAGATACATACATATGTACATACATATATAAACAATTAATTAATATGAAAAAACCTATAACCCAACATCAACGTAACTCAACAATTTTTTGGCAACTCAAACCAGCCCGGAGTTTGTTAATATTTTCTGATGGTATACATATCCAATAAAGAAAAACGCTCGATGGATTTGTAAAAAATGCCGAAGGGTTATCATAAAAATGGTTATCATATAACTCTGAGCGAAATGAACGTTTAAAATATAAAGAGTAATATTTTGGAGAAAATATTTTCGTAAAATATTTTAACCCATTAGCTCCCACCTAAAAGTGTCGGTTTGACCCTTTATTCAAGAAACCGCTCAAACGCACATATGTGGTAAATCGCCGGAAAATTTCACAAAAAATACGTTTTGATTGAGCTGTACTCTTTGTAATGTGCGAGACATAACCAAAATTACGACCAATCTGTAAGTGAAATTAGTACTTTATATTATATTTTGGATTTAATAGAAGGAGTTAAATCGTTTATTTTTCAATCAAAACTTCGGTATTTATCATTCAATCTGTAAGCCTTCCATGTAAACTTGTAGAAAACTCATTTTCAATAAAATTATTTAAAACTGTATTAAACCCTTTTGATATTAAAAAATTGTTTTTCTAGGCGCCTACAAACGCACTTGTTTGCTTAAAAAAAAAAACACAACATAAAATATCAGACGCAATTAAAAAAAATCTTTGTATTTGTAAAATGCGTTTTCTGTTGATTATATGTATATACATAAACACTTTCATTTACATACGAACAATAATTAATAATTTTAAAACGCATTTTACACTTATTGCGCATTTACATATCAAAAAAATTATATTATTATTGCGCATTTGTATGAAATTTTTTTGCTTAGCTGATTTTCAAAATAAACTTGAAGTTTTTGTAAATTCGATAATTGTCAATTTCAATTTACAGTACATAATCTTGTTCAGCAATAAGATTAGTCGTTAGGTTTTTGCCGCCGAGTAAAGTTCTTCATATCAAAAATTTTTAATAAAATATTTTTGTGCAAATTCTATACTTTGCTTTTGGTGCTCGTGTATTTTGTGAGTTTGAAGCTACCTACATATGTGGTCATTTATTAGCCACGTAAATGGTATTGATTCGGGTGAAAAGTGTTATATTGAAACCGCGTACCTACCACCTTCCGAGCATACCACGAAAAAGAAAGTGAGAAATAAGAATTCAAAGAAGCTTCTTGAAGCCCTCGAAGCTATCGCAAAAAATATATTTGCCAAAATGATGGAAATTGCTGCATTGAAAATCAACGATGTACCCGAAATACAGCAAAAGTTACACCAATCAAAAACTGCAGGTATTAGAGTTATCTCTACTAATTCAAATTGACCAATGAAATAATGTATTTGAAACTTCATAAGAAAGTCAAATTTTTTGCGCATTAGAAATTCACAAAATTATAATTGTAATTTAAAAAAATTTTCAAATATACCTTGTTTCGAAGAATTTACAACTTCTTTGTAATTAAAAATTTGTGTATTTCACGCTGTGCTGATGCGATTTGCCAATGCGATATTTGTCAAAAAAAGAATTTTTTAGTTTTTTAGTGACAGCAAATATTTATTATTGCGAAAAGGCACCGAAAATAATGATTCTTTTAAGCTTTCGAATGAAATTATTTTATTATATCGGATCAGAGCTTTGAGTATATATATACATATATGTATGTATGTATGTGTGTGTATATTTTGTATGCCCTGTATGAATCTGTTACGATTAAAAAAATGTTGACACATATTTTTTATCAAAAATAAAACTCGTGTATCGAGTGCCATTTTTCGCTCTGAAATAATTATGTATATTTTTGTGTATTGCTATTATTTTTATTAAAAATTATAATAATTTTATGAGCTCTATTTATTTTATTCGAAATGAATTATAACTTTGTAAATTTTAGTTTTTCGTCACAAGTAAGCACTATTTTTTGAGATATATATTTTTTTTTGATCGAAAATTAAATCTTTCACCTATCAGATATACATACATATGTACTATGTGTTAATTTTTCAGTTGTATGTTTTTTTTTTCAGTGCAAAAACAATCAAAATCTTGTAACTGTTTCGTCGTACATTTTTGTTTTGTTTTTTTTTTGATATGCCTTCGTCAACTGCAGGCCACTGGGCCTTTGTTGGGTTGAGGCTACGCCTGTAAAGCACTTTTTTCGTAACGAATTCTCTCACGGCGGACTGAAGACAAAAAAGTGACGCCGTCAGCGCTACCGCTACTTTGGTTTTGCTGATTTTGACAATTTTCAACTAGAAGTATTCCAAGCTTTTTCCGCTTACTTAAGCGGCAAAGAGACACTTTTTTTTTGGTATTTTGTAGATTTATCTATTTTTGATCTCTGCCTATAAATCATATAGCAAAATTAAAACACTCTTCTACCTGACATATTGGAAGTTTTTTATTCTTCTTTCTCCAATATTCTTGTTTACTGAATTTGGAATCTGTCACTCCACTACGGGGAGACGCTGTTTTCTATCATTCTTGGAATACTCCGAGTCTAATGAATTGTTGACAGATAAAAATGGTCATTGATTTTGAATATTTACTTTTTTTCATGAGATCCAATGAGGACTTTTTACTGATGATTTCTGGAAATGGAATCCTGAATTTTAAAAATAAATAAAATGAAAATCAATAATGGAAATAATTTAATTTGGTAAAAAAAAATTTGCTTTCGAATTTAACAAAAATCGCAAGTATTTTGTATTTAAACTGCATTTAAGCAGATGCAAAGAAACAAGTCATAAACATTTACTTTTTTAATATTTGAATTCGCAGATGCCTTTTTTGGTTCACTATCGGTATAAAAGGAATCAACCTATGTAGATACAAATTTTGCTTTCTCTCAAACGTTCTGTTAGTATTATTTGAGTTCAATTCGAACTTTTTTTAAATTATAAATTTTAAATTAAGATTTTGAATTTAAAAAATATCGTTATCAGCGAGCAATTAAAACGAAAACACATTAGAGAAGAATAAACATCAGCTCTACTTTATTGGATATAAAACTTGAAGGTTATGCCCAAAATATGGGTTGGGTACAATATGATTTTGGTTCAAAATTCTGTATTTAAAATTCTGTATTCAATATTCTGTATTCAAAAATCTGTAATTCAAAATTCTGTACTGTTAAAATTCTGTATTGCGGAACACTGTAATTTTAAATTCTGTAAATCAAAATTATGTATTGGCAGTATTTTGTTTTGCAAAACTCTGTATTGAAAAACCGGAAGAGCATATGGATAAATAAAAAAAGTGCGCAGAGTTTTGCAAAACAAAATACTGCCAATACATGACTTGTCTTGGCCCATATGGTTTCCTATATTATCAAAACAGATTTACATAAAGCAAATGTACATATGTTTGTATGTATTTATAGCTTCAGAAATTTCAAAATGGTCACAAAATTAGTCAAACGAAGAAGGCTGTAAAAGCAAACAACAGAATTAAAAGAATAACAAAAAAAAAGGCTTATATTAAGGCATGTTTCTTTTCTAAAGCAAATTGCTAAAAATTTAATAATATAATAATTGTTTCGCCATTATAATGTAATAACTTTTGTTTTGAATGAATTTTTGAATTTTTCTTTAATTGACGTATGTATATATACCATTGATTCTATAAAATCGGAATTCCATTATTCATAAAATAAATGTGCTATTCAGGTAAGCGTGCTTATCAGGTTATCTGCTTATTTGGTTATATTTTTACAGCATTTTGATCGAAAATAATTTTGATTCCAGAATTTTAATATACAGAATTTCAGCTCTCCATCATTTTGATCATACAGAATTTTAAATACAGAATATTGAACCAAAAGAATTTAGGCTGGACAGAATTTTTTTTTTGATTTTTACAGAATTTTCATCCAAAAGAATTTTGAAAAGCAGAATTTAGTACCTCTCCCCCAAAATATCTTTAAACTTTTCGTATTAACCAAAGCAGGATCATAAGAATTATCGTTGTTCTATATGTACATATGTACATATGTATGTATTTATGTAAGTATGTAATATTTGTAACTATCGTATAAGCTCATGTTCGGCCTGTCAGCCGTCAGAGCTCAGGCACAGTGGCATGAGATTACAAATCATTTAGAAAGATCAAAGAGGAAATGAGCTCAACGTATCGTAAGAAAGCCTTTATTTACATTTATTTTTTTTATTATTTTGATTTTCTAAAGCCAAGTTATGTAATTTTTTTGTGTGTAAAAATTCTATTTCTCTAACAAATTTCAAAATTTTTCATTATTGTACTTACAGCAAAATCGCTACCGTTGCATTGTGTCGTCGAATCGGTGCATTCACTGCAGACCTCACTCACCGTCGATTCGCGTAGTCCATGGAAGCGGCGCACGAATATCGAAACAGACAGTTATGTGATTATGGCTGCAGCAACGCCATGGTCGGAATTGGTCCAGACAGCCCTCCAACGACTTGGCTACTCACAGGAGGCGGCCAATACAGCAAGAGGTAAGCAATGGGCGGTTGGGTCGGTTGGTGCACCCACTCAATTTGCATGCATATGTAAAATTACAATTCTCATCAATATTTATGAATTTTGCTATAACATGAGTATGTGTGTTTTTGCTTATTTTTTTTTTTTTGCTTAGGATCCATTATGATAAAAAACTGGAAACCCATACCGCTGGAAATGATCTCCGATAATCCTGTGGTGCCCGTCAGTGATATAATCGGCGAATTGACTTCAGTGGTTACTCTGCGTATTGTCATATTGCGCTCCAAACCATCGACATTCGGCGAAATCAAGGATAAGTTATTGAAGTTGCTGGTTTTACAGTCTCATACAGTATTGCGTTCCACCGGTTGTCCACTTGATGAGGTGAGTAGTAGAATAAATGATGGAATGATGTTCATTTTGAATAAATTTTAGTTCAATTTAAGCTTTTTAGTAATTGACTTGTGTTCAAAATATACATTTAAATTAACTACTGGGCCGATGTTGACATTGTTTTTATACCTATAAGAAGCTACGATAATCCCGAGCATCATTGACAATTTTTGTTTTAATATCTCGGGAATATATCCGTGAAAAATTGGTTCTGAGAACACTAAAATATTTTATTTCGACAAAAAATATGGGTATCAAATAAGAGGTATTTTGAAAGATATTCCTCTATGTCTCAGAAAAGCTCATACAGCTCATCGTTCCATCGTATGCAGTATGCGCCGTCCCAAAGGCGTAGAGGTCTATAAATCTTTCGAAGAATCTATCTCTCGAACAGTCCGAGGGACGTCTCATCCGATGCTGACAGTGCCTATGCTTCAGCGCCATACTATAGCACGGGCATGCTGAGAGACTTACAGAGCGTGGTTGTCGTTCGTCGAGAGAGCGGTTTACTGCTCATTCGCATACTCAGCCCAATGTAGCACTTGTTGGCTATAGAGATTCTACGTTAAATTTCCAGGCTGACATTATTGTAGGTGTTAATAGTACTGGTTCCCAGATAAACAAAGTCCTCCACTTTATCGTAATTCTAATTGTCAACATTCATGCCGTAGCGAGCCAAGACGCGAGTGCGTTGACTGTTTATTTGATGACAGGAGGTACTTAGTTTTGCCCTCGTTCACCTCCAGACCCATACGTTTCGCTTCTTTATTCAGTTTGGAAAAGGCAGAAGTAATGGCACGGTTGTAGAGGCCGATGATATCGCTATCATTAACATACGCCAGAAGTTTCACGATCTTATAAAATATGGTGCCTGAACGGTAAAATTTTGCAGCTGGAGTTATTTTTTCTAACATAAGGTTAAAGAAGTCGCACGAAAGAGAGTCATCCTGTCCGAAACCTCGTTTGGTTTCAAACGACTCGTCCTTCCCGATTCTGATGGAGCTGGTGGTGTTGCAAATTCAGACATTGAGCTTCTTCTCGTACTATCGAAAGCGGATTTATAGTCGACAAAAATATGGTGTGTCTATTCTTCTTTCTCGGGTCTTTTCCAAGATTCGCGGTATCGTGAATATTTGGTCCACGGTCGATGGTTGCCAGGTCTAAAGCCACACTGATAAGGTCCAATCAGTTCGTTAACGGTGGGCTTCAGTCATTCACACAATACGCTCGATTTATACTAACAATGTCAGTATGATTTTCCACAAAGACGTCATTTTAGCATTACATTCAACAAGCGAATTCAATCAGCTGTGCGATTAACACCTTATGGGAGTTCGCCTTGTTTTATAACCCTGTTTCTCATTTTCTCTGGAAAGTAGCCGAAAAGCGGAGATCATTCACTGCTTCACCAACACTACTTCGGTTGCAAAGTCTCTCACTCACCAACCTCTCAAAATATTTTCGGTACCAAAAACGTAAATGCAATTTTGCTTTTAGAAGTGAATATTGTCAATATAAAAGTTAATCCGCTTGATTGTCAAATTATATGTCAATAATATTAGCTCTCTTTAGAAACAAAATGTATACATTTTTATTGAAGTTACGGGGATTAAAATTGAGCTTTAATTTCAAGAACAAAGCAATGACTACACTTCTAGTATATGCATATGTATATACTTATATAATTACATAATGCATATGTACATATGTGCCCGTGTGTACAAATCTAATTCTTTCATTGAAAGTAAACATTTTCAATCATTCTCGAAAAGCTCTCTAGGCAACGATATTCCACCACTATAATTTATAATTCTAGCTCGCTTATAAATAGTTAAAAACATTAATTAGTACTTCTTTACATATTCGCTTTGAACTTAAGAAAAGTGCGCCAAAATCGGTTTAACGGAAACAACAAAACTAATGAAATGAGTCCTTTGCGCCACTAATCGGTTTATTGTCGAATGAATAAGATTTTGCATAAAAGTACAAAAAGCATCACCCTTTCCCCGCCTATGCATCTACATAGATAGGTAAAAACACTTTGTACTGCATACCCAATTTTGAAACTCAGTCATGTACATATGTTTCCATTTTAAAAGATAATCTGCTCTTTAATCAATTGGGGTTGCTGACAAGGTGATGGCAACGGTGATAATTTGCCGCAGAAAGCATTAACAGTTAAAATTGAAATTAAGTTTACATCGTATTCTCATCATGTCATTCAGACTGCTAAATTTACGTGAATATAATGTCACACATTGTAGTTATTTATGTACTTAGAAAATAGAGTGGTGAGTCGCTTTCTTCATGTATAGTAGAGGAACACTAGTAATAGCGACTTCTAACCCAGGAATGATAAATTAACTTTTCGAAGTTGTGGCAAATGTCTAACAAAATGTACAAAATTAAAGAAAAGCGTTCCAATTGTTTTTTTTTTTGTTCTGAATTTGAAAAAAAAACCTATTTCAGATATACATATTTGTAAATTGGTTTATAAACAAAAATTAAAAAAAGGAATTAAAAATGCAAAAAACAAATCGAAACTTATTTTCCAAAAAATAGAAAAAAGGTGATTCAACTAAAAATTTTGTAGTTCAATGCAGTCGGTGTCCCAAATAGTTAAAATACTCAAAAGATTTATTTTATAGAAAGTTTGCTTTTATAATAATTCATTCGGGAGATGTAATTAGACATAGTGATGTGCCGAGTCGAGTCGACTCGACTCGAGTACTGACTCGAGTTCTTTCAAAGTTATCACATAATCGAGTTAGCTAAATTTGGTATTCGAATTATTCGAGTACTAGTCTGAAGTACTTATAGCATCCACAAGCCGGATCAAGTATTTTTGATATACAAATCGCGGTTTTGAGCGGTAAAGTTAGAAATTATCTTCAACTGCAAGTGCTCGTATGCAGTTCATACCCCTATTGCTATTTACATCCCTTTTTAACTGCCTAAGAGCGAGAAACTTCTTTTAAATGTTTATACAACTTTAATTTCCATATTCCAAATAACTTTCCGATTCTATCCTGTCAAAAATAGCCGATCTTTACATATATTTGAGTTTGAGTAAAAATCCGAAAATCGAATTTAAAACATATACGAATATCAAGCTCTGAACTTGAATTTCCGAAATAATATTTGATTCGAGCTCTGAATCGATAATTTTTATTAATGAGTACTAAACCACTCGAGTACCAAAAATAGACGTATCTACTTATCACTAACTAGACATGGAGAGATAAAAAAATTGTTAACCTCTAAACTTGACATGGAAATAAAAAACTCGAACAGCATTTATTTAACTTAGTTATCGGAGTTACTAAGAGAAATAGTCAAAATAAATGTTTTGTATATTTGGACGATTTACCGTCAACGATTTATTGTTAACGCCGAAACCAAACTTGACAAGGGATGACGGTAAATCGTTCCATAGACATATGTACATCATCTTTTCACCTTGTCGGAAAAACAGAAGATCAAAAAAAAGAAACCAAAATAAGTATTCAAATTTAAAGACTTGTCGAATTCACTTCCAAATATTTGGAGAAACTAGAAGGTATCTACAAATTTATGTATATCCATAATATGAGAAGTGAGAAACTGAGAAAAATTCCTGGAGGTGTCATTTTCTTAATCGGATGTTTTTTTTCTTTTTTTTATCAATTTATGGACTCATTTTTGCCTTTACAAAAAGGAATTTGGAAGGTTGTACTATTGTAAAATCAAATTATGAAACCTTCTCATCCAATTCAGTTTATGGTCGTCTAAAGTTGGCAAAATATTAGTTTATCTGTTCCAAATATCGAAACTTTTGAAATCGACTCCATCGCAAAAATCTCTTTTTTCGATTTTACATTTTATGCAAATTGTACTATAAAAGTCAAAGTACTCTTCGGCTTCAAATTGTATCGAAACAGCACAATTGTGGCAACTTTAGCAGCTTCAGCTTTCATTATCGAACATCATCAGGATTCCAAGCCTGCGATGGTTTTATGCGTTTGCCAATTTTCCCCTGATTTTTTGGCCAGGCGAGCAAAATGCAATAAAGAAATGAATAGTGTGAGTATCAGAAATCCATAACACTTTACTTAGCGTTTGTGATTGCTACGGATTATGCCATTTAGTGAGATCAAGGTTTGTGCTTAGCTCCACGAAGGTTTATAGCCTCTGAAGGAATCGGTACACAGCAAATTTGAGTTTATCCAGATAGAAACTGCAATGTACGCTCGAAAATTTCACAAACAATTTAAAAATTCTATGTTGGTAAAACTAATTGAACGCATAGAAGCCGTTTGATACACAAATATCAAAGACAATATATTACCATGATATTGTCCAACTGAGTATATCCTCGGTCGTTAGATCGGCGCCTTGGTTGCGGAACTATTTCCCTAATACTAGTAAAGTAGTTTGAACCATTGGTGAATTTGTAGCATAATTTTAATTTAGTAATAAATTCCCTATACAAAAAAAGAGCACGCTTGTTTAAATTATATTATAGCTGTAATTACAAGTTATTTTTGTTATACTTAACAAATTCATGAAACCTAATATACACATTTGTTTGTAATTTTGAAGTTCAGCGGCAAATTTCAAGTATGAGTGTGTTTTCTATCAACAACTTCGGTATTTACCTAACTTTTGGCACTCATTCGGATATTTGACTCATATTTCCTAAAAAAACGTATTTTGCCAATTGCAGATATTTGCGATTATGAGGTTAATGCTTGATAAATCAGGCAAATTTCGATACTTAAAGAACTTATTACATTGCGCTTAGTTTTTTTGTCACAAACATAAATAATAAGGTACAAACAAAATTTTTTTGTTATTTTTCTTTGCTATTGGCGGCAAATTATCTACTAAATATTTTTCTTTTTCTTTATGACTTAATCTTTTTACATTGAATGGTGACAAGGCATATATGAAATTATTTAGTTATTGTTAGTTAACACTAATCAACTGATACGAAGAACTATAATGCCTAATATTAGTTCGATAGTTTTTTATCTCTATTACCATCGATATTTTTTACCCACTTTCGATATTTTACCCCTGCTACCATTGTTTTATGCCACTTTTTTTTTAAAAAACTGCTTATGACGCTGCAAGAAAATAACAAAAACAAAAGATTTTTCACATTTTACCAAAACTTCTCTAATCCAGACAAAAAATTGCAATTTTCGTAGGAGCATAGCAATAAAAAATATGTTTAACAAAAAATATTCAACTAGTCAAGATCTTTAATTTCCATTAGCGCATATTTATCGTGAGCTAAATTTTGGAACAACAAAACGTAATAATGTTTTTCTTAATACGAGTTTTATAAAATCATGGACAGAACAAGTGAATTTAAATTAAAAATTACTTAATATGAGCAAGTTTTTAATTGCTATCAATATTTATGTGGATTATGAAAAAAGTGGCAAAATGTTATAGAAAAAATAAATTACAAAGTTACCAAATTTGGGCTAAAAAGGAAAAATTACCAATTTTGCTAAAAAATGTCAAAACGGTACCGCTGCTCTGAGATGTCACCGTTTTCATTCACACAGGAATTAAACTAGAAATATTTTGTCAAGTGCCTAAACGTTTTTTCACATCTACTTAGAAATATCAAAATGTGACGGTAATTTTTGAATTGGAAGAAATTTGGATGAAATTTTTCTTCCCCCCTATAACAAAGTGTTGCCAACGCAAAAAATTTTTTGACAAGAGTTATGCCAAATTCAAACTTGCTATATTCCAGTTTTTTAAGTTTATTTTTTTGAATATATTTAAATAATTAAGGAAACTTTACATGATTTTTCTTATTAAAATCTCTGAAAATAACTGACATTTGCATTTATTATTTATTTGCAGTCCCAACTATCCTATATAACATTTTTGAAATATTAAACAAATAAACTTAAACTCGTGTTTTTTTCATAAAACGTATGCATTTGATAAAATTCGCGATTATTTGTAATAGTTTTAAATGCCGACTGGTGCAATATATCAAAACAAGTTTCCAAGGCCAAAATTTCAAACAAATATAAAAAGCTAACGATAGTTTCTAGCCACTTCAAACTTGCACTTTATTATACTAATATGAAGTAGGCTAAAAAATTACTTACCCAAAAAATGTCTAAGCATACTTTCAAAAAATTTAAAAATATTTATGAATATTTTTTTGAGTTTTTCTAAGTAGCGTAAAAAGTTTGAAACATTCATTTATGTATATGTTTTTTTTTTGTGTAGTATGAATTATGGTTTTTTATAAAATTAACGCAAAAAATTTATTATGAAAAACCTGGCTAATATTGTACAAAAATCACCATTCGTTCGGTTTTGCTCGACAGTGTACATACATACATAACTACATATGTAATTTTACTTACACATATCTAGCATATGTATGCAATATGCTAACCACTACTAACCTATGCAAATGCTTAGTAAAGCTTACAAAATAAAAATCATTTCAATTTAAACGATAAATAAAACTTACAAGGTGAGTTTTATTGTACAACAGAAAAGAAAAACTCTTCGCGTAAGTTTGATTTCTTTAGCGAAAAAAAAACGTATTTAATAAGTGTTACTTATTGAAAGAAAAATAAAACTTTAAAAATAAGTATTATTTTACGAGCTAATGTAGATGTTGTGAAATAATGCTTAAATTTGATGAAAAAGATAGAAATAAAAAATATGAATAAAATAATAATAAGTGTTATTTATTGAAAGAAAACTTAATAAGAAAAAATTGTAATATTTAAGTTTTTTACACGAATGAATAGATCTCTAAAAGACGATAATTTTCACATACTACATCACACATCACCGAACGCTCCTTCAAAATTATTTTTTCAATCAAATTTTCACCCATGTTACAATTATTTGCGGCCCTTGCTATATTTTAAATTTAGTTCAACTTTCTAAACGTCGAGAAAAACCAACTGACCATAATTTCATCCAAATCAAAAATGGTCGATTTCCGCCATTGTTCGATTTGTTATGGAATTACCTCCAGTTATGTTTGTATTAGATAAATATAGCGCGAATGGGGTTTTATCGTAACAAAATAATAATAAGGAATGAGTTGTTGTAAATATGTCTATATCAAAATGCTCTAAAGGATTAAGTATTCGTTGGCTGGTATTAGTTCTTTACCGTTAAGCCTACAACTAAATCAAAACATTGCGCAAACGCGTCATCAGCTACACCAGCTACACCAACACAAACACCAATATCGTCTCGACAAATGGCTAAAAGTATAAATAATTTTATACAAACTTTTCCGCGTAATGCCAAATGTGGCTTAAGTGATTAGAGGGTATTCTTTAGCTGATAATGGTAGGCAATATCGAAATGTGCACACAACCATATATGTATATATTTATAAATCTCTTTTTGCTTGCGTATATCTTATGGGCTTAAATAATGCACCACTGCTTGCGATCAAAAAATACATACATACATATGTACATAAATATAGCAGGCACATGTAAAAAATAATAACACTGCTATGTTGTAGACGGTTATCTGCTACTACTGAGTTCAAATTTATTTTTATTATTGTTGGTATTGTGGCCTTTACCTGAAAGCCACTGCACAATTACGCTCACACACCGATGGCAAAACGCTCAAACGCTCAAATAACGAATTAATGGTACACACATACATACAGACATACATACAGACATACATAGTTCATATATGTATGTGCATACATGATAAAGGCAAATATAACAACAAAAACAACAAAAATCAAAAATACAATACTATTTTGACTGATATCAGCTGTCATCGTAATGAATAACAATTTGAAATTTGAAGTGATTTAACGTCTTGCAATCACGCCAACCCATTTACGAGCAGCTAAACGAATCCCACAACACTCGAAAGGTTTACAATATTGTGCCGTGATTTTTATGGTCTACACTTAGCAGGTGACAGAAGTGGGTTGGAAAATTTATGTTTGCAGCGGTAAAGCGCATTATGGCAACGTATGCCCGTTTCTGAGTTCTGATATTAGTGAAGGATTAATTAGGTTTGAATTTCGTTGAATGGCTGGGTTGAATGGTTTACTACTTGCACACGGTTGCCTACATACATACATATGTACCTACATAGCCATCCATCCATCCACATGTGACGCTACCTGGTAGACTAGGCGTTTGTGCGACTCCTCGAATGTTGTTTACTAGCTTTTGGCTGATGGCATTGCACTGTTACTCAGTTTAAGCAGAGAGTATTAACTTGTGTTATTGGAAAAATTTCCTAGTCAAGTGCATTCATTGCAAACATTAATATTTATTGGCCTGATTGTGTACTTATGGGCTACAAAAGTGGAGCCGTGAGGGATTACGGTTGGGAAATTTTGGCATCAACAGTCATGGGATTCGCTTGGCAATGACAGCGGTTTACCTTCATATTATGTGCATAGCTTGCTTGTTCCAAAATGTATCGCTTGATTAACTTTCAGTTAAACGTACTTGAGGAAAAAAAGATAATAAGATTCGGGCATGTGCAGGATTTTGAAACGGTACGATTTGCTAAAAACTTTTGACTATTTCTCGTGAAAAGTCTGAAACATTTTACCTAAATGTGTAAAAGCTGCAGCAGTGATGTAATCGTTTTAATAGCAATCAATATATTTTTAAATTTAAAATATTCGAAAGTATTTAGCACAGGCCCTAAAATGGTATATTGTAGGTCTATTTGCTTAAATTCTAGTAAAGGTATACTCGGAGATAGGCAAAATTGGCAATCCTATTTTATAACTACACTAGCTAATACTCGGCGTACTTTGCTAGAAATTTGGGTTCAACTTAATAAATATTAAAAAAATATGTCGCTCTATTGTTTTTCGCAAACGTTTCATTTAAAACAAATAATTATTAAAATCGGTTCCGTGGTTTGACATCCAAATCTTTTCCATATAATAAATTGTATATAATATGTATTAGGGTGGACCACATTGTATGGCGCTGAAGAAAAGTATCATCACGAATCGGGTGCTATGGATCGTACCAAGTATTTTTCCCCCAAAGAACCATACCTCTAAAATGAATTTCGATTGGCAAAAGTCGATCTATTTATTATTTTTTAATTATTATTTACTTTTTTGTATTATTAATTTTTTATTATAATTTATTTTTTTGCAATTGAAATGCACCAACAGCGACAGCAGCAAGTCGCTCGCCACAGGTTTTGGGCTAAATTATTTCTATTATAAAAACAAGGTGAAGGTATTAAAAAATAAAGGATTTCCCTGGAATTTTACATTTCCAATTTTATAGACACTTAACTTAAGGTTTATTCAACTAAAAGCTAATTTACATATTTTCTGTTTCCCTCTTTCTGCAGATGACCCTCTCACAAATATGCCGAACCTCTTACCAGAACCCATACGCCTTCCCCTCGGGCGAGATCTCCGATGAGCTACGCCGCAAATTCGACCAATGGTGGTCGCAACAACTAACCCCACAGTCAAGTATTACACCAAAAATGTTACCGTTCCTAACTGCGCCATCGTCAGTGCCCAACGAAATGGACTTTCCCGTAGGCTCAGCGGCCGTTGCGGCTGCGGCTGCCGCTGCTGCAGCTGCACAAGCCGGCCTGCATGCCGCCTCGGGTGTAGGTAATGTGCCGGGTACAAATATGCCCGGACTCAGCGCTAGTCGTGACGCACTTCTTATGAATGATGCCGCACATCATGGCCCACAGGGGTCTGCCACCGCTCATCATCCTAGTATGCTAGTGCACCCAGCTATGCATCCGTCGATGCATCATCATCACCACCATCCACATTCACAATATCCCAACCAGAAGACGCGCATGCGTACCAGTTTTGATCCGGAAATGGAATTGCCAAAACTACAAAAATGGTTCCAGGAGAATCCACATCCTTCGCGTCAGCAAATACAAACGTATGTCGTGCAATTGAATGCGTTGGAGTCGCGACGTGGTCGCAAGCCATTGGACGTGAATAATGTAGTGTATTGGTTCAAAAATGCACGCGCTGCTCAGAAGCGCGCTGAAATGCGTGGCGGTTTAGCAGCTCTAGGTCATCCCAGCCTCAATGGATTCGTGTTGAATCAGCACGGCCAGCTGGGTCAAAGCTCAAGCAGCAGCGGCGGCAGTCAGCAAATGAGTAGTAGCAATATCAATTTGGCTATGTCACATGACTACCTTAAGAGTCCTTTGAGCTTAAAGTCGGAAGATGTGGATACAATGTCACAGCCCTCGGATGACATGGATGACGACAATAGTCGACCAGCCTCACCCCAATTACCACTATCTCTAACCACGCACGAACGCAATCGCGATTCACCGCTGGGCGAGGGCGCTGAGGGAAATATGGAGCATTCCGAGCGTCATCGTGATTTGAGCGTTGCCGATGGATCGTTGAAAGACGATGCCGACTGTCAAGCTATCTTGAATGGTTCTCTTAATCAGTCGCTGCGCTCTTGTTCGCGCAGCTATACCGAAGAGGAGACACAGCCGCAAGGAAAACAAAACGAAGCACAAACGATCGACGATCAACAAGGTGACAATTCCAGTGAGAATACAACTAATAATCGGCAAAATGACACAGAGCACAATAACAGCAATAACAATAGTAATAATACAAGCAATGTTAATAATAATAACAACACTAACAATAGCACTAACAACAACAGCAACAATAATAACAACGAACAGTCCTGTGATGTTGTTAGCACACAACCGCAAGCACATTCCTCCCCAAAAATGAGTTCGCCCAAAGAGGAGGATGATGATCTCGATTTAGAAGATGATGACGATGACAACGACAATGATGCCTCCCAACTGGATGAATATCGCTCACCATCGCCCGACATAGCAAATGCATTGGCACACCGCAAAGACCTGCCATTTCCAATGGTACCCAATTCAATGTTCTCCCAGTCTTTCATGTACATGAGTCATTATATACCCGGTTTTGGTCAAGCGACCGCCAATCATCCGCATGCACATCATGCTGCTGCTGCAGCAGCTGCTGCTGGGATGCCACCAAATGCTTTGATGAATCCGAGTGGTTTGAATTTGTCTAGCATGTCGAATGAGGAGCGACGCAAAAGGAATCGTACCTTCATCGATCCGGTCACCGAGGTGCCGAAGCTGGAACAATGGTTCGCAATGAACACACACCCATCACACAATCTGATACTGAAATATACGGAGGACCTGAACACAATGCCATACAGGTGAGTTCAAAAAAAAAATAGTAGTGGTAGTTCGGTTTTAAGAATATCAGTGAAGATTATGAAGCAAAGGTCCACTATGTGACTAGGGGAGGGAATTAAGCCACGTTCTGGTATGCTAAAGGCCATCTCAAAAAAGGTGTAGCGAAACCATAGCTGCGTTTAACGAAACCAATTTGCTTTCCTCACAATAATCTTCTGCCAAACTGTCAATATAAGCTAATTGGATAACTTTGTAAAGTTCCAATTATGCGACGATCTGCTGAAAAGAAGTTTATTCCAAAATGCCGGTTTTCAGGAAACTCTGCAAGGTCGCTCAACCTTAGATGAAAAATCGAAACTCTGATTATTCGTTTCTCCCAAATAACTGTGCCTAGCACAAGAAAACTGAATAATAGAGAACGAAATTGAAAGCCATTGGATCGTAATTGTCTTCTGCTTCGTGACCGAAATAGTTCGGACTTTTTTCCAGATACAAAAAGAGAAATTTTCAAATTGTATATCAGATGCTTTTTCTTTACATACCAACGCAGAATTCCTAAAACTAGCAAATTCTAATATTTTCCAGTTGTGTTAACTATTTAAGAGAAATATACATACAGCTACTGTTTTTCCACTTTTCACAACAACTCACCGCAACAACAAATGAAATAGCTGATTTCGCGCTCTCCTTGTCCTGGGCACATATTGACACTTTGCGTGAGAGTAAGTTGTTTTTGCTCTCTAACTACCGGATCTAGTCGGGATTGTACGGAGCAAACCTGATATTACATGCCCAAAATGTATCGTGGAATTTACCCACGAGTACGCAACGGAAAATCGCGTGTCTAGTAATCATTTCCTCTGGAAAAGTCCCAAATGCACACATTAATATCTTTTTTGTATATTTCGCAAACTATTTTGTTTTTTCTAAGCCTCACGTTTTTAATTCGGAAATCTTTTGCAGTGAATATCAGGTTTACAGAAATGATCGCCTGTGCAGAGTTGGGGATGGTGTTCTACTCGCTGTTCATTCTTCTATTCCTTCAGAAGAAATCGGTGTCCCTGCTATGGAATCCATTGAATTTATGTGCATCCGAGTGCAGCTTGGCACAGGTTATATCTACTTAGCTCTCTGTTATATACCTCCTCAGTCTGATTTGTCTGTATATACCCAACATATTTCTCTTCTTAAAATCGTTAGTTCAATGACTGAATCTTCTGACTCTATGATTGTCCTGGGTGACTTTAACCTCCCGCACATATCCTGGAAGATGATTGACTATAACATTGTACCAGTTTCTACGCGATTGGGTAGCTGCGAATTTTTGGATGAGATGGCTGAACTGTGCCTAAGTCAGATTAATGTTCTTCCAAATAAGTTTGGGAAGGTTTAGGATTTGGTTTTCGTTGATGATATTTTCAGATCTTCTCTAAATCGATGTGATCCTCTAGTTTTGCCAGAAGACGTTTACCATCCTGCAATTGAGATAACTTTCGAAATCATGGGTGTTGCTCGGGGGTATGATACGACAGCTGTCGCTTTGATTTTGCTATGGCCGAATTAAAAAAAATTAGAAATGAACTTTCCAATTTAACATGGCCCAATTATAGTGGTGATGTTGAAGAAAACGTAATGCATTTTAATACCACTTTGTAAAGTTTATTTCTAAAATACGTACCTAAACGTGTATGCGTTCAAGACGAACCAATACAGTTATGGTTTAATAAGGAACTGAGAATGTTGAGAAATAAAAAATCGCGTGTCTTCAAACAATATAAAAAAACAGGTTTACTTACAGATTACTTAAAGTACTCAGTCCTGCGACATAAATATTTCTAATTAAATAAGAAATCTTACCAAGAATACCTAAATAAAATGAAAAAGAATATTATTTGTAACCCTAAATCATTTTATGGTTTTGTAAACTCAAAGCGTAAGGTAAATGGTTTTCCTTCAAATATGAGGTATCAGAACACTGTGTCCAGCGACAATGAAGACATTGCTAACCTATTTGCACAATTCTTTGAGTCTAACTATTCCACTAAAGTCAATCTTCCCCCTTATAAATATCCATATTATCTATATACTAATAATTCGATTAATGTTCCAGTAATATCTTCTGAAGATGTATTATTTTATCTGAAATCTTTAAAAGAATCATTCAGGTACGGTCCTGATATGATTCCGACATGTATTTTTAAACAATTTGCTGATTATCTATATCTGCCTTTATCAAACTTGTTTAACTTGTCGCTAAAACAAGGTAATTTCCCATCTGTTTGGAAAAAGTCTTTTATAATCCCTCTTCATAAAAGCGGCAATAGGTCTTCGATTGAAAATTACCGTGGAATAGCAAAGCTATCGGCAATTCCAAAACTATTTGAAGCAATTATTACTAATCAGTTAAAATATACGATCTCTTCATCAATCGCAAACTCTCAGCACGGATTTTGTAAGGGCAAATCAACTATTACCAATTTACTGGAATTCACAACTCATGTTTCAAATGGTTTTAGGGAAAATATTCCAACAGATGTTATATACACCGACTTCAGTAAAGCTTTTGACAAAGTTTGTCACCCCTTACTCATCCACAAACTTGATCTGCTGGGCTTTCCACCCTCTCTCCTCCGCTGGATTTCTTCTTATCTACATGATAGATCTCAAATCGTTATATTCAAAAATGCTTCTTCCAATGTCATTAATGTTACTTCGGGAGTTCCCCAAGGCAGCCATCTAGGTCCGATTCTGTTTTTGTTATTCATAAATGATATTACTACTGCAATAAGATATTCGAATATACTAATGTATGCTGATGATGTAAAACTTTTTAAATCATACGCTTCGATTGAAGAAAGAAATTTATTACAAATAGATATTAACAGCTTAGTTGATTGGTGCAACATAAATTATATGCCACTTAACCTTAAAAAATGTAAATTTATGAGTTTTTTACGAAGAACTATTCAGCCAGCTTCTTACACAATAAATAACTATACTCTGGATCAAGTGTTTGACTTTGTTGACTTGGGAGTTACAATGGATTCCAAACTTAATTTTAATAGTCATGTTAATGCTATAGCTAATAAGGCTAGAGGGATATTTGCCTTTATAAAACGATGGTCAAAAGAATTCAAGGACCCATATGTAACAAAGGCTCTTTTTACAATGTTAGTAAGACCTATGCTAGAATACGGTTCGATAGTTTGGAACCCACGTTATCAAGTTCACATTGATCGGCTGGAATCAATTCAAAAACAGTTCTTACTTTTTGCCCTAAGAGACCTTAGATGGGATTCTCGGCTTAATCTTCCTCATTATACTGATCGTTTGAAGCTAATAAATCTTCCTACTCTTTCCAGCCGTAGAGAAATGCTAGGCATAATATTCATTACTAAACTACTCACAGGGTCTATCGCAAGCACATTTCTTATTGCCGAAGTTAAACTTAATATTCCTTCTCGGATTTCAAGACACTTTAAACCTCTTTATTTAAAACAGTGTAAAACCAATTATGAATTAAATGAACCTTTCCGATGTTTATGTCAAGATTTCAACTGTCTTTCCGGCACTTTTGATATTTCGGACTTACTTTTCACCGTAAAAAGAGCTGTACTACTGTCCTTTCTCAATAAATGATTAACGGAGGTATAATATATATTTGATTCAGCTGATCAAGTTTTTTTCTGTAGCTGAGCAGTTTTGGATCTCGACGCTTAACAAACTTTTTCCTTTTAACAACACGGCACAAAAAAAAATTATATAAAAAAAAAAACAAAACAAAAGGTCCGTACGTCATGCGGACTGTGCCCCTCGTGTCGGTTGGGCGGGAAAAAGGGTAACCGTTGGGCTTATTATTATTATTAAATATCGGGTCTTGCAATAGGAACACTACAAAAGTTTTTTTAAATAAAACAAAAACGGTTTGGGATATGAATTAAATTCTTTATTCCTGTGAAAGTACATTCGATGCCATTATGTATGGAACTCGATTTCTTTTGCATGGGCACCACGGGCACGCTTGCAGAAGTGCAGACGCTGAACCGACGCAACAGTAATCATAAAAAATATTTGGGATGCTTTAGAAGCTTTTCGGTCGGTGATATCTTAAAAGCAAACAAAAAGTTTCTTATTTTCTCCTACGCGTTTTGGCGTCTTCGGCGCCCTCATCAGGGGAGTCTGCATTTTATTGTTCATAAAATGTAAGTGCAATAATTGTTGTAAGCAAACATATTGTTATTTTGTTAACACTTGTTTTTATGTTTTCATCCCAATTGGAAATTAAACTTTGGTCTTAAAAAAATACTTAAAAAAATATTTCTTGTGATTTTTCTTGAAAGCTGGATGCTTGACTTAACTAATAAAATATTGAATGAGTGCCAATATTTTGTGCGATTTTACTAATTTTTCATAAAACAATGTGCCAGGTAATTACTTTTCAAACTTTGCACAAATCGTATGAAAATTAAAAACAAACCCTTAATTTAAATTATTATTTATTAAGAAAAGATGAAATTTCAAAACAAAAAAATTTCGCTTAGATTTGTGTCGCGGTTAGGGATCGATACGTATTTGAATAAGAAGATAAAAGAAAATGTGTTTATCGAAATTATCGAAGCTAAAAAAAACGTTGTATTTTTCTTTCTTTTGCAGACAAAAGTTCCCCCGTTTGGAGAGTAAAAATGTGCAGTTTTGGTTCAAAAATCGACGCGCAAAATGCAAACGCCTAAAGATGTCGCTCTACGACAACCCTCAGTTACAAGGACTCAACTCATTTGTTAGCAAATATGAGGAGCGTGATTGAAGAGAAACGGACAGAGGGTAGGAGAGTAATGTAAGAAATAAGGGAGCAACTTAGTGCAAAGTAAAAAAACACAGTAATTGCAAATAATCTGAAGTTTGTTGATCACCAGTGATAAAGCGACTGATTGTTGTGTCAAAAAAAAACATAAACAAACTATAAACAACCAAATCAAAGTTTCACTGCGTATATTGTGAACCAACCGTAATATTACTTAGCACCAATATAGTATTGAATTGAATTTATGAATACTGAGGATTGAAATAAAGTTTAGCTTAACATCAGAAAGTCATTTTTATAAGAGAGTTAGTATAAATTTCGAGTTCGCGCAGTTGCGTAAGTTACAGTTGTACATAACAGTTAATGTTTGTCCGAATGTACAATAATAAATTTATTCAGCAAAAGTGGGTGCTTGTAAATAAATTTGTAATAGATTTTGCTACAACTACACAGTTTGTATGCTATTTTATTTAATTTATAATATATGTATCTGTAGGTTCTTATGTACATTAAAAAAAAAAAACAAGAAAAAAATGACAAATAATTAATTATAATTTGTGTAGAAAACTATAATAGAATGAAAATATCTTTAAAAAAAATTTAGATTAGTAAAGCAACCAGTTTAATGAATAAAAATAGTTTTAGCGTAAAAATCGGTTTAAATAGAATTAAACCTGTCACTATTTACTCTATTGTAAAATTTATTAAAATACTACTAACCGGTACATTGTAATGAATTCAATTTGTAGTTAAAATGTAGTGAAAACCAAAGATGGCATTTCTATAAAAAATAGTTTAAAGCAAGTTTAATACGTTAAAGTAAAAAAATTAAAAACAGCAAACACGAAACCTATTTTAACAAATTTATAATAAGTAATGCAATTTTTTAAGTAAATTTAGTTTGGGGAAAATAATTGTTTTACAAAAATTCTGAATATTTTAACAAAAAAATATTTAAAATTAATTATTTCTAAATAATTATAATCCACTAATTTGTTATGAAATGAGGCAAGTTTCATCAGCATGAAATTTCTACAAATTATTTTAGAGCATGAATGCACATATCGGCAATTTAAAAAAGTTATTATAGTTTTAAAAGCACGTGTAACTTCTGGCGTATATGGTATTTTTTTTTTTTTTTTTTGTTAAATAAACTAAGTTTTTAGGTATTTGATACCAAGCAATATGAAAAGTATGAGAAAAACGGAAACCGAGAGGGTTTGAAAATTTAGGTGGTGAAGTTGCGAAGTGGTTGAAAAACTTCAATCCGAATAATATTAAAATATATAACTATCAATAAAGGATAAACAAATTTAAAAAAAATAGAGCCAAATACTAATGAAGACTTTCAATTTATTTATCCAATAGCTGAACCAACAACTTTTCATAAACAAAGAGCCAAAAATAAGTCCACTGATTTTGTTCTAAAGCCATCCGAATATACAAACAAAATTTAAGAAAAAAAACTTAAAGTTCCAAAGCTAACAAAAGCTTAAAACCGCATATAAACATACCATATGTACAATATGCATACTAATTTTTACAAAGTGGACTAGTGTGTATACTCTATAAATAAACTATAAACTACTTACGCAAAATTGCACCAAATAAATTAAGCATTCACACAAACCAGCAATGCACTAATACCAGTAAAACCAGTAAAATAAAACAACTTAGTTTTAATAAAAAGAAAAGTATATAATAATTTTATTTAAAACGTGAGACCACAAAATCACAAGTGTAATGTATTTAATACCGATATATGACAAATTATTTGTTTTTTAGCTTTTAAGCGAACTCTGTAAAATATAATTAAATAAAACTATTTCAAATTTGTAAATTAAAATATACAATATTCGTCAATTTATTGCAAAAATTCCATTAATAAAACAAGAAATAAAAATTTTAAATGTAAAATCGAAAACCCGCGTGTTTCAAGTGCAGGAAAAGTTTTAAGTAGTAAGAGAGTAAGTATGAAGTATTGTTAAGTCATAGACCAGGAACGACAGCATACAAGCTTACGTAATGGGCGACGTCACAACTGAATCAGATCGAAAAAGAAGAGAGGATAACAAAGAATATGGAAATGTCATTGAATATGCAAAATCACAGCTGGAGCTGGTTTAGCAGGAAGTTTCTTTCTTTCAGCTATGGCAGTTAATTTTGTCAAATTATTCGACTACTATTCGAAAAACAAATGTGTAGTATAGTTTTAAAATCTCAATAATTGTATAACTACTTCAACTCATTTGTTTTTCTTTCTTCTAGATTAGAATTTTTTTTCGCGATATTCAAGTATGAGGCGATGCATTTAGAGGTAAAAAATTTTATAACAGATCACGCGCACGTCTATCGAAAGGTCTTAGTATTTCAAGTGCTGCTATTACATCCAGACAAAATAACGGTTTGCTATGGGCTCTCGGTTCATATATCTATCTTCAAAAAAAATAGGGCAAGCCGGGCCGTAACTGTGAATGGTGCCCGTTATCGCGTCAATAAAACGGGAAACTTCCTATCTGAAGTTGAAGCCCATAATCTCGATGGTATTTAGATTAAACAATACGGTGATATTTGCAACACAGCGCCTTATTGCGAAAACAATTCTGAGTTTATTTCGAACTTTGGAATAAAGAATTGAATGCCTAAACTCTAAATTTTTTTCCTAGAAATTATGCAAGTAATGTATAAAGTCTTCATAGATTCGACGATTGAGACATTTTACGTGTTGTTTTTTGTAATGATACTAAATATTACCCGATGAAATCTATTTATTTGTAGTTTTTTTATTTTTATATATGTACCTCTAAATCAATCCATCTTCCCGAAAATAATTTTAACTGAAACTGCGAGTAATGTATAGCCTTGATTATATCAAACAATCGACTTATTGTTATTATTTCCCGAAATTGGTCAGGCAATTGGCCACCTAGTTTGGGCGATTTAACGCCGCTAAATTATTTTCTAAAATGGTACTTTTAACGCCTTTGAAGACAACATTGAAGACAACTATTGCCGAAATACAGCTACCATTAGGTTAAAAAATTGTCGCCCCTTGCCCAAAATTATATTCAAGCAATTATAAATGCACACAATTATCTTTCTGATAAAATCAATATTTAGTTTGAAATTATTTAATAACATTATTTCATTTCAATTTAAGGTTACAGCCTCTAAAAAAAAACTCCCCGTGTAAAGAATGTTATGTTAGAATGTTTTTGCTTTAGTTTTTACATCCGTAGTAACATAATTTATCTAAACCTCACTGTTAGTGGCCTCGCAAGCTAGTGTAGCTGCAATGTAAATTATACACAAACACTACATACATACATACATGCATGTTTACCTGTGCATCGGCTCTACTGTAGCCTACAGTCTGTAGGTCATCTGCAGTAAATCTGTTATTTCATGTACAATCGTACGATGCCGAAGAAAATTGTAGATCGTGCTCTGTAGTAGATCGTGTAATATGTTAGTGAAAATGTAAACGTCGCGACTGGTAAAAAAGCACGTGCGTTGTGTCAAATTAATTGTATTTGTGATGCGAAATTAAAGAAATTCATCTTTAATAAATTGTATAAAGTGTTGAAATTTAAGTATTATTTTAATCATTTCAATGGAATGTTAATAAAATGTGGAGAAAAAAGTATAGAAAAAATGAAATATAAATCTTTCGTGTGGTGAGATGTTGAATAGTGCAAATCTTAATAGTGGTATTTATATTGCAGGCACACATATGTACATACATACATACATATGTGCATACATACATTTACTGTATGTAATACAAGAAATTTGTTTTTGTAATTGAAAAGGAATTGTGTGCAAAAGGGATAGTAATTTTTGTAACATGTAGGTACATAATTAGGAAATATGTTTTTTAGGCGCGATGAGTGCATTCGTCGGGCAGTTTGCACTTACATACATACATAAGCGTTGGTGGCGAGCATCGGGTTCAAAAAGAGCTGAAATATGGATATGGATGTTCGTTTGTATTTGTGTCTTTACAGACCAACAGGTGAGTTAAGTATATATGTAAATTCTATAGTAAACTATTAAAAATGTATTTGTGCAAAAAATCAGGGGCCGAAAGTAAAAGTTTTTTCGATGTAATAAAAGTAATGGTCAAAATATTGTCGTCGTAAAAAATTACCAATGTTCTTTTTATCCCAGGACCTGCTGGACAAAAATCCAGAATTATTTTTATTTCTTCAACTTTTTTGAAAAAGGTTGAAAAATAACTGAAAATACCAAATGCCCAACTATTTTTAAAGGACAAAATAAAACTCGTTTCCAAATAATAAGCAAACCGCTTATCCAAATTAAACAAATTTAAACGAAAGAGGACTGAAATAGCTTTCAAACTAATATAATAATATCTAAGCCATGGTTACCACAAATTTTTAATTTTTATAATGTACATAGTAATATTTTTACGTCCAAATAAAAGTAGCTGCCCGAAATAAAAAATAATTGCAGAATACTAACAATTCACAATTTATAAAAATTTATTATAGGTCCATAGCGTGGCCAAAGGCCTCTTACGCGGTAAGAGTTCTGCGCAAGAAAACTGCGGAAAGATAAGCTTGATATAGAATTTTTAAATATAAATTATAGAGCGATTTAAAAAAAATGGATTTTTAAGAAAAATTTTTTATGTGTTTTTACATAAATTCAATTTTTATAAAAACGTTACCAGTTACATATAAAATGTGTACATCGAATAAAAGGCAATTAACATCTAACACCAATAGTTGCTGTTTCCCTCAAAAAAAAATAAATTAACTGAAATGCTACTATTTAGATACATACATACATACATACATATGTATGTATTTTGGTGTCGAATATATTTTGAACAGGGCTCCCTGTTAAAGTTAAAAGGTTAAATGCAAACTCATTAGCAAGTTAAATGAAATATTCAAATTCTGGTGTGAAACGAAAGAGGTTAATAAAAGCTTAATTTCGACAGTATTTTTAATAAATTCAATACCAGAAAATTATAGCTACATATACCTACATATATAATAAAGACGATGTCAATTATTCACCTTGGACGACTAGAGGCTGTTAGACTTTTTTTGGGATGCCGTAAAGGCGCAGTTTCTTGCTAGCAATTAAATAATAATGCGCGCCCCTTAAGGCGAATATCGAGCTAGCCATACGTGAGATAGAGCCTGAATCCGTTGCCAAGGTTTTCGGAAAAAAAGATTAACAGAATACGCTACTGTGAAGCCATATAGTGAGAACATTTCCTCTTTCAAAAAGTACAGTAATATGGGCCCGCCTTTAATATAGAAGGGGCAATGTCCGCAGCCCATTGCTGGAGGATAATTCAAGGTATGTGTGATCTAGTATTGCCACTATTAAACAAAACACTTTTTCTGTTGATCAATTCCTTTTCTCAAAGAATGCTTTCCGACACAGTATGTTTTAGGAATATACAATTTTCCCAATTGTTTGACGATTTTCGGTCCGTTATTTACAGCCGATTATGCAACTTTTACTATGTGTGATTATTCTGAGGTCTGTTAGAGCGACTATGAGTCAGAAGTGCACATAACAGTTCTCTTGACATTAAGGAAGTCCTGCGTATGAATAGGTTTCTAGTAGATGTGCTGGCCAATCTAGAGCTCAATGCGATCCATTGAAATGCCAGCTAAAAATTGTGTATTAGTTTTAACTCCTTCATTGTGTCTAATTTTTTTGTTTCTTTTCAAACGTTAAAAATCAAAAATTCTATATGTTAAATGCTTATTGCTCATTGCACCCCCTACCCATATACATACATATGTACCTGCTTAGACGAAGTTTATCATTTACAAATATGCCGCGTTTATTCAAATTTGCGAAAATTGCTGTCATAAATAATGTCAAGATGTATTTTTAAATTAAAAGTTTTGCGATGGTAAATGGCTTAGAACAAAACATGGTTATCGCGCTCTGCTATGATTAAATATATAAACATACACATATACATACATATGTACATACATGCATAAGTATTTCTCTAAGATGAAAAAAGACACCAGAGTAGGTTCCATTTTAGTGGCATTCACTGATTTAGGACATCTCCAAACCGCGAAAGCCACCACGTCTGCAATCACCCTGTCGGAAAAAATCGAACGGTCTAATAAATTCACCGATTTTTAAAAGTAGTCTACGTTTTTAAACAAATATATCTTCATATGTATTTGGTCAATAAAATGTGCAGAGTTATAACTTTATTTTAGTTGTTTTTTTTTAACATAAAATTAAGGAATTAAAAAAAATCTCACAAGTCATGAAAAAAAAATTTAAAAGCAAATTTAAAAAAAAAAAATGTTTTAAATTTAAAAAAAACTCAAAATAAATTTTTTTTAAATCTCAAAAATTCTGAGAAAAAACCTTAAAACCAACATTTAAAACAAATGTTTAATTTTAACCAGCAATTAATAAATACTAGTCTCTGGTTTAAAACATGCAAACTTATACATACATAGGTGGACGAAATGGAACTATTTTTTGAATTTTGATCTTAAAAATATTTTTTGTCTTTCGAATCTTTCGAATTTTTGCAATTTTGTTTAGTTATTTCAGTTATATTAAAAATAAGAAATTAAAAATATCGTCAAAATTCTGAAAAAAAATTTTAAAACCAAAATTTAAAGAAGAAAGTTTCATTTTGAGCAGTTTTTAACCTCAATTGCTACAAGTTGTATGTCGTTAAAAGCGCATTAATTGTCTTTCGAACAAGATACGCGATGATCGCACTTAACTGCGAAGCAATAAAAAATTGCTAATGAAGTGATATAAAAAGAACACAAAATTACCGTCATCTCAAAACCTTACCCATAAAAAAGAAGTATACCTGAATTGTTCGAAATTTTTTGCCTGTAAAGCAGTGTAGCTGAACAAAGCATGACATTCACAATGTAATTGCTGCACGAAATATTGGTGTATTTATTTTTAAATAGTATACTGAATTGAAATTAAAATATATTTTTGTTTAAGCAAAAAAAAATAGTTACCATAAAGCACACTGTACATATTTTTTAATAATTGGAAACGGACAAGTTTGAAAGTGGTTGGTAATCGGACTAGATTTAAAACAGTTTGCAAATCGAAATTTCAAATAGTTGTGAACAAAAGCAATTGGTTGCAGCTGGATTTCAAGTAGTTTTGATGTTCTTTCTGTCAAACATATTTAAAAGCAATTGAAATCGAATGCAGAGTCAGATAGTTGACTTGGTCCTAGGGCAACGCCATGTTAATAAAGTAAGTTGTTTACAAGTAAAAAAATAAAGAATTTCAACCACCTGCAGTTAGTAAAAAATTACTTTTCAAACTGTTTTCTAAAGTAGTTCTAAATATTTCCGTCAGGGCATTTATGTACAGCCACCCACGTATGTGTGAAAAGCAGCAGTTAAGGTAGCAACTTACACCCTTACCTTTGTGTTATATTCTTTAAAGGACCTACTACCGTAATAGCGTCACTGCCGTCTTCCTATAAATATTCGACAGATAACTCATATGCTCGGCTGTAGCTCGAAGACGCAGACACAGCACACATACATACCAACTGACAGACACACGACACACTATGCGGCACACAGAAAAGTAATTTTGCATTTTTACGAATATTTATTTCCATTTCGCTTATCAGTGCAGTAAAAAAAAAAAAGATCAAGCAACAAAAAGCATGTACAATTTAAAAGGTAAGAAGTAATAAAGCAAAGTAAAAGAAATATTGCGAAATTATTAGACAACAGCGGCGTGGCAGTTTTCCATACTCATATACTCCCATTGCCCGCCAAACCATTACTATAGTTGACTAGAGGATTGGGTACCTCTACAACTTCTACTTCCACGGTGCGAAAAAATATAATAATAAATAGTCGTAAGGCATTCATGTGTGCACCAGAAGCACCGTTTCCGCTGGTGCGATTTCCGCTTTGCAATTTGTGGTGTATTCCATTCTTTGGTGGGGCGGGGTGGGGGTAATGTGGAAGTGATTGTGATAGTATTGCTGGCAATTTCTGCGACTGTGTTACTTTTACCATTAGTACATTTTTTATATTGCTGTTGCTGGTGATTTTTTGTATTTACAAAATTTACCTCATTTGTTACAGATGAACATTTAGGTTGTGCTCATAATTCATTGCCTTCACACAATCGCCATGAACGAATGTTGTTTGTTCATCTGTGTATGTAGCCCCCGGTTCAGTTCCATCCTGTTCTTCAGTCTATCTCCCTATTTTGCATATACGAAGTTCACCTAGCAAATTCTGATAAATATGATACGTCGAGTCTCGGCGTGTGTGCACTGTGTTATACGCGTACGATACATTGCAGTTTAACCAACTTGCTGATATGAACTTATTCTCAATTTCATTACTTAATGCTTATTAACTCTATGTGTTATGAATATGATATGGCCTGCTGGTGAAAAAATTGATTAAGTGTGCATTAATCATCAAAGCAGAATACATAAGTAATAATTTATTAAAGTAAATAATTTGTACTTAACTAAACATTTTTAGCCCCGTTTGGTGCTGTAATTTTTTCAACAAACGGGGACTATTTCAACTAATCCTCGGTTGCATTCATATGAGTTTAGCACAGCTTTACCAGGTGGACGTCCTTGGCGATATTTGGATGTTTGTTCACATTGGTGACGATACATCAACGATGATTTTTACCTTTCTACATAATGTTTGCAATCCGAAAATTTTCGTGTTCTCAAACCAGCATTGTACAATAAATTTAAATATGATATGTAGAAACGAAATTATTTTATTTATTTATATCGAACGATGTATCTTTATTTAAAACAAAAGTTAAATTAATTTAATTTCCTGTGTACTATGCTCTTCAAAAAGTAAATATTTTGCTACAAAATGTCTTTTTTTAGACTACTGGGCCGAAAGCCTGCTTTTTTCTCGATTTGGGACAATGATAAATGACTTTAACATTTGGTATATTTTTACACTGCTGATAAATAATTTTGTCCTAAAAAAATCATTTTCACAAAAAATACAACTCTGTTGTTAAAGCATATTCAATCCGATGATTTTTCAAATGATCAATGGCAGTCCATTAAGATTACGTAATTTCTATAGAGAATTTCTAAAGCAAATACCCTTCATTTTCGATTTCGTCAGGCAAGGCCTCAAGAGTTTAGCAATTATAAATCCGCCATGGGTTTTTTTCTGAATTAGAAAGGATCTGCTCAGTTAGTTGACAGTTACCCATAGTTAATCTTCAAGAATTTTAAAATAATGTATCCCAATTCAAAATTGAGGCTAGAGAAAATGCATTTCAAGAAATAACTAATTCTGTCTTTTAATTAACAAGTTTGGCGATCTTTCAAAAATTGTATATACATACATATGTAAAAAAGGCGAAAAAATGGTCAAAAATACACGGTAGTATCCAGCTCTCAAGAAAAGCAAAAATGCACTCTTCTATCGCAATTTCTTAAATAAATTTGCAGCTCTCAAGTAATAAATTATCGTATGTATATATATAAATTTATTTCAAGAAAATGTACAGCAACGGCAAACTACGTTTTCAAACAACAGAAATAATGAAAAATGGCAACAATCAAAAAATGAAATAAGACGCCGTGCTCTAAATTCATTTTTGAAAATGAATTACGGCCGAAAAAATATTGTGGATGATGTAGCGGTTAAACGTGCGACTATATAGTGTTGCGGGGTCTGGAGGTCAACTTACCCCTTTCAGCAAATTGACTTGTGCCGCGAAATTATTACATTTTTTTAAAGAAATTTGGACCGCCAAAAAAAAATGTCATTCGGGACTCCATGAAATAAGGCCGCGTGAAATAAGACCGCTTTATATTTTGATTCACGGTCTAAATTAATTTTAAAATTAGCTCCATTTCGGTAACACACGGATAAGCAAATATTAAAAAATTTTGGAGCCTATAAAAAATGTACAGAAGCCTCGTTTATTTTGTTCAAAATAGTGAAAAAAGTAAATAAAAGTAGTATTTCAATCCTTTACTATTTATGTGGAGTATTTTTAAAAAATCATATCCATTAAATGGTCACCTTTATGGAGCACCGCAAACTATGCAATCTGTGCTCCTTTCGGGCAGTGACAGAAACATCACATCCTCGAGCATCTCGGTCGGCATGGCAGCTATTTCGGAACGGATATTGGTATTGAGCTCGTCAATGGTCTTCGACTTGCTGGCGTAAATTTTTTTTTTTAAATAAACGCACAAAAAGAAATCCGGGGATGTTAAATCGAGGAATCTTGGTGGCTAATCAATATCGCCTCTATTAGATATCACACGTCTAGGTAATTTTTGTTGCAAACCCCACATTTTTTTGGAGAATTTTTTGTTTCCCAAATGAGAATTTTTTTTTTTTTACACCAACTGAGGTGGCAAAATTCGCGTCGTCGGTCATTAAAAGTTGTATCCAAAAGTCCGATACGGCTCCAATCTGCTTATATATTATTATTATTATTATTAATTATTTTAGTGTGAAAATTGTACTGGCTTGAGGTTCCAAAACGTATCTAAGAAAATAAATCGGTTGGCAAATTACGAAATTGTTTAATGTTTACATATCGGAGGTACAGATGGCGCACCCAGTATGTATGTATGTACATATTTCGTAAAATGGCTTAAGAGATGCAGGGTTATGTGTTTCACTTTTCACCTTCAGTATTTATTTATTCCATAACCATCACTTTCAAAATTGTCAGTTGGAACGGGTTTTATTGAGTTTGCTATAAAAAATAAACAAAGATATTTTTTAAAGTCATTTTGCAACAAATTTAACGAAATTTTTGTGAATATCTGTTATGGCCTTATTCATAAAACATAAAATAGATTTAAAGAACTTTATAAGGTGATATTTTCATTTAAAAAAATTCGGTTAATAGAGCACATTTCTAATATATCATATGCTATTTCCTCAAATATTTCCAAAGCGAATTGCTTGGATATCTGTTATTTGACTTTAAAATTATTCTTTGATGATCACGCCAACCAGGGTTCTTTTTACATAGAATTCTCTTGAAGGATAGAAGAAATCAAGTGGCATCTAAAGGAATCTCATACGAATACAGCTTGTGACGAGGGTTTTGCTCATTTTAGTGATATGTAGGACTTGTCCTTACAATTTTGACTTCACATTGATTTTCACTTCGACTTGAAGTTACATATTATGTCTAGTTGTGAAGTCGACTTTAAAGTTCGTTGTGGGTTTTAATGGAACTAGCTTTAAAGTATTCGCCCTCTCGAAATATAAACCTTTATAGTCATCGATCACCCCACACCACAAGTGATCATTACCATTCCCAAACTCACAGCTATTTCCTATTATTGAAAAATTCACTTTTAGTTTCAATAAACCCTAACATCTGCATTAGACAGATTTATTATTTCACTAACAAAAAAAAAATATTTCAAGCAACCACTCTTCGTAGCTTTTATGCAGTACATCATCATAAAACAACTTTTAAAAACTGCACTTCATTTAAATTTATCCTCAATGCTACTGGTTTATTCTAGATGTTTAAAATGGCTTCACTTCACCATTCATTTTACAAGCAAATGAAAAAGTTCTGGGAAACAATTTATCAGCAATAAAGTGAAAAGAAAAACAAAACAGTGCGCAATAATAATTTTGTAAAATTTTAACTATACATTACAAACAAAAAACAACAACAACACTCCTCCGCGGCCAAAAACATTTAAAAAGGCAATATGGTATTTCTTGCCATATCAAAAAAAGGCATCATTCCCGTGTGGGCGAAATAAATATACAAATCATCGTTGAGATTCTGCTCGCACAATTATGTGCAGAAATAAGATAATAAAAACGACTTCACTTCTTTGCGAACTAAGTATTGTATGTGTGTATGTACGTTTGTATTGTTTCTATACATAAATTTATATATTTATTTACCTGCATACGCACATAATTGCAAAGCAGTTGAGAATAACAAGTAAAAAATTTTAATTAATGGATAAAGTTGTTTTGTGCAAATTCCATTTGCGTGCTGTAAGGACTAAAAGACGAACGAACGGTAACCAACCTGGAAAACTCTAGAGCGAGCGTGGGAATTCGGAAAATTCCGACACAACAGAAGAGAGATGCCCTATTTCTGTACGTACCGAATAAGCACAAACTGGCTGCTTTCGCAACACCAAAAAAAAAAACCACAAACAAATGAAAAAAAAAATAACAACAGAATCCTTTAGACATTCTTAGAATGGCTTGCGCGAGTTTTCCAATTGTGAAAGTGATGGGAGTGGAGGAGTGTTGCCTTTGTATTGGCTCACTGGCATTCTTTGGTATTTTCAAGTTATCTTTTCTGTGCTTTGTTTTTCGAATATCCTATGTATATGCTTGCTGTTTGTTTTTTTTTCATCTTGTGGGCGTGTTTTCGCAAATTCTGGTTTTGTTAGCACATGCAGCTGTAAATATAATACATACATACGTACCAGTATAAATACAGGCATTTGTTTCGTATATGATTGCCGTTATGTAAAATGCTCAGCCAGCATTTTGGCTCCTGATTTTGACGCCTCTCCTACCAACCCATATTTTTGTTTATCAGAAGGGATAAACACTTACATATGTAGAACATGTTCTGTCTCATTAAGAATTATTCAGATTTCGTTTGTTGTGCGAAAATTCTATTATAAATTCGCAAAAGAAGAAAGTTATTAGTTTTTTAATGACAAGTATATGCATACCTACATATATAGGTACTATATATTAATGTTAGAATTCTGATATAAGCTAATTTTTAATGAGTACTTTACTGTTGTCCTCATAGCAAAAATGAAGGCATTTGGGTAAATCGAGTAAATAGCCAACCAGAAGTATGAAAAAATGTTGATGATAAAAATCTTAAAATAACTACTCCTTACTTAATGGCGCTATATCCGCTGAAGCAATTTTGGCCGAACTTCTCCTACAATTTGCGGTGTGCGTCTTGATGTTGTCACACAAACTGAGGGACCTACAGTTTTATGCCGACTCCGAACGGCGAATGTTTTTTGTGAGAAGTTTTTTCATGGCAGAAATTCACTCGGAGGTTTGACATTGCCTGCCGAGGGGCGACCGCTATTAGAAAAAACTTTTTCTATAATTTTTGGATGTTACTTGCCCCGAGCTGGATTCGAACCTGGGACCCACCGAACGTAGCGCGCACACGCTACCCACTCGGCTACGGCGGCCGTATTTTATTTTGGATCAAAAATATAACTAGTTTTTCATTAAAAATATAAATTATTTAATGACTTTATTTTTATTTTTTTTTTTCATAAAAAAAACATACTTTTTTTAATATTATCCTTTTTTTCATCTAAAGTAATCATTAATTTTTGATTTGTTTAGTGAAAGTAAAACTCAGCTCTCGAGAGTTATTTTATCTCTCAGAAATAAATACTATTTTTGGCAAACTCTTTGGATTTTTTCGATCTATCAAAAAAAACTCAAAATTCATTTTTATTCCTGAGATAAAAAAAGTTCAAGTTTTACTTTCGAAAAAATTAAATTCAAAAATTAATAATTACTTTTGATGGAAAAAATAAAATGAAAAATGAAAATGAATTCAATTTTTTTAAATTTTTTTTTTAAGTAAAATTCATAAAAAATTATATTTTTTTATAAAAAAAGTAGCAATTCAGATAATAAACACTTCTTCGGAGCGAAAAAATAACATTCGAAAAATAACTGTTTAAAAAAAAGACAACCTCATACATAATTATTATTTCTGAACAAAAAAATAAAGCTCAGAAACTTATTAAAATTATTGATTACAATAATAATATTAATATTATTTTTCGAGCTATCATACGGTTACTTCACACGATTCTACAAGCTTTGGTATTGACCTGAGCAGCTAAAAAGTAGTACACTATATACCTATATTAATTTAACTCATCAAAGGAAATAAGTATCATTGACACCTATTCTCCTGTACGAGTATACACTTCTTCTACTGCTTCCAAAAGTTCTATTGTACTACTCATTCGCGACTTCAAAGAACGTTCTTTAAAAGGGGTGGAAAGATGTAGAGTACATTTCTGATGATTTGATAAGGAGGAACTCTACGTTTTAACATAAAGCTCGATCTCAATCGGAGATATTACAAAAACACTACCTACCTACTACTAGAAAAAACACTCCGTTGCAAAAAACCACATAAGTAAATAAAAGCACCACGTATTGGCAAACTTTCTCTAATTTATTTTTCTATTATTTAATTTCCGTGACATTTCAACTAAAATATAGTGCATTCTTTCCACAAAAAATTTTTTTTTGAGAATTTTTCTAGCCTCAGTTTTCATCCATATAAAAATGAACTTTGTTTAACTGATATATGGAAACAAATGCGATTTTTAAAAAAGTTTGTAATTTTGATGAGAATTTGTTAAATTATTATAAATTTTGCATACAGTTTAAAACTTCAGTTTATATAGATTTGTTAGACAACGAACCGTATTTAAATTGAAGACTGTATACCCAAAATCATATTTTACTTCTAAAAAAGCATTATAGTATATAACTAGAATGTGCATAATAATTAGACGAAAAGTAAATACATACTTTGTTTTTCTACTTATTCTATTTACAATGTATATTGTAAAAAAATCTCCACAATCTACCTCAACCGCAAATTTCTGCATGCACAGTGGGCCTGTTACCCAGGAGTAAAAACGCTTTTAAGTGGGAGCTAATGGGTTAAAGTATTCTACCAAAATATTTCCCGTACAATTTTATGGAATACTAGCAAATCCGGCGCCTGAAAAAGTACAACGCATTAATTTTAATTTTTCTACAATATAAAAAACTTGGGCTCAACTTAAAAAAATGTGCAAATCTACATTAGGGAGCCTCACCGAAAAATCTTTAGGGTTTTTCACCGGAATTATTAAATGTCCGTAAGCTGGATTGATTTGAAAATGTCTCCAAAAATGTAGTTTTTTATTAAAACAACAAATTTTTTATGTTTTTCAAGATTTGGTTGAATTATTCAAGTTTTTTAAACCAATCTTCCAAAAAGGACAGGATTAGAAATTTTATTATCTATTGTGAATTCGCATAACACATTTTTTAATATTTTTATGAAAACTTTTATGATTAAACTATTTTATGATCTGAAGTGAATGGTTTGGGAATTTTTTTTAAATAACTATTTTGTTTTACGGCGTTCGCCGTTGCCGAGTGTGCAGCGTGTGCGCGCTTCATTCGGTGGGTCCCGGATTCAAATTCTGCCCTTCAAAAATTATAGAAAAGTATTTTCAAATAGCAGTCGCCCCTCGGCAGGCAACGGCAAACCTCCGAGTGTATTCTGTCATGAAAAAAACTTCTCACAAAAAATCATTCCCCCTTCAGAGTCGGCGTAAAAATGTTGGTCCCTCTAATTGTGTTACAACATCAAGACGCATACCACAAATTATAGGAGAAGTTCGGCCAAAATCGCTTCAGCGGTTATACTGCCAATTAAGTAAGTAAGAAATTTTATTAAAAAAACCCCCTAACAGTGGAGGCAATTTCAAATCTTATTATATTTGCTTAATATTTTAATCGATGTTTTAAAATATAATGAGTTCTTGCCATGGAAAAACAGTACCGATTTTTTTTTTGTATCGGGTGTGATGCACCCTCACGTACGTATTCTTTATGTTTTCGCAAATTATTAAAATCGTGAGGGTCAAAGCGTTGCAAAAATGCTTCCTATAATCGATTTTCCTTTCGACCAGATCTATATTTTAGCTATTTTTCCACTTCTTTGAGAGTTTTATTACAGAATAGGTATACTTGAGAAAGTTTTAACAAAGTCTGGGCGAGTTTCCAGTGTTGTCCAGTGTTACTTATTATTATGAAAGATTAAAGAAAATGGTTCAATAAGGTTCAAAATGGAAGCTTAAGTATTATCTTATTTATTTATTTATTTATTTATTTATTGTACAGGATAATGAATTAAACCTAAACAATTTGGTTTAAGCACTAGCGACGAGGCCATCGGCTTGCAGAGAATAAAATTAGTGATATTTGTTGACTACTTACTTATCTAGAGGTAATTACATAAATATGGTATCACACTTCAAAATAGATATTTAGTTTACATATGAATTTGATAAGTTTTTTTATGTTAGTAGTATTTACAGATTTCAGTTTGTTTTCTAGGTCGTTATTGCTTATTGTTTGGCGAATGGATTCAAGTTCTGAGCAATATTTTAAAATATGGCTTACGGTAAGGTTGTCGGAATTACAGTAGGGACAGTTGGGTGTTGGCGATTTTTCGAGCAGATGCTTATGTGTTAGGCGCGTGTGACCAAGTCGAAGTCGTGTATATATTACGGCCTGCCTTCTAGATATTTCCACGGGAAACAAAGGTGCCGATCGACTGGGATTTATTGTTTTGTATCTGTTGCTGTAACTTTCCCAGTACAGATTTGAAGATTTGCAGTGATGGTTGTATACTGCCCTTTTAATGTCGTTTTTGGTTAGTATATTAATTGTTTTCAGTGGTGATCTAGTTGCCATTTTAGCTGCATTGTCCGCGAGAGTATTGCCCTGTATCCCAATATGACTCGGCACCCAGAGTAGCTTGATTGCGTGTGGGTTTGATATTAGAATGTCTCTTATTTCGGATATTATTGGATTGTTCTCATTCGCATTTAGAACTGACTGAATCGATGATAGCGAGTCAGAGCAGATTATGTACTTGGAGCGTCTTTCTTTGGCTATACGGCTAGCATGGAGGATTGCAGTTGCCTCAGCGGTAAAAACGGAGGCGTGAGGAGGTAGTAATCCCAGCATAATTGTGGATTCGATGTCGACGACACTGAAGCCAATAACGCCATTGTCCTTCGATGCATCGGTATATAAAAGTTGCCAATTAGAAAAGGAGTCGCAGATGTTTAAAAATTCTTGTATGAAGACGCTGTGAGGGGTGACCTCCTTTTTGTACGTTGTAAGTTTTAGAATAATTGAAGTACTTTGAAGTAACCAAGGAGGTGACTGCGGGTTATAGGAAGCCTTAAGGTGTAAAGTAATGTCCAGTTCATTGGCAAGATGTAGGATATTCTGCATTGCTGATGCTTTTCTCGGTTGACGTTTCCGTTTAACTCGGTTTTTTGTGATCGTTTTCAGAGGTGAACCTTCTGAGTACCAGAGTTTTGAAAGTAAGCACCCAGAAAGGTATGAGATGCGCTCCTTTAGTTGAGGTAGTCCAGCTTCTGTTAGAATATTGAGGACTGGGGTAGTGCGGAAGGCTCCTAAAGACAGCCGAGCTGCTGAGTGGTATATCGAAGCAATTTTTGACAAGTTGTTTTTTGAAGTAAATCCGAAAATGGCCAAACCGTAATCTATTTTTGACAAAATTATCGCTTTAACTACTTTTATTAGCGTATTTGTATTACATTCTAGTTTAAGGTTGCTAAGACATTTGATTATGTTCAATCTATTTTGAAGTGATGTACATAAATATTTGATATGATCATTCCATGTGTATCTATTATTAAATATTATACCAAGGATTTTAAGATTGTGAGCATTTTGTACAGTTTGGTTATTAAAACTAATTACTAGGTTGTTACATGAATGTTTATGACAAATGTGTAAATGGCTAGATTTTACAAATGATATTTTGGTTCCACTAATTTGACACCATGTGGTGATATCTTCGAATACCTTGGTTAATTGGGTTTTGAAATTTATAGTGTTTTTAACTTTTGCAAAAATATATAAATCATCTGCGTATATAATATGTCTAAAATATTTATTTTGATTAATTATCCCGTTGAGGCTATTGTATGCAATTAGAAAAAGTGTAACGGATAGGGGGGACCCTTGTGGTATCCCGTTTTCAAGTGGCCATAGGTCGGATGTGATTCCGTTTACTTTAACGCGTATTTTTCTATTTAAAAGGTAGCTTCTAATGAAATTAATCATTTTAGAGCCTACTTTCCAGGAAATTAGTTGATTGATTATAGAGTGTAATCCGACTCGGTCGAAGGCCTTTTCCATATCCAACGAAATAAGAGAGAAGTGGTTTTTCGTGGAAATTGCATCCGCAATGTGAGCGTCAATCGCCAGGAGTGCGTCAATTGAACCACATCCCGGCTTAAAGGCTGTTTGATTGCTAGAGAGTAAACTTTTACTTCTCAGATACCACATTAATCTTCGGCTGACCATCTTTTCCATAACTTTTGAGACACAAGATATGAGAGATATAGGGCGGTACCCATCTACGCTGTCTTTAGGCTTGTTGGGTTTTTGGATGGGAATAATGAGGCTAGTTTTCCATAGTTGAAGGATTATACTGGTATCAAAGATTGAATTATATAACTCGCATAGTTTAGTTATCCCCTGCTGAGGTAAGTTTTTGAGTAGCGGGTATGGAATGTTATCTATTCCGGGGGTATTTCCTTTTAATGTTGATAGGCAAGAGGTGAGTTCAAGGGGAGTGAAGGGGAGTTCGATTTGCTGGGAATGTTTATTAAGCGGATAGTTTATTTGTACAGGATGAGTATGGATAGATTTATTGCTTACGAAGTCGTTAGAAAAATTATTGTCTTTAGAATATTCTGACCAAACCTTGGCAAAAAGATTAGCAATCTCTGATGGGGATGAAATAGGGAATCTATCGGGGCTTTGAATAACATGAATGCTATTTGATTGGCGGTGGCCATGTAGAGTGTTAACTTTGGTCCACATAGTTTTTACGGGAGTTTTATAATTAATGTCTTTGGTATATTCAATAAAAGCATTTCTTTTAGAAAGTTTTACTTCTCTTTTAAATAAAGCATTTTTGCGTTTATATTCCGTAATGTTTTCTGTTGTAGGACTGCGTTTAACATTTTTCCACATCTGACACTTTTCACGCCTGAGGGTGGTTAGTTTGTCGTTCCACCAATAGGTTTTGTGGTGATGAGGGGTCATACCAGATATTGGAATAGATGAGTTGGCGCTTTGACGAATTTTCTTTTGTAAAATTGCTGCGGTTTTGTTAGCATTGCAGTCAAGGGCAAGGTTAGTGAAATATTGCTCAATAGATTTCTGATATGCTAACCAATTTGCCGAATCTAGTTTATATCTTACCGCATTTACCGTGCTTGGTCGAGGAGATGATGGAAAAAGTTGGATTGTGATCGGAAGATGGTCACTTCCATGAAGGTCGTCGGATACCATCCATGAGGAGGCAATATTTAGCGGTGGGCTGCAGATGCTAAGATCTATGTGGGTTAGGGTTTGTCGGGTTGAGAGCTGTGTGGGCGATTTGTTGTTTAGAAGTATAAGGTTTGTATTTTGTATGAACTTTGTAATAACTCTTCCTACTTTATTAAAACTGGAGGATCCCCAAAGTGGACTCCAGGCGTTGAAGTCACCTAGTAGCAAAATTGGTTCAGAGAAGTTACTGATGAGCTGATGTAGATCATCCTCAGAAATAATATCTGTAGGAGAGATGTATGTGCTTATTACACAGAAAGTCTCATGAGATTTAATTTTAACAGCGTTTGCTAGAATTCTGCTATTGATGGTGATCAGATTGTGTTCGAGTGAATTATGTACTAATAACGCAACTCCCCTTTTGGAGAAGGAACTGGGATCAACATCGTTTTTAGTGTATAATTTGTAATTTTTAGGTATTAAGTTATGGGGTGGGTGTGATGAGAGATGAGTTTCTTGAAGAGCTATAATTTTGTAATTATTAGTTTTTAATAGCAGGGTAAGCTCATTATAATTATTGCGGTAGCCATTAAGATTCCATTGAAGAATCTTAAGTACCATATTTGATAATGAGAGTGAGTGAAGAGGAGTTTCAACTATCGAAAGATGAGTCTTTCGAGAGTAAGAAATTCCTATGTTTCCATTGAGTGGGAATTATTTGAGCTTGAGTGTTCGCATATTGAGGAATCGAGTGTATTTAATTGAGTGGTTGCGGAAATATCGTTAGTTCTATATTGAGAAATTGATTGAGTTAGTATATGGCTTAGTAAATTTGTTGGTATAGTCGAGAGAGATGGAATATTGTCTGGTAAAATATGATCATTGGAGAAATTAGTAGTTGTGGAGTTGGATATAATTGTAGAGTTTTCAATTGGAGAGTGTTGAGAGGAGAGAGTTACAGATTGAATCGCTTGGTTTGTTTCAGTGGAAAGATTTGATTGTGCAAAACTGGTTTTTGGAGAGTGAGATGAAGTTTGTGGCGTGCCTGAATTAATAGTATTGTTAGTGGTGTGTTGTGTTTTTTGTTCAATTGGTATGTATTTTTTCTTTTGGGTTGCTTCTTCTAAATTCTCGAGTGGGCTATTGAATTGTAATTGTTTATTATTAACTACCTCCGTTGCTTCGCGAAAAGAACATTTATTAAGTGTTTTATAAGCAATGATTTCTTTCCTCTTTTGAAAGGTGGGACAGCTTTTATTGTCAGATCGGTGTGATTTTTTGCAGTTTATACATTCTACCTTTGTACAAGAGACTGGTTCATGAATACCTGCTGCGCAAACGTTACATTTTGCATCGGATTTGCAGTATTTTGCCGTATGGCCGATTATGAAGCAATTCTTACACTGCATTGGAGAAGGAATGTATGGTTCCACTTTCACTTTTACCCATGCGATGCTTACTTCTTTCGGTAGTTCATAGCTATTAAAAGAAATTATATGTAAGGGGGTGTTAACAACTTTTCCGTCTCTTATTTTTGTTATCTTTTTGCATTCGGTCGCGCCTTGTTCCCGTAATCCATCTACGATTTCAGTTTCGCTAAGATTTACTAAAAAACTGGAGTAAATAACACCTTTTACGGTATTGAGTGTAGGGTGAAGGCTAACTGCTATTTCGCAAAGATTAGAGAGTTTGGAAGCTTTAAGAAATTTCGTTGTTTGTTGATTATTTTTAGTAAGTATAAGAAGGTCACCATCTCTGGTGAAGGAAATTGAAATTGGTTTTTCTGCTGTTATGGATTCGAGTGCTTTTTGAATAAGAAAAATGTTGAAAGATTTGATTGGGGTGTTGGATTTATTTTTTATAACTAGGAATTTAGGGCAAGCTAGAGGTTTTTCATTTGTGGTTGGATTAGGTTTTTTTAATTGGGGGAATTCGCGAGGGTTGTTTAAGTTTAGATTTCTACGTTTTGCTGGAGGTTGTTCAGCTAATATGGCAAAGTAGTTTTGATCACTACCTCCCGGCTCGGAGGCCATAATGGGTTTCTTTTCACAACACAACAACACTCACTATAAATGTGTATCACTTATTATAAGTTAAGCTTAAAGTGGGAAGAAGTACGAAAATAGAATATAAGATTAACACGCAAAAATGTACTATAGAATAGTAGAAATCGCGGAAAGGCGCAGTAAGCACGTCTGAACTGTTCGGCAGTCGATTACTCACTGAAAGTATTATCTTTACGGTAGAAAACTCAAGGAATTACAAAAGCCATGTTCGCTCGATTCTCATCCAGTTGGTATTTTCGACGCAGAGGAGGCCCCTGCGATATGCTACCACTAGCTAGTACCGCATCGAATATTTTAGTGACTGGAACTTTAATTCGATAAAAATTTAACCAAACTTATTAGTTAGCTCTATTTAAAACAACAAATCTGCATACATTTTCGTAGGGTTAATAGGTATGTCTCGAATTCTAATATAGCCAAATCTCACTTACTACCCAATGACCATATTATAATTAATTATCGTCGCATTAAATTTATTAATGCCACACAAATAATAACATAAAACCCACTTACTTGAAAAAAGTCATACCGAAAGTGACCGCCGCACAGCATACCGACAAAAGCACAAAAGTCACAGTCATAATACTTACGTACATAAGTGGAATATATGTATGTGCGAGTGTGTGCATTCCTTTGAGCTAAGCATTACGCTTCATTCGTAAGTTTCTGATTCAAAAGAACATTCCCAATTGAGCGGCGAATGAAGTGAAAACCCTGTCAAAAGAACAATCGTGGAGCGAGAGCGAAGCTACATAGTTTGAGTATTAAAAGGATAACAGCCAATTTGTTAAAAGGAATAACGGTAGCATATAATACTACAAACACCTACATACATAAATAGTTATTATAAAAATAAAAACAAAAAGAAATGTGAAAGACAAACAAAACATGGCACGAACTAAGTCTCTGAAAGTAAGTATGCACATTAGGGTGATCCAAACAAAAATTAAGTCGGAATTACATTACTATCACCCCTTAGGATTGTACTACATGCATACATAAAAAAAGACGTGTGCACCTAAGTACGCGAGCCAGAAGTAAAACTTCTATCCCGATTCTACAAAGAAGCAATACCCCTATTTCCGTCTGTCAAAGCGAATGTAATATTTTACAAGTAGAAAAAAATATTTCGTAGAATTTCTACCGACTCCTACATATTCAATATTTTTCCCTAACGATTTTATGGGCCCATTTTAGCATTTTACCAATTTTTTGCGGTTTCTGAGGTGCCCCAAAGAATAGTTATTATTAAAAAGTGATAAAATAAACAATTGAGCTTTTTGTTTGAGCCCATTTAAAGAGAAAAAGTGTTTGCTGAGTTTCTACACAATTTTTACGAAACCTTTTTTCCCACATGTAAAATACATGGGACACTTTGAGCGCTTTGAGTAAATTCCAAATATTTTTTTGATTTTAAAGCAAATAAGGATATTTCTTCAATACAAAACACTACTATGAGATGCGAGCGTTAAAATTCCAACTTTATTCAGCGCCTTTTTTTTTGGACCACCCTCATGCACATACCACATTTATTGGAATATCCATACAAACGGCTGCCAAGACGCCAGCAAACTAGAAATTCCCGCCACCCGCTTAAAGCATTCACGCACTCAGACGTCCATCCAAAGATGAAGAAAATGCTCGGGCAATTAATGCTGCAAATAAAAAGCAAAACTACTCACTAAAAGCGCCACCTGCTTTCGCCCCACCAAAAGAAAGTCAAACAAATACCCAGATATGCTACATGGACATCATACCTACCACTAGTTTGACTTTTGCATTTGCTAAACGGGGAATGTAGTGGTGTAGGCGGCCGATAGTGGCCCTGAATCGGTGGCACTCGCACATAAATAGTTTTGTGGCTTTGACTGATATGCTTTGGCAATAAAACTAATGAGCCTGCTTTTGGGCGCTGCGGCATGGCATTGGCCAATGCGACTCAATGATGCGACGATGACGACATTAATGACTACACCAACAACAGCGACAACAGCGACAACAGCGACATAGACGACTGGTTGGGGGATGATGACTGGTTGTTTTGTGGTGGTGATTATTGCGGTGGACGACGATTCTCTATGTAAGGACATGTCGCACATTTTTGGTTGGATGCAATTGTTGTGGTTGATATTAGCTATTTGTTTTTGTAATAAAATTCATACATACAACATTCCTACGCCATGGCAGATTGCAAATAACAACTGCTGCTACTATACGAATACACACATTTATGTGTATGGGTGTATGTGTGTGTTTGTGTGTGTGTGTGGCGCGTTTGTTCGTTTTGCGGTGTTGTTAGCTCGCTGTAATTTGCCAAATTGAGAGCAAATACAAGTCGACCGAAATATAAATGAATAAAAGTCCAATTAAATGGTCATAAGTAATAATAATACCACTTTGATTTGTGATTTGTAATGCTGGTAGCTTGTAGCTTTTCGCGCACTGCCAAGCGAGTGTAATAAGATGATGTTTAGAGGTTTATCGAGTAGGGGGGAATTTCAAAAGCTAAATGTTTGTTTGTGTTTTGATGCGCTTTGTAGTTGTGCTATATATTGCATGGTAGTGGCAGATAAATTAGTTAATGACTTTATTTCGATTTATTACCAGTACATTTCAATGAATATATTTCGATAGGTCTGTGTGCAAAGTGCTGCAAGCAATTCTGCCTGCATGAAAAGTAAAGCTGAAATTACGAACAGTACAACCGCGAATCTTGGGAGTAAATATTTGACCATTATCGCTGCCGCGAAAAAGGATAGCGTTTAGCATTATATGTAATTATATAGCGGTGGGCAGTTAAAGTGCTGCCGACCTAACAACGTATTTTATTTTTTGGTCAACTACTCATGACAAATACATCAAATTTTTTCTGATGAAAGTAAAAGAGAGTTCAAAAATGTGCCAGTATATACGCCCTGAAAAAATAGATTCAACGCGAATGCGGAATGCAACTCGTTTCCTCACTTCCAAAAGCTATAGGCATGTCAAAAGGTGGTCGCATGGAGCTAAAGTAAATCTAACCTAATTGTTTGATTATTTTCACACATTTTTTCAAATCATTTAAATCATTAAAAAATTATTTTACATAAATAAGATATGGACTGTCGAATAGGTAACACTTCAACTGCCCCTATATGTACATATATACAAAAATATTCGAAGATTGGTAAAATCTGAAGAAAAACAAAGCATTTTGTCTAACCGCGCCTAGACCTATAATTTTTGAACGATTTTTTAAAGTAGATCCCATTAGATTTTTTAAAGTAGATACCCATTAGCCAATAAGAATTTGTGAAATTATTTTTTCAATTTTTGAGGGGAATTGCAAAGCATGCTTGCAAGCAATTTTCAAATATTTTTGGTAGAATTTAGTAGCCATATTTATTTGCCCTAAACTTTCTCAATAAAAAAAAGAATTTTTAATAGCCGAATTTTTAACAGCCAATTATAGGTTTTCATTATGCCAGTGTTTACGGCAAATCTTTCTGCTGTAGTTTTTTTTATAATAATAAACTTAGAGCAAAACTTTAAAAATCTAAAAAAAAATCAAACTTTTTTCATAAAAAAAATACTAAATGTGCTAACACACTGAACGCTTTTTCCACATACAAAAATTTCGAACATGCATTATATGAATGAAATTTCGGAAGAGTGTGAGTAAATTTTTTTTTTTAAATCAGCGCACAAAATTAAAAACCCCTTACTTGAAGTACGGTAAAAAAAATAATAATTCACCATATATTAAAAAATGTATTTTTATTCAACGGGAGAAATAAACCAGACAGCACTTTCTATTAACCATACCCTCAAAAATTGTCCTAAACTAAATGATGCCCGCCAATCTATATTTCCTGTAGCTACTCCTTCCGGTCTCCTTAACTTAGCCGGCATAATTCATATCAAAATGTTTTATTCCTTCTTTTCCAAACTCAAGATACTAAACAAAATTTAAATGTATTGACAAATGAGCCGAATGTCTTGACAGCTAGTGCTTCTATTTTTAAGTAAAATAATAATTGTAATATTATTTGTAAATAAGAGAAATTTATTGTTAATTAAAGTATTACAAGCCTGTTGAGGAATTTTTGATGTATTGATTCAGCAAACCACTCTAAAATCACAAGAGCGTGCAAAATATGTAGATTTGTTATAATAATGAAATAGCAATTATTTGGCATACATACATACGTCTTATGTATACTGCTTTCGAAGTTATGACCAGAACAAAACATAAATTTGTAATTATTGTAAATTTTTCGCTAATCCACATCATCCAAAATCACTTCCCCAAGAATATCAGAAATTAATCCTCATTTTATTTCTCGTTACCACCCTGATAAGCGCCCTCTGTTTGTGAAAACAACTGTCAAGCTGCAGTGAAAAACAAACAAACCAAGGGAATTCATAAAAGGTGGTAGCGTCCCATGAGGTGAATTCTTGCACTATCTTCGCATTGTGCGGTGAAAGTGTCAAAATTGTTTGGTTTGTTAGCATTTTTACTTTCTGTTTACCTTCGGATTTGGAATATTCACGATCTCTTACTTTTGTTTGACATTTCATATTTTCGTTTATTCAGTCAAAAGCAAAAAAAAAAAATACATTGAACTCTTGTATCTGAAAGTCGATACCACCTTTAATGAATTGTAATCCTCAAACCGCAGTATGGGCAGCAATAGTTAGTGATGTAGGTTAACTAAGGTTTGAAATTATTAACTTTTGGTGTGGGAATAATCAATAAAAAGCTGATTGAAACATTAGCTGCTGCTTGAGTTATTTCCTCCATCAATTCGATAAAGCCCAGCAAATTCATTTAATTGATAATTTTATAACAAAATTGTCTCACATTCTTCACGTAGTTTATAAGTTTCTCCAAACTTTTAAAAATAAATCAAAAAAGCCCGGAAGACGTTGCCTAGCCTCTCTGATAATAAAGTATTCACATTGTTCTCGCCGAGACGAACAGTTTGACACTCACATTTCAATATTTTATATCAATTATGCAAATAAATATTTCTTTCCAAATGTAAAACTCCTCTTAAAAATATACCTATAAACTTTCTGCTAGCGAGATGAATAGTTTGACAACCATAATTTAATATTTCATATAATTTCAGTGTAATTAAATTAAATTTGATCTTTCAAGCAGGTGACAACCTTCTTCAAAATATAGCTACAAGCCTTCTCCTCGGCGAATCGAACTTTTTGGCATCCATATTTTCATATTTTATAATTTAATTACATTAGTTCGAATTTTCCAACAGGTGGCAACCCTCTTCAAAATATAGCCAGCTATAAAAAAATGGTTTGAAACCCATATTTACTATTTCATATAAATTGTGTATATTTCTATTTAAATTTGACCTTTCAAGCAGATGGAATTTCATAAAAATTGGTCAAAGCGTTTCGGAAGAATTCGAACACAAACACCGTGGCACGTGATTTTTATATATAAGAGAGCAATAATTGTATAATTTTGAACGAATAAATTCCTATGAAAGCTATTTTCTGGTAGCATTCCTTGAACAAACCACTCCATATTAAATACAATGCATATTCATCTCACTAACTAGCCTCATTCACATTCCATGGATCTTAAATCCAATCGGCAACGCCCTCAAATCGCCTTTACTATTTACCAAAGAAGTTTATCATAATTGTAGCAAACTTGCACGCGCGCTACATGTTCGGTGGCATCGCTGAGATTACGTTTATTATTTATTTTCTTAATTACGCTTGAAATCTACGCAGAAGCAAAGAAAGTCAATTACATACCCACACATATACGTACTATAAGTACATACGTAATAAGACACATGTGCTACTACGTTACAGCAAACAAATACAACGTAGCACATAAATTGCCTCAATGTCCTTAGTCTTTTCGGTAAATCCTTTGCCATAATATACGAGTATTTGCTTTACCAAGCTGTAAGTGGAGAAACGCTAGCGAATTTTTCTTAAACACTCTGAAGGCGATGCGCCAGACCGACATTTTTCGGGAAGTTTTGTTTGGTCGAAAGGATGCAAAGTATGTCTTGCTAGGGAAATTTTTGGCTGTCATAATGCAATCTGTGTGCATGTGTGCTTGTGTGTGTGAATACGTACTGCCAAGCTCACATGCTTTATAAATAAATGTACATGTGTAGATACAGATATGCCAGACGCACATGCTGCCCGGTTTGGCAGCTCGCTAAGCCCTTCCACTGGCGCTGCAAGTCTTGCTTCCACCTTATCCTGCTGTCTTAAGTATTTTGCCTGCTTATCATATTTTACCTTTGCACTTTTATGTAGTGGTCCTTGGGCCTAACAAATTCCTTCCTATCCCTTGCTCAACTAATGAAGCGGCATCTTAAGAACGCGAAATGTTTAATTATAATTTATGATGATGCAACTGAAAATATATGTAGGAGATTATTGTCGGAGTTAGAGGTGGAAGTGAGAAATAGAAAAATAGGTTGTTTAGAAGCGACTCATTTTTTTAGGATGACTGAATAATTTTTGGTATAAGTATTTATTACATTTGTTGATAGACAAGTCATATTTTTTAAACTAAAAATTTGCACATTTTTTTTTAGAATTTGCATTTCTTGAGAAGCAAAATATCAATGCGCACACTTTGCTTTGGTTCCTTTGATTTTGATGCTATAAAGCTAATGATAGATATTGACAGATTTTTACAAAACCCAAAGGGGGTGGCAATCTGAACTATGCACATCATTAAAAAAAAAAAAGTTTAGATAAAATATTGTCTATATTAAGGACTAGCAAAGGTGCCTCTTTCAAATTTTATTTTATCCAGAATACTTACGAGTATAAATGAGTATGTATGTATGTGCATAAAAATCTCGTGTCACGTTGTTTGTGGTTGAACTCCTTCGGAACGGCTCGACCGATTTTTATGGAATTTTGTATGCAGATTTGATAGGTATTGGTATGAATAGGTCGTCAAGTATTTTTGTGCTTGGGAAATGATTGCCACCTATTTGAAAAATCAAATTTATTTCAATAATACACAATTTACATATGACTATAAAATATGGGTGTCAAGCGGTTCGTCTCCAAAAGAAAGTGCATAGCTAACTTTTATGATGGCTGCCACTTATTTCAATATCGGCTTTAATTAAGTGATACACAAGTTAAATGAAATAATAAAATATGGAAATCAAGCTTTTCGTCCCAGCGATGAAAAGGATCATGCATATATGTTGGAGAGAGTTGGCAACTGTTTGAAAACTCGAATGCAATTGAATTTTAACAAGTTATATGAGATCTAAAAATTTTGGCGTCAAACGATCATTTCGTTGAGAAGAAAGTTTATATTTAGCTCTAGTTTGTGGAGGGTTGCCACCTGCTAGCTACGTGTTATATGAAATATTAAAGTATGTTAAAAACTTTTGTTAATATAAATAAATTAGGACAACAAAATGAGCATGCCAGCAAAATAACTTCTAACAACAATAAATATACATATTTATTATAACCAACAACAACCACACATTCATTGCAATAGCGGCAGATTGCCATATAATGTTTTTCATTTTAAGTATTTTTCGCCAATTTGTAATAAGCAAAAAACAAACTTTGTATACAATTTATAAAAATTCAAAAAATTGTCATCAAAATTTCAAACTTTTTGATTCAAATTTTTAGAAAACTTTCGGTGTTCAGTGTTTTTTCTTATAAAATAAAAATTTGCAAGTCTGGAGAGCCTGAGATATTCGCTAACTTTTAACATATCACGGATGGGTTTTATACACACATATATATATATATTCGCGTTGAATTGAAATATTTTTTGTGCTGGCGGTTTTCCACATCTTCTGCCATATAAACCGCATGCATTAAATGAAACAAAGTACAAACATTGGACCTAACTATAATATCTATAATATTTCCTAGCCGATAGCCCTCGCAGCTAGAGCTACACTTTATAATTTTAATTTTCTAATTCATTATAAATTTTTAAATAATAATAATAATATCATTTCATCTTCATGAAAGATATAAAATCATGCACAACATTAACCAGGATAACAAAATTATCAATTATTTACCAAATATGTGAACAACGTCTACAATCTTGTGTTTTGTATGAAAATTTATTATTTTTTTTGCTTCAAAATCGAAAATTTGTTTAAGTCATGTAAGGCAGAAGTTTACGGGTTACTTCTAAATTTAATTCTGAGATTAAAGAACTGTGGGTCTTTTTGAAGTGGAAATTCTTTAGCGGCAGCTATTTTTTTTTTTTGTATGTTGTGAGTGAAATTTGCCCAATTTATTATACATTCAAAATAAAGAGGTTGATATTTTTAAGGCAAAATTTATGTTGCAATCAAAATAGTTGCGACCAAATATATGACTCCAAAAAATAATATCGTAAACTCATAGTGTAGATAGTAGTTATTTGAAGTTTGAACCGAATATTTTTTTTGTGCAAATTTATGGCAACACTTGGAAGAAATCAAATCTCCGGATTAAAGTAAAATTTTCTTTGTTGTAAGTTGCCTAAAATGTTGTTTCGATATTTTCTCCCCATTTCGTAATACTTTAAAAACAGAACCCTTTGCAGAGTATTAAAACAATTTCTTCAGAAGTAGTCAATATACATATATTAAGTGCTAATTTATTCCTAACAAGAATCTGGACTGAACTGTATTCATCCTGAAATACATACTTCTTACTAATTTTAAAGCACATGCCTAAAATAATATTAGAATGGTTTAGATGTTCTTCCGTTTTAGAAATATTATTCATAAAAATGGATCGGTAATATAATGAAAATCAAACGATTTGAAATCGAACGATTTTGCAAATATTTGTAATTATATTTTTCGAAATGGGTGAATATTTTATATGAAAATTATAAAATAAGTATACTTTAAGTATTTTGGCTAAAAATCTTGAAACATATTTTCCAAATCAAGTCGATTTCAAATTTTTCGAATTTCAGAACATGTCTATATGTTTTTGTTTCAAACTGTTTAATTTACAATACAATGTAAATACTCTAACATTTAACTTGCTTTCTTAAACTTTTACACAATTCAAAATCTCGTCGCCAATTTTATATCTAAAACTGTTCATACGATTTGCAGCAAATAGCTACTCCATTCCACCAGCAAAACCACAAACCTCAAATCGGCAGTAAGTGTGAAAATATTCATTTAATTCAATTTTGGCTCAACTCAATTCATTTTAATAAAATCCCAAAAGAAATGAAAACTTTTCAAGCACAATATCTTTTGTCTTTTCCTCTACCACGTGCGTTCGAGTGAGAGTTTTACTTTGGAAAACCCATTTTTATGGTGAAAGTTATTTACGACAATAATTACGCAAAGCTAAAATTACCCCCAAGAGAGTTGCTATCAACCAACACATCTACACAAACATACACACATACATACAAAGGAGGCACAGGAGATGAATGGCAATGTCCGTTTTATTAGCTCCAATAGAGTGTATAACTTTTTCCTACCGACCAACCGACCAACCGACCAACCAAGGAAGTCATGCCGAGTGGCCTAATGTAAAAATGATAATCCTATTGTCAAGCGATAATTCATAAATGCAACTAACGCAAGAAGACGGAGTACGTACGTAAAACGCTCGTGTGTTTGTGTGTGTGTGTGCGCACGGAGCAGGCTCATTCAACAAGCGCCAAGTAGTGATAAATTTTACAAAATCGTTTGAATTTTCACCTAAAGTAGGAAGGAAAATGTACAACTTGCTAGTAAATCCAACAAGACGGCAGCAAGAAAAGAAATTTTTCTATTTTCACCCACTTAACTGCGATCCAAATGTGCCACGCCGCAAAATATGCAACGAAAAATTTAATTTGTATACCAAAGCATTTGTTAAAAAAAAACGCTTATGAATCATGGCCATGGCTTAAAAGTGTGCCGCTAATATCAGAGTGGCAATATTTTCATTGCATAGTTTTAGGCTTACTTAAGCACTGTGTGGCGTATGAGTGAAATGAAGTTTGAAACCTTGGCATACAAAAATTGATATTCATTATAAGTTGCACCTACACATACAAAAACAAAAAAAAACGAATTTTCACCAAAACTGCCAGCCACCTGCTTTTGTCTTTATTGAGTTTCTACGATTTTCTTTTACTTGCTATCAGCGACCGCCATCTCTGAAACGTTGGGAGATTTGCTCATTAAAAGACAGCGCTGTCGCAAGCCAACACGGCACCACTACACCCACATTCATACATACATACACACATACAAGCTATCCGAATAGTTGGTTGGGGTGGAGGAAGGCTTAAAAGAACTCAATGCATATTTATGATGGAATACCAACCGGTTAGCTCTCGGTTAGCTGGTGTGCTTAAAGTGAGCGCGGAGGCATAGCGGTCAGGGGAGAGCGGAATGTAAGCAGAGTGGTGTGTGCAATGCAGTGTATGCATAAGATGTACGCCCTCGCTGCTGGAATAAATTTTATAAAACTAATACGAATTGATTTATTACCGTCTTTAAGTATCTCCACAACGTCTAAACACACACTGCACCACATTAACGGTACGCTCAACCTCACGCCTATTCTCCATTCTGCATTTTGCTTGCTTCTGCTCACTTGCTGTCGTTTTGGCTATTTCTTTGTAGACAATCGGCTTTGGCGCGGGCGAGTACTAAATAGCAGCAACAGTACCAGGGTTTAAAAATATACGCCAAAGAAATTTCATGTCTTAATAGCAAAGTATGAGATTTTTAATTCAGAAAGGCTTGCCAGCAGGCAGTGCTACTATCTTCGATGCTGCTATCTTTTCAGATTCTTCTGTGGTGGTGGTAATCGCAATTGGACTCCTGCAGGCAGACAGCCAAGGCAGGTGAATCGATCTCGCTACTACTGCTCTCTTCTTACGTTTTATTTTATCTGCTAGCATTTTGGCATTTTGTTATGCCTGCTGCTGCTGCTGCTGGTGTCGCTGTCATCTAATAGATACGTTTTTGCTTTCGAAAACTTTTGTGTTTAACTCGATGGCATGGCATGTTAAAAATGCTTAAGACTATTTAACCCCATTACACTGAATACTCACACCATGCCTGCTTCTTAGCGTGGCGTCCCCAACTGCTGATGAAGGGGTGCAGGTACTGTTTCGTTCCGCTTAACGGGGGAGCAGCTCAATGCGATATAATCGGCAGCATTATACTTATGAGTTTATAATTCATAAAGCATTTAAGTTGGCAAAATCGAAATTTATTGCTATTTAAGAATACAAGTATTACGTACATATATTCTGCAATTGCTTGTCAGTAGTATGCCAAGCGCCGAAAGCATGCAGCGTTAACATTGTAATCGCTAAATGGGGATTGTGGAATTTCTTCAAGAAATTATAATTGTAATTTTTTGTTTTGTTTGCGTATGTCTGGAATGCCAAATGTGATAGAAATTATAGTATCAGTGAAATGTGCAGAGTATTTGCGTTAAAGTTGTGGGGAATATGGCATTGATGTGCCCTAAGGCTAAAATGATAAAATTATGTGTTTGTATTAAATAAATTAAATGCTCAGTGGTTTTACGAGGCGGTTATTTTATTCAATTGTATTATGTACATACATATGTATACAAATCAGAAACCGGTTATAATTTTTATAATAAAAATTATGATTGGATCGTTGTTTTGTGATTTTTTTTTTACCGAACAAAAATAATCGTAATTCTTGGATTTTAATTTTTTCCATTAAGATTAATCGATATTTTTAAAATTTTATGTTTTCGATCAAGTTTGATCGTTTCTTTGAGATTTAAATTTTTTTCGATCAAAAATATTCATTATTCTTATATTTTCAATTTTTAAATCATAATAAGTGTTTGATGATCGAAAAAAATATATTACGAAAAGGCGATCAAATATGATCGGAAAAATTTAAATCCAAAAAATAACGATTAGTTTTGATCAAAAAAAATTAAAATCACAAAACCCCGATTCAACCTGATCGAAAAAATAAAAATAAAAAAATAACGATTTTCCTTGATTGAGAAAATAAAAATCCAATTATAACGATTATTTTTTATCGAAAAAATAAAAATTTGAGAATAACGTTTGAACTTGATCGAAAACAAAAATTTTAAATAGCAATCGAAATCGAAAAAATTGATGACAAAAATAAGAATCCAAGATTAACGATTTTTTTTATCAAAAAAATCACAAACCAACAATTATCTATGTAAAGATTTGAAACGAAAAATCTTCTAAATGAATAATTAGGTCAGATTTGTTTACAATATGACTTAAGGTTTGAACCGAAAAAATCGAAATAACTGTTATTTTCGGTTCCTGATATAAATATCTACTATGCCAGTCATAAAAATTATGACTCCATTTTATTTTCACAAAAAAGCTAAAACGTTTTCTGAGCCTTTTAATAAATCTACATTTTCCTGTTAGTTCCTGGACATCAATATCCACAATTTTGAAACTTTTTACAGGAGTTATGTGCTATGCATGATCCCCCATTTTAACTATCATAATATAATATTCTGTGCACTTGATAAATTCTCAATCCTGCTTATTTATAAAGCTTTACTATTTATCAAGGTTTCGGTATTCTCTGTGTCCAAAATAAAAAGAACTTTTCTTTATAAATTATCAAGATGGCAAATGCTCTTGACAAATAAAAAATCTGTTTCCTGTGCAAAATGTTGAAAAGCTCTGCGCACTGAAACTTTGAGTTGTATCGATATTTGTACAGAATAACAAAAAGCTTTTTGCTTGCTAAAAATTATGATCAATTATAAATATTTTGTTTTTAATAATTAATTGAATAAAATAGTGCGGTAAGAGTGAGCCCATCAAAATGCATTAAACAAATTTCACGGGATTGATGTGACCAAGGAATCGTTCTAATTAGCAAAATACAAATAAAATTGTTTCACAATAATTCCTGATACATATGGTATTTAAGAATATTCTTGGTTGTTTTGATATTGTGTATTGATTTTGACTTGTTACATACAGGAGTTATTGCATTGGCGTCATATATGTTTCTAGAACTCTTCAATTTGATGAACTTTTTCCAACTTTAGGAATAATTTTTGGAAATACCTATGTATGTCTCCAGTTATTAACTGTTAACTAACGAGTCTATTGTCGGTATTCTGTAAGCAGTCTCTAGTTACTAATTGAGGCATTTGGGTGGCGATATTGATTTCGATACTATTCGATATTCAGTAAGCCGTCCCAAGTCTCTAGTCTCAAAATAAAGTCACTAATTTGTCAGCTGGCACTGAGCAGGTCACGAAACAAAGGAATTGAGGAAATATTGAGCAAAATAACAATTAATTTCCATAACGCAAGCTGCTTTGAACGGTTCAATTCAATGTTAACTTTACGATAACCATATTGTTTTAATTTTTAAAGAGCAATAATTCTTTTGACAAAGAATTGAAGAAGTATATTATGTTCTATCGATGAACTCATTTACATTGATGTTGATTGTGCATCTCTAGTTGAACTTACGATCGGCTGATTGTCTGTACTGCTTTTCACCACAGTCTTTGGAGAATTTTTTTTAGACTGTTGCTTACTGAATACCGAAATCGTTCCAAATCTCCAATTGAAAGCCTCAAATTTAGTGAGTTGAGATGAGATTGAGTTATAGAATACCGGCATATATTTGGCAATAGAAGCATGAAATATTTTTTATCAAACCATGGATACAAATAAAAGTTCGGAGCTTGATACTTCGCCAACTTGGCTTATTTTACGAGTATCTTATATTAAAGAAATATTTAGCACGACATCAATTTTCATTCTGTTTCAACATACATACATACATATGTATATACATGGCAGTAAACGCGCCAAAAAAATTGTTTAACTTCTCCATAGCAATGAACCATATTCAAATCCAAGATAATAAAATAAAATAACAAAATGCAAATGTACGCACTTTTGACGAATCGACTGCCAGATAAGCGCAAATTGTTTTTTTATAAATATGTATGTGTGCTTTTTTTTTTGTGGTGAGCTTTGTAAGGAAACACGATATTCGAAAGCATACTTGGAGGCGTTAAGACATTAAAATAATCAAAACACCACAAAATAACAATGAAGGAAAAAAAGTTATGTGCGATATGAAGGAGTGACAGCAATTGCTTATGTCATGATTACTCTTGATTTCTTTCTACTCACCCTCAGGCTTTTGAATTTTTCTCTATTGGACATTTGGATGTGAAAGCGAATATGATTTGCTGTAACCGCTATCTTTATGGCATCGCTGGAGCCAATAAAAAGCGAAGACGGTTTGCTTTGAAATTGCTTTGGATTATTTGTTACTGAAAATTGAAAAAAAAATTAACTTATTCTTATATTCCATAAAAAATAAGTGCTAAGTGGAAGTTTAAATGTCAGTGAAAATTCCTAAGCATAATCATAATGGCTATTGAGATTGCAGTATGCTTCGTAGTAAGATTTGATTTGCGACAAGCGTGGCGCAGCATCAGCGCGTTGAGCTTTAACCATTCAGAATTTTGTCATGCTATCAATTAGATGGCAGGTCAGCAAATCATTAGCACAATTTTGCTTGATTTTGTGTTTTTTTTATATCGGGCCACGCTGATGCTACGCCAGCTAAGCACATTTAAATTTTTATCGTAAAATATAAGTTCACTTCATTTCACTTTCCGCTAAATCGCACAGACATTAAAGAGGATATTTTATTACCTTACATAGTGATTTGTAAAATAGAAGTATTGGTGTTGGATATAGACTACAATCATTATTAAGGTGAATTAAATTCGCCCTAAATTTGAAAGAAAAAATAACAAAAATTCCTATGCTACGCAATTACTTTTATGTAGCTGTACAGTTGTTTGATGGTTTAGATCGACAGTTGTCACTCATAACATTTCGTTTTCGTCGCATGTCATGGCTCAGAACTTACGAACTTAATTTGTTTATTTTGCATCACTGTAAGGCATTTGTTGTTTACTAATCCATTTATTAATAATAATGTAGCGGCGCTCCTCCTAAAATTTATGGGGAATCTTGATATTATACTACATATTGAGTAAACTTCGGTCAAGGTGGATCCATAGAATCCGTTGTGTATTTTGTTTGTATAATTTTGCGACTGATATGTCTAAAACTGAATTCGCCCAATATTGTCCATGTATTTTGGAAACAAAACAACCCTGCAAATCAGGAAAGAAGAAAAAGCATTCACCCCATGGGATGCTATCACCTTCTATAAATTCGCCTTGACTTCGGTTTTACGCTGATTCCGAGCGGCTGACGATATGTATGAGAATTACGCATGTTCATCGTACAAATACAAGGTGGCTCCATAGAAGGTGATAGCAAGATAATTAAGGCGAATTCGTTGTGTAATTTTGCGAGTGAAATATCAGAATCTGAATTCGCCCAGTATTGATCATGTACATATTTTATTTGTGTAAATAAATTGGCCCAGCGAATTGAAAAAGAAGAACAAGCATTCAGCTCATAGAATACCACCCCCCCCCTTATATGAATTCGCCTTGCTTTTACATATTTAATTCTGTTGTGTCCACAATCAGAAAATTAAACGGAGAAACCCCTCTTTTCTTGCTCTTTTGGTTTGTTCGAGGTGTTTTTAATATATTTTATATTTTATATTCTTGTGTGTTCGCGGGGTTGTGAGTAAAATCTTACACTTTACTAATTTTCTTTTCTTAATCAAGAACTCCTAAAACCCCTATTATAGTAAGTATATAATCATTTTTCTCTATACAGTGCCAAATACAAGAATTCATGAATTCTTATAATAATAATGGGTATAATCAATCATTCATTCCGCGTTGACATCGATATCGGTACGGAAAAAATTCTTGATCGAAAAATATCATGGGATCATTGATGCCGTCGATAAGTTGATTTACCCACAAAGTGAAACTGTTGTGTTGACAAATTTGTCAAATGAAACTTTTTCCTTGAATTTTTTCTTTATGTAAAAAATTAAAATGAATACAACTGCTCTTTTTTTAAGTGATATTGAAAGTGAATCTTGTGTGAATTTTCGTCGTGACCCGATAAAATTATATAATTAAAGAAGGACCTACCTCCTTTTCAGGAAATTTGCTTTACAGTTTTTTACCATTTTCTTTTAACCCGAAGTTTTAAATTAGTCCAAACCTATTTATCAAACCTTTAATAACGCGGTTTATTTTTCGAAACAATTTCCAAACAGTCTTGTCCTTAATTGGTGGGTCCAGTGCTTTTTTTGGAAAAAGACTTTAGCTATGTATACAACTTCACGTTTTCAAGCACTTCAAATTGATTTTTATTTGTGTATTTTTGTCGCTTATCTCTAAAGCATAGGTATAAAACCATAATTCAGTGCGTTCTAATTTATCCTTTACATAAATACTTACAACAGTTCCATTTCTTTATTTTTCCGTAACGAACTCACCTACGAATAGATATCCACAAATATTCTGCAATCTGGCATCTATGAGCCACGGAAAGTGTTTTATCGAGTCGGAAAGTGGGTTCAACTTCGAAAAATTGAATGACGATACGAGTTCAATGATTTTATCGCAATATTTGGTGATCGATATCGACACCATACCACCATACCATTTTAAGAGGGTCGAAGTATCACTGGTGGTGCAAATGATCTAAAACCATTAACTTTTCGAAGCCGTCAGAAAACCTTAAAACTCTCAATTTTTATGGTGTCAACAATTTTAAGAGAAACTTAGCCTAAATATTTTCCGTAACTGCGGTGTGGTAAATGAGTTCTTCGGAAATACTTGGAGGATTCGCTCTGCTAAATGGTACGCCCTTGAATAATAAAAATTTCGTACCTAGGTAATTTAGCTCGATATTTGGACGACATCCTCTTTCAGGTTTTGGCGTGCAGCTTGATGTTATCAAAATTAGAGAGTTTACAAAATTTACGCGAAATTCGAACGGCAGAATGGTAGTCCCTAAAATTTAATTAATTTAATTTAAAAAAAGAAGTAATTTCACCAACGATGCAATGCATTAGTTTTGTTCTCTTTCCTGTGCAAATTGCATTAAATAAATTATTTCAAGACACAACCTTTGTAAAGTCTGAAAGTTTCTGCGCTATCCAGATGAGATTTGTTGAAGATACAAAAATTCGTATGCCAACCTAAAAGAATGAGCAACTGCGTTTGGAAAGAGAATTAATTGAAAATGAACATTTTCACCGCAAAATATCATACTGTTTTTCAAGTTATTAAAATTTTAGTAAGGTGCTGAGAAAAATGTGTTGAAAAATAATAATAGGGGTTTGAGCTTTGCTCTTCACTTTATAGTTGAGTTGAGAGCACAAATTTAATGCACATAACTAAGCATTATTAAATTATGCTTTAAATAATTCTTATTCGTACACATTTTTTTGCTTAGACTTTAATTTTTGTGAATTTCAAAGCTATTTTATCTCTGCTCCAACGTCCAACATTAAGCCGCTTACCTCGATTTTCACTTCTATGACCTCCTTTTATCTCGCACCCACCCACACCACAGTTCGCTTTACATAGGTAAGCCTAGCATACATTAAGAACTTAACTTTAAATTGAAATGTGGCGCTTTCTTAAGCAAATCACTGCCGTAAAGCCAACTAAAGCCCAAATGAATATAAAAACATTTTGTCATGCAAAAACCATAAAAATTCAACTAAAATACCTAAGTAAAAAAACTTATTCACCCACTTCAGAAACATTTTGTTTATTTTAAAATTTTTTTCATTGCATTTTTTATACAAAACACAAAAGAAAAATCCCCAAAAAGCACGTGAATAGAAATGCAGGATTAGAAATTTTCAAAATCAATCCATTAACAAAAACGCATAGCATAGATACCAAAGCAGGTTCAGTGTTCAGTGTTCGTATATTTGAGTATTGTACTTATTTGTAAGAGCGTGGAGACAAGAAGCAGGACAACACTTAACAAGGGAATTAACTTGTGATTTCAACTGCGAGATTTCACATCAATACCATTCCCCGAGTTCAGCCACGCCATCGTCGCTTTGCCATTAGCGAATTCCACATCATAGCCTGCCGTATTGCCCAGCGTACGCGCCTTAGCATTGAAAATGTAGCTAATTATCCACAGAGCGGCTGCAATAAAGCGTCGAAGCCCCAAAGTCGCTTCATTAAAATGACAAAAAGCATAAAACCGCGATTTTCTGCCGCTAAGCACTCTTCGCTCTGCTCATTATTGAAGGACTTATCAAGCATTGAGCTCGACCGTCTGTCCTAACACCCCAGTTTGGGGAGAGGCAGTCAAATCGCTGTAAACTTTTGTGGGCGCGTAACCTAGCGGCGTGTCACAATGACTCACTTTTCAATAGTTTCCAATCATTTTTCTTTAACGGTGTTGACAATAACGATGACATTGAATGGTGGTGGTTGCGATGAGGGATGGTGGGTTGGGGGGTTGGGAGAGCAGCGACAGATGAGCTAAAGCAAGGAACCAGCTGTCAGCGTGATAGCAGTGACATCGTCTGCGATTACTCGGCGGCAAAGGTAAGATTTGTAAGCAGACAAGTTCGGTGTGGTGTGGGTGTGGTGTAGCTGTGCAACATCTCGTGTTGATTTTAAATCGCGCATATATTTTTGATCCTTTTTACTTAAATGCGGCAGCAACAACAAAGCGAGCAAATCATTACCTCACCCCACCCACCTATCCACAGTCGCGTCTCGTCGTCAATTGTCATCATTGCTTACATCTTCCGCTGGTAGCGTCGCCGGCTGTTTTATCGTCAAAACTGGCAGCGGTGGCAGTTGTGACTTAATTCCTTTCAACGAATGTGAAAGTTAGTTGAACCTTCAATCTGCTCCTTAACGCAGTGAGTGTTTCAAATGTTTAACGGTGAACTTTTCGGTTCGTCGTTTTTTATTCGCATTCACTATAAATAACTGGTGTGTGTCCTTGTGTCTTACGTATATTTTTCGATTTTTATTTCTTCCCTCAACTTTTTTCCAACCGATGTTATTTAGCCGCAGTTGTTGTTCAAATTTATTTTTATTGTTTATTTATCTGCTTGTTTATCACTTCGCCAGTTTGTCTGTCTCACAGAGTCCCACCCCCGCCCCCACATGCACATACAAATGTGTATGTGTTTGTTCTTTGTCATACGTCGGTTGTGATTCGCGTACGCTTCATTACAATAATTCGTCTTGAGATGCTGCTGTCGTTGTTGCTTTCCACACTTCTTTTCGTAACTAAGTGTTGACAGCGGCAACAACAAAAGCGTTAGCACCAACCATGACAATAACAAATTTTCCAATTTTCTGGCTTTGGGTGGCAATGGTTCATAGTTTTGCTTGTTTGTTGTTATCAGCAGCGTAGTACATTAACAGAGTTTTGATGCAGTTTAGCTGTGCATCTACTTACATTTTACTTAAAAAGAGGTGCAGTCAACATTTATTTCAAAGGCGGCACTTTGGTATAAAACTAACTAAGATCAAAAAAAGTTATTCGAAATATTCGTAGAATATTGTTAATCGTTTGTGATGGCAAAGAAAAGTAGTACAGCCGATCGATCATAAGAACATTTTTTTCCGTTTTTTTTTCACTCCGAAAAATTCACTTCAGAAAAAAAAGTTTGTTTGTGTTTTTTTTTATCTTAAACACATCCCGGCCGGAACAAGTAACATTAACAAATTAAAGAAAATCTTTATTCTAATTGCCTCTTGGCAGGCAATGGTAAACCTCCGTGTCTATTTTTATCATGAAACAAACTTATCACAAAAACCATTTGCCGTTCAGAATTGGTGTAAAGCAGGGACTGCTTTTAATGATTATTTTTCAAATTTCAACTAGAAAAATTTTACCGAAAATGAGATTCCGCCTGTATATTTGATCCTTTTTACACGGACTATTTATTATTATTAATTTTTATGAGTTGTATTGAAATATTCAACTAAAATTATTCTTTTCCGAGTCTTATTTATTTTCTGCTTATAAAATACAAGCTGTTTTTTGAGTTTTATTGTTTGTTTGGATTTTTTTGTATTTTTTGTTTAATCCAAGGCGAATCCATAGGTGATAGCAGTATTACACAAATATTTTGTTTTTGCTTTCGCGGCTTGGGCTGACAAATTATTTCACATAGTATGTATGTATTTACAACGCAAGCCAATGAGAAAAAAGGAAAGTAAAAAAAAAATTAAATTTGACATTAGAAGCCGTAAGGGAAATAAAAAAATTGAATCAATTGTTCTAGTAACACCATATTATATAAATTGCTTAAATGTATATACTTATACATATGGATTTATATAGATTTTCTCCTGTCAATATTTCATTATATTCGCAGTTGCATCAAGGGACCGTAGATTGTAATGATCGATTTCCCTTATCGCAAAAAACTAGTTTTTAATTTCTAAGCAAAAAATAAAGCTCAAAAAGTAACTTTATTTAAAAAGGGGAAAACTAAATATAAAACAAACAATTAACTAAAAATCGAAAAATAAATATTAAAAAGTAATTTTTTTAATAATGTAATAAAAATAAATGAAGTTCTTTTAAATTTTCCAAATGAAGAGTACCAAAAATTTATTTTTATAAATCTTAACCCCAGTCACAAGGAATTATTTTAAACGATGTCAAAACTATGGTGACCTTTGGAAGAAAGGACGCAGTCCATCTATCCATGATACAAACATTATAAGGTAAAACCGTTCGCCAAACAAAAGTAAAATGAAAAATAAACAATTGAAAATATTCAAATTTGTTTTTGTGATAAACGTAACTGTATGTGTAAGAGTCTGACCAAGGCGAATTCATATAAGGTGAAGTTACTGTAGCAGCCGATTTGAACTTTTTTTTTCATTCAGCTACATGCAAGGCGAATTCATACAAGGTGATAGCATCCCATGAGCTGAATGCTTGTTCTTCTCTCCGAATTCGCTAGGTTGTTTTGTATACACAAACAAAATACATAAGCAAACTGAGCGAATTCAGATTTTGACATTTTACATGCAAAATTACACAAACAAAATACACAGCGGATTCGCTTTGTTTATCTTGCTATCTCCTTCTATGGATACACCTTGGATACAAAATGTATGTAAAATTTGACAACTCTTACGCAAAGGCAAAAACAAAATACATGAGAATTTTGTAGTTGTACTTATAACACTACCTTGAATGAATGCGCCTTGAGTGTGAGTTTGAAAATTTTTATATTGTTAGCAAACTACAGAATTATTCCGACTGGCTCTCAGCAGATCTACCTTATAAATATTTGTATCATAGTTCTACCTACAAGGGACCAAAAGAGAAAATTATAAACTATTTTTTAGGGTTATTTGTGAAACTCAGATAACAGCCTGATCTTAAAGATTTGGAAAATGCCTGGATCTCATCAAAAACCGCATACTTTTTTAGTGCGTGATTTTTTAGTGTTCGGGGTGTCAAGTTGAATTTACTGTATTACGAAGCCCTTATGCAGCCCAAGAATCTGTGGAGCAATAAATTATGTATTAATTGAAAAAGATATGTAAATGTAATTATCGAAAAAGCCGGGATATATTCCTAGTTATGGGACACAAAATTCCAAACCAGTGCGCCCATGTAAATAACTTACAAAAGAAAACTCGCAATTTGTTTATTGGGATAACATTAAATTGGAAAGCATAAAGTTTTTTTATTAACCTTGACATAGGTTGCAATTTGGCAACCTTGCCGCATGAAAACATTATCGCTCGTTAACTTTTGAAAAGCGGGACGTGTTTCTGAGACAAAGTTTATTATACAATTAATTTTATTTTGTCAATATTTATGCGTGTTAAAATTGGCGAAAGGAAAATCAATATAGAAAATATTTTGTACATTCTTGTTTGCTTTTACGGCGTGAAAAGATTTGACAGAATAGGAAAAAATTAAAAATGATATGAAAGCCCACAGTAATTCTTTGAACCCTTCTAAATTTTAATCTTCCCGCCGTCTCTGTTTATGATCCTTTCAGCAAGCAACCATATAAATAATCTTAAATGGCAACGGAAAGAAAGACAGTAGAAGTACTTACCCGATCTCGAATCTGAAAATGTTTTGCCACTCTCAAAACATGCAGCTGCAATTCTACAACCAAAAATTGTGCATGGTATGCATGTATGTATATAGTAAATAGTATGTAGGACTTATTTTTAAACTTAATAGTCAGTGCTCGGAATGTCAGCTTCATTTGGCAACACGAATTATTGTTGACAAAATTTATTTAAGACCTTTTTACTCCTCCCTTTAAATCACGGAGAGTGCACAGTACTAACTTTGTGCAACGCTTGTTGTTGTAATACTCGTATCTAAAAGGTAGTTCGCGTGGATGGGACAGAGATGTTATTTAGTAGTTGAAAGTACTTAGCGTAAAAGATGAATGAGTTGCAAGTGTATGAATGCAAGCAATCGAATAAATTAAGGGTATTCACTTAGTCCTATTAAATACAATATGGCTTAATTTGTTGGCCGCCGTAGCCGTGAGTGTAGCGTGGCAAGTAATATTGAAAATTTAAGAAAAGCTTTTTCTAATAGCATTTGCTTCTCGGCAGGCAATGGCGAACCGCCGAGTGTATTTCTGCCTGCAAAAAACTGCTCACAAAATAATTCTCGAAGCCGGCGATAGAACTGTGGGACTCTCTATCTATTTTTGTTTCGTTACTGTATATTTAATTGAAATTCATTTGCTCGAGCTCGCAAATTGTTGCCGATATTGAAGTCCATACAATGCTATACTTGCACTTTCCTAAGTGAATCCCCCATTAGTAATGCAACAAATCAAGTGTATCATGAAAGTAGACATGCGTATAAAGCGGAAACTGCATTTGCAGTCACAGATGCAGCTGTTGCAAAAATAACGGTGATTAAAGTAATGATGGGAGGGAACAAAAATGGAAGTAGTGAATAAAAAAACCTTCTATTTGATGGTGGTAGATATTAAGCACCCACAATTTTTGGAGAATTTATGTGCAAATATTGGGTGTCCGTAATGGAACGATTTTTAAATTAGAAGATTTTTTTTATTAATCATTCTTTTGTAACAAAAAGAGTAATTCTACGCTACAATTTGCTTAAAAATTTTAATCGGCTATTTACTTTATAATATGTCCAAAAAAAAGTTAACCATCTCAAATCGAAGTTAATCCACATCACTAAGTATTGCTGTCCCACAGCGGTTTGAGGTTATCAATTCACATAAGGTGGTATCGTCATTACAAATACAAGAATTCCATGTATTTTGTTTTCGTTTTTGACTTTAGTGAGTCTGAGAGAAACTAAGAAAGATAACCATAAACGAACGGAATGAAAGTAAAAGAAAAAGAAAGAAAGGGCGAATTTTGAAACTTTCACTGTGCAAGGTGAATATAGTACAGAACAAATTTCCATATTATTTGGCTTAACAGATTTTTCAGAAATAGATTGCGCAAATCAGGGGTGCGTAGAGTAACTAGAAGGATGCACACACTGCAAATTTTGTAGACCGACTATTTAGTCGAGCTGTATCTTAAATTACATGATGTTATATGGAAGTGCGCATACTACACCAACCTAATAGCCGCTAACTAAATATAATACTTATGTAGTTGGTGTTCCACCCCGATTGCGTTCAAACTAAAAAATTGGCTAACTATCTGCCGATCGCTTTTTATAAACACATAGTTCATATAAACCATATACATAGATACAATTTTCAAAACTTATTAATCAGAATATTTTTGAAGCTTTTCGTGTATGCAGCTTTGAAGACAATTCAATTTCAAAGTGCAAGTTTTACGTGGCTAAACATTTTCCAAATTAAAATTAAATAAATTAATAATATTTTGACACGTGCATATATTCACCATGTACTTAGCTTAATGTTTGGCTAATATTCTCTTACAATTCATAGTATTCGTTTTGACGTTGTAAGAGAACCTCTCTGATTCGCCTGAAAATCCAACGTAGAAACTATATTGCCAATGAGCGTCTTTTTTTTCACAGTAGGCGGTTGAGTAGTGAAAGCAGAAGCTATCAACATCAGATGAAATGGCCCTTAGAGTTTTCGAGAGAAAGTTTCTGCGATAGATTGTTGGACCTTAGATGAAAAGAAAGGCCTTCTCTTCATATGGAAGACCAATTGACGACAGTTAGCAAGTCCAAATCGCCAAGTAAGAAGAAGAAAAGTTTTGCACTTGCTTTGAAGGCATTCCATGTACACGCTACACAGTCGGCTACTGCGAATATAAAGCTAAGAATAATTGAGAATCGTTTTTGACAACTTTCTTTTTTTAATTTGATATAAATCCTCGTAAGGGTACTATAAATCACGTACCATTTATGAATATAAAAAAAATTAAAATATCGTCAGTTTACTGAACTTTTGTTAGTACCCTAGTATACAAATTAATTTATTACAAATTTTTTCCCTTCGATGCTTAAAAAACGAGACAATGCAACACTTTTCATAACACTTTTTCAACAAATACTTCCTCACATGTATGTAGAATGTGCATATTTATAATTTTCGAAACTGAATACGAACCAGATTGTACATATGTAGACGAAAGAGCGCCCCTCTATCAATACAGCTTATCTTATCAGGCCGTTAGCCGGTCGAGAGCTAAATACTCATAGTTTCCAATGGAGATTCGGGGAGGGTAGTGCAGTACATGTGTCTTTTGCTGATAAGGCGACCACAATCCGAAAGCTATGCGCAACAGGTGAATACAACCAGTAATAGAGTCGATTTCAAATGAATCGCCGCGTTAACGATCCCCACTAAAACCAAACGCGTAATTAATAACCAAAATTTAGAACAGCTGAGAAGAAGTGAGGAAGTGTAGAGTGACGTTTTGAAATATGTGAACAGCAATCGGGAAAGTTGTGCAATTGCATTGTAAAAGTGAACAAAAAATAAAGTAATAAAACGACGAAATTAAATTGAACAAAATTTTAGTAGCTATTGTGATATAAAAAAGTATTACTAAAGAACTACACACACCTGCAGTACATCTAAAAATATCAGCATTCTTCACGCATACGCATACTGTGTGCTTCAAAACAGTTAGGTATGAGTAATCAAATACCATCAGTAAATAGTTGTTATTGTCGTTTTATGAACTTTTTGTGTGTGATAAGAAATATTATCAGTAAGTTTTATATAGTGAAACGAAACATTTGTTAGTATTTACATTTAAAATATTAACATTTACGGTAAATAATACTTCACGGTTCTCTCGAATAAATATTCTAAAAACATACATTGTCTTGTAAGTGACGTCATTACTGATAACTCTCGTTTGATATTTCATTTTCCATTGCAAAAATTTGGTATTAATAAAAACAATTACATATGTATGTATATATTGACATATACTTCGTATTAAATATATTGTAGGGATTGTCAGTAGTTGCGACATCGTTTCGTATGGCTTTGGTAGCTGAGCTAAGGATCGTACGCAAATATTCGAATTACTAGCCCATATTCGATGCACAAGGGCATTACGTTACTATGTATACGTAATTTTCGATCAATCAACCCGTTATGAAAACTCTAATCCAGTTCTATATACCTATATCTGTATATGTATGTACATATGTACATATATTTGACAGCAAGTTGTAATGTTGTCAGTAAACGGCATTTTTATTATCTATTAAAATCTAGAGAACACGAAACCCATGAGCGCTACCGCTTGTTGTACAACAGAAGAAATAAAAAAAAAAGATAAGTTTGTATTCAAAATTACCTTGTTTTATTACTTAGACTTTGGCTCTTCTTGTAAAAAAAACTATTACCATTAGAAACGATCCTTTAATTAAAAATAATAATTACAATACAGCTAGTGTCCTAAGGGCGCTCACGACCCTGAACATCTTTTATATCCCTTTCTCGCGACCCTAACGCGCCCCTGAACCCAACAGCCGTTGCGGCTTCCTGATGGAAAGCAATAAGGTCCTTCAGTTATTGACTATTTATGCCTTTTTATTCAATTTTAATAATTTTTTTACTAAAAATATAGTTTATTTTACCACAAACACCAAGTTTCGAAACTTTACACAAGTATGTTAATTAGGTATGCAGTTTTCTAGTCCATTTCAGGTTTGAAGTGGCTACAAATTATCAATTACATATACTTTATATAATTACGTGTGTAGATAGAAAAAATAATAAAAATTTAATTTTAAAGAGAAGTAAATAGATAAAACTTGTCAAAATGTAGTGGTGTTATAGTTTAGACATGCACCATACCTATTCGGTACATGTGCGATATGTATGTACATATATTCAGGCGGCATGCGGTGCTTTTTTGTTCTTCTCCGCCGCTATAACCGAGTATGTAGCGTACTCGCCCTTAAATCGGTGTATCCCGGGTTCAGACCTTAACCGGCGCAAGTAACATCCAAAAATTATAGAAATAGCTTTTTATAATAGCGGTCGCCCCTGCGCTGGCAATGGCCAACCTCCGAGTGTATTCGTGTCATGAAAAATTTCTCACAAAAATCATTTGTCGTTCGGCATAAAACTGTGGGTCTCTCAATTTACACCATTCAGACGCACACTACAAATTGTAGGAGAATTCGGCGAAATATCTAGCTAGAAAACTCAAAATTACTATATTATTATCATACCCGAGGCCTTGAAGCCAATCCGCACAATTACATTACTAAGACCAGACATCAATAATTTCGCTGGCATTAGCTTTCGATTGGCCTACCACGTCAGTCCCATAGAGAGCCAGCTGCCAGGCAGTCAGTACCCCACTCGTAGTAGTTTTCGCACCTTTTGATCATAAGATAATACGTTGCACCAAAATGCTGAAAATCTGATCACTTGCGTGAAATAATACAAGGAAAAGAAATATTCAACGAAAGTCGGGATTATTAGTGTTTTTATTACAATATTATTTGCTATGTTATATCATTATACATTGTTCTTTGTTGCCTTATCAATATCATAAAGGGTTTTTTTCGTAACAATACCGCATGCAAAATTTTTAATAGTACATGCATTGTAGTATACACTGTACAATCAATTTAATTTCTTCTCTCTATAAAAGCGAACGGAATATGCTTAAAGGGAACAAGAAATAATTTCTGTCAAAACTACACAATATACATATCACGATGCAGCGAAAACAAGGTGACGACAAAAGCACTTCCGTTACTTCGTACTTGCCTCGTTTGACAGAATGACGTAGCAACATGTTCTGAGTGTTTGTTTACGAATACAGACTAAGAAACACAGATTGTGCTGCGTGTTTTATATGAAAAATGCTAATTTTGAAATATTTGTGTAAAATTATCTTAAAAATAAAGAAAATAAAGTGCCGCGTTTTGAATTGTGCAAGCAACAGCAAGAAAGTGCAGTTTTTTTTCAAATTTTCTATCATTCTTGACAATATATGTATCTTCAATATTCTCGATATACATGTGTATGTATATAAAAATGTTTGTACTGAAATTTTATGGCAAATATTTCATAAGAAACCCCTACATTTGGACATTTTCTTTCTATTTGCCGTTAAGGGGTAAAAAAGGCTTGTGTTTAGAGCTTAAAGGTATCTTTAATATCTAGGTGTTCCACATAAAATTACTGAACATATTATGTACACAGATGAAATTAAGGGCCGTGCAATTTAATCATAAAATTTGGTAAATTTCAACCATTCCAGCACTAAAAACGCGGAATGATCGGCTTGTTTTTTTATTTGTGGTGTACAGTGTTATAATTTTAATTGAGTTACAAGTACACCACTATAAAGTGATTGGGGTTTCTATAAATACATATATATATATATATATATATAAACAAAACTATATGTCTCATACATATGTACATATGTAGGTAAGTGCGCTTTGTTTCGCTTCTTTGCTCTCTTTCATTGATAGGTGTAGATAAAGCTGATAAGGAAAATTATACATATGTATGTTATATACATTTATAATAATGTATGCCTACAAAGATTTTTATTTTTTAAGTTAATATGAATATTTTACCTTTTTATTAAAAAGTTAACGCCATAAAATATTCTATAGGGAAATCACTATGGGAATGGGGTGTTTCCAGAGATAATTCATCGTATATTTGTGAAATATATAGTATTTTTCATAATTATAACGCCACCACTCGCTGACAAGTTTCGACTACAAAAATTTAGTTAATTTTACAACCTACCCCGTTTTAATCCAGCTTTCACACTTTGTGCAAATATGAAATTTTGGTACGCAATTGCATAGTTCATTAACTTTTAGTATAAAAAGTATAAGTTTTAAGTGCCTACCCGTTATCGTTGATTTTTAATAATTTTTATGTATTGACAGTGTGGCATATTTTCTTCCAAATCAAAAAAACGCGTTGGACATGAGTTTTTCAAATGCAATGGAATGCTTCAGAAACACTTTTCAAAAGGGGTGAGGTTAAATTATATTAGCAAGAATGTAATTTGGTGATACCCACTTTTTTATATATAACTGGTGTTTTTTTAGGCATTTGGCTTTCAATAAGAAATAAAACGCATATAATTGAATGCCCAACTCTCGACCAATTTTTGCAGCGCTTAGTGCCGTATGTCAGCAATAACGCTCCGAATATTCTCTTCCAAGGCGTCAATCTTCTCGGGCTTATTGTAGACAAGCGACTTACATAACCCTACAAAAAATAGGCCAGCGGTGTTAAGTCGCACGATCAGGGAGGCCACGGGACGCCACAGTCCCACAACAGTTTTTTTGGAACCATAGGTCGTCCACATCAATATCCTCTAATTCAAGCATGAAAAAGTTATTAATCATGGCTCTATAGCGTTCCCCATTGACTGTAACAATATGGTTTGCTTAATTTTTAAGGAAATATGGACCAATGTTTCCCTCTGCCCATAGAGCACACCAAACATTGATTTTTTGAGGATGTAATGGCCTCTCAACAATGGCTTGTGGATTATCAATACCTCAAATAGACAATTTCATTTATAAGCTTACCCATTCAACCAAAAGCGAGCTTCACCTCGCGATGCGTCGCGTGAACCGACCGAACCATTATAATGGTAATAAATTTGCACGATTTGCTCACGTTGTTCCGGAGTAGGTCTGTTGATTATGAAATGGCAAAACAAACTGAGTAAAAATCAAGTAACAGCTGTAAAAATACCAACTTCCAAAAAAGTATTGCATCATTGAAAACCACACGCCTATAAAAAAATACCCTTAACATACATGAGTTTTCAATTTCTACGCGCTTTTTGAACTCCATATATAGTATATAGGTACATAATATGTATGTATGTGCATATAAATGTATAATCACTTACGTTTAAAATAACTCACAGAATGGCCGATATCATTGTAAACAAACCAGTTACATATGTACATACATACATACATATGTACATACATAGGAACTTACGACATTGTTCTGAATTGTGATTTTTATTAGAACGCAAATTAATTATCTGGCGTATGCAAATATTTTCTACCCAACTCAACATTTTTTGTAGATTTTTTAAAATTAATATGGCAAAAACTCAGAAATTCGCTTCAACTTCTCAAAAAGTACGAATATTGATTCATCATTTTTTATATTGTTCGTGCCCATCAAGCATATTATTTATATCTGAAATAAGCTTTTGTCTTGTGTAATTCCGAACTAAACTTAACGTGAGAGAAATAAATAATATACCATTAGATTTTGCGACGATTGCCTATTTTGAACTTTTGTTTAAACTTCTAAAATCTCCTAAATTGCGATGTCAAGCTTTCTGTCTACGCATTTAGTATAAGCTTATAAAAATCTGAAAAATCTATGTGGATAAAATTAACCGAATTTACTTGGCTTATCCCGAAGTATCGACAATTTTGTCTCGAGTGTAACTAATTTTGGTTTTTCTGTAATTTTTTTTACAATTCGTTCTGTAGTTGTTACGAGTATATAGAGATGGTTATTTACATATGTAAGTATGAACTTAGTTTAATTCTATTTTTTTCCGAGATACATAAATTTTTGAAGCCGCTGTAAATAACCTTGATATAGCCGACACATCAAAACGTTCTGCGGCCAAGGCTAGAAATATATGTAAATAGTAACCCTCGTCTTCGCAGGAAAGGGCTTTTTATAATATCCACCTTGAGGCAATTGTCAGCCTGGCTGGCCTTGGGGTCAATTCCGGGCTAGTAAGACTCATCGAGCGTCTACTTTGCTACAGAACCATCGTGGAGGAGTGGGGCAGTGCCTTCATATAACGAAGGGTGAGTGGAGGCACTCCGAAAGGTGGAGTTCTCTCACTTTCCTTTTGGATATTGACATCATCGGCATCCTAGGGGAGTTGGAAAAAAGAGGCTGCTCTGTTATTGCCTATGCATATGAATAAAGCTGTCCTAATCCTCTTTCGTCGTCAGTACACCAGTATAGTAGAATTTCAGTTACCTTACAAATTCCAACCTTATTCAAAAATGTGTTCGTATAAACGCATTCGTTTCACACCAATACATTTATATCTATTAAATGAAATTAATATTTTTAAACAAGGTGGTAACATTTTTTTATGAACGACTTTTATTAAGCCTACTACCTTTGAATCCCATGCAATATAGTTTAATTTAACTTAATAATTTAGTTTTAATTAATCTTTAAATATTTTTTGAATCAATCTTGCTTAAAACTTTTACCTTCTTTAAAAGGTGGCAAATCTCATATGTGTTTATTCAATTCACATGCTATTTATGTGCCAATTTTATATAAATACGTCCAGCTGCTTAGGCGTGAAACGGTAACAAACAATTCGCACACTCCATAACACTCACACACAAATTTTCCTTTTTATGATATTAGTACGATATCTCAAATTAAAAAGCAAAAAACTACAGACTTCGTTGCTGATGGATTTTAAGGTCTAAGTCAGTGACAAAGTGGTAAAATTTTCCAACTATTGTAAAATCTCCGTAAAAATGGGTTTTTCTGGTATAAGAAAGAATTTCCTTTATGCTCTCACAATAAGTTCAGCCACATGGTCTTCCATGTTTCATTTATAATTGAAATATGATTTTCTAATAAATATCATTGTATAATATTAAAAAGATTTTTAACTATTTCTATTTTCAGCTTATCCATATGTCATATTCGGCTACAAATACCTGCGCTTCATATCATCAATATCAAAATGACATATCTTCACCACATCCTCGCCATCTACCTGCTACTACATTTCACATCTCTAACCCATGCAGTTAATTGTTCACACAATTGCAAATGCTCCTGGGTACTAGACAGCCTTGGCGTCGACTGTTCACACAAAGGCCTAACAGAGTATCCATATTTTTCGGATCTACCCATCGACCATCTGGATTTGTCGCACAATAGATTCGAACGCTTTCCCACGCAGTTGGCCTCTGTGGAATCACTCATCTACTTGGATCTCTCTAACAATAAGATAGCTCATTTGAATGCCGATGACCTAGTCGGGTTTACAGCTTTGCGGGTTTTATTACTAATTAACAATAGCTTTAACAGCTGGACGGAACTAAATCCGAGTTTGGCATTTCAGAATGCTATTAGTCTAAAGCATCTCAGCTTAAGTGGGAATCAATTGGACAGCTTTACTGGTTTTCTGCCCGAACAAACGCTAGTCAGCGGATCACTCGAAGTTCTGGAGCTAGAAAATTGCCGTATTGCAACTGTAGGCGGTGATCATCTTATAAATGGGTTGCCATCACTTGATCGGCTTTCGTTGTCGGGAAATGCACTTAGCACACTGAACAGCATACCGTCTAGTACATTGCGCGTGCTGGAAGTTAGTAACTGCAGTTTGCGGCATATTCCTCCAACGTTAATCGAAGGTTTGCCGAACTTGAAGATGCTAAATGTTTCATGGAACTTTGCATTAGAATTAAAAATTGGAATAATATCCGAATCACTTTTGGAGATAGACGCCTCCTTTTGTAATTTGGATGTGGTAAATTTGAGTGGTTTCCCAAGCTTGGCGCGTGTTCGTTTGCGTGGCAATATGTTACGCACCTTAGATCAGAATACCTTTGTCAATAATACTATGTTGGAGACAGTGGATTTAGCGCGCAATTCGCTTCGCAATATCCAACCAGCTGCATTTAACAAATTGAGATATATAACCACACTCGACTTGTCCTACAATGAAATCGCTCGTCTCGATAAGGATTTATTCCGCACCAACAATGTGCTTGTTTCGATTAATCTCAGTCGCAATGTTATTGAGAAATTTACAAAACTCATATCGAATTCGCTACGTGATGTGAATTTTAGTGGCTGTGAAATAATTTCGATTGATGGGAATGCGTTAACAGGATTATCGGCTATCCAGAGGCTCGACTTGTCGAAAACACTAATCAAAGAGTTTCCGGCAAATATGCATTCGGAAACGCTACAGAGTTTGGATTTGAGTAACTGCAAGTGAGTATAATGCAAATTAATTATATAACGTTTTTCTATATTTAAAATCTCCGGTTTTTAATAGATTAACAGGCGTACGCAACACGACATTCTCTGGATTTCCGGAATTGGCATGGTTGCATTTAAACGGCAATCGTTTTACAAATCCAATACCAGCTGAATATTTTCGATCGAACAATTACCTAGATGCCATTTGGATTACCGATAATCCATGGATTTGCAATTGTCACGACAAAGTATTTATGAACTTCTATGATTATCTAACTGCGCCGCCACAAAAGGTATGAACACTTTAACAGAGTCTTGGAAAAAATATGCTGCTATTATTACACGTTGGTGCCGATGTTGTCTTAATGTCCAAAATTAATTTAGTATAGCAAGTCTCTTGCGAACTGGTAATAGAACATTAGTTACCCTTAACAAAAACCTAACTGACACTTTTTGAAAAACTCTCTAGCTGGCAAACAGATTATATAAAAATTTGTGACTGAACTTCATTTTTAATTTAATTTCAATATTTTGGGTGTCGAGCCATTAAAATTCGATATTTATGGGTATCCGATTCATTTAGAGCGATACTTTGAATGAGTACAATATCGATACTTTGTGCCCTTAATTATTTATGATAAACTTAGGTAACCCCTTGAAAAGTTTCGAATTGTGGTACTCCTCGCAAACCTCCGAGTACTCAAAGTATTTGGCAAACTACTTATAGCGCCGAGACAAATTATTTATTAAGAGGCGTGACCTAAAATTTCGTCGCTCATAAAAATCAGGTGGCTTTTTGTTGTTGAAGTTTCTGAAAAAAAGACGCGTTCACTTAAGTGCGTGTGCCAGAAGTAATACTACTGTGTGGTAGTATAAACTAATTAAAGACGTAGTAGTTGATTGTACCATCAGCAAAAAAAATGTGGTAGAAATTATTAGTTCAGTTGGTAAAAAATAGTGGTATAAATTAGTAAAACTAGTGGTAGAAATTAGTAAAAAAGTGATAGAAACTAATAAAAACAGTGGAAGAAATTAGTTAAAATAGTGGTAGAAATTAGTAAAAATAGTGGCAGAAATTGGCAAAAATAGTGGTAGAAATTAGTAAAAAAGAGGATAAAACTAATAAAAATAGTGGTCGAAATTATTAAAAATAGTGGTAGAAACTAGTAAAAGTAGTAGTAGAAATTAATAGTAGCATTAATAAAAATAGTGGTAGTAATTAGAAGTTGCGTAGTAGCCATTGTGGTAAAAATTAGTAAAGCGATTCTGACTCGACTTTCTTTTCCCGATTTAAATAAATAATCACTGCCGCTGCAGAAGTTTCACTTCAAAAAATTAAATGTAGTCGCTGGTAAAAAAATAAATATCTTCTTAACAATAAAATTTAAGTACAGAAATCACGTGATAATTTTAAGCTCCCCTCGTGATCGCCAGTGAGATTTTTAAATGTTTAAATTGAGATTATTATTATCGAAAACATTTAGTTCCTTAGTGTATCCATATACAAAAGTATTTTATCAAATGATATTTTTCCTGTGTATTTTCAGTTAAAGGACCGCAGTACCGTCCGCTGTGCATCACCTTCCACTTTGTATGGCAAGACCTGGGAGAGCGCCTGCGCCAGTGTTTGGGCACCTAACGAACGTAGTTCACGGGCAGAGCAAGCTTGGACTACGATCATGCTGTGTTTTTTGGTGATCGCTGCGGGTTGCCTCGTCTACACTTGCCTCAAGAAGTATATGCAGAGTATCAAGCGCCGACGTAACAGAAATGAGTATCGACAAAATCGCGATGAAATGATGGAAATGTGAGTATTGAATCCGACTTCGTTACATGTGCAAAAAAAATATTAAAATTAACATTTCCTTTTTCATTACAGTCGGGCGCAAAACCAACGCATGCTTGAGGAGAGCGGCACTCCCAATGCGCCTAGCCCCTACGAAACTAATTTGCCTTCCTACGAAGACGCCATACGAATGCCAAAACTTGAGCGTCCAGTTAAATCAATGGTGGATCTCACCGAATCGGGTCATGCGCGTCGCGCCAAATTGCGTCGTTCTCAAACCCATCCCGAGGGTGATGTTGAGGATGCCGATTTGATGTTGGACGATCGTCAGCACTTCCGCAGCGAAGAAATGTTATCGAATCGCGCAAAAGAGCGCACTGCGCCCATAATTCCCTTCTCTCGCACCGGCTACGTTGAATACAGCAATTCGCGCAGTCGTCGTCTAAGTATTGAGGAATCACGTTTCCCAGCCGCACATCTGAAATCGCAGAATTTGCAAAGCGCCGAAAAGATAGCAAACTTTCAGGGCTTTGAGCATAGCCCATACACAAAGCGGCGACCCAAAATAGCCGAAATACCGCCATTCAAACGCGCCATAATGCGCACCGACAGCGTGGAGTTTCTCACCGATCCCGAATATGAAGACCAAAGTAAACCGGGTAGTCCATTTGCGCGCCGTAAACCCAAAACACCTACATCACCTACATCACCTACAAGCGCTACTACCGCCGCTGATACTCCATTGGCGCCGGCTATTGAGGATTATTTCGGCAGCGTACAGAAACCACGCGCGTCGTCATCAGATGGCAGTGATTTTCAGATGGTAGTTGAGCCAGAGATCTCCTCCATTGCTGAGGTGCATAACACATCGTCGAGCGGTGGCACCACATCAACGAACTTGGAGCGCGGCAGACGTAAAAAGCGACTGAACTCAACGAGTAGACGGGCAAGTGGTAATTTTACGGCTGCGGCAGCTGAGCTTAGCTCTTCATCATCGGAGCGAGATCCTATTGTGGTGGTGCATAAACCAATGCGTGAAACGCTATTCTAAGTGCGGTGCGTGGTGGAGCTGAAATGAGTGGAGGGGTGGGCGGTTATGCAGCTAACAAAGGGGAACACAAGCGCAATTAATTACACGGGCACTGGAAGCGAGAAAGTGTGTGAACTGCAACGAGTATTTAACGATTAACTTAAATGTATTGTATGTGTAATTAGAAAAATTAGTTTTTAAGTCACTTTAAAGTTAAACATTTTATAATCTGTTTTTTGGCAAACACGATGAGGAAGCGCGTAGCAGCATCATACTTCTACCTATTAATTATAAAACTAAATAAAACAAGGGGTTGGCTATTGCCACGAAAAGTGCCAGCAATTATCCAGCGATCAACCAGTGGAAATTCATTGCACGTCTGTAGCATGAGGAAAACTCGAAGCAAAGAAAAAAAGAGATGCTAAGCTGCGCACATTCGATACACCTTTGCTTTCTTCCATGCATGTGTAGATATGTGTGAGCCTATGTAGGTTAAAAGGACCTTCATGCGTTGGCATGCAGCGTAGGTGCCTCCTGTTCTATTCTTGTTTATTTAGAAATTCTATTGAAGTCTTTCATGAAGATGGCTTCATCAAAGTTGGTAGGCTTCAAAGACAAACATAAGTGGTATGGAAATTTATTTTATCGACACGAAAGGTATTATCTTTCCGTACAGAACTCATTCAAATCGCAATTTGTTACTGACATGTAAGACATTGCTGAAAATAAACTTCCCTTTCCAAACATTAGTTTTGTCATGCACTTGATCTAAGGGAAATAAATTTCCCCGATGATAAAATTGCAACCGAAGCAGCGTGGAAATCACTTCTGATAACTCTAGGAAAGCTTTGATGCAAAAACTTTTTTAGGGGTGAAAAATCATAGAGATCAGAAAATCATCAATTTGAAAATTTCTTCAAAAATGAAGTTTTTATAAGCACAAATATTTTTTTAAATATAAAAAACCCTGAGATTATAAAACAGTTTAAGCTTAAAACAACTGCTTAAAAATAGTTAAACATTTGTTCAACGGAATCATAGTAATGAGATTTTTTTTTTAATTTTGGCCGTTTATTCAAGTCTTCTTAAACAAATTTTCCAAAAAAAAGCATAAAAAAATTCGGAAAAAAATTAAAAAAAAAACCTAAAAACGGATATAATTTCAAATAATAATAATAATTCCGATGGGAAAGAAAGAGGGGTATTTTTGTGTATGGAAGTGATACACCTTAATGCACATATTCTTCAAAAAATTAAACAAGAGAGTTCATTTTTTAGTTGCTTCGCTAAAATTTTGGTATTTCATAATATAGATCATTCATTTTTTAGTTGCTTCGTTTTTCTTGCATTGTGCTATAATAGCACCAAAAAATTGTGCTATATTTTCAAAATTATAGCAAAAAAATGCAAAAAAAAACGAAAATATGAAATTCCATTTTTAAATTCTCTATCCCACCCTGTGGACACGATGTGAGAACAGCTTACTATGGTTTGAGTATTGACTAAAACTGTAATGTACCGTCCAGTCTACAGATGTCGCACCAAACGCGAGACACTTTGGTTGTTGTCCGCACTAACAGTGGTGGGGAACTTGGGTTAGAATTTTTGCGCCGCGGTGACCTGCTGCCGATTCTGGTCGCCTGGTAGAAATGGTGTTTTGTGCAATCGGAGACTTTTGCGAGCAACTCGACTAGGGTGGTCGGGTACCTTTTAAATTTACCGATTTTTTTTTTTTTTTTTGTTTTAAACACATTGTGAGCGGAGAAGTAAGCGAAATAAAGCAATATGGGATGCAAACGACGATAGAAGTTAAACAACAAACAGTGGGATGTGTACGTAGCCACGTACGATGGGCACTAACAAGTTAAAATATCGATGTTTTGTTTTAATTTGACTTTCTATAATTTGTTTTTTATTAAATAAAGTAATTTTTACGAAATATAGTAATCATTTATAGCAAACCATTTCTTTATACAATGTTTATAGGATATTTCTTTAAAGTTTAAAAATAAAATGTGATCGCATTAAACTAAATTTTTGTAGTTACAAAATTACGAATGCATATCAGTTTCAGCAGTGCTGCATATTCGTAATTGTTTTATCAAATTTATATGGGAATAAGCAGCCCGCTTCCATGCAAATAACAATTCTTCATTATATTTTATTTCTTTTATGGGCAGCTTAAGTTATTTTTACGCATTTTTCTTTTTCATTCTTTTGTTAATACGTATGATTAAAATATTTATAAATATTCTGCCAAATTAATTATTTAGCAACAAATTTCGAAACTTAGCAATTAAATAATTAAATTATATGCGTAGGCTATGAAGAAATTGCGGAGGAAATAGCATTTACTAGACACAACATACTTAGTGAAATGAAAACTGCAAAAGAAAAATATTAAAAATTTAGAAGAAAAAAAAAAGTTATTTTTAAAACTCATGCATAAAAGGTAACTTTGGTATTATGCTAAAATTATTATATTAAATATATTAAAATTACATACAAACAACTTTACTAAAAATTGCATTGTGCACTAAACTAAAAAGGAATCAAAATGTAGAAATTAAATAGCAGCCACTACCCTCTTAAATAATTAAAACTAAAAATTTGGGAAATTACAAGTTTTTTTAAATTAAATTTGATAAATGAAACAAACTTAATGCTGCTGCTCCTCCGCTAAATAATTAATATGGTTTTTGTTTCCATCTGCATACAATATATAGCCATACATACATATATATATATATATTATATATATGTTACATATTGGGTTTTTCGCTTAAAACTAAGTTTTATTTTGAATGACAATTTTTTTTAAATTTCTGTTTTTTGTTTTAACGTTCGTCTCATCATGACAAATATGCTACATGTTACAAAAAAAAAACAATTTCAAAAAATACATATATTATATACTCTATTCATGCATTCATGTGATAGAAATTGAATAGGTCGTAATTAGTATTCACTTAATTATTTTAATACGTATGCACTTTAAATATAAAATTCTCACAATTTTTTCTCACTTTTTACAATCGTAAGTATAAATATGGTAAAAGTACTTTTGTTATAAAATTTTTGTTTACATTTGAAAAAAAAAAAACAAAAGATAAAACCACATTTATTTAATATTTTATTATTTAAATAATTTATATAATTAACCTATCACAATATATTGTTGCTTTTCTAACTCGAATTTCGTTAGTTTTGTCTTCAACAGTTGGCTGTTTGCGCAAGCAGCTAGGCACCTAGGGTAGGGCTGCAAGTGTTTTTTTTTTTGTTTTGTTTTGTTTAGGGTAGCTGACCCTCCTATCGAAACTTTTGTCGCTGTACATTATGTACATTAAATGTGGCTTATGTGAAAAGGGTAGTTATTGTTGCTGAGTTGACGTTTTTTTTTTTTTTTTAAATATAATATATATATGTATGTAGGTTTGCTTTCGATTAGTCCATTGCCAAACTTGCGCTACAGCGGCACAGTGACTCAAAGAAGCGATCACATGGTAATTGTTTTTTTTACAATAATTACAATGTTTTTCATTCTAAGTACTTTTTGTTAATGTGTTTTTAAACTTTAGTTGTAATAAGTTTAGCAAAAAGCAATTTAATTAGATTTTAAAATTTAAAAAAATTCAAAATTTTCTTTTTTTTAATTTCAATTTGTAATTTGAGTTTTTGAACAAATTTTGCCCATGCAGTTTTGTAGCTCATTAAATGATAGCATAATAATGCGCGAGTCTGAAGTAGCGTAAAGTATCGGTGGAATTTTGACAATTTTTTGAAATTTTTTTTACACTTTTTTTTTAATATAACGGATGGCATTTACATATATAAATTATCGTTTTAATATTTTTTTATGCTAACGGCCGTGCATATATTCTGCCACGTGAATTGTTTGCTTTAAATTGAAAAAAAAAAACCAAGTTAATATTAAAAAAAAAAAAAACTAAAAAAAAACAATTAACAGGAATTTTTAGCATGTTGAGATTGAATATTATAATACTAAAATTGAATTGGCTACAATAATGCATATTTAAATGTTTTTCAAAAATATATGTATGTTTAAAAAGTTAGAAATGTTGATAAGAATTTATTGAATTTTTACAAAAAATTTAAATTCAGCTGCTATATTAAAAAATAAAATTTTATTAAAAAAAATAAAGAAAACAAACAACTTATTTATTATGTATGAATAGCATTGCGAATATTATTAAAAAAAAAATCACCAAGTGGCCAATTGTTCGCGCCGCTGTATGTATAAAAACATCATTAGTTTTATGGGAATATATAGCTTATCGATTTAGTGGCATAATTTTAAAAAGTTGTTTCGTTGTAATGAGTCTTAATTTTTACACCACATTCACTCATAAGCCTCGCAGTCTACAAAAACATATCTGTGGGCATTTGAAAAAAAATCACTTATTTGGCCATAGTATTTTTTCTTTTTAGACCATTCAATTGTAATCACTCGCAGAACAATTTAATATTTTCATTAAACTTTTACCTAGATGACATTCAACGTTGAAATATTTCTTCAGAACAATGCAAGAGCCATAGAATACAAAATTGCTTGCGCCATTCTGCGGCGATTGAAATATCTCAAGTAAATTTGTCTACATTTAATATGGAGAATAGATGAATAAGTAACTTGCAGCTCATCAGGGAGATGCGTTTTTTAACTTGGTGAAAGTGTAAGAATATGATTTATATACAGAAATTTAATAAATAAATCTACAAAATACTAAAAACGGCGTATCCTTGTCGCTCGTTTGTAAATAATAAGATTGAAAAAAGTGGCAACTCGAGTTAAGTTGTTTTTTTGTTTTTAAATGTCCACAGATATGTTTGCAGGCACGTTTAGCCAGATTTTAACACCTACATATTTTTCTAAAAAAAAAAAAACAAAATATTTGTGCAATTTTAAAAACACCCTTAATACAGAAAAGCGACAAATTTTTCATCTAAAATTTTTTTGGAGAGCTCTTGGCTTCTTGTCTTCCTTATCTAGTTTATATACAGACAGTGTATTGTTTTATTATTTTACAGCAAATAAACACGCGCTTCTTTCTGTAAGGCACATTTCTTCCCTGACACATTTGCTTCCTGTTTTTTTTTTTTTTTGACAAGTGTTTGTTATTAAAATAGATATGGGCTTTTCAAATCTGTTCAATTTTTTACGTTGAAGCGCACCAATAAACAGTAGCCTTAAAATATCTGCTATACTTACATAGAGTACACTATTTTCTATATTCTGTTCAAAAGTTTATAAAATAAAGCATCTTCTACGGTGAGTTTTGAATATGAAGCAGGAGATCTGGGCACTTGCTTTCATAATGATTTGAGAAAATGCAAAAGGAATCTTGCGGATGTTTTGCCATTTCAAAAGAGAAAAACTTAATACCAGCAATTAATAAAGATGTGTTCACATTTAGAAGGCTTGCCCAATTGCGTTTGAATTTTTTTGATTTGAATTAAAGTGGAACAAATGTTCACAGTTACAAAAGCGAAATTCTGGAAAAATTTATTAGCAAAAGTTATAAGACCGACTTGCAGCATCGCGAACTGCTCAAGAAAATAGTTTCATTTTACTAATTTTGTCCATCCTTTAAAACCCGTTTCTCGTATCTCTTTCTATACGTAATATTTGTGTTGTTCTTAGCTAATTGCCATCTCCTACCTTGCTTGCCCCAAATCTCAACTCACTAAATTTATTTCTAATATATATTCTTTTAATTTAGTTGGACTTATTTAGGCTGTAATCTGTGTTGTTGTTGGTGTGTTTAATTGAATTTATTTACTTTTAGTTCGTTAGCACCGATAGTTAGTCGCGAATGGCAGCACTTTTATTCAGTCCCTATGAGACTGTCTAACCCTACCCAATTGACTGCACCTCACCGCATCGCTTCGCATCGCACCGCGCCACGCCACACCGCTTAGTGGCCATTCACCAATGTCGCTGTAGGCGCATGCACGCCGGGCACATTTAGACTGTTAGCAATGCCATTCGTCGTCGCCACCACAGGCGTCGTTATGATCTCACCCGCATTCGATTTACTGCGTGTCACCAACATCGGTGTTTTGGGACGTGGGGTTTCAGTTAATTTGATTTTGACGCGTCCCGTTTCGGGTGAGTACACCGGTGAATAGCGTCCGGACTTTGGCGACGAAGGCAGGTAACTGTCATCATTATTATTGTTGTTGTTGTGCTCGGCACCCTGTTGTGGGTATTGTGCATACTTGGAGGCGCGTGGCGACTTCGGTGTGGGGTAACGCGGTGTTATAGGATGGTATTCGTGTGGTGCGCTCGCTTCTGTTGCGGGTGGTGCATTCTCTTTGCTTATATGATCGCCGGGACCGGTACCATTACTGCCATTGAGCAGTGGTTGTTGTTGGCCGGGACCGTCTTTGACATCGTTCGCATCGTAAGGTTTCTTTTGGCCGGCGCCGTTGATGGGTTTCGCCAGGTCCGCTTTGGATTGATCGCCGATAAGCGGTGCATGTTCGTTTCCATTACGCAATGGTTTGCCCAAATTCTTTTTGTCCATGTCGAGCAATTCAGTTTGGCGTGGATTTTCAGCATCATGCGCGGCATTACGATGGTGTTTACAACGCTTTATTCCCACGAACAAGATCAAGGCGACAACAATGAAAGCGAGCACACCTAGCAAGAGGTAGGTGGCTTTGCTATCCTCCTTTGGTTCACTAGCTACATTTGCGGTTAATATAGCGCTAGATTCACCGTTCGAGGATCCTTCGGTACTTACGCCCGTAACACCCTCCGACTCAATGTTTTGTTGCACAACAGGCACAATGGTTCCTTCTGTTACCGGTGCATCCGACTTTGGTGCTTCGGTACTCTCGCCTTCAAACGCGTTATTCTCGAATATGCCCATACCGACGCCGAAAATATCCGCTGCATGTCTGTGCTCGTGCTCCTCTTGCTCCTCATTGTCCTCCGGCGCAGGTTGTTCTACTGGCTTATTGTCGAAAGCGTCATCGGTGTCATCGTCATCGGGTGCTTCGAAATCATCGGTTATGAAGGAGCTTCGTGCAATGCCGGGTATTATTAAAGGACCAGCACCGCTGCCCGAGCCATCATCATCTTCTTCTTCTTCCTGTTCAATCGGTAGAGCTGGCGCATCTGTTGTAAAATCATCTTGCGAACTCTCCTCAACCGGCACAACTGTTGTCATAGCCAAATTGACTGGTGCATTCATGTCACTCAAATCTCCAGAGCCTTCAATTGCATCCAATTGTTCCGCATTCGTTTTGACAGTACTCGATTTTTCGATCGGAATGAATGCATTACCCAACTCATCCTCATCATCAAGATCACCTGAGCCCTCGACTGGTTGATCACCCATCATCAGCTCATTGTCTTCCTCGTCGTTGAGGCGTCCGTTATTTTCATGCGCACATATATCCGACTGTTTGACCTGTAACCATGGCTTACCTTTAACTTCGATCGGGTATGTGCATGTCACTGCATGTTCCATGAACACATGACGCTCCTGAAGCCAATTGCGCACTTCCAGTGTCTCACAAGAGCAATTGATCTGATTGTGGCTCAATTCGAGTGTCTCCAAATTCGACAAACGCATAAATTCCAACGGCAAGTTAGTGATATCATTATGTTGTAGATTCAACACCTGCACGTGGGCTGGCAACTTGACCAATCTGTTCGATGTGATGCGATTATGTTTGAGATTCAACTTCTTGATGCGTCGTCCCAGATGACCAACTTCGTGCAATTCATTGTGTGACAGATCAATCGATGTGACGTCGGGCAGTTTCTCCAGCGGATGTGACAAGCGCTTCAAATTCAAATATGACAAATCTAGCGAATGTATGGGCAGTGAAGTCTCTGTCGATTCATAGGATCGTAAGCCCTCCAAGCTCGAACATTTGGCATGTAGGACAGGTGCGTGTGTGTGTCGCGCCAAAGCGCATTCACAGTCAGCAGGGCAGTTGTAGCTGTTGTTGTAGGCTATTGTGCTGGACGTTTCTGTGTTGGGAGCGGGTGAGGGTGAAGGTGAGGGTGAAGGTGAACCCTGAACGAGTAGAGCGCCTAGCAACAGGAAGGAAGCGCAGGCGAATGGGAGCTGCCTCGTGCGAGAATGTTTGTGTAACAGCGACATTTTCAATGTGTGTCTGAGAGTGCAGGAAATTGACTAGGTCTAGGTTGATTACAAGAGAGCCAAAGTCGGCCACTTGGCGACGGTAATAGTAGGGAGTTGGATGAAACTGCAGTGATGGTCAAGTGAACTGTAAAAAAAGAAGAGAAGAAAATTAGCAAATTTTAATTTGTGATTGATTTGTTATACTAAGTTGGATTTGTAATAATATCTATGTACCTATATATAAAGTATAGACAGTAATAAACACACAAGCGCACACAATATTTTCGAAATACAAAAAGCCTACACATGTCTTGCTTTTCTCGAGTTTACATATATAAAATTCCACAGAAACCTTACGTTCGCCTAATTGAGCTTCTAACTTCTAAGCACCACTAAATGACCGTCGCTGTCAATGCGTTCAAAATTTTACACACGCTAAATTTTATCTATATCACTTCAGTATTGATAAGTTATCAATTGTTTTGGAAAATAATATTCTTTCTACAAACTTACGTCATACTTTTAATTACCACTCTTATCTATTTTAGTTGAGCGACTTAAATAAATTTCAAAGTATATACACAAATAAAATTTTATGGATTCATTTAAAAATAAACTCTTTGCTAGCAAATAAACAAATAATTGAATTCCATAAAAACCAGCAAATATTAAAAGTAAGTGAAAATATCTGAAGTACATTCTGAATTTTTCATAATGGTGCTAATATTGTAAAGAAAGTATTTTCATTTTATAGCTTGGGTAGCCACAACTGTAACATTAAAAGTCTTCGCTTGCTACAAAAAAAAACAAATGGTTGCGAATATTGGCGACCAAAAAATGAAATACATTTTACTATTTAAACGAAGTAGTAAAAATCTAAATATGTAAAAAAAAATTTGCCTCCAAGTACGAAAACACTGGTTAAAAAAGTTATTACGAAACTAAGTTTGCTAAGTTAACAAAGATTATTATAATATTTGGAGTTCACAAAAAATCCAAACAAATTAAAATTTTTTAAAACGGGATTTCATGCTGAATAGAAAAATCCAATTGACTTCTCTAAACCATGCCTAGTTCTCCAATTAGCGGTCAAAATATGCGTTTTACAATATTTTCAGTAATTCTCATGCTGAATTTTTGAACTTAATTTTTAATTTCAAAATTTGAGAAATCCTTTCTTGCATTGCAATATAACTCCGAAACATTTAAAAAAAAAATATTTTCAATTATTATTTGCCAGTAATGGGTGTTCAACTTTAAGCGCGCGTTTGTAATAAACCAAATCATAAAATGCAAAATATATTTATATACATATGTGTTATATACCCGTTTCTGTTTGTTTTTGGTCGTGAACGTGGGAATTTCTCTTTTTTATTTTTATTATGTATTTTACTCTCCCTTCAGTAAATATTTTAGCGTGTGGTTTAAATAATATGGCTTTTTATTTGTTACTAAGTAATTTTTTACATGAAGGATAGACGACTTTGTATTTGAAGGAAAACAGTAAAGGTATACAATTTATGGAAAAAAAATTGTACAATTTTTGATACGACAACTTTCCGTAAATTTCACTGTGCGATAAATTTTGATTCAAGGTTTTTAACATAACATTTGCAAAAATAGAATATATCCTATACCAAAATAAACCTTTTTGCTTCGATTAGAAATCACTTACTCCTTGTACGGTAAAAATTTCCCGCGTATGTAGTTTTTTTTTTACATTCATTAAATTTTAGTACAATAAAGTGCCAAGTTCAAATGAATGAAAATTTCATGGGACCTAACGGTTATAATTTTTATTTTTAAAAATCTTGATCTAAGCGCTATTTTATGATTTTTTTTTTCGATCAAGTTTTATCGTTATTTTTTAACTTCAATTTTTTCGATACTAATAAATAAAAGGTAGAAAATTTGTCGACGATGATAGCAATAGCAACAACACCAATAATACGATATATATTTTATAAAAAATAAAAAAGAGCGATACAACTTGATCGAAAAAAATAAAAATCGCAATATATATAAATATATTAGAGTTTTGTTTTGAACAAATTCTTCGCAATGATTTTTTATCCGAAAAAATCAAATCAACTATTATTTTCGGTCCCTGGAAATTTCACCTTTCTTAAAGACCATTTTTTGCTAAACTATAAAAATCAACGGAAATTGTTAGACTTTTTAAATACGAATTATTATTCTCACATTGAGTGGGTTATAATATTATATACATATTTTCTAAAAATTCTGAAATTTGAAGTTTGAAATGAACATTTTTTTGATTTTTATAAGGGGTTTCAAAGGTTTGCAGAAAGTTTGAAGTTTGAATGCGTATATGTAGTTGTTATTGGAAAGCTAACTGGGTATTCAAAAATTAGTAAGAAACAAATAAGGGCTTTAAATTGGTCAAAAATTCATATAGTTATAAAAAACACTATATGGTTTTTTATCAAACTGTTAAAAAAAAATACATCTGTGGAATCACGACGTTTGCTTTTAAATATTTTAATAATGCACGAACTAATTACAAATAAAAAATCCTCTACAAAAAATTAATATTTACAACTATAATCTAAAATATGAATATATTCTCAAATATATAAGTTGCACTTTTGGAAAAAGTGATATGAAATATAATGTGTTTCAGATATCTCAGATATGTAGTTCAAAATCGGTATATTATATATGTATATATGTGTACATGAGTACAGAGTCAATTATTTGTAAAAAAATTGTCTGTCGCAAATTTAAGATAATCTTAACTGCAACCACAACAATTCGATTATAAACGATAGATATCTTTTGCCAATTTGGCCATCAATTTTAATTTGCAGCAACTAAATAAGAAAATTTCAAATATGCATACACTTGTTACATATATGTACATACATATGTATGTATCTATCTACATTTATATGTAAAAAGCTGATCGCTTTGAATTCGCCGCATCACATCAACTACAATCAGTGCATAGTATCAGATGCCTATCGGAGCGAGTTATTTCGTATGCGGGGTTATTTTTCCAGCATGCGGTGTTTTTGTTTTTTTGTTTTTGTGATGGCGCTGTCCAGTTTTTGCGACGCAGATGAAAATCTCGGAGAAAAATAGAGGCGTGCAACACACGTACTTACATGGTCAATTACGCGCAACAAGTTGGTTAAAATGCAATTTTCTTAATGCAAATGTGTTAAAATTGTTTAGATAAATGGGTGCGGTGCGGTGCGGTGCGTCTGTGCAATTTTGTAGACACATATATGTATATGTATGTATGTAGATGGGGTACAAGGAGGATGAATACCACAACAAATTTTGTATCTATGCATGTACATAACTAGTGGCATTTAGTTAATTAGAAACAATGTGGTACGAGGTAGGAAAAGTAGAGATTATTATTTACATATGAAAGTACATACATACATATAATTTATAATAAAAAATTTAACCACACAAAAAATATATTGAATGCATCTATATATTATTCCATAATATTAACTTTAATTTAGTGATCGCAATCTTCCACATACATAACTAAGAAGAGCCATATTTCTTTCCCATTTTACACTATTAAGCCAATTCTGAATAGAAATTCCCGAGGAATTTTTCTCCCTTTCCCATGAGAAGGAAACAAATTCTCTGATAGTTTCTATTCGGAGTAGGGATGTGTATCTATCGTCGGTGCATACCAAAAACGTCGCGCGGGTGTTATGACGGCGAACATAAATTTCGATAACAAAATCAGAAAATCTTTGAGTTTTTTTTTTCTTATTTTATATAATAACGATCGATCAAAATTCCATTGTATTAAATGAAAGTTAGAACAAAATGATGCTGGATTCATTTGACAAACAAAAAGTTCGCTGAATTCGGAGTAATTCCCAAATAGGTGTCAATCTGAAAAAAAAGAAAACTGCCGACGTTCTTGATTTTTTCAAAAAAAAAGTTTTTTTTTTGTGGACTTAGGCTTTTTATATGGATTTGAAATTTATAACATTTTCAAATACACAAATATGTACACAGATATATTACATTATTTGAAAAATCATATCTTATATTTTTAACCAACTGCTTGATAGTTGGTTAAATAATTTACATATGTGATGCCAGAATAAATAATTTCTTTAACCCGAAGATTTGCCAAAAGCATCAATCTGACTTTATGTGGTATGAAATGGCACAAGGAGCTTTTCAAACGATCCTTTTTTTTGGAAACCTACTGAAGGGAATATTTGAACATACACCAAATCGTACCTTGTGAACCTATTATTAATGTAGGGAAAATAAATTATAAATTCTTTCTTCTATAAAATTAAAGTTACAATAAAGTAAATGGGTCTGTACATATTAGATCAAAATATAATGACAACTGTTCTGTCCGTCGTGTTTGCAGGAAGCGTTACGCCTCCTTCGTCAAGTCACATGTACTTGCGCCAACTCAGCAGGGTTGCATTTCTTAGTAGTCAGCAAGTTACAAGTTCAAGAGTCACTCCTACATTAATTTGTTCTTCTCATTCAAAAATTATTAAAATTTTTAATAGTGAATTTGTGATATTTTCCCTCCATATAACGTATACCATTTTATGTTACTGGACAACCCCATCAGCAATAAAAAAAATGTCAAAAAAAATTAACGTTAATTTTTAGCTACGTGCACTTTATTGTATTAAAATTCTATAGGCTATAAAACTTCATATCGAATTCTGACAAACAAATTTTTTTATATTTGAAGTGAAATTCGAAATTTTGTTAAATTTTGCACAAAATTTAAAAAAAGTGTCCAAATTGTAAAAAAATAAAATATATTTTCGTAAAAAATAACTACAATTAAATTTAAAAGATATAGACAGCCAATATTTGTTAATATTTAAATAAGAAGTAGAGAATACATCAAATAATAATAGTTAGGTATATAAACAATATATGCAGCTGTATGTTAGGTGGAGCTTTTCTTTGAATTTATAAATAGCATGTGTCTGGTATCACTACACATATCGTAGGGGCGTGGGTGGTCGGATGATTGGGACATGAAAAATTAGGTTGTGCAAATTGCGCAGACGATATTTGCATTCGAATTCTCGGCTAGCCTTTTCGGCAGTCAGCATTTGCTGTTTGCCGTCCTTAAGCCGTTCATCCTTCTGTAATTTCTTATTTCGTTTTGCATTATTTTTGGCTATCTATCTAGATTATTGTTTAGATAAAAAGGAATACAAAATTGCTGCATTTATTTAATTGTGTCGCATCAATTGTGTGCAAAGATATCAATCGTGTGGCACAAATTCGTGAATGTTGCATGCGGCATGCCACACTTGTTGCATCCACTTTATGTAGCAGCCGCTCACTCAATTGGTGATTGGTTGCTTACACCCACACAGCCATAGCATGTCCCCGAGAGAAATGCACAGGTGTGTAGGCTTTCAAATCGATTCGAGTAGTTAATCTAAGTGTCAACAGCACATTTGAAATGTGGAAAATTGATAAAGTATTTGCCATATCGGCGGGAGGCATGCATTGCATTAAAAATAATACAAATGTCAATAAATCACTGGAAATAGTAATAACTGTCCTATACAAATAATGGTAAGAAATATATGTTCATACATATGTATGTACGTATATGAAAAAAGCGAAAGCCCATTCATTTTTTGGGTGAAAGCTCTAATTGGCTGTTTTTGGCAAGCGGCTGTTAGCTGCCGCTTTTACAATAGACACCACACGCTCTGTAATGGCTTAAACGAATCGACCAACCCGGCCTTTTACTTTATTGCAATAGTTAACTTCTTGTATGCTTGGCCTCCAAATGTCCTCGGGCCAATGGCCATTTGACAGTTTTATTATTTGTTATTAATTTATTTTGCCGGCTGTATGCCAACTGTTTTTAAATTGTGCCGCGTTCGCTATTGCAAACAGAAATGTCAAGCTGTTAGCCGCGGGATGCACAAACTTGTAGGTATGTGTGTGTTTATGTTTCTTTGTATGTATGTATATAGAAAAACCACGCATTGCACTTTGCATAAACATACATATGCCTTTATGCAACCAACGGCTCGCTCGCTTAAGTGCTCCTCGACATTTTCACCATTCGACTCTGTAGTCATTTTGCGGACTGAAATAAACCAAATCAGAGTCAACCTAATGGCAATTGCCACTGATATGGCATGCAACAACACCTACGCAGTGTTGCAAATCGTCTTTGCTGTTATAAATCTGCAAAGCAGTGACTAGTGACTGCAAAGGTGGAGGCGGAGGCAGCTGCGGCGGTGTCGGTGGCAGTGGTAGTGATTGTGCTGTTCCTTCATGGCACAGCATAATGGTCTACACATTTGATCACACATATTTATAATGTTGTAATGGGCGCATAAAGCGTCACTAGTCGCCCTTGGATACGTCCAAAATGTGCAACATTGTCCCACATAGGCTATAGGATATTTCTTCTTTTTTTTGTTTGTACCGAACTGAGTGTGCAGCCCACAATAAATGCGTCCGCATGGCAATTGAATTGAATTTCTTTTTCTTACATATTTAGATATATATACATATATATATAAGTATGCATGTCTGTTTAGTAGGTCAACCCACGCTCCATACAAAAAAAATAAGACTGAATTTCTAAGAATTTTATCTTAAAATTAAAAATTTTTAATTGATTCCATAAAATTATATTTGGGTCAACAAGAGTGTTATTCATGAGCTAGAACTAGTCCAAATGTAGTTCTCTCATTATATGATTACGGGGAAAATAAAAACATTTTTAATAATACGTATTGAGGAAACTAGCATTAATTATCCGAAATGTTGCGAGAATGCGCCACACAACGAAGGACGCTCAGTCCAAGGCGCTTTGAATCTCCCTCTCTTCGACCATACGTTGGAGCAGTGATTCCAACTTATTGCAATTGCAGTAAATTTACTCCGCTTTTGCAGAAAAACCAAACACTACTGTGAAATTTATTCACCTACTATCCCAATGTAACTCTCTTTATACCTTTCATGAGAATGAAATGGTATATTAATTTTGGTCCGATGTTTGTAAGTGCCAGAAGGAGAAGAGATAGACCCATCAAAAAGTATACCTAAATGATCAGGACGATGAGCTGAGTCGATTTAGCCATGTCCGTCTGTCTGTCCGTCTGTCCGTCTGTCCGTCTGTTTGAACGCAAACTAGTCCCTCAATTTTAGAGCTATTTTGATGAAATTTGGTGAGCAGGTGTCGTTGTACAAATGATTAAACATTTGTCGGAATCGGCCAGATCGGGTGACTATAACATATAATACAACCGATTATTCAGATATTGAATTTTGCGCCATAACTCCCCCATTTAAGCAGCTAAAGGCTTGAAATTTTGCAGAAATATCAGCCATTATTAGCTACGTATCAGTATTGAAAATCATGAAGATCGGAGAAATATCACATATAGCTCCCATACAACCGATTGTTCAGATATTGCATTTTGCACCATAACTCCTCCATTTAAACAGCTAAAGGCTTGAAATTTTGCAGAAATATCAGCCATTATTAGCTACGTATCAGTATTGAAAATCATGAAGATCGGAAAAATATAACATATAGCTCCCATACAACCGATTGTTCAGATATTGCATTTTGCACCATAACTCCTCCATTTAAACAGCTAAAGGCTTGAAATTTTGCACAAACATCAACCATTATTAGCTATATATTAGTATTCATCAAGATCGGAGTTCACAGTGTAAATCGGCAAGATAAATTCAGGACAAATATTTATTGCGAAAAGTAATAAGCTCAGCGCAATATCAGATGAATCATAGCGTTAAACGTTTGGGAACTATTTACGGATCTGATAACTGTTTTCAAAGACCGACATATGTAGGTCCTACATATTAATACTTAATTATTTGTATTTTTTAAATGTTGAATATCAAGCGTCGATACGATATTAAAAATATTCAAAAACCATTCCCTTCTTAAAACATAGTTCTTTTTAATTAGATAAGGAAAAGCATTAAATAATTTATAACAATGCCTTTACTAGAATTATTTTTATTGATTTGAAGGAAATTTTCGCTTTTAACTATAGGTAATACGAAATTGTAATACAATAACACGTTTTTTACTATTCTTCCATTCATGAAAGGTATGAAGCCTTCGGCATAGCCGAAGACAGCGCTGTTTTTACTTGTTTTTATTTAATTTATGTACATAATTTATTCAGCAAATGCTGCGATCTCTTTCTACTACTTGAGTTTCTCAAATCATTTTAGCTATTACATATGCGATACAGAAACCGATCCCATTCGCTGACCACTAACCGTCTACACCTATACAGGGGTCGAATTACGTGTTCAGTGAACGAGCTAAATTAATATTTGGTATTACACAAAAAGTGAACGTATCCCTTATATCGTAATTTGGTATTATGAGTTCAGTGAATATAAATCATTTAGCGTAAACGTAAAAGATTTTCATACGATTGCAATACACCATTCGTATTCCAAAAATTTCTATTTGTTGCTGTGATATTATTAGTAATAATTTAATTGGATATTTAAAGTATTATTGCATATGTAAATATACATATATATATACATATACTACACTAAATAAGTGTGAAACTGTAAACGAAAAAACTGAAAATTTAATTTACAGACAAACTAAACTAAACACATCATAGAAACCAAAGAGAAAATATGTAAGTAAAAAATGACAAAATATATTAAAAAAGTACATATTTTTCTAAAAACAAAAAAATCGTTTTTATATCCTAAGGCGGTTCAAGAAACTTAATTAGCAGCAGAAAAGCGTCATAGGCGGTTTTATGAAGAATCATTCTCATTTGGCAATAAAATATGCTGCCAATTGTGTGCAGTGCAAAGCAACTGCTTTAAGACTTTCCAAATAAAATAATAGCTCGGCATCCATGTTATTTATAAGAAAAATGTTTTATAATTTTTTGTATACAAACATTAAAATGACATTTTCTTGTCAGAATTTCTATTAAACATAATTATTTTAGAATCTAGTGCACCCTGTGATAAAATACGATACAGCAGTATACGTATCTTGTAATTCCAATATTATCGTACATACGATCAGTCACGTAATTTAACCCCAGATTTGACAATATCCGACATTCCATCCATTCTAAACCACTTCAATTCGTTTACTCCACTAGTGTAATAAAAACCAGACGCATTTATTCCTTATTAAAAACTTATGGTCAATATTTCAAAACAAACACTTATAATACTTATAATTTGTTTTCTGGATATTTTTGTATTTTGTTTATAAGAAATAAATAAAATAAAAATTTTTGAAACGTATTTGAAGTGTTATACTTCAATTTTTCGTCAAATCGACTGCGTTTTGATTCTAAAAGGGTGGGAACGTTGTGTTGGAGTGAGTTTTTGGGAGCGCGCCGCGCCACGCAACAGTGACGCTAAGTCATTCGCTACCATTCGCCTCTCTTACATCGGAGATAGATTCCATATGATGATGCTGGAAGAGCGCACGGCTGTTGTGAATTGTCAACTAGCACCTCAGTACGGTGACACAATCAAAAATAGTAATACTCTATTGTATTGTACTACCCATTGTGAATAAATACAGGTGAATAATCTTGGCATAGAGAAGTCAAAATTCAGCACAGCTGAAATCACCTAATACATATAAACACCCTAACCATTCATTTACCATCCCCTGAGCTAATTTCTATGTTTGGCATTTGATAGTGGCCATTTGTGACATTTAATATTAACCGCCGCTATTTTGAATTTAGAAGACTTTTCACTTGTATTCATTCACCTCACCAACTATGTACATACATATGTAGAAGTCACATGCTTCAACTCGTATTTTTATAAGGCTCGCCATTTTTTTAAGTTTGTGAGCTTAATACAAATATAAGTGTGAAGTTATTTAATATTTCGATTGTTTGAAATAAATAATGAAATGAGCAATGAGTAGCTATTTTAAGTGTGCTGCTGGACCACCGAGGGGACCGAATGACATAACAGGGACCAATATGAAAATGCACAATGATCAATCTGAAACATTGTTGAAGTTTTTCTGCCGTTATGTGGCCCTGGAGAAGTCCTCTTTTATTTTTATTTTTTAATATCTCGTAATGTTTCTTATTATAATATTACTTTTTACAATTTAAAATTATAGAATTGTATTTTTTTAGTGAGCCACCTTAATGTATAAACATACATGCATATATTTGTATTATTACTTCAGCTTTCCTTTTCTAGACACTCATTTCTTATGCTCTTTTTTTTAAGTTTTAACAGTAATTTTTTGATCAATTGTCAACGCTTAAGGCGTTTTGCCATTCGTTACTTTTAATTGGTAAATTTAATCGAAAATTAAGAAAATATAGAATGAAGTCAGCGCATAGCGGACAGTTTTGTCATTGTCATTGTCATTGGCGGCAAATTCAAGCGTAAATTGCCATGCTGCCAACGATTTGTTCATAGGTATTTATGTATACACACTCACACAATTTCGAAAATACGTATGTATGTATGTATGTATGTATTATTTTGAGTTAATTTAATTGTCTGCGACTTACTGCTTTATTTTATTGAATTATCTGCACATTAAAGCGCGACTTCGTGCTTGTTTATAGCAGAAGATATTTCAGCTAATTACACTCCACTAACAATTTCAGCCTACACAAATCCATTAAAGTACATCGCTCTATTAGATTGTGAAATTTCTTTGCTTTTAAAATGAAAATGAGTAATTTTTATTCTTAAAACTGTAGATTACATTTATATCGCTTCTATCAAACTGTACTTTGTCTGTTGTGAGGCTAATCAAACTTAGCTTAAAGGGCTACAAGGCAAAACAAAGCATTCAAATTCATTGACATAAATGCCATTTGTATGCAATTTTTAAAATGGCAACTTTAGCATCAACTGCATTTACTAAGTCCTCTCAGCTGAAAGTTTTTCTGTCCTGATTTTCACGAGACTCGTCCTCCATTGAAAAATGTCCGCTGATGGCTATTGAAAGGGAATGAACTTTACGTGCCTTTCGATACAAAACGAAGTTTTAAACAGGGAAACTCCCGCCCGTGTGGCTTCTTCAGTCTTATACTGGAAAGTGCCATACTGGCTGATAATCTGATTTTGTTAATTTTGTTAATTACTTGCAATTGTACTTTTCGTAGATATACATAAGTAAAAGTGTTCAATGAACAAATGCAAAGGGGTAAAAGAGGTTCCCTAGCGGTTGCTTTACGAGATTACCCGAATTAACGTAGTGTCTCGAAGTGCGAATGCCGATCTCATGCGAATCATCCCGTAAGATATATTTCAAATGAAGACCTCTTATCGCAGATCTCATGCAATAAATCTCCAAGCTCTGACATAGCCCAAACCACATATACATACACCAAGAAGGGAGAACAATATTTATGTATGTATAAATGTATATATGTACTTTGGGTTAAACCGATCTGCATATAAGAAAAACAAAGTCAAACGTACATACTAAGTATCTGTATTCGTATGGAATAGTTGTTTATGCCCAATATGAAAGTTTGGATATATGTAAAGGCATTTTTTTTTTTTAATTTTTATGTTAGTATTTTGAAAGTATTCTTATTTTAATTAGATAAACGTAGCTTGGATAATAATTTAAAGTAAATGTGTGACATCTGCTTCATATGAAGCTTTTTCTTACTTAAGCACTTTTTCAAAGCTGAACTTAGCATTTTACTGAACCTTAAGGAACTTAAGCGATTATATTGAAATCAATACTAAAATACTTTAGCTAAATGTAGACTCGAATAATTTCACTGCTAAATAAAACTTTTCAAAACCGACTATATATGTATGCTTCAACAAAACACGACCATATTCATTATTCCAATACCATTCATTGTATATCTGTAGATTGGGCTGATCACCAAAAAAAAAGTTACGGTTTCTACACCAGACTTACAAATTTATTATGTTTTAAAGCTTCCTCGAAAATATTTCGGAAAAATATTAGAATTAACATGAGCTGTACTGATTTGAAAATATCTTCAAAAATGGAGTTTAAAAAAAAATATTTCAGAATTTGTTTCCAAAACAATCATCTCAAAATGATGATAAAACGGTTTAAGCTTATGCAGACTTTATACAAATATTTTTGTATTTTTATTTGATCTGAATCATATACATATGTATGCATATTGAAATTTGTGAGAATTTTTGTACAGAGGTAAAAAGGGTGAGCAAATACCTTGCAAAAACAAAATACTTTTTAAGTCTAAATCATTGAAGTTATGGCTGAGTTATTAAATTTTTTTCTTAAACCAATTATCTGTAAAAGAAAAAGAGAATATCAAAAAATAAACATATCCAGAGAGAGTCGAAAACAGCATAAAAAATTTCATTGTTATGATACCGTTGTAAAAATCTTTAAATATTCTTATGTAACCGCTTTATCATCACAATAACTATATTTATAAATAACTACATTTTTTAAAGTACTTTCAAATCGTTACAGGTCAAGTAAATCTCAATATATTTCCGAAACATGAACTAATGACCTAAGGAAAATTATAAACAATGAAATCAAATTAATTTTATAGATGAAAATCAGAGACCGCAAATAACGATTATTTTTTAAATTTCAACTCAAAAAATCATGCGGAAAGAGAAATGCTACGTAAGGAGTAAAGCAATACATATAATCCTTGATACAAGGATTAACTGCGGCGGAATTGAGTTTTATTTTTGAGTTTTATTTAAAAAAAAATTAAGTTAGCGTTACTTATTGAGTTTTATATTCTTTATCAGAATGTGGGCGGCTTTCGAAGCAAAGGACACAAATTAAAAAAAACGCTTATTTACTTTATAGGGAAAAAGAGCATCGAAAAATTAAATCCTATTTTCTGAGCGATAAATAGATTTCCAGAACTAACGATTGTTTTTCCAAGCAAAACATAAAACTAAACAAATAACAATTAAACAGCAATTTTTTAATAAAAGTTATAGCGGTTATGATCTCTGTTAAAACAAGATAACTGGATTTAAAAAATTCTAGAAAGACGTTTATAGCTACACAACTTTCATAGCTAAACTCAGGAGGTTTTTGTCCTGCCTCCAAAATTAATAAACATTTTGCCAAATCATATTGACATCAAGTACTTTTTTACTTTATATTTGAAAAGTATTTAGTTTTTTTTTAAATTTTAATATTTAGAGAGTCAAAAAACGAAGTCAAAAAACACGTACGTTGAATTTTTTTTTTTTTTTTTAACATTAGAAAGGAATTTATAATTAACAATTCCCATCTCAATTAAGTAGCATTAAAATATTTCGGTACATAAATATGCAAAAAAAAAAAATAAAGTATTTTAAACACTTTGTACATATGTACATACATATGAAGATTTCTGGCTGAAAGTGAATTTTTGCAGACAATAAAGACGATATACATATGTACAACTCACACATTTGCAATTACATATGATAAAAATTCACTTTTAGACGAAATCATTTGATTCGAGACTCATCGAATCGGAAGCTACGCCGCTATTTTAAATATACAGCTACGAAAATGCATACATATTTATACATATGTACATATGTACATATGTATATCTGCATCTGTATGTATGTGTATAATATATGTACATATATTCCGATTATGATTTTTTTTTTGTATTTAAGAGCAACAATAAATCGGCAAGCTGCTTATATGTAGTAGGTAATGTACATTATTTTTTTAAACTTGGCACATTGCCATACAGATTGTTGTTTATTAACACACAAATAAAATAATGAATGATTTTGCTCGCGCACGTCTGTACATTTAAAAATAGATGCATGCATATTAGACCGGATCGATCCCAAACCAAAAAAAAAAATAAAATAAACAACAAAATTATCAGCAAATTAAGAAAATAAAATATGAACACTAGAAATATTTTAAAAGACAAGTTCTGGATCACTTTTTTTTTAATTGCGCAATATGTTTAAAACATTCAAATTTTCTGTAGGATTTTAGAAAATATTGCATACTTAAGTAAATTTTAAGATAATAGTATATCCATAATATTTTTAATTCTACGTTCAACTTTTAGTTTTTTCTACATTTGAAGGTTTAGTCAAGCTTCAATTGTGATTTTCTAATATTTTGTGTATCAAAAAATATTCTTTATGCTCGTATAATAAAACTAAAGTGTCTCCGTGCTATTCAATATCTAATATTAACGTAGCAATCTGCCAAGTCAAGTTTTGCCGACTTTTTTTGCAGACCCACTTTTTTTAAATTTTATGCAGAAATGCATTCAGATATTTCAGGAGCATTTTTTCGTCAAAAAGAAAATTTTGAAAAAAATTTGGTTACGTTTTTTGTCATTCCTAAAAATTGTATTTTAAACATTAAGAGGTTTTTAGCAGCTGTATACAATTTTGATTTAATATTCCCATCCTTGTCGAAAGGCTAGATGAACTAAACAATAAAAATAAAAAGGTATAGACTATTTCCAGGCAAAATCATTGAAACATAGATCTTTTTCATAAACAACACGATATTTTTCTACATATTGGAAAGAATCTAACTCAGAAACAACGATTTCTTAAAATGGCCCCGTTTCTTTGTAACCTAGTTGCAAACGAACACTAGGTAGGATAACAAAATGCATGTAAATCAACAACACTAATTCGGGAAATTATGCGAGTTGAGCCTACTCGGTAAAATGTTATCCGATCTGAGATGTAGGGTTGGGAAGTGAAAAACTGCGCTATTGTGAATGAGCCGGAAGAGAAGATATGGAAAATTTATATTTAAGACTAATTCGTTTTTATTTGCATAGTATTTGTAAATAAACCACACAAAACTAAAAATTGCCGGCACAACTATATGCCGTTCTTAAATAGCACTAAACAAATCGCAACATTCATGAAAGAGGCTAACAGAGCTGCTCTTGCAACCAAAGAAAATTGTATCCGAATTGGAGCGTTCTTTTGCAACTCGGGTGCAAAGAAAGGGTCTAATATTGATATATAATTGGGAAATTCACAAGTTGTGGAAACGTGTCGTACCGTCATAGAACTTCAAAAATTCAATGTTGTGTTATTTTTACAACTTTTTTCTCTACAATGCAACTATAACAACAAATACAAATTTTAAGCTCATTTAAAAATTTATGATTTCATGATTTTACGACATCTTGTGAATCCGCTAATGTTATAAAATTATTTTATTTTAATTTCACTCTGCGTCTGGTATTCATTCTTGAAATAACTTAATGCTCATAAACTAAAGCAACGCAACAGATTTTTCCGTTAAATATATTTTATATTTTTTCGATTAGAAATTAAATAGATTCAAAATTAGATTTAGCGTAGAATTTTGTATTTTTTCTTGTTTTCTTTTTTGGTTTGTTTAACATTTACTAGTAGTAGTAGAGGTTTCAGTAAGACAACGTTCAGACAGGGAAACTTTTGTCGCGGCAACTCGTTACTTGTAGGAGAGAGAGGGACGGGGAAATGGGGAAGGGCACCGAGTTGCTCGTGCTCGGGCGACACGCTTTGTGTTCTTATTCGACTCAGTCGGCAGCTAAGAAATTTGACATTCCTTTTCATTTATAAATTCATTCAGTGGTTGCAGTTTTGTTGAATTTTAAGTGAATACATACGGTAAGTTGGGAAATGAAATTTTGTTCTTATTTTTTTGCGATTAAATATACACATGTGTATGCATATACTATACATAATAACGTAAATTGTGGTAAAACTTCATTTTTCAACTCACCTTTTACTTATAATAACAAAATTCAGAATGTGTAAATGCCGCTTAAGCGAAGCGTACAGAAATTTGCGAAAATTATATAAAATTAAATGCCAAAAAATTGCCTGAACAGAGTTCCTCTGTGTGAACGCGACGAGCAACACCAAAAGCGAAATCGCCGATAATAAGCAACAAAAGTTTCCCTGTCTGAACATAGTCTAAGGCGCCCCAAATTGTACTATCTCAAGTTCATCCGCTTGCCAGCCAACAATACATATGTAGTGTGTCCGGGCGTGTTTGTTCATACATTCCTAAACTTATGCTAAGCGAACTAATATTTATTATTTACAAAGTTGTACAAACGTATTAATATATGTATGTAAATTTGTGTATAGCATGCGGTATGAAGGTTCTTGTCTGGTGTGGTGTTGTGCCGATAGTGAGCCAAACATTCATTCCCAGCAGAGTTTTTCAATCACCAACAGCGGCGACCACTTGTTGATCGAATGTGCGCGTTTGTGTGTGTGTGAAGGGTCAAGTTCAAGTTCAACTAAATAAAAGCAGCAAAACAGTTTGGTTTTAGTAATATAGCAAAGCAAATGGTTTCCTGTATTTGAAAAATATTGCAGCTTAGGTGTTTTCGTTGCTTATGTGTTCACTTCCTGCCTGCTGGCTGTCTGTCTGTCTGTCTGGCTGCGCGGTGTAAGTGCCATATGCGTCGAAGTATTGAATGAAAAGCGTGCGAAATTCTTCGACTAACCAGCGCCTTCTATCGTACTACGTATGTATGTATGTACTATGTAAGTATATAATATTTTTGGCGCACACTCAAATTGCATTTCCGGTCTTCGAACGACTGCAGCAACACTTTGGCAAGTGACATTGGTTTCTTTGGTTTGCCAATTCTGTGGTGTTAAAATTTCAATAAATGCATTACACGTTTTGCTGTAACGGCGTTTATGTGTTGTTGTTTTTTCATTATTTATCATTGTCGAAGCAATGACCGCAAATTTTCGTATTCTTGTTTTTTTTTTTAGATTGGTAGTAAACATAAAAATCCAACGAATGTGGTGCTTTTCTGACTTTACTCATAATAGGGTGTGTATATTTATTTACGCTGAGCATTACATATGTAAATATATTTTAAAAGTAAAATTAAAATTTGTTTTGTTGCTTTGTATATTTTTGAGAAGTAAACAAATTTGGTAAAGGGATACACATTCGGTTTGTCACTATAGCGAGGATCATAACTATACGACAAGAACGTATTGACAAGTTTCGGTACTTGTTTTTGCTTCTTATAAATTATTAATTCATGCTTTAGCAATTTAGCAATTTTGCATAAAATTCAAAAAAATTTCACCAAAATTTCAAACTTTATAATCAAAATTTTTCGAAAGTTTCTGGGTATACAATTTTATTGGTAAGTTTTAAAATAACTAAAAGCTAGTTTAAATTTTTTAAAACTCGCTTTGATTTTTAATAACTTTTGTTTGATAACGGTGTTTCGCATTTTTTTCCATATAAAAAAATTCGTACATACAAAAATCTACCCATAAATAGTTAGTAATAAAAAATGGTTAAATAAACTATTGAAGTTTTTTTGAAAAGAAAGAGAGTTTGTCGCATACAAAATACATGGGAAACAAATTTTTTGATTTCAACAAGGTCTGTTTTTATCGATATAGAACAATCCTAGTTGTAAGAACATAAAATTCCGACTTTATTTTTTTTAACACCCTTATATATGTACATACATACATATATTCTTCATATGAGCCAAATATCGGTCGCTTCATTCACTTGCAACTCCTTGAGATCTGGCCTATGCTGATTTAAGGTATCTAACTCTATGGATGGTTAGCGTAAAATCGAACGCAATATGTGTACCATATAGACAACAATAAACAAAGAACATAGAATTGAGCAGGCTTTAAGGCTTAAGGTAGTCAAATTAGGAGATGAGTAATCTATAAAATGATTCCCTAAAATTACCGGACACGGTGGTGCCGAAATTCCTTCTGAGTCAGAGAAAGAAGGAGTTACGAGCCTTGTTTGAGCTGATTATCGAACTCAATCAATCCATAGGGACAATACATGCTCGCCATAGGCATCATCGATAACTCGATGTACGCCTCTTTCCCGGAGAATGAGTATTGCACAGAGCATTTCCTCTGCATTTGTCCTTCTTTTGCTAGGCTGAGTTGGAGCATATTTGGATGGGATGTATTGAAAATGGAAAATACTCATTATCTGTAGCACGACAAGCTACCTGGTTAAAGGAGTATATAAAGGAGTATAGAAGATATGTCGAGCAGAAGTGAAGTCACATTCCCACCTTCATCCTTCCGAGGCCTTAAGTGGAGTGGATAACTTTGCCTGCGGGCTTAAAACCCCGATTTGGGTGAAAATTATCAAAATTAAAGGTTTTTGTGGCGATCAATTATGAGTGTGAGCCACTGTAAGCAATAACTTGTTAACAAAATTGGATATTTTGAACGTTTTTGTTTTCTTTTTAATATAAAAATCAATACATATGTACATATGTGTGATTTTGTCGAAAAAGTTAAATAGACTTACTTGCTTTTTATTTTGACATAAATGAATATATTTTAAAGCCATTACTCTCCGCTTATTTGGCATAAATTGTACTTGATTAAGAAATATGTGGACTAACATATTTTAAGCAAAAAATACAATTGTTACATTTTGAGTTTACCTCAAGCATTTTTCGTTATACCTTAAGTTTCTTTATCATACGTCAAAGGATTACTAAATACGTAAAATTTAACTATTGCCGGTTGGAATGTTATGGATGAAATAATTTTGATATCATAAAAAAGATATATTTAATTCAATTTATTTGTTAATTATTTTATTATTTTATTTTTTCGAGTTACAAAATATTGAATTTTAAAATCCCGAGATGCCGGAATTGTATAAAGCGAAACAATTACTATCGCTAGAATTCATATAGCTTTGTTACCTACTACTTATATTTTTTTTAATTACTCATACGCCGTGACGAGTCAATACATTTTTTGATTGCTAGGATTAAGTTTATTTTAAAATGCGCAAGTTAAATCTTTTTCACTCCTTTCATGGTATTCTATATGACTTTATTTAGAATTTCGCCAGATCACATAAAAAAATCTGCTATCTAATAGAAGAAAAAAGATCATATGACTTTATTTAGGGTACTTGCGGATTATAAAAAATCTGATGTCATATGAAAAGCTGCTATATACCATATTTGGATTAACAGTTATATTTGAACTTAAATATATACAACAAATGATAGATTATATTTATAGAGATATACATATATGCATGATAGGTATATATATACCGTCAAAATGAGCCAGTAACGCTATGAATAAGAATTTTTTCCAAGCTTATCTTAATGGTACACTTACTCGTATAATACAAAAATAATTTAGATACAAATGCATGTGTTCAAACAAAATATATTTACATACATATATAGACAAACATGGGCATACGCATGTTTGTACAATAGTTGTATACTTAAAAGCGAATGCAGTAAATTTCCGCAAATTTTCGCAAGAGACCTAACAAGTGGCACTTAGATAAATGAAAACAACAATGAGTAGAGTTAGCTCACTTAGAGGTGTTTACATACATACATATGTACATATGCATGTATGTATATAGAAATACATATATGTATGATGTCAGATACAAAAGAGATTTTTGGAATTGCAGACATTATCTTCACTTACCTAATTTACTAAAAATATATTTTAATTTCGGTAGCCCTCACAAAAGATCTCCTCCACCAAATCATATTCTACTTTCAATGTTATACAGTTTCTAAAAACGATAGAGGCATTTTTGTGAATTATTAAACAGAGTTCTCATTTTTACACATTACACCAAAAGTATTTAGTATAATTATAATTAATATCTGTTATTGAGAGGTCAATGCATCCTCAGAGAGTGACAGCTTGCTGAGGATTTTAGAACGGGGACAACACTGCCCCATTTTTATTTCAAAATGCACATCGTCTTATACGATCTTTAAATTAAGAAAAAAGGGCGCACCATGTCACATAGCCGATGGTACGATCGATCGTTTCGGTGCCAAGTTCACTAATCGTGTTACCAGTCGTCGAACAATCCATTGGCGATTTAGGCCTTTAAGGCAAATATCGAGAAAATAATTTATGAGACAAAACCAGCAAAACTAGGTGACTGCGACACCAGTCGAGACAGCATGTCAATGAAGTCGTATTCTACAAATAATGGGCATGTTTTTGCTCGTTTAAATAAACCAATAATATATGGAGAAAAAATGTATCTTTGGTATTTTTTTTTGGAATTTGGATATGTTTTTATTTATTATAATATGTGGAGAAAAATGTATCTTTGGTATTTTTTTCGGAATTTTTAAAAAGGAAGTCAACACAACTTCCGTCATACGCGAAATATCACTCGAAAATAGCGATCGTGTTATAGAATATGTAACCTCAGATATACGTTAGTTGTTTTTATTGGTAGCAAATGATTAAAAATGCAATTAATGATAAATCTCAGCTAACGAATTCAGGCCAAATTCATAGTCTATGTTTGCTTTGGAGCCCTGCGTATTTATAAGAAACAAAATTTCTACTGGGTTCATATTTGGAATAAATATAAACTAGCTAGGGGAAAAATAGGTAGGTGGCACTGGATTAGAGATATTTCAAAATTATGTTTGCTACGCGACTTGGTTCATATTCGAAATATTTTGAACATTAGTTACAGTATTTAAACATGATAAATTCTTAATTATTTTACTCCAATTTTTTCAAAAATCCTTAACTTAGGTTTGTTAGCTTCTTTTTTTTTTTGATAAAAAAGGGCTTACTTGAAAACGAAAACTAGTTTTGAAGGATCTGCCAAAAAAAATGAACTTTCAACGATGGGTAGTTGCTTTTTTGGCGTTAAAAATTATGTTTACAATTTGCTTTAGTGAAGCATCAAAAATACTTCCGCGGCAGATACTTTGAACACGATTCTATATTCTTATGTTGCACGAACAAAAACTAAGCTTTGATAGCGTTTGCTTCAAAATAACAAAAAATATTAATTTGATTTGTGGCCAAAATTCAACACTGTGATTATAAATTCAAATTGCATCTGAAATTCTAATTCAAGGAATGAAGCTTATGTCGCTGTATCCGTTTGATTATATCATTCGAGCTAATAATAGAAATCTGTTTTACAAAATATGGCACGAAATTAACACACAGCAAAATCGTTCTCTTTTTATAGAAAAGTTGTCAAAAGTTAAGTTATGAAAAAACTGAGACATAAAGTGTTTGCTAAATTCTAAATATGAGCGCAAAAAGTGTACAAAATGACTAAAAAGAAATATGACATTATAAATTCAACAAATTACTAAAAGGGAAGTGCTTGACTGACAGAAATTAGACACACAAATTGAGCAGTCATTTGTCGTATACCGATGTATGTATGTATATCAATCTATGTATGTATGTATGTGCAACTGCATGCAGACTAAATAAGTGTTTGTTAAGTTTTTATTATCTCAATGCAGAAGCGGGCACGCGCGCTTAATTTAAGCTGTGCGCTGTGTGAATATTCCATTATACTAGTAATAAAATGGAATGGAAATACTGCTAAATTTAAAAGATGACATTTGCATACCTTTTATGAAGTTTTCTGTAAAGAAAAGAAAAGAAAAGTAGTATTTTTTTTTTGAATATAAAAGTTATCTAATTTTAAGTTTTAGTAATTAATCAAATTGAAATTATGAGTCACATTTAAGCCTGTCACAATAGGAATTAAAACTTGGAATTTGTTATGATACTATCTTCCATATGTGGAATAATATATGTAAATAGTCATTGTGGAACTTCTTTCTAAGGCAGAACGTAAAAAGAAAATTTGTGACACAACAGTGGTGGACAATAAAATCGGGACCCGAAATTTTTACAGGTTTTGACTATTTTCCTTTTGTTTGTTTAATGTTTATTAATTTTTATGAAACCACAGCTTATTGTATAACAACCACTTTATAAAATTTTCAACCTTCTTTATATTATTTAATTATTATAAAATTTCTAAGTACCCTGTTTGACTGTCCAATAAATTTTAGTATAATAATGTGCAAATTCCAATTAGTTGAAATTTTTTTTCATCTTTGATAATTTTTTTGCTGACGGTGTCAGTCATTTTCTCCTATACAAAAACAATTGTCGAACGTACTTTGTATGGAAGAAAATGTGTGACACCGACAGCAAAAACAAAAAACTATCAAAAAAAAACGAAAATTTTCAGCTAATTGAGAAAATTTATTGGGCAATAAAACTGCATACTTAGAGTTTTTATAAAAATTCGAATTAAAAAGTTTGAAAGGTTTTTGTAATTTTTTTTGAATTTATCTATTTTTTCTGCAAAGTTTGAAATGTAAATACGGTGTACGGTGCTGGTATATACAGAGCTACAATTTTATAAAAAATTAATAAACAGTAAATAAACGAAGAAAAATAGTCAAAAGTTCTAAAAAAAAAAAATTGTGTTTCAATTTTATTGTCCGGCACTGCATACTTTTTTTTGTTTTTTATGGTAACTTGGCGACAGTGCTGCATTTTTCTAACTACTCTTTTTACTAATGAACAAAAACTCCTGTGCCAAAATTTGTTAAGTGGGCCAAATATTTTTTTAAGGTCGGCCTTTTTTTATTATTATTATATTAATTATTATTATTATTATATTTTTTCTTGGTTCACAACGAAAAAAGGAAAATATAAATTTGACAATTTTTCGAAATTGTTATTTTCACGCAATTGGTAATACGCATTTATCAAATTTTTTAAACAGTTAAAAATTATGACGTTTTCTTTATATATATTTTTTTTTTATATTGTCCTACAACTTTTGTTTGTAAATATTTAAAATATTGACTACTCAATCGTTTCAAGAACACATTAAGGCCTAATATTTTCACGCATGACATTAAAAAATCGTTTGCAGACAAAAAAAAACTGCCGCACTATAGTGAGGCGAAATTATTCACGGGGAAAACGCGCGCCACGTTTTTTCAATATTTATTTTTATTTTTTTTGTGAACCACTTTTGGCGCTATCCTTTAATTACATAAACAGCCTCCTCATCGTTCTTATGCGGTCAACCGACAGTAAATTCGATTTTAGTTGAAAATTAAAGAAAAAAATCAACAAAAAAGAAACACCCGACATACTTTGATGCCGTTGAAAAAAAAAAACAAAAATATTTAAAAGAAAATGATTCTAAACTATTTCACCAAACACTTGATGTTCTCATGCAATATTTTGATAAAATATACCCCATGCTATAGCCGAGGTTACTATCTAATCAGCAATTAAAGCCCCATGAAAATCCATTCAGTTGCTTTTGAGATTAGCGAGTTCAAACAGGCAGACAAACAATTAGAATCCCTCCATCACCTTCGGTTATTATTATTATTATAAGTTTATTTTTATAAATATTTTTATAAATAAATTATAAAATATTAAAACTAAGGTCCTAGCAGCTAGAGGCCATCGACCTTGTTCTGAATTATTTTCAATACTGTATAAAATATTTGCTTAACCTTACGTACCATTACGTTATATACTCGTACATTCTGCTTCGAAACTTGTTTAAGTAATACAGGTAGACTCGGAAGGTTTAGTCGTTATTTTAAAGAAAACACAACTATTTTACAGTTTATTATAGTAAAGAAGAAGATGATGCAATTATGTATAACGCAAAAATAATAAATATAATAAAAGTATAAAATATGAGAAAAGGCTTTTACCAAACACTTCTAAGGGAATACAAATAAATTCTAGATTTGTCCTGTAAAAGACTTTTCGCGACTTTCGGCTGTAAACTAGTGTAAATCATTTTCCTGCAGTACTTTTTATTCCATTCATTTTTTGTCTACATACATATGTAGATTCGACAGTTTATACTTTTAAATATTTTTTGCACGATAGGTACTATTATTATTGTATGAACACATCATTTTTACGACACGTTTTTTTTGTTATTTATTTATTTTTTTTTGTCATTCAGGGTATAGATTTTGAGTGTCATACATTGCTACATATGTGCATATAATTTGTGTGTTTTTTTTTCCTCTACGGGTGTGACAGTCAGTCAAGGCTGTTCGTTTGTCATCATCATTTTTGGCGAAGTTCGGTAGCAGCCAGTTATTTAATAACAATTTTTAGACAACGTTGATTCGCTGCAAAATAAATTAGCAAAATGCGAAACACTGATTTAGCATTGTGTTGTTGGTTTTTTTTTTGTTTCTGTTTTTTTTTGTGGGCAAACCATTTTTGACTGTTAATGCTAATTTTGGTATTAATATTATTATTGCCGATGATGTTCTCAACCTTGTTGTATGTATAAAGTTTTGTTTCACTAAATCAAATAAGTACTAAGATTTTCACTTTTTTTGGCAGCAGCGCAGACACATGCATATTTTAGCTAATTTTTGATTTCCATTTATGAAACTTACGCATGTGATTGACATAAAAATTTGTATTGATATACTATATATAGTATAAGCAAGTGCATACATTTAAGGAAATTAAAAAAATGTTCAGAATTTTAATGCATAAAAATTTATGAAAAAAACTAAAACTTTTTCTTTAAGCAAAATCAGTACAAAAACCACAAAATTGCGGTACTGTTACGAACAAATTTCCCTTACACAAATATTGTTATTAAATTTCAAAACCAAAACATACAAAAATAATTGGCATGCTTATATGTTGGCAGTAGCAAAAATCAGGAAACAGAAAACAGAAAACATCACAACTTTTCCGCCGGTTTTTTATTTTTGCTGACATAACATCACTGGGATTTCCCTATTTTTCACTCCGCTCATTGAAAACACAGCGTTGCATGTACACTCAATTTGACACCTTATGATAAATGATCGCAAGTTAATTGCAAGCTTTTAACAATCAGGTGCAGCTGTGGCCAAATATACAGATTTCCAAACTGAAGAACACCCAGACCGACGAGAGCCACTCGTTTGATGGGAATGCGTTCAAAATTGAAAAGTAGTGTTTGGTATGCACGAGTGCGAGTGGTATCAATTAGAGCAAGAGAAAGTAAATGTGCAATTTGGCGTGAAAACTAAAAAAAAAATAACTAAATGGAGTAGGAAAAATTAATCTAAACGTGCGTTGCATTTCATTGCTATTGGCTGCGTAAGAACTTAATAGCAATGTTCGAAACATTATTAGGCATTAGAAATGAATTTATGCAGATTGAGATCTACCGAAGATATTCTGCTTGATGGTTCTTTAAATTTTCAGCAGCTAATTTTTGGTTTTTACTATTTATTCGGAAAAGCAATGTTTAGGCTTTGTTTTCATGCTTAGCAGCTAGAAAAAACACAACCTAGACAATTTTTATATTAAACATGCCTGATACACTGCGCAACAATCGAAACCTGCCTGGACTTTGTTAATATTTTCTGAAAATATAATTACTAAGTAATAAAGAATATGAGTTGGCTTTCCAAAAGTTTACTCGAATTTTTCTATTGTTTTCACAAAAAGTGGGAAACGCCACCACATACATATTAAAATTTCACGGAAAAGAGAATGCTGTCTTTTGTTCTGGCATTTTAATTAGCACACCCTATTGTAGGCATTCAATTTGCTTCGTGTGAAATTTAAAAAATTTAAATTAAAAATAAAATAAGTGAAAAACTAAACAAATAAAGCATAATGGATTGCAAGAAAAGCTCTACGAAGAGAAGAATATTAGAAAAATTGCCCGATCTATAGAATCATCAAACAAGAAAATTCAGAATGCGATCAAACATTGCTAGGGTCAAAACGGGAAGATCCTTTATTGTACGACAAGCACTGAATGATCCTTTTGCGACTTCAATACCAATAAGAGCCGCAATGCAACAGGATTATGGTGTAAATCTGACAAGTAGGACTATTAGAGGACGACTTTTAGAAAACAACCTCCGGGTATGCCAAAGTTTGAAAAAAAAAAACCGAAAGTATTACGTGCCAACCAAAAAAAAACGATACCAATTCGCCAGTATCACCATCCATTTGGAATTCTGTGATTTGGAGTGACGAATCGAAGTTCGATTTGTGTGGACCTAAAGCAGAACTTATGTGCGACGTCCTCCTAACAAATTCGGTGGCGGCAGTGTTATGGTATGTAAATGACAATTTATATGGTTTAGCTTATCAGAATTTATTGTCGGGACACCTCGTACTATATCTGGATAACTTGTCACTTGTTATCTGTTTAAACAAAAGCAGTTTTCCAACAAGACAACGCGCCATGCCATAATTCGATAATAGTAAAACCTGTGGTTCGAAAATCAGGCTACACAAGTCATGGACTAGACGGCCCAAAGCCTACACTTAAATTCAATCAAAAACTTATGGGCAATTGTGTAAAAAAAAAGAGTTATGGCACTGAAATCGACGACTGTACAACAATTATGGACCGTTATCGAGCAGGAGTGGCAGAACATTCCGAAGGATACGTGCGATGTTCTGCAGTAATTTCCCAAAAAGGATATCCGACTAAGTATTGAGTAAGTATACAACTTATATTTCAAAATTTTTTTAAATTAGTCAAATATTTATCTCTTCTTCTTTTAAGTACGTTGACAGGTTGATGAAGCTTTTCTTTTACTTTTTTACTTAAACGATATATTTCAGTGTAAACTTTGAATGCTTCTTACACTCATAAGATTTTTAATTTCCGAAAAGAAGTTTAGATATAAATAAATGAATTTGTGAATCAAAATCGATATTGCTTTGTTATTTGCAATCTGTAGATATTCTATTTGGTACGCCTAAGACTTGCGCAACAGGGTGTGCTAATTAGCGTGCAACCCCTGTATATTAGATTAGATTAGGTGAAGTCGGCTATTTATTTAAAGAATCGATTAAGCGATTAGTCGACTAGTCAATTAACAAGAGCTCTACTAGTTAAGGGTCTCCTCAAATAAATCTTTATATTAGGAACGTAAACGTCCACAGAAAATGGGGGAAAAAACAAATGCATATGAAATAAAAGTGGCTCAAGCAATTGACCACAAGGCGACTTTTTTGTAATATTTGCCACCATTTTCACGATAAATTTTAAATAAATATAATTCGTTTTATAAAAAAAAATCGTATTATTCAAATTTGTATAAAATTTATGGAAATTCAACAAATTTACAGTATAAATTTTAAACATTTTAATTTGAATTATTATTTTTTTGTTAATTTTTTGGGCATGTAGCATTGTTGCTCATCCAATTTTAGCACAAAAATGTGCAAGACTGAAGTGGCTAAAGATTGAATTTCGACAAGTTTTTTAAATTTCGATCTTTTTAATTTGCACTGTTTCCATATAACGGATGGATTTTACATAAAAACCCGCTAATTTTTAATTTTCTTTCTGCTATATAAAGCGTATGCATTAAATGAAAAAAGTCAAATAATCGTCAATGATGAATCGGAATCTTAAGCTTCAGTAGATTTACATGTTTTAATACTAAAATTGAATTGCCTGCAAAACTGCATACCCAAAAAATGTCTAAGAGTTGAAATTTTAATATAGTTTTAAATTTTAATGAATAGTTGTTGAATTTTATATGCACAACGTTTGAAATTTTTATTTATATAGATTTTTTCTATATAACGAACTATGAATGTATTTATAAAAAAATTAATCCAAAAAATTAGAATGAGAAACATTGTAAATATTGTAAACAAAATTACCAAGTGGTTAGTGTGTTGAGTCACTGCATTCTCTGCTTTATTGTCATTAACGTTAGAAGTTATCAAAGCAGTCTTGTATGACTTCTTCAAAAATTCAGCTTAAAGAACGATCCAAAATTTCAATTAGAGAAACTTTTTGTGACTTGAGATGATTTCGGTATTCAGTAAGCAACAGTCTCACAAAATTCAACCAAAGACTGTGGTGAAAAGCAGTAGAGATAATCAGCTGATGATACGTTCCATGAAAATGTGTTCATCGATAGCACACAATATTCGTTTTCAATAATTTGTCATATAGTATGCATATATGTATGTAGGTATGAAAAATTCAATCTTCGCGAAAAATCAATCTCTAGCACCTGTTTCGTAATTTATTAATTGCATTGCTTATCTCTGCCACTGCTGGCAATCAATTCAAAAGAAATCTTCATTTTGCGGCAATTGAAAATAAATTTAATGTCTATAATTGCGGGTTTTTCATTAATCAAAAAATTCGAAATCAGCAATTATTATAAGATAATTACTCAGCTGTCGAAACTCTGAATGACAACATCAAAAAACAACAAAAACAACAACAAGCAATCATATGCGCAAAACAAAAAACCTTGTGAAAAGTCGTATCGATCGATACGTGCCGAACAAATTGATCGGCTTTACTACACCGTTCCAGCGTTTACCGAACAAAAATCGTGTAGCTGTAAAGCGTTCGCTTAATGGCCATATCTGTCACAAGGCTGTCACTTTATTAACGTTAGTGTGACGTTTTAATGATCGCATCAGCGTTTAAAAATAGTTCACACACAATATTTGTATCAGCATGGAATAGTAAATATATGAATGTGGGCTTGTATATAATATCCAATATTTATGAGTTTATTGTACTCATGTCTGCAGTCACACCAATGACAATCAGTTTGGAACATCTTGACGACATGACAAACGTTGAAGGCATGCAGCAGTGCGTCATTTACTTGGTCGTGCACGTCATCAATTTTCAGGTGTCAAAGTGAGATTTTAATTTGTTTTCCACCTAACGAAAAAAAATTGAAAAATTCACAAGTCAGCGAATAAATTTGAGTCGGTAAATTGATAGACATTGTTCGAAACTGATCAATGCAGTGCAATTCTATTATTTGCGATTCTTTTCTGTTTCTCACAGCGACATACATATCTACATTTGTACGTATGTACATATGTATGTATATTAGGTATTCATATGCCATAAAGCCACAAAAGCCACCAGTATTGAGACAAATAGGAACAAATCAAATAATTGCCTTTTATTTTATAGATGCAATTCTTCTACACTAGCGATCACAATTCAAATACACCCACTTAGCTTAAAACAGACGCAGTTGCATCATACTCGTACCATAGCACAATCAAATAATAACAACAAAACCAAAAAAAAAAAAACAAACACTGCTTTGACAATTGTCAAGTGTCACGAATTGTCAGTGAGGCGACGTTTATCTATTTAAATAACACACTACTGAAACGACCTGTTGCTTTGCTTTGCATGCATGCAGTGCAATGTTTTGTTTTTGTTGTTATTTGCATAGAAGTAATGTAAACTGGTGGCGGCGCACTCATTAAATGTCATTAACACCTTCCATGCACTTTTTGCTTTGTTGCATTTGTTGTCACTACTTTTGTTTCAGAAATAAACACTACATTTATCATTTGGTCTGGCTACTTGCATTGCATTAACACAAATAAACTGCAATTAATGCCACTTTTTCGTTTTGAAGAGAAGTTCATGTTCAGTAATTTTGTTGATGACAGCAAATATGAAAATTATTTGGAGAATTTGTTGTGATATAATAACTATGAAAAATAAAAAATTAATTAATTGATTATCACACATGGAAATATATATTTTTTTTTTGGGCCTGATTTTGTTTATGTCTATTGAGCTCAAAAACTCACGGCCAGTTTTTGGAAAAATATTGGAAAAATGTAACAACAACAGTCAAAGCGATGGAAATTACAGCTGTGTTTGGAAATGAGAAGCTGGAAAAGCTACACCAGTTTACATGGATTCGCTTGGTACAGGTGGTGCTTTCCTAAATCGTCAACTACGACATATAGATAGCACAATCACATTATGATAAGTTTTGACTACTTATTTTTCTTGATTAAATTTTAATTATTTATTTTAAATAAAATTATAGTTCCATCTACAACAAACAAGGGTTAAATCTAAGTTATAAACTTTTTTTAAATGGTGAGAAAACTTCAAAAAAGAAAAAGATTGCATACGATTTTGAAATTGTTAATTACAAATTTTTTACTGACGTTGTTGCGCGGTTTTTCTTTTCACATAAACTTAAGATTTGCACTTTATTATACAAAATTGAATGGCAATAAAACTGCATACCAAATTTTTCCCTAAAAATTTTAATTAAAAATTTTAAAACCTTTTGCAAAGTTGGTGGAATTTTTTCCCCGATTTTATCAAATTTTGAAACTTATATTTAACAGTTGTTTATTGTACATTTTTATAAAACAAATTTGTATAGTAAAAATTTGTAAATATGTAATTGTGGTACCGTTATGTCGAGCACCCCGTAACCCACTTTTTCTTCACGTTTATTTGAACCCAAAAATTATTCGCAAAATTAACCAATAACATTATTGGCTGATAGAATAAATATTGCAAATGGTGTCGAATGTAAGTTTTTTTTATGATAGTTGTGAAGTTGATATATTGTATTGTAATAAGAATTTGCATCAAGAACTCTTTACATCTTCAGGCTGTTTTATAAAGCGCTGATATTTACTTGCCGGCACAAGCACTGGAATTAACATTTCAGACTCCTTTCTGGGTTATTGAAGTTATGGGAATAAGCCAAAAATCTTGGAGCGCTAAAGGAGAACATCCGGATCTTATCGCCAGAAGGGCCATAAAATGGGCCCACTTGACTGATACTAAAACATAATATACCGTAATCTAAAGATCCAAACAAATATATCAAAAATACATCATGTTCTCTCCATTCAATCAAAAGATATAGACAAAGAATATTTAACCATTTATTTCGCGCCCGCCCCCTTGTATAAGAGTTCAATCAAAGATCAGTTATAGTTTTTCTAATAAATAGATAATATTTCGCCATACTTGGAACTTTTTCATGGGAATATTGAAAATAATAACATGGTTTTCATGTAGTTTGCAATTAGACATAATAAAATACTAAACTTAAGTATGCTTAATTAGTTTCTATATAGCGAAGAAAATGCACCAACAAACGGGCAGCCGCAATATAATATTTATGTGTGTACATTAGAGTGACCCAAAAAAAAAGTAAAGTCTAAGTATTTATTCTCCTATTCGCTAGGGTATTTCTACATTTGCTTTTTTTTTTGTCAAAAACTATTTAGATGTCGCTTGAAGTTTCTCCATACATATATTTGATATTGGGAAGAAAGAAAGTTTCGTCGAAATGTTATAGAATCTTTGAAAATTAATATTTTCTAACTCTGTTTTTCTTTAGCAGACTTCAGAGCAAAATACGCGATGGTTTATGAAATACATTTTTCAATATTAACTATATTTTTAGGGCAAATTTTTGCATTTTAATTAACTTCGGTATTGTTTTTTTATATTGAACAATCTTAGTAGGTTAAAGCATTAAAACTCCGACTTTACTTTTTTCCTCCCATTCATTGTTGGACAACCCTAATGCATACAAGTATATTATTGCCAATTACTCAAACACAGTTTGGAACATAAGAAGCTTGAACCCAATCACTATACGTACATAATTATTTAACGACCTTTCTTTGAACTACATTTCAGTGTTAATTGTAAAGATTTAAACTCAGCATGGTCGGTACACAATCGAATTTTTTAACAGCTTTCTTTTGATTTATTCACATGAGTATTAATTAAGAAATACGTTTTTACTTTCATTAGACGAACGTGCCAGCGCCAAAATGTAAATTTTTACACGCATATGGCTAAAACAGAAAAAAAAGATGTGTACGTTGAACTCATGTCTTCATTCATTTGCAAATGTTCGCCAATCTTTCACATCAAAGGCTAAAAAGTAAACTTTGAATGTTACCCTACAATTTCAAAAGAAATCAAGAAACAAAAAATGTAAAAATGAAAAACAAAATAAAAACCATAGACTATAAGCAATCGCAAGTAGACAGTTTGATTGTTGGCCGTTTGGTTTTTTATTTTTACTTGCTGGCTGCTCTCCTCGCCAAAACCCACAAGTATTTTTTAGGTACAACCAGTTTTAACGGCATTGAAATTAACATACGCGCGACTTCATTCAAAATTCACAGCTAAAAAAATATACAAACGATCGTACACCTATTGACGGTATATATGTATGTACTTGTACCTATATGTGTATATGTACATGTGTGAGTAATTCAAAAAATCGTACGATTTCGGGCTTTACGAAAAAAATTAAAAGTTAGAAAAAAAATCATTCAACAACGGAAGCGACAGCTTTAAAACCGAAGTTAGCAGAATAAAACTTAGAAGTAAATTGAGTTTGCTTGCCTACACGAACAAGAATAACACATGTGAGCAAAAATAAATACATTAATGTATATGCATTTTTGTTGTAGCATTATAGAAGAATAGAATTCGCAGAATTGCCACAAAGTAAATGTTAAATACATATATTTAAGTAAATTGCCATAAGCACTCTTAAAAACACACAAAATTTATCTCAGAAATTCACTTATGTATACCTTTACACATACATATCTACACCGGCCCGTACGTAGGAATTTTGTATGAGAGGGGTTTTTCACTATAGGTACAAAATTTTAGCACATCAAATGCATTTGGGGCTCGACCAACATATTTACTAGTATTTGGAGTAACGCCAAAAACCGTTACCGCAAATTTTGTGGCCACTAAATTTCATTACCGAAAATTTTTAGTAATCGCAATTTTGACACCCCGGTTAGCACAGGACAGTTGGTTTTAGAAAGGTGTTATAAGGCTGTAATCGTAGACTGTGCTTGCTTATGATGGTTTTATAAGGCTATAAATAAAGGTCATCTTTTTAAAAGGGGTGGATGTTTACATCTGATATTTTCTGATTTTTTTTCGGAGAACGATTAAAGACAGTCATACCAATTCGGACTTCGCTTGTTAGAAATATTTTGTTTTTGAAATTATATACCACTATAAATTTTTATGTGTAGATTAATTGCTCCTCTTTTCTAAATAGGATCCATCTTCCTTCAAAAGAATCATGAACATTTTATACATATCATTTCACACTTTAATTGATAATGACAAAAGGGCTTCAAATTAAAATTATATTTCATAAAATATTTCACTCGTCAGTGTTTACGAGGAGAAAATGAAAATATTTTAATTCAGAAATATTTCTCATTTTTCGCGCAACGAACACTAGTCCAAATGCGAAATAAAATTATTATGATGAGCAGAAAAAATAATTAACAAGTGTTTTTGTATCCAAAATTCAGAATTTCAAAATATAACTTTTCCTTTTATGAAATATCGATGTGGGCGAAAACAGAAAATCAAAAAGAAACAATAATAACACTTCTCAAAAAGGAAGCAACCTATTCAAGGCTCTTCACATAGCTTTTTAGATTAAATATTTCAGTTCAAATTTTCCATAAACTTACAGAAGACGTTTTAAAGCTAAAAATGCCGATTCGATGAATTTAGAAACAATACCCCGTAGTCACAGTAAAGATGAAGCCGACTCTAAGGATAATAGCATTCTTTGGCATAATTTTTAATGGAATATTTGCCAAATATAGCTGCAACTAACTTAAGGATCAACATTATTTCGATTACGACTAAGGGGCATTGTTTTTAGCAGCAAAAAGTTTATAAGATTTGAACCAAGTTGAACCTTAAATATGGATTTTCTGATATCTCAACAGCAGAGCCCTCTAATGGATTTAAATTTTTTTTTTTGTTTTCAAATATAATATAAGTTATAATAAATGTGTGTTTTCAATGCCATCTAAGTCGGATTATAAAAACTTTTATAATCATATCTGTTGCATACTTTTCTAATATCATTAATATCGGGCCATATATGGATTTTCTATTCTAGCGCCATCTATATATAGCCTTCGTATTTCGGACATCTCCGTTATCGGTTTCTAACTTCATCGAAATCGTTTCGAAAACAGAGACTTGCCGGATAACCCGCCTCTGGCGATACTTAGCGCATCAATCTTGGATAAAAGTATTTTTTATTGAACCTACTAATATTTTCAATATCGGACCATAAATACGAATTTTCTGAATATCTTGATTCATGCGCCAGCTAACTAAAATAAGAAATACACCGTTCAAATTTGAAACAAACATCAAACGGTATGCTCCATTTAAGATTGCCACATATTTTATAAGCTGATGTTATAGACTTTTAATCTTATGAGTGTTTTAAAGACTAGTTTTTGGAACAAAATTATAGAGCATTTATTTGTCTAGCTTGCGAAAGTAAACTATTATAAAACTCTTATAAAACTGTTCGGGCAAAATTTGGTAAAATCGTAAATCAATGTCGTTCTTCTTGCTTATCGTCCTCAAAAATGCGGTATTTTCTCTTCTACGAAAGGTTTGAAACCCCAAAAATCCCCCGCGCGCATGGCCCTGCATTTAATGAGTATTTTTGCTTTCTACTAATTCTTTTCTTCTGGAGCCATATTTTTTCGCGCATTATGAACTCATACTATAAGTGCAAATACAAACATACAAACATACATATATACACACATAATACATAGTTTGTGTGCACATTTGCTTGAACAAAATTTATTTTGCCACTTAATGATTCGTCCGCGAAATTCATCAGCTTTTGCACATATGTAAGTGCGTCAGTTCAAATTTTGCATACAATTTTCGGCAAACATGTTTTTACGATACAATGCTGAGGTACTGAAATTAAATTACCATATATTTCTGTTTTTTTTGTTAGTTAGTTTTTGGGGTTTCTGGTTTTTTGGTGCGCTCATTGAGCAAATTACCTCACCGAACGTAATGTTCTATTTCAGCAAAACCGGCTTGCCATACGGAGAACTTTTGCAGCAACCAAAATCTCAATACTTATTAGGTTACTGTAGTGGAGTGAAAAAAATCAGCAATTATAATTCTCAATTCGTATGTACAGACACGCATACAAATGCATGCATACTTTCATACATACATTAATGTATGTATCAAAATATGATACTAAAATTTGGGGTGGTAAACCTTCAGGTAACTACATATATGCATCTATTTTTTGGCAGCTGTTCCCGAGCTTCTTTAAAGCGCATTCGAAACATCAGCATAAAGCAAATACTCATTCATAAATTATATGTATGCGCATGCTCGTCTGCGAAAAACAGGCATAAATACCAGAACGTAACTGCCTATATACAGCGACTCACAGTGAAACTGGTTCAGTGCTATTTTCTTGCGATATCGAAATTTGTTTCACTAATTATAAAAATATAATTCATTCAATTACATAATTAACCATAAAAATCTGTTTTTTAAACTTGTTAAAAATGTAAAAAAATTTAAAAAAATAGACGCTAAAATTACTCATATTTTGCTCCGCATTCCAAAAGTTGTTTGGATATGCAGTTTTATATGTAGCCAATTCAATTCCAGTATAACAAAGTGCAAATATCAAGTTCCTCAAAAATTTCCTTAGATTTCCACAAGCTTGTTCTTGCATATTGAAGGTTTATTTATAATCCGTAGTATAGATTATAGCCAAATTCTGAGTTTCAATTTCGCCCGAAATAATTCACTTTTCACTCAATATAAATTTTTCCCGGAAACTTTTCGTTTTCGAACATACTTTTCGCTTATCAGCAACACTAATTTTGGGCGAAAAGATAGCCATTTTCTGCTTAAATTTGACAGGCGCACAAACTGATTAAAAAACAGCCCTATCCTGAGTGTCACTTTCGCCCGTAATATTTTGCCTTTCACTTTTCCCTCATAATAAATTTCGCACGGAAATTTTTCGCTTTCGAACATTGTTTTCGCATATCGGCAACACCAATTTCGGGTGAAAAGAGTAACCATTTTCAATGGATTTTTACTTAAATTTGAGAGGCGAACAAACAGATTCATAATGTAAGATATGAGGTTTATTTATAAAATTAGAATAAAAAAGAACGGAATTTACTTCTATTGTACGACTAAAATAATTATTGTTTTTGGAATTTTTCAATTCTACACTTTGCAAACAAAACACAGAGCTGTAATTTCCATTTTCGAATTTCACCAGCTGTTTCGAAGTGGAATTTATTTCGGGCGAAACTCATAATAAGTGTCTTCACAGCGGGCGGATGAAAAAATTAATTCTTAAAGTTGAAAAATGACATTGAAGACGGCACAACGCCGAAACCGGTTTATCGCCAAACTCAACTTGACAAGGCATGATGGAAAATAATACCAATATACATCAACTTTTCAAACTGTCGGATAAACAGAGGAGCAAAAATAAATACCACTTCGTTTAATAACTTGATAATCAGTTTCAAGTAGTAATATCCAGAAAATTTCACACATAACTTGGCAGAAGGTTTAGGGATGGCCACATTTCAGCGCCCATTTTAGGTTCATAGATCTCTGCAGAATTCTTGATTTTAAAGTTTCAATTAATAAATGGGGACGAGGAAACCCCCAGCTGTTCATGTTTTAAGGTAGGATAAATAAATTTCTGGAATCAATGCCTCGGACTTTAAAAACTGCGTCACACTGGTATCGAACTATGATTGAAGTGGCTGAGCAGCGAAACGCATAATCTATGTATGCAATTATATAAAGGAGGAGTTGTTGAAGTTTACAATCGGTAGGCTCGTATCGGCGGGAAGGCTTATAGCTAGGTCTAAAAAGAATTTTTAACTGTTCAAAGAGTTAAATTGATCAAATACGGGTTTCAAATGGCAACTTAAAGGGTGCTCAATTAAAAAATAATTGAGGGTATCCCCCTGTTTCAAAAATTTAACTCCATTAGCTTCATATGGTAAAAGAAATATTATAATGCATGGATGTCAAACGGTTAAAGATTTAAGAAAGTCCACTTTTCGAACTATTTTAAATAAGGTTGTACCCGATTCGAATATCTAAATTTGATTAAATTGATTGGAAAAAAGAAATATTTTAAACAATTACCAAATAAAAGCGGTTTAAAAAGTCGCAACTCTAAAAATAATTTGGAGTTCGGCTGCCATCAGTTTAAAAGGTTTCAATGCATTTAGTAGAAGGTTAATAATTGACTTTACTATTAATACTACTTTGGTGTCAAAGGAAGGAAATTTAAGACAATTTATTAACAACTAGAAACTAGAAACTAGAACTAGAAACTTCTTAAAATCCATTTATTTTAATAGAAAACAGCCGCGCTTAATAAAAGAAAATTGTAAAACTATAATTTGGTCGACTCCTACTAAAAATATACTTAGGTTGGCAAGAAAATGTATCTTCCCATTATTCTGACAAACAACTCTGGGTAGCAAAAAAAGCCCGGCCACACTGCAACGTAAATTACTTCATCTAAATTACTTCGCAATAACGAAGTGCATACACACTTGTCATTTTTAACTTATATTGACAGCTCTGTAGCCACAGGGTTATTTAGTTCTTTGATCAAAGGAAAATGTGCGGGAGGTTGTGTACATTTTTAATATACACTTATAAATTTTTTTTTTAACGATCATGAAAGAAAGCTTCTGGAGGTAGTAAAAATCAAGGAACAGTTGAGCGTAATGCTAATATTTCAAAATACATCATCCAGTTTGGTTATGGGAGAACACATTTTTTCGATTATTATCGATAAAATTTAGATCCGACACAGATTTGTTGATGATTTGATTCTTAATTTATGATAAAATAACGAATTTCAACATAATTTATTGATGGATTTTACCAGGCGAAATTACTTAGTTTAATCGCAATTTGCTCATAAATTAAGAATAAGCCATAAATTACGATAGTGTGTCGGGGCTTTAAATAACCCAAACACAAACACGACTAAAGTTTGCAAAACGGTACTTTAAGTAGCACAATTTTATAAATTACCGACCCAGAAGGAATTAATACATACATATTGTGACATTAATTTGTATAAGTTTTCCGCATTCGCCTTGATCTACTCAAACAAATTATTGCATTTGGGGCAACGTACTCTGACAATTGGACTTCTCACATTTCATACAAAAAAAAAAAAAAATTATAAATAATTTTGTAAGCCTATCTGCATACATACAATTCAATTAGTCGACTATACTTCGATCAATACTTGCGTTACTGCATAGATGGCAAACAAATATTTGAATTGAGATCAATCAACCGGCTCAAATTCGAACGATTAAGAGAACTCCCGCCCAACGAGGCAGGCAATGGGGGTAGGCATTCGGTTGGCTTGCTCATTATAAAAAAAAAAACAAAGATCAACTACATATGCTAACTTGCCGCTGATAAGTGATCACAATACATATATGTATATGTTCCTATGTAATGAACTGGTTTTTGATGATCAGTTGCTGATGATTACTGGCATACACCGGCAATTGTTTTATTTAAAACAGCAGCCAACGACGTATGATTAGGGGCAACAAAAAAGGAACAAACACAACAAAAAAAACAGAAAGAATGGTACCCCCATCCTCCCGCAAAAATATAACAAACCGCAAATGTTATATTTTTATGAACGCAACTAAAGAGACATAAACGTCGCAGTATCGCGTTACATAAACGAACAATAAATGGATTTGCATGCATTGTTGTAAAAGAATTGTAGGCATGGGTGGCTCGGCTCGCCTATTCAATTTGATTTTATAGTTTTTTATTTGCTATTTTTTGTAGAGAATTTCACTAAGAGACAGACACCGAAAGCGCAAAAAGTTGACTTGACTGATGAACTGTTGGTGGACGATTTGTTGTCATCGCCGTTGGCAATTGACCGACCGACCACATAGACTATATTTAATCCATGACAATTGGACTGACGACTATAGTTGGACAATGAATGAATGCATGCGCGGATGAGTGGATTTATGTGGATGGCTGGAGGTATGGTTGGATGGTTGATATACAATGTATGTATTTGTAGATTCAGATGTATGTACATATATATGAATGTATGTATGTGCGTATACGAACAATACTATACTAAATACAGTTGCGGACAATAAAATAGAATCAAGTCGGTTGCTGCGAAGCAATTAGCGGTTCTTCCTCTTTGGTATTATATTTCCGATACATTTTGTCTGTAATCGAATCTGTACACTATTTTGTCGTTTGAAACGTCATAATGGAAAACCGTTTTCGTGTTACTATTAGGTTAGGTTAGGTTAGTGTGGTAGTTCCCCAAAGGGAACTCACTTAGACATAGTAGGAGTCCGTTGTGATACCACCTGATTTATGAACGGTAACGTGAATCGGAAAGTCAGGAACGATTAACCTGAGAAACGTTGCGTGCCCCGAATGAAGTCACGCAAACTACCAATCTCCACTCCAGAAAGGTCTTCTGGAGAGCTAAAGAAGTACGAGCCTAGGTACTTGAACCTCAGTCTCGCAAATGCAGGGCAGCTGAGCAGAAAATGACAAGATGAATCCACCTCATCCTCCTCCATACAGCTGCGGCAGAAAGGGTCAGAGACTATTTTCAGCCTAACCGCGTGAATACCTAACGGACAATGCCCAGTCAAAACACCAACCAGGGTCGAGAGTTGCCACTTAGTAAGCGACATCAGCTCCCTTGAGCGCCCACGATCCACTCTCGGCCAGAAGGACCTTGCAATTCTGCATGTCGTGGCAATTTCCCAGCGCTCGCTGAGACGACATAAAGCCCACCTGTCCAGGAGAAGCCCGTAGGCAGTCAAAGGAGCCCCAACCCCCTCCCTGCAAGGAGAAATGACTTCCAGGGTACCTTGCCGAGCAAGCTCATCAGCCATGCAGTTCCCTGCAATGTCGCTATGGCCCGGTACCCAAATTAGTCTAACGTCGAGATATTCCGAGGCGGCTGCGAGAGAAGTCAGGCATTCCCTGACCAATTTTGATTTCACCATTAGCGATCCTAAGGCCTTAATAGCGGCCTGACTATCCGAATAAATGTTGGCCCGTCTAGAGGGCATTACATTGGTAAGTAGCCAATCGGCTGCCTCCTTTATTGCGGCCACCTCTGCTTGAAATACACTGCAATAGTCCGGAAGCCTAAATTTACGGCTGAGGGAAAACTCATCGCAGAATACCCCTCCCCCAACCTTACCATCCAGCTTCGAGCCATCCGTGAAGAAGTTCACCGTCCCACCGCCCCACAGGCCACCCTCCTTCCACTCCTCCCTACGCGGGATGTAAGTGGAGAAGGAGCGACTCTGAGCTGGAGTCGGCAGACAGTAATCTGCTTCCGGAGGGACAAAGTCGAAACTGGCAAGAATCCTAGAATGCCCAAATGCCGAGCTGAATCTGTAACCATTGCACTCAAGCCGGGCTGCGGCATGGGCTGCCGCAACCCTGCCTGCAATGTCCACAGGTAGCACGTTAAGCATAACATTGAGCGCGAGAGTGGGTGTAGTCCTTAGCGCCCCACTGATCCCAATGAGCGCGGACCGCTGCACCCGCTCTAGCTGCTTAACCTTAGATGCCTTGTCTAGTGAGTTCCACCAGACCACCACTCCATAAAACATTATAGGCCTTATTATCGTCTCATAAAGCCAATAGTTTACCTTGGGAGAAAGGCCCCATCTCTTCCCAATTGCACCCCGACAACAGTACACCGCAACCGAAGCCTTTTTCACCCTTTCCTCAATATTTGGCCCCCAGGAGAGTTTCCTATCCAGGATCAAACCAAGATACTTGACCCGGTCAGAAAGCACCAATGGGACGCCACCTATTGAGGGAGGATGGGCGACCGGTACTTTGTACCTCCTGGTAAATAGTACCAGCTCCGTCTTGCTAGGATTAATCGCGAGCCCACACCCTGTAGACCACTTCACGATCAGATTAAGGTACCCCTGCATGATATCAAACAGGGTGCTCAGAAACTTACCCCTGACAATGAGAGCAACATCGTCAGCATAGGCAATAACCGTGCAGCCTTCCCTTTCCAGCTCCTTCAGTACGCCATTGATAGCAATGACCCAAAGGAGTGGCGAGAGAACTCCTCCTTGTGGAGTGCCTCTACTCACCTTTCGCTGGATGGAGGCGCTGCCCCATTCCGCCACGACAGTTCTGTCCCGGAGAAGGTGATTGATGAGCCTTACCAGACCCGGCTCAACCCCAAGTTCCGCCAGGGATCCGACTATTGCCTGTGGCTGAATGTTATTAAAGGCACCTTCTATATCTAGAAAAGCACCAACTGCAAAGTCCTTATGTTCAAGAGACTCCTCAATGACATTAACGACCGTATGCAGGGCCGTATCCACGGACCTGCCCTTCGAGTAGGCATGCTGAGCATGCGACAGCCGCTCCCGCGGTATTTCCTCTCTTATATGAAGATCAATCAGCCTCTCCAGGGTCTTCAAAAGAAAAGAGGAGAGGCTGATAGGCCTAAAGTCCTTTGGGGTAACATGAGAGCTCTTACCCGCCTTGGGAATAAATGTAACCCTCACATTCCTCCAAAGTCTAGGAATATAGCCCCTACTTATGCAGCTCGCGTAAATAGGCGCCAACCACCGACACGACACCCGTTCGGACATCTGCAACTGGGCAGGAATGATACCATCAGGTCCCGGCGATTTGAACGCTTTGAAGGAGCGTAACGCCCAGAGTAGGCGACGCTCTTCTAACATGTCATCAGGAGGGACATAGATGGCACCTGGTTCCATGCCTGTAATCTCACAAATTACTATTACTTATGCGCTTAATACTTGCAGCGGTGACTTTTTACTACGAGTATAATGGCAATATAATATAATCAAAGAAGGAAAAAAGCAATAAACGTGATGTTTGGTATGTAAATTGTGTTGTAGGTGTACATTGTGTTTTAAATGGTCGTATTTAGTGAAATTTGCTTTAATTTTGAAGAAATGGGTCGAGGAAAGCACTGCACGACAGAGGAACGTAAACACATACAAAATTTGCAAAAATACAAAAAATGTTACGAAAAGTTCCAATGTTGACAAACAGACAGTGACTAAATCGACAAACCTTTGCGAGAACTCACATAACTTGGTTCGGTCCAGAAAATTCAAAAAATATTTTATGGTCCGACGAATCTAAAGTAAATATGGTGGGTAATGATGAAAAGGTCTTGGTCCGACAACCGAAAAATGCATAAATGAATCCCAGGTACACAACAAAGACATTCAAGCATGGGGGAGGAAATATAATGATATGGGGATGTTTTTCGTGCATTGGAGTCGGACCGCTATTGTGGATTCGGGAACTCATGGACCGATACCGATACCTAAGGATATTAGAAGTCCTTATGCTACCCTATGCCGTATGGAACATGCCTTTGAATTGGCAGTTTCAATAGGATAATGATCCGAAACATACTTCCGGTATTGTAAAAACGTGGTTATAGTCGCAATCTCCGGATTTTAATCCGATAGAGAACATGTGGAAGATTGTACAGGAAAAGCTTGGTCTCGCTAAATCGAAGAATAATGCAGAACTTTGGCAAATAATCCAGGAAGTTTGACTTTCCATATCAAAGTCGATCTGTGAGACCCTAGTAGAATCTATGCCGAAAAGATGCACTGAAGTATAAAATATAAATAATAATTTAAATAAAGGTTTTACTACGAAGTTTTAAAGCTGTCACACTTTTTAATGGAGTTGTATTATTATTTTCGAGTTTCAGTTCTCTGATTCTATTTTTTTGTCAATTGAATTTCACGACTATCTACTTTAAAATCGTTTTTTTTTTATTCAATGAAATAACTATCCATGCGTGTTTGAGTTACTAATAATCTAAATTAATAAACGGAACTATATATGTACAGCTTTTGATTTGGTTAAGAAATGTTTTTAATAACTGTGGAGGGAATGCTTGATTCTATTATATTGTCAGTTACTGTATCTACATACATATTTATTTCATTTTAGCTATTTCCATACATTGCTTTATGTATGTTGATTTTATTTTTAACTTTCGTCTATTCTATTTTTATTTTATATGCAATATGCATCATTTTTTGCTCCACTTTGCCATAGAATTGTGTCTCTGTGTCATTTATTGTGCGGATATGTATAACAAATAACCATAACCATAAGGTGAGCGCAAGTTGTAGCAAAATTGGGTAAACGGGCTACAGAGAGTTAAAAAGTTATAGCAGCGTTACGTTGCATTGCATTGCATTGGATTCTAGCAATTGACGCGTGCTATACTTGCAGATACGAATAAATGGTAAATTGTGAATAGCAGTTTTTGATTTATACATTGTGCATACAGACCATACATACGTACATACATTAAAGGATTGTGTGTGTGTGCATGACCAACCGTATTTTGCATATTGTGATTTCACAATTGCAGCCGTTTAGCATCAATAGCCGGCCAGACTATACAGTAGTTCAGCTGATTTAGAAATCTATGCTTTAGCGCAGCAACGCAATAACGGAACAGTTTTTGATTTTGTTTTTGTTTTCGCTCACACAGTTAATAAAACGAGCACCCAAGATCACATCGTCCAAATCAACAGATACACGACGTAAAGGGATTGGCCAAACGAATAAGTGGTGAACTGGTGTGTTGGGATTTACTTCGGTATCGACGACTAGGAATCTTAAATTGTTCAGAATATCGATTTCATGGTCTGAGAAATTATTTTTTAATCGATATTTTCCGGGTCGATATATCGAAGAGAACAATTTTTACCACTAATATCGACATTTAATCTAAAATTTATTTTGCTTCTACAAAAACCAAAAAGAGCCTAGATAAATATAACGAAATCTAAAAATTCAACATTTAATTGAAGAGTAAATATACACAATGAAAGAATATAATAAAAATCGATATATATTTGGCGCATTTACAAAATTAATCGGTTTATTATTAGGGGCTCAGCCATTGAGTATTTTTTCAACCGGGAAGTTTATGAGACGAGAGTTGGACAATATATGCGATAAAAAGGGTGAAGGAATGAGTTGCAAGGAGAGAGTCTACGATATGAGAAGCATTTTGAAACTTATACGAATAAAGTGTTACTAAAGTATATAAGGTTCAAATATTATTAAATAAAATCTCATTGTCGTTCCAACGAATGTGGAGTTGCCACTATTGGAGCTCATAATTCAATTTGCCATCGACAAGTTTTTTTTTTAAATACATACAGTATAAGCGATTTATGCAATTATGAATGCAAGATTTTGTATATCGATATTTTCAATAAAAAAAAAAAAACATTTCTATATATTACTCTCCGAGTCGACGAGTTTGCTTAATACGATTCATAGTGACTGCTCATTAATGCAAATAAAATAAAAGGAAAATTTAATAACCTGTGTCCAAGATTTTCATTGGAAAAACGTGGTTTATACAAAAAAATCTTCTTTCACAAAAATTATTTCTTGCAGTTGAATCGTTATAGCACTCATTTCAATGACAGATATTAAAGATTAGTCTCAATCACTAATAAAAAACAAGATATCATCAAAAAAAAAAGAACAAAGATACCATGAGACGGTGTTTGGGTATCGGGTGTTTTTAATTCGCTAATAAAGCGTGATCTTTTAAGTGATTTTCATAGCGAACACACCAACATATTCACAAGTTTTGAATGTTTATTTTTCTATACTGCATTTGAGTTTTTTTACATTTCTTTCTACATAAAATGTTTCAAATATTGTTCTGTCTAATTTAAGGAATCCAGAATATTTTTTTAGGCCAAGGTAACGACTCATAACTTTTTTTGAAGTAAAATATTAACTACATTTCAGTTTCTTACATGGGCCACAACAAATAACTGTTATACCGAATTTATAAATTGAAAAGGGTGTCCGAATTTTGATACTTAATGAAAATATTGTTTTATAACAGTTTAATAGATGAAAAATATTTTTTACGTTGCCAATAAGAGTTATTTCCCAACTTTTATTTTTTCTTATTTCACCTGATATCTGTAATGTAGGAGAAATGTTTTTTTAGTTCTCTATAAGAGTTATTCCCAAACGCTTTACCTTCATCCCCATCTCCATCTCCATCTTAACCAGTATTTTTGTCTCACAACGCTTATCAGACAGCGTAAAAATAAAACTTTGGAAAATAACTCTTACCAGCCAAATAAAAAATGTTACTCATTTAATAAGTGTGATGCACGGGCAACTCTTTAAGTCGATAATACATAATTATGAGCAAGAACAATTTTGTAAAATATCGCCAAGTATTATTTTGAGACTTATATTATAAAAGTGTTTTCATAATAATTATAAGTGAAAAAACATTTTTTTTTTAATCTTGAAATACGCAACTATGTACTTTCTTTGCTACGAAAATATTTGGGCTTACTGAGGAATAATACGTCCATATAGAATTAACAGTTCAAAGATCTATATTTTTATTGCGCGTAAAAAGCTATATATGACATTAGATTTTGAAGATGCTATTAAAATCATGTACACTATTTTTACCATGAAAGTTGTACTAAAGATTATCAGAAAACAGGTTCGGCCCATAGCTGGATGGATGGATCCTACATAGCCATTCAGTTACAAGTTTATAAAACTTAATTATGCCAAATGTTTTGGTAAAATTGTCTTGTCCTTTATCTACATACATATAGTATATATCTCTGTCGGAATAGTTGAACATATACTATGTACAATTTTACAGTATTTCAATACCTAGTTATTTATGCGTATTATCGTGAATGACTTTTGTCAGAAACTTTCCCGTTTGTTCATTAAACAGTTAGCTTACGCTTAGCTCAGCTGAATGAAAATATGAAGTCAGCAAAATTTTTTGAAGCTGAATGTGCGATTCAAAACTTTTTCTTTAATAATCCAAACGTAACATATATATGCACATAAGTACAAATGTACGTATAAAATGCCATAAGCAATTAATTGTAAATTCAATAAAAATTCTATGACATCTGAAAGTGCAAAGCATTCATTCACTTAAGGCATTCATTCACTCTTAATTAGATCTTTAGACGTTAACATTTCAGTTAATTAAATCAAGAAAGTAGTGCCACTTGCCATATTCTAAACACATTTTTTAATTCGTTTGCAATTAAATTAATTTAATTTTTTTTCCTATCCAATTCATTCAAGGAAATTAATATGCATGCATTAAACTATTCACAATTATAGTCATTAAGAAATTTGTAGAAATTGCAACATAGATTAAGGGAAATAGCCGAGACAAATATAGCAGTTGGTATTGAAGTTGAATGGAGAGTTTGAGATCTTTCGTATTTTTTACACGGGAGGTAACGTCACTGCGTTCGCTTTTGTTATATAAATTCGATCTACTTACTATATTAAGATTCCAACTTTTTTGTCAGAGTGACAAATAACACAGCAAAGCTGTTAAAATTTCCTTTTCGTTATTAGAACAACCCTGTGATTTATTTTCTGCTTTTTAGGAAAGGGGCATAGAGGTGCTGTCGAATTTTTGACTAATTTAATTTAGTAGTTTCTATAAAAATACTATACCAATAAAACCGGAATTAGTGTTTTCCTAGAGCTCATTCACAATAGCGCAGTGTTTCTTTACTTTACAACACTGCATGCCAGATCGTTTATCGTTTTACCGAGTTGGCTCATTTCGTGTATTTTTTCTTGCGGAACCTCATCATTCCCAAAACATGAAAGGTTGGGAGAGTGATTCCGCTGCTAAAATAAGGGAAACCAACCGTCATGGGTGAATCCTATCAAACGATTGCCCTTTCTCCACCAGGGTTGAAGACACTTTGGGATATGTTGCATCAACACGGCTTCCAGAAAGTGAATAGCCAAGCACGTAATATCGAAGCGAAGTCTAGTTAAACAAAAGGTTCCATAAGGTGGCATCCTCTCTCCAATAGCTTTTAGTTTTTCCGGGCTTTGAAATCGTCATATTGGTGATGATTGCTCGATCTCAACATCCACATTGAAATCCCGCCCCTCAAGTCACTGGCTCACAGCACCAGAGGCAATAATAAAGAACCGTTGCTGGTAGCATACAAGGCGATTGACCGACCCGTCGGTTCTAAATTATGCTGCGTCAATTAAGTCGCCGGTTGCCAATAGGACGCAGTGGACGAAACTTTAGACCTGCCACAACGCTGCACTTCGGACTGTGGCGGAATGACTTTTGATAACCTATGAGCATAATATTACGCCATCTAGGCATAGCGCGGGCCCTTGCTGGTGAGCCGCCTCGCAGGCCCGCTAGAAGGCTACTTCTTGAACTAACGGACAAAATCCGAACTTACACGAGACAAGCCCTGGACACGACAGGCAGGCCATAAGCAGCATTCACCGAGAGACAATCACCACCCTCTCCTACTCTCGTTCTATGAACACTGCTATTGGGTCAAACCACCTCCTATTGTAGACAAGGAACTCCAGCTACCTCGTGACTCCCGCCTTACCCTTAACCGACTACAATCTGGCTACTATCGAATCAACTCTGTCTAGAATCAATATCGACATCTTCAAAACATTTCCGGTAATTGGAGACAAACACTTATTCGTATGCCCCCTTAAGCTACACTTCAAGCATTCCTTTCCTTTGGTCCGGCCTCGTCAAAACAGCTTATTTCCTAAGTCTCGCCCTATAAACATTTGATGATAACGACTATGAATAACCTGCCCAATAAGCAAGAACAACACCATCACAATTTTGTTTCTCTTCAGACAGCATCTTTGCTTATTCTCATCATTCGGTTGATGAGTGCCCTAATTTACAAACTGAAAATGGAACCACATTCAGTATCTAATAGATTCCAAGAAGAAAAGGGGAAGTCGTTTCATTTTATATCTTAACTAGAAACCACTGAGATGGAAGTGTCAATAAAAAAATAAAAGCTTTGAAAATTGCACCTAGAACCGTCACTATGCATAGCGTTCTATTGTATTTGAGAACATGCCCATTATTCGTACAATACTTATAGTAGGTACCTACATATGTAATTTGTTAAATATCTTCAAACGTGGTATACAGGTACGAGTATATATATACGATATCAATTTGTCAGCAGCTCAATGCTAATTGACTGCAACAGATCAATTAGCAGTACGATCGAAGGTCTCCTCTAGTATTACGCAATCACCGAGTAGATTTAAATAGGCGGCGGTATTTAAATAAGATCATAAACCGAATGTGATATGATATTCTTAATGCGCATGTAATATATGTATATACAGTTGTGTTCATAAAAATAATAGTGCACTCAAGTGTATGAAGAAAATATTTATAAAATTTATATTTCAGATATGTATAGATGTATTTTTCCCTTAATACTTTGTGCATACAAAAGTTAAGCAAAAATAAATATTTTTTTTATTCATTTACATATGTACATGTACTTTGATAAATTTATACATACCGACTAAACACGAAATAATTTTAAGAAAGTATGTTTTAAAAAAATTGTAGTTTATCTGGTGGAAAATTCAGTTCAGAAGCATTCGTATTCAGCGTTTCTCGTCTTTATCTTTAAGGTTTATCAGACGTACATACATATGTATGTCGTAATATGAAAACCATTAGTACCTTGCATATTGCGCCATTTCTTTATTGGCCAGCTTATATGATGAGTTTTATGCAATTATCGACATGCCTTTTTCTAAGCCTAAGCACTCTTCTATGTCGCTCCACTATGTGTTTAGCCTTAGAACGTGCACTTTTTGTGAACTTGGGGCATTGAAATCATTAGAAATTCTTTAACGTAGAGCCACCGCAATCACAAATAAATTTAGCAGCTTTTGAATGTCAAACAAACGAATTTTACTGACTTAGTTCATTTTTCGTTTTCAGCGTCGACATTAAGGTTTTCAGACATTTTCTATAGCGTTGGCTATAATTGTTTCTTGTATTTATTTTTCTTTCCTCTTCCCCCTTAATATATTAAAAAGATTTCGCTTTTTCTGATTAATGCTTGAAACACAATACCAGCGAAACGGCGACAACGAAATTAGCTGATAATAGCTATTACTAATTTAAAATTTTCAAAATATAAATATATTATTTGAAAATATAACCGATAGATGGCGCTTACTAAACCTCGTTTTCGTAGTTCAATTGATTCTGCTGTGTAGCGAAGAGCGCCAGGTCAGTTATTTCGATACAAAAAGGATCAAATTTTGTCTTCATTAAATCAGAAATTCAAGATGTCATTTCTATCATGTATACATTGATTACACTTTGAATCGATTTGAAGGTCATTACCTAGGTTCAGAATGTTTTCAATTAATGATTAGAGTACTAGATCTAAATATATGATAAAGCCTGAAAAAACTGTTTGCATTCGCAGGACAAAATAGGTTAATCGCAAATTAAAGTTTTAAATATTTACCTGATTGGTTAAAAAAAAAGCGTAGAAACTAAGAAACCGCAGATCTCGACTTTATATGGTAAAAATTAATGACAAATAATTTCACGTAGCATTTTAAGTATGTCTAGCGGTGATTTTTCTTTTCACATTAGGCCCGTTTGTTCGTAACCGAGTCGCAAAAGAACGCTCTAACTCGGATAAAACTTTCTTTAGTTGCAAAAGCAACCCTGTTCGGTACTTTCATGAAAGATGTGCTTTGTTTAGTGCTTCTTAAGCACGGAAAATAGTCGTAGAAACAAAGTTTAGGTTGATGTAGTTATATATTTTAAAATACTATACAAATAAAAACGAATTAGATATTAAAATAAAATTTTACATGTATTTTCTTCCGGGTCATTCAAAATAGCGCAGTTTTTTCACTTCTCAACACTAAACCTCAGCTGGGATTTCATTTTACCGAGCTGGCTCAACTTGGTTATTTTGTTTCATCTAGAGTCCAAAGAAACGGGCCTATGTGTCTTCGCACGATTTTACCTCCTTCCTTGTCAAATTTGGTTTGGAGAGGAACCTGTCGCGGCATTATGCCACCTTTATATTTTGCTCCGGTTTTTCCATGTGAACTCGGTTAATTCTAATATCCGTGCATTAGCTATACATTTCGCATTTAGAACTACCAAAAATTAAGAGATTTAATCACTCGTTGACAGTGTGACGCAAAATAGGCATAACATGTTTTTTTTTTTGTGTTATATTTCATTCATAGTGAATATATTTAAATAAAAACTCTAAGAAAAAAGTTCGGCAGATTAGAAAAGACACGGTGTGAGAAATATAATAAAATATATATGCACACATATTTATGTGCATATCGGTATGTATAAGTAAAACTGAATAAATATACGCTAATTATTTAAGCATTCGTCTCGCAAAAGATCTATTTTTATACATATATAATATTATCAAGTTTTCAGAGACAACGTGGGAGCAAAAGTCGACAACAGGATAGCAACAAATTTTGCTTTGAATGATGTGGTAATCGGTGACAATGGCATGTCCTTCAATGTCAACAAAGTTGTTAGACAGTTTTTCTTCAAATAAAAAAAAAAACTGAAAAATTGCCTCAGGTATTGTTTTTAGAAAATTTCGGAACATTTGTTTATGCGAAAATATCAGCTGATTTGTAGGAATGTCAGTCAAGATGGGGGAATTTATTGCTTTATCTCATATGTACATACTTATATATTTTTGCAAAATTGTTTTCAATTTTTTTCCTGTTCTGTTTACTAGTTCTTTAAGTTTAGCAGAACATTAGCACTTGAAAAAGTTTTCTTGTTCATTTAATTCCAACAGTTTGTTCATTCACAACTAATCGCTACAAGTTCTTGAGTAACAAATAATCTATGCATTTACTATACCTACCCACTGACCATGCTATGATAACGGTTTACTAATACCATATACTATATGCACATGCTGTATGTATGTATCTATGTGTGTGCTGTTAAGACTAACACGCGATTGAGAATAATATTCTCAAAATATAACAAATAGTAAACATTTAGTTAATCGGTACATTTTGAAGGCAAGTAGGTAGTACTATTTACAAATCTTTATGGTTACTCACAATCAATCTAATTAAATATGTACATACATATATTTCACATTACGCCATTGCTTCTTCCGATGACGACGACAGCATGCAAGTACATAGAAGTATGTAAAAATATATTTCGCATTTATATATGTACATATATAAATAAAAAACTATGTACTCTGCACTTTGGCAAAAGTTTTACTCAAACCTAATTTCCAATGAAAAGGCAATAAATGTAAATATCTATGGCGAATGATTCAATACGACCGATTGACTAATCGAATTTAATCTGGAAATTTTTTCCAGCGATACGCTTAGAAAACAATTTACAAAGAAAATGGGGAATTCGAAATTAATTCAATACATGGAAGCGAACACAAGAAAAACCGGAATATGAATAGATATACTAGCCAGTTTGACAAGCGTTTTGGTTATATTCTGAAAATCAAAATCCAGCAGAAAACTTGTATGATTTTATTGCTGAGCACAGCCAATAGATTAGCGAACTTTCGCGAAACTTATTTACAGCCAGAGCTACATATTTCGCATTCAAACCCGCAGGCTTCTTTTACTCACATCTGCCATTGTCAACACCAGGTGGACTAGAATATTGCATTGTTTATTGATTGATAAACGCAAACACGGAACACGGAGGCTCTTTATAAAGCTGGTCGTACGGCTAACAAAACTTGAACGTTGACATGTAACAGTAAATACATACGTATGTCACTTGATTTTCATGAAGTAAAAAACAAAATTTTTCTCGAATTTCAAGAATTCATTTATGTGAAATAAAACCCGCCAACCACAGCTTTTTTCAAGTTAGTGTAGGGACACGACTAGTTGAGTTGTATGTCCAAAAACAAGGTAATGTTCGAAATTTTTCCAAACAAATAAAATGCTTTTCCTTTCTAGGCTACTAATATGTAAACTTCTGGCGATAAGTTTTGAGTTTCTTGGCAGATATTTTCCATATGGGCTCTAGAGTTTGAAGGTTATTCACATAAACAAATTACTTAAAAAAACCGCTCTGAAAAAGGCCTGAGACGGTTAAATCTGGTTATCTTGCCAGCCAGTGAATATCCCAAGGCCGGTATTAAACGACCTGGAGGAGTGTAGCGTTTCATGATTTCTTATGTTTGCTTTACAAATGCCTCAAACTTTTATTGAACTTCTCCTGCCCTCTGAGAGCAACGTTCGACAAAAAAATATTGTCTCCAAATGATATTGGGACCACATTTCTCGCTCGTTACGTAGCGCCCCTGAAAAAGCCACTGTCTTTCATAAGGAAAAAACAGAAACCAAGCTGAACAAGTGCGAGAGGCGTAAGATGCTAGCCGATAGAAAATTCGCCAGAAAATTCAGAAGACAGAACTAGTAGGTAGATGGAAGGAGTCTCGGTTTGCAACTGACTGGCCTAACACAAAGAGTAAAAGGAGATACCAGCGGTTCGTATTTCTCTCTCGGAAGATCTCTGCACGATTTCTGAATGTCCGCCGGGAGAGTGTAAGAACTCTTACTGGTCATCTCACAGGTCACCGTAAGCCAAGATATCATCGTTGTAAGATGGGGCGAGTGGAAGAAGCCGACTGTAGGTTTTGTGGATGGGCTGACGAAACGACAGAATATGTATTGTGTGAGAAATCTTAGACTTATACAACTTGCAGAGCGACTATCATTTACATCCAAAATCTGGAACAAGCCCTCCTCTACAGTTATAAACTTTTTACAATAGCCTAATAGCTTAGAGGGAATTTCCAATATATTTTTGGGTTCAGAAAGTCTTCAAGCTTAAGGTTTTTTTTAACCACAAGTACATAAAACGAAGGCATTCCGAAGGCATGAATTCCGAATACACTACTGTTAGTTCTTATTCGCCGCGTGAAATGAAATTGCATAATGTCAACATCTAACTTTCCTTTTTTCTCATAATTTGTTGTTTTCTTGCTCAAAACTTAATTACTCTATTGTTCTTGAGAAAATCCTATAATAACTATTTCTTTACCTGCTGAAGCTTTATATAACTTATAAAAGAAACTTAGTAGCTCCCAACTACTATACATTTGGCTTGGTTTCCAATCATGTAATCTTACCATAGGAGAAGCAGACAATTTGCCTACAGGGAATGCATTTTATTACATCAGTTTTAAAGTATCTCCTTACATATGTACGTACGTACATTAAATGCTCGTGTAATGCATTAACCGCCAGACGTTGAAATAAATACACCAACAGTTGCTACTGTTACAACAACTGATGATCAACTAACTACATGTGTAAGATTATACGAATTTACAATGAAAGTTGTCGACGCCACTGACGACTTTACGACCTTGAACTAGACACAATTTAAAATTCTAAATACAGAATGCACAATGCGAATATATAAAACTAGAAAATACGATTGAAACAAAAATAAATTAAGAACAGAAGTGAAGTAAAAAAAACGAGAAAAAATCAACCACAAACGGATCAGTGTTTAGTGACATTGTTGACAGTTTAGTTAGCACGTAATTGCGACGGCTGACCGACTCACAACTTAGATGCTCATTCAGTTGCCTTCATATGGACAGACTTGAAATCAAGCTGCAAACCCACCATCACCATATCACAGTCTACTAACCGGCGTAAAATTATGATTAAATTGCGCCGACTTTGACGGGCGGATGTGCCGACGGAAGGCGGAACTGATCTGTTGTCCAAATGAACCGTAACGCTCAAATCACTGGCGCAGTCAAGCAGGCGCGATAGTGTGGAAATTATGATGATGATGATGATGATGATGATGATGATGATGTTGATGATATGAAAAAATGAATTGTCTCATCGCATTTGCTATCATCCGTGTGTGCCAAGTCAAATGCCAGTCCATGTCAGTAAATCTCACATACTATGTACGTCCATCGAACTGACTGACAATGCTGATTGACCTCAGCTGTGGTGATCGCTGCGACGACAATGCGATTTTTCCTTTTCAATAACTGAGACAGTTGCATACGGGAGTGCATAAAAATGTAAAAAATAAAAATGAAAACACAAAAAAAAATGCAACTGGTAGGGAGAAAGAAATTGGCGCATATTTATACTGATGCATTTTGATGTGCTATATGCAAACTAGACACACGGCGGTATAAAATGCATATGATGGGTCAGCAGGCAGTCCTCCATAGTCAGGAAGACAATTATCTACGTCGCTTTATATGCGATATATAATGGGCAGGAGGCGAGGCCAGCTTGGAGGCTAAAAAAAAAGTGCGACAGCCAGTATATTGGGACAATCGAGTGGAAAAAATAAAAAAAAGTCTCAATCAATGGGCCTATATTTTTTAAATATGTTAAATATGGAGTGCATTAGGGTTATCTAATTTTTCGGATAACACATTTTTTTCGAAAGTACGTAATTACAGTATTACTATGTATTTAAAAAAAAACGCTTACAGACAAACAGAGTGTTTTGTGGTTCAAACAACACCATAAAATTGGGACTATTTCGATCAGATGTTTCGCATAGAATACACTGTTTATCTCTTTAAAACATTTGACACTGCACTACGGCCATTCGCAAAATGTGCTTATCATATTTGGCTACTTTGGGAAAGTCACATTCCTTAAGACCTCATGCCAGTAGCGAAATACTAAGGAATTGAAAACCTCATTGCATAGATACTTTATATTCAAGCACTGATGAAACAAAAAATTATTTTTTCTGTTTTTTTTTTTTTTTTTAATTTCGAACAAAGAAACAAACATAAAATGTATTTTTTTCGACTACAGATGGTAGCATGGAATGTCATAATCTGTTTAATTGCCAGGACGTTAATATGGCGTCTAAGAACAGGCAATGGAATTACCTTCTTTATTGTATTATGGGTAGTCCTTTCGATAACACTGTGCGCCAAGCTGAGAGTCAAGAAGTGAGGGCAAAACTTCTTTTTCGAACTATGGAGTCGTTTGAATATATCAAAACTCGCAAAGGGTTCGGCAATATTTTTTTGGTTATCAAATTAAGTTGTCATATTGGTGACAAAGGTTGTTTAGAAAAATTATATATGTATAATCTTAAAAGAATAAAACTGAGCTAAATATAGAACTAAATTTCAGGAGCATTTTTTGCATAAAACATTTTACCCCATTAGTGTCCCTCATTGTCAAATACTTAAAGTTATCGGTTAAAAAGGGAGTTATAGGGTTAAAATAGTCTACCAATATATTCGCAAGGAATTTTAACTATGGGTATTCTCTATCAAAAACTGCATGCAATTAATAAAAATCGTCAAAAAATTAAAAAAGGATATGTATGGGTTATTTTCATATGTGCATATTATGTAGCTCAATTCCCTTCGCTTCGATGCATCTTCATTTACGTCATCCATATTTTCATCAGTCACTTCGTTCAACATTTAATGTCACTGATCGTCTTTGGCACAAATTTAAACAAACTGAATTATTTTTCTCGATTTTGTGATATATACTACTTATAGTGGACTACATAACTACAATATGAAAAAATCAAAAAAATAAAACACAACTTACATATTCCTTGTCTAATTTTTTCGGCGATTCGTTTTGCTAGAAGAGAAGTTTTTGCGAAAGAAGACCCAAAAAATATTGGGTGAGATAATATTGATATATGAATTATTTTACGAAAACATTGCTCCTGAAAGTTCATTTCGTATATTTAGCTCAGATAAAAGAAATGCTATTTTTCGGAACCTTGGTCTCAAATATAATAACTTAATTTGACAACCGAAAAAAAAAAATTTACCTCCTTGGCCTTTACGAACCCTTTGGAGTAATTCATACCGGGCACTTTTGTTTGTCTAATTTTTTAAGTATAAGCATTTGTAATAGTACTTATTTTAAAAAAAAGGAAAATAACTTCGATTTTTGGTTCAATTAACTTTTTGGGTTAACTAATATTCGGATTTATAATAAATAAAAGCTTTTGGTTCGATTGGTTAGTAGTTCAACTTAGTTTCGTGGGCCCAACGTTAAGTTGAAAATGAAAAATATATAACCTATATTTCCCATTTTTATGACACAAGCTAATAGCAATATTATTATTTCATTAAAAATGATTTGATCAGTCTTCAGAAAAAAAATCGTTAAATTCAAATAAATTGAATATTAACCAAAAATAAACTGTAATCACGACTATATTTGCTGACTTAGAAGTCGAGTGTGAAGTAGTGCTCGCTATCACTGACAGGCATTGTTGCTAACTTGGTAGTTTTCAAACCGAATTTAGTGATTTTTTTAAAAACAGAACGAGCAAAATGTTTGTTTGATGTTTGGGGAATTTTTGATTGTTTTTTTTTTGGTTTTTTTATAGTTGAAGTCACCAAACGCCTTAGCGGTTACGCAACCTTGGGAACTCGAAATCGATCCCTAAACTCAATTTTTTTTGCAAAGAAAGTAAATAAATACGAGTATAGTGAGGGAAATCTTTTGGCAAGGTTCCAATGTACATACATTTGAAGTTGCTAAGGAAATTCGTTCACGACTCTACATCGAAAATTATAGTTGAGATGGTACTGTGAATATTTTCTCCCTTGCAGGAAGGGTCTAGCCAAAATCGAGTTCATTATATGGATTTGTTACCAAATTACAATTATATGTATGAAGGAAAAATGCCTTTTTATCCATGTTTTTTATTACATTATTGTTATAAAAAAAGACGATTATGAATTATAAGCATTTGAGCGTAAAAATCTTCGGAATCGGTTGGAATTCGTAGGATATACTGTGCCGTTTTTAAAAACTGTGTTTCGAGAAAAACGCTACTGTTTACCACAAAAAATCAAAACAACTTTACTTATCGGAATTATGTATGATTTCGTATTTTTCGTAATCTCGGAACTATAAGGAAGCAATTTAGCTAATAAAAAAAAACCTCAAGGTGGCCTAACCCCTTAATTTGAAAGAGCGAATTTGTTCAATGAATAGCAATCGTAAATTTTCCAACAACACTGGAAACAAAATAACGATTCAATGGTAACCATCAGCGAGACCGTAAACATACTTTGACTGCATTTACAATGAAACGCTATTCATGCGGGAGTTGTGCTGAAAATCCGGGCCAAAGTGTTAATGCAAAAATTGTTTTTATTATTCAATATCAAACAAAAATGTACAGCAAATATTTTTCTAAAAGCGGCCGCCCCTCGGGTAGCAATAGTCAACGTTTAAAAGTAGCCACCCTAATGCACTTAGAGTATATCCACCTCAAATGAATGCACAACGGTCCACATATGCTCAGACGGTAATTACTGCAAGCAATTCGAAATTGCGTAATTATAACTTAAGTGCCACTACACTCAATGCATTCAACCGTATATGCATACAAACATACATACATCCATACATACATACATACAATATAAAATTCGCACTCCTAAAGCATGTGCAAACTTTGCGTGCTAGCACTTTGACAGCACCAAGTCAGTATTAATTGCCGACAGACTGACTGCAGTTGTGCCAACAACATAAAATGAAAATGAAATTAAATATTGCATTCAGAAAACAAAAAACATACCCTATCTATGAAGCGTAACGTACGCGTGGTATACATAGATGTCAAAACGACAGATGACAATAGAATTACAAAAGGGGGAGGTTATAGCAGTGAGGGTCATAAGATTCCAATCAAAATTTAGGCTCACATCCAACACGAGCTTAAGCTCAACAACGGGTCATTAATTTAGAAATAGGTACTTTTTTAAAAATAAATAATAAAAAAAAATCCATTTTATGGGCTAATCGTAGTTCATTCAATTTTAAAGTCTGCTTTTTTCATTTAGCCATAATTGTGGCTGGCATGCTTTATTCTGAAGTTCAAAATTTCGATGACGATTTCTAGGATTCCGAGTGGTATTCTGGCGCATAATGTTGCCCGTCAATTCTCAATCTTTGCCGGCTCATTTATGTATGTAGGTTTTGAACTTTACGTAGTGCCAAAAGAAAAGATTTACAGTTGTCCGATAGATGAAATTAACTCTTCACCGAAATGATGCTCTCTCAAGTACACTATTAGTTTCACGCGTTGTGGGGCAAGCAGCGCCTTATTGTTGTAACTAAATGTCCTGTAATTTGAGCTTCAATTTCAAGGCAGCAAAATTCCTCTAACGCATGACTCTATAACACTCTGAGTCTCGTGTATTTTATATTCCTTTTCAACTTGTCATGACTTTACGGACGAGCACTTTTTTTGAGCTCTTAGCGCAGGACAAAGCAATTATTCTTTCAACTTTTTTTACGTCCGAAAATGGGAAAAAGATAAAAGTCTTTTTACATAAGTATAATCGTACCATAGCTTGCTTATTACAATTTCGGAAAAACACTAAAAAATTCCGTGATTACTCGCTTATTGCTCGTAATAGATGAACAATCATTATTCTTTATTTTTTTGGTCGATTTTAATATCACTTCATCAACCTATTCATCTAGCGAAAAATCAAACTTCATCTGTAAATTTTTGAAGTTATCTACTCTGATCGAGATGAGAACTTTTATTTCTTCCTCGGTTTCATCTGATGATTTAAGGGTTCCGCTATATTGAGGGAAAGTTTTTCAATGTAAGTTAAGTTGTGGGAAATTTCTTAAACCGGGTTTAACCCTGGGTTATTAAAATTAACTTAACTGCTAAACTTTCACTAAAAAACTGGCCTTCAGTGGCACTTTTTGTTCTTGGGAAGCGGCACTTTCAAACGGTTATATTTCATAATTAATACTACGTCAATTATAAAAATTAGTTTGGAGTATCTGTACTCCATTATCTATTTTACTGTCAACCCATTAACCACGAAGAGGCCTTTAAATATCCCCAAAACATACAAATTGCCATATTTCGAAAACTATAACAGCTATCACGTCTTTTTTTTTTTTGGGAAGCTTAATAAAGTGTGATGTTATTGTTTGTTCTTACAAAATGTCACGAAAATTCAAATGGCTTTTAATTCATTCAGAAAATATTACTAAAACTTTGTCAAACTTCGAAATCTTATATTTCGATAACTTAAAGGGAATGAAAAAAATCTTGGTGCGTTAAAACATGAAAATAATGTTTATTTGTGGAAAAAGATAGCTCTTCGGTACGATCTAAATTCTCCACTCACGGGCATAGTAACTGACAGATTAAACCGTTAAGAGTAAAACTTTGTTGAAGTTAGTTTAGGTTAGGTTGAAATGGCTAGATACACTCCTGACACACTTAGCCCAAGAATACTTCCATTGTGATGTCATCTGCAATCCACGTTCCCCTACGATGTCGCTCTGGTCTTCTTTGACACTGGTCTTATGTTGATTTCCGCTATCTCCGCACGGTTTTGCAGAAATGGGTTTCCGAGCAAGTGCAGTTGTCTTTTGCTAAGTGCTGGACAGAGGCAGATATGATGCTCTACAATCTATTCTTCTTCTTCGCACTTCGTTTGCTTCTTGTACTGTGCTGTTCCTAGCATGTATTCTAAATGTGGCCGTTGATATAACTACCCTCAATATCTCGGTGTCCCATATGAGTTGTACTCTATAATGCTGGGCCATCTCGTTCAGAGATCTGCAGCATTGAGTGAGAGCCTTTGTGTTATCTATGCCAGAGCTTAGGGGTCTCAAGGCGACTTGGCTGTCAGAGATGAATATCTTTATTTTCTCCTTGGATCTTTTGGCTAAGTACCGAGTGATCTTCCGACTCAGCTCTCTAGCTCTGGAAAAAAAACTCCTCCTCTGATCTTTCCCTCTAGTTTGAAGCCTTCAGTATAAATGTTTATGGCGTTTCGTATGCGGTGAAGGCTGGTATTCTAGTTCTGTGGTGATTGTATGTTGAAACTTTCATGATTAGTTATTAATTTTAAATGTAGTTTTTCTGTTATCGATTAGGGAATCAAATTTTTGTAAATGATATAGCATATCTAGTACAAATTCATATATATTTCAACAGACGATCATAAGATAGATCCTGTTATTGTTGGTCACTCACCTCAAAAGTTGATTAGAAGTACACATTCAATATTAATTCTATCCTGTGTGAATATTAGAAATTAACGGCCGTATGGTTTTGAGATTCAGCTCTGACTAAATTTTTCGATTGTACTCATAATTTTTATCCCCACCATTTATTCAAAAAGTTAAGCGTGAGTTTAAGACCACGTTTTATTCATAAGATCAAGTAAAAATTGTACATTAAATGCAGAACCAGTAAGGTTGCTGTATTCCAAAAGCTGACCGCGACGGTGTAACAAATTCAATAAATTATCGTTTTAAAAGTCCAGAAGCTTTTAAATTCGTACATGCACATTTTAAAAACATTTTTCTTCCATTTAAATTCTTTATCATTCAGTTAAGCCCATCATTTATAACGCAACTTAATGCATGTAAATATCGAACGCCCAGCATGGCTGGTGGCCCACATTAGCCCACTACGTTTAACTGTCAGTTGCCACCGGCAAACACAGTATACCTCTTTGATTTCAATTCATAAATACACTGAGCTGAGTACTGCCAATTGTAGTTTGCCCTCGAGCCAAAATTTTAAGTTGTTGACTTTCTACCTTGCCGCACACAAATCTGTCTGGAAATTGAAGAGCGACCAAGCAACCCAGCAACCAAGCGTCCAACTTGTGAACACGTGCGTCATTGAACAGCCAGACATTGGCCGTTGTTGTAGCTTCTTTCACGGCATTGGACAGATAGCCGCGAGCGAAGTGTCAAAAGTGCCGACAAAAGTGGAAAATCGTGCAATCAATGTTGTAAAGCAATTGAAATGGAATAGTAACCATCAGTGGCTAAGTGGATGGTGAGGATCGAGCGGTCAGGAAGAGAGGAGAAAAGCTAGAAGGGATAGCTGAGAGCAAATGATATGCTCTAGGTACAGGTAAAAGTTAAAGGAGCTAAGTGTACTTGCGAGCACATTTCGTGTCACTTGACAATTTATCGGTCAATTTCCATATTTACTAAGTGTAGAATTGGCTCAGAAGCAATGACCAACACACCCCAACCACCGCCCAACGAACACCAACCAACCAAGCAACCAACAGCTGTATAGAAGAATTGAATACAGCAATTGTACCGCTGGGATTAGAGGTACGAGTAACTGATAAGCGCGCCGTTCCATGTGTAAAGCAAGTGCATGGTGCTAAGCCAGGCTCACCTGCAATCGGTACCGACATACATACATACATACATAACTGAACTGGGAGGCTTGTTGCTGTGTAACGCTGCCGCTCGCTAGCAAATGGGGCAATGTCAGCTGTGACAGCTACGCTACCTTGCAATGCAGCAAGCAAAACAGATTGGCGCGCAATCGACGATTGCTGCGATCGCCGCAACTTATCTATGAGATACTTTTACCAATTTCGGTTAGACAGCTCTCGACTGGTTAGGTGGTGGCTAGCTGATTGCCACAACCCATAACTACCATGAAGGCGCAAAAGCCGCACACCAATGTATGGGGAGGCGCATGAGAATGTGTGCACTGTGTACTGGGTATAAGCAAGGTAGTGTTAAAGAGCGATTGATTCAACGATCGTTTGTCGAGTTAAATCGATCGAGTTATGAATGCCCAAAAGCGCCGGCCGGCATACCGGCACATGCCGCTAACCAACACACAACAACTTGTTTTGACGTTTTCTTCTGCTGCAATGTTGTTGGCGGCTTACATTATTTTTCACTTGTCACACCGCGTGCAGCTGGTTGGGTTGGTTGGCAGGCAGTCTGGCCGGTCATGGTTTGTTACGAGTATCGTTGGTAGGCTACCAATGGTAGCATGACTTTGGCTGTTGACTATCGACTGTTGCTTGAGCTTCGCGATGTAGCTCTGCTGGCGACGTCTCCTGTTGCGACTACTTAATACTTGCAACTCTTAGGAACTGGTTTGGCGATTGGACACACAGTTGTGCACTTAAATGTTTTTGCATTGACGTACATATGACTTGCTGTTACTCGAAGCCTTTGTATGTTTTTGTGATTTTTGTTATCGCCTAATCTAACTTGATGAAGATCGTGACTAAATTGGTGATCTTGAAATTGACATTTCTCAGTGGCGCTAAAGGAGATAGTTATGCTCATATAAAAAAATGGAAATATTTGAGTATTTAAGTAATTGTTTGCTAAAGCTAACTGGGTTTTTTTTAATTTTGTTTGCAGTATTTATGTACATTCATTAGGCTTTTTTGAAGTTTGCTTACATTTATTGTACCATACATACATATGTGCTCGTACATATAAATACAGTCATGTATAAAGCCTTAAGACCATCTAGTCGAAGAATTAATAGATTAGCTGTCAATTGAATTTACGTAGTTCTACATTATATGTCGGTGCGAAATCTTTAAGTGCCAAAGTAGTTGAGGCAGTATGTTATTCAAATTAAAAAATCATTGGAAGCATTTGTAAAATGTTATGAGATCGAGCGCAAGACATCTGGCTAGATAGTATTAAAATCATAATGCTATTATAATAAACAATTCCTGAAAAAAAATTTCAATAATATTTCCACTGACAGTATACGTAACAAATATCTGGCTCTATCACGAAGAATTATAAAATGATGTCGAAACAGAAACAACTATATTTCAGGGTCCCCTTACTTTACATAATGGCGGCCGCCGTAGCCGAGTGCGTGCTTTATTCGGTAGGTCCCAGATACGAGCAAATAACATCAAAAATTATACAAAAGTTTTTTTTAGTAGCCGGCGCCCCCGGCAGGCAATAGCAAACCTCCGAGTGTATTTCTACCATGAAAAAAATCTTCTCACAAAAAAACATTCGTCATTCGGAGTCGGCGTAAAACTGTAGGTCCCTCAATTTGTGTTACAACAACAAGACGCACACCGCAAATTGTAGGAGAAGTTCGGCCAAACATCAAGCTATAATATAAGCGCCAAATTATTATTATTCACATTATTATATTGGGCCCGTTTCTTTGTAACCTAGTTGCAAAAGAACACTAGGTTGCATAAGAAATAGCACGTAAAGCAACAACACTAACTCGGAAAAATATGCGATTTTAGCCAACTCGGTAAACTGATATCCGACCTGAGTTGTAGTGTTGGGAAGTGAAAACACAATATAACACAATGGTAGTAAATGTTGAACTTATATAAAAAAAAAAGAATATTTAAAATAATTTAATAAAGTCTGTTGCTTATGATACGCACAAAACTTTGTATTCCAAGACAATGTAAAATCGAACGGTGGATGTTCAGTTTGTACCCCACAAAGGAACTACTTAATATTTGTATCACATTTAGTTCATATTTACCACTGAAAAATGCCCGCTATATTATAAACTAAAATCCTATCAATTTGCCTAAGCCAAGGATCGATCAATATATTAACAATAAATATATAATTCGTTACTGATATTTAGGTACATACCTTTCAAAATTGTTGAGCCGTGTACTCCAATTTAACATTCAATTGCCAGCGAACAATACTCTGTAATTAATAAATTAATAAATTTAAATTAGTTTTTTATAACTCGCACATTTACGTATATATGTATATATATATATATGTATATATACTCATTTATAATACTCCTACATGTGCAAGTAATTGTAGTGATTTATTTTATGTTGCACGTCAGCGAATTACAAGCTGTGCTTTAAAAAAAAGGTTGCAGTTTATTTTAGTATATTTTTTAAGAGAAATTGTTTTTTTTAAATCCGTATTAAAAGGTAAAAAATTTTAATGAATTTTTTTTTTTAATTTGTCGGACGTTCATATATTTTCGAAAAAGTTTGAAACTTTCATTTATACAGTTTATGTTATAGAACCAGCTATACTTTTATAAAAAAAAATATTAAAAATAAATTTATAAACAAATATAAGCGGTATGGGACTATAAAGTTTTTGTTAGAGGATCATATGCTTTATAATTAAAAAGTAACAGAAATTAAATAAATAGTTTGCAACGCAGTGCAAAAAGTATTTCAAAATGCAACTATCGAATAATTTTTTTTTTTTTTATTAATTTATACATTGCTTTGGTATTCCCAAACGTGTTTTACCACATTTGATAAGTACCTATGCATATTTTCCAATTTTTTTTTTTTTTTTTTTTTTTTTTTTTTTTTGTCATTGGATTTTCACAGTTGATCATTATTTCTTAAATATGGGATAATATATAGTACAAAATTGTATCAAAAACACACAAAACAATAAAAAACATTGTACAAAAAAATATCGCAACATAAAAATCAAATATTATCGAAATAATAATTAAATAATGACTTTCATTATAAAAAAAATAACCGCTAAAACCACTATAAACCTGTGCCTGTGCACATTCTCCAAACTAATATTAATAAAGTACTTCATACGAACTAATATATATGGCAATAAATTTAAGGCAAACAGTTTTCGATTAACTACGTTAAATATTTCTCCATTACACAGCCCATAAAAGACATTACCTACAAAAATCTAATAAAATAACTGACATTAGGAAAGTTAACAGTTGTCGCCACATTTCATACATACAACATACATAAATTTTAAATTTTTTATTACTCATAAGAATATTTTAAAATTTATTTGCCCATATGCTTCTCTTTAGCTATAACTTAGTTGCTGTTTGATAAAAATCCAACTTAATTTGTATGCATTTCGTAAAACAATTGCAAAACCAAAGTGCAGTAACATTCTTAGTGAATAATGAAGTATAAGCACATGTAGATGCATATAAAGGCATACGCTAAGTGAAAGCTGATTATTATAGAATATAAAAAATGCTACTTGCTACCTGGAAACAGCTAACGATAAAAAAGTAGCAAAGGGAGTATAAGAAACTTTATTGGACAAACGTACATATGTACGTGTGTACTTTTGTACAATAAATAAGTTTGTAACAATATGGCTAGGAGCGCAGTTATAGCACGTGATTGCATTTTAATAGCTGAATACTAATATTTCATACGAATTTTTGACATGCAGCAGCAGCGCAGACACAAAGAAAACTCATAAAATATTGCATATATAAATAGATACACAACATACATGGATATGTATGTAAGAGTAGGGGTGTTAAATAAATAAATAAATAAGTCATATGAGAATAAGATAAAAGTATATTTTTAATGTCTCGCAGTAAACACGATTTTAAGCTAAACCATGCATTTTTATTTTAAGTGCATATTTTTACACCTGAAGCTATTTTTTCTTATAGAACTTCGACCAATTCTGAAAGTCTAACACATTAAAGATAGACAGACTAACACCATCACATTTTGTTATGGTACTCGTATTAGTAGGCAACACTCATTTATGGTTCCCATTTGGTCGCAATTGTATTAAATATGGATTAAGAGGATTTCGAATAGAAAATATTAAAAAAAAAAAAAAGGAAAATTAGGATCGTTATGATCATTTGGTATGCAAAATTCGACGCATTCGTTTAGTCCCAAAGAAGTTTCGACACTTTATCGCACTTCTAGAATGTGAAGGATTGATTACTCTTAGAATTCGAGGTGTGGGTCTTTATGTAGTTCCCCAAATTGGTGAGTCTAAAGTTCTCTTCTCCGAACTGTAGCGTAGGTGAATTTAATGAAAAGATTTTCATGACAGAAATACAATCAGTGGTTTACCGGCTTGACATTGCCTGGCGCTATTACCAGACAATTTGTCTATACTTTTTTTATGTTAATTACCCCGATCGAGATTTGAACCCGAAACACTCAAGGTAAAGTACACTAAACACTCGATTATGGCGGCCGGCGCCTTACGTAACTTTTATTGTTGGAAATCTTACAACCACATATTATTAGATGCTTGTAATTTTCCCATACAACAACAATTTAATTCAGCTACGAGCAACCACCTTAGACTTCTTCAAGACTGCGTTGCGAAACAGGAGATAAGCATTTTGAGTATCGAATACAATATTTACTACAATATGTAAAACAATGCACCAGGTAACCCGTACAAAAATCTGTACACCTTATCGGAAAATTGAAACACTCTACGTTGAATCCGTACACCTACATATAGTGAACCCTGCAAATTCGAAAAAAACGAAATAATCCGTTCCACTGACAAAACTGGACTGAATCAGAATTCGTGTTTTGCCCAACTACATATCGGCTTTTGGGGGCCAAACATGGTCGAAGTTCGGTTGTTTTTCTACCGTAAGCCATAAAGAGTTAAACTTTTCCTAAAAATATTCCACTCCAGCCTAGGCTTGAACAAAAAATATCGATGTATCAAAATAACGATATTTAAACAAAAAAGTTATATATAAATAAATAGGTAAATACGTCGATATTTTTAAACTCGAATTATCGATTTCCGATATTTACTTCCGAGTATCAAATTCGATCATTTTTAACGTCTTTATGAGCACAGCTCACATAAATCTTAAAAGTTTTCACGGAAGTCCTAAAACATAAACATTTTATAATTCCGGTGGAAAACACTAAACTTTTTTTGGTGAGACACCTTAATGTACAAAACATATTTATATTTTTCTATGGTGAACCCATTTTTTTTAAATAAATTAGTTCAGTACACTAATACATTTAATACGTTATACTTTTGGAGGCGTAACAAAGTACTACGGGGATTTGCTAGTAATAAATGAAAATAATAAAACCGCCAAATATGTGTTATTTTTTACTATTTTGAATATTTTAACAATACTTTAGGCAATTGCGAGTTGGAGTAAAAATATCGGTATTTTTTGCTCTACATTTAACGACATTGTTTAAAAATATCGATATTTTTTATAGTTTGAGGTACAAATATCCTTATTTCTTTGGTCTGCACCTACCGACATTGTTTAAAATTATCGATTATTTTAGTCTGCATCTACCGATATTGTTTCAAAATATCGGTACTATATACATACATATGTACGTATAACACTATATATACGTTTTTTTTTAATTTGCCCATCCCTAGCGCTACATATTGAAATAAGAATGCTAAAAAATATATGGCGGGATTAATATTTTTTATTGCCATAAATTATCTTTTCTTGCTAGAAAACTTTTTAGGCGTATATTAGAAACACATTCCGGCGATAAAAGTTATAAATAGTATCACCACTATATTTTAATATTTCAGCAAGACTTTAGGCAATTGCTCCTTGAGTTAAAAATACCGCAACTTTTTAATCTACATTTATCGATATTGTTTAAAAATATTGATATTGTTTAAAAATATCGATACGATATATGTATGTATATCGATACGATATATGTATGTAAATCGATACATTTTTTTCATTTGCCCAACCCTAGATCTAAACGATCAAATAAGAATGCTACAAATTAATGTAAAGACACTTTTTTTTATAGAAAACTATCTCGGCGATAAAAGTTATAAATAGTACCACCACTATTTTCTCTTAATATCAATGCATATTGCCATCTTTAGCGTCGTGCTTAATTCTAAATCTCTTGGTTTTAAACTTTTCATTGCCTTTTTTAAATGTAATATTTTTAATATTATTACGAGTACTCCTCCTGTTGTTTTCTTACGCATACGAAGGATCAATTGTAGGTCAATTAAAACGCCGCAGCGCAAACGCAGTAGACACCTCGAACAAGTAGAAGTTTTGCAATCAAAATAAGAATCGTAAAAATATGAATGTGTGTCAGTAATAAAACATGGGGGGGAAAAAATAGTAAAACAATTGCACACAAGATGAATTAGGCAAGCAGGCAGTAAGTCAGGTAAGTATTCCAAAAGTAGTTCACAAAAGTGTTAAAATGAATTATGAACAGTTGTAAAAAAAAGGAACTAAAACGTAGATCTGCTAGCTGATACTCGACTCGTATTCAATGCTCGCCGCCTTAGCCGGGCTTTGTTGCTAGCTTTGCGGTTAAATTGTCTAATCAGCTTTTGCGCGCTTTTTCCACCGATTCAGTAGTTTTCGCATATGTCATATTGTTGTTTTTTTTTTTTTTTTTTGCTCTTCTCTTATTGTTTATACTTTATTTGCAACTTTGCGCGATATTCACTGACCGACCGTCTTTCATGTCGCTGAGGTCAACAGACTTGCAATGTTTTAGTAGTCAAACGATACCGATTTCCTCTGGTAGCCAACCGCCGCCGCGCAGTTAATGTTTCATTTTAACCACGCTTGGGTTTACTACTTTCGGTAAAGAAAAATGGTTTTTGTAATTGCGAAACGATTAAACAGTTTCATCAGCAGTTGATGGATGTCCAAATGTGCACTTTTTTTTATTTTTTTTTGGTTTTATTACACTCTTTTTTATTCATTTTTCTCACACAAATGAAAAAGTCATAACTAGATTTTCTCAATTACTGCAAATGTATTTGTTCATTTACGCGCACTTGTTTTTTTTTTTATTGGATTTAATTTTTGATTGAATGGAAATGGACTCACATTTTTGCATATGCGGCAGATTATTTTTTGTTAAACTTTTTTTTGCTTTAATGTAAAAGTTTAAAATATTTTCAGTTCAATCGCTGAAATATTTGAAATATATGCAAATTTATTGTTGATTTAATTGCCAGTAATTAAAAATACTTTAATGTTGCTGTATTTTAAGTCTCTCGGCAGCTGTTTACGAATATCAACAGTTATCTATTTACCGATGCGAAACGAGCATTTGTGTTTTTTTTTTAAATTTCCAACAAATATTTTCATACTAATTAAGTATAAGCTACTGTGGTATAAAAGCTTTATTGCCAAAAAACTTTAAATTTTAAGGGGAATCGAAAAGTTTTTAGTGATAATTAAATGCACCAAAAATACCAAATTAAAGTGCTTTCGATTTATGCAGTTGATATCCGGACAAGAGAAATACAATATGTACCTACATATGTAATTAATTTGTGAAACGAATAATTCCAATAATCAATTCGATTAGCAATTAAAAGCACTACCAGCATTCTATTATTCCGAAATTGTCTTCCATTGAATCGGCTCGAGTAAACTAAGCACTTACGGTCATGCAAACAAAAAAAAAAAATTGAGACACGACAATTTGAGAAATTGTGCCTATTTTTTTCCTTTGTTTATTATAGTTGATTATGTCTATAACATAATTCATATAAATGATTTTAAAAAAATTGGAAATTCGGCGATGTCAATTCGACACCTCGGAGCTGCGATTTGACATCGTTCGACTTTTCTTCTTTTTTTTTGTGGGGTGCCGTTAAGGGCCGATGTTATACGAACAACAACATTACCCATTCAGGCTTTTAAGTCAAATTTCAAGCAAGCCATTTGTGAGACAGAGGCAAAAACCCTCACCAAGGTCTTGGAAAACTGGGTTAAAAGGATGTGCTACTGCGAATCGAGCCGAGGACGCTATATTACTAAATGAAATCGGCTATAATAAGAAGTGCAGCTTGAAACAAAAGCAACAGAACTTTAAATAAATAAAATAAAAAACTTGAATTTTAAAATTTGGCTATAAAAAGTAATCTACTTCGGAAAATAAAAAATTTAAAGTGTTCATTTTTTGACATAATAATTCGTAATCCTGCAAAAAATGCTCAAAAATACAAAATTGGATTAATTGACTATTGATGGAGTTTGTAAAAAGGAAGGAGAACAGACATCATAAAATTTGCAAGATTCATTAAGACTAGTTAGAGGTATTGTTTATAAAATTTAGCCAAAATTTTTAAATTTTTAAAGGGATTTTTTCAAAGGAGATTTTTTTCATAGCCTTTCAAGTTTTGTAATATACAACTTTGCCCAAAATTCCAACCCTTACGGAAAAATTGCTAAGAAAAACACAAAAAGCTAAATGCCAAACTTTATACAAATTTCATACTTTAAAAGTTTTTTAAATTCGGCTGACTATGTACTTGAAAAAAAAAACAACATTTATTTGTATTATAATTTATTGCGAATCACTTAAATAATAGTACCTTTAGACTTCATCAGTTCAATCTGAAAACTTTCTTGAAATAATAATTTTTTTAATTAACAAATCAAAGGTTTGATAAATAATTATATATAATAATGTATAATTAGTAGTGTATTTTAATATTATCTCAATAATAAAACCTGCTATATTTATAAATACATAGTAGGTTTGATATTTGTATAAATTGGTATTAAAAAAATGTAACCATGTGAACCGAGCTTTAGAGATACTTACATATGAACCGGTACAAGTTTTTTCTAAGTGGTTCGCGCGACTGAGCCGAAACGCGACGATTTTTAAAGCTATTTACAACCCTACTTAAAACCAATGTTCGTCAGGTTTTGGCTTTGGATTTTTACTGTTATCTTTTACCACCATCAGGTCTAATGATATTTTATTCTGCATTTGAAAATTAAATTAAAGTCCTAAAAATTTTAAACTGTCGAAATTACGATGTTCAAGTGCTGCATAGATTTTTTCTATACCGAAGTTTTGCCATAAAAATTTTGGCGCAGAATACGTCTTACCTTACGGTATGGGCACCAATGTCAGGTTTTTATTGTTGTAATCTCTATTTCTTTAATTATAAGGAAACGGCTCGATTAATTTTTTTTTTTTTTTGTAGTCAAATGAAGATGTTAGCTTTCGTTTGACATACATTTCATGTTGGTTGATATCTTCCTAATATTTAAATTTCTCAAATGAAAATTGTATAAACACATGCACACAAATATGTGTGTGGTGTTTGGTTGAGTGTTTGCTGTTGGGCGATTTAAATGTACTCGTGTAGCCCTTTCTTTGTATTGCATAATTTTAGGCGGGCAAGTTAAAGTAGAGTAAAAGAAGAGAAAATGCTGCCAAGCCCTGCAAAAAAAAAAATAAAATTGATTCGCGTATGTTATTTATCATTTATCTTTACTATTGATAACAGCCATTGACTTCGTTTTTGCGAGAAATTTAATTGATAATTTAAAAACATTTTTATCCTATTTTTCCTATCATCAGCTTATGTATATCATCCAAAGTAACTATCAAATAAAGAAATTCATTTGCTTGTATTATTTATCATTTATTGTTACATATGTTTTCTGTCTTATCGGATGGCGTATTCTACGTTAAACTTAATGGCCGTGTCTCTGACACAGCCTGCTTCTTTTTTTTGTCGAAATTAACTAAAACGAGCTTTAGTTTAGAAGCAGGGCCACGTAATTATATTAGCAAATGTTATTGGGGGTCTGTCAGTAACTGTAAAAATTAGCATAAAAAACATATCAAAATTTTTATTATTTATAGCCTAATTTTTAGCTAAAAAGAGCTGCATCTATGTAGATATATCTTATTGTTTCACCTCATTTTATCATAAGTATTTTATTTTATTCTTCACACTGCTATTTCCTCTGTGTTTTATAACTATAATATTTGCTCAAGTTGTTTTGCGGTTAATTTAAATACCAATCGCCGTGAGACGGTATCAGCGGGTCAAGTACATACTACATACATACATTAGTGCTCAAAATATACATAAATTCACATACACATACATATCTATCTATATGTGCGCGTATAAAAACTCGTTCACATGCAACAACAAAAAATAATTGCGAAAAATACATATGTATGTATTTATTTCTCCGAAGCTCGTAAGCCAATATTTAGGTTTCTACCGGTTAATGTTTTCAGACACGAAAATTAAGAATATTTTATGTTCATACGAAAATTGTATGTACTATATAGTACTATATTATTGGTCACAAACCGTTCTTATATGTATATAAAAAATTCAAAACAGAAATTTGCACTTTTAATCGAAAACCCGTTTAAAGTCTTTTACACCTACATATGGCTCAACAAAGTTTTGATTAAGTAAAAGAAGCGCACGGAACTAGTTGGAATTTTGTTATTCTGTTAACTGGGTAAATAGTGCGAATCTATGTATGTACGAACATATGTACATAAATACATTTAGTAAACATATCAGCGTTTTGGAAAAAATACCTACATATGTACATATGTATGTATACTTGTTTAAATAAGTCTGTTAGTAAGTTAAATTATTTTTATTTTATTTTATTTTCTAACATTTTCTGAAATCAATCTTTTGACAATTGTTTTTATGAGTTCATGCTTTTGTTATGAACTTATCAGTCAGTTTTCAAGCTTGAGGCTTTGATTTTTATACCAACAATATCTCAGCGCAACTTAAATATGTACATATGTATTTGTACATTTCGCTTGTTTAGGAATTTGCTGCCGTTTCATTCTAATAAAATTTTCGAATTAATTGTAGTTATTATTTTGTTCGAAAGCTAAAAATAAATATTCCCGAGTTATCTGCATTAGTTCATTGACGTGAATATTAATTAAATGGGGTCATGTTTTTGCAGAGCGGAATTTATATAATACACAGTATATACATAAACTAACTAAGAAAGACTTCAATAAAAAATTAATCTATTTAGAAATATTGACATTGAAACTTCTGCCGAAAATGCTCAGTTAATATATGGGGAAAGTAGATTACACTGGCTAATAAATAAGCTGACCCGACGCGCTTCCACAAATACATGTTTTGAAATTGAATCAAATTGAATTGTGTATAAGGTTTACCACCTATTGGTTAATATTTTAAACAAAATATTTACATTTATGTGACTAATACATGTTTTCAATTAGAATTAAATCGAACTGTAAGTACGGGTTTTAGAAATATATCGCCACCAGAGACACCTAGCGGAATTTCTGTCGAGTCAATAAACTACATACCAAATGGCATACAGGGACTTTTTATACGTACAAGCGAACCCAGCAGTCGTTGTTCTGCCTATATTTATTTATTAATTACCCTCTGCATTTGCAGAAATCTTATTTCGAATTATCTAAGATTCAACTTCTGTATAATTTAATGTAATTCGACTTTTCAAACAGGTGACAACCCTCTCAAATATAAAGGAATCATGGTTTAATTATTGAAGGTTTGGTAAATAATGGCATTCCAGTTTTTATTCAAAGATAACATATACATATATGTTTGAAAGATTTAGCAACACAATGCCTTGCTAAGGGAGCCAATTTTGCCAAGAGGAAGTGGGGAGCCAGCTTAATTATAAAACCTTTTATTATTGAACCATGAGTATGAACCTTGAGTTCGCTGAGATAAACTGTTTGGCACTCATATTAATATTTTATATATATAATTCGACTTTTCAGGCAGGTGGCAACTCTGCAAAATATTCTAGCTATTAACCTTCTCTTCAGCAAAACGAACCGTTTGACAGCCATGTTCTAATATATTATATAACTTCTGTATAATTTAATTAAATTCTAAATTTCCAGGATGTGGCAGCCTTCTTCAAAATATACTATCTAGCTATAAACCATCTCCTCAAAGATCGAATAGTTTGACCCCCAAATTTTCATATTCCATATAACTTGCGTATAATTTAATTTAATTCGATTTTTCGAACAGGTGGCAACCCTCATAAAAATAGCTATGAACCTTCTCCTCGCCGAGACAAACCGTTTTGACATCCATATTTTAATATTTCATACAATTTGTGTATAATTTAATTTAATCTGAGTTTTCCAGGAGGCGGCAACCCTTTGCAAAATATAAGTAGCTAGCTATAAACCTTTCCTCAGCGAAACAACCTTGTTGATACTCATATTTTAATGTTTTATATACTTGTGTGTAATTTAATAAAATTTCACTTTCAAACAGGGGACAGCGCTCTCACAAACATAAAACATACTTTACTACCTATTTTAAGACCTACCAAATATACATTACTTCAAGGAGCTTTTGATATTGAACTGCTAGTGAACCTGGGAGGGCGTTTTGAGTGAAATCTATTAATAAATTTTCCAGTTTGGGATAAATCCACTATTCAAATAATTGGTGAGACGTTGGCCTATGAATTTTTTCTAGATTGCCTTTTATCTTTGCAATAGTGATGAAAAAATGTCGTTGAAAAATAAATCAGATCTCGCCTATGGCGCCACCTAGCGGCTTAAAAGTCCATCGTTCATGCAGTTTTAGAGGAGTTTAAATAAAATTGATAATTTCGAAGAAAAACAAAAAAAATTCAAAATTGTATTTCGACAGCAACGTCATCTATCTTGAAGTGATATCTTTATCAATTGAGATCCAATAAACCCTCATAAAATTTTACAGAATTCGGATGGGCGGTTTCGCTGATTGCTGTTAACAAAAATACATAGACTGGTACTCAGTATCAGAAAAAAGGGAAATATATATTTATACACATATGTATGTATATACATATGTAGATTTATTTACGAAAAGTCATAGCTGTGTCAGCGAAGCTTTCATTTCATTAATAATTTTTTCACGGTACGAAAAGGCATCAAATTTTGTTCGCACAAAAAAAAACAAAATTTAAAAAATTTGTGGTTATTTGTTTTACATATTTATGTAGGTACTGTAAACGAAAATGTATGCCTATTTTTAAACTTTTAATATACATATGTATGTACATCCATCAGAAGACAAAGAAGAATGAACACTAAATCAAAGTGCACTACCATTATCCACAATAAATCACTTGCAGCAAAAGCTCTCTTAATAAAATACTATAAACAAGATCAGATGTTAAGTATAAAGTAATCAATGAAATGCAAACAGCTGATAGTTGACTGCAACTAATCCAACATAAATCTGTCATAGTAAGATCAGCTGAAGTGCAATGATGAAGCAGAGATGACACTAAATTAGAATAGAATATGTATTTCTTTTTGGGGCTAGTAAATCGAGAAAAATAAATGACATTTAAGTGTAATAAATATTAACAGAAAAGGGCACAAGTGTGACTATCAAAATAGGGCTCTCCTCGTACTATCTAACAATAAGGTAGATAAAACCAAATAACAACCACACATATACCTAGAGATATACATACATATGTTTATGTTTTCGTTTGTTTTCACTTCGACGCCAACATGTTGAGCTATGGCAACAAAGTGTTATTTATAATTAGCAGATGCAACATACATATACATAGTAAATATAATACGCCTGCTCATGTTTAGATAATAGGGTGGATGTTTTTCAGCACCTATTTTATATACTTTTTATGAAATGATGTGTGAAATTTGTGATCGGAACAGGTTAGCAGCTACTTATATTCAACACATCTACTGCCCACGAACAGTAAAATATTTTGTTGAAATTTTTTATATTTACATTAAGAATGATTACGCATATCGAGCAGAGAGCAACTGAATGTGACGTCATAAAAGAAGAGGAGAAAACGAACAGACCACAGAACGATTTTAAAATTTATTTAATTTACAAGGGATAATTTGTCCTAAATGGTGACGCTCTCTAAGCTTTTAAGAAGAAACACAATCCTCTCCGAGGCATGTCAAAATAGATAGAAATATATCTAATAAAATTATTATCTACATAAGAAAATGTGTGAAAATAATTTGACAACAATAGCGAAGCATAAAAGGAAAATACTTTGATGATTTCAATCAATAAGGAGAGGATTAGCGATTCGCCGAAAGCGCAATCTTGTATTAATATATCAATCTTAGTTATATATCGTAAGAACTAATATATACTCGATAATGACTTTGAAAGAAACATCTGTTAGGGTATGGCTAAGCTAATCAAATTTTTCATGACAATTTCAATACTTCTGTAGCGCTCGTCAAATTTCAATATAATTCAATGTATTTTCATCAAGATTTCCAACTTTGAAACGACTGTAATTTATTGAGCTTGAGGCCAGGTTTTCATTAGATAATAATATGAGAAAATAACGATTTTTCAAAGTGGTAGAAGTGATAGCCGCTATTTTGGAGATCACCACATGCCCCCATGAGGCTTCTTTCTTTCTAGACTTTACCAGGGATTAAACCATGGTACACGGAGTTACTAGGCGAGCACGCAACCACTCAGCCACGCTAACCGTGTGAAAACCGTTTGCTTTCTCAAATTATTTTCCTCATATTACTCCCTAGTAAAAACTCAATAAATTACAGTCGTTTCTAACAAATAAGGCCAAAAATAATAATAATGATTTCCAACTTTTTAATCAGAATTTGTATTAACTTTTTGGGTATACAGTTTTGGTAACCACTCATTCACCCATTGGTATAATAAAGTGCAAGTTTCAGAAAATATAAGGAAGAGTAAGAAAAAAAAATTATCAAAAAAATAATGCGATTTTTGAACCTCTTTAAACTTGCACTTTATTGTACTAAAATTGATTGGGCTAAAAGGATGCATACCAGATTAAAAATTTTGATGAAAAGTTTCAAATTGCGATGGGTTTTATTAAAATTGACACTTAGTTTAAATCCTGTATTTATACCGTTTTTCGTATACAATGTACTGTATTTTTTATAAAAAATAAACTAGGAATTAATTACAAATAAATAAAGTCTCGAAACTTGTCCATAAACCCCTGTCGTATAGTTATGATAAGCATTGTATATGTCTGCAAACTTATGATGTGGATGTACCGTCGAACCGAAGATATTACATTTACGAATAACTCTGTGCTGATAAAAATATTTCGGAAAAAGTTTAAATTTTAAATTAATTGCTCAATTTCATTCAGTTTAACACAATTTAAATTGAATAAATTATTTTAGATTTGTTTTTCAATCTACATTTATTGAATAGGTTAATCTCACTATATTACTTAACAACAACAAAACCTGAAAATTATTACAAATTATATACGGTGTTTTTTAATCACGTGTTATTTAAAGCCAGAAATGTTATTAGGTTTTCCACAAATATTTCTAGCGTTATTATATTATTTAAACAATTAATTTTATAATTCATATAATTTTATACTCCAGCGAAACCTACCGGGTCTATTCTTTTTTATATCGAGTATTGCGGTCCATGCGCCACCTATCGGATCTATTATTTGTCAAACTTCTTTGTTTCTATGTAGCTGTTTATATTACATATTTCTATAGTTTTGCCGCTTTATTCAATAAAAAGAATTCATTCGTCTACAAATTCATGAAATTTTGTCTCCAAAATTTTTGTTTCCACATCAATAAATTTTGGTATTTATTTAATTTATTATTTTAATACAACTTTCAACAAGAAGGCGAGCAAAAGTGCAGACGTCGTTAACTAATAGTTGAAGTGCTTCATCATAAAACTGTAGTTTTAAGCTTGACAGGGAAAAAGTGATAACTTGAGATACGTTTTTGTTTTTAATCAAATTTCCACAGTATATGAAAATATAACGAAACACAGTTGCGAAAAGCTCGAATGATCACCCTAGTACATACATATTGTGCGTATATCAAAAGTAAATGTCGCACACCCAGTAGAATATTCTCGCAACTCTCTAGCACTGGAGTTTGCAGCACTACTACTTTTACTTCATATGTCACTAAATCGAGCTATAAGTTCTCGCCATCTAGCATTTGCTATTTGTAGCAATGAATTCCAAATTACAATGTAAATATTGTAATTCAGATATGAGCAGCAAAGGCAAAATTTTCACTGATAAGATAAGTGCGAGCGGAAGCCACGAAAATTGGAATAACAAAACAACACTGGTTTTCTGGTTCAGGTTCATTCCATAATCAAAAAAATAGAACACAATATTTGTGTGCAGTTGCTTCATGAAAAAATATTTTATCAGCTATTAGTAATAATGTAAATATGTACATATGTTTGCATGTACTCGTACTTATCTATTTTAATTTATATCGGCAACGCAATTGATATTTTTGCCAAATTACGTCAACAAGGTGCAGGTGTCGCAATTTTCATTTTCGACTTTACTCGGGACTAGAATGCGCCCAAAGTTATAGAACCAGTCACTTCGGTATATTACATACATACATACATAGATAAGTTTTTATCAAAGTGTGTATATTTTGTAAAATACTTTGCACATTTCATACATTTCAATGTCACAACGACGATAAGCGTTTTGAAAGAAATACCTCGGCAGTATGTATTTTGTTACCATGGCGGTCGTCGGTTATCCATTTGCAATCCTCAGTACACGAATCGAAGTTATTTGGTCTCATATTAAGTATTTAATTTCTTATCTATACAATTCTGCGCTTAGAATCTATTTGTTTTTGAAATTGACAGCTTAAGTCTCTAGATATTTACTGAATATGATTTATTTTGCACTCACCGCCAAAACATGCAACATTTACATATAAATGGGTTATAGGGAATTTATACAGCCTTAGCATTTCTCATAAATAGACGAAAGACCTACTTTTGTGATAATTTTGCAGAGTGTGCTTTATCTAAACAGGTCACAAGAAGAGAAGTAGATACGGCAATTGAAATAGATAGGCTGATAACAAAATTGCGTTGTAGTTTTGAAATATTGCTGTGATTCAATTCTGCTTATGTATTCGAATTGATTTTTTCTGATCCCATTGTGAATTAAATAATAAAATATATGCGCTTGTTTTTAGGCTTAAAAAAATTATCATTTCCAGGTTCCTTTTAAAATCAAGCCCTACTGGAACGCCCTAAACAAAAAGCTCAAATTGTTTAGGTAATAAACGTAGCAAACAAACAACAGAAAATGTTAGCTTATTGCTTCTTTTCGAAAAGCAAAAATTTGCTTATTTTTCTCGTTGTTTGAATTGCGACAAAGACGACCAAAATATAACCCGCTGGCAAAGTTTTAGAAGCTTTTATTCCTATTGATTTACACAAGCAGCGCAAAAGCTCTCTCTGAACTGGTTTGATTGTTGAGTTGTTAAAATGTTTTTGCAAAATGACAATTCATTACATTGGTCGTCACATGTTCTTCCTAGGTAAAATTTCCAACAAAATTGTGAAATAAGTAGTCGGTCATAGCTAACATAGCGATTCTCAATTTACTTATCTCTTGTCTGACTTTACGTAAATAGATCGTTTAAATTATGGAAACACGAAACAAGATTTACAAACCCTAAATAGGTAATACAAAAGTGTTGAATGCCGTCCAGTCTTAGGGGTTGGTTATACACCTCATCCAATTTATGTTCCCTGGTCTAACCAGCAGTCTTATGCAACCAATACAACCAAATAAATTTAGGTAAATTCCAGAGAGTAGCGTGTTTTAGAGTGGAAGAGGCATTGAGAACCTGTCCTACAGATGTGTTATAACGCATCTCCTGCTTATAGATCTTTATATTATGCAAACTGGGTCAATGCCAGCTATAAGGGTTCGAGAACTGGGTCTATGTCAGAAAAGGATGAAGTGGCATAGTTTACTTATTTCTCTCTTACTCACCACGACCCGACACGACACTAATTATATGCAGCCTAAAATTGATTTCCCCACACATAGGTACCTTTTTGTGGTCCAAGCCCCATCGAATGGAACAAAATCCGTCTACCTGAGCTTTTCAACGCAGAGCTAGTTAAGCAATGTCCCTATGGCGTCGGCAATAGGGTGGTCCGCAAATGCATTGGGAGAAGTTAAGTCGGACTTTTAAGATTATTATATAACGAAAAAAACGTTAACTCAACGCGCCCGAATTGCCCCAAAAAGCACTTATAATATTTTATAAGGTAAAATACTATTTTGTGTATAAATGGTATATGATCCTTAAAAGTCAAAATTTTTCCATTGACAAACTCTGTTTTGCTTCAGGAGACTTCGTAGAACAGTCAACATTTGCTTTAACCATTTTTTAATATGAATATTTTTATGGACCCCAAAAATGCACCTATAATAAGTTAATACTAGGAAATGTTTAAATAAATAAAAGGGTATTATTCTGTGAAGCCTAATAGAGAGTAACAAAGTTTACCGATTGAAAAATATTGATTTTAAAGACGAAAGATATTTTTTCCATATACAAAATACATGCGAAACTTTGAGCGCTTCGATTTTCTTTGACCACCTTTTGCTTATTATACATGCAAGACAATAACGCTTTTCTGTTATAAGTATCGTGGTTACCATAGTTATCTAGTTACTGGAGTCAGATGCTAGATAACGACTTTTCAAGAAAATTTTGTTTCGGCATTTCTGAGTCGATGGATACCTAAAAAAGCAAAAAATTGTCCCAATGGGGGTTAAAAAACATACCGTAAATAATAATCTTAAACGCATCAAAAGTCCTTGGGGATTAGAGGACGACCGAACATTTATATTTTTAATATTTTCTTAGCACTTTCGCAACATTGCCTAATTATGTTTTTCTTGGGCTACTTTTTGTTAAATCCGGTTTTTAATAGATAATCAAAAATAATTGAATAATAAATGCAACAACTGTCAGACTTCGAGAATCGAGTGTACCACAAGTCATGTACCACTTTTACGTTCAAAGAACAGTGTACCACATGAGGTACATGACATCGAAACGTGTTAAAGAAAATAGTGTGAATGAATGCCCACAAGTACATACATATATCTGCTACATACCCTTTTCTTAAAACCCCATAAGAAATGTTTGGTATTTTTCACAAAAAATAAATACTACGTTTTGCTATAAAAAAATATGGATATTCACAATCATATGCATATGAAATATTTTTTTACCCATTAACATGTATTACATGGCTAAAACCATTTAACACAGATGAGTAAGCAGCAAAGCAAAGCAAAAGTGATTGCGCCACATACATACATATATACTGAGTACATATACAAACGTACATACATACATACATAATATGTGAGTGGTTACCCGCCAACAGTCACGCCAGAAATACTAAAGATTATTTAACAAGCAGTAAAAACGAAAAACATAACGTTTAGCACATACATAAATTAAAATGTAAATTAAAAAAATGGTAATACTCGTGAATACTATTACTTTAGTTAAAAATGTTGTGATGTCATATACGCACTAAATCGTACCATTATTATTGTTTTAATTTGGATTCTGATTTAAATATTGGCAATACAATTTAACGTTGGGAAGTTTTCTGTGTGTACTTATGTAATTTTTGTTTTTTTTTGTTTGTTTAATTAAGAAAAGCTAGAAGGGAACGAAACATGACACTGAACTGAAGATGACACAACACCGACTCTAGCGTGTCTCTACATACATAAATCAAATCTGACAAGAAATGACGGAAATTCGTTCACAAAACATATAACGGTTGTTAATAATTTGAAAATCGAGTTTCTTAAGTATTTACTCTAGAAGATATTCTTCGAAAATTGTGACTCTTACTATATTGACCAAAGTTGGTGGCCGTCGTAGCCGAGTGTGTAGTATGTGGGCGCTTCATTCGGTGGAACCCGGGTTCAAATCCTGGCCGGGGAAAATAACATCAAAAATTATAGAAAAGTTTTTTCTAATAACGGTCTCCCCTCGGCAGGCAATGGCAAACCTTCGAGCGTATTTCTTCCATGTAAAAAAAAACTTCTCACAAAAAACATTCGCCGTTCGGAGTCGGCGCAAAACTGTAGTTTCCTCAATTGGTGCTACAACGTAACGCAAGACGCACACCACAAAATGTTGGAGGAGTTCGGCCAAAACCGCTTAAAGCGTTTATAGCGCCAATTTAGTAGTAGTAGTAGTAAAACAAATTTTTTTATACGGCAATAATTGTAAAAGATTAAAAATCAATCTATAATTAAAAGTGTCGAGCATCTTTCTGGTAGCACAAAGAGTGGTAGCAATTACTTTTTAAGAGCTAAAACAAAAATGGAATTTATATAAAGATTTTATTAACACCGCAGGGTGCAACATAGTGCAATCCGTTTCTAGATATTTTCACCGGAAGCAGTGCAACCAGCAAACCAACAGCCTAGCGGAATCTTAAGGAAATTGCAGTACTATATTGGATACTAAAAATGGAGACATTCACCCGCAGAATGTCGCACATTTGTCAGGGTTTTTTTCATTTTATAGCTATTGGATTTTCCAACACGTACTGGACTTCAAAAACATGCCTTAAAATAAAAGTAAAAATGAGTTAAACTTCTAGAAAATTACACAGGCAAAAACATTAAGGACCACTTGCGGGAAAGCAGGTTATCTATTGAACTTCGAATTTATCGGCTAAATTGATAAATTTGCTTCCATAGCAGTAGGCTAGTTTAGGCGTTGACTTAGAGGTAAACAATGAACCTTTAACCCAGCAATTACTGATAAAAAAAAATGTTAAAAAAATTTACTCATATATTCATATGTATATTATTTTTTGGGCTGATTTTTAATTAAAGGACAATATTAATTTTTGAGCTCAAGGCCAGAATAAGGAATACAAATTTTTTACACAGATTTATTTTTGAAATATACAAAGACATGATAATCGATCACATTTTCCGATGATGATGAGGAAATCATCAAATACGTTGGTTCCAATTTTTCAGCAAAGATATCGGAGAGCAATCCAATCACTTTCATGAACTTAGAGATCAAACATTCCAAGCATTTGGTTGTTTTACAATATTTTGGAAAAATTATTTCTGAAACTTTAATAAATTCTTATTAGCAAAGAAAATGTCAAAAAAAAGAGATGTGCATAGCCTGGGCTACTGAATTTTATTTGTCTCCAGACAATGTATGGGTTATGGAATTAAAAATGCAACTCTGAGTTTATTTATATATTTCATTTTATGTGTTCTGCAAATGAGCCTAAGAAATTACTAAACCAGTCAGTTTTAATAAAAGCTCTAAAGTCAGAAGTTGGAAAGGGGTGGCGTTTTGCCCAAAGGTTATGAGGTGGCGAGTTTCAATGCGAGTGTCTGATAAATAGACAACTTGAGGGTTAAATAGAGCAAGAAGTACTTATTATAAGGCAACAAAATAAAATAAATATTTTTAAGCGTCCTATATCTAATGAAATATTATTGCATATAAAAGAAAATAATAATGAATTTATAGAACACTTGATTTTTATTTCACATCAAATGAGAAAATGTTAAAGAAAGGAAGCTCACATAGTCTCATAAAACTTATAAAGTAATAAAATTTTAATTTGTCAAATTCTGTTGATGGATTCGTTAGAAGAAGAAGAAAACCCACTAAAACAAAACAATGTTGTATTTATGAAATTTTATAACTTTATGTCTTACGACACGTTAGGCCCCTTGAGAATTACCTTATTATTGCACTCACCATATCATTGAGAAATACCCAACACAGTGCACAAAAAAAAATTGTGCGAAGTTGAATGGGTTACAAATAAAGATATTACAACGAAAAGCAATTGGGTTCTTTTCAAAAACAAACCAAAAAAATTCGAACATATACATACATACATACATAGTCGAATGGTGATTCTTGATAAATTAATTTCGTTAATTACAAAACCATATATATGTCCATACATATAGTACTATAACAGAAGCAATGTGAATTAAAGTTTAACACATTTTATAAAAATTCAAGAAATTTTTGCAACGATTTTACACTTTTTAATGAGAATGTTTACAAAATTTGTAGGTATGCAGTTTTATAGCCAATTAAATTTAAGTATTCGTAAATCCGTATAACCAAAAATGGCACCAACCAACATTAACCGGATATCCATATTATCCGGATTTTATCCATGTCAACGGATGTTCGCCTGCATATTCGAATATGCGAATAGTACCATTCCTATTTTTTGGTATATGTAGTATGAACTGTATTTTTATACAATAATAACAAAAAGAAGTATCATAAAATCACCATTCGACCGATTTTGCTCGCCACTGTATATTTGAGCGCCCATTAGAGTTAACAAGTGAATAACTTAATAACCACATACTTATCTTAATAAACAATTCTATTGGAAATTTTGAGTTTCCCAAAACTATTAAGCAACGAAATAACCAAGTGCATAGCCGCAAGAACTTTGAAATACTGCTAGCGAAACCGCAGCAAAAAATTAGAAAAAAGAAAAAGAAAAACAAACGGAAAAACAAATACCGGGTGCCAACGAAAGCAAGCAAAAAAGTTGAAAAATAAACGCAAAACAAAGAAAGTGGTGTCAAAAAAGTGTTTTGCTTATGGAAAATCAAAGCATTTTGCCAAACCGCCGCTCACCCACTAATATGCTAACACAAAACATACATACATACATACATACATAGTACATACATACATTCGCTCAGTTGAGTGAGTAATGAGGCGAAAAATTAACACGAAACCTGAAAATATTTTACGCCTTCTTGATTTCCGTTTTCTTGCACAACGCACAGTATATACATATGTACATACATGCATACATACATATGTACATAGTGCATAAAATCTACAATTTTTTACGCTAGATAGGTACCTGAACAAAACCAAACTAATGAAGATATTTACTGTATGTACTGTGAGAGAGGAGGCGCCATGGTGAACTTTTTTGTTAATTGCTTGATAAAATATATTTGGCGCTTGTTTGTTATTTTCATGTACGAGGAGTAATCATAATATTTTATTGTTTTCCTTTAAACAGTTAGGTGTATTAAGTTTATTTCAAGCCATTGCAATATATTAGCAATTTTCAGATGTGAAACTTTTTTGGACTTTTCGAAATTTGTCAACCATATTTGAATGGTTTTCAAACCCACGATATTTTCTTATACATATGTACATTGATACTTGTATTGAGTTTCATATTGAAAAAAGTATGTTTAGAAGTTTGATTGTTTTTCAAGAGTACTCGCACTTTTGCATTATTTTTATCTTTGCTTTTGTCACCCTTTAAATCACATCAATTTCCTTTGAACCATTAAACATTTTAACTATTATTTTTGTTGTCGCCGATTCATCTGTATGATTTATTTCCGATTTTATTTAAGTGTTACATTATTCATCCTTCACTGCAATTGAATTTCTACGAAAATGCACACTAATTTCACTAATATCATTCATATATCAAATACATTCAAAGTACGATCGCCTACATGAAGTGATTCTTAGGGGTGCCTATTGTTAAACAAAAACGGGCTTTAAATTTTGTAAAAACCTTTACGGTTAATTCTTAAGACGGTGAATAATTTTATCTACAGTTAACCTTAGGAATATTCACCACTTAAGGAGCACTTAAAACAATAGAATTAGAGGGAAGTTTAGTCGGTAAAAGAAGTGAACTATTAATCTTTCTGGAATCCGGTATCATTTTTTTTTTAAATATACCAATTTGGCAGATCTTTAAAAAAAATCAATAGTTTATAGCACGTTTCCATAAAGTTTTGAAAACGAAAACTTATTTTGTAAAATTATATATTACGGCTTGAAAGTTTGAGCTTGAAATAATAAACGAGTGCAATGTAAAAGAAACTACTTAGAAAACCTCAAAATGTATTTATTTTAAAGTTGGTGTATTGTACTTTGGCGATCTCCGAAGGCAAAATATGTAATAGACGGACATTTCATGTTCGATACTTTAATAATTTTTTCCTAGTAGGGAATTTCCCGAGTTCCGGGAAGGGGATTTTTGAACAATGCTTCCATGTTTTTTTTTTTTTGGATTTTTTTCATGTAAAATATTCAGTATTTTCTCAAGAACTAGATAAAAAACAATATTTAACACCTTGTATGATTTTTTATTTATTTTTAGTACATTTTCAAAATAATTTTTTAATTGATGGGAAAATCGTCTAATTTGTAACCTTCATAAAATCACAAGTACGCGCTTTAACAAACGATAATATAAAGTACGTGCTATTCAAAAAGCAAGCACACAGTATCGAATATCAGGTGTCCATCTTTTCAGTAGTTCGACACACGACATGCACATTAGGCTGCATCACTCGCATACAAAAAAAGGTAATGTTTTTCCCATCGGACTTATAAAATTCATTATATTTTACGACATCGAATAAAATATTTGGAAAAATGTTACAATTTGCTTGAAATGGATTTTTTTTATAAATAAAAATATTTCCTTTTAAATACTAAAAAAAAAAAATTTTGAGATGATAAAACATACTTACTTAGTAGACAAGATGTGCTTAAAATGCTTAAAAAAAATATACGAAATTATAGTAATGAGATTTTTCATGCCGTTTTTTGAGCTTTTGTGGAATATTTCTTTATGAAAAATTTGAATAGCTCAACCAAAACTTGACCGATTTAGACTTATGTATAAGCAAAATATAGGCTCATTTCTTTGTAACCTATTCGCACAAGAACACAAGATAGGATAAGGAATTGTATGTAAAGCAACAGCACTAACTCGGAAAAGTAAATGGGAAAAATCAGTTTAACCCCTAAACCATTTTGATTTGCATAGTATTTTTAAATATTTAAATACATCAACCTAAAATTGAACAAATCGCATGTTTCATGGAAGATGCTAACAGGGTTGATTTTGCAACTAAAGTCGGTTACAGGGGTAAAAAAGGGCTTATTAAGATTTACGTGAGCTGGACCACTTTGAAGACAACATCACAAATTTAATTATTATGATCAAGTTGAAAAAATGTTTCTCAGGTTTTATGCATACTTTTTTTTTCAAAACATATTAATCTATTATATATATATATATATATGTATATACATATATTAAAAAACAATTTATCTATCTTATGAATTATTTATTTTATGATTGCGTTGAAAAAATCTTGAAATATTTGTCTGCAGATCTTTTAATCTTAAACTGTTGTTTTTTTTTTTCTTAAAAAAAAACTAAATTTTTTGGGTGTTTTCAAATCGGTACAGCTCATGTAAACTTAAAATGTATAATATAATAAATTTTAGAAAAACCCGCAACTTTATTTGGTAACTGAATGTACATATGTAGAAAAATTTTGGGACAACCTTTTTTCGTATTTCCGTTTTCAAATGATGAAGTTTCAGAAAAAATATTAATCTTATTTTAAAGCCATGTTTGTGTATTAAGCCTATTTCCTTTTTCCGCTTGTGAAACTAATAAAATTTCCTAATTTATAGTCTTATAACACCCACTATTAGATATGACAAAGATAAGATGCTTTATGCATCTCTATGGCATCAAAGCATACACATCCTAACGCATGCAAAAACGGCGAATTTTTAAGTCCGTATAAACATTACTGCATATGCGCATACTGTATTTTTTTTAATGCTACAAGTGGGCGGCGGCACCATATGCAGCTTTAGCAAAAGTGTGAGAAATATGTATGTAACATATATCTATATCCATATGTCTGTATGTATGTATGTACATATGTATGTATATATGCATATAAATTAATGGCATTGTTAAATAAAGCATCGTTTTTTTAACTTTTTATTGCATAGGGACCGGCACGGTCTACTGAGCCTGTTGCTTTCGGGCATAAACGATTGGGCCATTTGGACCCAAGCACAACATACGGTTTAAACTGCTTGATAGATAATGTGAACTAAATAATTAAATGCAGCACTTCTACAGTTTTTCTTTTTACTGAATTGAGTAAGCTAGTGAGTTTTTGTGTTAATTTTTTAAATTTAACTAATTTTAGAACAAACTCAATATGATTGATCGACCACAGGAACTTTTTGCGCTTATTTGAGTATAAAAGATTATTCTTCTTTCTACACTCATTTTAAACAAAATATAAATACACAAAAAGTTCTGGGCAGAAAGGATCGGATAAGTAGATTTATTATTGTAAGGAGTTTAGCGTCTTTTATTGTTTGTAGGGGCCTAACAAAAATAGTTACTATTAAAAAATTATTAAATAAACAAAATGGTATTACTCGTTGACGTCTCCTGAAGAGAAACAGAATTTGGCGATTGAAAATATTGGTTTTCAAGAATTCCATACCAATAAGAAATATGGTATTTTCTCTTGGTTCTTTTGGTCCTTTTAAAAAAATTAATTTTTTTTTTTAATACTACTTATTATTTTCTATATTTTGCAATAGGCCAAACGAACGCAACCCGTATGCACATATCGGTTGCTTGCTACTTAAAATCTGCACTGTGTATGCAAAATTTGATTAGCAGTTCATTGATTTTTTTTTATTCTGGTGATTCATTCGCGTGCAACTAGCCTAATAAAACAATAAGACAGTTGCACACTGAGGCGACTGACACATTAAAAACATTAAGAGTCGAATTTAAAATTCTCACATTATTGCTTTTGTGTTTGCTTGAAGGTGTTCTAGTCGATATTTACTTTTCTTTATTTCAACTGTGACATTGAAGCTATTAATAGAACTAGTGCAAAAACTTTTTAAAAAAAATTAAAAAACAAAAATACAATCGAAATAGAGGCAAGAAAATGAAATTGCCATTAACTGGGGGAAAGTTAAGCTGCAACAATGAAAGAACTTGAAAGCAGATAAAAAATTTGATAAAATAATCTTGCAACTTTGGCAATGGGGCGCCGCACAGTGGCACGATGTCATATAAGTTTGTGGCCAAAAAAATTAGTTAGCGTACTCCGCTTTCACTATAATTTGTTACAAGCCTTTCATTTATTATGGGAGGAAGAAACCTGAATTATGGCGAAAGTTCGCTAACTGACACGCCCCCTACGCCAGTAGGCGGACAAATTAAATGTGCTCCGATTTTAATAAAATTTGGTATATACCTTTACATTATCTGAAAGAGTGAAATTATGAAATTTCGTAAAGAATGGGCTTCAAAAGCTCTCACTACACCCACAAATGTTTCAGACGGGTACCCGCTGATTTTGAAGAAACTTCATATGCGTTCTTATTCAGCATAAAATAGTAAGTGGTGACTCTCTTTCTGATTCCCAGAATACCACGAGTTTATTAAGAGCAAATGCTTTTTTTATTTAGATTAAGCATTTTTTTCGTTAAAATGAATTGAGTTAAGTTATTTGATTCCAACCATTTATTAAAAGATCACGAAGTCGCACTGCTTTTGACCAAAATGAAAAGTGAAGCGTTACCAGATCATAAATAGTATTCGCAAAAAATCATATAATATATATACATATATATAGTAAAAAATATAGTAAAAAACACCTATCGTAAAAAAAAATAAACTTAATACATAATACAGTTTTACTTCAAATCTGTACGATCGTGATAAGCCAATTTTTTATTTAAATTTTTGTTTTATTAATCGGAATAGAAATATATATGTATGTATGTCGATCTTGCATATCCATTTTTATTAGGTAGATGTTTCAATATTTGGATTTTTAGCCGCAGTCGATGCACTGTGCTGTGGCGTCTCAAGGAGTTAATTCTGTCTACTAGCAAAAGGTGTGATTTTTCAGGAAATTAATTAATTAATGGTTAACGAAAACCGAGCATAACATTATTTCTTTCGATGGAAGTACGTATTTAATTAAAAAATTATATGTATAAAAATTCTCCAAAAGTTCGAAATTTGTTGCGGGCTTGAGGTCAGTTTTTAATTGGAAAAATTGGAAATCCAGCTTTACTCAAAATAGTAAAAGTTAAAGCTGGTTTTTCGGGCATCACTAAATCTCTTTAAAATACTTCTGTTCCGTGAATTGAAGCCGGGCATATCGCAGCTCAAGGCTAGCGCGTCGCTGCGGTGTGAGCTATTACTGTTTCACATTTTTCTAACAACCTCACCTCAATCAATTATTGAATTTAGTATACTTGAATAAAACAGGCATATCCATAAACATATTTCTGCAAACTGAAAGGTCAACATTTTCTTTAAAAAAATTGTTGTTGCTTATTTTTTCGCTTTCATTAAATATTATTGTTTATTTCATGCATCGTCTCCAGCAGAGCTATGCGAATATTATAATTTCTAAATTGTTTTTGCGGTTTACTTTCAAAGTACAACCATTACCCAGCAAACAAAAAAATATTATAGTATTATATAATTTACATTAGTGAATTGACTTCTAAATTGAATTTAAGTTTCAAGCAAAACAAAGATTTTGTTTCACCGGCAATTGCCAACAGAGTTTGAGGAGGAATTAGTGTGGAAGCAAAATATTATATATGTATGTATGTATATATTTTTCAACACAAAAGTTTGACTGTTTTTAAAAGAATATCAACAATAATTTTTGAGTTAAATACCGGTTTTTTTTTATTTGGAAAATATTGGGAAAAAGGGCAACAACAGTCAAAGCGGTAGCCAATATAGCTGCTATTTTAGAAATTACCACATCTCGTCATCAGAGTTATTTCTAGACCCTGTCCAGGCTTGAACCAACGACCTCATACTTGCCAAGCAAGCACACAGCCGCTGACTCGAGCCGATATGTGATCTGTTGTTACTCTCGGATGTCAACTTGGGCCTTGAGCCCAAAACTTATTGCTCATCTAAATAAAATTAGGTCGAGAACTTAATATATTACTTTTAAAAGGATCATATGTGGTAAACGGAAATGGAGAGGTTATCCGCAGACCAATAAAATTCGTTAAAATACGGGAAATCTGAGTTTTATCTTTGCGGAGATCTGGTATAAAAATATTTTGAAAAAAATTTTACGTGGCCCTTAAAGATTTAATTTTGAAATATTTCGACTAAAAACTGAATTTAAAAAACCACAAAATAAATATAATTTTTAAATGGAATTTTATATTATAATTTTTTGATGTGAATTTATCCATTTGTAAGCTTCAAAACGTATTTTTTGTTTTGTTTTTTTTTGCCAGCAGATTTTCAATGAGAAGAGTTTTCAATATCGCTATCATATAAATCCGAAAGGCTTATTTGACTTTTCCCCAAGGAGAAACATTAAAAGTATAAATTTTATACAATTTTTATATCAATACAAATTTACAATGGTTCGCCGAAACTTCAGCTTTTTTATGACTGAAGCCGAACCGAACCGAACCGAACTTTATTAGCCGAAGCCAAAGTGCAGTCATTCTCTAGTTTCAAATAAAAATATTTTATTATTACGCTTCTAAAATCTTGAAAAATATGCTCTCATTCAGCGGTGATTTCCAATTGCATTACAATATCTTGGTTGGGTATACTTCTATGCCAACTATGAATCATGTTGAATTTACAATATTCTAATCACGTACATATGTATGTATGTATGTACAAACATTTATTACAAAAATAGCGGCAACAGTTGGTAACAGACTTTTACTATTATCTTTTATTCATTTTGCACACCTTCGAACTGTTAAATTTTTAATTACTTTTATTTATCTATTTTTCAATTCCATAAAGCTGAGTAGTAGGTACAAAACGGCGTATAAATGTTTTGCCTAGTACTACGCAAATAAGTGAGTTTTTGAAGAGGAGGAAAAAAGGTGTCAGCCATTTCAATAGATTTTGTATTGTATTTTCATGAAGAGTGAATGATAGGACCGGCAAATTTTGTGCACGGTTTTTTTTTTTTGCATAATAAATAGGCAAGAGTACAAATCGTGCGGGTAATTATTTGCACGTCATTGTCGTCGGGTAAGGGTGGTCCTAATTTACACACGGACCAAATAAAGCCAGAACTTGAATGCTTTGCCTCCCCTTAGGATTGTTTCATATCGAATAAAATATGGTATTATTCTTTAAAGTATCCTGAAGAGAAACAGAGTCTGACGATTGTAAAATATAAATATTCAAGAATTCTACACCATTTCTAAGTAAAATAGGGGTTGATCCATTTAAAACACATGACAAACTTTGAGCGCTTTCAGTGACTTCTAGCATATAATTTTATTAAAAAAATAATAACAAAAATTGAGGCATTGCCTTTTCGTTATAGAAGAATACAGGGCGAGATCATTAAAGTTCCGAATTTACATATGTACATATTTTTCGAACGACCCTAATGCTCAGTTTTTGATGGCCGTTTTTTTTTTGCTGTTTTCTGTTTCATTGTTTTAGTATTTATCAATTTTCCACAATTTCGGTACTTATTTATGCACATTCATCGTGTTTTTTTTGTTTGTTTTTTTTTTTTTTTTTTTGGATTTGCGAATCGTTCATATTAAGGTCATGTGTATGTAAAAAAAAAGAGTTTGTGACATTCATTTCATTGGCCCTTGGCCCTTTTGAAATACTCGTATTTTATTGCATTACCTGTTGCTTTTATAGTTTCATAGTAAGTGAGTTTGCAGTTAATTATACAGTACGAGTACCCGTATATGAAGCTATAGCCTCAATCTTTCCCACCAGCTGCTGAGTAATCGGGCGGATTTTATTTTTTGGATAAGCAAGCAAATAAAGCTTTACACAACAATCTTGGCGAAGTGTTGTAAAATGAGTTTTGATATAAAGAAAAAAACCAACATTAAAAATGTTGCTGCGCAACATAAAATTCGCAAGGGTCAAAGTCAAATGTGGAGCTCGAAAATAACATACTATGTACTACTATTGCAGATAAAAATATTTGTAAAATTAAATTTTTTAATTTTACCGCTTACTCAATTCGCGTTGTACATATGTATGTGAATTTCTCACCACTCTAAAGTCCAAATATTACAGCCTCATATCATTCATATGCCTCATTGTCATTATACAATATTTACTTAACCCTATGCAGTTATATTTCGCCGAATCGACGACGCGCTTTTATTTGTTTGTATAACTCTTCTATGTATATGTGAGCGAAGTCATAGCAGTTTTAAGACTTTAAAAATTTCGTAAAGTCGTCGCTGTACATTGAAAATTTCTTTAAATAAATTATCGAACGTTATGCAGGGAATGTGTGGAATACGTTTGAACTATTTTTAGAATTTGTTTGCCTGTTGGAACTTATTAATCTTCGAAATTAGTGAATGAATTTTCATGGAGCAGGCAACTTTAAGACAAAAGTTTAAACAAAAAACAAAGAGACGCGTACACCTAAGTGCTTAAAACTTCTATGGAGTAATAGAAATCAATAGAAACATCAGTAAAGCCATTAGTAGAAACATTAGAAAAAAATAGTGGTAGAAATTAGTTGTAGCATTACTGCAAATAGTTGGAGAACGTAGTAAAAATAGTGTTAGGATTTGGTAAAAAAATAGTGGTAGATTTTAGTAAAAAATAGTGGTAGAATTGAGTAAATATAGTGGTTGAATTAATAAAATTAGTGGTAGAATTTAGTAAAAATAGTCGTAAAATTGAGTAAATATAGTGGTCGAATTAATGAAAGTTGTGGTAGAATTTAGTGAAAATAGTGGTAGAATTTAGTAAAAAAAAATAGTGATAGAAATGAGTAAAAATAGTGGCAGAATTGAGTAGAATAGTGGAAGAATTAATAAAATTAGTGGTAGAATTTAGTAAAAAATAGTCGTAAAATTGAGTAAATATAGTGGTAGAATTAATGAAAGTAGTGGTAGAATTTAGTGAAAATAGTGGTAGAATTTAGTAAAAAAATAGTGGTAAAAATGAGTAAAAATAGTGGCAGAATTGAGTAGAATAGTGGAAGAATTAATAAAATTAGTGGTAGAATTTAGTAAAAATAGTCGTAGAAATTAGTAAAAAAAAAAATTGTCGTAGAAATAATTTAAAAAAATATTAGTAGAAATGAATAAAATTAGTTAGAAAGCAATGAAAATAGTGGTAGAATTGAGTAAATATAGTGGTAGAAATTAGTAAAGTGATTCTGACGAAACTTTTGTTATACGACTTTCTGACGCGACTTTCGGTATGCGATGCAAAAAATTACTGCCGCTAAAGAAGTTTCACCTCAAAAATTTCGTAGCAATGGCTTAGAATATTTTTGTTTCTTATTTTGTGTTATTGGCTTCTTTAACCGTAGCGGCGAACTTTTCTTTTGAAGAAATTAGTACAATTTTACCTTATGCAAAATATGTATGTATAGCTTTCCAGGGTTAATTATTCTTCTTATGTTCTACACATATTGCATGGCAACTGCAATGGACGGGTACACACCTACTTATTTCTGTGTAAGTAAGTATGTCTCGCGTAATAACTTTAAGTAATTATTATCAACAAAACTCACCCTTCTCTCGGTAGTATGTTTGTATGTATGTATGTACTAAGTATATGTCGTTGGTCAAACGCAAATTTGTTGTTTCTATTTTCCTTTAGCTAATCTGATTTTTGTTGTTGTATTTGCTTTGTATCGCTTGTGAATAGTTTTGCATTCATTCACTTGAATTATTTATTAAGTAAATAGAAAACTATAATTATTTTTAAACACTTTTCATTGTCTCGCTCAATTTTTTCTCTATTTATTTATTTGTAGTTTTTGAGCGAGTTGTATTGCCTTAATTGAGCTTTTATTAATCCGCACACGGTGTTTGCACTTTAACAAGCACAATATGTTAGTATATACATAGATAGATAATGTACTGTAAATTGAGGTGATATATGCAAAATTTAATTAGAATAATTAACAATGGGCAAATGTATTGCAAAATTAAGTATTTGAAAAGGTCACACACGTGTCAGCGTTGCGTTTTGTTCATTTTGTATGTAGGTCGTTGAGTTTAGCGCTTCGCGAGTGTTCACTTTATTACAAAGCACATACACACACACTGTTATTTCGACACTTTTTTGTTTAAATATTTGCAAAAGAAAAACACTTTTATTTATTTAAGCATTTTTTCGCACAAATAATTTGAATTACTTAGTTTTTTATTAGGAGCGAAACTTCGAAATACAAGTTTATTCTATTCGACTGTTGAGGAAAGAAAGCCAAGGGAAGAAACTACAATAATAACTAATAAAACAGATATCAGTTTAACTTACATAGATTAAGTTATGATATTCATGCTTAGGATTTACTTTCAATTTAGGTTTGATAAAAGTGAACGACTCCTGTTCTTTTTTTTTTTTTAATTTTGATACCGTACTAGAGCTGCCATTTGCAGACCAACTAGCTCAAGGCCCGGTTTATTAATGTTTTCAGAATCAAATTCTCAGCATGATTGAATACAAATAAAAATGTATCTTTTTTTAGGCAAATTTGGATTCACACAACTTAGTTTTCAAAAATTGTTATGCAATTAATGTGACAATAGATTTCACTTTCTTCAACAGCCAGGACTTAATATCATTTTTAAAATACTTTAAATTAACATTACGAATTATTCGTGTTAAGCCTCAATATACCGCAATTCCAAATTTTTACACCAAAAGTCCAATTTGCTTGACTATTTATTTCCACCTTCGACGATTTTGGTACACTAGCGATTTTTTAAATTCTATCTAATGGTAACAATAGCTGTCAACACGTTCTCTTTTGAATTCATAGTTGTCTGTGGTATGTGCTGACTATTACAAAATTATGTTAATTAAAATATATTTCTAGCGAACACGTTACCTAATATATTCCCCATTAAATATATACAATACAAAAAAAAAATTAAGTTCCCACAAACGATTATGGTGGGGAGGGTACCCAAATAAATAACACATATTTTTCTCAGTTTTCTTAAGGGGGCTTCAAATTTAAACCGACTAGGAAATCTGTGATTCTTACATTTTAGATGCATATGTACATATCCGATTTGTGTCGAGGATTTTTAATTGATGAAAGAAATGCAATAGAATGGATTTGGACGATTTAGAATTTTTGGCTGTCTGTTTGAACTCAATAATACTACTGAATGGCATAGTGGATTTTTTGAAAATATTAAATGAAAAAAAAAATATTAAAAATGTTTGAGAATCACTTAAAAGAAATATTTTCCTGATTTCGAATTTAGAGAACTCCCTCTAACTCTTTTTATTTGATTTAAGCTTAGTTAATCCTTTTAGTTGCATTTAATATAGTTTAGTTTACTAAATTCCACGTTATTTTTCACATTAATTTTTGTGCCTCATGTTATTTTATTTTTTCTATTATATTTCAATCTGTGATTTTGAATCAAACTTATCTCAAATGTAATATTTTGTTTTAATTTGATTTTATATACTTATATATGCAAACTTAGAATAGCTCTATGTGCATTATAAGTATTATTTTGGTAGGTATTTTATTATTATTTCTTTTATTTGTTTCAACTTATTTCGTTTATTTTATTTAATGTAGTTTGATGTAGATTAATAAAATTTTAATAAATTTCATTTTTCAATTGTTATTTCACTTTAAATTTTATTTTATTTTTTCATTATATTTTAGTTTAAATTATTTTCATTTGAATTTATTTTATTTTAGTTTAATTCATTTTAAATTATTTTATGTAATATATGTATATTTTTTTATTGCGGTATGCTCATTTATTATCGTTCATGTTACTTAAGTTTTTTACCTCTATTGCATTTTACAATTTTTTTTAACTCTTAAATTTAATTTTATTTTGATGTATTTAGCTTAATTCAACGTTTTTGATTTTAATTAAATTTCTTCTTTCGTTTGACATCATAACATTTTACTACGTTTTTCCCCGTTTTAAGCTAATTTTTTTTATTTCATATGTTTATATATCATTTTATTTAAAGATAGTTGTTCTTTTTTTTTTTTAATTTGCGATTTCATTTGATTCAGCTATTTTATTATTTCCTTTTTTTTTTACTTTTTAAATTTTTTTTTAGTTTATTGTATGTAAATTGTAATATTTTATTTTATAACATTCGAATTATGTTTCTAATTCTTCATTTTATTTATTCCGTATAGTTAATATTATCTTTATTTTTATTCAAATTTGAGTAACATTTCAATTAATTTGATATCACATAATTTCAAATCATTCCGCTCTGTTTCATTTTCCTTATTTTATATTATTCTATTTAATTTAAATTTTTGTAATTTGTTATATACATATGTACATACATATGTATAATTTTTAAAATTTGATTTTTAATTTATTGTATGTATTTTTTAGTTGTTTGTTTTATTTTCTTTTATTTCGCATATTCAATTTTATTTCAAGTTATATTATTTTAGTTTATCTTAATTAATGTAGTATTTCATATTTTATTTTTATTTTATGTTACTTTATTTTTAATTATGTTGTGCATTCTTATTTTATTTCAGTTTAATTTACTAAAATTTGAGTAACATTGCATTTAATATCATTCCACATCGTTTAATTTTTCTTATTTTATATTATTCTATTTAATTAAAATTTTTTTAATTTTTCATATAATTTTTTCAGTTTTTTTTTTATTTTATTGAGCGCATTTGTGTTGTTTTATTTAATATAAACTTACTTAATTTCTCCTATTTTAAACTTAGTTTATTTTATTTTATAAATAAATAAAAATACGGATTATATTTAAATTTTTATTTAAATGAAATTTCCTAATTTCGGTTCGGTTAATTGTTGTTTACGTGTTTTTATTGATTTAATTTAAATTTCGTTTTAGTTCATTGGCATTTTCTTACAGTACCATTTAGAAAATTTTTTAAGAAAAGGTAAAATTAATTACAATATAATATCAAATCAATATGCAAGCAGAGGGAAATGTTTAACAAACACTAGGCAATTCTCACGATTCATGCATTCTAAAGTGATTTATTATTGAAAGCAAATCGAAAGTGATCATTATTTCTTACGAACAAATTTAGTCAACGATCTGCACATTGATTTATTATTGTTGAAATCGACGAGTTTTTTCAGTTTCTCATTATACGTTATTTTATTTTTACACTTATGCCGCGATCAAATCAAACTTTTACTGATTCTTATTTTTGTTTTAAACTTTTTGAGCACTTGGCTGTGTGTTTTTTTTTTTAATTTATAACTCAACTTATACTTTCTGTATTACTTATTTAAATTAATTTTAGCAAATTTTTTATTGTTTCCTTGCTTCTCCTTTCACTTTTTGCACTGCATTGATTTTCAGAAATTTTTAGTCATTAAAAAAATGTAAAACTCATATGTTTGCTTTTTTCAATGTCACACGCGCTAAATTTGTGCACCGCAATACAAAGTACATACATACATACATACAAGCGCAAAAATGCACACGACCACACCCTCATCGAAAGCGGAGGAGAAATTCGAAAAACAGCCAGTAAAAAGTTTGAAATTCCGAAAGTAACCAAAAAAAAAAACACAAAAAAACAAAAGCGGAGACAAAATTCGTGCTGAAAATTTTGGCGACTGCAGCCAAAAACCAAATGTCAACGAAAGTCCTTCAACGCGTACAAAAATTGGGCGCAACAATTTATTTTGTGTTTTTTTTTTCTTCTTGCGGTTCACTGTGCTGTGTTGCACATCTGATTCTTTACGAGTTTTTAATGTATCTTTTCTTGTTCTTCTTCTATGTATGTGTCTTGTTGTGCCTGATGTTTTCGAGCGGCTATTTTGCGGCTTATTTTTTTTTCAAAAGCACAACAGCGAAGCGGCGCGTTTCAAAAGCGACAATCGACTGACGGTGCCCAGCCATATGAACCCCGATATCATTGGGTGTTGCTGCCACTTGGTGCCACACCGAAGATGGGGACAGCAGCAGCAGCAGCAGAAGTGTGGCGGCAGGGGAGCAGGCGGCGGCTGTTGATATTGTTGCGGTTGCCGTGTTTCGACAACAACACCAACAACGAACCGAAAATGAGCGCAAAACAATAAAAGCCACATGTGAGGACAGACGATGGATGATTTTTGGTTTTTTCGTCGATTCAAAAACAACCAACACAATAAATGACAAAATGTTTGCGCGACAGTCAAACCAAAGTCAGGTACGTACAAATAACAACAACAACAAAACAACAGTGCACAAAACACACTAGCAACAACAGAAAAGAACGCACGATCGTAGCAAAAGGTAAGCGACCAAAAAAATATCAGCAAACGAAATAAACTAAATTTATTTTATGTGGGTTTTTGAAAACAGCGGACGACAAACAAACACACACAATTTTTGTTTTTGCACTGCAAAAAATGTGATTTTTGCTAAATTTTCACTTAAATCATTGGCGTCGCTGCGGGCAACTATTGCAACGGCCACTAAGTTTTCAGTCATAGCTTCATAACACAGCATGTTGAGTTTTTGTGTTTTTGTTTTCTAAGTCTCGCCGAAGAACAAATTTCGAGATGAAATTTGCAACAAAAAAATAACTACGCAAAAAAATTCAATTTCATAAGATGCAACAGGTAAATGTTTGCAACTGCACAGTGGGTACAAGCACATCGATTTTGCCACGATTCTATTTGTTTTTTTGTTTTTTTTTTTGCAAAATAAAAAAAAAAACAAATCTAACGACCTTTCGTACCGTTAGTTAAAGCACACTGGTTCTCCTTGCTCTGTGTTGTTTTTTTTTTATTTTTTTGTTATTTTCGGGCAATAATTTATGCAAATCGGTTTGGAAATTATTCTACATATACAAAATATTGAAACGCTGATATAACGCGTGACACTACCAACAGCGGCGACCGACAACAACGAACAGCGCTCCAATAGCAAACTCACTGGATCGCACACCACACAATTATCGAACGATCGAAACGCTAAGCGAAGTAAACGAAAGGAAAACAAATTCACGCCGCACCAACCGCTCAGCACAAAAGCTCTTCGACAAGTAAGCGCTCGAAAGCAAAAGCAAACCAAACAGCGGCAAGCAGCCAACAGGCAGACAAGCAAGCTAACAATAACAATATCGGCAAAGCTAAGCCCACAAGCGGTAGTAGGTGCTCACCAGACACACACACACACGAACGCGCGCGCGCACGCACGCACACAGCAAAAGCGAAACGAAACCAAATACAATTAAAAAAAATTTAAAATACATCTAAATGTAAAAACAAAAAAACAAGAAAGACCCACTAAAAAACGACAAATTAGCCGCACTCGCTGCTGGAACACGCGGCCAGTGGTGGCAGTAGGTAGAAAAATTCATATACGGTAGAAATGGAAATAAATCACACATCGGGTGTTCAAAGAATGGTGGGGTGCGGAGTGCGTAAAAAAAGCAGACTGCACGCAGTACAAGCACACACACTCACACACATGCACACGCCCGCTTCGATGATCCAGCCACCCCACCCTGCTTGCTTGCAACGGAATGGTCACAAACGCGCTAATGAGACAGTTTGCGGAGATACTTTTTTTGTATATGCATTTGTGTGTGTGTGTGTGTGTACGTGTGTGTGTAAAACGTGTGAGCACACGGCAGATGCACACACAAAGCGGCAATCCATCGCTGCTGAGCAACCAGAGCGGTGTCTACGAATGGACAAACCGGTGAGGTGGTCGCAAAAGTTGCGCCGTGCGGCGGTTTCAAATGCCACTAATACCAATACGTCGACGTACGAATTTCAAATGCAAAGCGTTCGAGCGTATGAACGGAGAGTATCTACTGCAAATACTCGAAACGCGTAATCGAAAAGAGGTAGCTGGCACAAATGGAAGATAAGCGAGCGGGCCGGTAGGAATGAACACTAATTTTGGTTGGTTAAGTTTGGAGAATGACAGAACAGCGATTTTAAGGGCCAAACCTAACCTAACCAAACATTTTCAACTTTTTAAATAAGTAACAGAAAAATTAATTTTTGTTAAATATTAAAAGCAGGTAACATAGTTTAAATCGCATCCTTTGCAGTTCAAAATATAAACTTTCTAATAATAAGTTGCCCGAAGTTTCCTACAAGTGGTGGTGTGCGTGTTGATATTGTAACCAGGGACCCTAACGGTTATAATTTTTACAAAAGAATCGTTATTTTGTGATTTTAATTTTTTCGATCAAAAATAATTCATATTCTTTGATTTTTATTTTTTCGATCAAGTTTGATCGTAATTTTGTGTTATTCTTGGGTTTTTATTTTTACGATCAAGTTTGATCGTTATTAGACATTTACGCCGCCGAGCTACGCCGCCGCCGCCGATTTTTACCAGTTCAAACGCGCCGCCGCCGAGTTAACAAGAAAATGGCGCGTGGTTCGGCGTACCATAACAATCTAAAATTATGTCTATGATAAAAAGCAAATCACGAAGATTTAACGTATTTTTTTTTAATATTTTGCTATGAATACTATAATAACATGATCTCATCGATATATAACTATGAATTGAACTGTGAAGTTTTGTTTTGTTTTACTTTATTAAATAGGCATTTACGCCAATTGTACTACGACTTTTTTTATTACTATGTTTGAAACATCTTTTTTCAATAAAAAAATTTTCTCCAATTTCATGTAGTATTTATTTTGTTTGTAATTCTAACTATTGTATGAAAGAAAGCCGACACGCCGCCGCCGCCGGTTCTATTAGTGCTTTACGCCGCCGCCAGAACGAAAGCACTCGGCGTAAGCCTCTTTCTGTTTTTTCGATTAAATTTGATCGTTATTTTGTAATTTTTTATTTTTTCGATCAAATTTGATCGTAATTTTGTGATATTGTTTAGCGATCACAAAACACATATTATTTTCATCGCCGAGAAATTTGTTTGTGTATATTATGATCGAAAAATTATAAATACAAGAATAACGATTATTTTTGACCGAATTAATATTGGACGAACATGACCGAAGCCGAGGCTTCGGTTAAAACCTTAATTGCATATTATTATATCTTTTGCTCTTCTGTTTTCCCGATAGTATGACAAGTTGATGGGCGTATATATTGGAAAGATTTGCTGTCATCACAACGCCGGTTTCGGCATCGCGTCATATTTAGTGTAATTTCTAGTTTCAAGAACGCACCACAACCACATTGATTTTTTTGAGACTCTAATAAATCAATTATACTTGCTGTGTTTAACACATGACAAGTTTTCGAAAATCATAGTGACATGCAAAAAAAAACGCCCTTGATGAAGTTATTACTATGACCTAGTAAGAAATGCTTACCTAACCAAAAAAAAAAAATGGAAAACGTGTAGGAAAGAACTGGCCACTATATTTTAGGGGCTGAATGAAGGCCTAAGGAAATCCAAATTGTTCCTCTCAACTGCCATGTTTTTAAGCCCTTTACCGAGACTGGGGATACTATATGGGAAATTAAGTATTAAGACCTACATACATACATCCCTTGAATTAAATGAGAAAAGTTGTTAAGTATTCACGTTTACTACAAGTTCTTCTAATCCCGCCTAACTTAGAAGAATTATGGAAAAATGTAATATTTATGGTTGTCTTTTTATATTTTTAATGCGAATAAAACAAAAAAAAAACAATCCTATAGAAAAGAAAAAGTATGTACCAAAAATAAAATAGAGCCAACCAATTTTGCTTAAAAATAATCGAAATGGCAACCGTGAATTATCCTGTTCCGATCAGATGACTAAAAGATCTCGTATTTGATCGGGTAGAACGATTTGTCAAAAAAAAATTAAATTTATTTAAAAAAATATATCCCTTTCTCTCGGAAAAATATTCAATTATTTTTCTAATCCCCTGTTTTAGAACTAAACCTGGTTTGTCATCCTTACGGCAAGTTTTCGAGCGAAGGATTATGGTATAATGTCATAAGAGGGTTACATCCAAACCAAATTTTATAAGCGATGAAATTCCGAAATTTGACCCTGTAATATAATTGAAACAAAAAAAAAAGTTGTATACGATTAAAATTAGAAGAAAACGTCATGTTTACAATTTTTTAGTTGTTTACATATTGGTCTAGGCCGGAAATGACCCCGAAATAATAGCCTAGAATGTAAAAAAAGAAGCTTTTGTAATATACAGTCGGGAGTAGACTATTTTTTTTTTACATTTATCTTCTTTTTTTTATATATATGGGTTATTCCCTACCGGAAAGAATAACGAGCTTAGCTCCGAACTTTGCACAATATTTATGGAAACTCAAAAAAACTATCAGAATTTTCGGGTATGCCGATTGTTACCAATATAATTTCAGCATAAAAATGTGTGAGCTTCAATTTTGAACTTTTGTTCATTCAACGCATAAAGAATTCGGCACAGCGGAAGATACGAAAATCAACCGTATAACAAAATATTAAAAGAAAATTGGAACTTTTATAAAATGCGTCCGTTATTTGGCAAAAAGTGCGAACGAGCAAAATTTGGAAAAAAAATGTAAAAAAAAATAACTGCGAAAATTTTTACCCACTTGAGACTTCAAAAAAATTTTTGCAAATTATGAAAAAAATTTATATTTGGATAAAAATTTGTTGAATTAAAAAATGCAAATTTTAATTTTTATTTAGATATACATTTTGTTATAAATATTGTAAGAAAAATTTACTGTGTACTTATTTGTGCAGGGAAAGGGTGGGGGCTCCTTTTGCTGCCTACGGACTTCTCTTGGACAGATGGGCTCTCTGTCCTCTCAGCGAGCGCTGGGAAAATGTCACGACTTGCAAAATTGCAAGGACCCTCTGGCCGAGAGTGGATCGTGGGCACTCAAAGGAACTGAGGTCGCTTACTAAGCGGCAACTCTCGACCCTCGTAGGTGCTCTGACTGGTCATTGTGCGATGGGTATCCATGCGGTTAGGCTGAACATAGTCTCTGACCCTTTCTGCCGCATTTCTGCTCAGCTGTCCTGCCTTTGCGAGACTAATGTTCGTACTTCTTTAGTACTCCAGAAGAGCTTTCCGGGGTGGAAATAGATAATTTGCGTGACTTCATTTGGGGTACGTAACGTTTCTCCGGTTAATCTTTCTTGGTTTTCCGATTTTAGTTACCGTTCATTTAACAGGTGGTATCAGAATGGACTCCTCTTCTATGTCTAAGTGAGTTCCTATTGCGGGAACTACCACATTAACCTAACCTATTTGCGCTCCCCACTGTAAGTCTCGCTGAACCCATCGTAGTCCGAATTTTCATGAAATCCGTGAAAAAACTAGCACCGAATCCATTGCAGTACGAAGAATCATAACTTTAAATATATTCCTTCGTAACTATTCGGACTTCCCGATACCTTTTTCGCAAAATCTCGGTTTTTCGTACTCATAATATTTACCAAAGGGGTTGTAAAATTCTTATGAAATTTTGGCTGACATTTTCAAACAACTCAACTATTAAATAAATATTATTCAGTATCACTGCACGAAAGCCATTTTTTTCAAACTTGATATCTTTTGCTTTTTTACTATTGCGATTCAACAGAAATTTATATACATATATTAATCATGTTGCGTTTAAGGAAACCAAAAATTTCCACATGACCATTACAGGTGCTTGATTCACAAAAAATATTACACACACACACACACACATTCAATGCAGAGGTAAGCGAGTAGTAGCTTTGAAAAGCTCCACTCTCCAAATTTAAAGTTATTTAATATTTCGCTGAGAGATCATTTAGCCATAGGATGAGTAATCGCACAAATAGTGCAAGAGCATTGTAAATCAAAAACCAGAAAAACAAAGAAAAAAAAAAACTCGATTGATAAGATATGGAAAATAGCACACACACACAAGCAACACAATTTTAATTTAAACATTTTGCGAGCTTTGTAGTTAAGCGAAAAAAATGTTCGCGATTTTTTTTATTCCTATTTTCGTTATATATCTTTTAATCTTTTTTATTGCAAAATTCTTTACCTGCAATCGTATGAAACTCTTAGGTAACTTCAAACTCACTTGCTAATTGTGGAAGCTTTGCTAATTCCAATATACCTGTTTTTTTTTTTTTTGCTTTTGCTTTTGCTTTATTTGAAAAATTACTAGGCAGTAAACTTTTTGTGCTATTTTGCTTTCCACTCTCACTCAGTAGCTGCTCTTTACTGAGGAGTAGTCGTCTTCTTCTTTATTCCAGGGTTTAAAAATCACGAGCAAAACTTTGCGTTGACTTTGGTGAGACAGCAGCGGCGCTAATCTTATCAGTTTGAAGTTATAAGATAGTGTATGTTGTGTGTGTGCGTGTGTGTGTGTGTGTGTTTGTTGAGTGAGGGGCCACATGTTGGTTTATTTGCAGAGGCTTTATTCAGTACATTAATGTACATATGTATGTATGTATTTTTTTCTTATTTATTTTGGCGCTTCTCGCATTGATAAGACACTTGTACTCTATGTTCTTGATTTCAACGATTCCTATTTAGTTCGCCACAATACAGTTAGAGCTTACAGAATTTAGCAATGTCGAACTATTTACGTACCTACCTACATACCTCGAATAGATAGCTAGGTAGGTACGTACAGTGATGTTGGTTTTACATGTCATAAATTGGCTTTAATTCATACGTGCGTATTTACATACATACACACACATACATATTTACTGATACATAAGTATTTATATACATATATATGCAATAATATACTCCACAAGTGCTAATTTCGTTTGAAGTGAAAACAAATGTTTAGTGTCTGTCAAAGTTTTTTTCCATTACAGAAATTTACACATTTTACTCATACAATACATAAGGACTAGTTTTACAATCGTTATTTTGCAACGAAAAATGTAGAATAAAATTTACAATTGTAAAAAAAAAATGTATGACTAGCGTTGTGATTTTTTTGAACTGTGGTGGCAAGCATAAAGTGCTCTTCAAAAATGTTTTCGGAACTAAGCTTTTTTAAACTTCTTTCACTTTACACCAGTATTGTACTTTTCCATTCAACTCATTAGTTGATTTTTAACAAAAGACAAGGAGAAAGAACTTGTTATTTATTTTCAAATTGATTTACTCTTCACTATTTCCGACGTATGATGCCCGACATAACGATAGCATATCCGCATATTCACAAGTTCTGACTATTTGTTTCTCTGTATTTGATTTTACTTATTTTAATAAAAAAAAAAAATATAGTTCATTCTAAAAACTTAGTTCAAATGGGGGTAAAAATTCAACAAATTTTACACTACATTTTAAAATGTTTAATTAGACTTTTTTTATAACATTTGGATAAGTAGTTTTATAAACCATTTAGTTAAATAAAAAGCTAGCCTCCAATTTTACAGACGTTATATGGACAAATTTGCGAATGAGCGTCAGGAAAAAATTGTTATATCAAAATTGAATGGTCTTGGTGAGCAGCCAATATATTTCCAAAAAATTTAAATTACAATTTTTTTAATTCAGTGAATTTTTCTCTCATTTGAATAAACTTTGATACTTGGATATTACCAGGTGTTTTTTGTGGGATGAGCTATATTAAAAAAAAAAAAAAAAAATAAATACAAAAAAATAAATAATCAAAACTTGCGAATATATGTATATGTAGTTGTGATATGAATATTCTTAAGGATTCTTCGCCCACTTTTAGTTCCCGAAGCGATTCATATCCAGAACTTCACTTGCACAATATACTACAATACTCGTTGGAAAAATACTATCTCCGATATTTTTCTAAAACTTAACAGTGCGGTAGTATAAATTAGTACAAACGAAGTATTAATAACAACAAACTTATAAAATTGTCATACGGAATCCTTCATACCATTCATGAACATAAGAAATTACCTACAGCAAGGGTAGATTCACCGAGTCAGTTCTCCATTCTTTAGTCTCGAATATTTAACGATCCCTATACACGCAGATCTATCAGACGGCGAACTCCGCAGTGAGGAGTTATATCTCCCCTCATATGGGTAGCTTAAGTAAGCACACTGGTCCAGCGCTTGGAGTGGATCGTTGCATATACCGTCCAGGTAATAGAACGAAGAAAATATCTTAAAATATTTTGCGATTTCATTGAGGTAGATCATACTTCCTCATACATCATACATATCACTGGTTGCTTGGATCACAACATGCGGTGTTGATAGAACCAAAACTGAACTACGAAACGGTACAAAGTACCGGCCCTTACATCTCCTAAGCGATGTTCGACGTTTCAAGGCTGCCATTTGAATATAGTGCCCAGCACCTTGGCGTACGGTAAGCTTTTTTGGAATGACACACCAACAGAGTGGTTTAAGAAAGCCACAAAAGTGATATTCGCCTACAGAAAGGTGACGAGTTTGTCATGGGGGCAGTTCCACAGGGTGCAAAGCAGCAGTGGGTTATGCATCAGTGGAGCCTTGCGCTCCTCACCTAAGCAGGAGCTGAATGCGATTCTGCGTATCCCCCACCTTGACGTAGTGGCTCGAAAAATAGGCATTACCGCAGCGTTAAGACTCATAGAGGCAGGCTCCTAGGCTCATGGTGCATCCGGGTACACGAAAGTTTTAAAGACAATGGCGATGGAGAAGTTTTCTGCCCAGAGTTGGAACCAGAAATATCGGTAAAGCTTCCTGCCTATTGTGGTGTATATCTGGCGGAATTGCCTGCTATCCAGGAGGCCACTCGCCACCTAGTCAACACCCCAAGGAGAAAATATAGATATTCATCTCCTCTGACAGTCAAGCGGCTCTGAAATCCCTATATTCATACCTCTACAACTTTAGGTATCCAACGAAATACTTAAACGAAAATGGCCCATATTGATCCATGTACAACGAGACATTAACGGTAACTGCAAGGCCAAAGAATTGGCGGGAAATGTTACCACCGTCGCCATCCCTTCAGGGAAGGATAAAATAGGAATACCAATGGGCACTTTTAAAATACGCGTTAGGAACAGCACCATGCAAATAGCTAAAGTAATCTTCCCTTGTGTGGAAATGCTATGCTCACATCGCCCACTGATGGGATTTAACCCGAACGACATTTTCATTCTTACACAAATTCTTGCAGGTCCACTATCCAATTGGTGCATATGCTTTAAGATCGGGGGTGAGTGGTTGGGGCTACTGACGCAGCTGTAAATAAGAAGAAGATGAGAAAAGTGTAGATCACTTTATCTGCCGCTGCCTGACACTTAGCAGAAGACCACTGCATACGCTCGGAAAGCCATTTCTGTAAAACCTTGGAGACATAGCGGAATGCAATATAAAACCAATGTAAAAGTTCATTACGCTCACAAAATGGTTTGATCCCGCGAACCTTAATTGCATATGGCATACAACGGATCTATTATTGGCCTAAGTGAAGAAGGTGTATCTCCCTTCCGCCATTTCAACATAACCTGACTTCTGACGTACTAGTTTCGTAGGCATACCTAGTTACTGGAATATATCATTTTTGATTTGACCAAAATACATACATATATGAAAACAAAAAAAAATATTTCAGATCCGTGGCGTATGAGTAACACAAAATTCTAAATTATGAATTGCGACTTTTCATAAAATAATTGTTTGGCCTTCACGCAATTAGGAGGAATGTCATTCCAGATATTTTATTCATATCACGTAATTTTGGGATTATCGGTGCATAAGAGAATTAATTTTCTTTAAATAGCCCAGGAAATATTACAGTAAAATTTTATTAAAACAAAGTTTTCATTAATCTAAGTAACAAAGTGGCCCCACTTTCTGTGATAAAACACAGTAACAGTTTTTTCCGAGTTTGTTTATGGTTTACTTTTCAAAAAATAAAGTGCCCTGCAGGCCATTTCCGTCAATGACAAACCCAGATATAAGTAATGACTTTTAAAAGCGAAAGCAAAATCGCTTACCAAATTCCTTTGATTCCACATTCCATTCCGAAATTAAAACGCTATCACAAAAAGCAATTCTCTGTGGGGATGTTGTTCCATTTTGTTGGTGTGAATAAAACCCGTTCATCGTAAATTTTCCGCAGTGTCTTCAATATTAAAAAATATACATAAAAAAGAATTTGCACTGAATTTAAGAAAATTATTTCCCGGGATTCTGATATTACATTAAAAATGTACCAAAATCTAGAGATCACAGTTGTTCCGAAGATTGGCATCCCTATAATTACAAAATTATGCGCATATATATAAAAACTTATTTTCACAATTTCTTGCTTATTTAAATAACTTCTCTAATAATTTATGTTTAAATTTATAATGAAAAATAATGTAATTTTGCTTGAAATTTCGAATTATTTTCTCCACCCGCTTCCTCCACTCATACTCCATTTGCCACACTGAACAACAGCTGAGTCAGTGCAGTCACATCTCATATAAAAAATCATCTCAACAAGTTCGCTTTAATAAATCTTTTGAGATGATCTTATTAAAAAGAAATGAAAATCATGTTCAACACATAAAATAAAATTAAACAAGTTTTTACAGATCGAAATTTGAGCCACCTGAAATTAATTATTTTAATTGGATCATTCATAAATGTGAATGAATTAATTGATGCTTGATTTTTTTTTTATCAGCACTCAATTATAAGTATATGTGAATTTTTGTATATTGGCGGCTTATTTTTTTAAAGCGAAGGACTCAAATATATTTATTTAGATTATAAAAAATAAGTAATTGATCAAAGAAGCCAGTTTAGGCGCAAAGATTTCCGAGACTGATTTAATGCAATTTTGCAATTTATTATACTACAAATCTAAATCAGAATCCGAAAGGTTATTCTCTAAAATTGTTTATCGACCCTTTAAAGTCTTGAAAAATCTTCTTGTCCTAACATACACTAGAATTTTGATATTTTGATTTGAATTGGCTAGGCACAACAAGGCTTGCAATTTGTGTGAACTGGGGAACTGTAATCATTATTTTTAAATGCTATGCTTAAGAAAATGTCGCGATAGGGGGTAAAGGAAGTAGAGAGATTATGTCTAAGGTAGAGAGGTAATGTCTTCTCAGCCTTTCTGCCTTCTGAATGAATCTGGGGAGCCATAAGAAGCATTTTGGAGACCCAGTTGAGTGCACAAAAATAGCAGCAAAATATATTGACAAGTTCATGTTTCCTTATTTAATTTTATTTATTTCTTAGAAAAAAAAAATATAGTTAGTTCTATAATAAAAACTATCTGGTCATGCAGAAATTCATACAACTTTTTTAACCTTTGCGCTGAGACATCAGCCAGCATAAACACTTTAATCGACGCTATCCTCGAAATGGTGAACGCTATTGTCACCAAGCAGAAAAATTTTCATTGTGAAGCTAATTGTATAAATGCTGAAGGTTATTTTTAAAATAACTGCATACACAGCTACAAAGAAACCGACAAGGTTTAGATTCTTGCAGTGAAATCAGCTATAAAAAATTAAAAAAATTCTTTCACAGAACAATAAGATAATTATACATTTTCAGTATCTTCATAACGCTTTGAAGATTTTATTATTTTCATACAAAGCCAAGCAATATTTTCGAACAAAAGTAGTGTATGTATTAAAAATGTAAATAGGAAAATAAAAAATTGAGAAATGTAAGAAGCTTCCATGGGTCTAGACGTACATATCTACAATATATGTACAAAATATCTGAGTCACGCGCACTCTCACAACATTTTGCAATAATATGTATGCCTTTATTGCATACCACAACAGTTGCAGCATTTTTGTTTGTTTTTCTTTTTTAATTTCGTAATATTGTAATAACAAATTCCAATATCACCTCGGTCGATGCTATCTCACAAATATTGCCAACACTTGTTGCAAACCCTTTTCGCACCCTTTTTAAACAGCATTCGCCATATCTTATCAGGTGACACGGTGTTAGAGATAAAATGAACCGGTTGGTTCACTGGCTTTCTTATCGCTCACAAAACACACGCTACCAATAAATAAGCGGCGCAATGTCGAAGAGGTACAAAAAATCAAGTTGTACCCAATACGAAGTCGTTTGCTTGTATTTCGATGTTTTGGTTTTGTTTTCCATTTCGGCAACAGGCTGAAAACCTTAAGTAACTTAGTTATAATTAATAAATTATTAACTGAGTAAATTTTGCGATAAAATAAGAAATTTTATTTTCTTATGTTTACAAACAGTCCACTTCCTTAAAATGAAATTTATAAAAAAAAATATAGAGGCCGACCGGTTCGAAGACTGAAGCACGAAGTAAATAGTTAGGGGGTTTTAAAATTCGCATGCTTCTGTTAAGATATTCGACCGAAGCCGAAAGTTATTAACTAACGCCCTTCGATCAACTCCAATTAAAAATATGATGTTCGAATCTAAAATTATCTCAATAGAAAACCAAAGGGATCTTTCTATATCAAAACTTTACAATAGAATCGTTACCAGCCATGACTACTCTCTTTACAAATATGTTAAAAACTACACAAAAATAAAAACCATATTCAAAGTACAACCAGCATTAGGCATCATAATCAAACATTGTTCCAAATTAAATCTACTAGCAGAAACAGCTAAACGAACAACATGCAAGTATCCCCCTTGGACTTTAAACCGGAACTCTATCATAACCTCCCTACGAGTATTCACTAAAGATAAAACTAACTCAATACAATACCAAACAGCCTTCGAAGAAATAACAAAAAAAAAACACAAAAACTATAACACCATATATACCGATGGGACTGTTAGCAACGGAAACGCATTATACAGCGTTATACATAAAAATGAAGTATTAAAGAAATCAAACCTTCTTCACTACAGTACAATTTTCTCTGCAGAAATTATTGCCTTGCACGAAGCCATCAAGTGGGTTAAAAACAAACCCCAGTATTTTCTAATTTGCTCAGATTCCCTATCCGCTCTTGACGCCATCTCCAATATTAATAATCAGGATTACTACACCTCAGAGATAAGGAACGCACTCATAGCAAATTACCCAAAGATTATACTGTGATGGGTGCCTGGCCATGTAAATATAACCGGAAATAAAGTGGCGGATCGCGCTGCCAACCAAGCACACAATTTGGCAGACATCAAAAAATACACCAACCAACACTTCTTGAACAAAATACATACAGAATGGAACAATACCAACCACTGGTATCGAAAAACAAAGTATAAAAAAGCCCAAATCAAAGACTTCATACCACCAGTTACTGACCAAATATCCCGACTCGACATAATAAAACTAGTAAGATTGCGACTAGGTCACACCAAAATTACCCATGGGCACCACATGAACAGCTCCAATCCTCCAACCTGCTCCTGCGACCCCGAAGTAATAATTACCATACCTCACTTATTGCAACACTGCCCTAATTATTCTACCCGTAGAAACCAAGTCTTTGGCGAATTAGATCCCCTTTCAACCCTTTCTTCTCCTTCTAAAGTAAATACTCTTCTATTAATGAAGTTCCTTAAAACCACCAATCTCTATCATCGCATTTAAACATTATGCACAGACATACAAAAACGCACAATAATTAAAACACACAAATACCTAATAATAAAAAATATACATACTCACACACATATATGTATACAATATATTCAATTGTGCATGAAATTAAGCTTAAGGCCTAGTTGCTATAGCTTCATCTCTCATTTGTTTATAACATTTATTGAGTAAGCTAATTTTTTATAAATAAAATATATAAATAAACTAAATTGTAAACCACATCTAGATAGGTGCATGGGAGTGGTAAATGATGAATCGACCATACGACGTGTTTAGCACCATAAACGTAATATTCAAATAAAAGCAAATATAATTCAAATATATTATATTATTACTATTCCATGTCCCGAGTCCCAGAAGAACTTTCAGTTAAAAAAAATTTCATATATTAATTTTATAGCCGATTTTACATTCTATGTGAGAAATGAGTATTCAATTCTTCAAACGCTGCAATGGCTCTTTACATACATACATACCGTACATGCAAACATGTAAAATAACAATTCGGAAATTTGGGAAAGGAATGCACAAAGTCATAAACAAAACTATTTAACCACCTGACGCATGAAAATGTTTACACCACAGAGATCTGTTGAGAATTGTGTAAATATTATTAAAAATAATTCAGCCACTAGCTATTTATAGTAAGTGTTAAATTTTCACGAAAAATAAACTTTCGCAATTTATAACTTAAATTCTCACTTCCATTCGTATTATTATTGTTTTTTTTTTTTTTTTTTTTGTTTTTGATTGACTTGCTGACCTACAGACACACAGTGGTGGGGCTTGCATAGAGGAGCGCATTGACTCATTGTTGGTTTGGAAATGGTAATTTCCCACGCAGATTTTTTTTGCACTAGCATATTTATATTAATATATTTATATTTAGAAGAATTTAAATACACATCGGAATCCAAATGAAGTATTTACGGTGCGGAATTTATATGTCGATAATTTTTATTATGCGTAACTTTTTTAAATTAATTTAAGAATATTCTTGCGGTATGCGGCAACTATGCGTCACTGTCAGTGAATAGGTGAGCGAGTGAGTGTGGCAAAGCGTGTGACTGACGTTTGGGCGGCATTTCAATTCAATTAACCTCTGCAGCTTACTACTAAGAATGATGCATGTAAGTGGTGTGTGGAATACTCGATGGGGCATGCAACGTCGACGAGGCGCGGTATACCGCGGTACCGCACGGCCTATTGTGCATATGAGTCAAATGTGTCGACACTATGACAGTTTTAACAGTTGTGTGAAGTGGATATGCAATGAAATTGAAATGAAGTGCAAACGCACATGCGAACATTTCCATGAATGTGTATATATTATATGTTCATTAGGGCGGCCCAAAAATGTAGAGGGAAAAAAAGTAAAGTCGGAATTTTTAAAGCCCAACTATTTATTTAACTATTTTTTTTTTAATATTAACTATTTTTTGTGGCTCCCCAAAAACCCACAAATGGGTCCTTAAAAAAAGCACTTAAAATTATAAAATAAACAATTGAATTCTGTCGTAGGTAAACATTGAGGGCAATTGAAAAATATTAATTTTCAAGAATTCTATACCTTTTCTATTATAAGAAAAATTTTTTTCGCCCATAATTAATAAAAAGGGTGAATTTTTAGCTATTTTCCTTTTGGCAATAATGGTTTTGACAACTCTCGCACTTTTCATGTCTTGTGTCACTGCCAAACATCTTCAGTTTTCAGTCTATAATTTAACCATGAATTGTCCTTCAAACGAACAACGCTTGCAAAATTTTTGAAGTTTATTATCAAAATGCGAGCTCTGTTAAGAATGTTCACCGGGCGCTTTTTCCATTTTATAGACAGTTTAATCGACCTACTGAGGCGGCTATTCGGGCTTTTGTGACAAAATTCGCACCAAATTTACATTGTAGGATATTAAACCACCAACACGCTTACGTAGTGTGCGAACTGAGGAAAATATCGCAGCTGTATCGGCTAGTGTTAGTGATGACCGTGAATTATCGATTCGGCGCCGTTCGCAGTAATTGGGTATCTATTAGTGGTTTATGTGGAAAATTTTGCGAAAGGATTTAGCTGTGAAGATGGCGCAAGAATTGCAGCCTAATGACCAACCACAACGCCAAATTTGTGGTGAATGGCCTCTTGAAAAGTTGGCCGAAGCTCCACTTTTATATAGAAAAATTCCGTTCAGCGACGAAGCTCATTTCTAGTTGAATGGATACGTGAACAAGTAAAACTGCCGTTTTTGGAGTGAAGGGCAGCGAGAAGCATTACAGGAGCTACGAATGCATCCAGCAAAAGTCACTATGTGGTGTGGATTATGGGCTGATGAATGGCGGAGCACTGTGAATGGTGAGCGCTACCGTGCGATGATAACGAACTTTTTTTTTGCTCAAAATGGTAGATCTTGACTTGCCACACAGCACACGAAACAATGGACCCATTGAGAGCCGAGTTCCGTGAATAGTTTATTTCACGTACTGTACTACCGATTCCAATAAAGGATTCATGCATTTTTCTGAATTGTATGTGTTTTTTTTTAAATTTAAAGTTTCAGATAGCTCTTAAAAAATTACCCGTTGCATGGCAAACTTTAAACACTTTCAGCGGCCTCTAACTTTTTTTTTGATTTAAACAAAAATAGGACTATTGTTTTTATTTGATATAAAAAAGTCGTAGGTATGAGAACACAAAAATTCTGCAATTATGTTTTTTGCACCACACTAATGCACTCATAACCTCATAAACACACGCATCTGGTTGCATTGAAAGTGAGCTATTCCCCCCTAGCTGCAAATGATGTGTGAGAATAAACATTCTGTATATTGAATCTGACATTCAAGACTTCCCATAACACAGCTGACCACTTGGCAATATATTTGTTGGTGTTCCGTGCATACTCGTACATATTTATATACGTATGTATGTATGTACGCACTTATGTAAACGCATGATAAGTATTATCTCCATTTGTAGATATTTATGTATTTGCAGGCTGCCGCTATTTTCATATTTACGCACAGTGCAATGAGGCTGCACTTGTCACTTTGCAGTGCTCAACAAATTCACTTGATGAAAATGTTTCAACAAATTATCCCTTACCATTTACATACAAATGGATGGATGTACATACAAAAAAATGGTGGTAGAAAAAATAATAGAAACAAATTAGAAATCTATTTTCGCAAGAATTTTTGTCTAAATTGAGTTGGACTAATTTGATGTACATCACTGTAAGTAAACGATATACGAGGGCAATTTGAAAAGTCCGTGCAAAATAGTGAAAACAAAATTTTTTCGGGCAAATTTCTTCTTTTTTTTCAACGTAGTCTCATTTTTAGCTCGATACACTTAGTCCAACGATGTTCCAACTTTTTGATGCCTTTCCAAAAAGTAGGCTCGCGCAATTTTATTTTTACGTGGTGTTGTATAGAAATTAGACCGCGTAGGACGATTTGCATAAAATTTATTTATTGTTACGCGGTTTTTTTGTATGCGAAAAATTTTTGGTCCCAGTTAACCGCGTAAAAAGAGGAGCAGGTGTACTTATCGCCTATTTCGATTTCTTCTATAATTTATTCTTATAGTAATTGTTAAATCGTTTTGTGAAATTTTATTTACATAATGTTAAATAACGTTAAGACTAAATAAATATTTGCATCCAAATTTATGAAAGTTTTGTCTTAAATATGAAAATATTTGCTAATAATCCATACATATTGCTTGTTTCAATTATTTTTTTCACCACTGCTAAGTGTTTTGTTTTCTAAGTATTGGTATGCATTAACATTTATTTTTGTTTATCGACATTTGTTTGCTTTGGTGTAATCAGAGTATAACAGCTGACGTTTGAATAAACATAACAGAAGCAGAAAAAGTAATAGAACGCAACATTTGTTGCAGCCCGTGCTTATTTAAAATACTCCAATTTCTAGTCAGTCCATAGTAACGCTATACAAGAATATGAACCATAAACTGGTGTTCTAAGCGCACCGCGATAATTACATAGGTAGATATGTACATACATATATACATACATAGATACATATGTATGTATGAATAACAGGGCGTAGTCCAAGAAACGACCAAAACGTATGGGGGTTTACCATTTCATTACATTCTTAGATCCATACCCATATATACAAAAGTAGATGAAGTTATCATATGCTCGCAAAATTTTTTTTTGGTTAAGTGCTGCGCGAGCACGTACTTTCGTTTGCTTAGCAGTAAAATGCTTTAGTAATTGGGCCCGCTTTTTTGTAACCTGGCTGCAAAATAATGCTCCAACTCGGATAAAATTTCCTTTAGGTGCAAAAGCAACCCTGTTAGCCTCTTTCATGAATGTTGCGATTTGTTTAGTGCTGTTTAGGAACGGAAAATAGTTGAGTCGGTAATTTTTAGGCTTATGCATTTATATATTTACAAATACTATGCAAATAAAAACGAATTAGGTCTTAAATCTAAATTTCCCATATATTTTCTTAGAGCTAATTCATAATAGCGGAGTGTTTTCACTTCCCAACACAACATCTCAGGTCGGATATTATTTTACCGAGTTGGCTCAACTCGCATACTTTTCCGAGTTAGTGTTGTTGCTTTACATGCAATTCGTTATCCTACCAAGTGTTCTTTTGCAACTAGGTTACAAAGAAACGGGCCCATTGTTAAAAATCATATATTTATAGACAATATAATAAACCAAATTTGTTAAGAGGCACGCCCAACTAGCTATCTAAATATGTTTGAGTTTTATAATATGAGTTAAGGTAAATGTGCAACACATTTAGTTAGAACCCTATTAGAGGGTTAACGTGTTTTAGAAAATTTCACTAGGAGTATCTTCTTAGACGAAATCTGGATAGAAGGTAGAACGAAAGTGCAATTCTACAGAAAATTACTTATAAGTTAAAAAAAAAACCCTATGTACAATACATACCTAAGTGCACGAGTCCTAGTAATTAGTAGTAGCATTAGTAAAAATAGTGCTTGAATTTATTTGTACCATTAGTAAAAATAGTGATATAAATTAGTAAATATAGTGGCAGAAATTGGAAGAAATTGGTAGTAGCATTAGTAATAATAGTGCTAGAAATTAGAAAAATAGTAAAAACTAGTAGAAATAGTGGAACGAATTAGTGAAAAGAGTGGTAGAAATTCGTAAAAAAATAGTGGTAGAAATTAGTAGTAGCATTAATTAAATAGTGGTGGAAATTAGTAAAATTGGTGGTAGAAATTAGTAGTAGCATTAGTAAAACTAGTGGTAGAAATTAGTAAAAAAAAATAGTGGTAGAAATTAGCAGAGATAGTTGTAGAAAGTAGGCAAAATAGTGGTATAAATTAGTAAAGATAGTGGTAAAAAGTAGTAAAAATAGTGGTGGAAATTAGTAAAAAAAAATAGTGGTAGAAATTAGTAATTAGTAGTACCATTAGTAAAAATAGTGGTAGAAATGTGTAAAAATAGTGGTAGAAGTTAGTCAAAACAGTGGTAGAAATTAGTAGTAGCATTAGTAACAATAGTGGTTAAAATTAGTTATACGATATTCTGACGCTTCTTTTATTTTAGCTATGGCCCTTCTTGCTGGAAATTTGAGACGTTGAGACTTATATTTTAATATTTCATATAACTTGTATATATCTTTATCTGCTGGCGGGCGCCGGCGACACTTGATTTTGATTGACGAAACAAAACGTAAGTCAGAAAATCAACGAGATTCTAACGCATATATCAATGGGTAGAAGAGTTTGAACAAGCGATAAATTCGAATCAATCGAATATGAGAACGTATTAGAGAGGATATGTAAATAAAAACTGATAGTAAAACCTTCCTTCTCTAGCATTTGTTATTGTTTCTGTTTATTTTTTGTCAAATGGAAAAATTCAATTACTTTTTTTTTTGTATTAAAAGCGCACTATTACAAAAAGAGCGCATTTTTTTTTTGAGCTCAAACAAATATTTATTCTAAGCATTTTATTTATTTATTTATCTATTGAATATCTTTTATTTACTGTAAATTAATAGCGATGTACTCGAATAGGCTGCGGGAAATTGCAAGTGTTGGGATAGCGTTATTTACAAGTATGAACAAATAATACGAGAATTCGTTACCCAGTAAAAATTAGCGTGTGAAATAATTCAGAGCATAAGGTGCCTTACTCTCTCAACATATTGAGTTTTTCGCGAACAGGATTTACTAAACGATTGCAAGGATACCCGCACAGTTGCATTCGAATTTATGCTTCTGACTCATCACTTGTGCAACTGTTTTTTTTTTGAGCTTGTTCGATAATCAATCGCTTCTTCTTTCGTTAATTTATAATTTGAAATATCGCATTTTTTTATTGTTGACTCAAATGATTGGTATATCTAACTAAAAGGCAAAATTAAGTATGGATAGAATGCGGTGACGCTAATAATAGAATATGTGTTTATCATTGCATAATAGTTTAGAAATCGCTTTCACTATTAAAAAAAATAATAAGTAAATATGAAAGAAATGATAGAGGAAATCTACGAAAAATTTACCTTGCTTAAATAATAAAGAAATAAGTTAAATTTAAAAAGTGAACTACATAGCCTTACAGTCAATTCCGATCATATTTTTCCTTCAAAAAATAAAAATCTAAGTAAAGGAAACATAAACTTTCTCACATAATTATTTTAACGATATTCGCATGGTTAACTCAACTTAACGACTATTTTATCGATTTTTTAACGATATTCGTTATCGCCGGAACAGCTGTTGTCGTTAGCTAGTCAAATATAACAAATATGAAGCTTTTAATTCAATCAATAAAAGAAAAATTCGACAGTATTTTGAATATTAGTCTTATCAGGAGGTGAGGAGGAAGTTAACCCATGCAACAGTGGATTGGCTCATGTAATCTTGAACGCAATAATGAACTGAAATTTCATATTGCTAGGCGAACAATGGGCAATTACCGTGGGCATAAAACGTAGAGTATTTACATAAAGTTAATGTATTTTTTTTTTTTTTAAGACAGACTTAAGTTCCCCGTGAGCCAAGTGAAGCTTCAGCACTCCCACTGGGACTAGCGGTCTGTCTCATATTTCCATCATAGAGTCTTATGACAACCCCCATGGCTACAGCAAATGGTAAAAGCTGGGAGTCAAGTATTAAAACAGAAATATAGTTTATTTGTCTTTTATAGATCAACGATCCAAATTTAAAAAAAAAATTTAAATATAAGAGCTAAATACACTGGAGCACAACACGATTTATAAATGTGGACCTACTCCGCGGTGCGAAGGTTAACTGCGCGAATTTTGAAAACGAAGACCCATGACATGCTTCATTAATACATTGAAAATTCCTAATTAAAAGTAATTTCATTTAAACCTATTTAAAAACTTATTTGCTGGTGGTTCCGAATATTCCTTGGAGTCGTGGTTGATCACTGTTCAAACCAAATCAGCCTGAGAAGAGTCCGAAATTCCTCTACAATCAAGCATTGCAATATTCATTTGTCTCTTTTCTATTCCTTTTTGAGTTTTTCGCTTATTTTGGCAGCCGATAATTGTCGTTAAGAATAAGTTAGTGAATCGCACAATCGTTATTGCAAACGACAAAAATTGCGATTGTCGAATCGTTTTAAGTTAGTGAATCGCATAACTGTTTAAATATTACTGAATGAGTATAAGCGAAATCAAGGTCAGTTTTTAATAATTTTTTTTATAATATTGTCCGATTTTCATTCCATAATTTCACTTAATGAACAATAGTTGCATCAGAATTCAAAGATATGTAGCATTGTAAACTTTATCTCCCACAATGCGTTACCAATTATTTTTTAACGATTGCAACAAAATTATCGTTTTGTTGAATGCAGCTGAGTGCTCTGTTGATTTGATGAAGCTAGACCCATTATTATATTTCCCCAACTACTTGAGTTCAAGTATTGCATTAATTATGTGAGAGAAAACAAAAACAAAACAAACATACAAACAGCCCTATCGAATTTTTTATCGATTTGTATTTATAAAGAACATAAAATCAAAGCGAAAAGTTTTAAAGAGTTTTCTTATTGCATACGAGCACAAACTTACACATTACATTTACAGTGCCGGAAAAAAGTATTGGCACAGTAATTTTTTTCATATTATTTACAGTGTTTTTAGCTAAATTTTATCAAAATGAAATTAATTTTATGACAAAAATCATAAAGGTCTAGATTTCAAAAATTCACAAAAATATGCGACCATGTTCGGAAAATCGAACAATTTGAAATCGTCCGATTTGGCAATTTTTAATCATATCTTCAGAAATGAGTGAACATTTTATAAGGTAACTATAAAATAAGCATCAGCCATTTGGTTAGACATATTGGAAAAAATTTTCCAAATCGAGTCGATTTCCAGTTTTTCGAATTCCGGAACAAGTCTGTCTGATAGCAAAAAAATTGCCATCGAAAATTCAAACTTATTAATCAGAATTTTTATAAAAATTTCGAGTACGCAGTCAGGTATTCTAATAAATTTTAGTATAATAAGATTTATGTTTTAAGTAACCAAAAACTTCGGATGATTTTTGGTAATTTTTTTCACCGGCAGTGTTACCCGTTTTCTCACATACAAAACCAAAATTTGTTCATACATTATATTAAAAAAAAATGCGCTACACCGTAAATACTAATTGAAAAGTTTGAAATTTTGATGAACGTGCTTTTCTAATTTGCTGAATTTTTGTGAATTTAGTACAAAGTGTGAAATTGGTACTTATATGATTTTTATTATAGAAATGGCTAAATTTTGATAAAAAAATTAACGATCAAATTTTAGCATTAAAAACATTGTGATTACTGAAACCGTTTCTATGTAATCTAGTTGCAAAAGAACACTAGGTAGGATAACGAATTGCACGTAAAGCAACAACACTAATTCGGGAAAATATGCGAGTTGAGCCAACTCGGGTAAATGATATCCGACCTGAGATGTAGTGTTGGGAAGTGAAAAAACTGCGCTATTGTGAATAAGCAATGATGAACTACATGGGAAATGTCATTTTAACACTTAATCCGTTTTTATTTACATTTTGTATTTTGAAAAATATAAACACATCAACCAAAAATTTGTTAGCACAACTATTTGCCGTTCCTAAATATCTCTAAACAATTCGCTTCTTTCATGAAAGAACAGGAACAGGGTTGCTTTTGCAGCTCGGGTGCAATAAAACGGGCCCAATATAAAAAAAAAAACATTGCTGTACCAATATTTTTTCCCGCCACAGTACGTGTAGTTGTTATGTGTCCTCGAGCGTGTGGCAGCTGCTGCCATAGCATAAGCTCTTAGCAAAATGTTGCAACGACTTACAACACAAATAAAATGTATGGCCGCAAAAACAATAAAATAGAGTACATTTGCCTGGAGGAGGGAAACTATAAGAAGAGATGTAAGAGTTATAAATTTTTTTTTGTTCAAATCTAAGTGATGATAATTGTAGTATTTTAAATTTTTCGTATGTTTAGAAATAAGAGCTCTTTAAATACCAACTTAACTATAAAAATAGCATTGCCGATATCATGGCAGTTTTGTGTGCAAAGTCGACTTCGCCGAATATCAAACCACTTCTGCAATTTCTTCTTTAACAAATAAGAAATTTAGTTTCTTTGAAATTGCACATTTCTAATTTAGATATTTATCTTATCGCGAAATTCGCACATTCAAATAAATATTTTTTAAATAGAATGCGAGTACATTAATTGTAGTGAGAAATTTTAGAATTTCATTCACCTTCGCGAAAGTTAAAGCAATTCACGGCCTCCAGCTGCACCGCCCCAGTCATACATTATGAAAATATAAGTTAAAATATTTCGTATTTGTTTGGTTTTCTTCTCTTTGCTTGCGGAACGCCCGATTTTGCTGACGTATTTGCCGTGTAGTAATAAATGTTCGCACCCAAATGCTTTCGAAATCAGCAGATAATCATCATATAAACTTCTCCAACAAGCTGAGGGAAGTGAATTGAAATATTTGCATAATACTTAAGAAATAAATAAACAAGTATTAAAATATTTTTCAATGTTGGTTTCTTTTTTTCTCTAAAATGTACGTAATTTGGAAATTATTTCTACAATTGCTTAATACTTTTGTGGGTGTACTATTGGTAAGATTTATAATTTTAAAGCTTTATGATCGCAGCGCAAATAAGCCAATTGGTAATGTGGAATGAAACTTTTCCGTAGAAATTCTCTAGAAAAGCCTGCGATTGTTAGACTGCCAAAGTATCTGCAAGGGGTTGCTTTGAATGGAATCAGCGTAGAACTTTGGATCGGCAAGTTGTGCAATTTAATGTGCGCATATTCATTGTAGGGCAAATTACAGCAGCTGGGGTTGAATCCAGGCTAAGGAGCCGATATATGAGTGCTCAATAATTCTTTCAAAACATCGTCGTCGTATCTAAAGGCACAAATCATTGCGCATATGCTTCGGATCTAATTGGACCCCCCACAAGGCGGTCAATAATATTGCTTTGTAAAATTACGTTGAGAAGAACCTAAAACCTACATATGTATGTACCTTGGGACCATTTTGGACTAGTTCAGGATCATTTAAGAATAAGTTCTGAACCGTTTCGGCACTATTTTCGGACTAGATACTATTTTGGGACAATTTAAAGACCTTTCAACAGTTTGGGATTGGTTCACCACTACAACTACTACTCCTTCTACTAACTACTACTACTAGTTGCTACCACTACAACTCCTAATTATTAGTTCTACTACTAATCCTACGACTTCTACAATGCAGCTAACTGCCACCACACATTTCTACTACTACTACTGCTGGTATTTTTATTATTACTTATTAATACTACTATTTTAAACTTACGCTACTACTAGCTGCTGCTACTTTTTTCAATAATTTCTACTACTATTTTTATTAATTTCTACAACTATTTTTACTAATGGTACTACTTATTACTACTACTATTTTGACTATGTTCGACTACTATTTTTACTAATTTATACTACAACTTTCACATGTGCTAGTACTAATTGCTTCTCTATTTTTTAATTAATTTTACTACTTTTTTTTTTACTAATTTGTAGGTAGGTACTAATACTTTTACTTGTGCTTGTACTAATTACTACTCTATTTTTTTAACTAGTTTTACTACTATTTTTAATAACTATTTCTAATTACTCCTACAATTTTTCACCAATTTCTACTAATATTTTTACTAATGCAACTACTAATAACGCCTACTACTTTTACTATTTTCTACTACTATTTTTTTAATGCTGTTACTAATTACCACTATTTTTTAAGAATTTCTACTACTATTTTTACCACTGCTACTACTAATTACTACTCCTATTTTTATTAATACTACTACTACTATTTTTAGTAATTTCAAGTACTATTTTCACTCTTAATAAAACTAAAAAGACTAAACCGTCTTATAAAACTTTCCCCCGTATTTAATCCTATACCACTTCACATAGTCGGAACATACGTTTTACTTCTGGCTCGCGCGTTTTTTCTAACAGAAACAGAAGCAGTATTCAAAAATGTCACAATAATTTCTTGGGAGCAGATGTTCATTTAGTGCCAAATTCGTTATGTAATGAATGTTTTTTTTTTTAATATTATTACTGCAAATTATATTGCTATCATGTAAATCCGAAAGGCTGCTTTGACTTTTTTGCAAAGAGAATCATAGTCAAAGTAAAGTTTTGTACACAATTTTTATATTAATAAAGATTAAAAAAATTTCGGTCGTTATTTTATTTATTTTCAACCGAAACCGAACCGAACTTTGGTGGTCACACACGGCCGAAGTCAAATTCGAAGGAGGGTCGTTTCCTAGTTACAATAATTTGCTTCTTCTTCAAATTAGGGCAGCATCCGTGTTTCTGGAACCTTATCTTTATATTTTTATCGTACTGACTTTTATTTTGTATTTGAAATGGTACGTTTCTTTCACAATAACTATCATTACGCTTTAAAATAAATAAGTAATTGCCATAAACAGATCTGCTTTGATACATAAGTGCCATGGCTGATATTTTCATCAAATTACTACCAGGGTATTACTGTTGTTTCGCAAAGGAGGAAAAGTAAAGTTTTATAAAACATCAAATAATAGAAGCATATAAACCTCAAGTACATATAATTTCCTGTCCAATATACTTTATTAGACTAAAATAAAACAGATCAGATATTTACTAAGGTCGTCGAAAATACTTTGTTCTCGCGTAGCAACGAATTTTTTAAGTGTATTTACGTATGTATGTTCTAAACGCATACTTTGGAGGATCACATGACAAGCAGCTATATATGTATCATGGATATGCATGCATTATGTATGTACGCATAAGTATGCCTGTGATCATGAATATAGTAGCACGACGAATTGACAAGGCTTAACAACTTAAGTTTCTTTTTTTTACTGTTATAATTATTCTACAAAAATAGTTCCTATTCCATAACATAACAACATAAGCTAGATAAATCAAAATTTCAAACTGTATACAAAATTCACACAAATTTAACCAATTTTCAAAAACTGTCATCAAATTGTCTAACATTTAATTCAGAATTGCCAGAATTTGTTCCTGTGCGAGTACATAAAACTAATTCAGTCCTATCACCGAGTCCATCGCAGCAATTAGCGAATACGAATGGCTGCTCTGAATACAAAGAAATTGTTATTATGCTACATACATAACTGCTGCTGCCAAAAGTAGTCCATCCACCATTGATCTCATTTTGTCAAATATTCCTGAATCTGTTTTTCAACCCTTTGCTATTAATGACCTAAGCTCAGATCACCTACCAGTCGAATTCAAATTGGAATTTGATGTTTCTCATACTGAACCTGTATACCTTGATTACAAAAAAGCCAATTGGTATAAATACAACCAGTTTCTCAAACGGTCCTTTCATTCTTCGACTACCGATTTAAGTCAAGTCTCCAGTAGTAATAGTGTTGATAAAGATATCGATTTTCTTACTTGCTAAATTTTGGACGCTGTCAGGCTTTCTGTATCTACCTAAAGTTAGTTACAATAAGTATCATTCAAAACTGCCTGCATTCGTTTTAAATATAATAAGAAAAAGAAACTTCTATCGCCGGCAATGGATCAGATATCAACAGCAGTCTGATTATATTTTGCTGAAGCATCACAATGTCATTATTAAAAATGAAATCTTAAAATTTAGGAACCAAAAGGGGAACGAAAAGCTTAACTCTCTCGAAGAAAGGTCGAAGCCGTTTTGGAATATAACCAAAATAATGAAAACGAAGCATCAAGGTATTCCCCCAATTTCTTCAAACAACACTATTTTATATTCCAATGAAGAAAAAGCGGCTTCTTTCTCTGAAAACTTATTGGAATATAATAAAGTATCTGAAAATCTGGGCATTCAATCTCAGACTTGCATGCCACTGTGAATCATTTTGATGCGCTAGAAGTAGAGACGCCTGAATCGTATTATGTTAATAGAAATGTTGTTTCAACCACTATATCGCTTTTGAAACCAAGAAAACCCCCCGGCCTTGATGAAGTCAACAACACAATGTTAAAATGTCTTCCTCAGAACGCAGTTGCATTTTTGACGTACATTATTAATTGTTGTTTAAAGTTGCAGTATTTTCCAGATACTTGGAAAGTCGCCAAGGTTATTCCTTTACACAAAAAGGACAAGCCAAATAATATGACATCCAGCTACCGCCCAATCAGCCTACTCAGCAGCCTGGGTAAAGTGCTCGAGAAGTTGTTAAAAGGTAAAATATGGGAATTTTTAAAATCCACCGATATTATTCCTAACGAACAGTTTGGGTTTCGCAAATTCCACGCCACAACTCATGCCATCAAAAGACTTTTCAATGAAATAAAATCCAGATTCGATAGGAAAGAATCAACCGCTCTCGTCTTAATAGTTATTGAAAAAGCATTTGATTCAGTCTGGCATAACGGGTTGATCTACAAATTGATAAGCTTTGGTTTTCCTAATCACCTAATTAAAATTATACAAAATTTTCTGTTCAAACGATATTTTTGCGTACAAATTGGCGACTCTCTTTCGGATTTGATACAACTACCTGCAGGGGTACCTCAAGGGTCGATTATAGGTCCACTCCTATATATCATTTACTGTTCCGATATAGAAAAACTCATCAGTTGCAATTATTCTTTTTACGCAGACGATGTGACAATACGGCACTCACATAAATTCGGTCAGCAATCGGCGTTCGAATTGCAATGTGCTTTAGATGTTATATATGATTATTTCTATAAATGGAAAATCAAAATTAACCCTGGTAAAACACAAGCAATCTTCTTCACTAGAAGAAGGAACCCCTGTTAGCTTCCAATTTCCACTCTCCAAATCAATAGCTCTACAGTCACCTGGTCGGAGAATGTCCAATATCTAGGCGTAATCCTTGATCGTAAGTTAACTTTCAAAGACCATATTCAAAACATTATAGGAAATATTGATCTTGGCATAAGAATGCTATAGCCACTTATCAACAGAAAATCAAAGCTTAGCGATGCTAACAAAATTATAATAGCCAAAGTAATTTTTCAATCCATGATTTTATATGGATGCCCAATCTGGGGAATCTGCGCCAAAACCCATACAAACAAATTACAAGTACGTCAAAACAAAATTTTAAAAATAATTCTGAATCTACCCTGGCACTACTCTATAGATCGGCTTCATACTGACAACAAAATTTAACGTGTTTCAAATTAAATTTGTAAAATCAATGAAAAATTCAATAGACTTTGTAATCACTCAGAAACCCCTCTTATAAATTCATTAGCTTCCATACACTAATGTGTCCTTATTTATAAACACATATACTGTATTTTTGTGTAGTATATATATAGAGGTTTTTTTGTAAACTATTTTTTCCTTTAAACATCACTTTAACTTCTCTCCACAATTAATTATATGAAATTCTAAGTGCAATGTTATAGTTGTTAAGTTCATCGTAGCTGTATCTCTTTAAATATGTGATAACTATAAGTTTTTATGTACCTTTCATTTGATAAATAAATAATAATAATAATAATAATATATATGCTGCCAAAGACTAAAATTTGTACGAAACTCTAATATTGACATTACACATAGATTCAGAGATATAACTCTATAAATCTTCCATTAACATTCGTAGCTACTCGTACTTTTTGTATGAAATCATTTATTTATTTTATATTATCTATGCAGAACTTGGCTTTATTCGCACTTAGATTTTATACGAGAAAGCTACTAGAAAATTTTCCGACGAACTTTTACAAATTATGCCAAATGTATCAAAAATATATATTTTGTGGATAAATATTTTAAAAACTTATGGAAATAAGTAATGAAAATCAAAGTTATAAGATTAGTTTCCAAAAAAAAAAAAATTATCCGGCTAAAATTTTCTGTGAAATTTTTCGGAGGAATTGCGAAGTTCGTTTAGCCGGTATTCCAAATAACTAGTTATTATACTCATAAGATATTTACATATTTAAGTACATACCTTTGTGAATTTTAGAAGGTTGTTTTATTATTTCCTCAGGTACCTCTTTCATTCGGAAATATTATAACCTGCAAATAAATAATTCGATCAACATTTTTATTAACGTAGTTCGCAAATGTACTAGAGGAATAATCACAAATAAATATTCAAATTTAATGGCCTAAGACTTATAACAGAACACATAAAGCAGGTCTACCCTTTTTTGATATTGGTGATACCTAGTTTAAGCAACTTCGAAGTTCGAGTGTGAAAGAAGGACAGAGGAAAATGCCTCCGTAAATTTGTATTCATGATATGAGAAACGGAAAAACAGAGAAGACTACCTAGAAGTTTTTATTCAGAATCGAAGTGGCATTATTTTGTTTTTGTTAATCTGAGTCATTATTTTCTTTTTTTGTGTATCAATATGAGGACAATTTTTTTTGGAATTTTGCCTTTGGCTTTTTTGCAATCACAAATAAGAAAAGGGAAGGTTGTAATGTTGTAAAATCAAGTTGCAATGCCTTCCCATTCAATTCAATTTGAAAGTTGAAAATTTATAAGTTTATCAGACATGTTCGAAAATTCGAAGATTTTGAAATCGATTTCGAATTTTTTTTTTCATTTTCAGAGCATGACCGTGTAACTAAAATAAAAACTAAATATAAACAGCGTCACATTCGAGACAAATTCTACCAAAAAGGTAGATGAGGCGTCAAAGTACTTTTCAACTTCAAATTGCACGTTTGCGGCGCCTCTATCATCACTGGCACAGTGATCAAAAATCAAAGCAAATTTTGAGCAACATTAGACTTGTCCTAAATTATATGAAAATTTTGTGGACTGCATACTCGAAAATGAAATAAAAAAAAAACAAATTCAAATTGCCATATCTAAATATGATTGCGTACTATTTTCATGATCACCACTGTACGCATATATTATGAATGAAATTAAAAAAAATTAAGCGTACACACCTTAAACCCGTCTTCAACGTAACCAAATACTCATTAACGAAAAACATCAGCTACTGTCATCAATTTCTACCACTCAACTTGACATGTTTACGATTTTCGGGCCATTTGATGTCTATCACAACATTTTTCCCCCCCGTATAGCAGACACTTATGGACCTTGTACGAATGTAAGTACGAGCTTATGTGCATTACCAAATATGTTACAAAATCGCGGCCATTTCAGTAACTAGCATTGTAAAATTTTAAAAATAAAAATTCAATTACAACCCAAATCTGTAAACGCTTGTAACTTTTACCTAAACTGCATGGATGAATAGAAACTGACTTTACGTGCCACAGATTTCAGTTTTATGGTGACGGAGGAGGTGGGGTGTTGTACGAGTATGCATTCCTGGTAGCTTACCTAGATAAAAAAAAAAGATTGCAGTTATGGTTACTAGGTTTATAAATATTTACTGAAAGTAATGAAAGTACAACCGCTTGGATGTGTATTTTGGATTCTACTACTTCCACGTGGCACGCATGCGCAATGAAAAATTTTATAGCTATGATGCGCCTACATAAATATGTATGCAGGTATGTACAGTGCATATGTGTATTTATCAACACACGCAATATATTCTAAGAATACCTCTTTGTAAATGCATAATATTTGTGGAATTATTTAATGGTGGAAAATTATGAAAATTGGGTGTGTTTTGATAACTGAAAGGGGCTTGTCATTTAGAGCAAACAAATATTTTGTTTAGGTTTACTGACATAGCTGCCAAGGCAAGCAAATATAGCGTAATATGTGCGGAAACATTTCAAAGATCTGGAATTGTTAACCCTTGACGAAAGCAACTTTAAAAAATTAACCCTTTCCCTGTATTTGTACAATATATTATAAAAAAAAATGCGTATATTTTTTCGCGTTTTTTACAAAAGCTATATGGGTTGGCCAATAAAAGTTTAAGATTTTTAAATCTACTATGCCTTGCTTTTTCAAATACCAAGTTTTAGCTCAAAAAATAGTTTGGTGCAAATTTTTGCGCTTGCCACAAGTAGCAGTTGAAATCAGAATATTTAAACACGTAATTTTACACTTTCGTCAAAATAAAACAACTCCTTCTAAAAGTTAAGTTTTCTACAATCAATACTTATTAAAAATAAAAAAAAGACCCTGTAAAAAAAATTATTTGGCCAACGTACAAATTACTTGAAAGCTTGCGAAATTTCATTAAGGAAATATAAAAGCGAAAAGAAAAACTCAGTAGATAAGAGATTTCAATTGAAATATCTAGGCATAAAGAATTCAATATTATGTAGAAATCAGAAATTAAATAGCACTGACTTGAATATGAACCTGTACCTTTTCGCTTTGAAAATAGTGAAGTCAACGATGAAATTGCTAATCAAAATCCGTTCTATTATTTTAATCAATTTATGGCAGATGACATTTTTGAAAAAGCCACGTTTTATGCTAACTTGTATGGCACACAAATAACATCGCAAGCTTTGGTCAGGCCACTAAAGAAGAAATTAAAATGCAGATTGGACTTTGGAATTATTATCGGAAGCATACAATTATGCCAGATTTCATTATTTTGGGGCCCAACCTCAATTTTTAAAAACACTATACCATTGCGGAGATTTCAACAACTGCGCACTACCTTACATTTCGTTCAAAATCTAAGTAAGGTTTTAATTTTGCTTTAGAATTTATGCTTTGGTCCATTATATAACGACCTAAATGGTCTCGGCTGGGAAAAATTTCTCCAAGTGATTTTTTACAATAATACCAGTTAAATTTTGAAAACCCCGATTTAAAAAACTTCGATTTTCTTACCTTTAAAATAACCGTATACTGATTTTAAAGCCATTAAACTCACTATAACGCGATCTCATATTGAGCCCACATGCAAAAGAAAAATTTCTATAAATTCTGATTAAAAAGCTTATAATTTTTTTGAAATATGTTGAATTTGTATGATTGTATGAAACTTCATTTACATAGTTTATGTTATGGAATAAACTACCTACACTTTTATAAAAAAAATATTAAAAATGTAATTTTTTTTTTTAAACACATCCACTAAGTGATCTAGTGAGATTTCATTTGGTGCTTAGGACATATAAAAAGCGAACCAAATTTCCATAATTATTTTCTAAGAAAAAATTTTGTAAGACCAATAAATAATGTACGTTATGCGAAGAGACAGTGATTTTGCGATTCATGAAAACATTTGGTTAGTTTAGGGCGAATATTAATTTGAAAATAAAAGTTGAAGAAAAAAACAAGTAGAAAAATAATTGAACTGAACTACAAACTATAAATTTCATAAATCACAATATATCTTTTTCGGATATTAAATTGGAATTTATTTCTCCGCCTTATATTGCAAGCTAAACATTTATACGGTGTCATTTGATAATAAAAATAAGTTGAACAGGAAAAGCAATTGTTTTTTTATTTGTCAACTCAATTTAAATAAAAAATACCAAAACTTTGCGATAGCAGCAAATATTATTTCTTACTTCTGGTTGACTTTTTTCTGGTTTTACCCATATTTAAAATAAGTGGCAACCATATTCCATTATTCTCAGAGTCTATTATTATCAAAATAAATATGGTAAATAAAATACTGTCTATAAGTAAATACAAAAGTATCCGAAACGTTTCCACGAAGTCTAGAGAACGGGTTTGAATCAACAAGCTTTTAGCAACTAATAGCGTTTTCTTTTCTTAATATACTTAATGCTGCATTTATTCTGCCCCATGCCAGGCGTTCAAATTTTCGTCTTCTTTTCTCAGTATTTTCTCTAAGTTCTTTGTTCTTTTCTCATATGAAAAATGCAACATTTACGCAAGTTACATTTTTGTATTGTTGACCTAGAATGAAGTGGCATTTATTTCGAGAACAGAAAACGCTATAAGTAGTGCGCTATAGAGCAGAGTATGCCTGACGAGAAATCCATAAAAAAAAACATAAAGAAGAATGTGAACTACTGCTCCCGGAAATTTTCGAGAGCTGAACATTTTGAGGTGCCACCAAACATAAACACACATGGAGAAGAGAATACAGAAGGAGGCGCAGATTGTGGTACCGCTAACCCGCTCTTGAAAATTTTCACAGAATTGCTACTCAGTCTTCCCTACTAGAAATCTGGTGTGACGTCACAGCCAAATTAATCTTCCAGATTTCAGATCAATTACCGCAATATCGTATTATACCATTTTTGATAAATACATACATACCAAGTGTATAATTCTACGCACATGCCATACTCTCTGAAGGTCGTCCGCTAACGAGAATAATGGGTAAGAAAATGTGTGGAGTTTACTGTTTTTTTTTTTTGCTAAATAACTTATGTCATCCATTTCTATCCAATTTGTCACTAACTAAGAATTACTTACGCAAATATGTACCAACTTTAATCGACAAACAGCAGGGAAAAAAGATAAAATATAAAGACGAAATGCACGAAATTTATCAATTTCATCATATAAAAAAGTAAATAAAACTTGTTAATACCTCAACTGACATATCATGTGCTGCTACTAATTAACTGTAAATATATAAAGACTTATTTAGTATTTATATTTATGCTAGATAACAGCTGATAATATTTTTGACACGCCGAAACCAGCAAACGTTTGGAATTCCTTCTTTGGTAACGTGTTTTCTAAGAGATTTCCGACTTTAATTTAGCTTCATTTGAACATTACGAGTACTACATATGGCCCAGAATATCTAACGTGTACTTCACTTAGTTGATTCGGCTAGTATTATTGAATGTGGTAACTGGATATGCACTCGCATTTGGAATGCATTACTTGAAAGTTCATCATTGTTATGACCGTTGACGTTGTGATTTTGTTAGTAGGGAATTTTGCACGCATTTTGTGGTCCATGCAGTTTTACTTGCGCGAGAAAAATTTCCGTCAATTGGAAGTTGCTTCAAGAAAGTGAATTGAAGAAAATTATTGAAACGTATTGAGTTTTTGTTCAGTTAGTATTCCTTCAGGCAGCCGCCGTAGCCGAGTGTAACATCAAGCGGCAAGTGGTTGGCCCTCGGCAGGCAATGCCAAATCTCCGATAGAATTTCTGCCATAAAAACACTTTTCATAAAAATCATCCCTCGTTCGGAGTCGGCGCAAAACTGTAGTTTCCTCAATTGGTGTTACAACATCATAACGCACACCACATATTGTAGTGAGAATTTCGGCCAAAATCGCTTAAACGGTTATAGCGCCAATTATGTAAGTAAGTAAGTAAGTTAAAAGCCTTGAGCTTTTTTCAATGAATATAAGAGTGGAAAACGGATCTGGAAGGATGGGCCGTTGGACGAGTAATAAGCCTTATTCACCTGATTTGTCACTTAATTACTTATTCATGTTCACTTTTGTTAAGAACAAAACTTATAGCGAACGGTTCTTAATATCTGAAGAAGCCGTTGAGACATTCAGAAACCAAATTTCTCAGGTACCCAATAATTGTATTTTATTTCATTGTGACTATTGAGTGATAGATGTCGCTGGTCAAATTTTAACTTATCGAAGGGACTAAGCATGGGGCAAAGCGAGTATTCAACGTGTAAATATATATGTACATATATTCTCGTATTCTCCGTTTAAGTCCAGCAGCTATGGCAACCACACAGCGCGCAAGCTAAGACGAAGTCGCTGAGCTGATATAAATAATAATAATTATTATTAATGTTATACCACAAATTGAGGAGGCTACAGTTTTACGCCGACTCTAAATGGTAACATGTTTTTGTGAGAAGTTTTTTCAAGGCGGAAGTGGTTTGGCATTAAAAAAAAAAAGCAGAAGAATTTAAGCTGGAAGCAACTGCAACATTTTTCAAGGTAATATTTTAGATAGAAAACCGGTATAGCTTTGATACCAACCCATTTCAGCATTATTCAGCAATCATTAAAGTGATTTAATGAATCTAAAATATGAATCGGAATTATATGACGATTTTTTTTAAAAGCTGTAAGAGCACTAAAACTCGATAAATATACATAGATATAACCTCACGACGGCCTGAATAGAGAAGATAGAGGTTTGGTTTTGCCAATTTTGACAACTCTCAAGTAAAAGTAAATACACTTTCTTCTACGATTGAGCAGAAAAGAGCCACTGTTTTTAGTATGTTATAGATTTATATATGTATGTAATCACTATTTATTATTCGTAATTTCTCTTTTGAGCGAAATTAAAGCACGTTTCTCACAGCTAAGTAGAAATTTTATTAACTGAACTCATTTTTCTTCTCTACATATTCTTTGTTTACGTTTACTTGAGAAATGTCATCGGTGCACGGACGTCACAATCACTATGAAAGATAACACTGCGTAACAAAAATTATATGATTTTTATTGACATTAGTAGCAGGCTTACGAACTGTGTTTTCTTTTTTTTGGATTGGCTCTAGTTCTTGAGATAAACGAAACTTAAGAAATAAATGAAAAAAGAATTATATGACCCAGTTCCAGTTGTATTAATTTAATTATTCCTCAATAAGTTTTGTTATATAAATTATTAAAACAAGTAGTTCGTTGGTTTAAATATTTTATTTCCCTTGCAAGAGAGCAAGGGCAGCCGGCTAAGTCGGGTGAGTTAATACAACTAAACATTAATTCGACGACTTCGACCAACTGATAAGCCGAGAAAAAATCATTCTTGCACCACTTCACATTAAGCTTGGGCTAATGAAACAGTTCATCAAAGCCCTTGATAAGACAGGTGACTGTTTCGAATATGTGTGCAAAAAATTTCCATATTCTATTCCAATTTCTTTAGTATGGAAAAATTAAAAGCAGGAGTCTTCGATGGTCCTCAAATTCGTACCCTTCTAAAAGACACTGAAATCTTAAACCATATGTCACAAATTGAATCTCAAGCCTGGCTAAGCTTTGTTAATGTAGTCAAAAATTTTTTCGGAAATCATAAATCACCAGACTATACAAAACTAGTTGCTGATATGCTTCTCAATTTTCGCAAACTAGGAGCTAAAATGAGCATTAAATTACATTATTTACATAGTCATTAGGACAAATTCCCGGACAACCTAGGCGATTACAGTGAGGAACAAGGTGAACGGTTCCACCAGGACATAAAAATAATGGAAGAAAGACACCAAAGTCGATGGGACGACCACATGATGATGGCAGATTACTGCTGGAACTTAATACGGGATTGTCCTGAGCAGCGACATCATAGGAGAAAAAGTTTTTTGTAATTTTTTTAAAATTAATTAATGAAAAGAATATATTTTTTTTTTGTATTATTTTTATACAGGCGCGCAATAAAAATATAATTTAAATTCATATTGGTATTTTTAATTAGGTTTTTCGTGAAATATTTAAAAGTCTTTTTCTGAAAAACTAGAGGCAATTCGACCACACTGATATTAGTTTCGTAATCAGCGCCCACAAATTACCCTAAATCGACTTAAACATCTCCGACCGCAAAATTTTGTTCCGCAGTGTAATTGCTTTCAAACATTTATCCATCAATTCAAGCTCTTTATACTCCGTTAGATATAAAATGAGTAAAAACTTGTACTTTATTTTGCATAATTGCATACCCAAAAATTTTGATAATTAAAAGGTTTAAAATTTTGACGAGAACTTGTTTCATTTCATTCGAATATACATACATAAAGTTTGAAGAGTGAGCACATTACCAAAGAATCGATTGCTCCGTCCTCAACTCAAACTCTTTAAACCTTTAATAGCTTGGTGAGAAGTCGCAAACCAGCAAAATAAAAAATGAATTTACAACTCCTAATTTCGGAATCTCTCTTTCCTCAAACATGAAGTGCTCAATTTTGGAATATATATATATATGTATGTATATATGTATATATGTATATATATAGTATATGTATGTATGTATGTTTGTATTTATATATATTATATTGATAGAAAGTACATATATACCTAGCTCAAAAATATTTGAAATATGTGTGTGTGTGTGTGTGTGATTATGTTAAATAAAACAGGAGGTCAGCTGATTACTTTTAGACATCGAATTCCACTGAAAAATTCGCTAAAGTTACAAACAGCTGAGAAAATGTGGCGAGGAAAAGTTACAGGAGCATTGCATGGGTGTATGAAGTAGCGCATTGTATTACGAAAAGTCAATAAACCAATGGTTCACTTTACAGCTATCGGATATTTTAAGAAATACATATCTACATACTTACTACAGCGGCTCTCTCTCTCAGCCTCGGTCATTGCACGTGTTCTGAGTCAGTGCAACCGAATGCCCAATAAAAAATTCAGTTCAAGTTCACATTACGGCGCTGTGATATTTCTAACCACTTACGAGTATAAAACATCTCAAAAGACATAAATCAAATAAATTTTAATGTCTCACTGTTTATGCACCCGATTCGGCGGGCATAAAATATAATGGAATTTAAGACAGTTAAAAATGTTTAAATGAAATTGATGGGCTTATGAATTTTTTAAATTTCGGCGTTGAATTTTATTTGTGTTGAGATGACGTGTCGCGTATTGGTTGACGACGACGACGCACCACCATTTAGTGTCCACTGAACAAAAGTATAGGTACATATTTTTTGGTTTGGCGATTATTTACGCATGGCGAAGATTCTGCTGCAAATTAAGTTTGATTTGCAAAGTCAATAAATATTGATTGGCACTGTTGACAAAAAAAACAACAACAACACATACAAAATTTTTATCTAGTTTTCAACTATTCGTACTTTTAGAAAATTGTTGCTTATTTGCAAAAAAAAAACAAAAAACAACAGAAAAAACGATAAGCTAAATAATTGTTTGGTAAACACTTAACTAAGGTAAATATTGAGGCAATAAACGGCACTAGGTAACATCGTAGGAACATTTTTTGCCGTTTCCACTTAAGAAATATTTTTTTTTTAAACTAAGGGTTCAGTTAAGCTGGTCAAAATGAGTTTTAAATAGGGTTATTGCAAAAAGTTATGAAATCTATTTAGAGGGTTTTTATTCATATGAGAATTTTTGTTACAGAACTGAGATTTTTTCTACGAAAAAATGCGACAGTGTCTTTCTCTTGTAATTGGTAATTAGCAAATACATTATGCACTAGACGAGATTCTTAGATTTATTTCTGCACGTGGCCGCTTAAAAAAAAATATTTTTCAGTTACTTTATCACTTCAAATGGTATGATAAGTTGTCGCGCCATGTGGTAAGGAAAGACGCTGTGCACATGACCACTCTGAAATCGGACGCAACTCGAGCTGTATGGGAGAGATATCGGGAGTTGAAGAACGAAGCGCGGCTTATCTTACGGGAAAAGAAGAAATAGGCCGAGATGCGCGAGTGCGAGGAGCTTGAGATGCCAGCCGGTAGAAAAACGCCTGAAAGCTCTATCGAAGGTACGGCGGTTTAGAGAAAGTTTCAACCCCGGGGCAATTTTATCCGAGTTGAACCAAACGCGAATGGCTATAGCGCGACAAAAGAACAACAGGGAGCTGAAACTAACGGGCTGCCAGCTGAACTATTCAAGACCAGATATGCGCCAACTACCGCAGAATCTATGTTCTAAACACACTTATTGTGTAAAAACTTCACTCTCACCGTCAGCGAACCGATTGGGACCTATCAGTGTGGTTTTAGACCTGGCAAATCTACTATCGACTAGATATTCTCGATAAGCCAAAACTTCTAAAAGACCAGAGAAAAAATAATCGACACAGGCTATCTCTTTGTCGAATTTAAATCCGCTTTCGACAGCACGAGACCGCGATGTCTGAATTTGGTATCCCAGCGAAGTAAATACCGCAACGTAAAATGTCGTTGAGCACTCCACCAGCTACATCAGAATTGGGAAGGGACTCTCCGAGATTTGCTTCAGGGTGAGTCTCTATCGTATGGCTTATCAACGATCGCGCCGTTGGTTGTAGCTTTTCCAAGCTGGATAAAGACGACAAGCAAATGGGGCATCAGTCCCAAAATATCGGTTACAGAAATTGCCGGTTATGTGGACTTTAAGGGCCGGTTTTATAGCGCGAACTCAATGCTATTTGCAATTTAAACTCTTACTTACTTCTTCCTTAATGGGCGCTATAACCGCTTAAGCGGCTTTGGCCGAACTTCTACTACAATTTGTGATGTGCGTCTGGCTGTTGTAACACAAACACTCGGAGGTTTGCCATTGCCTGCCGAGGGACGACCGCTATTAGAAAAAAATTTTCAATAATTTTTTCTATAATTTTTTTTGATGTTATTTACCCCGATCAGGATTTCAACCCGGAACCCACCGAAGGAAGCGCGCACACACCACACACTCGGAGTCAGCGGCCGCCGTTTAAACTCACTATGCTGTCTTTAGTCACCTTTTAAACCTAGTTTAAGACACCGATTTGGCGTAATTAAACTGAGTTTAGTTAGGCTCGCGAGGCCGATCTTAATCGTAGTTTTCACATAGCCACAATCGGCAATTCAAAAGGATAAACTATTTATGTGTGCGTGCGTTCGATTTTGCCTGACACTGATCTAAATATAAATTTAAAAAAACAGTGTTTACTCTCACTGAAAAACAGCCCTGCAGTTTAAACTATGTTAAAATTTAAGCTGAGTTTAAGTAATCGGAGTTCAAACTTGTACTGAAAAACTGGCCCTAAGAAAACCAAACTCATTCTGCTCATAACGTTAGCTTTCGTTATATTCATACGTAGACCAGAATAAGCTGGTTCTGGTCGAATTTCTGAAGAAACTGTATTAGCAAATATTTCTTGAAGCGGCTACAATGAGTTACAAAATAGTTAATTGATTACTAGAAGGTCGACCAATTCTTAGCAATTAAACTTAAAGAAATAATTTTCGAAAAGTCAATAAACTGTTAGATAACAATGCAATCCTCTCATAATCCATCTGCCGCTCATAGTCAGAGTAAAACCGTGGTGTGCACAAATTGTGGGAGAATTTGAACCCAAATCAAATTATATGATGTGAGCGGCAAATTTCAAATTTTTGGAAGCCCAAGTGAGATATGTTGTGCAAATTGGCCCATTTGTAAGTATAGGCAAATCGATGTGTATTTTAGCATTCAAAGTCTTTGCAAAGCAATTGAGCTATGGGAAGAGCAGTAAAAGAAAGACATGAATGTCACTTTAAGGTGGCAGTGATTTGACAACGATGCAACCGTTAAGCGAAAAGTAAACAAATATGCAAAAAAACAACTCGACGATGAGCAGCTTATTTAAGTTTTACAATAGCTCATTGATGAAGTTGACAGCAATAATTTTCTACCTACTTCTTTACAACACCATTGCTTTACAACACCGATTGCTTGCCACATGTTGGCTGATTTACGAAAAGCAAAACATTGCACTGTACGTGCGACGGCTGCGCACTGGCGTTGTAATGCAACAACATTTGCAGGTGGTCCACAGTTGCAGCATTGAGAGGAGCCTTGAGAAGAGGCAGACGTCGAATAAGTCAAATGCATTGCAACAGGCCAGACGAGATCATTTGCAACAAAACCTGCACCTAGAAAAAAAAAAACAAATGCAAAAACTCTAGGCAAATCCCAAGTTAGCAGCCTCCACTTCGCCAGCTAAGGATGCCATGGAGAAATGCACGACTATTCACACGGCCTGGCTAGCATTGTTTGCTTTATTGATGTAGCTGTCAAGCGCTTATTGAACATCGTTGGACTGTTAGAGGTTCGTGTGGCGGTCATATAGATCTATTCATGTAACTGGATTCTGTCAAATAAGTTCCAATGCTAATACAAAGGTGTTTCTTCTTTATAATCTGATCTTTATAATCACGATCTTGGAGGCAACGTGAGATAATGCGCTCACCAAAAGTTTCCTTCAATAAATTTATTGTTTTGTTAGCTGTATGACATATAACGCCGTTTTGCTGAAGCCAAAGGTCGTCCACATCAACATCCTCCAATTCAGACGCGAAAAGGACATTAATCATAGCTCTATAGCCTCAACCATTGACTGTAACATTATGGCCAGCTTGAATTTTGAAGAAATGTGGACCAATGGTTCCCTCTGCCCATAGAGCACATCATACAGTGACAATTTGAGGATGTAACGGCATCTCAACAATGGCTTGTGGATTATCAACACTTCAAATGCGACAACTGTGTTTATTACGTACCCATTCAACCAAAAGTGAGTTTCATTCGAACCAACCGAATATTGGAAACAGCGCGCGATGCGTCGCGCTTACTGGACCATTATTTTGGTAATAAATTTGAACGATTTGCAGTTGTTGTTCCAAAGTAAGTCTGTCAACTCCGAAAAAAGTATTGTCTCATTAAAAACCATACGTTTAAAAAAAAAAACACCCTTTTAATTAAAATTTTTATTTTATTATTGGTATATTCGAAAGAGCAATCCTTCTCAAAGAAAAATGTACCAATGATGCCACTAGTGATGTTCCGATATCAGTACATAGAAGTGTAAATATACGAGGCAAACTAAAAGTGATTTAAATGTCAATATTGTGGTAATTAATTAATGCCAATAAATTGTTCACACAAATGTTTATACAAAATTAAAAAAAAATTAAAATGGCAAGAAGTCATCACCGTGTTCAAAAAAAATTAACAGAATCAATCGCGAGAAAATAAATAACATCCAAGCAATTTCGAAAAAAGCTTTAACTTTTGAAATATTTCGAATTTCGAAAAATCGTCAAACCGTTTTTTGTTATATAGTTTTGAACCTGAAAAAATTAATTTTATAAAAAAAATATTGATCTTCGAAAAAATTGTGCCTTCAATAATGACAATTATTAATTTCATTTAAACAGTTACAGCATACAGAAGTTAAGTCTTTTTATTGTTGTCGATCATTTCACTAAGACTTCGATATACATAAGTACTTTTGAGTACCATCAGAATCGAGTACTTCCCAGCGATACTTTGTGTAGCATCAAATATTTTTGTCGATACTTGTTATAATTACAAGTATCGAGTACATCGATTTCACAAAGTTGTTAAAGGGTAAGACGATTAATTTCATTTCGTGGAGATATATGATACCGACTTCCTGTCAAGATTTCCAGCGGAAAAGAGCTGTCACTGTTAAAATGGCATAAGCTTAAAAAAAAAGCACGTGGTATTCTTATGAAGGATCAAAGAGTGAAGATGTGCGAGATAGGCAACGAAATGGATATGGGATGAAATGTTGATCCATCACGCCGCACCTCAGAGCAAGAGACAATCAAAACGTGGTGAGAAATGTAATCGAGTGTGCCAAAGAAGGTAAAATATTTTCGTGTTGAGTTGGGCAGATTCTACATCTACTGTTTTAAAACTGAAAAAATGATAAGACGGAAAATTTATTTTCAGCCCTATTGGATCGATTCAGCTATGAATTTCAGAGTGTTTTTTCATTAGGAAAATAAAACACCCACAATTCGCCGCTTTAAAAGTTACATTAGTTAGATATTAGATTACGAACTGCTTACCCCTCCAGATTTGGGTACCATCAATTGTTATGCAATAAACATAAAAACTACTAAGTAGTCGTTGGCTTGAGAATTGCATCGCATGGAGACGTTAAATTGGAAACCAAAGGCTATTTTGAATGGATCCACAAATGATTGGGAACGCATTTTAGAGTTGGATTAGGTGAATCGCGAGACCGAGACTGTGTTGAAAAAATAAACAACCCTAAAAAAAACTGGTTTTCATTGTTACTTAAGTTACTTTTTAGCCAACCACACTATCATAATTAATGGCTCATTTTTAATTTATGAGCAATATGCTAGAAACTAAGTTATTTCGCCTTGGAAAATCTGTGAATAAATTAAGATGAAATGAGGTATTTTATTATTATAAATTAAGAGCCACATCATGAACAAATCAGTGTCGTTTCTAAACTATATTGATAATAATCGAAAAATTTGTTCTCCCATAACTAAACTGGGCGATGAATTTTGAAATATTAGGATTTCACTGACCTGCCTTTGATTTTTATTGCCTCTAGAAGCGTCCTTTGGTGGTGATAAATTTAAAAAAAGGTATTACCACAACAAAGTTTAAATATACTATTAAAAATATACATTTTTTCCTTTGATCAAAGAACTAAGTAACCCTGCGGCTACAGAGCTGTCAAGATAAATTAGGAATGAGAGGCGTGAACACATTTGATTTATGCGAAGTAATTTGGAGTTAGATAACTAATTTACGTTGTAGTGTGTCCGGATTTTAAAAGATACAAATCGTCAAACAGGCTTTAATAAATTTTAATGTGCAACTTCTGCCAATAAGTTATTTAAACAATCTACTGTTTTGTATGAGATATTCCGACTAGGTACGAAGTAAAGAGATTATTTCAGACACTTTTTTAACATAATTTACATACATCTGTATGTAACATATGAACCTACTATCTACGTATAATACATGCACTCCTAGCGGCAGCACACACTCCTCGAGGTGGCAGCAAATTTGTGTGTTGTACCTCATTGGTGACATGGTGTCGCAAACAAATGACAATGAGCTGGAAAAGCATCACTAAAGTGGCAATAAGCGGTAGCAACAACAACAACAACAACATTCGATCAACAATTGCAGCTGCATGTGTGGACGGACGTTCGACCAAATGTGTTGTCCAGCCAAACGCAGATTTTATTGCTGGTTTTGTTGATTACGAATTACGGATGCTGTTGGTCAAACAAATTGTGTGAATTTGTGCAGCAATGTTCGATTGTTGGCAGTCAAGGCGTTGTTGTTTGTCCTTTTGTTGTTGGCGCTTAAACTGTGTGGCAAACCAGACTTTACCGTTTTACCATTGACTGCTGACTGCTGACTGCCGTCGCACAAGGTCAGCTATGTTGCATGGCTGGATCGCTGGCTGGCTGATGGCTGGTGGCTGGTGGCAGCGTTGAATGGATGTCGCGCCCTGCGCTTTCAAGCAAGCAAACATCGTATCCGGAAAGTGGAGACACCAATGCGGATACCTCGCTTGACACCTTCATCGATGGATGTCGGCGTGAAATTCCTTTACACATTTGCTTATTGCTAGTGTCGAATAACTTTCCGAACTTTTCCTACCAGTAGTTTTGAGACTAGTTAAACACTGAGAAAATTAAACAGGTTTGCTGGCAAATTTATGTGTCTAAAAAACTAAATATTAATTTATCTATGATTACCGGAAATATTATACATGTGGGAATATTATTATGATATCAAGAGGTGATTTATTTTAGGCTTCGTAAGAAATATTGACGTCAAAAATAAATGGGGATGGGCAAATGAGGAAAATATATCGATTTATATCGTCTCGATATTTTCCCACAATATCGGTATATGCAGAGTAAAAACATTGATGGTTTACCTCAACGAGCAGTTACCTAATGTTCATTTTTATTTATTACTAACAAATACCCGTTGGGCTTACATCAAATATGAGGTATTTGTGTACTAAAATAATTCGTTTAAAAAAATTGGGTTCGTCATAGAAAACTATCAAAAACAAAATGCGGTTCCTTCACCGCAAAGTTTATTTTGATTTAAGACTTTCGTCGAAATATTTGGAAAAGTATTAAGTATTAATTATTATTAAATATTTGGACTCTTAAAGACCGTAAAAAAATATCGAATTTGATACAGGTTTGGTACTCGGAAATAAATATCGAATATCGATATTTCGAGATTAAAAATTTTGACTATTAATCCAGGCCTATGCCCAGGGTAATATTCGACCAATACAGAGCAGCACAATTAAAATAAAGTTTTTAATGTCAATCTTAATACTTACTTAAATACTTAACTCGAACCCAGTAAATAACGCGTTTTTCGAATTTAGTTGTCTTAAACTATAGATGAAAAAAACGCGATTTAAATAGCATAGAAGTTGAGCGCAAAGACATGGGGTAGTAATGTTTTCAATTTCGATCGATTTCGCCAAGAAGCTTTAGTTCTTTTTCACACTAACGGATGGTGCTTATTTTATATTCTATTCGTACAAAACCCAAACTAGTTTCAAATTTTTAGAAAGCGAAAGAGTCCATTTATTTTTAATATAAGAAAAGTCATAATCAACAGTTCGGTAGTAATACTTTCCAATTGGTATTTATATAATTAGCAATATATAAAAATATTGTCGTGCAAAGAATTTTAATATTCTTTTATCGATAGGTAGCCCGACGTCAAACAATTAATAAACAATATAAACATAATAAAATTAATTGGTTAAACGTTCAATACCCATCAAAATTTGGCTCTCATATATAGACATAGTGAATATATTAGTAGAAAAAGAAAATTGTAGAAATTTATCAAAATCACCCAACAAGCAGGAAATACTTACTAACTATACCAAAATTGTTTCAATTTATTACTTCAATTTTACATTTTGCATATAAATCGTACTCAACTGGGCTAGTTGGTTAATTTTACGCTTGAAATGTCATCAGTCGTACGTACGTACGATCGGCGTTTTCGGTTCAATGCGTCCGATATATTTCCCCCATACACACATACCGACATACATACATACTTAGTACAAAGGCACAGTTCGTAGTCGCCGTTGGTTGAATTATTTCGAAGCTCGCTACAGAAAAAATAGGTTACGAGTTTAAAGTTATTTTGTAATAAGAAAATCAGCGAGACAGAGTAAGTGAATAAAGTAAGTAGTAAAAAGTAATGAGCTTCACTTTTTATTGCAATGAATGTGATCAGCTTAACTGAATGAGTGCAAGCTGAGAATTTACTACTTCATAGAATAGCTACACCAATGTATGCCATACAGTAAGTGAAGCTGGTTTAGAACTAGCGGGAAATTTCAGTATGGAACTTCTAGTATGGAACGCCTCACGAACATTTTGTACGCATTACTTATTTCTGATTGTCTATTTTTGCACGGTAGCAACAATTACCACGTTTGCAGAAATCCGAAGCACGGTCGAAATCTTTTTTATTTCGAACGGTTCAGTTCAAGATCTATTAAAAACACCCCGACTTCGCGCGTATGTGCGCTTTAGATTCTCGGGAGCAGGCCTTAAGTTTACCGATTTCAAAAACCCACTTTTATCAGCTACAATTGTATAGTATGCCAAAAGGTGGTGTTTTTATATTAACTCTGATTATGTTAACTGGTTTTTAATGCTCTTGGGATTTTACATTGACCATATGGCAGCACAACTTTTCCAGCAGTATCAGAATAAGATCATATTTGGTCGCCGTCATTTGAAAAGTAAAAAAAAGTAGAATGAAGACATCCCAAAGTTTCTATATTCAAAATAATTGTAAACCAATTTTTTTCAAGTATTTTTCGTCATGCAAAAAAGAAAATATAAGGTCAGTTTTTCTTTGATAAAGGCGACAATGCGAGAATAGGGTTTATGGTCCTGATACTGTAACAGCCAAGCGCAATTTTGGTTTCGTCGAAGCGGCCAGCTTTGGCCAATAGGAGAGGAATTGTGACCATCAGAACAAAGCCAGGCAATACGCATCGATAGTGACTACTGAATTTCAATGACAAAGACTTATAATTTTGTATACCTATAAATTTTTTAGTATTAAATTTCAAAATTTTGATATTTTTTTGATATTGTTTCCCCCCAATGGTATTGTGCATTTTCTGCCATATAAAAATAATTTGTTTCATGCCTTATGGTCATTGTTTAATGCACTATTAAAGGAGTCATACATAATTGTAGATCTAAAACAAAAAGAACAAACATTTTTCTCATGACTCTTAGCCAAATAAATTTTGTACCGATCTTTTTCGCTGGGATATGAAAATGATCACAAAAAAACATTTGCAGGAAAACGCTGACACTTTTTAATTAAATTTCTATGGCAGAATGCGTAAGGCCACCACAGCGATGATGATAGTGGTTTGCAAAATTGAAGTAAAACGTTTGTAGCATAAATTGTGCCATATTACATTACAGAAAACGTAAATGCTAGTAGATGCATTTTTTCCTTTTTCTAAGTAAACTCTAAAGCCCACACTGGGCTAAAAATGATTTTTGCAGGAATTTGTTATATTTAAAATGATTTTCATATTAAATCTTCTTCGTTAATTTTGTATAAAATTAAGGTTTATTATATGACAAAAGCCAAATTATACCAAATCTAGAAAAATCAAATTAGAATTTCAATCTTATTAAAAAGAAATTGACCTTTTGTTTTGAGACATAAATAATACAAGTATATTCATAATTCACGAGTACGGCATTTTTTTTTAGATCAAGTTTTTGTGTAAGTGCACACTTTTATTATGATTCCCAAATTTGTGATGAAGAAGTCGAATTATTTTTCTTTTCTTTAATCGATAGGTTGATTATTAAAGAATATCTGTACGAAATTTTAGATCGAAATTCCAAGTATTCTAAAAGATATAGGCGGTTAAGTGACACGTCCACCTCGGCGAGTCGATGGGTGCAAGTCACGCCCCGCGCTCGGCTGGAACTTTAAGCCGCGTTTTCTCGAACCCATTTTTTTCTAAATTGCGTGCAGGATTGAACAAAAACTATCTTTTTAACCTAGCAACAAAAATTACAAATTTTACTGAAGAGTATTAATAACTCTTCGATATGAACCTATAAAATTAAATAAAAAATTATTTTTTGATTTTTTTTTTGTACATTAACTGAAAAAAATTTTCAGTGAAAATGATTGTTTTTTTTACGCCTTTGCATAAATATATATATATATATATGTATATACGTATTTATTAAACCTTTTTTGTGGTCAAATGAAGCCATTTATAGATTGTATGGTATTTTCTATTTATAGCATTTTTAGAGGTCTACTACTGTATCCGTCCCACTATACTTCATACATTTCGACTTCTTTCGTTTTTGATTTAATTTTATTTTAAAGCAACAACTATTTATTACAATATTTTTCTTAAATATTCTTTGTCACATTTTGATCCACTTATATACGAAAACTTCGAAAAAAAACTATAGCCTTAATAGATTTTGAAATTCAAATTCTCGGTTCACCTTTATTTTTTATGAATTTTGTCATACAAATTTGATTTGATTTTTCATTTAATTAGCAAAATGGGTAATAAAAAATGTTTCTGTACTTTTATTGAGCTCGAGGCCAGTTTTTATTAGGGAATGTTATGAAAAAGCAACACTAAAAAATTATTTAAAGTTCGCTGAAAGTTTTCTTATTTAATTTAGTTAGGGGAAAACAATTTTTTCTACCAATGGTATACGTAGACTCATTGAAAAGACCGCAATTTGTCACTAACTTTCACAGCCGACGCATCATTGGAGAGAAAGGTAGAAAAGGATAAACAGAGGAAGAAAGCAAAATAAATATTTTGTTGCAAGTTATTATAAAAAAATATTAAATATACAACTGGATATTAGAAAGGTAGAAAAGGATAAACAGAAAAAGAAAGCAAATTAAATATTTTGTTCCAATTTATAATAAAAAATGATTAAATATACAACTGGTTATTATTCTTTGAAATCTCCTGAGAAGAATCAGAGTGTGGCGGTTGGAAAATACTGATTTTTGAAAAATTCTTTGAACGAACTCCAAATATGATTTGGGTTAAAGAAAAAAAAGCTATTAAAGAACGATAGAATACAAAATTGCACCTTCCGCGGACCGCTAGTAGTCTCTTTGTCGATTAGAAAGCATTCTCCAATTGGCCGACGTAATAAAAGCATTTTACAAAAACAATGCTAAGAAAACTTTGCAAACATTCTGTCGTTTGTCCCCTTTTTTGCCGTTCCTTCCTCTTCTCTTTTAGAATTTTTTCTTTGCTCTCTCATTCTCAAGCTTTGATTACGTCACTCTCAGTTGCACTCAACGAGGAAAGCGCCATCTTGTTTTCAATCATTTTTGGAGTAATTGGGTGAGACAGCATTAAAATTCCGACTTTACTTCATATTTTTTTATCACCCTAGTGTATAAATTTCGAAGCTTTAAATGCGTCAATATGCTAGCACATTTGTCTATGCCAAAAATCCGTTATCCATCCGGCCGTTCACTTAATATGTAGCACTGCCTACCACCGTATATCCAAAAATCCCTTCTCGGATTTGGTACACCAAAAAAAGTTCGGCAGTATTTTTATATTTTTTTTTTTGTTGTTGGAATAATTTAATCGTTTGTATCGCCACGACAATCGCTAAATTTTCGACAAGTCGCCGCATCAAATGTGTGTCACTGCACCGTTCGGTTCATTCGTTCATGCGTTGGACGCTGTCAGTCAGTCAGTAGGCGCGTTGACGGCACAACAAACCAAATGTGGCACCAAGTGCCGAAAAACCAAGCCACCCAGAGTAAAAAACAAAAAATGCACTAAAATAAGGAAAATCAGAAATCGAATGCGCCCAATTAAGAATTTTGGTGTACATAAAAATATAAAAAAAATCGAAAACAAAACAAACAATAAATGGCTGCGCATGCGTAGTGCACAATTTGGCTGATGCTCGGTTTGTCCAACATTTTGCTTTCATTGGCTGTATTGGTTGCATTGTCAATGACCTTATGCGGTGCAGCATTTTGCACAAGCATGGATCGTTTGAGGCAAAACATTGTAGCCGCCGTCGAGTCACTGCAACATATTATATTCCTGCTTTGCCCTTTTAAGGCCATTCAAAGCGACGTTTGCGACAGTGCAACGGTTGCATGCATAAATAATTTTGATTTGCATATTTGCAATTGTTTTCTGCGAAATATTGTATATATGTATGTGCGTATTTTTCAGAATATAGACATGATGCATGTCGATTAGTAAGTCATCAATTAGAAAGAAAGAAAAAAAACATCTTCGCTGCCGTTCGAATTTTGCGAACAATAATTGTTTCAATAATAATTATTATGAATATTTTCCACATATTGTATTTTACAAGAGCACATCGGGAGCCATGCTTTTTGATTTTAATGCACAATCTCATAATGCCACAGTACAAGCGTACTATATTTAATATGTAAATGTGCACATTATTTGCATTTCTAAATTACATTCATTCGTATTTATTTAGTTTATTAATAGCTTTGATTTTTTTTTTTTTTTTTTTGATCAAGTATGCGTAAATATGCAAATAGGTTTAATTGATATGCCAAGCGCGTTTTCAATAATGCCGTATTGTTCAAATACTACGACTCCATACACTCAATTGCTTTGATTAGTTAGGTACAGGCACACGATTAAAATTATTGATTATATTTTTTAGCGTATTGATAGTACTTAGCTTTGGAATGAAATGAGCGGTTAGTTAGAATACAAAAGAAGTATCTCACTAGGAGCTTAAATGGCATTTTTCTGTTGCTGTAATTTTAACTACAGGTACTTTGAAAATTACATGTGTACATACATATTATTATTATTGAGTAGTATCCAAATACGGCAGAAAGATACCTTATTATTTGTAATTCAATGAATGGACATACTGCGGCGGTCACTTACAATTGTTAATTAAAGTTTTATAAATTTTATGCCCGAGCGTACGTCCGTGCACATTGCCCTCGTAACAAGGTAGGTTGGAAAATTTACGGGATCAGTAACTATACGATAATTTTCTAAAATTTTATACTTAGTCTTGCCATAAATTCTGTCACACAGTTTACAATGCAAACAGCGAGAAAAAAATTCGCAGAAAAAAGTGGCGGTATTTTTTTTTTTTTTTAATTATAATTTGTATGCAGTGTATATGTATACGAGCATAATATCAGTTCAGTGTTTGCTTTCACATATTAACAATGGAATGGGGGACTAAAGAAAATCGAATTGAATAGAGAATGATTGTTTATCGCATTATTAATCGTTTTTGCCAAACGTCTATAGTTAATGACAGAAAGAGAAGTGGTTCGAAACAATTCAGCTATAAAAACTGTTCGATAATGCATTCGCAGAAATCTCCTTAGAAAACAGAAAGTTATGTCAAATTAAATGGATATATCAACCAGATCAATGTCTAGACTTATTTGAGATGATCTCGACATGAAAGCCTACCGTCGGTCAACTGGTCATCTTCGAACAACGCGCTTGAAGCAAATTCCCATTACAGTCGGTTCTACATACCGGAATGACCCAGGTTTTACCCGGCCAGGGACTGTTGTTTCGGCGGTCTAACCCTGTTTAGATTGGCCTACCCCACTTCTTCAGTGGTACGTGATCAACGGCCATAAAATTATCCTTTTTTACAGATGAGAAAAGTTTCACTGTTGAAGAAGTTTTTAATAAGCAAAACGACAAAATCTACACAAAAACTTCCAAAGATGCAAAAAATATTATCATATGGGTTCAACGTTGTTACCATCCGTTGCAATTCTGCACTTCTGTGAAAAAGGGATTAAAACTGGGGCAAAAGTGTGCCAGCCGGATGTTTAAGGAAGGCATAGTAAAGCAATTAAGCAACACTCTCTTCGATGGAGAGCATTGGATCTTCCAGCCAGATTCTGCTCCAGCACACAAGGCAAAAACCATCCAGTAGTGGCTTAAAAGCAATATTCCTGGTTTCATAGCTGCAGATGATTGGCCGTCTGGAAATCCAGATATAAGCCACTTGTACTACAGTTTGTGGTCCAAAAGAAATTTGGAGAGTCTCAAAAAATCTTTGGTTCGTGCAGCGTCGTCAAAACCAATAGAAACTGTGCGTGCTGCTTTGATCAATGGCCGAATCGTTTGAAGGATTGTGTGAAAGCAAAATGTGACTATTTCCAATAAAATTTTGTATATCGCTCATTTAATGTATGGATTATTAAATAAAATTAAATTTATTAAAAAATGTATTACACTTTCATTTTTATAACTTGTAACAGAACTTATGACCGGACTAAGTACTCGTATATGTATAGTACGTACAGTTGGACTGAAGAAGGGAATAAGTGGATATTTTTTCTTTTTTTTTTTTGGGAAAACTTGGCGCGGCGCCGCCCTCTTTAGAGCAAATACACACTTCATATTTCAATTGAGTAGGCATAATTTCAAATAATACAGAAATCGGAAAAAATAAAACTTCTCGTATAAAAATCTATATTTAATGAACTATGAAAGATAGCAATTTGTGTCAATTTCATAAACATGATTGGGTTGTAGAAAGCCGTGGGTAAAAAAAAAATTTGGAAAATGGGTGTGGCACCGCCTCCTTTAAGCCAAATAGGGATATATATCACCAAAACTACTTTATTAAACTCTACCAAATTTAGGACACGCTCCCAATTTCAACTCAGAGCAAAATCAAATAAAAGCCGCGCCCTCCCCTTCACTAATATAAAAGTAATTTATAAAAATCAATACATATTTTATTGTAGTAACTATATGGGTAATTTACGCAAATTTATATACAGAATTGGATTGGAGATAAAAATACGTAGGTTAAAAAAAAATTGGAAATAGGCGTGGCTCCACCCAAATTAGAGCAAATATCCCAAAATATTGTATCGAACTCTATCAAATTAGGTACACACTTCTTGACTTTTAAACTCAGTTAACACAATTTCGCGCATCTGTCATATTACAAAAAATCAAAATATTCTATATTTTATTAAGTCATATAAAATATTCGCTCAAAGTTAGTGGGAAGATTTTAATTACAGAGAAAAATGTGTGACATAATTTTTTTTGGAAAATTTTCGTGATACGTTAAAAGCATAATAATAATTTATATTTATTTATATTTAACCCTTCGATGAGTTAGAAGGTCTTATTCCGACCGGGACAAGGTATCCCAAAAGTTACCCTGTATTCCAAGAGAACTTAGTGGATAATCGTTTACAAAAAGTTCAAGGCGATAAAAAAAATAGTTTAGTTTTTATTGAGGTTGAAAGGTGATTAGTACGGGACCGTGTGGAATGGTCCGTAGCGGCTTTATTACAATTAATTAAAACATGCAAAAACAAAGCTTATAAAATTTATGATATATTTTTTTACGAATAAACAATCATAAACAATTAATAGTTTTTAAAATGAAGTTATCAAACATATTAACTTAACTTATGACATACAATAAGTATTGCTTATTTAAAAATGAAAAGATGCGCCGAGAATTTAGAGTTCAGTTCCACCCGAACTTAGACTATTCTTTACTTCTTGTTTATTAAAATTTTAATTATTTTCTAAGCCTTATATATTACGCAGAAAATAAGAGGTTTTTTTTGTGCTTTAGTTTTTGTCTAACAAATAAAAGTGATTTTAGATTTTTATAGTTTCCTTAGAAAATAAAAGATATATTTTAGGTGTCTACTCTTGTCTTAAACAATAAAATTTGCTTAAAAAATTTAAAGTTAAGTTTAATAAAACTTATCAAATAAGATTTTATTAATACACGGAGTCAGGAGATGAATCCAATTTTAAAATATAGAGCCCTAACCGCGAAAAAAAACGTAAGGTACTTTTTTTTCATTTTCTTTTGATGCAGTAACGGCCTTAGAGCATTTAGATGTGTTTCGAAGCAAACAAAAAAAAAAACATTTGAAAAAAAATTCGCTTAAGTTTTGTTTTGCGGTTGGAGCTCGATACGCCAATGGAGAAAGAGCATTTTCTGGATATATATGCTGAACCCGTGCATAAACTTTAAAGTGCTAAATTAAATTAAAAAAAAACCTTAAATTTTTAAGCACAAAAAAAAAACTTTTGCTGAGCAAAAAATAATTTTTATTTTCTAAGACAAAAAAAAATAAAACAAAACATTTACTATATGAGCTACAAATATACCTCAAAAATCCTTGTTAAATGTTTTTTAAAACAAAGCATATAACCGTTATGATAACTGGATTAAAGAGAAATAACACAATAAGTATATCAGAGGACGTAATGCTTATAACTTTATAAAAAAATCACTTTTTAATTGCTATTTGTCGAGTTTTATTTTTTTCTTGGAAAATAATCGTTATTTCTTGAGTTTTAATACCGCGCAAAAAAAAACTTAATTTATAGGGGTTTTTACATAAATAAATTTAAATTTTCTGAGCAAAAAATAAAACTCAAGAAATAACGATTAAAATGTAATTTTTGTAATAAAACTTTTAAGCGCTGCGGTCCCTGATCCTTTCCAATTTTAAACAATTTACTTTGATGTAAGCAATCAAGGGCGATGTGAGGAGGAGCGTGACGCCCGACGCTGGAAGTTCACTGCCAAATATTTATTAGCGCTGTACCTACATCTCTGCGCCAATTGAACAGGCGCTTGTGGATACGAAATACCCGAAATCTGATCTCATTTGATGATCAATTAAAGTCAGTTTGAAAGGTGCCTTACCTTCGTTGCACAGAGATTCATCACTTGTTGAATTCAAAATGCATTAATTTATAAAGGCTATACAAATGTCGACAATGGTCGCAATTTAACACTTACTATTTATTGTATGTAACTTCGCTTCAAGTAAACCACTTTAAAATTTATCATATGCATATATATTTTTACGTGCATACGTAAATTGCACAAATCTGACCGCAAAAAGCGCAAGCGATGATGATAATGCCAAAAAAAAAAAAAACATTAACATATTAATCCAACAAGGAACACTGCACCTATCCACCTTGGAGAGGAAACTGGTCATGCGACACGACCATTCATATCTGTACACAATGGAAATTGTGCAAGGTGAACACTTTCAAGTTCAAACATTCCATGCGCCGCCCTATTAACCATCTGGGTATCTGGGTACGAGTACAAAGTATTTTATGCGCAAATATTAATAATTGAAATATCAAAAAAAAAAAAAAGAACACTATTTGCATATGCAAATCGGTGGCGGCTATAAAGTATGAATGTACCTAAAAATTTACAGAAATAAAGTGAACGAGCAGAAAATTAACTCATTTTTCTTTAGAGATCCCCAGTAGCCAAGCGATGTACAAATGTAGAAGTCAAACAGAAAAAAATAGTTAAGCGGCTAAGAAACGAGTGAACCTATTGCCAGCTTACCGTTCGACCACCAGATACCAGCTTCCATTAATCTCCATAAAAGCGAAAATATTCAATTAAAATTTTGTGTGTACGTTTCGGTTTTGGGGGTGCAGTGTGAATGATGCTGGTAGAGGCTAGCGGTGTACAGTGTTCAGATTTTAAACAAAAAGTAAGTAAAACCCAGAGAAGTATTTCGAGATACGCCAATTTTAGTTAGCAGAGTTTACGAATATTAGCATTTTGGTGTTGCTCTACAGATGGATTTTTCATGGTTAAAAGGCGGCACGTTGCCTGTAAAATCCGGCAAAAGTTGTATAATTTTCCAATAAGGAATTTTTGTGAATGGCAAAAATCTTCAAAGGGTTCTTCATTATGATTGTATAATGCTTGATGCAGAATAACGGCGAACGACGAATTTTCCAGAGCAGAGCGACAAAGCCAGCGACGTTCGTCGAAAAATTTAGCTCAGTAAAACAAAACTACGGCGACAATGATATCAGCTGTTTATGACATGGTACAATTAAACTTTTTCGTTTCTCCCATAAAGTGTGAATATAATATCTACAGTATTTTTAAATTTCGATTTCAAAACCTGACAGTATTAAACATATGTATTCAATGGATTGTATTTTGTCGCTGACGACGACTACAGAAATATGACTACCGTCGCAAATATACATATGTAAGTCGAGCGAATTTCGTCGTGAGCTTTGGTTGGGCGCATTCGGTTGTATAGGGTGTTTTTCTAGACTGATAGAACTTTAAATTGAAATAAAACACACAAAAAAGTAAAATTTTATGCCAAATTTTTTTTTTTTACTTGAAAGATATTTTCATGACATTTGATAAAAACTTGTTGAGCACGGCGGCAAATAGACAAATTCGGATCTTCTCCAACACTATCACTTACAACACCAATATTTTCTTCTGTATGTACAGTTCTTTGTTTTGTTTTTTGGTTTTTCATCGAGTAGAGTAAATGTTGTTCGAAATTTATTAACAGTTCGAAGTGCTCTAACTATAAGTTTGGTGAACATAACACTGATTTTTAAAGTAAATTTCCACAATTTGTAAACGTTGTTGCGGCGTCATTCTTTCCATGATGATTTGTCAATGCTTAATGAACAGAAACGTCCAAAAGAAATGTCATTTACCAGCTGTCAAGTGACAGCTACCCCTGTCGAAAGTTTTATCAGTCTAAAAAAAACACCCGTTATGTTGGTATGTTTCATTTCTTACAACGAACATCCGAAACGAAGAATCTGTTGGTATAAGATGGGCATATGCTTTTACCCGCGTCCTTATAACCGAAAAATATTTTATAGAGTGTGAGCAAATTGGATGAGATCAGATTAGGAGGGCATATGAGGCATACCATTCTCTCGGAGGCTAAACTGACCAATGTTGGTGCCAGTTCTTTTAATTAGAGCCCATTGAACTATTCAATATAACGCCCTAAAGCTCAATTGCTGTTCTACCTTATCTTGGGTTACGAGGAAACGCGATTCAAACTGGTTTAGTCTTTTTGACAGAAGCCATACTGAGACCTCATTTTCATCATGACTGAAGATTGGATCATTGGTACGACGACACGGCATCCAATATTGATTCCGGTACGAACTCTTACAAAAACTTTAAGTATACTGCCTACAAAAGTTCACTAACCTTTCATTCAATTCAACCTCTATAACAACGACCATTAGACCTCGCAGTGGAGGAGTTTAGCCCGGATGAGGTACAAGCGTAATTTTTTATTGGTAGATTTTTAAGTTAGCTTTGCACTTCCACAGTGAACACAAATTTGCCCGAACTGAGAGATTTTTTCTTGATGAAAGTGGCGAACAGCTTCCAGATAATAATTTAGAGTTAATTATAACAGGTGCAAGATAGATAGATATTGGTATTGAGGATTTCACTTCAACCTTGTCATCCATAGTGCCTTTTGTTCTTTATAGTACCTCGTCTAGCCTCAAGCTCTTAGGAAGTCTAAGATGATGGTTGGTAGTAACAAGGTTACAAGTTCCTGCACAGGTACCTCTGCAGTCTTCTCGAAACGGCTTCACACTCGTAGAGCAGGTGCATCGGGGTCTGCGGAGCCGAGTCACTGAAGCGACACAACACGTTCGACCATATTCCGAGCCTGTGCAGATAGATTCGCAGTCTGCAGTGACCTGTAAGAAATCCTGTAAATATCCTCAAATTGTTTTTAGAGAGGCCGGTAAACTCTTTAGCGTAACCCCATCATCTTCAAAGTATTTTCCTCTTTCCTAAGCACTTCTCTAATAGTATGTTGTCATACCTCCGCATCTCTAGCTAATCTATCAGCCTCCTCATTACCTTCAATGCCTTTGTGGCCCGGAACCCAGAGTTGCAATTTTTCGGCGAAGAAAGGACAGTACCAATCGAGTTTATTGGTTGGAACGGTACAGTACGCATTACTTTCGTAGAAGTATGTTGAGAGACAAACATCCAAGGTCTTTGACATCTGGCAATCTACTCCGATTTATTCGGAAATAAGTGTGGTTTTCCACACAGGGTTTGTTTGTCTAGTACCAGTAAAGGTAACCCTCTAATGAAACCACGCAGTGAGCCAGTGGAAGACGACGAATAATAAATTTGTTTCCCTTACTATGCCCTAAGTGTAGGATCACTAATTTAGAAAAAACTCTTTAAATAGCCGACGGACTGGCTTACATACATTCACAACATTATCTGAGAATGTACTAGATGAAAAGTGTGAGTAGAATTGATGTGATTTCTTTTGTGCCAAGAGGTAATCTCGGTTTAACCTTTCATGAGTTCCATTACCACACTCACTATGGTTTATATCCGACCAAGGACTGTCACTACTATATTTGGTACCTCTCCTTATCTACCAACTTACTTAAAAAAAAAATTGCATGCATTTTCAACACATTTGATTCACCGTGCAGCACTGCTGATGCTGCTTGCTGTCCGTATTAATGAAGTGACGCCACTTTTTGGGTGTGTTCGATGTGCAATTTGTGTTGTCCGTTGTATGTCGCATAGATGGAATTTTACTCCAACGCAACGGCGGCACATCAACTAAATGCACAGCGGTGGGTGGGTGTCGATGACTCTTTTTGACCGGCACACCGGCTATCCGATGACTTTGTCTGACTACTTGTAGATATACATAGCTTTTTGATTGTTTGTGGGCGGCTGTAAAACCCAGGTCAGTGGGATTCTTCAATGAAAATGTCTGACTTGGCGCTGTGGAGTCTGGCGAGCTGTGTACAAGAACGGCCTTCAAAACAACTCAACGAGCTGAGAATTAATAGTAAATGTTTATGTTTATTTAAATCTCATTAAAAATCACTTTGTCTCATCGGTGGTTACACCGTTCGGTAAACCGCTTTTTTATTACCTTCCACAGGCGAATTCGCTTCACAAGTGTCTGTTTGGTTTTTTATGTTGAAATTGTTCGTTTTATTATTCTTAATTTATTACAATATAAACAATTTGCTTTTACCATCCCTGCTGCAATTTTCCACTGCATGCATGTTGATACTATGGACCAGACTGCAATTGAAAATGTTCATTACTCTCTTTGTTGTTTTTGTTGTGATGGGCATCTCTCGCGCTAGTGAGTTTTGCTCCAGTGACCCCGACGCCCGTTTCGGCTCAAGTGCACGTAGTAATTAAATTCAATTGTACCGCGTTTTGGAAGTTTGGGCATAATAAATTATTGCAGTGAGTTATTATTGTTCTACAAGAGTTTGAGAGCCGGTATCTACATTAATAACAATTTATGATTGTAATTACAGATGTTTTCCAATTTTTTCTTTTTTTCTAAGTTTGCCCCAAATATATTAGGCTGCTTCTAATAATTGGGCAAATTATTCTAAAAACTGGACGAAGCTGATTATTAGTGAGCAACATAGTAAGAGACAAGGTACTGACGCTTGATGTGGTCTTTTTTGCTTTTTACGATATTTGAATTAAAATTTATTTCTAAATACTTTCTACCAATTTGAAACAAAAATCAAAAACTATGCAGGAGGAGCGAAGACTAAGTCAAAATATAGTACGCGTTAATTGGACGGATGGTTTCGTGTGTTGAAGTCCACGAAAGTGGGAAAGTGTCTGATTGTCATTTATCTTGAGGTAGCCGGAACGATATGCATACGGTTCCAACAGCTCACGACCTCCGAGTGATTTCGTACGAGTGCCCCCGTTACTGCCATCAAAGAGATGCGCGGAGCATCAGACCTTGCAACATTCGTGATCGGATTTTTGTTGAGAGAAGCTGGAGGTTAGCGAGAGTACTTGGCGATTTTAATGCTAGGGTAGGAAATGAGGTTGATCAATTGCGCCAGTGATGTAAATAAGGTAGTATGTAGTGGCAGGTTCTAGCATAAGAATATGCTTACATCAATATAAATGTCTATCTCATGTTGCGGTAAATGGACGACATGCTTCCAGTGCCTTGGAAGTGCGTACAATTCAAGGAGCTAATATCTACTGGGATCATTATCTTGTCGCAGCGAAAGTTCATACTCGACTAAGTGCAGCAAAAAGCCGGCCTCCATTGAAACTAGGAAAGCTCGACGCCGAAAGGCTTACAGAAGGTTTCGAGGCCGGGGCGATTTCCGGTAGCTGAGATATCCAAGTTCGGCGGCGAGGTGGTGGTGAAGTGCCTGTCTGGCGTATTGTATGACCATGAACAAACTGATTAGACCTTAATAAGTAGTGCTGCTTTAGAACTGGTAAGTCTGCTATCGACCAGATATTCACCATCTTGGATAAGACCCGATAGACGCTTTGCATTTCAACTCCGTAAGCATAATATGGAATATTATAGAAATCGGACAAAAACCATACCCATCTCTCATTTAATGGTAATTTACAAAAATAAAAAACAAATAAAAAAAACCGAAATTTCAATAGCCCTAAAGATAATGGGCTCAAATTTTATACGCAGGATTCGGTTGGACAAACTCTACCGAATTTCGTACAGCCTATAGATCTTGGTTTAATTAGCACGATTTTGAAAATTATAGAAATTGAGCAACCCCACAACAGCCTTTCATATAACGGTTACTCAAGTTTTCAGAAGCGTATTAGATTAGATTGGAGAAAGAAAGAAATACGTGGGTTAAAAAGTGGAAAATGGGCGGGGCACCACCCAATTCAGAGAAAATGGCTACATCTCCGAAACTTTGGTATTAACTCTATAAAATTGAACATACACTTTTTTATTTCAACTTTTAAGCACATTTTCGAAAATTATAGAATTTGGGGCTAAAATTAAGCGCACACATTACAAAAGTTCTAATTATTTGACATTTTATTAAATCATGTAACAAATTTTTGTAAATTTAACACAAAGAATTTAATTAGAGACAGAAACTCTATAATTTCTAAATCTATTCTAAATTTTCTTTTACCTTTTGTTTATATTTAAATAAATAATACTTGATTTCACCCGAAGCTGGAATATTCTTTATTTATATTATAATTAAAGTTTAAAATTAAGGAACGAAGGACAACTAAAAGCAAAGTAGACCTACTAAACAGCGAACAAATATTGAATTATGAGTAGCAGGTATTTGAAAATTCGTTCCTTTGTTTCACCTTAACTTATTGCTGAATAAACTAAGATTGTGCATCAAATTTCATCAAAATGGGGTAAAATTCACCATATTTCAGATGCACGGAAATATTCAAATCCAATTTCGTCAAAATCCGATGAGTTTTATCATTCCCACTAACATGAATGGTGGGCGTGGTAGCGTCAAATTTTTACTTTATTTCACATTCTAAATAAAAAGGTGAGCGAAATTGCAGGGGAAAAATTTATGTGTTGCCGATAATTTGAAAATGTTAGAATGAATAGTGGCTGTTTTAATGGGAAATTGCATATTAATGGGAAATCATCGAAATACTTTTAATTTTCACAAACACAAAAACAATAATTTAATCAACCACAGTCCAGGTGAAATGTGAAATCTACTTTAACATTTTATTTAAAATTTGTATTTTATTATTATTATTTTTTTTATTGAAGTTGCTCCTCCAATTCCCTCATCACCTGCACTCACTTCAATCCTTTTGGTGTGAAGCAAACTGATGTGGATTTACACACGCGAAAACAACCAACAACAAACAACGTCTCAAGTGATTACCCATTTAATTTGATTCAATCTCACATTTGACCAAATTCGAAATCACATCATCATTTCATCGATCGCCCTCAGCATTTTAACAATATCGACGACGCAACCAGTGTTGCCAGAACCGGCATTTTTCTTACTTTTGTGGGAGTTTTGCATACAGACAAAGGCAAATAAGTTAAAAGACTTGTGAGCTCAGACTTCAATGAAAACTCAAAGTGGCATTGGTAACATTCTTGTTCATAGAATTTTTAAAGTAAGTTAACAATTTGAAGGTGAAATGTTATTATAACTTTGGATAAATTTTCGTGATGTATAAGCAGAATCAGGACTTCGATTTAGCCGCCGCTATCTGCCTGTTCTAAGTACGCAACCTAGTCCCTCAGTTTTAGAGAAATCTAAAATTGTGTAGGCAGATGTACATACTATTATAATCTTAAGCCATGAAATTTTGTAAACTATTGACTTATGTATAAATCATACAAAGTCTTGTAAGAAAATCATCGAGATCGGTACTCTAAAATTTGTCACTGATAGTTCAAATATCAGATTTTTTGCTAGTCCAACTAGTACATTGAAGGATACAGTAAAGGAAATTGGTAAAGGTCAATCAATAATAATTATAAATGATACAATTTTTTTAAGTTATCGATAAATATTATTTAGCTACTGAAATTAATTACTAAGTCTTTTGGTATTCGACTTTTATCTTGAGGGTTATATTAAAAGGTATTTTCATAATAATTGTGAGTGAGAAAATTTTCTTTTTAATATTCTAAAGGGTTATTTTGGGCCAGTTTTTTTCATAATAAATGAGAGTGAGACTTTTTTTCATCTTGGAAAGGCTTTTATCTTGAGACATGTATTCAAAAATATTTTCATAATAATTATGAGTGAGAAACAGTTGGTTAAAACTTGAAGAGCGGAACTACATATTTCAGGACCAACTTAAAACTAGTGCAGAGCCATTTCGGCACTGTTTTCCGAATGATCCCGGGCGAGTGCCGAAATAGGGTCGCATTATTATTATCATTAAGGTCTATTGTGCCCCATTAAAGAACTTCCTTTAGTCCAGCATCCCACATAAACTTTATTATAGAACCTAAATCTCTGGAGTCCATACTGCCATCCGTTATTAGATATTCACCCAGGTACCTATTGCGTTTGTGATTTATTGCAGGGCAGTGCTCCAGTATATGTCTTGGAGTTTCCTTTTCTACTCTGCAGAAATTGCAATATTCATCAGAGTAAATTCTCAATTTGATCAGGTGATATTTCAACCTGCAGTGTCCTGTAAAAACGCCCGTAATAATTCTTAGGTTGTTCTTCAATGGCATGGTAAATTTCCCTAGTGTAGTTCCTGGTGAACTTTCTCTTCTTCTTTGGCCGCTGTGGATAGTGTTCACATCCCAATACCACAGAAAGACTCTGGACCAACAATGGGAGTTGACGCTCCCTTTTTCGCGAGTTTATCCGCGATCTCGTTTTCCTCAATACCAGTACCCACAGATCCCATACTCGGGTGGTATTTAAGAACGCACATCTTTCTATAGTATAGATTTCTACCGGAAAGTTAGCCATACACTTAAATAAATGGCTTCAGAATATTTCAACCCCAGGACAGGTACCTTCTTCTGTTAATGAACCATCCGCGTACCAGGTTATCATTTTACGGGATTTCTTTAATGATAGAAACATTCACCCACTCCTTTTTGTTACTGAATTCAGTTCTATACCTTTTTACAAAGTTTAACTCTGGTAACATAGCAAAAATATTATAACGAAGACTTTTATAATAAGAATCCCAAGATAAAAATCGTTTCAAGACTTAAAAAATATTTTTCTCTCATAATTATTACGATAACAGTTTTATAATATAAATCTCAAAATAATAATTACCAATGAGTTAAACATTTATTTCGTTGCTAAGTAATTATTATGAAAAGGCGTGTAATTCTCCCATAAATTTGGCTGTCCTTTTTTTAAACACGACTAGCAGTAAAAAAAAAACGACTACTAGTCTATTAACGATTATCGCAGATATTTGTGAGTGTCACTATATCGTTCAATTAGCGACCATTACTTAGCATTCTACAACTGTTCTTTAGGCGCAAAACTAAGGAAGGTATATTACAAAGAAGTAGCATACTTTCACCGGGTATGCCAAAATAATATTTTAGCTTGTTTCACCATACCAGAACACATTTGACTTTCGCTGATTGATATTAGAATCTGATTGGATCTAACTGGTTTGTGCTGTGGTGAAGTAAGCTAATATTTATTACCACAGTATAATTTCTTTGTAATCTACATACATTCTTTGGCAAAACGATTGAGGTTATTTTACTGCCAGTCGGTATTCGCAATAAGCTGGTTGGTCTCTGTTATATATGAAAGATAGAAAATAAAAACAAATACATTTTTGGATTGATGCAGAAAAATTTTCCACAGAGCCGAAGACAGCATAAGCTTTACTTGGTTTCTATTATCAGCCACCATTCTGCAGGAAACAACGAAGTGAATGTATTTCAGCAATGAAAAAGTTCCTTATGAAAACCTCCCATCGAAATATATACTTATTTTTATAACACAAATTTATGAATTGTTTTCGATTACTACTTTCAACTAAATTGTAGTCCTGTTGGATTATAAATGTAATTATAGGTTTGGTATTTTTCTTTCTTTAAAAGCTGTGGTATATAAAAAGGGGAGAAAAGTGCAATTTAAAAAGGGGAAAGTGTATTGAATGTCATGAAAGAGGAGGGAACTTATCCTAGTAAAAAAAATTATGATATTTTTTATAGTTTCATTTGTTATTTAAATTTTATTTATTTATTTATTTATTAAACGTGAAACAACAATACAATTGTCATGGCACTAAAAAAAAGGAGCACTGGCTGCCAGCGCCTTCGGCTCGCTGGTTAAAAAAAAAAAAAAAATAATTGCATGTTTTCCTTTAAATTGCTAAAATATAAAAGAAATAAAGTTAAATTACATTTTGTTCATGATATGTGGGTAGTCATTTCGTTACTTATTTAATATACTAGCTGTACCCAAAATATGGCAACACTGAAAACAACAGCAACAGCAGCGGTACTCCATGGGTCTCGTTTTTGTCGTCATCGCGTGACATCAAAAGCGAATACTTAAGAGGTGATGAGTTTGTACAAAAATGCCGCTACAATTTTACTGACCATATAAGAAGGACAGCTTAGAGCACCCAAATATAAGTTAAAAGGAAAATGAAAAAATCAAATACAATATAATAACAACAACAACAACAGCAACCATCAACAAAGTAACAATGCAATGCATTGACGCTGCAAACTTCGAAGAGCCGAGCCACTCTTGGCTAAGTTCCCCAAATTTGGGCCCATGAACTGCAGCAGTTGTAGCTGAATATTTACTAAGTGTAAGAAAAGAAAAAAAGGAGGAGAGAAAAACTTGCCAATGTGATTTGATGATGTTTCATTATATCTCTTTTGTACCTTCACATAGTATTTTTTTATATTGTATTATTTTCTCTATATTCAATATTTTTTTTTTGTCTCTCGGCGCCTTTACAATGAAAATCAAAAGCAAAAGTGCAGAAAATTTTTCATGTATTCCGACTGTCCGGGCGATAAAATGCATCGTACGACTATTGGCATTCGCTGACCGCCCCTAGCGGCTGTGTTGTGGCGATGTGCAATTACTAGTTTTTGCCAGATTTGGTGTAGCACTTTCCTTTGTTTTTATTATTTATTTACTTAATTCATTGTTTTTGTTTTGTTGGTTTTTTTCTGAATGTACCCATGAGATGTGTCAATGTTATGTGTTTATGCCAAATATTTCGTTTTATGTAAAGTATTGAAAAGGTGATTCGACAAATTGTCACATTAATTAACTGTAACTGTTGTAGTTTATACCAAATGTCGGCGATCAGCACAAAGTGATAGTGTCATTTGTTTATTTATTCAAAGTTGTTTGCTCAAAAATGCAGTGTGGCAGTTGCAATATCAACATGAAATTGTCAATTACATTGAATATTATGCGCGCATATTTGGTTGGACGAGGTCACTGTGCAATGCGCAAAAATCCGTCGATTGCCTTGTGATGTTATTATCGGTGCAAATTTTCCATACGAAACAAAAAAAAAAGTAACATTGCATTTTTTGTCAAGAATAAATTCTAGAAATCGATTATTTAAATTTACTATGTTCAAATGTAGCCGAAAAAATTATCTATTGCAGACTCGCTAAGCCCCTCAGATTAATGCCGGATTATCATTAACGCTAGTTTAATTTTTCGGTGCATCATATATTATCGCAGCATTTGCAGACAAATTAAATTTTACTATATTAATTTATTCTACTTTAAAAAACTTCCATAAAAATAAAAAAAAAAATTCAAAAACTTTTTTTTAGCAACAGAATAAGCGAAAAGGCACAAATACAGTTGAGTTAACAAAAATATGTGGTAGCAAAATGTACCGACAAATTTTTAGGATTTCGTATTTCCTTAATTAAATTATTTTTTATAAAAATATAGTTAATTCTATAACAAAAATCATAAAAAGTCGAGGTGGCAGTAAATAGAAACTGTATACTGTTTTTTTTAATACAAATGTACAACGACTCGTGAATACCCCTATCAAAAATAAAATTATCAAAAAACCTTTCGTTGAAGAATAGTTGAAGTTAATAACTTTAAAGTTTTCTTATGCCCAAAAATTATGAATTGACGGTTGTTAAAAGTGGACGACAAGGTTGAAATTGTAGAAAACTGTTGAGTGGAATTGGGTTAACAGAAATATGGAGTAGATGTATACATACATACATACATAAATTTAACAAACAACATATAAATCAAGATTTCAAACTAGTACAAAATTTATAAAAATTAAACAAATGTTCAAACATTTTAATCAGTTTTTAGAAATTTCTTGGGTATGCAGATTTTGGAGCCACTTCAATTTCTGTATTATAATATGTTTCAAGAGGCTAAAAATTAGCTTCGATTTTTGGCAACTTTTTCAAACTTTGGCCTCAAACATTTTTTTTTTTTTTAACATTTTACTGAATGCGTTATATTAAAAACATATTGACTATTAAAAATGAACCGGAAATTACTTTAAAAAAATCCATCCGTTATATACAAAAAAAAAAAGTGCATAAGACCAAAACTGAAAAAAAAATTGTAAAAATCAACCGGATTTTTTACCCAACTCAGATTCCACATTATAATGCTAAAATTAAATGAGCTACAACATTTTTCTTATTTTTATAAAATGTGTACAAAGATTGAAATTTTAATTTTAGGAGCATTCCATTGTGACTGGCGTGAAATTTGACTCCAGAATGTTACCAACGATGAAATATACATAACTATATTTGTAACATAGATAAACAACTAATGTACAAAATTCTTAAACCAAAATTACCAAATAATTTTCAAGTTATTATTAACAATAATTTAAACGAATGTGACTGGTGGGACACTGAACAACCCCTCTATTTGATTTTTGAGCACTCAAAGGCGAATTTTAGCCAAATTACTGAATTTTCAAGCTAAATTTTTCTGTGTTGTAAAATATGTACATATGTATATAATCTGCGTTTTCTGTTTCTTTAAAACTTGGATGTTTTTAGAAAAGCTAAACAATTTTTAACAGTTTGACTGATGTAAAAAGCGCAAAATCTATGAAAATTATTGTTTACTACTGGAAGTCCCTTACCACATGCAAAGTGACCTCTATTCCCATAGAACCACTTCGTATTCCGAGGTCCCTGATTTCGATTAACATGATATCATGATGCTCATTAAGTAAATAGCTACCCAAAGATTCAGCTCTCCTATTAGCTAGTGCCGAACACTTGGGCAGAGTAGATGATGTAGATCTCCTCCACCACGTCGCGACAACTCCCACAGCAGTCCCACCAGGAGGCAGCTAGTCTTGCTGCATACCCACATATTTAACAATGCCAGGTTAGGAGTGCTCGCCATCTTAATGTCCTGTCCCCCTAGGTTAGACACAATATGTGTTGCAAAAGTCTCTGTCATCTCGTTAAGAGATCGGCGGAACTCTGTACACTACCCATGATGTAAGTGAAGTTTTCCTTAGGGATTTGACAGACACCTGGCTGTCAGAGAAAATATAGATTAAGTCATAAAATACATCGTGTCAATGTTTTGCCTAAAATGAATATGTTCCCTGTGAGACAAGTGAGGCTTCAGCATCGTCGTTGGGGCCACGATTCATACATATATGTACATATGTATTTGTCCCTTGGGTAATGCGAAATTTTGAAAACTGAAAGAATTACTCGTTTTGGCTTAATCAATATTATTTAAAAAATATATATTTAATTTAAAGCGATTCGAAAAACCATCTGCAGTGGCAAAATGCACAATGGTTATTGCAAAAGGCAAATATGGTCGACAAAATTCGCGATTTTCGCATCATTTAAAATTAGTGAATAACACTACAGTTGTTTTACTGACTGTATGTACATATGTATGTCAGTACTTTGACACAAAATATTTCCTATCAGCACTCCCTGCTTGTTTTCAGCGTGCATAGTTTTAGGCGTATTGTATGTAGTTAACGTGTAAAGATAATTTGATGCTACAGATGCACATAAAATATTTGCAAATATATGCAGTCAACAGTTTCCCTGAAAACTTTTCTAAAAAGTCGCTACGTCGCATTTGGCGACCGAATATATTGGCACCTGTCAGAAAATCGCATGTGTGCCAACTGATATTCTGTATTTGTTAGCGAATAAAATATTATCACCATATTAATATTAAGATTTACAAGTTGGAGTAGCCATAAAATTTTTCGATTTATAAAAATTCTTTTATGAATGTCACTATTACTAAGTACTGATTTAAGTTAATTTGTAAAATGTAAAATAATGCCTACAATGTTAGGCAATTCAAAGCAACAACAATTGTTCAGGTATACCTCCCCCAAGCAATAAGTGCACAGTGCTTACAAAACTGTCAACGATCAGAAATAAATATTTCACAGTCACTGCACTAATACTCGTAACTCTCAAATATCTCAACTGCGTAACACACCAATAGCCAAGTAAGCGTACACCTTTAATTCAATAGAATTTGTGGGCGTTTATTTTTCTCCAGCCACACTGCCAAGCGCGCATCTGCAGTGTACGCTCACACACATGGCTGCGAAAGAAACTGCATTCATATCGCGCGTGTGTGTGTGTGTGTGTCAAAAACTCTGCGGTATTCCTGTTTAGCTGTGTGCGTTTCCAGTGAGAGCGCCAGCAGTCACGCACGCACACATACATCTGCAGATAGCTAAGTGAGTTGGTGTGCGTCAACTCACCACACTTGGCTAAACGTCGCCAATCGTAGCAACACACTCGGCAAACGGGCTGGATGAAGTCTTCGTCGAGTTGGTTATTAGCTGGGTAATAATTTCCAGAGCGTTCAGTTGTCTCGAACACCAACAGGTGTTAAAAACGTGTCAGAAAACGTATAGCGGTTTACGGTAAACTATAGTATGCTAAAGCAGTAGATATATGTAATATTTACATACAATCGCATAAATATACACGACTCACTAAAACACTAAAAACAAAAGAAACACAGTACGGACTGAGCAAAGAAACAGTGAAGATTTTGTTGTAGCAAAATTTCGTGATTTTTCTTATTACTTAGCTTACAAAAAACAAAAAAGAATTTAATTTAAAGATCATTTTTGAAAGCAAAGGTGATACAAAAGTGCATTCGAACCAGAAAGTTGAGATATAGTGACGTGTGTTTGTTTCTTCTTTCTTGTGGTGATTTTTCTCTCCACGCGTTTGTTTTTTTTTTTTTGTTTTTGGCTTGTTTAATTCGCTAACGGTAACAGGTTTTCTGAACCTTTATTTGTGGTTCGCTTTTTTTTTACAGAGAAAACATTTTTCAGCTTTCCTTTACAAATTTGTGGATTAAAAATTCAACTAAAAGAGGATAAAAAAAAAATTATAAAAAGTAGCAGCAAACGCAGCAAACGCAGCAAAAATATTTCAAGGTGAGTAACGATTTTTAGAATAATTAAGAAGCAATTGCACAGTTTTCAATATACAAACATACACATTTTGATGATATAATTGAGTTAAAACTCAACCTACCTACCTACGTGAATTGTTTAGTAAAAAAAAAGAACACAATAAATAAATAAATATGTATATAACTACCTATAAAGTACTAACTCATAAAAACGTAGTCGATGTCGTTTAGCGAGTTGGCTGACTGGTTAATTGTCGTTTGATAGAGCAGTGCGAAATGTCATCAGCTCAAAAATGTAGAAAATCTATAGAGTTAACTCTTTCTAGCCGAATACCAATAAGTATATCATGATTTTCCTCCTACCACGTTTTTGCTTTTCGATATATGTACTCGTATGACAAATCACTACGACACAACCATTACCAACTTGCCAACTACATACATACACATGTACATACATACACGCATATGGAATGTTTGTGTGTGTAAAAATATTTACTACCTTCCTTTTTACCATTCATTGTGTATCTATGTATGTACGTATGTATGTTTGTGTTTGCATCTTCCGATTCTCATTGCTTTTGCTTTTGCTTTTTACTTACACTTCATCTCGCTGCTACCTTTGTTTATCATTTCTTTGCTATGTCCGATCGTTTGTTACTGTTTTTTCACGAGCGAGCGTTGCGCGTCGCAGTTGCTCTACAGGGCGATATCTCAAAATAGAATTTCCTTAACGCTTTTGCGGCAAGCGATCACTCTTTTTGTAGGCAACTTTGGACTTCGTACAAATGTTGTTTGAGTTTAACTTGGTCGAGTTTCCGCCGCCACAGAGATCCCTCCCCGTTTTATCGCTTTTATTTCAACAGTTTATCATTTAGTTGTCATTTGTATTGGTTACCAAATGTCTCATGTATGTGAATTGTGTTTAAAAAATTTAAGTCGTAGTTTTTCATGTTACAAAAGTTGGGTGTTATGAATTCGGTACTTTAACTGTTTCAATTTCCAAAGTTGTTAACAGTGTGCGACTTAAACCTGCCCGATCTTTGTTAATACTTTTTCTTTAATAAATTTTGGGTATGACCTACTAAGTTTGGTTCCTGGTAAAAAATGTCAAAGTTTAAGGGGGGAAGTACCTTTAGACAATTCAAGAAATCGATTTTTTTTATTGTTTTAATCGATAGGTATATCACCTTAGAATATCGTGTCAAAGTTTCAATAGCTAATGCTAGAAATTGTGGAAGAGATGATTATCGGAAGTGATTGCAAACTTTCTCGAAACCATGTTTTTTAAAAATTGTGAAAGTGATAATAAAAAAAAAACTAGTGATAAAACATTTTAAAGAGCATGTTTTATATGAATTAAAAATTTCAAAACAAATACTTTTGACTGCAAGTACAACGATTTTTTTTTTCTAAATCGTAATTTTTTTTTTTGGGTCTGTTTTAAATGGTTTATTTTCGAATATCGCAAATATTTTAGTCGATCTTCGATGAAAGATCCTATTGAGTAAGAAAATGTTTGGTTTGTTGATTTCAGATGAATATTACGGCCAGCATCGCTTATGTAATTTGCGACGTCAGCGGCGACATGACTTACAAGATCGTTGAAAAATTAGTTAATTTTCAGTTTTCATTTTTGTAAAAAATGCACCGACCTTAGACAGACATCCCTCTAAGTTAATATATATATACATATATAAATGTACTCCCTCCCTTCACTAAGTTATACTTATACAGGAAAATTTCTTGGAGCATATTTTCGAAAACCCACTATTAGTTCCCACCAAAAAGCGACGATTTGACTCTCACCTAAAGAACCCTCGAAACACAAATTTGGAATGTCGATAGCGGAGAGAAATCTATGTTATCCTTCTTAACATTAACATTGCAAGTTAACCGAGCTGTTAAATAATTTTTATATGTGACTATTTGTTATTTTATTTCATGTAAAGTTCGGCATTAATCGCACTCACATTTTGTCTGAGATGGTCCATAGTAAAATTTTCCGAAGAATAATTTTCTAAAACACAGTAACTAAAATGAACTGCGACATACGGAAAACGATGTTCTCTAAAGTACCAGCCAATTTTATTAGAATCTTCCAAGCAGAAATACTAACGACTGATAGAACTCGTCAGATCTACATCATCCATGAGATGAAACACGTTTTTTGACGACAACTTATACTTTGAAAAACTCCTGACCAGGGATTGCAAGTCAATGAATCTCTGGAGGAACGAATTAAGATATTTCACTAGACTTAGTTCCCTTCCATAGGAATATAAAATTGAACAAAATTACCAAAGAATTGCTCAGAGCGAAAATGACGCCAGATGTATCCTAAGTTTTACTTTACCCAAGCGGCGTAATTTGAGAAGTATATACTTGCGATTCGTACACACAGCTGATGAATAAGAAGGGATATTGCGAAATAGATTTTGATTTCAGGGTAATAAAATGAAAATTGAGTTTTTAATTTTTTTTACTCACGGTGCTGTGCGAGTAATATTTTCTTATAAACATTTTGAGCCTACACAAATTTTGAGAAATGCACTCTACATACAAAATGTCACGTCAGGAGGTGCTCCATGCGCTTTAACCGCAGAGGGACTTTACATACATACTACATCAATTCGCTTCAGTTTACGTAGAAATCATTAAACTTTTTGTTTCACAAAGCGATTCTAGTAAATTGCGAAATGTACATTCCTTCATTATAATTAAGCGTAATTTATTTAATTGAAGACTCAGATAATTAGTCTACATAATAAATGAAATTATTATAAATCTACACCATAACAAAAATGGAACACATAGCGGTATTTTTTGTACGTTTGTTAATATTTCGATTAGAAATTCCAAACCTCAACTTCACACTGCTGTTTTATTTCTCGCTAACCTGAACTGAGTTTATTGTTTAGAGAATACACTTAAAAATACCTTATTAGTAAAAAATAATAATCTCATGCAATTTGTGGTCTGCGTCTTGATGTTTTACCACAAAATGGAGGCACGTAGAGTTTTACACCGACTCCGAATGACAAATAATTTTTGGGAAAAGTGTTTTCGATAATTAGTGAAACACAAAAGCAAAATTTGTTAGTTTTGTTAGCATATTTCCGTAAAGTTTAAAAGCCTAAGCAAATTCACTGAATTTATACATATGTACCTATCAATTCAGCCTGGCCATAAATTAAAGATAATTTTATCCCAACATAGTAGTGACCAGTCGCTATTTCCTTTCCATAAATTCTTACCGTCTAATTTGATGGATTTTGAGGAAACTCGGCAGTTTTCAAACGACGTAAGAAAATTATATTGTATAGCACTCAAAAAATTTATGTCAGAATGGATATATTGCCATCATTGCCACTGCACCGTTTTATAGAAGGCTGTCGGAAATACGACTTTTCTTCATCGCTGCTCAAAATCTAGAAAATCTCCTTGTTTTAAATCCATTTATGAAAATAAATGCTAAAGAAATGAAGCGTCTATTAGTATGATAAAAACTTTCAAGATTCTCCTTGCAAGTCATGGACATACATATGTATATAGGGTCTCCCAAAATAAATGGAACAACTTTGCCAAATGGCGTCGAATGCCAGTTTATTTGACACCTTAGAGATTATGAGAAGGAACTATGGCTGTTTACAGGCCGCTTGATAATTGCGCTTTCACAGTATTCACCAACCGATATGATTACCAGATTTGACCGCCGAAGATTTATCGCTCTTAAGTTTTTAGAAGTCGTGTGTTTTTGAGAAGCCCCAGACTTGGAAAGTTCTTAAAACATCTGTAAAGAATTCCAGAGCTACTCGGCAGAAGTGTAGCAAAAAACCATTAATAATGCCATAAATGGGTTCAAACTGTAATTTAATGGAGACGGTCACTTAACACATGCCACACTCAAAACATAATGTAATCAAATCTAAAGGTCCAAAGAAGTGTAACAATAAAAAAATGTTTCGTTCCATTTATTCAAAAAATATGCCCAAACAAAACTTTGTATCTTTTGTTTTTGGCCACTTTATATACTTATACAACCTAGGAAAAAACACCGGATCTATGTATATGGAATTTCAAATGAATGATAGACAAGATTTTGAACAAGCTGAAATTGCTCGGATTTTGTGTGGGCTGGTGGCTTATTTTTAGTTTGTTGGAAAGTACCAGTCCCCTTTATGCTTCAATCGTGACTATCACCGATTCCATCGTAGTTCGGACGCAGCATATACTTTGAGTGCATTCCTTCCTAGCTATTCGGACTCAGCGTTGAGATTTTCGTAAATCTCTGAAAATTTAGCTACGATGAATTCAGCGATAGTTCAGTAGTTTTGTAGAAGATGGGAAGAAATATACTGAAAATATGCTTATATTTTTTTCGACACCTAACGAACTATGGATCGGAAATCAGTTTGTCAAGCACTCAGGAATATTTACCATTGCACTTAAAGTCCGGAAAGGATAAGGCAAAAGGTGTTGTTGTAACTTTTTTTGTTATCCATTCTTCCGGACTCTTTGATGAATCTGAGATGCTCGCCAAAAGATTGGTTGTATGTGCAGGGTGAGCCATCAGTTTCTCCGGCTCTTTTCGGGCATTTTCCGTCACTTCTTCCCGCTCGCCAATAGTCTTCGGCTTGTGGCATAAATTTAAAAAAAAAATACGGGGGTTAAATCGGGAATTTTGGTTTCCAGTCAATATCGCCTCGTTTCGATATCACACGTCTAGAGATTTTTCGTGCAAAAACCGCATAATGTGGATTGCTGTGTGGCATGGTGCCACGTCTTGTTGCAAGTCAGTCAAACCTTATCTCGCATTGTGGGACACAGAAAATGTGCCAAAATCCAAGAATATCGTGTACAGTCGCCTGTTTCGCCTTCCTCGAAGAAAAATGGCTCAATGATGGTTTTTGTGCACAGGCCGGTACAAACAGTCACTTTTTAAATGGCTCGTGCCTTTAAGTGTCCCGGGAACCATACGCAGTTCAAGATGATTTCATTTTGCAACCGAGGTCCGCAGTAACTTAGTTTCTTGGACAATTTTCGAGGAGGTGGCAGCGGTTTCCAAGGTCTTAAATGTAGCTTGGCTGTCACTACAGACCGCGGCAAGAACTATGGTACAGATATTTAATCAACTCACTGTAGGTTCTTTAAACGAATGGTATCAGGACGGTTGAATAGAAATAGGTTTTGGTATTTACGAATGTGTTGTATAATTTAAGAAATCAGCAACGCTCTTTAAACCATGAAAACATTAAAGCTATGTAAGCGCTTATGTGCATAAAATTACTGTATTCCCTTGTGCAATATTTATATTTGTTTATGTGCTTTCACTGGCCGCCGTGAACTCTGCGATCCCCAGTAGTCAAATAAAAATTTTACAAACAAAAAATATTTACCATCAACCAATCAAACAGTATAAATTCTTTCGCTCTTATCTTGCTACTCAACTCCCTGCAGATTTTTTAAATATGACAAAATATTTTATTATTCAGCATCCCAACAACTTAAGCAATGACTGAGATTTAAAATGTCATTTGATGTTTGATATTTCGAAACACAAAAATGACTTCACAACGAAGTTCACATGCCAGAGATGTGTCGGTGTGTCAATCATTGATGTACTGTATGTACATATGTAGAAAAAAATAGGTAATGGCTCAAGCGCGAAGTAAGAAAAGGTTAACGGTTTCTTATCGGTAGATAGCATGATGTATATATATAAAATTTTAATAACAAAACAAATGGAAATAAATAAATTAAATAAAATGAAGTCATACCTTAAACCTAGTAAATGGTCAGAGTACCTACATATCGAACAGTTACAGTTACACACACACTTGCGTAGAAAAACGCGACTAGACGTTATCGACAACAAAACAAACAGCCACTATATTCATTTCGGATGGTAAAAACAACAACAACAAGAACAACAACAACACAGACAAGACCAACAGCTGCCAACTAGCTCTGTAGTTGCACTAAGCGAGATAACAAAAAGAAAAACTAGACAACAAAAACAAATATGCAACGAAGCCGGTCCTAAATAGAAATCTGGTGTGCATTTATGTATGTAGCTATATGAAGGTGTATGTATGTTTATAGGTAGGAGTATACATAGCTATCTTTTCTCTTACCTATCTTTTGCGCAGTTGGAAAAACCATTAAGGTTGGTTGCGCCATGCGGAATGAGGGACAGATTTTCAAATCGGCTAAGCTATCGTCATTACAGAGGTGCCAAATAAGGCGCAGATACGAGATACTTGCTTCTACATACATAAGTAGGTATGTAGGGACGTACTAGCCAGTTTGTATTTACATAAGTACGCATACAAATACACGTTACGAATATATGTGAGCTGTTGTTGAGCGAGTAAAAAAAGAACATCCATTGCAATGCGCAGCAAATTTTGCAAAAGTGTGCAAAGGTAAAATTGCAAGCATTGCATATTTTACGCAGGCGCGCAGTGGCAACCACTACACATACACACACACACACACATATGCATGTTATATATTATATTTTGCTGTGAGTATATTAAGCGAAAATATGCTGAGCTCGTGCGTCTCGTACACGAGCATATTTATATTACTTATATTGTACATTAGGGTGCATCACATACAAAAAAAAAACACTCGGCACTATTTTCCCACCGTAATTATAAAATTAATTAACATTTACGACACCGATCAAAATATTTCGCAAATATATTAACTGAGCTTAACCGATTCGAAATTATTTTTTGTACACAAACACAGTTTTTTTTTTAATAATTAAAAAAATTAAGTCCATTTAGATAGCAAAATAGCTTAAGCTGAAAAGGTCTGTGTAAAAATATTTAGAGATATAAAAAAAAAACAAATTCGGATGTGAAAGGGTTGGTTTACAAAAAAAATTAAAGGATGGGAAAATACCTTTCCAATGATACCTTATAAATGTACATTTGTCAAGTTTTGAATTATTCAAGTTTTTCTCTTAAACCAAACTCTCATACAAGCAGGGACCGAAAATAATCGTCATTTTGATTTTTCAGATAAAAAAAATCACTGAGAAAAATTCGTTCAAAATTCGAATATATCGATATAAACCTCTTATTATATGCTAAGCAAATTCAACTTTACTTTTATTTTAAATCATTGCATAATCGTTATTTCGTAACTTTTATTTTTTCGATCAAATTTATCGATATTTTGTAGGTTTTTGAAAAAGAAAATAATCGTTATTCTAGGATTTAAATTTTCCCGATCATATTTCATCGATATTTTATGATATTTATTTTTTCGATCAGAAAACATAAATCGTATTTTTATATTTTTTATTTAAATCATTGCGTAATCGGAATTTTGTAACTATTATTTATTAGATTTAAATTTTTCCAATCATATTTCAAAACATAAATCGCATTATTGTTGTCGACAAATTTTTTTATGATCAAAAAATTTTAAATCTAAGAATATAATTAATCATTATATCGATAAAAATTACAAAATATTCATTAAATATGATCAGAAAAATTTAACGGCTATTTTTTATCGAAAAGATAAAAATCACATAAAAATCTAATCGTTTCATGTCTTTTTTTTAATAAAAGTTTTAACCGTTACCGTCCCTAAAAAAGGTGAAGAACAGCATCCAAAATCTCATTATTTTGGTTAGGGTGCACAAATTTTTAATCATTTGTATGCAGAACTTATAAGCATACATTTTTTTTTAAAGTTTTCCAGTCCATAAAACAGGTGATGTTTTTAATATTTTTAAAAACTTTTTATATTTATAAAAAAGGACTAAATTTGAAACTGACGCAACTCACGTAAATCTTAATATTATTCTGACATGGTTATGTTGAGGGCTTAGAATATAATGAATTTTATAATTCCGATGGAAAAACAGCACCGATTGTTTTTTTTTTTTTGGTTTTTTTTTCTTTATATGGGAAATGATGTACTCTAATGTACCTAATGCAGATATTTATATGTGTGCATTTGTAGTCATCACGAGCAAACTATGGGAGAAGAGAAAATGAAGAGAAAACAAACCAAATCAAAACTCACCGTTTTTAATATTCACCTCAGGCAGCGAATGAACGGTTCTTTACACATGCCATAGAAACATTACAAGGCATTTGTCGTCGTCAGTAGTAAATTATAGTAGATAGGCTCAAGCGGCGAGAAATTCAAGTACTGATGTGTATTGTGTATGTATTTCGAAACTTAGGCACTTATGGTTGTATGTATGTTATTATGAGTGTCGCCAATTGCAAGTTTCTGCAGCTGCTACAGCATACAGTCGGCGGCCCACACAAATAATCCCGTCAAAAGGCTCATAATTTTTTATATAGTACATACATTTTATACGTATTAAAAACCAAAAGTTTCTGTCATATCCGGATTAGGTTTGTCGGAGATGCAATAACATTGTAATAATAGCCTGAGCTCTTGATTTTGGACCACAAATTGTAGGACCTACAATTTTACAACGACTCCTAATGACAGCTGATTGTTATAAGAAGTTTTGTCACGGCGGAAATAACTTCGGAGGTTTGCCATTACCTGCCGACGGGCGACGCTATTAACAAAACGCACTTCTATAATTTGTCTACGGCAGCCAACATTTGTTGGACGTTTTATTACCTTGTAATGAATTCATACTATCTTCGAAATGTACTTCGAAAAGAATACAGAATTGATTGTGAACAGATTGTGGTACCGCTAACCATTTCTTGAAAATGTTAACAGAATTTTACGTCACAATCGATTTGTTTACAAAAACCGTGTATGTATGTTTATTCGAAATATTCTTTCTAATATGTAAACCAACAAGTTTCCGCTCATTTCCTTCTACCAGTAAATCTGGTGTGACGTCACAGGCAAATTACTCTCCGAATATCAGATAAGTCAGCGCAATCTTGTATTCTATCATTCGTGCTTGCAAACCATTGAGCATCGAGCTGTGATTAACCAATGCTAAAATGAGAAATTGTGCAGTGCCATCACAGCGAGAGAAAATCTAGCTCTAGCTCTATCTCAGAACAGCCACATTCTTTTGGGAGTACGACGGAATTTATTGGCGGATTTCAAAGTACAAAACATGCAATAAAAGGCAGCAAAGGCCTAGCGAATTGTTAAGTTTACGCCCTCAATGAGTGAAATATCAAGAAAAATCCATGAACATAAAATTTGCAAAAAAAAAAAACTTTCCCTCCGAGTACGCTCTCTATTTCTACTACTTTGAAAGTTGTTTGCCTACTCGAACGCCAAAACCTGATAATTTGTGATAATTATTAGGGATATTGAACAAACGAAACAATGCAGACTATTTTTATAAAATTATACAAATATTTGTAACTCGCGGTGAAAAGTATTTTGAAAGAGGAGAGTATATTGAAAAACAGATCTGTATAGTGATTTGAGATTTACATTGCGTTTTATAGTTCAGGTCAGAAAATGTTGGACCTTACTACGTATGTATGTACATACACAAATAAATATCGGATCCATATTAATATTTATCCGCGAACACACATTCATATGTATCTTTAAATATAATAGATATAAGGCTGCATTTTTGTACATCTAATATCGGGTTCCAATTGTCTTCAATTAAAAAGCAGTTTATTTAATTTATTCAACATTTTAATTCATTTATTCTTAATTGATTATGTTTGCGAATTCAACGAGTATGACATTTTTAAGAAAAAACCGGTTTATAATAAACAAAAAAATCGCCTTTGTTTGACATTCTCTCAAAATTCTCATTGAAAACAGAAGCTTATAATGATGACAAAAAAATCAAAAACATGCATACAATAGTTAGTAGAAACGAGCGCGTTTGAAGAAGCATTAAGTTTTGCTAATTTTTAGGAAGAAATCTAAAAAGTTGTGTAGTGCAAAACCAAGAGCAAAAAACCACATAGGAATTTGCAAAAAAAAATGGGTACTCTTACGAGACTTTGACCAGCAGCACGCAACATAAAAAAAGTACACAAAAAATATATGTAATGGTTAATTTTGTTAAATACCCTTACCGGTATAATTTTTTTAGAATGCAGACAAGTATTTCTTTAAGTTGAAGCACTTCTTAAGTTTGAAGTTCAATATGAGAGTATTATACCTACATATTTGCAATGAGCAATAGAAATGGGAGATGATGAGTTTTTGATTTTTTTTTTCCGAAGAAATCAATATTTTTCCTATCGCGAATACTTTCTAATCTAAACTTGGTATTTCATCGGTGTAGTAAAAATGGCCACGGACGATCTAAATTATAAAAAAGTGTGGACCGATTTATTTTACGTTCATTTTTATGAACTCGACTTTCTCCTTTCTGTAGTAGGGTTAAGAGAGCTAAGACTATAGGGTCTGATCTCTTTCATACAAAATTTCATCGTAGTTGATATACAGTGAATATATTACTACAACAATTATGACAGTTCGGGATTTTAAAATTTTGGTAATAAGGGATACCTAAGCTCTAGAAGTCCCTCGTCATATCCGTGCTATTGTATGAGTACCGCAGACATACATAGTCCAGCGAATTAAAATACAGCGGCTTCGTTGGCTAGAACACGAAAATGCGTCAGTCCTGAAAGTATTCAACGCGGTACCAGCTGGTAGAGGAAGTGGACGGCTTCCTCTTAGTTGGAAAGACCAAGGGGAAAAGGACTTGACATCATTTGGTATTCCCAAGTGGCCAAAAGGCCTAGGCGGTTATGGCCTCAATTAAGAAGAAGAAGAATGACGTAACTAGGAAACACAATATACAGCTAACGCAATGTGACAATTTTGATATTGAGTTCTTCCAAATTATCAGAACAAATTTTTTTTTTTTAACAAGTCACAGTTTATTCAAGAACGCTTCGAATGCGAACGAGACTTTGAAAAAAACCCACCAAAAATGTAATATAAATTAAAATTAAAGTGACTCACAGTTTTTTTTTTTGGTATTTAGTTAAGAAAAATCTGACCAAACGAAAACTATATATTATAGTAAAAACAAATAATATATCGATGTTCAAACAATTGACAACTTATAACTGCCAATGTTTCCGAAATTGAGTTATGTACATCAACCTATCCACCATTAAGTTATTTTAACTTTTATGTACAGTTGTGTTCACAAAAATAGTAGCGAAATGTATTGACAAGTTGTGTCTTTCCTTATTAAATTTTAATTATTTAAAAAATATAGATAATTATACTACACAAAGCACTTAAGTCAAGGTTTCAAACTTTCCAGAAGATTTATAAAAGTGCTTACAAATCAAAAAAAGATCGAAGTTTATACCTTTGTAACAAAAATTTTTATAGAATTTTTGATTTCTAGGAACTCCGATTGAAATTTTGCTGACTTTTTTCTTTTTTAATTTGTGGTTTTTATAAATTTTATAGAAAGTTTGAAACTTCGACTTGGGAGATATATATTTTTTTTGGATCATGTATATTTAATCATTACTTTGTGACTTTTACTTTTTCGATTAAAAATAATTGTTATTCTTGCATGTAAAATTTCTCGATCATACTAAACACAGAAAAATTTGTCAGCGATGATAATCTTAGCAAAAACATCAATAATACGGTTCATGTTTTATATTCGAAAAAAAATATAGTTCAAATATGATCGGGAAAATTGTAATCCCAGAATAACGATTATTTTTTCATATAAAAAATAAATATCGCAAAATATCGATCAAATTTGGTAGAAAAAAGAAATTAATTAACGATCAAACGTGATTGAAAAAATAAAAATTGAAAAAACGAAATATCGATCACATGCCATCGAAAAAAAAATAACAAAGTAACGATTATGCAATGAATTAAAACAAACAAAAAATCTTTCAAATAAAATTCGAATTTTGTTTTGAACGAATTGTTCCCAATGATTTTTTATTCGAAAAAAATCAAAATAACGATTATTTCGATTATAAAATTATTGTGATAATGAGAAATTTTTTCATGTTGTGACAGTAATCTTCTTGTGCTCGTATTATATAGAGATTGACGAAACAAAATACCTATGTAGATACTTAGAAGATTACACGTTGGATTTTAAAAATGCTAGATTTTAATATTTGTGATGTTAGCTACTAATAAAAATTAAATCTTACCTGCCGGTCTAGCTGCATTTTATTCCGTTTCCAATGATTTCAACTTATAATTTTGCACATTTTCCTTTGAACACAAAGCCTAGTATATTGAGAGTATTTATTTGTTTATTAGAAATAGGTAATGGATAAATGTTATTTATACTATTTATTCTAATTAAATATACAATAAATTCATATTGGACAGAGGTGAATAAATAAATATTAAAATCACTCAGCGTCTATTTGTGTTATGGAGTACGGCAGTAAACTTTAACAATACAAATAGCTATACATATATTCATTTATATAATTATATTTATACAGTATTTACTTGTGTAAAAGTTTTAACTTTTCAACGAGCTGCTGTTGTTTACATTTTTTTTTTTTCAATAGCCACTTATTGACTTTACACATACCAAAACCAAAACCGAAAAAAAATCGTACGTCGATCACCGATCGCTTTCAGATAAGTATACAACAAAACTATTGAAAAAGCTGTTTGGGCGACAAATACATTCGTGATAATACATACAAAGGCACATACGCACATACATACATATGTGAATGTACTCACACACCTATATAAAGCTACATTTGCATATGTACAACAAATATGTAGTATATCTGATATATCGTATACCAACTTCATTAATTTACATAAAAATAGTCAACTGTCTGACTTGTTTTTGCGGCTCAAATGCCCACAAAGCTTCGCATATGTGCATACGTTATTTGGCTATGACAAAGAGCAACAATAGCAACAACTAGTTCAGTAAAAATTAACAAGTTATAGCTAGTAACACTGAGCAATCGTGTTAGCAGACGGCGACTAACAAAATCTACTCTTATATATGTATGTATGTATGTATGTAAAATAAGCCATCTGCGCCAGCTCCTACTAAAAAAAAAAAATTAGCCACCGCCGCCGCTGATCCGCATCCTGCGTCTAACTATACAACGGAAACCACTTAATCATCATTGTCGCCACCATCGCCTATGCTATGGTCATCGTTCTCATCATTATTATCTATCTATGTATGCACTTGATTATCATTGGCAGCTCCCATCAATTTTAGCAAATGGGTTGCACGCAAATACCATCTGTTGCCACTGCTGTTGGTGGGACTGTTGTTTTTTGGATTTTCGTTTAGAGTTTACTTAGAGTTGGAAATATTTGCGAGTAGCAAATAAAATGAGAAATACTTGTAGTTAGTAAAAAAAATATCGTTAAAAAAACGCGTTTAACTACTCCAAAGTACTTGATTTGTACAAGTAGAAATGTGTATGTATCCACTTATGGACACTATATTTATATAAGTAGATCTATAAGCAAGTCATTTTTAGGTAAATATATAATAATAGTTGATTCGGCTTATGGAATTTCAATGCTTTTTTATTTTATTAATTTTAAAATATTTTATATACATAATTGACCAAGTTTAAGTAGCTACGAATCAATCACCCTTTATTGCAGTTGGGCTGTAAGAGAAAAGCAACAATCGTACGGCGTAATTAGATTAATCCTAGAAGTGTTGACTTTGCGCTTAGACGGCCTGAGTTTGATTTTCACCGAGTATGGAAAGAATAAAATGATAAGGAGATATGGTGATCGACGATATAGCATTTATTTTATTTTGTCATATGTTATTTTGACATTCATGGCAGTTCCTCCCGGTGGAAATCTTGACAGAAAGTCAGTAGCATTCATCTCTCCTCGGAACGCAATGAAGCAGTTTACACTTAAACAACGTTATAAAATTATTCAAATTTATTTCCAAAAAGTTCGTTTAATGAAGCGTTTTGGTTGAAATGAGACACCCACATCGCCTGCTGTACCAAAGCTTGTGCAAGTGGCATTATTGATGGGGCATTTAATCGAAAAATCCGATTACAATAACGTGCATTGGTGATGGGACATTTAATCGAAAAACCGATTATGATCGATTATTTTCTTTCGGTTGGTTGTCGATTAAAAAATAATCGAAAACATAACGTCAAAAATTGATTACTTTACTATCGCCCTAGCATATGAATAAAAAATTGCCGTTTTTAACAATCATCAATGTGGCTATTGTGAATTTGGAGAAATTGAGCAAGATTCAAAAAAATAATTACGAAAATTCTTTAAATTGATAAATATTTCTAGATTTATGTTTGTTTCTTCCGACAAGGTATACGATGCTGTGCTTGGGAACGAATTTCAAGCGCCCTTTTTCAAATTTGGTTTGAAAACAAACTTGTGCCAACCATATAAAAATTTATACAATTAATAAAATGGATAACGGTAACAAAATCGATGAATATGGCAAAAAAGATAACTATTGCAGAACTAAAAATTTATAGTGATACAAAATCGATAACGATAACAAGTTCGATAACGATAACAAACTCGATAACGATAACAAAATTTATGTTAACTTCCTTTTTTGTTTTAATTCATATTTTTTACAAAAGTATCTTTAAATATAAACTACAACGATCAAAGCTTAAAAAATTGTATAAAAAAAAATCCTAAATGTTTTAATAAGATTTTAGATAGGTTTCTAGTACGCAGTTTGTAGGCAATCATTAAAACTAACAATTTATTAAATATTGACTAAATTACTATTTCTAAAACTTAGTTGGGCATTTAAAAAAAAAGTTATAAAAGCACAAAAATTTCCGCAGAAGTTCAAAAATGAGTTATCGGCTACAAAACTTGAAGAGTTAGTTAAAAAGTTAGAAATTTTGAATACAATCTTTGAAAATTTGTTGAGTTTTTGTAAATTTTGTGAAATTTTTGAAGCTTCGATTTATATATGTTATGTTATAGAATGAAATGTATTTTATAAAAATATAACTTAATTAAATAAAAGAAGTTTAAATTGCCAAAATATGTCAATTTGCCGTTTTTGTTTTCCTCCAATTTTCTTCAGAAATAGATACGTGTTTGTAAAAGCTATTTTTTAATATATGTACTTATGTATATAGATATTCGTATTACATAACACAATAATTAGTTAGTCTAGCGGTTAAGTATTTGAAAGCTTAAGTACTTTAACATTTCAAATGTTAATTTACTTATTTTATTATTTTCATTTCATTTTGGAAGTGACTTTCTAAAGACTTTGGCTCATGTTCAGCCCGCACGAGGCAATGAAGTGCACTTTTTTTTTATTATGATGTGGCAGAGAAAACGTTTAAAATAGAAATATATATATATGCCCAAAAAAAACCAATTTAATATTGTATTATAAAACCGCTAAGCTAAATTTATAGACAATGAAACGGTTTATTGGCAGTAAATATATTTAATGGAAAATTTTTGTATGCTGGGGATTAGAAAAAATAGAGAGAATCGATAAAGTTTGATAATCTTCTATATTTTTTTTTACTTGCAACTGTATAGGTGAATTTACATAAATGCGTACCAAAAATACACACGTTCCTAACTATAGATATGTATTATAAATATGTACTATTACTATGCATGTGTGCACATACATATTTAATATATAACTGAGTATAGGACGGCAATTCGTAATGACTAATTTAAATTTTAGTGTATTTTTTGTTTAGCTTCAACACCTTTTGCTTGCTAAGAAATTACTCGTTTCTACATATACATAGGTAACTATATGCACACTTACATACACACACAAGCTCACATATAAATACAATATCATTTTCAAATTTTATCTTATCATATCACTATCTATCTATAGAAATGGATATACTTTGCGGCTCGTCTGTTAAATGTGTCAGAATGTTGAAGGAAAACAAAGTTTGGTGCTTTGAAATTTTGATGAAAACCAAATGTTGACATTTTTAACGGAGTTAAAGCATTACTCGCATTAAATATTATGTACACGAAATACCAACCAAAAGTTGAATAACTCAAGCGAATTCGGAAACCCATGAAACACCTGGTAGTAGCTTTGAATAAGAATTTAGCTATGCATGATTATGTGAATAGCATAATATTTTCGTAAGTTGGTAGAGAATTACATGGGGCAATGCTAACAAGTTATATTAAAAGGTTCGTGAATTGAATCCATGAAATGGATGGATGTTGACCATGGAAGTACTCACGTCTACAGAGTTAGAACTTTATTTATTTAGGTTATGCATTGTAAACAAATAGAAACTCTATAATTTGATATAGAGAACGGCTCATAACTTCTTTACATTACTGATCTCACAGTATACTAGAACCGAAAAAGGTCTAAATTACGCTTGATAATTCCGTTAGAGATAATATATCGTCAGTGTCGAGCGATTCTCGCGGTATAATGAGTCCGTTGCATATGGCTGCAAAGGATGGTCCCATATTTAAGTAAAAAACTCAGTATAACAAAATATTTATCGACATAAACCTATCGAAATTGTGTTTTCCGTTTAGTTTGTGATCCAAGTTAAGATACTCATTTGACGCTTCGACAAATTTATATTCGTGAAACTGTGGTCATTATGAGAACCAGCTAATTTAGCTCAGACTTGAACCGTTCGCTCTAACAATTTCGTCGAGATCTAACTCTTTACTCTGGACTCTTTAGCTGTCCATATAAAAACCACTACTAATTAAAATCACCAAAATTATGGGCGCGAAAGTTTTCTAAAAACCACAATATAAAAATTAGATACGAAGAATTAAGAAAAGTAGACTACGGTCATTGTTTTTGAAAGAGCTCTTAATAGTTGATAAGGTGAAGAGTCTAACACTCTAAACCCCAAAAAAAAAACTATTAACGAATCGCGGCGACAAAAAATTTTTGATATTTATTTAAAGAAAAAAATAAGATGTTTGCTAGGTTTATGACCAGATTACGGCAATAGTTCGACGACAGGGCGCCAACTACCGGCTCAAAATTTGCAATTTTCTGGTCTAGCACAAAAATGAGTTACATATGTTTTGAATATAAATAATTTTAGTTCATCAATACAGAATCTGTAAAATACAACAATATGGGATACAACCGGGCACACACTCATTTTTCTTATTATTGTTTTTTACATTTTCAATACTCATACACTATTTTCAATACTCTGCATGTGTTATTATGTTTTACGCCCCAGAATATCACAAACTTACAAAAGTTACCAAAGCATACAGTGATGTGAAAAATAGAAGGACGACAATTTGACAAATTTTCCACTGTTTTTTTTTATTAATTTTTTTTACAACGTCAGCACAAAAAATTTCAAAAATCAACGGAAACATATCTGGAACTTCCATGTTATTACACTAAAATTAAATGGACTACAAAACTGCATACCTAAAATATTCATGAACATTCGAATTAAAGAGTTTGAAAACTTGATAAAATATTATTATTTTTTGGCCTTATATTTATGAATCGACTGTAGTTTATAGAGCTTGAGGCCAGGTTTGTAATAGGGAATAATATAAGAGAACAACAATTTTTCAAAGTTGTGGGAAAATAGCAGATATCACTTCTACCACTTTGATAAAATGTTGTTGAATATCCTTTCTACAACCTTTATAAAAAACTAAATAACAGCGAAAACAAACAAAAGAAGAATAGCCAAAAAATTTTCAAAATTGCATGTCTCTAGTTTTTCACATAACTGTATGTTACTTAATCAGCTGTTAAGAAAGAGAGGTCAATATCATTTAACACCATAAGGACTGAAATGTGGTTCGAAATGTTTCATATGCTAGTTAAGTAAGGTTAATACTGCATGTACAATCAAGAAGCACATAAATATCTCACTTCAAATGCCTCTCAACATGTCTATTTTTTCATTTTTTTTTTTTTTTTTTTCAAATAAGTTACTATCATAAATAACTATACTCCAGTCTTACCAGGCGGAACCATTCTTTGCAAACATATTTTTCGTCACGCAAGTAACATTCATTATGAATTTGATCAAAATCGATTAACAAATACGACTTTTATAGGTAACTAATCTTCAGCGCCACCTAGCGAGTTTTCTAATAGCATACAGTATTACCAGATATGATAGAAATAACTTCCGAAATTTCTTTCTTTTTGATAACAAGAACTAGTACTTTTCCACATTTAAGATAATGAAAATGCGATAATGAAATGTTGCGATATTTGATTACTTCATAAAAAATCGTAAAAAATTACTCATTGTCGTGAGGTCGGGTTTTCGAGATGCAAAAATTTAAGATTTTTTCCGTTCTCGGTCCCAACATGCCAACACGTATAGCAACCAAACATTGTTTCGTATAGCAGATGAACAATGATGCAACCTTCACTGTGCTTCGTTATTTATTTGTTTGGTTTGACTCAGCTCGCATATTCCCATCTATTCAAATAACATTCTAGAAATATTTTGAACTACTCTGAAATCTGTGCAAACAAATGCACCACGGCTGCGACATTGATACTAAGGACAGCCTAGGCGTCGTCATGACCAAAGAAATTTGGAATTTTCCACTCATGCATACCAATTGTACGCTAAACACTTTTGCCCCTCAAACTCACAACGCAAGGCGTTTGCTGTTAATGAGCCAAGAAGAGGAAAATCTGCTAACCTAACCACAACTAGTTATTGACCATGGCCATTAACTGTTTAACTATTTACAACACCAATTGTCAACACTCACAACTTGTTTCCCAACTTTTTCTAATAGTTTCAACACATTTAATTTTTAAACGTGTAATTTTACATTTAACTTACTACTACAATACATTGGTGCATACATATGGGTAAATGGTAAAAACAGTGACTCAAACAATGATCACATTTTGATTTTTTTTAATAATATTCGCAATGTTATTCATGAAAAATTCTTATATGTAAAGAGCTCCAAAACTACTAAACCAATTGAGCTCAAATTCAGAGGATGAGTTTGAAGTAGATTCTATGTACAATACGGCAAAAAAAAAAAGGTCCGAAAGGTGGCGCTGGAATCAACATATTTCGCAGAACGCAATTATCAGTTCTATTTAATTCAAATTTGAAGCACTTATCACATGTGCCACATAAAATAAATATATTATTTGAAAATTGATCCGATAGGTGGCGCTGTGGCCAGGATACTTCTGAAATCCAAATTTACAGGTTGATTTGAATCAAATTTAGAACACGGTAGTCACACAAATATAAATAAATAATTTGAAAACTGGGCCGATCGGTGGCACAGGAACCGAGATATCATATAACTCGCGTTCAGTCTGATTCAAATTCAGAACATGTATTTGTTGAGTGTAGCGAAGCGCGCCGCTTTAACTAGTAAATGAGTAAATTTAAAAATGTAGTAGGGAATAGCATAAAAAACAAATAAATTCAATTTATAAAAAACCGACAAATTTTGATACAAATTTCAATATTTTTAATATTTTGGGTATGCAGTTTTGTACCTCATTTAGTTCTAGCATAACAACTTACAAGTCTGGAGTGGCTGAAAGTTCCTTTTAATTTTTAGAAAAAATTTTGAAATTTTGGTTTAACGCACTTTTATATCACCATATAAAAAATCGATTGTTGTTGTGTTTTAATATTCAGTTTCACTGACGGTCTTGTACACTCTGCGTTAAACGAAAAAATTAAAATAATAATTTCAAAAATCCGCGGGAGTCTCTACCCGCTTGAGACTTGCAAATTATTACATTAAAACTTAATAAGCTACAAAACTACATACATATGTATGTACTAAAAAGTTAACTGAAAATTCAGATTTTGATGACATTTTTTGAACTATCATAAATTTTGTACAAAGTTTGAAATTCTGATTTATATGATTTTGTTAAAAAAAAAAAATTGGCGAAAAGTAATTAAAAAAAAAAAAAGTGCGAAAATAAAAAAAAAATCACCACGTGGTCAATTGTTTGAGTCACTGTAAGCCTGTAAGTAATAGCGACTGACTGAGTCAAGAAATGCACAAATCTACGCAAGCGCACTAAAAATAACTATGCACAGCAATTCTTCAACGAAATCACCACAAGCGAACAGAAAATAAAATTTAAAATTAAAAAAATGTGTCAAATGTGTGCTGTTGACACGCCTCTTACACTGGCCGTGTCCATACGACATACGACGTATAGCGCACATAGCATAAATCAAGTTTAACTTTTCTGCAGAAAATTTTAGTTAATGTCAAAGCAAAAAACGAAAATAAACAATTTAACACTTTGGCTTAGTTTTGGTTTAAAACGAGCTCTGACAGCGCTTTGGAAAATACGGCTTTAGCGCGTTTGAGCTGTGCTTAGCAATTAGCCAAACATTAAATGCCAAAGCAAAAAGAAAAATAAAGTCATATGAAGATATGATGTCATTTAGTTGCAAACGAAAAGCAATTCCAGCGAACTGTGCTGTGTTTGCTCGGCTTTTATTTGTAACTTAAATTTTTTGCATTATTTATTTTCCGCGAAGTGAATGCCAATGGCCGTCAGCTAAGCTATCGGTAACGGCTTACTATTATTAACGATTTAATAAGCACTCGTCTAAAACGTGTTATTTATTTGCAATTACTTATAAATATTTGTGAGTGAACGAGTTAATGATTTTTGCAATCATTTTGCACCGAAAATCGAGTGCAATTTTCATAGTAACTAAGAAAACTCGAATTTAGCTTGCTGGGTTTTCTCAAATTCGCAAATTAGATTCAAATTTAAATGGAATTCTCAAAAGAAAAAGCCGGTTTTTTAGTACGGCATAAAAATAGATCAAAATAAATAGTGTACAATACACCGATAGATATGTATCGATAGGTATAAAAAATAACCTAACCATTTTCATGATGTATTTCCCAGCATACTACTTTGCAACTGCTTTTGCCTCGATTGCCTTGCACTGCAAATTATTTGCGTCATTTACGTTGATTAAAATTACGAGAAAAGGCAATTCAAATGAATTATTGAATATCAATGAGAAAAGTTTTCATGTATACATATGTATCATGGATGCATTGAAATGTTTTAAAAACTTTTATATTTCAAATACATATTTTTTTTTTTTTTTTTTGTTTATTGAAATCACTCGATAATTAGATTTTGTCAATCACTCTTCGCCAATTTATAGCAATTATTATTATTATTATTATTATTATTATTTGAAAGACGAGTGATAAATCAATCGCTTACATTATAAGAGGAGCACTAGCGTCTAGGGCCTTCGGCATAATATAGCAATTATAAAACATTTCATTGTTTCAATTTTCTGTTGCTCAATTGAGCGTTACGAAAAAAAAATGAACATCCGATAAAGACAAAGACAACATGCATTGGATTATAAAAGAAAGAACGCACAGAAGGTGCAATCTGCTCGACAGCCAAGCCAATCCAAATTTGGTCTGATGATTATCTATTTTCTATTGTATTAATTTTAAATAGCAGTTGTCGAGTACATTAGCGCATGAGCAATGTCATTGACCTTGAATATTGCAAAATTATCCATATGTACCGGTACTTTTTGTTATGGTGCAATGCTTTTTAACTGAAATTGGCATCTCAAGTTCAGTTTATTAATAATAAATAATATTTGCAAATTTAAGGAAAGTAATACCCAATGTCAGTAAAATTTGCCCTTGGCAAGCAAAATTCTTACATTGGTAATTCCAAATCAATGTTGATGTTAACCAAATCTCGGATTAAAACATAATACATCAGAGGCATGTGTATGTATTATGAGAGAAAATAATGATAATTTTTATAAATCATCGATAACACTTATTTTGAGACTGAAATTATGAAATTGTTTTATTAAAAATTATTAGTGAGAAAAAATTGTTAAATCTTGAAATATAAATAATCGCTATTTGTTATTTAGAGACTTTTTTGTAAGTATTTTTATAACAGTTATGAATGAGACAATTTTTTTCTAAGTTTTCACAAGATTTTTATTTTCAAGCTGTTATTATAAAAACTTTTCATAATAATTATGAGTGAATAAAAAATTGTTAAGTCTTCAAATATGCCGATATTTCGGGAACATTTTGGACCTCTCTTGGGATCATTTCGCAGCTAGTTAAGACCCCCTCGGGACTGGTTCGGAAATCATCATGGTTCCAAAATAATTCCGTAATTCAATACCTAAACAAATATTACTCACTCATAACTATTATTATAAAATGACTTTTGACTTACTAAATTTTTCCACACACATAATTATTATCAAAAGACTTAAAGTCCTTACGAAAATTTGGTCCAAAAATTTTACACACAAATGACTTATTTTGACGTTCTTTATAAGATAGGCTTGTGTAAAAAAGAATCGATGTATCAAAAGCAACTGTATATAATAATTTGAACAATTATTATATACATTTTAGTTTTGCATTTACTCTAGAATTTAATAGGAAATAAAATTAAATTATATAATAGTAACGAATTTTTCTTTTCATATATTTGCAGATACCTACATACATCGCTCAGTTGGTAAGTTTCTACATTTTTTATATGAATCAAACCAGACTATATACGCGGTGTTTACGAATATCTGCACCCAGCGCCATCTGGGTTGTAAATTTTTCCGGGCATATGACAGTATTCTGTAAGCAGTCTCTAGTCGCTTAGTGAGACTTTTTGGTGGTGAGATTGATGAGACTATTCGGTATTCAGTAAATCGTCTCTAATTCCAACAAAAAGTCAGCTGTGATTGTTGATAGTTCTATCTAATTTTTACATATATTTTAAATAATCGGGTCACATAAAATACAGTAATAAGAATTTTGAACAGTTAGAATTTTAACAGTTTTAATTTTTTAATGGCAATAATGTTGTGGTCAATGAATTGGAAAAGTACATTGTGTGATATCGATGAATACATTTTCAGTGAAGTTGATTGTGCATCTCTAGCTAAACATACCATCAGCTGATTGCCTCTACTGCTTTTCAACACAGTCTTTAGCGATATTGTTCCTTATGGAATACCAAAATCGTCTCAAGTCCCAAAAATATATCTGATTGAAAGTTTCAAATTTAGTGACTTGAGATGAGACTGAGTTACAAAATACCGGCATTATTTATTTTAATAAGTTATATACATACGTTTCGAATTTCAATCAATTTTTGCCATAAATGCGACCACTACGCCATCTGGCGACTTTTTGCATTACATTGAAGGGGCATAATAGACATATGTAAATTTTATCACAAAAACATTAATACGTAATAGTTAATAGATAAGAAATATTTTGTATTTCGCTGATAAAAGTTATATCCTAACATTATTTTTTTACGTTGTCCGATAACTGTTACTCAAGATAAATAATTTTCCGTCCGCAATATTTGCTGTAAAAGTTATTTCTACCATTTATCTTTTCCGTTGTCAATAAGTTATTTTCCAACGAGCACTGTTGTCATGGGCCATGTAACGAAATCCACCAAGAACATTTGCCTGTGTAGCTGACCGCTCGCGGATGTCAGCTTGTAAAATTATAAAATAAATAAAATTTTTAACGGCAATCTCAATATGCAGCGAGCTAAGAGATTAATTTTTTTTTCTACTTAAGGAGTGGTTCAATTGAGTAGCGCCAAATTAGAAGAGCCTCCCTAAGGCAATTGGTATTCGCATACATAACTACTTACATACACACATACATACATATGCAAAGTACATACATACATATATTCAATAGGGTTTGTAAGCCAATATTTGTAATGTATGGTCAGTGCACAGAGCTTTGCTTTCTCATTCAATCCCCGTGAGCCATTACACACAAACTTAACTTAAATAAATATGCAAATGTAGGCAAATATCTGAACGTAAAAGCGCATACCCTCAAAATGCATGTGCACCTATGTATCTATGTATGTATGTATGTATGTATGTTCGCACAACTATATTGCACCTCATATCTAGTATATGTACTTTCTTCGCTTCAGCGGTAACTAAAAAAGCGTGTCAAGCAGATATACATACATAGACATAGATACATATGTACAATTATATTTAAGTTTTCACAACCCTGTCGGAAATAAAATTACTTTCAAAGCAATTTAAAATGTAATTTTTTACCAACTGCAAGTGGTTGAAATTCTTTCTTTTTTCTTGTAAGCAACTAACTTTATTAGCATGGCGATGTTCTAGGAGCAAGTCAGTTATCTGACACTGAATTTTAGATATATTTGACAGAAAGAACAACAAAATTAGTTGTTTTTCCAGCTGCAGTACTTCAAATGTTTTTATTTCCAACTATTTGAAATTCCGTTCTTTTTTTAACTATATACGAATCGAATTACCAACTACTTTCAAAACTGCCCGTTTCCAATTATTTCAAAGTATATACAGTCTACATTATAGTAACTACACAATTTTCATTTTTCGCTTAAACAAAAATACATTTTAATTTCAATTTAGTATACAAATTTAAAATAAATACACCACTATTTCGAGCATCAATTCTCGAAAGTACTGTGAGTGTCGATTTCTTGTTCAGTTACAGGGGAGGTTATTATATACCTTCTGAGCTCAAACACACATTTTTTTAATTTTTTGTTTGGGTAGGGTTTTGAGATGAGGGTAATTTTGTGTTTTTTAAGGTATTCTTTCATTAGCAATTTTGTATTGCTTAACTGTTATCTTGTTTGAAATACAATCCATGCGCTTTTAACGACATTCAACTTGTAGGGATTGGTTAAAAACATGGTGAGTTTTTAAATTTTGGTTTTAGTCTTTTTTAGAATTTTGGCGATTTTTATTTTATTTCTTAACTTAATGTCAAAAAAAATAACTAAAATAAGAAACTTAAAAAAATGGAAAAAATTAAAAAAAAGATACTTTTAAAATCATATTAAAAAAATAAAACAGTTTTATTTCGACCAGTTTTAACGTGCATGTTTTAAACGAAATATGTATGTATATACATACGTGGCATCCTGGGTAAATACTTAATGCAACTCTGAAAAACGACAACACTAATTGGACGAAAAAGAGTGAACAAAGCGTGGGTTAATGGACAGGGGAGTTTAAATTGAATAAGAAAAGGGACAAGGCGAAAAAACCCGAGATATCGTTTAACTTTAACTTTAACTTTAAATAAACTAAGAAAAACACTAAAACTGAGATTAAATCTAAACATATAATCAATAAGCGCAACAAATGTTATTTTAAAATTTAAATAAACCGTGAATTGAAAAGCGGATTATTTTTATTGAATTTCTGACTAGAACCCCTCATATATATATATATATATATATATCTACAAAATAATAATAAGTATTTATCTACAAAATAATAATTAATAAAACTAATTACATATTTACAAAGACGTGCATATTATGGATTAAAATTATATTTTACCACAGGAAAATTATAACATTACACATAGCTATATACAAACATACTTGGTGCAGGTTAGATCAACATAATAAATTTAACATGCATTTTTTCAAAGCTGCTGACTTTCAATTACTTTTCAAATTGATTAATTTTTTTAACGACTGTCTGCTTTTTCCGACAGGGAAACGTCAACTTCACTTCCATATACTATGTACATTTAATGCACATATGTATACACCCATTTCTATATTTGTAGATATTTTTGTGCATCACTCCAATGAGCATTCAAAGTCAAAGGCATAAATGCATCACACTGCCCACCTTTCTTGCCACAAACTCACCTCACTCAAAGAAACGACTTAAGGTATGTTTTGTGGTTTTCGTGTGGTGCAGTCGCAAGCATACATACAAAATATATCTTCATATACATATGTATGTAACTCCATTTGATGCTTGTGCATTTATGTATGCGCCCACACGTTACTCTGGCATGTGACATTATATTGCCAACAAAACATAATACTTTACACAAACGATGGCATTCATTTTGATATTTTATTAAGGTTTGAAACTCGAATTGCACACATACGAGTACATATGTCTACAGTATGTCAAATAAGTGTCGGTTTAACCAAATATATAATAGTCTCTTAGTACTATGATTGAGAAATTTTTTGCTAGAACTCAAGTGAACTCTTATGCATGCAGTTATGTGAAAGAAATGGGGACACATGTTGGCCACTATTGGTTATTGTTCTTTTGCTTGTTACTATTTTTATTAAAGCTAGCACATTTTAAAATTTCCATAGGAAAACTCAACAAAATTCCATCAAACTTTTTAATTCGAATTTTTATAAACATCAGTGTCATAGGCCATGAAATTTTAGTCTAACATAGTTCAAGTCAAGAACCAAGGCGAATTTATAGCAGGTGATGGCATAAGAGCAGCTGATTTGATTTTTTTTTATTCACCTACATGTATTTTGTTTTTGCTTTTGCGTATGAGCTTTCAAAAGCCGTAAAGGCAAAAACAAAATGTATTTAAATTTTGACAACTCTTGCGCAGAAACAAAAACAAAATACATAGGAATTTTTTAGTGTAATTTTTAACACCACCTTGTATGAATTCGCCTTGTCAAGAACCAAAAAATTTGCGTTGATTTTTGATAATTTTTTTTACTGACAGTCACGCATATTCTTCCACACAAATTATGTTCGACAAATGTTTATTGTATGGAAGAGAATGCTTCACTAAAATTTAATGAGCTATAAATCAATATAATCTGCTCTACGTGAGGTAAAAACTTTCATTTTAACTTACTTTTTTTTCTCCATCATCGATATTCACAGCAAAGAATAACGAATTATGAAATATGCCGAGTAAACAGGGTAATACGCCAGCTACTTAGCAAAGTACTTGGAGAGCGAATTACGTTTCGTGTGAACATGCTATTAGGAGCATCTCATTCCATCCGACTTATCATATAGAAGTAAAACTACCCATCGTCTTCAATAGAGACTGCCTCAGAACACGTCACCTGTTTTAAATGAAATGAGCCATTAAAAGCAATAAAATATAATTTCGTAAATATTTGCACTAAAATCAGCTTAATTTCTAACTACATTGTCTTAGGCTATGCTCTAGAAAAGAAAGGGAAATTAGTAAGGATTAAAATACACTCTCATTCCTAGAAAATCTTGTTTCCCAAATTTTAACCTTTAGATATAATGTTCCAATATTTATTAGAACGTATGGACGAAATTGGTATGGTTTTTATGGCATTTTTAACATTTGATTTATATGGTAGGTGTGCGCTAAAATATTCCGACCACGCCCATATTTCGTGCTTTTCTTGGTATATATCCAACTTAGTTATTTATGAAAAATGAAATCCGTACGACAACTCCTAGTTTTTTCCAAAAAAAAATATAGAAAGTCCTACCAGAAATGGGTGTTGTTACTCAACTATGAGGCCCGCCTGCCATAGATATTCCAGTATCTAAACTCGAATGGATTTTCAATAAAAAGTCTTTTAAATTTTTCAAAGGTTTAAATATTTTAATCAGAAGTTCTAAAATATTTTTTAGCGCCTTCAATTTTATTAATAATTGTAAAGTGTAAGTTTGAAGCAGCTCGAAAATTGCTATGATTTTTGATATTTTTTTTTTACTAACGAATTTTCCGCTATGTTTTTTTTTTTTTTTTTTTTGGTAAATGAGTCAATATCGGTAGCATTTGACGAAAGGAATAAAAACCGCAGTTTACCGTAGCCGAAAGCTATGTAGTATTGTTACTTAAAGTATTTAAGTTGTTAGTTAAGTTGTATTGAAAAGTGAAAAAAAATGTATAGTTAAGTTTCGTTTTTCAGCAAAAATTAGTTCAATAAACTCAATATAAATGATCAATGAATTGAATATAAAAGTATAGAATTATCATAAAGTAGCCGAGTGTACAACGTATGCGCGCTTCTTTTGATGGGTCCAGGGTTCAAATCCTGGCCGGGGCAAGTAAAAAATTATAGAAAAGTTTTTCTAATTTCTGCAAACAAAAAAACATTCGCCGCTCGGAGTCGGCGTAAAACTGTAGGTCTCTCAATTTGGGTTACAACATCAAAGCGCTCGCCACAAATTGCAGGAGAAGTTCGGCCAGAATCTTTTAAGCCTTTATAGCGTCAATTAAGGAAGGTAAGGGGCGAATGTCGGAGAGCTCTAATCGAGTTAGCCGCAGAAGTTGACATTAACGGGATCTGGGTACCAGGGCACATTAATATTCCTGGCAGCACGTCGGCAGACGAACTCGCAAGGGAAGGGGCCGACATGCTCACTGTTAAAATACTTCACGTGTTGCTGACGTCGCCCATCTTCTTGTCAGCACCGAGCCAAACCATAATTCTTTGAATTGATCAACGGAAGATGGCCAGCATAAGCCACCTGCTCAGTTATGAAACAGATCTGGCCACATATCAATGAAAACAGATCCAAAATTCTTATATAAACTGACCGCTTCATCATCAGTGCAGTGGTCGGCATTTTTACAGGGCACTGCTTAATGAGAGCGATTTCTGTCGTAGCTGCAGGGACGAGGATGAGGTAGAGAGCGTAGAACACTACATCTGACACTGTCCGAACCGATGGGTTTATTGCACGGTGAGCTGAGGGAATGCAGCAAGAGAGCTCCCTCAAGTGGCCTCACAAAGGGTCTAACTGGCCTAACTGTGCCTCCCTGCCATAACGTTGCAAAGTTGCTACCGAAAAAACTCACCTGTTGGTTTATACTTCTTTAACAAAGTTGCGGTAATGCAATAGGTATTCATTCCCTTTTCAAATAAGTGTATTAGGTACACGTAAGAATTATAATAGAAGCTCCGCTCTATTATGATTGTTTTTCTGGGCGTGAGATTTCTCGAAATATAAAAAATAACAGCTTGTTGGAAGAGTCAAGCTCGGCATTTGGCAAATGTTGCTCTTTGTTATTAATCTCAAATTTTGTACTTTGTATGAAAGTAAAAAGTAGCAAACTTGAAAGTGTTCGTAAAATATCTACTTATGCAAATTTTTAAACATTCATAATACTTAAGACTCAGGAATATGGCACTATAAATATCTACTTACTTAACTGGTTTAAAAGGAGCTACGTACCTTAGATTATTTAGCACAGTGTAAATTTCACTAGCTTTAATTTATTGTATATAAAAAAGCTACCAAATGAAGTGCATAATGGAAGAGCATGCAATTGCAGGAATTCATAACTTGAAATCGAACACCAGACATTCAAATTGACGAATACGCAGACATACACACATAAATATTTAAGTGTATTTTTTACATACATATTTTGAATATTTCAATTGCTAATTCAACAAAGCAATGTCACAGTTGATGTGATAATTAAATTGAAAAACATAAATTATCTTCAAGTGTACAGAACGTACATTCATATTTTTGCTTGATGGTTGTGCAAGTAGATTGGGATGATTTCGAATGGCAATGGCTGTAAAACACCCTAAAGTGCACTCTCGTGAGTGACAAATATTTCAATACTTCGATAGAACCCGCATTTTTCGATAGTTTAGCAAGTCAGCGGTCTGTCGCACAGCAAATCATAATAGCCACAACTTTGTTTTGGTTTTTTTTTTTAGAATCCACTTTAAATACCGAAATCCCATAAATGTCAATTAATTGACAAACTGCGACGTCGCATCCTCCACCACGAAACGCTCCCCACTCCCAACTAACACATCCGTTCGGCGTGCATTGTTGTTGTTGTCGACTGATTAAGCCACACATTGGCGGATAAGTTATGTGTGTCATGCACTTAATGCTCTATTGTTTCGGGGTCATTAAATTGTTATTGTTGTCTCATGCTGATCAAGAAGTTGAAGTAGGGACTTTCGTTTTCGTGGCAAGCACCAAAACAAAAACAACATTGTAAAGTTTGACACAGCAAAAAATTTAGAATAGTTAAGAAAATGAAAAATTGTTATTAAGCTAATAAAGAACTTCCTTTATTTGGTTTGTAAAGTAACCAAAGAAAATCAAATTTCTCAATACAACTATGTACAAATCCAGCTAATGAATTTTACTGAGAATAATAAAGATTCAAAGTTAGGTATGTATGTCACGTGGAAAATATGTATGTACATACAGTGACTTAAACTACTGACCACATGGGGATTTTTTTTTACAATATTTTTCACGCTAAATCTTGTTTGGTTTGCAATATACTAAATATAAAAGTAAAATTTAGTTTTCAAATTTCGTGCATAATTTATGAAAATTCAATAAATTTTCATCAAAATTTCAAACTTTTTAATTTCAATTTTTAGTATGAAGTTTTGTAGCTGATTAAAGTTTAGTACGATAATATGCAGGTGTGGGGTGGATTTTTGAATTATTTTTTTTTTAAATTTTGCTCTTACGCACTTTTTCCATATAACGGATGTATTTTATATGAATTACCTTCGATTCTTACTATTTTTAACACCAAAATTTGAAAAAAAAAATTGTACCCGATTGAGAATTACTACATATTCTAATAAATACCGTGTATACCGTTTATACTTTCCAGAAAGTTCTGATTAAAAATTTAAAAATTTGATGAACAGTTTTCTAATTTTTATAAACTTTGAACAAAGTTTTATTAAGTATTTACACAGAAAAAAAAAACAAAAGAAAGTAAGAAAAATTTTCCTTATTTTGATGTACCTTTTTCAGATATTTTTTTTAATGTGTTTTTTTTTTTGTTGTAGAACGAACTATACGTTTATAAAAAATTTGCGAAACAAATTTATTAAGAAAGGCGTTGCGAATATTATAAAAAAAATTATCATGTGGTCTTTCTATATGCCCATACATACATACATATGTATATGGACTTACATGTACCAGATCACGTGCGTTCAAAACTCATGCGTGATTTTATGAGCGCGTAATCACAGCACATATCCCATAAATGGGTTTATCATATGTAATATCTGTGTAATGCATGCATCTATCCACATATATAACTCTTTTATGCGCTACATCACAAATAGCACGTAATCGATGCCAAAAGTCAATTCTTCTTTATTTCTTTTGAACAGACAAAAAAAGCAATACAAATGTTAAATAACAATATAACAACTAATAAAAAGTTGTCACTTTTGACATTGTACCAGTCACGTAGCATAAAAATCTCAACACCGCACCACTGTGACACGTCACGCATGCAGTTCGTGAGGTCTCGCGTTGGAAAGCAACGAAAGGGGTAACTCACGACACCACTACATAGCGCAAGATCATCACAAATTTACCATATTACTCATCACCTTTGCAGTCATTTGTTATGACGAAGTGTTAAAGTTATAAAGAAAATTAGTACCTAATTGAAAAAAATTAAGAATTTGAAATTCGCCTAGGTCTAAATATGTTTTAATATCTCAACTAGGTTATTTTTATTTTTATTTTTTTTCTATTTTCCTTATTTGTCTATGTTGACGTAAAGGCGCCACTCAAATGTCATCATTCATTTTATTTTCCTTGTTCACAGCGCTGTCAATCGGCATTGCTGGTGTTGGCCGACAAACCCTACAGTCTCAACGTGCCATGCGTAATAAGTCGCCGCACCAAACAACAACTTTTTTCATAATCAATCTCTGCAATGTTGGCACAATGTAGCGGCAATGGTACAACAATAATTTTAATATGTCTGTATCTAGCTTGGTTGATTAACCGGCTCGACTGAGTGGATAAAGAAAAACTTTCCTTAACATGTTTCACGCGAATTAATGTTGCCACGAAACGATTTGAAACTAAATACCTGGTAGGAAAATTTTACCATCAGCTAGAAATAAATAGAGGAATTATCTGAGTGAGGCTTGCATGTTGGTTAATTTGCAAAGGTTTATAATAATCCGTACGGTGGTTCAATAAAAAGCAAGTTATTCGTACTTTATACCCTGCGCCTAAACCCATTCTTATTTTCATGAAACGAATCGAAGCAATATCCTTGTATTGTTAAGAGATATTTGCATTTTCCGTTGATTTTATGTTTTTGTCGCACTTTCCCTCGATCATTTGCTTACTAATTAGTTGAAAAACACCTTGAAATATTCCCATTTTATGAATTCAATTCGTAATTAATACTTGCCTATCCCCACACCCGAAAACTCTGACTTTTGTTTATGCAAAACTACCTATTTTTCACAATAACTTGGCCTGGCAGTCTACAAGTATTATTGTTAACCTGAAAAAATCTTTTGCGTGTACCTTTATAAAAATATCAGTCAGAACCTTAAGCTTTTTGAGAGTGTATTTGAAGAGTGTCATAATTCAAATTACTTTTTGGAACACCACATCAACTTCAGGCTATTTGAAAAGTTTAGCACTGAAGAGGGTGTCAGATTTTGGATGGAGCTGATAGTCGCTCCCTTACGACTGAAGGACATCTTACAAAACGACTAAATAGTCCGGAAAAATTTTAAAATACTTAAGTAATTGAATAGTTAAAAAAACAAGTTTGTTAGTGGTTTTGGACTTAACACAACAAATTAGGCTGCGCTATTTCCAAGTAGTTAGCTCTGTCTTGATTTCCTACTGAACCTTTCATTTACATAACAAGTAGTTATATGGACTCATAGTATCTACGAGTACTTAGCCCTTCTTTCTGCTGCAATTTGTTTATTATTTATTTTTTTAATTGTTGGAAAAAACAGAAAGCCTTAATTGCAATGTATTTTTCATATATTTTCAAATCATTTGCATAAAAACAATGAAATACTTTGCTGGAAAGAATTTCAGTTAAAGAAAATGTTTAGAGTAATTGCCTATGGTTGTTGAACTTGACCGAAATACTCTCTAGTGTATCGCTAATTAATTAATTTTGTTATTTAAGTATTGAATAAAATTAAATGTAATATACAATACTACAGCTCAAACTGTGCTTCGAGCATTCCATGGTTGGTTAAGCGTAATTTTATAATGTGTATTATAAAAATTGTGTCGTAAAGTACTAAACAAAAATAGAAATTTTCTTCTGAAATATTCGCATATAAATTATAAATCCAATTTGGGCTCACATAACTAGTAACATTTTAAAACAATGCATTGCAACTTTTAAACGGGATTATATTTATGGCCAACCTTCATTTAACAACAATTTTTGAACACACAGAAACAAAAACTACCAAAAAGTAAAGACACTGAAAACCCCATACTTAAAAGCAATTAATTTGACGGTAGAAATTTGCCATTTTACAAACATGCATATGTAAGGTATTTTTTTCATATTAACTATTTTTGAGCTCTACTTTAGCTCAAATGAGTCCAACAGAACTCGAACCCCTCCCATAGAGCTTGCGTTTTTGGACTCATTTCCAGTGAACTTCGAATTATATGGAGTGATATTTTGTGAAAATCAAAAGAATGCGTCATTTCAATAACTATAAAATATAATTTGCTCACCTCTCATATAACGGTAGTTTAGAAAAAAATTGAACTTACGATTCAGACCAAATAAGTATATCCCTGAAACTATTATGTCAAACTCTACCAAATTTCGAATGTACTTTGTATTTTGAGTCAGTAAGTAATTGAAAATTATAGATCGATCAAATTTTATCGTTATTTTTCAATATTTATTTTATCAATTATAAATAGTCTTTATTCGTGGATTTTTATTTTTCCGATCATATTGTATCGATACTTTTTCGATAAAAAAATAATCGTTATTTTTTAATTAAAAATGTATCGATCTTAAATCATATTATTGTCATCGTTTTTTTTATCGAAAAAATATAAATCACAAAATATCGATCGAATATGATCAGAAAAATTTAAAACTAAGAATAACAATTATTTTCGATCGAAAAAATAAGAATTAAAAAATAACAAATTAAATTATATCAAATGATAAACAATAACTAATCGAAAAAATAAGCCACTAAATAACGTTTTAAACAAAAACATATTCTAAAAAAAATAAGGTCAGATTTGTATAGCATATTACACAAAGGTTCGATCGATATACATACATATTAGTGTTTTGTTTTGAACGAATTCTTGTCACTGATTTTTTTATTCGAAAAAATCAAAATGGCGATTACTTTCGGTTTCTGGACAAAAACCATGCCCACCTCTCATCTAACGGCATTAAAAGTTCACTAAAATGAATAGTATTATATTAACTGGTTTTATTACATACAATTACTGTTAGTTTGAAAAAGACAAAAATATAGACAAAACTTTACTTATTTTTAGTTTTAATTTTGTTCAGTCGCTCTAGAAATCGTAATTTTATTTAAAAAAAAGACAACATTCAAAACAAAAGATTGAATGGCCAACGAATTTAGCGAACTGCTTTATCTTATAAGGTTTTATTACGACACATATGCACTAAATATATGTACATACATATATAATACATATATAAAATATTTTAATGCAAATGACATAAATAACAAGCAAATGCAAATCCTCGAAATTTCATTCAATCAAACAAAGTAACGATACTAACAAATCAAATTAGACGCAAGTCATTTTAGTGCGACATCGAAAGCCTTTCACCATTTATTCGAATCAAAATAAAAGGCTTATTGCACATGCTCTGCAAAAGAGTATTAACTAGAAATAACTCATTTTTACGAAAACGCCAAAAAAAATCTAAGTACTTTTTAGTGATCAGCGGCATTATTTTTTCTTGCTTACAAATTTCAGAGAAGGCAGCACTTCAGCTTTTACTGAAAGAGAATTTTGTGAACTGGGAACATTTTTAGTGCCATATAATATCAGCAAAAAATAAAATTTGAGTTGATGCTTTATTGTAGAAAATATGCGATATATCTGTAACTTATTTAGCTACTATCATAAAAATATCAATAAATAAGAGTGCATAATTTATTAGCAGCATTACAAACAAGCAATGTTGGTAGGTAACAGGGCAAAATATAAGTGACTATTTAGCAATGAAATTCGAATTGTCAATTTAATTAAATCTGCGTCATTCAAGGCAAATCAAGGCACAACAAGTGTTCGGCGCACAACAGTGTCAACCAATGAAATAAATTTTTAGACATGTATGCATGTGTGATAAATTAAATGAAAATATTTAGGTTTCAGCAGATATGTATTAGAAAACCTGACGTGTCTACCTGCAGCAAATCTGTTACGAGTGCAACGTGTCAAAATTCAGTTAATGAAATTGGAAATTAGGGAGTGAGGCTTAGTTACTTGTTGACAACAAAGGAAATTTTTGCTGTTGCAACAAAATAACATTTTTCGCAATTTACATATATGCACATGAACACACACATGCATACATATGTATGTATGAATGTAAATATGCGCATATGTGCAATTATCTTAGGGTATTTACCGATAACCAACGTGAAAGGCGGTAGCTTTAACTGTAGTATTTGATATTTTTGACGAGCTGTGACAAGCAAATAAATACTTATTAATATATCGAGATATAAGTTCTATATTTCAAATATGATATAAAATATAAGAAAGTCTAGATACTTCTCGTTGTACAAACAAAGCACCTAGAAATGGCTAGAGAGGGATATAAATACTGGAAAGTAGACTTTTCGTGTCATTGTACGCGGGCTCAGTGTTGACAGTAGATTTTGCTTTCATTGATGTTTCTTTATTTGTAGCACTCATATTTCTCTCACGTTTAAAACCACATGACTAAGCTTTTAAATAAAGCAACAAAGAAAGTTAACTGTCATAATATTTGAATAACTACATGCAGGTATATATTTTAAATTTTTGACGAGTGTTGCTGTTTGTTTTTTTTGATCTGTTTTATGAGGAAGTCAATCGAATTCCAGCCACTTTGTACACAGGAAGTGGTGGCTGAGCCGTACAAATTGTGTCGAGTGGTGCGCAGTTTTTCAGTGTTCAGTGTTCACATTGAATCAGAAGCAAAGCGGGGGTTTTTTAAAGAGCTGCACTCGAACCGAAAAGGGTTAGAAAATGTGTAATTTTGCTTTGTTTTCATTGCGGGCACATTTTTTGCTTTTTTTGGTGTTTTTTTTGGGACCCGTAATAACAGTTTATATAATGCGAAGGAAAATCCATTATTTTTGCATTCAATTGGTGTTATTTAGCATGGCTAGAATGATCCGCTTTAGGTGCACCGTTTCGTTCGATAACTTGTTACCATTTTGCAGGTAATTTCATAATGCCACGCACCTAGAACCCCTCGTTCCTATTTTGCAAAAAACAACAGATTTTCACAAGCTTCTCTTGAGGCGAATTTTTCACCAGCAAAATCATTCGCCATAGACAGGAACAGGTAGCAATCACTTGGTACTAGGCCGGCCCGGACTATGAGATGGGTGCATAAGAATCTCCCAACTAGCCTCTAGAGAGTCACTATCGATGTGTGTGGCCTGGGGTTGTTCTAATGAGACACAACTCCTCTCCTATTGGCCAAAGCGGGTTGCTTCTGGGCGATTGCTTCCTTCAGACGGTGCAATTGCTGGCAGTACATGTTTGTATTAAGAGTTTAGCCGTAGAGGAGCAGCTCTTAGTAGATGACTATATCAGGGTATTTTTGTCAAGGTCTCAGTGCGCATTGAGTTGAGTTGAGCATTGAATGTTTTTGTATAGTGTTTGGAATCTGAGACCTGCTGTGATAATTTTGGTATACGCGACTTAATCAGACTAATCATTACGTGTTCTGCGTAGTAGTATGGTGGCATAGAATAAATGGCTAAATCCACGGTTACTGCGAAAAATCAGCTGTGTGTGTGCGTGTGTGTAGGCATTAAGGGCGCCATAAGCACGACATCAGAAGCGGTTCGGAATGCTTTGTTTGACTTGCAACCCCTGGATTTAATGATTCGAAAGAAGTCAGAACTTCGGGCACAGAATGTTATTTGGAAGGTTGTCAGAGCAGTAGAGTTTCGGTGAAAATTTTTTAGTGACGGCTCCAAAGCAGAAAATGGGACTGGACCTCGTTGGAACCCCGTTGCCCATTTCAGAAGCTTTTCTGTCTTAGGTAGAATGATGATTGTTTTCCAATCGGCGATATTTGCAATACTTAAAGTAGTGGACTAGATAATTGGCGGAAGGTGGCGTGAATACCAAATTAGAGTCTGCATTGGCAGCGAAGTTGGACTAAAGCCCTTGGAAACTGCTCGCATCATTCCAAAAATTTACCAAGACACTAAGTTGAGGTCGAAAATGGAATAAGTCTGAACTCATGTGGATACGGGGTGTTCAAGGTAACGAACTGGAAGACCTCAATGGAGTACAGCCAATTATAGGACCTAGCATAACCGGACGGTCTGGTGTATCAAAGACCAGACAGGGTGGTGCCGGTGATGAACTTTAAATGACTCATCCAAATCGGTTTACAATCACAGATGAAATATAGAAAAATACAAACCTAATTGAGATGGTCTCTTTTTAAAGAGAAACTATACTTATTACTATATAATATATAAGGGTTATTTTAATTTTTTAACCTTTGATTTACAGAGAAAGTAAGTAAGTTCGAGCGTCCCTCACAAATGCCATTTTGCTTCGATACACAACGCAATAAGATCACTCAGCTAAGCTATAAGTAGATTTAAATTCAGCTAAATTTGCGGTTAGCTGATTTCGAAATTTTGTGCAAAAAATACGCTAATTGCGCGAAAAAACGTTTTACAATTGTTAACTTTGATAGTTAGCGGTTTGCGGAAGCAAATAAGTGGGAGTGTAGAAACCGGCGAGTATAACTTAACAGATTTGGTACAGAGTTACATCAAACAGGCGGCTATTAGTTGTCGGTGAACTGGTTTTCTGCTTTGCTTTAATAAACTTCAATTCGTGTATTAGTCTTATTCGTATTTCCTGTATGTGAAGTAAACTAAATTTGCATTTGCATGTTTTTGCACATTATTGTTGTTGTATTTGGTGTTTTTTTTTTTAGTTGGTTTTTATTGTTGGATTATTATTCAAATCACCCAACTTAGCCTTCATGTATTTTTAACTTGCTTATATTTAAATGCGTATTTAATTTCAAAGTTTTCAAATACTCGCACACATGTTCAAATAAATATATGTATATGCTATATGTGCATATGTATTTATCGTTTATTTGCATCAACACTCTGTCACACTTCCAAACAACCAATGCATAGAAAAGCAATTATAGTTTAACCACCTGATTAATTGCAATCAGCTTAACGAACGATACCATTTAAATTACATATTTTTGTAAATATGTACGAGTATGTAAATATGTACCTATGTTTATTTTATTGATAAAGGAAAATACATATACATATAATAATAACAATAATACATATTATATGGATATTTTGCTCTTCGTTTTGTTGTCGTTCAGTGTAAATTACACTGATGTCATTTAATTTCGGATCACATGTTCGCTGGGGTGGAACCAGAACAAGTGTTTTAGTACTTAATTTTAATTTTGTTATATACATCGGCATTGGGGGAGCGTCGAAAATAAATGCAAGAGGGAAATATGGTAATTTACGCCAGGTGTTACGAGTTATATTTGCGGGTAAGAAATTTTGTTAATACAGATATCATTATCAGTTAAATACAAGAAAATAAAATTTGATACAGATACAAATAAACTTATATAAAAGGTGAGGCTGGAAACTTTTTTTGACTTTCTTTTATTGTAATTAAACAAACACTTAACGCACGGGCGAAATATGTATGAATGAATGTGATGCAAAAAAGGAGGCGGATAGAGGCAGATTTTTGGCAACTATCCAGACATAAAAATTAGTGTTGGCACAAGGAAATTTTATGACCAAACCAGATTTATTTATATCAAAATTTTGACTTATACTCCTCTAAAACGGCTTGAGCGATGAAATTTTGTATGTATAAGTATGATTTATTTTATGCTTAGGAGAAGGGTTGCCACCTGTTCGAAAAGTCAAATTTAATAAAAATGCGCACAATTTATATAAAATACTAAAACATGCAAGTCAAAATCTTTGTCTCGGAAAAAAGGTTGATAGCTAACTTTTATGTGGGTTGCCACCTGTTTCAGAAGTCTAATTTACTGAAAATTTACGCGAGATTTATGAAATATTAAGATATGGGTGTCAAACGATCCGTTTTGCTGATGAGAAAGTTTATAGCTATATTTTAAAGAAGGTTGTCACCTCCTTGAAAAGCCGACTTTAAATAAATTATGCACAAGTTATATGAAATAGTATAATATGGGTGGTAAACCACATGCTTCCCTAGCAAAAAGTTTATAGGTATATTTTGAAGAGGGTTACCAAGTTTTCTAAAAGTCAAATTTAATTTAATTATACACAAGAATATTAGATATTGAAATATGAGTGGCAAACTGTTCGTCTCGGTGAGGGCACGATGCATACCAATATTTTCGAGAGGGTTGCCACCTGCTATATGAGACGGGAACCGTAATGCTTTTCGGATTACATATGCAAAGGGCAATTGAAATGAGGTGTATGTATGTATATGAATTTCTTTTATCCAGTTCTGTAACTTATATTCGCGTTGGTTTAGATTTATTTATGGAGTGCTCATCATAGCCATACCAGTGGGACTTTTGAGAAAAATTCCATAAATTTACATACAAATTTTGAACTTTTTAAAACTTGCATTTTACTATGATGCAACTGAATGGGCTATAAAACTGCGTGTAGAAATATTTTCCAAAAATTCTGATTAAAAAATTTGAAATTGTAAAGAAATTTTTTTTTAATTTTGCTAAAATTTGAAAGAAGTTCGATAAGTTTTTACACGATTTTCTTATAAAATAAATTGCATTTTTATTAAAAAAAAATAGCAAGCCACAAGTAAAGATTCGAAAATTGTCAAAAAGTCCGTCATATAGTAGTTATGATAAGCACTATACATTTTGAGGAATTAGTTTCAACATTTTTTTTTTGTAATGAAGCTTTACTATAGAATTTAGTTAAAACAGCTGTGTTTTCTTGCAATGAATAATACATTAGAAATATAACGCAGCAATAATTAGAAAAATAATTTGCAATCCCAAATTCGCAACAAACAATTTTGAACAAACTTATATTCTGAGATGTTCTTTTATTTGCACTTAAAGGTTGAGAAGGCACAATGGGTATTTGCACCATAAGTACTAAAACTTTGCAGGTTAGGGCTTGGCTGTCTAAGGGCATGTTCAAAAGTTTTTACACTATGACCCGCCACCATTTAATCCCTGCTCCTGCAGTTTGAGTTGTCATATAATTGCCGTAAAACTGTTTAGTCTTATTTAAATTTAATCTAAAGTTCTACACCTCAAAATAAAAAACGCCGCTTATATATACATAAATTCTTATAGATATTGTAAATATGTATGTATGTATGTACATGTACATATATATTTGTTTTCTTTTTTTTTCTACTAAGAAAAAATTGCGTATGGAATGGGAAACAAAAAATTATAAACAGCAGTGTTGACTCAACTTAAATTCGTTCATAGCTTCCTTCCATTTCTACTTTTCCACTCAAGCGATCGCATTATGGCCGTAAGAAAATAAAAACTTCCGTGCCAAAAATTTGCAGCTGCCATTTGGGCCCATAAGGAATTAATTACTCGACTTAACTTTGTGTTTGAAAAAAAAGACCTGTGTCCTTGGCTCTCAACACTTTTTCTGCTAAAAAGTTGCGTTTAATATTTTCTATTCGTGTCTGTCTCTGTGCGCGCCCAGGTAGCAAGGGAAGAGCAATGAACCGCTTAATTGTCGTACTTCTGGAATTTGCGGTTTTTCGCTCGTCGAAAGACAGTTGGTAGCAACTGCGAAATTACACATACAAACATATCTACATGCATACAAATGTGGGTGTATTGGTAGATATGCTTGTTTGAATTTAAGGGATTATTAAGCAGCTGCACAGCTGTTTTGAAAATATTTAGTCAAGTTTTTGTTGACTGTATGCCTATTTATAAAAAAAAAATAATGGTTTTTATTAACTTATTTCCTTTTGCGCTAAGGAAATATTTAAATAAGATTTTTGAATATGAAGTTAATATAGAACAAGCAAAGGCCATTCACATTATTCTGTCGAACATTTTTTGTAGTAAATAGATTGGTACATCAAAAAAAAAACCCCGTGTGAATCTGATGCGCTTTGTTTTTAGCTCTGCCGAATCGCCAATTGTCTTGAAAGAAATATATGTATGTACTTATAGATTATAAAAGGAGAAAATTTACCATTCGGCAGCTACTAGGGTTCAAAGGTTTTCGGCTTCAGTATTTTGCCACCGTTGACCCGGGGTTTCGTTGTATTATCGAAAATTTTTATGCAAAAAACGTAAAAGTCCACAGAAAGCAAATGTGTTCCCAGGAAGTAGCCAACATTATTTATGCTCTCCTTCATCAACATTAGCTTAGCAGATCTAACAGATCAAACTTATCTAGTTTTTATATGCAACTATTTATTTCATTTTTTGTAGAATTCGGCTTTGATCACACACAGATATTGTCTGAGAAGGCCCCTAGTAATTGTTATCGAATAATAATTTTCTAGAACATCTTAGTCCTCTGACAACTTTCGAAATCAATTTTCCGGTGGGTTTCTTGTAGTAAGGACCAAAACGACACTTTTAGATGGGAGCTAATGGGTTAAAATCATGGTGAAAAGAATACAGAAGGTGGCGCAGATTGTTGTACCGCTAACCCTTTCTTGAAAATTTTGACAGAATTTCTATATCACAACAAATTTTATTTGCAAAAACCGTGTATGTCGGTATACCTTCAATTATATGTATTATTTCCAACGTGTTTAAGAATTTTAGTGTTTACTCCTTCTAACAGTATACCAACGTGTTTCCTCTCATTTCTCTCCACCGGTAAATCTGGTGTGACGTCACAGCCAAGTTACTTTCCGAATTTCAGATCAATCGGCGCAATCTTGTATTCTATCATTTGGGTTAAAATGTACTGTATATTTCTCGTCAAATTTCATTTTGCTCAGACCTATACATATTTTAACCATTTTTCCATTTTATTTTAAAACAACTTAGGCCGGGTTATGAAAACATTAGCAGGGCCATCCAAACAAAATACGAGCTCACTTTCATACACCCAGCTGAAGTCTTGCACTTGGATACTTTTCGAAAATACTAAAAAAGTCCTGCTCATTTTCACGCTGTTGCACAGTGTAAATACAAATTTAACTACAAATTTAGTTTAATAGAACGATAAATATCTACCTACCATTAGCGTTTGAATATAATTTCGGCCATGTGGACGCAGGTTCAAGGTTGCCACTTGCTAAAAAGTTAGCCAACCAAATTAAAAGAAAAACAACCCAAATTACAAAAAAGAAACTTTACACTACAAAATTGAAACTAAATTGAGCAGCTTACCTAAATTTATCCCCAACTATCAATATTTGGCTCCTTTTGGCAAATAATACTAATGTTAATTTAAAAGAAAAACAACGAAAATCCTTAGAAATGTATATTTGGTTGCTATAATATGGCAATACCGTTCACTACGGCCAAATTGAAATTTTGAATGTAATAAATTTAGTATTCATTTTATTTACAGTGATTTGCTTAAAGAAAAAACAAGCCAATATCCAAGTGAACAGAAACAAACAAGATAAAGGAAAAAAATTGTATAAATACGCAAAAATAAAAACAAACACCAAATTTGGTTGGAGACAACATATGTAGTTTGAAGGTCCGATTTTCGACATAACCCAATGGTTTCGTATTTATTATATTATTTGGAGAGAGGCGCTAAATCGCACGATTTCTTCATCAATCAATCTATTGTTTGATTTATATTGAAAAGAAAATTTTATATTTTATCTATCGTGCCCATTGAGAGAAAAAATACCTTCGCCACTCAACAGCGCACGATAGCATTCCCGAACTGAATCATGACTCTCGAAATAAATTTGCACAATTTGCAAGCGTAGTGCTACCACTGAAACAAGTTTAGAAAAAGGAATAAGAAGAAAAATCGGCGTGGGGTGTGCACAGAGCGAAGCTTTTATTTTGAAGCTCTGGGAGCATTCCGGTTACCGGATTGCCTTAGAGAAATGTCATCAAAAACAAGTTAATAAAAAAGAAATGCTGTCTTCACGGTCATGTTAAATATTGAAAACAACTTATTTTCATTGCCGTGTGGGCATGATATTAGACTGTTCCTGATGACGTTTACCGGTCTATTCTGCACTGGTAACAAATACTCCGGCAACGTTTACTCGCTTTTCGTATTTTATGCACATTTATTACCGGTGAGTTTTGTTACCATCGTAGTGAGTGGTAACAACGTGCGATAAAATAGATTTTTATTTCCTTTCGGGAAGGAAAAGGGAATTGGGAACTCATATTTAAAACATGTTTGGCTTTTTCATGTATGTATGTATCAAAAAATCCATGCAAGGTTTTAATAACACAAATACAGTATTAATCAATGTTGTATTTTACATACATCAATTCCAAGTAAAAATGACAACAGTGCCCCTTAAAATATACAATGTTTGGCAATTTTATTCGACTAACCCTTGACTGCGTTTCTGTTGACTTCAGAATTGCGATTACTAGCAGTGGTTTCAATTTTCGGTAATAAGGTAAGTGTACGGAGTGTTAAGATATATCCACGTTCAAAGTAATATTTTAGGCCAACAAAAATCAGTAAAACTCTACTATTACTTTATATTGTTCTGGAAGCCTTTTGCTGTATTTTACGGTCAATAAAATTTTTAAAAAATATCCAAAATTTAACTTGCTGTTGCATTTTTTAAAAAACCATTTGCACAGATTTATTTAAAACATAAAAACAAAATTTATACTAAAAGCATCCAAAAATCAATTCCCCTCTGGTTTTTAAGGAGATTAGAGTAATACAAAAAGTAAAGACGCTTTCCACGTTAATTTAAGTTTGTGAAAAGGCATTCAAAACACTTACTGCATATGTACTTTAAGAATCAGAAACATAAAATCAGAGAAATATATGTGATTTAGTATTTATTACAATTTTTAAATCTTGATGGATTATATTTCTTATACCAAAAAAAAAAAAAAAAAACAAAGTTCCAAATATTTATAATTCCGTGTTTAGCGGGCAAATAGGCACAGCTTAAAAAAATAGTGCACTAACATATTTCCGTGTTATTTATAATTTTTCATTTACACAGAAATTTACACAAACAAATAACTGCAATTTTCAATGTTGGAAAATAAATTTACTTACCAATTTAGCATTAGACCCTTACGAGTTTTCACCACTCTCTTAGCTATTTTGCGAACACTATTTACATACATAACTATGGGATTTAACCAAAACTGTGTAGTTATCTGATACCTGAAGTCCAATTTTTATTAAAATAACGATGCTTGGAGGGTGCGAAGTACGAAATTTTAATACTTTGAAAATTTGATTCATTGTTGCCCAACATAGCACGGAATGGGTATATTTATCCTACAATTTGCTGGTAACAAAATTGCCGGTAAGATGCAGAATGGACCCGTTAATCTATTATCGGAAATGGAACTATGTACATATGTATGTATGTCTGTATGTATGTATGTAAGCATCTACCCTTTACTGTACTCATTTTGCCGTTTGCAACGGTTGTGGCTGGCTCGCTATCTGTCATTTTACTTATCGTCAACTTTTAACCGAAATATGATTAATAAGGCTTAAAAACTCAGTCGCCAGTGCAGTTGTGACATAGTTACATTTAACAGCTTATTTTTTTATCTATGTATACTTATGGTTATAGTTTTTTTTTATCGCTCATTGTCTTTTTACTATGTTTTTCAGCTATATTGTTTTTCTTACTTTGAAAGCAATAAATACAAATGTTTTTTTCTTTTTTTTTCTACTAGCTCGTTTTTCTCGCTTTACAGTTAACAAGATATGTAGAGTACGTGTTATATACTAAAAATTACAAATGTAATTACGTATGTATGTATGTAGGTGCATAAATAAACGCACGCATATGTATTATATTTTTAAGAGCATTTGTTTACATAACCTGCTAAATCTAACACCGGCAAAAATAGTTACTTCTATAAGTACAATAAACACTATATGATACTGAAAAAAAATATCAATGTTTATGACGGCACTTTATTCGATCGAGTGGTGTTGTTGGGTGTTCATTTCACATTGAGCTGTGACGGATTTCGAAATCTAGCTCACCCATAATGTCTGATCACTTTTGAGTGTTTATTTTATTTGTGTATGTGTGTATGTACATATGTAAATATGTAGATACTCACAGTTGTCATGGTATTCGTTGATAAATAGTGCTCGTAATGTGCACAGCTCAGTTTAACACTATTTGAAGTGGGGTACTCGTATTCAAAACATGGGTACGAAAATACTTATACATTAAGGTGGGTCAATTTAAAATGTTCAAAGCATCATCGCGATTCGGATGCTATGGATCGTAACAAATATTTTTGCCCAAGGAACCATACCTCTAAAATGAATTTCAATAATTGAAATAATCAAAACATTTTCAATAATTTTTTTGCAATTCAAATGCACTAAATAGATCGTCTTTTTAGTATTTTTAAAAAATAATTGCCAAAAAAAATTCTGTGGACACGAAATTCATTTTAAAGGTATGGTTCCTTTGGTAAAAATACTTGGTACGATGATCCATAGTACCAGAATAGCGATGATGCTTTGAACTTTTTTTTCAGCGCCATACAATTTGATCCACCCTATTATACATGCATTTATGAGATATTGTTGCAATTGTAACTTTTATTATTTTGGTAAAAAGTTCTAAACTTTTTGTCATGAATAAGCAGAATTGAAATTTTTTACAACTTACTCTACACACGGGAATATCAAAGGGAAAAGTTAAATTGAAGGTTTCTAAAAATTGTATTCTTCAAGACATAATAGAGTTGATTAGATTAATGATTTTAATCGGTTTGGAAAAATGTACAAATAAATGTAGAGAAATATAATTATTTTAGCCAGCGGTCATGCGGATTAAAAAAGCAAGTGAGTAACGAAAAATACAAGCGTAGTAAAATTAAAATCAAATTATTATTGCAACGGAATGATCATCATAAGTCCCCTGAGGGCAACATATTATTTCTATTTAAGATTAATAATTAAGTTACGGTTAGTTGCGGCCGGTTTCACCAGTAAATTATTTTTATTTTCTTTCAATTTCCATATAAAAGTTAAAAAAAATTTAAATGATTTTTTATTTAAATTACTTTGCGAAACTTGCTGTTAAACATGTATAAATATAACTTAAAAAAATCATATTTCAGTGTAGAATTATTGAAAAATAAAAAACTATATTGATTAGTTGGAAGGCGGCGACGATTTAGCAGCGGAAAATAAAATTCGTATAGCAAAAGATAGATAAATAAATAGATACTAGCACGCACCTAACCCGAATTTCCCAGGATGGCTTCATCTTCCCCAGCGAAAGCTAGAAGGTTCTTGGTAGTCGAATTCCTCACCCTTCGGGTAGTTGAAGTAGCTCAATATATGTATGGGCAAGGCCTGCAATGTACAAAAGATATGATCCGATGTCTCTCGCACGCGATCGTGACGGGTTAGGCAGAAAATCTGGTAACAAAAAAGCCTGGTCGGCCTTAGACCCCCAACAGTTTCTTTGTACTTACTCTGCCCTGAGTTCACCAACTCACTGATTAATCAGTTGGAGGATTATCGGCTAAGGTGTAATGGTTTAGGTCCCTTTAAAGCTGTTTCAGATCCTAGCCAGATCAGTCGGTCGGCTGTCTCGTTACGATGAATCCCAACGTGACCAGCTTCCTAGCGAAGCAATCGATTTTACAGCTATCTCCAACAACACAAGAAGTTGCCTACACCCAACGGTATCACCACGAAGTTAATACTCGTAATAATAATAATAATCACTTGGCGCTTACATCTTATATGTAGCTCGAACAAAATCTCCGGAATGAGTCGAGAAATTAAGCCATGCCTGCTTGTCCGTCCGTGTATCGGATAACTCAAGTAAATATTGAAACTTGGTACACATACGGTGTTTTATACAATTAAAGGAATACGATCTTTAGAACAAAAACTACGCCCACCACACATATAACTCTTATTTACAAAAATTCGATAATTCAGTAAAAAATAATTTGTTCAAAATTTTAAATGCAGGAAGGGGTTGAAAACGGAAATACAGGGCATTAAAAAATGTTGGAAATAGTAGTTGCACCGATTACCTTAGGGTAAAAAGGGATATTTGCGAAACTATTTTATTAAACTCTACCAAATTTAGTACACACTTTGAATTTAAAGTCAGTAACATTAATTTTATAAAATTAAAATCATAATAATTTATTTTTGTTTATATTTAGCTTAAGAAGTGTATTCAAATGGGTTCAAATGATAGTTTTAGCAAAATGCCTAGCGGTTTGCATATTAAGGCAAAGTGGTATGTTCTTGCGAACCTGGGCCTTTATACATATATACATTTTTTAATTTATTTTTTATTTAATTATACTTTTCCTCCCATATTTATTTCCCGTTTATTATTACTTCCCTGTGTTTTGCCCAAGCTTACCATTCGAGAACATACCAAGAATTTTCCTTCCGCAAAACGGTATCACTGAATCTCTGCTAAGCAGTACAGATCAAAATAAAATCGTGTCAACTTTCATTAAGTCATACTTTCAGCAGCTGTTCTTTTATATGACACTCCAAGAATTTTTTGCAAATACCCTTAGAAGGAAACTAGTATTTGGATGCAACAGTACAAGGAAATATGTACAGTCAGAAAAGAGTATGAGAAAAAGAGATTGGTATCTAAAATACACATACTAAATATTTACAAGCATATATATGCACATACACCGTCGTATATATATATATATATATATATATATATATATATATATATATATATATATATATATATATATATATGTATTTATGTGCATGTGTATGTTTCTACATATGTATATTAAAAATATTGCTTGGTTAAAAATAAACGTAGCTTTTGATAATATTAAAAGTTGTTTCCTGTTATGGCTATCGCTAAAGATAAAAGTAAAAATAAGGTACCTAAGCAATTCAAATTAAGAATTGAGGAGGAAGCGACTATAGTCAGGTCAACCAAATTTTTTTAAATAAGAATTACGATTGCGTAATCTCTCAATCGTGCCTTTAATTGACAACAGTGCTGTTTATTTAGATTATTAAATCAAAGTAAGAAAAATATTTTAATCCAAAGTCAAGGCGATTTCGTCTCAGCACGTTGGAAGCTCGTGAATGTACAGAGTTGCGCATGCGCACGGAGAACAGTTAGAAACTACTTATGTTATTTATAGACAAAACCAGTCATTTACATATTTACAACTATAAAGTACCCTAAAGGAAACTGGCGGTAAAGTGTCTCCAAGTCACTAATTTGTCGACTATTTTTGGTGTTTTTTGTTGACACTGTCAACGAAACGTCTACACTTTTTACTTTGCCTTTGAAGTATAGAGAAAGTTTTGATAGCTGAACAGCTAATTTTTTTTTATTGTTATGACACAAAATGGCATGAAACTTTTTTTGTAATCTACGTTCTTTGGTCGAGAGCATTGCCTGTGGTGTAATTGGTCAGTAGTACTGGTGACAAAGTCAGTGAGTACAATTTTGTTATAGACATTTCCTACAGGGTACTTAAAAATACAAAAAAAAACAGGGTCGATAGTTATCAATAACGGAGGAATATTTAGGCAGGTCAAAAAACAAAAATGACGTCAAACTTATGTCTCATAGCTCATTCTTTTAAGAGACATAGCAGATATGGAGGCTAATTTCGAACTACATTAATTAAAATGTTTGCATCGCACCACGTTTGAATATATCTGCTTTGGTTATCTATAGTCAGTGGTATCTACGTCATCGGTAACTATTATTTTGAAATTTGTAGTTACTCAAACGACTGACCACATGGTTATTTTTTTACAATATTTACTCCAATGTTTTAGTGTACGCTAAGTTTTCTTTTTATTATTATTTGTTAATTTCTGCATTTTTGTATAATCTGCAGTTTGGAATATAATAAAAAACATATATACAGATACAGTACAATTACCAAGTTTGTACATAAGTGATAAAAATTCAACAAATTTTCTTTAAAATATCAAGTTTTTTACTAAAATTTAATAATATGCAAATCTGAAGTGGCGATACATTTTAAAAATTTGTTTGAAATCTCAATAGTTTGCCCTTTTTCCACATAACGGATGGATTTTATAAAAATTTCTGTTGATTCTGCCATATAAACGGAATGCATTAAATGAAAAAAGGTTTCCAAGAACACAATTTAAATTACAGTACAATAATATAACTGTTTAAAACTTTTTAGAATCTTTATAAATTTTATACAATACATAATTTGAAATTTTGGTGTATAAGGGTTTTAAGAACGGATTATAACTTTACAAAAAAAAAAACTTTGCACATATTATTAAAAAAAATCACCACGTATTTAATTATTTGAATAACAGTGTGTTACAAAAGTATTCCTTTAATAATTCTGAGTGAGAACAATTTTGTTAAGTCTTCAAAACTTATTTATCTTGAAGCATGATTTTCATAATAATTATAAATGGGGAAAAAAATTTGTCAGTCTTGAAATACAGAACTGTTTGTGGACCATTTCGAGCATAATTCTCAACCATTTTGGAACTGACTACCAAACAATGATACCGAACCAGTGCCGAAATGATTCCGAAATTTTGCCAAAATAGTTCCGAAATAGTTTCATACTTCAAGATTAAAAAGAAATACTCGCATTCATAATTATTATTATCGGTGCTACAATTGCACTATTTTCTTACTTCAGTTAAATATTTTATTAAATCCACTTAGGCTGAAATTTACAGTAAAATTAAATAAAGATCAATGCATTGCTAAATTCGTTCGTTTCTTTGCAACTTTTACATAATTTCTTACTTTCATAAGAACGAAACTTAGAAATTTCTTTGCTAGACTCATCTAGGCTGGATCTGCTTTAGTTAACGTCGCAATCACTCTGCTGACACTATCGGACCAACGACCACAAAGATCACTTCTTCTGCTTCAAGTTTTTATTGTAATAATTTTTAGATTTGTATAGCCGACAGTTTTTTACATTGCTTCATTATTGTGACATCGACATTTATAAAAGTGAAAATGATGTCACAACAAAAATAAGAAAACAAATTGGATGGCGCCCACTGTGTACCAGAAACGCCGGCTACCCGCTACCAGGATTGGGTATTAAATGCTAAACCGAAAATGTCAAATATAATGAATACGTTTTCGAATCAAAATGAAACGAATAACATGAATGCCGGAACCAGTAACAGAGCAACGAAATTCAATAAGCGTACATGAGAAAAATTCATCCATATGTACATCCAAATATACCTACACATGCTATATACATATATACATATATATTTGTGTCATCGTTGTTTATAAAATTTCCACTCATTTAACTCTCTTTTTGGAACAATTTATGCATCAATCAAATGCAATGCCGCGAATACGAATCTTAACCGTAAAGGTGCTCCTCTGAACTTCTGCTAAACCACCGCCAATTGCATTACCATTTGGCGGCGCTGGTATTTTATTCATGTAATGTTTGTTTTATTATAATTGTAGCTATTTTTTTTTTTACTTCATGTATCTCCATTTCTCTTCTTTCGTTGTCTTCGAGTTCATACCAACAAAAATAACATCATATTCAATGCTATTTAATCGGACACACACGGTGATTATGGTGGGCAGGGCCATTGGTTTAGAGACACATTTTGTTTGTGCATTCATACTAAAAGTATATAAACTGTAAATTACGTGTAAATGTAGGTGGTTTCAGAATGATTTCAACCCAAGTAACACATTTGAACTGATTTGAATTGGATATTGTAGTTTAGAAAGCCTACAGTGACGAAAATTGCATGGCGTCTCAATTTCTTTCGTTTATAAAAGAAAAGTTACTTCAAACTACTAGTTAGATCTAAAAGAAGAATAATAAATTGCTTTATGTCTCAAAACGTGGGTGGGTGCAATGGCTAAGTTAAATAAACAATACATACATATGTATGTATATCAGATATCAAATGATGAATGATAATTGTGTAAATTTTTTAAGTATTGTAGATTTTATAAGTATTTGAACTTTCCAATCTCATTTTTAGAACAACTCCTTTGCGGTAATAAAACTATGTGAGACTCTGATAAATTATTTTGTAGTTTTTTGTACGTTTAAAAACATTTTAAATTAAAAAAAAAAGTTGTTTCTACAATGCGGGTGACCCTTAGTAAAAGACCGAATCGTCTTTCATTATGTTTTTGAATGAATGGGAAGAATATATAATAATTGAGCACTTACATCATATCGCTCGATGTTTGGCCAGATCTATCCCACAATTTATGGTTTGAGACTTGACGTTGGTCAGTTTTAAGCCGATTCCGAAGGTCAAATAATTTTTATGAGAAGTCTCGAAAGAAAACAGTGTTCTTTTTTAATGATATTTAAAGATGATATCAGTTAATTTACCGCCGCTACTTAGTAATCCTTTGGAGCCATTTTTTGGTATTTCCCAACACTACCCTCAATAAGTTCTAAATATCTCGACGGATGTTCTTCTTACTAGCTTCCAGAATTTGCCTTATTCCCATAAACCCACGAGAATATCTTTCGCCACAATGCGATATCAAACGACTTGGATGAGTATTTGCTGGATTCTTCACAAAAATTCAAATTATGTTCAAACGTCATATATGGACTGACATTCGTTTTCCCTACAACGTCATTTATTTTGGGTCAAACTTTAATCTTTTTTGGATAGCGTGTGTGATCTAACTTTATAATAACTCGACCCCAGTGCTACCCATGTAGTATTCGTATGTACTCTAAATATCGGCCAGATAAGACTACAAAAAATTTTTCCCCTAAGAAAATTTCACCTCATTTTATGGAGCCATTACAAAAATGTCGGCATGTGTTCTGCGAAAATTTTGGATTTTTCATATGAAAAGAAAACAAGAACAAAATTCCAACTTGTCAATTGCACTCCCATCATGATTTAATTTATCCAATTAAATTAAACAAATGGCTTGCCTTTAGTATGAAAATTGAGACTTTCGAACAAAAATATTGTGAGTTTTAATTGAGTATTAGCTAAACCATACCATAAATGAAGCGTCTTAGCGAATACCATTGTACCTTTTTCTTTTATTAAATCCCCGTCCCCGTTTCAAAGAAAATTAAAAAGCGAATTAGAAAAATTTGTTAACGCGTTATATAAAAAAAAAGCTCAATACCATCAGCAAAACACATTATCTTTATTATAAGACCCGTTTCTTTGTATCCGACTTGCAAACGAAGGCTCCTGCTCGGATAAGATTGCATTTAGTTGCAAAAGCAACCCTGTTCGCAGCTTTCATGAAATGATTTGTTTATTGCGAAATAGTCGTGGAAACAAAGTTTGGGCTGATGTGGTTATATTAAAAACAAAAAATACAATACACATAAAAATTAATTGGGTTAAACTGAAATTTCCCATGTATTTTCGTCGGACTCATTCACAATAGCGCAGTTTTTTCACCTCCCAAAACTACATCTCAGATCGGATATTATTTTAACGAGTTGGTTCAATTTGCATATTCTTCCAAGTTAGTTAGTTTTACATGCAATTCGTTAAGTTTAATGTGCTACAAAACTGCATGCCCAAAAAATTTCATGAAATTCTTTAAATACAAGAAAGCTGCATCACAATTTTGTTTAAATATCGAGTACTATAGAGTGTCTAATTTAATTAGAAACAAATTAGTAGTATTACAAATTTAATATAAGCCCCTTGTCCCCCACCCTCTTCCACCTCTTGGGTGCGCCAATGTGTAAAAGTAATACAAAACTTGAATCACCTTTAGAAAACCTAACTTGATTTACTATAGTTCTAAAATTTCAAAATTATCGCTTGGTCAGTAAATGTTTATAGAATACTTGACGTCTATAAAATACTACATTTTATGAGTGTAATCAATATCTTCTTAAAGCAAAGAAGTACGAAACTAAAAATCTCATATTTCTCTAATGAGAACAAATTCTACTACTACAAATGTGTAGTAGTTGAGAAAAATAAGTTAAACAAATGGGCATTGAGTCACTAACAAAATATTTAAAACGAAAACATAAAAATGCATCATCAATACGAAAAAAAAACCAAACAAAAAAGTTTGTGGCAACTTAATTTGCATAAACTTTCATTCCGTCTTCTTTCTCCTCTTACCTTTGCGCCTACGATTTTCTAGACTTTAAAAATAGTTTGATATCTGACACATATGTATGTATGTAAATAATGTGCGCCTACGATGGTAGGTGCTAATCAACTATTAAAATTTATTATTATTTTTTTAAGCTTTTATTGCTATTGGAGTAAAATTCCGTTTTTTTGGGGCGTTAGAATAACTATTTCTATTGCTCTTATCAACAACTAAATAATAAATAAAATTAATGTATAATGTAACAAGCGTCGTTGGTCAACACATGTATATTAATTTTTATTGTTACTATGAGTATTTCCTCATTTACATAGCATTATCGGGCATTTGGGGACGCAACACGTAAATAAGCCGTAGAATGAATGTGCTGTTTTTTTTTTATTGAAACTATTACTTTTTAATATTATGGATCCGTTAAAGCCCAATTCCGGTACTCATACTAACTAAGAAGAAATAATAATGAAAGTGCTTCAAAGCTGCGGTGTGTCTGATTGATCAATCTGATACTCAAATCACCGTGTCTCACGACAAGCAAAATTAATCTCTTGAGGCATCTGTTTATTATGAAAAAAAAAAAATTTTTTTTTAAAAAAGAGTACATACTTATGTCGTTCTGAATTCCGGAAAAAAAACTGTTACATTCTTCATTTGCAGGGCAACAAGCCCCACACCAGAAATCTTAGGGGTTTTTGAAAGTGTGGCATAAAATTTTTTTCATTTGTATGTGCATACATTAAATGATATAAATTATAATAAGTGGTTAATTTAGAGGCCCTTTTTCTAAATAAAATAAATCAATTTTACCGGTAAATTTTAATATCATGAAAAAAAAAATATTATCTTCCTTTGATTACTCGTTCGGGCATTTCGAGTAGTGTTTATTTGATGAATGACCTGAGAAATGTTACTTTGGGCTTTACGTAGTCCCATTGGGAAAAGTCTAGAGATGTGATAATTTCACTGTTTACCGAATAGTTCTCTCACAATAAAGGGCTATGTGGCAAGTAGCGCTGTCTTGGATCGGAATATCGTCGAGGTTCAATTTCAGGCAACAAATAGTTCGTTTCGCCTGTCTGGAAACCGAGTACTATTCATATTTATGTTCGGGCCGAGAACAGTGGATCTTCTTACAAGATTAATTAGTAGACACTGGTCAAATTAAGCCGTTCCATAATGAAATATCCAATAATACTGAACGAAATTAAAGCCTAAGAATACCAATTTCTATATTAAATAGACAGCAACGATACAAAGAGTCTGTATCAGTAAGTTTTTTTTAATCTGGAATAATTTTTGGTGAAGCTCTTTTATATAAGCAGATAAGTAAATAAGGATGGTATAAAAACTACATGGGAAAATAAGTCTGAATTTTCAGGTTACCTAGGATTGTTTTATATAGAAAAAAATGATTTGTTTTTTTTTTTTAAATAGAAAATATTTCCAGTCTCTTTTTAATCATATGTTTTTTCGGCAGGGTTAAAAGTTTATGTACATTTTAACGATTTCAATTGAACATAATTTTTAGAGTTCACATTAACCCATTGTTTGTAGAAATGTTATACAATCCGTGAAAATCAATATTTTTTTGTCGGCAAAATCTATTTCTTCTCTGGAGACTTAAAAAAAGTGATATCCAACCATTTCTGTTTTTTATGGGCCCTTAAAAATTAGTTGTAATTAAAAAATTCCCAAATAAACAATATGATATTATTATTTGAAGTCTTCTGAAATTAAGCAGAATGTGCCGATTGAAAAATATTGATTTTCAAGGATTCTATAGGATACTTACGAAAAATTGTGTCTTCCTCATATAAAATACACATCAAAAACTTTGTAACTCTTTGGGCGACATCTAAGTATTTCTTGACTTAAGAAAAGGGGTATTGTTATATTCGAATTAAGAATTCCGGATTCCTTTTTTCGAACCAACCTAATGCACTCAAAGACATATGTATGTACACTTCGCCAAGACAGTACCTAACTTTAGATAAACTTGAATTTTCCCATCAGATAGTTTGTGTAATTTTCGAGACTAGAGTGATGTGCATAAAACTGTGGTAGAATCCGATCGTATTCAGATTGCAGAGATAGCTACATAAATAAGTTAGCAACAAAATCGCATTGCAAATTTTTTGGAGAGGTACATTCAAATTCGATCAGAATATTTTCCCGAGTGGATAATTATAGTTTCGTTGTAAATGCTGTGCTTGTCAAATGTTTTCATATTCTAATCGAAAACCAACCTAATGGTTTGCTGGGTATACATATTTAATATTGGCTGGATGAACTAGGCACATTTCATGTGAATGTTCGTCATTTCCTCTTATGGTATGTACATAGAAAAATATTTGCGAAAGATATTTCAATGAGTTTCGTGGCGCTGTTCTTCGTACACACATTCTCCATCTCATACTGTTGTTATTAGTGTTCCAGAGTGTTTACTTTTCATATATATTTTCTACGATAAGATAAGGAAAATGACGGCTTTGAACACGTTTGCATTACGATAAAATCAAAATGTGCACAATTTTATTTAATTTTATGATATTTAGAAAACATTTTTTTACTTATGTTATTATTTTTTGTTTGTTTTAATATAATGCCATTCGCAAGACTATGCATTTATGGAAAGAAATCGCGTCTTTGCTAAGTTTGCCTAAGATTCAAAAAGCAATTACCAGTATATGTAAAGGAGAATATGGCTATAATTTTGTTTAGGTCTAATCATTTTCGAGGTAATTAATATGCCATGAAATGCGTTAAAATTATACATCACATTCCCTACATCTCATTGAAGTTCTTATAATAGACAATAAAAAAATTCAATACCATTTCATTTAAAGGTAGGTATTTACAGTTAAGATGCAGTACATGCGCTAAGCTCTTATTTGAAATGCAAATATATTGCTCGAAAATCTTGTTTTTTTTTGCTGCTTTATTATCACCATCCCATAACAAATACCAAATAACAATTGTGATCATTTTAACAAACAGAAACTTTAGCATTAAAAATTTGATATATGCAAATATATTGCACCACATGTAACACAAACTGTCATCAATACATGTCACACTATGTATGTAATTTATACAATTCAAAAACAATCGTTTTACAACAAGCAACATTGACTTTAAAACAATAGTTAACGACAAAATGAAAAGTAACAAATATTGCAATTCAAAACAGGTAAGGATGTTGCAGTCGCCGGTTGTGCAATAGGCTAAACATTTACTCGTGCTAGGGTTGGGCTGGTCGGTTTTTTTGTTAGACTGAGTGTGTGTATGATTTTCTCAGATTTATTATATAAATATATATATTTTTTTTAAATTTAGAATAGACTGGCTAGATTTTGTTTTAGTAATTAATGTCAGTGTTTGGGCTTTAAAATCATGATAACTTAATTGAAAGACAAACGGTTTAAGTGTGGTACTCTTTTTCTTTCAAACAAATTTTGGAAGTAAATAGGTTTAAACTCGGTCATGTCCAATAGATGGTTTGAAAGTGAAAGATTTTATATTAGTGAATATTTCTTCGGTGAATGCCCTGATACTAAGTGAACTGGGACTAGGGAAAGGACGAGCTTTTGGCAGAAATCCATACGACATTGGGCAATCTTGTTATTCAAAAGCTTTAATACCTTGTTCACGAAGAATCGATCTTCACGAATGGTTCGAAAACCGAAAATGTAGAGCAGGCAGATTCAGTGCGTGCTTCTCAATTGAAGGAATGTACCATCTGAGATGGCATTGCTAGATTTTCTAGCACCGAGACGACATTTGTCTAGCATTGCCATTTTTTAGGCCAAAAAAATAGCAGTGCGGGTCTTCACCTCCGGGACTAGGTATTATTCTTCGAAGTCTCCATTACTCTACTTAGTACTGCTTGAAGTACGTTACGAATGTACATAGCTTCTTGGCCCAGCGATATGTGGGTGCCCACAGCCGCTCAACCTTGGAAATCTCCAAGACAGCACAGGCTTATTGTGCATCTGAGTTTCATTAGGGGATGGATTGTCCAACATGATTCAACTTCGCTAATTACAAATGGAAAAAAATATAATCTTACAGGGTTCTGGGTTCTGCTTTCTTCCAACATCTTAGAAAATTTGAAAGGAAAAAAATTACATTGTTTGAAAAGCAAATAGAGAGAATTTAGTGATTTCTGAGGTTCGTAGTAGAAGCCTCGTGAAGATCCCTTAAAATCTTCGACCACAAGGTATCAGGAGGTGGTAATTTTTCCACTAAAGCCCAGAAGGAAAACTAAGAACCAAAAGGGCTACTAGTATACAGTCTATCGACCATTTCAACGAAAAAATAAAATAAATGGGAATATTTGTGAGCTTTTAGCGACCTCTAAATATATTCTGATTAAACGATAATATTAATTTTTGAACTCAAGGCCAGTATAAGGAAAAGTATATTGGAAAAAAGACAACAACAGTCAGGAGTGGTAGAAATTATAGCTATTTCGGATATCACCACATCTCGTCATTAGATTTCTTTCATGACTCCACCGGCACTCGAAGCCACAACCTGCGACTTGCTGGGCAAGTGCGTAGCCAATGGACCACAGTCGGCATGTAATTTGAGAAAAATAGGCCACATGTGTTCTTTTTTTTTAGATAAAACAATACTAGGAGGTAAAAGCATTAAAGCTACGACTTTAAAAAAATAACAATCTTACATGTCAAAGCAACATTTTCGAAGCCTTTAATATATGGTATTTCCCTGTTTTGCATTAGATAAATTCATCATTGAGAAACTTCTTTCTAACTCCCCATTGTTAAATGGGTCAAAAAAAATTACATAATTTTCCGAAGGGATTCTCGATTATCTTAGCCCTGCAATCTTAACTTGGCAAAACACCTAAATCTAAAGTAACTAAACTGACAACATTGGCCACTTAGTTTATTTAACGAATTTTCCACAATTATGCTATACCATGTGTGTCAAAGAAGGGTATAGTAGCATTCAAACAAGCAAGACAATGCATCGATAAAAAAACAGCGTCATTACGATCTTGCTTACATTTCTGCATGTAACTGAGGGCACACCCACCAAAGGCATTCGCTGTAAAACGTCTGCCGACGCGAATGGAGAAGGTGGTGGGGAAAGTTTACAAAATATGCACATACTTATGTACCGGGGTATGTATGCAAATGGAATAATTTGTAATAAAATATTAACTACGCCTATAGGCACTTCATATCTGAACGAAAAACCTTAAGCTGATGATGCAATTGACGGCGCTGACAATAATCACAACGATGACGCGTCTACAAAAAAAAACCAGACATTAATGGCGATGACAACAGAGTGAGAGCAAAAAAAAAAACAACAAAAAAAACGAATGAATTGACGTTTGCCATCAAAGATCTTACATCGGCTATATGGCTATATGAGAAAAATGAAAATCGAAGAGATATTTGTTAGTGACAATGGCCAAGGTAATGTGAAGATGAACGCTTCGCTGAGCAGAGTGATGGGTGCATGTAAGGCGCCAATTGATGTGACAATGATGCAGGCGAATAAAAAAATATACACAGACAATTCATATGCCGCCCCATCGTCGGATGCATTTAAAAAAGGAGTTGAATAGCTAGTTGTAAAACTAGTATTTTATTTTTTTTTTTTTGTGGTTTCTGCATAGTTACTTTTACAATGTACAGTTTCACTTTTAGCCGCTTTTTTAAATCTACTCTCATTCCGCTTGCTTTGATTCCATCAAACGACGGACTGTCAAAAGCTGAATTGCACTGCAGCCTATTTGATTGATGAGTTCATGTGAGGGGTGTGTATCTACTTTCTACATATGTACATTTACTTATATATGGCTTGATAAAATTCAGGTAATAAATCAGAAAATAGTTCAAACACATAAATATCTCAAAATATAGAATGGCTTTACGGAATTTGTAGTAAATAGAGCAATAAATCAAATACATAAGGTTAGTTCTAGGCAAATTGTAATAAAGAGGTTATTATATAACGTAAATTACTTAAAATAAAATAGCGAAATATTTTAATATTGGCAATTAAATGGTAGACATTTTGTGACAAGTGGTGAGTTACAAGGCCAAAACGTGTAACTAACTAAGGAAGTGAAATGTCTTACGTGAAACCAGGATATTTCGGGCTCAATATATTATTTCACTTACCAAATTCATTCATACTTTAAAGTTCTACATAGTTCTCATAGGCCCTATACAGATAAAAAAGTTGTGTAGATTGAGGAAAGACCGATCATAGAAAACAAGTAAAGAAAGTGCAGTTGTATCTTTCGTGAATATAAAAAGCAATTAACTTTAATTAATAAGAAATCAAGAATGGTTTTTAGGCACTAGGACAGATTTTATTAGAAAAATATTAGAAAAAATGTAACAGCAGTCATGCAGGAAGAAGGGCAAAAATTAAACAGCGGTTCCGCTATAGATCACAGGCTGCGTATTTGCCCGGTAAGTCGGAGGTTGCGAATTCAAACCCGGGCAGAGTCTCGAATGAAATCTTATGAGGAGAAATGTAGATCTCTAAAATAGCACCTATAATTTCTACCTCTCTGACAGTTGCTGCATTTTCTAATAATTTCCTAATAAGAACTGGCCTCGAGCTCATAAATTGCTGTTGATATAAATAAATTAAGCCGAGAAATTAAAATATGTATTGAAATTATTACTGTCTTTTTAGCGTAAAATATTAAATTTTGAGACACTATTTATTTGTTTGGATATCAAAAATAATATAGTAACTGAGTTTCAAAGTAAGTTGTCATATCTGAACAATCTGCTGTATAGCTATGAGTTAAAGTGATCCGATTTCGATGATTTTTTGTGTACAATTCCTAATTGTGTTCCGATTTCTAATTCCTAATACAATTTCATAACTATACAACAGAGACCTACTGAAAAGTTTTGAACCTTAATATAATTAATTTTTAGTTATTTTTTTTATACAAATACAGTTCATTCTACAACAAAGACCGTGAAGTTATCAAATCTAGATTTTAAGAAAATTTAACAGATTTTCATAAAAATTTCAAATATTTGTATCAGAATTTTTAGAAATTTTTTGGGGCATATACATAGTTCACTAAATTTTAGTTTAATTTGGGGTTTATAGCTCATTAAATTTTAGTACAATAAAGTGCAAGTTTGAAGATACTCAAATATTGAGTTGATTTTTGTTAATTTGTTTCCTCATTTTCACCGTATATAACGCATGTACGATATTTTTTATATGAAAAAAAAAAATAACCAACACCAGATGCATAAAAAAAACGAAAACAATGGACATTTTTTTGATTGAAATTCAAACTTGCATTTGATTATTAATGGGAAGCAAAACAACAATACAAGTTTTTCACTGTTTAAAAAAAAAACTTTGTTTTTCAAAAAAAAAGTTTTTTAATATTTGTGTTACTCATATGCCACCGCGCTGGCATTTACTAAATTAAACCTTAGTGTACGAAACTACATTGGTCTTAACCTTAGTTAAATATGTATATAATTTGTTATATGAGTATTTAGCGTACGAAATTTGGATGCATTTAAAGAAATATAGTGGTGACCACTTTCGTTTGGACACCACTGTATTTAAGATTCGAAACCATCTAAGCGAAGACTGATTCTACTATTCTGAGCAGAATCCTTTTTTCCATCAAAGATATCCCAAGCATATCTACTAAAGCGATCCCTTCTAATAGAAACCGCCTTCGTAGGAGCCACAGTATCTATATTATCCCTAAAGCTAAAACCACAAAGAATTGTTTCAAAGAAAACACAACCAGAAAAAAATTAAAGTTTCTTATATGGTAAATAAATAAAAGTAATTCAGAATACTAGGAAGAAACTTGACACATTTTACTGGCCTGCCAAAAATTAACAGGTAATTAGGCAAAACAAGAACAAAATATCTTTCAACCATACAAATAGCCAGTACATGGAAATACGAATGTACATACAATATTAACAGTGAAGTAATAATTGAAAATAAGTATTGCTTTTGTCAATAATAATTAAAAGCGAATGATTGGTAAAATTCAAGTCACGCAGCTATATGTATATTTGCATAGACATATTACCAAATACATACATAATAAATATACATATGTATGTATGCAGTATATCGCAAAAGCAAGCCAGAATTGAAATAATGAAAATCAATAATTCCAAAACACAAAACGAAATACGAGATGTATTTTGGCGCTCTTACAGACCTTTGTATGAATGGAGATAGGTTTAAAACAGTTTATATTATAACATTAAACATTATTAAAAATTGATATCCTTTTCCAACTAGTCTCTGTTCAATGATAGTGATGCAATGTTACTTTTCTATCTTAAACAGATCGAAAGGATGTATTGAAACACGAATGTCTGCGATAGGGAAAGTATTTTCATAGAAGTTGTCTAAGTATACATATATGTAATGTGTGTACATAGTTTACATTTATGAGTAGCCCATCTTAGAATAAATAACTGCTGATAAATGTATAAGCCTCATAAATAAGCCGATTTCTATTAGAAAAACCAGGAACACCAAGAATGAAGGGCGCACACCCTACACACTCGTCTACATCGGCAGCCGTATTAAAAAATTTGAGTTGTTTGCGTGATTCATTTTGCCACCGTTCAGTTTACAAATATGAATTTCATCAACTAAATCTTTGGAATAGATTTTTTTCAATATCGATTTTTTCGATATCGATATTAGTCACCACCATATATTGGCATATCGGTTAGGCACACGAATTTCGATACCAAATCGATAATTGTTCGTCGATAGTTTTAAAACAATATTTTTTTGAATCGAATACTTGAACCGCATTATCGTTCGAATTTGCGAAGAAATCAACGATAATCAAGCAGAATGAAAGTAGCAGAAATGAACACAAGGTTCGCGTCAAGGTCACGCTGTAAATTTATTCCTTTCTAATTTATAGTGAGGTTGGTCCTGTGCTGTCAACTTTCTCATATAGGGTATTCAAAAGGGAAAAACGATGGGCCGGAAAGCGTGCCATATTTTTCAAAACTGGAATTTTTTAATATTCGGCATAGTACGAGTAAGCTAACGACCGAATTAACATTTGTGCTAACATTTTCTAAGGGGCAAAAAATTGTAACTGAACTATATTTTTAAATTAAAGTATTGTCGATATTTCGGATATCGAGTATATTTGATCCGATATTTAAAGGTACTCGATTCTTTGAGAGCGATACATTTTGACAAAATTATTAGAAAATAATAAGACGAATGAAATAGTAGTTAAACAGATAGAGTAATTCGGACTCAGACTGGCGGCGTCGCAAGCTGAAATGGTTCTGGGATAGTTTGGAGAAGTCACGAGCTGCTCAGGTGTACAAATATACATATATTTAAATTGTAAAATAATTTGAAACAAACTATGTACATATGTATGTATGTATATGTATATGTATATGTATATGCACTTATGTTTACATACACATCTGTGTACTTATTTAAGTATGTAAATATCGAGTTGTCATTCCATAAATTTTATTTGTTAACTTAAATATCACGTACCATTAAAAATGTATAGTTAGTTGTCCATATAAAGTCAATATTGGTGTAAATTATTTTATTCAATATTTTATTCGTAAAAAGCACACTTGCACACACACACACACACAAACATATATAAGTGCATAAGTACATACACGCGCACATGAGCTGTGTGCATAGGCACTTAAGTAACTTAAACAAGACTTAGGTGAAGGTTTAAACAAGCAGCACACTACACATACGTACTTACTTACTTACTTACTTACGTATGTACATATGTGTGTGTGTAGCATTAGTAACAGCAAAAAGCAACAGCTATTGGCAATAAGAAATCTATTAAGTAAATAAAATATTTCAGCTTTTCGTTTAACAGCTCAATTCAATATGCAATATAATTAACAGTAAACTAAATGATTGGATATTAAGAAATGGCATGAATAGAGAAATGTTAATATATATATATATGTATGTATTTATTATAACTGAGTAAATATGTAAGTAAGTGTTGTATATAAAAAAAAAAAATAGATATATAGATAGTATTACCAAGAATTGATATGTATACGCCTCATTTCGCAATGACAATAAATATACTAAGTTCAGAGGAAAATTGTTAAATGCAAATTTCGTTATAGGCGTTTGTACAGACAGACAGACAGCCAGCCATAAGTAAACTTGGTTGCTGCAGTGCTCATGCAAATTGCGCAGTAAATGACAATCAGCGCCACCGCCGCCGCCGTCGCCGTTCCCAGTTTCACATCCATAGATATACTATACATGAACAAACCCTACACTAGTGAATTTAAATGCATACATATTCTGCATACATACATATGTATGTATGTATATAAAGGGTCTTTCAACTAGATGTTTTATTTTAGCTTTTACGCCACTTTTTGAATTGTTAATAGCAGAGACCAGTAACGATTATAATTTGCATTTTTTTTTTAATAATTTTTTATTTTCATTTCCGTTGTCTGAAAATTTTTTGTTTAGATTTATTTTTTGCTGAAATATAATGAAATAGAAATTGTTTGTTTAATTTTGTTTTTTGCTTAGAAATTAAGAATTATTTTTTGAATTTTATTTTTTGCTTATAAAATAGCAGTTACTTTTTGAGTTTTCTGTATTTAAAAAAAAAAAAAACATAAGTAATTTTGTGTTGTTAATTTTTGAGTTTTTTAAGTTTTAGTTTTAACCTAGAAAGTAAAAGTTATTTGGATACTTCTTCTCTTAATTTAATAGGATTTTATAAAAAACAATACCAACAAATATTTAGCGTAAAAATTAACATGTGAACATCGAGCTATGTATATGATGTAAGATCCAAATTATTATTAGTTTTTATAAAGTAAAACGTCGCCACTTTCCACGAAATTACTGAATTTGTTTATAATCTATTTTAAAATTTAACCTCTTGTTGAAAGACCCTGTACAGCCTTAAAACAAGTAAACACACACAAACTTTTTTTATATGTGTGTAGGTATGTATATATGTATGTATATATTCATAATGTAAGTACTTACATACATATATGTATCGTTGAACTTTAGTCAGTTTTTAAGGCTGACGGCTTTGTCGGCCAGTTGGCCTATGAAAAGGCGCTAATTCAATGGCGTTGCTTTACCAAAAAAATTAAAAAAAAAAAATACAAAAATTTATCATATGTTTTGAAATTTACTTTGAACGAACTGTCGCGACGTTCAATTTGCGTAGGTGTGAAATGAATACGTTTGCATATCGTTTATACAATAATACAGCATCAACATACAGTGGTGTGCATAACAAAAGCAACAAAAATTCAATATATGTAATACACTTGGTCACCTATGTCCATTAATTTACTTTCAATCATTTTTTATAAAAGTATAATTGAATCTATAGTATAAACTGCATAAATTGAAGTTCAAAACTTTTTTGGAAATTTATAAAAAAAAATCGACAATTAAAAGTGACCAGCAAAATTTTCAACTTTTTATTTCGGATTTTTTAAGGTATGCAGTTTTGTAGCCTATTCAGTTTCAATGCAATAATGTGCAAGTTTCAAGTGCCTAAAAATTTGCGTTGATTTTCCATAATATTTTTTGCTGACTGTGTTGGCCTTTTTTCTCTATATAGCGCATGAATAAAATTTACTTTTGTATGGAAGAAAATGTCCAGCAAGTTAAACAATAAAATTGAGATTCTTAAATGCAGTTTTATACCTTAATAAAATTTAAAAATCCGGATAAAAAAAAATTCAAAATTCCGATGACAATTTTTATACATTTGACGATTTTTTCTAATTTTTATAAAAAGTTTGAAACTGTTATACAGTTTATATTATGGGTTCAGCTATATTTTCATAATTTTTTTATAAAAAATTACTGAAAGTAAATTAATAAATATAAGTGGGAAACTGCATTATATTGAATTTTGTTCCTTATAATATGCACAACACTGTGTATGTACTTATGTATATTTACCGCTCCTATGAAGTTTGAGAATTATTTCTTTATTAAATTCAGCTATGTACTACCAAAAAAATTAAAAGAATATCTACATGAGTATATGGTGTTTGCCTTTTGCCTTGATTTTTGCGTTCTGTTGGAAATAATCATACCAATTGTCATAATGATTGCAATGCATATTTTAATCTTTATAATGACGCGTAAATGATAGGCCTGTGAGTGTTAATTGCATGCGAATGAATGAAATCGGTCGTAAAGTACCTAACGTTGCAAAAAATATTGCGAAGAATAGTCGAACGTTGCGATACAATTGCAAAACATGGTGAATAAAATACAGAAGAGCGCGCAGATGGTGGTATTTTAAAAGAGTGAGCTGTTTTTCTACATCGCAAGGGATTTTGTTTACCAAATTCGTGTATACAATGACTCAAATAATTCTTTAGCTTATGGTTATTTTTTTACAATATTTGCTATGCTATTCATGATAAATTTTTTTCGTTAGATTTTTTTAATATTATTTATAGTTCGTAATATAACAAATATCATATAAATCATTATTTCAAACTTTGCACAAAAATTTAAAACAAAAAACTACAAATTTTCATTAAAATTAGGAACCTTTTAATCACTACTTTTAGGATTTATTTCTGGATATAGAATTTTTTAGTTTAGTATAGTTTTAGTATATGCAAATCTCAAGAGACCAGAGACCATTTTGATTTTTGGCAATTTGTTGTAATTTTGTATTTATTTAACGCATATAGTTTATATATGGTAAAAAAAATGTAAAAAATTGCCCAAAAATCAACCGAAATTTTTAGCTACAAAACTCTGCATACCTAGAAAACTCAAATTAAACAGTTTGAAATTTTGGTACAAATTTTTATACAAATGTTTTTTTAATTTTTACAAATTTTATAAAAATTGAAATTTTGATGTACATGCCTTTAGTTATATAACGAACTATATTTGTATAATAAAATTAACGAACAATATTTATCATTAAACCCCATTTTAAATATTGTAAAAAAAAAACATCCACATGTGGTCAGTTGTGTGAGTCACTGTACTTTGTGAATTTGTTTACATTGGGAGACGGAATTACATCCTTGTAATATTTAATAACATTTCTGAACGGTATTTCATGATATATAGAACTATAACAGAGCTGTCAAGTTTATAAACGCCTACTAATCAAAGTGATTCGGTGTTGTTATAATTCTTAAAATTTGTAAGAAATTATAATTATAATTGGTCAAATAATCTTCGTCATTAATTGTACTTAAAAAAAAACAGAAGTAAAAATAAGCAGAAAAGAACTCTATAGAAAAATTTTATTGTCTTTTGAATTGTCTGCATTGATTGGTGATTATTGAGGATTATTTTTGTATAACTTCCAATGGTAACTGCCAGTCATGGCGCAAAGTTTGCAAACAACTTTGTGAAAAAAAAAAACAATAGGATTGTTAGCACAGACACTTATACTGACCTGGGTAACCAATGTATTTTAATAAAAACGCTGATTTGAAATCCATAATTCAGTTTTTAGATTGCTTCTAACTTTCGTGGTAATTAAAACTTGTTTCTTTACTATTTGTGGCAATCTTGCAAAACTAATCTATTATTTTACGACTTTCATCAAATGTATACAACTCTGCACCCAATTGAACAATTGAGAGCATATAGAGCCATAGCTACGAAAAATATAAGTCACAGTTTTTCAAAACTTTCATATAGCTGTAGATCTTGCAGCGTTTCTGCATAAAAAAATAATACAAATTTGAAAATGTCACTCAACGTTTCTCGCGGTTAGGGCTCGAATTATATAGAAATGACATAATTATTTAAAAAAAAAATCGGCATAAGGAAAATACCCAGAATATTCGGCACAGTATAACGGCAGACGCAACTTTAAATAAAATAAAATTGTTAAAAAATATTTAGCATCTATAAAAACCTCAAAGAAAAACAAAAAGTTTACTATAAAATCAAAAACTTCACAGTGAATTTCCAAACATGCCTCAGCTTTTAGTTGTTGTTTCGCAAAGTTTTTAATTATTTCTTTCTAACACAACTACCAAAGTAACGACTATAAATTTTTACATTTTATTAGCTTTTAATTTCATTCTGCTAGCTTCTTTTGTGGTGGAGATATTAAGTCCCAAAAAAACCGAGCTAGTGTCCCAGTTTAATTAATTTAATGGAGTTGCATTTTTCTAGCAAAAAGATTTGTGTTCTAGGCTATATTTTTTGCGTCAACAATGAAATGAAAATACAATTCAATTAGCAGGTTTGTAATTTTTTTTGCTTTGTCTCAATATTTTTACTTCTGCTTTTAATTGAAGTGAAAATCACCATATACGGCAGATAGCAAGCAGTCGGGCAAGATAAACGACTTTGATGACGGAAATTAAAGTTACGTGCGTACATATATGTAGTATATGTAGATTAAACAATAAGAGCCTGCTAATGTATTTGTCATATATGTATGGACCTTTGTATGTGTATGTGGCGGTAGTATATGGAGGTAAAGTGAGTACTCCATTTCGCTTAATACACAAAACCTATTTAGACTTTTAAGAAAGTTTTCAGCACAATGGAGAAAAGTTATGTATTATTGGTGTAATTATGATTGCTTTCAATATCCGAATAAAATCAAAAACTTCTAATAGATGAATTGCTTCAATATAATATTATGTAGAAATTTTTAGAATAAACAGTTTTTTTTTAAATCCCCTAAACTGAACGAACATTATGAAATTCTATCAAACTAAAAGAAAGACAGACTTGCAATAATAATTTGGCGCTTACATCTTATAGCTCGATGTTTTGCCGAACTTTAAGACGCACGCCACAAATTGGGTAGTTTTTTTTTATGATAGAAATAAGCTCAGAGATAGTCCAGCTATTGCCTTTATGAAAAGCGACAAAACTACTGGCATGGGTTATAAAAACACTAGTTCTTATGACGAAACATCAAGCAGTGATTAGGAATGCAAGAACGTCCCTATTCGTCAATCGAAAACAAACTTGTATTTCGTTAATATTAAGGAAACATTAGCCAAGAATGATAGAAAACAAGATTACGTCTTCCGCGGACCGCTACTCTTCTCTTTGCCGATTTGACAACACTCAACCATTCTCTGACGAAATAAAAACATTTTGCTTTTGTTTTACACAACTTTCAATCGTTCAGTCGTTTGTCCGCTTGATCTGCGCTTCTTCCTTTTCTTTTTTTAAATTTTTTCTTTGATCTCTCATTCTCTAACTATTATTACGTCATTATCAGCTGCTCTCAGTGCGAAACGTACAATCTTGTTTTCTATAATTCTTGAACATTCGCCAAACTAACTGAAATATTAAAGACTTTTATTTTTCGCTACAACTAATGTTTTTTACTGTTTACTTTCTATTTCTTTTCACACTTAAATTCAAATGAAATTGAGTTAACTTTTTTTGTTTTGGAAAAAGGAAAAAATGCATTTACTTATAAAAGGATGGAAGGCTCTTCTTTTAGATCTCTTAGTACTTCAATTTATTTACTGAGTGATGTACATCCAAATAATACTAGAAATGGGTATCGAAAATGTGTAGCCTTTGAGCTTGTCGCATTTCTAATTTGGCTGGCTCACTGAGAGCGTCAGAAAATTCTGCCCCATTGAAATTTCGTATACCCCTCTACAATGCGCGGCAATCGCATACTAGCTGAATTCAAGTTTCCATCTCTGCTTCATTTCTTTAACTTCTACAGCAATCGCCGTTGGTGTTCCTCAGTTTTTCTGCATGCCACCGATAGCAACGAGAACTGCGAGCTCGTAGATAAGTATACTTAATACTTAATAATTAAATTATCAATATTTATTTATTTATTTTAATGTTCATATTTTCACGGACAAAACCCAAATAACCCCATTTCTGATTTTCCAATTGCGATCTCTATCTACGAATTCTAACACGTATACAAGTGCGAATATGAATACGATAATTAGCTACAAACAATGCTAAAATGCTTGCGGTGAAATTCGGGAGAGAAAGCATGTTGTTATCGGTGTTGGCAGAAGTTTTCTAGCAAAGTGGCCAACCATTTGAAGAGGCCCTAATTTCTGCCAGAATGTTAAAATAGCATAGCTTTTTTACTACTGCAGATTTCAAGAAGAAGCTCGAAACAATTAAAATTTTTTGAAGTTAGGCGAACCGCACTTACTATTATAAAATTTTATATTTGGCTTTTTCGATATATTTTCTCTTGCCTTGCAATGCCTTGAAACTCACCTCTGTTAGATAAACTTGCGATATTAATATAGGATCGAACTCAATTCTCATCTCAATTAAATTAAAATAAATTGATTTTAATTGGTATTGGGTTTAAATCAGTCGAATAGAAGTAATTTTACTAATTTTGAATAGATTTTCTTGTTAAACGAACAAAATATTATCTATACAATTCTCAAGTCAGGTTCCTAGAGAGATCTTCATTTCCATACAATACATACTCGTATTCCAAGCAGGTTCTTAAGCGCCAACTATACATTTTTGCGCTACACACAAGTACAAGTATAAGCAATTTGTTAATGCTAATAGCACAGCATTTGACATAAATAATCTTGCATAATTAGCAAATCTACGTGCGGCGACTATTTATCAACTTAAAAATGTTTGACAAAAAATACATTAAAAAAAAAATGCTTGTACACAAAATACACAAGATAAATAATAGCATAAAATGGAGGAAGCTAAAACGCCTACAAAAAAATCGATTGTAAATTTAACAGATAAAACATTTTTAGCAAGAGCGTAAATAAATTTATTGCATAGAATTCATAGAAATCAACCAAGTAGTTATTGGTAAATTTCAGCGTGTGGTTTAATATTTTTATTTCAAAATTAAAATTTTTAATTAATTTAAGAAAGTTATACATTTTACTTTATTTTCACTGTTATTTTTTATTTGCTTTCAGCATTCGTCATGAGTAACCAGCAAGCACTGGTATTTCTGGTGCTACTCGCACTAAGTGCATTCCAAATAACAATTACCAGCTCAATAAATTCGGTAGATCCCGCGTTCGATAAGAACAATCTCTTGGATGATGTAGCCAAAACGGATATGCCAGATTGGGAACATTTGGCAGAGCATGGCATTAAAATTTCCACGCCTAAGGTGAAGGTGATACCGATGAGCTCTTCTACTGCGAGTGCAACAACAGAAACGGTAAGCTCAACTGCAGCGGCAACAAAGCCAGCCAAAAATCCAACCACAACAACAACGCCCAGTCCACAAACCGTAGAGAAGCTCAGATCAATGCTCGACGTAGCTGATGAAAAATTGGACGACGAGACGTTCAAGGATTTGATGGAAGCCTACAAACATAGTCCCGCACTTGCCGGAGATTCAAGGTAATCAAGAAGCTTAAGCTGAATAAATTCAAGTACATATTTATGTTAACCGATTCTGATCGTTATTGTTTTTGTTTTTTTTTTTTAGATTCAATAAATTGTTGCCCAATAAATATAAGGCAGAGAATTCCAACGCTGCGAATAATAAAAGTGAAGAAGTCTATTACGATTATGATCCTGATGATTATGATGATGAATACAACTACGATGATGAAATTATCAATACAGAACTGGGGCAAAAGTTTAAAACCAGCACTACCGCCAAGCCGAAGGTAGAAAGCAGCGGACCAGCAACAATGAGCGGCAAGAAAGTAGATATGAAACCGATCAAGGAAGAAAAACTGGTGGGTGTGAGTGAAACGCTAGAATTTTCTATATTTCTCACTAACATTTACTTATATATTATAGTTGTCTTCCCAGTCAAAGGATGCCAAAACGGCTGACAACAATCAGGAGCAGAGTACGCACAAACCTGAAGAATTTGACGAAGATGATTACGATGATGATGATGATGATGGTGATGAGGAGGACGATATTAACGATGAGGAAGAGATCGTTTTCAATCAGAATGTGCCCTGCCCCAGATACTGTGTCTGCGCACGCAATGTCAATAGTTATTTGGTTGCGACTTGCAGCAGATTTGATCCTGAAACGCAGAAATTTGGTTCTGACATTACCGATTTGATCGTGACCGATGTTGGTCCAAAATATCCCATATTATTGGGACCTGAATTCTTCTTACAAATGGGTTTGAAATATGTATCTTCTATAAAAATTTCAAATTGCACAATTGAATTCCTGCATCCGGATGCTTTCCATGGTTTGGACGAACTTTACTCGGTGAATTTGACAAATGTTGGTTTGGCGGTTATTAATCCCAACACATTCTCGCGGAATAAGAAACTACGTCTGCTGACCATTTCGGGCAATGATTTGAGTGTTATGTCCAATGTGCATTTCCTTTTGAATGTGAGTAGATAAAAGTGAAATATTAAAAGCAACTTAATCGCCTAGCGCCAACTAATTTCCTCTATTCTCTACCTTTCAGTCCTCGAGCATTGAGGAGTTGGATTTGTCACGCAACAATTTAATGGAGCTACACCCACAAGCCTTTTCTAAACTCTACAATGTAGTCTATATTAATCTGTCGCAGAATAATTTGCAGAAAATTCCCGATCATGTCTTCGATTCCGTTGAGACCATTGAGGAATTGGATTTATCATACAACGCCTTAAAGAGCCTACCACCCACCATCTTCAACCGTACAGCTCTTGCAATACTGCATCTGAAATACAACTCTATTACTGGCGACTTACACTTCGGCACCGATGATCTACAACAACTCGATCTAAGCTTCAATAACATTAAGAAGATTCATCATGGCATGTTCGACAAGATGACTGGCTTGACTAACCTCAATCTCAAGGGCAATGGTATTGTTACAATACAACCCGATTCCTTTTTGGCGCTGAAGAGTCTGCGACACATCGATCTGTCTATCAACGACTTAGATCAAGTGAACGCAATGATTTTCTTCAAGAATTCCGAATTAGACGTCATACGTCTCAACGACAATCCACGTCTAAGCCAATTGCCCACTGATGGTTTCCACAGCCATAGTGGCTTCTTCACGGTTTACTTCTTGGACATTTCAAATTGTGCAATTGGCGCACTTGGTCACAAGACATTCTCAACAATGCCACATTTGGCAACATTGAAACTCGCCTGGAACAACATTAATAACTTGGAGCGCGACACTTTCGAAAGTCTTACCAAAATGACCGAACTGGATCTGAGCAATAATCTGATTACTCGTTTAGATGAGCTGCTCTTCATGAACAACAATGAAATGACAAAGTTGAATTTAGCCGGCAATCCAATACGCAAACTATCCGTACGCATCTTCATGCCACTCGGTAAACTGCGTGAATTGGATGTCAGCGATTGCGAGTTGAGTTCACTACTCTCCGAGAACCAATATGGCATGGGTCGTAAATACAAATTCTATGACACTTTGCGTAGCTTCAATGCATCATCCAATCAAATCAAACGCGTATCTTCAGGTGATGTACGTAGCTTCAAGAACCTCCGTACCCTGGACATTTCACATAATCCACTCAAATGTAACGAAGATTTCCAAGACTTTATCAGCTATGTATCGCTCACACCCAACTTGGGCAGCAACAAGTCGCCAATACTTGTCAATCTCGAGAGCGACACTAACTACGTCGATTATCAACCAAACGCCGACTGGGCAGCACTGGCGCATGATGTGTGCCGCCACCAAGAGGGCGCAATAACCAAGACGAAACAAAAGAGTTTGGAGAAACGTATCGAACAGGCGGACAAGGTATTGGACAACGATGCGAAGAGTTTGTGGAAGATTGTGGAGAGTACAAAGAGTTATAAGCACAAGATACTGAAGGACACAGATAAGAGCGAGGTGGTGCTTGCGGGCAGCATGGATGAGGAGAGTGCGGACGAGGATGAGAATACCGCTGAGGAAAGCAAAGACGACGATGAAGATGATGAAAATGATAGCGAGTATGATGAAGATGAAGACGACGAGGATGACGATGATGACAATGAAGACGACGATGATAAAAAGAGCAACGACGAGGATATCAAAAAGAAAATTGACCTCAGCAAACTGCATGATTTTGGTGTTCATGTCGAAGAAGTGGATTTGAGCAAGGAAACTAAAGATCAATTCTTGTTGAGTAAGTGGCGCACAAAATAATTATTGTACATACACTGCATTAAAAAAATCGGACGTAGAGTTTTGTATGATACATTTTTTGTTAACTTTTATAAAAATCTGGCTCAGCGTAAAACAAAAATCGTATAAATCAAAGTTTCAAACTTTGTAAAAACTTAATTAAATTTATATGGGCTTTAAAACTGCATACTCAAATTTAAAAAAAAAGAAAAATTTTGAGTAAAAAATTTGTTGAAAAGTTTGAAATTTTGATTTGTGAAAAATTAACGAAAGAAATTTATCATACGAATATTATAAAAAAATTACTGTAGGTGAAATTTTTGGGTGCAGGTTAGATTTGAGGACGCTAATATTTTTATTAAAATTTTTTAAGCTTAAACTGGTGTCAGAGGTTTTTTTTAATATTTGAAATTAACTATTTTTAGCAAAACTCTATATTTAGAGTTATTTTAAAATTGGTCAAGATCACGTTAATCTTACAATTTTTCCGATATACATATTTCGAACGAATGCTTAAAATATAATAAACTCTAAACCTTTCTGGAGAGAAAGAACAGCATAGTTTTGATTTTTTATCAAATTAATACCACTTACTGATTGCCCAAACGAAAGCGAAAGATCGAGGCCTAACCAAACGTTATGAAAACAAATTTTTAAACTTATATAATACCGTTATTTTTATTTTCAAATTGTAGATAAATTCCTTATGAATGGCGATGAATACAATGAGAATGGTGGCGAAGAGGAAATCATCATTGAACGTGGACACATCTACTACGAAGGCTCCAAATTCTTCATTCCCGCTATTGTGATCGTTACCTGTCTATTCATAATTGTGGCGGTCATTGTCAAAATCGTGCTTGTTATGATGCGCAAACGTGGCGAACGTTACCGCATGGCGCTGCTCGCTTCCTCCAATAATTCGATTGTCTACCAGAAACTTAGCGAAGAAATCAAGCCGAAAGTAAAAGAACCCAAGGTACCAAAGGTGCACCGCTACGCACCAATCAATCAGGTCTAAAGAGGCACAAAACCTCACGTATGGGCTGCAGGCGAACGTGAAGGGGGAATGAGGCGAACGAACACCCACAGCTGTTGGGAGGTGAATGAGTGAATGTGAAAAGGAAATGGGTGTTGAAAGAAAATATCAAATGAGAAAACTCAAGCACAACCACTTGTTATAAAAATGTTTTAATTTTAAGCAAAACTATATATAAAACAACAACAACAACAACACGAAAAATAGTAAAATGCAAAAATGCAACTAAAACATAGGGACAGACACGCAGAATGTACGAAAAATATGAAATTTGTAAGAAGGCGGGAACAAAGTATTAATACCGATTTAAACTTAAATACAAGAACATTTTTTTTAATTTAATTTACTTTACTAAACTGTTGCAAAATAGTACTTAACTAAACTTAATTGCATTGAATAAAAATACAATATTAGAAAAAAAAACGAATTCTATTTTTCGGTTCCCCAGAGTATGGCTAACACAACGACATAGAAACCTACCACTACGAATACTAATCCAAGCGAGAAAGTAAAGAGAGTGAGTGATCAAAAAATAAATAAAAATACAAATAAAAAAAAACAAATTAATAAACAATTTTCCAATACAAAGCAACAGAAAGCATTTCATATTAAAGAGTGTAATCAAATAATTTAATTTAAAACAAAATACTAACATAAAGCAAATACGAGAAGAAATAACGCCAAAACCAATAACAATAACGAACGAAGCACAGTTGCCTTTGTAAAACTCGTTAAAACAAAAAGAAAAACAATAGTTAGTGCCATCGTTGGATTTTTTTTTTAAATAACAAAAAAACAAAACTTTTTTAAAATCTTTACACCTACACGCACAAACGCATGTTAAATGTTATTAGATAGTATGACGAAATTTACATACAAAGGAAGGAGTTGGCGTTTTTTGTTTTTTTTTTTTTTGCTGTATAGGAGAAAAGCACAAGAAAGAGAGGTAAAATCCGCATTTTGGTGAATGAGTAAACATTTAATTTTACTATCCACACAATTATAAATAACAATAACAATACATATTAACTATAAATACGATAAATGTTTTCTGTAATATATTTTTAAGTGAAATCTTATATACATTTGAAGTTTCTTATTACCTTAAAACAAAAACAAAAAAAAAAATTCTTCCCTTATTCTTTTTATATTAGTTAATATAGTACATACACCCATACATACATATAGTACATGGATACATATCTAAATATATTTAAGTTCAACTGCGTAAAAAATAATTCAATCAAGGCAGCGAGAGCGCAAAAATGAAAATTTAAATTATTTTTAACAAAACTTTTTTTTAATATACATATGTATGTATGTAATTTCGAAGTATACAAAAATTGGATAATTATGTATAATTTACATACTAGAAACAAAAAAAAACACAAAACAAAACTATATAACTACAAAACTTTTCTCGAAGTTTGATTTACATATGTATTTAATGAAAGCGAAAATTTTAATAAAACTCAGTTTTCGAGAGAAGGAAAAACAATATACAATGATGTTTCAATTACGCGAAACATGTAAATGCAATACATAAAAGCGTCTTATTCGAAAGAATGTCAGGGGTATCGAGAAGCTCGGCCTCAATGCTTTCAATTTACTATTCGTCACAAAGGCGGCAATGGCATGTTTTTTATGGATTTCGCTTTGGATATTTTTTGCAGCATGGAAAAGAGCTGACTGTAATTTGTGTATTACTCAATTCAATGTGTTTATTTTCGAATTATCACAGTTTTTTTTTTGCAAACGCATGATATGTATTGGCACGCAATGTAAATGATAGCAATATTACTTGTCGGGATTGTCTGGACACAGAATTGGATATGTGAGTTGATTCGACGAAAAGTATTTTCAATCTGCATTTCAAAGCGAGAGATATTAAGTTCAAGTTAGTTACAGTTTCAAAACGATAAGCACGGAAATAAAAAAAAAAAAAAAAGATGCAAAAGTTGTGTCGATATAACGAATACTGAATTTGTGGAAAAGGCCCAACACCGTCAGCAAAACAAAAATTATCACAAATCAACGCGAAGTTTACGTCACTTAAAACTAAGACTTTATTGGAGTAAAATTCAATGGACTACAAAACTGCATACCAGAACGATATCTAAAAATTCTGATTAACAAATTTGGAAATTTGTTGGCAATTTTATTAAATTGTTTGAATTTCGTAAAAAGTTGAAAAAACTTGTATTTATATTATTATAGTTAGTGTCATCGTTATAACGAGCCACATTTGATAAAAAAAATTATTAAAAGTAAAATTAATAAAGTGGCAAACTTTATTATATTGTATTTTCTCCAATGCCTTGCAGAGTATTTTACAAAATTCAACTGCCAGCGTGCCTTGGAAATATCGGCTGGCGTACGTAACATCAAAAAATTATTGAAAAATGGTTTAATTTTTCTAGTAGTGGTCGCCTCTCGGCAGGCAATGCCAAGCCTCCGCGTGCATTTCTGCCATGAAAAATCTTCCAACAAAAATCAGCTGCAGTTCGGACCAAGGTATGTAGATCCATAGAAATTGATAGCAAGATAAATATGGCGAATCCCTTGTGTATTTCGTTTGTGTAATTTTGCGAGTGAAATGTCAAAAACTGAAATCACACAGTTTGCTCATGAATTTTGTTTTTGTAAACAAAACAACCCAGCGAATTTGGATAGAAGAACAAGCATTCAGCTCATGGGATTCTATCACCTTGTATGAATTTGCCTTGGGAGTCGAAATAAAACTGTACACTCGTCAACTTGCGGCTCAACAACAGGACGCTCGCCGCAAATTTAAGGATAATCTCGGTCACACTTCATGCTACAGTAGAATCCGGTTATAAAGCCTGCCGAGGGAGCGGTGAAAATACTTCGGACTAACCTGTCGTCATATAAACAGAGCTCCGGTTTAACATTTTTTTTTTATAATTCTGCTATAGGAAATAGTTACTCATCAAGACGAGTACAAATACATGGGCTTATTTCAAGTGAATCTAAGACGTCAATCGAAATGTGCAGTCAAACCGTAAAATGAGACTTGTCGTAAGACTTCCATCGTTCTAACCGGAGAATTTGCAAACTACAGGGAATTGAGAGAGAAAATTTACAGTTTCTAGGCAAATTTTTACCAAGAGTGAAAAAAAAGCGGATGCCAAATATTATATAAAAATATAAAAATATTATTTTGTGTCCCATTTTCACAAAACAAAATATAGAAAAACAAATAATTTTTAAATCCAAAAGTTAAATAGAAATAGATAAGCAAAGGTTTTTTCGAGCTTATTTTTAGTTTTTTTGTTTTGTGCGCCAGCAAAAGAAATCAGCTGTTCGTAAAAACTTGCAAAATGTTACAAGTTTTGCGTTCATGTACTTTTTTGGATATTTCCAGTTTGAGAGCGAATGCTGTCAATTTCTGAAATCCTACAAATTCTCGACAGTCAAAAATTTCCCAGGATTAATCGCCAGCTTCTCCAATTGAACTGTCATTCTGTTCTCTTCATTTTTCCCACTTTCCAAGTTTCTTACGTAGCTGAACGCAAAAACCGGAACACAGATGGTAATTCGTTCAAATTTTGCTGCTGAATAATTCTTGCTGGAGATTCTACGCAACCGTACTTAATATGAGAGAAAAATCAAAATTGCACAAGGCATAATGAATACCCCCATTGAAATTATATACCGTGAATGGAATACAAGAAAAACTAATATAGAAGTGTTTAATTCTAGGCTAAACTGAACTTTATATTGTACCTATCTACATATGGAAGTAGTAAGGTCCAAAAGTTTTTAGACTGAACAATTAACGATTATTATTATGCAACACAATCTTCCTTTATTTCAAGATATTGCATCGAGTTTTTTGCCGTAGAGCTGGGGCCGCGCATACCTTGTCGACCACACCCTATGACTCTGATGAAGGGTCAGTTAGATAAAATTTGTATCTGTTATAATCTAAGAGTGTGGTCTCCAAACGCCAAGTCGAACCAAACTGTTCCTTGATTTTAACTGCCTTTAAAAGGTTTCTTTGGTGATCGTAAATTTAAAAAAATATATTGTCACAATAAAATTTAAATATATTAAAAAATTTAAATGCATGAAAAAATCAACATGAAGGAGTGGTTGGAAATGCATATATGATAAAATATATGGAAAATACAAAAATGAAAATATAAGAATTAAGTAATATTTTTTTTCGATAGGAAATTTTTCATTTGATCCTTGCTTTGAAGAGTTTTCAATATTAATTAGGAATATCACGTGTAAATGAACTTGGTTTTTTCGAAGTAATTTGGAGAAAAAATAAATAATTTACGTTCTAATGTGAAGATGATTTTACGAAGATAATTTTATTAGATAGATCTATCCGTTGCACGAATTACACCACAATAAGGTGGAGTTCGGAGAAGCGGAATGGTGAATTGATCCAAACGTATGGGTTTGGTTGACCTAAACAGAGTTAGATCGCCGAAACAATAGCCCTAACTTACTTACTCAATTGACGCTATAGCCGCTTAAACGATTTTGGCCGAGCTTCTCCTACAATTTGTGGTGTGCGTCTTGATGTTGTGCCACAAATTGAGGCACCTACATCTTTATGCCGACTCAGAACGGCGAATGTTTTTTTGCGTGAAGTTTTTCCATGGCAGAAATACACACGGAGGTTTGCCATTGCCTGGCGAGGAGCGACCGCTATTGGAAAAACTTTTTCTATAAATTTTGATGTATTTTGCCCCGGGCCTGGATTTGAACCCGGGCCCCACCGAATGAAGCGCGCACACGCTAGACACTCGGCTACGGCGGGCGCCAACAGCCATTAGGCAGTTAAAATTCGGCAAAGGACTTTCTGTCACTTCAGCGACATTTACCAACATTTTATGGGGTATGTTTTATGCTGTTTACCGCAACAACAACAATAACAACATAAAAAATAAATCTTTTTTGATGAAAATTATTTGAAATTTTTTATTTAAAGCAAAGATAGGATTACAATGCATATGATGAGGGAGCTTGAAAATCTGGAAACTAAAATACTGAAAAGTACGGAATTCCCAATTATAAAAAATCGATTAACTTAGAATAGTTCACAAATTTACTTATTAATATTTAAAATTTACAGATAGTGCTGCGAGTTAAGGACCGACCTAGCACAAATCAAATATATGTACATGTAGTATTACAGTAATAAAAGTAAGCTTTTGAGTATTGATAAATATTTTCCATTGGTCGAAGTCAAAGCATACACAAATTTTTAAGAGCCTACGTACGCTTGTGAAATCGTTAAAAAAGACATATAAATAAATAAAAGTTAACATATCTAATATACATAAGTTCGCTTAAATGTGTTTTCTACGAATATATAATAGTTTATACGATATATGTACATATTTAATGAACAATTTTCAAACCACCACTTCAGAACTATATGAACAATCGAAACCCATTTTAAAAATAAATTAAAACAAGCGTTGTCATTAGGATAGAGAGGTTGATGGCTTTACAAGATAGTGGCTCAAAAAATATTTATGACAAAAGTATTTTAAGAAAAAATACAAGTCATGAATAACGCAACGATGATCAACATCAATTATGGTATAAACACAAACATTTTTCATTGAAACAAATAATATGGAGACATATTTAAATATCGCACTTCTAATAGAACAAAAAAAACAATTCATAACTTACGATATTAGAGTTAATATCTTAAACTGAATTAGCTAGGTGTGGAGAAAGTATAAGAGAATGTGTAAGAGAAAACTGAATACCACAAAGATAGTCAAACATTTTGAATTACTTGTTTTGCTTTCTAACTAAACATGCGATATGTTATAGACTCTATTAAGCAATTAGATTAATTCAACGGGATTTTAAAATTCAGGTGTATACAGTTTAAAAAGACATAACTAGTTATTGGCGAGTATAATTTAAAATACACGCTAAAATAGTCATTAGAATAGATATATTTTGGGATGAATAATCAAAATTTGTTTTTTTAAACATAAACAATTAGAATATCCACAACGAAATTTTGGGTTTTATAAAGGTTCTGATCAAAAAAAAATGAATTTACTTTAAAAAAAAAATCTAAACACATTTAAACGAATATTGCCCTACAAGTGTGTAAAGGCGAAGTTGTTTTTTTTTTTGTAATTTAACATAAACTAACGGTACACAAATGTACAATATGTGTACATATAAAACTCAAAATAATCAAAATTTTTTTAAACCAACTTTAAAACAGTACTCCCATTGCTTATTTTAAAACCTTTAAACGGAAGCATTTTCTAAAATATAAGAAGTTTTAAACCAAATAGCAAAAAATTACATAAAATTAAAAATCTACCTTGCTCTGCAAGCAATGCTGTTCATATCAATCTCCATATGTCTCCGATATTGTCAATTGTTCGAGAAATCTTTGCTCTAAATCGTAGAATTCCTCAAGGCGTTTGGCTGCCGCATTATATTCCTCCCATAAGCACTCAAAATCATTGGTATCACCAGAGAAATCATGCTCAAAATTTTGGTCATCGGAATTAAAAGAGAGCTCCAGCTCCAATTCGTCGAATTTCATATTCTCCATATTGATCAAGAGCTGCAAACAGAAAGAATTATTTAATTGAGAGAGGTAGGGAGTCGATCACTATAAGTAGATATTTACATACATACATACTTATTTACAATTGTACATAATAAATATATAAGTAAAAAACATAAATATTGCTCGCCATGCCCTCGCGAAGAAACAACTAACCACTATAAACAATCGGTGATAGAGAGGTTTTTGCTCAGTTTAGCTACAATTGCAGCGAGCGAACCACTCCTCTTCCACATGCAAACCAATTGTGCATTTTATCAGTAGCAAACAACAGCTGATCGTGTTGTATTATAAAATTTAGTGCTACGAAAATGTCGCGAAAAAGCGTAATTAATTTAATACAAGCCGTTGTTAACAAATCGTAAGTTGTTGGCTTCTGAAAATCTTAAGTAAATTTACCAGCAGCCTTTTGAATTTTAAATTTCCTTTAGCTGCAGCTGCCCGGCACATTCGCATGGCTACAGCTCGGGCATCGACCAAGTGGCTAGCGCCAATCAAACTGGCAGAATGGAATATGCCTTCGAGGTGGTTTCTATCGTGAGCTAAACTAACATCAACATTTTCTAAATTGTTTACACCCGCAGATGTCCTCGTCTACGGTGCGGTTTGGTCCAGGCGTTTCAGCCGAACTTGGCGCCGATCTACGCAACTGGGGAGCAAAGTCTGTTTGTTTGGTCACCGATGTTAATGTTGCCAAATTATCCAGCGTACGCACAGCTTTCGATTCGCTTAGCCGACATGGCATTTCGTATGAAGTCTATGATAAGACACGCGTTGAACCGACAGACGCAAGTTTATGGGATGTTGCGACCTTCGCAAGGGGAAAACAATTTGATGCTTTTGTCGCAATTGGGGGTGGTTCGGTAATTGACACTTGCAAAGCTGCTAATTTATTTGCTTGTGATAGAGAGGCGGAGTTTTTGGATTATGTGAACAAGCCGATTGGTAAAGGCAAGGAGGTATTCATGCAATTTATTTAAATTAAAAATTATAAATGATTTTAGCGCATTGGTTATATTCCTTTATTACAGATAAATTTCGATTTGAAGCCTTTATTCGCACTACCTACCACCTCAGGTACCGGTTCTGAGACAACTGGTGTTGCTATTTTTGATTACAAAAAGTTGCATGCGAAAACCGGCATTTCCAGTAAACTTTTAAAACCTAAATTAGGTATACTTACGTCCATATTAAATATGAAGAGTTATATTATGCCAAGAACACTTTGTTTACCACCCTAGCCATTATCGATCCCCTTCACACGCTCACTCAACCCGAACGTGTTACTGCGTACTGTGGTTTTGACGTATTTTGTCATGCCCTCGAAAGCTTTACCGCCGTGGACTATCGCGAGCGTGGTCCCGCCCCTATTGACCCCAGCTTGCGCCCACCTTACCAGGGTCGCAATCCCATATCCGATGTTTGGGCACGCTTCGCACTTCAAATTATACGGGAACATTTTATCGATGCTATTTACCAACCAGACAACTTGAAAGCACGTTCCCGTATGCATCTAGCCGCTGCTATGGCTGGTGTTGGATTCGGCAATGCCGGCGTACATCTTTGTCATGGATTATCTTATCCAATTTCGGGAAATGTGCGACAGTTTCAACCCGCAGGCTATGCCGATACTCATGCAATTGTGCCACATGGTCTCTCAGTGGTCATAAGTGCACCGGCTGTATTCCAATTTACGGCGCCTGCATGCCCAGAACGTCATTTGGAAGCGGCTCAAATACTCGGCGCGGATATCAGCAATGTCAAGTTGACCGATTCTGGGCGAGTATTGGCTGATACAGTACGAACGTTTATGCAACGTGCGGGTATTGAAAATGGTCTCAAAGCTTTGGGTTTCCATAACGGAGATGTCCCAGCATTGGTGGAGGGTACTTTGCCACAGGAGCGTATAACTAAATTGGCACCACGGCAACAGAGTCACGAGGACTTGGCGGCACTCTTTGAAAACTCAATGGAAATTTACTGAAAATGAAATGTACTCACTTGAAAATTTTATTGCACGTTGGAATAAGGAATATTTTGAGTTATTTTTTCACTTAATTTAATAAACAGTTTTGTAAACAATAATGCACAAAAACACAATTTTCACTTTATATAAAGCTTTTTTTCAACTAAACACGAACTGCAGTAACGGTATTTTGTGCATGCACGCACACACAACTTCAAACTGCCAGATTGACGAAATTAATACTAATTGGAAGGTAATTGTTTATTTAATGCTTAAATAATAAGGTTTGCAAAAGATGCTGACAGCAATTTTTTAAATAAATAAGTTCTTTAAATTACGGTATTCAATAATAATGCCTTTAATTAATATATTAGCTTAACAGTTTATTTAATTCAATTTCCGCATCACAGGCGGGTTAACCTAAGCATTGTTCAAAGCTTTTCAAACTTAGTTCAACAGTTTGACTGGCACTGTATGCGTTATCTCATTTCAGCAGTCAGCTGTTAGTGCAAGCGTAATCTGGCAACGCTTCATTCTCAACACGTGCGATTTGTTTGTGTGGAAGCGGCTTTTTAATATTCCAAACGCCACTATTTAGAAGTTTTATTTCATAGTAATAACTTATTCGTAAGGAATATCATCATGGTCTTCTTCACCTGCAACCGCTGTGGTGAGTCCGTGAAAAAACCTTCTGTCGAGAAGCACTACAATACAAAATGCCGCGGCGCTATCAAGAACGTGTCGTGTATGGATTGCCTAAAAGATTTCCATGGAGAAGAATATGTGGCACATACCAAATGCATTACAGAGGCACAGAAGTACTCTGGTAAAAATTATGTTCAAAAGGAGTCAAAGAACAGTAATGCCAAAAAGCAGGAAAGCTGGATGGATATTATACGTTCTATTCTCGATTCCTCCGACTATAAGCTGAGCGAACAAGCGCGCAGTGCATTCCAACGTTTGCAGAGTGTCGACAATGTGCCACGGAAGAAAGCAAAATTTCAGAACTTTGTTAAAAATTGCATGCACATGCCAGTGCGTTTGGCAGAAGAAGTTTGGAGTGTACTCGAGAAGGAGCTGGAAAAGATGAAGCTGGCAAAGCAGCAGGATATAGCTGCTAAGGCAGAGGAAAAACCAAACGAAAATGGGATTAAACGGGAAGCCGCTGAAGTGAATGGTCAAGAGGAACCTGCTAAGAAAAAATCCAAAAAAGAAAAAAAAGCTGAAAATGGCAAAATTGGAGCTAATGAAAATATTGAGCCAGCGAAGCAGAAAACAAAGAAAAATAAGGCAGTTGTAGACGAAGTTGCGGGTGAAACAAATGGTAGCTATGAACCTGCCAAAAAGAAAGCGAAAAAACAAAAGGCTGAAGCAGAGGAGGTAGCAGTGGCAGTTGTCGAAGAGTCGGCAGTAGATACAGCGAAGGGTGTTGAGAATTTCGAATGGAGGGCTGTGCTGGAGAAAATTGTACGAAAGAACGCAGAAGGTATTGTTTTGGAAAAGCTAAAAAAGCGAGTATTAAAAAAATATGCGGCCAATCTTAGTGCTGAAGAATTAACGGAAAAGCAACAGAAGAAATTTGAAAAAAAGTTTGCGAAGAATTTAAAAAAATCCGCAGTAGTGCAGTTGGAAGGCGACATCGTTAAAGTGTGCTAATCTGCTGGAATGGAAGCACTTGACATAACTGAAGACACTAAATGACAATTTTATGTTATTTTTACGAAGAAGGAAAAAATTACAAATTCTATATGAATTGCTTTAGCAAAAGAGCTATTTTTTATTTTTAAAGTCACTTTAAATTTTGTTTTGTAGGTAATCTCAGCTAACTAAGGGATTGATTGAAGAAATTTACTTTTAAAAAAAATTTTATTTAGCGCGATCGATAATGTCAATGCCGTTATGTACATATGTATGTACATGGAAGAATGTATTTAATTCTTAAGATATTTGAATAGACAAATGCGTACTAGAACTAATTAGTTTGTATTTACATTTATACAGATACCTAAATAAAATTGTATAAACTATGCGGTTGTAGTTATTATTAAAAAAAAGTGTATATACATATGTACATATACATACATATGTATGTATGTAAAAGACGATTTTTGAAATGCACATTCAATATACACATGTACATTGGTTTGTATTACCTTCGCATAAGCGTTTATATAACTGCGGTTGACTGTAATTACTGGCCATAAGTGACCTAGCTATGTTACTACAACAAGGCCACATAATAGCGAAAAACATCTTTAATTTTTTTTCTAGCATAGTATAAAACTCAAACAGCATTTGCCAAAATATTCAGTTGTCTTTTGTAGAATCATCTAAGCAGATCCTAAATTAATTTTGCCAAAATGCATTTCTATAAAATTATCTGCCTCTTCGCCTTCATTACCACCAGGCTTTGTGTAGACGCTGCACCAGGCGTTTTGCATCATCATCATGACCATCATGTGGTACTTGTTGAGCGTCCGGTTGTCGTCGTTAAACCAAGAGTGGTGCATCCTGTAGTGGTCGCACATCCTGTGATCGTATCCCGCCCGGTTGTCGTATCACACCCGGTTGTTGTATCCCGCCCGGTTGTTCTATCGCATCCTATTGTTGTGGGACATCATCATCACCATCATTCGTTGCATTAGTATTGAACAATTTGAGTTCACAATAAACACTATGCTTGATTGGATAGAATTTGAATTTCTTTAGGTAAAGAGTATTGGTTTTAACAGTTTAAATGAACGCAATAAACCCGTTTGGAAAACGGTTGAATAATTACAATTTTGTATTATTTAATTTAAACTTCTGGTTTGTAATCTTCATTTATTCTTCTTCAGCTTTGCTCTATAGTTTCAAATTTGAAAACCGCGGCTAAGACCCGAAAAAACCATTTATACATAGTTGTACATATATTCTGCTTAAAAAATAGATCTCACTGATTAACTCGATATATTGGAGAGTTTTTAAAATGTCTAGAACTTTATTTGCATCCGCGTTTCGTGGGTTTCCCTTTATCGACATTGCTAGACGCTCAATTATAGGTGTGCTCGTAAACGCGGTATTTTCGTGCTTTTGCCGACTGTTGTTCCCACTACCTAACCAGTTGATTTCCCATTGCGATTGTGTTGCAAACAATTATTTTACGTTACGAACGCCAGAGAAAATGGAATTTTCAATTGAAGTGATTACAGATATCCAGACTAAGAATATTTATTGAATGAAAAAAGGACAGAATTTATAATCTCGATTTCTCGCAGCTATAAAATATGTATTTATTGCAATGACTGCAGAAATTTGCCGAAGTGCTGCCAACTGTTTGCATTAAGAAACTTGTATTGAAAAGCAGTACTGCCGCATGTTGTTTTTCCGCACGCTTTGCAACTATATTACTGCGTTCACGAATGAACCCTATATGTTCCCTTGGATTTCAGAAGATATACTTTTGTCGACTTCGCTCGACTTTTATACAGTAGTTTCGGAGATATACCAGTAAGGTTCAAATAGGTGGTGCCACGCCTATTTGTCAAATTTTTTTAAACCGCTTCTTTTTCTCTCAAATCAATCCTACGTAGAAACTTTAGGGAATTACCTTTTATTGTAAATAAAATATCGCCTTTTTATTTTTGTAAAATATCGTTATATTAGAGGTGGGTGTTGTTTTCGTCCGATTTTTACAATTTTCGAAACTTTGCTTACTGACTTGAAAAACAAAAAGAGTGTACTCAATTTTGTAGAGTATGATAAAGTTGATGCGGAGACACATGTATCTATTTGCTGTAAAGTTACTGAAATATTGAATTTTTCTAAATTACCATTGTATTAGAGTGGTGGGGTTTTCGCCCGATTTCTATATTTCGTAATTTTCGAAATTACGCTTCCTGAGAGCGCAATGCTTCGCTCATTTTCCGTATTCCTTTATTGCTACCGTTGGCTGAGAAAGGAAGAAAGACATATTATTCACAGAAAAACGTAACGCCAAAGAGCGTGAGATGCTAGCCGACAGGAAATGCGCCGGAAAATTTTACCAAAAGGTGTGGCGAAAGGAAATCCTTTAAAAGGGTCAGTAAAAAATAAATTGTGCATTTGTTTCCTATAAGGGCGGCTAGGTCCGTATGGAAAATATAACAGTGATCGGTTAGTCTAAAATTGAGTTATTGGATGAAAATAACATCAACAAATTTAGGTACGTTAGTGGCTACGCTTCCATGTAATTACAGCAATTTTTTAAACTAAAAATGCAGTTTCGATGAATTTAAGAACAATGTATCGTATTTTTAGTAAAGATTAAGTCGGTTCTAAAGTAAGAAGCAGTTTTGGACATAATTTTCCAAAAATAGCTGCAACTAACTTAAGAGTCAATTTTATCTCGACTAATTTGAAGAAGTTGAACCTTAAGTATGGATTTTCTGTTAATCTCAACTACAGAGCGATCTAATGAATTAGTATAGTATATATATATTGTATGTTTTAGCGCCACCTACATATATTTTTCTAATTTCAAAAAAAAAAAAAAAATCATCAAAATCTAGTAATAAATACAGATTTTCTGAATATCTCAAATCATGCGTCACCTAAGAGTTGAAAATATCCATTTCCGTGCCGCGGATCTAAGGAATATACTGTCCAAATTTGGTTGAAATTCGTTCATCGGTTTTTGAGCCAAAGAAAACAGCTACATTTTATATGTACATATATACATTCCCTCAATTCAAGTGATCATAGCAAATATTCAAACACTTTTTCTTCTCTAGAGCACTCATTCACATTTCCCACCAAAATTTATCCCATTGTAGACAATCAACAAATCACAGCTACAAATACTTAAATGCTCGAGTGATTTTCTGCCAATTTTGATACAAAATTTACAACTCAATTAGCAGCTAATCAATCTTAACAATCTAAAGAACATAAACAAAACCGTCTTCGAGCTTGATATATAAACGGTGTTGACACTTTTTCCCGCTTTGTTACAATAAATATTCACTTTCAACGTAAATATCAGCTAATATCTTAGCTCAGATCATATCAGTAGCAATTTATGTTTGTGACATCTACCTAAATGGTTGTAACAATAGTTTTTTACCCAAGTGTTATGTGGATTTTACCCAACGCAAATCGTATAAAATACGCCAACTCTCTACAGCTCATTGTTAGTTAGAACAAAGTTGTGAAACTACTTGCTTTCCAAATCGACCATCTTTACAACTTACAACTTAAGTCCTGTCCATTTACGACAGCAATGAAGTGGTTATCACTTTTTTTCGTTTTTGGTCTACTCGCTCTGATCGGCAGCATGGGTTCATTGGTCGCCGCCGAGCCATATCCTGAACCACGTGGACGTCCGCCTACTACGTCACGTCGTCCACCCACCACTGACACCAATGATGCCGTTGAACGACGCTAGCTGCAGGAGGGTTCGGAGGATGAAGATGGTGTGACGAGTGGGGAGTATTGGGATCGAAAGGAGCGTTATAAACCGAAACCAATGAAGTGTGCCGCACCATTGAGTAGAGATCGGCATAAAATTGTTGTGCAATGTTATGGTGAAGAAAAATTGCAATATGTTGAAATTGTGTTTGTATGAGTTAAATATTTTAAAATAATATAATCGTATTTTAAAATTGTTATTTTATAAATGTTTAGTAAGTTGTTTGTTTGGAATTTTCGTTAATAACTAATCAAATTTTTGGTCAATCTGTGAAAAAAAATTTTTGTTGCTTGTGTAGAAAAATGTTGGGTAAATAGGTAATCCAAAAAAGCCATATTGAGGCAGTTTCAATAATTCACTTTTCCAATTTAATGTCCGCATTTTTTTCTAAAATTAATTCCGAATGAATTTGCATGTTCTGGAAAACGAATTGAAAAGAAAAAATTCTGTTAGCCTTCACCTCAGTTTGAGTTCGTGGACTTGGAGTAAAAACGAAATGTGTGTAAGTAATTAAAAACTATAAATATTGTAGTTTTAACAACTTTTGAAATGAAAAACAAAAGAATACAACACAGAAAGCAGCCCTTCATCAATTTTTGGAGAAAAATGCCCAACACCGTCAGCAAAAAAAAAAAAAATTATCAAACATCAACGCGAATTTTAAGTCACTTGAAAATTTTACTTTATTACACCAAATTTTTCTTGAAAATGCCTTTCTAATTTGTTCTTCTAGTCTTCTGCCTTAACTGCATTGATCCCCTGAAGGCACATATATTTCCCTAAAATGTTTAGCATACTTTTAATATCTTTTGCAACAGTACTACGACAATTTGCAATGCAACCATCCTTCCCTATAGCTTTTTGAAAGTCACCTGACACCAATTATCTCAGCGCGCCAGTTGTTGTAGTGCCGGAATGGATTTGTTTTCAAATTGGAAACCACAACGTCCAATAACATAATAAATGCAGTTTTGTTGACCCGGTAGCTAGACATAAATTTATAAAACTTGTTTCTAAAAATATTGGCACCAATTGCTATCATCAATAAACATAACTACTAATTACTTACACTAATTCCGGCACATCTAAAGGGTCGGAATGGTTCTGAATGATCCACCTTCTTCTGACATTTTCTATACAAATAGCCGCAAAAGTTGTTAACATACCCATTTTTCAATTTTTTCCGAAAAATTTATTACTTATTTAGGATAAATTGACAATTGTCAGCTGTTTAGTAGGGTGCAAGGCGAATCTATAGAAGGTGTTTTCTTCCGATCAGCTGATTGCTTCTTCTTTTTTCGCCTTGAATGGTGAAAGTGTTAACTGGTTTGTTTTTTGTTTACATCTTCATTTTCTGTTTACATTTTCATTTAAAAATAATTTTGAATTCAAATTGATTTGAATTCATATATTCAAATATTCAAATTATGTTATGTTTATGTTTTGTAATATAAATCAAATTGCGCTAAAAAAAACTAGCTTCTTATACTAAAGATAAATAAATTTGAAGTAAGATATTAAAAAACAAATGGTTCTTCTTTGGTAATCTTTATCCCACAGCTAAAGCTAAAGAACAATACAAGTTAGAATCTTAATAGGATGTTGAATAAAAACGCTGCCTAGTATGTAGGCTTGATTACTTTTTTATTCGATCTTTATTTCTTCCGCTGATACGGAAGCAGCAATTAGAGGGCCTGGCAAAAGACTGAAATTTATAATTAAAAATAAAGCTTACTCTACCCTACTTAATTCTAAGCAGAGAATGCTGTAGCTTGTAATCGTTGATATTGTTGTTGTTGCTAATGTGACTGCAGTATTAGGAGAAGCGCAAATTCGCTATTGCTATTGCTATGGTTGTTGTTGTTCTTGCAGCTGCAGTTTCAGCTGGATCGCTTCTCCGCTGCTCCCGTTGTTTATAGTTTTGACACGCGCAGATTGGCAGACATAGCGTCAGCATTTCACATGGGAACGGAATGCTTCCCATGAGCGCGATAGCAGGTGTTAACTACTCCCCCTGTAAAGTTGAGCTGTCCCCAGCTCCCCTTATAACTCTTTCTACTACTGCTGCAGTTTTGCGTTTCTGTTGCCACTTGCAAATAATGACTATTATGGTGGATCCGGCGGCAATGAATATTACGAGGGAAAATGAAATCGACCATTGCGTTGACTGTGCCTGAGTTGTTTCTCGCAGGGCGGCAATTTCCTCCAGATTCTTTAAGCTTCCATGTTGTAGATCGGGCAGGGATAATAGGGGAACGAGCTCCGTTATGTTTAATATTTGGGCTGGCGCGGCTCTCGGGTAGGAGCGAACAGTTCTCTTCCAGTTCGTATAGTTAAGTTATTAATGCTGGCGTTTTCTTTGAATGAGACAAGGAAGGCCCCTTTAATTTTAATTTTCGGAAACCTGTCTTCGCGGACTTCAACTGCTTCATCGTTAACGATCACCAAGCCATCATCAATTTCCTCCAGAGGGGCAAGGTGGTCTGCTGGTATAGATTTGCATGCAGCAGCTTGACGATTCAATAGGTTCAGTAGGCATGAGTTGGTTGCGCTTACGACTCGACAGATGGTTTTCGATACCATTTCTTTACAGTCATTTAGTTGGTGATACTTGTTACCACATTCTGCTGCCATACTGGCTTCTAACAATATTGTTTTCTTATTGTGAATAACTGGCCTGATTATAAGTTTGTTACATATTTGGCTTATGATAGGGTATTTGATTATAAAATAAATGTTCTCGTTATTTTGTAAAATTTTCAGCTCTGAAGCCGATAACAAATCGCTAACAGAAATATTGGTAGAGTGCCATTTGGTAATGAGTTTATCAGATTCCTTATCACTTAACATCATCGGATTTACTATTTGTAATTTACCTAAAGTAACTGAATAAATAATTGTCTCAAGCTCGTCTATAATGTGCCTATTTCTGGATGTTGCTACTTCGAAAAGATGTTCGGTGTTAAGTTCACGTTTCTTTGTTGAGTTAAGTAACTGGTTAATAGTGTCAGTCAACTGATTTATTCTTATCTGAGTCTGGGTATTGATGAAGACCTGCCGATTATTGGATTCTATCAGCGCTTCTTCTCGGGTAGATACTTGGTAAAAATCGTCAAAATCGGGGGTGCCCGCAATGTATTTCAAGGCAGTCCCCAACAAATTGATACTTCTGGCATGACGATGGTGGATATTTAGTGAACCCAGTAATCGTAGAATTTGGTCTGCGTCTAGTTGTAGTAATTTCCTTATGTGTGATTGTGGGAACAAGTCTAATAACTTTAGTGTGTCTTTGGCAATAATTTCGTAGCATGTTAGGTTGTATTTCTTGTCGGTGGAATAAATGTCTATGTGCAAAGTCTCGCCGGGCCTACTTGGAATGGAAGTTTCGCCTATTCCTGGATTAGGTGGATGACGCTGATACTTGGTCTCTTTACATATTTTACATGAAGAAATAATGCCTTTTAAAATTTTCGGAATGTTGGGAAAGTAGTAGTCCCTAAGAACTTGATTAATATTTTCTTTCAGTGAACGGTGAGCTCGGTTATGTTCAGCCTGCAAAATCTCTATCTGATCATCCTTGTTAAAAATGTCAGTTACTTGAAGCTTCGTGTAAACAAATTTGACTGAAGGGAAGTTTAAAAGTACCTGGTTTTGGATTTTTCCCAAGACAGGAAGTTCACATAGCAAAGCGTTAACCCTGTTAGGATTTACGCAACTTTTTATTAAGTTGGGGATCCTCTCAAGTTTATTGAAAATGACGTGGTGCCTGATCTGAGATTGGAAAAGAATTTTTGTATTTATGGATTCGTTGTCCCCATCTTCAAGAATTATTTGGTTCCTGAAACAATTAATAGGATTTGTAACTGTTTTAATTGTCATTGTTGAGGATTCTTCGCTCTGAACAGTTTCGTCGGATCGGCCCGTGCTTAAAGCATTAATATGTTGTCTTGACAGCGCGTCAGCGACAACATTCTCCTTTCCTGGTTTATAATGAAACCTAGGAGAGAACTCTTCAACAAACGATCTCCATCTCTTCAATTTTGAGTTCCGGTTTTTATATGAGATTGAAAAGGTCAACGGTTGGTGGTCTGTAAAATTTATTTCATCGCTTGGTATCTCCGGTGTTACGTCATCATAATTGTAAAACCCCGCGTCTGCCACCTTTTCATCATCGCCATCAGAAACTGTGTAGGCTCCTTCTACATCATCATTCACGCACTGGTTTAAGGTATTGATTCGTTGTAACTTATTGTAAGCAAATTGGTCACTACCGTGTGGTCTTTTCGTGTTCGTGGCAGTGGCACTGGTTGGGAGAGGGTTCCCAAATGGGGTCCTGCCTGAAGGGTAGGTCGGGCGATTACGAGAGGGGGGCAATGTTTGTTGGGTATGATGCCTCAGTTTAGAAAGGCTGGGATCAATCTCCATAGGAGTAACCCTTTGTTGAACCTGATCACTTGTTAATCTGTTAAAATGTGGACTATTGACAGTAGGATAAGACCTAATATTTGTTGGTCTGTACCAACGATTATCTGAATTTTTATTATCTGCAAATTTTGAGGCGAATAAAGATCGAGCTTGATTTGACTCTAATTCCTGTGCTAGGGCGAGAGCTGTTGGCATGTCTATCGGTCTCGATGAAAACAGGATATCACATAATGGTCTATTGAGACCGGATATGAAAACCCTTAGAGCATCCTGACGATATTTCACCATCATTGACTCTATCACCTGTCGCTGATTTCCATAGGTCATAAGAGTCTTATTAGTTATTGTGGTCAACTTCTTTTCGACCTCGTCGTAGAAGGCATTGATTGTCAGGCCTCCCTGACGGAGCGTGGACATTTCCTGTTCAATGACGTGAATAGGTTTCTTATCCGCGTAGGAAAAATCAAGTCGGGCTATAATAGCCTTAAAATTGAGAACGGTGTTGAACGAGGATAGCACAGAATCCGCTCGTCCTGTAACTTTGTTACGAATAATTGCCACGGCCTGATAGTGTTTGCAACTGCCAGGATAGCATTCAAAAATTTTGTACGCGGCATGAGCCGCCTGTCGCCATGATACGTAACGAGTCTGATCACCAGAAAATTCTGGCAATGACTTGACCACATCTAATGACATGTCGCATTCAATATTAGGATCAAACGTAATTTCCTTGTATTCTTCTACCGTCGTCGGTGTCTCTATCCTAGCAAGTCTTTCTGTCATCTCGTCGATAACAACTTGAAAGTCTTTCTTCGTCTGTTCGGTAGCCACCCTTACGGCGGCACTGACTACTGCACGAAGTTGCATTTCATCCATTTTTTTAAATTCACAATTTATTATTGATCTTCAATTCAATACAAATATAGCGAGCTTTGAGCGCTTAGCTACTTTATTCTACTAGCAACAAATTTATTACAAAATTCTAAATTCTTTTTCCTTAATTTAATTCACATTTATCATCAGTTTTAATTGCTTATTGAGTTAGCTTCACAATCACTTATCTATATTTTATAAAAATTATAATACTTTTCCACTTGCTTAACTTATTGGAGGTCGGGCACTCTACTTACAAGCATTTTTATTTTATCCACGGTGTTTGAGAGTTAGTTGTCAGTGATTAGCTGCTGCTGATCCTTGTTCTTCCTCCTTGGCCGGGAATGTTTCCTGCTCGAGATGTCCGTCTGCTCCTTTTGAATAATGTTAGATTTTGTTAGAGGGTCCGAACCCACAACCACGCCGCGATTTGTCCTTTTAACGAGGATATTCTTAAAAACGCGCGTGGCCCCACGTTGGGCGCCAGTTAGAATCTTAATAGGATGTTGAATAAAAACGCTGCCTAGTATGTAGGCTTGATTACTTTTTTATTCGATCTTTATTTCTTCCGCTGATACGGAAGCAGCAATTAGAGGGCCTGGCAAAAGACTGAAATTTATAATTAAAAATAAAGCTTACTCTACCCTACTTAATTCTAAGCAGAGAATGCTGTAGCTTGTAATCGTTGATATTGTTGTTGTTGCTAATGTGACTGCAGTATTAGGAGAAGCGCAAATTCGCTATTGCTATTGCTATGGTTGTTGTTGTTCTTGCAGCTGCAGTTTCAGCTGGATCGCTTCTCCGCTGCTCCCGTTGTTTATAGTTTTGACACGCGCAGATTGGCAGACATAGCGTCAGCATTTCACATGGGAACGGAATGCTTCCCATGAGCGCGATAGCAGGTGTTAACTTACACTACCTAACAAAAAATCAAAAAACACGATAAACTTAATGCCGCATCCATATGGGCTAACGGAATTTTTCGTTTGCAGAAAGCTTTTCTCGTTCAATTTGCTCTTTTTTTCACCATCCTCCAAATCAGAATCAGATGAGTGCAAAATATTTCACTATTATCTTCATAGACCATTTACATTAGCACTATTTCAGTTATCATCATCGGTATTACGTTTTATTTGATTAATTAACAATTCTAAACGGTCATGTACTCTGTAAAGAAAAATTTTCTTTTAACAATGGAGTTGCATTTTATGGAATTTAGTATGCACTTTGATAATTCACTAAGGCAGTGCAATCGATGTTTTTTTTATACAAAACCATTTATCAAATCCATAAGCAGTGTTTTAGCAAAATAACTTTGAGCCAATCAACTACATTTCCTTTTGCTGCATTAATTGTGGCAGTTCATTTACTCGCATATTGCACTGGCATTTTATGAAGAGTAAGGTTTCAATTGCGGCCGCTATTGTAAAATTTAATTTAAATATATTTACAAATATAGTTTTGGCCAACTGAATCAAAAATAAACAGTTTTGTTGTCAAATTCGTTCCTATTTTGGCATTCTCTCTGTTCAAAATTATTGCTCTATATTTCATTTATCTGACATTCTCACCATTCAGAAGCCAAAACAAAACAAGTGGAGTTTGTGTGTATGTGCTCTTGCGACCACCTTGTATTGAATTCGCCTTGGTAGGGTGATTAAAAATCGAGCTTTAAAATGAACAAAAAATTCGGACTTCAGAACACCAAAACTAAATTCACTCGGTTTTAGATTAATTTTCATGTTCATTTCCATTCGGATTCCAGAGCCTGCCTGATTACAGTTTTGAGCACATTCAAAAAAAATCTAATTTTATCAACAACAATTTATAAAATCGACCTAGATGGATATATATATATATATATGTATAACAAAACATTCAGAATAAAAAGGGAAATAGATTTGGACATGTCTATCTTTCCGCCCGCCCGACCTCCGGATAACTCGGGCTAACATTACTCTTGACTCGAAGTAGGTTGGTATTGCAAATGGGCGAAATCGGATACTAACTACGCCCATATGAAAGTGTTTGGCGAAAATTTGAAAAATTTAAAAAACAGAATTCGCTCAAATTTTATTTACAGGATTGGGTAGAGAAGGGAATATGCTGGAAGGTTGTTTTTTGGGAAACTAAGCGTGGCACACTCTACCAAATCAGGTACAGATTTTAAATTTTAACTCAATAGGCACAATTTTCATGTAACGGTAACTTAAAATTTAAAAAAAAATCGGTAGTTTAGTAAATATCAAAGAACATTTTCTCAAATTTAATATGCAGTTTGGGACTGTCAGAAAAAATGCACGGATTAAAAAAATTTCAGAAATGGGATGGCTCCTCCCACTTTAGAGAAAATAATTTCGAAAATTGGAAAAATCGGACAAAGACCACACCCAGCTCTCTTATAACGGTAAATTACAAATATCGAAAAAATTCGATATATTACTAACTAAAAAAGTTTTCTCAAATATTATACGCAGGAGTGGGGTTGAGAAAAAAAAAGATGTGGGTTAAAAAACTTTAGGAAAATGGGTATATCGCCCCGAAACTGATTTACCAAACTCTACCAAATTTGGTAGACGAACTTAATAAACATAACTTTGAAATTTATGGAAATCGGAGAAAACCGCGGTCACCTCTCATAAAACGGTAATTAACAAAAATCAAAAAAAAAATCGATATTCTAGTATTTAATTTGCTCAAACTTGATGGGATGAAAAACTTTGGAAAATTGGCACGGCGCCGAGCACTTTAGAACAAATAAGTATATCTCCGAAACACCTGACCAAACAAATAATCCCAATTTCGAAAACCATAGAAATCGGGCAAAAACCACGTCCGCAATTTTATAATACATATGTCAGTAACTATATAAGGCCATTTGCTCAAATTTGACATATGTATGTACATATGTAATTGGGCTGGCTAAGTGAACACGTGAATTAAAATTTAACTCTACCAACTTTTGAAGACACTTTGCATTACAAGACAATAGCATAATTTCTAAAATTGTAGAAATCGGATAAATTTACAAAAATAATCGATATTTTAGCAAATAATGTTACTCCGTTTAAATTTGATACGAAGAATCCGACCGATCAAACCCCTCGAAAAAAAAGTTTTTGGGAAGAGAGTTTTACGTTGGCTAGTTGACGATTGAGAGTAGGGCCCCCGACAAAGGAAATGGAACTAAAAATTGATATGAAAAATATTTTAAAGTTACGCTAGTCCTTCGACAGAAAATGGGAACTCTTCGCAAAGCATTATAGACAGCATAACGTAAGTTTTCCCATATTCGGCAAACGCAGTCGAAAATAAATTTTACAATGTTATGATTAGAATGCTTTGAAAGCTCCAGGGCATTAAAATCATGAAAGTCTTGCTCTCAGTGTATCCTGCGAGAATTATATTATCATTGTATAAATGGCGCAAACAAAACAAGGGTAGACAAGATCAATGTCCACAATATATTTGTAACCCGAATCTTTGTACTTTCGAACCTTAGGGTCACCGTTTTTTTTAATGTATGTATGAAACAAATTTCTTGGTTTATTAAAATTTAATTTTAAAAAAATATGAACTAAACTATCTGTTATTATAACAGCACTGTCCAACGTAAAATGCATGACTCATGCCGCGAGTTGGAAAACCCTTGGGTGAATCCCAAAATAAAAAATGATACTAACAATAAAAATGTGCACATTCTTTCGCGTGCCAATCAATTATAATTAAATTTATCAAAAAAATTAAAGCTATGATCTGCTATTTAGGCAAATGTGTAACTCTGCAGAGGCGTGACGATTGGAAAAATTCTACAAAAAATTCCAACACCTAACTACAATGTAACTCAATTTAAATAAAATCTCAAAGGCCTATATAAATGTGATATAAAATGAGCAGGGAATTTATTGCCAGTTGGTCGTTGATCGCAAAAGACTTCCGTATAACCGAGTAAAGTATTTCAATTGATATTCAAGATGCGTTTTTCGTTATTCATGCTGCCAGTTCTACTTCTGTTGGTTTGGAGTTGCGGCCAGATGCAGCTGGCATCCGGAACTAAGAAGGGAGGCGGCGGATATAGCGGCAAGCGAAGCACCGGTACTACTGGCAAGAAGTGTGGCTAAGAATAGTAGAATTTGTGGAAAATGCAGTACAGAGTGGAAGTTAACTCGAGAATATTTAAATAAAAATTTGCTTTTTAAAATTTTGCATTCTTATAAATTTGAAATTGAAGCAATAAATTTGAATTGAAAAGTGAATATCGGTTACAAAAATTCGATATCCATTGGAAGTTTGCAATCATTAAGCTGATTTCAATCTGTACACGATTTGTTCTGCGGTTTATTGAATAAACGAAGTGAAAATTCATTACTGGACAGCGAGGCAGGGGACTACTATATATTATCATATTTGCGGTCCTGAGCTATTGGAGATGAGGTAGAGCCAAAGGTTCTTCTTTTTAATTTTTTTAGTTCTGCAGCTCGAATTATGCTAAGAAAGCCGAACGATAGAAGGTCACCTTGTCTGAAATCTTGTTTCGTTTCAAACTGCTCGGGGACATCGCTGCGTATGGAAAACTTCTTCTCGTGCTATTGAAAACTGATTTAAAGTCGACACAGATATGGTGTGTCGATCTTCTTCTCTCGGGTCTTTTTCAATATTTAGCGTATCGTTAATATTTGGTCGATGGTAAGTTTTCCAAGGCTAAAGGCACACTGATAAGGTCCAATCAGTCCGTTGACAGTTGGCACAATACGCTCGATAGAAGCTTTTATAAAATTTTAGGCGAATCGATCCCCCGGTAATTGGCGCATATTGCAAGATCAGAGCATACACATAATTTCTAATAGGCATTCTTCCGACCATATTCTAGAAATGAGATGGTGTATGCCACTTACCAGCTCAGCTACGTTTTCGCCATCCGAACTTTATCGAGGTCGGGTGACAGGGTGTTAATACCATCATCAGCGATTCCATCTTCTCCGACGATACTTTCGTTGTTACCATTTAGCAAAGTGGAGAAATGTTCTCTCCACAATTTAGGTGTGCTTTAGCCGTCAGTCACCAGGGCGTCGTTCTTGTTCTTACAAGAATTTTTCTCGGTCTTGAAACCTTCCATAAGTCGCCTCATGAAAATTTTGACAGAATTTCTACGTCACAATCGATTTTGTTTACAAAAGCCGTGTATGTACATATGTATACTCCTTTCCAACGTGTTCAAAAATTTTAGCGTGTATTCCCTCTAGCCTGTATACCAAGGTATTTCCATTTGGGCAGCATCTTTAACATTCCGCAGCAGCGCTGCATTTATCTGCTGGCATATGCAGATGATATTGATATTGTTGGCCTTTACATCAGGGACGTCAGTACAGCAGTCTCTAGATTTAAAAAAGATGCCAGAGTTTGAACCATCCGGTGCTTTATTTAGAGGTACTTTTTTCAGTAGGAATTCTATGATGGATCTTGCGGCCGGCCGTCAAACAGTCATAGTATTGCTTGACATTTTATAATGGAAAGACTCAGCCTGGCGAAGAGCAGCCTCTACAAATTTTTCAGCTGAAGCTTTAATAGGACCCTCTTATTTCGATCAAAATGTTGTTCAGCAATGAGGTTATTTTCCCTCTCAATGGCTACGTTAATAAACAAAATTTCTGTACTTAAACTGAACAACAACCCGAAGCAGTTCATTACATCCAGGTCATTTCTTTATTTAGGGATAACGACGTTACGATTAGTGTTGCCACTCATAATCTTTTTCCCCAACAAATTGGTTTCGAAAAATTACCAAAACGCTCTCCGCCCACACATTTTTCTTTATGTTGACAAATGGCGATATTTATAGTGTACTTTAAATGCATTTGTCCGTTTTTGGTCATATATAGAAACTACATATAACATCACAATTCCAGTTTTGTTTTAAAATAAACTCAAAATTCTTGTACAATGGATTTTTAAATATTCATTTATCAGCCCTCACAGCTAGTAATAAAAGTTAAATACAATATTTGTTATATAGTTATACTCTTTTGCTGTATCCGGCTTCGATCAATGAGAATTGCCAAAATCACCAATCATCCCTTATTACACTACTCGACAAAAAAAATCTCCAAGAATAAAATAGGCCTTTCCCAAAGTGAAATTTTCTCCTGATTCCGAATATGACTTTCATTTTCTTGTGGCAGATCTAGTTTCCGAGATATCGGCGAAAATATGAAAATTCCCATTTTTGCAGAACACTACTTCATATAGGTACGGCAAAAATTTGTATTTTTCATTTTTTCGTTTTAAACTGTTGAATTATGCATTATACTAATTCCCATAAAAATGTCTTGCCTTCACCTCCCTCAAGTATCTTCAGTAGTTTGGCCACTATGCCAAAAAACGTTCAAAAAATGTTGAAAAAAAAAACGAAATTTTTTACACAATTTCAGATTTAACCACTTTAAAATCGGAAAAATTCTATAGACGAAAAAAAGTTAGCCCTCCTATGTTGTAGGTAATTTAACTACGAAAATTTTAAGCATACCAGCACAACAATCGGACGTGCCATTGAAACTATAGCCCCGTTAACTTGCAAGCGTCTATCCTACAATTTTAGTATTACTCTGATAAAATTGGCGAGACATTTCATTTGGTCACTCTACCTTAGGGTCTAATAAATTTAAAAAGACATCAAGTATTTAATTGTCACTACTGTTTGTTGTCGCAAACCCGCCTTTAGTAAATCCCGAACGAGTTATTTTGCCAGCACTTCACATCAAATTAGGATTAATGAAAAATTTTGTAAAGGCTTTAAATAAGGACGCGCCATCCTTCCAGTACCTAACGAAATTTTTCCCTAAAATAACTCAAGCCAAATTAAAAGAAGGTATATTTGTTGGTCCGTAAATTAGAAAGTTGCTGAAAGACGAAAATTTTGCGAATCATTTATCATCAGTAGAAGCAGCGGCTTGGGACAGCTTTAAGCAAGTCGTTAGTGGGTTTCTTGGCAACAACAAAGATCCCAACTATAGAGAGATGGTCAAAGCCTTGTTGAAAAACTACAGTGCTATGAAATGCAACATGTCCCTCAAAATGCATTTTTTGCATTCACATTTGGATAATTTTCCCGCAAACCTAGGTGCTGAAAGTGATGAACAGGGTGAAAGGTTTCACCAAGACCTCATGATTTTTGAAAAGCGTTACCAAGGTTTTTGGAATGAAGAAATGATGGGAGATTATTGCTGGACAATAATACGGGAGACAAACCCAGAAAATTATAAACGGGTAGTTAGAAGTACCCACGTCCCTCACTATTGACCACCACGGTAAAATCGCTCAATTTGACTTTTTTAGATGTAGATATGTATGTATTTAATGTTGTTGTCGTTGTTGTTTTTTACTGAATTGCTGATTTATACTCATATTACTCAATTGAATACAGTTTAACGTGCAAACATATGTCTATAATAAAACGTTATAAAAAAATAAAAACCTAGTTTGAATAAAAATTTTCTCTATAAAAAAATTGTAGGATAGACGCTTGCAAGTTAACGGGGCTATAGTTTCAATGGCACGTCCGATTGTTGTGCTGGTATGCTTAAAATTTTCGTAGTTAAATTACCTACAACATAGGAGGGCTAACTTTTTTTCGTCAATAGAATTTTTCCGATTTTAAAGTGGTTAAATCTGAAATTGTGTAAAAAATTTCGTTTTTTTTTTCAACATTTTTTGAACGTTTTTTGGCATAGTGGCCAAACTACTGAAGATACTTGAGGGCGAAGAAGGCAAGAAATTTTTATGGGAGTTAGTATAATGCATAATTCAACAGTTAAAAACGAAAAAATGAAAAATGCAAATTTTTGCCGTACCTATATGAAGTAGTGTTCTGCAAAAATGGGAATTTTCATATTTTCGCCGATATCTCGGAAACTAGATCTGCCACAAGAAAATGGAAGTCATATTCGGAATCAGGAGAAAATTTCACTTTAGGAAAGGACTATTTTATTCTTGGAGACTAAAGTTGATCAAAATTTGTCGAGTAGTGTTATCAAACCAAAAATTCTTAAAAGGGTGTAAAAGTAAGTAAATGCTTTAATTTTAAAATTCATAAGGAAAGTATTTGGAAAAAAGCAACAACAGTTAGGAGTGGTAGAAATTATAATTATTTCGTCGATCACAAAATCTCCCCATCAGATTTCTTCCATGACTCCACCGATATGTGAACTCAAAACCTACGACTTGCAGTTTTGTGTTGATAGGATATAAGGAAAAAGTAACTTGCACAAAGAATTCGAGTGCAAAACGCACTTAGTACTTGGACGAAGTAACGAGTATTAACTCTTAGTTACTCGTATCGGAACAATACTAATTGCGTTACTAAATTTATAATTTTTTTAAAATAATTTTAAGGGAATCTCCCCCTACAACTTTGATGTAGTGAAGGATTCAGCATAAAAACACCAGTTAAGTCAACTTGCAGATTAAGCGCAGAATAACCCTTACCAGCAGGTGCTACATTGGGCTCGATAAGCGATTGAAAAGCAGAGATCCCTCTCGACGTTCTACATGAAAAAAAAATTACGTTCTACAAGTCTTTCCTCATGCCCATCCTTTTATAGGACGTGGCCAATAACGAACAACGATGCGAAGGCTATGGTGGAGAGGACTGCCAGCGAGGGCTGGAGGGACCCCAGAGTGTGAGATAATGAACTAGAGGTGTGGTGTTGCTAAGAAAAAATCAACTACTGGTGACGAAAAAAGGAAAGATTTCGAAAAATGCAATTTCAGGCCATGTGCAGAAGGAACAACTGGCGCAATTTCGAAAGTGAGTTAGCCAATTGGCGTAGCTTCTTCGTGGCCATATGTGCATAGTGTCAAATAAGAAAAACAAAAAAAGCTCAGGCATCAAATAGCTCATTACTATTTCGCTTATTTGCGACCAAACTTCCAAGTTGGCAACCTTAACATTTCATTACTAGCCAGTTAGGCGCTTTAGCTGGACTTACAAAAACAAAAACTATACTCGTACGAGTTAACGAGGTTAGTGTAAAAACCACTCAACGAATGTGGTTTGATTAAAACTGCGAATGCTTTTGATCAATGAATTGTTTTTTTATTTATTTTTGTTTTATTTTTTGTTTAATAGACTTTTACAATTTTTGCTTAGCTCATTTAATGCATACATTTATACATAAATATACTATATAGTTTTGTTGTTTTTTTTTATAGTAAATTCATTAATTCATTTTACTTGACTCTTGTTAATATTCATTTGATTTTAAATATTTTTATTACATTAGTTTAGAAAATAGTAAAAAACAATCTTTATTTTCATGTGATAAATTTTACAATTTCCTTTTTGTTTCTTGATAGCGCATTTTCGATAACCAAATGCCAACCGCTGTTGTACATAAATACAAATTATTATTGTATTAAAATAAGAACTGATAATAATTACAATTAGTTATAATTTTTATAATAAGAAAATTATTCAACTATCTTGTGTATAAATTGTACATATATGTATACTTACATATATGTATATTTATAAGCATGTACATAAGTAGGTATTTGTGAGTAAATTAATGACTATGCATGTAAACACTAACAAAATTTAATTCAATTTAACTACGAAAAGTCTTCTTGCGCGGTATAAATTCGATTAAAACTCCAATTGCACACATACTCGTACATACATACATACATATGTACATATGTTGGTACATACCATACAGTAGAGTTTCGATACGATTTAAATTTTGCTACACCACCACACGCGATTTTATTGCGATATGATGTTGTGAGAGGTTTCCAGAGTTTATAAACTGAAACTGTCAAATTTGTTTAAAAAACGTCTACACATTGCAACAAAATTCCCGTTATTTCAAACATTTTGGCGGTTTTTTTTCAATTGTAATCGTAATAGAAATTACTATTTTAATGATGCCATAGAAATGAAAATCAATTAAGGACTGGGGTTGTTGTTTAAATTTTCATGAAAACTGTATTAAAAATTGTGTGTGCAATTTTAATAAAACCTTATTACTTTCAGCATATTTGCTTATTTTCATTTTCCAAGATTAAGGTCATTTACTGGAAAAAATAGATTCAGAAAAAAAAACTAGATTTATTGTGGATGTATTTTCCATGCTCTCAAATAATTCAATATTGAGCCAAAATACATTTTAAAATATACTAACTTTATAACTTGCTACAAATAAGCCTTTCGACAGCGACACGATTTTCAGTAATAATACCAAGGCGAATTCATATAAGCTGGTGTTACTAAATCATAAATAAAATTTACATATATTTGGTTTTTTGTTTGTTTTTTGGGTACCGATTGTCAAAGTCAATTGACTACTTAAATCAGAAATTATGAAAAATGCATTTCCCATACAACGAAAACACCAGAATGTAAACAAAATCAAGGCGAATTCAAGGTGCTATTGAGCTAGCAGCTGAGTGAATTCGCTTGCTGGACTGAATGTCAAAACTATGTGTTTGTGTAATTCTCACCGATTGTCATTGTCATTGTGCATATAATTTGTAAGTGTGCATTTTTGTTGTTGCACGTTCAACAACACCTGGTATGAATTCGCCTTGAACAAAGTATTGCAGTTTGACAATCCATATGCTAATTTGTATAAATAAATAAAATTATTATTTTATGGTAACACCACCTTCTATGAATTCGCCTTAAGTAATACTAAAATAAATGATTCCAAGGCGAATTTGCAGATGATGGTGTCAAAAGAATACCTGATTTGATTTTTTCATTTAAATTCGCCAAAGAAGGGGTTGGCAAAATGAATATTTGTTAACAATGAAACTATCGATTTTGCAAGAGGAAATTGTTTACACTGGCGAGCAAAACCGATCGAATGTTGTCAAAAACAAAACAATGTACAACATACAATAACAAAAATGTACACTAATAAATTATACACACAATACAAGTATGATTTACTACAAATAGGTACATCATTTTGACATTACGTTCACCAAGCGAATTCAATCAGCTGCTGAATCAACTTCAGCTTATACTTATGAATTCGCCTTACATGTAAATTTTGTGAATTAACTCGCTGTTGGTACTACCTTACTGAATATGTATTTAATTTCATTACATTTAGTAACAATTAAAAAAATTGAATTTTCAAAAATTCATTGATTATATTGATTATTTATTATTTTGGGCCTTGAAAATGTCCGGTATTTAGTGGTATTTAGCAAAATTTAAATTGGTTAAAACCCACCGTGCACGTACATATGTATGTATTTTAGAGTCTCCACGAAATGTGTGGTAGTTGCAAAAGTGTTAAATTTTTTCGCTTGCCGCGCATTTTCCGATAGCTTGAGAACGAAAAATGAACTGAAACAAATGTTTAAAACTGTAGTGGGGAAAAGTCATGCGATTTCAAAAATGTAAAAAAAAGATAAATGGTATTTATTAGATATTGGTCCTTAAAGCCATGTATATCCTTGTTTACATTTTTTTAATTAAAACATTTTTATATAAAAGGCAGCTGGGAATATTTCTCTCATATAAGCATTTGAGCGACAAGTGTCCATTCTTGGGATTTTAAATGGTGAAATAAATATTTTTCATTACTAATTTTTTCAACGGTCAAAATAAATTTTTCCACCAAATTAAATCTAATGTCAAATGAACCTGTACTAAATAGCTTATTTAAAGATGTGAAGCTTATAAAATCCACTAATTTTGGAATATTTATTTTGACATTTATAAAAAATCCATTTTGCTATATTCAAGGCGAATTTATAGAAGGCTGATTTGATTTTTTTTATTCACCTACATTTATTTTGTTTTTGCTTTTGCGAATGAGCTTTCAAAAGCCGTAAAAGCAAAAACAAAATGTATTAAAACAAAAAGACAACTCGTACGCTGAAACAAAAACAAAATACATAGGAATTTTGTAGTTGTATTTATAACACCACCTTGTATGGATTCGCCTTGGCTATATTTTACTTTCATCACATAAAAACTAACGAATTGACACTTGTAGGTTAGAAGTTTTTATGAGAGTTATATTCGCTTTGGTAAATTTTTGGACTTTAAGTCAAAATCGCATGGCTTTTTCTTCCAACAAGAGTTGTCCAGATTTTTTTTTTACTGATTTTATTTTTCATACCTAAGCTAACAGAAATTGAGCGGGAATCCGGAAAATTTAATGTTTTCGTTATGTGTTAATTTGTGTTATGTGATGATTTGTTATTTTGTCCACGTTCATATAAATTTGTTTGAGTCCGCTTATTTATTGTTATTTTGATCTATTTTAAGTTTTTTATTTTTTTTTAATGTTTTTTATGCTAATGTGTTGCAGTTAATATGCAATTTGATTTGATTCGACGATGCAGCTACTAATTATAGCTATACCAATGCCATTTTTCATTTTTCATTTTTCATTTTCCAATTGCCATCTTAAATTGTTAATTGCATTAATTAGCTGCCGACATGTGCTTGATATTTTACTACAAACATATTTTATTTTTTTTCACAACAATTTCTCCAATGCACATTTGCGCAATTTTTCACAATATTTTTTTTTTAACTTTTTCACTCTGAGTGCTTGTAATTAGCTTCTAATCGCATTACAATTGTGTTTCCAATAACACCAATCGCTTTTCACTTTTTTTTTTGCACTTTATTCGCTAATGTGTAATGCTGATGCCCGGTACATGCAGTTTGATATTTGTTCGTGTAAATATGTTGTTTGAAATTGGATTTTGAAATAGCTTCATTTTGTGTTTTCACATATTTGCTATGCGAAAAAGGTGTTTTCTGTTTGTCATTGTATTAAATTTAATGGTTCGATAATGCAATCAATTAGTTTCATTAGTTTAATACGTACATCTATTTACAATTAGTTTATTTTGACATCAACTTTTTTTTATTTTATTAATTTATTCATTTTTGTTTGCTAGTGGGTTGATTTTCCAAAAAGGTGGGTCGTTAATGTGAGCTTGTGATTTATGGTGAATTTTAAAAATATTATCGACTTTGACAAATGAAACGAATGATAAAGAAAACACCTCCACTAGATGATTATGCGATAGATATTTTGTTAATAGCTACAGTTACGGGCGTTTTGTCTAGTTACGATGCAAAATCGTCGACCAATAGAACGAAGTGGAAAACTCTAGAAAATTAGGGCGCAAAAAAGTGGACAGTACGAGGAGTTTACGATACAAGAAGGTTTCAATCAATTTTTGTGTTTCTCTAAATAGAACCAACCTTTCTGGCGTTTGGGCAGCGTACGCTTTTAGAATATAAAAACCAGTCCTACGGTGAGTCGTAGAAGGAAGAAAAGTAACTTTGCCAGTTACAAATCGGAACATGATTTTCATATTGAAATTGATAATTATGAATCAGAAAATGTTTTAAGTTATCGGTAACTATTCCATAATAATTTTAAGGGAGCAAAAATTTCGGAAGTCTTTAAATACGGAACTATTTCCGAACTATTTCATTTTGGGCCTAATTCGGGACCATTTTGGTGATTTTTTGAAAAAGAATTCGGGATACTTTTGATACTCGTTCAGAAAACATGTCCCGAACTGGACCCGAATAGTTCCGCACTTCAAAACTTACAAAAATTGCTTCTCACTCATAATTATTATGAAAATACTTTTATCATAAAAGTCTCAAGATAAAAGTATTTCGAAGACTTAAACAAATTTTCTCACTCATAATTATTTCTAAAAGACGTTTATAATAGTTACCGATGATTTAAAAAATTTGTCTCACTCATTACAAGACTTTTATAATTTCAGTGCCAAAATAAAAATGTTCGACAACTTTAATAATGTTTTCATGCTTTAAATGATATTAGATTATAAAAATCATAAGCGTTTTAAGGTAAAAACTAATTTCGTACCTCTAAAACTTTCGAAGTTATCGCATTTCTTTTACGACCAATTTACGCGTTATCGATTCAATTCGTCGCATTCCACGAGTTCACATGAAAAAATGCTCTTGTTGATTAAAGGTATCGGCAGAACTTTTATATTATTTTGGCAAAACTATCACAATTATTGTAATTATCTCCTCAATCAACTCTACTTGACAAGGTTTCGTCATACAAAAATGTGACTTGAATATCCCGCCACCATGAAAATCAAGATTTACTTAATTCACATTTAATACTCTGTGCAACTTTGATTTGTTTTCTGAAAATAACAATGAAACTGCATTGAAAGCTTACAACCCAAGGCGAATTCTATTCTGCTTGTTCTATCTTCATATTACGCGATGAAAATGTCAGATCTTGGTTTTGACTTTCCACCCGTTCGTTTAACGTTGTCTTTCTTAGTTTCTCTGTCATTTTTAGTCGAAAAGAAGCTATTTACAGTCAATCACAATTTTGATATTGAAATAAGCTACACTTGGATGAAATCTTTGAATTTTCACTTTTTTTGTCAGATTTTAACTCTTGGAAGACAGAGCTAAGTGTCAAAAACTTGGTTACCCAATAATTGTCGGAGAAACCCCAGTTGCCGTTGCTCAAATTTGGCAAAGGATGAATTATGTATTTTTTCGTTTCTGCTAATACTTAGCACTTGCAAATCCGCTTACTTCTCTTGAAAAAAGTACGCATTGTCTAAGTATATTCCTTTTGCATTCCATGAGAAATTCTGTGGAATGCATCTTAGTCCATTCATAACTTAGACATTCCAAGAAAAGCTGTGTGAAGTGCTACCTTAAATATTTCATTATAACTTGAGAGAATGTTTCTGTGTTCATTTTATGAGTAGCTGCGTGAAATTTAACTCGTGGCAGCCTACAATCAATCAGCGCAAGAAAATTATTGCTGCCAATGGCGGCATAATGAGTTCAAAATAAATTAAATGTACAATGTAGGAGAATGGTTGCCAAATTTCGCGGAATGCAGAGAAATTATCAAAAAAAAAGCTGTAAAACTGTGCGTTTTGCTGAGGAGAAGGTTTATAGCTGCCTATATTGTAAAGAAGGTTGCCACCTACTTGAAAAATTAAATTAAATTATACACAAGGTATATGAAATAGTAAAATATGGGTATCAAACCATTTGTTTCGCTAGGAGAAAGTTTATATATATTTTGAAAAGGGTTGCCACCTTTTTTAAAAGTCAAATTTAATTATGGAAAATTATAAGTAAATATTGGCGACTTGTTTTGGTAATTTTATAATAATAATAAAAAGAATTTGGCGCTTACACTATAGCTTGATGTTCCACCGAACTTCTCCTAAAATGTGTGATGTGCGTCTAGTATTTCTATAAAGTACAATATTTCCATTTTACATTCATATTTTTAATATATATTTAATATATTTCAAAAAATCTCCAATAAAAAAAATTGACAACAATATATTGTTATTCACCATTTTTTTCATATATATATACATATAAACTAGGCAAAAATACTTTAGTTTCCTAGATTCGAAGTTTTAATATTCTACTCGTAGTTGTTCTTTCACTGGAACAGTTCAAAGTTGCTACTGGACACACGGGTACCCGGTTATGCGTTATAGGATTAAAAAAAAAATAAATTACTGGGGTTGTGTTAATTTAAAGGAAATGCAAGCACACACCGAAGGGTCCAAAGAAATTTGTATGATAACTTAATGAAAGAATAACAAAAGCGTGGAAAGTAGGTTTCAAATTTGATATACCAATTTGCATGCCCTATAAGGCGCATGGCCCACATTTATGAATGCAAGTTTATTTGTGTTTTGCATAAATATATATCTATGAAAGTATGTTGTATTTACACACATTTTATATAAAGCGATTAACAATGCATGAATATTTTCCAATTACTCACAAATTTTCCATTAATACTAATAATATTTAATAATTTTTGCTTTACCATTTACGACATTATCCCTTTATCGAATTCATATGTATATATTTTATTTATTTATTTATCTAGGTAGTAAATATGTATGTATGCAAGTTCGCATTCGACGCGCCTTACATGATAATTGATTCTCATACAGGTGAGCCGGAAGAGCCAGAAGCACAACCACCGCCGCCGCCACCGTTTCCACTACCCAATCCACCACAACTACTGCCCATACTGCCGATACTCTTCTGTGATGTTGTCGCCACTGACGTCACTGTCGTTGTGGTGCACGCTGCTGCTGCTGCTGCGTCGTCGCCTGCAACTATACTACCCGCTGCTCCAGCTGATATGCCAATATCACTGATGCTTTTGACACGTCGGTGTTGCTCGTACAATGAATCGGGATCTGTCATGGAGTCGGCTGTGCTGCTGCTACTCACAGGTGGTGCGCTTACACGATGTCCGGGTGGTGCGTAGTTGAAGATATTGGCGCCGCTTCCATGTAATCCAAAGCCGAGTGCTGATGTTGGCGGTGGTGGTGGTGGTGCGGTTGTTGGTGGTGGGAAGTGGTGTGCGGTGGTGGGGTAGAGCGGCGCTGAGTGCGGCGGATGACCGCCTATAGTGGCGTAAATTCCTCCACCACCTTCGGAGCTGCTATACGATGGTGTGGGAGAGGTGGAGTTGCCGAAGGATGAACGATCCCCAATGGAGCTTCCACTGCGTGATGATTTTGCATTGAAACGGAAGGCTTTAGAGAGAGAACTCTGCGATTTGGAAAGGGAGAAGACAAGAAACAAACATTGTTTTAAATATTTAAATTGTTGAAGGCTGTATCAGTTAATGAAAAAAAACCCAACAAAAATATTAAAACAAAGTAAAGAACAATGGTTATCGCGCAAAAATTAGCATAAAAGAAAAGAAAAGTTTAATTGTTGTGTGTAAAGATTTGTTTCAAGCATTTAGTGGGTCTGAGTTTTTGAAAACTTAAAGGTTGGATAAAAGCATGCCGTGTACTTGAAAAGGTTTGTGCTATTAATATTAATATGTACGCGAATACATTCTTAAAAGATTGAATAATTTACATATATATATATATTTTTTTTTTCTGCAAAAGTATATAGTTTAGTGTTATTGTTAAACTTATTGGGGTTACCAAATATTTCTTTAATAATTAAAATATTTTAACATAAACAGTTTGTTTTATACATATATTCGATAAAGGGATGATGTGAAGGATATGAACAAATAGGGGTTTCTAAAAATAAAATAGTCGAAAAGTGCGCAGTATTTGTAACTAGAGACCGTTTAAAATTTTAAATTTAAATCCAGTCAGTCAGGGAATTTCACTCAAAAATGGAATTGAAATTGATGTAGCGGTAGAAAACCTTACAAACGCAATTCATAAAGCAGGAAATTTCTTCACTAAGTCTGAAAGAAAAGAGCTAGCGATGCAGCCTCAACCTTATCTACCGATTCAGTTAAGGCAAGTAATAAAAACCAAAGCTGATAAGAGTTTGTTCAACAAGGCAAGCACCGATTTGAAGCAGCAACTCCAGAATATTAAAAATGAAAGCACTTAAGGCAATTAAACCCTTTTTCGGCAGATGACCAATACAGTCTTTGGAAGACTACAAAGTATTTCAAACGTCCTAAAAAAAGAAGCGCTGTAATTATAAACAGCAATGGCGAGAGATTTCGATCTGATAAGGAAAAATCTGAAGCTTTTGCTAGCCGCCTAATGAAATTACCAACGCGATTGTTGAGGACGACATATCAAACTTCCTTGAGCCACCTTGCCAAATGAGTGTGCCTATTCTTTAAACAACGCTTGCAGAAGTAGAACCTGAGATAAAATCCATAAAAAATAAGAAATCGCGTGGGTATGACAAAAGTGACGGATGCGTATCTTAACTTATATTTTCAACGCAATGGTAAGATTGGAATACCATCCTGGCCAATGCAAATGCGCAGAGGTTATAATGATATCTAAAGCAAATAAACCGGAAAGCAACACGTCCTCATACCGTCCGACTTGCTTGCCAGTAAGCTTTTCTAAAGTATTTGAAAAAATATTTTTAAGAAGAATATTACCGGTGCTGGATGACCTCGCCATTATACCAAAACATTAGTTTGGGTTTAAAAGAAATCATGGGACACCAGAGCAATGCCACCGAATTGTTAATATCATAACTGACGCATTTGAGAAAAACTCAATTGCTCATTCCTAGATATCCAGCAAGTGTTCGACAGAGTATGGCACGATGGGATCCTTTATAAAATTAAGAAACTCCTCCCTGCACCGAACTTTTTGATAATTAGATCTTATCTTGGCAATCGATACTTTTACGTGCAGCAACAAAGTTCATCGTCTGCCCTTCATGACATAAATGCTGGTGTTCCGCAGGGAAGTGTGCTGGGTCCAGTTCTATACATTTTATTCACAGCAGACATGCCAATCTCCGAAGACATAAATGTAGCAACGTATGCTGATGATATTGCGTTTATAACAACAAGCGATGATCACAGAGGGGCATCTCAACTTCTGCTAACGCAACTTAACTTGTTGGAAGATTGGCTGCACAAATGGAAAATAAAGGTCAATGCCCAAAAATCGACTCAAATCACATTTGCACTTAGAAAAGAGACGTGCCCAAGAGTGTTACTTAATGGAATCGAGATACCACAAACTGATTCTGTCAACCACTTGGTGATCCATCTAGACCGCAGACTTTCGTGGAAATTTCACATTAAAGCGAAGAATGTCATGGCTGCTTGATGCGAAATCACAGCTGAGTTTAGAAAACAAGATACTTCTGTACAAAGTTATGCTTAAGCCGGTTTGCACATAAGCTATGCAACTTTGGGGTACTGCGAGCAATTCAAATATTAAACTACTGCAACGGTATCAGAATAAAGTCCTAAGAAGTATTGTTAATGCTCCTTGGTATGTCTCCAATTACGCCATTCACCAAGACCTCAAAATTCCTTTTGCCAGGGAAGAAATCGTCAGATTAACTCAAAACTATCTTCAAAGATTGAGATATCACGAAAATGGATTAGCTACTAATCTACTCGACAAAAGCGAATCATTAGGAAGATAGAAAAGATGTTATGTCCTAGATATACCATCTAGATATTAAAGAAGACATCAAAAACGAAGCATTTTATATAGACCAAAGTTTAGTTTTACTTGTATAATAGATAGTCTCAACGGAGATTACCTATTCCTGCTAATTAACTTTTAATTGTTATACAATTAGCTTATTTTCCAATGGACAGATTGCAAATAAAATTATTATTAAAAAGCAAATCCAAGAATAACGATTATTTTTGTTGGAAAATCAAAAATCGCAAAATATCAAACTAAAATTGATCCTAAAAATAAAAATTAAAAAACAACGATCAAACTTGATCGACAAATAAAAATCACAAAATGTCGCTCACATGCGACAGAAAAAATAATAAATCGAAAAATAACGATTATGCAGTGATTTAAAACAAAAAGTCTTATAAACAAAAAAAGGTTAGATTTGCATAGCATGTGGCATAAGAATTAAATCGATATATTCGAATTTTGTTTTGAATGAATTCTCCTCCATGAGTTGGTTTATCGGAAAAAATAAAAACAAAACGATTATTTCGGTATTAATTTCAAACAACAATTTTCATATTTTAAAAACAAAAATAGTTCGAATCGAATTATCAGCGAGCCCATAGATTTCGCCCGTAATATTTGTGTAGAAGAAACCGGTATTTACATTAGTATTCTATTTCGAGTGGGTGACTGTTGCGTGGTGCGCTACCAAAAATTCACTCCAACGTAAGAAGGAAGAGACAACAGAGCGGAACGGGAGAAAAAAGATAGAGAATAGCACATCCCTTGCACTTTATGTGCCACAATTTCCGTGACGATTTTATTTTTTTACTAAGAAGTTTCACCTCAAAAACGATGTGACATGACTTTCAACTATTACGAAACATAATGGAAATTCTGGTGTGGTAAATTTTGTGTGCACCCAGTGCAGCTTTAGACTAAGTAGAATTAATTTGTTTGAAAATACAACAAAAAAAATGAGTAAACTTGGAGTCACGAAAAAAAAAATAAACCATTTAAATTTGGATCTATAAACAATATCTAAGAATTGGTATGCTTCAATTGATATTTACAAATCGTACTCAAAAATTATCAAATTTGATATTACAGATCTAAAAGCACAAAGTTATGCCGGTGTTCTTTATTGAAATGCAACGTTTTGGAGGAAGATACCATCTTACTTTACGGATATGAACGCGTTTTTCATTGAAAAAATAGGAAAACCTTACTCCAAAACAGTTTTCTTCATATTTCGTATATCAATTGCTAATTAAAATTTGCAAAATATTTGTCTAAAAAAATAAAGCAAAATCCATGAACAACAAACAAGAAAAGAGAACTGCGAACAAACATATTCAGTTGGAGTGAAAGTGAAAGAAACAAAAAAAAAGGAAAACTCTAATAGGAATAATTCTACAAAAACCTGAACCGGAAAGGCTACTACAACTCACCTGTGATCCTTTCCATGCCGATATCTGCTGAGCATTGAAGCGGAAAAAGAAATAAGAATACAGATATATGTATATGTAGGTAAATATAACTGTTTAAAAAAGATTATCGCTGATGATGAAAATCAAAGAAAGGATATACAAATTTAAAACAAATAAAAACGGAGTGAAAATAATTAATTGCAAGCGCATCAATGGTGCGTAACTGCATTATTTCAACGTAAGCATAGCCAATTATGAGTGAGTTAATTTATGCGCATATAGTACGAGTAAAAATAAAGCAAAACAAGAAGTCCATAAATATTACGAAGACATTTCCTGCGGCTATACTTTTGCTGCGAATATGGCAATACAACCGGAAGAGTTGATAAATTGCATTAACTACATACATATGTAAGTATATGTAAATATAAAATTTATGTTTATATATTTCAATAAATAATAAAGGGCCGTGGCAATTTTTATGAGGGGCATCAGGTGTATGCCAGTTGACATGTTCTATATAGGCGCTCATAATATTTTCGTTCACAAAAAGAAAATAATAATTTTGATAGTTATATTAATATTTTATCAATATTTTAACACCCAGGTATAGCTAAAGGTTGGCAGACGCAGATGTTCTTTTTTTAAATCGAAGAAGCTAATAAATAACTTTCATATTGCTGAAACCGAACCGCCTGAAATAAAATAATTTTCCAAAAAAAATTGTATGCACCTTTTTTTGCAAACACGATTAATAGATGATCACTCTGTCATCTGCACTTATTACCATAAATTTCTTTGATCATTATTGCGAACATTTTTCTCTACTGCCCTTGGCCACATACATAATTACGTATACGCCTAGTAGGTCGTAGCCTTTTATGCGGTTCAATAATTTGTAACCAATTTAAATTCGTTTAATTAATGCATGCATTCCAACAACCATATTAACATGCATACATTACTTACACATCTCTTGCATAATTGTGTTAATAAAAAATACTACATTTCGCATTGCTGAACATCTCCGCGAGCAGATCGTTGGGCTGAACTCCTGTTGTCATTTAACGTTTCATTTCATTTCAATTGTCAGCAATTAATTCTTAATTTAATAGCACTGTTATTTCTTCGCATTAAAGCATATACACAATCATATATATATGTATACATTATATATGAGAAATCGTCTCGACAACTACAAATGCATTCGTCAAATTGTTCGCAGATAATGAGCTACTGGCGCTACTTTTGTTCTCGTTTGTGAAGAGAGTTTGCCAATTATTTGGCCACATTTCTTGAAACGGAATAAGGCAAATTTTTTTTTATTGTTCAATGAACTCAAAAATCGATAACACTCTTTCAATTAAGCTAACAAGGAGTTTGCGTGGCATCCAAGTTGCATAGTTTTGCAACTAAATTTTGCTTTATTTTAAATTTATATTAACAATAGTTTATGAGCTCAAAGTTAGTTTTTAATTTGGAAACTTTTGAAAAAAGGTAACAGTAGTCGAATCGGTAGAAATTATAACTGATATTTGGCAGATCCACACATCTCCTCATTACACCAATCGTTGCTCGCAATCGTTGCGGCAAGCCGACATGTGAACTTTGATTACGATACTTGAGGTCAATAATTATTGTTGATATAAATAAAATTAGGCGAAAAAATTAGTTAATTTTGTTTGGAATATCATTTGCGGCTTTTGATTTACAAAATTAAAAATATCTGAAAATCAGAGATCGAAAATAATAGTTATAGTTATTTTCGAAATTTCAATTTAAAAAGTTAGCTGGAAAGAATTTGTTTTTTTAACATTTGTATATACCAATGTGATGCTTGTTAGCCAAGGAATGCTAATCCTATATGATTTATATTTTTTGACTTCTTACAAAAAAGTCAGGAATTAACCGTTATTTTTTTACTGATATATTTTTAGTCAAAAATAAAAGTTAAAATTTAACTTTTACTTCTTCGGTCAAATATAAAAGTTAAAATTTGACTTTTATTTTTTCGGTCAAATATAAAGTTAAAATTTGACTTTTATTTTTTCGGTCAAATATAAAAGTTAAGATTTGACTTTTATTTTTTCGGTGAAAAATAACAGTCAAAATTTTAGTTTTAATTTTTCAGTTAAAAATAGCAGTTTACATATTACAATACAATATGTTTTAATTAGAAAAAAAATCAAAGTAAAAAACTCACTTCCTTTTAATTGCAATTTTCCGTCTTCTGTAAATATATTTCCTAGACAATAATTTAATTTCTTTAATTTAAGGTTTAAGTTATACAACAAATGACAAATGTTTTGTTTATACGTAGCAACAAAATGTTTTTATCTTAAACAGTTATGTACAATCAAATAGATTAACAATAAAATTTTAACTTTTATTTTCGATCGAAAAAATAAGTCCGATTTTAACTTTTTTCTTTGACTGAAAAAATAAAAGTAAATTTTTAACTTTATATTTGACCGAAAAAATTAAAGTCAAATTTTAACTTTTATATTTGACTGAAAAATGAAAGTCAAATTTTAACTTTTATTTTTGATTGAAAATATATCGGTGGAAAAATAACAATTATTTATTGACTCTTTTGAAAAAAAGTCATAACAGTTACGGTCCCTGGTGAAAATGGATAGTATTTTCTGAAAGTACACCTATAACGTGTGGTCACTGAAGATCTGCAAAAATTTTACTTAGAAATAATACTATTTTAGCGTATCGCAGCAAATCATGCTATATTCCGTTAGATTTGTCATTGTTTATTCTTTGTGTTTGCATAATAGTCAGTTATCGATTCACGTATGATTTGTTAACATGCGTTCAAAAGTATTAGATCTGAGACTCCGCGTGGTCAGATTCTAGGGAAAAAAAATAAATACGTCGAAAAATCGTAAGCGGTGCACCATTTTCTAATGAAAATGTATCAAAAAGAACAGTGTATTCTATTCTTCAATGTTGGAATGACGGAAAGTAAAAATTATTTCAACTATAATGACAAGTTTTCACAGCGAGCTGCGGCAAGAAAATTTAACATATCGAAGTCGTACGCTCAAAACATATTAAAAGAAAAAACAAATATTTGATACAGAAAGAAAAAAAAACTATTGCAAAATGATCTGACCAACAACGAGTCCCATTTCACGCTAACTTACACAAAAATTAATGGAAATGCCGGATTTTATTCAAGCGACGTTTTTTTGACGCAAGCTAAGTTTGAGCCTAAAGTTTTGATGTGGTTAGTTATAAGCCCAAAAGGACTATGTTCCCCATTAATATGTAAATCTATCTTCGCTATTAATTGAAATGATTGCTTAAGGACATGCTTGGTACCCCCGTTTATGAAAGCCAACTACCCAAATAGTGGTTATATCTTTTAGCCTGATCTGGCAAGTTCTCACTATGCGCAAAGAGTGTTCGAATATTTAGAGGAGGAACAGATAAATTTTGTTGAAAAAGTCGGCAACCCAGCCAATATTCCCGAAGCGCGGCCTATTGAGGATTTTTGGATTTACTTGAATAGCAAAATCTATGAAAAGAACTGGAGCGCCAAAAATTTGGACCTGCTTATTGGTCGTATTAAGTATTGCTTGAAGAAGTTCGACAACAATGTTGTACAACGCCTTGTCGGAGGCACCATCAGTCGAATCGATCACATTCGTCGCAAAGGCGTTATTGAAAGTAACTATTACTTTCTCTTTATTGTGTGAAATAATACGTGTAAACTGACTATACATTTTTTTAATATACACTTTATATTTAATGCTCTAATTTGTATTTTTTCTGTATTTAGCTCGATGTTTAGCCGAATTTTTCCTATAAATTGTTGGGTGTGTCCTGATCTTGTTCCACGAATTGGAGTCTTACAGTTTTACGTCGACATGGAACGGCAAATAATTTGTATGATACTCTCAGAGGTTTGCCAATGCGTGTAGAGAGGCGACCGCTATCAGAAAAAGTACCATTAGTAAAGTTTTTCGAAGAATAATTTTGTAGAACGTTCCTAGAACATAGAGAATTATATCGGAAAATTTTACTGCATATGTCTTAACATTACATTTTACTTAGACACCTAGGCCAGTTAATGTGCGTTTTGTGACACCATTTGGATTCCCATTCCCTAATGTTGCCGCATTTTCAACCCTGCTAGGTCACATAGATCATCAAAAAATGGTGATTCCTTGAATTTTCTACGCCTTCTCCGCATTACGGGACCTTCGCACAATAGATGTTTTAGAGTTTCGAGCTCCTCTTTGGCTAAACAACCTAAAAATAAATCGTATAAATGGTTTTCGATTGTCATGTGGCCTGTGAGTATCTCCAGAGTTGTGTTAAGTTATTGTACTCACTTTATACCCCATTCGGGCCACATGAGTTTTGTGTTGCTCCAGGTGTCTAGAAAATTCCATATCGTCCCTGATTTTTTAAGTATGATTTTTCTTATAATGAGCATGTATGCAGCTAGCGAGATGCCTAACAACTTCTAGGATGACGAAAGTGTTTGGGGAATGTCCTTTCTTGCAAGCTGTTTGGTTGTCTGAGTAAATGAAGATGCTACTATAAGTATCTGATTTCGCTTCTTTCGATCATAGGCATTCAACGGTCTCTTATATTGTCGCTAGTTCTGCTTGGAAGGCATTACAATGGGCTGGTAGGCAGTACAATCGGTATGCAGTAGTCTGAGTAGCCGATAGCCTTAACTTTTCCAATATAGTGGTGTGCTCACTTAGTCCTGACTTTCAACAGGGTAGCTCCGTAAGTATTACATTACAGGCTCGGAATGTGGTCGAACGAGTTGTGTCGCTTCTGTGACTCGGGCCCTGAGACCCCGCTGCATCTGAAAAGCCGTCTTGAAAAGACGTAAGTGGTATCTGGGAACATATATTCCCGAGCAGGAACTCGTACATTCGCTACCACTAACCATCATTTTAGACTTCCCAAGAGCGTTGTGGATAGACGAGGTATTATAAAGAACGGAGGGTAGAATGGATCGCAAGGTCGAAGTGCAAACCTCAATACCAATATCTATCTATGGGATGCCATCGCTTCTGTTTATGTTATGCGCAGACCTTCACTGATGCAGAATCAACGGTTGTTGTATTATTATGGTGCTAGACACTAGGTCGTCAGGTCGGGGGGTTGATCCCCCCCCCCCCCTTTTCAAATCGCCCATCACAAAAATCGTGTTTGCTAGCATTGGTTTTTTTTAGTGTTGGGTTCTTGTATCTTGTATTGGATTGTATTGTATCTTCTATTCATTTGGCCTGGGTTGACACCAAGTACGTTCTCTGTGGTTCATTTTTGAAACACTTTTTTTAAAGCTATGTTTTGCTATTTGCTGGTTGTGGGAAAATTCATATATAGTTTAAAATAGTCATTGAACAACCGTAAGCTGAAGCTTTGTAGGGATACTGATATCTCCAAATGACCGTTGGACCGGCATGTCGCATAGTTGTTGGTTCCCCAATTGCTCAACCAAGTAATCTGGCCAACGAGTTTTATCGCGTAAAATATTTGCAGTCACACCGCACATTCCTATGTTGTTATGATTTTACACATCATTGAGCAATATTCTAGGGATTTAAAAAAATCGAAGATTAAATAAAAACCACGTTACGATTTTATGCATCACAACTAATTTATTTCACTTACACAACGACTTTTAATTACTTGGTATTTTCATTTGCTTCATTTCCATTTCCATTCCATTTTTTAATTTTTAATAACATAATTTAAAGCCATTTTTTAATTAATGTTTTGTATTTTTGTTTATTTTTGATTTCTTTAATTTGACGATTTTGATAATCGATCGATCTATTTTATAAATTATCGTTATCCATTCTTGCATCTGTATTTAATAAGTTTAATAATCTACTCTCATTTGCTTGTGTGTGGGTGTGCAATTGTGGCGTTATTAATTCCACCTAATTACTCGCATAAATCAGTAATTGTAATTTAACCAAGCATATCTAATTCGAATGTTTAATTTGCATTCTTTGTTTTATTTCATTGTTTTGTCGTTTAATTGCCTTTGGGCTTGTACGTTAAATGTGTCGTGAAAAGTAAAATTATTCTACCAATTGAAAATTTTTTCACTTCACATACTATGTTTTGTTTTGTTGGTACCTTTTAAAAGTAAAAATTTTTTGCGTTATTTTCATTTGTCGGTAAAATAATTTTTTCATAGTCAACATCATGTATGTATTTACGAAAGTAATTGCTGCATATTTGTAGTTTACAAAAATGATAAGTAAATATATTGTTTGGAAACCATTAGTTGGCAGTTTATTGTGATAGAATGATTGTAAGAAAAAATATGCCATGGAAGCCTCAACATAAATGCTTTCGAATGCATTCAAAATATAATTAAAATTGCTGGTAAGCAGTGTGACCAGTTTAATGATTTCGATACTATTTTTTGCCACTTTATATTTTACTTATTAATTTTTAATAGAAAACAAACACCGTAAAAATTTAGTCTTCAAATTTTGTGCAAATTTTAATAAAATACCATAAATTGCTAAACTGTTTAATCAGAGCATTTAAAATATTTTTGTTTATGCAGTTTTATAGCCCCTATAATTTTGGTATAATAAACTGAAAGTCTCAATTTACTAAATATTTAAATTGATTTTTTATAATTTTTTTCGCTATCGGTGTTGGGCATTTTTTCCATATAAAGCAAAACCTAATGTATTCATTATACGGAAAAAGTGAGCAGCACCGTTGGCAAAAAAAAAATGGTGAGAAATCAACGGGTTTCTTGAAAACCGAAGAAATTTCTAAAAACTCTTATTAAAAGGTCTGACATTTTTATGAAAATTTGTTGAAATTTATTAAAATTTTCTCAAAGTTTAAGCCTTGGACTTATACTTAATTTTTTATATAAACTAGTAAGCAGCAATTATGCCAGATTTTCGTTAAAAAAGTTTATCCAAATGTTACCAATTATCTCATCTCTCACAAGCTGTATTCACTAATGCAAGCTCTTCTGATTTATCAGATGAAGATTACATTAAATAAAGTTTATTGTTATTTTCTCAGTTATTTTACATATACTGTTGTTTTCCTAGTGAAGAAAAAATTAGCCTGGTATGTTATAAAACACGATTAGTTTTTGTTTTAGTTTAATTTATGGATTCGACGTAAATAAAAAAAAAAATACAAAATGAAATTTGTATAACAACTGTTGCCTTTAACTTAACATAATTTTATTATATTTTTTTGATCATCTGGTCAAGGTGATTGATGAGCAAAATATTGCAACTAAATATTTATGATAGATTCTAAGTATGATGAAAATTCTAAACTAAAAATGCTCGAAATCAAAATCATACCTGATAATTTTCATAACTGAGCGGGCAAGATAGTGAACTTTGGGTTCACAGCCGGAAAAGTTTGCCGGCTTTACTAGTTGAAAATGGTTTACTAAACTACATTTCCTAAATGCGTTTTGGATCATTGCTTTATAGCAGCCAAGATATATGTTTCTGCGCTGCAAAAAAAAAGCCAGATAGCCGGACAACATTACTCACTCGAATAGATTTCATATTTAGCTACAAAAAGAAGCCAGACGTACAGATTTTTAGAGGGAAAATGAATGAAGCTCTCTAAATATTACGACATGGCAACAATGGTGCTGATCGGTATGTGCTATATTTTTTTTAATTGGAACATAATGACCACACGGAAGCTTCCAAGATTTTTTTCAGTGATGTGAAAATTCTGTATCAGTGAAGAAATTTAATTGCAGCGGAAATACTTTCTGTGCGATGACTTTTTATGAAATGCAACAGGGATTGCCGAGGCAAGAGTGCATCGGTCGACTTGCTTCCACTTTTGGCAATGAAGCACCACATAAGGCCGCTATTTATTGTTGGCTTCACAAACTTGATCATGATTGTAGTTCGCTCGTCGACAAACATCAGGAAGGTCGCCCAAAATAAACTGCTGTGCCCGATAATGGCGTATAGGCCTATAACATACTATGAAATTTTAAGCATCCTTGGCTGTTGGTCAATTCTTAGTTATTTTTTAACATAACAATCTGGGCTATCACATGCCGGCTCAAACAATCGCCTATTTAACCGACGAAAGCATCGAATTAATATATCATCCACCGGCAAGTCCTGACGAAGCGCCCAGTGTTCTTTTTGTTTTCGACTACGCGTAGGCTTTAATTTTGCGACCTCATAAGAGAGAGACACGATGACATATGAAGACATTCCGTGGCAGTCCGAAAAGCGGCATTCTGACGAGCCTGCAACTGAAAGCCTTTGTAGCTATAGCTTGTAAGTAAAGTAAGAATTATATCTATTATAAAAAAATAAATAAATAATATCCGCCAGGAGTGCCCTCTCACAATGGCGTTTCTGGTTTGAGCGGAAATTTATCAGAGTGTTCATAGCATGAAGTAATGTGGTGGTGCTGTGCAGTTTTCGGAAGACATGCTGGTGTACTGTTGGGCTAAGATAGTGAGTGAAAGTCGAGAACAGAAAGACCTCGATTGTCTTCACTACTGAGGGAAAAGAGAAATGTCGGACGATATGTATCTTTTTCTAGTGGTATCACTCTGCTAGATTTCCGCATTTCTGGAAAGTGCACACCGGTCAGTGTGCTCAATATGACATACACCCATGGGTTTGTTTCAATAACTTGGTTTCTTTATTGACTTTATACCCACTCCCGACAGCTCTAAAAAAAAAATTGCTGTACATTCCGGTTTGTTGAGGAATTCACTAAATTTTATAAGACATACACTGACAGAAACCGGAAGATATAAGACTTGCTGTGGCTTTTCAAAGAAGCGCCGGTATCTGAAAGGACGCTTTAAGAAGCCAAAATAAATGCTCCTAGGTGTGTGACTTTTTTGCGAAAAGCTATCAATTTTTATTTAAGATTAAAGATTTGAGAAATTTTCTGGGGATTCTACAACGGTTTTCTGAATTTTTTGTGAAAAAAGACTATAAGGCAACTCAGGTTTGGAATAGAAAGATTGCGTCTCAAACAACTGATATTAGCTAGTTTTTAACAAAAAGGATTTAAATTAAGATTTCAAACTTTGTACAAAATTTATAAAAATTCAACAAATTTTCATAAAATTTTCTAACTTTTTAATCAGAACTTGTGTGGCTCATTGATTTTAGTGTAATAACATACAAGACTGAGGTGGCTTAAAATTGTGGTTGATTTTTGAAAATTTTTGGATAATTTGGTTTTCTAATTAACACATTTAGTTTTTATGGCAGAAGATATGCAAGACTGCCAGTACAAAAAAAATAACAGCAAGTATTTGAAATTTATCTATATAAAACCTATCCCTTTAAATGAAAAAATGTGCGTAAACCTAAAATTTCAGACAATTTTCAAAACCAAAATTCTGATCACTTTTATGAACGACCGTTTATGTCCGCACCATCACTCTTTGAAGAAAGCGTGATAACTAACAAATGTCAAAATTTCTATTTTATTGAATTTTTCGACACGATAAATAATAGTAATTTTTTTCTGACCGTTTTCTTAAAAATCTCCTACCACGCTTTATTGTTTTGTAATAAAAATGATCGATAACACAAATTAGCGTTATAAACTGGAATTATTTTGCTATATCGGATTTCGGATAACCGGCAGCAAAAAGATAGGCAGAGTTAATGCAAGTAATTTCATAAGAAAGCTCAATAAATATTCAATTTCTTGTGATGTTAAAATGGGTATGTTATTTTACTGTAGCCATTTTTTGGTAAATATTTGATGATACTCGTTCTTGGATGGCCATTAGTTGGTAGGCACAACGTAAAAACATTTTTCCGCTTGAGTTAACTTTCATTCCAATTGATTGATATGTTGATAGCCGGATATAACATGTTTTTATTTTAGGAAAAGTTCAATCCATGAGAGTTACATATGGTTGTGTGTATACGGACAAATAATGGTGTATGTGAGAGAATGTAAGTATTATTTGAGCAAGTATTGAAAAAAGGATGTATGTATGTATATAAGAAATTAGTATTTTATCTCTTTTCGACATGCAACATATGAAATGACAACAAACATTTGCTTAATGCGACTATTAAACACATCAATTTTCCTAAACATTTCAGAGTATGCGTGCTTGTGTGTGTGAGAGCAAATAAATAGACCAAATACTAAATGTCAACATATTTTATTACACTTTAGAATTGTTGAAAGATAGAGAAGTGAATAAAAAAAAGGAAATTTTTCACAACGAATTGAGACTAAGAAGTGGCATAAAAATTGGCAAATACAGTATATGTATGAATGAATGTAAGCAAACAGATGGTGCAGTTCCGAGAAGAAACAGAAACGAGCAAGCAAGTAAGTTATGTAATTCAGACTTTGAACTAGGTTGGACTATGCTCTGGCGGATTTTCTTATTATTTTAGTAGGAAGTATGCACATTAGAATGGTTTCAAAATGTTTTCTCAGTCACCCGCAGAATTGTAGTACATAGTACAATAAAAAAAAAATACCCGTATTTTTATTTTGAAACAATGTATATTTATTTTTCGGCCCATTTTATTTATATCAAACGATAAAGCCATTTTTAATAGGAAAAATTATAGAAAACACAAAAATTTCAGAGTATACAACATCTCCTCGTCAGACTTCTTGGAGGGATCGAACTCACGTCTCCAACCTTATACTCATTAAAGCAAAGCCCAAACGAAATGAGCCAAGTAAGCTCTGTATACCTGTTGTTGCTTTTTCTTTTTTCTTCTGACGTTAACGGACTCATTGTGTTCGTATCTGGACAATTGACGTTAAAAAGTTGAAAATTCTCAACAAAAAATCAATTGATGACGTTAAAAAGTTTATTTATTCCAAAGAGGAACATCTTTCTGAACCTTTTTCTTTTTGTTAATTTAATATATTGATATAATATACCCTATATTGTGACCGAGGTCACTATCTAGTCGACAGCCAAAGTCCCATGAAAATCCATTCAGTAGTTTCGGAAATTACTGCGTTCAAAGATAAAAATGAGAGAAAAATGCTAAAGATGGTCCAAAAGTATCCTATTGTATTTCCTGCATCATCTTCGATCACTTTTGTATAGATATTTTCAATGTATGTAGAGACATGATTTCCCAGCAATTTTATTATAGTACAGATAGAAGTTTTTTTTTCAACACGTTATAATCAAAACTTCAGTTGGTTGGTTAGTTTAAGTGGATTGTTACCCTGGATACAAGCACTTAGCAAATTAGCCATTTTGATTCCACAAAATTCTCAAAAGCCATCCGTCGGCTTTCAGAGTGATACAGAAAGAGTCGGATACACACTGAAATGTTCTGCAGGAATAGTTTGCTGTGTGTTTTTAGCCTCATCCTATCGAGAGTAGGGCACTCACACAGTAGGTGTTCGACTGTATCTCTAGAGCTGCTACAGAACCTGTTGTAGGGTAAGCCAATTCTTACCGCACGCACTCCTAAGGGCCAGTTCCCTGTGCAGACTGCCGGGAGTTTGCAGGTATTTTTTTTTTGCTCATACCAAAAAGAGCTCTGGTTTTTGGCGGATCATAGGACACCCAGAACTGCCGGGTAATCCTATACGATCCTGTACGATTCCACTTCTACTTAGCTTTTGAGTAGTAAAATTCGGCAATTTAGCCTTTTAATTCTCTGAGCAAGGTACCCATGGGACACTCCCATCTCGCCAGTTTTTGTTAAGTTTCAATTACATAAATATTCGATCACTAAAAATACTAAATGAAAGTTACTTTGTTTTGTATTTTTTCTTTCACCCTTCTATTTAAAGTTTTTTGCATAGCACACATTTTGTTGTTCGCTGTGAAGCGACTAATAACGCTATATATACGGCAAACTCAACGTTTTTTCTGGAAACAAAGACTTTTTTTAGATGATTTTGGCATAAGTAAAAAGCAGTTTCTCCCCCGTTTTCGAAGTTAGCCAATAGGGAAAGTTTTCGAAATTCGAGACTGGATCTTTGGTATTGTTTTTAATTATTTTATGCTAACAATTAAAAAAGTAGAAACAGGGGTGTAGTTGACAAATGGAACAAAATTCAGATATCTGAAAAAATAAAAAATAAAAAAAATAATACATGCAATAATCAAGAAAAAATTCTTTGGTAAAAAACTTATTTTTTTTAAATGTTTCTATTTACTTATGACCCGATCTCTCAAAAAATGATGAATAATACCCGTCATGTTGATATTTCATTGTTTCTTGTATCATTAAGCCTAATTCACTTTTGCGCTCTTTATTACTTCAAAGTTGGATTTAAATATCAATTTTCGAATATCAGGCTCAACGAAAATTTCTTCTTTCATTTTAGCTTTTGATCTTCTACACAAATATGTTAAACAATTTACATCTTTAGGCAACGATAACAATGTTGATAACGATATAAATATCGATAACGATTACAACACCCATACCCAGCAAGAGGCCTGACCTACAAATATCGGTTATACTAGTAGGAAAATTAACTCAAACTAGTAGTCAGTTTCGCTGTTAATTTTGTATTGGCAACGAGTATAAAATTACCACTTCCCTTATTCACATTTTTCGCATTTGTAAAAATGAATTCACAAAATTTTTCTTGCGATACATTCACTCTTTGTTCGTTGTGCTCCACAGCTAACATTAAACTCAGTATGTCTGGGATTTTTCTCATTGTTTTCAAGGATGTGTGTGTATGTACAATCGATAACTTAGTTTCATTATGGATCCGCATTTTTAGCTGGGTAACGATAATGATATTGATATTGATAACATTTCGAATCAACGACTTGGCTGAGGGTAACATTTTCTGTTCGTCCTTATATGAATGCACATAAAACGTTAAAGACAACAAAAGCTGTAAAGTAATACAGTAAAAGTTAAAAAAAAAAATGGCGTATAGTCAGCTAATCAGTGAAAAATTAGTTAATCAATATTTTCATTAGGCAGCTACACAAATATATGGATGTATAGTTAAAATCGAGTTCTATTAGGTTTAATTCAAGGCATTGCAATTAATGTGGTGGTAGACAAAAAAATAAGCAGTAAAAGATAATAGTTAATTAAAAAACAATAAATAAACATTAAAATCATAGGTGTTGAATATGAAATATTTAGCATAAGTATATATGTAGTTAGTAATTATGTAACATAAGTGAATAGCATTGAGACTTACCCGCAGTGCGCCATTGGAGCGGCGATCAGTTGTGGCATAGTGTTGTAAGCCACCCGGTCCGGTAATCGGTACTATGCCGCAACCGGAACGTATGCCCTGGCCCAAGGTCGCTCTAAACACAACAGTACAACAACAGTGCGTGACACATTCGTTACAGCCATACGAAAAATAAATGATGTCGTTTGTTTGTGGTTTGTGATTTTTTGTTTGTTTGTTTTTTTTTAAATTTATTTTTGTTGTTTTTGTGTTGTTGGTTTGCAATTTGGCGTTGATTCAAATTAGTTGCAGTATGTGTGTTATTTGGTTTATATGGTTTGTTTTTTTTTGTGTATGTGTTAGTGTAATTGAATTTGAAGTTTTTGTCAGAGTTGGTTTTATTTTTTTTATTTTTGTACGAGTTTACGTTCCACAGAGAAGCACACAGAAATATACATAGTAATTACATAAATAATTTTGTGGCAAACACATACAGAGCGAGTGGCAGAGAGAGTCAGGCGAAACAGGCATGTATGAGTGGGTACGTGTTTGTGTGTGTATGTATGTGTGCAAAGTTTTTAGGTATTGTATCAAATAATGGCAGTAAAAGTTGTTGGTGTACGTTGGCGGGTCGATCGATTGATTGATTGGTTGTTGATGTTCCCGATTTGAAGTGTTTTGCGTTGTTTATTTTTTTATTTTATTTAATTTTTTGTTTTTTTTTTTTTTTGCATTCATTCAGTCCGATGAAGTTGGCGAAGAGTTTGATTGGTGTTGGTGTGGCGCACAGTATTAATGATTGTTGTGGTTTTTCATTGTTTATTATTATTATAAGTTGTCGTTTTTATTGTTGTTGTTGTTGTTGTAGTTGTACAGCAATGACAGCAAAGACAGCAACAAGTTGAATTACAAATATATAAGTAGATTGGAAACAAATCAAATAAAAAAGAAATGCAAATACATTTAAATAATTTAAAAAGTTTCTATTTATTAGTTATTTATTTTTTTCTTAGTGTTTTTGTAAATTTGTATATGTAAATTCATTGAAATTTTTCTGTGTATGTACAAGTGTGCGCGTGTGTAGTGGTAAAGTAACAGTAGTAGCATTGATAAATATTAAGAGGCCCAAGCAAGAGCCAATGCCAAACAAACAAAGTTGTGTACGAATCAAATGAAGAGGAGCAAGAAAAATTTGCATACAATGCAACAAGAAAAAAGAAACAAAAACGAAGCCAAACAAAAAAAGTTTTTTAAGAATTGAATAAAGTAAGAAACAGAAGATATAGAAACAGAAGACTATTGAATACAGTGAACCATAGTAAATACACACACAAACAATTTTACAAATAGTTGCAAATGTAGTTGTAAAATATAGAGCAGAAATAAAGTTAAACAAATGGACGCAAGTTGAGAAATTAGGTTTGTCGAAAAAAAGCTTTTCAAACTTAATTCTAAAAAAAGGTACTATCGATTTCGAAAGTTATGTAAATGCATTTGAAGCTTAAAAAAGTTGTGTGTGTAAAGTTGAGATACAATGGATGTTATGGTAATGAGCGGCAAGTACTAACTAAGTAAATTGAGGCCGTGCAGCAGATTAAAATATTTCGAAGAGCTAGTACTAGGTGAAAAGATATGAAGCGAGTTCAACAAATGTAGTAGGTTAGCAAGATTTCGGTGGGGAAAATTTTTTAAATTATTTATATATTAATATTCTTTCAGTATTCATAAATCTAAAATAATAACTACATTAAATTCTTACATATCTGCTCAAAAATTTATAGCTTAAATTTAAGTGTGAAAATGAATGGTTTTCGCACAGAATCTTGCCTTATCTTTAAAACGAGGGCTGTAACCGGCAGGTAACGTTGCCGTTTTTGAAATTTTTGAAATTTTTCTTTAATACTAATATTCAAGTGGTTTTCTTATCTGTCAACTAGCTGAAAACCATGGACTGTAGTAAAACATTTTAAATAAATTATGTGACCCTCTGAGGCCAGATTACGTGTAGTCTGCTCTCAAAACACCGAAAAAATAATTCAAAATAAAAATTAGACATGCCACACAGAGCTAAAAAATGCACCTATAATTAAAGAGATTGACATCTAAAAACTTTTTTTGGGCGGAGTTATGACTTTTAAAATTTTCTTTTTTCATTAACAGTGGCGTTTTACATCTCCAGTAACTCGAGAACAATGCATCGTAAAAAATATCTTTAAAGTAAAAAGGAGGGGTTTCATTCTACTTTACAATTAATAACAAAATGATTTTTCTTAAATTTGGGCAATTTTGATTTTTCCAATTTATTTTTGATAAAAAGAAAAAATAAATGTCTTATCGACATTTGCAACATCAAATGCAAATGTGGTGTGGTTTTTTTGTGCATGACAAAGAATGATCGAAACCCTTCATTAGCGCTGCTCACAGATGCTTATTCCACACATTTCTTAAAAGGTTAAATAAACTTAAACTTATTTTTTCCAAAATATGCGCCGAAAAGTTAAAACAAGAAATTAAAATACTAGGTATATTTTTATCCATGCGAAATTTAAGTAAGTCTGGTCATATTCAACCGGTGCGAATGTGACAACCGAAATATCTGCCCAAGGGAGAGGCAACTAAATTATATTATTGTATATTATTTTAAGAAGCTATCAATATTTAATTCTGATTTGTGTAGTAAATAATTCTGCCAATAAGTCCAAAATAAATTACTCATACGCCATGTCTATAATAAGAACACCGCCAGAAAAATTACTCATACGCACTGTCAATAAGGTGGGCAGATGCTCGGTATAATTTAGTAGCAAACAAAAAACCTCGTTTCTTTCTGAAGTGTTTTTTTATTTTATTATTTCGTTTTTTTTTTTTTGTTTTCATTTTACTTCGACATCTTTTAAGCTTAGGGCTTTTCATTAAATCCTCAATTATTCTTACAACAGCTTAGCCTAAAAAATTTAAAGCTTCTTACAGCTTCGATATTATTTAAAGCAATCAATATGATTCGTTAATAACAATTGTGCAAAATAGAGGCTTCTAAAGCAAGCAAACATCGACACAAACACACATTATATTTTATACATACATACTACCTCCCGAAAGCCGATCTAAGCTTCTTATACATAGCAGTTAGAATTGGCACAATAAAAACAATAGTAAAGGAAATGAAATATTTGTTAAACAACGACTAACTACTACCAAATGTATGTTTTATAATTTGTTATTGGACAAGAGTGAATTTGATGGCAAGAATTGAATGCCGGAACTATTTTGTGTATTTAATGCATTTCCTATTGTTATTAATTCTATATTTTATACGACTATATATTATACTAGTCATCTACATATGTATGTATGTATATATGTATGTATGTATGTATGTATTACATGAACACATCTACATATAATGGAGTGGATGTATGTATGTATTTTACGAACATCAATACTTCAGTGGGTATGTATGCAGTAAATGCAGTAGGTGAGTTCATGTAAGCGAGTATTTGTGAACGATTAGAAGCGCTCGTTGGCTTAATTTTTTATTTTTTTTTACAACATTATCAGTTGCTCGTTGGAAATGTGACGATTGTGACTCTTATTAATTTGAACTGTTATTTGAACAAGTTTATTTTATTTCTAAAGCATTTTGTTTTAGTTTTTTCTTGAGCTATAATTACTTATTAATTAATGCTATTTGATTTACTCGTTGATTCTTAATTTTAACTGCGTGTATAATACATAAAAATTTTGTACGTTGCTAAAGTATTACGTGCGTTTAATTTAAAAAAAAAAACAAAAAAAAGAAACATTTTTGTGCTACATTTTAAGTTTACTAATAAATTTTTGTTAGTTTTGTAAACTGGCCAGTACTTTGTTGCTGCTTAAATTAGCGCTGGAATTTGGTATTGTTGATTATAATTTGATATTTGATATTTTGGCTCCTTTTTATTTTAAAAATTTCCCTACTGTTAATTACGTTAAAGTCTTCTATGTCAATTTGTTTGATTTAATTTGATTTGAGTCGATTAGTAATTACATGTTTCGATTTTTTTTTTAATATGTTACGGTAATATTAAATATGTATTTGATTTGTTGATTTTCCATTCCCCATTGCATTTCTGTAAATTAAAACTAGTATTTGTAAAATGCATTTGAATTTTCGCTAACTGCTTCCCTTTTTGTTTGCTTTTAAAGTATTCTATTTTCTATGATTCGTATTTTGCACACACCACTCATTTACAGTTTCATTTTTAATTATTTATGATTTTCTATTTTCTATTAAGTTCGCTTTATGTGCTTTATTGTTAAAATGCAATTCAAATGGAATGTAAAAAATTTAATAAAAATTATTAGGAATACTTATATAAGTATGTATGTACATAGTAAATGTATGTTTTGTGAATTAAAGCATTTAGCTGTATTGTGCGCATATTTTGGTTGTTAATAATTGAATAGAGACAAAAAAAATAAAAATAAAAACAAAACGCATGACAGTTGTGTATCTATATATTGTACTATAATATTTAATTTGCAATTTCCATCAAAAAGCTAAGAGCATTCACCTTTTTCACACACACCATTCACTTAAAAATTACTTATGTAAGTTATAGAAATGTTTATTTTAAATTTCCAAATAAGTAGTTGACTTTGGTAGAGATGTTTTGATTAAAAGCTACGGACTATTGTTTTAAACTTTAATCACACTGCATTTGAATTTTTATTGTTGATATATTAAAGAAATGCCAACAAATATTTAAAGTAGCACTGCTGTCTTACACTGTATAACAGAATGGGTGTAAAAATTTCACAAAATTTTAAATCAGACACCAGAAAATTACATATTTATTTTTGTAATTTTCTTATAAAGTCCTCTGTTTTTAACTGCTCTTTTGATTTGACTATGTGACAGTAAAAGCATTCTTGCCGCAAGATATAGCTGATTTTCTAGCTCTAAATAAGCATAAAAAAGCTGCATACTCAGAATTTTGAATTGACCCGCAAAATCTGGACTTAGAATCCAAAACTTCATATACCATATTAATTACAAATTTAGTTTGTCTTTTGTATCTACAAAACCGTATATGATTCTATTTTGAACGAGCACTGAATTTTATAAATCCAGAAATTTTTTCCAAAATGACTCTTGCAACTTTTTCGTCGGGTAAACAACAATTAAGTTACGAGCGAATACTTTAAATGATCAAAAACGGAGTTTTTAAGCTCTAGGTTCTGATTTCAAGGCTCAATTCTTTAAAAATTGAATATAGATATACATACGGCCTACTGTTATCTACTAATGAACTGCACATAACTTTCTTTCTTTGAGTTATATGGATTTTTATTTTCAAACTGTTTTTATGTTGCTTTGACCTCTATTTTAGTCACTCTTCCAGACATTCTGTAAGGTTTATTATTAATGTGCAAAAATTTATCACTGTGCCGTTTAAACGTCAGAAATTATATTGAAATCAATCACAATACCCTAATAAAATTATGAACTATCTTTTCAATATACATGTATGTATATAGTTGATCTCGTTCGGCCTTTTCCAGCAAGTACCTTGTTGAGCAACACTTATTTGATTAAAATTAGAATAATCTCCTTGTAAAGCCTTTTCAACAATTACGGCACCGTTGCGAAGTTGCTTGCTAACTGAAAGTTGGTAAGGCTTGCGCTGAGAAACTACACATCATAAATAAATAATAGATTTCTAATTTTCTAATGTAACTATAGGATATGTATGTTTTACTAAATTAAAAAAAATGATTAGTCACAAAGTAGTGGGGTTTTTAGAATTCTTACAATGAAGAAAGTACATATGTCAGAAATTTTCATTCATATAAAAAATAATCTTATGTTAGATTGACAGTAAAAGTTCCTTCCAGTTGGAAATCTTTACAGAGATTCAGAATCAGTAGCGAAATGAATCGTTCTGTGCTTGAACAACGCTGGGAAATAATGTAAATGAAATGGACAACAATTTTATTCGAAAAATCATCTTTACTGATGAAGCGTACACTTATCTCGGCGACTATGTTAATAAGCCGCATTTGGGAATCGAAAAACCAATGCATCCTCAAAAAGTGGCCATTTGGTGCGTCAAGGCTGAGCGCTACAGAGGCATGATAAATTATTGTTTTTTGACCGGAAATTGTAGGTATATATTTGAAAGATGTTTGATTTAAGCAGGATAGCGCCTAATGCTACGCAGTCCATGCCATAATCGATTACGCAAGTTAGCTAATAGTGTTATGGGCCTTCGCGGCGAAGCCAATTGGCTACATCGGAGCTGCGAGTTGATGTCGTTGGACTATCGGTCAAACCGTTCGTAAGATATAGCCAAAAGGTTTTGGAAAACTGGGTGAACAGGTAGCGCTACTGCGATGCCAGCCGAGGCAACGACAATATTTTTTTGTTAGCGATAAAATAAGGGCAAGCAATTAAGCTCTTACAGTTAACATAATATTTGTTTAACATTCAGTTTCAGCTTTTCAAATGCCAATTAGTTGCGAGTATTACCTCTTCATTTAGTTTTTGAATAGCCCGCAAAAATACGTTAAAACGGCAGAAAACTATTTTTTTAAGAATAATGCTCATAAGCTATGAAATAAATACATTATGCGCCAAATGTTACATGACTATATCCTACTGGGAGGCACGATTCACGAGGGCACTATTCGCAACCAAGATTCACTCCTGCGAAGCAAAAAGCAGGAATCCATTGATACTAGTTGCGCCGCTATAGCAAGGAAAGTCGCTATGCACAGGCCCCGCTGCGATCGGTCAGAAAGAAATATCGGGAGTTGAAAAAGGAAGCGAATACAAGATAGGGAATGGGATGCGCTAGTGCGGGAAGCTTAAGGCGATAGGCGATTGGCAATAGGGAAAATGGTCAAAAATTCTATCACAAGCTATGGTAGCTTAGATAAGGTTTTAAGACTGGAAAAATTTCCTGTAAGAAAAAAAAACGGTGAGCTGATGAACGACGCCGAGAATACACTTGAGCTATAGACGGAGAACTGCTGCACCTTCACAAAATGTCGTTGGACGAACGCATGCCTGCCGTTTGAAAGTTAAGTACAATTTGCTCAATTAACAAAAAGAGTGATCCTACAATAATGAGACAATTATCGCGGGATCAGTTTTCTTTACATTTCATATAAGCTTCTAACCCGAATTTAAATTCGCTTGCGCCGCCAGCATGAAAAGAATTTGCCAAATTACGCGATGTCTGAGCAATGTATCCCAGCAAATCTAATCCGAAAAGGTAAATGACGTCGTACCACGCCGCCAGTACCAACAGAATTGGGAAGGAGCTTTTACCATGTCCGTCAAATTGCATGGTGTAGAGGCATCAACACTGTGAACATCGGATTAACTGGCCCTCCGAAGAGATTTTTGGACCTTTACGTCTTTTCGACCGCGAATAACGGAAACAATGGAATGTTGAGTTATATGAGATTTACCGCATTCAGTAAATTAAGATTCAGCGAATTACCTTGTGAAGTGCCAAGAGTCAAAAATACTCTGAAGCCCTAAAGGTAGTCAACACCGTACAAGCTGATGATGGCAGATCAAGTAGGAGACCTCTTCTATTTTGGAAATACTAAGTAGATAACGACTAGGCATCACTTAGTATTTCTAATTGGCACTAGTTAACAGGGAGAAGAAACTACTAGCGGAATATGTTGAACTCGGGCAAAATTGCTTAGATGTTTTTAGCGCAAATGATGGAAGAAATAAAAGTTCTTTCTTTTTGTGTTGACAGAAGTTCCATTAAAGATATGGAACTCATTTTTACAGCACAGTACTGATATGGCTTTACTTAAAAATTTTCGAACTAACAAATAATTTTGACAGCTTACCTAACACTTATTGATAAAAGTCAATAAAGCTGTGTTTATTTTAGAAAATAAATTAATGCAATTTAAACCAATATTATTTGAACTGACCCACAATGCGTTTAGAGTTTTTAATTACCACTTGGAATAAAGCTTGGTTTTTATTAGGTGAAATTTTTCACGCCAAATATGACACGAAATGCAAGCATGCTGACATTTTATAATTTTGCATTAACGTCAAAACGAAATGTGTTAAAATTTTGCCAGTTTTTATTGACCTGGCATTTGACGTCAAATTTGATCTAATCAACCAAGCCTTACTCAAACTGGCAATTAGAAACTCATTAACCAATTTTAACGGTATTGCTGTTTATCAAGTTATCTCTTATATTTGAAAGTATACAGAAATTTTATAGACTAATGTTTTCCGATGCCTTACTATAACTAAATTCTATTTCTCTACACACCAAACATTCTTTTTTATTCAAGTGGCCTACAGTTGATCGACAACAGTGCTACTTTTTGATTTTTTATTTTTTTTTTTTAAATGTTCAAAGCTTTCTTAACTTTACCGTCATTTAATACAAACACATGTACAAATTTCAACATTTATATAGATTGTTTTTTTCTTTTTAGTACGCATATCCCGCATATCCCAGGCGGCTACTACTTACTTATCCATAAATTACATATTAATTATTGTATCGCTCAATGGCCTCTACACAAGTTTATATTTTGTTTTTTGGTTTTTGGTTTTGGTTTTTTTGCTTTTCATATATATATATATATATATATATATATATATAACATTTCCCGCACACGCACACATAAACATATGTACGTAAGTTGTAATAAGGACATCTAGCATTTTATACTTAAAGCAATGGATCAAATAACTTAACAACGATTTATCTGCCTAGCTGCTTTTGATTTAAAATCAATTGTCGTGAGTTATCCATTTGAAATTCTTCCATTTGACAGTAAACAATATATCTGCAGATTGCAGTGAGGACCACAGTTTTTCAATTAATAGCATTTTGAATTTTTTTTTTTTAATTTTTTTTTTTAATATTTTTTTCAAGTTTGTTGTTGAGGTTGAGGTATGCATGTTTGTGAGAAGTACACATCGTGGGCAAAAATGGGAGAAATGACGAAAACGATGTTGGTTAGTTTGATTTTTATTTGCTTTCTGTATTTTTTTATATGTATTTTTTTTCTTTTTTGATATTTGATTTCATCTAAGCGAGTTCATTATTATTAGAAAAATATATAGAATGAGAATTTTTTTGTTTTACACAAACACATGAAGATAATGAACTACGAGCAGTACAAATGGAAAAAGTGATTAGCAGAAGAATATTTATGTATATTGTAGTAGTAGTAGTAGTAGTAGTAGTAGTACATACTTAGTACATATGTAAATGCATACAAAGAGAACACATTTATGTAAATTGTATATAGGAACGAGTATTTGTTTGATAACGAAACTTGCTAATGAAGTTCTATTTATGCAATGAGATGAGATGGCAATGAAGTAGCAGAATATTGATTAGTAATGGAAATTATGCAAATGATTTTTGATACGAATGCGAATGCGAATGTAGCAAAAACAAAAAAAAAATACGTAATTGTCATACATAGTTAGCTGATGTTTTTTGTTTTTTTTTTTGCGTGGGATTGGGGAATGATATGAATGAATGAATGGATGATTTTTCGAGCACGCTAAATGAAATTGAAAAAGAGCAGAGCAGTAGTGTTGATGGTTTGTTTTATTTCTATTGAAATTTGTAATTTCTCTTCTAAAATTGTTTTGCTGCCATAACAAAGCGCCAAAAAAACATTGATTTTCAATAAAAGCAATGTCGATGCTTCAAAAATAAAGTAACAAATCTCAATTCTCAATTTGCAAAAGAAAAGTTAAATTTAAAACAAAAAGCAACCCGAAATTACCACAAAAAGAATGTATTAAAAATGCAAGCTGACGATGCTTTGTAAAATAAAATGATAAGTCTTAATTTGCAGATAAATAAAGTTAACTTAAAAAACAACAAAATTAAATGAATAACTTGGAAATAATCAAGGAAAGCACTGACAAAATAAATAATTGTCCAAAAAATAAATAGTTCACTTTTTTAAATTATTTCGTGTATGTATGAGTAGTGACTGAAGTGTGCTGCTTAATAAAATAAATTAATTACATTGTACAACTAAAATTTTGCAACAGATTAGCCAAGGCATTAACCAGTTGCTACTAATATTTTACTTAGCGTTGCTACTTTTTGGGGAAATTCGACTAAAATTATGAAAAAACGTCAGAAGGTTGGATAGTGGCGGGTGAAAGTGTAGATATGAAATGTTTTAATTTTTATAAGGAACAACTTTCCTTAGACATCAATATTCTTCAAATTTTTCTACTTGTGGTACAAATGCCCATTGTGAATCTTAAAAAAAAACAGACGTGCTGGAGTCTACATAACAAATAAACAATCCAATATATGCCACGGTTACTCTGTTGCAAAAGAAAATTCCTAAATTTATTACACTGTATTATTCGAGTAATAATTTAGCAATCTACTTAAGAAGACAAAAGTCAAAAATCCTGCAAATAAAAACTTTATAACCACCCAATGCATACATATATATTTTTATTGTCGCGAATTTATTGTACTTGCAGAAATTTCGGTGATCACTACGAGTTTTATCAAAAAACAAAAAAAAAAACAAACAAAGATACTTAATCTTCATGGTAAGACTTTCAAATTTTCGATCAATATTTGAGTTTAATTATTTTGCTCAGAAAAAAAAAATTATGTATCGAGTTTTTGTTTTATCAAAAAAAATAATTTTTCAAGTGCAATTTTTTTCGTTTTAAAATAGTGATCGTTTTTCGTTTTCAATTTTTTTATATCTTCCCGCTAGGGTGAAAAACTGTTGTAGTGTGAAACGATTTCCGTCATCCCGAGACAAATTTGAATTGGTGTGTCAAGTTTACTTTTTTGCTTACTTAATTGGCACTATAACCCCTTAAGCGAGTTTGGCCGAACTTCTCCAACAATTTGTGGAGTGAGTCTTGATATTGTAACACAAATTGAGGAACCTGCAGTTTTACGCCGACTTCGAATGGCGTACGATTTTTGTGAGAAGTTTTTTTCATGGCCTGAAATTTTCTCGAAGGTTTACCACTGCCTGACGAGGGGCGACCGCTGGTATGTGTGACAAGTTTAGCCGGTCGAAATTTGATGCAAATGTTAATACAAATACCCACACAGATGTATGTATATGTAATTTATTTTCGCATACATATTTTGACGTGGGTATTTAAAAAAAAAAAAATTACTAACAACACCTTATTAGAAAAGCAATGGGAAGTTTTTAGTTTTTCGATCTACTAAAATAAATAAGTTTCAAAAACTAATACTTATATTCAATACGTAAAATAACGCTCAATAAATAAGTTGATTTGCTATAGAAGAAATAAAACTCGCAATAGAATGATTACATGGTGTTGCAAACAAGAAGTTGCAAGCTACTTTTTATGTCATGTAGTCAGGTGATATAACATATCCAGTTCTCAACGGATTCTAATAATTTTATGTTCGCAGCGGTAGATTGTTTTTTTGCTAGTGCATTTCAAAGCTTTAAGTTGGGTTAAATAGCATAAATTCTGTGGCCCAGAAAGCTTGAGAAAATAAACAAAAATAAAAAAAAATGTATGGTGAGTTTGGGTAAAATTGTATTAAACCAATTTTTAATGCTTTACCAAGAAAACTATATCTTATTTCCTGTAGCTGCTCCTCAGCAAATTTGTCCATATAACGCATGCTCCGATTTTTTTTCTATATGCGATAAAGTGCGCAACTCCGTCAGTAACAAATTTTCAAAAATGAACGGTAATTTGTAATTATAAATTTTATAATCTAGTCCAAATTTTTTTGAGTTTGTAAATGGCTTTATAACTTTGGGATTGTTTGTACAATTGAGGTCAGTTATATCTCACTTTACAGGGGTAAAAATTAATTACCAAAAATAGCCAGCAATTTTAACCCAAAGTTATCAAAAATATTTTTTTTTTTTTTCAAATTTTTGGTTCACAGAGTCAATGGTATTCAACTTAACTTAAAGTTTTGAAAATCAATAAAAACACTACCTTCCTCTTTCCAATGAACATAAGATTATCAAAATCCGCTGGAAGCTGCTCAAATTATGGGCTGTGTTTTTAGCCAACATCCCGATTTGTATTTTTTTTTTACCTTAACGTTTGATTTTGTTCGTATTTTGACCAAAACTTAAATAATCACAAAATAATCAACATTTAAGAGAAAAACAAAAATTAATTAGAGCAACAAAGTAGACTCCAAAAATTTGTTTTATTATTGGGTCGAAAAATATAACGCAAAATATGAATATTTTTTCCACGCAACTATTCAAAACTTTGTCCGATATTTAGAAGCTATTGATTTTTTTATTGAAAATTTAAAAATTATTTTTATTTTCGGTTACCGGTTTGGGGATATCTTAATCTGCGTGGAAAAAATGCTTTAGAAATTGGTTCATATAAATTTAAATTGTATTCAACTTCCAGTACAGTAATAAATCCATTCCTGATAAATATTTGTTATTTCTCTAGCCCAACACTTCAGTGGCAAACTTGCAGTAAAACACAAAGAGCTTTTTTTTAAATAGTAGATTCAAAATTTTTGTGTAAAATTTTAAACACAGTTTCATGAATTGGATTTTTCATATTCATAAAGTAATCGCTAGTAAGAAATTTGATAGGAATAAAGTGCAAAAAGAAATAGCATTGGTATTTAGAAAACGATTCGTCAGTTAGTATAATAACTCAGTCGCAATGTTGGAAAAGTCATTTTTACATTTCAAAGTCTCACTTCCGATTTTTGAATTGGATACTGGAATCTCGAACTAATGCATTGGGTAAGTTTAAGAGCTCAATAATAATGAAAAGAAAGAAACAAGTTAATTTAAATAAAACAATTAGTGTGAAAAATGTACTTTGACGTTACTCTCAATTTTTTGTTTTAAGAAAGAAATATGCAAGCATTTGTTACTTAACTGTTTTAAAAAACGTTGATGAAAAAAAATTTCTTAATAATTACTTGAGCGTCTTTTGATATGATTTGTTTGATTCTCTTAAAAATATGGATACTAGGCTTAATGTGTGATTTGAATAAGTGTGCAGAAATTTGAAAAAAACACTTTTGAAATCAACAATAACTAAAAAATATTTAATAATATTTAAGTTATTATAAACTAGTAAAAAGTAAAATCTTCACTTAGATCACAAAACCAAACCACAAAAAATATGTAAACAAATAGTGATAGGTAAGACTTGTATGAAAACATAAATGATCATTAGGGTGCATCGCTCTCCATACAAAAAAAAAATGGGACTGTCAGCCCCAACGGAATTATAAAATGCATTATATTCTAAGACATCGAGCAAAATATTTCGGGAAAATATTAGCATTTACGTGAGCTGGACCATTTTGAAGAAATCTTTAAAAATGAAGTTTTTTCTATAAATAAAAGTAGTTTTATATTTTTTTTTAATAAAAACAAAAATTTGTTTTAGATCATAAAACAATTTAGGTTTAAACAATTTATATATTGTATTTAAAAAATTGTTCAACGGAATCAAAATAATGAAATTTGCGAAAAAATACATGAAAAATCCAATCATCAAATCTTCTTCAATAAGTTTTTTACCTCTTTTTGATCTGTTCCGAAGACTGATTTTTCATGGACCAATATATTTCGAAAATTTCTCAATTATGAATACGTTGAACAATTTTTTAAATATTTAGATTTTTTATACATTTTTTTTTTAAATATTCAATTAAAATGGTTTATAAAAAATCGTTGTTGTTTATAAAAGAAACCCTATTTTGAAGGTGGAAAAATCCATTTTTTTTTTGGTGAGGCACCCACCCTAATATACATACATACATACTATAATTATGTATACATATTTTTATTGATGTAGTGTTACACCTACAAATCTAGTGATGTGCAATAGTGTTGATTTATGTGCGTTATACGAATGGCAAATCAAAAAACAATTGATTTTGAAAAGAAAAAAAATCGTTAACCCAGGAAATTAATTTAATTCAAAACATAAATAGAATGGAACACAAATAAATACATATGTATCTATGTAACTTCAACGCAAATGCAGGCAATATTTCATAAATAATATAAAAACAAAATACCGGTATGTATGTTTTACACTAGCAAATACATTTATATTTTCTTTTCTTTTTTTACACACTTACGCTACATACACACACACAGATACGAGTAAATTTGGTGAAATGATAGTACAAAGAGTAGATAAAATGGAATTATTTTTTTTGTAAATATTCCTTACCTTGCAGGCAAAATGAGCGCATCAAATTCCGTTGTGAGATGACGTCGTATAATATTCTTTGATGGTGGTATGCCGAGTGCTGTAGCCATGGTATCACCTGAAAACGATGGCTCCAATACGACAAGGCCACCATGCACGCCGCTATCTGTGAAAGTGGAGTTGGGAAATGGAAGAAAATTAAAATAGGTTTTTTTTGTTTTTCAGTTTTTTTTAGTTGAAGCTTTAATAAGAGGATTACTTTTAACAATATTACAAGCCGGATTCAACGAAAATTAGTATGACCTCAATTGAGTGGTTGGCTGTGATTGAAATGCTAAGCATCAATGGAAAAAGACAAAGGTGCATCGATTCCGACCCTTCTTTATTCTGACAGTGAAAAGTAGAGGGTATACATATATACAATGTTATGTATTTATTATGTGGCATCGTAGTGGTAACAACTAGTACGGATCATTTTACCTAGAAATACCAATTCAAATCTACCCTTCGAGTAATTTATCAAATGATTATTTGCAAAAGAAAAAAAATTGTAACTTGTTGCAATTTTATATATCCATTAATCGGCATTTTCGATTATTGTTGTGTTCAATGTTAAAATAAATAAGCTTTTTTTGGTTTATTTCAATACTAGCACATTGGTAACAAAAAAAAAAAAAGTAAATCAGGAGGCTTCACCAAAAAATTTGCAGTTTATTATGTTTTAAGACTTCCGTCAAAAGTTTGTGAAAAATATAAAGGTTTACGTGAGCTGCAATGATTTGAAAATTTCTAGAAAAATGGAGTTTTTTTATAAATAAATATAAATTCGTTTAAGTATTAAAAAAAAAACAGTGGAGATGTTAAAACAGTAATATACCTTAAAAGGTATGCTTAAAAATATTTTGAAATTTTTTCAACGGAATGAAAACAATGAGATTTGTGAAAAAAATGGAACGTGAGTGCCAAAGAAATTAAAAAAATATATTCCAATTTATTATTTTGATTTCGCAAAAAAACTTGTTTCAATATTTTTATGCATACCTTTTAACTGTTTTCTGATCTGAGGCGAATTATTTGGTTTAAAAAAAATTTTTTTTATTTATAAAAACCTCTATTTTGAAATTTCTTTAACGGAATCAAAACAATGAGAAATTGGAACGTGTTTGGGTTTATTTGCAAAGAAATGAAGAAAGCAAAATATTTTTCCAATTATATTACTAGTCTAAATCGGTAAAGTTTAGGTGAATTATTCAAATTATTCTTAAACCAATCTTCCAAAATAGTTCAATAACCTCATTATTTTGATTTCAAAAATGATGGTAATTTCAAATTGGTTGAGCTCACCTGAATCTTAATATTATCGTAAAATATTTTAGTTAATGTCGTAAAATATAAATTATAATTTGTAGCGTGCTTTAAAATTAAGTTTTTTTTACTGTTTTTCACGATTAATTACTGTTTTTCGTTTCCGATTATTTTTGTACGGGAAGTGAAGCACCCAAATATATAAGTAGGTATTATTTTAAATAAAAAAAATAGTATGCCACTTTATTATTTTTCGAAAATGTTTATTTAAAGAAAATGTATTGAAAATAGGAACGCTACAAAAGTTTTTTTTAAATAAAACAAAAACGGTTTGGGATATGAATTAAATTCTTTATTCCTGTGAAAGTACATTCGATGCCATTATGTATGGAACTCGATTTCTTTTGCATGGGCACCAATTTTCGACGGTTTTCAAGCATAAATCGGCCGATACTGCTGCAATTTCACGTAGCGCTCTTAAAGTTGAGGCCATTGACTCCGAATTTCGGTAGTAAATTTTAATAATTTCGACTCATTGTTGGATCGTATATCTTTCCATGATGAAATGGCAAGCCTTACTGAAGAGAAATGTCAAAAGAGCGGGAAAAATATGGCGTCGTTTGCTGTCACTATCGGTCTACTTTTGAAGCGTCTCTATTGAAAATTATTCCCTTACAATTTTTGATCTAAATGAGTTTCTAGAAATATAATTTTTAAAGCTTTTTGGTTACTACTAACCAGTTTCGGCTTTCCGAAGCTATTATGCGGACTTTAGAACATAAGCCCTGTGCTTGTAAAGCTTTGAATTAACCGATTTCATTGTTTCGCATGAGGAATACAATATCGACGCGAAAGTATCGATATGGTACACATTTTAAGCGCTCTTTCATTACCCAAAATATCTACATTAAATTCTAAAAAAATTGTGTCTAAATTTCTTTTTTAACGCTATCTGTTCGCCCGTTTTAAATCTTTTTTGCACAACTCAAGTTTAGTTTGTAAACTTCGGTACAGAGTAATATTTTTATTTTACTAATTTTTGATATTTTGTTCCAAATATAGCACCTTAAACCTTGGCAAAATTGACAGCACCTTGAAATTGGAAAGTGACTGATAAAATATTGTCATATCCAACATTTTTCCTTGTCTACAGTCATCACATATTCCAAATAAAATGCGATAAAAAAGTTCTTGAAGAATGCCAATTTATGCCCAAGATAATTTTACTTTTTATAAAATTCTGCATAAAGTGTATGAAGATTTTGTCTGAGATGCCCTCAAGGAAACCCTCTAGTGAGTTTTAAAATTCATGTCATTGCATATTGCCAGAAACAAGGGCCAAATGAGAATTTCATGTTTGCATAATAAAGATAAATGCCCAACAAAAATATTTCTCATGAAATTTAATTAGATAAGTTAATTTAAGAAATTTTATCGAGGAATGCTATTTAACTGCCTTTTACACTTTTTCTAAAAACCATCGAGTATGTAAATTTAAGATAATGGTCCTGAAATTCTTGCTCAGTGAAATTGGAGATAACGTTAAGCTAGGGAAGGCTAATCATTCGGTAGGGTCTAGAGAAACTTACAATTTATTCCAGAAAATTTGTAAAATCTTTTGACCGGAGTTCACGCTTGACAAAAGCAAAGATTTATTTTAATTTCTTACCTTTCAAATTATCAGCATATTCACCCAAATCAATAGACCTTGCCCAGCGTATAAAACGTTGATTGGTCCATACAATTGGATCTGTATCCACATTTTCTGATTGCACACGACGCATAGCCAAAGTTTGACGATCATATTTTACAATACGAAGTACATGAATGCCTGAGGAGGACAAGAGGGGAAACAATTATTAAAAAAAGAGAACGAAAAAATAGTAAAATTGTAATAGGAAAGCATATATATAATTTATGCATATTAACACATTAGGGCGGCATTATTTTTCTATACATCTATGCTGTTATATTTTCAACAAAAATTTAATAGATAAAAAGAATTACATAATACCAGCGATTCAAAAAAAAACAACAAAGGTGGAGAGAGCAAATTCAAAATTTAGAATACGATCAGTATTGAAAACGAATAAAATAAGATGAATAAAAATAAAAAGAATCAGATATTAAAACTTATTTTCGGTTTAAAACTCAGAAACAATAAACAAGGGATTGATTATTAGTTAAGGATCTATTATAATAAGATTAACACCAATTAATCAAAACCTTTGCGTAATTTGATTAGTCGTTGGCAGCGACTATTTTTTTGTATAAAAACGGGATTAGGAATCGATAAAAATTAAAAGTATTCCAAAAATAGTTAAGATGATTGGTGAATTAATGGAAAAATCAAATTAATGAAGATTAATCGTTTGGTAGGCATTATAATGGCTGGTGATATCAGGGCCTATGTTTAATCTAATCGAAAATAATTATAAATAATCATAAATAAAAATAACATCATATGCATTACGGGTTTTGGAGACAATTTTCTGTACATTGCTAATTGCAATCGATTACTAATTGTGGAAACAAAAAATTTGTATATAAGGTTTAGGATTCTTAATCAAAACTTCAAGTTTTTTCAAAAGTTTCGGTACTCAAACATTTAGCTATCAGCAAACAAACCCCATGCCTTCATTGATATTTACATATAATAACAGTTTTGATAATAACATTATCATTTCCCCATTACTCACCATGCACAATGCTTGCTTGATGAAACTTTCTCGTCACACCCAAAAATTTTTCCAACTCTTTCTTCGACAGCGTATCCAGCATGCGTGCATCGACCAGCGAATGTAGAAAGGAATCGGCATATTGCGGTAGCCCGATATCAGGCAGCCATTCCGATGCGACCCAAGTGTGTCCCAATTGTGTGATCATTGGATAGCGCACCATTTCCGGACGTCGCTGTTCTTCAATAGCTAAACGTAGCTTCTTACGATGCATTGGATGGACCAGACCCAAGCCCGCTTCCAATTCACCATCATTCAACTCCAACAGCACCTTGCCGCTCTTTACATTCTCTGCACAACGCGTACTATATTGGGGCATGCCAAGCGCTACCTCCAACCAGGCGAGTACCTGTGAGGCGCGCCATCTTTCCATAGGTAGTTGTGAAGCGTCACGCAATAGACGCAATTTCTCTGCATATCCCTCTTCGGAGAGTGGACTCCACGAGTAGTCGGCGTCTGCAAGAAAAGGAGTTACTAGAATACATAATTTTGGTGGTTAGTGGACTGGTATTTATGTAAGTGCGGATGTTTATATTTAAACTCGTTTTCACTTACATTCCACAGCGCTATCTGCCGACAAAGCTTTATTTTTGTTGCGCGAACGTGCGAAGACACGCGAAATGCTACCCCAAGTACCACCGCGCCCATTGCGTGCGCTCAGCGTGCACCCCGTTTTGGGTGGGAATTTACGTGCTACCGCGCCAGGACCATCCGATTCCACGGGCGAACCGAGCTGCTCCACAGATCTGAAAATTAAATTAAATTATATGTTCAATAATATAGGAATGCCGCCAAAATGTTTAGTATTAATGGTGTACCTCGAGTAGGCGGCAGAGTTCAGTGGGGACAAAGTTGGGCTACGCTCCTTTGGTGTGCCATCTGAAATTTAAAAAGTACACCATTACATTGTTAAGCAACCCATTTATCCTTCTACCCATCTGGCACTTACATTGATAAATATTTTGGCTTGAGACCAATGAAATGCTATCTGGATCAACTGTTATGCATGGCCCATTTTCACATGTACCATCGCTGAAATTTAAATCGCCACCAGTACTCTCACGATCGCTGCTATTCCGCAAACCCGAATCGTTCGAGCACGAATTACGATCACCCGTAGTTGCGCCTGAGCCTCCACTCAAACTGCTGCTAAATGCCGACAGCGAGTTCGAATTGCCACGCCCACTGTCATCTGTGCGCATGGCACTGTTCGCAGTCACCGTAGTTGTCAATTGGTTGATCAACCCCGATGCGGCTGATGGTGGTGTTAGTGGCGCGAAAGATAACAAACTCTCCTGATCTGACAAACAACCAGAGAGTTGGCGTCGCGCCTCTTGGAGCTGATCTTGCAGCCGCTGTAACTGTAAGTCGCGCGCATTCAGTTGTTGCGCGAGCGCCAATGAACGTTCAGCCTCGTCGCGCGCCTGTTTCAACAATTGCCAACGCTCGCGCTCTCTATCGCCCGTTAATTTGGCATTATTCGTTTCAGTCTCGCGCACACGATCTTGGAAGTTACGTATGAAATCACGCAGCTCTTGTTCTTTGTCCTGCAGCGAGGAGCAGAGTTGCTTCACCTGCGCCAGCAGTTCACTCTTGTCGGTGCGCAGTTTCTTGCGTTCGATGCGTAGCGTCATTATTTGGTTTTTCGCCGAACGCAGTTCGGCTTCGAGGCGATCGACACGCAATTGGGGCACACCACCACTGCCATCGGTCGAATGTGCATCGCCGCAGCTGTTGGAGTCTGAAAGATCGACGCCACCAACAGCGCCCTCTGGTGAGTTTTCCAAGAGTTTCCGAAGGCGGTTAATTTCAGCGTTGAGTCGTTCATTTTCCTCGCGTAGTTTTGTTGGAGATTCTAAAAATTAAGGAAATATATTTTTTAATACTAGTTGGCGTTATGGCATTACAAAATTATATAATCTGCCGTTATTAAAATTTCTTACAGTCAAATTGTGAGTTTGAATAAAATATCATTGGCGAAGCTTAATATATGTAGATTTGTAACGATCTTTGATACGATAAAAATACTCATTTAAATACTTCATTTTTTGTAGAAATTAAAAAATGTTTCGCATGTTAGCTTAAACAGGCCAGCAAACTAGTTTTTGGAAAGCAGATCTCAGTATGTATTTAGGGCGAATATTAATTATTTATGTCTGAATTGTGTCTAATATGGAAATTGATATCTCACTGTAAACCGGTTCTGGGATCATTCAGCGACTGGGAATTATGATTGAGGCTACGTAGAATGAAGGGAATGAAATATACAATCCTAAAGACAAAAGATTGAAGGATAGGGCATTGTGTAGAAGTCCAAGCAAGTGGGGAAAGTCTCTGATAGCTATTCACCTAGGAGTGGCCCGAACGATTCTTCTGCATGCGGTTCAAGGAGCTCACAACTTCCGGCTGATTTCACCCAAGTGTCCTCTGGGTAGCTCCCGAACATCCGTTTGAGAGTGAGCTAAAGTGAGATGGCGAACCTGGTAGGGTGGGGTGACTCGGACGTTTTCCATTTAAGGGCTATGATTTCAGGGCATGCACCTGCAACGTCCGGACCCTCAATTGGGAAGGTGCCTCTGTCCCCGTGGTAGATGGCTTCGTAAAGGCAAAGGTTGACATCACCGCCATCCAAGAGATGCGATGGACGGGGAAAGGTATTAAGAGGATCGGACCTTACGACGTCTACTATAGCTGTCACGTAAAGGAGCGCAAGTTCGGTATTGGGTTTTTGGTCGATCACCGTAATCCGTATCAGAACAAGATTTTTCAACATTTCGCAGATTTGCGGCCACGCTCCTACAAAAGTGAAGGACGATGTGACCAACGATCATTTCTATGAACGCCTTGAGCGTGCGTATGAACGCTGCCCCCTCACCATGTAAAACTCGTGCTAGGCGCTTTTATTGCCAAGGTGGGAATGGGAGGGATCTTCGGTACCACAGTCGGTAAATTCAACCTATACGATGAAACATCCGCTAACGGACTGAGGCTTGTCATCTTCGCTGGGGCCCGAAACATGGCAGTATGTAGTACCAGGCTCATGCATAAAAATGGAAAAGCATGAAGTTAAGTTGATCATGTTGTGGTAGACGGAAGGTATACTTCCAGTGTCTTAGACGTGTGGATGTACATAAGTAAGTAAGAAAGACAAGAGAATACGCAACTCTAACGCAACCAGTAAACTTAGAGTAAAATTAGCATGTAAAAGTGAGAAACCTTAGACCAAAGCCAAGCCAATGCAACAATGGATCAACAGAAGGAATACAAACAAACCGCAAAACAATTGGCCAAACAGTTCGTAACTTGAGTTATGCTGAAAAAATAGATAGCTATGGACTTAAAAAGAGCAGTTCAAAGAGATATTAGTGCGTTCTGAATCAAAAAACGCCGAATCAGAATAAATAGAACTTGAGGTTCCTTCACGTATCCAAACCTAACGATGAAGCCTAAGGATGGTTGTTAAGAACAAAATGCGTGGTGTTTTACAATAACTGAAGAGATCATTACGAAATTTAGAAACCATGTTTCAGAGGTACGCAGAGTATAATACTACCCTGAAAATTGTAGGATATTTTAAGAGCATACGAAGGTATTTTATAAAAAATTAAGGTGAAAAAAAGTTGTCAGTTTTGATTTATTCTATTTAAAAAATTTCAAAAATTTCTAAATTTTCTTTAAGCCAATCCAATAGGTTTTTTGCAGCTAAAGCACTTTTTGAGATATTAAAAAAATAAAACTTAAAACTCGAAAAGTAATGAAATTCGTAATTTTCCACAACTTTTAAAACAGAGTTTTTAATTTTTTTGCAGTCCGTAGGCACTTTGTATGTTTGCATGTATGTATGCATCTTCGTACGCTACCACGAATGGCTTTTAAGTTTTGAATTTTATGCAAATGCAAGGCGTAATTTATTTAAATAAGTATGTATGTCTGAGTATTAAGTAAGTATAGAGTATGAGGGAAAAGATGAAAAGTGTTTGCATTGTAGATTTGAATAATTCTGAAAATCCGCTCAACAGCATGAATGACTGAACTTTGACTTATCTTAAGGATAGCCATCTCAACTTGCTGTCATTCCAATTTTTGTTGCTGCAATGTAACTGAGCGAAATACTAAAATCGCTGTTGGCGTTTATTTGGTGTTTTTGTTGTTGGTTAACAGCATTGGCGGAATTATTGGACATTATAGCGTCGACTTTCATTCCACTACTCGTCCGCTGTAAGCTGTGAAAGATTTTACCATTTCTGAATCCATTAAGTCAACAAAAGAGTCAACATCTTTGGCATTATTTTTATATGCAGTTAGTTTTGAAATACGCTTTGTGAATATCGAATTTTTCGTTACCAATAATTTTTTTTTTTACCTCTTTATGTTGCGAAAATTGAAATCTTCAACGTTCGAAGGAAGTCAGATATCGTTACCCCTGCGCGACATGGAAATATGTTCAAAATAACGACCAAAATCGATAGCTCGAGCAAAAATTCTGAAACTAATAAAATAGATTTTTTATAACCCCCCAATCATTCTAAGTAATAGTGGTAGACTGCCGTATTTGAATTGTCTTTGGAATTGGGAAGATGGACAGCAACAACAGTTCACATGCCGGCTTTGCACAGCGATTTCCTGTTGGCCTTGCAATCGTGAAGGCCGGAGATCAAATTATGGCAAAGACTAGAAAGAAGACTGATGAGGAGATGTCGTGATCTGTAACTTAATTCACTTTGACTGTTGTGTCTTTTAACGAACGTTAATTTGAGATTAAACTTCGGTTAATTCGAGATTTGAGATTGAGTCCATTTCAAATAGACATAATGCCTAGTGGTGCGATTTACTAACTTATTTTAACGATATTCGCATGGTCAACTCATCCTAATGGAAATTTTAACGATGTTGCTATTCAGCAGCCATTTTTTAACGACTTTCGCTATCACCGAATCAGCTGTTGACGTTAGCTAGTCGATTATCGAAAACTAATCGACAACAAACAAGATGTTGTTAACTCAATCGATAAAAGAAAAAATCATGATTTCAACTTAAGTAAAAGATAAATTTATAGTTCGGTGATTCGTTTTCTTGAAATTAAAAAAGGAACATTAAATAATTTCGTTTGAATATTTGGAATATGATTTATCACGAGGTGAAGAAGAAAGCACGACGTTTACTCCGGATTGTGGGCAATCCCTTTCACTTAAATGCAACAAAAGTTTAGAAGCTGTATCGGTTATCTCCAGACTAGGCTGCAGACCTAATTTCTTAGCTTGACAGGTTTCCTATGACCCAAGTGACGCGTCAAGCTGCTAAAGAAATGTTTGCCTCAGTGTCGTCCCCTTTTGTGGGAGCGATCTTGGGAACGTCGATTCCGCCAGTGTATTAACTTGCGAGCCAAAAAATCACGAGGAGGGTTATATCAACCACCATATTTACCATTCAATGAATGTGCAAATGGTTAAAGCAAACTTTAACAAAGGATTCAAGTTAAAAACAGAAATATAGATAAATGATGCTAATTAAAAATTTTTAAATAAAAAAGCTAAATACCGTGGAACACAATACGATTGATAAGGGAGCGAATTTTGAAAACGAAAACCACGGCGTGTTTGCGGGTGATTCCGGACATTCCATGGAGTCGAGTTGATAACTATTCTACGAAATCACTCAGAGGAGAGTCCGAAATTCTGCTACAATGGAACATTGCATTATATAAAAACAATTAAAAATATTTGTAGTTTGAAAAAATAAACTAGTATCTTATTTCACTTTAATCAAATATAATAAAAACCCGCTTAAATTTAAATTCGGCAGCACGTCCTCAGTTGTTTTTTTTTCATTCTATTTTGTATTTTTCGCCCATTTTGACATTTAGTTTGACCAAGATGCCACCCTTTAGTACTTTGAATAAATACAATGAGACATCTGGGATGTGATGTTAAGAAGAAGTTAGTGAATCGCACAATCGTTACCGCAAACCACAAATGTTGTCGAGAAAAATTGCGATTGTCGGATCGTTTAAATTTAGTGAATTGCACTACAGGTCGCTTGAAGTGGTCATAATGTCATAATATGGCCACATGGCAACCAAAAAATCACTCAACGGAAGATATTGGTATGATTTGGGATGGAGCTGAGGTTATATTCAGATTTAACTAGGGGCTCATATTACACATCAATCAGCTATGATGATGGTATCTGGGTCGACTTTTTGTAGACAAATATAAATGGTTAATTCCTGCGTAGCTATAGCATATGCGCCGGGTTAAAAGTTCGGATTACAAAAGCTAGTAATCTCGTTTTTTACTTGTTTTACAATATCTACGCTGGCGTTAATTAAATTTATAATTTGAATTTATTCACAATTTATTAGAATTTATACCAGCATTCATCTTTCAGTAAATATGAAAATCATGCTATGGCATTAAGTCTAACATATTTATTTTATTTCATTTTTCAAATTTCATGTTTTTCTTTTCTTTTTTTTTGCGGTTCACTCAAAAGCTATCGCTTTATTTCGTCTGTTTTTTCTTTGCTTTGCATTGTGTTTGATGGATGATAAATTGCAATGATAGTGATTATAACAAAACAGTTTTGTTGTTACGAGTATGTTGGTAATGATGTTGAGAATTGGGGTGGTTTTTACATGTTGTTGTTATTGTAAAACAATTTACGTAGTGGGTGAAATAAGTATTTGATAATGATAATGCAATAAAACATTTTAATGATGGAATTTTTAAAATGTTCGTGTATAATTTTTTTTTTTTGATGTTATCTGATGATTGCTTATTATTTGTACGACGATATTAAATTAATTTGACAGATTGATGGGTGAATTTGGATTGCTTATCTTTGTTCAGAATTTTAGGAGTGGAATATGAATACAATGTAATGATTTCAATAAATGTAATTTAAGAGGATCATAATTTGTAATATAGTTTGTGAATCAGTGTGCGTTGTTTTTGGTTTTTTTTTTTGTATTCTCTATGGCAGATGAATTCAATTGTTATAGCGCTTTTACATTGAATATTAAGCATTAAGCAGATACCGAAAATAAAGATTGTTTAAATTTAAAAAAATATACTATAAAAATCAGCAAATTCCACAAATTGGATACAAAATTTTTCAATACCAAGTTATCAGCTCCTTCATATACAAAACGAATACCCCTTTTTTGTATAAAAAAATAATAATTTTACATCTATGCTTCTCGTAGAGGAAAATAAAGGGTACTTCTTAGCTTAATGCTTTACTCCTGAATAAAAATACTATTTGTATGTTCAATTCTTTTTAAGATTTCTGTTTGCTAAGTAATAAAGATAATTTGTTTTTATTTTCTGCTAAAAAATAAATATTAAATAAATATTGCGGACAATTTTTTGAACACAATTTAGTGGTAAGTGATTGTTATTTTGATTTTTTCAAATCACCTAAAAGTTTTTTCTTTGAGCGAATAATTACAATTGTTATATTATCTTCGGCCTAGATGTTGATTGCATAATTGCTATATTTTTATTTTATATTATTTGTTTTATATTTCCTTTCGTACTATACGTAGTATTCTTTAATTTAGGTATTGCATACGATTGTACCTAGATCAAGGTATGTACTTTGAATACGTAAATAAATTCGGGTAAACAACTGATTTAATTATTTTTTGCTTTTTGCTTACACAGTAAAATGGCAAACATTGTTTGCATTTCATTGTTTAGGTTTCCAATTGTATGAGTAAGCATTTATGTAAATCAATTGAAATCAGTGATTGAAAATATTGATACATTGTAATGTTTTCAAAAATTGGCAGCACAAAAACAACCATTGAATGGAGCTAACTGATGAAGGTGAAACGTAAGTGAGATAAGTATTTTATTAACAGAATAATGGACTTTAATTTTTATTTGAATTTAGATTTTCGACTGTGCAGCAAAAGAATTAATTTACAAAAATGTCAAGAAGATTATAAATAGAAATTCGAATGACTGAAATACTACAATTCAGAGCGTGAAAATGGCAGGGAGATTTCAAACATACATATTTTGTACATATTCCTTGAAAACCTCAATAAACTAAAAAAAAAAAATTTCAATACGATACAATTCGGCTCTACTTAGTACACTGCGTAAGCAGTACAATATGTTTGAAGGCAACTTTCATCGTTGATTGAAATTAATGTTTACTTTTCACAGTAGGCTGTTAGCTGCGGTTAAGGTTATTGGACTGAAATGCAACAACAAAATGTATGCAATTGTAGTTTTCATTTAAGTGCTACTATGTATTTCACATGTCATGATCTGAATAGATTTATTAAGTGAAATTAATTGCATTTTTGTTCTTAAGCGAAATAATGTACACTTAAACTTTTTCCAACATGATTTAATGGCCCAACGAAAAACTCGAGTCAACTTGATTTACGTTTCAAATCATTTAGCAGTTTCTATTTAGACACAAATCCATTCTAAATACCATTTCGATCGGTATTTGTTTTATTTGTTCTTTAATTTTTTGAATGTAGAACGAGCTATTGTTTTTTGTATAGAATTCAATAAAAAAAGTACAAAAAATCCGATATTGAAGCATATTTGAATAATTCCGCTCAATAAATATATCCAGCAAAAATATAATTAAAAAATTGCTCATAAAATCAGCTTCAGTATTCCTAATCGAGCTAAGAACGAGCTAACTTTTTAGTAGTATTATTTTATTTTCTCATTATCCTGAAACTTGTGAGGAAATAAGAAATGTAACTTTCGTTGGTAGACTTTGTTGGGCTCCTTCTCAAAAATCGTGTTATTCTTTCCGAGTTAGGGGATGGGTCCATTACTAAACATGTGACCAGAGGCGACCCCCAAGCTTGCGTTCGCTTCCCTCTACTATGGAATCTAACAGTTAAAGCCCTGTTGTGGAAACTAAAAGGCACTGGTTGCTAAGTCGTAGCGTACGCCGATGATATAGCAATCGTAACAACGGGTAAACATCTGCAGGTTCTGATTGAGCTACTACAATATACCCTCCGCCAAGTAAACATCTGGTCGAAAGATAGCGGACTTAGCGCTAACCCCGCAAAGATTGAGATGGTACTCTTCGCGAGGAAATATAAAATTCCTCCTCTCAAACCACCCTCATTAAACGGGGTTTAGCTCACTATCTCAACCGAGGTCAAGCACCTTGGAGTTATTCTAGAAAGGAAGCTCGAATGGAAACGGAACATCGAAGACCGATCCAAGCAGACCATCACCGCCTTGTACGTTTGCCAAGCATCTATAGGGGAATGAAATCTCACATAGTACACTGGATGTACGCGGCAGTGATAAGACCCATCCTCTTCTACGGGGTTAACGTCTGGTGCCCAGCGCTAAGCTAAACCATGTCAAAGGCGAGATGGAGCGAGTACAGCGCACGGCTTCCATGCTGGTCACGGGAGCGCTACCTTCTACACCTACTAAATCTCTGGAAGTAATTTTAAATCTTCCACCGGTGGACCTATATGGTAAATTTCTGGCTGGTTGTAGTGCCACCAGGCTCAACGCGATCCAGCCATGGAAAGAGCTAAAGTACGGGCGGTGATGGAAGCTCTTTTTGAATGCACTAAGGAAGATAGATTATACTACTCCTCTACTCTGCATGGACAACAAATTCTCCATAAGAATCCCAAAGAGGAATCAATGGGAAGATGCCGCAGATCGTTCCAAACTCAACGAAAGAGTGGGAAGCGGGATTCACTCCAACGAATTACCGCTGTCCAAGACTCGATACCAATACCAATGGGTATTTTCTAAACTGTTTGGCCGACCTGAGCTCGACTAGCATTCCCGATCTTCTGTGCCACGTAAGACGCACACGGGAGAAAAGAAGAAAACTTTTACTGTTTGCAGAGTGGGGTAAATTTTGAAGCTGTTCGAAATTTAAGTTTTCCAAAACGAAAGAAGTATTATTCTAGGAAAATTTCACAGAGAAAGAATCGACAGTTTTAAGGTCAAGTCTCTTTGAAACACATTGGCTCTATTTGTTTCCGAAATCGCGCAAAGCCCACTCAAATGATTTAGTTTTTGTGTTTTTTTAATCAAAATCTCAAGGTATTTATTTCATTTGGCATATAGGAATTATTGGTTAATGTCTCGTAGGCACATTTATTTAATTAAAATATATAGGCATACAATTGTAACAAAAATAGCGAGAATTCGTAACATGGAGGAAATGCGCAACACCATCAGCAAACAAAAATTTTATGCACTACAAACTTTCGATTTATTATATTAAAGTAAAATCAGGTACAAAATTTCATATCCAAAATTTCTCTGATTCTATTTAAAAAATTTTAAATTTTTATAAAAATGCATTGAATTTCATTAAAATTTGCGAAAAATTTTGAGATTGTAAAATTTAATAAGAAACAGAATTAAGTATCGAAGTTCGTCAATATGTCCCGGTTGTATAATTAATTTACACACAATATTTTGGGAAAATTTCTATGTAGCAAAAAATGTATGTTGGACTAGGAAAAATTATTGCAAATAGTAATTGTAAAAATAGAGCCATTTTCAATTTCATAATATACGGCGTGTTTCATAAATATAGCAGCAACACATAATACGAGGGTTGCCTTTTATATTTAGCGCCTTCGCAACACTACATGTGATTAGCTGTAATTAGATATTTTTATCGTAAAGTTTGGTATTTTTTGGCATAAACTTGCATGTAACGTTTTCACTTACGAGTTTTATTTGTGTTTATTTATAGTGAGTTTAAAAATTCATATTGCCTAAAAATGGAATTAGCCCGTGAACATTTTCGTGCGATGATTTACTACGATTTTCGACGTGGATTATCGAGACAGGAGTGCATCAATCAACTTACTTCTACTTTTGGTGTTGAATCACCATACTTAGCCACTGTGAAACGATGGTACAACGAGTTCCTACGTGGCCGCCATTCTTCGCAGGACGAATTTCGTGAAGTCGTCCAAAAACGGTGGTTGTGCCAGAAACAGTCGATGCTGTGCGTCAATCGTCAATTGATAATACAAGATCGTCATGTGACATATCGCGAGATAGAGGCATCCTTGGCCATTAGTGGGACCAGCATACATTCAATATTGCATGAACGTTTGGTCGTAAAGAAGATTTGTTCTCATTGGATACCGCATAATTTGACAATTGCCCAAAAAAGGACTCGTGTCGATTGGTTTAAAGAAATGCTGAAGAAATTTAGCAGCGGTGGATCAAAGCACGTCTATGACATTGTAACAGGTGACGAATCTTGGATCTATGCATATGAGCCGGAAACAAAGCAGCAATCGACTGTATGGGTGTTCCAAGACGAGCCTAATCCAACAAAAGTTGTTCGCGCAAGAAGCACTTCAAGGCAAATGGTCGCCTGTTTTTTCGGAAAATCTGGACATGTCGCAACTGTTCCACTAGATAAACTTAAAACGGTCAATTCTGAGTGGTATACAACCATTTGTTTGCCAAAAGTTTTTGGAGAATTAAGGAAAACCAACCGCCGAAGACAAATCATTCTTCACCAAGACAATGCGAGCTCTCACGTATTCGATGGGTCATCCGCCTTACAGCCCTGATTTGGCACCTAATGATTTCTTTTTGGGGGGGGGTGCGATAAAGCCATGCGAGATAACGCCATATGGCTTTATAACTCAATTCGAAGAGTGATAAAGCCATATGGTCTTATTTCCATTTAAATGTGAGATGAAACCATATATTTTTTTGATCAGATGGGACATAAAGCCATATTTTTTATTTGCAAATGAGAGTTAAGGCCATATTTTTTCTTTTAAAGTAAATGGAAATAAAGCTATTTATTGCACTTTTGAAAATTGCTATCTAGAAAAACTAAGAAAACTTTTCGCATGGGGGAGGAGGCGCGCGGCGCAGCGGGACGCGAAGCAGAGTAATCACAGACCCGCCAAACCATTCCGATATGTGTACTTACATTTTCTCATTTCAATATATCGAATAAATTCGAAAATATTAAGCAACCATGTTTTTATTTTATTAGTAGTTAGTTTTGCAGTTCTTTAACAGGAAAAAAAGACAACAAAAAAATTAAATTCTTTAACAAAAAAACAACAACAAAGTTATTTTAGCTATGTTAACAAAAAATTGGTTAAGCATCTACATATAATAATCGTTCTGCAAATTGGACATAATGTTTTTATGCCTAACGAATAATTTCTGTTTTCCATATGATTATAACAATCTTGACAAACTTTGTAAAGTTTGTACGGGTTGAAAAGAAGCTACCTTTCCCTATCGCCACATATTATGCATAAGAGGCTTTGTTGTGTTAGCGCATAATTATTTAAGCTTCCTTCTCCACTTGCTTCATCGTTGGATTCAATATCCTCCTCCTTATCATCAGAAGTGTGAAGATCATTTATGAAATCTTCTGCAACCAGGCAGGTTTTCATATGTGAAAACTGTGTGAAAGGGTATAACTTGCAAAAGGGTAAAACTTTATTATTTTTTCATAAATTACAAAATATATAAAACGTTAAAAAAATCCAATATGATTTTTCTCTAAAATGCAATTGAGATATAAGGCGATATTAAATTATGTGCTATGATAGCTTTATCTCAAATTTAAAAGCGAAAAAAAGCCATATGGGTTTTTCAAAAAAATATGGCTTTATCTCTCAATACGATGGGAAATAAAGCCATATGCGTTATCTCGCATGGCTTTATCGCACCCCCCCCCCCTTTTTTTTTATTCCCGAACATTAAAAAAAAAAAATGCGAGATCAACGTTTCTCAACGCCTGAAGGAGCTGTAGAAGCCTTCAAACAGCTCGTTTTAGAGGTATCCTCTTCTGAGTGGCAAAAGTGCTTTGAAAATTGGTTCAAGCGAATGCAGAAGTGTATTGACTTGGATGGAGAATATTTTGAAAAACAATAAAACCATTTTCCTTAATATTTGACTGTGTTTTCATTATTCGGCGCAAAATATAAAAGGCAACCCTCGTGATAAGTTTTTGCCATCTACATTTCAATATCTAATTTTAATTACTTTTTCATTAAAATATCTATCGTTCTACAACAAAAACCGTTTAAATGAAAATTTTTAACTATGTGCTTATGAAAAAAATTACCTATAGAGTTTTTTAGCCCATTTCGCTCATAATAAAGAGCACGTCTGAAGTGGCTGCAAATTAAATTTTAAATTTATTTAATTTTTTTTTTTGCTGACTATGTTGCGCGGGTTTAGTCATATATTTAAAAAAAAATTCGAGCAAATGAACTTAAAGCATAAATGGCATGAAAACTTTTTGTAAAGTTATCTACTTTAATAAATATCCTCCAGAATTAAACATGGCCGGTAAATATTTCTGGGATACTTTTCAATCCATAAACATATGAACATAAGTTGGGCTTTTTTGAGAAATCAGTCAAAACGGTCCATTGTGCGGGTTTCAAATTATTTCGAGCAGCGCGCCATCTAGCGGATTAATGCATGATTCATTTTGCATGGTCGTTAAAATATTTCCTATGCTGAAAACTCAAAATTTTTTGGTTAATAGCAAAATTAGTGTAGAATGGGTTGCAAAACTCTCTCCGAATAGGCAAGATGGAAAGCTGAGTTAAAAAAATTATAGTTTCACATATATTAAACTATTTTCATGAAGATATACTAATACTTATATAAAATGTCAATACTGCACTTTATCCCAATAGTGCAAATCGAAAAATGTTTATGGTTTCGCTTTTAACTCGGAAATGGATTCTGACAAAACAATAACACTAATATTCGTTTTTATCACTACATTTTTCAAACAAAGCGATTTTTTGACACATTTGACATAGCATTTTATTGCGTTTAAGATTCTTTTTTGCATAAACAAATCATAAAACCTATAGATGATAAAATCGAAATTGAGCTAAACAAATTGCCAACAAAATTTTTATTTTATTTCAATAAAATGTTTAGCCAAATAAATGAATTTACCTATGCACGTTTTGCAAATGCACATATTGGAAATGCGTATAGCAATATGAAGGATAATATATAAGAAAAATCGAAATGAATTCATACAGCATGTACTCATAACATATTTATGATTTTTGTACAATTAAATGAAATAGAAATATCTGAAATTTCTTTGGCAATCAGGAGGTTTTTGTTCAAATTCATAGGTTTTTCATTTTAATATTTTTGCGCTTGTTACTCTTTAATGCCCGCATTCACACATACAAACAATAACAGCAATTCAATTTTATATGCCACATAAACAAAGTGAATCAATACTCATATAAATTGCAATCCCCCCCATTTGCGCAAACTTATTTATTTGCATACATGCAAACACAAATAGCTACATATCCAATGTGTGGCTACATTTATTAAAAAAAAATATTACGTTTTTACTTGTGTACAGATCAAACAGATGTTGAGATATTAAATTTGTATTCCGCTTCAGTTGAATTATATAAATTTATTTGTGTGGCACACCTTTTGGATTTCGAAAATAAATTGTTTTGCGGTTAATTTATTATTGCACATGTGCAAGCCAAAAGTCAATAAAGTCGCAATTGATATGAGATTTCTTTATCAAACGAAAGTAAAATAAATAAAACCATATTGGGTATATTGGTTAGTATTTGTAGTGGTAGTAAAAGAAATTTATCCAAACGATTATAAGTTAAAAATTTATATAATTAATTTTAATACGCCGACGCGAAGCAGCAGAGAAGTGAATGAATTATTATTTGTTGAATTTAAGCTGATTTATTACAATAAAAAAAACTACAAAACCAAAGCGTTTATATTTTAATATTTAATATTTTTAAAGTAGATTTAAGCGTCATAAAGTTTTTTTATTTGCCTGCAAGTGCGATGGCTCATTCGCCAAGTAAGCATTACGTTCTGTGCAATGCGGTTTCTAAAGCCGCGCATAAGCAAAATGAATTATTTTCCATAGAAAAAAGACCAGCAGCACGTAGCATATGGTACTGATGGTTTTGTGCAATTGTGTTACGTTAGTGCTAGCAATTAAATTGGTTGACTGCTTATGAATATTTTTTTATTTTTATTTTAATATCGCACGGAATCCGCATTATTATGAGCGTCACAAAATCTCGAGAGCTAAATTCAATTTAAAAAATAAAGTGTACTATAAATGCGTTATTTCAATATAAAATAATGGATAGTGCTTAATGATAGTGATTGAATTGAAATCATAAAAGTAATGGCCCAACACTGTGGTCGTAATATTCACACATTTATTTTAGCTAACGTTACTCATACGTCATGTGGTGCAGAAGTCACCCAAGTTGGGATAATAATTTGGGTGTAAAGGAAAAAAGAAAACCGAACGCTTTGCACTTAGTCCTGCCATAAATTCTGTTACAAAGTTTACAACGCATACAGCGAGGAGAAATTCGCAGAAAAAAGTCCCGTTATTTTTTATTATAATTTATATACAGAAAAAGCGCAAGTGAAATTTATGAGCTTGATTTTTTTTAACGCACTAAATGTATATATCGACAGAAAATGGATATATCGACCAGATCAATGTCAAGACTTATTCGAGATGATCACCACCTTCTACCAGCGGTCAACTGGTCGTCTTCTGACGCGTGAACAGATGCAAGCGGCTTCTTCAGTGGCACGCGATCAACGGCCATGATAAGTACCCTTTTAACAGATAGGAAAATTTTAGCTGTTGAAGAAGTTTGTAATAAATAAAACGAGAAGCAAACCTACGCAAAAACATCCAAAGATGCAAAAAATGTTATTCCAGGGGTTCAATGTGATCACCATCTAGCTGATGTAATGGTTTGGTGGGGAGGTGCCTGTAAAAACGTTGAAACTGAAACAAAAGTGTACCAGTACCGGATAAAGGGCATTGGATCTTCCAGCAAGGCCGTCTGGAAATCCAGATTTGAGTCCATTGGACTACTGTTTGCGGTCAGAATTGGAGAATATGGCCTGTTAAATACCCCAAAGAAATTTGGAAAGTCTCAAAAAATCTTTGGTTCGAGTAGCGTCGTCAATACCAGTAGAAACTGTGCGTGCCAATGGCCGAATCGTTTGAGGGCTTGTGTGAAAGCAAAAGGTGACTATTTCGAATAAAATTTTATACATCGCTTATTTTATATATGGATTATTAATTAAAATTAACTTAATTAAAACCTATATTAAGTATTTGTTGAACAAATACAAAACTTTATTGGTGTTTGGATTAATGAAAGGAATCAGGCGCTGAGGACTTTTTGTGTACTTGGAAAATTGCCTGTATTATAAGTATATACTATTTTTATAGAAATATTAAATTTTACTTTAATAAAGTTGGCTTTTATTATAGAAGGAAAGTTGGAATATACTTAAATCTATACATGTACATACACATTTTGGGGGTTCTCACATATAACATGTGTATAATTTAATTAAGTTGGATTTAAAAAAAGGTGGCAACCTTCTTCAAAAAATTATATTCCTATAAACCAGGGAGCGAAAATAATCTTTATTGTGAAAGTTTGTTTTTATTCATAATTTAGTAGTTATTTTTTGTTAAATTTTTCTTAAATCTAAATTTTCAAACTGGTGGACTCTTCTTCCAAAATATAGTTATACAACTCCTCGCCAAACCGAACAGGTCGACAGTTCTAAAAAAATTATCCACTTATATATACAAGGTGACATAAAACTGGAAACAAGCCAGGCCATGACAGTTATCGGGAAATTTAAAAATTTTGTACTTTTAAAATTATAGCCGTTAAAAAAAACGATAATATCTACACCCAGTGATAGTTTTTTAACCTCCGCCACTACAATAATCTACTTTTTTTCAATTTTATTTTTTGTTTTTATGTAAGTACAGAAACTGTAAATTATCGTCTAAAATTTATAGCTTTAACTGCTTCAGATTAGAAGAAAATTACACTCTTTGCCTAAGAAAAATTTGAAATTTAATGCTACGCCCAATTTTAATTAACTACAAAAAAAAATGTACTCTTTTAGTTTGGCAAGTAACTTTGAAAGTTGAAGCATTTAAAAAGGATTACAAAATGGTTTGAGATTTACTAGATTATTTCATAAATTATAGAGAATTTTGATTTTTGTAAAGAAAGTCAGTTTTCAAAATCTATTTCTTACTCCTTCCAAATGCTTGTAGTGCATCCAAGAATTTGGTTGAAGCCGTAAATTTACTTAATTCTAGTTTGAGTGAGATGAAGTGCGAGCGAGACAGACTAATAGACTAAGCGCGCTTCCATAGTTAGGACATAGAGTCTGAGATAAATATATTATAGCTTCTTGAAATAGGTGACTCTATTCCAAAACAAAGCTTTCCTAAAACCTTCCCTTTGGATATCAATCATATTGTAATGTTTGATGTGAGTAACATGATTGGTTAATTTTTAATTTTTAATTAGGGTATAACTCTAATATAATAAATATAAAACTTTTTTCTAACGAAAGTGTTTCCAAATGCCTTCCTTAAATAGCTGTCATTTAATATGTCTACAATAATAAATTTACTTCCGTATTTAAATAAAGTGTATTCTTCAAATAGAGGCATCACTTTAAAAATAAGTTAAACTTCACAGGAATACTCTCCTGATTTCGATAAAGTTAGCGTTAACATTTAAACAAAATCGGTTGAATAGGTTTGTCGTCTACAGGCGACATACACGCATACATAGAAAATAGAAGAATACTAGTGTTTAAAAGCCCTTCGCATGACAGGATCCAACCATTTTTTATCCAAGTGAATAAGATATTACAGATACATATATAAAAACTGTTATCATTTTTGTATGCATAGTTGTAGGCTGAAGCAATGGCGTTAACAGTTTGAGCGATAAGTGGCATGGAGCAGGATGTTTATCTTTTATATGCATATAATATATACGTATGTTAAAATGAAAATTAAATGGAAATGTGCATTAATGAATTTAAGCTAAATACCCTCATACATATCACTTCCTTTACATGTTTTATTTATTGACTTATTATTTTAAGCCATGTAACACATGTAAATATTCTTACTAGCTGTGTATTAATGAAAACTTAAGACTAAATATTTAAAAATAAATTTTGAATTTTAATTAAAAATGTAAAATACCTACGAAGAGAGAAAATAATTAAAACGCATTGCTTTAACGGCAATCGGAAAGCAATAAAAGTGATGTTTGTGTCAGTTCAAATCTGCTACAAATCTCAAATAGCTGAAAACCGCAATCAAAAAGCTAATAAATGAAATTCCAGAGAAGGGTCAGAGAAAAATATAACATTTATGTAGGTATCAACTTATAGCTACATAAAACTTTGCTTAACTCAAATCCGTATACACAAATATTCAACACATAGCTAAGCGCTTGAAGTTTCTTTTTAGAAACTATTTCCGAAACACAAAGAGCTTTTGAAAAGTGTAAAGAAATCTCAGTTCCCTTTCTGCCTTCTTGCCGTCTGTGGAATAAACAAATGCATGGTAGCAAAGCAAGCCAATAAATAACAGGCAATAGCATCTTTTAATTAAAAATGCAAAATTTTCACACACAGAAAAAAGCCATTGGAGTGAAAACTCATAGATTGCTTGTTGTTGTCAATGATGCAATTGCCGGTTATCAGAACATCTTCTTGGAGTCAATATATACATACATGTATAGCACTGCAACCAAATTGCGAGAATTCTACAGATTTGAAAATTGAATTTCCCAGAACTCTACGCTTTACACGAAAGTGGACGCACGTTCAGCCGAGTTGCAGTGAAATGTGGTCATTAGCAGGGTGAAAAATCTCTGCACATATAGAGATATATGTATACATACAGATATATACATAGCTATATATACGAGTATATTTTAGTATGTGCATATGTATTGAGGCGTTTTCCGCCTAAACTCAATGACAGGAATAATGGAGGAGGATGCAAACAAGTTTGTAGGGAAAATGTATCTTTCTGCATATTCTGACTAGTTTGTTTGTACATTAGGGTGTATATCTAAAAAAAAAAACCAAAAATTTGCGAATTTTCCACCGGGATTAAGTTTGGTTTAAGACTTCTGCAAAAATATTTTGGAAAAATATTAAGATCGAAAATACCACCAAAACTTGATATATTTACAAATATGACCACTTTTTTTGAAATATATCTTACATATAAAAATTTCGTCTCACGGTGTTTCTGGTCGAACTCCTCCGAAAAGTCTAGATCGATTTTTAGGAAATTTCCTATGTATAACCATATTTGGTACTTATGAAAATAGGTAGTTAAATATATTTTATGCTTGGGAGAGAGTTGCCACATTTTTCAAAAGTCAAATTGAATTAAAATGTAGATAAGTTATATGAAATATTAAAATTGAGTGTTAAGCGTTTCGTTTTCGAAAGAAAGTTTATAGCTTACTCGTACGAGGGTTGCCACCTGCTTGAAAAGTCTAATTAAATTAACTTATACGCAAATTATATGGTATATTAAATTATGGATGGATATCAAACGGTCGGCAAGAAAGTAGAATCATTTATATATTTTTGAGAGAATACCACATGTTTGAAATGTCAAATTTTATTCAATTTTACACAAGTACATAAAATGTTAAAATATGAGTGTCAAGCGATTCACTTCGCTGAAGGGAAGGTTTATAGCTAGCTTTATTTTGAAGGTTACCACCTGCTTGAAAAATCGAGTTAAATTTAATTACACTCGAGTTATATGATTAAAATGTGGCTCTTAAACTGTTCGATTCGCTAAGGAGAAGATTTATAGCCATCTATGTTTTGAATAGGGTTGCCACCTGTTTAAAAAGTCGAGTTCAGTTAAATTATACACAAGTTATATGAAATAGTAAAAAGTGGGGGTCCAACCATTTGTTTCACTGGGATAAAGTTTATAAGTATCTCTTGAAGAGGGTTACCAATTTTTTAAAACTGAAATTAAAATAAATTAAACACAAGGATAGAAAATATTAAAATATAAGCGTCAGACTATCCGTTTCGTCAATGACAAGGTATTTGCCTTTATTTTTAGATAGGGATGTCACCCGATATATGCGACACTTGCCAAGGGCAATAAATAAATAAATCTTCCAAAAATGGTCAAAAACAACATCAAAAATTTAATTATAAAAAATATAATTAAATTCCGTAATTGTCAATTATTTTATGCTGACCTCTTTAACTTCAACTGTTTTATAATCAGATGTAATGTTTTTGAACAAATATTAAAAACATACATATATCATTTTATCGGCCTATTTATTTGTATAAATTCTATCGCTATTGCTTTTTCTATAATTACTCTAATTAAAAATTGCATTGAGCTCATAAAATATTTAAAAAATTCTTTTTATTTATAAAAAAAAACTACATTTTCCGGGCTAGTTTCATATTGATACAGTTCACATATGTAAATCTTTATATCTTTCTTAAAATAAAAAGATTTTTTTTTGTGGAAATTTTGAAATAAAATAAGTTTTCGAATTTCGATGGAAAAGACATTTTTTTTTTTGTATGGACACTGATGCACCCTAATGTACATACATACATATGTATGTATTTGTAACTGAGTACATGCTAGCAATGCTGTTGGTATGCAGATTTCCAGTGTGTCTAGCTTAATAGTTTGGCAAAACCTCGACTGTCAGTGGAGTTCGTTCGTATAGTTCGTGTGGTCAGTCTTATCGTATGCGCGCGCTCATGTGCACAACACAAAGCTGCTCAACACAGAACGAACCCAAATGCAGTTATGTGCCCACTCAAAGCCAAACACTCATTTAACCAGCAAAACATCAAACCAGTAAACAGACAGTATCAGCAAAAGACAATGCAGCATTTTGAAAGAGGCTACGGGCCAGCGCTAGCCTGTAATGAACAAAATACACTGCCCACTCGACTGACATTAAGTCAAATGGTATGGCTCTACTTTCTAAGTAATTCCACTGTTATTACGGTAATGGTCAGCATACAAAAATACAGGCAGCATACAGAATCAAGTACATGCCGGAGTATGTGAGTCCAGTTGGTTCGGAGTTGGCGTGGAAATAGATAAAAGGAAAGGTTTTTAATCAAGTAGATATCCGGTAGTTGATGAATAACTTTTTCCTAATACAACATACAATTTAGGCTATTTTTATTCACTGCTTTTTAAATATGTTTCCCATACCATTCCAACACAGTTTCATCTCTTGCTGAGTTACTGTTTATTTTAATCCTGCTCTCTATTATTATCCTTGTATTGTACAGCCAAAAATCTGTAAGATTTCAAGAGCTTCGTCCATCCAAAGTACATGTGGTATTCTCCATTTTTTTACTATTTATTATTGAGGGGAAGTATTTCTAGGAAATTGTTAACTCTTGCAGCTATCGTAGTCCGAGAGCCACCGAAACCCAAAATTTCGTGTGTAGATTTGCAAAATTCAAAGTTACGAACACTGCGCTCGCTAAAGAGGTTCTTTTAACCACTGGGCGCGGTGCACATTAGAGCGAACGATACCGCTTTCGTTTCATATCACCTATTTCTCTCTCATTAGTGAGCTGCAGGCTTTGAGGAAAGTTACCTCAGATGACGTGCGTCCGAGGGAAGTTATTTTTCTCAACGAGAGCCACAAGCCAAACCACAAAACACTCTTCGCTCTGATGCCTGCTGCTTTCTCAACCATACATTATCATTCAAAGATTCGTTGATTGAGTCAAGAGGAATGCAACCCAGTTCTACGCTACTGACCACTCGGATAAAGCTGGATTTTGCTGACTCCATATGGGGGACTGCATTCGAGAGCTCCCTAGTGGGAGCTTTTATATAGTCCATAAAAGCCTAGGCTCAAAAAAAAAATTGATCAGTAGAAGACCAATTAGATCTTCATCCGTACGGATTTATCCATTATCTTTGAATTGAATGAAGTTTAGTTAAAACTATTATTTTACCATATAACGAAGCTTCACCAAATGAAAAAAATAACATAACATAATAAAAGTTAGCAATATATTTTTTTCAGGAATTTCTAATTGAAAACTAATGTGTGCTTTTTAGAGTATAATATGCGATTTAATTCTGAATATTTGTTCTAGCGAACAAAAAAATATATTACATTTATATCAAACAATAAATTTTATGAGCTCAAGGCCATTTTTAATATGAAAAATTATAGAAAAAACAACAATGGTGGAAGTTACAGCTATTTCGGAGATCAGCACATCTCCTTACCAGCACCGTATTCCCCAGATCTATATTTAGCCCCTTGTTACGTCTGATTATTCCCAAAAATTTAAAGAGATTTTAAGGAAAAGCATTGATGCGGTTAATGCTGAACTTGATAAACTTAAAAGGCAAGATCTTGAAAACTGTTTTGAGCAGAGATCCTGAATAATAATTATTTGCTTTATCTCAGCTTTATAAAAGTTGTTTGATAATAATTGTGAGTGAGATAACATTTTTTAAGTGATCGATAACTATTTTGAGACTAATATCATAAAAGGCTTTTAATAATAATTATGAGCGGGAACAATTTTTTAAATCAACAATAACTATTATATTGAGACTTATATTATAAAATGCTATGATTGTCCTTAAGTCTTGAAAAACAGAACTATTTTGGGACCGACTCGTATCTAATTTAAACTCATTTCAGGACCAGTTAGAGATAAAAAATCTGGGCTCCCCAAGAACTTAGTTATATTTTATTGTTTTTCTAAGCGTAACAGGAAAAAATACGATGTTCGCAATATTAGAAAGACCTTGAAATTAAAAGAGGAAGAATCCACATTCAGAAAAATGCGGGCTGCGCTACTCGTGTTGGTAGGGTGAGAGGATCAGCGTTTGAATTTATTATTACTGTCAGAATTATTATGAAAATCCTTTTAATATAAGTCTCAAAATAAAAGTCTTTGAAGACTTAAATAAATTTATTTTAATCATAATTATTATTAGAAGACCTTAATAAAATAAGTCTTAAAATAAAAGTATTTGAAAACTTAAAAATATTTATCTGGCCGGTAATTATTATGAGTATACTTTTTTTAATATGTGTCTCAAAATAAAAGCCTTTCAAGACTTTTGTAATATAAATCTTTGAATATTAGTTATAGAATACTAGCAATGTTTGTATGATACTATAAAAATTTTTGATTAAGATTTACCCTTTGGTCTCATAATAGTTATGTCTCTGGTTTGAAAAGAAGATAAAAAAACATGATTATTAAGAATTAATATAAAAAGATTTTAAACATTTACCTTCCAGGACAGCTAAGATTCGAAAAAACTTGTGTTGTTAATTAAAACAACAAAGGGAAGTCTTCTAAGCCAGGAATGTCAGTGTAGTAATTAGTAGTAATTCTTTGGCGACAGTTATTTTTTACATCGGGTAACGAAACTCGCGTATGAATCGTATAACGATCGCTTTACTCATTCCTACCACTATTTTTTATTCATTTCTACCACTACTTTTATTAATGATACTATTCATTTCTACCACTATTTTTACAAATGGCGCTACTAATTTCTATCAGTATTTTTACTAATTTCTAGGACTATTTTAATTTCTTTCTACCACTATTTTTATTTCTTTCTCCCACTATTTTTACTAATGCTCCTACTAATTAATACGACTACTTTTATTAATTTCTACTATCACAAAGAAGTTTTACGTTTGTTGTACCTTAACTATATAAAATTGATATTTACGATTTTGTGCCGATTAAGTCTCTAGTAAAAGAACTATCTATACCGTTGGCTCACAAAGTAGATTGCAGGTATGTTTTCCGGCGGCCTTTGGTATTCTCGTATAGGGAGCACAACTTCCGTACTTCCAGCTAATATATTCTAGGTAATGAATGTTGTAACTTTTCTTTTGCAGAGTATGCACCGATTAGTTTGCCAACTGGGCTCAGTTATTAATTAATCCAAATGATAGAGCTACCACTCATACATACAACAAATACCCATACACACCAACTATTATTTTTTTGTAGGCATTCATCCAAGCATTACAATACACAACTACACAAACTGACAATGACCTGTCTAGCTGCTGTGTGGCGCATCACCGATATCACACTCGTCACAATGCCAAGCAGTCAACAGGCATCATCTACCCATGCTCACCAAATCACCTCGAACTAGCACGGATGGTTCAGTTACAGTATACGCCAGGTAGATTTCGCATATTCAGACGCAAAGCTTAATTATATGGTAATCTTTCAATTTAAACTCATTCGGTTTTGCTGCAAATTCTCCAAGTTCCAGGCTCTGAGTACAGGGAGAGTAAATAAATAGGCAATACCAATAATATTGCTAAAAGAAAGTAGCAATTATAATTGAAAAAACTCACTACATCAATTCATCAGTTATTAGATTCTGTCGAAGAGCAATGATACGAGTATGTTGAATGCGACTACTAAATTGGCTGCCAGAGCTCAATGTATTCATTTACGGATGCGCGCGTATAAATAATTCTGAAATCGCTTAGTGTATCCAGCCATTGGATGAGTGACCAGTAGCAAAAAACTATAAAAAAAAAACTACTTAGCAATGCAGCTACCAACTAACAGCCTGACCAATTGCGAAATACGTAAGTCTGCCTTCGTGAACCTCCAACTCTGCTGTCTGTTTGAAAGATGATTTTCTCGTTACTACAGATTTCCATTTCCATTTCAGGCTATTTCCGCTGTCATATTTAAACATACGCAAAACATTGCTACTGCTCAGGTTTTAAGTCTAGTATATTTTGTTGTTATTTTGCTGTAGCATCTTCCTACTGCTCCCACAATCCGCCACCACTTAGGTTTGCCTACTAGTATTTGTTGCGATTATCTGTCCATACTCTTGTGAAATGGGAAATATGAAATTCCATATTTCGATGATGTTATGAATTTAAAGTGTGTCCGATGTTATTCCGAAACTATGCGCTTATGTTACTGTCGATGTATGTATGTATGTATATGTTGTTATTTGTTTGTGTTTACAATTTTTGGTAAATTGCATAAAATTGTTTGCAGACAAGCAACCTATCAGTTTACACAGCACACTCTCGTTAGCATAGTCGCATAGAGGCACTCGCAATTTAATATATTTTTGCGTAACTTGAAAAATGCAAATACAGTTTTACCTTCTTCAAAAGAAATACTAATAACTTGTTGACATTTTCCTTTCATTTTGGTTTGCATGCAGGCAGAATATTGGCAGTTCAGTTTGTTATTATTAATTTTGTGCTTTTAGTTTTGGATTTGTTTTATGTTGCAGAGGTAAGGAGCCCTAAGAGTAAAATACTGGAAGTACCTCAGCCATCTTATTAAGAGATAGATAGATAGCTACGAAATGCCAGCTATCTTTAATGTTAGCAACTTATTTCCAGGTCACTGTAAATGTAGATACCATGTAGTCGTGCCATACAGTACTAGTGATGCGCCTAAAAGGAATATAGAATTGTCAGGTAGGAGAGAGTTATAGAGCATAGAGCTTCGATCCAAATAAGGATAGATCTGTATTTTTTAACACCTTCCGGATAGTCGGCTTATGAGTTTTGATATATGTACATAGAATAGGCCCTACTCTTCGGTATGGATGCCATTTTCAAATTATTGTGGTGGTAATTCTAAAGCTTTGTAAAAACGCTTACTGAACGTGGAGTACTAAAACGATAGATGCATTTGTGAAGATCACGCCAAGTATTGCCTTATTTTGGGGTAAATTTAGCACTAAGCGCCAAAGTGGTTTTTGGCTTCATATCTTCAGTTCTTAGCCCAGGAATTAAAGGAAACAATTAATTCTTTTTAAAATCTATATAAAAAAATATTACAAAAACTGTATTGATAAGATATTTTTGTTGCGAAAATGTGGAGCTTAACAATGTCACGACACAACAGCCAGAATGTACAGTTAATGCAATTACATTTTATCTGGACTTGGATTAGTTCTGTAAATTGCACCCGCATTCTTTCATGAGGCCTAGACTTTGTGATACAGGTTGCCGAATGTTTTTCATGCGTTTCTTCCAATATAGGCGGACTTTATAAAAAACAATAATTTTTTTTACGAATCGCGATCCTAAACTCTGATCTAGGAACTAGATATCAAAATTTGCACAATTTTATGAAAGAAATCAAAATTTGATCACCAAAAGGTTTATATTCGTATAAATTTTCTTACTGTTAGCGTAATTTCTATGGCAAACAAAGTAAAAAATAAAAATATAAAAAAAACCTAAAAAAAAATCATCAGCGACACAAAAGTGGTTAAAAAACACTTTTTGATGCGGTTTTTGCGTGTAAACTAGTGTAATTAGTAGTCGCCCAAAGCGCTTAAAGCTTTGTATATATGGAAAAAACAATTTTTTGTAGTAATGGTATAGAATTCTCGAAAATCTCTATTTTTAATGAGCAAACCTGGTTTCCCTTCAGAAAACTTCAAAGAATAATACCTAATTATATAGTTTACCGTTTTTAATATTGACAATTCTTTAGATTCCTTTTTTGCTTTGTTTTTTTTTTGGGATTTTCGAGGACCCACAAAAAATACTTGGGTATTATTCTTACGAAAATCCTGAAGAGACCCCGAGTTTGCTGAAGGAAAAATATTGATTTTTCTATTATTATTTTTCGATATAGACCAATTTTGACTTTCGATGTTTTTAGATCACCATATATACCAAAGTCGTTATGGCCGGATCCTTGCCTAATGAGACTCGAATTTAAAATTCTAATCAGATTCAAGGTTGGTGTTAACCCATCCCATCCTTAGAAATTTTACGCTATTCCGAGTTATATTTGCATCGTGTTACATCGTCTAACCAACGAAAAACGCTTGCAAAATTATTGAACTTTATTATCAAAATGCGAATGTTCATCGCGGCGCCGTTCGCAGCAATTGGGTCTCTGTAACTCCACTACGTGGAAAATTTGCGGAGGGATTTAGGTGTGAAGCCTTTTAAAATACAGCTGGTGCATGAATTTAAGCCGAACGACCTACCACAATGCCAAATTTTTGGCGAATGGGCTCTTGAAAAGGTGGCCGGAGATCGACTTTTTTTTTATCGAAAAATTGTGTTCAGCAACGAAGCTCATTTCTGGTTGAGTGGATACTTGAACAAACAGAACTACCGTTTTTGGAGTGAAGATCAGCCAGAAGCATTGCAAGAGCTATGAATGCATCCACTGTGTGGTGTGGATTATGGGCTGGTGAATGGCGGAGCACTGTGAATGGTGAGCGCTTTCGTGCGATGATAACAAACTTTTTTTGCCCAAAATGGAAGAGCTGGACTTGCATAACATGTGGTTTCAACAAGTTGGTGCAACATGCCACAAACCAACCAAAATAATGGACCTATTGAGAGGTAAGTTCCATGAACAGTTTATTTCACGTTTGAGGTCTGTCAATTGGCCACCTAGATCGTGAAATTTAACGCCTCTAGACAATTTTTTGTAGGATTATGTTAAGGCTATAAGTCTATAGCGACAATCCTGCTTCGATTGATGCACTTGAAGCTGAAATTGAGGCATTTATTCGTGAGATACAGGTCGAAATGTTGGAAAGAGTATGCCATAATTGGACTAAGCAGATGAAGCATTTGAGGTGCCGCCGTGGCCAACATTTGCATAAAATAATATTCAAATATTAAATTATATCCACCGTACTGTACTATCGATTCAAATGAAAGTTTAATATATTTTTCTGGGTTGTCTATGTTTTTTTGATTTAAAATTTCAGACAGCCCTTAATAAATCCCGCTTTACCAGTGACTCCAATTTTACAGTCTTTAGTCAAAAAATGGTTTGAAACTTTTACTTAATGAGTGTTGCAGAGAAACCTATGACGGCTTGAAACTGCAGGATTTACATAAATGAAATATATGATATTCAAAAAATATAAAAACCTGCACTTTGGTATTTAGTAATTAAGAAAACACAAAATACTAACATAATAAAAAATTAAAATTCACGCTTAATTCGCATTTTGCATGTGTGTGTGTGTGAGTATACAAAAAGTATTAACAAATAAAATATACATATGTCTAGTTTCATGTAACATAAGCAATTTCTATATGACCACTGGGACGTATAAGTGACATTCTGTAATAGTGTGGTAAATCAGTGTGTGAACGAATACAGATACATTTGCACCCAAATCTGTATGCAGTGTACTCCTACAAGGTGGCGCTAAAGTAATCCTCCTATCAGAAAATGCTATAAATTTTGCGATTGGCCCCTAATGTCAGTTCTGTTTTGACGTTTAGCCGCTCGCCTCGAAGAGACTGGCACAACACGAGATGCTGCCAGGCGTGGCAGACCCCGTAGCCGTTCTGCAGAGAATATTGCTGCTGTAGCCGAGGATGTCATGGAAGCGCCGTCGACATCGACCAGACGACGTGTCACGCAAATGGGTATCAGTCGACGGTCTTTACAGCGAATTTTGGTACAAGATTTGAAGATGTTTCCGTACAAAGTCCAGACGGTGCATCAGCTGTTAGCTGCTGACCGCCAATCGCGTCTAACATACGCTCAAGCCATCCTTAATCACCACCAAGAGGAAGATGATTTTTCATCAAAAATAATCATGAGTGATGAGGCCCATTTCCATCTTAGCGGGTACGTAAATAAGCAAAATTTACGCTTCTGGGGCACTGAAAATCCGCGCCCCACGAAGAGCCATTACACCCGCTCAAAGTCACTGTATGGTGTGCTGTTTTTGCTGGAGGAGTCATCGGACCTTTTTTCTTCGAAGACGTCGCGGGCCAAACGGTTACTGTGATTGCTACAGAGCAATGATCAACGAGTTCTTTTTGCCGCAACTTGATGAATTGGGATTGGAAAACATGTGGTTCCGACAGGACGGTGCAACGGCACACACTGCACGTGCCACAACCGATATGCTGAAGGATGCATTTACCGGGCGCCTAATCTCCCGTTTTGGCGATTTGCACTGGCCAGCAAGATCGCCTGATTTGACCGCTGCAGACTTCTTTTTGTGGGGCTTTTTGAAGTCGCGGGTTTATGTCAACAAGCCTCAGACTCTTGCAGCTCTTAAAGAGAATATCCGTCAAGAATGTGAGGACCTATCGCCGGAAGTTTTGGCCAAAGTGATGGAAAATGCCATAAAAAGGGCTCAAATGACAATCAACTGTGGCGGCGGCCATTTACATGACATCATATTCTCGACTTGATGTAAAAAAAATTAAAAGACCAAATAAAAATAATCCACAAGAAGAATCAAAGTTTTTCATTTTTTTTTAAATTACAGCCAAAAAACATCGGAAGTTTACTTTTGCGCCACCTTGTATATATAAGTGCAGTACGTATTCACTTTGGTGTCATTTATTTGGTTTCTCATAAATACTGATGGAATTTAATGTTCCTTAAATTCTATTATTTTGGATTCGTATGAAATTAATAATTGCCGTTAAATGATTCCAATTTAAAAGTTATTATATGGAAGCCTTGTAGTTTTTGCTATTTTACTCGTACTTTTCTAATTTAATTTTTTTTTGCTAAAACAGTATGACTGCAAATGAAAACTAATTAAAATTCTGTCATTTGCCACAAATTCTGCTCCAAGTATGAAAGCATAAAATTGTGACAGCAGCAATTAGAATAAAATTAATTCAAAATTGCATTTGTTGGCTGCGATGAATTTTATGAGTAATTTGAGTTATTCGATAGACACATACATACATACATACATATTAAGTAAAATTTGCATGAAAGGAAAAGCAATGATACATTTTAAGATATGTGTTGCAAGTATTTCAATCAGAATTTGGAAACAACAATTAACATCAATTAGTAAAAACAATAAAATTTTTGAGTATTAATTGAAATGAATTCGGAACAATATAAATATATGCGCTATCCCATGGTTTCTAATTTCACAATTTGCCATAATATATTGGTATAATACTATGAATTCGAGTGTAACATAAAAATAAATAAATAATTTCATGAAAGATAATCATTTTAATTTAATAAAATAAAAAATATTACCTCTATTTCATATTTGCCAGTAACGGTTGGCAAACCCTCGAGTTGTGTGAATACTAAGTTTTCCTAATGTTCGTTCAGTTCAAGCCAGTATTGTAATTCTTCATTTATTATATAAATTGAGTTGAGTGTAAAGATTCGCTAAACCTTTTTCTTTTGACAGTACTACAGTAAAATTTCATTCAATAAATTGAATAACATTTTTTTAAAAGCTGGCGTCCCTTACCAAAAATGTTTTCATATAAACGCTTTCGTTCACACCAAAACTTTCATATTTCAATATGTTAATACATACTCTTTAAACTCATTTTCATGATTAAGTTTCTCTAAGTATACTTCCTTTTCAATTCCATGCCTATTTTTATTTTCTGTAACGTAATAGTTTAATTTATTTGATAAACAGGTGGCAGCCCTCTCTAAAAATATTTCCAAGATAAAGCTTTCGTAAACCTCCTAAATTAACTTTTGAAATAGCTGGCATTCCTCTTTAAAAATATTTTTGGAAATTAAGCATTTTAAAAATTCTAAGTTTGTTGGTGATATTGTAAAATTTAATTTAATTTACCTTTATTTTAAAACATTTTGAAAATTAAGTTTTATTAAACCGCTTTTGTTTGATAACCATATTGCAATATTTTATTTCAGTCATTGTTTTAATTAACATTTAGTACTTTAAACAAGTGGCTACTCCCTTTAAAAAAAGGGCATCTATGACAACCATTATAACGGACTATATGCATTGTATATGTGCGAAGTTTTGCCTAAATCTGTGCAGTCGTTTTATAGCAATATGGGATTTAATAATTGGCTTTTTAATTGATTAAAATTTTTTTAAATTTGTATTGCAAAATTGTATACAAAATCGGCCAACTCGTTTGAGCCTGTAAAGGTAACACACAAACTTTCAAATTTATAATATTAGAAGAATATATGAAAATTGAGTTAGAAACCCCACCAACGCTTTCCAAATACATGAATGGTAATGTGATAAGAGTAAATTTAAGAAATTACTCTCCGACCTAGGACATTACAACTTCAGATTATTTCAATATTTCTTGTTCCAATAATAATTGTAGATAAGAGGATTGTCTTCTAAGTTGCCAAAAAAATTGTTCTGATTTATCCAAGGTTTAGCTTTCTAACTTTCTCTATGTTCCATGAGTTTTATTCATAACTAAGACCCAAGAGATACTCAAACTTCTCTCTATACCAAGGGCATATTCATATGGGCAAATAAATTGTTTTTTTTTTATACTCCATATATTGGGTGGCTCTTCCGAATAACCGAATTAGAATGCAATTAGAAGTCATAAAGTCATTTAAAAATCTTTTTGTATGTACGTTCTTAAGCTTGATTTTAGAGTTTTTACGGTTTTATTGACAACAAAAGGGTAAGTTATGTTAGAGAACAAACTTATGAGTTAATGCAAGTATATTGGAAAGATTTTTCGTCATCCTTTTGGCGTGATGTCATAGACAATATAATTTTTTGTTCGGTTTAGTTAATTACTTCAATCCTACTGGCCAGGAACATTAAATATGAAATTTATAGGAAACCAACGGTCACATATTTGATAATACACAACACGTCGAGCCATCCATAGAAGCACATAAAACAGATTGGTCGATACAATATAATCTCCAATTGGTTTAAGGATGAAATAAATTATTAAACATTTTTTAGATTAATTATTTTTGAAGTAAAACTTCTTTAAAGCAAGTGCTGTTTTACATCGCGTCACGGAAGTCACGTCACGAAAGTAACGCCACGAAGTCGCGAAATGATGCTTATACGTGTACCGTTTCGGCACTAGATATTTTGGGACCATTTCAGGAACTTTTTGTAGCTCGGCACTGGTTCAGCACTACAACTACTAACTACTCTTAAAACTATTACTATTTTACAACTATTTTTACCAATATCTACTACCATTTTTACTAATGCTACTAATAATTTCTTCTTATTTCTACAACTATTTTTCAAATGCTACTACTAATGCCAACTACCCAATATTTTTACTAAATTCTACAACTTTCACTAATGCTACTTTCAATTACTCTTACATTTTTAATAGTTTCTACAACTGTTTTTACTATCTTTTACAACAGTTTTTACTAATGCTACTAATAATTTTATTAATGCTACTATTATTTGTACTAATATCTACTACTATTTTCACTCATGCTAAAACTAAAAAACTTAAAGAATGTCTTATAAAACTCCCTCCCATATTTAACTATACCTACATATATTTGTTTGTAGAATCGTCACAGAAATTTTACTTCCGACTCGGGTACTTAGGTGCACAAGTGTTTTTTTAGAGTACAAATATTGGATAGTGAAATATTAAAGATTTTGAGATTTTGGCATAACTACATACATATGTACATAAGTATTTCAGATCAGATAACAACCAACTGAGTATTACCACTGTGGAGCTTTGCAATTAATCATGCAAATGTGGAAAGAGTTTGCTTGCATTTGGATTCGAAAAAAAAAACAAAAAATTAAAAGTTTTCGCTACATACCTGCATTTGTTGATGCATTCAAATGATTTGTTGTCACTAGCGACACCGTCGCTGAATTCGCATTGGGATTATTGGCATTCAGTGCATTGCTACCCGCATTACTGCCGACACCATTTAGCAATGCCACTGTTGTTGCATTTGTGCCATTCAAATGTTGTTGTTGTTGCGCCATAAGTGCTGCATGCGCCTCGTTTTTATTGGGAAAACTTAGGCGATGCTGCTGATTATCGATCGTCATTGGTGAGATAAGCGTTTGATTACTGTTACTGCCATTCGAACTAAGCGGTGAGTTGCTATCAGCGGCACCGCTAGGAATCACATCAGAGGGTGTTGTTACCGCCGATGCTGCTACCAATGTAGTTACTGGCGTCGACGCTGACGCCGCCGCCGCCACTCCACGCTTACTATACACAAATGCCGCCGATGGTGAGGTTGATTGTAGCGTGGTGATTGAGTTTGTTGGATTGTTGGCGGTGGAAGAGAGCGTTGGAGAAGCAGAGGCGGTAGATGGGTTAGCCGTTGTCGTTGTCGTTGCACTTGCTGGTGTCAAACTTTTGGTGTTGAATGTTGTTAGTGTTGTTGCCGTAGCAGTGGTTGTGGTGGTTACACTACCGCTAAGAATCGTGTTGCTACTGGCACCACCGCTGCCGTGGTCCAATGATAATATCGGCTTTAGCGGCTTATTGTTGTTGATCGTTTTTTCATTAATCGTTGCGATGCTCGAGTCGAGTGATTTTATATTTTTCTGTAAGTAAGGAAATGAATTGAAGTTAATGAGAATAGGTGAAAAATGTGAATGTTTTATTTTATAGAAGTATACAGCTTTATAATAGGATGATGCATAATCTGGAGAAAAATAGTGTTGATTTACTTAAAATGATTAGAAAAAAATCAGGATGCATGCAATGGAGGTGTGAGATGGGCAAATAAATACGAAATCCATAGTTCTGATTTAACTTCTAACAGCGAAAATGTGAACACGATAAAAGCTCACATTTACGTTCTTATAACTCTCCCCATTTTTGGGTTTAAAAAAAGCAATCGCAATATAAAACAAGTAAAGAAAGCGATGCCCTTGACTTAGCCGAGACTTTAACACCTTTCATGGCTATAAAAAAATGTTAACCTAAATATTTTACACACATACATATATTAATTTTTCGGTATATTTATTTGTAATAGCTATAACTTTTACTAAAGTTATTTTTTCTATAATTTTTCCTATTAGAAATGACCCTGAGTTCATAAAAATGCGTGCTGATTAAATATCTTAATGCATTTCCAACTTTTAAGGGGTTTCTAAACAAAACCTCGTATCTGAACGGAGTGCAACTGAGTTCAAAGAGCTAAGATCTCGCTATTGGTGCTATGTATCGATTTTCGGCGCATTTCATAAAACGATAGAATGAAGTCACACATTATTTCAAAATGCGGCTGAAATTGTTCGTATGATACACAATCAAAATAAACTACGTTTCACCGCTAATCTGAACTCTATTCGAAGCGATATGGGGCGATTTTGTATGTGATGTTGATGATTACAACTTTCGTAATTAGTTATTAAAATGTTTAATTTTTTTTTAGCTTGCGGAAACTTTCAGAAAAGAATTTTATGAATTTTTTTAGTAATTTAATTCTGAAAAATATATGTACTATTTAGTTTCTCGGTTTTTATAGCATTTATATTTTGTTAATATGTAAATTGCTATTCTGAATAAATCAAAAAATACAAATCCTAATCGACATGGGCGACATTGGCGAAGTCGAAATTTTTTTTAAAAATTTGATATACAGGATTGGGTTGCAGAGAGAGTAGGTTTTTTTTTTTAAATGTGCGTGGCATCGTCCACTTTATAGCGAATAGGTGGATCTGCGAAAATATCTGACCAAACTCTTTCAAATCTGGCACACTTTAGATGTTACCCTAAAAAGCACAATTTCGAAAGCTATAGAGATTGAACAAAATTTCCAAAAAAAATTTGATAATTTTCTTAAATTTCTGGTCAGAAACCGCAATGTCGGTAATTATAGAAATCAGACAGAATACGTGTCCACCTCTCATATAATGGTGATTTATAAAAAATTAACAAGTTTGATAAAATTTGGTACGAAGAGTTTGAGAGATACGTAAAAATCAAAACTTTGGAAGATAAGTCCTAGGGATTAGAAAACAAAGTTGCTTCCCTATATCTCGAAAATGCTTCTTTGGAAGTATTAATGAAACTCATTTTCATGTTCAGCGATCCAAAATTAGTCGTCGACACATGAAGGAAATTATTGTGAGAGTTTTGCCGTCAGTGGAGTAGCTTTACAAGTTTAGAGTTAATTTTCAAATACATTTTTTTTTAGGTTTCCTTGAATCTGCTATGTATCGCCAGATTTTGGTCATCATTTAGATTCCAAAAACGAGTGACAGAAATGTTGATCACCTTCTAAGTTCAGAAAAAATGTTGTTGGATTCCATAACAATTATAAGTAATACCTCGGTTCATCAGATCATGCCTACATTGTCAATATTTTGTTGCAAGGTTTGCCATAATTATATGAAAGTTATTATTTCTCGAATATTTTGGAAAGTTTTTTTAAGCTTTCGAAGTTACCAATTCTCTTTAGTGCACTGTAAAGTAGAAGTAGGTGATAATTTTACCATGAAATATCGAATTTCGGAAAGTATTCTGAAGACGAACCAGCTCGTGATTAACCCTCAAGACTATGAAGTTAGGAAATATACCAAATTTGATGATTCTAGAATTGGATTTTTCTATGAAGTGGTAATGAGAGAACTGTGCATATTTTTACTAAACAAAATAGTAAAATCCCATTTTTAGAAAACAATCTAACAAAAGATATAATTTTTGTCCACATTTACTAACTTTAAGGTGAAACTAAGGAACTCCAGGTATTTTTCTTATTTTCTTGTCCTTTGGATGCCAAAAAATGTGATGGCATAATCCACGATATTCAGCATATGTGCACTTCATATCTTAAAAAACGGTGTACGGCATTGAATGACAGGATACTAAAAATATATCAATAAGAACATTTTCAACTAAATCGAGCTGAATTCTAGATTACGTTAAATGCAATCACATAGGATACATGCAAAGGGCTGGAAGGAAAGTGGAAATATTTTAGCATTTTATAAAAACGAGGAAGTGTAGAAATAGCAATGTTTAAAGGCATGAAATTCCATAAGAAGTAAACTTTTTATTTTTTTGTTGAAATTTAAGTGTACATAGAAATGTGAGCAAGTAGACGGTTGAACGAGCGTGCACAAAGAAATTTTCTACGCATTTTACACACATGCAATAGCTGCTACAGGTGAGAAGGCAAACAAATATTTTAAAGGTGAACAATCACATAAAAAATAAGAATGCGGTATGTGCTTTGTTGGATGCCAAGGCGTATGGTGAAGAAAAGAATGCGATACTCCAATGTACGGGTTTTGGGTTAGAGAGTTAGAGAAAGCATGCAAAAATTTTGAATTTTTCTTTATATTATCGCATTTCGTACATTTTCTACGTTTTGTGCTGCTTAAAGAATTGTTATGGAAGGTGCACACATACACATGCACTTTCAGTACACATACATAGTACATACATAGCGAGGACATTGAAAATAGTGAGAAAATTTTATTTTTCCAGTTTTCTTTTATGGCGATATTTTTTTTGTTTTTGTTTTTTTTTTGTCTAGTTGCTTTTGATTTGTGAATTTGAAAATGGGTTGGAAAAGTGCTAAGATGTATGTACTTACAGATTCGCTCAGTTTGTGTAGCGAAGCGTTAATGCGATCCGGATTGCGCGGCGGTGGTTCTGGTGGCTCAGACGCAGCCATTGTGGGACCAGAGGAAGTGCCGTTTATTTGCATAATATTCAATAAGTTTTTGAGTTGTTGGTGGTTATGGTTATCCAGGCAATGGTGGGGGTTAAGAGGGTCAGAAATAGTTTGAGTACTTAACTGTGTGTGTGTTTTTTTTTTGTTTTTTGGTCGCTTTTTCTTATTCCTTATTTAAGATTATTTTTACTGCGAGCCTCAATATTTTATTTGAACGAAAGTAGAAAATTGAATGGTGTAAAAAATGTGTATGTTTGCTAAATAATTCTCAGTTAAACGATTTTGCATTTTGCGTGGCTTATTTGCATGTTTAATACTTATGAGTTGAACTTAAAATAGTTTTTGCTTATCACTGCAACATCTGCAAAAAGAAATGAAAATGTAATCTTAGAAAGTGTTTCAACATTCGAAGAGCATAAAATAAATAGATTATTTGATAAATTTCTATAATTGCATATCATGCTATTTTGACAAGAATTTTAGTTTTATCAAAACCCGTAAAAGATTATCAGCCCGAAATAACGCTAAGTTCGAATAACTACGAAAGAATAAATTCAAAGTATATGCTACATTCGTACTACGTGAATTCAGTGATCAATTTTTCGTAGATTTCACAAAAATTCGGACTACGATGGATTCAGTTATAATCTTATATAATGTGAATCTTTATCAAATTTATTAAATGTTTACTAGGAAAAGATGGCGTTACTTTGATATCTCTTTTCACTATGTGTTTTTTTTTTGCTAATGAAACAGCTACCAAGCTTTTGTGTGAGAAAGAACCCCATAGGCTTGCCAACTGCTTTTGATGCTAGTTTTTTGGCCATTTTCAAAATATTTATTAATTTATCATGCGTTTAAAAAAATTGGACTTTTTTATTATTACAGCAACAATAAATGTATAATAGGCCAGTTTCTTTCAACCCGAGTTGCAAAAGAACGCTCCAACTCGAATAAAATTTCCTTTAGTTGCAAAAGCTACCCTGTTGGGATATTTCATGAAAGATGCGCTTGGTTTAGTGCTATTTAAGAACGGAAAATAGTTCAGCAAACAAATTTTAGGCATACGCAGTTATAATATTTAAAAATACTATGCAAAAAACAAAACGAATTAGATCTTAAACTGAAATTTCTCATGTATTTTCTTCCAGCTCATTCACAACAGCGCAGTTTTTTCCCTTCCAACACTACATCTCTGGTCGGATATTATTTTAACGAGTTGGCTCAACTCGCATATTTTTCCGAGTTAGTGTTTTTGCTTTACATGCATTTTGTTATTCTACCTAGTGTTCTTTTGCAACTAGGATACAAAAAAAAAACGAACCCAATATAATAAAAGTCGGATGTTTAGTATTTATGTAAAGCTAGTGGCAATTTGTCGCTAAAGCTTTTTTTCACGCCAGGACTCAATGAACTTCTTTCGGAATCTATGTATGTATAAAGCTAAGCGGATAATAAAAAAAATCACTATAGCTAGAACTTCACACCAGTCTTTTCAGCCGTTATGATTTTCGACGTTCTTCAGGTTTTACTGGCGTTTCAGGCATACAAATTTAGCAACTCCATACGACAATTTTCAGGCATGGAATTTCACCGCAATGTTTACATTTTATTTTTCTCATACAAAATGAAATACACTAAAATAAAGTAAAGTAACTATGATAAAATGAATTGTATTTTTCAAGAAAAATTCACATATAAAGATATACATATATAGAAATGTAATGATATTAAGCGTTAGAACTATAAAATATCCCATAATTGTCACTGTAGGTGGTTTCATATAGTTTTGCCCTTATACTGTCTGCAGGAAAACTCGTCCATAAACAATCAATCGCAGTTTGATGTTTTGTAGCAGAGAAATTTTCTAGCTATGAATCTAACCCTAGTTGGCTCAATCGCATTCCAAGGAATGCTAGAAATGTTAAAGTCTCCAACCATAACCTATTCTTGGTGATTTTATCAATACACCTGGTAAGTGAATGACCTATAAAATTTCACTGTTACTACTCTCTAAATATCGGAATTTTAAAGCAATATCTGAACAATCAGTTGTATGGAAGCTTTAAGTTATAGTAGTGGCCCGATCTCGATGATTTTCCTTACATACTTTCCATTAATAATACGGGAGAGTGATAAACTTCAGGTCCTTTGCTGCTTTATTGTAGGAGTTTAACGCAAAACCTCATATCTGAACAATAAGTTATATAGTAGGTATATAACGTTCGATCTGGTCGGTTCCAACAAATGATTAACGCATTATAAAAATACATCATCTGTCTATCTGAAACTTGGCCATTTAGATATCTCTAAAACTGAAGGACTGGTTTGCGTTCAAACAGTCAGACAGCCAGAGGAGCAGACGGACATTGCTAAATCGAATTAGCTCGTGGTCCTGTTCATTTTATTATACTTGGGTAAGGGTCTCTGCCTTCTTCTTCCTATACTTTCGATCTTGCAATATTTTATTCCTTACGTTGATAGAACAGAAAATTTCGAACATTCAAATATAGATATTTCCAATATTATGAAACATTTTAAAATTTCCGATTTTACACAAATATTCATTTGTTTATATTTTGAGAATCTCTAAAATTAGTTTAGTAATTATCAATATATAGCTGGGAGGATATCCTCTACTTAATATTTTTCAATACAATGCGCTTATTGATAAAAACAGCAATAAAGCTAATTTAAACTAAAAACGCAATTTTTACAGTGTTTTTTTCGAACTAAACTTATTTTTGCACATTGCAAATTCTTTACAAGAAAAATAGGTTTGTAGTACTATGTAAAAATATCAATGTTAATAATCGAATAAGCTGCATTTATTTAATAAAAGCAAAACACAAAACATCGAACCCAATTATTAAAGCAATATGTATTTTAACATGCGTTTATTTATATGTACACATTTTATGTAATTCGTTATAATAAAACACATTTTCAGCTGTTTTGATTTCAACTGAAACTGAAATACTTGGCTTGATTAACAAAAAAATGTTTTGTGTCGTTTACTTGAAAAATGCTCGAACTTAATTTGTAAAGTTGGGAATAAATAAAATGAGATATCCGAAATAAAAGCCGATACAAACTTAATATAAATAAAAAATAGATTTATTCGCTCTTTTGACTTTTAATGATAGAATTCGGACAGCACACTCAATTAGTAGTAAAATTTGACTCAACAAATAAATTTTATATATATCTTCCAGAGAAGATTTTATTATGATTTTGAAAATCGTAGTGATTTCTATGCATCAGGTCTTGTTTTCGATATACATTTTAAAAAAATATGGTAAGTTTTCTCCATTTTTATGCAATTATCCTATACTCAGTTGGGCTTACGAGCTGAAATCAGAATGATTTTTCACATCACTATTTTTTTGATATCCATCAATGCTAGCTTAAACTGTTTTTAGTTGTATTTTGCTTAAAAATCTTCGCCTTTCTAGAAAATGAGAAAGATATAAAAATAGGCTTTACTAAAACAAACTTTTATTTTTCGGAATTAGGATAAAAGTATGGTTAATTTTTTTTTATGTGTTTAAAAGCTGAAAAATATCCTAATATTTAAGTTAAGATCTAATAACAGTTTTAAATTTTTTTTCTCTCGCTACAATAATATCAAACTAAGCGCAGTTTCAAAATAGAGTCTTTAAAATTACGCTTTTTTTGCATAAATCTTAAAACTATCAAACATGAACTTATACTACTTTCAAAATAAACACATCAAATATCTGAACTGGCACAAATGTGCTATTTTTCCAACCATAGTATATTAAGTAGTCTTCCACAAATTCAACAAAGTGAAAAGTTACCAGGGATGTATGGATTGAGATATTTCAGCAGCTTCAAATGCTAGAAACTAAATACAAAAATCAAACGTTCGCAAGTAATATGGAAAATACGTGTAAAAGTGAACAAAATTTAATTTAATTCTTAACTACTTTTAGTGGCACTGACATTATTTTGGTTACTAAGTTTTACCTATTGCTATGCTGTAAGTTTTCATATTTTTATCTTAATCGTCAACTATATACAAATATTTTAGGCAAACTATAAAATCGAAGCAATAAACGGCACTGATGTGATCTTGGGCGAAGGTCCCCACTGGAAATATCCGAATTTGTATTATGCAGATTTAGCCACTGGGCATGTGGCGCGATATGACTCCAGAACAAAGAAGACCTATAAATGCCAAATATGTATGTGGGTACAATATATGTATTATTTAAACTATTTATTTGATCTAATTAACGATTGAAAAAGAACTGGCCATTATGTAGTACACGCTGGGAGTTTTCCTCGATATAGAGGTAGCCTTCAACAATGATCTCCCTGAATCACCAGGAAGTGGTGAATTTTGTTCGGCTTCTTCTTAAAAAGACAACTAATCTATCCGAGCTAGGGGATGGGTTTATAACTAAAAATGTGACCAGAGGCCCAAAGGGCCGTTCTCTCCACTCTACAAAAAATATAACCGGACCATTGCTGCGGCATAGCTAAATGCCATAATAGAGGCTGATCGGTGTCTGGCAGTGTTCGCTCCTACGGACGGGCCTTTCACTATATACTCCGACAGTCATGCGACAATTAAATATGTATCTTAATACTCACAACAACGTCTATGGTTGCCATAAAATGCAGAAGTGATCTCAATATGATCGCGTCTAAACGTTCCGTGACTGTTATAAAGGGACGGAATTATCTATCGTAAATTCTGCTCTAGACGAGGGCATGCTTCTAACCTCTTGCAAATGTACATAGTTTAAAGACAAAACTCGGCGATAAGGTGAATACCAGGTGGGTCATGGATTACCAGACAAGTTTGGTCAAAGGTTGAAGTAAGGCGATCCAAAGCTGTCATGCGCCTTAAGCGCCCGACTCTTAGACTAATGGTCGGGGTAATAATTGAACACTGCCTAAGGGGCATACATACACGGGAAGAGAAGGAAGGCTGCAGGGATAGAAGAGGAGACACAGAAGAGAACGGTGATAGTTACAGATAAAGAACAAGGAGAGCAGAGTGATTATATGGTATCACACTTTCATAAACAGACGATGGGATGATTCGAACTTATAAGGAGCTACCAAAGTAGTGCCCACATAAAATCGGATAATGTTCAGAAGAAACTGAAACCATTACCGAAATTGATGCCAGGTGACGTTGATTCCCCATCGGTAGCTAAGCAGAATTGTTGCCCGCCTCTCCAAAAGCAGACTACAGTTAGCTAAGGTACCGCCCTCTCTGAAAGCACCACCTCAATGGTATAAACGACCGCTATAATTTAGCACACAAACAAAACTTCAATGCCAGCTGCTTAAATGCCGCTGATTCCCCAGTTTTTTCTACTTGGTTCAGCTTTCACGACAACTTACTTAGTGTTCAGTAATAATATTAGATATTTAAGAACCCCCTTCGACCTGGAAATATTTCGTAAATCGGCGTGCATCCATGCAGAATCTTCGGCTGGCATTTCAAACTCCTACTTCACTTCTTTTGGAGTCTCTGTCGCTGTCTTTTAATATACATCTGTCTCAGACACGCCTTAAACCTGACCCCTTCTAGGCCTTAGACAGCTTTTCTCTTCCCGTAACACCCCTCATCTTATCATTTATTCTTTCAAACTCGACACTCGGATTTGTCCTTGCTTTGAAGAAATGGCGAAATTTTTGACTGTATTTTGCGATTTACCTTTCCACGGTCACAAATAGAGTTTGCTTTGATGAATTTGCCCGATAATTTTTTGTTTTTCCCCACCAACAGATTCTTGTAGGCTACAAATACCTACTGATTTGATTATGGCTGTTTTTTCTCCCACTCTCTCTCTCTCTCTCTCTGAGTAGTAAATCACAGTCAAGTATCCTTTATCATACCTTACAAAAATTCGGATAGACTATTTGCTGTAGGACTCCAACATCTGTCTCTTTACAGGCACTGCCTTTTGTGGTCAACACGATCATGGACTTTATAGAAATCTATACAGATTTTCTGACGGAAAAATGGAACGTATTTTGACAAACGTAAATTTTTCGAATGGTATGGCTTGGAACTATAAGCGCAAGGAGTATTATTACATCGATAGTGGAAGGAATGATATCATAAATTTCGACTATGATCTGAAAACGGGTCGGGCGGGTAAGTGACGAAGTACACGCAAACTGGGAACACTTTAAAAATGTATTGAGTAAAATCGACACAATTAAATTGCCTGTCTGAACTCATATTATATTATTCAATCTGCATATACATATAATATATCTTTATTTGCGATTCCTTGAAATTTAGATATTTTAAAATAAATATTGCAGTGAAACCAAAAGTAGCATTTCATCTAGACATCAATGGATTTCCTCCGAACGAAAGCGGTTGGACGATGATGGATGGCATGACGATAGATGCAGAGGGCTATCTCTATGTGGTTGTGTTTGGAAGCAAACAAATACTGAAAATCTGTACCAGGTAATAATAAAATGCTAACACAAGTGCATTTCTCAGATATCCGTTTATGCAAAAAGTTTTAACATATTTGTTTTTTCACATACATTTGCTGCTGTAGGCAGTGGAAAATTGTCGAACGCATTGAGACACCTTGTAAATTTATATCATCTGCTACGTTCGGTGGTGCGGAATACAATGAACTCTATGTAACGTCACTCAATCTGGGGCAATCATCGCCGTTGTGTGGTGCGATATTTCGCATTAGGGGTTTCAAAGTTGGAGGTCTACCAGGGCAGTCGATAAATGATAAATAGCGAGATGTTATAAAGATTAAATGAAATTAAAATGTCGTGAGCGGCAAAATCATTAACATACATTTTTTTTTTGCAAGCTAACTTTTTTATTAAAATATAGTTTAATTAGTAATAAAAACCATTTAAATAAAAGCTTCCAACCCTGCACAAATTTTATTTCTCATATAATACAGATTAAATTACAGAATTTTAAACTAATTAGCATCTTTTTAAAAGCAGCTATTATGTATATGTAAGCGCAATAACGTTTTAGAGATTACGTAATCAAAATATGTGATCATTTGTTTTTGCTTCGGATAATTTTTCTTTCGAATATCCCTCTCATCAGATGTGGACAGCGTTTGTGCTTTTTCGCCAAAAAAAAAGCCGACAGTCCAAAGTAGCATTTGAGATTCTCTATTGAAAGTGAGTCACCCTGTCTGAAATCTCGTTTGGTATATAACGGCTCGGAGAGATCTCTCCCAATTTCGGACGGAGCTGGTGGTGTTGCTCAACGTTATTTTACGTAGCCGTATTAATTTTTCTAATTACTAAATGCAGATATCACAGCATAAAAGCAATTTCTTCTCATAGTATCGAAAGCTGACTTAAAGTCGACACAGAGATGGTATGTGTGTTGATCTGCTCCTCGCGGGTCTTTTCGAAGATTTACGTGCATTTCTGGTCGATGGTAGCCTGACAGGTCATATTAGTAAAGTACAATAAATTCGTTGATGTCTGACCGCAGTTTTCACACAATACGCTTTACGCCACCATTCTTGAATAGCTCAGCTAGTAATCCATCAGCGTCCGTGGCGTTATTCCTTATACGGAATTCCCTCCATAATTGGATATCAGTGATCAGTTCTTATTGTAAAGGATTCTTAACTGGTCTTAAAGCCATCCGTAAGTCGGCGCACCTTCTGAAACAATTTTTGGTCGGCGCTTTTTCTATCGACTAGCATCGCACGCCAGTCGTTCTTTTCGCTAAAAAAAACCAATGGCTTATTCAGCGGCAGTAAGAGATAAATGTGCTTGGAATGCTCGTGAATTTCAGTGGGAGTGGAATGTACAAGTTAGTGGTTGTCTGTTGCGATTGCAGATTTCAGACATCGAGCTTTCCTTTTGTAAGTAAACACACATTCATACCCATGAGATTCTTAGCACTGTCGGTTTTGAAAGTACAGTCATAATTGCTAATTCTTTAGTGTTTAGCTGCTTGTCTTCCACTTATATGCACTCCAAAAATTTTATGTTTCTAGCGCGGTTCATCATCAATCGATTCTTAGCCCAAGCGAAATTGTTTCGTCAATTCCTTTTTTTTACGGTATCTAGGGTGGAAATGCGCTTAACAGTGTCTTTCTCCCTGGATTTTGTCCAAAAGAAAGCTCTTGCTTTCGTAGTATATACTATATACGCGGTTATATATTATATTTCAAAGGCGAAGAACTCTATACTTTTACGGTTATCATTTTTATTAAAAAAATCGTTATTTAATTATAATAATTGGATTACAATTTTCCGATTACAATTAAACGTTTTTTTTTTGTTTTTATTTTTTCTATCATATTTGATCGATATTTTGTTACTACATGTTTTCGATCAAGTTTGATCGTAACTTTTAAAATTTTATTTTTCTACTTATTTGATATATGTATATATATATATTGTATTTTTTTATTTTTTCGATTATCATTACTCATGGATTTAATAATTGCCATACACTTTTGATCATTAAAATTGTATATAAATTTTATCGATCAGAATAAACGCAACAACTTTGTCGGGGATGACAACAACACCAATACGATTTACTTAAAAAAAAATTTTTAAATAAAAATAACAAAATATCGATGAAATGTGATCGGATTTTTCCAGATCAACCAGAACCAACGAATATTTTTTTTATCGAAAAAAATAACAATTACAAAATATAGATCAAATTCGATTTAAAACAAAACGATCAGATACGATCATGCAATGATTTAAAGTAAAAAAAAATAGTCTAATTCAAAATCAGGACAGATTTCCTTGGATAAACCGATTCTTCTCAATGATTTTTTTAGCAAAAAAAAATCAAAACTTCGGCCACTGAATAAAAATAGTTTTTAATTACAATAAAAATTGCGAGGCTTTGGTTTGATAATAAAAAATATCTCACAGCAGAGATGCGTGTCCCTTGGATGAAACATTCTCGCCTCCCGCTGGACTCATTCAGCTCTCCGCTTTTTAATTGTGAGAGCTCTGTTACTATTCTGTGGATTCATTTTGATAAAAGACCTTCGAATAAGACTACCTATCGCTTTTTAGGAACGATCATAAATTTACGAAACACAATTAAAATGCAAAAGATGTATACATTTGCGCAATTTGAGAAAAATTTAAATTAAAAGTTGCAGTAAAAAAACGCACCTACTCTAAAATTTGGAAAGTTTGTTTGCTTGAAATTGCGCTACCTTATTTAGTTTTCTGAAACTATAAAACCCTCTCCCCTGCATACCTTTTTGCATAATCCAATTTCACTGTATTTTTAGCGAGCTGAAGTAATTTTTTTATTCCCCTAATTTCGAGTTACTAAATTTTCCTGCTTTTTTTTTGCAATATTATCCGCTGTTATTTTAAGCATTTTACCTACGCTTACCCCTCTTCTTCTGTGTGTGGATGGCTTGTGGATGGCTTGTGGATGGCTCGCTCATTCTAAAATTAATTCACCTGCTCGCCTGAAAGTTGCCGAACTTTTACCCTTTTAATAAGCGAACAGCACGCTGGATAGATGCAGTTTATTGTTGGCACAACAGAAAAACTCTACAAATTTTCATTTTACTTTGTTTATTGGAAAAGTAAGGTATTTTTTTTTAATTTTTTTTATTTTTGCTTTGCAACGCTTCATGTAATGTCTATCGAATTTCTCTTTATTTGAGAACTGTTCTTTTTGTTTTTTGTTTTTTTTTTTTGTCAAGTACTAGGTCACTTTCAATTCGCTGGCAATTCGAATTTTATTTGGGTTATTGGGTACCAATGCACACATAGTATAAATTTATTTATGCGTGTTTTCATTGGTGGGTGCTCGAAAGCAATATGCGTCTAGCGAAAAATATGTTCACACACATACATACATATATACAGTGGCTCAAACAATTGACCAAATGAGGGTTTAAAGAAAACTACATGCACCAAGTGGGCGAGCCAGAAGGAAAACTTCTTTGTGGTAGTAGAAATTAATAAAAAATTGTGGTAGTAATTAGTAGTAGCATTGTAAAAACAGTGCTAGAAATTAGTAAAACCAGTGGTAGAAAGTAGTGAAAGTAGTGTTAGAAATTAGTAAAAAATAGTGGTAGAAAGTAGATAAAATACTTGTAGATAGTTGGTAAAATAGAGGAATAAATAAGTTAAAATAATGGTAGATATTAGTAAAAATAATTGTAGAAACTAGTAAAAATAGCGGTAAAAATTAGGAGAATTAGTAAACATTGTGATAGATATGAGTGACAATAGCGGTAGATATTAGTAATAGCATTAGCCACAATAGTGGTTGGAATTTGTAAATATACTGGTAACAATTAGTAACGCGATGCTGACTCGACTTTTATTATACGATGTTCTGATGCGACTTTCGTAACGCGATATTCAAAACCACTGCCGCTAAAAAGTTTTACTTCAAAAATTTTAAAAAAATTTTCATGGTGCATTTTTAAATGCTTCTTTTTTAATTATAATTTTTTTAATGTAGTTATATAACAAAAAGCATATAATTCAAAATTTCAAAGAATCATATTTTAATTTTTTTAAATTGAATTCTTAGAAAGCGAATTCACACACTCGGAAACTTAATGCGAGCGGTAAATCTTCCAGCTTGCAAGTAAATACAGCGAAAAAAAAAGAAAACAACACAACAAAATATGTCAAAAATCAACAGAAATTTATTAAAAAAAAAATCCATTCAAGACGAACATTCCAAAAAATTTTTAAAAATCACCCGCAATTTTTAACCACTTCAAAATTGCACACTAAAATTAAATTACATTGTAGCTCAAAAAAAATTTTTAAAAATGTCCGGACTTTTATAAATTTTGTACATAGTTTGAAATTTGAAGGACATACTTTTTGTTATATAACAAACTATATTTATATAAAAGTTTAAAGAAAAAAATTACAATGAGCAACATGCCGAATATCATAAAAAAAAATCCCCAAGTGATCAATTCTTCGAGTCACTGTATCTGCAAACTTCCATGCTTACATGGCCATGTTATGTAGGGATGTGCGGCTGTTTTGCGAAGTTAGTCGCATGTGTATTTGACCGCTTTCGCTTGAGTTGCGAGGACGTTACGCATGAGTGCAATTTCATTTACCTAAAATAGAGTTTTATATTTTTTTTTTTAAAGCAGAACTAACGTGCGTTTGTATATTCAGGTGCAAGTACATATACTATATATGAATTACAGCCATGCCAGTTTTTGCATTTCTTTTGCCACATTTTGCCCTACATCTATAATTCGTATTACATATACCAGTTCATTTTTTGCATATGTGTATAACATGAGTTAAATCAATTTTGGACGCCCCTTCCTTTGCAGTCTAAACTAAGTTAGGCTTTGTATAGATCTAAGTTGAAAGAATAATAATAATATTTCTAAGTGAACTGGCATTAGGTTACCAACTGACCAACCAAAATGATAATGAGCTGTAAAACCTCATTCGGAGCTTTTTATTCACAAGTGAGATTTTTTTTTTGGAGGCGGTCATGCTGTCTAAGAAATGAAAAAAAACATCGACGTCCGACAAATGCGGGGAGTTTTAAAATTGTATTTTAGTCAAGTTCGGAGGCTTTTTGAACTCATATTAGAGAATCTGTTCGTCCTTTTTTGATGAATTATTTATTTTACTCTTTTAGGGCACATATTTGAGCAATAATTTTTGGGTGTTTTATTGAAAGTCCTTTTTTAAAGGAATCAAGATGGTTTCCCTTAACCCTTCGATGAGTGAGAAGGTCCCTTTCTCATTTTCAATCATAAATTAAATGAAGCCGATAAGAGGAAGTGACAGACGGCGGTCATACGGAATGTAATGGAATCATTTGATGTGAAGATAAGAAAAAACAATTCCAATTGCAAAAGTAATATCAAGACCGACAGAAGTAGACGCAACCGTTTGCGCCTAGGACAAATAGATCGTCATGTTGGCTATGCCGTTCTGAGTGCGGGCAGTCCTGCATCGATGCTACACCTGCACACAAAGTTTGGTAGACCATTTCGAAATATTTCAAGTTTGTTTGAGTAATATTTTGCGACTGTTTCGGCGCCATCGCAAAATCATTTTGAGACTAGTTCAGGGCCACTTCAGAACAATTTTGGAGCAAGCTATTTCGGAATCACTTTAGCATCATTTCCGGACTAATTCGAGATAATTTCAAAACTTTTTCGGGAACAATCTGGCTAGTTCGTAGTTAAGGACTAGTCCAGGACTGATTTGGAACAAATTCGAAATCAGTTCGAAACTAGTTTACGACTGGTTACTATAGATAAAATTACTAGACAAATTTTTAAAATATATTATAGGATTATTAGCGAATTTTACATATACAGTTTTATAGCCCATTCATTATAGGTATAATAAAGTGAACATGGCGTTGAAATTAAGTATTTTGTTTTTATTTTTTCGTCATTTAAAACATATAAGATTTTTATCCATGGAAGGAAATGACCAACATCGACTGCGAAAAAAAAAATACACATTTTTTTTTAAACTTCAAAATTTTTGGTGTATCACATTTTAGGAATTTTTTATTCACTTAATTTGGATATTAAATTTATGCGGTTTTTCTTGTAGAATGAACTGCATTTTTATAAAAAAAATTGCCAATTAACAAAAAAAAGAGTCGAAATTTGCTAAAAAGTGCGTTTCATTATGAGTTTGGAAGAAGTACCTTAAATTTTTGCACATATGTAACTCTGGAATGTTTTCAACTATTGAACAGTTAAATTAAATTCATCAGTTAATTGGAAGTTTTTTCCACTACAAGGCATGCATGTAATTCATTGCAATCAATTATATACGAGTATGTACCTACATTCAATTTACTTATGAAAAAATTTATTTTTATTTACTTCATTGCATGATTATACAGTAACCATAACAAGTACTATTCACTCAACGGTAGTTGTATAAAAACCTCAATTAAACAAGTACTTAGGATATAACAAAAAAATTCTCAGAATTCTCAGTATATTCAATATATATATACATATATATATGTTAGCTAACGGCGCAGTGTAAAGTAATCTCTCATGCATACAATTTGTACGCGTATTTCCAATTAATAGTAGTACATCTACAAATGCACATTGTATATGATAATCTAGTTATCAGGAAGCCAACTCAATAAGTTAACTGCATGAATTTGACCCCACCACATGCAACTATCGTTCATGTAAAATATGTACATACCTACGTCCATACACACACACACACACACACACATACATGTGCACACATATATTAATATATAAGTGTGCATCAAGCCGCAAATACCAGAAGTATTTTGGTCATAAATGAAAGCTTGTAGTCACAATTAAATTAACATCTATTGGTACTCAATATGCCATACATTATGGAGGAATTGTCTGGGTATAAAAACAAAAAGACATACGCACTCGTACGAGTATTAAAACTATACTACATACATAGATACTTCTATAGTTATTTATCTAAAGCGTTTTATACAACATAAGTTCATGCAAATCATCTACAAACATATGAAACTATTTACCACTATTGTGCATAACCGGCAATAAATTTGTGAGCCAATCAATTCTATCGAATACCGCAAATGAGACTTTCCACTTTAAATGATACTGTGGCTGGCCGCTCGCCCGTTACTTACTGTACGGTTTCAAATAATTCAAAATAATGTCCAATCGTAGTTGGGTTAGCTTAACGTTTTGGATGTACCTGCGTGTGTGTGTGCGTGTGTGTGTGTGTAGCAGTTAATCCAGTTATAGCCTTTTGTATTGGAACGGACGACTCAATATTACACGAAAACTACTATATGTATTAAGGTCAAACGCATAAATTTGACATAAGAACCTGAAATGCTTGAACTCCTTTCACAAATATAAGTCATCATATGAAATTGAACGCATATGGGCGATAATACCTATAAATATAATTTGCGTATGTATTTAAATACTAAATAGGTATATATTAAGTATGCGATAGGAAAACCTAGAGCGTCCGTTTCTATATCAGTTCAGAGGCAGTTGAAATTTCAGCAACATCAAACATTACGAAAATATTTTTATCATGCTTACAACTTTAAAGGTGAAAACGAAATATATTGGAATATTAAGTAATCAGAGATAAGTACAAGCATTAAGATGATAATAAATTCCTCAAGGCGAAAATTAAAGTTTCTATAATTTCAAAAGACATTAGGTTCTTACTAGGCATAAAGCTTAATCCCTGAAAAAAAATTTCTTCAAAGATCAATCTAACCCTAAATTGGTATTTTTGGAAGTACATTAAAATTAAGGTATTCTTTCCCGGACCTTTTAGTGATGATGGCCTTAATTGATTTCTAGTATAAAGAAGTGAAGTCAAAGTATTTTTTTTTTTCAGGAACAAAATATTTCTTACACTTATGTACGCTGGAATACATATATAGTAAATGTGTTGCTGAATTGAAGTTTGCCAGTTCGTAAAAAATTCTGTGCACCTAAAAGCACGCGACAGAAGTAGAACTACTTTCCGACTTCAGAAAGAGCTGGAGTGTTAACTGTGGTAGTAGTCGATAGTAGTAGTAATAGTTGTGGCAGTGGTAGTAATTGTGGTTAGTACTACTTAGTAGTAATAGAAGTTAGTAGAAAATACTTAGTCGTATCATTAGTAAAAATAGTAGTATAAGTGAAAATAGTACTAGTAATTATTAGAAGTATCAGAAAACTAGAAGTAGTGATTAGCAGTATTAAAAATAGTAGTAGCGATAGTAGTGGTAATTAGTAGTAGTAGTAGTAATAAGCGGTCGTAGTGATAGTAGTGATAGTAGTAGTAACTTGTACTTGTAGTAGTAGTACTAGTAATTTGTAGAAATAAAAATTGCAGTAGTAGTTGATGAACCAGTTCCGAATAAATGAAGGGACCGAAATATCTAGTTCGAAAATAGTTCCGAAACGGTAAAATTACGTTGGATTTTTAGGTTATAAAAAGAAATTAGTTATTACAAAGCGAATTCATATAAAGTGTTGTTACTAGAAAGCTGATTTGATTATTTCTCCAAATTTAGGGCTTAAAATGTCAAATTAAAATTTTTATTTATATTCTGATTGTTCTCAATCGCTTGCGATGTAGATATATATAAACTTAATATGTTTTTGTGTTGATTTATTGCCTTAATAAATATCTGAATTACTTTTTTGTTGCATTTTTTAAAAATCAATTTTAATTTCGTGACCTAATATAATCCCTGGATCCCGGGATCAGTAAAATCCCCGTATAATTAGTTTCTAAAATTCCCTGAACTTTTTTCATTATCTTTCTTGCATTCAAAACTGTGTGTGTGTATGTATTAGTGTCCCAAACTGTTTCATTCACAACAAACCTGTCTAAGAAATCGAAAAAAATTCTCACGAATTTGTTTTGAAATCTTAAGATAAGCTTAAATTGTTAACCCCATAGCCCAATAACTTCGCCTAAAACTTTATAGGTAACCATTATCTAAAAGAATTTGATGATTAAGAATGGTTACTATTAAATTTTCAATTTTAAATGTATGTACATAGAACCTTTGTAAAATTGTTGACAAATCCTTGCACATGTTGAAAGCCATTAAGAAGCACTTGTCTATGAATTTTTAGCGCAATTTCAAATACATATGCCCTTTGACATTTTGAAATCAAGTTGCATATATTGTAGTACAAACACATATATGTACAAAGCCATATATAAATAGTGCATAACCGATGTAAGTTTGTATGTAACTATCCCACAGTGAAAAGCCAAAACCAGCCAACAAATACTTTAGCTTTTGTGATCCTGATACTAAAGGGGGGCGTTTATACCAGTTGGGCGGTGGCATCTGTGTTCAAAATGTGCAAATTTCAAAGCCGAAAATAAAACGGCTGTTATCAAATTCAGAAGACGCTGCGTAGAATCTTCTCTGGACTAAAATGAACTAGTTTATTAACTAATATAATGATGATGATGTACAGGATTGCAACTGACAATTCATCGAGCATTTCTGAAAGGTTTGCTCAGAAAATTGTTTTCTCGCTCTCTCTTGTCAAAATCGGCTCCCTTAGCATGGCGTCTTGTTACAAAATCTTCAAATGTACGTGCAAATGAAGTAAAAATAACATTCGTGGAACCAATATAGAAATGTTATCTTTCAATAAAAGATTAGAATCGCATATTGGATGATTTTCATAAGAGTTATTGCGTAGGTATCATGAAAAAAAACCTTTGGTAAGAAAGCAACAATGATAGAAGCCTTCCGCATGGAGAGCAACTGAAAGTGACGTAATAAAAGTAGAAAATAAGAGAGCAAAGAAACTAATCTAGCATTGCTCGTGTAAAACAAAAGCAAAGAAAAAAGTATTACAAGTAACGAAGATCATAAAGAAGCTTCATTTCCTCTGGCAAGTATTGTCGTTCAATTTCACCACACCTGAAATCGCTTAGATCTAATCAGATTCTAATATCAGTCTGCAAAAGTCAGATTAGTTATGATATGGTGAAATTGGAAGAGAATTTCTGTTAAAGAAAAGGTGGGAGTGATGCAACTTCTTTGTAATCTACGTTATTTGAATTTTTTCGTCAACGAATGTGTGGACGCTGTCATATCGACAAAGAGAGAACTAGCGCTCCAGGGAAGGTTCAATCTTACATTCTATCATTCTTGGTATGGGACTGTCAAATCTCGAATGCCACTATTGAGCAAACAATCACTATGTTAAAAATACAATTCGCTAATATAGAAAAAGACCCAGTTGCAGGTGGTTTAACTGTCAAGCAAGCTTAAAAATAGTAAGCTATTTTAGAACTAGTACATAAATTTCTTTCCACGGTATATTCTCGTACATATGCGCACTCATATGCACACACATACATATATAAGTATGTACGCATGTAATCATATTTATAAATTCCAGCTAGTAGGACATGCTCAAGTGTGCACAGCATGCATCAAATGGAGTCCTTTTCAAATGCAAATTTCTTACCCATTTGCATATGCTATCCTTCAGCCAAGCACTTGAAACGATTGTGAAACTCGTAGATGGAGAAAAGTTGATCTTTTGCTCGAATGCAAAATTTAAATTGAATTCGTTTTTTAACTTACATAAATATATTTATTTATATGGCATGCACATGTTATATGTAGGTATAAATAAACGCATACTAGGGTTATACTCATACGGACATTCTTTATAGAGAAATTTTCCCAAGTTTATCGACCATAATTCAGGATTGGAAATCCCAACGCGATATTAGTTAGAAAAGGGATAGGTGAGATTATTATTGAGGTCGGTAATGTCAGAAATCTCTTTTGAGTAATATTAGTCTAGGAAAAAATATGGGCCGGCATATTTATTGTATGAAAAGTTATCGCTGAAATAAGATTACAATTACGGCGATTGATTTGAACGGAATTTTTTTTAAGAATTTCTTTTAAAATTCAATGATAGCTTTAGAATAAATTTCTTGTCTTCCTGCACTAAAAAGAACACCGGTGTACCGGAGTTACCCTAATGATGCCTTAAAAAGTGTCCTTTTGTAGTAACGGATAGCAGATTTATATATGTACGAGAATATGACAATCACTCAAATGCACATCGCTACAAATATTTATATGTCTACATGTTAGTAAAATTCATAAAACGTAAGCAGATATCCAATAGTTGAGCAAACTAGCAATTTTTGAATATGTCCAGCACACTGACAGTACTCGTAACATCTCTCTTAGTGCTTTTGACACTGCCAAGTAAAGCATCAAGCAATAATAGTTCAAGAAAAGAATGCTGCCTTTGTATACATTTAATCATTTGCATAACAAATGAAATTTGTTTACATACATTCATAATTATAGTACCTATATTGTAATATATGCATTGTAGTATAAGCATCCACATTTATTCTATTTTTAATTCAATTCCTCGCCTCGGTTAAGTACTCGCACTTTAACTTATAAGATACCTAAAGCCATATGACTAGCTTTGACCACAGTTTATTCTCAATTGAATTGTGTTTGTATAGTATATGGATGTAGTAAGTAAAACATTTATTTATGTGATAAATTCATCTATCTCTATTTAATGTCTTAATTACCTTTGAGCTGAAATTGCATTCACCACAATTCCTATGCACTTGAGCTCATCTCACTACAAATTAGCTGAAAATAAAGCAAATGCAAACCATAAATTAAATGCAATCCAACAAGTAATACTAATCACATACACACACACCACACACATTCAATATATACATAGAACATACAACATATAAGTGTGTAGGTATGTGAGTATGCGCATGCTAGATAAACAAGCAAGCTTTTGGGATATCAGAAATGTTCTCAACTATCCACAGATAAATTTTCTCCTCAACGCCATTTCCAAGACCACAGCATGACAGTTGAAACCGACAGTTAAAGCTAAAGCAAACAATCGTAAATACAACTGTATATATCTATCTATACATAGTTCTAATATCCACAACTCTTGGTCTACAAGCGCAAACACATTGTAGAGATATTCCTGAGCTCCGAACAAGTGCGGTACGCTATTTTTCATTATTTTCTCATTTCAGTAATTACTACAGTTATCGGATACAGCCATTTATTAAACCAAAAGCACCCAAGGTAGTAACTACAGTAGACTCTACTGAGCAAGCCAATTGTGATTTGTACGAAGAGCTTGTAGCCAATATTCTAATAATAGATCATTGTAAACTTTTGAAAATATATGAAAAAGGAACAATAAAAAACATTCTTCCAAGAAAATATAAACTCGACGATGAAATAAATTGATAAAAAATTAAGGTGTTTTGGACAAGCTCTCCCGTTAAACGGAATTATTTTTTGCAGAAAAAATAAATTGACTTCAAATTCGTAACTAGCGCCAATTTTCAGTTGTCAAGCCAATAAAATAAAACCCTGAGTCAGCTGCAAAGTTGAGCACTAAATCAACGTTCGACAATATCAGTAGCATTGAAATAAGAAGTTGCTAGATATTATCTTGAAATATTAAAGCAAAACTCATGCAATATTTCCAAATACCTTTTTTCAGGAGATAAATAAAATTGCTTACGAACATTTTCCTTCCACCTAAATATACTGACGTTGTGACAGTGTATTCATATTCAGTATGTTAAGGTTAAAAAAAACCTTATTGGAATTTGCTTGATGTGTTTTTGGGCTTATTTTAAAAAAAATATTGGGAATAATTCGTTCAACATTTTCTTATTTTTTGATCATATTGTTATCTAAAAATTGTAATATCCAAGAAAAACGATTATTTTTGATCGACAGAAAAAAAATCACGAAAAAATATATGATTTGATAATTTTTTTAATAAAAATTATAATTTTAAACTAGGACGTCATTCTACTCATTATACCGCATCATGAAGAAAGTTTAAAATATTTCTATACCTCTCAGATTTTCATATTTACTTTGTGTGTATTTCAAAAATGCATTAAGTAAAGACACATTGTGGCTATAAAAACGAGTAATTTATTATTTTAAACTAAGTTGTTATGCAAACTTTTTCATATCATCCAAAAAAATTAAAGATCAAATTGAGAAATCATGGGAACCCCGCCACTTTAGCTGCATTTACAATGAGTCGTATTTTTGAAGTGAAAACTTCTTTAGTATCGAAGTGACTACAAAATTTATGAAACGAAAAAGCGACATTGCCCGCAAAAACAGGTTTTGTGTGTAGCAGCAGCGCGACAGCCGACCGCTTGCACGTACTACGAGTATAGGCATTGCGTGAGCAGAGCTACGCCATTAGATGGCAAATATATGCTGTTGTTGTACTTTGCTTTGTTTTTGCTTAACTAGCTTGCTATCGACTTAAGCGTCTGCTTGTTCAACACGCGTACGTATTTTGTTTTTGCAAGCTCGCTGGAATTCGGCACTATGTTTGTGTGTCTCGCTGCCGCAACTTATGCAAATAGTGAGCCGCGGCGATGCTGTTGTATGCCAACTGAATGACGATCGATTTTGATCCGTTAGTTTATATTTTGCGCGATGCGCTTCTACGAATTTTGTGTTTGGTGTTGTATTGGCTGGCGCCGGTGCGGCTGTCGACTTGTTAGCACGCGTAGATATGTATATACATACGTACTTATATTTATATATATCTACGCGCGCTAACAAGTCGACAGCCGCACCGGCGCCAGCCAATACAACAACAAAATACATGTACAGTTTTAAGATGTTGACGCTGAATTTGTGTATGCGAATTATTGAATGCTTCAATTATTTTTGTCGTAGGTCAAGATATATGTGATACACAAGCAGTTATCGAGAATTAGTATTAATACGTATTTGTGCGCGCATGCTCAATTGGTGCAAAGCTCCAGAAAAGGCTTCACAACAACCGTGGGGTTTTGTATAAGTGTACGTATTATAAGTTTGTAGGGTTTTTTCATTATTTTTAAAACAAAATTCTTCAAATATGCCGAAAACAAATTCTGAAATATGTCGCGATTATCGAAACAAAAAAAAAGAAAACAAAATTCGAAAGATACCAAAAAGTTCAACGGAACGTGTTCGGGAATTTCGTGCCCGCCGAAAAGCGCTACTGAATGTGGAAAATTATACCTCTATTACGCATAATGATGATTTTACTGTTGAAAATAGTGAAAGTGATCAACGTAAGTATTCAAATATTTTCGAATCAACAAATTTTGTCCTAATACGCACTGCTTCTACGTCAGATGAATAATCACCGAACATGATGTCTATAACCTCATTCGTTACTTTTTTTCAGATATTTCCATGGATATCTCAAATGTGCAAGATTACGTATTAAATGAAAATGATATTGCGAATAATGATTGTGAGTACTTGTATGTAGATTTTCATAAACTTAAAAAAAAGAAAGATGTGCAAAAAAATTAATTAAGAGATAAATTTCATTCCATTATAAAATAAGTTGAAATCTATAAATGTTATCGCCAAATTATTAAATTTAAAAAAACTTTTTAATTATCTTACTTTTTTCAAAATTAAAACTTCATATTAAACTTAAAAATTTAAATATAAATGAAATAAAATAATTTAAGAAAAGTGTAATATCTCGTGTTACGATATTTTTCAGGTATCCTTCAAGTGAATCAACAACCTGCAACTCCTCACTCACAATTTCGTCAAAATAGAGTTAATCATGAAAAATTTCGAAACAAATTTTGTGACAACATGTTTGGTTATACGTGCTCCGTTTGTGAACGATTGTGGTTCCAAAAAGATTTGAAACCACCACGTGCTGAACATGAAGACCTTCTACGTGTAATAATTGAAAACTATGATACAGATATTTCACTGTGCAAAACGTGCTTCCAATCAATCGAGAGAAAAGTAATTCCAACCATGTCCAAATACAACGGATTTAAGTATGAAGCGACACCTGCATTTCTACTACCACTGGATTTAATTTCTGAAAGGCTTGTCTCTCCGCGGATCCCTTTCATGCAAATAAGACGGTTGCGACACGTCCATGGGCAATACGGAATTTATGGCCAAATTATTAATGTACCTGTCGATGTCGACAATATGGCGAAACATTTGCCTCGGAATATTGATGATGATCATTGCATAAACGTTCATATCAAGAAAAAGAAAATTCACAAATCAAGCTACTTAGTAGGACTAGTAAATAAACGGACACTTCGCACTTGGCTCCAGTACTTGCTTAAAACTCCTCTTTATTTATTTTACGATATTAAAATTAATGAAAGCTTTTTCAATGACGACCATACTACTGTTGAAATTAATCGAGAAGAAATAAGTGAAGATATACCGATTGAAGACAGTCTCACTGCACAACAACATACTTTGATGTGGAATGATGATGAATATTTACGGATTGCACCTGGAGAGAATAGTCTTCCGAAAAGTATAATTTTTGATGAACATGCTGAAGAACTTTCTTTTCCATCGATTTTTTTGGGTCATTTCCGATCATTCTGAGAGGGAATAAATGTAACACCATTTACAATTGCGACTAGTGAATTACGGAGAGCAGACCGGCGTGGAGTTACTCCATATCATTTATTGTACGTAGCTATGAAAATTATGAGGTTAAGAATTCGTGATTCTCTTACTATCGCATTCAAGCATGTGGGAAAACATACAACTGTTACAAGGCACCAAATTGAGTCAGAAGAATACATTAATAACTGCATCGAAACAAATTTGGCTTTTTTGCGATCAATGCCAAATTCGGTGTGGTATTGGAGCGAACAAAAAAGAGATCTTTTTGCGATGATTCGACAATTAGGGAAGCCTACGGTGTTTCTTTCTTTGAGTGCCAATGAAATTGGATGGAACAGCTTACTACAATTGCTGTATAAATTAAAAAATAATAATAGAGCAGAAATTTCAGCAGAAGAAGCTGCGTCGCTGGATTATATAACAAAGACTACACTCGTCAATGAAGATGCTGTGACTTGTGCAATATATTTCAATAAGTTAGTCAATATACTATTGACTATTCTACAATCGAAGAAAAATAGCCCATTTGGAAATCATTATGTTGTCAACTATTTCAAACGGATCGAATTTCAACATCGTGGTAGTCCTCACGCACACATTTTGTTGTGGCTGAATGATGCTCCAGTAGATGCACTTGGTAGTGACAAACAAAATGCAATAAAGCTGATCGATCAATTGATATCAGTTTCTTCAACAGAAGCTTCTGGATATATTCGTTTGCAAACTCACAAACATACATTCACCTGCTACAAAAAAATTAATGCCAATCAACCTCAGAGATGTCGATTTGATGCTCCATTCATGCCATGTAAATTCACAACGATTTTAAAACCAATGCAGAAAGATTATCCAGGATATGCCAGCTATGCTAAACGGTATAAACAACTACAAATCAACCTCGAAAACAATGATTTTGAAAACATCGAATCTTTTTATGAAAATAATCAAATTTCTTCTGATGAAGATTACTTTCACATTCATGAAGCTGGTATTACTAGACCGAAAGTATTTTTAAAACGACAACCAAATGAAAAATGGCATAACCCTTTCAATCCTTTTGTTCTCAATATATTACAATCTAATACAGACATGCAGTTCATTATCGAGGAATACTCTTGTGCCGCATACGTTGTTGAATATGTTAATAAAACTAATAGAGGTATTAGCAACTTACAACGTCAAATTCTTGAAATAATGCATGAGCATCCTGAATTTGACATAGTAGAAATAACAAGAAAAATGAGTGTAAATATGCTCAACACTGTTGAATTGACAAGCCAAGAAGCGGCTTGGTATTTACTTCGTGAGCCTATGTCCAAAAGTTCAGTATCTGTTGTTTATATCTCCACCGTATGGCCTATTGAACGACAGCGTATTAAACGAACACAAAAAGAATTAGACGAACTAAATACCGATGAGAACTCAACAAATATATGGAAACAAAACTGGTTTGACAAATATGAACAGCGGCCCGAAGAATTAGAAGAATTATCACTCGCACAATTCGTTGCAAACTATACTAAAAATTCACAGGGAACGTATATACGTAGAAGGCAACAACGAATCATTCGATATAGAAACTATGACATAGCTTCAGATTACAATGAGTATAAAAGAGAAATGGTGACTCTGCACATTCCATTTCGTAACGAAGAAAACGACATTCTTGAAGAGATGAAATTTATAAGGATTTATGACGAAAATGAACATCTGATTTTGGAACGTCGTAAAGAGTTCGAATCTGACTTAGACATCAACAAAACTATTGAAATTTGTCGAAAACTATGTCGTGAAGATGATCAAGTGGGCGATGACGACGAGGTCCATGATGTTGCTACCAGATTTCCGGAAGCCAATCCATTTCAAGCACTTTATGATAATCCAGATTCTAGCGTGAACAATGATTTACGCTTAGCGACTCTTAATAAACTCGGTGCCATTGCCAAACGTAAAGAAAATCTTATGCCTAATGAACAATATTATGAGCTGATGAAAATGGCAAACCAAGAACAGAAAGATCTTTTGATGCATGTCATTCACAATCTTCAGTTAGAAAATCCCTCTATGTTGCAAATATTTTTCACTGGTCCTGCTGGATGTGGTAAAACGTTTGTGATCAGACTTTTGATGGAAATTTATAATCGTTATTCGAATAACGATGGATTTTGCAACGCTTATATCACATGTGCTTCAACTGGCAAAGCGGCGGTGGCTATTGATGGGACAACGATACACACGGCACTTAAGATAAGCATTTCGAAATTGCTTCCTTTGTCAATTGAAGTAGCACAACAATATAGATCACTGTTCAAATATGTTCGCATATTAATTATCGATGAAATCAGTATGATTGGAGCAGAGTTGTTGTCGCAAATAGATTCAAGATTGAAGCAAATTACCGGTAATTTTCATTTAATTTTGGAGGATTAGATATAATCTTGATCGGTGATCTACGTCAACTACCGCCGGTTCGCGCTACTCCGATTTACAAGCAAATAAAGCGACAAATAGCGGGGCCAACACTTTGGCGAGGGTTGAAATTCTTCGAACTGCGCGAAGTAATGCGACAGACCAATCGGACTTTCTCAACAATATTAACAAAAATTGGTGATGGGCAGCTCTTAGACGAGCACGAGTTGCAATTAATTGAATCACGGTTCTACTCTGAAGAAGAGGTTGAGAGAATTTGTCCCGATGGTATACGATTGTTTTTAGATAATCATTCAGTTGCTGCATATAATAATAAAGTTTTGAGCTCCGCTGTCGAAAAAGTTATTTCAGAAGCAACTGATGTATATATAGGTTGCAACAATATTGAACAGCAAGCATCTATGCGTCAAAAGTTACACAAAATGTCAACGATTGATACAGGAGGTTTGCCTTATGAATTGACATTAGTTACCAATAAATCATACATCATAACAACTAATATCGACGTGTCAGATGGATTGGCGAATGGTGCGACGGGAAAATTAGTTTATATTGAATATAATGACATAGGAGAAATTGGTCGTTTGTGGCTAGAATCCTTTGGTTCTCCTAAGACTGGCGAAAAAATGAGAAGAAAAGCCGCGGCAACAGCACAAAAGCACAATCTTTCTTCAGTGACAGTACCAATAGAGCGAAGAGCATCGTCTGTATCATTAGTACCTAATAAAACAGTAATTGTAAAACGTAACCATTTTCCACTGGTGTCTGCTTGTGCGACAACGATTCATAAGTCCCAGGGAGGTACATTTGGTGAAATAGTATATGAATATGGCAAATCGCATGCTCAGCAGCTCCTGTACGTCGCTCTATCTCGAGTAACGTCGATTGAGGGCCTATGTACATATTGTATCAAAACAAAATGATAGAAAATTTTATCACGGTCGAAGAGCAACAGTATCCACAATTGAATTGCGAGCTGAGTTTCAACGGTTGAGCTTGAATCGGCTAGAAACTGTTGAGCAACTATGCTATGATTTTATAAACACAAGGAAAGGATTATCACTGTATACATTTAACTGCCAAAGTTTAGGAGCTCATGTGCAAGATCTTCAGCGTGACAGAATAGCATCGTCGTCGAATTTTCTTATTCTCTCCGAGACGTGGATGCTTGATGAAAACACCGTAGATATTTTGAATTTTGGCATTGTAGTTAAGTATAAAAGGCCACATAAGAGGGCCGGTGGAGTTGCAATCTACCATAATTCGAATGACGGAGCCCGTTCTGTTACTCCACAAATGGAACTGAATGCAAAACAGGAATTATTATCAGTTCAGCTTTCTAATGTGGGAGAAATATGTGCATGTCAAACCAAATTAGATACTAATATTTCAGTATTAATTGTAGCTATATACATTTCTCCCAATCAATCAATAAAAGCAGTTTGTGAATTTATATATGAAAATTTAAATAAATACACACCGGAAGTATCTCGAGTCTTTGAAAAAGATTACGATAAAACTCCATTGATTCTATGTGGAGATTTTAACATAAACTTTGCATCGGATACAGCGATTCCGTTGATAGAGTTTTTGGACGAAAAATTTAATTTGAAAATGTGCAGCAATCGCACTGAATCAACAACAAGATCTAAAACAGTAATTGACGCAGTGTTCCAAAGACATATTGACCAAATTGAGACCAAAGTATTTATTTCATACTTTAGTTACCATAAGCCTCTTGTATCATTTATCGAAAATGTAAGCTGTGAGTATGAATAAATCTATGTAATAAATACGAATAAAATGTAAAATAGTTATCAAACTTTGTATTACTATGATCATTACTAAAGCCAACAAATATCCTCTTCCCAAAATTTTACATTCGTCTCATTAACTTGGAGCCAAAATTTTTGACGGTTTCACTTCTACCACGTGTGAATTGCACACATGTATTTTTTTTTTAAATTTTTGAAATCTGCACATGATAGTGTTCAAATCAGAAGGACATATTTTTAACATTTTTTTAGCTCCAGCCTTGATTGGGTTTAATGTACATATACATCGTACGGCAAGTGTTACTAATTTCTTTTCTGATTTCTAATAGCTATATTCAAGTCAAAAAGTGGTCGCACCCAGCTGAAGTAAAGATATCTTAATTGTTTGATTACTTTCGTACATTTTTGTTTTTTGGAATAATTTAAAAAAAAAATTTCAAAAAAATTTTACAAAAAATGTTGCATAATTTCTTTGTACTCGTTTCATGTGCGAAGCTTCTGACAAAGGCCACAAGTCTTATGTCGGTTTAAATTATTTAGATAAAAATTCTGATAAAGCTATTTTCTTAATATTTATTAATTTGATGATGATCTTTTTTTTTAATTTCAATAATAATGATAATAAATAATGTTTCCCAGACAGATACCGAGGTGTATAGGATTTACACCCGGTCAGGGAAAGTTAAGGGCAGTTTTGATGGTATACCAGCGGCAGGTTTCGGAAAACAGCAACGCAAAGTGGTGTGACTTGTACAAAGCTGCTAAAATAATTATTAAAAAGATACTCGGTAAAACGATATCCGCTGATATGTAGTGTTGGCTAGTGAAAAAACTGCGCCATTGTGAACGAGCACTAAGAAAATACATGGGAAATTTCAGTAATTTATGTTTCTACATAGTATTATTAAATATATAGAACAGGGTTGCTTTTGCAACTAAAGGAAATTTTATACGAGTTCGAACGTGCTTTTGCAAGTTGGGTACGGGCCCAAACTTAAAGTAAAGGTATAGCATTATCATTAACGGCCTGTGTAACGGTCGGAGTATGAAGTGGTTACAATAAAGGATCTAAAGAGCTATAAAAGGCTTATTTTTTTCCTCTCGTGCCGCACTGTGCAAAGTGGGCAGTTGGAAGACTCGAAAAAGGTTCAGCATTCAAAATTTTTATTTTTCTAAAATGATTTGGATCTTATTACACTACTGATCTAGCTGTAATAAATGAAAATAAAATTAAATTCAATTAATAAATTAATCATGGTCAAAAAAAAAAAAAAACAACACCGAAGCTATCAAATTTATTTCCAACAATGATTTTTCGGACTAGTATTTTAGTAGTATTTTTGACTTGCTTTCCACGTGCAACCGTACACCTGCAGTTTATTAGTACAACTTTTGAAATGCAGCACAAAAAGCTTTATCCTTTAATTACTCAGTTTGATGTTAAAAGATGTTTGCTTACGAGCGCATTTAATAAAAGGAAGCAATCAAATCATAGCATACGTACAGGCGTTTATGAGTGGTCAAAAAACTCTTATACTTCAGCTAACTTAGAGAAAACATGAGCTGTATAAGTATGTATGTAAATATATATATATGTATATGTGTATGTATGTATATTTATTTTGTGTATAAAGCTTGCAGTAATCTTAAGCACTCAATCAGATTTTATGAGCTAATTGGCAACCACTTTAAACTACAAGAGAGTGATTAAAATCTTTAAATATGTGCTAAGCATTTATACAAATATAGTTTAAGTTCGAAATTGGACCTTTGCAAAAAAAAAATGTATTTTAATTGTTGTAAGCAAACAAATAAAAAAATAAAAACATGGATGTGGTCCACCTTTTCGTCTAAGTTAAATGGTACATATACTATGTATAACCTTTGAGGTTCAAACTTATATTACAAAGTCAAATGTCAAATTTTCGAAAAATTAAAAGCACACATATTATGAAGATCACTTCTGTTGAAGTACCTGTATTATAAGTTAAATTTTTTTAGTTTTTCACGTGCAATAATTCAGAACAATTATTTACCAAAGGTCCTCTTTCGAATTTCTAAGCCAAATATATCGATTTCGGAAGCTAACTCAAAAGCCTTTCAAATATTTTTGTGGTACAACTTAGCCTGTATATCGCTGGTTTATAGATATTATCTCCTTTGGCATAAAAGGTATAAAAAAGTTCATATTTGTTTAAAAAAAATCCACGCTTTAAATATCACCCATAATTAAAGAGATTGACATCTAAAAAAGCTTGATAGTCATGAAGTGCGAGAGGGGAGAAAATCGATTAAATTTTCACTAGAAAATCATCTTAAAATTGGTTTGAATTTTTCTCAAATTTATAGAAAATAGAAAATGGCTGGAAAGGAAATAACTTCTTATTGATTAATTTTTATGAAATGTTGATCAAAAATTTGCAATTGTAAGAAGAAATCTATAGCGAAAAGCTCCTAAAGCATACCAATTGGAAATATATAGACATTTGTAAAAGGGGGCAGACCTTGAACTCCCCCCTTTAAAATTAAATTTTCAAATCGCCGATACAAGTAAATTTTTTTTTGGTTCCTTCTACCGTAATCCGACAACGGATTGTTATTTTTGTGTGCCATAGCTCGCAGGTATTTTGCGTGTCGTGGAAAAAGTAAAGACCGACAATTGTCAAGCTATACCTTCATGCTTACATATTTGCATATTTACTTGATTATTTTCAATCACGCATATGTAATTATGTCAACTTGAAATGAAATTTTGCGTTGTATATCTTTTTCGTTGAAATTTTAGTAGGTAATATACATACATATATCGAAATTTAATCAAATGGATTTTATCAAGTTATATTGAAATTTATCATTCGTGGAACTCACTTCGTTTATGAGTATAACATACATTTTTTGCAGCTTTCTATGCATATCACCGAAAGTTATAAAAAGTAGTAAAATGGTTTAGTGTGCTATTTATTTGGTTCTGCTCTGTGCGGAGCCAAAATCATTTACAATTCCACAATAATCATAAAACTAACTAGGTATTTATCAACAAATCGACATATATGTGTACATACATTAGGGTGCCTCAAAAAAAAAAGTCGTGAGTCTTCCACGGGAATTATAAAATTTATTATGTTCCACCAAATTATTTCAGAAAAATATTAAGATCAAGCTTGTAAAATCTGCATAAAAACATTGCAACAATTGCAAAAGAGGTTATTTGTTAAGAAGTAAAAAAAAAAACTTTCTAATAAAACCTTATAAGTTTAAATCGGCAAAGTTTTGACTGAGTTATTCAAATTTCCTTATACCAATCTAAAAACAGGTCAAAAACAGCTTCAAAAATCTCATTATTGTGATTTCATTGGAAAAATGTTCAAATATTTCTATGCATAACTTTAAAGTTTAAACTGTTTTAGCTTCCAAGGTGATTTTATTGAGAAAATATTAAAAAGAAAACTATTTTTATAATACAAAAATACAGTTTTGAAATTATTTTTAAATTAGTTCAGCACATGAAAATCTTAGTAGTATTGTTTTGGTTGACGTCTTATAATATAATAAACTCTATAATTCCGATAGAAAAACAGTAGCGAATTTTTTTTGTATGTGATGCACCCTAATGTATTTTTGTTTGTATAGACATTGAGCTACCTCATCAAGTGGGTAGGTGTTAGTTTTAAATAGCTACAAAAACTATTATTTCAGAGAAGAAAGAAAGAGAGCGAGAAAAAGAGATAGTGTGTGAGCGTCTCTTTAATAGACAGCAACATTCTACAGCGCGAGTATAAGCAGAGAGCATCTTACAGTTGTTTGATGTTTTCTGGTATAAGTCGGTTATGTTGCACACTACTCTTTGACCCGGTATTAGGAGTACCATGGATTTTTAAGTCGACCTTATGTTTTTCGCCAATTAATTTTGAGCAAAACTTAAATACAACTTAAATCCGACTTCAGTCATTAGTTCTTATCTTGGAATGGGGCAAATCAAATTTATGGAATTCTAACTTGCTAAAAATGTGTGGGCAAATAAATACATTCCTTTCGGGGCCTGTGCAAAGTATTAAAATAATCTCAAAATACCCCACATTGTTATGAACAGATCAAATGTAAAAAGTCTGCAAATATCAAACCCCTTTATCAGTATTTTTTCCGGTGTTTTAGAGAGACCTTGGGTGATAAGTAGATATCGAAGATTTGGAGGTTTAGTGAAAAAGTGCAACAACTTAAAAGTTAGAGTTAGAGTTGAAAAGTTTAGAGAAAACAGATTTCATTTCATGTAGGTTTTTATTAATTTTGAAGAAAACTTTACTCCATCGGGGCTAATTATCGCAGCTTAAAGAAAAACTTACTTTAAAACAAGGGCAATATTTCGTAGGATTTTTTTCAGTGTATTTTTTATTCCAAATTTTTTGTATGATAAATGAAAATTTATTCGTTATCAAAAATAACTTAAATCAGGCATGAAATTTTATTTACCTTCCATTTTTTGCCGTAATTCAATTATTAAGTTTTCAGGTAGCACCCATCAGTAATAGAAGGTACGGAAATATGGGAATCAAATAAAAAGCCAAAAACCTGTGGCAAAACTCCTCAAAATTTAGCTTTAAAAGTTTTTATAATTGACAAAAATATTTTATGTGAATTTTTATACCCAAATTTTTTCCTCTACCATCTTTAAATCAAAGAAAAAAATAGTCTAAGCGGAAATCTTAATTGTACATAACTAGCTAATACCGGAGACTCCGTCTACGTATTTTACTACTTTCGATAAGCTTGCAGCAGAACAAATGAGACCGCTTTAATGAATTTAAAAAGAATTAATATGAAGTCGACTCTAACTATAGACACAGTTTTTGACATAATTTTCAATGGCATACATATGTAAATATCAAAAATAGCTGTAAATTAAGTAAAAGGATTTCAAACCGCACCTGCAGCTTGCCATTATAAAACTATTATATTCTGAATAACTCGACCCTACCGCTATCTAGCGCGTAAAAGTTATTCTCATCATAAATGCACTATACGATTTTGATTCTATGAATATGGATTTTATGAATGTATCAACTCTAGCGTAATCTACTGTACTAATTTTTCGTAAACTTTTTTCCCTTCACACTCCCAGTGCACTATTTCCAGCAAAATCACATCGTAACTGTAGACTTTCCAAATAACTCGATTTCAGCGCCACCTATCTGTTCATTCTGAGCAAACTTATTTTTCATCTAGCAAGTAGGATACATTTTTTATCTGAGAACACCTCTTGTGGAATTTTCTAGCGCATAATTATCTAGAACACTTTAACCCTCTTACCACTTTCCACATTGGTTGTTTCATAGGGTTTCTTGAAGTAAAAGTCAAAAAACGACACTTTTAGATGGTAGCTAAGGTGTTAAGATACTCATTAATTTATTTAGTTATTTATTCACAACAATATTTCTCTTGACATTTTACTCTATATCTCCATAAAAGAAATGCTAGCTTTTGTAAATCCTTAAAGTATTTTACCACTCTATGCCGCATACCTTCAGAAAATATTAACAAAGTCCGTAGTGGTTGGAGTTGCCATAAAATTGTCGCACAGTGTAAGTTGATGAAGTAAAGAAAGATATAAATTAGCAAAGTAACAAAGCAGCCACTTCCAATAGCGTGTTAGAAAAACAGCATATTCCATTTTTTTGCTAACATTTGAATGGTATTTTGTTGACGCCGTAAAAGTAATTGTTCATACAAACGTAGCACATCTGCAATTAATTGCAAAAAAAAATACGAAAATAGAAACTAAACAGTTTTGTTTCCATGACTTGCAAACACCACTCTTGTATACCAGATTATTTACACCCTTCATCATTTGCTTTGTTTGATAGCAAAACTATACCGACAAGTAGTACTGAGATGATGCCGTAGCCAAAAAAGTACCAACTGTTTTTTATGTCACGTCATCTTGCCAAAACTTTTACAATTCGTTTATGTAAATGATATAGAGTTATTAAACACATCCAATTTGACAGATTCAATCGGACACCTTATCAGGCAAATTATGTTCATAACAATAAAGCCCTCTTATCTGTAGTGGCAATTAACTCTACTAAATATATCGTAGCACACAAATAAGCTCATCAACTTGTCATTTGCCTATAAATATAGAAAGCTCACTCAACTCAATTCAGTCGTTCATAATTTACAGAGTATTCAATTTCGTGATAGTGACACAAATTTTCCGCAAGGTATTTAATATTTAGCTTATCAATCAAGTAAATAGGTGGTATATTAAATTGACCTAATTGTGTTTATAGGAAAACGAAAATATGATTAGGAATAAAATTGCATTTTCATAGTTATATTAGGTATATATATAAATGTATGTACATATATTAGGGTGAATCACTCACCTTAAAAAAAATCGCTATTGTTTTTTCATCGGAATTATAAAATTCATTATATTTTAAGACAGCAACCAAACCAATTATGAAAAATATTAGGATTTATGTGAACTGAACTTATTTGAAAATACCTCGAAAAAACGATTTTTTTTTTTTGTAAAAATACTTTTAAACAAATTTTGTTTCCAAAAAAAAATAACCTCAGTTTGTAAAACAGTTTAAGGCAACGTATCTTTGTAATAAAATTTTTTTACTATTCACTTTCCAATTTTTTGCAAATCTCATTATTATTAATCCAATAAAAATTTTTAAAAGTATTTTTATGCAAACTTTTTAAGCTTACACTTTTTTATCATCTGACTTAATTTGTTTAAGCAAATTAAAAAAAAGAAGTATTTTGGAGAAAATTTTAAAACATAATAGTTGAGTAGTTCTCATGGAAACCCGCACATGTTTTATAAATATATATAATATAATGCTGCGATTTGTATAGCATAAAAATTGTCGAAATTATAATTTCTTTCATTATTAGGAACACAAAATTCTTCTACGATATACTCGTAGGTCTGAAATGAATTTCGAGATAACAAAATTTGATTTTTATGACAGTTGATTGTCAAATAGAACAAGAAGAAAAAGAAGAAGAGAAGAAGAAGAAGATTTTCAATTAAATTAATGAATAGCTCCGAAAGCAGTAGTCCGCTTCGAAAATGTTGCTAACGTTGATTATTGGAAATTACAGTGGCTTAAATAATATTTAAGATTGATTCTAAGATTGACTATATTTACAGATAATTGCTTTTAAGTGAATGCACATTTTCGCAATATCTCAAAAACGATTGCCGATTAGTTCTATATAAACCAAATATGTTCAAAAACCAAATTTAGGAACCACGAAACTCATTTTAGATATATGCCGTAGAAGAATTTTTTTTTTTTAGTATTAATGGGTGGAATTATAATTTCGAGGGACTCTATAGGTTGCAGACTAGCCCCGGCTTAATGTGTATACAAATTTACATACATACATACATAAATAACTTACCATAAAAAAATATTTTTTTTATATTCAGTTAGAAACTTATCTTACGCAGATTTAATTATATAATCAAGGGCGAAAATTTAAAAAACAAACTTAACTACATTTTTATCGAAAAGCAAAATACGAAATCGGCATACTTTTTAGATAAACCCAAAACAAAATTCAAAGTACGTAGTAGACCTACACTTAGTTCACTATTTGGTTTTATGTTTCGCATATTTCAATAATTAAATATCCACTGATATTTGTCTACAACTTATGCCTTTACTAATTGCATATATTTTCCATACATACATATAAGTATGTATGAATATTATTGTTCTTAAATAGATACATAGATAGTAAACTTATCAAGTGAGCTTTTTAGCGTAAAGCAAGCTTTGCAAGAGAGCGAATTCCTCTACAAATGAGAATTTAACTTTCTAATTTAGCTACACATAATAAATAAATTATATGCTTTTCGCAAACAAATTGGTTTGTTTACAAAACAAATAACTCTGCGAGGAATGTTCATATTTTATAATTTTTATGATGCTTCATTATTGTTTTAGTATCACTTGTGGTATAAAAATTTAAAATTTTGTTATCTATAATAATTGCATTGTGTATATATATGAATATACCTTTATGTATGTACATATATATCTGCCTGTGTATGTTTTCAAATGTGTGCTTAAATTGTAAAAGCAAAACTGCTCGCTGCCATGATGATTCAAGAAATCACAGAAAAAATTCCATACTACGTCGTATTGCAAATGGCTGTAAATCAAAATCGAACAATCATGCTACCTCGCTAAAAATATTTCAATCAAACCCTTTTCATAAATATATAAATGAGTGTTTTAAGAACTTATTTAATACACCTTCAAAATCAATAAAAATTGGCTCAGAGAAAATGTTCGTGTGAAGTCAGAGGACAAAAAAATATAGGTAGACTGAAAAAAAAAAAATATCAGAAAAACTGTTCTTATGTATTTCGATTAATTAAAAATAAACCTTTCCTTAAAACGCGATATTTTCCCCCGATTAAGTAAAAGTTTCTTCAAATTGAATTACAAAGCTACATAAAATTTAATCTGTTTTCTCCAAAAGTAGTAAATATTTCTTAAACGCCATTTCATTCCCATTTTTCATTCTTTTGGTAGCTGTTTTTCTTCAATTCAGATAATTTTTTTTTCGAGTGTATATAATTATCGGTCTCATTTAATAATTTCTTAATTGAGTTTTTTCATTTTTTCCTTGCAAAACCGATAGTAGTTTTGCTTGAATTCAATTTTCTTCCTGATGAAATATAGGGCATCTACTTTTTCTAGTATATTTTGCATTAAAATTGTTAAATCTAAAAAGAATTACATATAATTTTGCTTAGAAATTACACCATTTAAATCTGCTGACGGATCTGCTGTCTAGACTAAATAATAAAGTTAAGAGGAACAAGAAATTAGGTGTGGTATCTGAAGCTTAATAGCTCCCTAAGTAATAATTTTTTTTTTTAATTTGTTGCTATAGCAAAAACGAAGAACGTAGATTACAAAGAAATCACACCACTCCCACCATCCACTAACAGAAAGTCCCCTCGGCTTTCACCATACCAGAACTAATTTAACTTTTGCTGATTGATGTTAGTATCTGATTTGATTCAATTGGTTTCCAATGTCGTGAAATCGGACGAGAGTTTCTGCCACAGCACAGGAAACTAAACGCGATACAACGTCTTTGTAATCTACGCTCTTTGTCAAAAGCACGTAACTAGAAATTTTCAGTCTTAGGTAATAGCTGCAATCTTGTTCATACATTTTGTGTAATACCTATAAACTCCCTAAGCTTCTTATAAATATATGAGAGGCATGGTGAGGGATATCCCCCATTCTATTCGAGATACATAGCCCATAGGTTACAATTAAAAGTGACTTGAAATCCTATATTACTTAAAACTTCCTCACTCATAGAAAAAAAAAATTTATTTGCATCTTTTTTGAACGTAGTATATAAATTGTGCACAAATTTTGAAATTTTGATTTATATGCTATTTGGATTATTACATTCTTGAGTTTGTATCACTGTACTCTTACGAAGTAAACTGCAAGCATTTAGTAAAATACTCTTCCATATTTATGGATGATTTAACTTCTGCGGTATCTGAAGGATAATAGGGTAGAATCATCTCAGCAACTACTCATATTTTCCAAGGTAGCTGTGAAATCGTGGCTCTTTCTTTTTATATACAGCTGAAAAGCCGATGACTTTCCATCTTACCAATAGTGACCCTTTTCTAGGGCGGAATTCGTAACGTAAATCTAACCTCAAACTAAATTCCCTCCTACACTCGAACAGTTGCCAAAAGAAGTTTCATTTTTTACTGTTCATATAAATCGTCTGGATAAAAGATATAGATAATATATTTAAAAGACACCACACTATATTAGCCGCGTATTATTAATGTGGAAGTCTGCTTCCGCCTGGCATAGAAGTGTATAATACGGTTCAAACAATATACTTATTTATAGATATTTATCAGCCCTGTTCTAAATAGAAACTCCCGGGGAATTGCTTCCCGTCTTCCATTGCTTTAACATAGGAAAGGGAGACAAATTCCCAAAGGAGTTTCTATTCAGTATTGGCTTGTATATTAGAGAGAATTCCCATGATAATCAAAACGTTAGCTGTCTTCTTATGGCAAAAAAGCTTGCAAATAAATCACTCAAAATTTAACAATAATGACGCTCAATAAAGTTATACATTTGCCTTATGCCATACCCTACCTCAATTTTCGAGAGTTTAGGAGGTTAGCTAAAAAATGCCAATTTCTATGGCACTTCAGTTTATTTTGATAAAACAGCCCAATGTGTTGGCTCAATATTAAGTGGAATTTTTTTAAAATAAATACAACAAGATTTGTGTTTGTATTGTGATAAAGAAATATGATAAGCACATAACCAATTAGCTAATATTGTTTCAATTATTCCACTACTAGTTTATTATGACCGGCTAATTTCTTTATTCATAATGCCAAGCTATCGATGTGAAGTGCTAAACAAATTAATAATTTTGAGTTCTAGTACTTTTAATAAGTGGGAACAGATAATGTTCATACTTATGCCTGGTTTGCTATATGTCATAAAGCAAATACTTATATTTTAAACGTTAAATTATGACACTAAATACAAACATAGCTTTTGGCATAGACGTTCAAATTGTATATTGGCTGTTTTCAGAGCAATTGCACCTTCTAAGTACTTCTAAAGTATGCTTCGAGTTTTCGTACAAGTGTAGGATCGTAAGAAAAATTGAAATGCGTAAGGTCAGGGGATCGTCAAAATCACGATTTAAACTTGGGGCACTCCCAAATATTAGCCTGAGCGAAACAAAAAAATTTACACAAATACTGTACAATTTCACGGGAAATACTTTCGTAGAACAATAACCGTTAACTTTCAATGCCAATGTTAATGAAGAATAAATAAATGTTGAATATTTCAATGGGTCATATTTGTTTTTTATTTTCTTTGGAACTTTTGATCTCGCTATCCATGTACCTACTTTTCAGATTGGTTTTTTTAGGACTTTCTTAAGGAATTTGAGACTTTTAGGTGAACGCTAGTGGGTTAAAACTATCTACGAAAATATTGTCCGTGAAATTTCAATACATATATCTTAACAATATTTTTCACTTTTCTGAAAAAACTTAGAACGGTACGAGATTTTTATTCCTGGATAGGTATACTTTTCAAACATATTTCATGAATTTTTATCTCTATTGTAGATGTCTTACAAACTCGAATCAATTCCTGATGGTAACACTTTGATCGGTGAGGGTCCTCACTGGGATATTGAAACACAAAGTCTATACTTTGTAGACATCGATGTTGCCAAACTACTACGCTATGATTATCGACAAAACAAAACCTACAGCGCTGTACTTGAGGGTGAAAAATACGCCTCTTTTATTGTACCGGTCGAGGGAGAAAGCGGTAAATTTGTCGTGGGTTGTGATCGTAGCATTGTGATTGCTGTCTGGGATGGCGTTTCTCCCAGTGCGAAAGTGGAACGCGTTGCTTATCAAGTACAACCGGGTGAAGAGTTTAAATTGAATCGCCTGAATGACGGTAAAGCCGATCCACGTGGACGACTTTTTGCAGGTACAATGTACAATGACCAAACAGATTTGTTCTCACATCGTAAAGGCGAATTGTATAGCTTTGAAAATGGCAAACCTGTGCAGCTCATAAAATCGGATATAGGCATATCAAATGGCTTGACATGGAATGAAAAGTCAAACAAATTTTATTTTATTGATTCAGCTGATTATGAGGTTAAGGAGTACGACTATGATCTGAATACGGGCGTAGCAAGTAAGTGATGGATTCTAAGAAATATTTTAGACAAATAAATTGATTTTTTTTTACTATCACTGCTATAGGCAACCCGAGAGTCGTCTTCAAACATCCGACATATTTACCCGATGGTATGACCATTGACTCAGAGGGTAACATTTATATTGCCACATTCACCGGACACACAATCTACAAGGTCAACCCAAGGTGAGTGTATAATACATATATGCAATTTTACATTTACGATTTATTTTTTGTTAATTTTCAGTACCACTGAGATTCTTTTGGAAATTAAATTTCCCTGCAAGCAAATCACCTCTGCAGCTTTTGGTGGCCCCAATTTGGATATTTTGTATGTGACTACGTCTCGGCTAAACGATCAGCCCGCACCAGCTGGTGATACTTTCAAAGTGATCGGTTTGGGTGTGAGCGGTCTACCAATGTCAAAGGCGCGAATATAAATGTATGCCACAAAAATAATTATGTATTTTAAATATGACTTACAAGCTATGAAAATCTGTTCCTTTTATATTTAAACTAGTTTAATAAAAAATATATAGATAATTGAAAAACTTAAGACATGTCTTTTTATAATGAGTATTTCCAAAGGCGCAGTTGAATAATTTTTATAAGCATTCGGTGAGTACTTTTAACAGTCCCTGACTAAGAAAACCAAAACAACGCATTATTTTACGTACTTCTGTGGCAAAAGATGTTAGGTGAAAATACACTTGGTATTTATGACTTGCTACACAAAAAAAAAGTTTAAATTGAATTAGATCATTTTTGTCAATTCATCTCAACGACCAAAATTAATCGTTATTCGTATTTTTATTTTTATTTTTGATAAAAAAATCTTTGTGCGCATACTAATTAAATCTGCCTTAATGCTAATTTAGAAATTTGTTTGCTTTAAATGATTGTATAATTAGCCGTATTCGTTTCGCTATCTGATAGCGAGTGGCGAATCGATGAAGCATCTGGCATAAATTAGCATCAACACAATCTTTGTTTTTGTTTCCAATGTACTATGCGCACTTCACAAATGACGAATATGCACCAAAAGCACAACTACCTCCGCGCACATGAGCGTCGTTTATGTGCAGCTTAAAACTGGTCTAATGTCTGCAGAATTGAATGTAATGAGTTCGACCAGTTTCATTAGGTACCACCAAACTTGACATCGCCGAATTTAGTTGGCTATCGTTGTTGTTGCTTGTACACAAATTTGTTCAGATGCGAGCAGAGCTTAAGTATCGCGAGCAGGGAAGTGGCGAATCGAATGCACCTATTATAATTTGACGATTTTTCCGATCATATTTCTTCTTATTTTTTGATCAGGTTTTTCTCAACAAAATTAAATCACTATATTAATTTTTTATTTTTTTCGATAAAAATAACCGCTATTCTTGAATTTAAGTTTTTCGATAACATTTTATCGATATCCAGAAATTATTTTTTTCAATCACGCCAAGATCGACAAATAAAAAATCATAGTCCAGCACTTCAAAGAATCAACCGTTCTATGACTAGTGATAACACGATTAATAGAAAACCCGGTTATATTACGTTATTTTCTTTGGGTTAACGTTTAAGATAAACCGATTACTTTTTACGATTAATCGAACAGATAACCGACAAGTTTTTAAAATTATCGACAATATACTAACAAAAAAAAAAAAACATAAAATAAACAAAGGAGAAATAGCCAAAACTGGTCAAAATGTCGTGACCGAAGCTGGTTCTATCGCTACAGCAAAATGAAAGAGGCTTACAACAAAACACTTGTCAAATCTGTTATTCTTAAACCCTTTCCTAACGAATTGAATTTTGCAAATCTTCTGCAATTTTAATAAGAGTATCCATAGAGTTGTCTACATTATTAATTTGAAAATATCGTAACAAAAATTGAAGAGTTCAAATAAAAATATAATACACTATATGTAGCGACGGAATTCGTAGCGTAAGCTTTTTACCATTTCTTTCGATTTTAATCGCAACGGCCGATTAATTGGTTATATTCTTATGTTTAATAGCAGCTAACAAATGTTTGCGATTAATTACTAGCCGAATATTCGGTTATTCAATCACTACCCACAACAGGCTGACAACAGAGGTGCCTATAAAATATAAGATATTTGAATGGAAACAGATAGCAATATTTTCTTCACCTAGTTGCCTATACAACGCATTATATTTTCCTACTATTCAATATTCAAAAAACAGAAATCTGTTTGTTACTTCATTTGAATTTGTATTCTTATTCGTGTTCCAATTTCCCCTATATGCATTTGATATCGAGCACATTATTTTATTGTAATTCGTTTTGGCTGGCAGTCACAATTTTCGAATACGCACTGTAGCTTAAGTTAAATTAACATCTGAGTGTAATATAGGAATTGTTGAATAGCCAGCTGAAATAACGCGAACACAATACCTATGGGGTTTTACATACATATCATTAGAATACAACATTAGAAATATTCTTATCAAATTGGAGAATACTTAAAAAGTGTAGAAAAACTAAGTACGAGTATAAATACGTGTCACAGAGCGCGATAGATAGATCGTTACTCTGTACTCTCTATATTCGTAAATAAAAAAAAAAGCCTACATATCAACTCAGACACCCACCTGTCAATAAGGTGATGACTTTTGGTGGAAGGTTAAAACAAATCTTTTATATTCAACAAATCCAATATGTCGAAAGTAACATAAGTAATGTTTTTATTAAAAAAATATATTATTATTGAAACACGGGAAATAAGAGTTAAATCAAATTCTTACTACAAATAAAATCAAAAAAGTTTTGCAATGATTCTAATTACTTTATATTAGTAGCTGTTATTTCGGAGAGTATTTCGATAGTGTACGTATTTTATAATAGTACAAAAATAAAAAAACGGTCTAATAAAACGCATACTTCAGGTCTTGGTCACAGTAAAGACACATCTAACAAACGATGTTTGTCATTTAATTTATAGAAGCATGCTATGGGAAATTTAAATGTTATAAAAATTTATTTGGGCAAAAAATTTTATACTATAATAATTTATAATTATTTGGCGGAAGACCGAAACAGTTCTCAGGTGCATATCGATTGCCCTTAAGGTTCTACCACTAAAAGAAGGAATCCAAAGTTTGACACCGACTTCCAATGGCAAATAATATTTTAGAGGACTTTTTTCGTCATTGCCTGCAACTGGTATTAGAAATAATATTTTACATCATTTTTTTGTTGTTACGCCTCCGATCGACATTTGAACCTTTTCATTTCGGATCATAGCAAATGCAAGCTAGTCCCTCGGATACGGCGGCCGCTACAAATATTAATTTGTGTTGTTAAAAAAGTTAGTTTTAAAAACGTCAAAGAATAATACTCTATTGTTTATTTAACAATTTTTTAAAAGTAGCCCCTTTTTGTGGTATTTTCGTGTATGAAGTTTTCAACCCAATACAATCTGAGTAAAATAAAGTACCTACAAGTTTCAAGTACCTAAAAATTATCGCTTATTTTTGATAAAGTTTTCTCGGAACGGTGTTATATATTTTCTTCCATTTAAAAAAGAATTCGCGGGCGCATTACATCGAAGGAATCGCGGAAGAGCGTCAGTAAAAAAAATGTCAAAAATGGCTGCCACCTTAAACCTGCACTTTATTGTACAGGGTGAGCCTTCAGTTCCTCCGTTATGAGAATGTTGAGTAGCTTGTGAAAGAAACAAAATATTCCTGAGGATGGTGTTTTCTATTAGTTCAATCCTTTATAATTTATGTGGCCACCTTTTAAAAAGACGGCATTGATTAAATTACCACTGCTAGTGACCATCGCCAACTGTGGTCTACTTTGAGCAATTTGGTCTGTATGGCAGCTCTTTCTTTCTTTCTTTCGGATTATTTTACATATGTATTATTGTATTAAAATGAATTGACTAAAAAACTGTGTATATTTCTTCTGATTAAAAAGTTTGCAAAATGCACGACCCTTTGATTTACATAAATGTGTGGTCTATGTTATAAAACGCTTCACATTTTTATATTAAAAAAAAAATTAAGAATAAATAAGCAAAAGAAAACTTCAACTGGTCAAACGGGGTTTTCATATACAAAAGCTCGAATGTTTGCATTTTCAAGTAGAGCATTATTAAAAAACTAAATCGATTTTGTTAAAATTCGAGTGTGGTCCATACAGCGATTTCGGTTTACAAATTTAAAAAAAATTAACAAAGATCGAACATTGTCATTATTTATGAAACACAATTTTATCATGTAGCTGCCTTGGCTGGCTTCGGAAGACTTTGGTGAGGGTTTATGGCCTAATCTCACAAATGGCTCGATATTTGTCGATTGGTCGCATAATATTCATCCTGCTCAACCCAAATATCCCCCAAGGCCAGCTTTTCGATATTCGTGTTCACCATTGATCGAAATGTCATTTCCAACAGCATTTTCAAAGAAAAATCTATCAACAAACTGTCATTCTCTGAAGATGTACTATTTGTTGGGTTCTCGATGATCACGTGCGGTGTTTCGATCCCTTGATGCGGCAGTCTAAAGAATTTTTGCAATTTTTATTTTAAATACGCATCAAAATTTGACTACCTGAAGAGAACTTTGATACTCACTTCGAGAAGCATTTTACGTAGGATATTTTCATAATGAGAATTCTATGCAACAATTTTTATTGAACGGTAATCATTTTTCAATTTCTCGGAAACTGATTTTTGTAGTTCGATAAGTTCTTATATCACTGCTACTCTTTCGCGGAAGGCGCTCAATTAAATCTTTATTCAAGTACAGTACAGTACCTATTTCATAGTAGGACTTATGGCAACCCTACTCTCAAACCACTTAACGTTTTTCCACTATAAGAGCGTAGTTTTTTTTTCATTTTTCACCTTTAAAAATAACCGGAAATTAAAAATGAAATAACTCTTATGCAAGTCACGTACATTCGTTTATAAATATCTCGTAATTCTCTTTCTCCTGTGCATTCATATAAAACTCTTATTAAAAAATACTCTTATCATATCGGAGAACTCTTGAAAAGGGTAGAACATCTAAGTGCAAGATAGCTGATATCTCCAATTGCTCTAACCGAGTACTTAAATAAATGAAACGCACAGATATCAACTCAGACGTCTAGCAATCGGCATACCGGTGATTTTTGTGAAGAAGGTAATCAGATTTAGTGGAAAAATATTTTAGTATATTCAATAATATCAACTGTTCAGTGGTGTCTATGTGGCAAGCAAATTAAATCGTTTAAAGTGCGGTAAATAAAAGATTCAAATATCTACGATGGTAGGTTTTAAGGTTTCTTAACTAACCAACATTGCTTTTCTTGGCAGTTATCAGAATTCGCGTCCTATTTATCGCCCCATTTATATGCGACAATTGTGGGAAAAAATAGCACTTTCTTGGGAACATTTAAAAAATAGACTTCGGGTAGTGATCAGCAACTTTCACCACTTATCAGACTTGCGTGTGCTATCTCCCCGGGTAATTGCAACACCAAGTTATAGACGATCGATATGTATATGATATATGTGTTAAATTAATATTATTATGATTGCTCAAAAAAAAATAATTTAGTAAAATCTACAAGTCATACGCTCTTTTGACCTCCAAACACCTAAAGTAGATTTCAATAGGCAAAGGGAAACTAATTTTTCGATATACATAAGTAGGTATCTGGTAAAAAATTTACATTTCCAAAATACCACACCAACATTTAATTATCTATTCATTATATACAGGGTGTCCCACAATTTTGCACTTTTTATTTTGAAAAGGAGGGTGAGTTTCGACGTCGAGAGTTCAGCCTCAAATTCACCAAATAACGTCGCTTTCACCTCCAGGCCAGTCATATTTGTAATTAACCAATTTCAAATAAAAATGGAAGTTTTAAACTTCACAATCATATCTTACTTGAAACCGATTTCGTGAACGAGTGATTGCTTAATTTGAATATCTGGGCAAGAGAGCGTCAAATTTTTCTCGCATTCTACGGCCAAAAATAAATTACACTGCGGAACAAAATTTTGCGGTCGGAGATTTTTAAGTCGATTTAGCGTAATTTGGGGGCGCTGATTACGAAAATAATATCAGTTTTGTCGAATTGGCTCTAGTTTTTCAGATAAAGACTTTTAAATATTTCACGAAAAAACCTAATTAAAAATACCAATATGGATTTAAATTATATTTTTATTGCGCACCTGTACAAAAATAATACAAAAAAAAAATATTATTTTCATTAATTAATTAAAAAAAAATTACAAAAAGCTTTTTCTGTAGGCCCTGCAATGATGTCGTTGCTCAGGACAATCCCGTATTAAGTTCCAGCAGTAGTCTGCTATCATGTGGTCGTCACATCGACCTTGGTATCTTTCTTGTTCCTCACTGTAATCGCCTAGGTTGTCCGGGAATTTGTCCAAATGACTATGTAAATAATGCAATTTAATGCTCATTTTAGCTCCTAGTTTGCGAAAATTGAGAAGCAAATCAGCAACTAGTTTTGTATAGTCTGGTGATTTATGATTTCCCAAAAAATTTGTGACTACATTAACAAAGCTTAGCCAGGCTTCAGATTCAATTTGTGACATATGGTTTAAGAATTCAGTGTCTTTTAGAAGGGTACGAATTTGAGGACCATCGAAGACTCCTGCTTTTAATTTTTCCATACCAAGGACTGCAAATTTATTTCACACATATTCGAAACAGTCACCTGTCTTATCAAGGGCTTTGATGAACTGTTTCATTAGCCCAAGCTTGATGTGAAGTGGTGCAAGAATGATTTTTTCTCGGCTTATCAGTTGGTCATGAACCACATTTGCTGTTCCTACCTCCATATTTTTTCTCACCGGCCAGTCCTTTCTAATCCAATGTTCATTTCTTGCACGACTGTCCCATAAACATATAAAACAAAGGGGATTTAAAAAAGTATAAATTTAAGAAATGGATTTACAAGTCACGCGGTCGATAACGTGCAGCGGCTGGCAGGGACTGTTAGAGTTTTCAGGTATTTAGGCGAAGTCGTCGATTTAATTTTTAGTTGTATTATTTTGAAACTTTTATTTAATTACTCATTAAATAACAGTTGATTTTAATTGTTGTTTTAAAAAAACATGAGTAGTAGTGGTTTTTGATATTTATTTTATAAATCAAAATTAACAGTTGATTTTTACTTTTATTTTAAAAGCCATAAATAACAGTTATTTATTATTTTTATTGTATGTATAAATACAAAAAAACAGTTATTGAAGACTTCTATTTAACTTCCACTGACTTTTATTTTGCAAGTCATACTTATAAAAGTCAATTTAATTTTCGCAGGAAATAATATAAATAAAAATAAGTTTTTGGTTCCCCAACAACTTATTTTCTGCGAAAAATTAAAATGACCTTTATAAGTATGACCTAAAAAATAGAAGCCAGGGAGTGATTTATATTGATGATATTTATAAATGTCATCAATATAAATCACTCCCTGGCTTCTATTTTTTAGGTCATACTTATGCCTTACTACTTTAAATAAATGTCTTTTACTACAATACAATAAATAATTGTATTTTTTTTTCACAAAATAAAAATAATAAATAACTTATTTTTGATTTATAAAATAAAAATAATAAATAACTGTTATTTTTTTAAATTTTGTATAAAAATTGCAAAAAAAATCTATTATAAATTTGATTATCGGTGCAAGAAAATTTCCTCTTGGTATATTACACTTGGTTGGTGAACATTTATTTCATAGCGAATTTTTCAATGATAGTTTTCACAAAAGCCCTTGACATTTGAAATAAAAATAATTCATGTATTTTTATTCCTATTGTAGATGTCTTACAAACTGGAATCAATTCCTGATGGAAATACTTTGATCGGTGAGGGTCCTCACTGGGATATTGAAACACAAAGTCTATACTATATAGACATCGATCTTGCCAAACTACTACGCTATGATTACCGACAAAATAAAACCTACAGCGCTGTACTTGAGGGTGAAAAATATGCCACCTTTATTGTGCCCGTCGAAGGAGAAAGCGGCAAATTTGTCGTGGGTTGCGGTCATAGCATTGTGATTGCTGTCTGGGATGGCGTTTCTCCCAGTGCGAAAGTGGAACGCGTTGCTTATCAGGTACAACCGGGTGAAGAGTTCAGTATGAATCGCCTAAATGACGGTAAAGCCGATCCACGTGGACGACTTTTTGCAGGTACAATGTACAATGACCGATCAGGTATGTACTCACATCGTACTGGCGAATTGTATAGCTTTGAAAAAGGCAAACCTGTGCGGCTGATAAAATCGGATGTAGGCATATCAAATGGTTTGGCATGGAATGAAAAGGCAAACAAATTCTATTTTATTGATTCAGCTGATCATGAGGTTAAGGAGTACGACTATGATTTGAATACGGGCGTGGCAAGTAAGTGATGGATTCTAAGAAATATTTGAGATAAGTAAATTTTTTTTTTTTATCACTACTGTAGCCAACCCGAGAGTCGTCTTCAAACTTCCCACATATTTACCCGATGGTATGACCATTGACTCAGAGGGTAATATTTATATTGCCACATTCACTGGAGACACAATCTACAAGGTCAACCCAAGGTGAGTGTATTATATATGCAATTTTACATTTACGATTTATTTTTTGTTAATTTTCAGTACCACTGAGATTCTTTTGGAAATTAAATTTCCCTGCAAGCAAGTCACCTCTGCAGCTTTTGGTGGCCCCAATTTGGATATTTTGTATGTGACTACGTCTCGGCTAAACGATCAGCCCGCACCAGCTGGTGATACTTTCAAAGTGATCGGTTTGGGTGTGAGCGGTCTACCAATGTCAAAGGCGCGAGTATAAATGTATGCCACAAAAATAATTATGTATTTTAAATATGACTTACAAGCAATGAAAATCTGTTATTTTGATATTTAAAGTATTACATAGGCGCGGTTGAATAAGTTTTAAAAGGATTTGGTAAGTACTTTTCAAAAGTCCGTAGGAAGATTGCCAAATAAACGCATTATTTTATAAACTAACAAAAAACGTCTGTGGCAAAAGATGTTAGATGAAAATACATTTTGCCGTACAAAAAAAATTTTAATTGAACTGATTAATTTTTGGAAGAAGAAATAACTTTTGCAAAAGGGCTGGAATGCCAGCACATTTCAGGGACTAAACTTAATCGATAGTGTTTTTTTTTATAAAATTATCTTTTTGCAATTACTATTCAAATTTTTATTTAGAAAATTTTTTAGTTTAGATTATTGCATAATTTTAATTTGATAATTTTTTCGATCTTTACTTTTTTTTTTGCTCGAGTTTCATCGCAATTTCTAATTTTTTCCAATAATTATTCATCGTTATATTGTGATTTTTATTTCTTCGATAAAAGTAATCAATGTTCTTTGATTTGAACTTTTTCGATAACATTTTATCGATATCCACAGATTAAATTTTCCAACAAATATAAATCGTGTTATGGTTGCTTTTGTTGCCATCCCCGACAAGAGGTTTGCTTTTATTTTGATCGATAAAATTTAACTCCATTTTGCAAATCGCGCTTTTCTCAAATATAATTGAAAAAATGCAAATCAGAAAAAATCGATTAAATATTACCGAAAGTATAAAAATCATAAAATAACGAATAAACTTGCTCTAAATAATTTTAATGAAATAATAGCGATTGAATGATGAATTTTTATTGTAAGAATGATAACCGTTACGGTCGTTTGTTTTGGCGGTATTTACTGGCCGGTAAGATCACCAGATCACTTGTTTGTGAGAATAATCCCAAGATTCTGAAAGACCTTAAGGAAACCATCTGTCAATAAATCCAGAACTTAGCACCAGACAATTTATTAAAGGCGGTAATTTAACTGATATCATCTTTTAACCCTAAGGTAATATAATCAAAGGTCCAAATAATATTACACCATATTCTTAACATTCCGATATACAGTGAATCAAAAAAATAAGTATACCGATATTTTTTTACAATATTCATAAAGTTCTCCATAATTTCTCTATAAAAATATAGTTAATTTGTGATATAAACCATATAAATAAATTTAACGATAATTCCACAAATTTTAATCAGAGTTTCTAAAAAACCGCACGAATATACAACTTTATAGCCCAATCATCTTCAGTAGCTCTTGTTGTTGTCATAACAGCATAAGATATTCCCCATAAACTGAAGTGGCAGTCCTTGGCCGGATATAAATCCGTGTCGTTCCAGTATCGTAGAACCGTCTTTTGTGGGAACGGTTTTCAGAGCCTGACAAATATTATGGATTTGCTGACGATGCTGCATATTTTTTTCCATACAAATATTCAATCAATATTCTGACAAGACAAACACACACAAAAAAATGTGTGGATTAAAAAAATGCAAAAGAAAATGATAATGCATTAAGAAATCTTTACTACTAGTTTTGGAGAAAACAGATTTCATTTCATGTAGATTTTAATTAATTTTTAAGAAAGCTTTACACAATCGGAAGAAAATACCGCAATTACAGCTACGCTCTTGCCTGGCAAGTGCAAGGTCGCTAGATCAAGGCAGAACAAGTCTACAAAGAAATCTATATATTTATATATATACATATATATGAGACTCATTATTTGTTTTTCCCAATGCTTTCCAAATAAAAAAACTGACCTTGAGTTAAGGAATTATTGTTGATATAAATAAAATTGTATAAATAAAGATATAGAAAGATGTTTGCATAATTTATTTAAATGCATAAAAACTGAATAAATCGTAAGTAGCAAAATTTCAAAAATAATATTTCCATTAATTCTGTACACAAACTTTCAATATCACCCTCGTATTTCCGTTATCAGTATCTGTCGTTGTAGAGCAATGTGCTATTGGCGCTGTTCATGCTAATAGCAATAGTATTGATTCGCCACTATTATTTGTGGTCACAAGTACATATATATGTATATATAGTGAGTATTTTGAAGCATATTGAGGTTTACTTTAAAAAATAACTCAATAAATAATTTTGATTTTTCTTTAATCGAGACACTCTATAAAAAAATGGAAATCCGCACTTATGGCAACCCTACTCTCAAAACACTTAACATTTTTCCACTATAAGAGCGTAGTTTTTTTTTATATTTTTCTCCTTTAGAAATAACCGGAAATTAAAAATAAAATACTTCTTGATTCTCTTACTCGTTTTCATTCATATAAAACTCTTATTAAAATATACTCTTATCATATCGGAGAACTCTTGAAAAGGGTAGAACATCTAAGTGCAAGATAGCTGATATCTCCAATTGCTCTAGCCGAGTACTTAAATAAATGAAACGCGCAGATATCAACTCAGACGCCTAGCAATCGGCATACCGGTGATTTGTGAGAAGAAGGTAATCAGATTTAGTGGAAAAATATTATAGTATATTCAATAATATCTACTGGTCAGTGGTGTCGATGTGACAGGCAAATTAAATCGTTTAAAGTGCATGCAAATATTTATAGACAAATACAATAACAAATTTATTTATACTGATTAATTGATTGCATGTGCTAGTATAAATATTCTATATGTATAGTGCATTACAAAATCCAATATCGACGATGGTAGGCTTAAAAGTTTCTTAACTAAACAACATTACTTTTCCTGGCAGTTATCAGAATTCGAGTAATATTTACGACTATTGAATTTATTTGAGAAACACTTAAAAAATCGAACTCGTATAGTGATCGAAAACTTTCACCACTTATCAGCCTTGCGTGTCTTATCTCCACGAGTGCAATTAAGTGCAACACCAAGATGTGTTAAATTAATAATATTATGATTACTTAACAAAACTTAATTAGTAAAATCTACTAGACATACGCTCTTTTGCCCTTCAAACTCCTTAGATTTCATTAGCATATTTGCCAATTGGTACAGGGAAACCAATGTTGATATTCAACTTCACCAAAAGACGTCCCTTCCACCTCATGCATTCAAGTCTGGTAATTAACCAGTCTCAAATAAAAAAGGAAGTTTTAAACGGACGAGCACGCCAAAACGTAACAACAATTCTAACAATAATCTAAAAATAGAATTTGTGTTACACAACAAAAATTAAAAACCACACATTTACTTAACAGCGACAGACTGTCGTACTGGAATTGTGTTGGTAGAACAATAAGGGAAAGTGGTAAAAAGCAACAGCAGCTTACATGCCGACTTTGGTCCATTGGCTTACGCACTTGCCCAGCAAGTCGTAGGTTGTGAATTCGAATGCCGGTGGAGTCATGAAAGAAAAAACTGATGAGGAGATGTGGTGATCTCTGAAATAGCTATAATTTCTACCACTCCTGACTGTTGTTGTCTTTTTTCCAATATACTTTCCCTTATACACTAGCCTTGAGCTCGCAAATTAATATTATCGTTTAATAAAAAACAGGCCGAAAAATAATATATGTACATATGAATACTTCACTTATATATTTTTCTTGAAAACGATTTCGTTTGTCAGAACTGTCAAAACTGCCACAGCAATAGAATGAATGGCTAATTTGAGTAACTGGGCAAGAGAGCGTCAAAATACACTCACATTCTACCACCAAAACTAAAGTTTATAGTTATGGAACACTCTGTATATAAGTACATATTAAATACGTACGTATTTATTTACGCTTCATTAGTTATCAATACTATTATATAAAATTGATTATATAGAGAATGTTTGTATGGCTAGTAAACAAATTTTATAAAAAATACTAATTGCTAATTTCGCAAAGTCAACATTACAACAAATAATGCTAGTTAACGTTGAGTGAACTTTACAAGCAAATATTAAAGTTTCTTAAACAAATATAAAAAAAATTAATAAACTGTTCTTTATATAGGAGACTTAAATATGCAGCTTATTTGCCTTTTCTGAATTATTTTCAAAAGGTAGTGATAAGAACTTATATCCCAAACTTAAGTTAAAATTTTTACATTGAAAATTTCTAAGAAGTAAGCTGTGATTCATGGACGCAATGTTCCTTTTGAAACACAGCTAATATCTGTGGAATCTTCAAAGTTAAATATTTGAAAAACTTCTTAAATTTAGTTGCAAATACTATTTAAATAATCTCGCAATTTAAATTAAATGCAGCGATTACTTCTTCTCAAAACAAAAAACACGAAGGAGCACAAGTGCAATATAAGCCGTTATAGTGTCTCCCAAATTAACGATGTTCTATAAAAAAAAAAACCGGGTTTCTTGATATTAATGTAAATTATTCTACGTCCATATTTATTTGATCTTTCTTTTTAACAAACATATTAGTTTTTAAACAAAATCGAAATTTTGAAGAGGAGGAACATGTTTTCTTTGCACTACACTTCGTACTCATCGAATGCGAATTGGCTGGCTACCAAAGATTTTCTTAATTTACAAATTATATATTTCTATATTTAGATGTCCTACAAAATCGAAGAACTACCCAATGCCTATGCGCTAGTCGGAGAAGGTCCCCATTGGGATATTGGAACCCAAAATCTATACTTTATAGACATGAAAAATGCTAAACTATATCGCTACGATTATAAGGCGAATAAAACATACAGCGCCGTAATCGAAGGTGAAAAACACGTCTCCTTTGTGATACCCGTTGAAGGTGAAAATGGCAAATTCGCTGTAGGTAGTGACCGACGTGTTTTGGTTGTTGCTTGGGATGGTGTTTCGCCCAGTGTTAAAGTGGAACGTGTTGCCTATGAGGTACAACCGGGCGAGCAGTTTAAAATGAATATCTTAAACGATGGTAAAGCTGATCCCCGCGGACGCCTCTTTGCTGGCACCATGTACTCGGAAATTATGCAGCAGCGTACTGGAGAGTTGTACAGATTTGAGAAGGGAAAACCAGTTGAATTGATAAAGACGGATGTTAGCCTTTCAAATGGCTTAACATGGAATGAAAAAGCAACTAAATTCTACTATATTGACACTGGAGATCTTGAGGTCACTGAGTATGATTACAACTTAGATACGGGTGTACCAAGTGAGTGAGATATTTTACGTAAACTAGTAGTTATTTTTAATATTAAAATATATGTACGTATTAAATGGTTTAGGTAATCCAAAAATAGTCTTCAAGCATGCTGAACATTGGCCTGATGGCATGACCATTGACACCGAGGGTAATATTTATATTGCCGCATTCAACACAAACATTATCTACAAAGTCAATCCAAGGTGAGTTCGTAAGCTGTGCCTAAATAGGAAAATATGTTTTGGTTTAACAATCAAATTACTCTCGCGTTTGCCTGAATATGAAGTTGTGTTTGAAAACATTTTTGGGTCAAATTTTCTTAAGATTCAATTAAACCCATAACCGTAAATTAAAGGACGCTGAGGCGATCATTTTAGTATCTTATTTGTTTCACACAAAAAATCTTATTCGAGAATTATTTTTGCTGCTGTTTTTTCAGTACTTATGTATATGTTTACTCAGGGGAAAATGAGAATAGCCAATCCTTGTCAAATCGACTGAATTGGATAAATTTTCATAAACTCTTTTTTCTTCATTTTTCACATCTTATAGAACATTCCTGTTTTCCCGCTTTCAAAGATATAAATTTTTGAAGTTTGAAACATTTTTTTTTTCTGTTGGTTGTATACCTTTTTTTTCGCAAGCTGTAACTAAAGTTATGATAACAAAAAAATATCCGATTTTAAAATTTCTTGATTTTTTATCGAAAGTATGTAGTATCGGTTAGAGAGTAAATTTCGAAATTCTGATATTTTTTCGAATATTTGTAATGCTTTTTTTTGGCCCAAATATCACTTTTAAGAAAATCTAAGAAGCATTTTTATAATACTTTTCTGGATATTTAATGAACTTTGCAAATATTTTTTTCTCAAAATTTAGAAGGGAAAAAAGCAACTTTAGATTTCAGGATATTTTAAGATTAGTTTGAAACAATTGAGCCAAAATTTAAAATCAGTTTGATTATTTGAATATTTGAGATTTCTGAAATATTTTTTTTTTTAATTTTTCCTAATATAGTTATTTATATAGCGTCAAATTGTCATATAACTTTAAAACTAATTTAGAACTATATAATTGTTGCAGCAATCAAAAAAATCAAAAAAATAAATATGAATGATGTGGAAAATAATGAGATTTTAAATTTTGCGTAACTTTCTAAAACCCATTGTTTAATAGTTTTCCATGGTTATATATTTCTTTAATAACCCCAAATACTACTTCGAAACGCAGTTAGAGCTATAGACCTTTTACACACAGAAGGCTTGCAGTACTGCTTCTCAAGAAGTGAGAAGAGGTTTTTCCATACTTTTTTAATGCACTCACACAACAATTTTTCCACAATTTTTGAGTTTTTTAAGTTATTTTTGTTCATAATATTGTTTTCTTTTTTTTTTTAAAATAATTTTTTGTATAATTTTGCATACTCCTGATATTCTTCTAACTTTTATTTCCCTTTTTTATCCAAAAATCAGCACTTCGGAAGTTCTTTTGGAAATTAAAATGCCCACAAAACAAATCACTTCCGTGGCCTTTGGTGGGCCTAATCTAGATATTTTGTATGCAACTACAGCAGGGCTGTTCGATCAACCACCACCCGCCGGAAATACCTACAAGATTACTGGTTTGGGAGTCAAGGGATTGCCAATGACAAAAGTCCGGATTTAAATGTTTCAACTTACATCTGGTGCACCTCTACTTATGCTCTGTAGAATACATTTTTAATACCAAGTTAAAGTTTTTATGTTATGAAAAAAGAATTGGTTAAATGAATAAGCTAACATTTTTAAAACTAAGTATAAATGAAGCCTAGCCGATATTTCTCCTGAAACTTCATCAACGGACCGCACTTTGAAAACTAATAAAATATTTACCTTATTTGCTTTTGGAAAAATTACCGCACCATCGCTCGTTATTGCATGTATTGTGACGTCATAATGACCCACTTAGCGTAGGCCAACTTACTGACAACGGATAAAAATGCATAATAAGTAAGTAGAAAAAAACTAAATAGCGCTAAATGTTACTTTTTCAGCTTCCGCTTATGGCATCGGCATAATAAATTGGCAAGCGGAAATTTCCTTTCACCACCAACAACGAATAATTCTGAACATTTTACAATTGCCTACAATCCCTCACTTGTTTAACCTCACAACCAAAATACTTTCACAAGTGCCACGATTGTCACGTTCGCGCTTTTATCAATATTCGGTCAATTAAAAGTTTGACTTGACTTAGAGGAGCAAACTCGAAGACACGATTGGCAGCAAAAGTTTAAAGTGATTGCCACGAAGTTCGGGAAGTGAAAAAGGAGGTATAAAAACGATGAGAATAACAAAAATGAGCTATAGTTCGAGAAGTAAGCGAAAAATATAAAATATAGGAAACTTGATGCCAGTACAAAATTCCAGCGAACTATCCTTCGTATTTTATTGCTCTCATAGTGAGACTTATTGTACAATTCCGCGATTTGTGTTGAATTCACATTTTCAGCGAGCAATTCACTTGCAGCACCATTAAAATTGTAACAACCCATCATTAAGTTATATTTAATGAATGGAATGTCTGTCTGTCTGTCTGTTCGATGGGTTCGAACGCTTACGTAAGGCCAAACCATTGAATCAACCAAATACGCAAGTAAATGTAATGTACCGATATTTGTATGTATGTACTCGTATAAAATACTTTTAGTTGAATAATAAGTACTTGTAAAAGTGCGCTCGTTTTGAGTTGGCTACTGATGGGTAGAATGAATGAATGAATGAATGAAGGTTGGTGGAATTTGCATTTGAGGTCATCTTCAATGAAAACTACAAATACGGGCACAATACCGTTACATACATACATACATACACACATAAACAAATGTGGAGTGGTGGCAGAAAGCTAAGGTAAAAGTAATAAAGAAGTTGCATGGCATTCTAATATGGAAATACTTTTGCAAAAACTTTGTAGTGAGTAAATTATGTAGTGCAGTTCACTAATTTTCATTTAAGTATCGATTTGCTAAATGCTTGAGTAGAGTTATGGAAATTGCATAGTCAGAAACTATTTACGAAATTTGGTGTTGCAGATAAAGTATGTGTATTATATACGAAATATGCTTTTGATATTTTATTAGCTTCTTTACCTTTATGGAATACCGAAGTGGCAACTTATGACAACAATAACGGTAGTATACAGCTTAAAATATTACATTTTATGTTAGTACGTATTTTACTTCCTTAACAACCACATTCGAAGTATATTAAGTGCTACCTAAGTTGTCCTTAGTTGAATCATTAACGGCCCTTAAATTAAATCTAAGCGTGATGAGACTTAGCAGTTAACTTTTAATTCTTTAATACCTTTCATGAAAATGAAATGATACTTTAGATTAGGTCTGATGTTTATACATAGATACATATGGAAGAAGGGAAACTCCAAAGTGACAATGGATGGCGAGCGGAGTTGATTTAGGCATGCCCCTCAGTCTGTCTATCGGGCTGTTTGGACGCAAACCAAACCGTTAGCTTTAGAGATATCTCACTAAAATGCGGTAGGCAAATGTATATATTATACAATTATGGTAGCCGACAAATCGGACCAGATCATATAACTAGTGTTCTTCTGATACGAGTACCGACGGGTTAATAGCAGATACCGAAAATAATTGTTACTTCAATTTTTTCGTTTAAACCAAAACTCGAATAAACTCGTATCGATCTAATCCGCAGGCATATGCTATGCAAATCTGACCTTATTTTTCTTTAGAAGATTTTTTGTTTTCAATCAGTCATTAATTACTATTTTTAATTTTTTATATATTCGATGAAATTTTATCGATATTTTGGGATTTTTATTTTTGGATCAAAAATAATTGATATTAAATTATTATTTTTCGATTATAAAACAGAAATCGTCTTATTGGTGTTGCTGCTATTATTGGCACCGACAATTTTTTTCACTTTGTTATGATCGAAACATTGTAAACCCAAGAATAACGATTAGTTCTTATCGATAAAATAAAAACCACAAGAGATCAATAAAATATGATCGGAATAATTTTAATTCAAAACCAACGATATTTTTTTTTTTAAAACCCCCAAAATATCGATCTAATTTAATCGAAGAAATACAAATTTAGAACTAACAATCAAAGTTGATCAAACAAAAAAATCCCAAAGCATCCAAGCACGTTCATCGATTAAATAAAAATTGAAAAACAATCGCAAAACTTGACCGAATAAATAAAAACCACAAAATAACGATCAAAGTTTATCGGGAAATTTAAACCCAACAATAACGATTATTTTTTATCGAAAAAGTAAAAACTACAGAATATCAATTAAATACGATCGAAAAATTAAAAAATGCCATTAAATTTATCGAAAAAAATAAAAATCACATAAAATCGATCAAAGTTTATCGGGAAATTTAGACCCAAAAATAACGATTATTTGTTATCGAAAAAATAAAAACCACCAAATATCGATCAGATTTGATCGAAAAAATAAAAATTAAGAAATAGCCACCCAAAATTGATCGAAAAAATAAAAACCACAAAACAACGATCAAAGTTTATCGGGAAGTTTAAACCCAAAAATAACGATTATTTTTTATCGAAAAAATAAAAACTACAGAATATCGATTAAATATGATCGGAAAATTTTGAATCCAAAAATAACGATTATTTCTTGTCGAAAAAGTAGAAACCACACAATATTGATTAAATTTGATCGACAAAATTTAAATTAAATTTAAATAACCATCAAACTTGATCGTAAAAATAAAAATTGCACAATATCGAATAACGATTAAGGCATGATTATTTTATAAAAATTATTTTGTTCAAGCACTGAGCTCTTTTTGTACCCAAATCCTTCGTACAGGAACACTAGTGGTTATATGCGGTTGAAGTATTGCTTTTACACCTTTAAAAAAAAATATTTGGACAATAAGTTAATCATGCTGTGGTGCTTCTGGCAATATTTCTTCATTGCAGCAATAAAAGAAGAGACAACTTTTTACAATATTTAACGTGAGAGTCCAGATCGTGAACTGAGGGTATAACCTTCCGTGTTGAACAAATATCATATTGATTAAATGAAACACGGCGATAAACACCTCTGTAAGTTAAGTATCGGGAATTGACTACATTATAAAATTAATAATAGGTATTAAGAATATTTTAACCTATAATATTTAATAATAGTGTACATATAAACTTAGTATTGTTATACTTTATTTAAATTAATAAGAAAAAATCTTATATTACACACTCTAATGCGGCGGCCATTATTAATTACTTTGTTTTTCAATTTTTCTGAACCTCTATTGGTTCACATAAGATTAATTGAATTTAAAATTTTAAGCATTTAAAAGTTGAAAAAACTGTGATTTAACTTGAGTTGCTGCCTACTTGCCAATTAGTTTTCCACTTTGGGTTTCTTTAACTATTTAAAGTTTTTCGCAGATTTTCTGCATTCCAGTCTCATCACGTTTTTCTTTTTGTTATATCGTTCAATATATTCCCAATGCAATTTCCTACGTTTTTTTATATTATATTTGTAAAATTAATCCTCAACTAAATATCGCGCTAACAAGATTAAGAATCTGAGGAATGAACTTTAATCTTTGTATGCAAATCAGCTGGGAATACCAGCAACCATTTTTCACATTTTGCCTTCCATTGCCAAAATAACGTACAACACAAATACGAATTTATTTTCATTACACAAACTACATCAACAACAAATGCTGTTAACCTAAAACCAGCAAGCAATTGTTCGTTTTGAGAACAGTGTTTTTTTTATATTTTTCGTATCCGAAGAGACTGTACTGGTTCGAGGTGCTGCTGATGGAAAGCAACAAGTATTTTTCAAATTAATTAAATGTAAGATATTCCGTAAAGTGTCAAATAACAAATATTAAACTAATAAATATACAATAATTCAAAAATTATATTGTAATACTATGATTACAAAATATATTTTGTAAATTTATTATTAGATTCACGAAACTCACAATAATCTTTACTATTTACTAATGCATTGAAAATGTTTTTAAACGAATGAACGCAGTTAATACAGGGACCGTAACAGTTACAATTTTTATAATAAACAGCACTCACTAACAGTTATTTTGTAACTTTTACTTGACGACTCATTTTTTATTTTATACATCTTAAATAACAGTTATTCTTGATTTTTATTTTATAAATCAAAAATAACAGTTATTCTGGATTCTTATTTAAAATTCATAAATAACTATTATTATTTTTTTATTGTATAAATCACAAATAACAGCTATTGAAGACTTTTGTTTATAAAAGCCACGGACTTTTAATTTTTAGGTCATACGCGTAAAGACATATTAACTTTTATAATAAAAGTCATAAATAAATGTCATCTATTACAGTTATTTTTGATTTATAAAATAAAAATAAAAATAACTGTTATTTTTTTTTTTTTCATAAAAATTGGAAAAAAAAATTTATTTTAAAATTTGATTATTGGGGAAATAAGAAATTGATTATTATATTACACTTGGTTTTAAAGCATTTATTTCATAGCGAATTTTTCAACGTCAGTTTTCAGAAAAATCTATTATTTTAATTTAAAATATTAAATGAAGTGAGATCCGTTTTCTTAGAAATTTCTAAGATTCAATTTTTTTAAGAGAAGTTAATTTTTTCATTGGTATCAACGCGTGGTGCTGAAACCAGGGGCATAAAGTTATGAGTTTTATCGCCAAAAACTTTGATTCATAACAGTTATTAGATGAGATAAGAGCTGTATGTCAAATTAAAATTGTGGCCCCTTCCTCTCCGTGATGAGTTAAATCACGGAAAGAACATTGGCAAAATTATGTAGGTGAGCACAAGCCCATTGTTAAATCCAGATAAGACGAAGCTGTTGCACTTCGCACACTGTAAGTTAAAGTGGAAAGTGTGCATTGAGGAGCGAGTACGGAAGGCCTGTGTTGCTTTCAAAGCTTGCAAATCGATGTTTGACAAGAAATAGGGTATCAAGCCCAAGGTGGTACTATGGATGTACCAAGTGGGTGGTGCGACCGGTGTTGAGCTCTGGAAGAGCTACAACTTCGCCGGTCTGGAGACAGTTCAACGTACTGTCGCACCTGTCAACTGCGGCTTTGGATTCCATTTTAAACGTGCTTCCAATTGACTTATATTTATATACCATGTACAAGGGAATCTGGGTGCAGGAAGGCTGCAGAGCAACGGCACAATAGTATCTTTAATCAACAACCTTCAGACATAGTTAACACCAGGACGGATTTGAGCCCTCGAAAATTGGGGCTTGAGCACAGAATTAAGGTTGTGTTTCCAAGCAGGAATGCGTGGAAGAGGGCTGAGGTCCTCGCCGATAGAGGCATACAAATATTTACTGACGGTTCCGAGATCGACTCTGGAGTTTAAACCGGTATTTACTCCGAATATTTGGAATTATCTATGTCAACCAAACTCCCCTCTTACTTCAGTGTGCTTAAGGCGGATCTGACGGGCCTGTAAATAGCTTGATGGATAAAATAACAATTTCTTCCTACAGCTAGACACCGATAAAGGCGCGAGCGCTAGCCAAATATTGACCTAAAGTTCGGTGGTTGTTAACAACTGATTGCCTCTCTAGCTAGCAATCTGGAAATCTTTATCATATAATTTCCCGGAAACATAAGGGAATCAAAGGTAACGAGAACGCCGATGATCTAGCACGGGATGAAGTAACAACCAGTATCGAGTTGGGTATACCCCTAGCCAGGCCCGCCGAGAGGGGGGTGGTAAGGGTGGGATTCCCACCGGGCCCGGAGTTTCTAGGGGGGCCCGGATTTCAGTCCAAATCACAAAATTTGGGAAAATAAAGTAAAAAAAAAAAGTAACGGATTTTAGGGGGGGTTGGGGGAGGGTCCGTAGATAAATCTCCCACCGGGCCCGGAAATCCTCTCGACGGCCCGGCCCCTAGCCGTAGCGAAGAGAAATATACGTAACTTCTATTTCAACAAAGCGCTACGGAAGTGGACTACTACATGTCCGGGCCATAATGAGAGAGGACCAGGGTCAGGTGCAGGGTCATTTTTATTTGGTTCTGCAGAGGCGTAGCTGCATAGAAAAAGCACGAACGGTTTCCCTGCCTGTGCAACATCCTTAGGAAGTCTTTTTCTGGATAATCTAGGGCAGGTATCTAGGGCCGAAACCTCCAACATAGTAGAAGTCATTAACAACTCTGTCTGGTTGTAATTCACATCCTTCCATTACTCTACTTAGTACGTTTAGTCCAGTATTTTTTTCTACTTGGGCGACATGGGTCGCAGTCAGTTTACCTATCTACTTACCGGCCTGATAAAAGTTATTCTCTAACGCGTTTCTTTTACGTATCTAATGAATGGATATTGATGAGGAAGAGTTGAAGAAGAGCATAAAGGTAATACAAATTAAAGTAAATATGGAGATGAAAATGAAGACAAGATGAAACAAAAGGTAACCAGTAAGGATAAAAATAAAATAACTCTTATCAAGCAACGTAAAAAATAAACGTTGAAAAAATTGTATTGATAACCGAAAACATATTTCTTATCTTATAACTGTTATAAAATAAAATTTTCGTAAAATTTCAGAAATCGGTGCAACATTTAGTAAATTCGATAACAGTTATTACCGGTCCCTGACAAAGACAATAGAAGCAGACAAATATTTTCAAAAACGCAATATATTCCCTTTTTTGGAACTTTCACACATATTTTTCTGGGTAGATAGGCACACCATACATACATGCATACAAATTCAAGGACATTATTAACTTTACACGATTATGTGTGGTATAAAAATTAGAGTTTTAAACTTTCTACCAACCATTACCATAAAATTTTTTTTCAAAGCAACTTAAAAGAAAATACTATGCATATCTAAGTAGCGTGTATGTATGTATGTATGTAGAAAGGTATAAGCAAATTACCACAATGGGCAAAGAAAGGCAAGCAAATTACCAACAAATGCAAACACTCCGGCATAGAGCGCGTAGTAAAGGGGTATAGAAGAGTTTAGTACACATTTTAGGGCATACACCGTAATGGCCAGTAGTTGGGTGCAGCAGCGAAAGTTATTGTTGTTACGTAAAGTCAAAGAAGCTCTCGGCTACAGCTGAAGAATTAAGCCCTAAATGCAAGCAAAGCAATGCAATGGCCGGAAAAACCAGCAATCTCGATTATAAGAACTGCGAGTAATACTAGAGGAAGCAAATAGGGGAAATAAAAAAATAACAAAAACAAAAACAAAACCAAAAACGACTTCAAAGCAACATTTCCGCAAAGGTGCAATACTAAGTATAATCACTAAAGCCAACAATATTATGCCCATTCATAGCTTCCGCATGCAGCTGAGCAACAACTGCAAATCCTGCTACTACTGCGCTTAGGTAGAGTAGAGGTATAACCATATAATCAGACATACATAAATACATATATAAATATGTACAAAATCCTGCAATAAAATTGTGAAAGAGCGCCATCGTACGTGGCTGTCTCTGAACTGGTGATATTCGGATGCAAAGCGGGGTCAGTGAATGGCATAGCAATAACACCACCACATATTAAAAACTTTTAACAATTTAACTATTCAATTATATATTTACTAATTTATATTACCATATTTACTAATTTCAACCACTATATTTGTTAATTTCTACTACTACTTTTACTAATGATACTACTAATTACTGCCACTAATTTTACTAATTTCTACCACTGTTTTTATTAATGGTACTATTAATTTCTACCACTATTTAACTAATTTCTTCCACCATTTTTACTCATTTCTACTACTTTCTGCCACTATTTTTACTAATTTCTACCACTATTTTTACTAGTGCTACTACCAATTACTACGACCAATTTTATTAATTTCTACTACTACAAAGAAGTGAAGCCTCGCGCACTTAGGGACTCGTTTGTTTTGTTTCGCGTTGTGTTTTTTTTTTAATAAAAATATAGCTCATTCTACAATAAACACCAAATAAATTGAAGCTGTGTGTATGTGAGGTAAGAAATTCAACAAAATTCAAGCAAGCTTTTAAAATTTTAATTCAATTTTTTTCGGAAAAGAATTTGGATATGCAGTTTTATAGCGCGTTAGCTAAATTTTAGTACAATGAAGCGCAAGTTTTACTAATGCTTTAAATTTTTTACTGACGGTGTTGCTAGTTTTCTTTCTCATATAAAAAAAAATCTATGCATGCGCTCTATAGCCAAATTTATGGAAGAATTTCATTAAAAAAATATCAAAAATTAACGGTAATTTGTACCTACTATAAAACTGCATAACAATTTGCTCTAAAAGCTAACTAAAGACTTTAAAACTAAATGTTTTTTAAATCGAACACGATTTTCAGGACGATCCTTTAATGAACAGACTTTTAAAATAAAATATTTAAAATGTTTAACTAATTACAATTTTTTGTTTCGATGAATGACAACTGGGAGTGTTTTTATTTGTGACAATTAAACAATTACTTTTTAGTCAAGCACCGTCCGGATATTTTGCTCTTTCATTTGAAAGTTATACAACAAAAATTTAGGGTTGATTAGATAACGTTTGTTGTTTAAAGTTATGATAGTAATTTTATTGGTTTTCAATAACACTGTGTTACAAAAAAACAAAAAATCAAATTACTTGGGATCAGACCTCAAAAAAGGGGTTCGGGATGAAAATCTAAGAACAACCTCATACTTGGAATGGGCGTGGCACGTCAGATTTTTTTTTTTATAGCGAAAAAACCGTTTTTTCGGTTGTTTTTGCATAAAATACGCTGTAACTTCGTCATTTCTTCCTCGATTTTCATTTTGTTTGATTTGTTTTAAAGCTAAGAAATGGGACTTTTTATTTGCGCACAGGGGTTTGCGTAGAAAAAATATTGATGGTAGTTATAGAGTGACAAAGTTCCAATAAAATTTTTTTTTTTTAATTTTACAACTTCGGCAATGATTTAGGGATCTATTTTCCTCCAAATGGGTTTAATATTTACTTATTTGTTGGAAGTGTATTTGATTCTGCGTCGAATGATGTATTTTGGAAAACAATTGGTTGAAAATTGGCTGAGCTATAGCACTTTTCGTTTTTATAGTCAAAGTATTCGATGTAAGTAATGAACAGTTTTAGCAATTTTATTATGACAGAAACCCTTAGAAACAAGTGTTTCACTGAACAATCATACTTGTTGTTAGAAAAAAAAAACACAGGACGCGGTGACTACCGAAAAAGCTATAGTTTAAGTGCAAATACGTTTGCTTGGCGTGACAAGCTGAATAGTAGTTGTCATTAGAAATTCAAAATCTTATTAAAGTGGAAGAAACAAAATGTGTGATAAGCGCAATAACTTTTGTTACATATGTGGATATTTTGTGGACAGTAACCATCGGTACAAATTTCAAAATAACCAAGTTGCTGTTGAAGAATATAATAAGTTGTTCAATTCTTCTTATAAATCCAGTTCAGGGTATGAGCCAGAATACATATGCTTATTATGCCTTACTAAGCTAAAACTTGGAAAAACAAAAAAAAAACGGAAACCATATTTTGCCTTTTTCCTCACCGATGATATGGCATAACCAAACCTATCATAAGAGAGATGATTGTTATTTTTGTAAGACGAACACTGCAGGCTTCAAATATAAAAATCGTCAAATGATTCAATACGCCGAAGTGTTGAGTGTTTCGAAACCTGTGCCCCTTAAACAACTTCAGGATGAACAATTTCAGACGGAAAAAGAAGCCAAATTTGAAGACATTGAGCCAAATGATCCGGATTATCTGAAAGAAGCATCATGTTCACGGAAACGACATTTCGTTTCTAATGCTGACTACAAAGACCTTATACGCGATTTCGGCTTATCACGAAGACAGTCTGAGGGTTTGGGCTCCAGACTAAGGCAATGGAATTTGGTACAAGCGGATTTCAGGGTGACTTCCATCAGAAATGATGATAGATCGCTATTTCAAGAAGTTTTTAAATCTGATACTGATATCAGGAATCTTGTACATTGTACTAATATAGAACAATTGTTCTGTTTTTTAAATCACAATTACGTTCCTGAGGAGTGGCGACTCTTCATTGATGGTTCCTGCAAAAGTAAGCATTTTACATAACTAAAAAACAAATTTATTTTTATTTTGATGGCAGGTTTAAAGGCAGTACTGTTGCACAACGAGAATAAATTTCCGTCGGTCCCAATAGCGTATGCGACCGATTTAAAGGAAACATATGCAACTATGGAAAAAATACTGCGTTGTATAAATTATGCTGCTCACAACTGGAAGATAGTCAGTGATTTAAAAGTTTTAACAATCTTGTTTGGAATGCAAGGGGGTTACACGAAACATCCTTGCTATTTCTGCGAGTGGGATAGCCGTGCATTGAACAAGTATGAAAGAACTGAATGGCCACCGCGTACAATGTTTAAGCTTGGACAGAAGAATGTTTTGAACATTCCCCTGGTGCGACCCGAAAACATAATTTTACCACCATTGCACTTAAAACTCGGCTATATGAAGCAGTTTGTAAAAGCTTTAAAGACGGATAGCGAAGCATTTCGACATCTTCAGAATGCATTTCCGAAACTAAGTGGTGCTAAAGTCAAAGCAGGTAAGCCCGATCCAGCAGTAAAATACATATAAATATATGTTAAAACCATTTTCTGATTAATTTTAGGTGTATTCGTTGGCCCACAAATTCGGAAAATTATGCGTGACGACGAATTTTCAGCAAAATTGACTGAGGTAGAAAAAAGAGCATGGAATAGTTTTCTTGCGTTGTGTAAACATTTTCTTGGCAACAAGAAGAGTGCTGATTATGCTGAAATTGTGCAAGAATTTTTGACAGCATATGCGGACATGGGATGCAATATGTCTATTAAAATTCATTTTTTGCACTCCCATTTAAATTTCTTTCCGGATAACCTTGGTCAGTTCAGTGATGAACAAGGAGAAAGAATGCACCAGGAAATGGAATGCATAGAAACGCGTTTTCAGGGCAAAAGTACAATAAATATGCTTTCGAACTATTGCTGGTCGCTTAAAAGAGACACGGATGATTCTGCTTACAAAAAAAACACGAAATAGCAAGCATTTTTAATTATAATAGCAGACGTGAGAAAGCAAAGTTGTGATATTACATAAATAAAGAGTGGTTTTTTATAAGACAATGCTTTTATTTATTCGGGGTTCGTTTAAACGGGTTTTTGTAATGAAACCATTTCTAAAATTGTTAAAAGATGATAAATACCATTTGCGACCATTGAAGAAACCCAAAAGAAAAGGAAGTACTGTTCATTACTTACATCGAATACTTTGACTATAAAAACGAAAAGTGCTATAGCTCAGCCAATTTTCAACCAATTGTTTTCCAAAATACATCATTCGACGCAGAATCAAATACACTTCCAACAAATAAGTAAATATTAAACCCATTTGGAGGAAAATAGATCCCTAAATCATTGCCGAAGTTGTAAAATTAAAAAAAAAAAATTTTTTTGGAACTTTGTCACTCTATAACTACCATCAATATTTTTTCTACGCAAACCCCTGTGCGCAAATGAAAAGTCCCATTTCCTAGCTTTAAAACAAATCAAACAAAATGAAAATCGAGGAAGAAATGACGAAGTTACAGCGTATTTTATGCAAAAACAGCCGAAAAACGGTTTTTTCGCTATAAAAAAAAATTCTGACGTGCCACGCCCATTTCAAGTATGAAGTAGTTCTTAGATTTTTATCCCGAATCACTTTTTTTAGGTCTGATCCCAAGTAATTTTCCACTGTCACACAGTGTAATATATGTTCAGTCTCATCATCTCATCCGTTTATAACAAAAACAAAAATAATATATTCACTTATAGAGAATCCATTATAGGCTCTCCGCTCATAGCCATACTAAAATAGGAGCGGCAGATCCCCCTGATCCCTAGGCCTATTAATTCATACTCATCCAGCAACCATGGTTAATATGCGGAAAGGAACAAAAACCATCTGGAAGAAATGGCTATGCCCGACCCATGATGATTAATTTCATAGTGTATGAACGAGAGGAGCATCGTTGCTTTGATGTGCGCTACTCAGATTCTGAAAAGAGACCAGGGCCTCTACTATTTTCTTCAAAACGAAAAAGTAGTTCGATTCAATGATACCAATCGTTGGAATTCTATTAAATTTACTAGCGAATCTAATTACGAGCACAAAATGGGGAGCAGATCGCTATTCTCATGTTTAGGTAAGGAATCATTTTAGTCTCTACTTTCAATCGTCTACCTTTGTAGCTGATGTTGAAAGAGCGAAAATGCGATTCGTGTCGGCCTCGCGAGGCTATGTCCGTATAAATCCCCTAAAGTTTCGTGCATTTACGGCAAGCTACAGCAAATTTGTATGGGTATAATTCATTAGTTAACGCAAATTAAAGTTGTTAATTCACATTAAGGTTGTCATCTGTACCTGTTACCTGTAAGTCTATAGTTTATTAAGTGCTGGAATCAATATACTTATACTAACATATGTATGTAGCTACAATTGTCTGAACAACAAAATAATACATTCCCTACAGTTAAACCGCGTATAATTTTTATATGACACCTTTAACGACAACCTTAAAAAAAATCAAACTTGAAAAAACCGACGTCAAAATTTTAAATTTTTTTCTCAGAATTTTCAATTTTAATATATGATATAAAGTGCAATTTTTAAGCTGCTAAAAACGTTCATTGATTTTTGGCAATTTTTCTTTTTTGCTAACGGTTTGCGTATTTTGCGACAGATCGAGAACTAGTACCGCCTAGTAACGAGCTAATTCTGCTATAGTTTTAAACTAGCTCGATTTACTCCTGGGTACATGCGCTCGTTCTAACGCACTTAGTAGTTACAAATAAGCATAGTTTGGTATAGGAGCCGACTTAGCTTACAAACAACCAGATTTCTGCTGCCTATTCAACTGATTACCGGCTTTGCTGGACAATAATAACAAAATTTTGTTTGCAGGTATACCAACGTATATACATAGGTACATATCTATATACTTGTTTACTATATGCAGGTACAGTGGATGTTGAGGTAGGAAAAGTCGAAAGAAGGTAAGCAAAAAAAAAAAATGGCCGAAAATGCACTACATCTGCCAGTAAAACCCCAAAAGGCCACCATAAAAGTATTAAAAAGTCGAAATTTCCACAAGAAAAATAGTGAATGCTACTTTTCTTTTTTTTTGCACAATATTCCAATGGCAGGATCATGCTATGGTCTGTTGGACTGTTGGTCTGTTGGTTGGTTGGCTGGTTGGTCGGTTCCTTGCTTCGTTGGGTTAGCCGGACAGCAGGTGGCGTATCGTTGAATTGGAGGTGCTATTGCAACGTAAGGTGGAAGTAGCGCGAAAAATGTTTAAAGAAGAAAATGAAAAACAGGAACAGGAAGAGGAAGAGAAAAGTTGGTTATATTGCAAGTGTTGGTATGCGTGCTATGTTTGCATGTGTTTGTGTGTATGCCCCTGTGGTAAATCGTAAAGCAAATGGCTTTTTTTATCAGTCCGAGGATTTTGGTAAAAGTTTAAACCACAAACATAGCGCGCCTCTTCGTGTTTTTCTTTAGAATAATATCGGAAAATTCTTGGTTGAATATTTTTGTTGAAAATTTTAACCCAATTAACACCATCACGAAAAAACCATTTTGACTATTATTTTGGCAAATATACAAAAACATGAAACTCCAAGCTCATCGCTGGTCGAAAGTGTTTTAGCAAATTATTTATCAAAAAGTCATGGTGAACTACAGTCGAAGTCCACTCTTCGATAATGAAACATTACACTCAAATTCGCAACAACACCGAAACCGGTTTGTCTCCAAACGAAATTAGACAAGGGAAAAAATTACAAAAAAACCAAAAAATAATTACACAACGTAAGAAATACTAAAAACAAACTCTCTTAACAACGAAACAATACTTTGAAAGTAAAATGATTTTCGAGTTTTTGGCCTTTAAAAAAAAAATTAAGTATACTAAATTTCTCATATAGTCGCCTTTAGTGAACAGATTTTTTTTTTAACTATTGCAAAATTATTATATTCATGAAAACCAAAATTATTAAAATCGACTTAGCAGATCAAAAGTTGATTTCTCTATGATCTAATAATTAAATAAGTAATTACATATAACTTTGTTTATTAAATCTCTAATAGCATTGTGATTTTTCATTCGATGCCGCAGGATGCGAAAAGATCGTTAGAAAATAAGCTATCGATCTCTAAAAATAACAAATTTTTTTTATTAAAATCAAATTTTGATCTGCCTTACCCCAGTCATTTCCAAGTTGATTTTAAAAATTTGTTCACGAAGAGACAATGTTAACTATAATAAAGATATAAAAAAAAAATTAAAAATTCGTTTACCAGAAAATCGATGAGTATAGTTTTCGATTTCTGAATTTTTTTGTAATTTTTTAATAACGAAATTGAAATTTTTTTGTAATTTTATAATAATTTTATAACCTTCCTCTTGTCCACCGGCAGCTAATGTACATATAGTAAACACCAAATTTTGCACGGTGTTATCACATTGGTCTTCGGAGTATCACAGCATCAAATACGCGAACAATCGAAAAACGAGCAACTTACTCAAGCAAGGCATAAATTTTAAATTAAATTAATTTATTTAAATATCGATGGAGCTCAAATAAAACTTAGTAAATTAAATTGATGAGGTAGAGCAATGAAAAATTATTTCTAAACAATAAAACCCACTATTTTCTCATCCATTTATACATATCTGAAGTATGTATACGAGTATCGAGGTCTATTGCAAAATGAAGGATAGTCTAATAAATATTTATCTGTAAACTACTTAGTTCGAAATCATTAGCAAAATATTACTATTCGAATTTAACTGCCTAATGCTGATGACCTGGCAAAACTCATAAACCTGACAGTTGACAGGTTTACTGTGTCTACATAGGTTAGCAAAAATTGTTTCAGCCTTCTAATGATGTCAACAGTCGTGGTAGTTGTTATACCCGACTGAATACGCAGCAACAACGTCATATTCTGCGACATAGTTTTAGGCGCAGTAAACCTGACTACTGTCAGGTTGATAAGATTTGTCAGCGCATGTAAATCTGTTTCACAGCATTAGAATTCGGAAAAACGTATAGAGAGAGCACCAGCGTTCTATGAGATGTTCTTCGAATCAATTTAATTACATTTATTTTCTCGCGAAGTCATTCAAGTTTGAAATTACCAAGCTTTATGAAAACATTGGCATGCCGTCTTTGCCAGTAAATCTCAACTAAATTGTTTTAAAGTGGCAAAAGTGATCACACACAAACTTATGTAACACTAATAGTAATATATGTATATGTATTGAAAATCTAGACACACTCGTAATTTAATCATTTAAGACAAAGTTCTTTGTCGATAAGTGGGGTGGTCTCAGGGCCGACTGTAGTAGAGTTTGTACAGATTTGATTAACAAAAATGCAGTTTCCTTTCCTACTCTGCAGTGCTCTGTAAGAATTCCCGTTAGAATTCTTAGAAATCGCACCCATTCCTATACCGCAGAAAGGCTCTGGGTCTATGAAGGTAGTTCACGGCCCGCTTTTTTTGAAATTTGTTCGCAATCTGGCTTCTTTCATTAACAGCTTGACGTGGAATCCATACAACCCAAACTCCTTTGGTCAGACCAAGATTGTCACTAGAAGATCACTAGTTTTGGAGTTACCTAGTGAGATTTGAGAGCGTTGGTCGTCAGTTAAGATGGTAATGTTCCGATTGCGTTAGTTGCGGTTGGTATTGAAGAATGCACACCGCTCTGTAGCATAAGAAGCATATCTTTCTTCACTTTCCCATTACTTTTTGATACTATAGATCTTTCTTAGTATTTTTGAAAATTAGCCCAGCTCTTTCCAAGTCTCCAATTTTCCTTCAAAAAGACCGAGTTATTTTATAAATATATAACATCGAAACCACTGAAAACTGAAAGGTTAACTTTAAGCTGAAATAAATTAAGTACATAGGCAGAGGGAAATTCAGTAAACTTGAAAATTAATTATCGAATCCAAATTGCTCACTCATTTTCCTACCAAAAATTAAGTTGACAATTTTGAATCACCCTTTAAATGAATACACCCTGTATGTGCACGTATTTGTGTCACTAAAGCAGCTGGGCATTGGCATCCCATCAGTCATGGTATCTGCACGTAGTTACATACACAGACATGGAAATAGCCATGATATTGAGAATTTTAAATACATACATCAAACGCATGCACAGCGTAGAGTCAGGCAAACGAAACAAAATCCGCCATACATGCATTGATATGAAATGGAAAATGAGAATGATAGTTATTTCCATAACAGAGTTCTTATATCCCGCTTGCTTTTAAATGCGTGCATGAATTTAAAGTGCAATAATTGCTTTTATTTTTCGTACATCAACAGTCAGTCCAATTGATCCTTGAACTTTGGATGGCATCTCTTGCACATTTCATTTAAAAGCAAATAACATACTTTTTCGCTGGCTCAGCATAACCTAATAAACAACTTGGAATAATTGAACTTTTGCTTAACATTTCCATTTGAAATTGCTTGTAAACAAAAGAAACTTTTACTCATAGCCAAATTATGTTTAAATAAAGTGAATAAACTAAGCGGGGGGGAAACTTTTGGACGAGGTAAATGTAGATACATGTAATACATAAACTTTAGTGGAGAATTTTAATTAAAATGAGGCTTAGGATAGCACTATGTTCTAACTGTTTTGTAGCTTCACACAATTTGACAGCAGATGGCATGAATGCTTTTCCAGAAACGTCATTTCAATTAGGGTGTCAAATAAAAGTTGCTTTAGTGGTCAGTAATGGTAATTATTTTGATAAAGGCCTAGCGTCTAAAACTTTCCACAAACCATTTCAATTAGTAAGTTACCTTAAAGTGTCAAATTGTACTAAACAAAAATTTCAAAAGAAAAAATAAAAATAGACTTTAATCGAAACGTTCAATTAACAAAAGTTGTGGTAAAATTCAAAAAATAACTTTAATGAATAGATAATCGAAAATAAATAACACTGCGTGACAGTGAAAATTAGCTACGAATGTCACATAGTTGATTAATAGAAAACTGTACACACAAAATCCTAAATACACCTTCAAAAGCTGGAATTTTGGTAAAAACCCCATTTTTCCAGTGTCTCATAATTGTGAACAAAAAACCTTCAACATTTCTGAATCGAACTTCAATTTGTATACGTTGCAGAAAAAGGGTTTATAGATGATATATAATTTACCGTGTAGTTATAAAAAATAACGATAGTAAGACCCCAAACTTAAGAGCCACACTGTTTATTTCATAAAAATTTTATTTCTGAAATTATTGCTTAAAATTGGAACTGTTCTGCGTTATAATTACAGATCAATTCAGAAATGTTAAAGGTATTTTGCGTATAATTATGAGACACCGAAATACAGGTTTGTACAATATTTTGGATTTTCGGTATACAGTTTTTTATTACTTAATTATTACCATAATATGTGCCAAGAAAACGCAATTGTTTTTTTTTTTTTTTTTTTTTTTTTTGTTATATAGTGCAAATAATTCAGTTCCTATCAATGAGATTTTTGAGCTTGAAGCTTCTGTACAAGTTCAAAAAATTTTTGCTCAAAGCTCCACTCTTATCAAAATTTACTTCTAGTCGATTCATGGACTCGTTGTAATTAATATTAAAGCAGAAAATCCTTGTTAGCATAGATAACTCGGAGAAAAAGCATACGATATACATATATGTTATCTCTCAATTTAGTGCACCAAAACCGTTCATCTTGGAATTTTCTGCAAGTTCGAATTTATTAAAGCGGTACCACATAAAAAGCTTTGGCTTTGCGTGGCATTTGACTCGTAACTATGTCGGAAAAGCGAGAAACAACAAAAAGGGAAATCTCAGTAAACGCTTTTACAACACTGAATTAGTTGTTGTGAAAGGTAAAACTACGATAATCCTGAGCATTTATTTCGGTTAATCTTTAAATTTAAATTGTTATTTCGTAGAAATTTGAAGTGTAGCGTCTGTTTCTAGCAAATGTGAGAAATAAAATGCATATGAAAATTAGCTGCGCGTCAAAGCGCGCAACAAGATGGGAGCTGGCGAACTTTCGGCTTGGTTTTGTTGTCAGCTTTGGTTATGGGGAAAACTTCATAAAGTTGTATTTATTCCTCTTAGCTGTCAAAGCAAAACTGTCACTTCAAGCGAAGCAAGCTTTCTATCTAGCATAGCCTTAAGCCAACATTTGCCGATGACATTTGATGTTTTTCGTATTATTTCACTAAATGTGTCATACTTTTGATCGTCGAGTAGTGTCTCGAATTCTGCGATCGCACTCGCGGACCTCTGGTTCAAAACAAAGATTTATGGGCTTTATTGGAACGCGGGATCCGTACACACACGATTACAAGTAAAGCAATGCTTAGAGGAATAGCTAAATGTATTGTCCGAGGACACTAGGAAGCTGAACCAATCCATGCCAAACATACTGGAAGAAGTATTAACGCATCGCGGATATCTAAAATTTGATTACTTTCACATTTTTATAGTATTTTTGTTAATGAGCGGATACTTTTTCGGATATATTTTGTTATTTAAAAACAAACAAAAAATAATATATTTCCTCTGCTTTTCAAGTTTAAAGAAAATTTAGGATTGTTATTTCATAGTTAAATCACTCGAAATGCTCGAATGTGTCATCGAAAATTGGAATTTCAGAATGGACCATAGTTATGGCAAGATTTAAATTTTTTTTCTTTTTCAATACCAAAATGTGCTGAATGCAATATCAGATTTGATTTGCCCTCCTATTTGCATATTAATAATCCACATAGAACCGGAATTTGTTATAAGTTTTGCAATATTTGTAACATTCTTACCTGAAAATAGAAAGAAGATAAAGAGGAAAAGTTAGTTTAAGGATGTTATTATAATTATATAATATATTTAAAAAAAGTAAGATTTTAAGAATTAACACAATAATAAAATGATATAGTCTAAAATATTTTTAATAAACTACATAAAGAAAGGCTTCTTCCCTTCATATAAGAAATGTTTTTCATTCCATTTTTTTACGACTTGATTTTTTAGCAGCGGTTCAATTCTTAAATTAATTTATATGAATGGATACTAAGATTAGTTTAATTTTAAACACTTTGTTCAATCCATTAATGGTAAGAGCAAAACCATAAAAATATTTTTGAAAATTTGTTTATTTAATGATTAAATCTATATTTCAGGATTTTAAATGACTGTAACCAAATTGTTAAGAGTGTTAATTTTTAAAACACAGGGTTTCTAACATTTTTTACAGCCTCAGCGGATTGTATTATGAAAAATGACACAACGTACTTACTTCAGAAGCTTTTCAGGTATATGATCGGTGGCATTGAGTTGCAAACTCTGCACATTGGATGTTGAAGGACGAGCGACGAAGTACTGGCTGTAGGAATTGTCGTGACGTGGAGGAGGAGAAGACCATACATAACTTCCTCTGCCACTATTCGCCACTAGGAAAGTTGAAGCTTTGGATAGCTATATATTTTTTAATAAGCTTGACAATCTCAGTAAAGTCGACATAAAGACCTGACGAGTTTCCTTATGAATACGAAGTGGTTTTGGGAGAACAGGGGTCAATTAGCAGCCCCAATGCGGCACCACAAGGCCCCATGAGTCTAAGTGAATCCTAATAGGTACTGCCGCCTAACATAACCTACCTTTGACCCTCTTTGTTGATGAAGGACGAGAAGAGTGTATTTTGAAATGTGCATGAAATCGCCAAGCATTTGATGTAGATGTACCGGATTTATCACCATAAACATCGCAGCTTTAATAAAAAAAATATGGCGAGGAACCAGTGCGACCCAATTTTTGTACCTCTATCAAATTGTTTTGCCGAATGATGGCCGTAATACTTCATTTTCGTGAAAAATATTTCATTGGTTGAATTTTTTCATGATCATGTTATCATTTGATCGATATTATGTGCTTTTATAGATCACGTTTATGGTCGTTTTTTTAATTTGTATGTCTTCGATCAAGTTTGATCGATATTATGTGATTTTTATTTTTTCGATTCAAAATAATCATTATTTTTGGATGTAAACTTTTTCGAAGAAATTAAAATAAATAGAAATCAATCTTGATCGTAAAATTAATATCACAAAATATCTATCGGATTGTAATGTAGACCGATAGTGACACCAAACGACGCCATATTTTTCCCGCTCTTTTGACATTTCTCTTCAGTAAGGTTAGCCATTTCATCATGGAAAGATATACGATCCAACAACGAGTCGAGATTATTAAAATTTACTACAGAAATTCGGAGTCAATGGCCTCAACTTTAAGAGCGCTACGTCCAATTTATGGTCGTCGTCATTTCTGGCTGAATGGCTTCGTCAATAAGCAAAATATGCATTATTGGACAGGCAGCAATCCTCAAGTACTCCATGAGTCAACATTTCATCCCGAAAAAATTACGGTTTGGCCGGCGGCGTCATTGGGCCGTACTTCTTCCGTGATGATCAACACCGGCATGTTACTGTGAATGGGAATCGCTACCGCACAATGATAACCGAATATTTTCGGCCCGAATTGGATGATATGGATTTAGATAATATGTGGTTCCAACAGGACGGCGCCACAAGCCACACAGGGAGTGTCACAATCGATTTATTGATAACCAAGTTTGGTGAACGTGTTATCTCACGAAATGTCCCAGTCAATTGGCCGCCTCGGTCGTGCGATTTGACGCCGTTAGACTATTTCCTGTGGGGCTACGTCAAGTCTATGGTCTATGCCAGCAATCCAGCGACGATTAATGAACTTCGTACGAATATCGAACGTGAAATTGCAGCAGTATCGGCCGATTTATGCTTGAAAACCGTCGTAAATTGGGTTCAGCGTCTGGACTTCTGCAAGCGTGCCCGTGGTGCACATGCACAAGAAATCGAGTTCCATACATAATGGCATCGAATTTACTTTCACAGGAATAATTTAATTTAATTCATATCCCAAACCGTTTTTGTTTTATTTTAAAAAAAACTTTTGTAACGTTCCTATTGAAAACCCCTGTAAAAATAAGATCAGATTTTCATAGCATATGACATAAGGATCAGATCGATATATTCGAATTTTGTTTTGAACGAATTCTTGCCAATGTTTTTTTTTTCAAAATAATTAAAATTAAATAAATCCCGAAAATGCAGGGCCCTGATTTAAACAAAAGCTTGAATTTTCGAAAGTGCATATTTGTAAGATAAAATTCAAAAAATCCAACAAAAAAAGGAAACAAAATACAAGAAGATCTGCTCGCTACTCGGCCTGAGCAAAGCCACCGAAATCGGTCATTTTATCTTTAATCGCGTTATTCTCAAATTTGCTGCAGTTCTAGCTGTAGTAATTTCATAATTATAAGATATACTTAAATTTTAGTTCAATACATTTATTATTAGTTGTTTCATACAATGACACCCTGGCGTTTTATTAAGTAAAATCCAAAAATGTCAATATTCGATGTAAAAAAGAGACGACTTTTAGAGAGACTTGGGATTTTTTCATAACTTTGCCATTTTGCAGAATCTCATTTTTTCATAATGGTAGAAATATCTCTTAATTTAAAATTTTTTAAAAATTTTTTGTGTTCGAGCATTCATATTTTCTCAGTGTAGAAGAAAACTAATGTGTGCTAGAAAACTAATTATTTAAATTTTAACAAAGCACACTAAAATAATATATCGATGGATCCGTTGTATAAATTTGAAAACACGCATTACTTTTTGCTTTAAATTCCGGAAATACTAGTTGAGCGCCTTAGCATAACAACTGATTTAAAAATTTTATAAATTCATTAAAACTCGTAACGACTGGAAATAACTTAACGCTTCGAAAGCGAATTCCAAACAATTTTTGATTTATTTTAAATTGCGATAAATACATTTTATGCCCGACTAATTGCCAAATCGTCATAAAATTTTGCAATATTTGCATTTTTTGAAAGGGATTTTTAATTAAAAATGAATTGCAGCTTAGAATTCGATTTAATTTTTGTCAGAAAATAGCAGCAAATGAAGCAATTAATTTTCGGTAATACAATTTTGCATACAAAATCAAACGAATGTTCAAGTAATAATAAATTCAAATATTAAATACAAACAAAAATAGATGAGAGCCATGCAGAGTGGCACGCACCAACGGACAGCTGCGGCGGAACCATCATTTTTGCTCAAATTTTATGAAATTTCGGTGTGCCAATTTAAAATGCGCATTCCAAGTAAAGCCAAATTTGTTTTTTTTTTGTTATGTTTGTATTGTGCTCATATAACAGTTGGTTTATATATTTGCATATGTATGGATGTGTGTACATATGTATGTGTGTATTACAGTGATATGTTTATATGTATGCGATATAGCGTAATAAATGATTGCCACTGCTGCTGTTGCAGGGATTTATTTGAATAATGACCCGAATGTGGCGGGTCGACTGAGTGTCACATAGAATGCGGTCAAGCGCAAGTAAAATACAGTGGCTTGCCAATTGGTGCAAGCGGGATGAAATTTTTGAAATGGATGAGATTGCGTTGGGTGATTATGGTGACTCAAACTATTCGGTATGTAATGTTGTTACAACACAACACAACACATGCATTGGCTGTGCGTAAATATTGTGGCATAAGAGCAACTAATAAAGTTACACCAGGAAAACGCGATCCTGTGGGGGGGGATGATATGAGTTTTCAATAGATGCCCGTCTAGTGAATTTGGCGCTGTTAAAATGTTTGACACTCATTTTTTTCTATACAACTTAATGGGTAATTTAGCTACACGCCGAAGCAAGTATGAGTACAAAATTCATTTGCTAGTTTCGAATGTGTGAGTGTTTCAAAATACAATATTAGATACACTGTAATATGTAAAAATAGCTTTAGGCGGCATTGCCGTGTAGTACTTCGTTCTATTCAATGCCTCTGTTCTCCTAAAAACTCATTTCGTCAAAAAAAAAATAACTATCAACACTTAAGGCTATGCCAGATAGAAGCTTGATTTGCTTTACGTCACAGTTTCGTTTTGACAGCTACGATGAATACATAAACTTATGTATACGAAGTTTCCCACATAACCAACACCGACGCCAAAGCGAAGTTGAAAGTTCGCCAACTCTCATCTTTGCCCGCGCTTTGACAATCAACTGATTTTCATATTTCTTTTATTACTCACATTCGCTTAGAAACAGACGCTACACTTCAGTTTTCTACGAATTAACAATGTAAATTTAAATATTAACGAAAATGCTTAGCATTCTAGTTTTTTAAGCTTTCAGAATACATAAATGAGAGTTGCTAAAAGTTTTTTATTTAGGGAACCCATTATCCGTTTTTTGTTTTTCGGATAAAGTTACGAATGTCACGCGAAGCCAAAGCTATTTATGTGGCATAGCTCTTAGCCTACCCATAAAGTGAGTGCCGGACGATGGAAGATGGTATGATATATCGTCTCCTTCTCTTCCAAATACCAATAAACTCTGCAATAGGCTTGCCAGATCTGACTGCAAATAAATAGTTCCTTAGTAAACAAGCTTTTGAGCTCCACAATTAACTTTTATTATTAGTTATTTTTACATTTCTTCTCTTTAGTTCTTAAATTAGCTTTATTCGAATAACTAAGATCTTTCCTTGACATTTTAAATAGGCAAGTAAATTTATGAAAGAGCAAATATTTCCGTATGAATTGACACAAATATCGGGTTATTAATTTAGAGGTAATTTAAGGTAGGGATTCCATAGCCGCGACCGCGCAATGGGCAGCTTAGTTGTAAGCGCCCGAAAGTTAGAACGTATTTTGAAGAACGTCAATAGCAAGTCAAAACAAAGCGAGGAAAAGTGCCAGAAGATTCCGAATAGCAAGAAATACTATATATGATAGAATTTTCTTTTTATCGAAATCAGAGCTCCCATACCCCGCAAAAATGCCTGATCATGTCGAAAATAAGTTATCCATAGTACACTTTTCCATGCAAACTATGAGAAAAAGGCAATTCATACTGTTAGCTGTGAAGCAAAACGGGCAGGGGGTGTGTGTATTACAGGAAAGTAAAGAATTCTGTAAATTCATTTTCATAAATACAGAAAAGGGAGGAACGTATGTGGTGATTTGATACCCGATCCCCATACAAAACTAACCGTCAAACTGGAGAATAGTTTGAGTTTATTTTTCCGCTAATATAACTGATAGTTATGGGTTAGGCTTCTGGCAGTGTAGTTTTCCAGAAGATAAAGTGTGCACAGTTAAGTTGCAATAATAATAGAGTGCAAGATGTAAAGTTCGGACGAGTAATTTAGTGGGGGCGTAACAACTGATATGCCGATGAGAGAATTCACATGATCGAGAGAATGCAATACATACAAGATTTTTGTAAACAAAATCTGTTGTGTTATTGAGAAAACAGCTGAGTCTGTCAAAATGGACAAGAGAGGGTTAGCAGTATCACAATCTACCTCACCTTCTATGTTCTTTTCACCTAGATTAAGTTGAAGTGTAATCAATTGCAGAGTGAAGTTTAAGTAAAAGTTGTAGAGTTGTACAGATATCGGATCAGAAATGTCACTCATTAGTCTCATGCCGCTCACTGGTGGTCTTGGCTATGACTTATCATGTGTGTCCTTGTCCATTGTCTTGGTATTTTTGTTCAATATTGTCAGGCATTTCGCTTGACATTTCATCTTAAAGGTTAAGCCCGTCACAGTTTCAGACTTAGGTATCTCGAAAATCTTAGAGAAGATGCACAATTCTCGACTAAAATATTTGTCATCGATTAAGTTAACTTTTGGCTCCGCCAAATTATTATATTTGGGCTGAGTAATAAACCGAAAAAGTCCAGGAGTTGTCATGGCATTCATTAAAAAGAACGTTTTGAATTGATTTATGAGCTGGTGGAATAGGCGAGTAATAGTCTAATTGAAAGAAATCTTTAAATCATTGAACCTTGTTATGGGCCTACAAGGCGAATGACCACTGGATTCGCAACTATTCAAAGTCAATGTTTTTACAGTAGAAGGGTTGAATAAAAACCACAGATACCCTATATGGTACATAATCACACTAAGCCAAGCCGCCTCCTTCTCACAGTAAACTCACCTTTTGGGACCAAAATCTACATACAATGCATATTTAACTTATTGACTTACCTAAAATACACTAAATGGGTACCAGCCATATGAGATTCTACCCGGACACAGTTTACTCTAGAATATATGGCTGTCATTTTATTGAGCTTTTCGAGGAAAATGAAGCAATATCGCTACGGAAATCTAAATAGTCGAACCATTTAGACCAAGAACTGAGAATTATCATTATTTTCATTTTTCATTGGGAAGAATTCGTTTAAAACAAAACTCGAATGTATCGATCTAATCCTTGTGCTATATGCTATGGAAATCTGACCGTATTTTTATCTAGAAGATTTTTTTTTTGTTTAAATCTTTACATAAGACTTATTCTGGGTTTTAAATTTTTCAGAAAACTTTTTATCAATATTTTTTTTTTCTATTTATTTCATCATATACCATTGATCGTATGTTTGATGTTGTTGCTATTATTGTCATCGAACCAGAATAATGATTATTATTTATCGGAAAAGAATGTCGATAAAATGATATCAGAAAAATGTAAAGCTCAGAATAATAATTATTTTTGATCGTAAAAATAAAAATTTAAAAAATAACGAAACAAACGTGATTGAAAAAATAAATATCACAATATATCGATAAATTATGATCGAAAAAAATCACAATATAACGATTAACTCACGATATTTTTAAAGATAAATTATAACTGTTTCGATTCCTGATGTAAACTTTTGTTTTATAAATTTACAGATTTACGTCAAGACTTTCTTGTAGTTTCTTAGTTTGAATCAGTTTGATCAGCTCCTTCTCAAATATAGAGATTCTTCTTTGTATTTTTTCCAAATTCCTGGCAACTGTCAATCGTTTTCGATATTTTATGACCGAGAGAGAGAGAGAGAGAGATAAAGAGAGAGAAAGAGATGGTAATAAACTGAAAAATTGATCATTATTGTAATTCTCATGTAGTTTTTTGCCAGCCTCGGTAACATGTATCTAGCGATTGAGCTTCAAAAATAAAACAAAACCATTATTAAAAAATGTCTGCTCTAACAGCACAGTTCATCTAGGGTGCATCGCTGTAAATTTTGAAAGCTTCCTAATTTGCTAACTTTGCTCCCCACAAAGGGTGAATGTTTCGATAACATCAGCCAGGCATTTACTTGACCCTTAAAACTCTTTCTCCCTGCCGTAGCGAAGACCATAGAGGATTAGGTTAAATGGAGAAATGTAACTGTAGGTTCGCTTATTTCAGAACTAGAAATTTTTATGAAAAAATCAACGCCATTTTCTGTTCTTAGTTCACAAAAGAAATTATATGAGGTTTAATTTTAATGTCATTACTAAAGTGCTCAGTTTTTTTGTATTGCTCCAATACACCAACATAAACCAAATAAACATCTAAGACTTTCAGAAACAACATAATATTCATATACATAGTATTACATACATATATTTGTGAACGAGAATTATGCCCCACTGGCGAAAGTCTGACGCAAGCCGGTAGCATACAAATTTAAATAGAAATGTGATTAACAAAAAAATTACATTAGTGTTAAAAACAAATTACGTTGGCCGCACAATTCGATTTGTGCATCAACCAGCGGCAACAACAAAAACAATCGACCCTGCGAGAATTTGCTATAAGCGAACGCAAACAAATCTATTTATTGGCAACAACAACAACAACAGCAACAAAATGACAGCTTTTCGTTGTCGCACACCACTACCTTACGGCAATATATGTATGTACATATAATTTATGGATTTTGATATGCAAAATAGAATTAACAATGCGACTGCGCGCGGCAAAATCGAATGTGTCATCATGACTGGGTGCACAAATGAAATTTGATTGTTCTGCCAAATCTACAATTCAAAGCATGCCTATACTGTTGTTGGTGCATTGTGACTGATGATGCAGATGATGTTAATATTTGGTCGCAATACAAATAATAGTAATGTAAAGATAACAAATAAGTTTACAAGTTTACATAACTACCCACACACACACACGTACAACACTACCTACATACTATATGAGCATATCAATATTCATATCAATGTGTTTATGTTTGTGCAAAGCTAAACCATTGTAGTAGCAATACTTATGGCCGTAGTTGTATCTATCAGCACTTCCAATTATGTGGGCAATGAAGTGCAAATGTTTGTATTTGAAATTTGAAATTGCATCTCGCGAAAGCTTAGGTGGGTAATCAACTCTGCTACCCGTTTCGATTAGTATGCAATGATCGTTTGACGAAACGTGAATTCCGATTCTAAAACGCCGCACATGTTTCGCTAATCTACGGTTTTCAGAACAGGCTTAATGATGGTTTATTTAAAATATAAAAAAAAACAAGTTCTTTTAAAAAACGCTTCTTCTCTTTAACAGCAAAATTATGTAATATCATGGAAATGCAACCGAATTATGTTAATGTTTCTAAATATGGTTGAAATTGAGAAAAACTTGTTTTAATTTCGCGAACACGAGTTTGAAATTGACTTGTTCTAAATGGTTGATAATCATAAAAAATAGCAACAAAATATTTTCGAATGCGAATTCTTATAAGGTGACGTTACTATAATAACTCCTTTTTTTTAATTCGAATCAGCGTATGAACTGTGAACTGAAATATTTTGTTTCCATTCTGGTTGTTTCCGATTGATTTTATAAGACAACCGTTTGTCGGGGCGTATGAGTAACCTGTAGCAAAGGGTTCCAAAACAAGATAAATTAGAACAGACATAATTTTAAGGGCATATATTTATATTTTTTTGGCCGGACTTTATTTGTATCAAAAAGTACACTGCGGAACAAAATTTTGCGGTCGGAGGTTTTCAAGTCGATTTAGGGTAAATTGGTGCGCTGATTACGAAAATAATATCAGTTTTGTCGAATTGGCTCTAGTTTTTCAGATAAAGACTTTCAAATATTTCACGATAAAACCTAATTAAAAATACCAATATGGATTTAAATTATATTTTTATTGCGCGCCTGTATAAAAATAACATAAAAATAAAAAAAATATAATCTTTTCATTAATTAATTTTAAAAAAATTACAAACAACTTTTTCTGTAGGACCTCTTATGATCTCGTTGCTCAGGACAATCCCGTATTAAGTTCCAGCAGTAGTCTGTCATCATGTGGTCGTCCCATCGACCTCGTTATCTTCCATTATTTTTATGTCCTGGTGGAACCGTTCACCTTGTTCCTCACTGTAATCGGGAATTTGTCCAAATGACTATGTAAATAAGGTAATTTAATGCTCATTTTAGCTCCTAGTTTGCGAAAATTGAGAAGCATATCAGCAACTAGTTTTGTATAGTCTGGTGATTTATGATTTCCCAATAATTTGCTGTTCCTACCTCCATATTTTGTCTCACCGGCCAGTCCTTTCTAATCCAATGTTCATTTCTTGCACGACTGTCACATAAACATATAAAACAGGGGTATTTAGTATACACACTTTGCTGGCCCAATAAAAAATTCACCATCTTCAAGTCCACGCATACTGACCACTTATGCTGTGCATACAAAATCTTTGCTAAAACAATTTTTACATTTTCGTATTCTTCTTTTAGTTTGGTACTATGACCGATTGGAACCGAAGCAAGTTTATTTCCATTGTGTAGCAACACACATTTCAGACTTCTTTTTGAGCTATCTATAAAAAGCCTCCAATTATCGGGATTACATATATTCGAAAATGACCATAGCAGTCAAGAGTCCAGAAATATTGTTACAATATACAAGATTGTCTTCTTTGGTGAAGTAAGGCAGAAGGTGTTGCTCTCTGTTCCTAAAGGCTGTAATAGCAACACCAGGTTTTAGACACGGAGGTTGTATTAACTCACCCGACTTAGCCGGCTGCCCTTGCTCTCTTGCAAGGGAAATAAAATATTTAAACGAACGAACTACTTGTTTTAATAATTTATATAGCAAAACTTATTGAGTAAAAATTAAATTAATACAGCTGGAACTGGGTCATATATTTTTTTTTCATTAGTTTCTTAAGTTTTGTTTATCTCAAGAACAAGAGGCAATCCAAAAAAAGTAAAAACACAGTTCGTAAGCCTGCTACTAATGTTAATAAAAACTATTAACAAAATCCAGACCGCAGGTTTTTTTTAAATTTTTGTTACTCAATGATATTAAACAGCTCAAGCGCAGTTTATCTCAAAAATGTTTTGGAAGTGCAAGTCAAAAGAGCCAAGCTGGCGCCATGAGAACTGTTGAGGCTTTCCATTTCTACTAATTAAAATTCCAACTTTTTATGTAGGTTATATTTTTGTGTAGACGTTGAAAAGTTTATATTGAGTTGAAACAATGAAAATGTGCAATTTCAAATAGAAAATTGACTTTATTATAAAGATAATTGTATGCCATTGACAATTGAATAAATTTTTTGGTATATTTTCCAAAGAATAACGACAGCACATAGCCCCAAAACCATGATCAAGAGACTATCCTATTTCAAGAAATAAGACGTTCACCAAATAAGGCGATTGTTTGACACGCAGTGTTGCATTTAGCCTTAAATAAAAAAAAGCAAAAGATTATTTTCAAACCAAATGCGATAATCTTGCCTATAGAGATGTTCATCGAGCCAAAAATAAGCCTCGTCACTGAACAAACCTAGCGCACGCTAATATTATATGATTTCCATGATGAAATGGCAAACCAAACTAAGGGCAGTGGATATTAACGTTGCCATATCTGACCAATTTGTTTTCGTCTAATCTTTATCGGAAAATGTAATTTCTAAATTTATATGCAATATGCCTTCCAGCGAACTGTCATTTCCTTAACGCGTTCATAACCCAACATTAAATTGTTAAATTGACTAGGTAAAACTTTCTCTGTCACAAATTATGCATTTTATCACTTCAAAACTCCATTATAAGCCAAAGTTCTGAACATTTTCATAAAACTAACTTATTTCATATTCCAAAATAAAATAAAACAACAAAGTTTATAGTAGTAACAAAAACAATACGCACTAATACCGATTGACTCAATGCATCTATGGTTAGTCGAATCTAAGTAGATATCTACATAAGTATATACATATATTTGGATGTGAATAAATGCGTACATATGTTTGAAAATATAAACGAATATTAAGCTGTGAGTATTCTACAAAATATTCGTTATTTGTTTTGTACAATTTCCAAAAACATTTCGGCATAAACTGACAGTAAGACAAATAAACTGTAGTTCGAGTACGGTAGAAGAAGTCGGTGAACGGAATGTGCAAAGTCTACGTTGATAGCTAAAAACTTTTCTTACAAGATTTAGAATAACTTGCACAGGGTGAGTGCATAATAGAGATGAATGTGGGACTAAATATTCAATCCCCATACTACCCGTTTCGGCACTCAACTTTAAGGTATCGAACCCGCCGTTTAAGATTATTTTTCAAATTTGTACCACGGATTCAGTGCCTTAAAATTCAATGGCTTTCAAACTATTTATAAAGAAAATATGCTTGCAAAGTTTTTTTAGCAATCTCAATAGATATATCCTGCGACCGAAAGTTCCTGCAACGTAGCTATTTAGGATAACTATGGTTTGGCGCAAGCAACTAGCAAATGAAAATTGCTGCTAACTTTTTGCAGGCAGAGTAAGAAGCAGAATATGAGTGCAAAGAGCTTGAAATGCTAGCCAAAGGATAGGCGATAGGCAATTTTAGAATGTGCGCCAACTTTCGAAAGATCTTAAGATCAGGATAAATTCCCGTAAGAATAAGAACGAAATGATGTCCAAATCTAACTTAAATTGTGGTCGGAAAACTTCTCCACTTTCAAAAATGGCGACGCCAAAAGCGAATGATTCTGCAAAAAAACGTCAACTACCACGGAATCAGTCCTCTAAACATTTCATATGAGGTTCAAACGATCTTATTGTGGGAAAGCCTGAAGATAACTCTCAAGGAACTTTTTTGACTAGGCAAATCTACCATCGACCAGATATTCACGATACAACAGATCACGGAAAAGATCCAAGAGAAGATAATCGGCACACGCCGTCTCTTTGGCGACTTTAAATGCGCGCTTTCGTCATCAAGAGAAAAAGTTGCATATATACTAAAATGTCAAAATTGAAACGGCTATGTAAAATGACGGCAAGCAACATCACCAGCTCTGTTAAAAATAAGAAGTACCTCTCCAAGCAAGCCCTTTGATACCATTTTTAATATTATGTTGGAAAAAATAATTCGAACTGCACATTGAAACCTTGAAACCGGACAGGCACTATCTTTAGAGATCATCGCCCTCAAATACCGCACTTTTAGTTTTGCCTTTCCCAAACTGAATAAAATTTCTGGTTTTAGCAAATTAGAACCAATATTTATATTAGGCAGCTAGCCAGCTCTGCTGATTTGCAATGATACTACAGCAAATATGTAAACAAATCCATTCGATCGATTTATAAGTAAGCACTCAAAAATCATTAACATGACTTTAAAGATGTTGCAAAGAAGAAATATATTTCACTAAAATGGAAACACATTTAGCCGCCGCGGCTGGCTCGAACAAATTCCAGCCGAGAGGCCCAATTTTTGGCCTCTTTTTGCAGTAATTGGGGCCGTATGTTAGCAATAACGCGCCAAACATTCTCTTCCAATGCGTCAATCGTCTTGGGCTTATCTTCGTAGACATGCGACTTCACATAAGTGTGAAGTGACTTTTTGAGCATGTAATGGCGTCTCAACAATGGCTTGTGGATTGTGAACACTCCAAATGCGACAAATTTGGAAATCGGGATCGGTAGCCATCTCGAACGTGCGACGCGCTTGATGGTCGTTCGGATTCAATTCTTGCACGAGTTGGATTTCGTAAGCCCATAAAGTGAATGGACTCATTCGGTTCTGTACTGTACACTCCGTGAGAATGCGCATTATCCATTAGAGTAAACGTGTCGCAAAACCGGTCCATGGTTGTTCGAATTACCGATTCTGTTGGGCGTTTATGTTGGCCGAACATTGAACCATTATTTTGGTAATAAATTTTCACGATTTGCAAACATTGTTCCCGAGTAAGTCTGTTCATTGTGAAATGGCAAACCATGCTGAGTATAACTAAGACCAACTCCAAAAAAGTATTGCCTCACTGAGAACCACATGTCTAAAAATGACTTCCTATATTAATAATAATAATAATATTAATAATAATAATAACAATAATTTTTGACGCATCATATAGCTGGATCTTTTGCTGAATTTCTCCTCAAAGGAAAGTGCACGTGGTGAGGAGATAATCGCGAATGGTTATATTCCATCACATCCTGACCAAATTTATATTGGTAGTGTTCACACTACTATACCAAGAGTTTTTCGCAACTGGCTTATTGTGCATCCTCTCTAGCAATATAATAATCTACATATCTCTTTTTCCCCGAATATTATATGTACTTTCGCCCACAAACTTGGAAGGATTTCTCCGATGTCGCCTTCTCTAATCACTTTGTTCCCGATAACTTGCACCCATCTCTAGTGCATAGCTTAGAAAAGCAGCAAACAGGACATGTTTATAATTTATGCAACATTCAAGTGAAAGCAGAACTTTTTTAAACAATTTGTTGGATTTAAAGCCAATAGTTATACCTAACTGCCAAACACACGATATTATGCAAGAAAACATATAAACATACAAATAAATATGTACATATACATATATGTATATTTAAATAAGTATGCACGGTGTTTGCATGCATATGTGTTATAGTTTTTAGCTCTTTTTTTTACCTGTTCCTAGGAAATATTCCATTTCCTGTCGTATCAGCTACGCCATTGATTTGCGAACGAGCAGTGTATGGAAGTTTTTGCAAAAGCCTTAATATATATATTTATATATATGTGTGTATATATATATATGCATATATATATATTTGTACATAAATAAATAGGTTATATAACTGACAAAGGCCCCAATGCGTCAACGTTGCACGCAGTATTCTCCAAATGCTGACAGCTGTCAATTTTTTATTCACAACTTGTTTTTTGTTTTTTTTTTTACTTTATCAGACATCGCAGTCAGGCGATTTCGCATGTGCGTCAAGCTCGTTTGCGGAAGTTTCACGTACTGAATTATAAGACACACACACACACATATATATATATACATATGTATATGTATTAGCGCATACAATGTTGTGCATGTTTTAAGCACCCAAATTCATTATAATACAGTTCACCACTTATGCTTATTAATTCACTTTGTATATAATTTTTTTTATAAGAGTTTTATCACATTGCCGATATGAACAAAAGTTTTAGGCTTTTTAGAAAATGCATAAAACTTCGCCGAATTTAATAAATAAATGGCCATAAAAGTTTTCAACTTTTCAATCCGGATATAAAAAAAAAATAAAGTATCCAGTTTTATATAACAAAAATCAAGTTTCAAATGCCAAAAACAATTATCAAAAATTAACGCAAATTTTTAGTCACTTGAAACTTGCACTTTTTTATGTTAAAATGGAATTGGCATACCTGAAAATTCTGCTTTTTGGAATTTGATGATTTTTTGTGAATTTCGGAAAAAGTTTTTCCCTCTTTTGTTTATATGGTTTATGTTACAGAATGAGCTATGATTTTTGAAAAAATTATGAAAAATTAATGAAGAAGTGGCCAACTGTCTTATATTGAAATTGAAAACTCAATCTCAATTTCAAATTTTTTAAAGAGCAAGTTTCAAGTGACTTAAATGCATTTTCCTTCATATAACGATGGCTTAACCTTCATCCGGCCATTGGGTAAATTTAACCCGAATTTCAATTTTGATTGCTTCTAATTCAGTTCAGATTTTGTGCAATTGCCCTTAGGTTTTGGCTCAACGGAGAAATCGTATGTGAATTTTTGAAATTTTTTTAAATCATCCCCGAAATCTTTGTACCTAATGCTGTATTAAAAAAGTACATAATTCGTACGTAACGGTCATATTGACCCAGAATATTTTTCTTTGCGATTAATGTGTGCATATGGTTTTTGCTGTTAGCTATCGCGTCATTTTGGTTTCTTTTCATCAGTTGAGGCTTGTTTGTTGGTATACACAGTTCGCCTTGTTATAGAAATATTTCAGGAAAATAATGGATTTCTTACTTTTCGGCCAATATCTAAGTGATGACCCAGTTCCATTTGATACATACAATGCTTAAGATTATTTGCAAGATGAAAGTAATTTTGATGATAGTGATGATTCCGGCATCGAATATTTGTCTAAAGACTTGAGAGAAGAAGCTGTGCTGCAGCCCCGAACAATTGAATTTTCGAAAGATCCAATGCCTGTTGCTCGCCCTGTTGTTTATCATGCTCTGAATTCCAATCAAGTACATTTCTTATGGTTTACTGATTTTTTTTTCAAAATTTTTTTCCATATATTAGGGCCAATAGCTTTTGCCACAGATGACTGATCCCTTGTCATAACTTTTATTGCTCATCGAGTTATTCGAAACTGTATTGGGTATGATGGATTCCAAGGAGTATGTCTGTATAAGGATGAATGGGGTATTTTTGATATTATCACAATGCGAGCGTATTATGGTGGGTTTTTGCTAGCCGGGGTTTATCGCTCGAATAGTGAATGCATCGAAAAATTGTGAATCGATATAACAGTGTCTCAGAAAATGTATAAAAAATTAATCGCTGCCTTCGTTTTGGCGATCGAGAGACCAGAAGTAGTTTACGTGATAACAAAATTAAAGATGACGTTGATGCTTTGGAAAAACTTGTGGTACTTATCGCTCCAAAAGAAAGATAAATCCTTGACCAGCAGCTATTTTTTGTAATACATATGCTCAGCTAGCAAAGCATTCATTATTTACATAAAATTTGATGTGGAGTGTAATATATGTTGTTTGTATATATATTGAACGTCGCCAGGGTATGGTCAAAATGCTCGCGCATTTGTTCGCGATGTTCGAAATGTACCAGAAGAACCAGAACCATCATCATCAACTTCACAGTCACATCAGCAACAAAAAAAAATGAGGTCGCTGTGCAAACTTGGCCCCAATAGCTGCAATAAGTGGTCGAATATTGGGCCTAACGGCTGAAATTTATTCAAGTCAGTCGCGGCGATCACTTGCCCGAAATTACTTTTAGAGTATAATGGCAAACCCTTATCTTTATAATAAAGCAAAATTCTTGGCCATAACATTGAATTATATGCGTTCAATTTCTTCTTGAAAACCACATGTTTGAAATTATTGAATGAAAAGGAGTTTTTTAATTATTTTCTTTTCGTTTTTTTCCATTTTCCTCGTTTTTCTCTTCTAAGTGCATTTTTGATGAAACCAACTTCTTCTTACATAAAAAAAGAAAAAACAATGAAAAAACTATGATGTTTTCTTATTGCAACGATTTATTTCTTAAAAACAAGACATAATTCACATGACCCACATGGTACGGATTCGTTCACGGAAATAAGGTCCGGATAAAGGTTACATTTTTTACATAGAATCATTAAAAGCCATCGTGAATTTTAAGCCACTTGAAACTTGCCTTTTGTTTTAGTAAAACTAAATTCGTTACAAACCCGTATACCCGAAATTTTTTTGAAAATCCCGATTAAAAATGTTGCAAATTCGATGATGTTTTGTGAATTTCGTAAAAGTTTTGAAACTTTCATTTATATGAGTTATGTTACAGAATGAGCTGTAATTTTATAAAAAAAAGAAATCAAAATAAATTATTAGCATTGTATTGAAGTTGCTTGCTTGCGAAATGCACAACACTGTAGAAAAGCATAGTTGATACTAGCACGCATGTGCACCCACGTGAATGCACACATACATACATGCATATCTATGGATGTATGTATATGTCTTTATATGTATGTATGTATATGTCTTTATAACTGGCAGTAAAAAGAATCCAGTAAAAAACTAGGACAGCCTCGTAAAGTTTATGATAGTTGCACACTGCATACAGATTTCCAGACTGCATTCGTTCTAGTCATTTTTTGCAAATGTCGAAATTGGTTGGATATAATGCAACAACGCTGGTTGAAAATACTTTGATTTTTTTTTAATCACTGCGCATACCGTTCTTAGATTTGTTTGTGTTTAATCTTAATGATAGATTTTTGAAACATACAGGCCTGTTCTGATTTTCGATCAAAGTTTTCGGAATTGAAATTGAATGGTGTTCTTGATTTTAATTCTGAGAAAAATTTTCACTGACATTGATAAATCTGTATCAGCAAAATTCTAATTATAAAAATACTAAGATAAGTACAGGAAACACGATAAAAATGAATCCGACTTGTTCTTTATTCCAATTCAGCGCATGGGCAGTATTTATCGAATAGTTCCATATTACCATGCATCACAAATTATATTCGAACTTAAACTTTTATGTTCGTGGCCTTTTTATTCTTTTTATATTCGTTCAAGCTTTTATGCATTTTGAGGAAATATTTTATTTGAATAACAGTTATTGTACAGAATTTGCGACTGGTGGCAACCCCTAAGGCATTACCATTCAGACCAGCTGATTATGTTTTTTTTGTGTTTGTAAATAAATTTCATCAATAAATTCGAAGCAATACCAAGGAAATAATGAAAGTTTTATAATGTATTGTAAATTTCTTTATATGTATGACAAACTTCCTTAAAGCGTAAGTTGAGCTAATGATTTTTGTTATTTTGAACGAGACTGTTTCCTTGTCTCAGCACAATCAACCAGCATTGTAAAATTTAAAAAAAAAAAAACATAGATAATTAACAACAGCTGCTCAAACTGATTATCGACTCGGAATAAAAACGATACGAAAACTGTTCAAAATATATTCGAACGCACTCGGAAAAAAGAACACTACCACCAAAACAAATCGGAATTATACCGAATCGAAATGCAGAATATGCTTGATAGAGATATACTTCTTGGTTTCTTAGCACTTTTTCCCGATAGCGCAATAAAACTACCCATTGTTTATACGGATGATTTATATGAAGAAGTTCAAACTTGATTAAAGTTTGTAGTTATTTTTTTCAATGTGTGCTCATTAAAAAAATATTTTGTTTGCATATTCATTTCTTTAAAATATTTAATGTTTTTATACCGAGCCCGGTTGTTAGCCCAGAAACCTAAACGACGTTAATATTTTTGGGAAACTTGGACATAAGAAAAACCAGAAACTTATATTGCAGTAAAAGAATAACGGAAAAATGGAACTTGGAATTAAAAAAATCATATTTCATTGAAAACGAAATTGGGTTTATTAGAAATGCTTCTGAAAAATGTCCACATATAATACTGATCGAAAACAGAAATGAAGAGTGGAAAAATTGAAGCAGTGCCTAAATTTGTGCGATGAAATTCATTTGATTTTTTACATAAAAGAAAAATTTCGAAAATTTGCTACACCTTATAATTCAACTGTTAACAGAACCTTCAACTATTAACAGAAAAAAAAATCATAACTATTGAGCCGCTTTTGGCGAAATGATGGCATTTGTTATAAATGAAGCCTAAAATTACGGAACAATTGGCACTACGACTTTAAAAAATCATAATTCCCAAACAACGAATTTGGGCAAATAGAGGGTACTGAATAATATCTAAGCTGTATACTGTTTAAGAAAAAAATATGAAAGAAAAAACTTATGCAATTTGAACGTTTTGAAGCCAAAATTTTTTTGATTTTTTTAAATTTTGAAGATCGGTAATTTTTACGCAAAGTTAAAACAAAAATTTCATGCATCAATGGCGCGAAATCGACTTTTTAGACAAATTTTAAAAAATTCCCCACAACGTAAAAACTCAAAATCCAGCAAAAGCGATTTTGATATAGAAACTATAGAAAATAATATCATGCAAAAAAAAAACCTGACCCTAACTGCGTGGACGATTTGGTATGAAATATATTTATTTATCTTGTACATGCAATTATGCAAATTAAATATATTTCAAGTCCATATAATCACTGTTTTTTTTTTTCAAATAACTCTTGCTTTAAGATCGAAGATCTTCATCGGGCTGATCGAGCTTTTTTCAAGTGCCACGTGCAGTGCAGCCTTGTTTCATCTCTACATCTCGGCAGTATTCGTTGTTGCAGGTCAAAAGGTTGTAGTGCAAACACTATTTGAGATATTTTTGTATACTCTTCTCAAAAATATAAAGTATCGTACATACAGTAGCTTTCTTTCAAAAATTTATGGGACGCGATTTCATTCACGAGGCTACATCGGTTGGTTTCGCGGTAGCGTATCTTGTTAACAAAGTTTCCCAACACCTTTGTGGCGGTTTCAGGTCCAATCTAATGGCGCCCCACAAAAAAGTCCAGCAACGTCAAATCGCAGCTCAGAGGTGACCCTATGACATCGTCGACACGACTGATAACGGGATGACCGAGCTTGATCGCGAAAATGATCGACTGTGGCACGGCCTTTGGGGTTTGGCGCGCCATCCTGCTGAAATCATAAACCGTTTAGGTCAATTTCCGGAAATCGTTTATAATGCATGACTCTCTGGCAGTGGAACCAGCTCATAATTAACTAAATAATGCCTAACTGAAAAAGCTCAAAAATGGCTTACTCTGCACTAGTTTTGGAATTTTATATTATTCAAAAATTGTGCATAGTTTATTTGCAATCATCTATCAGTAGGTAATTGAAACATATATGTATATATGATTCCAATATGCTCTACAAATAATTATATACACAAATAAGTTGCAAGTTGTCTATGTTCATACAAATAATAAAATATTGCTTTGCAATATGTGCAGATATTCAAAATACATATTTTTATATGTTTGCCTGCACTTCCGTTCATCTTGATACGTTTTATGCATTTTTAAGTGCAAATTCTACATAGTAAGTGCTCTGTTTGTTTGTTTTTTTACATTTCAGAATTTGTTTGCATTTCTCCGCACACTTTGTCCTAGTACGCGCATACAACAACTACATACATCCATCCTATTTAATGTTGATATGAGCACTCGCGTGCCGCTAGTTAAACAGAGATCAACAATTTCCGAGAAAATTTAGATACAATATAAAGTGATATAGAAACAAAGAACCTTTTGGCTTGCACCAAAAAAAACTATTTTTATTTTTGGGTTTTTTAGTGATTTTTTTTTTTTATTGATGCAAAGTAACATCGTTTGTTTTTGAAATTGCTGGTTTCTTTCCTACTGTCCGTATGTTGTGTTCGCATGTATGATTTCCAAAATTCTTATAAAACGTAAAGGTAAGTAATTAAACGAAATTGTTCACTAAGGCGTTTCAGTTCTTTGGGCTAAGCTGCAGTGAAAAGCCAATCTAGTCAACAAACATTCAAATCTATGAATTGGTCACCACTAAATAAAAGGAAAACGAAAATATCTATTCTCACTAGGACACTTGTTTAAAGCGTAACTTCATCGATTCGGGCATGAAAAAACTCAATATTGCGAGCAATGCGAACCAGCAGTAGATGAAGATGCAGAAGCAAAAGAACAAATTAGAAGGCATTGACGTCACGTCAGAGAACCTTGCACCACTGACGTGGAAGAGCAACGACGCCTGGAACGAGGTACAGTATATGGCTGGCGTGGTGAAGCAGCGACTATCCAAGTGAGACGCAGACGCGAAAGCCAAGTAAATAGGCAAGCTAGTACTCGTAAACGAAGCAGTGTATGAAAATAAGAAAATTCAAATAAATTGCGACTCGCAGAAAAACTACACAGAGTTTCATAGAAGCGGGAGCGCGACCTGGAATCTAATCCGTTCCAACCGCCTGTGCAGTGCGGCTTTGGAAACAGTCCTTTCAGACCGCCAAGTGCGTTCCTATCGCCAAAGCAGCGCGATTTGAAACTCACTATTTCAAAACAGGAAATCTATCGACCGTACACTCCCACTGCCTCAGTAGAGATTTTAAATTAATGAAAGCCTATTGGGTATTCAAATCTCTTACTGTCGAATTTTAGGAGCTTTGGCTTTCGATGCTTCCTCTTCGTAAAGAAAATTGGCCACTTTTTAAATTAGTAGTAGTAGTTTAGTAGAAAGAGAGAGAATGTGCAGCTTTTTACACAATACAAAAAAATATTAAAAAGTGTCAGCGACTGCTGATTTGCATTGAAAAGTGAAAAAAAAAATTTTAGATTTCCTCGAAAATGGAATATCGGAACAAGATCTAGATTTTTCGCTCAGCAGCTCTCATTGATAAAAGCGTACACACTTCCAGCTCACTGTAGCTTTATTCCAAGCCCAGATCTTTGCAAGTGGCATAGCGGCATAATTGGTAGGCATGATAAAGCTTGCTCCTTCAAAACTTGCCTTTACTGTCGACAGTCAGGCGGAGATCAAACCTCTAAACCCGACAACGACTAAATCGCTTTGCGTTCGAAACGGTCGATGACCAATCTCTGCGGTAATACAGTTTTAGCCTATACTGGATGCAAGGGTGCAGTGGCGTGGGAGAAGTCGGCTCGAGCCGAGCCGTGGTTAAGATACTTGCTCTCGCAAGTTGAGGAAGGGGCCAGAACAACATCTAGAGCAGGTGGAAATATTTAGGGTATCGCGTTGAGTGAAGAACACGGAGTCTGCGGAGATTTTCCAAATCGAATGTGAAGCTTCTTACCGGATTACCAACGGGACCCATCGAACACAGGCCGCCAAGTTTACAGCTCGTATTACAACTGCTGTAGGAGCCGCAGGGATAAGGAAAAGGTATGAGGCCATTAAATACTTTCTGCGCGACTACAAAAAATGTGCTTTAGACTTCTGCGGAGCCTAGCTAGGAGCCAGGAGACCTGGACGACTTAGATTGTAGGGGTTTGACAAAAGTTCGGGGTGGTGAATATAGGATGAGGGGCAATCCCTTTTTGAACATCACAATGGGTCCTGTGGCTCGCGAGTGAACTAAGCTATTTGCTATTTGTATTTAATTTTACAACGAGCTGGCAACCAGTCCTCTTTTGTTTCTGCCCCGTAATTTAATATTTATTTCATCTTATTAATTAATTTGTAATTAACTTGTAAAACATGTGGCGACCCTCTTTAAAAAGATTTTCATAATTAAGGTATCTTAAAACTTTTTAGCTTGACACCAACATCGCAGCATTTAAGGTAACTTATTAACTAAATTGAATCAACCCTTTTAAGCAGATGGCAACCCTCTTCAAATTAATTTTCCTATAAAACGCCTTCGTTTTACCCTGGTATGTTAACATTTGATTTATCTTATTAACTAATTTGTGTTTAACTGTTTAATCCAGAGATGCAAGGTAATAGCTACTAAATGGTTGAGTTTTAAAAAAAAAATTGAAATTTTCATAATAATTATAAAATTATTTTCATAATTTTTATAACATGATAAAAATATTTATATGCGTCGATAATTGTTATTTTGAGAATAAAATTATAAAAAATTTCGATAGTAACTATAACTATTAGTGGGAAAAATTCTTAACACATCGTTAACTATTATTTTTAGGATTATATTACAAAAGTATTTCCCTAATAATTATGAGTGAGAAATTCTTTTTTAGTCTTGAAACCGCAGAACGTTTCCAGACTAGTGCCGTAAGATCCTAAACTACTCCCCAAATGAACCCGAAACGGTCTCAAACAAGATTTGTATTTCAAGACTTCCAAAATGTATTATCATAATAATTGTGCAAAAAAATTGCAAATTATCATAAAACTTGTATAATATAAGCCTCAAATTAATATTAACTGATGACTTAAAAAATTGTTCGCACTCATAATTCACATCGAAAGGCCTTTAGATGTAATTTCAGTATCAAAATAAAAGTTATCGATGAGTTAAAAAATTTCGCATTATTTTATTTTTATAACTATAATTTCTACCATTACTGACTGTTGTTGTCTTTTCCCCAAATACTTTCCTTATACTGGCATTGAGCTCAAAATTAATATTTTCGATATATAATAGTTATTCATTAGATTTGATTATGTGGCAACCATTATCAAACATATTTTCGAAGTTAATCAACATTTTTTTATTTACTATTATTATTTTTGGCCTTATATGTTTGAACCGACTGTAATTTATTGAGCCTGGCCTCAAGTGTTATTAGGGAATAATATGAGAAAAAACGATTTTCCAAAGTGGTGCCCGCCCAAAAACTCCGTGTACCATGGTTCAAAGCCTGGTAAAGTCTAGAAAAAAAAGAAATCTGATGACGAGGTGTGATGATCTCCGAAATAGCAGCTATCACTTCTACCACTTTGGAAAATCGTTATTTTCTCATTTAGTTTATTAATTTAATTAAATTTAATTTTTTAAACAGCCCAATATTCCTGCGATTACAATTTCATTTAAAACTCTTTTTAACACGCTGTATGGTTATTTTTTCGATGCTAAGTTTAACAAATGTTGTTGTTGTACATCGAAAGCATACTATTAAATGACCTTTGGTCGGCTAAATCCTCATGGTCATTACGTACAACACTTCAATTACCAATTTCTAAACATTTCGAGTTCAACGCATACACAGGCATACAACCAAACACATACATACGTAGATTTCATACTTATGTAATTACCGTTACAGCATTCAAGCGCGAACATTATCGTTAAGCTCTCACTTTTCTATTGATGCACAGTCGATTGGTTGTCAGCAACAGCAACAGCAGCAGCACAGCACGAGCTTTGCTTTAGCAATTTAACTTGACTCATTTATTTTTATCAGATTCCCCTGATTTTCGCACATTCACATTCAGTTGCAGCAACCTTCCGCTTTCGCTATGCATCACACGCTATCTGCTGAAAAGTTCCATTAAAATCGCTTCATTTATTCATTTGTTGAACTTTGCCACGAAATTTTGCTTGTGCTGTGCTGTTTTGCTTCTCAAATTCCTTTACTTGCTTGCAGCTTGCCGCTTGCCATTTCCAGCCAATTTCCAGAAAATGTTATTCAAGTAATAAATGTTCCTCCGCTGTTCTATTGGTTTAGTTGTTTTTTTTTGTTTTATTTTCTTTTGCTGACGTTGCTGAAAACAGCCGCAAGCGATTCGCAATTGAATTTTTTAGTTAGCACAAAAGCGAAACAATGAAATGTCTAAATAGAGTTGAAAATTGCTGCACTTGCAAACGACACCCCAGCAGTGGCAGGAGCAGCAGCAACCACAAAGAAATTTAAAAAAAATGAAAACAACACCGTTACCAGGCGGCAAGTGGGCGTTGGCTAATGGGACCGGGACCTGCGATGGATGTTTTCCTTACACGAATGCTTGAAGCGATAATTTCGTACAGCTCATTTTTTTCATTCGTACGGCAAAAAACATTTTCTTAGCGCTTTGTTTTGAATATTAAAAATTTATGTTGGTCAGTGAAATATCACGCCAGAGAGCATAGACGAAGCGCGGGCGATGTGTTCGGGCTGTGGTGGCATCACCCAAAGACATTGTCGATGAAATAAGCTGCGCTTGCATTCAAGGCACACACACAAAAAAAACAACAAACAACAATACAAAATTTATCAAAGCCCTTAGGAGAACAATCGGTGCAAAAGCAAAAATGCAACAAAGTAAAAATTGTAGTAATATGGATGTTAAGCCAAAAGTGGGACAACAAAGAGAGCACAGAACACATCACTGTTAACCTAATTTTATGGAAATCTTCTACAATGTGTGCTGTTGTTTCTTTTTTATGGTTGAGAATTATTAAAAGATTTATAGGAAATGGCGCTCGTGTCACCTGCACGGATATGCATTCATTGAGTTGAGGAGAACAATAAGCGTGCCGCCGGCGACCTTTTAAATTATGACAAATGCAAGGAAAGGGCAAACAACGCCAAATTTGATACTTTGAAAGCGCAACAAATTTCAACGCGGCGATAAAACATTTTCCTGGGTTTAATAATTACTAGACAGGCACTATCTTCTATACTATAATAAAGATGTAGGAAAATCGTGTAGGTGTATTGAAAATTTCTTTAAAAGAACATCCGAAGCTGATGTAGGAAATGCAATATAATATATTTGGTTCATTTCTAGAATTTCTGACTGTTTGTTTTTCTATTTGCCTGCATGAACTCATTAATTTCCGAAACTACTGCAGGAATTTTGATGAGGCTTTAACTGATCACTTGAGAGTTGATCTACACTATTAAATCTTGAGCCCTCTGGAGTTGCGAATTGCTGTCGTTGGAATTTTTTGTCGTAACGATTCAGGCGATTATCGAGCAAACCATTCTTGCCTTGGGAAATTTGGTTAACAGGATGCTAACATGAGTGAAATCGTGTACCTTTAATAATGAGAAGGATTTCACCAATAATACTGGGTTTGATTAAGAAAGGGTTTTTTTTAGACGTGTAGTTTTCAATGAGGCAATACTTTTTTCGGAATTGGTCTTTTTGACAGCTATTACTTGATTTATATTCAGTTTGGTTTGCCATTTCATAATGAACAGACTTACTCCGAAATTCCGTTTGCACATCGTACAAATTTATTACCAAAATAATGATTCGATTCGTGCAACATATCACAATGAAGCTCGCTTTTGGTTGAGTGGCTACGTTAATAAACAAAATTGCCACTTTTGAAGTTCGATGTGCTTTATGGACAGATGGAATTATTGGTCAATATTTCTTCAAAAATCAAGCCGGTCATATTGTTACAGTCAATGGGGAATGCTATAGAGTCATTACTAATGACTTTTTCGTGCCTGAATTGGAGGATGTTGATGTGGACGACCTTTGGTTCCAACAAGACGGCGCTACATGCCATACAGCCAACGAAACAATAAATTTATTTAAAGAAACTTTTGGTGAGCGTATCATCTCGCATCGTGGGCCTGTAGCGTGACCTCCAAGATCGTGCGATTTAACACCGCTGGACTATTTTTTATGGGATTATGGGAAATCCCTTGTCTACGAAGATAAGATAAGACGATTGACGCCTTGGAAGAAAATATTCGGCGATATATTGCTGGCATACGGCCCCAATTACTGCAAAAAGTGTTCGAAAATTGAGCTTCTCGGCTGGAAATTATTTCAGCCAGTCGCGGCGTTCACTTGCGCGAAATCATTTTTAAAACATAATGGCAAACCCTTATATTTATAATAAAGCTAAATTCTTGGTCATAACATAAAACACCAATGGTTTAGTACTATTTTCTTTTGCATAAAATTTTATTTCTTCAACCGCACTTGTAGACCTAACGGTTTTTTTTGTAAGAGCATAAAGCAACCCAGCTAACACGTTGTTTTCTCGGAATCAGTTCAAAGCCACAATACCTTGATAAAGAGGCATGCAAACAATAATGATGCAGATCATCAGGTGGCAGACCTTGTATATACGTACGAAAATGGTCACGGAAAAAAACACACACGCCTTAACTGCTTTTTTCAAACCACCCCGTACAAATTAATATCAAGTTTTTGTGCATGAAATATATCAATATTAAATTGAAGTTATTAAATAAATGATAATGAAAATTATTTCTCTGAAAACTTAAAAACGCAGCCCTACTTTCCTGATACATACACCGAAGTTGACGAGATGAACAAAGCGACGGATTGGCTAGAGACCAACGGGATAATTCTCAATAAAAAATATCATTAGTATTAACATAATTTAAACGAAATAACTTTGTTTTATTTAAAACTTCCAGATTTTTGTATTTTTTCAATTCACAAAACCTCTTAGAAAAGTTAAAAAAACAAAAAAAAGTCAACTATCTTTGGGACATTTTGGTAAGTTTTGTTTATAAGATGATTTGCCCATATTTGAGATAAAGCGTTGGCACTGCCCTCTTTAGAATATCTCTGAAACTAGCTGGCCAAGCACTACCAAATTTTGTATATTTTAGCTCATTAGGCAATTTTGAAAATTATAGAAATCGGGCAAAAACCAACGCGCCCACCTCTCATATAACGGTAAATTATGAAAATCAAAAAAATTCATATTTCATTAACTATAATACTTATAATTTTATATACGAGATTTGGTTGGAGAAAAGAGTAATTGGTTAACATTTTTTTGGAAAGTGGGAGTGGCGAACAGGTACATATACATATATGGGAAACTACTTTATAAAACTCTACCAAATTTGGTACATACTTTACATATTTGCTACATGAATTTATAAAATATCGATACTCTCTCTGACTTTTGTACATTCTTTAATTAAGGGAAAAATTATTCATCTGTATTACAAATCATTAATTTTCATATTCCAGTAATGACACTACGTTACTCCTATCCTGTTTATCCGAATTTGCCTAACACGAATTATGCGCGTAATGATCCTATCCCTTGATCACTTCGTGAATGTAATCAGAATTCTGTTTCGCTTGACTTTGCGGTTTGAAGAATAGAATTTTCTGCATTGTTTAACATCGCTTTTGAGTAATTTAATTTATTAGACGACATGAAATAAATAAATAAACAAATAAATAATATTTTTAAATGTTGGCGGTGCACAAAAACGGAACACTGTCTAATTTTATGAACTAAAACGCAAAAACTTTGGCTTTTCTATCACTATTTTATTAAAACAAGTGTGCGCGCTGCATTCGGTGACCTACGAGTTCGAATCCTGGCCGGGGCAAGTAATATCAAAAATTATAGAAAAAGTCGTTTCTAATAGCGGCCGTCCCTCAGCAGGCAGACAGTGTCAAAGCGCATTTCTGCCATGTATTTTTCTCACAAAAATCATTTGCTGTTCGGAGCCGGCGTAAAATTGTTTGTCCCGAAATTTGTGCTACAACAGCAAGATGCACATCACAAATTGTAGGAGAAGTTCGGTCAACCAAAAAACTATTTATTTTAAGGAAACTATAATAATTATTATTAAGGAATAGTCTAATATCGGGTGAAACCCAGCTTATGCTTTTATTTCAAATAAAGAGTTCATTTTTTACCCAATAAAACTAGTTAATTTATTTAATCTCTTTTTTTTAATTTAAGCAACTTTTTTATTTAAATTTAAGCAAAAATATATTATTAAAGTTTTAATAATTAAATTCTTCGAAAATGTCTGCCATATTTGCTACATGAATTAATAAAATATCGAAAACGACCTCCTACTCTCTAGAGACTTTAAATTGATTACAAGCAAACGCGACTTGTACAAAGGGAATGGATTGAAAAATTTCAACAACCTAAAAGCAAATTTAAGAAACACCTTTTGCACTCATTTAATTCTATCAACTGTAAATTGGTAATAAGGCCTCCAGATAAAAGCTAAAAAATTATAGCTGTTCTGCCTCAGAAAACCTAAGATAGAGTAGGAATTAGATATAATAAAATTAATGTGACTATTAAATTAGAAGTAGACTTTTTTCAATACAATAATATGACAGGGACACATGGTGAATGTTGGCAAAAGTGACTTGAAAGCATTTATGGATATTTAAAAAGATACCGAAATTACGGCCCGAACTAAGGAGCGCATTATTATCCGATTGAAGCCTAAGAAAATCGTCTGCGCTTCGGCATACAAGAGCCAGTTTGAAAAACAAAAATAGATGAAAAAACTGTGATTAATAAAAAATAAATAAAAAGTAGAGGTCCTAAAAAATAATTTTTGAAGTGTTTTCAATATTTACTTTGTATGGCAGGTGAGCTTTGAAAAACGTCGACCAAGCCAATTTTACGCTTTTTATTTGATTTATACTCCAAAAGTCTATGTGCAAAAATTATTTATTATATGAACTCTATCCAAATTTTAAAATTAATAGGGAAAAATCCCAGCCAAGCTTTTAAATGGTAACCACCAAGGAGCATAGAAAGTTTTCATATTTTTATCAATTTATATTTCATCTAATTACTAACGAGTCGTTTGATAGCATACACTTCCTAGCATTTCTTAAGTATTTCACACTTCTCATATGTCAAACAAACTTTACTACTTATACTTTGCTGTCTACCCATTTCGCAACTTCAATTTACTCAAGCCAGATGCACACATACCTCTGAGGAGTTACATAGAAAATTACATGTGTTTTATTTGTGGCACAAATAATGGTAATAGTGTTGAATATATCTTAAGAAGTTATCCCCTCTCATGCGAGCAGACATGCATACTCGCCCAGAGTATATATAACCTAATTCTGTAACTTACATTTGTACTACAACACTAAAATTAACATTAAGGGAATTTTTATTGCAAGTCAAGTGCACTACAAACTGTCAACAACATCAGTGGAGTGAGTGAGTGGTGATTACTCAGCTAAGGCACGCACATTTACCCAAACACACACACACACACACACACACACACACACACACTGAGATACAACTCCTTACATTGAAATTTGTGGTAGAATATAAGAAGAAAAAGAAATCTGAACAGCAAATCACAAGTAGCACTTTCTTCGGTTTCTTTTTTTTTCTTTGTGACTCTCCAAAAACTTCACCATTGCGCTGCCACTGTGCGTGCATGCAACAAATATTTTCATTCAAAACCATCAACAGCACTCAAACAAACAAACAAACAAGCAAACATGCATACCATACATTTTATTATCATTATTACAATTATTATTGCTCATACGCCCCGCTGAGCAGCTTGCAATAAATTTTTGAATGCGAATGTAAGGGGAAGTAACTGTACAGTGAATGTGAGAAAATAATAACAAAGAATAATCATAAATGTAAGACAGGAAGGCGAGGCGTTTGGTTTTTTTTGTTTTTTCATTTTTTGTTTGACAAAAGAAAATACTTTTTTTTCGCTGTTTATTAAAGAGAATTCCCAGAAGGGCAAGTATGGTGGATGTCATAACTATAGCACTACCAAATATTCCAACGTTTTGATTACATGCATATTTTTCTTTATTTTCTTGATTAAAATCTAATTCATTCTATAAATCTAATTCATTCAAACTTTGTTAAATTAGGGGAAAATAATAATGCAAATAAACTTTATATAAAATTCTGAAATCTTTAATTCGAATTTCTAGAAAAAATCTAGGTATGCAGTTCCATGACCAATTCAATTTTGGCGTAAGAAAGTACAAGTTTGAGGGGCTACAAAATATCGCTGCTTTTTGAAGTAAAACTTCTTTAGCAACTGTGATTTTTTATTTGGCGTCACGTAAGTCGCGTCAGAATCACGTCACGAAGTCACGGCATGATGCTTATTTGAGAAACAAAAACTACCATTACTAAAAGTTACTACTTTGACTACTAATTAATACTACTCTCACTACGACTACTACTACTAATTCCTACTACTATTTGTACTATTGCCACTTCTAATTACTACCTTTATTTTGACTAATATCTACTACTATTATTACTAATGCTACTACTAATTACTACTACTATTTTTACTGATTGCAGCTTATTCCTACTAGTCTATATATCAATTTCTACTACTACTTTTTTACTAATTTCTACTATTTTTTATAGTGCTACTACTAATTCCTACTACTATTTTAACTTAATTATACTACTGGTATAATTAATGCTAATACTAATTTCTACCGCTAATGCTGATGCCACTACTGATTGCTACTACTACTTTTACTGATTTCTACTTATTTCTACTACTATATTTATCAATTAGTACTACTATGTTTTATTAATGTTTTATTAATTTCAACTATTATTTTTACTAATGCTACTACTAATTTCTACTATTATTTTTACCAATTTCTACTACTATTTTTATTAGTTCTACTACAAATCACTACCACTATTTTCACTAATTTCTACTACCAATTTTACTAATTCTACTAATTATTACTAGTACTATTTTTAGTAATGCTACTACTACTTTAACCTTTCTACTACTATTTTCACTCATGTTTAAACTAAGAAAACTAAATAGGATGTCCTATCAAACTCTCACCCGTATTTAACTTTATATTTTTTTTGTATAATCGGCACAGAAGTTTTACTTCTGGCTCGCGCACTTACATAGGTGCATGCGGTTTTTTTTATATTTTTTTTCTGGCCCCCTTTGGCGGAATTTTCAGATTTTCTTTTATATGGAAAGAACCACGCAAAGTTTGTTAAAATTTTCCCCCCATTTCAAAAATTTTTAAACTAGGGCTTAATTAATGTTTGTTGTAGAATGAATTAAGTTTTTATTAAAAAATAATTTATGCCAAATAAAGACAATAAATATGTAGCTGGGCTGTAGTTATGTATGTGTTTATTTCGACTTAATATTTACATATGGATTTGCATCTATAGGTAGCTTTATAGGCACTTTTTTATTTTTTTGAATATCTATCGATGGCAATGCCTTTTTGACTTTAACTACGACATACAGATTATGGGCACGTATACTCTATGCATTCAAATGTGCGTGCGCGCTGATATAAAAATATGGTATTACTTTTACACTTAATTTTTTTTATTTCAGTGTATTAAGAAAATTTATGTATGCATTTTCTCACTTTAATCTCTTGGCCAAATAGGAAGTTGAATTCTCAACATCAACAGTGTCTATGTAAATGTTTCTGTAAAGGCATAAAAGATTTATTTGGTTCCGTGCAATAATTTTGACTACAAATGTGTGTTAAAAAAGGAACGTGAAAACATTTTTTCTTTTTGCCATTTTATTCAGTGCGCTAAAACAAAATGTAATGTTAGTATGTATATTGTTAACGATGTGCGCTTAACTTTCCGGAACCAGTGCAAATGTTATGAGTGCGTGAAAGAAGGTCAGTACAAACATATATACTATGCATACAGGGTGGCCCAAATAAGACCAGCTGATGTGAAACTCAAATAACTTTTTTATTTTTTAACATAATTTATTTTTTCTGTTTGCAGATTATAACTGAACTCTTGGAAATCTAAAATGAATACGTACAGTCCACAACAACGCATTCAAATTATCAGTTTTTATTATTCTTCTCAACCTCAACGATCAATTGTTCTGACGCAGCGAAATTATCGCCGTTTTTTTAACGTAAGATCAGCGCCCACATCTTCCATGATTACAAGTTTAGTTCGCCGTTTTGAGGAACTGGGTTCAGTTGCCGACCGTCCAGGAAAAGGTGCTCATCGAAATATTCGTACTGAAGACAATGTGGAAGCTGTGCAGCAGAGTGTTGCAAATGACCCATCTGTCTCAACTCGTCGCCGTTCCGGCCAATTGGGTATACCCAGAACAACATTACAGAGAATTTTAAAGTTGAATCTTAAGATGTATCCATACAAAGGTCAAATTGTGCAATAGCTTCTACCGCAAGACCCCCAACAACGACTACCATACGCTATTCGCTTTACACAATTAGCCACACAAAATGATTTTTTAAATAATCATCAGCATCAGTCACACCCAATCAGATGCACTGTTTGGCGCGGTGTTATGGCCACAAAAATCATCGGCCCATATTTCTTTGAGAATGAGGATGAAACGCCAGAAACGGTATCCAGGGCTTCTTACAGAACAATGATCGACAACTTTTTGCGGCCAATGGTGAAGCAACATTCTAATTTGTGGTTTCAACAAGATGGAGCCACTGCGCATACTGCTAGGCAAACTATGAACATGCTGCGTGAAATTTTTGGTGAACGCATAATTTCAAGAAATTCAGATTTCCCTTGGCCTCCTCGTTCACCAGATTTAACTGCGCCCGATTTTTTTTTTTGTGGGGATATTTAAAAGACAAAGTGTATGTTAACAAACCACAGACACTTGGACAGCTCAAGCAGAATATTCGAGACGAAATACGGCACCTGCAACCAGAAACATTACGCCGTGTAATGCAAAATGCGCTAAAAAGAGCCAATGCCAGTATCGAGCAAAATGGTGGGCATTTGTCTGATGTCATATTTCACACATAGTCACGTTAAATTTCCATAATATGTATTTAACATATAAAAATTAATCATTTAAAAAAAACCGTTATTTCAAGAGTTACACGTATTTAACATCACTAGGTCACATTTGGGCCACCCTGTATATGCGGGTACACTTCTGTAGCCTATATATTATTTATAAGTATGTGTGTACACATTAAATATATGCAGTAAAGGCAAAGTTATAATGGCAGTAGATTTAGAAGTTAACGTTAATGTTATTACCCGAGTTTGAAAGGCAAATTTATATGCAGCGCGAAACCCTCTAGGAAATATTTGACTAAAACCTTAAATGAAATTCTTCAAAATACTTATACTGACGTAAGGATGAAAATACTCCAGCCCTGCAAGCGTTCGACGCAATACCCTGAGGAAGAGTGGAAAGACCTGGTGGAGAAGGACTTGGCTTCGCATAGGGTCTCTAGCTGGCGCCCGTTAGTAAAACGGTAAAAATCACCTAGGCGTTTAAAGCGCCAATTGAGAAGAAAAAGAAGCAATCCGTATTGGTTCAGAAAAAATTATTTCATTACTTTTTGTTAAAAAAACACACAATAGGGTTTTTTTGAACAATTAAAAATATAATCAAAACAACAGCTCACGCAAAAGGCAAGACGCCGTTTATTGCGAATAAATGTTCGATTATAATAACAACTTGCGTTCCTAAAAATAACGAAATATATTGCTAAGTCTAGAAAATTTTGCTTTCTTTTATTCAATTTCAATTGTTTTTTTTTTAGTATAGATGATTTTATAACAAAACCCATGTAAGCCGAAATTTCAAACATTCTAAAGGTTCATAAAAATTCGAAGCAAATGTCAGCAAAATTTCTAACTGTCTGCGAGTATGCAATTTAAGAGCGTATTAAATGTTATTATTTATTTATTACACGTAGCTAGAATTTTTTACTAATTATTCAGCATTTATTTTTTTTGCTGAAATTGTGATTTTTTTTCAAACACAAGTAACATCAAGTAAAATATTGGCGACATCTTTATGATGCGGAAACGTATTCCTCATCAAAAACAAAAAAAATTAAACACAAACCCAAAAAAAAAAAATTCAGAACTTTCCAAAAATTTCATTATATTGAATTAAGTGTGATACAATAATATATTTGTGGGTCAATCCATGAAATATAATTGAAATCAAATTTTCGATTTGGATGATTTTCGGCCAGAACTTGTTTTCAAAATATCACAAGACAAGAAACCTAAAAAACAAAATATAAAAATTATGCGTGCATCAACAATTTTTGTCAAATATTTAATGCAGAACTTTGGATTTTCCGATTTTTAGAAGTTTAAAATTCCGTAATTTTCTCCATATTTCGAAAACAGTTTTTCAAAATATATGCACATATTTTTTATAGTCCCAAATCACATTTTTAGAAAGAACTATCCCGGTTTGGATGTTAGTTTACGATAACCTAACGAAGTTGCAGAGTAAGTTTTTTTTTTAAATAAAAATTAAAATCTTTGATAAAAAAGAAATATCTTATTCTTTTTCTTTAGGTATTCCATCATAAAAGTGCGCCAAAATACGATATTTGGCTTTGGTTTGTTAAATTTCATAATTTTATATTTTTTTCCTTTTCGACTTTTTCTTAAAATATAGTTTTCTTTAGTCCACAATATCATTTTCAAAAACAAAATTTTTGTAACTATTATACTTTCGAGATGTTCTAAAGCTAACCTTGAAAAATCTAGGAAATAATGAAATTTTGAGTTTTTAAATTTTACAAAACTTCGTGATGACAAAAGAAAAGATCTAACCAAATATTCATACAAATTAAAAATGGTTGATTCCAACCCTTGAATTAAGTTTTTTATATATAAATGTAGTGGCTTAAACAGTGTGCCAAATTTTTATAAAACTTTAGTTGGCAGTACAACAAAAGGCTGTAAAACAAAATTTCAAACTTCATACAAAATTTATAAAAATTCAACAAATTAAGTTTTTTAATCATAATTTTGAGTTATTCAGTTTAATAATAATTATAATTTTGCGTTTACATCATAGTTTGATGTTTGGCCGAACTTCTCCTACAATTTCCTGATATTGTGCGACAAATTGAAGGAGCTACAGTTTTACGCTGGTGCTTTTCATGAAAGAAATAACCTCGGAGGTTTTTTTATGTTTAAAATTTTGATGCAATTTTTCTGAATTTTCGTACATTTTTTAACAAAGATTGAAACTTGGGATTATACAGTTTCTGTGGGGAAATGAAATGCAGTTTAATTGAAAAATAACGGAAATTAAATAAAATTAAAATAAATGGTAAAAAATTTGGTCAATATTTGGAGACGTTATGATTTGCAATGGAGCGTAAATCAGTTGCTTTAGGTTGTGTGGCACAAGTGTGCTCGGTTATAAAAAGTTCCTATACTCGTACTTAAATTGAGAATAGGTGTTTTTCAGATCTTATTTATTTGGAACGCAATTCCAAAAATTTTTATTGGACACATTTTCATAATTTCATGCTATTGTACGATTTTATCAAAAACAAAAAAATGTACGTCAACAAAAGTTCGAGTTAAATTCATCGAATCAAAAATTAATTTTCCAAACTATGTCGAAAAAATTCTAAAATTATTCTGCTGAAACAACATCAAAATAGGTTTGCCGAATATACAGAGTTACTCCTTTCACCCAATCTACCCCGCCAGCATCTACTACTTACCCGAAAATACCCAGGTGTCACCCAAATCAGTGTCTAATGTCCAAATGGTGTCTAAATTGAAATTGTGACCAAATAAAAGATAAATTAGCTTAAAAGGTCATAAAATAAGATATTTATGTACTAAAATGTTTACGCAACACTCTGTGACGTTATGTGAATTTTTAATGTTGCCAACATTTGTTGCGTTTTCTTTGTATGTACGTTGCTTGTGTTTGTTTTATCTTTTGGTTTCCTTTCATTTCATTTTTCCTTCTCGCCTTAGGAAAAACAGCCGAAAAAGTATTTTTATTCCAAAGTAAAGCGAAAAGCAACGGAATGAAAAATTGTGGCATAAACAAAATGCAATGACAGCAATACGTGCAACAACTAAAAGCGAAAACAAAACATGTAGCGTGTAGCGCGAGCTGTACAAAAAGAAAAATAAACAAGTCAATGTGACGCATATGCAAAGTAGGGCATAATGTTAGCGAGCACACTTCAAGGGTGTGAGCTAGGTTGTATTTTATGTACATATGTATATTACGTATACGCACTGGTGGTTGGCGCGCATAGCCATTGAAGTGAGTAAGCAGTAGTGCAGCAAATGTGTGTGTAGCCTTAAAGTAGTGCAAACGTACACCTTCTCAGGCGACAAGTACACATATTTAAATATCTTTTTTTATTGCATTATATTTATATAGGTGTGTTGGTGTGAGTTTGCGCCTGCGAAGACTTCGCGAACGCCAGCTAGGTTGTTATTTATGAGGTTATTGCATTATGATGACGTTCGCAATGTTTTTCGCTGTTTATAGCTCTTGTTTTTAATTTCATGTGCTTGTTATTAGTTTTTCTTGTATATATTCATGTATGTGTATATATGTGTGTGTGTACTCAATTGAAGATGACACACACAATCGTACATCTTTCGCTGCGTAAATATCACTGCTTTCGTAGCAACCTGTTTCTCGTAGTCGCTAGCGGGCGTTTACCTTTAATTTATTAATTTTGTCTTTGTTTTTGTTTTTCTGCTCTTTGTATTTACCATTTGCGCTGCCTTCATGTCCTTTTTCATTGCATATTTTGTTATTGCTTCTGGCGCATCGCTGTGGCAAAATTTTAATAAGATGTCGTGTGTTAAATGGAAATAGGAAACACATTTGGATTTTATAATTTTGACACAGTTGTTAACGCCCACTTCCACGCCAACGCCCACATGTATGACGCAGACAGATGTTGCAAATGACAGCATACGTGCAAAAGGAGGGATTATAATAGGGGCAAACATTTCGCTAGTCATATCTCTCGCAGACATAAAAAAATAAAACATTTAATAAATTAGCTGCAGCCAAACCCAAGAAAATTTCTGTGGCAGTCGATTTTTGCCAGTTGAAAGTATTTTCTATCTTTGTGTTAATTTATTAAAAAAAAGACCAATACGAATACGAACTTCTTAATGACTTAATTGACTCTTTAAAATTCTTAAATTATTCAAAATAATTTCAAATTCATTTGGCAAACTTGAACACGCAGCTTTAAGGCGGAGCCTTTTTAAGCGAAATAATCCAAAAGATCTTTCTACGTTTTGCTCAGCGCTCTCTTAACTTTTCTGAGCCGATTTCGTCTTATGATTCACGTCGTCGATTATTTAACTTATTTTCACTATCAAATATGAGAAATCTCTTATCGGTCTCGTTTTTTTTATCTTGTTTCTGGCAAGTTTGATTGCCCTCTTCTTCTACAACGAATAAAATTTAATGTTCCGTGCAGAAATCTTCGTAATTGTAGAGGTTTTTTTGTTAGCGTTAACAGGACCGTCGACGTCGCTAATGCTCCGATAAATGCAACAAATTTTTTAGATTAAGATATACTAAATCGGTACTTAAATTTAAATTAAAAAATTAGTTTTTGATATATTATGAATTTAATAATTTTTAGTGTTTTAGACTAAATGTCTGTGTATGTTAAGTGGGCATAAATAAATAAAATGTTTTTGCCAAAAATTTGGCTTAATAAATTTTATTCGATCGGTGACTTCATTCTCATTATATAAGCCATTTTAAGTTTACAAATTAGTGCATTTTTCAACAATCGTAAAAAACGAATATCGAAATTCTACACTTTAGTAGGATTATTAGTAATCGAAAATTAATCCCCGCTCGTTAACTGCTCAATAAAATCTGCATCAGAAGTAAATTGGTTAACGGAATTTGTAGCGTTAGCGTAGAATAACACCGAGTTATCCTAATATATATTTTATAACTATAGATAAGACCTGGCTTTACCGTTATGATCCAAAACTAAATCCATACCTTCTATAGAGGATAGGAGCTGGTTTTTAAGCTCCGAAACAGGTGAAATCAGAACGATCGGCGAAACGAGGTTATGAAATCAGTTGCTAACTCTCGCAAAACTGAATGAATTAAAATACGAATTGCTTACCGTTAAAAGGCATCATCAGATTTTGGCCTATTTTTTTATGAAAATGCCGGTTATTGTATCGCAAACCCCGTTTAAATTTAACTTTCAAACCTAACGTGAAATCTGGAAAAGTGCACCTAAATCTACTCCAAATATTTAGCAATTATAATTAGAATTTCTGAAATTATGTGTACACCGTTTTATAGCTAATTCATTTTAGTACAACGAAATGCAGCCTTGAAGGAGCTAAGAACTACTCTCGATTCTTCGCAATTTTCCTTTCTGCCTGTAATGCACTGTTTTTTATTTGTACCAAATTTGGAGTGAATTGCGGAAGAGCGTCAACAAAAAAAATCAAAGAACAACTGTAGTATCTGTAAACCCTTCGAGCTACATACAACCTAATTATACTGCAATAAATGGATAATAAAATAGCATATCCAAAAAGTTTGTAAAAATTCTGATTAACAATTTTAAAAAAATCTTAATCCGTTGATTTTTTTTCAATTTCCATTTAAGGAAACGACTATACAGGGATAAAAGACTCCATGTATTATGAGCGTTAACTCGGAGTGTTACAATTAACATCAGTAAATCAGGAAAATAGTTTGTTTTAAACCAAATATAATACTAATCGAAATCAGCAGTTTAGAATGGAAAAATCAAAGCAATGTCAATATTTTTGGCTGGAATTCTTTTGATTTTTGAAAGACGATCATGAAAAAAGAATTCCGAAAATTGACTAGACTTTATAATTTTCTCTCCTTGAATCAACCTCAGCTGCTAACAGATATGGCGAAATTATGGCATTTGTTATAAATTATGCCTAAAATTACTGAATATTTGGCACTATGATTTTAAAAACTCATAATTCGCAAACAAAAAATTTGGGCTAATAGAAGCTACAGAATAATTTTGCGTATATGTCTATAATACTATTTTAAAAAAAAATATGTGAAAAAACCGATACAATTTGAAATTTTTGAAGTCAAATTTTTTTTATTTTTTTTTTATCACCATATAAAAAAAAATGTTTGACTACAAATACCATGTTTCACATTTTTTCTTTTAGAGGGACCTTTTACCTAAAAACCGAAAAAAAAATTGAAGATCGGTATTTTTTTCGCAATGTTTTCATGCGACAATGGCACAAAATCGAAATCATCCAAAAAGAATTACTATAAAAAAAAATTATATGCAAAAAAGGCATGACCCTAACTGTCTGAACTATTTGGTATGACATTACCGAATTATGAAATAATCGATATTATTGGATTTAATTTTCTGATCATTTGTGATCGATATTTTGTAATTTTAATTCTTTTGATAAAATATAAGCGTTATTCTTGGGTATAAAATTTTTCGATTCTAAAGAGCATTACGCTGAGGTTGTTATTAAATTTTCAAATGAATTTTTTGAGATATGTTTGGCTAGTTTCCTTTCTTCTTAGGTAGCATTCATATAAGCTTTTCAACTAAAACTTAAAAATATAATACTCAAATTCTTCAGCTGAGCATGAAAAGGAAAATAAGCAACTGAACGTTATCACTTTCCAAACATTCACGATTTCATGCTCTCGATACAGCGCACACTTTTTTTTATAAAGCAATAAAGCACTCGTTGAGTTTTATATAGAAATATATAGCTAAAATGTGAATGCATATAAACATATATATATGTATATATATATATATAGGTCGAGCAATATAATTACATTTCAATTGCCAGCAACGACAAAACACTGAATCAAGCGCTCTAAGCCAAGCATTTTACTAACGGCTCTAGCGCCTAAATGTAGGCAAGTGAAAATTTTCACACAACTCACCAAAAACTATTTGCAAATTATTTGTGCAAAGTGCAAAGTAGCGCTATAAAGTTCATTCATGCTGGCAGCTTTACAAAAGTTTAGTGAAGTCGATTTCGTGCACGTAACTTTATATAGCACTTTTGCTTTTACTCTAAGGATGTGTTGGAATGAATTCATGGGATCGGTTGCGTGCAACTTTACATTGACTTTGTCTATCAAAAGTTTTAGGCAGCGCTTCGCTGCCAAAGGGCTTTTCAAAATAACGGAAAACGAAGTTATAAACCATTGAGTATAATCATGAAATGCTGCATTTTGTCACTTCAATACCGAAATTGAGTAATAGAAATGTGAATACCTTGCAGATAGAAGACAGAAAGTGAATTGTAAATAACTAAAAATTATGAGGAATTATAATACAAAATGCTCATTAAGGAGATCAAAGCTCAATTCAGTACACGAAGCTATAAGAAAATATGAAAAAGTACTGACATATTTGCAGTTCAAGTATCTAAGGAATCTCAAAGGGAGTGTGCAGTTGTTGCGCTATTTTTAGATTTATATTAATCGAGTTAAAGTTTTCTGATAAAAAAATAAAACTACCTTTTCGAAGGGATTATTTTCAGATACATTAGGGTAATAATTTTGAAAAAAAAACCCATAATTTAAACGATACTTTGTGATTTTTATTTTTTCGATCCATAATAATCGTTATTCTTGTATTTACGAGTTTTCGATCATAATAAACGCAAAAGAATTCGTCGGCGATGACATTAATAGCAACAAGAAAATGGTTTATGTTTTATGAGCGAAAAAAATCACAATCTATTGATCAAATATTGTTGATCGAAAGATAGATTACTTATTTTCGCTCAAATTGCTTCGCATAGCACAAGTGCGTTCACACGTGTCAATCCTAATTTTTATTGATAGCTCTGTAGGTGCAGGTTTAATATATTTAAATTTTATTTATATATTACGATTACCAAACAAAGTGTCTAGGGGCAGTAAAAATCGAAAAAGATGTGAGTGAAATGTTAATATTTCAAAATGCATCGTTCAGTTTGATTATAGGATTATCGTTCAGTTTATTTTTCGATTATTTACTACCTTATTTCATATTACTTTATAAGGCGAAATCCGTTAATTTCATCGAATTAGCCATAAATTCAGATAATGTTTTGTTTTAAACAAACGCTTCCAAATGATTTTTTTTTTTATAAAAAATTTAAATTAACGAATTTTTTGGTCCCTGATCATTTTTTCGTTCTGGAATAATGATTTTTTTGAGAGTTGATATGAGTTTTATTTTTGAGTTACCGTTATTCAGCGAATAAAGTGTGGTTCTATTTAAGCACATAAATCTTTAAAACTAGATACAAAATCTTAATATTAGATAAATTGGCCGAAAGGCAACATCGCCTTCTATTTAGTAGGCCAAGTGGTTTAGTTCATCTCAAAAAAATTTTTTGGGCTTACCGTTATTCAGCGAATAAAGTGTGGTTCTATTTAAGCACATAAATCTTTAAAACTAGATACAAAATCTTAATATTAGATAAATTGGCCGAAAGGCAACATCGCCTTCTATTTAGTAGGCCAAGTGGTTTAGTTCATCTCAAAAAAATTTTTTGGGCTTAAGACCTGTGTTTTCTATTTAAAAAGTACTGGAAAAAAACAACAACTGTCAAAGCGGTAAAAGTTATGCGTATAGCTGGTACTTCGTAGAACACAACATCTTCTCATCAGACTTTTTTCTAGACTTTGTCAGGATTTGATCCATGCCCGTCACAGCAGCAAGGCAAGCACACAGCCGCTGCAAATCGAACCAGAAAACACCCTTATGTTTCTGTCACATTTAACAGGTGGCAACCCTTTCAAATATATAATTATGCACAGTGACCTCACCGAGGTGAACAGCACGACGCTAATATTTTAATGTTTAATATCCTTGTGTGTTATTTAATTTAATGTGACTTTTCAAAAAGGTGGCAACCCTCTTCAAAATATACCTATAATTTTTTTTCTAGCGAAACAAATTGTTTGACGCCCACATTTTACAATTCTATATAGCTTGTGTATAATTTGATTGAAGTCGATTTTTCAAACAGGTGGCAACCCTCCCCAAAATGTAGCTATGAAGCTTCTTTTCGGAGCACATGAGATTTGTATATACTCGTATAAGATTATTAATTAGTAGGAAACTTTTTTCGCCGTTGTCTATGGAATGCACGAGGAAGTTTTTCTCCTCACTTTTCGAATAGTTCCATAGATGGGGACTTATGACGATTTGTTAATAACTCTTAAAATACCATCTAACAATCCTTCCAGAGAACTTTTCGGTATTCCTGTGTTAATGTTAAATGAAATTACAGAAACTGTTGCTAAACAGGGTCACTTTAGAACGTGCAAAATCTGAGGTCTCGTAGAAAAATCATAACTCATATCAAATGTAGGTCCATTTAGTAAACAGTTGTGTCGAGGGCATTATCGCAAATGCGAATTTGGGGATGGAAGTGGGTTTTCTTACTCCCATGATTCCCAAAGAAAATTATCCATTAAGAAGTTGGCATATTAACCACTTCGGAGCTTTGACGGCCACAGGAACATCTTAGATGCCTTGTCTCAATTTACGATGAAAAATACAGGCAGCTCAATAGTAGTTGATAAATTTAGGAAAATTTAAATATAAATTTGAAAAAAAAAAAATTCTTCACATATTTTACTTGGAAGCGGAGGGGAAACAATGTTCTTTCTGCTTCCTATTCTAATTTGCTGACATAAGCAATGATCCTTGAAGGATTCTTTGTTGTATTTTATTGTATCAAAAACCATAAGCGAAATATCATTCTCAAAAATTAATGCGAGTTTAGTAAAAAACAAATTTCAGGAAAACATAATGAATGTTGTAAAAAGTAATTTATCCCTCAACTCTGTGAGTAACTGTATATTTTTTTAATGAAAGTAAGTAACTTAGTATAACCGCTGCTTATATCCAAACGAAAACAACTGCAACAAGAGGTAATGCAAAAAAGCGAAAGAGTCGGTAAATTTTCAATAAATTCATATTTTTATTACACTTACTTTTCTACTCTCTATTCTCATTCTTCCTTTTTTTTTTTTTGTTGCAACTTTTTTTAAATATGCATATCAAATCCATTAGCTTAGTACTCGTAGTAGTAGCTGAACAAATATAAATCTGCTACACTTTAGAGGGAGTGAAAAAATTAATTAGCATAATGATATTTCAATTTATTTTTAATTTGACTTCAATAAAAGACGAAAGACGAAAATCATTAGATACGAGAATTTTAAAAAATAAAAATTTCTGCATTTTATGGCCACCAAAGCCAAAACCACACAGCGCACCAGTTTTTCATATCAAACAGCGAGGTGAATTGTTGGAAATAATGGAAATATGAGCCTGATGTTGCTGTCGCTGAGTGCCTGCATTTAATGGGAAATTTTATAGTAATTAAAATACAGTTATGATGATGGCGACGGCAACAGCGCCGCCGACACTGATGACAGCTGACGGCAGGCAGGCCGGCTAGCAGGCAGTAAAAATGCGGCAAATAGCGCCAGTTGATTGCCTGGTTTTTGAACGATTGTCAAACTGACAGTATGATTGACAATTCAAATGACAATTAAACTGGTAAGAAAATGGCTAGAAGGGTGGTTCGCTCATTTGCACACACACACACACATACTCGTACATACATACATATATAGGTTAACACATTTGGTTATTTCCTTCGAAATTTTTGGCTAAATTCTGATTTCACTCTTCAAGTGCAGTCCTATGTGCAAGAGTGTTGATGTGTGAGCTGTGTGGTTTATTCCTACATATCTGTGTGTGTGCGTGTGAGTGTGGGTGTTTGCATGTTTACCCACATTTATAATTAAACTCACATACATAATTAAAGCGCTTCCCTGCCACACATCATTCGTTATTTGCCTTCAAAATTTGCTACAAACAAATAGAAATAGTCACCCTAACCGCTTTAATCACTTTCATTACTGTAAATGCATTTGGCAAATATTTAGTTTTAGGAGAAATTAAATACATCATTAATTAGTCAATGTGAAAAAATGAAAATGAAAATATTATTTGCAGAATAATGTCAAATAGCGTTTATATCAAATTTAGACAAGTGTGTGGTGTAAATTTTATTTGGGAGAGAGAGGTACGCTTGGGCTACTTTAGCTAGCTCCGCAGATGGAAGTATGAAGTGATTCATTTCGAAGTAATTTTTTAGTAGCAACTTTAATTAAATAAACAAGTTAATGGAGGCATTATGGCATGGTATTCAAATGAAAACTTAATCAAAAAAATTTGCTTAAAGAGAGTTGCCACGTGTTTAAAAATATTTAGTTAATTAAATTTCTAAGCTCTTTGACTTATAACAGTTTTGGAGTGAAACGAAAGCGTTTTGTACGAAAACATTTTGGAAGAGAGTTGCCACCTTTTAAAGAACATCGATTCAATTTAATTGGTAAGGTAACTGAAATTCAACTAAACTGGTGGCAAACGAAATAACTTTAAGTATGCTTTATTCGAGCAATATATTTGGAGAGGGTTGCCAACTGTTTAAAATACTTAAATGCAACAAAATTTACCAGATAAATGAAGTATTACATAGCTGGATTGAACTGATAGAGGTTTCAGAAAACTTAGTACCGAAAAGATTTTGAGGGGTTGCCAACTGTTTGAAAATTAAATACAAAATTAATTAATAAAGTAAGTGAAAACGGGATATCTAACGTGCATACATATGTACATATGTTAATATTTATATACACACACGGGAGTTGCCACTTTTCCAAAATTAAATAAATTTTTGTTTAAATTGAATTAAGTATTGAATTATCTAAAATCAACTATATATATAAGATAAATCGAGCATTACGTAACTGGAATAAATGGATGGAGGTTTGAGAAATTTAGTCTCTAAAAAATTTGAGGGGTTGCCAACTGCTTAAAAGTTAAATGCAAATTTATTAATAAGGTAAATGAAGCAGGATATCTCAGGGAGTTTTTTGAAAGCAGTTTATAGAAGAGTTGCCACTTTTTTTTGCAGAAAATACATGTTCTGTATCAAAGATTGGCTTCAGTTTCAACACTAGCAAGCGATAATGAGATTTGAAATTTTTAAATGGCATCGCTGCCAAACACAAAAAAAATTCAACAACCAGCCATAATCGAAAAATAAAAACTTAAAAACAAAAAATCTATAATGTAATAAAAATGTAAAAAGTCCTATCTGTACATAAAAATTTTGTTTAAAATATACGAAGGTTATGCAAGGAATGCAATAGCATATCATTTTTAGAATTTAAATAATTTTTAGAATGTGAATCTGGCTGTTTGGCTTTTTGAACTCACTAATTTTGGAAACTTCTGAATGCATTTTCATTGGGCTTTAACGGTTGACTGTACAGTAAGCTCGGGCATAACAAAGGGTATATTTCATCAAAAATTACAATTTAAAAAAAATCACAGAAATGATTTAGAATATTTTTCCTTTGAATAAAACCTTGAGATGACAAAATTGAGAGATCAACGTTATCTGCATATGTCGTTTTTTAAATTTTTTATTGTTGATTTTTTTAAGCGTACTGGTATAGCTAGTAGAAAACAAAATTTTAATAAAAGTAGTTACATCTGGTGAAACTATTTATATTTTTTTCTGCTACATTTGAATTAAAACGTTAAACCGAACACCGTACGAGCGAAGCTAATAAGATATATGACAAAAAAATGTATTTTCTGTTCTCAGCTGACATTTGCATATTTGATACCACGTCCTTATAAAAAGTTATCAGGTTTTTGCTCTGATCAACAAAAAATTTTGCACAACACTGCCTCGAATTTCTGCAAAATTATACATAAGATGCCCCGAAGTAAACGGATTTTAACTAGTCTTAATTAAAATCTCATATCTCAATTGTCTTCATCTTTTGAAAATTTTTTTAGTACTAGCTCATATTTTGTTGCACTTTCGACATAAATTTTTAAACATGTCATAAACATAAAGCTTAACAACTGACCCCGTTTTTTAATATTCGAAAAATATCGCTTACAAATCACTTAAGACTTCGACCATGGATTCCAGATTAAATTTATAATTTGGTATTCAAGCTGAACAATTTGCTTTTAACTTTAAATTTCATCATAAATAAATATACCATTATTTTCCGTGTTCTTTTACAATATTTTTTTTCTTAACACAATTCTAGCTTACATTGCTTGTCGCTTCAAATTTTAAGCCTTCAAAGCATATTTTTTTTGTATTTGCAAATACCTACTATCTTGAGACTGCTTGATCTCAAACTTATTTTTTACGTCACTACTTTCCCGATATACCTTGGACAAAATCAATATCAAGTTTCTATAAATATATACATCCACAAATAAAATTACATCCACTCGGCAGCTATTATTTTCCTCCCCGTGTAATAAAAAGCTCAAAGCAAGTTCATAAAAACTGGTATATTGGTATTTTCAAATGATTACTACTCCAATAAAACGCAATACAAAATCTTAATTAAATGCTAAATCTTCGAAGTACAAATACAATCCTCAATTTCCAACTGCCAATCAAATGCGCCAATATTAAACGCACTGACCAAAAGACGTTAACATTCCAACAAAGACTAATAAAAGTCCTAAATGAGTAGCCAATAAAAAACAGACATGACAGCTAAGCCACACACACACACACACACAAACGCACAGCTTCAGTAGCAGCGAACGAAATCGCTGGAAAATTCTTAATTTCTAAGCAAAGGCATACAAAATAAATTGACAGGACGCGTCCGCAAGGCGCAAAGAAACGACAAGGTAACAGACGTGAAAAGAGGAATTCCAATCAGCTATTCGTTGCGTTTCGTAAATGTGAAGCGACAGCTTGCTTGCTAAACTGAAGACAAGTTGAGCGATGGCTGTGTGGTTCGAGCAGACGACAATAGAAATAAATAAATAAATGGAGAAAAATTGTATAAACTTTATGCGGTGAGCGTTTACTTAAGTAGAACAAATCTTTTTAGCTCACCATGACATAGCATATTTTAAGGCGTACGCACATTCACACTCATACAATGATTACATTATGAAGCATGCGAACGCAATTGCAAAAATCGTGAATGAAATACGAAATTAAGAAAAAAACGTCACAAGTTTATGTATCGTTTATAGAAATACATGAGTACAGCTGCGATCGCAAAAATAGTAGCAAAAAGTGTTGTCAAGATTTGGCAATTTTTGAAGTAAAAATTCTTTAGCGGGTCACTTTGGGTAACCAGAACGGCGCTGTGGGATGAACCAAACGTAATGTTACGGTGCCTAAATTAAGGGCTTTTTATACAGGGCGTAACGAAAGTCCCTTCAGAATTGTATAAAGAAGACGCGTCAGGATATCGCATAACGAAAGTCGCGTCAGAATCGCTTTACTAATTTCAACCACTATTGTTACTAATTTCAACCACTATTGTTACTAATGCTACTACCAATTACCACCGCTATTTCTTCTTATTAGTTTCTTCCATTCTTTTTACAAGTTTCTAACATTATTAATTTCTAACACTATTTTTATTAATGCTACTACTAATTTCTACCACTATTTTTAATAATGCTACTACTAATTTCTACCACTATTTTTACTCATTTCTACCACTATTTTTATTAATGCTACTTCTAATTTCCACCACTATTTTTATTAATGCTACTACTAATTTCTGCCACTACTTTTACTCATTTTTGCCACTATTTTTTCTAATTTCTTCCACCATTTTTACTAATTTCTATCACTGCAAGAATGAAGTTTATAGAAAATTTATAAGCAGTAGCTGAATTTAAAAAAATTTGTCATCAAAGTTTCTAAATTTTGAATCCAAATTTTTAGAAAAATTTCTGGTATGTAGTTTTGTAGCCCACGCTACTTTTCACGTAGCAAACATTCGAATTATATTTGTTTTGACATATGTTAAATTTTTATAAATTTTGAAACTTCGACTTTCAGTAATAGAAATAACTCTATTTTTACAATACAATTAAAAAATTAAAAGAAAGAAAGCCCAATTTTGGTGACCACAACTGTATATATGTACACCCAAACACATAAACACAAACATCAACACTTGAACACAAATATTAGCGACCGCGCACACCGTCAGCATATTTGATTTTGCTTACATTCTTGCGTAGCTTCCATGGATTACGTGTCGTACTTCACTCTGCTGCTGGCTGCTACTGCGTATTGTTTTGCTATCATTATTATTTTTTTTTTGCTCAGCGCATTTTAGATTTCTGCGTTGTGTGGGCGGTCAACATGCGCTCTCTTTCTATCTCATTTAATAGCAATATTTGCTGGCCGAATTTATTTTGCCTTTACTCCATTTATTTTCTTTTATTTCTTATTATATTTTATCTTTCTTATTCGATTTTGGATATTGTAAAACGCACGACAGCTGATAAACACCTACGCAGTAGTGTAAATAAACAGCTTCGGCTGAGTAATAAACACAAACACATGCAACACACAATTTTGGGAATATTGTTAACGGAAGTGAGTCGCAGAAGATCCTCTTTCGGGAAATATGTATTTCAAGGAATCTACATATGCACACAAGTTGCAATTTTAGTTGTAATTTCAAGTGCAGACACTCAGCCAATAAACCAGATCAAGGGCGTTATTGTTGTGAGACCTTGAAAATACACGGAGCTCTTATTATATGTAAATTTTTTTCATCGTAAGAATAGCATAGAATTTTCATTATTTTTTTTTCAATTGTATTACAAATTTCCTCACTTTTCTTTACAGTAACTTTTGTTCACTTACACTGCCATTCAATTTTTTTTTCTTACATTTCATAAATACCAAAAAAAAACAAAAAACTATATGTTTGTTTGTTTGACAGCATAGTTTCTTATTTATAACACACGCGACATTTGCTAGCCCAAGCGTCTCTCTTTGTGAATATCCGGCGAAGCACTAAGGATAATTTTTACTAATAGCCAACAGAGTCCTTGGCATTAAGGTTTTGTGTGAAGTGCGAGGCGACAACGATGACAACGGTAACTGTGGCGAGCACAATAACGAAGATTTTTAGACGTCATGCGAGAATAGAGCAGTGTGCAAAAGAGAGTGCGAGAGACAGCGAGCGAACAGAGCGATAGCGAAACGTGAAGCTTTTAACGTGACCAATAAGTTTGGGACTCTTGCTAAACAACAAACAAAAAATCGAGCAATTTTAAAGAGTATTGTTTACAGAAAAAACTATTGAGGAAGCGCGTGCTTTAAGAAGACGCGTTTAGTGGTAACGCTAATTTTTTAAAACTAAATAAAATTTCCTAGAAAACAAACAAACTCCATGCTTCTTTTTTCACTTTAAAACAAATGGTATTTTACCCAAAAATTAGTCAATTTTTCTTTTACACTAACTCATTCTCATTTTTCTTCTTTTTTTTTTGACAGCTGTTCTTTTTCAATTTACATAACTATTTTTTTCAGTGTAGAGTTAATTTTTTTACAATTCTCTGCTCTTTTTTTACTACCGCCTAGAAAATTATAGCCTTCATATAATATTTTGCTTATTCTCGTCCGCCTATTGGACTCACTCCAGCACATGCACAGGATTTTTCTATTTCCAATAAAATATCTCATAAAGAGTGCACTTACTTTTTTGAGAGGAAGAGAGAGCGATAAATTTCACTCATTGCACTCATTAGACACACGAAAAATATTTTTTTTTTTAATTTGTGATATGGAAAACATCGATTTGTTGTTTGAAGAATAAACGAGGCATTTCTCCAAAGTACAATGGGAAAAGTATCTGAGTGTTTTTGAATGTAAGTTAGTTTGAATTTTTAAATTAATAAAAAACATACGGCAGTTCGAGTCATTGAAAAGTTCCATAGAGTTTTAAAAAATGAAGTAATATCGTTAGAACTCTGATTTTAGATTAGAAAGAAGCAGCAGTAATTTTAAATGAATTTGCACTGAGCAATGAGCTAAGGATATGGCATATTATGAAAAGTATTGTGTTTTACCAAAATTGATATATACTAATCTACCTGATTTAAACGATGAATGATGTGCTTAATAAAAACAAAGTCCCTATTTTTTAATAAAATATAGTTCATACAAAAACAAACAACAAATCATAAATCAGAAACTCAAACTTTTACAAAAATTTTGTAAACAGATTTAAAGAAATAGTATGCAATTATATAGCCCGTTCATTTCTAGTTCAATAAAATGGAAGTTCCAAGTGACTTAGAGTAATGGTAGATTATTATTTTTGATTATAGATCTCTCACTTACCCATATTTTATTTTAAACCAAAATTTCAGTATTGGCAATATTTTGACAAAGATCAGTAGGACTATTTATGCTATAGCTCCAAAGGACCACCTTTTGAATTTCAGAAAATACCCTTTGACATTCCCTCTTCAATATATAACTTTTCGGCCTCATGTATCTCAGTTACGTTATAATCAGGTAACTTATCGAATTACCTTTTGGGTAATCTTTTCGAAGCAAAGACCTCCTCTACCCATTAGGTGAAACCCTAAGAAAATGAAATCAGCTATTTTGGAGATTATGCTAAAAATTAATAAGATGCGATTCCAGAAACTTGAGTCTTAGTTGCGCGAAGTCAGGGCAATTGAGTAGAATGTCCTGTGATATTTCCAGCTCCTCATCTTGGACTGCTAAACATAATTCGCTAATTGCACGGCCATGTATCTATTGTACAACTCTTTTATGGAATTTTCATTTATGTGTAACATATATTCGAATTTCAATCAGTACACCATAAAACAATAACGGCTCTTTAAAAAATCTGCATTAAACTATAAAAAGCGCTTACTCTCCTTCCACTCTCCTTCCTCCCTAAATCCAAGAAAACAATTTATGAGTCTTAAATTTGTATACTCACTCATTACCACCCTCTACATTCTACTTTTTCTGGCGCAAGCGTATTACTCATTCCCACTGCCCAAACACTCACTCTCTCTTTCTCGCTCTATGTCACACTCTCTCTCTCTCTCTGCTATCTGTGTCCCTTTTACTTATTCCCTCTCTTAGGGTTCTAATTTTTCCTCATGCAATATTTATTTATGTACACCTGTGGCTCATGATAAAGCTCTCTCAAAAAGGACGTGTTCTGTACCTCGCTCTTTCCGTCTCTCTCCAACCCACCCTTTTACATCATCCACTCTCTTTTTCTCTCACGCATGCGCACTGTTTTGCATCAAGCGACTGTCAACTTTTTCTCTATTTGTTTACTTTCTATTCATTTTCGTTTGAGCTAACTTGTTTACTATGTCCAGCCATCGAACCCCACCCGCTGGAAACTTTTGTTTCGCCCTGGTAGCACCATCAACACACTACGCAAAATATGTATGTATGTATTGCATGCAGATATATTTTTAAAGCTAGAGGCGCTTTTGGTCCTCTTTCGAGCTTGTCAACCTTGCTCGCTTTTTGCACGTTCTCCTTTTCGCGAGGTCACACTTGCTCGAATACTGCCCGCGGCTTGTTGACGTAAAGTAACTACTTAATGCTTGAATTTTTCATTTTTTACGCTACTTAATTTAATCAAAAGCTAATATTTTTCAACTTTTGTTTTAGTTAGACTTTGTTTTTGCTAAGGGTGCCAACCTATTTCCACAAGTCAGTCATTTGCGAAGTTAGTTAGTGGTTTTTGTTTTGATTGTAAAACGAAAATAAATGTATAGAGTATACCAATAAATGCCTCGTTTATATTTTGATTAAGTTGTGAAATTTTTATCTGACCTTACCGGCAGTGACGACAGGTTTTACTTTTCAGAGTTGTACACTTTTATTGGAGACCCACTAATTTTTTTTTTTTAATTACACTTATCAAAGGGTATTTAAATCAAGCTTCAAATTTATATAAAAAAGTACTAAAAATTAACAACATTTGCATCAATTTTTGCCAGGCCGCCAAGAAAATAAATTATTAAAAATCAAAAAAAAAAAAACAAAAAGGATCAAAGTAAAATTGAGTAGGGCTATAGGGAGTACGTACCCGAAAAAACTGAATTTTTAAAAAAAGAATACAATTTCTGAAATATTGTTTAAATAGCCTTTGAGTAAGTATGAACTATAATTTTATAAAAAATTAGCAAAAAAATTTCGTAAAACCCATTCTGAATATTGTAAAAAAAATATTATGACATCTAGAAATGGAAATATATTAATTCAGTATTTCAACTATCACAATACTCTTACCTTATTATCTTGCCAAAGTCCGCCATAAATATATCTGTAATAAAAGAATAAGAAGAAGTTTAAATATTAATATCTATTCATTTCAATTTAGAGTGACAACTATAACTTTATATAATATTTGAAAATGGCATTTCCAAAGAAACTTATTCTTAGTCAACGGTTGCCGTTTATACTATTGAAGGGGCATCTTTTATTATGGCAGAGAAGGGGAATAGAAATTTTCGAAATGGCGCAAACTAACATTTTAAAAATTCCACATCTTTATCATTGTTATTAAAAAAAAGGAGCACTAGTTTAAATTGAATCAGATCAAAAAGAACAAAATATAAGTTTTTTTTTAAATATTTTTAATACCCGAAATTTAATCATTTCATTTTTTGCTATAAAAATAAAAGACTATCGGCAATTTCATGGCATCAGTGGCAGTTGTTTGCTCGACATACCCGATGGGGGGGGGCAGACAGATATTTTAAAGCAATTTTTTTCAACAAAAAATGTAGGTTTTGATAACGGTATTCAAAACTTTTAAAATTTATTTATGTGTATTACGAAAAGTATACAATACGCTATTTAATGAATAATTTCTTCGAATTATACATATCTTGATCATGTAAATCCCAAAGGTTGCGAAATAATCGCAAAATGTTTTTTCAGGTGCTAATAGACTTTTAAAATAATAAATGATCAAAATAGGGTTTGTACTTTTATTTTGCCGAAGCCGAACAGAACTTTGGTGGCCGAATCCGAAGTTCGGTCGTACTCTAGCCTTTAGCACAGAACGTAGAAAACTAAAAATAACCAAAAATAATACTGACTATTTTCCTATAAAAAAAAAATAAAAAATTTGTAATAAGTAAATAATGAAATTTTTTTTAATTATTCTTAATTATTTGAATGTTTTTAAACACATAATTATGCTGCTGCACAAAAATATCAAAATTTGTTGTTAATCATTAGAAAGGTCCAGGCGAATTTTGCAACAGAGTATTTTTCGGGAGTTTTTTTTTTATTTGATCTTAAAAGTAAAGGGGGGTCCCAATAATAAAATCTTGAAGAGTTACAGCTTTGATAACTAAAGAATGTTTTTCCACATTAAGGACATTTTTTTTTTATATTAAAGGATAAGGATTTCCTATTTACACTTTGATCCACCTCTTTCTAAAATTTTTAATGTTTTTCCCCGAATGCATTAAAAAGTCGGTGTTATTATTTAACTTATCGTTGATACTTCTTTTGGAAATTTAACTAAAATTATAGAAACAAATGGCAGAAAAAGGGATGGTGGTGATTAGTTGTCAAATAAAAACATGAGGCTCCCTGCAGACATGTTTAAAGCGTTTAATGAATGAGTGAAAATTTTAAAATTGACGATGACCAATTCTTGCAATTGTAAATGTTAAATATAAATAGTTTGATGTATTTTAAGCATTTGGTATCTCATTAAAATTTGCAATATAATATTTAACTGCATAACAGGAAACGTTCAGAAAATACTCAATATTTTTATAAAATAATTTGATTTAGTCATCATTTTGTGATTGAAGAAATTCAACCAAAAATAACTGCTATTCCTGGTATTGAATTTTCCGATCATATTTGATCGATATTTTGTAATTTTATATTTTTTTAAACATAAATCGTATTACTGTTGTTGTTGTCAATATTGTCATCGCCGACAAATTTGTCTGAAAAATTTTAAATCCACAAATAACGATTATTTTCAATCGAAAAAATCAAAATCACAAAATATAGATCAGGTATGATCGGCAACTGATAAAACTATGAATATAAATAAATTAAAATAATAAAAAGTAAAAAATAAAGACTAAACTTGGTCGTAAATACCAAATATCGATCAAATGTGAACGATAAACTAAAAATCACAATATAACGATTAAGTCATGATCTTTGTTTACAAACATTATAACCGTTACGGTCTCTGAAGTAAAGTGGTTTGTTTAGACCAAATTTAAATTTCTTGTAAATAAAAAATCTGATATCTTTACAGCAATACTAAAACCGGAAGCACTTCGATTTATTTTTAGGATACTAACATCTATATAAAAAGTTAGGTACATAATAAGCTACTGCAATTAAAATTAGGAAAGTGTCTATAATCTCCTTTCAAATTAAATTTGTATAGGCGTTCGCATGCATTTCTATTGCCTAAGCAATTCAACCAAAAATTCCACAATAAAGCAAAATTATCCAAACGAATAAACGCAAATGAACTCAAATATAATCGACCTCGCGCTCACATATGGCTTAAATATGCCTGCACATTCTTTCATATATGTCAATATATGCGTATATTCTCCATTGTTTGTGTGTAGTTTTAATCTACATATATGTACATATAACTACTATACAGACAAACGTAAACACATAGCAGAATATCTCACCATAATTCACTGGGCCAACTTTCATGTTCACTTAATTTGGGCGAATTTCAAATAGTATTTTTCGCTTATAGTAAAAATCATATAACTGTACTAAACAGTTTTTGTTCAACCAGTATTACTTACTCAACTACCTTTGTAACTCGTGATGCTTTACTTGAAATAATCGGAACAACTTCACAGTCTTACTTACATATATTCGTTTATATTGTTCTAATGAAAACTGTGTGTGGAGGTCTTAAAGGAAATGAAGTTGTAAAAGTGGAAACGAAGTTAAACCATTTTTGATAAGAACAGCAGATTAGTTGTTTCAAATCCAATTCAAATTCTTTGATATGCACATCCAAACAGACGTACTATAGTATAATAAATCAGTGAAAACTGCTAGTACAAGTAAGTATTAACCCGCTTTGGGAAACGATTGACTTTTGTGCCGCAGACACATTTGTCGTTGGTTATTTATGGAGGCGTGCAATTTCGTTCGGGCTCGGAGCATATACCCATATATATATATATATATATGCATATATATATGTATATATATGTACATATATGAATATGTATCCATATGTGGAAGTAGAATTGTTAAGGTGAATGGAATTGTACTGCATTCCGAATCTGACTTTGATTTAAATAACAACAAGTAATGAAGAGCCTGAGTTAGAACGAAACTGAACTTCGTATACCCGGCACATATAGTATGTGTCATAACTGGATAAAGCTATAAATCCACACCAGTCTTTTCAATTAGTGCAATTGAATGAACGTCTAGAAGTAACCACATGTTTAACTTTCCCCAGACTTTCCAGACTGTAGTGACAAACAGCTGTTTCGAACATAGTTCTGGTGCGCGTGAATACGGCAACGAAGCAATCGATAACTCTTCCAGCGTTTTGTGTAAATTTTTGCGTGCTATTTAGACAATAAAATTAACGGAAGCTGTTGCTATATGTTGGTGTGTTCCTGAAGTAGATCTACGTTATGTACGTAGGTAGTCTACGTAAGTCTACGTTATAATAAAAAGATTTTTTTCATCAGATTCAAATTTTTTTAATCGGTAAATTACTTGGCTCACAATTGTTCTCTACACTTTTAGGTATATTCAAAGAATGCACTAAAAGTATAGAACGGTGCAGAACATCATCGGACAGAGCAAGATGCAGTTTAGTAGTGCAAGAGCCCTAATCAACGAAATTTATATCTTTCATAATATCTTCCATTCGATGAAGAAAATTCCATATTCTTTAAACGCACTTACTTCTACTTAGTTTTTCTTGTGTATTCCCGCCTATCTAACTAGCGCATTCATTAAATAGACCTTTTGTAAAATGTAAACTTCGCGGGGAAATATCATATACGATAATAGGAGTTGCCAAATTCTAACGCCCGAAATGTCTGTAAAACCAGAACAACTTCGAAAAACACAACGCCTGAAAATACTGATTTGGATTTCTAGCTTAATGTCAGTATTCTATAACTCAGCCTCATCTTGAGTCAATAAATTTGAGCCTTTTAATTAGAGACATTTTTTGTGACTTGGGACGATTTCGGTATTCTGTAAGCAACAGTCTCAAAAAATGTCACCATAGACTGTGGTGAAAGACAGTTGAGACAATCATCTGATCATATGTTCAGCTAAAGATGCATAATCAACTTGAATGAAAATGTTTTTATCTATAGCACACAATATTCTTTTTAATGGAAGGGGCAAAACGAGTACTACTTAATTTTCACGTTTGTTCTTTCCTCAATTTCTTTGCTTCGTGACCTCCTTTTTTTGAGACTAGAAAGCTTGGGACGCGAAATTGAATATTGAAAAGTCTCAAAATGAATCTCACCGCCGAAGTTTTAATTAGTGACTAGAGACTGCTTACAGAATACCGACATAAGTATTCTAAAAAATTTTACACGTGATAGAGCAAAAGTTTCGCAATGAAAATTTTTGGAAACATGTATATAATCCATTTCAATAAAAAAAAAATTTATTTCACATTTACTTAAACTATTTTACTGCGACTAGGATTCACGTTTCTAAAACTGGGATACAAATAAATTCTCATATTTAGCGTGAAAATATCAAAACTAATTTTTCGAGATTACATATGTCGAAGAGGGAAATAATTTGAAGCGCTAGATCGATTCCCAAGTCGAACGCAAAAAACTTATTTACTTAATTGATGATATAGCCGCTTAAGCGACTTTAGCCGAACTTCTCCTACAATTTGTGCAGTATGTCTGGATGTTGTAAAACAAATTGAGGGACCTACAGTTTTATGCCGTCTCCGAACGGCGATTGTTTTTTTTTTTTGTAAGAAGTTTTTTCACGGCAGAATTACACTCGGAGGTTTGCCATTGCTTGGCGGGGGGCGTCCGCTATTAGAAAAATAATTAATTATAATATTTTATAATTTTTTATGTTACTTGCCCCGACCAGGATTTGAACCCGGGACTCACCGAATGAAGCGCGCACACGGTACACACTCGGCTACGGCGGCCGCCTAAATGGTTTGGTAAGAATAAACTCACTATTCAAATTAAATTATTTTCACATATTTCTTATTGCATTTTTTTTACATATAAAATAGAAAACTGATTTTCATGTCTATATATTTTCCAATGCAGTTTTCTGTGTCCGTCTGAAAAAATAGCTTTTTGGAATAAGCTTTGCAGATTTCATAAAATATCGCGGTCAAAAAAATTGTAAATTGAAATTGTTGACTGTAGACAAAAATCTCTTCGTGTGGCAACAATAATTTGTTTAACTTAAGACCAGTTTTTTATTTGGAAGGTATTGGGAGAAGCAACACATGGCTGTTAATTAGGAGATAACCACATTTTCACATCAATTTGTTTAAATTGGTGTACTCAAAAGGTGAAAAAGCAACAACAATTTACATGACTTATCTCGGTACAGGTTGTAAAGTACTTGCCACTGTATATATTTTGTGTTAAATTAATTTGTATTGATTTGAAAATGAATAACGTGTGACAATAATAAAAAGATTTTTTTTTTATTTCAGTTCACCTTTACCTTGAATATGGTTTTTTAGAAGGCCAGAAAACAAGTCTGAATACAACTGAATGTGATTTTTCAAAGCGTGCATTTTATCTTATTTTTTTATCCCCACCTTACTCTTTAAAGAAATTAGAACAGATTCGATTGTCGAATCCTGTCCTCTATGTATGCAAATTTTTCTACCGAAGTCCAAGCCCGGTGAATATTTTTTGATTTTTTTGTTTATTAGCTAAGGTTAGGCCTCATACTATATTCGCAATGAGGAGAATACGAATCATAAGTATGACAAGATATTACAACAGTGCGATTCGCAAGTGTACGAAGAAGAGGCAGATCCATAAAAAATACACAAAAATAAAGAAATCATGAAAATCGCTGATCCACAAAGTGCAGCTCCAATCCCACAGTTTTTTAAAAATTTGTATATGTACCTTTATATACCAAATTCAATAGAATACTTAAATTTATTTTCCCATACTTTGCCTTATTTTGTAGCATTCTATTTCGTGGGTCATACGAAAAGTATTCGCGAATTTTTGTCACGTTGTTTGATGACCAGATATCTAGCGAGACTTATCTCTGCGTCAAAGGTACTATTTTAGGCTGCAGTTTAAGTTAAAAGTTATTTACATACATTATGTTATGTTATATTATATTATTTGTCGAGTTTCAAGTTATATTAACTATTGCCCAAATTTTGGTTCGCTTGAAAAATTAGATGAAATAATGCGAATAGTGGCGCAAGATCGGCCTGTAAGCTGCCAGGAGATAGCAGTGGGAACAAACATAGATTGGAATCATTTAAAAACTTCGAGTTACCCAAAGAAGCACACGGTGACACACAAATTAACGTAAAGAAATTTTACTCTTAATGAATTACCATCAGCGAAATGCTACTGAAATGCAACGAAATTTTTGAAGCGGATCAGTGCAGGCGATGAAATATGTATGGGGCAAAGGAGAATAATCAACGCAAGCAATAATGGTCAATGATCGACGACCCTACAAAAACGTCTTCAGAGAATGGACTGACCCAAAGAAGGTTATGTTGAGTGTTTGGTGGGATTGGAAGGGAATTGTCGATTATGAACTGAAACAATTTTCTTAAATATCTGTAAAACTCTCTTGAAAAAAAGGGGGATGACTGAAGTACTGCTGAAAATAAGTTGTCCAAGTTTTTCGCCGATGGAATGAGGGAACTATGAAATTATGAAGCCACTCCAAAATTTGCAAAAAGTCGTAGATAATAACGGTAAATAATTACGCAAGAACCCCACATATGTTTCATATGTTTCAGATGTTCAGTAGATCAAAGTCACTTGTTTAAGTGGAACTTAAATTGTCTATTGGTAATAAAAGTTTTCTTAGTTTAGGTACAATCAATGGTTAAAAAGTCGGTTTACCCTAATAAACACTACACACCTTGTGAATGAATAGAATGAAATATAGTACGTGTATTTATTTTTATATCTAACTACATATCTTTATATTTTTCCCGTGTATGCCAACAGAGCTAATCGCGGAAGCTGAGCACCATTTGCACGTGCTAATGAAAAGTGCTATTACAAATTTTAATGGCTGTTGGGAGTCAAAAAGGCATAAATGTGAGCGTAGTTAGTAGTAGTAGTAGCAATAGTGGTGGTAGTAGTAAAAAGGCGAACAATAAATGAAGTTGTATAGCCATAGCGCTAAGGACGAATATGAGTAGTACAGAGCACAACTATTCATTCATACATTCACATTCCATATTCATTTTAAATTTGCAGAGTGGCAAAGAATTGAAAACTTTTCTATGCATAGCCACTGGGCGCTGCTGCGCTAAAACTAACTAATAACAATTGTGATTATTGTAATGGTGCTTTTTTGTTGCTACTTTTGTTGAAACAAAACACTATGACTATATTCACACCGCCACTTACTCTGCATCGTACGAGTACAAACGCAAAGAACAATAGCCGATATACATACATATGTACAGTGACTCAAATAATTGATCACATGGCGAATTTATTGGAAAATATTCGCCATTTTGTTTATGGCAAATTTTTTCCTCCGAAACGGCTTGACCGATTTTTATCAAATTTTGTATGTTTTTAGTATTATGCTTGAGTGAGGGTTGCCAGCAGTCTGAAAAGTCAAATTTAATTAAATTATACATATGTTATATGAAATATTAAAATATGGTTGTCAGTTGGTTCGTCTCGGATGCATAGCTATCTTTTATGAGTGTTGCCACCTATTTGAAAAGTCGAATTTAGTTGAATTACACACAAGTTATATGAAAAACTAAAATATAGTAGTCAGGCGGTTCGTCTCGGCGACGAGAAAGTTTATAGCTAACTTTTACGATCGTTGCCACCTGTTTGAGATAACAAATTTCATTAATTTGTACTCAATTATGTATATAAAATATTACGATATGCGTACTAAACAATTGGCCTTCGATATATTTTGAAAAGCGTTACCACCTGCTTGAAAAGTCGAACTTAATCAAATTATACACGAGTTATGTTCGTCTTCGAGAGCAGGAGGTTAATACCTATATTTTGAAAAGGGTTGCCGCCTGTTTGAAAACACCATTTTCATTGAGTTGGTATTAAATATTAAAATAAGGTTGCCAGACTGTTCAATGCACCGAGGAGGTGGCTTATAGCATATAGAGTGTTAAAACCTGCTTGAAAAGTCGAATTATGTTAAAATATTAGTGTCAAACTGTTCGCAACGAGCAATTAATAAATACATATAGGCAGGACAGCGTCTGTCAGGTATTTCTAAGTAAAAATGTAATTCGTTATATAATAAAAAATATAAATAAAGATTTCAAAATTTTCTTTTAACATTCAACAAATATGCATTAAAATTTCAAACTTTTTAATTTGGATTTCTAGAACATTTTTGTGTATGCAGTTTTGTAGCTCATGCAATGTCATATTAATGTTCCCCACTCAAGTCGCTGAGAATCCCAGTTGTTTTTAACTAGTTTATGAAATTAAAAAAAAGTTTTAAGACCACACTTCAAAAAAATGTCAAAAATCAACTCGAGTTTTTACGTTTTACGAGTTGAATATTATTATTTCAATATTCAGTGAGCTAGTTATTGTACAAAAGAGCATACCCGAAAAAATTCAAAAAGCACAAATTAAAATGTTTGAACATTTTTTGAACTTTTATAAATTTTCTACAAAGTTTGAAATTCTGGTTTACATATTATTTTGACGAACTTTATTTTTATAAAAAAATAAGAAAAAATATATCATGAAAAAAATTTGAAATATTCTAAGAAATTACCATGTGTTAGTTTTTTGAGTCACTGTACGTATACGAATAAAACTTTAAACAAAACTCTATATTGTGCTTGCTGAATATATAAGATGTACACTCTGCATGTGTAACTGTGTGTGTGTGTGTGTGTGTGTGTGTGTGTGTGTGTGTGTGTGTGTGTGTGGCCAACAGTGCGAATGAGTAATAACACAAAGCGAGCAAAAAAAAAAACAAAAAAACACAAAATAAACTGCTAGTACATGGAATAGTTTAAGCGACCACAATAATTGTAAAACATGTTGCCAAACAGCTTTCCTTGCACCTGCTAACGTTTGCGCGCATTGCATTGTTATTGTAGTTCAAGCCACCATCGTTGCCATACCGCCGTCGATAGGTAGAACCAAACAACCAACCCAACACCTACACAACCGCACAATTTCACTACAAATAGCAATATCTACTTACTCAACATGTTATAAAATACTATAGACAATCACTTTTACTTTGTGCATAGACAGACGGAGAGAGAGACAGTCGGACAGAAAGTCGACCGAAGGGACCAAGCGTAGTCTTATACACCACATACATATACACAACGCACACCCACACATATGCAACTAAAATCTATATTTATAGCAGATAAAGTTACTCGCCTTTTCTTCTTATCTATCACTCCTTCGTTCTACAATTCGCGCGCAATTCATGCATTGCAACTGGGGAAAAGTTGCAAATTTTACAACGGAAGTTGAAACGCATTGAGCGCGTCGTCATCGTTGTCTTGCTACAACTTGCTTTGCAAAATTATCACAGTTACAAGATTGAAATTGGAAAAGGCATTTCACAATATTGCACTTGCTTCTTTTTTTTTTTTGCTTTTTACTTTTTATAGAGGCAGTGATGATAGTTGTTGTGGTGTTGGCGGTGGTCATATGGCGATGGTTGTGCGCTGATGGTGCACGTCAGTGGCATAGAGCGAATATAAAATATTAGAATTGTTGCGTTTCATGTGTGAATATGAAAAATACTTCTCGGAGCTATATTTCTAGGGACTAACAAAACGCATTACAAAATATGCTATGTAAAGCGTGGCAGCCATGAAAAGTCGTGATAATAATTATAATAAATCTTGGTTAGTAAAAGTTGAGTGCCGTTAATGTAAAAATGTAAGGCAGCTGTTCTATTTACATAAGTCTAGTGTATCAGATTTTGTGATTGAGTTTTTGTATAATAATTTCTTGTGGTAGTGTAAAATGCGATTCAAAATGTAGTCAAACCTATTTTGCCACGTGCCGAGCCAGCGCAGTTGATTGAAATGAATAGCGGAAAACATTTTAAACGGGATTTTTACCGGATTTAACACTTCTTTACTTACAGCCGAAAAGCATAGATTTTGATAGATCGAACCACATTCTGCTCGTAACTTTGTTTTTGATATTTTGCTTGATCTAATAATAATAAGGACCGGAGAAAGGGAATTGAATAGACGGTCATTTTTTTTTATTTTACATTTTCTCATAACGTTTTTGCTTACTAATATGTACAATTATATTAGGAAAGAAATGGGCATCAATTATCAGTGAAAATACACTTTACAAGTGACCTAGAAGGGGCCGCAGATCTGGTCGAGTGTTTCACAAAAATGTGTTCGAAAATTTGCAAACACTCTCAAATTCTCCACTTATTCATAAAACCCCAATTTGACATGACCTCGCCTTTTAATTTTTTAGTTGGTACTTGGTAGAACAAATGACTTTCACGAAAATAGCTTGAATCTGTGAAAAAATGTGCAATCAATCTGAAATTTACACAATTTTTTTTTTTTTAATTTTTAACTTTGGTAGCTCTTTTTTCTACAAGTTTACAAGAAAGCATTTAAATTTAAGTAATTTTCTCTCAAGAACGTTATATTTTGAGAAAAATAAAGTATCATTGTTCAGAATTAGCTGAAGGGTTATGAAATTATGACATTTACTTTAGAAAGTGAAAATACAAAAAAAAAAAGGAACTGCACAGAAAGTTCTCGGTTTCATTGAAAACTTTGAAAAAAACAACATAATCAGCAAATTGAAAAGGGGCCTTCTATAAACTCTGAAAAAACAGGTCTGGTCCCAGCAAGAAGGATTATCAACATTACCTGTCGATCCATTAATGGTACCATAATTAAACTCTCCAATATAACTGAGCTGTTTGCTTTGCATCTGCTATGCGTATTAAACCAGGCAACAAGAAGGCAGCCGAGCTCGTAATGCAGACCACATAGCTTTTGGGTGATTCCCCCATAACGGTTGCTGCAGAAATTGCCGAGATAAGGAGGATACCGAAACTCTAAAACAACTTATTTGCGAGTGTCCAGCACACGTGAAATTAGAATTCTTCAAGAATCTATGGGTCTTAGCTGGGTTGGAGGCGCAACAATTGCTTGCGCAAACTCTATGCGATGGTACAAATAGATGAGAACAGTGATCCAAATGGTGTCAGAAGGGGCCCCATTACGGGTGCGCCGATTAATACTCTGGCATCTACTCAAACCCAAAAAGCCGGGCACACTGTCGTAGTTTATGGCTCATTCTTAGTATAATGTCGTCTTGTAAAATTTGTCAATAAACTAAGATGAAATAAGGTATTTTATTATAAATCAAGGACGGAATCACGAACAAATAACGTCGGCCCAAAATTTTAGCCATAGCAGAGAAATGTGTACTCCCGTAACCAAACTGGAGGATGGATTTTTTTAATATTAGCATTTCACTCAACTGTTTCTTAATTTTTACTGCTACTTCTAGAGCTTTCTTTCATGATCTTAAATTAAAAAAAAAATATTATCACAATAAAACTTAAATATATTAAAAATGTGCACAATCTCTTACATTTTTACCTTTGCTCAGAGAACTAAGCAAAGAACTACGTCTATAGAGCTGAAAAGATAAATTAGGAAAGACAAGTTTGAACGTACTAGGTTTGTGCGAAGTATTTTGGATGAAAATATTTAATTTTAGAGATAGCGTGTCCGGCAAATAACCCAACTACATAAGTGCGGACATTAATCCAAGCCCCACTGCTCGAAAAGTTCGCTCAAGGAATACAGGTGTTTATCACAAAATACTCGGACTTTAATATTCATCCGTAAAACTAATATTTTTGTGTATCAACCAAACCCTGCACAACAATTAAAATCATCTCAAATGAAATACACAACATAAGGGTACACTAAAAGAGAAGGTAAATAACTCAAATAAAGACTCATCTGCGTACAATTGAAAACAGTCAGCGTCCCGCAGCCAGTCGAACTTTAACATGACCTACAGTAATGGCATCACAATTGATGAGAGCAATAAGAGCAATTTGAAATAAGTAGCTAGTTATGAAATTTATATGAAGTGGGAGTAAAAACAAATATAACACACTTCCAAAAAGCTGCACAAAAATTTTGCAAAGAAGCAGCTTAAATATTGCACAGCTTGAGGAATTTTAAATTCCCCGTTGAAATGCACGTAATGGAATATAACAATAAATATTTATAGGGCTTGAAATGCTTGAGTGCTAAGCTTTAACAGCATCACCTACACTACATTATTACACAACTCGTACAACCGATAGTTTACTATTTCTGATATTTTTTGTCTCTACTCGTTACATACATATGTACATACATTTCACTTTATACCAGTATTTCTGCATCACTTACTCAATTTTGTTGGGTTGCTTCGATAGCTCGTTGCATTCAATTTTGGCTTTTATTTTTCACTCAAATATTGAAACACACGCCAGGCATAACACAAATGAATTGTTGTTGCTTTATGCTTCATTGCAACGGTGGAACAGGCAACATAGCACAGCGTGCAACAACTACAACAACAACAACAAAAGCACAAGTTACAATCACGAGTTTTATTCAGGGACAATTGAAAGGAGCAGCGGTTGGTGTGGGTGAAGGCAGAAAAAAAAAACAAAACTGCGAATTGAATCGCATATATGACTCGAGCGAGCGGAAACGGAAACTGACACACTGACAGCACACTGACAGCGATGTCGATGCCGATGTGAAGTGAAATGAAGTTAAATGAAGTAAAGTCGATTGCAAAGCGGTGGGTGTGGGGAGCGGGGAGGGGACAGCGCAACAACCGCGATGTGATTTTTTGATTTTTTAAAAGCGATTTTTTATTTTTGCGCAGCGTTTTTCTTTATATTCCTCATGTTGAATGAAGCGGAATGGTTACTTTTTAAATTTCTTAATTCCTATGATTTAGTTTTAAGCTTGCAAGTGCACTGACAGTCGGTGTAAGTTTTTTGCTATTACTCTTAGAAATAAGAACTTACTATGCAATTAGCAACAAAGTAATAGTTCGGGTCTCACCCAATATGAAAATTTGACGTATGGTGGAGCCACGCTGGGGCATTTACTAGGTGGGAACAGTCAAGATAAGTGCAGTTCTTGTTCAGCTGTAGGTTTGATTGGCAGAAAAAATATCTTCTCAAGACCCTTAAAAATACACCCCCTATGCTGACGACCTGACAAAACTAACAGTCTAGCAATTGTCATGTTAATGCGCCTAAAACTATGCGGCAAAAACAGGTTTCAGACCTCTAATGATGTCAACAGTCGTTGTAGTTGTAATGTCGCTTAGTTGGTGAATTTTAAATCTTTAAAACAAAACCAAAAAATACTAAACCCTTTGCATTTCTCTTATGAAATCTCTTTCGGAACATGGAAACGATCAATTAAAAATGATACCAGAGACGGCAAAATAGCTGATTGCACCAAATTCCTTCAAGAACGCAAACAGAAATTCGCTTTATGATTATCTTCAATTTTCCACGTAAACTAAAACCACTACAAATATTCAATGAATGCCAAATGGCTTATGGAGCTATTGCACCGTTTCCACAGACTATTTTCAAGTGGTTCCGAAGATTCCAGATGGTAGATTTTTCAGTAGAGACCCAAACAGCGGCTCGAGTGCATTTTGCCAAATGTTTCCTAAATAAATTCGAAAATGGACAATCTAGCAACTTTAGCAAAGTCATTTTTGGTGACGAATCTTAGTTCTATGAGTACAATCAAAAACCCAAAAAGCACTCGATAGTATGCAGCCTGAACGGAACAAACTTACCCGTAAAAGCTAAGTGAGAAAAATTAGTAACAAAAGAAATGATGTCAGTTTAATTCCCAAATCAAAAATTATGTTTTTTCTGGAAAAGGGTCAAACGGTAACTGCAAAATGGAACACCGAAGACTGCTTACCAAAATTTAAAAAAAAAACTTGTTTGAAAACTAGAAAAGAGACTAAGACTAGACAAGGTGCTACTTGTGATTTCGGGATATTTCTAACAATTTAAAGAAATTTGAAGGAAAAGGCATTTAATAGCAACGTGGAGATAACTGATTCGGTTAATGATGAACTTGATGAACTAGAACAGCAAGATTTTGAATACTACTTCTATAATATGTGGATATATAGGCTTAAGAAATGCATTGAAATCAATGACGATTATGTAAAGAATAAAGTATAAAAAACGAAGATTAAGAATAAAAATGCAAAGATTTTGATTGGCGTTTTTTTGCGGTCAACTAAGCTGGATTGCCATCCTGGAAACTAGCACTTAGCAAATTATCCATTTTGATTCCACAACACACGGGTAACCTAGAGCCATCCGGCGGCTTTAATGAATTTCAGTATGTCATACATAGAGAGATGGCTGCATTCTGAAATGTTCTGCAGGAGCGGTTTGCCGAGTGTTTTTAGCCGAGGGCAGGTAACCCACTCAGTAGGTCTCTCTAGAGCCAGGGGACCCACAGATGCTACAGATCCTGTTGTGGGGTTAACCAATTCTTACGGCACGCCCTCCTAAGGGTCAGTGCCCTTTGCAGAGTGCCGTGAGTTTGCAGGTATTTTCTCTGCTTATACCTAACAGAGCTCTAATTTTAGGCGGATCATAGGACACCCAAAACTGCCGGGCAATCCCATACGATCCTGTACAGTTCCGCCTTTGCTTAGCTTTTGAGTAGTAAAATTCGGCAATTTTGCTTTTTAACTCTCCGAGCGAGGCACCCATGTCCATCGCATGGGATACGCTCGTTACAGAGTCACACCTCGTCAGTTCATCCACTGCTTCATTACCCCGAGACCTATATTAGAGTAATCTCCAATGTGTCAGAAATCGAGGTCAGCTCTCTTTTACACTCATATGTTAGTTGGGATCTAACCGAGGTAGAAGACAGTACCTGACAGTTCCCACGACAGTCGGTTCTATGATACCGGAACGACCCGGATTTATATCCGGCCAAGGACTGTCACTTCAGCAGCATTCCCCAAAATTTTATGGGGAATGTTTTATGCTGTTACCTGAATAGCCGCTTGGCTGTCTGAGAAGACATTTACCAGCGCCCTGTGGGGGGGAGTTTTGCTTTATGCATTTTACTGCCTCTTTTATTGCAAACGATTCGGCCCGAAGAAACACTTGCCTGGTCTGGTAGGCGGAAGGATAGTTTTTAATTATATTCCTCAATGAAAATCCCTGCTCTGACCCCGCATTCCATCTTTGAACCTTCCATAAAGATAGTTAAGCCCTATAACGGTTGGTCCCTCCCCTGATACCAGTCTATGAGGCTTGGAAATTTTGTCAGGGTATAATAAGAGGGCGACGAGGGCGAAAGTGCGAGGTCGGAAGTGCGTTGAGAATGAAGTTATGCCCGAAATACATACATATACTCTTCTTTTTTAATCAGACACAGTTTAAAAGTTATTGCTATTGAATACTAAAAAATACAAGTACGTTTTCGGATGCTGAATATTCGAGTATATGATATATGTACAGTTGAACCTCAACAACATTCAACCTGGCTACGGCCCTGTACATAACAATTAACACATGATTTAGTTTTTGAAATAATATGAAACTGTTAAAAGTGACAAAAATAAGAAAAGTCTGAAATTACTTTTTTTTTATCAATGCTCAGTATGTAATACAAATTTTAATAAATTACTGAAACTTAACAAAATATATAAATAAATTCCCCCATTTACTTTAAACTATTTACATATTACATTAGCTTCCTATGAAATGTAAGTGCTTGGAAAAAGTGCTGCAATGCATTTTGAATGAAAATTTCGAAATTTTTTTTTTCTATTGTAATAAAATGGCATTGTGGTAATGGCAACGCAACAAACACAAAATGTGAATATGTATGTATGTATGTAAGCTTTACAGTTCATTAGCTGGCACTGTTTAATTAGTACTTGTATTGTATATTGGAATAAGTATTTACATTTAAATATATACATAAATATTTTTTAAAAGGAATTAGAATTAAAAGTGACAATGAAGAATCCAGAAATTTGGGAAGACAGTTCACAAAAATGTCTTCGAAACTAAGGACCAAAATCCACCCCACGTAGGGAGGAGTGGAAGGAGAGTGGCTTGTGGGGCGGTGGGGCGGTGAACTTTTTCACGGATGGCTCGAAGCTGGATGGTAAGGTTGGGGGAGGGGTCTTCTGCGATGAGTTCTCCCTCAACCGTAAATTTAGTCTTCCGGACTATTGCAGTGTATTTCGAGCAGAGGTGGCCGCAATAAAGGAGGCAGCCGAATGGCTACTTACCAATGTAATGCCCTCTAGACGGGACCACATTTATTCGGATAGCCAGGCCGCTATTAAGGCCTTAGGATCGCTAAAGGTGAGATCAAAACTGGTCAGAGAATGCCTGACTTCCCTCGTAGCCGCCTCGGAATATCTCGACGTTAGACTAATTTGGGTACCGGGCCATAGCGACATTGCAGGGAACTGCATGGCTGATGAGCTTGCTCGGCAAGGTACCCTGGAAGTCATTTCTCCTGGCAGGGAGGGGGTGGGGGCTCCTTTGACTGCCTATGGGCTTCTCCTGGACAGATGGGCTTTATGTCGTCTCAGCGAGCGCTGGGAAATTGCCACGACATGCAGAACTGCAAGGTCCCTCTGGCCGAGAGTGGATCGTGGGCGCTCAAGGGAGCTGATGTCGCTTACTAAGCGGCAACTCTCGACCCTGGTTGGTGTTTTGACTGGGCATTGTCCGTTGGGTATTCACGCGGTTAGGCTGAAAATAGTCTCTGACCCTTTCTGCCGCAGCTGTATGGAGGAGGATGAGGTGGATTCATCTTGTCATTTTCTGCTCAGCTGCCCTGCATTTGCGAGACTGAGGTTCAAGTGCCTAGGCTCGTACTTCTTTAGCACTCCAGAAGACCTTTCTGGAGTGGAGATTGGTAATTTGCGTGGCTTCATTCGGGGCACGCAACGTTTCTCAGGTTAATCTTTCCTGACTTTCCGATTCACGTTACCGTTCATAAATTAGGTGGTATTACAACGGACTCTTACTATGTCTAAGTGAGTTCCCTTTGGGGAACTACCACAGTAACCTAACCTAACCTAACCTAGGACCAAAATTCAATGTTTCCATACAGACAATCCATTCTATTAAACGAAATGAAATTTTCACAATGTATATACCCTAAGGAATTAAAAGAAAACTACTATACTAAAAAATATATCTGGAATTTAGAAAAACAGCTATCAAACACTTGTTCAGAAGCTATGTATAGCAAAAAATAACACGAAAAAGTATGCTAGTTCTCTAATTTTTTAGCCACTTTTTGACATAAAGCTGATTCTAACAGTAAGAAATTATGTGGAAAAGTAAAAGTTTTTGATTTCAAAATTTACATAATTTTCTGGTAAATTCAAAATGCCGATTGAGAATAAGTCAACCTATTTCGGGACAAACTTATGAAAAACCTTTTTCACCCTACTATATCTCAAAATTTAGACGTGATAGCAAAACGTGGACCCCATTTTTAGAGTCAGAGGACCCCAATCCATATAATATGTGCTACTACTCCAAAAGTCCGTAAAATTTAATTTTTTTTTCTAGACTTTCAACTAAAAATGTGGACTTAGCAAAAATTCAATTTTTAATAACTGCGTTTGCTCTCCAATTTAGGTGTTTTTGGTTTTCTTATAAAAATGTTTTTTAATAAAATATTTTTAATTATTTTTTTTTTGCGAAAAAATATCGAAAATATCGTTATATTTTCCATTTGAATTCCTTCAACTCAAAAACTACTATTTCGATTACCACAAATGATATACATACATATGTCAGCGAAAGAAGCTGCATATATCCAAAAAATATTAGTTTTATTTGCTAATTTGGAGTTTTTTAGCAATAACTGCAAAAGAATATCGAAAACAGATAATATTTTTAGTTTTTACGTTTAAACATTTTTAAATACCACTTACTTTTTCAAAAATTTCGCGCATTTGCACTTCAGAGGTTTTTATGTTTTCCCGCACTGAACTTTAATTTATACAATTTTTATCACCACTATTATTATACAATTTTCATGTTAACATTTACTTTATTTAATTCACTTACTCTGTGTCTATTAACAATTTAAGTATTTCAACTAATTCGTCCACTAATATTAACTCAATTAATTTTTCACGATTGCACTCCGACTTGTTTGATAATTTTCACTACACTGCTGTTTTGCTTGCCCTTACCTGACGCTAACATAACGGCGGCTTCGATCGTGTTGCTGCATGTGAAATTGGGTGATGTTGTTGTTGTGGTATGTGTAATACCCCTAAAATTGTGCTTCATCCTGTAAGCGAAGAGGGAATGGCAAAGCTAAACAGGGCACACGAAATGCACTTTGATAAATATTTTAATTTTATAGCGTGTGGTACGTAAAAAATAAGTTAAAATAAATAAAGTAACCTAATTTTTTTGGTTTTGAGAGGATTTATAATATGAATGTTTAATGAAGTAGAAATTTTAACTTTTATTGATAGTATATTTTACATACAGAATATAACGTTGTTGTCGCGTACTGTTGTCAACATTGGAGGTATGAAAATCCTCTTTGCCGCATAGTTTTTGGCGCATTAAACCTGACAACAGTCTGGTTTCTGAGTTTTGTGGGTGTATCAGCATAAGGCGATTAATTGTTAATCAGAAAAATTTTCAGAAAATTCTTCAACATAATTCATATAATTACAAATTTTTAACTTTCTACAAAATTTAGAAGAAGTCGAAAAAAAAATTTAGATCTAATTTTTTTCTAAAAACTAGAAGATTTGATGAAATGTTTTTGGAATTTTAAAAAATTGTATAGGGTTTGAAATTTGATTCATATGGATTTTAGAAAAATTCACTGAATGAAAATTTAATAAACAAAAGAAAAATCGCTAAAACATAAAAATTCTATAACCAAATTCACATTAATCCGAATTTCAAACTTTATACAAAATTTTAAAAAAATTCAAAAATTTCCACCAAAATTTCAAGGTTTCAAATTTAAAGTTTGGCATAAGCGAACATATTTTTACAAAATGTACGATTTAATTTAAAGAAATTGAAAAATTACGCCGGTTATATGAAATTTTGAGGGAGACCATTAACGGGATTCACAAAATGTCGTAAGTAAGAGAATCATAAAATTTTAATAAGCTTAACCTTTTTTTTGTGTGTAATGCTCAATTATCCAGAAAAGAGATTTTAAATAACACAATCTGGCCTCTTTATCATTTTATATACATTAATGTCTGACAAACACTTCTTAAGAGGTTTCCAATAAATCAAACAATAATTTTTATGAGCTCAAGGCAAGTTTTTAATAGGAAGAATTATAGAAAAACCAGCAATGTTATAGAAGTTATATGTAGCTATTTCCGAGATCACCACATCTCCTCATTAGACTTCTAGCAGGGATCGAACCCACGCCCCAATAGCTTATACTAATTAATAGGAAGAAGAAAAAGCAATAACAGCATACACAGCTAACTCGGGCTCATCTCGTTTAGGATTTGCCTATGGTATCTATTGCATTTAAAACAAAACCTATGGCTCACTCCATTCACCAAACGGCAACCCTGACTTGCCGCTCTCGTCAAAAAGATCTGCTTAATACTTCGGCCTCGCCGAAATATTTTAAATAAAACTTATTTGAATCCAATTATTTGTTCTTTATGTTCGCTCTCTACGGAAAATCGGCACATTGCTCTACCCTCAGCTAACGAAATAAAATTAAAAGTCAGTTAGAAACGTAAAAGGAAAAACTAATCAACTAAAGGTCTAATCGAAGCAGATAAGCGAACAACTTTGTTTACCTGTTATAGATAGTGTGTCATTTTTTATAATACGAAATAAATGGGCTAAATTTACACTCTTTTGATTAAAAGTCGGTTATTTTTGGTCTTTGAGTTTTAAAAACGTCATCCGAATTTTGATAAGAATTATGCAAGTCTTTTGATAATAATTATGAGTCAGACAATTCTTTTTTTAAACTCTCGATAATTATTATTTTGAAACTTAAATTATAAACGGCTATTAATAATAAAAATGAGTGAGAGCCACTTAATAAAGCAAAAATAATTCTATTTTGAGACTTATATTATTTATACAATTATGAATACAATTTTTTTTGGGACCAAAAATAGTACAGAACTAGTCCAGAAGTGATCACGAATTGGTTCCGAAATTATTTCGAAGTAGTCCCGATCAATCCCGAGCTAAGCACAAAATCGTCATAAAAAGACTTATTATGAGAAAACTTTTATTACATATTTAAAGCTCAAAATAAAAGTCTTTGAAGACTTTAAAAAGTTTATCTCGCTGATAATTATTACGAGAAGACTTTGAGAATATAGGCCGCAAAGTAGAATTCTTTGAAAGAAAAGACTTAAGCATAGTTATTTCGCTGATAACTATTACAGAAAGACTTTTATAATATAAGTCATTGAATAATGGATATCGATAACTCGAAAATATGTTATCTTACTTTAATAATTATTGATTAACTTTTACTCGTTTCTCTTGTAACAGTTATGTCTCTGCTTCTCATAAAAACCATCTAGAAGAAGTGCGGCCAAACATTGATCTATATGATCTAAGGGTCAAATTATTATTAATAGTTTATAATGATAAAACAGCAAATATGTACGAAACAACTACATATTACTTTTGTTTCTTTTCAACGTTGATAATTGGCAATTATGTTTTGAGTAAGACTTGACTTTAATAATCGGCTTTGCTTGTACTGGCAAAATGCAAAACAGCTGGTCTAATCTCCCCAATACCCCAATGTTGAGAATTATGATTTATTATGCTTCTAATATTTGTGCTTTAACTATCTGCCCCTTATTACGGAACTAATAAGAATAGTTTTGAATACCTAGATTAATTTGTGCACTTAAAAAGAAGAATTTTTCGCTCACAATAACCCTTCGGTATGCTATAAGTTAAGGTCTGCCTATCTTTCTATTTAAACTGGACAAATTGCACAAATATTTATATTATATTGGAGAGAGAAGAGTCTCAATATTGTTACTTTATATTTTACTTTAATGAAGGCAATGGGAGTACGAGCACAAAACACTCAATTTCCAAAAGTAAATATAGGTATGGAAGTTAATATGAAATAATCCACATGCCTTTGTACTTATTTGTGTCAAGCAAACAAAAAAATAAATGTAAGCTTTTAAAATAACAAAAGATTATTTATAGCAAAACAAAAAAACGCTTAGTACATATGTATGTATGGATGTGTGACAGTTATGTACAACCAACCTACAGGAGAGCCGAAACTCGCTTACTAAGCCTGCTAGGCAAGCAATAAATTAAGTAAATATAAATACACGAATAAGAATAATAAGATAATACAAATATTTTGGAGTGGAATAAGTATTGAGATGATTTAGATGTAAATTTAAAGGAGTATCTTTCAAGAATATCCTTCATAAAAATAAATACAACAAATATATATATTACGTTTCCACTTCGACAGCAGATTTCAGTCATACCGAATACGAAATAAAAATATTAAATAAATAAACTTACGAATGCAAAATAAGCAAGAAGAAATAATATTATCGTTTAATTATAATAATGCCGAACTCATTTATGGATAATATCATAAGAGGGCAGATTAAGCTTGTTTGCATAAAAAAATGTGTTGCAGGACTGAACATTAATTTCAAAATTAAATGGCATTTAAATTTTAAAGCTACCTGCCCATTCTTTACAGCTATAATAAGATAGATGATGAAAGTATTATTCTTAATGAAATTAATCAATGGAATTGTCATCAGTTCCCTTCCACTTGCACGGGACGATTGCATAACTTCGAGTTCTTTAAATTATTTTAAACCTCGACTTCCGAGCAATTTTATTTATTTATTATCTTATTTCCAAACAAAACAAAAAAAATGGTAAGTTACATTTGCATCAAGCGAAATGACACTAAAACCAACATTATTTGACTAAAGTTTATTTCTCTCCAAAAGGTTAGGATTGATTTACAAAAATTAAAAAATAAACTTATGAGAACTAAACTATAAAGATTTGAAACTCCTAATGAGTGAAGAATTCTAAGGAAATTTAATTAGATAAAGGATGTCAAATTCATTTTCATTTTTTTAATTCAAAATTTCTTAGTATAAAAATATTTCCAATGAGGTTGATAAAAATTATAAAAGCTGAATTAAGTCAGGTACGTGTATTCAAAATGTTACAATTTCAGTATCAAAGGAAAACCAGTTTAGCGATGTGTTACCACACATCCAAAAGCTTAAAGTTTTAAAAGGATAAAAGTATTTCCATTGAAGAAAATATATGTGAGGGAATTTTGACTGAAATAGCTTTAGAACTGTCACCTATCGAAACATAAAATTATTTAAAAGTTGTGTGCTTAAAAAAGGTAGTTTTTAATATTTTCAAACATTTTTACAGAGAGAAAAATTAAACAGGAATTCAACCGATTTCAAAAAATTCAATATAAAAGAAACTTAGTGCATACACAGTTATTTGTTTAACAGTTTATTAGGATGGGTCAATTAAAACTGTTCAAAGCATCATCGCGATTTCAATAACTTAAGTAATTAAAATATTTTCAAAAATTATTTTTGGAACTGAAATGCACAAAATTGATCGACTCTGAAAATAACTGCCAAAAAAGTTATGCGGATCCGAAATTCATTTTAAAGGTATGGTTCTTTGGGCAAAAATACTTGGTACGATCCATAGTACCATAATCGCGATGATGCTTTGAACTTTTTATCACATCCCACCATATACATTTTTTTTGTTAAAAATTTGTTTTCATAACTTATGCGAAATTCAAAATTTCACATTTTCCAGTTTTTTCGGTTGAGTTTTTTAATATCTCAAAAACTATTCTATAGCTGGAAAAAATGTCTTGGATTCGTTTTGAAGAAGGCACATAAAAGTTATATTCAAAATTTCAAAATTTTAAAATTTTAAAACTGAAATGGAATAAATAAAAAAAAAAAAATATTTTCTTATAAAATATCTCTGTTTATTCTTAAATAATGCTAAAATTTCCAAGCAGGGGTTTTTTTTTTTGTAAGAAATTATTTTTTTAATTTTGAAGCAAAACAACAAAAATTATTTTGCTATTTTAAAATGAAATAAATCAAGAAAACTAATATTCTTTGAGGCTGAATTTTTTACAAAATATCTCTGTTTGTTCTAAAACAATGCAGGTGTTTTTAGTAAGAAATAGATATTTTAATTTTGAAAAAAAATTTACTTTTTTCTTTCGCAATCTCAAAATAAAATAGTAGTACCAAACTAATACTGAATTTTAAAATTTTGAGCAATAAGTATCAAGTTTAAAGCGAACAAAAAAAATATTTCTTCTATTTTTTAAGTTTAAAGAGCTATGTTTTACAAAAAATAAAACAAAAACAACCTTTATTTTGAGATTATGCAAGATCATTCAGACATATTTTACAAAAAATATTGAGCCCATATCAGTTTTTTTATTATTCAATTTCGAAGATTTCAAAATTTTAAAATTTTGGAAGTTTAAAATTTTTTTAAAATATATTTTTATATACACCCAGATATCTTCTCTGAAACATATCCAAGATATTTTTAAAACTAGAATAATTTACGAGATATGAAACGAATAAAAGTGTAATAAGATCAGTATCAAATTTAAAATTAACGACCAGCTGAATTTTTTTGCATCGTATACTCATAGAGTTTTGGGTTGACTTTGAAGCCCAAAAATGAATGTAAAAAAACGAATAATAATCTCTGTTTGTTCTTAAATAATCCCAAAATTTCCAAGCAGGTGTTTTCTGTAAGAAATCAACTTTTCAATTTTTAACAAGAAAAATAAAAATTATTTCAAAATAAAATAATAGCAAATTAATATTGAATTTTAAAATTTTGACCAACATTTAAATCGAACAGAAAATTATTTCTTTTGTTCTGAAAATTCAACAAACTATATTTTACAAAAGATAAAAAAACAACTGCCTTATCCAATATTTTAAGATTTTGTTAGATCATTCAGAGATATTTTACAAAAAATATTCAGCCAAAATTTTGGATGTTTAAATTTTTTTTTTTAAATATGTATATTTTTATGTAAAATATTTTTATATCTATAATAATTGAAATTTAAAATTTTGCTCAACATTTTTTTCCTTTGATAGAATTTCCTTATAACATGACAGATAACTTCTGATCAAATTTCATTAGAATCAAAAAATATCCTATTTGACATAGCTTTACCCATATAGTTACTATAAATCGCTTATTTTTTCTGCTTAAAAAACTGTTAAAGAAAACGCTTGGATCTGGCTTCCAAACGCAGAATCTTCGCTTAAGTCTGGTAGTGAAATAGCTTTGTATGGAATTGCTATCAATCGCCCGCTCGAGACTGAACAGCACTTAAATAACTCAAAGAATACTGGACTGGAATCAAGAGAAAGATGTGTAGACTGTTAGCTGTTTCTTTTCTCTAATCAAGCCAAAAAAAAAGTTCCATTGTTTAGCTTTTTAAATATCACAAAACAATTTACTCAAATACAAAATCATTTCAGCTCGAATACCGGTTGCATTTAAAATTAACGGGTAGCTGATTTTTTTTTACATTGTATACTCATAAGGTTTTGGATTGACCTTGTAAGCAAAAAAGAACATAATTTCAAAAAAAAGTTTGAAACCCGTTTATTGATATTTTTCCACGGACAGATTTCGATTAACTCGGTAGGAATTAAGCAAAACACTCTAATTCCTTATCCACACATTATTGCACATAAATCGAAGAGCTCTAATGTCATTATATAATTTAATAATTTAGTTTCTTTATCGCCACTATCTGTTTATAGTTCCATACACTAAGCTCATAATTACCTGTTCACAACCCTTTTGGTAACTACATATTTTATAGTATATTGTTTAAAAATATATACGTACATACATTTCTTATATTATTACATTACTTAATGCTAATTATACAGAATTTGATTTGATCAATCGACTAATACGAGCACGTAGACTATAGCCAGCAAAGCATAGAACTGCTTTCAATGCCAATTGCCTGGATTCATTCAATTCCTACTTATTACCAAATACAAGAAAGATAAGAGTACAAATAAATTGAGATATGTCGAACACGAAGCAAATAAGTCCCCAAATGAGCCTAGCAATGTAAGAATGGTATTTGATTTGATTTGGCACAAAATTGACATGCATTAGATTGAAATTATATTTACATAGCTAGGTAAGCTGTTGATGTCTCTTCAAATAAGGCGAGGCAGCAATCGAATCGAATAGGTAAGCTGGTATTAGCAAATATGTAAATTAATTATAAAATTTGTTGGCATGGCTATTAAATTTTGGTAGTGCACCTACTACAACGTAAAATTAGTAATTTAATGTAATGCATTTGTTGAATAGGAAGTCTAATTATATTAATTTTGATGTAAGACTGAGGTTTTTGATAGACAAAATATACACGTAAATAGTTAGGATGGCATGTAGGTGCGATAGAATGATGAAATAAAAAATAAAATAATACCTCCGTATTGCGAAGGCAGTCATCTTGTTGCGGTGCAAAGGCTTGGTCGAATCACTAATCAGACTTTATTAACGGCGGAAAGTGAAATTACATCCAATAGCCCTCCATTTCCTTGGTTCGGACGGCTTTTTGAACGATGACCCAGAATGGCATTTATTACGTCTCGAAAAATTGGATGATAACGAGCTGAATACCCTCTGAAAGGACCACACCATGGCAGAAAGGATAGAATGGAAACTCTTTCCTCATGGCGGTTTGGACATCGGATGTGCAGCTCCAAAGCTCACCGTCTCCTATGACTAAGACTGACATCTAGGGTGTTAGTGGAAGCAAATTTGTGGGGGGTGATGGCACATTGACTCTTTCAATGGAGAGCCTACTTTTGAATGCGGAAGAGGACGAACTGGCATCCAAGCAAGCTGATGTGACCACGAGCTGCAAATATGTTAGAAGGTCCCTGTTCTCTTTCAAGAAGGTGTATTCTCATTTTCATCTGACACTTTCTCATTTGAATTGGAAGTTTTCTCATTTATAATTAACTATTCGCATCTTCATTTGCCGCTTTCGTAATTTAAAATGACTAATTTTATTTACAATTGACCGACTACTCACATTTTCAATTGTCGCTTCCCTAATTAAAATTGACTATTCCTATTTTCAATTGAAGGTTTCGCCTTTTAATTTTACCCTTTCCAATTTACAATTGAAATAGGTAGAGCTTCTCGCGCTCAAAATGCTATATATAAAGTTTTTTATAGATTACAACACAAGAGAATTATTAGGCAACGTTTCTAACGCAGAAGCCGAGATATGTAAGTAGAACTTCAAGACCGATATCAACTAATATTTGAAGTTCACCTAACTATAATATATTATCAATAAAGTTTTTAACCCATCAAACTCAATCATGAAAGGGTTAAAACACGAACGTATTGGCAACCAAACTAAAATATTTTCGAGTTTAATTTAAGTAATTCGTTCTACAAATAAAAATAAATATTGCAGATGTTAAATATACAGGGGCTCACAATAAAAATAGTTCAGTTTTATTTTTTACAACACTGACAAGATTCCCCATTTTAAATTTTTTCATCCCTTTTCTTATTCAAATATTGTTCACACACGACATAAACTATAAGAATGAAAATTTGTAACTTTGTAAAAATTTTATTAAATATTAACAAAATAAATAAATTAAATATTATTTTGCGCTTGTGTTATGTGAAAGAAAACACAAAAACTATCAAAAGGTAGTGAAAATTTTAAGCAACTTGATAGTTCCACGCTATTACAATTTAATTGAATGAGCTATAAAACAATGTACCCAAAAAAAACTTCTAGAAATTCTGAGAAAGAAAATTAAATTTTGAACTACGTTATTTCGCGACATCTCTACAAAGCTCAAGATTTTGATTTTTATGGTTTACGTTATTGGTAATATGGTTTAATTTTTACAAAAAATAGTAAACAAAAATGTAACATGGAAAATTTTCTCACAATTGCAAAAAATCATTTTCAATCGGATCATTTTCACTGTGAGTCACTGTAAGTCGAACGATATATTTGAAACGGTAATATCTCTGTGCTGCCCACTTTATCACACCAAATTTCTTTTTATACTAAAAAAAAAAAAAGTTACTTATACGCCCACGTACATTGTATACGTAAAATACTACACATAGGCTGGCTCCCAGACCTTCCATTGACACAAATTCTTAATTCCGAGCAGCTGTGAAAGTTACACAAAATTATCGAATGTCATCATTAAAAGGGATGTAGATAAAACAGCATTAAGTACAGGAAGTAAAAAGCAAAAACAACAACAACGACAACTAATGTCATTACCTTCATGTTGTTATTGTATCATATAAGTCGACACTGGAACGTCGATATCACTACACATAGACGCATTACTAATGTAGCAAGCGGCAAATCAGCTTAGTCACTAAAGCCACACATGTAACACTCAGAAATGAGTGTCAAATAAACATCGAACTACTCATCAGGCGGCAATGAAAAACAAAGATATTACTAAAAGACAACAGAGGTCAAAATCCCACCGAATAAAAAAATTACAAACACGCATCCAAAAGGGCGCAACAAAAGGGTTTGAAGAAAAAAAACCTAGAGGCGCTCAGGAAATGTAAAGGCCGAAAGCTGAATAAACGACAAAGTTAATGATGGAAAAAACACAGACAAAAATAAAGTGCCAGTAAGTATAGCATATATTTTGTATTATTTACTTATATAAAATGTATATAGTATATGTGTATATCTATATATAGCTATTGTTTATATATGTATATAAAACGTGTGTATTTTAGAAGACCAAAAGCCCTTTTGGTAACTACTTGTATTGAATATAAACAATTCCTAACTAGTACACGCCTCAATGTATGCTACAACTTTATCAATGGCTTTTAATCAACCCAACTGCCAAGTGCCTTTGTCGCCAACTATGTATATACTACAAACAAACTAACGGTGAGCGGATATGTCAAAGGATGTCAAAGTAGGCGCAAATCAAAACTGATTTTCTATTAGTTGAATGGCGCCAAAGGGCATTAGCCGCAACCACAAAGCCATCGGTTAAACGGGTGGCAGCTGGCAAAGGAACAATAAAAGATAAAAAGAACAATAGTGCAGTGTGTGTGGATGTACATGTGTGTGTGTATGTATATTGATGCCTTCTTGAGTGTGCGTGCAAATAAATGGCATGCCAGCAAATCACAGCAGGCAATGTACATAGAGCCGTTGAAAAGGTCGTTTACTTCATGCAAAGTCAATGATTGCCTATACGACCTGTGGACCGACCGAACAGGAAGAAAATATATAAGTATAAAACATAGAAAAGCAGAGATAAGAGATAAATCTTATTCGACATGTTATAATTTACGATTTGGCTATGATCAGCGCCAATCATAGGCGTTGACAAATTTAGTGCATGTAAAAAAGTCACTTAACAATTAGTTGAATAAAAAATGAATTTTATACGTCTTACCAAAGCCATGCAAATACGAAAAAGTAGAACTGCTAGAATAACTAAAGAACATTAGAATTATGCAGATGTCTCAAGCTTTAGAGGCAATGTGTTACTGTTTAGTTCATAAAAAAAATCTACTGATATAAGCTTTTTTAGCTAGATTTGTCCTTGTTTTTTATATTGGGTTACATATTATGAAATTTAATCTACCTAGACAAATCTAGTATACAAATTTACTAACACTATTTATATTCTTCTTAGTGACCTAATTTTGCTACTATCTCTGGCCAGAGAAATTAGGTGACGATTTCAAGTTGCGCATTTAAATTGTTCGAAAACCTCTAATGGTTTTTAATATATGCATTATTTATAAAGATTTAAATAGGTTTTACAACAATTTAATTGTTATTTTATGATTTAATAAATCTTTAAATAAAAGGTATTTATATTTTTTTCTCTATAACTATTTTTTGTTTTTATTTAAATACTGCACATGTAACAATTATTTTAAATACTCAATAATTAAATAAAAATATTTTAGATATAGATAAATAAAAATTACAATATTTAAGATTTTTATTTAATTATTCAACATATAGATTTTTAGCTAATTACTAAACAAATAAAAACTATTTTTATTTTTGATTTAATTACTGTACAAAAAAACTATTTTTGGTTTTATATAAATACTCAACAAATAATTAAATTATTTTGCATTTTTATTTTATTTGTTTTATGATAACAGTCAATCAGTTAGTGACTTTTGTTAATAAAAATGAACTATAGAAATTTGTTGTTGAGTTTTAATTTTTAAGTCAAACTATAAAAATCTTTTTCTGTGGGAAGTATTTAGGCTTTTTGAATACCATTAAAGAAATTATAAAAGCCCGCTTATGTAAGCGATTTTTATACTTTGAGAAACACACTTTACACTCGAAAATATCGTAGGACAAAAAGCTTACGATCTCCCAACTTTCCCCGAAAGTAGATGACTTCAGATTCTTAGTAGGCCTACTCCAGTTCTGTGAAAGGACGGCAGTGTGCTTTGAGGATTTTTGAATGTAAATTTTATGAGGCGAACACGAAAACCGTGAGCGCCCAGTATAACGAATTATATATGTATTGCTCGAGCTCTTGAGCTATATCGAAAATTTCGTTATATCGAAGTATAATTTTTTTTACAATTTTAATAAAAAACATATATTAGCATTCACATTGTATCGGTCCGTCTTATAGTTGGAAAAACCACAATCGTATTATACTATGTGAATGCTAGTCAATTATCTTCATCTTCAACAAATTTGAACTAGCTAATAATTTTATGCAAATAAGCCAACGACCACGCGTAATGTAAAAATTCGCTACTTAGAGTTACCAAAGCATTTAAAAATGACGTTCGTTATTTAAAGCGTCCGTTATTAAGAAAAATTCGATATACTGGACGATCACTGTACGCGATCAACACACTGCTCATTCTGTTAAATTCACTGAGATTCGACTAGCGGTACGAGATAGGCGCAACCTTTGTATTCTCCCAATCGTATAAGTGAGCCATTTTATTGTAACCTAATCTAACTATGACTCATTAATATTTATTTAAATATTTTCCAACTTTATTTCAGCATCTGTCACTTCATTGTCATCAACTTTAAACTGCAACTCATTTGAATTGCGGCGTGCGTGTGTGGATGTACGATGATGATTTTTCGCACCAAAATGTCAACGACTTCAACCAGTAACTTCAAGCAGCGACCTGTCAAATATAAGTATACATACGTATGTGCTCTATATGCTCACCTAAACATACATACATATATACACTGGTGAGCAAAACAGAAATGATTTCTTGTGAGTATTAAAAATTTAGCGATAGCTGCTAGCCATGTCAAACACGCAATGTGTTGCAATAGAATTAAATAAGGTCGCAAACTGCATACCCCAAAAAACGTTTAAACCTTCTTATACAAAACTTTAAAATTTTAATGAAAATATTTTGAATTTTTATAAATTTTATATAAAGTTTAAAACATTAATTTTTATGACTTTTATTATGTTTGAATTATATTTTTGTAAACAAATAGTTGCTTCAGGCGACTTCATTTGCATTGCTTACAACCGTTCCATATATCTACATACTTTCAGCAGATTCTTAAAGCTACAAAAGCTGCTCCGATGGATTATAAAAAAATATCCCGTAGTCGCAATAAGGATGAAGTCGATTCTAAAGCTAATGACAAAAATAACATTTGCTAACTTATGAGGCAACTTTATGTCCACTATGGTTAAGGGACATTTTGAAAAATCCACAAATCTTGTTAGATTTGAACTAAGTCGAAACATAAATACGGATTTTAACTCCACAATGTAGGTACGTGTACGCACGGAATATCGATGCTCCATCTAGTGTTCGTACTATTGACCCGAGTAAGGCGAGTTCTTATGGGAATTTACATGGGGATTAGCTATGTTGTAAAGTATCCCTAGCACGTGTCGTCAGTCGAGCAGCATTTGTTGTTTATAGAGGTTATATAAAGTTTCCAAGTGTTCGAGGTTATAAAGAGAAGTGAGAAGTTCTATTAAATAGTGTAAATATTAATCAGAACTGTACATCATGCCTAAATCAAATGCTCAGAGTGTGGCAATGATTGTTCTCTACATAACTCCGAACAAGAGAATTAACGATATAATAAAATTCATACATAGAGCATTATTGGCATATACTCCCTCTGGTGCAGCAGAATTAGGAGAAAATTTGCACACTATGCCAACGATTTTAAGCGGTGATTTTAATGTCAATTTTGCTTTGGAAGAAGCTCAACCACTTGTACAATTTTTTGAAAGTAAATTTAATTTTAAAATTAATAATAATCCCAAAGACTCAACAACCAGATCAGGCACGACAATAGATGCAATTTTCTCAAGATATTTAAATGATATACAATCACGAGTTTTCATTTCATATTTTTCATACCACAAACCAATTGTATCTTTTCTTGAACATGAAAGTATGGAAGTGAATGAATAGATTTTTTATAAATGGAGGCGAAAACATCAACTATCTTTTTTCATTAACCTAACACCCTTAAAAATTCCAGAATAATGAATAGTGGCTTCTGTTATCGGGGAAATATTTCTATCTCATAAAACTTGCTGGCTAGGGTGAGTAATTTCATTTCAAGGGCCCATCGAGATCCACGAAGTTTCACTTCCATCGCCTAGCTTTCTAGGCTGACAGTTTTTTTTTGCTCCACAATCTAGTTTTTGAACGCCTAATATCTCTCAATCGCAATGCAGTGTTCTTTTTTCGAATTACCATTAGCGCAGATATCGAGCGATAAAAAAATTTTCGAAAATCGCTAGCTCCCTATTGCTTATCAATGAAAAAGAAAGGTTTGTTTCTGGTACAAACTGCTTTGAATTTACGATTCGTAATTAGAGTATATGTTTTTTTAAGTAGTAACGCGAGTTTTTTTCCATTTTAGGTAAAAAACTTACACAAATCTGGGATCCGAATTTGGAGAATCGGAAATAAAAAAATAAGGGCCTCCGTATATATAGAATAACGATATATGATGAAAAACCTTGCCAAAATAAAAGAAAAACCACCTTACAAACAGTTTCTTTCGTCAGTGTATTATATCCATGTAGGTGAATAAAAGCACGGAGTAATGCACCCTTTCAACGTCTATTTGATTTTCCACCATTTTATGTTTATAGTTGTCGGTATTGTGCCGCAAACTTTTGTTAACTATTTTATTTCTTCACATCAGAAGTCAGGTGCCGTTATAGAATTATTGTGCCTGCTGAGTTTGAATGACTTGTCAACTGGCAAACGAGCACACACGTAACGGTAAAAAACACACACACGCGCGCTCATGTAAATTCATATTGTGTGTTACTGTTGATGCGTGCCGGTAAGAAAACTGCTTATCAATTTGCGTTTATCGGCAAAACAGAATAGAAATAAGGAAAAATTCTATACAAACAGGGAGCTACTTTTCACACTTCTTTTATTTCATTTACCTTTTTTACATAAATAATAATAACAACAAAAAATCACATTCAATGAATGTTATGCTTTGTGTTGTTGTTGTTGTTGTTGTTGTTGGCAGCCATAGAATTGCAAACTGCCAACTCAGCTGATTTTTGTTGTTATTAGTTGGTTGATGTTGGTTTTGTTACGCAGCACACACACAATTGAATACACAAAGTAATGCTTTCAACGAACAAAGTCAACTTTTAAATAAAGAAAAATATTTACAATACTCGTAGTTGAATACTTCCCTACTTTTACTACTACACATACACACGAACACACGAACACCGACACCAATTGCCTGCTCAACTGAAAGATATTATTTTCAATGGATTTTCAATATACTTAAAGTTAAATATTTGAGGTTAGAACTCACTCACCGCGCCCACACACACACACTCACACATTAGCTTGCATATCCACACATATACACACATATTGTATTGTATTTAAACTGTATATGTATGTGTTCAAGTAAATAGTAAGTAAAAAAAAAGTTTTAAAGCTTTAGTTTGTGGTTTGTAGAATTATTTCTAAATGTATGTGTTAAGTCTTACGAAAGTTGTGGCAAAATGACTCCTAAGCCATTTAAGGCTGTTGACATTTGAGTTGGAAGCTTTATGAGACAGTTATGTTCAGTTTTTTGCCACAAGTTCAAGGTTTATCTGGGTAACTCGAAACTTCTTTTCTCTGCAGTAACTGGGGAATGTTTGTAGTGTGGGAAAAGTTTGAAGCTGGCAAAGCACACAATAAGATAATACTAAGAATTTTTTTTTACTACTTATTTGCGATCCACTAACATTGTCTCATTAACCAAGTACATGGTATCTCAAAACTTCTTGGCTTTCACTGCTATTTCTTTAAAAAAAAAAAAACTAACAATTTTATAACAATAGAAAAGGCTTCAGAATTATTTAGTACCAAAATCTGTTACTCATTGGTTGTTAAAAAGCGAATTCTTTATAAGGAAAGATCAAATTGAAAGTAAATCTCAATTTCCATTTTATTTCATTTCCTTTATTGAACACTTTTACTTATATCAACGAAAGGAGCAATTGAAGAAAAATATTGGGCATTTTATATATAAAAACTAGAAAATCCCGGCAGACCCTGCCCTGCCCAGATTTATATCTTATTTGACCTTCGCAAATGTAACCAGAAAATTCATTTCGGTTTCTATATAACAATTGACAGCCCTTCCAAAAATTAAAGTATGCGCCTTGCCCGAACGCCTTGATTCTCATACCTTAATATTTTATACAATAGCAATATAATTATTTGGGGCTTACATCATAGCTTGATGTTTGGCCGAACTTCTAATTGATCTTTGATTTTACTTGCCAGAATTTGAACCCGGGACCTACTGAGTGAAGCGCGCACACGCTACTCGCTGACCTACAGCGGCCGCAATTTTATATCCTTGTGAATAATTTAATTAAATTTGACTTTTAAAAAGGGTGGTAACCGTCTTCAAAATTTACCAATAGGCTATCTCCTAGCAAAACAAACGGTTTGACACCCATATTTTACTATTTCATATAACTTCTATATAATTATTTAAATTCGACTTTTCTCAGCTAATCGAACTGTTTAGCACCAAAATTTCCATATTTCAAATAACTCGTATGATTTAGCTAAATTCGACTTTTTAATAAATATAGCTAGTTCCTTCCCAACAGCGGATCCCACCGTTGGACATGGAAGTTTTAATATTTGATATAACTTATGTATAACTCAATTAAACTCCACTTTTCATATAGGTGGCAACTCTCTCCGAAATATATATATATATATATATATGACTTTCTTCGCGCCGAGACGAACCGTTTAACACTCATATTTTAATATTTCATTTAACTTCTGTATAATTTAATTAAACTCGATTTGTCAAACATGTCGTAACCCTCATGAAAGCTCCGAGAAGAAACCTTTGACACCAACAATGTTTGATGAACTCTGATATAACTTGTAATAAATTTATTAAAATTCGACTTCGGCAGAATGCGACCGCAAACATCGTGACAGGATATTTTTATAAAGTGTAAAGTTATTAATACAGTGGTTTGCTCTGATTAATACAATTGAAATTTTTTTATTATTTTTGCCCTCATATTTATGAATCGTCTGTATAATTTATAGAGCTTGAGGTCAGGTTTGTATTAGGGAATAATATGAGAAGTGTAAGAGATATCAGGAGAGTAGGCATGTGCACGTATGTAACTAGACCTTAAGATCACACATCTATGTAACTAGACCTTAAGATTTTATTGTTAAGAAGTAGATGTGTAACTAGCCCTTAAGACACGTTGTAATTACTCGTTAGTTGGTAAGCCAGGATTCGTTGGCAAAGCGTCATCTAAAAAATAAAGAGCGAGGCATTCGTTTTTATACAACCAAAGACAACGGTCGGCTAATTTATTCCACTCCCTTCTGACATATTTCAGAAGCAACAATTTTTCAAAGTGGTAGAAGTGATAGCTGCTATTTCGGAGATCGCCACATCTTCTCATCAGACTTCTTTTTTTTCTAGATTTTATCTGGCTTTGAACCATGGTACACGGAGTTTCTAGGCGAGCACGCAACCACTCAGCCACGCTAACCGTGTGAAAATTGCTTGTTTTCTCATTATCCCTATCTCCAACCATATATTTGATTGAACAAAATCAGAGAAAGATTTAAAAGTCATAAATACTATTAGTTAATGGGTAGGTAGCAAAAATTTTCACTTCCATGTAGGAACGGTCGAGATGGAAGGATTTCACATACCTCAGGAACAGTTGGAGACTCCTTATGGCGCGTGATACGTTAGAAGGCAGAACATAAACTAGGTCTCTTACAGGAAGAATTTTACTGTCGATTAACATTAGATATTTCCCTAAAATAAATTTTTGTAAAATAAGTAGGGAGTGAATTTTGCTTCAGGGCGCGAAATTCGAACAGCTGATAAAATAATTTAAAATGATATAGCACGTAGTAAAGTATTTTCAGAGTACTATCTGGGCAATATTTTCTCGGATGATAAAGCAACGTATGAAGAATTAAGGGTTTGCTATAAACGACATATTTACAGTAATTTAAGATTTGATATCGAAGATGCTCAACCACGTCAACTATAAAATAAACACTACTACAGCCTACAAGGTACCGGATTTCTTATAATAAAAAAACACTGAATTGATTCCAAGAATGTATTACAATTTTTAGTTTTTTTGGTGGGTTTTTATTTTTTTAATTTTAATGCAAATTTTATAAATTTTTCACCTTTAGTAAATGTTCACATTTTATCTGAATTACATTTAATTTGAAGGTTTCTATAGGACTACAAAAGCGTCGTATCTTCTTTTTCTCAGCAACATTTAATAATTACTTTCGCATTAAACTTGGTAGTACAGTGAAACTATTCGGGTTTGAATATTGAATGTTTAACTAAATTCGGGGGAAATATTCTTCAGATAATACGTTATAAAAAAGGGCACTTCAAGATATTATATTATACCATGTCCACACGGCAGTGCATACAATTTTTTTTCAAGAGATGTTTTCCATATTAAAAATGACCGCCCAGACAGCATTACTTTAACCAACTGGTTTTCGATAAAATGTCTCTATTTATTCTAAGGAAATTCGGTAACCGAAATGCCCCCAGAGCTTTGAAATAAAAGCTTCACTCTTAGCACACCCAGCAGTGCCGCGTTTTATAAATATTTTAGTTTCTCTCCATCCCGATTTTTAATTTTGTATTGTTTTTATTCCTTGTTTTTAAACTAGTAATAGCGAATAATCGATTTTTTTTTGTTGTCAAAAAGTTATTGAACACAGAGTTGCTTGTGAAAACACAACGAAAATTTTTATTTTTTCGATATTATCATGATTAGTTCGTAATAAAGTTAGTTAGTTTTTGCAGGTCGAAAACATGTACTTTCAACTTGTTTTCACAGAATATCACGAATGAGTCATAAACAATGGGTTTCCGTTACTATATATTTAATTTGGCTTTTACAGAGGGTGACACAAAATGCACAGTATGACCCGATGCGCGATTTTTTTTTTGCATTTATTTAGACATATAGATTTTATTAGATTATCTTTTGAAGAAGATATCAGTTAAGTGAACACCACCAGCAATTATTACCATTTGGACTCCTTTATATTGGTAAACCGAGATACCAAATGACCTTGAACCTATTATTGAGGAATGTAGCGCTCCATGGTTTCTTCACACAAATTATAATTAATTTTACTTTACGAATGTCATAACTAAACTTACATTCAATGCCATTCGCAAAAGTTTTTCAATCCTTAATTTGAACTGCTACGCACTATTCGCAAAACCCTCCTCTTTGTAACTTCTATCATTCCACTTAAAATTAATAAATAAACAACCGAGGAAAATTCAAACCGTTTTCCTGCTCCCGTTCCACCAATTTTTCGTAAAATCCAAATATGTTTTGCTGGTAAAATGAATTACTAATATAAAGGATAACTCACAAAAAAGTAGGAATAAATTGGACTCATTTTTTTTTTTTTTTTTGGAACACTACACCTGAGATCCATCACATAAATTATTTGGTGCGTATGAAGTTTCTATAGCAAAATTCTGGCTCTACTTTTCTATGAAATTTTAAATGTTTTTTGGCGTTTAACCTGTTGGCAGCAGAAAGGGATTCTTACCAAAAAAAAAGTGGTTCGTTTTCAACTGAATGATCTATTTTAAAAAGCCAATGGGCGTTAAGCACTGACTCTTTCTAATAAAATTTTTTTTTTTTTTGGCAATTATATCAAGCTTAGTTTGCTATCACATTTTACGAAAACATTTACTTTATTTCTATAAAATTATAATAGAACTTAGCTCTTGACTGAATATTAATCTTATAATAAGCAAAAAAATAAAATGTTTGTTTTCTATCGTAAGTACGACCTTTTGATAAAATCTACATTTTCCTTTCACGTTTATCGCTCGAGGCTTATCCGTCATTTCATAATAATAAAAAAAAACCAACGAACCCGAACAATTTTGCATGTACATATTTCATTCATAAGTCCTTTTGTATGTAAGGGCATTACCGTCAATACTTATAGTGGATATGGATTTTAAACTACACAAAAAAGCAAAATATTTTTATGATTTCCTTAGCTACATCAATCATCTCCTGAGGATAATAAGATAAATCATTCATACAATAAATTATTTATATATACTTTAGATCATAGAATCTCTTTAAATTTATACATACACATAAGCAAACAAACATAGTACGTATTTGTGATTGTTAGAGAATGAATACAATTCGTTTTCCCTTCTGCACTTCTTTCAACCCACTACCACATCGCTGTCGCCGCGAAAGTTTCAACACCATTTGAAGCACTTTGAAGATGTATTTATTTCCAAAGTTTTATCGCAACAATGCCACCGATGCTATCGACACTCCACAAACCAGCCGGACCAGCCAGAAAACAGTGGAAATGGCGCAAATAGCGTGCTTTGTTCTGAAGGGGCCACTTCCATGTAATTGTTAATGGCGTTTGTGGATGCCAATTAAATTGGTAAATATTTGTAAAATTGCAATTCGAAAACTTGTGGGAATATTGTTTTATGCTAAATGGATTTGACAAAGTTTCAAAATTGCGCGAGAATTAATTTCCATTGAAATGGCATCCGTTCACTTGGAAGCGTTTAATAAAGTGTTGCAGGAAAATTGGGAAACTACATAAATTTACATAATCACGTATTGTATATTAAAATGTTGCCGCCAAGAAATCAATAAATTTGTCAGTGCTCTGTACCACAATTTGGTTTCACTTACTTACATACTATAAGGAAGATGCTAAAAATGTTCCTTTACTGAGCTACCTAAACCTACTTTACATATACAGTGGCGAGCAAAACCGGTCGAATGAGGGCCTCTTTATAATTTAGGCAATGTTTTTCGTAATACATCTTTTTTATTTGTTAATTTTATATACAAATTAGCTTTTACCCGCGGCTTCGCTCACATGTTTATTGTTATTGTTAGAAATGGTGACATTTAGAAGTCTCTTTTTCATGATAAAGTTTTCTTACGCCTACTTCCCCTGAATCCCATGCCGTATATTTAGTTTAATTTAAAAAAAACTAATTTTATTTACGTTTTTAAGTAGGTGGCAACCTTCTCCAAGCTACTTTCAAAATAAAGCTTTCTTAACACCTTTTTGTTTGAGACCCATATTTCAATATTTGATTTAACGTATTATAATTTGAAGTAATTTTTTAAATAAGTGGCAACCCTCGCCAAAAATTGCTTTTGAAATTACGCGGTTGTAAAATTTGTAGCTTGGCACTCACATTGTAATGTCGTTTATTTTATTATTTAACTTAATTTGCATATAAACAGGTGGCAACCTTCTTTAAAAGTATTTGGCAAACGAAGCTTTATTGAGCCTGGTCTATAATATTAAGCTGATTTGATTTAACTTATTATAATTTGGATCAATTTTTTAAACATGTGGCAACCATCTCCAAAATTATGTTTTCTTAAAACTTTTATTTTGACACTCATATCGTAAAGTGCCATTTATTTTTTTAAATTAATTTAATTTGTATTTAAACAGCCGGCATATCGCATATTTGAGTTCATTCATTGCTTTAATTGAATGTAACCTTCTGAACAGGTGACAGCTCCATATAAAAAATCGATTTTATGTTAACAGATATAACGGACTATATATGTATGTGCTAAATCTTATCCAGATCTATACAGTCGTTATTAAGCTATATATAATTTGAGTTATTTATTTAATTGACTATAACCATTTTAACAGGTGGCAACTCTCCATATAATATAGCCTATGTTATAGCCTATAGGGAAGGCTATTTCTCTGTTAAATTTCGTACAATTGCGACCCCCCATTTTGGGCGGAAAAGTTAACAACATACTCACATACAAACTTTCACACTTTTCAATATTCATCAAATGTTATTGCAATATCAACGGTGATTTTGCAAAAAGAGGCCTCCGTTAGGACCTTCTGCAGGAATGATCGAATGACTGTGCAAGTTTTCACGTCCGACGTTCTTCGCGTTTCATAACGAAATAGCGTTTCATATTCATAAGTTAACACATAACTCCCACGCCAACTGGCCTTCCACTCTAAACATCACTACGCTAAATCTGCTCTTATGATGAAGGCAAAAAGACTATGATCAAAATAAGCAATAACAACAATAGCACAGCTGCAGCTGTAACTGATCACAGCTTTATTTAAGTCCCTATAATTAAGCCGATACGTTTAAGCAAATTTGTATTTACATTTTATTCTTAGAATTAATTTACCTAATTGTAAAGGCTGGAGTAAGAAATAAATTTTAATAAAGTTAAGTAAGATTCTAGCAGCCAATAAGTTCTGTGTAATTAATTCTCGTGCGGACTATTTTACAAGTTCAGTTAATTTTCGTCTTGGACCGTTTAACATCTGAGGATAAAAAAATCAACCGGAACCAAAAGGCAAAGGGCTTACTCAACTCATATATTAGATAAAGATCATACTGTAACGAACACCATGTAAATTCATGTTTCAAACTTTATGCAAAATTTATGAAAACACAACAATTTTTCATCAAATTAAAAAAAAATGTATGAGTGTTAAAAATTTTTTTGGTATGCAGTTTAATAAAGCGGAAGGAAAGAGCAAAAACTACCGCTTATTTTTTTAGTTTTTTGAGTTTTTGGTCTTGCGAAATTTTTGTTCATATGAATTTTATAAAAATTTTCATCGATTTGTATTTTCGATGCCGACAGTATTCAGCATTTTCGCCCACAATATGTACTTGTATCGCGATATATGAAAAAAAATCTCAGGACCAAAATTAAACAACAAAAAAATTAAAAAAAATCAATGATAGTTTCTAGGCTCTACAAACTTGTATTTTTTGAAACTAAATAGTTTTATATACCCAAAAAATGTCTAATCATTCCTCTAAAAAATTAAAAAAATTTATTTTTTACAAATTTTGTATAAAGTTTGAAGCAATAGTTTAACCCATGTTGTTAAATTATGAACTTTTTTATTAAATTCACGAAAAGTTTTATTATAGGACATCTCTTGACAGACAGCCCTAATAAATATATGTTCTGATTTATATACCTTTCATAAAGATGCGATAACTAAAAAAAATTTTAAATATAGGAAGAACAACAAGATATACAATAGGTCCCTACTCAAGTGTACTAAAATGATATGAAATGTTTATAATATATTGTGATCCGGCAAGATCGGATCTTACATAGCTGCTATACAACTGTTTGTTCAGATATGAAGTTTTCCATCATAACTCCTACACCAATGCAGTTGAACATGAAATTTGGCACTCCTTTCACTTATTCTAAATATAAATGTACAAGATCGGATCTCTATAACCTATACATGAATACAGCTAAAACTGTGACATTGTGTGGGCCATTTACTCATCAATAATACAAAATGTACTGAGAAAATCACCAAGAAGAGTTTTTAGTGGAACTTCAGCATTTATGGCATTCAATTGCAAGAAAAACAACAAATTGTGATTGATAAGCTATTGCAGAAAGTAGTTACTTGGGCGGTAAGATATGAAACCTCTTATAATGTTCATGGCGATATAATTTGGAGTTATAGCGCCTAATATCATTGCATTACCATACATTTCCTTATTTTTTTTTTTAGAAAAATAAATTTATTTTATCGTAGTTATTTTACTTTATTCTATTTTATACACATGTATATTAATCTATTTATTTGAATCAACAATAACTTTTATGATCTCAAGGCCATTTTGAATAGGAAAAATTAAAGAAACACAAAAAGGGAAGAAGTCTGATGAAGAGATGTGGGGATTTCCGAAATAGCTGTAGCTTCTACCATTGTTGTTTTTTCTATAATTTTTCCTATCAAAAATGGCATTGAGCTCATAAAAATTATCGTTGTTATTTTATTTTTTGTGAGAAAAATTAAAAATATTTTAAAATGTAATATTATTACGCTAAAACGCAAAAATTTAAATTAAACAGTTTTCAATATTCATATTCATGCCGAAGATAGCACTTTCTTTACTTGTTTTTTTTTTTTTGATTTCATCACCAAATTGCAATAGCCGTTTTAGCGGCGAGAACAAAAACGCTCACTAAATAAAAGAAATATATGAAGCGAGTTGCAGACCGCGATGTGTGTGTGCTTTTCGAAGTAAGTATATATAGTATATATATAAATATATAGTTATTTATGTATGTAAAAATTCGCAAATACATTTAAGCTAACATCACTTAACTGTTTATTACATCTCTTTATATAAATTAAGTTGCTTATATAAATAATTCATGAAAAGCAACTCCGTTGGTATTTCCTCAGCGTAAGTCAAATAGAGAGTCAATATAATTTTATTAAAAGTCATCGTACGAATTTTCTTCTTTTTCATTCATTCATTCCAAAAAGAAGACAAATGTTAGTATAAATGTAACGAATTTCTGCAACATGTTTTGTCTTATTTTTCACCTCATTAATTTTTTTTTTTTAATTTAGTTCGTTCTATAACAACCTCCGTTTAAATCCAAATTCAAAAATTGAGCGAAATGAAAAAAAAAATTCAATTTTAGTAAATAAATCTTAAGTTTGAAGTGACTATAAAATACCGTTTATTTACTTTGTTTATACCCATGAACTTTGGATGGATTAATAAGACGCATTTAGCCTGTTACTGCGATTTTGAAAATTCAACAACAAAATTTCTTCGAAATTCTAATAGATTGTAGCCATAATCTTTCAGAGAGAATGAATCAACTTTCCTTTTTTTTTTGGTAGAGGTGATGATTCTATAATATTCAGATATTCGCCCCGACCTCGGTTCAACATCAATAGATACTCTCCCAAACGAAATTATTACTCCATTCCTCCATACAAATGGAAGGAATTCTCGAACTCGCCATCGAAACATTGTTTGACTTTCGCCGCTGATTTTCCATTTTTTGAAAAAAAAATAAAAATTAATCCCAGCTCGATACTTAATTTTATGTATTTGCAATTTGTAATCGACAGTCTGATTTTTTTTACCCTATAGCGGCATAACAAAGTGATATGATTTAATATTTTTTATTGTAGATAGGTAATGAAAAATCCCGTATTTAATAGCATTCAAGTTGGGTATCTTCGAGAAATCTAGGTTAGCCGGAATATTTTGTAACTTAATATGTACATATATACAATATATATATGTACATATGTGTGTGTATGTTGTTATAACTTTTTTTTAGCAAATTTTGTTTGGCGCCTTAGCTTCGACTATTTTACTATCTTTAACATTGTATAATATTTTTACTACAAATTATACTCTTTTAGCATTCGGTGGCTATATAATTTTTATAACTACAAACACTATAAGTATCCCCTTAAGGATAGGGAGCAGCAGCTGCTACTAGCCAAGCACTTACTACTTGTACTACTGGCTGCCGTTGTGGCTGCCTTTTACAACGGCAACGCTAATAAGATTTTATTGCTCAAAGTCACGAAACGTAAACGTGTTTGTGTACAACCGCAGTAGATAATAAGTTTGCACCACAACATTAGCCGCGGTCAATGCGCGAGGGGGTAACGAGGCGCACGATACATGTATGTACATATGTATGTACATGTCCAGCGTACTCACACAACCATGCATGTTGGCATTTAAAGGAAGAAATATTTATGTAAGGGGTTCATACCCAGCCGTTAAAAGTCAAACAATTTAAAACAATGCTGGTTCATGAACTGGTACTTAATGGGGGTGAAGCAGACTAATTCGATAGTAACTGTAGCTCAGCGCCATCTCTCTTCAACATTTAGAGGTTTCGAAGAAAGCAAAATGAAGATGAAAATTAACGCAATTCTCGCTTTTAACGACTCTTGTGTCAGTTGAAGACTTCCGCTTACAATGCTTAGTGCGCTGGGTCGAGTCTCAGCTTGCAGGCTATGCGGATTTTTCAAAATAATTAAATGTAAGTTAAATTGTGAGATTTATAATAATAATATTAATAATAATAATACTTTGGCACTTAAACCAAAGCTGGCTGTTTGGCCGAACTCCTTCTACAATTTGTGTTGTGCGTCTTGATGTTGCAACACAAATTGAAGGACCTATAGTTTTACGCCGACTCCGCATGTTAAATGATTTTTGTGAGAAGTTTCTTCATGTCAGAAATTCGCTCGGAGGTTTGCCAATGCCTACCGAGCGTGACAACGCTATTAGAAAAAAACTAGTTTTCTATAATTTTTGATATCGCTTCGAACCCGAGACCCACCGAATGAAGTTTCAACTGGAAATATTAGTACGTTGTTAAATTCACACTCCTTTTAAAATAAAGGGTATTTCAGCGAGGGGCTTCATTTTAAAATTTAAAATACGGAACCTTTTCGTGGAAATGGGTGATTCGTACTTTAGTAAAAGTACAAATATTGTGGTTCATAGAGAAAACTAACATCTGCAAAATGTGCGTTTGGCTTTCTCACAGGTATGTAGTTATTCTGTTGTTGCAATTTTTCATTGCTCTTTTGCATCTTACGGTTCTATATCGTGCATAATGGATTTGCTGTTGTTTGTGAGAACTTAAATCGATGATGAAGCATTCGCGCAAACTTTATCTTTAATGTAGGCTAGAGCAGCCTACTCATTTTCAGAATTCCCCAATGTCGATAATGAGATACCCCGATTTTGTGCGAAATTTCATTAAATTCCGCAACCAGATATCTCCTTATTTACAAAAAAAAAAAATTGTTTGTATGTCCCCGTTTACGGAAATACTGGTGCTGTACTGTATATTTTCTTTGAGAAAAGCCAACTATTTTTGTATGGCGCTAGCCCTGACTACCTCTGCATTAGTGGACGGCTAATTACGAACGTCAAACTTTTGACAGTTGACGTTTTTGGATTGCTGATCTTTCTGTTTATTTGATTTTTAGATGTAATTAGTTACCGAGTAAATAATAAACCAAAATTTAGATTATGCACTTACATATCGAAAGCTGATTGGAAGAACGCCATGTCAGAACTTGCATCAAAAATGCCCTGTCTTAATAGTTTTTCCATTCAGCGACCGATATTCACAACACCGTTTTACTAAAATTCACCTCAAAAGTAACAACAAAAAAAACTAATAATAGCCACATAATTGTCTATGAAAAATAAATAATAATTTGACACACAAATCAGTGTTTTAGGTCTTATTATCGTACATAGATTGCTTCAATTTTTATAAAACGCAATTAGTTAAAACAAAATTATGTAACTTGGTAACATGAAAATGGGTATTGCAGAGCACATCCAATTCTAGAGTGTCTGTGGAAAAGCTTTCTCTTAAAGTTGTTTTCCTTGCGTTTACTCTAGAGAAGTCTCTTTCAATAGAAGCGCTGGATCGTTATAAAGTAAAAATATAAATTTCCACAAAAGGTGGCTAATACCCGGTTTCCCTTGGTACATAATTGAAATTCACCAAATATCTGGGAACTCCAACGAGTTGAGTGCCCTGATGTAGCCTCAAAGCCAAATGTATACCATGTTAAATCAAATAATCTTGGGATCCAATTGAAATTTCAATTAAAAAAGAAAACATGGCATTTAACTTACACCGAAAACGAAATCCATCCACTGAAATGGCCGTACCAACTTTATTTAAAAAAAAAACTGCCCATGGGCATTGCCCGCCCAAAAACTGCATCAAACTCTCACTCGCTGTTGATAAAGTTATTGTTCGAAATTTTATTTGCATACATACATACATATTTACCAAAATAGAGTAATCATTTTTAAAGTGGACCACCGTTTTTTCGAAGGTCAAGCTTTTTTGTTGAATTGATTTTTTCGAATTGACAACAATAAAAAAACTAAGTTAGACGAAATTCGAAATATTTTCATTTTTTATTATAGCTATCAACATTTTTAAAATTGTTTGGATCTTATTTATTTACTCGGCTGCTTTACTGATAATTTGGCAGGCGCACTCTTGATCTATCATTAAATATCTAGTGCAAAACGTACCTCTACATAAATCACTCCATATTTACTAAAAAAAAACGTTGGTGAAATGCAATAATTTCCATTCTTAATCATTTCCAGTTTAGCAAAACATTACTTTCGTGTTTCTACTTTACTTTCGTATTATATCTATAAGTATATTTGTTTATCACTCTTTTGTAAGACCGAAATTTTTTATTAAACTAAATATTACCCCATTCTCAAAATCTCTGCTGGGTAATTACTAGATTTGTAAATAAAAGCTCAACTCCTTACTCAAATTAAGGTATAAACATCGCATGCACTTTTATTTCGAATTTATATTTAATATATTCGCTTTTATTTTAGCCACGTGTAACAAGAAAAAAAGAAAAGCGTAATGTTACTTACTCTCTGCTACATTCCGCCTTAAAATTAATGAATACAAATGTTTGCGAATTTTTCAGTTTCTTTTTTATTCAGACAACTGAACTGTTGATGTCCGCCGGCAACAAAGTTGGCAACAACCAAGTGTGCAATTTTACTGCAACCTTCGCCCTCACACAACTTCAAAAGTTGCTTTTCTTCTTTTCTTTTTTTTTAAATGGGCATGCGATACATATACATTTTTTTTTATCGTTTTTTCCCAATTTTTTTGCTCTTTTTTTATCAAAAATAATCGTTATTCTTGGAATGTGATTTTGTGATCTTTATTTTTCCAATCAGAAGTAATCGCTATTCTTGAATGTAAACTTTCCCGATTATATTTGATCGCTTTTTTGTGATTTTTTTCGACCATAAAACACAAATCGTACTATTAGTGTTGCTGTTATTACCGTCATCGCTGATAAATTTTTTAGCGTTTACTATGATCTTAACATTTTTAAATCCAGGAATAACGATTATTTTTTATCGAAAAATTTAAAATCACAAAATATCTATTTCTTTGTTTGAGAGTGTTCACCCGGAATGCCCAGGTTAAAATTTCGGCCGTAACTATAACATCAAAAACTACCCGAAAACTTTGGACGCCTTAGAAGACATCTTTGTGGGAACTATTAGCAAAATTTTAAGGAACTAAATTTAAATGAGAGAGAAGCTCGATGGATAAGTATAATGGAAATCGTCCAGTCCTTCATCATATGAGCGCTGCTACGATTACCCAGGAGCTAACCATCTAAATAAAGCTGGATACAAAAAAAGGTTCGATGTATGAGTGTCATACGAGTTAAAATAAAAAACACCATTGACCGAATTTCCATCTGCGAATCGCTGTTGAATCGGAATAAAATCGATATATTTGTGGTGATGAAAAGAGGTCGAATTCCGGTGAGCCGACGCAAACAGTCAGGATGGTTTTGCTACTTGTTTGGTGCAATTGGCAGGGAATCATTTACTATGAGCTGTTCCCCTACGACCAAACTCTTAATTTCGACCTTTACTGTCAACAATTAGACCGTCTGAATTGTGTACATCAGGACAACGCCACGGCTCGTATATGGATAGTGACTCGCCAGAAACTCCGGGAGCTTTGTTGAGATTTTTTATGCATCCCATCCACCTTATAGTGCGGGCCTAGCACCAAGTGGTTGCTCCCTGTTCCTGTATATGGCGAATGATTTTGCTAGTGACAAATTCGCCTCAAGAGAAGCTTTTGAATATCGACTGTCCCAGTTTTATGCCAATTGTGACGAGGATTTTTGACCTAAACCGGATGATTCTAGCTATGCTAAATAAAACCGTTAATGCAATGCAAACATAATGAAATTCTTAAAACAAAAAACCAAACTTGACAAGGGAGGACGGAAAATTACTCCACTATACATCATCGAATTGTTACAACTTCGCGGCATTTTATTAAATAAAATTTATTTAAGAACCATTTTAAAATTTGTGTCATATATTTATTGATTCCGCTGTTAGAAAAATACATAAACTGCACGTAGAATACTTAAATTGCATACACAGCATATAGGCTTTGTGCAAAACTTACCAAAGTAATTGATATAGAATGCAAACAATTCAAAGTCCATAACTTAAACTGTTTTACATTCCCATACAAATCACTTCCAACTCTAGCCTTATTTATTTTACACTTGGTGAGTCGCATTTGATATGTAGGAATATATTACTTTTTACTTTACAAGGTTTTGCAACAAAAACAATCAAAAAATCATAAATTTCAAATAATAAAAAAAATGTAACACAACATCTAGGCATGATAAAAAAAAATACACCAAAGAGAATATTTTTAGAGCATTCAAATTTGGAATTTTTTAAGGGGGCTTTTGCTGCAGATCCGTGTTATGTTTGTAAATTCTTAGTTTGAAATTATTCAACCTCTTCATTTTATTCCAATTTAAATTTCTACACCTCTAAGAAAACAAACCACCTCTTATATTCAACAACTGCTTGGCGCCATATTTCTAACGATATCTTCCTCATTTTCCTGCACATTAGTCTAGTTAATGTTTGTCACGGATATTACCTTTCCGTACAATGGCAATTCCAACTCCTATGAGTATAAGCGGTTTTCGTGTTGGCTATTAGTTTTGGTGCCGGTTACAGCATTGCTCTTGGCACATTTTTGCTGTTGGCTGGTAATTAAAATTTTTCATTTTAATTTCACAAAGGCAAAGCTTTGTTGCTAAACTTTTTCAATTGTATGGCTACAAATTATGTAATTTATAATTAAATTGTTTTTTTTTTGCCATTTGCCTTAGTCATAGATATGTTTCTTTAATTTACGTGTCTCTATTTGGTTTGGTTAATCAAAATATGTATAGTATATGTAGGTGGTTAGTACAACAGGATGTTAGCAAAATTTATTACGCTCATTTGTTTTACTTATTGTAAACAGTAAGTAGCAATTTGTTGGCTCATTTCAACTTCAAAGGAAAATAGAGACCAACAACAGTAACCAGAAAATCCATAACGGTAGTAACAGGCAGGTTTGTTGCAACTAAGCAGCTACAAGGAACCAAGGACACAAGGAAAAATGATTTCTAACAGTTCATTTGTTTGGCTTCACTTTAACGGTGATAGAGAACAGTTGTAGCCTGAGTGAGATTGGGTCATTTGTTAATTTAAAATACATTTCCAGTATCACAGCTACGCTTTTAAGAAATTATTTTATATGTGGACACATGTTTTGTTTTTGCACTAAACGAAGTAAACATGGAAAGTGTAGTCCATACTCATTACGTTGGAGTTCTTGTGAAGTGGAACTTCTTATGGGACTTGGAGGGAGGCTGAGTTCAAAGTTCGATGCCACAGTTTATAACCCTTTAACGCCGCATCCTCTGGGCAGATTGGCATAAATTTTACACAAAAGTAGCTTATAGCCTGTACTATTACTCATACTTACATTATATTTTGTATTTTAAAAGAGGGTTGCACGCTGCTTAAAAAGTTGAATATAAATTAATTAATAAAATAAACGAAATATTACAACACTGGTGTACAGGAAAAGAGGTGTTTACGAAAATATTTTTGAACTGAGTTACCATATGTTTAAAACGTCTACGACGGTCGTTAAAAAGGTTAATTCAATTTAATTTATAAGTTACCTGAAATGGCACTAATGAAGTGTCAACCGAAAAAGGCTTAAGAAAGCCTGATTTCAAAAATATTTTTCAGGAGGATTGCCGCCTTTTAACAATTCAATTAAAATCAATTCAATTCATAATGGTAGTGAATTATTATAATGTGAGTGCAAAACAAATAAGTTATAAGAAAGCTTTGTTTTGAAAAATATTTTTGGATATGTGGTTTTAAGTGTATTGAAATATTGCAATATTAGTGTGAAACTAAAGAGGTTCATATGCAAATTTTTTTTTAAGGCTTAATTCAATTTAACTATTAATCTAACTTAAAGGCTTCCACACTGGTGCTAAATCAAAGAGGTTAAAACATAATTTCGAATTTATTTTTGAAAAGCATGTAACATGATAGCGGAATTTTTTTTTTGTAATACCGTAAATCATGAACTGGAATCAAATTGATCCACTAATATGATTTAATAAATATATCGACACCAGCGCTACTTAGCGGACGAATTTGGAGCATGCATATGTGGAGACCACGTCTTTACAAGATAAATCGTGAAAATCTTATTGAAAAGCGGAGCACTTTTTACTGCCCAAACTGACGATCACCAGGTCTTCGAAGTTGACGAATCACTCCAGTATATTTCAAGCATAAATCATGGCCCTCTTCACGGCCCCTTAACTGATACCAGAAACTATTCAGCCAATCCTTCCGGATTACATCAACTTCGACAGTTAGAGAGTCATCATCTAGCCTCCGCTTTCGCATAGCCCCTCACCTTAAGAAGGTTGGCTTTAAGAAAGATAGAAATACAAATTTGAAAAGCCAAAGTGTTAAATACCCCAACTTTGTATTATCTGCATTGTGGGTCGGCTGTGGCCAAAACCGTGCAACTTTATTGGGTTTCCCGGAAACAAGGGAGTACAGAAGGAGACAAAGGGAATGAAAGGGCAGATTACCTTGTAAAAAGGGATGTCTATTTAGAAGATCTAATCAGGGCGAAGGGTCCTATCTCTCTGAAGGAAACGAAGGGCTTACGAGCTTTTTATTTTCTCTGAAGGAGAGGGCTCCCAGACTAGTGCCAGGTCATTCACTTTGGAGGCACGTACCTCTAAATTAAATCTGGTACAACAACAAAAATGTGTTTAATACGGGCTGCAGTAAAAAGTGGTGGCGTCCCTAGGAATTGCGAGTATTGGGTAGGCGACGATTTTGGTACAAAGTAAAGGGCGGCAATAGGACATGATTTCGAGAATACACCGTTTAAAATTTATAAAGTAAAGAAACAAGTTAACAGTTCCATTTAAAATGCATTAAATTTGCCGTCTGTAAAAGCTTAAAGTATTTCCATTCATAACTATTTGTAAGAAGAACAATTGAAATTTACATAATTTCTGCATTTTGTGCTTACATATTAATTAATTAAATGTAAAATTACATTCCTCTTCAAAGCAAAATTTGATGATATAAAGAAGAAAATTTTTCGATGCTCAAACTTCTCATATTACATACATGTGCAATACTTAAATAAAGCTTTTCCATTTATACTACATATTTACATACTTATGTGTGTGTTGAAGTATCTTCGGAAGTGAATGTTTCTTTTTTGTTTTCATTCTAAACAAATCAAAGCTCAAAATATAGATTTGGTAATTACCATTTATATAATGGGAATGTTATGTAACGAGTCTAATACATCTAATAGATATTCCACTCAGCAGGAGGAAATGAACAGAATACTCATTCAAACCAGCTTCATTGCAAATTCTCCCCCATAAGCTATTAGCTTCTGACTTCTACTGAATTAACAAGAAAATGACTCTGAAAACAAACAGTATGTGACTTGCATTTCCCAAACACCACCTGAAATGCCAAAAATGTGACATATTTAATACTTTCGAGTAACAAAATCAAGAAAGTAAATTTTGTAAACTTACTTACATGGAAATTCATAAGAGTTTAATTTTCATTTTTTAGAATTTATATTCATTTTTGCACATATGTTATAAAAAATTTACTTTAAAAAAAAAAGAAAAACTTTACTTCTTTAATGCATTGAATTGCATGATTACTTTGTTTGCTACTTTTTGTCATTGTTTGTCAAATTGCATTGTGGTCCCCAAAGCGCTTTATGCTGTTGGTCTTGAGCTACTTCCGCTTGCAGTGGACGTTGCGATTGTCCTTGCAGTCACTGTCACTGTTTGTGGTTTGTGCTCGTTCTCAAATTATGCAGGCCAGCCGCAGAAGGGTAAACCAAAAACGGGATTTCTATGCAAATGTGGGCGTACAACATATGTACATATGTATAAAAAAAAAACGCAGAGGGAGCAAAGAGTATGCAAATAGTAATGTATGTATAATGGGGATGCGACGGGAAATACTGGATTTACTAGGTGGCGCTAGAGTCGGGTTATTAAAAAAAACAACAGTATTAATATTTCAATTTGGGAAAATGGAAATATGTCCGCTAGATGGCGCTAGAATCGAGTTATTCGTAAAATTCGTATTGATCGACCGATATTGGTGAAAATTTAATAGTGTACTTCATGTATGATGAGAGAAACACACTTACCAAAAATAAATCGATTAGACAACTGTACAGTTGAGATTTCTAGAAAATCAAAATCAAAGCAACATAGCATAGAGGTTAAGTTGACTTAACACGGATATCAAATTGTTCCAAATAAAATGTATTTTCAGAAGACGAAAAAAAAACACAAAACACATACATAAAATTGAAAAAAAAAAACAAAATTGAAATATTATTAGAACTATAAAAAACAGAAAACATTGTCCTGTTATTAGAGCTTCGCGCCCGCATACGAGTGACTTTTTGCATAAATAGACACTCTTGGGTGTCCGTGTCAGTTTATCTAAACGTCCGCAGGTGGACAATATTTTCTATGAAAAACAAAAAACAAAAAATTATTCGTTCCCAAAAATAAGCCTACTTAAGAGAAATACCAGTTTACTACAGCGTCCGTCTATAAATAACACATGTTTAAAAAAATTTCATATGGAAGAGAATGTGTAACACCGTCCGCAAAAAAAAATGTCATAAATCAACGGCAATTCTTAGCTTCAACCTTGCACTGCATATCGACTGGTTAAAAATTTCGAAATTTCGATCAAAATTTGCTGATTTTTTCTAAATTTAGTATAAAATTTTAACTTTTGATTTATACATATGTATTTTTTTTTTATAGCATGAACTATGATTTTATAAACAATGATGAATGCAGCTTAAACAAACAAAAAAAAAACTGGTCAACATGTCTGTGTAAAATTGCATTTGAATTTTCAATCTAAACTATCAAATATCAATGACAGAGATCTCAGTTTGGTGAATGGTGAAGCGTAATGAAGTGTTCGAAGTCTTGACCGGGGTGGTGGACTTTACAGTCCTATTCGATGCTCTTAGGGGAGGTTGAATAAAACACAGCAATTGTTGGTATCGCAAACCCCGATAACGACTTATCGATTTCAAAGATTTGTCTTCCTTTTTTTAGATTGGTTTAACTTAATAATGGTGTGCAAAAATTCCAATAAGCAATTCTGCTTCTGATTTCAAGTTATTTTATTTCCATCCGAATTAATACCGCGCCCTATTTCAGCTTTATTTCGGAGTATGTTTATTAATTTTTCACACACACATTGCTAGATAGATGTGACACTTTAATAGTTTATTTAGTATTAAAAGCTAAATTCAATTAAATCAATCAGTGAAGTCAAATATTGTACTATGGTTATCAATTGAAAGAAAGCTTTAATTCGGAAATATTTTTTAAGAGAGCTGCCTCCTATTCCAAATGTCTAATTCAATTTGATTAATGAATTCACTGAAGTTTTACTATATTGGTATCAAACAAGAAAGGTGGAAGAAAGCTTTATTCGAAAAATATTTTTGAAAAGGGTGGCCCCCTGCTAAAAACTCAAATAGAAGTAAATTGAAAAGTTAAATGAAATACTTCAATACCGATGTACAACGCAAGTGAAAAATATTATAATTAACATGTTTTTTAAGCTCCTCGTTCTCACTGTTAAGTTCAGATGAATCTAATGAACTGAGAATATTTTTAAAACCTAAAATTTCATTGAACATGACTAACGATAGAAATGATCTGACAACGAAAAAGGGCACACCTGATTTCCGCCCGAAATAAATTCCACTTCGGAATAGCTAGTGAAGTTCGAAAATCGAAATTACAACTCTGTGTTTTGTTTCCAAAGTTTAAAATTGAGAAAAGCCAAAACAATAATTTAAATATTAGTCCTTGCTGTTTAAATCCAATTTAATAAAATAATACATTTATTTTATTGACTAATTGTACGTTTGTACGCAATTAAAGACAAAACAAAGAAGTGTTTACATATTTATTGGACGTGCTAACCAATACATTACCAAATTCACTATAGAAATTTCGATAATAATCGATAAAGTCAACGCTGTTTTCCGTTTTTTGCGGCAATGTCCAGTTTTTCCTGTATAAGATATCGCGCTGGTTTTTATTTATCGTTTTACTCCTAGAATAGAAGTAAATTCCATTGTTTTTTATAGTAAGGTTATAAATAATAATGTTACTTATGTTTTGAATTCGTTTGCTCGCCTCTCGATATTAAGTGAAAAAATCCAGCGAAATTCGCCCGAAATTATTATTGAAGAAAAGCGAAAAGTATGTTCGAAAGCGAAAAATTTCCGAGCGAAATTTATAATGAGGGAAAAGTTAAATTCAGGATAAGACTGATTGATAAAAATTACTAAAGCATTTCCTGTCTTACTTAAGTTATCACAATTAATTTTGTAATTTTAATTATAATATTTAATAAAGTAATAATTATAATAATATAGTAATAAATAATAAAGTTCGTGGTAAAAAGATACCCAATTATAAATTATATGTATTGTAACTAGAAACCGACCGAACTTTGGCCGAGCTTTTGTCAATTTTTTAATTTAAAAATTGTACAAAGTTTAAGTTGTAATATATTTCTCTTTGGAAAAAAATCAAACCAGAAATTGGGATTGAAATGATGCGACTTAATTTGCAGTAATAATACCGATTGAAAGTATTCATTAAATAAAGAATTGGACACTTTTATTTATAAACTTCTTCTAATAAGACATTGTAACATTTTTAAAACTGGTTTTAAAATCTACATTTTATGTTGAAGTGTGGTAAATTGCGAGCAATTGTTCGGTGCTACGGTTGTAAGATGAAAATGCTGTTAGGCTATAATTTTTTCACCATCATTTAACCCCTGAAAATTTTTTTTAAATTAAATTTTTAACATCTTCACAAGCAAATATTTCAGTAACGAACTTTCGGTATGATTAAAATATAAAATAATTAGATTTCAAGTGTTATGAATATTATTTTTTTATTGCTAGGTACATTCTTTGTTTGACTTTACTTTTTGATAAGAATAATAATAAGAATCTAGAATTTTAAACATTAATTATCCTTACTTAATTAACCCTCTTCCTTTCTGGAATTTTTGCTACTTTATTATTTTATATATTTTTTACTTTATTTAAGCCGGCTGAGTCTCGTTGGGTGATAATACGCTCGGTTTCCATATGTAAGATAATTATAAGAATACCATCCCTCATAGCTTCGTTACTTTTGTGTGAAGTTAACAGGGGCTATAGTATAGCTACACTTGCAAAAAATTCGTATGTGGTATGACCTTTTGATGTCAAATATGGCCACCTAAGATGTTCAAGGTATGCTTTAAAAATTATGAGAGCCGGGTAGAATCAAATTATCCAAAATCCAAAAAAATAAGCAATGGTCAAGGGGAAGTGATTTAAATAAAATTCCCAACAAACGCTATGAACGCTGAGGACCTACTCACTACGCATTGAAGCAAGGAAACACCCAACTAGCAAAATTGTCAGAAATCTGTCAGGCACTCGTCAGATTTGTTAGCATAAAAATTTGGCATATTTTAAATGCAGCTTTGTAGGCTATAAATCTCCATGTTTAGAGGATGTCATTTCAGCGATGCTACAGATGGCAGGTTGTATTAAAATGGAGCCCCCCTCAGCATTTACTAAGGCTGTATCCTTTTCCTATCCCTTGAAAGACAGCGAAAGTTATATTTTTGCCGAAACCAGGGCGGAGGAGTATTTTTTAACCGATGGATTAGAGACTTATAAGCCTGACACCCTTGAAAAGGCTAATAGACATATGAAAGATAGATCTATGGGCACTGTCTTGATAAGGCGAACAAAATGAGCCCTTCCGAATTGAGAATTTACCTTGAGTTGGTTTTTCTGGATATTGTTGGAGATTTCAATAATGTCTCAGTGCAAGCCTTAATAGAAGGAATCAACAAGAACAACACGAATAACAGAAGGAATCAGTGCACAGGGGACCGCTGGAAGGTGGAGTGCTTTCACCGCTGTTGTCAGCGCTTATTATCAATAAAATACTTATCAAGCTATAAGGAGGAGCAAACGACGTCTCAGTTAAAATAAAAGGTAAGTATTTTAGCAACTAGCTCGCTAATTAAGCAGATATAATATAAGCAGATGGGCTACAGAGGTTAAACTAAGTACACATGCTGAGAAGACCGACGTGTTGATTTTACCAGGAAGTACAAAGTTCCGCCATGGATTGGACCTAAACAATGGGGCCACCCTACAACTTAAGCAAAGCACATTATCCCTTCGAGGGGACAGCGAAGTTACATGGAATTTTAACATAGAGGATACGGTGAAAACGACCTCATTGGAACTCCACACGTGCAAATGGATTATGGGCTGTACTTGAGGTATATCGCTAGCATGTTCGCGCTGGCTCTTCACGGCTATTGTTATACCGGTACTTTTCCACTGCATATCACTTTATACTATACTGTTTATGCCTCCTCCTGACCCGATGAAAACGAACACATCGTTTACAACTGCCGCATTACTACATGCCTTGGGGCGGTATGAGCTAAGTCCATATTTTCACAGCAGTATAGGGTATCAAATGACGGGACAAATAGACTGTACGACCCAGCGTCTTGACATTGAGAAGTCTCTGAAAGCTATTATGGACGCGCATGGGAGCAGCGAGGTGTATAGGTCATTCTAGGTACAACTTACAAGTCATCAAAGCGCTACTACTACACGGGCCACCGTCACGAGGACTTCGGTGGTTGTAGGTTGTTAGTGGAGAGGTTGGCAACGACTAGGACCAAGCACCTATATTGGGTTCCAGACCGCAAGCGGATTGCAGGCACACGAAGACCTGACGATATTACCAAGAATGGCGCTCTACTCGATAGCGGATCAATAGCAGAGGTGCCAATCATCTTAAGGGTCATTCATAAGAACTGACAGACAGATTTTGGGCACGAACACAAGGCTTTAGAGATGGAAAAATCATGTACAATGCCTATGACAACAAGTTCACCATCTTCCTGTTATCATTCAATAGGAAACACTCGAGCCCCCTAATTGAAGTACTGACGGGGTCTGTCTTCCGGGACTCAAGTTGGAAAAAGTGTGAACCACTAGACAAAAACATAAAAACAGACAACGTGTGTTCAACGCTTAGCAAATTGCTACTCAGGTTGTTTGGAGAGGGTCAACGAAAGGGGTCATGGAGATTATTGCAGTTTGGCAAGGGAACATCAATGTTCTTCATTAATGACTTTGATGTATGAGGAAGATTCCACAGTCCTCAAATCTCTGGTGCCACTATAGAAGTATTCGGTCTTTGATACCTTCCGGGGCCAGTCAATTCAATTTAACCTAAACTAGGCACTTTGGCCAGAAATTTATACAAAATCTGTAAGATATGTAAATGCTTAGTCAACTTGTTATCCAGAAATTTATCGGGCTTGTTTGATGCAAGAAAATATCTGACAAATTTTGCTTACTGTGCAACATCCACATAAGTTGACGGAATGTGAGCTATGTGCATGGCGTGGGGGGAGCAGTGCCAGGCAATCTCAAATAGCAAGCAATTTGAAGGCAAGTGGGAAGGCGAAGGCTACCCACATTTCATTTATGCTTGATGATCTGTGTTTGCCAGTTAGTTGCTTTGATTTGTTATTGTTCCAGTGAGTATGGCGATAAGCGTATTGTGGCATTTGTTGTCTGCGTGACCGCCTGACTGCTTCGTTGTCTGACTGCCTAAGGTGAGAATTAGTACAGCCACAAGCTGTCAGCTGTTGTCTTTGTTGCCATTTCAATTCGTTTTAAGGATGCGATGGAGACAGCGACGATGGCTGCGGCTATTGTCTATAGCTGTTGTTTGCAACACAGGAGTAACAATACGAGTATACGTACATACATACGATAGGTATGCTGTTGCTATGCTATTGCCATTGGCGGCTGTGGCTATTGTTGTGTGGTGCTGCGAATGGCATGTGGAAAATAGCAAATTTTCACATCAAACCACGGCAGGTGTGTAGATGTGTAGATGTGCGTGTGTGCGTTTATGTGTGTGTGTGAAGAGGTGAAGATTCAAAGCAAGCGGCGGCAGAAGTAGACCATCGCTCGAAATGAGGTTATGACAGCCAACTGGGAGCTTACTTTGGCAAAGTGCTGGTCTCCACAACTACACGCACACAAATAACTCGCTGCGATTACAGTAGAACTTAAAGTTACAAGATCCACACGCACATTCGCTGTTGCATGCCAGCCATCTAAACGACCTCATTACAACGCCTGGTTATGTGAGGCATTGCGTTAGCCATAAAGCAGGCGCTTACACACACAGGCACATACACAAAAGTATACAGTTATGCAGGTATTTTCCATACCAGATTTGTCTGCATACTTAGACGAATATGCTTTCCGCAAAATGCGACGCTATTGTAGGAGTTCAGTCATCCAAGCGATAACCAATGTACAGTTACACAAGTTTACGTAAGTTGACATTTCTATTGCTTGGAAGAGCACACCATTAACGAACATCATGCTTGCAGTTTTGCTTTCTTATTTGCCAACGCTTAAAATGACAGGATGAATGTAACTTAAGAAACAGCAGTTGCCATGGAAAGCTGACAAAAATTGGAAAGAAAACCGTGAATAGCTTGTTGTCCTTATAATTCAGAGAGCTTGATATTATCCGTCCAATATTTGAATCAGTCACCGATAAGCACAGCTTATCTGATTAGATTGGATAATATTAAATTCATAAGAAAAATTTAATCTTGATATTTTAGTGTACTTTGGGAAAAAGACTGGAAATATAGCCGGCTTTAATCTTCCTAAGCAAATCTCCTTAATAGCGTCACATACAAAATGGTGTGCGATTGTTAGTTTTACTCCCCGTCCACAGAATTTTTCAAAGAGAAATTATACTGAAGCTGGCTCAACGCCAAAACCGGTTTGTCTTCAAACCAAACTTGACAAGAGATGACCAATATACATCAATCATTTTATTAGTTTTATATTTTTGGTGGGGGAGTCTCCTCGGTAGCGGGGTCCGTCCTGAGCCTAAACAGGCTGTTCGACGGGGTGGAGGAGGAGAGGCTTCTTGCCTCGGATAGCGAGGACGTGGCCGCGGGGGGGCTGGAGGAGATTACTGAGGATGATTATCCTGCAGATAAATCTCCAGCACTCTAAGGCCGCGTCCGCCAATTTGATGCTCCACCTTGAGCAAGGTGGGGTAGATATAGTCCTGATCCAGGAACCGTGGCTGAGCAGTAACGGTATTTCTGGTATCGGGACGAAGAAGTACAAGCTTCTGGTGTCCAGTGACGCAGGTAAACCTAGAGCTTGTATGCTCGTCAGGCGTGAAATAAATACTTATTTTCTGTCTAATTTCAGTAACGGAGACGTAGTAACGGTGAGACTCGAGGACGGGGCCGAAGAACTTTGGCTCATGTCCTCGTATATGGCTCACGATGATGAGGTGGAACCACCTCCTGTTCTGCTGAGGAACGCTCTGGCGGAAGCGAGGCGCAGGAAAGCCGGCGTCGTGGTGGGATGTGATGCCAATTCGAGGCACTCCTGCTGGGGTAGCTCAGACATCAACGAAAGAGGTGAGTCTCTCTTTGATTATATACTTAGCGAAAACTTGTCTATTTGTAATAGGGGGAGCGACCCTACGTTCGTAACTTCGGTAAGGGAGGAGGTCTTGGACCTTACCCTGGTGTCGTCTGAATTGTTATCCCGTATCTCGAACTGGAGAGTTCTTAACGATCACTCCTTCTCTGATCATAGATATATTCAATTCTCCTTGGGCGATCTGTGCCCCCAAAATCGTCCCTTTAGGAATCTGAGGAACACGGATTGGGATCTTTACTGTAAGAAGTTGCAGGAGTTTCTTCCTGAGGAACCTCAGGGTAACGTACTTCTGTCGGAAAGTTCGATTGACAGCTTAGTGGGTAAATTCACCGTAGCTTGTAATAAAGCGATAAATATTTCGTGTCCGCTGAGGAGACCTTCGGGTAAATCTAAGCCGTACTGGTGGACTTTGGAAATTTCGGAGCTCAGGGCTTCGAGTAGAAGACTTTTTAACCAGGCGAGGAAGAGCAAAAAACCCTCGGATTGGGAACTCTATAAGATCGGACTGGGAATATATAAGTCCGAAATAAGAAAGGCTAAGCGGGAATCGTGGAGAAGTTTCTGTGAGAACGTCGAAGGATGCCACGAGTCCTCCAGGCTTAGGCGGGTGCTCGCGAGGGCTCCCGTCCCCTTGGGATGTCTCAGGGACGACTCGGGAAACTGGGCGATGAGCAGTGAGGAGTCGCTCAAACTTCTCCTCGATTCCCACTTCCCCGAAAATACTGAACCATGTGAGACTACAGGCGTGGAACCAGGTGCCATCTATGTCCCTCCTTGCGACATGTTAGAAGAGCGTCGCCTACTATGGGCTTTACGCTCCTTCAAAGCGTTCAAGTCGCCAGGACCTGATGGTATCATTCCTGCCCAGTTGCAGATGTCCGAACGGGTGTCGTGTCGGTGGTTGGCGCCTATTTACGCGAGCTGCATAAGTAGGGGCTATATTCCCAGACTTTGGAGGAATGTGAGGGTTATATTTATTCCCAAGGCGGGTAAGAGCTCTCATACAACCCCAAAGGACTTTAGGCCTATCAGCCTCTCTTCTTTTCTTTTGAAGACCCTGGAGAGGCTGATTGATCTTCATATAAGAGAGGAAATACCGCGAGAGCGGCTGTCGCATGCTCAGCATGCCTACTCGAAGGGCAGGTCCGTGGATACGGCCCTGCATATGGTTGTTAACGTCATTGAAGAGTCTCTTGAACACAAGGACTTTGCAGTTGGTGCCTTTCTGGATATAGAAGGTGCCTTTAATAACATTCAGCCACAGGGAATAGTCGGATCCTTGGCGGAACTTGGGGTTGAGTCGGGTCTGGTAAGGCTCATCAATCACCTTCTCCGGGACAGAACTGTCGTGGCGGAATGGGGCAGCGCCTCCATCCAGCGAAAGGTGAGTAGAGGCACTCCACAAGGAGGGGTTCTCTCGCCACTCCTTTGGGTCGTTGCTTTAAATGGTGTACTGAAGGAGCTGGAAAGGGTAGGCTGCACGGTTATTGCCTATGCTGACGATGTTGCTCTCATTGTCAGGGGTAAGTTTTTGAGTACCCTTTTTGATATCATGCAGGGGTACCTTAATCTGATCGTGAAATGGTCTGCAGGGTGTGGACTCGCGATAAATCCTAGCAAGACAGAGCTGGTATTATTCACCAGGAGGTACAAAGTACCGGTCGCCCATCCTCCTTCAATAGGTGGCGTCCAGTTGGTGCTTTCTGACCGGGTCAAGTATCTGGGCTTGATTCTGGATAGGAAGCTCTCCTGGGGGCCAAATATTGAGGAAAGGGTGAAAAAGGCTTCGGTTGCGGTGTACTGTTGTCGGGGTGCTATTGGGAAGAGATGGGGCCTCTCTCCCAAGGTAAATTATTGGCTTTATGAGACTATAATAAGGCCTATAATGTTTTATGGAGTGGTGGTCTGGTGGAACTCACTAGACAGGGTATCTAAAGTTAAGCAGCTAGAGCGGGTGCAGCGGTCCGCGCTCATTGGGATCAGTGGGGCGCTTAGGACCACACCCACTCTCGCGCTCAATGTTATGCTTAACGTACTTCCTGTGGACATTGCAGGTAGGGTTGCAGCAGCCCATGTAGCAGCACGGCTAGAGTGCAATGGATACAGATTCAGCTCGGCCTTTGGGCATTCTAGGATTCTGGCCAGTTTCGACTTTGTACCTCCGGAAACAGATTACTGTCTGCCTGCTCCAGCTCGTAGTTGCTCCCTATCCACTTACATCCCGCGTAGGGAGGAGTGGAAGGAGGGGGGGTTGTGGGGCGGTGGGACGGTGAACTTTTTCACGGATGGCTCGAAGCTGGATGGTAAGGTTGGGGGAGGGGTCTTCTGCGATGAGTTCTCCCTCAACCGTAAATTTAGGCTTCCGGACCACTGCAGTGTATTTCAAGCAGAGGTGGCCGCAATAAAGGAGGCAGCCGATTGGCTACTTACCAATGTAATGCCCTCTAGACGGGCCAACATTTATTCGGATAGCCAGGCCGCTATCAAGGCCTTAGGATCGCTAATGGTGAGATCAAAACTGGTCAGGGAATGCCTGACTTCCCTCGCAGCCGCCTCGGAATATCTCGACGTTAGACTAATTTGGGTACCGGGCCATAGCGACATCGCAGGGAACTGCATGGCTGATGAGCTTGCTCGGCAAGGTACCCTGGAAGTCATCTCTCCTTGCAGGGAGGGGGTGGGGGCTCCTTTGACTGCCTACGGGCTTCTCCTGGACAGATGGGCTTTATGTCGTCTCAGCGAGCGCTGGGAAATTGCCACGACATGCAGAATTGCAAGGTCCCTCTGGCCGAGAGTGGACCGTAGGCGCTCAAGGGAGCTGATGTCGCTTACTAAGCGACAACTCTCGACCCTGGTTGGTGTTTTGACTGGGCATTGTCCGTTGGGTATTCACGCGGTAAGGCTGAAAATAGTCTCTGACCCTTTCTGCCGCAGCTGTATGGAGGAGGATGAGGTGGATTCATCTTGTCATTTTCTGCTCAGCTGCCCTGCATTTGCGAGACTGAGGTTCAAGTACCTGGGCTCGTACTTCTTTAGCTCTCCAGAAGACCTTTTTGGAGTGGAGATTGGTAATTTGCGTGACTTCATTCGGGGCACGCAACGTTTCTCTGGTTAATCTTTCCTGACTTTCCGATTCACGTTACCGTTCATAAATTTAGGTGGTATCACAACGGACTCTTACTATGTCTAAGTGAGTTCCCTTTGGGGAACTACCACAGTAACCTAACCTAACCTATATTTTTGGTCGAAAGTAGGCATAGTTTTTTGAGTTTTATTTTTTCATTAGGCATATCAAATAAAATTTACCACCGAACAGTTATTAGAAAATATGTCAATTTGCCAAAAAAAATATAACTCAAAACTTAATTTTTATTTCCGAAAAATAAAATTACGCTCAAGCACTGAGTCTAACTTTCTTTATCAAAACAAAATATTTATTAAAAAAATGTTTATTATTATTATTATTTTTGGCCTTATATGTTTCAAACGACTGTAAATTATTGAGCTCGAGGCCAGGTTTTTTATTTTATTGAAAAATCGTTGTTTTCTCATATTATTCCCAAAAAACCTGGCCTAGAGCTCAATAAATTACAGTCGTTTAAACAAATTATAATAATTTGTTATCAAAAAAGTAAAACTCATTAAAAGTATTTATATATTTTATTCTGATCTTCTGTTTTTCCGAAAATGTTGATATTTTGAAAAGTTTCAATATACATCGTACAAAATGTATGTATTCAAAAAAAATATAAAAAAATAACAATAAAATTGATATGGCAAATCACTGAAAACTTGAAAGGATGGTTATGAGCGCATTTTAAAAGAGAAATAATAAAGATATTTGCGAGAAATAAAATAGGATTGCTACGGTAAATCGATTACTTTTGAAAATGTATTTTCTTCTTCCAATGCATGAAAATCTTAAAAACGTTGAAAATCCCAAATCTAGCTATAGTATGATAATTTTTCCCAGAAGCGCAAACAAATTTCAAGGAGAAAAAGTATGCAATTTTAAAATCATATAGCTTGATGTTTGGCCGAAATTCTTCTTCTACAATTTCTATTGAGCGTCTTGAAGTTTGACACAAAAAGAGGGGCCTACAGTTTTACGTCGATCACATAGCGGATAGTTGTTTTGTTTCGGGGTCATATGCATAGATCCAAATTTCATCACCTCTTACAATACTGAAGACGTTTTCAGAAGCACGCCGATTGATTCATTGAAGCATTTTCTTGCACAAATTCAAACAAGCTTTTTCTTTGACCTGCGGTAAAATTGTGTGGAATGAAATGACTTTCTTCATTTATTTTTTACAAAACCTAATATAGCGTGTTTTATAAATGGTATGTTCCTTTAAATTAAGAGAGCCTTATCACCAAATTTTGGAACCAACACGACAGTAGAGCAAATAAGCACTTCAGATCTTAGCAACTATAAATTGTATTTGGGTAAAACCAGCATTAGACTGCCATAGACCATTTCTTGCTAAAAATTAAGTCATAAACAGCAAACAAAGAGGTTGGAAAACAAATACATAGAATATTGCAAATTGGAATGAAGTTGCAAGTTCCATAAAAACTACAATAATTAGCTTAAAGTTTTTATAAAAAACTCTTCTATAAGACAAAGGAAACCTAGGTGATTTTTATTAGAAATTAAATCTAACCCATTTAGCCCATTATAATTTTCAGAGGCAAGACGAGTGCCTGCTTAAAGAAAGATAGTAGAAAGTAGGTAGAAAGTCATGAATTAGAAAAAATATAAAACAATAATTATTTAACATTAAAGTGATTTAATTTAAGCTTGAAATATATTTATTACTATTGCATTATAATAAGGCGTTAATTTTTTGACAACATAAATGTTTAAATATCATCAGAAAAAAAAAATTTTTTTTTTAAAGGTTTGACTTGCATTATATTAATAATTTTATTTTATATTTATTATTTTAATTAGTACAATTAAAATGCCTTCTTTTTTTTGTTTAAAATAGTCTTGTTATTATTTTTTAATATATTCACTAGCAAACAATCAGCCTTTTTATTAACTTATTATAATTATAGTGCCTAATAATCCCTCGTATTATTACACATGGATGTATATACATACATACACATACATACATCTTAATATATAAAAATCACGTGTCACGTTGTTTGATTTCGATGGACTCCTAAACTACTGAACCGATTTTAATGAAATTTTTAACACTGTGTGCAGTTTGGTCCAACTTGAAAGATAGGATAGTTTATAACTCTCCTTATAGTCGCATTATTTATTTATTGCAAATTATTTGTTTATTATTAGCAAAGAGCTATCCACCAGTTGGTGGCGCTAACAGCGGTATGAGTAAATGCGCTAAAGTAGATGGCGCTACAGTTATTGTGATTCCACCAGCTGGCGGTATTGAGTAAGTGCGGTATGTTACAGTAGATGGCGCTACATTTATTACATTAAATGAAAATGCGTTGTTTGAAGTTTATATTATTTGTGGTAAAGTTATACGAGTCTATGACTTCCAATATTCCAAATTTAAGAAAAAATCACATACAATCCGTGAAATAAATAAAGTTATGTATGTATGGTCAGACAAATAAGCAATGCTGCCACTCTTTTCCAGTAAATCTTCCTCGAATTTGGGAGATTTCAGAGGAATTTAGGAAATTGCAGAGCTGATTTCTGCATGTATTTCCTAAATTCAAACAAAAAATTTCATTTAGTTGCATTTAGGTATAGAATTTTGTATGGCTAAATGTACATTTGGAGTTAAATTTAGAGCTATACTAGCTGACCCGGCGAACTTCGTCCCGCCCAATTTTTATTTGAAATAGTTAAAACGCTTTTTGAACTTAAATATTTTTGGCGAAGTTCGTTCTTTGTTTTGTTGTGTAGCGTGTAAACAAATAAAGAAGATGGCTCTCCAACACGCTAACATGCCACATACATACATACCTACATATGTATGTATGTACATATGAAACTGTAAAATTTTGAACTTAAACGATAAATCGGTTTGAATCATTCGAATTCTCAGAATGAACATTTCCTCACTTTTAGATTTGCTGTGTTGTAGTAAACTATTCACTACAGTGAAATTATTTTTTATGAATAAAGACGGAAACCTTATATGTATATCTGGTATAAAAATCCACGGGATTGAGATTTGAACTTGAGGTCAAAATTTTTAAAATTGTATGTATGTAGATGAACATTTTCGTAGAGTTGATAATAAACACAAATTTTCATAAAATAGTTCATTTTTGATTTTATATTCAAGTTTTTAACAAATAAGTTAATTACAAAATTGTTAGTTGATAACATGTAACATTTAATTTTATAATCTTAGGATAGATAATTCTTAATTTTTAATAGTAGTATATATTTTTTTGAATTATAAACATTTTAATTTAACTTAGCACTAATCGGTGCACAATATTTTTGGTTAACCTGTCTCGAGCTAAGACAAATAGATTTGATGGTTTCCCCACACGTGAGCATGCAACATATAATTGCCCATGGGAAAAACATGGATTATCCAAATCTAACCCACAAATGGACATTGTTTGGCCTTGAGACTTATTTATGGACATGGCAAAAGCTAAACGAATAGGAAACTGTAGTCTTCTGAATGGTATCGTAGATTCTGACGGTATCATTGGAATACGGGGCAACAGGACCACTTCTCCTTTAAACTTTCCAGTCAAAATGGTTGCTTCAAGAATATTCCCTGTTAACTTTTTGATGACCAAACGTGTACCGTTGCATAACCGAGGATAATATACTGCTACTATGCTAGATGGTGGGCGAACGGCACATTCAGCATTCAAGTTGACATTACAAATTCATAGCAACCCAAACGCAATATGTAACATAAAAAAAAATAGCGCAATAGCTGCAGTGTTGCAAAGAAGTTCAATCATTATTTGGGATGAGTGCACAATGGCTCACAAATATTCACTCGAGGCATTGCACCGAACTATGCAAGATTTGAACGGCAATGATAAACTTTTTGGAGGTGCTGTCATATTGCTATCTGGTGATTTCCGACAGACGTTGCCGGTCATACCTCGCTCTACTTTCGCCGATGAGATTAACGCATGTTTAAAACAATCATTTTTATGGAGAAATGTAAAAACACTTCGATTGACTATAAACATGCGCGTACATTTACTAAATGATCCATTAGCACATATATTTTCGGAACAATTGCTAGATATTGGGAACGGTACAATAGAACGGCAACCAAACACGCAATGCATTAAACTGCCAGACAATTTCTGCACTGTTGTTCACACAAAAATTGAATTAATTGAAAGTATTTTCCCGGATATACAAAATAATTATTTAGATCATAACTGGCTCAGTGGGCGGGCTATTTTGGCAGCCAAAAATGTTGATGTTGACGAAATTAACTTCCAGATACAACAGTTGTTGCCAGGCGATCTGATGTCTTTTAAATCAATCGATACTGTTGTTGATGAAAATGAAAGTGTAAATTTTCCAACTGAATTTTTAAACTCTCTAGATATACCCGGAATGCCACCACATATTCTTCGGTTGAAGATTGGTTCAATTATTATTCTTCTGCGTAATTTGAATCCACCTCGGTTATGCAACGGTACACGTTTGGTCATCAAAAAGTTAACAGGGAATATTCTAGAAGCAACCATTTTGACTGGAAAGTTTAAAGGAGAAGTGGTCCTGTTGCCCCGTATTCCAATGATACCGTCAGAATCTACGATACCATTCAGAAGACTACAGTTTCCTATTCGTTTAGCTTTTGCCATGTCCATAAATAAGTCTCAAGGCCAAACAATGTCCATTTGTGGGTTAGATTTGGATAATCCATGTTTTTCCCATGGGCAATTATATGTTGCATGCTCACGTGTGGGGAAACCATCAAATCTATTTGTCTTAGCTCGAGACAGGTTAACCAAAAATATTGTGCACCGATTAGTGCTAAGTTAAATTAAAATGTTTATAATTCAAAAAAATAAATACTACTATTAAAAATTAAGAATTATCTATCCTAAGATTATAAAATTAAATGTTACATGTTATCAACTAACAATTTTGTAATTAACTTATTTGTTAAAAACTTGAATATAAAATCAAAAATGAACTATTTTATGAAAATTTGTGTTTATTATCAACTCTACGAAAATGTTCATCTACATACATATAATTTTAAAAATTTTGACCTCAAGTTCAAATCTCAATCCCGTGGATTTTTATACCAGATATACATATAAGGTTTCCGTCTTTATTCATAAAAAATAATTTCACTGTAGTGAATAGTTTACTACAACACAGCAAATCTAAAAGTGAGGAAATGTTCATTCTGAGAATTCGAATGATTCAAACCGATTTATCGTTTAAGTTCAAAATTTTACAGTTTCATATGTACATACATACATATGTAGGTATGTATGTATGTGGCATGTTAGCGTGTTGGAGAGCCATCTTCTTTATTTGTTTACACGCTACACAACAAAACAAAGAACGAACTTCGCCAAAAATATTTAAGTTCAAAAAGCGTTTTAACTATTTCAAATAAAAATTGGGCGGGACGAAGTTCGCTGGGTCAGCTAGTATACATATATATATATTCCCACACTCGTTTTGATTGCTATTCGTAATTCACTCTACATTAAGTGATTAGCGAGTTCACAAACATGGGCAGCGCCACGCAATGCATTTGTGGCAAATGTATTCACTAAAGCCCCTAAGAAGGCATATGGATTAACGCTGCAAAAATAATTGAGTCAGAAATGAAGAAAAAGTGAGAAGTACTCGTATGAAATGGAAAAGGATTAAAAGAGTATATGTAGACAAATTGTATGTAAATATGTATTGTAAATATGTATTGTAAATATGTAGACAAAAGACACATTTGCAAGGGCATGCTATTAAAAATTTACTAACAGTAATCAAAGATTACTAGATGACTGTGCTGCCGCTATAAATACCGTTTTATGTAGCTCAAACATTTTACCACTTGTTGACTTTTTTTATTATACTCTCCATTGCAAATTATAAATGCATTATATACTCAAAAATGCTCTGTAATTTAACTTTCTTTTATTTAAATTTCGCTTATTTTAAATTTTAATACAGTTCATTCTCTAACAAAAAACTATATAAACCCAAGTTTTTAACTTTACGCAAAATTTATAATAATTTAATAAAATTTCTTCAAAATGACAACCTATAAAAAACAAAAGTTTTAGTTTTTCGAGTATGCAGTTTTGTAGCCCATAAAATTGTAATATGTAATAAGGTGGAAATTTCTAGCAACCAGGAATTGCCGTTGATTTTTGAGATTTTTTTAAGTAAAACTTCTTTAGCGGCAAAAGGGGGAAAGTAAAAACTTCTACTACTACTGCTACCATTTCTCATATTATTTTTCAATAATTTCTACTACTAATTTCTACTACTAATTTCTACTACTATTTCTACTACAAAATTTACTTATTTCTTCTCACTAATTACTACTACTCTTTTTACTAATCTCTACTACTATTTTTAATAATGCTACTACATAACTATTACTAATTTCTACTACTATTTTTAATAATTTCTGCTACAATTTTTACTAATGATACTACAAATTCCTACTACTGCTTTTTACAAATGTCTAGTACTATTTTGACTAACGCTAGTACTAATTACTACGACTACTTTCACATATGCTAAAACTGTATGGGATGTTTTATAAAACTCTCTCCCATATTTACATAACTCTATATTTTTTTGTAAATTCGGCACGGAAGTTTTACTTCTAGCTCACGCGTGTTTTTTGCTGAGAATATCTTCATATAAAAATGAATTTTGTTTCATCGTTATATGGAAACAAATACGAATAAATATTGATAACAATCAACGGTATTTCCTAGTTACTGGAAACTTGCATTTTAATACACAAAAAATTTTTGTGGGCTACAAACTCAGAAAATTTTCTAAAACTTTTTTAAATTGATGAAAATTGGTTAAATGAAAGGAAATCAAATTTAAAAAAATTAAGAGAAAATTGGTAATATGTGGTTTACAATTTGCAATGGATTATATTCCTGATAATTTCGTGTTTCGTGAGAATTTTTTTCGTAAGATTTTTATTAACCCTCCGTTCATCATATAACAAACCCCATATAAATCAGAGTTCCAAATTTCGTACAAAATTTATAAAAATTCAACAAATTTGCAACAAAATTTCAAACATTTTAGTGAGAATTTCTCAAGCGAAATGTTCAGCCGCTTCTGACTTGCTGAAATCATTTGAGCTACACAACTGCATAGCCAACAGTTGTTCAAAAGTTCTAATTAAAAAGTTGCAATTTTGATGAAAATTTATTGAATTTAACTAAAAGAGGTTGAGAGCAAGCAGTACGAGAACGTAACAATAAAAACAAAGAAAAAAGTTACAATTTAATTTTGATATTTTATAGTAAAACTCAAAATACACAGTGAAATATTAAAAAAAAAATTAATGCAGCCACATTTATTTCACTTTTTAACTTCTTCCATTTAACTGTTCCTTTTAAAATTTTACATTATTTTCACTTTTCGTTTAATATTTAACAGCCAGCAACCAAGTTTGAGAATTTTCAAAATTCTGTCAGCGAAAATTCTCTCGGCTAACCGCCCTATTCCAATGGCACGTCTCATGGTATGACTATTGCCATAACTACTGCGCCTTAAACTATGCCTGATTTAAGACTTCTAATGATGGCAATTAATATTGAGGTTGTTACGACGTGCTGAGTATGTGACAACGACGATATAATATTTGATTCCTGTGGCATAGTTTTAGGCGAAGTATTTAAGACACTAGTCATCCGATGAGTATTGTCATTGGAGTCGGAATAGCGTGGTAAATCTTTTAACTTCTGACAGAGGAGATTCACAGTTATTCTCTCCTTTCGGTTCTCATTTACAGTATTTTCAAGTAAGGGAACGCTTTTCGAACTAAATCAAACGGCTTCTGACTATTTCTGAGTAGTTATTGTATATAAGGAACGCAACTATAGTCATACATATTTATTAGTTTTTTTTTGTACACAGCTAATTATTACGGTTTATTTTCCGCACTTTTGCAGCGCTTCTATTCACTACCGTTATATAGATATTTAAGAAGATGTTGATAAAATATCCATCATGCCGACAAATTTATCTGCCCATTCTCATTAGACTTATCAGAAATCTTTCAATTAGTCCTTTCTAGGGAAAATCACTTGTCCAATAATGACAATTTCACATCAGCTGGACCAACACAGAACAATGGCTTACGGCCATCCTTAAGTTGATCCAAAGCTCTTCGACGCTAAACTTTCATGTAAAAGAAAACAAAAAAGTAAAACACTTTCTCATCAATTTTATTATTTCTCCTTCAAACTGACCCAAAAGCAAGAAGAAATGAAGAAACTCGGTCACAACACACAAAAAAAAAAATGCATGCACATCCCCAGTCATTCATCTTCTTCCACGATGTTGATAACTTCAAATCATTTTTTGCAATATCTTGTAGAAATGAATGTGAAAATGAAATTTGTGCTGGCACGTGTGATTGCAAAAAGTTTTGTACGAAATGTATGTAAGAAATGTTTCTACATATTTCTCGTTTCTAAGTAGATTTTATGTCTAAACTGAGGGTTGAAGTCTGTCGCGCCTTTTAGGTCACAAAAGTCTACGAGCAAATTCAAAACATGCTTGCGGGCTAAGTGAGTTTTATGACTGTAGTATTTGTATGTAAGACGTCTGTATATATCTACACATTTACAAATGCCATTTGAGGTAGGCCTATTTTCGATTTTTTTTTTGTGTTTTGCATTCGCAAATGTCAGCTCGTGCAGGAAAAGTGTGAAGTACCGCGTTCCAATAGCAGACACCGTCAGTTGGACAAACGAAATGAAATCCGGGCAAATAAGCTCGTGCATGCAGCCTATAATAGGGATGGACGTTTTTGAGTGAGTTATTTTATTCAAATAAAAAATTAAATTGTATTCACAAATTTTCTATTTTTAAATAAACAATACATTTTCATTCAACATAGAAATGGCTTTGAACAACGAATAGGTTTTTATTCCTCATTCAAATAATTGTGTGTCATTCAAATTATTTCATAATGACTTCGTGAAATGAGAAATTTATTTACTATAACTTTTTTAATAATGAACATACATCTATTCGGGATTTAAATTATATGAATGAAAATCTATTCGCTATTCAAAACTATTTCAAAGATGAATAAAAATCCATTCGTTATTCAAAATTATTTAGATAATTAATGCAAATTTATTTGTTATTTAATTTTCAATCTATTGACTATTCAATCAGTTTATTTTTCATAATTATCTATTAGTTATTCAAAATTATTAGAATGATGAATGAAAAGCTATTCATTTTTCAAAATTATATTTGATTGAAGAATAAAAATTTATCCGTTATTCAATGTTATTTGAATGATAAAAATTTCGAACGAAGAATGCCAATTCATTCGTTGTTCAAAAGTAATATATTCGTTGAGCCGAGGGCCCTAGACGCTAGTGCTCCTCTTATAATGTAAGCGAATGATTTATCACTCGTCTTTCAAATAATAATAATAATAATAATAATAATATATTCGTTGTTCATAATTATTTGAATGATGAATGAAAATATACTCACTTTTTAAAACTATTTCAATGATGACTGCAAACTTATTCGTTATACATACAAAAGTATTTGAATGATGAATAAAAATCTATTCGACATTTCAAAATATGTGAATGATGAATGAAAATCTATTTGCAATTGAAATAATTTGAATCATGAATCAAAAGCTATTGGTTATTGAAAATATCGAATAATGAATGCAAATTCATTCTCCGTCCAAAAGTGAGTTTGAATGATGAACGAAAATCTATTCGAACTCATAATTATTTCAAATACGAATGAAAATATATTCGCTATTCAAAATTATTTCAATGATGAATGAAAATCTATTCATTTAACAAAATTATTTGATTGAAGAATAAAAATGTATTCGTTATTGAAAGGTATTTGAATGATAAATGAAAATCTGATCGTTATTCCTAATTAATTGAATTATGAATGAAAATTTATTTGTTATTGAAAATTATTCGTATAACGAATGAAAATTTATTCGTCACTTAAGGTTACTTGAATAAAGAATGGAAATAGTTTCTAATTTTTCCGTTATTAAATTTTTGAGCTTTCTGATAACGCCCATCCCTGGCATAAAATACATTTGTACTACACCATCAAAGTGGCTCTATGAAAATGCCCAGACTATAAATAAGTATGAAAGTACATTGAAATATATACAATATGTAAGTAGTCGAAACTGCAGTTCACCCCATTGGAGAACCCACTGCCAACAAACAGCTCAAGCAAGTGAGGAGCAAGCAAACAATATGGAACAACGGTAAGTAAACCAGGTCCAACCTTTGAGAGCTTTGTAGAGGTAGGAATCCAAATGTGTAAGTAAGTACATTGGTAGCACAGTTAGAGCTACCTACTAAAGTCAACTGCCCTTGCTCGCACAGAGAGATTGTAGGAGTAAGCGAATGTAGCAAATGCACTAACACGCAAAGTAGGAACCACAAAAAAGTAGTAGAAGGTGGTGAAAAAAACTAGTTACGCCACAATCGTTAGTAGTTTTAGTAATGACAGCTAGACAGGGTAGAAACTAAGTACGTACGTATTTCCTTTTCAAACAAAATTTCAGTTACTGCAAATGGATTTTCTACTCAACGTTGAAAAAGCAAATACTTTTCAAACGACGTGGATGACGATGATAAGCAACAGGACGACAGTACAGACGGACAACAGGGCACCATTGCTGCAATGGCACTCATAGAATTTAAGTTGGCTTAATGTATTGCTGATTTACGCTGCTCAATGGAACAAATGCGGTCAAATGAAGCAAAAGTTGTTCATTCATTTCGTTGCATGAGTGCAGAGCAGCGTAACCGCAAGTAAGAAAAATAAAACACACAATTGATGTACCCAGTAAACATTTCAAAAATGTATTCATATTCTATCCAAAATCAGGGGAAATAGATGCTTCAAAATTTAGTATTTCTTTAATCTGTGGAAATCAAAAACTCACAAACATAAACCGTGGCTTTCCATGGAAATTAGCAGAAAGTTGTAGGTGTCAGCTGATTGCTCTCTTTCTCCGCCTATATTCCGCAAGGCTGGTACTTGGAATTATTTAAAATTGTTAAAACATGCTTAAAATAATCAAATATTATGGTCGAACATTGTAGTTTACCGAAAAATATATCAATTTATAATTTAGATCAACTATATCATGAAATATGGTAATTGGAATTGTAAATTTAAGCAAAAGCATGAATGTATGAATGGTTTATGGCAGCATTGAATTGGGTTTTCGCCGTTTCAGCGTTCTCGCCATGGGTATGAGCTTCATCGAATTTCTTTATCTACCAATGATGTCAACCTTCGGAGAATTCCCTTAATTGGTGTTTCAAAAATTCAAACTTGGGTTAATGAAATAAATATAAGCTAAATATAATGTTCGAACACATGAAATAAAATTTGAGAAGCCATTACTGTGTTTCATATGCGATGTGTTTGACCCTTTATGTGTGACAAGTACCTCAAAATATCAGTTAAAACTGAGTTCGAGTGTTGAAAGGTTCTCCCAATATGTTCTGGGGGAATTTTCCTATGGTGTTTCTCTCACAAAAACTTCATGCGTATAATAGAAGTCTTCAGAAAACATTAAAGAGGATTTTATGTACATAACTAATCGCTAAGAATATTGTTTTTTTTTTCAAAAATCGCACCTTTGTTCATACACTTCCTGAAAATCAAGCGAAAGCGCGATAAGCGACCAAGAGAGCTGAGACTATCCGCATATTCGGATATCCGGATATCCATGCGGTTATCCGCTACAACGGATAAAATCCGGATAATGGGATATCCGGTTAATATTCTTTGGTGCAATTATCCGGATATCCGGATTTATGACGAACCGGTTAATATTCGTATATTTGGATATCCAAAAACAATCAACGAATTGATGAACAATAATAATAATCAATTCCACGACTAACAACAAGCGTACGTACAATTAGTGAACGAATGGAATAAAACAACTCGTGAATGATCTTTGGGATAGCGACTTGTAAAATTCTTGGTATGTACTTCAATATTTTCATGACGTAATATTGTATTCGCCCATACTCACAAATATATTAATATCATTAATTTCCTATATCCGGATAACCGAAAGCTATGATATTATCCGAACATACGGATTTTTCGTTTAAGTATCCGTATAATTGAATATTCGGATTTTCCGGATAGTTGAAAAATCCGGATGCGGATAGTTAAAAAATTTGGGTGAAATTAACAGGCCTATCTTCTCTATATTTGATGCATTTTTCTTCTATGAACTTTGTTTTCTCATTCTCTACAATTACATAGCTGTCAAAATGTTCCTGCAGGAAGGGATATATTCCTCAATATAAAACATTGCTACCGTTTCGCACAGGCCCTATGTTTCTTTCAAATTTTCTTTAGAATAATATTTTTCTTTTGGTTGCTCAAAAAATATTATGATTTTTGACATGGTGTATGCAAAATTGACACTAAAGATAAACATTGATTGTAAAAAGCATTCGTTATCGATAAGTCTTTCTTTGTGAATGGAATTTATGGCATTTACCAATAAAAATTAAAATAGTAACGGGAAGCAAATAATGAAAGACTTTTAATAGTGAAAAATTGCATATTTATTAACTGTCGAGTCAAAAGAAAAATAGCAAAAAATACCATAGTTATTGGCTAACAGTCTGCAAACGGACTCTTAGAGGTACCGAATAAAATTCATCCATAACCTCTTGAACATCAATCTTGACATCCCGATGTATATTCTGGGAAGCTAAACCGTTCGGCCGATCTTCAGTCACAGTTGATCGAAGATACGTCTTCAGACGACTTGACTTTGAGAAGGAGCGTTCATTACGGGCAAAACTGCCATTATTCGAAGAATTTGATGAGCATTTGGAAAAGCCTCTGCATTGCAAATGTCAAGCGCTTCAAGGGAATTGTTGATTTCCTCCCTAGCAATGCGTCGTCGCCAAAGTTGAACTTCAGCAATCCATATTTCACTGGAATTGTCGCAGAGTATGATTTGAATAATTCAACACATGACTTTTCATCAAAAACTTTCATCTTGTTTGGAAATAGGCAGGCGAAATTCGATAAATTATTCCGATGATTCAAAAATCGATCTTTGTAAATGAGTGATAAAAGTATCGATATAAGGTATGTAAATGGTGATTCGTTAGTAATCATCGACTGAATCAGCTCGTGCGTTGGAGCGCAGAGTTTGTTTCGAAGCAACTGGTTTAAACCTACAAAACCCCCAAAACCCCCCCAAACCAAACCAAATGAAAATCCACAGTTTTTTTTTGCCACGTGGTTTTAGAGAGATCGCCAAGCAAGAGGAAATCCGATAAAAATAAGGATAGTTTTTCTTAATTCAACAGCATTTATAAGTATCACATTTGGAAAAAAAATGTTCAAAAAATATCAGTCTCATAAAAAGAAAACAACGAAAATTCTAGAAAATCGCCAACTATTTAGGAAATATTCACCACATTTTTATCTCAAGCAATCCGTGGTGGAAAAAAAGAAGATGTTCGACTCCATGATGAAAAACCTCTACGTTTGTAGATGATTGCAAGTTGAAATTCTGAAAGAAAGATTAATTCAAGGATTCAAGGATTGAGACAATGGATGGTAGTATTATAGAACTGACAATGGAACTATCGCAATAGGCAGAAGGTGTACCAAATTTCGGCGACTGTGAGTCTGAAAAAAGAGCGAAGGATGCATTTAAGGTTACTTTTGAGATAGCGAATAGATGATTTGATAAAAAGCAAAAACTGGTACTACAAAATGGCAAGAAGACGTGTTCTAACTGCGGCCGACTTCTGGCAATCAGCATGTAAAAGGTGCAATAAATACCGGGGAGCGATAATTAGTCATTAAGAGCAGAATTCTTTTGAGGCATATCAAAGTGTTGGGTAAGATGAAAATAAAGTTGATAAATGGATACATAACTGGGTATTGAAATTTGCATTTTGCCATTTTTCGCCTAACTCCACGTTTTTTAAATAAAGTAATCTACACGTTGATATATGTAGGAAAGACTTTCCGTCATCTATAAATTTAAAATACGAGTTTCACGATAGGATGCCGGATATATTATTTTGCTAAAATGTGGACAAATAATAGACAATAGTCGATGTGAGTCAAATGAATCCCAATTAAAAAAAGAAAATCAACTAATGTTGGTAGTATCTGTGACTACTTTTTAGTTTATTTGTATTTTGTATCCCCTCTTACTATTTAAAATATCCTTTGAAATTGCACTTAATAGTATATTTGATTTCAAACTATTCGAGTCGAGTTTAAAATGTATAAATCAGCTTTCACTTCATTGCATTCGACACACATACATACGTACGCTTATTTTTTTTTTCGTCGTCGCCAATCAAGAGGAAAATTGGAGCAATTCTTCAGTGGCACATAATTCACAAAAAGGACAATTTAAAAGATCGGACCGAAATTAGAACGCTTGACAGCATATCGGTTATATATGGCTAAAGTTGACATTGCTGGCCAGGCAATTTGCTGCGCTTTTACTAAATCGAATGTACGAATAAAATGCAATAAAAGCAAAATTTATATTTGCGCTCAATGACATGGATTAGAGGAATGACAAAGGAAATGACAAATAAAGGAAAACTGAGGAAATATTTGAAGGCAAATGTGTAATGTGCGCTGTAAAGGAATTTGCTATGATAACGCCCATACAGTTTGCGTTCGTCGCTTAAATCAACAATCAAAAAGCTCACAAACACAGAGACACACACTAACACAAACAAACAACCGCCACATGGGCGTGTGCATTATGCTGGGTAAACAGACGAACATGGCCGATGCTAAGTTTGTCAACAACTTGTGTGCGCCCCGCAAATGCCATCGAAACGAAAGTGCACTCAATTTGTTTTGGGCAGATTTTCGAGCAACTAGTAAAAGTTGTATGCTTTACGACTGCTTGCGCAAAATACGAGTACTTTTCCACATACATATTCACTTCGCATATCAGCGCACATGAAATGGGAGCTATCAGTTACAAAGTGTGCTAACGAGCGTTGAAATATTTTGAGAACAGCCAGAATTTGGCAACCGATTCGCGTACGGCAGTGTCATCACCAAACCAATGAGTACGATATGAAAGCATCAAAAGCAGCAGCAACGAATGCAAAGGATAATGATGGCAGTGCCAGCAGAATTGCATGCAATGAACCACAAATCACTAACGTGCTCCATTAAAGTTGCACACAGTTGTGAATGTGAAACTTCATATATGTATGTAGCATAGCAAACATGAATATGAAATTTTTACTTACATATAGTACATAGAAAAAAAGTTTAAGGATGTTTAATATGGGTACCGTTAAATGTCACTATCACTATAGCTATAACTGTAGCTTTAATTATAACTATAACTATACATAGAAGAGAACGAAAGCGAACTGAACGTATCACAACCCATTCTCACAACAACTACGAAAAGTTTATGGTCGTTTTGTCATATTGCTCTGGAACACTTCAATAGCAGCTGAGTATAAATCAAATGAATTATCTCTGGTATACTTTTGTAACTTCGTTTATTGTAAAAAATACTCATCATGAGCAACCCAAACAAAACACGATTCACAAAACCACGAATCATTCATATTCGCAAAAACACACTTATTGTAACTTTTCGGATGAAGCACAAAATATTGACACATTGTTTTCGTGAGTGGCCTTATACAAACAATAAAAGTTTGGTATTGGTTTTTTAATTTTTTCACTTGATTGAGTTTTTGGTTTAAAAACTTACTATGTACTTTTCAATTTTAAAATTGAACTTTCTGATTTAAAAAAAAACAACAATATAAAAGGGTTAACTGAATGACAACATAAATGCCAAATTAGCAAATAGAAAAATTATATGACGTATATTTATTTCACTTTATTAAATACACTTTGGTAAGCACTAACTTCGTGGTTCGTTTGTTTCCTAATTGCTCTGCATTCTAAAGCTTTTTTGCGTTAATTATCACAAGCAAAATCAGAGTAAAGTTACTGCTCACAAAATGTAGCTGATTGATTTGAATCGGTAGTGTTTCGGTACCTTGCATGAGCGAAACTAAACGATTGGGAAACGTTTGCTATTGTTTGTTTGCGTTCTCTGACTATAACTATAACTGTAACTATAAATATACTGGTAACAACAACGGAAGGAAGTTTAATGATACCGATAGCGAAAGTTATAGAAACAGTGCAAATAAAAGTATCCCCACAAATTTAATGAATAATTGATCGATAAAGATACCGATAATATCTTTAACTACAACGAATATAACTATAAGTACAACGACATTGATAACAATATCAATAACGAAAAGAAAAAGATATTAAAATCAATACCGACTAGCAAACGAACGCTTTAGCTCGGATAAAATTTCGTTTTCGTTGCAAAAGCAATATATTTAGTCTTTCGTGAAGCACGCGCTTTGTTGTTGTTGTTGTTGTTGTTGTTGTTGTTGTTGTAGTAGTAGGGCTAGCTACACCCTGCTAGATCGGCATATCCATGGTCGTTATCTTCAAACTCATCTAAGGCGTGGCCCAGGAAACGTTGAACCATAGGTGATTCTCCATATGCCGGACATTAATTTGCGATGCCGGAGTCGAGTTTGGATAAGTAGGAGTTGAACCTACTACAATATCTAAATCTTAATTGAGCCAGAGTGACGCGAGATTCTCGAGGCCGCTGAAGCTCTTCGTCAGAGTTTGGGTTGTTGCTTTGCAGGCAATTCCTTAACCCAGCTATCAGCTAAACTATTCTTTAAACTCTTTCAAACAATTTTTCGAACTTCTTAATATAAATTAATTTAAAAATACAACAAATCAAAAACAATTTTCTAAAGATATTCGAAATTGACTTTTTAATTGAAGTAACTTTCAAGAAGTCTGATATCAGATCCAACAATCAAGACCCTCAGTACTCACCTCGCTTTGAGTCTAGCCATTCAGTAATTAATCCTTTGTAGGATCACCAGCCAAGGCCGCAAAATTGGTCAGGTTCATTAATGCTGCTTGCGAATCTTTGGTGGTCAGCTCTATACATTCCTTGACCATCTTTTACGTAAATATCCGATTGGAAAGCTGGCTATCTGAAAAGATAGCTATGAATGCGCCTTTCATACCTTGTTTGAGATTCAGACTGGAGCAAGTCGATATCTCAGCATGAAAGAAGGTGGTATATTTGCCCAGCGCTGTGCGGAGCTTGGTCGAGATGAGGAAACTGTTTAATCAAACGTCTCGGAGTTATAACTCTCTTGAGATCGCTGCAGTCTGTTTAAAAATATGGAGAAGATTCCAGCTGTGAAAAGATTCCAATGATAGGGTTGGACAACTTTCCATAGATCCAGGGATCCAAAGATAGGTCATACTTTGCAGTTTAGTTAAGCGAAGTATGGTGAGTTTTTGGGCTGTTTTTTGTCAACAGACCACGCCGTTGAAATCGGCCGAGCGATCGTAGCGTAGAATTTTCATGAGAATATTCAAGCACTGTCTACCCAAGAGAAGCCGAAGCAAGGGTTAAAGTAAATCTTATGAAGTTGCGTAGCTTCTACTGGAGCCCTTCCTAGCGATAGGAGAACACAATTAGAGCTTAGAAGAGAAGAAAAGATTTTAAGGGAGGAAAATTGGCAACTTGAACCAGGGATACGCAGTTACGCCAGGCGATGTGTCTACTGGGAGATTACAACCGCAAATGCTCTAAGCAGTTTCTGCACCTCTCAAAGAGTTTGAGGATGCTGACAGGATTTTCCACAAGTCACAGCAGCCTACGAAGTCATCTGCACAAGCTCGGAATATGGTCGAATGAGTTCCGTCGCTTTTGCGACTCGGCCCCGGAGACCCCGATGTCTCTGGCTTTTGACGCTATCTCGAAAAGACGGCAGAGGTATTTGGACACACACAGCCTTGAGAAGGAACTTGCCACCAACCATCATATTAGATTTCCTAAGGGAGTTGGAGTTAGACGAGGTAAACCTCTATATCTATATCTATCTATCCATCTATCTTCTATTTATTTTTATCAAACCCAATTAGTGTACTAAAACTGAAATTTCCAGCTTACTCCGTTTAATTGATGCTATCTTTCAGGTCATTCTGCACCACTGTGCGTCGGTTACATGGCAAACACATACACGCAACACCACAGCCAATACATTCGCATGCGTGTAAGGATAATAAAAGCAAAATGTGGAGTAGTGATATTATACTCGTACGTAGGACTAGCTCGAATATTTAATACATATTTGCACCAGCATTGCATTCTTTGCGAAACTTTTTTATATCTCATCGCTCCCTTTGTCCGCAACTTTGTCGACGCACTCATTCGTTGTTGCCTTTGAAATTTCGCTTTTACTACAAAACTCATATGCTGGTATGTTTAATGGGTACGTCTTAATTTGATTTCTGCACCCAGCCATTGGAGTCATAAAACTATTTTGCATACTTGCTGCACTCTATGATGACGAAACCACAAAGCCAAAAATTTTACTGATTACTTTTTGCTTTTGCGCTGCTTTTGTGCGACATCTGTAGAAAGTACTCGCTTGCATTACATCGTCTAATGAGCAAAAGAATTGGGTAAGTTTATTAGTGCAAAAGTGCACAAGTGGAGAAGTGCAGACGATGGTTTAGAGAAATTTGAAAATTCGATTAGACTAGCAAAGATGGCTCTCATTTCTTACTAAGTATAGGTAGATGTTTATTACTTGCGAGACTATAGGTTATTCAAAAATTCTAAGAATAACAAGAAAGTAATATATGAACCTACGCAATTTGATCTTTTTTCATTGCGACACTTAGAAATTGCTACCAGAAAAAAAAAATAGAAGGCTTTGAAATCAAATTAGTTTTAATTATAATAATTTGGAGCTTAAGCTTAATTAAACTGTTAAAATATAAGTTGTTATTTCCTCCATATGCAAGAGATGGAACATTTCGTCGCGCACACGCTATCATGTTTTGCACGAATGCATCGTCGACTTTACGCGATGCCAACAACCACTTTGTTTTGAATTCTCTAATATCTTTTTTCAGATCACCTGTCTTGAAGAAGTTCAAAATCCCTTTCACGATTTACTAAAAATCCTCAATAGGACATAAACCTGGGCTATTTGGTGGATTGCAGTAGCGAGGTACAAAATCGATGTTATTTGCATTGTACCACTGCAATGTGTCATTGGCACAGTAACAGCTTGCCAGAGTTGGCCGGAACAGTGGTCTGCTGCCATGACTGTTCATAAATAGCAGAATGCGCTTTTTGGGGCATTCATCTCGATAAACTTAGACGTTCATAGTCCCGGCTGTGATAAAAGGGCTACTTTTATGCCACAGGAACAAATGGCCTGCCAAACCATCTAAAATTTTTGCAACTTGGAGTTCATTTTCAATTTACAGATTTCAGGAGCATCTTGGCGACTTGCAGCAGTATAAAAATCTTGCCCAGCAATATATTTTTGTAATTTTGAAAGCAAAACTGTATTTGCATTTTGTAATTTGTGATTCATACAGCTTCCGGCTGCGGGATTTTGGTGTAAGATTTTTTGCTTTGCTTCTCGATCTGGCACTGTTTGAGCTCTGAGCTTGCCGCTTTACTTTTTGTATAAAAGATTGCGATTTACGTAAAGATTTTGCAACAGTATGCGCCGAAACATTCGAATTTTGCAAAAAAAAAAACCTTCCGAACACCATGATCACCCCCGCTGCCAGGCTTTCTAGTAACTTCCAGTCCTTCCCGAAATAATTTGTTAAACTCGGAAAAAGATATAAAACCTGTATTTCATACAGCTCATCGGTCTCGCCTGCGGTATTGGCCGTCGCTAAGACGTAAAGACCCAAAAATCTTTCTCTCGAACACTCCATGGGCCATTTCATTCGATGTTAATAGAATCCAGGCTTCTGTCATAAACTATAGCACGGATATAGTGAGGGACTTGTAGAACGTGCTTTTAATTGCTTCAGACTTCCACTGTACGGACATAGACCGAAAAAAATATATTCTAATAAATATTCAGTGAAATACTGGCGGCTTTAAAAAAGTTGTAAAAGTATAACTCTCTTCAAGAGAAGACTCTACGAATATTGTAGAGGGCAGCCGATTTGAGAATAAATGGTGCTTTGTGGAAACTAAACCGCTCCAACTGCTAAGATGTCGTGACTGGCTCGATTGGAAACTCGGTCCTTCCGACCACCCAGACGAGATAAAGATTTAATAAAATAATTTAAAATCCCAGCGCGGATTGGAAATGAGACCTTTCTAACCGCCAATGGCCTTTCTAACCGCCAATGCATCGTGATTAGGTGAATCGGAAGCGTCGGCTTTTCAATCCCCCAGGCAATATAAAAACTTAGGCAACTCCACACTGAAAGCATAGATTGGAAACTACTTAGGTACTTGCCAGGTACCAAGACAGCGTGAATGGATGGATCGGAAACGCGGCCTTTCGACCGCCCAAAATTAGTTTTTAAAGGTTTCCTCACTCATTGAATAAAACAAACTTGCCGATCTGTCCAATCAATTAAATAGTTATAATGATGTAAAGTAATTGTTTTGATTTCAAAAAGTATTAGACAACTTTTTCTGTAGCGCATATAAATTACATTGTAATTTTAATTTAATATTACGTGAGTTACATATTTGGTATTCCGAACTAAATTTATAGCAGCCTTATAAATTGTAAAATCTAAAATAAATAAATAAATTCTATAGCTCATGCTGCTGAGCCCCCCCAAACTCAGAACTAAAAGTCGCCAATATAAGTAAATTCACAAGATCATAAGATCATGTATTACTTACTTACTTAATTGGCGCTATAATCACTGTTGTAATACAAATTGAGGAACCTACAGTTTTATGCCGACTCCGAATGGCAAATGATGTCATGGTAGAAATACATTCGAAGGTTTGTCATTGCCTGCCGAGGGGCGACCGCTATTAGAAAAAAATTTTTTTTCTATAATTGATGTTACTTGCCCCGGCCAGGATGCAAACCCGGGACCCACTGAATGAAGCGCGCACATTCTACATAATCGGCTACGGCAATGTCCTATGATCCGCTTAAAATCAGAGCTCTTTTAGGTATGAGCAACGAAAATAGCTACAAACTCAAGGCACTCTGCACAGGGTACTGGAACTTAGGAGTGCGTGCCGAAAGAATTGGCTTACCTTACAACAAGTGCCGTCGCAACTGTGCGGACCCTGGCTCTATAGAGAAAATCGAACACCTACTGTGTGAGTGCCCAGTATGAGACTAAAAAAACCGACAAACCATTACTGCGGAACAACAGAGTGCAACCGTCCCTCTCTATATTTCATACTGAAATTCATTAAAGCCATCGGATGGCTTTAGGTTGTCTACAGGGTTATAATCCACTTAAATCAACCAACCAACCAACCCCATTTTTGTTTATTGTAATAATTGTATACATGTTTTGTAATATTTTCTTCAAAAGTTGGCTACACAGCTTATCTTTGTTCTAGAAAAATAGTGGGTATATCTAAAAATAATGGGGGGTTTTCGTTCTCTCTCGCAAACTTCAATTTCAATTTCAACCGATCGAGCTCAAATTATTGTAAATTTTATTTCCCTAACCGAACCCAAAATCGACCGCCGATTTTGGAAAACTAAAAATAAGAAATAAGGACCACTTATGACCGTTATGTGAACAAAGTGAAGATATCCTGAGCCTTAGTACGTTGAAGTATAAAATATTCAGCGTTTCTATGAAGGATATGTATGAAGCCCGTTTAAAATCTTAAAACTCTTTTAAGCTCCATAAGTTATAATATACAACTTCTGGCTTTTGTGAATCGGATGCGATCAGTCCAATTTTGAACCACGGCAAAATTTCCATGTTGTGGATGGACAAAGTCCAACTTGTTGAGCACGGCGGCGAATAGACAAATTCGGATCTTCTCCAACCCTATCGCTTACAGCACCAATATTTTCTTCTGTACGTACAGTTCTTATCGACAGTTCGACGAATAAGCTGTTCTGTAGTGCGATTCACTAACTTTAAACGGTGCGACAATTATTAATTTTGACGGCAATATTTGCCGTTTGCACTAACGATTGTGCGATTCACTAACTTATTTTTAACGACACTTAACAGCTGTTCCATCGAATTTATTCAAAGTGATAAAGAGTGGCATCTCTGTCAAACTAAATGTCAAAATAAGCAAAAAGCACAAAGAGGAATAGAGAAAAAACAAACCAATGCCTGCTGCCAAATATAAATTTGAACGTTTTTATTATATTTCATTAAAATGAAATTGATATTAGTTTGTTTCAAACTACAAACACTTAAAATTCTTTATATGTATTACAATGTTCTATTGTAGCAGAATTCCGGACTCTCCTCTGAGTGTTTTGTTAGAATAATCATCAACACGACTCCAAGGAATATGCGGAATCAACTGCAAATATGCCATGGTTTTTGTTTTAAAAACTCGCGTTGTGCTCCAGCGTATTTAGGATTTACATATATGTATTCAATGTTTTTTCATGATTCTTCCCACAAAGGGTGACGACGCTGAAGCGAGCATTTCTTTAGCAGCTTGGTGTATAGGAAACCTCACTTTCTGGTGAAACAATGAATCATTGGTTGCATCCGTTACCCTATAAATGACGGCTTACGGATGACTGACTTATGGATATTCCCCATTGTTCACCTACGGGTCGTTGATTGCAACCAGTTGCGAAGAACTTTAAACCCGCTAGAACCTGCCAATATAAAAGTAAAATTTTAAATTGGATACAGACTTAAAGATTACATGAACTACCTGTTTCTCAGTTGATATTGCTGTTATTCTGGAGCCTCTTATTTGGTTGTCAAGCTGCTAAATTAGGTGTTCATCCAAGTCTGTAGTTAACCGATACAGCTTCTGAAATGCTGTTGCATTCAAATGAGAGGGATTGACCACCTCCCGGAGCAAACGTCGATCCACGGTTGGAGCGCATACTTCTTCGTCACCTAAAATAAATCCTATGCCAAATATTCAAACAACATTATGTAATGTTCCTTTTTTAATTTCAAGAAAACAAATCACCGAATTTTAAATTTGTCTTTTATTTAAGTAGAAATCACGAATCTCATTTTTCTCGATTGAGTTAACAACATTAAATTTGTTGTCGTTTAGTTTTCGGTCATCGACTAGCTAACATCAACAGCTGATTCAGCGAATGCGAAAATCGTTCAAAAAATGCCTGCTGAATAGCAGGTTCGTTAAAATTTTGGTTAAGTTGAGTTAACCAATCGAATATCTTTCAAATAAGTTAGTGAATCGCACTACTGATGCCCGATTATGTGGACCATAAAATGCACGAAGCGCTCTATACGTTTGGTGAACAGAACACTGATTTTTAAAGTAAATTTCCACAATTTGTAAACGTTGTTGCGGCGTCATTCCTTCCATGATGATTTGTCAATGCTTACTTAACAGAAATGTCAAAACTAAATGTCATTTACCAGCTGTCAAGTGACAGCTATGTATCCCTATCGAAAATTCTATCAGTCTAAAAAAAACACCCGATATTAAGTCTCTCATGACTTCGCATGGCTTCAAAAGACTGCACGGTTTTAGAAAATCATTAAATGTATTTCAAAAAAGTTTAAAATTTGTAATAATTTCGGGCATTAATTACGGGTCGCTCTAACACGATAATAATTCTTCATACACATAGAGAGGAAAAACAATGCATCTACAGCATGTGGCAAACTTCAATTACTAAATGATATAACGTCCCAGTTTTAATAAACTTTCCTATATTTGACTTAATAAAGTTTTTCTCTCAAAATCAATACGATAAAAATCCAATTTAAAACTCGACTCATAAGTAATAACATAAACCTGCAAACTAGTATGCCCTGCCATGCTGTATGGCATATTGCAATAATTTCTACAGAATTCCCCGAGCACAATCCCTAAATACATACCACACGGTGCATACCGATGGCACACGATAACACACGTACATATGTAGGTAGATTTGTAGATATTTGGATCAAAGGATGGCATAGTCATACGCCTATAGTGGATTCCCATGTTAATTTATTTTCTGAAATTACAAAACCGAAAGCAACAACACAACCCAGACGACAAGCACGTAGATAGGATCTAAAATGGAAAGTGAATTAAAAAATTGTTTGCAAAATACGAACACACTGACAAAAGAAACTAGAAGAGATCTGTGAAATACTAGCATAAGTGCATATACATATAATATCTATTTTATAAGGAAATTATTATTCTCATATATGAACCAGGGATGGGCTTTATTGGAAAGTTGAATAGTTGAATGAAAAAAAAATAAGAATAAATTGTCATTCCATGTTCAAGGAATTTTGAATGGCGAATACATTTTCATTCTTCAATTAAGTTATTTTTAATAACGAATAGATTTTCATTCATCACTCATATAATTTGGTATAATTCGGGCTTTACCCGAAAATTTTATAATTGAATGACAGAAAGCTATGAAGTAATTTACATTCGTTATTCAAGTAATTTGGAATGACGAATAAATTGTCATTCATCATTTTAAAAAATTTTGACAACGAATACCTTTTCATTCATCATTCAAAAAATTTGGAATAAAAAATAAATTTATATTCATCATTACTTAGCCATTCAAATCATTTCACGATTTTACATATGTAACGATTTTACATATGTGCATACATATGTACATATGTATAATACATACCCACTCCCATACATTCATGCGTCAACCGCAACCATCATCGCATGGCGAAGTCCTCATGAAATGATTTGAATAACAGAATGGTGATAAATAAAAATTTCACCGTCGCGAAATTTCACCAGCAACACACATTTGGATTGTCGTAAAATGTTGCTAGCAACTAGAGAACGACCGAGCTTCGGTTACGGTTTCGGCTTCGTCTATGTTCAGGCTATAAAGTTCGGCTCGGTTTCGATTTGGCTTCAGCCAAAAAAAGCCGAACTTTGGCCAAACATTTTTAAACTTTTATTAGTAGAAAAATTGTATAAAATTTTAATTTTAATGTGGAAAAAAGTCTAACAAGCCTTTGGAATTTAGTGCAAAAGTAATATTGGAAAAAATGATTCATTCCGAATTAGACTCTTTTATCAATGAGTATCTGCTGTCAAAAAATTTCGAAATTTTTTAATACTATTTGAACCCCATATTTTCTTTTGAAATTTTATATTGATTTTTTTTTGTCTGCTTCTCCATCGAGTGTATCAAGTAGACAATAATTCAAACAAATAAAAATAAAAGTATAAGTTTTCATTGTTGGTTTTATAAAAATATGCACGTATGCTGGTGTGATGAACTGAAATTCACCTATTTTGAATCAATACATAAATCTAGAATTGTTGCAAAGTCCCTGATTATTCATTGAAAATGCTCGGTTTGGCTTTGGCCGAAATAGTACGAAATTCGGTTCGGCCCTAAAAATCGGTGTTCGGTCGTTCTCTACTAACAACAAAAATTATCGAAGCGCCTAAAAGACGCCGCATAAAAAAAAAGTAAAACAATATTTTGTTTCCTTTACGCAATTTAAAAATGTTGCTCGTATCATTTTCACAGCTTAAACAGAGTGCAAATTTATCGGGCAAATGTATTGAAGTTTTTTCTTCATTTAAAACTAGAAAATTTGTGATTACATTTTTATATTTTAATTGAATAAAAACTCACTCAAAAACGTCCATCACTAGTATTCGCTATGTGTAGTTAATGGTATTTGTTTGTGTATATTTTCATTTATTGATATTTGTATCGGTATGTATGTACGTGAATTTTCTTACACACGTTGTACACTCTGCCGTCAAGTCCACACCTATACACATGCACAAAATAGGCATATGTACATATGTATACAAAAAAATGCACGGAGCCAAATAGCACACCTATAGTTAAACAGATCGACGTCTAAAAAAAAAGTTGAGGGCTAATTTTTATTTGAAGTTCCTTTCAAATTGACTGAAAATGAGAACGGTTGAAAACAGGGAGATAACTTCTTGTTTATTAATGTGTAAGGAATTTTTTTCGAAACTATTCAATGGTAAAAAGAAATCTCATTGTTTTTATGTTAAAAATCATATAAAGTAAATTAATATGATATCCTCTCATTCTCACTAGAATCTTATTGAAATTTTTAAGAAGGAAACCCTTTTATTTCTAAAAGAGCCCTTTTTAATTCAAATTATATACTTTGTGAATAATTTACTATATATTATTTTAAGTTTAATAAAATTAATATTGTCCTATGGATTTTTGTATTTTCAAAATGAACATATTTGATTTACTTATTTATTGTTTCACAAGTTTTCAATGAATAAAGTTATAATTGTTTAAAAAAAATAGATATCTTTACTCGATAAGGACGCACTCCTTTTCTTCCGCTGTCTTTCTTGGGAATTTGAACTAAAGGCGCCAGTTGTGCAATAAGGGCCTTAAAAACCTAAGGACCAAACATTTTTGGAAAGTATACGTTTTAGAAATGTAAGAATTATAAAAATAAGAATTTGAGTATAAGATGTATAAGAATATAAATTATGCAAATTATGAGCACATATGAAAACCTGTTATAGTAATAAATAAGTTCTTAAAATTGTTATAATTATAAGTAAACCTGGTATAATTAAATAAAAAACCGTTTAAAAAAAACAGTGGTATTTATTTTCAGAAAATAATCTATTTAAAAAAATTTAGGGGGCAATAATTTCAAATTGATAAGATCTTCGGCTTATTAAAATCAAGAGGCAACTCTACTGAAAACCAAGATTCCCTTTTTTGAATATATTGAAGAAGTTTTCAACTTAGTTTTATAGGATATGTACTAGATGTTATTTAAAAAAAAAGTGTTCATCTTAATTCTATGGGTCATCTTCTCACTTACGTTGAAAAGTTTTTGACTTAATTTTACAGATTATCTTCTTGATTTTATTGAAATGACACCCAGTCGTACTAAGAAGAGCTTTTTTTTTTTGAAAAAAAATCATAGAGAAATCTGCTAAATTTTCTTCTGATTTATATTGCGTTTAAGGTAATCTTTTCGCTCTGTGTACTATTCACGTCCTACCCGTATGTGTACGTATTTAGTTTGTATAGATGCAGGACGTGTTCGCGCGCCTGATGAGCTGCTCTAAAATTCATTAAAATTCATGCGTGCTAGGCGTGAGGAAGAAAAGTGCACACACACATACTTAGATATCAATGTGGGCGAGCTCGAACACGCACACACACCCAACGGCAAATGCCAACACATACTCAGACTAATGGAAAAAATATACAACGAGCCTTTTAAATCTAATCCCTATACTCCATCATTGCGTGACAAACGGAGTATGAGGCTATTGTAGAGATCCCTTTGCAAATTTCCCTATTTCTACAGCTTTTATGTTTTGCGCCTGGGTAATCCATCTCCTGTTTCCCTACCTATGTAACTATGTATTGTAAATGTGTTGGTATTATTGTGGCATCACAAAAAGTAACACTACAATGACTGCTACGCAAAGTTTCTCTTTTGCATCGCCCCACTTCTCCTCTGGCAGTGTCTGTGTTTGGGTTTGTGTTTGTGTGCTCAGAGTCGTATGTGGGTCGCTTACCTCCTACACAAATTCACACTCCAATCTACCTTTGCGTCCCAGTCGTCAAATTATTATTATCCTTTGTGCATGTTTAATGTTGTATTCGTATATTTGCAGAAGTGGTGGCATTTCTGACAAACTAGTCGATGAATCTTGTGTTTTTTACTTGTAGGTAATGCTATTGCATTTTCAAAACCAAATAGGGTAAATCTCAAATATCATTTAGCAGCACACCAAAGAAGGAAAGGCGAAGTTGACTGAGACCTAGAGCCCATAAAAACCGATATTCAATCAAATTTCAGTAGAAATTGTTTTCACCTATAGATACTGTTTAATTTTTGAAATTTTAAGTTTCAGTAAAATTCAATAATTCAATTAACTTTTGTGATTGTGGGACCCAATGAACAGGCCTGATGGTAGATCGCACTCAGAGGACTCCTGTTCCCCGTGGAACCAGAATAAAGTCTCCTACCAGACTTCGTGGCCGAGACCACTTCCAGTTGAACTCCCATTCCGCATCCGGACTAATCCAAAGGTTTGTCCAAACTGGTGTGAGAGCTCGGTTGGCAGCAACCCCAACCACAAAGCCCTACCAGAGATCAACCCAGCATAAGCGGGGAGCATTAGACCAAGAGTATCCAACCTCTGCGCCAGACCAATCCCCAGACCTCGCAGCTGAAACCAGCACCCTTTCATCTTTCATGACTCAATTCAATATACAAATGCAACTTCTTTTGACACCTCTTGTTTAATCCTTCTCTCTGGCAGCTCTTTATTGTGACCTTTCTGTCATCTCCGGCCTAAAGCTACGTCCAAGACAATCACCATCGTTATTCAATCGATTCGTCCACCATTGAAGCCAATCCAGCAGCAGCCCCAACACTACACCCTACCCTGGATATAAATATTCCAAGCAATCAGCATGTATCAAAAGCCACCGCCATCATCCTTCATTCCACTTACCACCTTTTGTACCACACAGTACCAAAGGAACGGAATATCCCACAGTGAGGGCGTTCTTGGGGGTCCGAACTCTCATAGAACCAGCCAGACCACACGAACGAGACCGCCACAAGCAAATCCGGCAAAATCCGAACACGGAACTTACTGGGACCTCACCACCCCAAAAGCACGGTCCCGTGTCCGAGCTACTCCCATCATTCTTTCAACAGCCAACTAGCCCATTAAGGGCAGAGAGGTTGTAGATTCACATCACTCTCCCTTAATTTCCGACATTGCGTGCATTGTATTTTGGGTTGTTGCTTAGCTGAGCCCAGGTAGATTGAATACGGCACAACAGGGTCTCAATGTTCTTTACCGTCGGTAAAAGAAGGTAAATCAGTCGACAGAAGTCAGTCACTTTCTCTAATTTCGGCAGCGAATTCACCCTCGCAGCCTCCATATCTCAGATATGATAAGGATGGTCATCGACAGATTGGAGGACTGCTGTCACACACGTTACCCCAATTTTTTAGCATCTTCATGAGGGTTAATGGACGTAAATGGTTTCAAATTTTCGCTGGTTTCTGGTGTTGGATGGTTTGCCAGCCTCCAGGTCACCTTCCGCTTGGGCCTATTTGCCGAAAGATGCACAATACACTGTCGTCTAAAGTAGATCGCGAATCTCTTCGGGTCCGGCGAAGTGTAGTTTCCAAATGAGATTTCCACTCGGTCGTCCCGCTTCGTAGGGTAAGACAAGGCCGTTACCGGTGGGCCATAGCTTACTCTCATCTACAGCTAAGATGCAGGACTTTAGCTCCTCCCACTTGTCTCACTTGTCTCACTTGTCTACCAACCTCTGAATCACCACGCTGAAATTCCTGATATAGAGGTCACGTCCACTGGCGCTGTGTGGCAAATATCTGGGCATTACTGGATCCACCAGATTATTGGCTTAAATTTTAGATAACAAATAAGTCTGGTCGTCCTTATTTTTGAGGAAATGTGGACTAATGATTCCACCAAAAACAACACCGAACCTTTGTTTTTACTGAATGTTGTGGGTGCTCGAAAACCTCATCGGCTTATTATACAGCCGAAATACGACAATGTAGCTTATTGACATAGCCATTAAGAGAGAGATAAGGCCAAAGTTTTAATCGACAAATGATCTTGTGATGTAACATGAAGTCTTCCATGCTGAAGTGTCAAACAATACTGGAAGAGAGTACCATGAGAGTTCGGCAGATTCTCGCGTACCTCCAAACAAATCACCCTCTATACCAAGTTCAATCAATACAAACATCCATTAACCTTAATTTTTTCTAACCGCCCACTTTCTATGAAATTCCCCAAATGCTTGTAGTAGATGTTCCCATTTACAGTGAGCCCTCAGAGCATTTCATTTTCTCGATTTATGTTAAGTAGAATAATACTTAAAACCATTGGATAAACACACATGTGGATTGCGTATCCATTAAAAGTCAAAGCCAAATGGTAAAATGTTAGCATTTCTCTTATTTCTATGCTATTCACATTTTCCATTCAACACTTTCCATTCATCGTCGCCTACCATTTGCCATTTGTCAGTATTGTTTGAGACCATCCTTTATGGTTCGCTAGGCCGGCAGTTTTTCTGCTCTTTAAACGCTTTCGTTTTTTCACAATTTTATTCACAATTCTTTTTTTGTTAAGCTATTTTTTCACGCAAGCTCATGCGTGCATTTCACGACTAGATATGTATGTATGCGTTTGTGTGCATGTGTGTGTGTGTGCGTATGAGGTTTCTTTGCACTGAGCTCGCATAAAAAAGACACATGCGTGTGTCATTAATTTACAAAAGCGATTTACAGCATAAAAAATGACAATAACAACAACACCTTATCATAAGCGTTAATATACAGAGGAAACAAAGGCCGAAAACAACAACAGCAAAACGCAACCAAAAGCAAAGCTAAAATGGCTTACGAAATGTAACAAAAACCGCCTTTCACAATCCGCATTGCTACAGCTTGTTGGCTTGACTCAATAGCCTGAGCAGCTGCTATTTTGACTATCAACAAAAGCATACTGGAGCTTATGCAGCGTGAAGGCTACTATTTCTCCATGTAGGCTGCGGTGAAATAGCAAAAACAAGAGCACTGCTAAAAGGCTTTAACGTTTTGCTATTCATGCCCCAACTTTTGGGTCACCAGTCGTTCGTTAAACAAGGAATACCGCTACATGAATTTAGTGTGCGTCACAAATAAGCCGACATGGCCAAACACAAACCGGCCTATGTTACTTAGTTTTCACCTTTATACACAACGGCTTTGCTCACTTCTTGCTAAAGCGCCTTAATGTATGCCTGCATTTATGTGTTGGTTGTTAAATAGCAGTGGGCTTTTGGGGCTGCAGCCAAGTGGGATTCGTGGCTTGTGAGCCTGCTTTCAGAGCTTTGCAGTAGGCGGCAAGCGCTTATGTTGCCTGACCATACACCGACACACACACACACACACACAGGTACACACGTCTCCACAAATTCGTTACGCTTTCTCGTACACCGCCCTACATACGACATGTAGACATATTGGGTTATCTAATGCCACCGCTCGCTTAGGCCGCTCGCATTTCACTTAATTGAAATGAATGCGTATGAAAATGCCAAATTAATGAAGATATTTCGGTTTTCTAGGTTGAAAGCGTGGGCTGCCCCGGCCTGGCTTTGGTGAGCGATGACCACGTTAATTTATTAAAACTCGGCAAGTGATATGCGAAAAGGATGATGACGCGTTGAATTTAAGACAGCTGCGAAACTTACTTGCATATATAATAAATGGATATAGGTAGCGAAAGTTAAAAAAAACAACAATAAATCGCATAAGACGCTCATGAAATATTTTGAATTTATGTGAAGATGTCTCGCGCTGCAAATACAAAAACAAAAGGCACAACACTTTTTCTAACCGCAAAGTTGACATATTTTACGATCTGCCAAAATATTTTGACTCAACTTGAAGTCATTACTGAGCTCTGCCGTTTAGCTTTTTTATACAAAAAATTTCCGCTACATAGCACAATATGTTATATGTGTAAAAACGTTTCCAATTTAAAATGAAAATTCGATGCTCATATGGAAAAACCTTTTGCATTCTTAGAAATTTTTAATTTAGAAATTTGATAATTTCTTTAACAAAAATTAATTATGACTAAACAAGTAGACGATTGAAAAAATTATGATTTTTATATTGATTTCCATACGACTCTCCATTAGAGTTTATTGAGTTACAAAACTTAAAGAACTCAAATTTACTTTCCTTTCACATATTTCAGTTTATTTTTTTTTTAATTATTCAGCAAAATACTATTTTTCGAAAATAGCTTAAAATAATTACAGAAGCGATAAAAACACCTCACTCTCAGCAGCTGACTTTGACAGCCAAAATACTTTTTTGCAGAAACAAAAGCAAAAAACTTTCTTACAAAATGAATTTCGAGTCCGCGGAATTTTTTGGCAGTTATTTTCAAAAATACTAAAAAGTCGATCTATTTAGTGCATTTCAATTGCAAAAAAATTTCAATTAATAAAATAATTAAAATATTTTCATATACATATGTATATACATATGTTTGTATATTATAGTACATATTTTGAATGAGGTAAACCAACATTGCGTATACGTAACATTTACCTCCGCCATTACCTACTATAACTTGAACTGTAGTTAAGTGGAAAGCCTAAACAACACTTTCACATACATTAGATAGACGAAATGATTTTCACAATCTCAGAAATGTTTTAGGACGATATCATCTGAAAACATTGGGTTATGTTAAAGCAGATACCATAGTTATAACACTCGGCTAGACTCTCCCTTTTCGATCAGTAAAGGAGAGAAAGTTAAAAGCATTCTAATAGTCTTGTTCTCCTAAATATTCGTATCTTTGGAAGTATCGATGTCTTGCCCAAAGTGGGTATTATGCTATTAGTACTACTCATTATATTTTTAACCAAAACTGCTAAATTTTTCCCTACATTGCTTCTTTTAAATACTGTGATTTTCCTTAGAAAGTGTTCTGCGTTGCAGAAAAAAATAAATTAGCTAAATGAAACACATTCTTTTTTTGGGGAAATTGGTAGAAATAAAATGGAGTTTGTATAATTTTGTGTTTAACTTACATCGATCAGACAGAAAATCTGAAATACACCCTCAAAATCTGGGATTAGTGTCAACCCCCCGTTTTCGGGAGTCCCATAGTATTTTTCCCCATAACTTTGACATTTCTGAATCGATCTTCCATTTTTATATGTTGATAAAAAGAGGATTTATTGTGTTAAAATTAAAAGTATAAATTTATTTATTTTATCGTACAACAGCTTATAACAGTGCAATATGAAAAACCTCTTTAAAATGAAATTAAAATCAAGCCAATCAGTACAATTTAAATGATCACAGCAACATATGAACGTAATGGTTTCAGAAATTTTAAAGTTAGTGGCAAAAAGACTAAGAGACCCCCGAAAAAGGGGATTTTGAGAGTGTATTTGGGATTTTGAATATACAATTTTTTATTACTCAACTAGGACCACAATATGTGCTATGTGAAATTTCAAATTAATTTTAACTGTTACGCAGTGTTATTTATTTTTAAAGGTTATTGTTAATCAGGGACCGAAAATAATCGTTACCTGGATTTTTTCGGATCAAAAAGTTATTGGCAAAGTTATTTCAAAGCAAGGCTCGAATATATCGATTTATATCTCGATCCTTGTGTGATAAGTCATACAAATCTGACCTAAGTTTTATTTAGAAGATTTTTTGTATTAAACCATTGCATAGTTGTTATTTTGTGATTTTTATTTTTTCCATCAAAAATAATCATTTTATTGGATTTTTACTTTTTCGATATAGGTTGATCCTAATTTTTTTTGTTTATATTCTTTCGAGTAAGTTTTCTCGTCCTTTTTTAATTTTTCTATTTTCGATAAAAAATAATCGGTTTTCTTGGATTTAAATTTTTCCGATCATATTTTATCGATATTTTGTGATTCTTGTTTTTTCGATGACAAATCATCGTTATTCTTGTATTTACAATATACGATCTTTATAAAACCTTACAAATTTATCGACGATGGTAATAATACATTTTATGATCGAAAAAAAATGTCACAACTATCGATCAAATATAATCGAAAAATAGTAACTATAAGAATAACGATTATTTTTTATCGAATCAAACTTGATCAAAAAAATTTAAAACCAAGAATATCGATTATTTTTATCGAAAAAATAGAAATCACAAAATAACGATTAAATCATGGTTTTCTTTATACAAATTTGAAGCGCTACGGTCGCTACGGCTAATTAATCAAACTTTTGATTTTACGATTACTTATATTAAATAAACGTTTCGATTAAAGTTCATTTTTAGATTCATACAGTTTATTTTTCAGCCATGTGACCTCAACTAATTATAATGAGATCAATGTGGTCCCTGGTCCAAAAAAAAAGGTTGGGGAACACTGATGTAAACAATCATACGTTCATCAGCGATGAATTAAATTCTCGCAGTTGTTTTAAAAGCAATATGGTAAGGCTAATTAAAATATTTGTAAACATATCATCCTGCATTTGAATCTAGCTACATATTTACATTTTTTCAATCAAATTTTCGGGAAAATTTCCTTGCCTTGCTCGCCTCGCTACTAAGATCCAAGGTTTCATATAAGGCGCTTTCATTTACGTAGACGTATACATGTATAAAACGTCATAAAAAAAATAAATGTGAGTATAATTAAAAATAGAAATATGCATTGTATGCACCGCTTTTCTTTGTTTATCCACCGGATTAAGAAAAGCGAACATTTCTTTATACATTGACGATTTATTTACACGCATCTACAAGTTTATTCCAATTATATCTGTGTTTTTTTCTTTACGCGTTTCAACCAGCCAACAGCGTGAGTGGGTCGTCATTTCCACGGTCCATTGATTTAAGGATATCATCAAGTAAACGGAAATAGAATAGCGCACAAGCGAATTTATGTAAATGTTTATTTATTTATGTATCTAAGTAAATATGTGAAGATGCTGAAACCAAGTAAAAGCAAATCAAAATCAAATTCATTCATTTATAGAATCCGCAAAAAAAAAGACTTGTACGAGTAAAGATATTTTTATGTACATTTAATATAACGTACATTAAAATGCCACCAAGCATTGGGTTGCTAGGGCATTTTATATTTGCATATGTATGTGAAAATAACTCATCCATTTTTGTTATGTTCATGTGTGCAACATACAAAGTGTGCGTAACGAATAGTATACTAATATATCCCAACAGCATTTGCGGTAAGGGCCTACAAATTCAGTACAAACTCAGTACGAAAAATGCCATGGAATTCAGTACAGCAACCAATGCCCAAAAAATTTACCGAACAAGCGGTGACACTTTCAGGGCTACTGAAATTTTTGCTTAACGTGAAGTGAAGCTTTCAGGGCAATTGAAATTTTTGCTGAACCCGCAATGAGGTTTTCAGTTTTTTCTTGAAATTAATTGTGGTTGCATCATATTTTGTGTTAATCGGCATAAAAAGTGTAAATAAACGAATTATTAAATAATTGATTAAATAAATAATAAGTGATAAAGTGCACTGAAAGATGATGAAATATAAAAGAAAATTCTCCTCGAATTATAGGAACTTTTTCTTGTTGTTGTTGTAATTTCATAACCCATTCCCCATACATTTTCCCTTCTCGTTCGCCAGATAGTTCTTTTTATTCAGATTTTGTAACTACAACTAACAATAAGTGCGCTTTTCCAGCTGAAAAATACTGTTGGGATATTTATTATTTTCGTTTGAGTATATTGTGTATATTGAGTATATTTGTTTTGGGTGATTTTAATCTCATAATACGCCCTCAAATACGTAGGAAGTAAAATTAAGGTAAAATTAAGTCCTAACAGCAAGTGAATATTTATACATATCGGGTTCAGACAGGGGCACAGTACAACCCATCAAGTAAAACGAATTTGCAGCTTTGTCCGGAACGAAATGCAGAATAAAAAATCAACCGCAATGGTTTTTCTGGATGCAGAGAAAGCTTTCGATAGGGTGTGGCACAATGGCTTAATTTTTAAGCTAATCGAATATAAATTCCCATCATATTTAATCAAGATAATTAAAAGCTTTCTCACAGATAGGCATTTTCGTGTGCATGTGAATAAGATATGCTCTGAATAGCAGTATGTAACAGCAGGGGTGCCTCAGGGGTCTGTAATCGGGCCACTACTGTATGTTTTGTATTGCGCTGATTTCCCCATGTCCAGAAACTGTCGTTATGCTTTCTATGCCGATGATACTGCAATTTTTTCTTCGCACGAGACAAGTCAAAATATAATGGCAAACCTGCAAGACGGGTTGAAGGAAGCGACGCAGTATTGTGAAAAGTGGAAAATAAAGTTAAATGCAGATAAGACTAAAGCCATATTTTTTACCCGGAAAAGAAGCCAATGTTTTTTGCCAACAACAAATCTTATGATTCACAATCATCCTGTAAACTGGGAAAATAATGTTAAATTCTAAGGGATTTACTTAGATAAAAAACTAATTCTCCATGAGCATTTTCAACAAGTAAAAAATAAGGTTAATGTCGCAATTCGGATGTTATATCCCTTAATTAACAGGAGATCAGCTTTGTGTTTAGGAAACAAAATATTAATCATGAAAGTAATAATCCAGGCAATTATATTGTATGGTTGTCCAGTTTGGGGCAACTGCGCCAAAACACATATTAAATCCCTCCAAATATGCCAATACAAGATCCTTAGAATGATACTAAACCGACCTTGGGACTATTCGACAGCAAAGCTCCACGCGGAAACAAAAATTGATTACGTTGCCGAAAGAATCAAATTCGAAATTAGTTGGGTTATGTCTGACAATGACTTAATAAACCAACTTTGTGCTTAAATTATCAACATAAGTAAATCTCTTATAAAAGTATACATGTACGTATGTTTTATATGTATGTATGTATGTATGTATGTATGTATGATCAAATGTATTTATATATTTATTTATATTTATTTCTATTTTCAAATCGAAGGTTTTTTCGTAGTTTTCCTTTGAAACGAACCACATTGCAAATAATTTAAAAATCTTTGTCTAGACTGTATGATAATGCTTTAGAATTAAGGAAACCCATACTCTGTAAATTGTGCAATAACTATGTCTAAATTTTTAACCTTTTTCTACAAATAAAGAATATATAATAATAATTAAAAAAAATATTTATGTAGGAAAAATGAAAGTCAAGACAATGTTTCTTTTAATCACTTGGTTTTTAATATATTTATTTAGCTTAAAATGTTTAACTCCGACACCGCGCACTACTCGACTTCGCTGCTATGTTTCAACTGAACTTTCCTCTCAGTCCTTTTCTATTGGTACCCTCTTCTTAGTTTCATCTTTCTGTTCTCTCGTTCTATTCCCTTCCAGTTTGTCAATCGGTTATTTCCCTTTTGTTACAGTGTTGCCAATTAGATAGTAGCTTCGTAAGTAGTTTTACGTGTGGGGTAATTAGTAGTTACGTCCTGTCCGTGTCGACTTGTCAACTGATCCCACATTCGGCCATCCTGCAGATTCATTCGCCCCGAATGACCAAGGCTTCATAAATTCTGCCACGGTGGACGTTTTGCCCGGGCCCTCGTGGTCTCCAACTTTCACGACCTCATAACGACCGTGCTCTAAACATTTAGTGACTTTATAAGGTCCCATGAACTTTGGCTTCAACTTCATTCCCGACCCAAATTGCGTACGTTTTATGGCTACTAGTGACCCAACCTCATAAATTCTTTCTTTCCTTCTGTCTGCGTTAAAAGTTTTCCTATTCTCTTGTTGGAGCTTTAGGATATTTTCTTTCGCTTCCCTACGCACCTCCTCCCGTTCGCAATTTAACTCTTGAAGGTTGTCTTCCTCTACTAATTCCCTAAGTTCGGGGTTTTCAGGTATACGCATTTCGATGCCTGTTAAAATCTTAAAGGGTGAGTATTTGGTACTGCGAGGCGGAGTATTATTTATCGTTCTTTGCACTATTTCCACGTGTTTATACCAATTACCTTTCGACCCGTGACACAACTTCGCTAACATCGGAACTACGATTCTATGTACCCTCTCTACTTGCCCGTTACCCCTGGGGACACCTGTAGTAATAAGGAGATGCTGTATACGTTCTTCCTCACAATAGCTTCGAAAAATACTGGCGGTAAACGCCGTGCCACGATCCGTAATGATTCTCTTCGGATTTCCGAACACTGCAGACTGCCCACGCAATTTGCTAACTACTTCTTCGGCGCCTGTGCTTCTAGTCGGATACAACCACGTAAATTTCGAAAAAGCATCTATAACGACGAGTATGTGATTATAGCGCTTATGGGTCGACTCCATAGGCCCTACATGATCGATGTGGTATGTCGCCAACGGTGCGTCTTCTTTGTCGATTGGCGATAGGAGCCCCTCTCTCTTCCCCCTCTTGCTGTCGGTGATAATGCACTCGATGCAGCTTTTAACTACCCTTTCAGCCTTTGCTGCTAACTTCGGAACGAAATACGATTTTTCGACCATCTCCATAGTTTTCTTAGCCGAAAAGTGGCCCTGTCGGTGCGCTGTAGTAATTATCTCCTCTTCCATTTGTTCCGGTATGACTATTAATTCCCTAGTGGCATCTTTAAAGAGAATGTCGTTTTTCAAGAAGTAATCTTCATAACATTCCCTTTGTACAATCTTACGCACTGCTTTAACCCATTCATCGTCTGATTGTGCCAACCTCAGCTTATGGCTCATCGAATCTTCCATTACTAGACACGCAACCCTACTCAGCGCGTCAACATGCCTCATTTTCGTGCCTTGCCTATGCTCTATTTCGAAGTCGTATTCCTGTAGGAATAGGGTCCATCTTGCGATTCGTGCCGGTACATCTCGCTTTTTAACCGTAGCTGTAAATGCCTTGCAATCTGTCACTATCTTCACCTTGATACCTAACAAATATACCCTCCACTTCTTAAGAGCCTCTACTATGGCCAACACTTCCAGTTCGTATGAGTGGTACTTTTCTTCATAAGGTCTGGTTCGCCTACTCATGAACTGAACAGGGTGAAACTGCTGGTCTTCAAAATCCTTTTGCAGGAGCACCGCCCCATACCCTAACATACAAGCGTCTGCGTGGACTTCTGTTACCGCTTTGGCGTTGTATAACTTAAGTACTGGTGCATTAGTAAGAGCCACTTTGAGTTGTTGGAAAGCAGCCAACTGTTCATCCTTCATGTTAAATGGTGTGTTCTTTTTTAGTAAATCTGTTAACGGTTTGGCTACCAGGGCGTAACTCTCAATGAATCTTCGAAAATATGACGTCAAACCGAGAAAACGCTGTACTGCTTTGACATTTGTCGGAGTCAAAAAGTTACAGATAGCGCTCACCTTTTCGTTTGATGGTCTTATCGTCCCATTTTCTATAACATAGCCTAAAAACTTTATCTTTCTTTGTAGTATCTGGCATTTACTCCATTTAATTTGCAACCCGCTGGCTGCCCCTACTTCTAAGACTTTACGCAACTTATTTATCCCGTCTACCTCATCATGAGAAGGAATGACTATATCGTCCATATAGATTACTACTGTTCCCGACTGTATTAAATCCCTAAAGACAGATGCAATAAACCTAGAAAACACTGCAGGGGAGTTTGTTATTCCGAAAGGGACGTAAAGAAACTCATACTGGCCGTCAAACGTCACGAAAGACGTGTATTTCCGCGAATGTGGCTCCACCGGTACATGAAAAAACCCGTCGCGTAAATCAAGCGTCGTAAATACGCTGAAACCTTCTAATCTTTCTATGACATCGTCGATCAACGGCATCGGGAAATTGTCCCGGACAATTCTCTCGTTGAGTCTCCTATAGTCGCAGCACAACCTCTTCGTTCCATCCTTTTTGGTCACCAACACCACGGGTGATGCAAATTCCGAAAAACTACGTTTAATAATCCCTTCCCACAGCCATTTCCTCACCTGTTCATTTACTACTACCTGGTCTGCATGCGACATCCTACGTGGTCGCTCGTAAAGCGGACTCTCATCATTCAATAGAATTTTCATCGTTACCGGCGACTCGTTTCCCCGCGTAGGTTTGTAAGAACGTATTAATGTACGAATTTGCGTTGCTTGCGCTGTTTTCAAGTGAGCGAGGTCGACCTCCGATTCGGCTTTGCCCATATCTACTTCTATTGCACAGAGCTCCTTCATTGTTTCACTCCATAAGTCGGTTTTGCTCTCTGCTGCAATTATTCTTTCGCTGTCGACCAACCTGATACGCTTGTCTTCCTCAATATCATTCACTACCGTTTTAGCCTTAAACTCTACGTTATCCTGCGCTACCACCAACCCTACCTGCTGCAGGATATCGTTGCCGATTATCGCTGCGTACCGCATATCGCGTTCCGAAACAACATGGAAAGTCGCATTTATCTGCAACCCATCAACTTGTATTATGCATTCGAAACTACCTTCGGTTTCCAACTGAGAGTCACTAATACCCCTCAACCACCTCTTCTCCTTTGATAACTCAACGTCACCCAACAACAGCAACGTGTCATGACGCATGAGGCACAGATCGCTTCCAGTATCTATCATTGCAGAAAAATAACGACCATCAACGCCTATCTCTTTAAAGAGTAACCCACTCTTGATCGCCCTATGACCGGTGTCATAACAGCTGCTAATCATATTAGCACTACCTTGTTCGCTATTCCTTCCATTGCAATCGAGCGCCCTATGTCCCGCACGACCACACTTGAAGCATACGAAATCGCGTTTCGGACAATTTTTTGCAAAATGTGTCTTATCACCGCACTTAAAACAATAACCACCCGACTTTGGTGTGATCGCCGGCTTAAATTTCACCTCATTAATTTGCGAAACCTTGTTACCCCCTTTCGACATTGTTGAGAAATTATTCTTAGTGGAACTAATTTTCTCATACACTCGTATTTGGTCTTTCAGCTCCTTCACATTTTTGGCTAAGTATAAATTGGTCTTATTTGCCTTCGAATCTGCAATGCCTTCTATGAAATATTCGATAAGACTAACTTCATCAAGGTTAACGTGTTTTCCTAACTCCATCAGGCTGTACAAGTACTCCCTATAATCTTCATCCGCGCGCCTACGTCGGTTTTGCAATCTACGGTGCACTTCAACTGCCGACAGAGTAGTACCGAATTCTTCTAAAAGTGCACTGCGTAGCGCGTGCCACGAATCTATGCCAGCCAAACTTCGCACAAAAATCCTAGCTGCGCCTTTTAGCAACTGCTTAGCGTAAATAAACATCTGTAGGCTGTCCCACCTTACTGCCATTGCATTTTCCTCGAAATGCTCAACCCATTGCTCCACTGAGGGATAACCTGAACCCGAAAATTTGTTTAGCGAATCTTCGATGTCACGAAGTGTGAAGCTGGAGCGTAAGAGGGGCGGGGCCACCGTACTAGTATCTCGTGAGGCGGATTCTTCCTGCACCGATACGTCATCGTCTTCATCACAAGGTATTTCTATATTGAAAGCCTCAAATAACCTGTCTTGCAACGCTGCTTTACGTCCTGATGTATTTAACCCCAACTCGGTCAGCTTTGCCTGCAGTTCCCTAACATTTAGAGCTAAAATCTCTTCTTTGTTCATTTTGGAAGGAAAGTTCAATTTTTGACTACTAAATTCAAATTACTTATTCGGCTTTCAAAGTGCGAGATGTCACGAGAATATGTTACATATACGATAATTACAACAATTTTACATATAAGTACATTGAATACAATAATACGATAAGTAAACATCAAAGAAATAAGTTACAATTTAGCAAAATTCACTTATCTTAATTTTCTTAAATAAAGTCTGCTACGGTCTCCAACGCTGCAGTCATAACAAATTTCAAAATTCAATCCAACTTTGATACAGCGAACCCGTTTGACGTTCGAAGCGAATTCTTTGTTTACGGCTACGTGCTCCTTGTATATAATGGACGGACACCAGCTACGAATATAATACACTGTTGTTGTCGTTAACGATCGTACGTAAAATTTTCTCCTTAGCGATGTACTGCTGATGCACAACTTTAACAGCTTTTTTATTTGCACGCAGGATGCTTATTTCTATTTACGGATATATTTTATACGGCTTCTTATAGTTTTGTACCCAATACACTTGCTTTCAACACACGTTTCAGTGCGGCCTTTGTGTTTGTATGTAGCTGTCAATTATATAAAGCAATACTTGCAGCCAACTTGCTGCCGACGATCAATCAACCTCCGACGTGTTTGTTTGCAGCCAACTTGCTGCTGCTACGTTTGTTTGCAACCAACGAATTGCCAACTACGTGTGTTCGACAACCAACTGGGTTCGTTTGCAACCACGAACCACCAACAACGTTTGTTTGCAGCCAACTTGCTGCAGACGAGCTTCCAACTATTTTTCGTTTGTAGCCAACTTGCTACCGACGATCAATTGCGTTCGTTCTCAACTTCGAACTTCCAACTAGGTTTGTTTGCAGCCAACTTGCTGCCGACGAACAACTTGATACACCTTATGTGTTTGCAGTCAACTTACTGCCGACGATAAACCAAACGCCTTCGATGCAATCAGCGAACCTTTCGCTTTGTATGTTTGCAGCCGACTTGCTGCCGAAGATATCCCTTATGTACCAGCACACAATTTGCAAACTGCAATTTTGTACGTACATATGTACATAAGTAAATGACGCGGTGTCGGTTTTTTGCAGCCAACGGTAAATTTTAAACGCGTGAGCTATGTACTACATATGTACATTAAAAATAACGGTCGGTTTAGGGTAACGGAACATCCACCTTCACCAGATGCAGTACACGTTTTTAAGTACAGCTTTTACTTTCCGGTTTTGCAATTAATCATATGCGCACTTGTGTTACAATTATTAGTTTTATGTTATTAATTTTTGTCTCTTCAGCAATGAATTTTCGTGCACCGCCGCACTTGCACAAGTTTTCGCTACTTTGTAGGCGCTTAATATTCGCACCTTCTGACACCATAAGTAGGAAAAATGAAAGTCAAGACAATGTTTCTTTTAATCACTTGGTTTTTAATATATTTATTTAGCTTAAAATGTTTAACTCCGACACCGCGCACTACTCGACTTCGCTGCTATGTTTCAACTGAACTTTCCTCTCAGTCCTTTTCTATTGGTACCCTCTTCTTAGTTTCATCTTTCTGTTCTCTCGTTCTATTCCCTTCCAGTTTGTCAATCGGTTATTTCCCTTTTGTTACAGTGTTGCCAATTAGATAGTAGCTTCGTAAGTAGTTTTACGTGTGGGGTAATTAGTAGTTACGTCCTGTCCGTGTCGACTTGTCAACTGATCCCACATTTATCTAATTATCGGCGCTTTGTCTGAGCAATTCAAACTGTGGGCTATTAGGATTTCCTAAGTTTTCTTCTAATCTGCTTTCCACAGCTTTCCACAATAGCAAAAATTATATTAACAAAGAAATCATACAATAAATAATTCTAAATCTTAAACATTGCTTACGCAGCTTAAATTCTAAACTAGAGAATATTGGTATGTTTAGGTAACCTAAACTACTTTTAATATACAAACTTTGACTTGTGGATATAAATGAAAGGCATGGTCAGGGTGCATACTTTCATTATGTACAGACTAATGCCAGAATAATACTAGTCATTTGTACAAATGTATTTCGAAAATCGTGCTGCAGCCCAGTCTCTTCGGTAACGACACTAATTTTTGGTTCAAAGGAGGCATCTGGGCCGGTGGAATCGTTGGTTCTTACTTAGAAAAATTAAGAGGGCGTGAGCGTTACCATCCACAACAAACGCTACATAATTGCCGATTATTTCATGCTGCAATTAAATGGAATGTTGACAGAAGACAACCCGTGACTCAAGCAACTGGCATATTTACATTTTTTTCGTTTTTTTTTTTGCCTTGTGTTAAATATTACATAGTCCAAGAATGAGCAATTAAGCATAAAAATTTGTTGGGTTCTGCAGTACTCCGGACTTTTCTGCTGATCTTTTCAGTTTGCATATCTATAATGTTGGCTAATTAAACGATAAAAACTTCTGCAATCAAAAAACTGTATTTTTTCGGTTTCATTTTCAACATAGGCTATCTTAGGAACATCCCAGTTTCGAGTGGAAATAGTTAGCAATAGTCTAAGTATTAAAGAATCTTATTTTTTATCTGTAGCCACTTTCTTTCGAGATGAGGTGTTTATTCATCGTGTCTTTGAAATTCTCAAAACATTTAAATTTTTAAAGATCTTCTAAAATAATATTTCCTACCTTACAGCATAGTAATTTTGTGAAACCAACAACGATTGAAGATTGCGCCAATCGAGCTGCGAGCAACTGAACGTAATGCCATAAAAGTGAGGCAATGAGAGAGAAAATCAGAAATTATACAGATGAAGAAAAAGATGCGAATAGAGATAGTATGATTGCAAGTCAGCTAGCGGGTGGACGCTGCAAATCGACAGGGAGAATTAGCGGTCCGCGAAAAGCGCAATCTCATACTACATCATTTTTAATTGTTAAGTAAATGGAAAACCCCCAGCTTGCCTTAAAACGCCGAGTAAGCCAGACCAAGTTTAGAAAAAATTCTGACGAGGAGCTATGGTAATAATGGCATAACTATTTCCAAATAAGAACTAAATTGAACTTAAAGTTTATTTGATAAACAAAAAGGCCACAAAAATAGTTATATATATATATAAAATTCCTCTCACTTTCCCTCATTAGATGTCAACTTAAATTGAACTAAGGATCTTGATAATTCAAACATTCTATTAGCTCTTTTTATTTACTTCTCAGCCCCACACTAAAAAATCAAAAATCCAATTCTAGCATACTATGAAGAGTCTATGTACGTACGGATGTAGTGCAACTCTTCACGAATTCATAAAGGACTTCATAACCTCCCACTTCTACAAAAGCATCTACAAGTGCCAGGCGCAAAAACGATTTTGATGATGAAAATGGGTCATTGAAAATGCATATAGCCCTCTTTCCGCTTTTTCATTTTTTTGCAATATTTTTTTTTACCATTTCATTTTAAGCTAGAAATATAATCACGTACTCGTGTTGTACTTACCCGAAAAAAGTGAAGAAGCAAATGAAAAATCAGTCAATGTTGAGTAGCATAAAAACGAATTCGGTGCAAAGTGTGGATTAGCAAATTACACACACACACACACACATACGCATACACATACCCAAAGCTTTAAAAGCACTTATTTATAAGCACGCACACACCGAACATTGATTTGTTTTTGGGTTTGCTTACTGATGTTTGTATTTTTTTTTTTTTTTTTAGAACAAGTCTAAGGTTGCCATAGCCATAAGGATTACACGCGTTGCTATTAGTATTTTTGAACACGTCCGAAATGAGAATATCTGTAAAGAGTAAAAGAAATAGGATAGATAAAAGAATGAGCAGAAAATTATGGATGCGGAAATTTATTCAATTTGCGTGTAAATTTGTTAGCACACATAAATAAATATGAGAGTATGAGCCGCGATGCTGTGCATGATGGTTAAAATAGAATTTGAGTTCAACGGCCTAGCCTCAATATTAATTTCGTTGTGGCACTCTTGGTGAACGGAAGTTAAGTTAATAACACACTCGAGTAGAGTTGGGTAAAGTCAAAGAAGAGTGTATGAAAAAATGTTAGGAAAATTTAGGCAAAACGTGTTGTCACGTAGCATGTGGGTAAATAATGGCAAATCTTTTACTAAATTTTAAGACTTCCTTAAAACTTCTTCAAAACGCACATATTTTGTTAGACGTATCACTTTTTTAAGTGGGCGCATATTTTTGGCAGTTTCGCATATAAGCCTAGTAGCAAACGGTTCACAGGGGCTTATGAATCAATCGCTTAATATTTTACTTAACTGATTACGTCAATTACACAAATCTCATTTTGGTTGGAATCATTTTAATCATGTCTACTGTAGGTCTTTGCTAAGAGCAAGAAATATCCCATGACGTTTACAGTCCAAAAGTATTGCAAATTTTGGTAATCGTACCAGTGAACCCAATAATTTGAGAACTCCCCGACTTTGGTGGAATTAAGGCTCTTCGACAGAGAATGAAAAAAAAACTTTTCACAAAAATTATTTGCCGTTCGTTCGGATTCGGCGCAAAAACTGTAGATCCTTCAATTTGTGTTATATCCTCAATTTGCACACCACAAATTGTAGGAGAAGTTCGACCAAAAATCGAGCTATATGATACAAGTTCTAAATTATTTGTGCTGAACTATAAATTGAATAAAAAAATAGGTATATTACATATTTTGAAATTGAAAATTGACTTTATTAGAAAGATAATTTTATATCATAAGTTTGAGAATGATTTGAGCAACCACAATGTGGGGGTAACATGGCGTCCAAAGTTTCCGTTTTCATCGCATAAACAAATGATTTCGCTTAGTCCACGGGAAAATAATTTGGGCGCGATAAGTCGAACGATGCCGTTGTCGTTGCATTCCTCCAAGTCGATTGTTTGACGCGTTGTGTGGCATGTGGTGCCGCAGAGTAATTTCTTCGGAATGCAATGTTGACTCATGGATTGCTGTCTGTCCAATAACGCATATTTTGCTTATTGACGAAGCCATTCAGCCAGAAAAGACGACGACCATAAATTGGGCGTAGCGCTCTTAAAGTTTTAATAATTTCGACTCGTTGTTGGATCGTATATTTTTCCATGATGAAATGGCAAACCTTACTGAAGAGAAATGTCCAAGGAGCGGGGAATAGTATGGCGTCGTTTGCTGTCACTATCGGTCTACTTTTGTAGCGTCCCTATTGAAAACCCCTTTACAAAGCAAACATTTTATCCTGCAGATATAGATGTAACTAAAAGTTATGCCTGAGTATTTTTAAAGCAATTGCTTGATCACACGACAAGCAAAATATTAGAAACAAAATCGGCATAAGAGCTTTCTATAAGTAGTACCAATGAGGAAGTAACTCTTATTTCGAAATGGGGGTGAGACGGTTCTTCTGGTAACAGTAAATATTAAAAAAAAAAGATGTCACGAACTCAAATGTGTTTCTGGTGCCGAGGCCACTAGGAAATCTTGTCCTTAAACGAAGAAGCAAAATCCTGATTAGTTAACCTCCTCGGTCCTCGCGTGCAGCCCGCTGGCAACTTTTTAAGTGGACATAGAACAAACAATTTTAAATTTATTTCAATTCAATTCAACTTTATAGCCAGCTGGACATCTCAAGTTTACAATTGAATCGTTTTTTTTTTCTTGTGTGGCAATACTGTCGTAATACGATCCAACAAGTGAACAGTTATTTGAAAAAAACAGGTGTTCTTTGTGAATGTACCTTGAAATTAATATTTTCGCTATAATTCTTCAAATAATGTTTAATATTGTATTGAATTCAATTGGAAAACACTTGGTCTATAAGGTAAATAAGAAATCTTTTAAATAAGTTTATTAACATTCGGATACGAATACTTTTTCTTAAATGTTCAGTGGGCTACACATTTGGTAGTCATCATGTCGAAAATACGCTTTACAGAATAAGAGGTGATGGAGATGCTCATGGACAGTGATTTTGAAGGTTTGTCCGACGATGAAGACTTGGAACTCGCTCCTAATTGTTCGAATGTGGGTTCTTCAAGTGATTCCGATTCTGACCACAATGCAGAATCTGATAATGAAGAAAATAATATTGGTGAACAAGAATTGGTGAATGTAAATGAAATCCCCTCAGCTCTTCAAAATAAAAAACCATTTAAATGGCTAACCAAAGAATTTAGCGTGGTTAATACTCGTACTCTCGCTGCCGACGAGGCATGGAACGCAGAGGATAGAATTGAGTGGACACCTTTCCAATATTTCTCGGAGTATTTTTACGACAACTTTTGGCGCGAAATTTCACAGCAGAGTAATATGTACGCTCTACAAAACGGCCAAAATTGAAATTCAAACTATAATGAGTACAAGAAACTATCTGGGGCCCATATTCTTGCTGGGTGCATGAAGCTTCCGCGCGTAAGGATGTATTACCGACCTGCTATAAAAGTGCCAGCAATTACACAGATACCAAGGGATCGATTTTTTAAATTAAGAAATTATATTCATTTTGTCGACAACTTAAGAGCAACTCCACAAGAAAAAGAAAACAACAAATTGTGGAAGGTTTAACCAATTATAAAAGCCGTTTTGAAAAAAAGTCAATCGCTACCAAAGCCAGCCAAACTGAGCAACGAAGAACAAATGATTCCATTCTCTGGTACCACGCAATTGAAACAATATGTTAAGGGAAAACCCTGTCCTGTTGGTTTGAAAAATTTTGTCCTCGCTAGTCCAGACGGTTTAATACTGGATTTTTTCATTTAGCAGGGAGCAAGAACTTGGGATAATGACAAATGCAACCACGATTTAGGTATCGGAGGAACAGTAGAAATATTTATTGACCGATATTTTACTTCGATGATACTGCTAGAGTTTTTGCTGGAAAATGAAATATATGCCACGGGCAAGATTCAACAAAACCGAATCCCCAAAGAGCTGCGAACAAAACTTTCAACCGACCACGCCCTTCTGAAAAGAGGCAGAGGTTTCTTCAATGAATTTGTGAGAGAAGATGCGAAGCTAGCGATTGAAAAATGGATGGATAGTCGTTCGGTTCTTATGGCGACCACGTCGAACGGAACACGACCACTTATATCTGTTCGTCGATGGAATAAGAAAGCCAAAAAATACATAAATGTCAATTGCCCGAATACGGTTGCAAGTTACAACACGTCAATGGGCGGGGTTGATCTAGCGGACAGGTTGATATCCTATTACCGTATTAATATCAGAACAAAGAAGTGGCCTACGAGAGTTTTTTGGCATATGGTTGATCTCGCACTGTGTAATTCCTGGGTTCTGCGGCGAGATCTGAAAAAACCTTTCACCATTATAAGAATATCAAACACTGCATTTTCACACTATGCTAAGATAATGTCACATTACTGTGCTTCTAAAACCAATTTTATATTTGTTTATGTAGCGAAACGAACCGGAGCAAAACTTTATTAATATCGTATACATGGTGGCCCATAACTAACACGTCAAACTTATCCAAGTGGTAGAGTGTATAATTTCCGACAATAATGTCTTCAGTGAAACCCCCACCGTTTTTGAATTTTCGCATTTCCAAAAAGAAACAAGTCTCAGAATTGCTATCATGCTTCTTGGTTTTTACAACCCTATCGAAAAGATGATGTTTTCAAAATTTCTTAAATTCTACAGCATTCAAAAATTTCCGCCCCATATAACAGGATTTATCAAAATACTGTCTTTGAATTTTGTGTAACAGTTGTGAAAAAATGTACTGGCGTGTTTTTGCACACTTTACTGAAAACTGACCGGTAAATGGAGATTCCAGAATGGTACATTACTGTAGCAAATATATCTCATTAGGTACACTCTTTCGTCAGAAGACGTGACCAATTTTTCAAAGCCTGAGATATTTTATTAAATAATAAAGTTGCTTAATTTTCTTTTTCTCTTCTTATATCGACACATAAAATGCTAATTGCGAAACCTTTAAGTAAATGTCTACATAGCTAATTTTCAACTCCAGCACATCCGACAAATTGTATCACGATTTGAAGGCAGAGCCAATATAGTTCAAAGAGTTTTTCATCTGCCCGGTCAACCTAACTTAATTCGATTAACTTCAAAAGTATTTTGATTGGCAACTAAAAGTGCTGCTCATTGCCCGCCAAAACATAGGCGAATATTTATCAAAGTAAAAATATCAATTATATCCTAGTACTATTATTTTAGAAAAATGCAAAGCACATTTTCTCTTTTTTGTTCGCCATCCAACTTTTTACGAACAGTCATCGCATTCGTTGCCGCTGTAAGTTTCTTTGAAAAAAATTTCACTTTCTTTCACAGCAACTACGAATGCTTACAACAACTCTGTCGTACGCTATGTTTTTTATTGTTCGCTGGTATTTAATTAGTTTTCTTTACAGTCACATTTCATTTCTGCCACTTTTTCTCTGTATCTTTTTGAAGACTTTTTTTGTTTGCCTTCCAGCCAAGTAAAAATTAAAAAGTCAACTAAGGAATATGAAAGTGAGATCACACACACAAATGTACATGCGCAAGGTTCCTATTAAGAATCTACACAGTTAACCAACAAACCTACATACATACATCCATCCATTCATATATGTATGTAAGTACTTAGATTTGCCCGGAGGTGTAATTTTTGTTAGTATACTTTCAAAAAAGAATTAAAACTAAATGTGAGAGATGAAAGGATATTACTTGACAGTAATGTGACTGAGTATCATTTACACTTTAACACTTTGCCATGTCAGCATAAATTACACAAAAACAAAACTAACCATTCGAATGATTCTTTTCGTCATGCCTTTGGGGTTACTTGATGGCAGGCAGAATTACATGAATGCAATTAAAAAGCAGACAAATGTAATTTTAAGTGGAATCGTAAAAACGTGAGAAAAGAGAAAATATATTGTCTTTTAAAAATTTTAACAGCACATATGAAAGCAAAATGAACATATATATTTTTAAAACTTCAAATATTTTGGCGTTAGTCTTAATTTTTTCTTAAAATAAAGAATTCTTTCATGACTTGTATTCAAAGTATTTTCTTTGGAAAGCTACAAAAAAGGAAAGACAATTTCCTCTCCTCTGGTACCGTTGGATTTCGTTGGATTATTATCGGTGTTGATGCTGACTCCAATCAATCAAAACAAAGTCCTCTACTTTTTAAAATTGTAACTGTTTATTAGATCACGGGAGCTACTTCGTTTGGTACTTATTCAGCCCAGCCCAGCTTGAAAAAGGCACCACTAGCGGCGTGATTGTTGAAACCGATAATCTGCATGTGCCAGCAGTTGTGCATTATTATAAAATCTGGTGCCTGCCGGTTTAACTCTGCAACAGAAATTATCTTTTTCAACCTAATGTCGCACAATAGGAAGTCACCGCACGATAGAAAGTCACGTTGGATATTCGGACGAAGCTGGTGGAGTAGCCCAACTTCATTTTACATAGCCGCATTATTTTTACAGCGATACGAAATTCAGACATCGCGGCATTTATCCAACTTCTTTTCGTGCTGTCGAAAGCTGATTAAAAGACGGCAAGGAGATAGTGTGTGTCGATCTTCTACTCACGTACAAATATCGTGAATATCTAGGCGGTGGTAGACTTTTCGGATCTAAGGCCACGTTGTTAACGTCCAATCAGTTTGTTGACAGTTGGCTTCAGACCTTGGCACGATTAGTATGCTCGACTGAACTTTTTTTGAAATGTTAAGGAGGCTGATCCCGCAATAGATGCCTCATATTGAAGTGTCGCCCTTTTTGTGGATTGATCATACTACATTTAAATTCCACTCGATAGGTATCCATTTGTCCGACCATATTCTGGAAATGATCTGATGTAGGCACCTTACCAGCTCCTCCACCTCGCTACCATGATTGAATAGTTTAGCTGATAATCCATCAGCGCTAGCGATTGTGCTGTCCCTTAGCCGCACTATTGTTATTCGAGCTTTCCCGAGATCGGAAGACGCAACGTGTAAAAATCTTCGCTTCACAATTTATGTATGATTTGAGCAACAACCTGGTGATTGTTCTTACAGCCCTTCTTAAACCCAGGATCTTTTGTTAAAGGTTTCGGGAGTTTTTCTTGTTGGCTAACATCTCGAGCTCTTCGCACTCACACACTCATTTCGGCCTCTCTGCTCTTTCTTCGAATAATACTCACCTCCGCCTCTGCGGTGCTCCTGATCGATGTTCGTTCCTCGAACTATCCATAGTATGTCTAATACACTGCAAACATGCTTTCCATCTATCGGAATATGATCGATTTGGTTTTCTTACACTACAAGCTATCATGTTTCGGTTTCGGGTCTCGGCAAAGTTGATCACTATCCTTCCGTAAGCGGAAGTTTCGTGATGAAGACTAAATTTCACGACAGTATGCCCAAAGATTTCTTTCTTACACACCCTGGGATTGAAGTCGACAAGCACGACAGAAACAGCGTCCGTAAGTGCGTTGTGGGCGCTCATAGAAATGATCTTTGATCACGTCGTCCTTCTCTACCTTCTGTTCGTGGGCAGAAATCAGCGAGATTTTGAAAAATATTACTTTGATGCGAATCGTGGCGAGACGCTTTTCTCGCAGAGTGAATGACATTACTTGGTGACAAACTCTCTGAAGCATACAAATTCTGCACCGAACTTGGGTTGAGTTACGTAGTAGGCGCGCGCAAGGTACTATTGGTTTCTTGCCTAGCCTCGTCCATTGTATTTCCTAGGTGGCGGTGATACCATCCCTTACTCTCGCGAGTACATCCACCAAGCCAGCGGTACCTTCCCTATTAGGATTCCAGATGCATGTCCTGAAATCGTAGTCATTAATACATTGCCTGCGGTCATCATCAAACATGGGGAGTCCCATCCGAGAAATCTTGGAAGTTTTCAAGTTTTCACAACCATATCCTTGAGTTTTCGTTTGTTTGTTTGTAAGTCAGACACCCGCTCTCAGCCGCATTTAGTTGTGGCCGCTGCTAACCCAGGTATTCTCCAAAAACGTCGAAGTGACTCCACCAGATGCGCCTTCTTATGTACTTTTGCTCACTCCCAAACGGATGCTCAGGAGGTACCCAGAGAGCACTTGGGTAAAATCCCGCGAAATTCGTGAGCTATTTAAACCGCATACAGTATAATCGTTCTGAACACTCCCAGGTGAATGGCAATCTGGGATTTTAACCACTGGTTTTGGTCTTTACACATGAAACGAATAGATTATAATTTGATAATAAATATTACTATCTATATACACCGGTATATTCATTTATACATTACATGGCAATGCATGATCTCCCTACGACCCCTAGATATAAATATGTTAAAAATCATTAGTATTGTAATTTCTTGCACAACTTGCTTCTTTTTCTTTTTTTGTCGATTACCATATGTCTTAGGTAGGTAGGTAGGTAGGTCGGAGTGGCAGCCGCCTACAGCGCCTCACTTAGGCCAATATTAGGAGGCCCATTCTGTCTTACTTTGCATTACATTTCGCTATGAGCACAAGAAATCCGTGCAATCGCATAGCATTTCACTTCCTCATTTCCATGCATATCACTTTGACAAGTACGCCAATTTGTCAAAAGTTTTGCACAGGTTAATTTCTTGCTTCCTCTTTTTCCACTGCTGCTTACATTTTTTATTTTAAGTAAGTAGTGAGCGAAGTTAAAAGGAATTTAAGTCGTCATTTTCATGTAAATATTTGCAATTTTAATAAGCTCGACAGTTAGTCGATTCGTCGTCTCGTTATCATTCAGTTAGCAATGCACAGACAGCGAGTAGTCTTAGTTAGAAATCCAAACAACAAATTATTCGCAGGTGAATCAGCGTCTCAAGCTTAAGAATTTCAGGTTGTTTGTTGCTGCAACAGAACTTTTTAGCTTCTTACGTTTAGTGCAAACTGCTGGTTTCTTTCACTACTTTGTGCACTGCTGCTGAAACTTTTTGCATCGCAGTAAACGAAATCAGTTCAAGTGTATCCACTTAAAATGCTAAGAATTCTACAACTCTTCGGGGGGCGGGAGCTTGAAATGAATAAGAAGATGGTATGTGATAGTTGCATTTGTTTACAAATCCTCCTTATCTTTTATGAATTATTTCATTTATCCTTTCGGCGTTTTCTTTTTTCTTTTTTCTTGATTTTTTTTACTTTTTAGTTTTCTCTTTTGTTATGGTTATGTATTTTTTGAAATTTGTTGTTTTTTAATCATTTTTAGGTAAGCAGCCAACCAACCAACAAACTCAAGGCATTAGGAATTTTTTTCACACCCTACGATTTTATTTGCTGATAGCAGACTGCAGGAAGCTCACCAAGGATAATAAGATCTTAGAATATTGAACAATTAAGATTTGATATTGTGACAGTGTTGCAATTAAAAAAATCTAGTCTACAAAGCGAAACTTGTAAACATTTATAAAATTTATATGAACAATAATTCCCAAACTCAAGGCCAATTTTTTATTTCGAAAGTATTTGCAAAAGGCAAAAACAATGAAAGTGGTACAAAAATTAACATCGGAAATCACCATATCTTCTCATTAGACAAAGTACTTCTTTCTAGACATTCGCCGGACTCGAATCCATTACTTTTTTCACATGCAACGCAAAAACGCCGCCACCTGTACCAAGCTATTCCGTGTAAATTGTTGTTCCTTTTCCAATCTGCTGCTATTACATCAATGTGCAGAGTTTCGTTGTCTATAAACTGAAATATAATAACTTCGTACTTGTCAGATTTAAAATTGCATTATAATTCACCGTAAAAAACAAATTTTGGAAAAGGCACTTATTTACTAAATTTCTAATACAAAAAAAAAAAGATTACTTCTATCGCTTGCATAGCGTTCTTTCATAGGTATTCCATTTATTTAATGAAAGTTCAAAACACGGAAAATACATTGCTTCACCTATTTGGTTTCTGAGTTCAATTTACTACCTCATAGAATGCGGATTGTCGCCGGCGCCCGAGTAGACATTACCCTGCGTCGATTTTTTTCCAATAATGAGTATAGCAAAAACATAATCTCCGGAAAATTCTAAGCAGATTTGCCCCAGAAAACATGGGTCCTAAATCAATATGGATTACGCTTCAATTGATGCAAACATTTCAACTCCACAAATTTTCAAGAATTTCAAATTGCATACGTCAAAACAATATAAATAAAAAGTGCACAGTGCAGATTTATTAAAACCATTCCATTAATCCGTTTACTGCAAAATCTAAGCGAACATTTAGCGATTGGCATGCGGACTAACAACCGATTTTTTTTAAGGAAGCATTCACTTGAAAAAAAAAGCCAAACGAAATTATTAATATAAAAATAAATATATTTGGGTGATTCACAAGGTGTCATAATGTGTCATAAATCATAGTCAAAAAATTTTAGATTTCAAAAGTTATGTTTTTGAATAACATTGAAACAAATAATTAAAACTAGGCAATTTCGCATTTTTTAAATTTTATGACTTTATCACTTATGACACATTACCACACCTTGTGAATCACCCAATTGTAAACTAGAATATCGTAGTTGTAGATGATAATGCAAAATCTTTTTGATAGCCCTTTTCAATCATCATTTTCGGAGTGAGCCAAACGGGGATTATTCTGAACTACTTCATTTACAGTTTCTCTAGTTCGATAAGGTAAATATTACGTAGACCTTATAAATTTAAATTTTAAAAAATTTTACGTTACAGTTCATCGGTAGGTACATAAACTTTCATCACATACGTAGCCAGACGCTTTAAGAGCCAGGTTTTCAGTGCGAGTTCAACTTTGTTTGCCATTTAAACTAAGTTTAAACTGAATTCAACTAACCAGTTCCATACCACGCCGACCATTATCGTAATTTTCACACATTCACGATCGGCAATTCAAACATAATCGAAAGCGACGCTTGGCAGCAGTATTCATTCTCGGCTTCATTTCCCTGAAACGTACAATTCGACAGCGGTAAGCTGTAGTTTAAAATAAATTTAGATTTAAACTGAGTTTAAAATTGCACTGAAAAACTGACTCTGATAGCGAAGGGAATTTGTTGCAACGCAGAAGGGTAAGATCTTACGCAAATGTGCACATGTGTCCCGTTTTCACGCTAGCTAAGTCTTCTGGTCTGAAACTACCCGAAACTGATCCGGCTAATCGGTACAAATAAAGGGGTTTTCAATAGGGGCACTACAAAAGTAGACCGATAGTGAAACCAAACGACGCCATATTTTTGCCCCCTCTTTTGACATTTCTCTTCAGTAAAGTTTGCCATTTCATCATGGGAAGATATACGATCCAACAACGAGTCGAAATTATTAAAATTTACTACCGAAACTCGGAGTCAATGGGCTCAACTTTAAGAGCGCTACGTCCAATTTATGGTCGTCGTCATTTCTGGCTGAATGGCTTCGTTAATAAGCAACAAAATTGCAATCCACAAGTACTCCATGAGTCAACATTGCATCCCGAAAAAATTACGGTTTGGTGCGGTTTATGGGCCGGCGGCGTCATTGGGCCGTACTTCTTCCGTGATGATCAAGACCGGCACGTTACTGTGAATGGGAATCGCTACCGCTCATTGATAACCGAATATTTTTAGCCCGAATTGGATGATATGGACTTGGACAATATGTGGTTCCAACAGGACGGCGCCACAAGCCACACAGCGAATGTCACAATCGGTTTATTGAAAACCAAGTTTGGTGAAATGACCCAGTTCTAGGCCCACTTGTTGTCGTTGAACTAATTGAAGTTCAAATCTTCGTAAAATACCATTTTCTGCAGGCGCTATTTATATTTTCTGCAACGCAGCAAATACCTCGAAAAGATAAGGCTACTATGTATGTGTAGCACGTGTGGTCCGGGTTCAAATCCCGGCCGAAACAAGTAACACAAAAATAGTATTTTCTAAAAGCAATCGCCCTTCGGCAGGCAATGACAAACCTCCGAATGTATTTCTGCCATCATATACATATATATGTAAACTTCTAACAAAAATCATTTGCCGTTCGGAGTCGATGTAAAAATGTGAGTTCCTCAATTTGTGTTACAACATCAAGACGCACTGCACAAATGGTAGAAGAAGTTCAGCCAAACATCAGATTATGTTATAAGCGCCATATTATTATTAAAGTCGGTTCACAAATTTACTATTAGTCGTGATGTTAGCTTTATTGCATCTTCGAGCAATGTGTCAGACTCTCACCACTGCCAATTAGTTATTGACATTCAGAGACAACCACAATTCAGAGGAGGATGTTGAGCAAAGATGAGTACGACACATCTTGTAATAATTCTTCAGATGATCGAAGAGAGTCTGTGACAACAGAGGTTGGTAAAACATGTAAGGAACTGGTGTTTTGTGCTATCTCTGATGTTGATGACCCTGGTTAAAGGCACTGAGGCTGATTCTTGGTTAGGCGCTATGAACGAAGCGATGGAGTCACTTATATCGAATAAATCTTGGTTTCTCACAAATCAACCTACGAATAAAAAGGTTATTGCTTCGAAGTGGGTGTACAGAACGAAACGTGATACTAGCGGTGTACTTGTACGACACAGGGCGAGACTTGTGATTAAGGGCTGTTCGAAAAGATAGGGAAAAATTATACCGAGACATTTGATCCCCTTATAAGATATAACTCAATAAGGTTTCTTTTTTCTATGGCGGCGAATTATAATCTGTCAGTTCATCAGCTAGACGCCATGGCGGACTTCCTTAATGGTGGGTTGCACGAGGAGGTGTACATGAAGCAGCTTAAAGGTTTGGAGGATATGAAGCGAGAGAGTGTGTCGTCTGGCCAAGGTGTTCTATGGCCTCAAACAGACAAGTCATATTCGGAACGAGTAACTTAATGCAGTTTTAGTCAATCAACAAGAAAGATATGGTGAATATGGTCATTATGGTTGACGATGTGTTGATATTATCGCAGGGTGGAAAAACGACTCAGTGAATAATAGCAAAGTTATCGTCGAAATTCAGAATGAGAGACAGGGAAATGGCGTCGTCAGTCTTGGGCATGCGTATTGATTGAAATGAGGTAAATAAAACATTCACAGTTGATCAATCTGAGTACATTAGTAGTACACTGAAGTGCTTCAAGATGGCAGATTGTAATCCAGTTTCCTCTCAAATTAAATAATTAAAGGCGAGTATTGATAACAATATCCATCTGGCAACATTATTTTATTATAAAAAGTAATTCTTAAAAATTTGTGCAGTTGAAATTTCAACATCAATTTACGCGGACTTCAAACTCATTTGGGACTTAAGAGCAAATCAATCTAGCATTTTCCGAAGATTGCGTTTTTGCTCTACTCATTGCCATGATTTTTCCTACCGAACAAATTTACCCAACCTAATGTACATATTTAACAACAAAGCGCTTAAAAACTGAAAATTTGGCAATGCATTGAAACTTATGTACAATCAGAAATGACAACTTTAGTTAAATCTATCAATGTAGTTGTTCGCACTCTCAAAACTTTGGTTGTTTTGCTTCAGCTATCCTCTTTTTCTCTTTCATTTATGCTCACCGGGCGAAGTTTTGCTTGTTGTGCATTCGGCTTATCTTACGATTATTTGCATTTTCTGTTTAAATGAGATTTTAGTTTATGGAATTGTTGCATGTTTTTGCAGTTTCGTGCAAGTTTGCGAACTTGCGCTTAGCACTCTCGACTGTGGCTTCGCTTTTGTTTAGTTGATGTAGAAGTTTTATTTTCTTTGGTATTGCTTTTTACGTCGATTCGCCACAGACAATGTAATAGCCTTAATTTGTACAACGTTTAACAGAATTTGTAAAATAAATTCAACCAGATCTGCTTTGAACTTCCCATAGGTGTCGCTGCTGAGGGAATTGCTCTCGGCGTCTCTACCCACATCTTAGCAAAAGGCATTAATTTTACGTTCTCACCGACTTCCTCTGTTACCATCGAGCACTACTTTTTATGCGATATTTTTTAACGCCTTCCGATTTCTTTCTTCTCACCTCTTCACACAGTGTCCCAAAGCAGTTGTAAAGCAAGAACTCTATAACACGTATTCATCGCTTCTGATGTTGTTCAGCGCTTGTACTAATCGTATAGCTGAATAAAGCGCTGAAACCCCTAAATACTAAGAGGCGTGTTGTGCGATTCCACCATAAGCCACCAATTCGCCTGGCTCTATGCTAGTAATTCACGAATTTATTCTGCTGCCAATTTTTCATACATTTGCATTTTTTTCTTCATGTCAATTTGTTTCTCTATTCGTTTGCACATCTCCTCATCTCTAGCTTTCGCAAAAAGGTATCGACGCGTTAGCTCTGCGTGTTGATGAGTAATTTTGTGCAATAATCAATGCTTTACTTTTTTCATTTCCTCCTCTTTGCTTTACAAGTTTTTAAGCAATCGTTTTCCATAGCCACCACAAAAATGATGAACTCGCAGTTACTTGACCAACTCCCGCCGTAATGCGAGTCTGCCACTCGCTTCATTGGTTCTTTAGCAAGTTTGTTCCACATCCTTTTTTATACCGTTTTCTCTTTTGCCCCATTAATAATAAAGTGATAAAAGGCAGAGTAGTTTTTTTTTTATAAAAGGTCTGCAATACAAATATAGGTATCTATAAATGTGCATCTGTATTCGTAAGGACGAACGTAAAGTGGAATTTGATTAAGTTGATTATCGAGCAGATAGCAGATAGCAGATAGTTTGCCTTCGCCCGCCTTCGCCTTCGCCAATGATATTTTTAAATGTGCTAAACGGATTATTTACCACAAAGTCTGAATTGGTTTCATTTGCACAACCACTCTGAAACAGAGTAATTGACTTCATTGAAATGTGTAAAGCTTCTTTCTGTAGCATGGCTTATACAAAGAATGTAATAATTTAAATGAAATCTTGTGGAGACATAATCAATAATTTTGTTGGCTATTGAATTTTTTTCCTTTAAAAAGAGGTCATTCTTTAGTATGAATAAATATTTAAAATTAGATTTCAATCATAAACACTGTGCACAAAATTATAAGTAATTCAATTATGTAATGTGCTACCATAGATATAATAACAAATTGAACAAACTAAAGAATTTATGGCATTAATTTTGTATGTAAACTATTTTTAAAATAATGTCAGTTGCCAGCATAAAGTGTTGTTTGAGAAATACATAGTGGATTTCAACTGTTTAAACAAATTTTTACAAAATAAATACGTTTAGGGCTTTGTAAATAACATCAAATAGTATCGTAAAGGAATTTAGACTTTTATTAATTCCATGCGTACTTCATCGGGTTTTCCAATATCAATGTATCATAAAGGGAAGCCGTTAACATCAAATCGAACTTTGCAAATGACCGTCCGTGGATAGATTTTCGATTTTTCGTTTTATCTGAAGAAGATGTTTTTTATGGAATAAGAAAATTAAACAATTCCAAACAAGTGGGCGTTCATTAAATCTCGTATTTTTTTCTCAAGCAATGTTTCAAATCGATTTCCGTACAGTTGCTACTTATTGTTAAATTTATCAATAAAGTAATGTCATTTTTTCGATTAATGAAAAATCGCCTCTGTTTCTCCTATTTTTAAAGCAAGTGACAAAAGTGACATTTCAAAGTATTACCCTCTTTTTAAGCTTCCTAATGCGAAATTATTTTAAAAAAATTGGGAGCAGCAAACTTGTATTTGCCATTCAACAATTAATATCCCCTTCACCAACCTAACAGTTTTTCCGAACTATTGTATATCTTGTTTTTTACAAAAAAAAAAATAAAACTCAAAAGATAACTTTAATTTTCGAAGCAATAAATTTAATCAAACAAAAAGAATTTTCCAAGCAAAAAATAAAAATCGAAAAATAAATTAAATTTTTATATAAGTAAATAAAAATAACTGCTTTTTTTCTAAGAAAAAAAAACTCAAAAATTAATATTTATTTTAAGCTAAAAATAAAACCAAAAAAAAATAACTTCTATTTTCTAAGAAAAAAACCTAAAAATAAAACACTAAACATAATTAATTTTCTAACCTGAAAATAAAAAAAAAAAACCAAACATAAAACTCAAAAAATTAATTATTTTTTATGCGAAAAGGATTTATTTTCTTAGCTAAAAATAACACTAAAAAAACATATTTTCTTAGCAAAAAGCTCAACATATAATTTTTAATTCCTGAGCCAAAAAATGAAGGCAAAAAATAACTTATTACGTCAAACTCGATATACGAGTTTTTTCCGCTAAGCAAAAAAGAAAACTAAAAAAATAACTTCTATTTTCTAAACAAAAAAACACTCCAATAAGTACCTTATTTTCTAAGTTAAGAAAGAAAGAAATTCTACCTTCTAAGCAAAAAAAAGAACCAAATATTAATATTTGCTTTCTAAGCTAAAAATAAAATACAAACATAATTTATTTTCTAACCTAAAAATAAAAATTAAAAATACAACTTGTTTTTTACCTCAAAAGGATTTACTTTTTAAGCTAAAAAATATATATATATTCTTTATTCGCCAAACAAAAAGTCAAGCTCAAAATAAAAAAATTTAATTCTTAAGTGATAAATTAAAAGCGAAAAATAAAAAAATAAAAATTAAATGGTAAAGTACGAAATATAAATTTTAACTCTTTTTTTTATTTACTCCGAACGGCATACGTATTTTGTGAGAAGTTTTTTCATGGCATAAATTATTAAAAAAATTTAGTAAAAACAAACCACAATTAATTTTTGGAAAATTTTTGGAAAAGGGATTTGGTACTACTTATATCATACTTCTACAGCTACGTCTATCTCAAAACCCAACGAACAGTTTCAAACCCAATTTGGTAAACATAACACACTTAGCCTCATAAATCGGACAAAGACTAAACCCTTCTTCCATATAACGGTAATATTCAAAAATTCAAATCAAGTGATATTTAATTTAATAGTGAAATGAACTTGACAGAATATAATATTTAGAATAGTGCTGTAACATAAATTTTGAAATGAAGTGATACTTGAAAAAAAAAGCATAAAACAAAAAGTTAAAACTCTTTGCTGGGCAAATGCAGACATTTTTTGAAACCTCACACATGTTTAAATAATTCATGTGAATAAAATTTGTTGCGATCTATAAATACCGTTGTGTATTAAAAATTGCAGAATGTTTGATTGTCGGAAAGTATATGCATATGTATTAAACTCAAACATAGCTGCTCTAAAATGGCAAAAATTACTAAACTAAACAATTTTCAATTTTAATGCATTTCAATTGCAACTAAAACCTTTTATGACAAAAATCTATTCGTAAATATTAAACAACACGCTGACAGTTGACCGCGTTTATTCAAGTGGCAATCAAGCTAATAAAATGCAAAATTCCATTTCAAAAGCCAGTGAAAATTAAATTTTGTTTAATAAATATACATGTGTAGTACGTATTAAGCTAATAGCAAAAACGTCCACGAGAAGGAAGTGAAAAGTGGGAAATATATAAATGACAAATATTTTTTATTACTCGCTCGCAGGCGAATAGAGAAAAGTGACTTACAACAAAGCTATTAGTACGCCACTAGAAATGGCAGCAAAAGCGCCAAAAACTATACAACGAAATAGAAAATAAAAAGCGTCATTCTGCGAAATATCGCACATGCTAGGGTGGTCCCAAAATGTAATGGAAAAATATCATTTTGGAATTTTAGAAAATGGAATACCTTGAAAGTGACCCATACTTTTTATTTTTTAATTGTTTAATAGGAGTGGATTAGTGAAACCTTTGGAAAAGCTTTGTATTTTTCTCGCAGGATTGCTATAAAATCATAAAAAATAAACATCTTTTAACGAATACATTTTAGAAATCTTTGATAAATAAAATTCTAATACTTGTTTATTTTAAAAACTAGACAAACTACTTTTTAACCAATACCTAAGCCCAAGCACGGAATTATTGTAATTTTTCACATTGAAATTGTATTACTTCGAAAAATAATTTATATAATTTTACAATTTCTTTTGCTAAAGCCTTTTTAACCAGTATGGTTGTTTTCGTCTGCTAAAAATTTTCTTTGAACATTTTAACCCTCTGGCTTCCCTTTTAACGAGGTTTCATTTTAGATGATTTGATAACAGGTAAAAAAAACTCCCATATTAGTAGGAGTTGGAGGTTTAAAATATTTTAAAAAAAAATTCCTCGTTAAATTCTACTGTAGAAGTCTGAGGGCAGTCATTTTATACATGATATTTGTGATAAGTTAATTGCAGTTCCGGCGAAAATGCTAAGACTTTGGATTAGGTTACTTTTAACTTGACTGCTCCTATGAGCTCATATAGGCCCTCTGGGGTCCAATGCAATACAGTATATTCAAAAACAGAACGCCAACTTCCGAATTATAATCTGCATAGCGTTGCGAGCTTGTAATGAAGCTATGCAGTCGGCAAATCTGCACTCCCGCTATGTACGCCGAGGAGTGAATAAGATATGATCCCAGATACTCAGGGCAACTAAGCCAAAATTGCTGAGATGGTCCCGCCTTCACATCCTCCAAGCAGTTGCCACAGTCAGGGTAAGTGCAGATATTGAGGCGCACCGTTTGGGTTCCCATTTGACAGCGCCCTGTCAGCACCCCTATAACTAATGAGAGCCCATGTGCCTCCTCACATCCTTTTTTGTCCAAAACGGCCTCGCGACCTTGTACAATCTAGTATCTGCCCAGCATTACCAAACTGATCGCAAGCCCATTCGTTTAGAAGCAGCCCATAGGCGGCCAGACCAACCACGAAACCCTCTTTGCTTAAGAAGCCCTTTTCAAGTGTACTCTGACTGGCTTAATCATCTCCTTTACAATTCCCTGGGATATCGCCAAGCCCCAGCAGCCAGGTTATTTTGTCAGAGAAATACTCTGAAGCTCTCGAAAGACAATTCAGGCAATCAGTCCGCAACCACTTTCCCCCGCATCGCTATTGAACCAAGAGCTCTAATTGGCGCTTGACTGCCAGAGTAGATGTTTACTTCCCTTACTGAGGTCGCGCTATTAAGCAACCAATCGGTCGCTTTCTTGATGACGGCTACCTCGGCCTGAAATGATAGCGTAAATTTTCGTTTCAAAGTCTTTTGTCCACCCCCAGTCCTTCCATCAGGTTTTGATTCAACCGTGCACAATCCTCTCTAGAAAAAATAGCGCTGTTAAAGTATCTCTTAAGAACTATAGAAGGTACGCAAAGGTCCGTTGTAACTTTGTATGGTCCGTGATAGATTGATGTCGAATATTCTGCAGCCCAGCAGTGGTCAGGGTTGTCTCAATATGACGACGTTGTCCGAAAATCTCCACCATTTTCAGCTTGTTTATTACCACAGTCCTATCCAGGGCACCCTACAAGACTAAAACATCTCATAAAACCATGTAATAGATTTTAGCTTTTGCCGATTAATCCCTCCGACAGAAAAACGGAACCAGTGCCTTCTTCTATCGTTCCTTAGTCTTTTCTTTCCAAGGAAACTTGCACCCCCGTAAAAAAGAAACTCAAACCCTCTGGGCTACTACTGCATTCGGCAAAGTTGGTCTGGGCAAAATCCTCTTTCGTAATTTTTGGCGTTTATTCGTGCCAAGTAACCACTGCTTGGCAGAGTTATTTACCAATTCAAAACAAAAAAAAAATACGCGTATCTTCTGTTTCCTCCTCTACGACTCTAACGGCGTCGGGAAAAAAATCTGTTCGGACCACCCTAACGCATACACATATGCATCTATGTGTTTGTGTTAGCGCGATAACTAAATCCACAAAAACATTGGCAGTGAAAGCAATGTACGAAAGAAAAAATTAAATTGTCAAGTCATGTGCAATTTGCAAGGATATTGTGAAAAGGATACAACTGCTCAACTCGACCACGCAATTGCAGATGCAGTCCCATAGCATTGGGTAATAACATGTTGCGGGTGGGAATGAGCAGGACGAGCAAGTGAGAAGCGACAAAAACGCAAATAAAATTGAGATATATTCGCTGCCAGTTATTGTGCAAACATGAAGTGTTGCATTGGGCATAAGAAACAGGATGAACGAGATGAACGGGACGTTTGCGCGCACGACGAGTGAATAGAGTTGGATTCTTTTGAAAATAAAGAAAATCTATTTATTTATTTAGAAATACGCCAAGCGTAAACGTGACAAACAGACTCAATGACAAGGACATAACTTAGTTGCAGACACAAGGAAACTATCGTCGGAGCAGCGCGTGTGTGTGTGTGTGTTGTGACGTAAAGCGAGTTTATAGAATGGTCGTATGGAGCGAAAACTTATTTAGCGAAACCACAATAGCGCAGTGGCGTTGAAAAACAGCAACTTGACAAATTTATTTGCCACGCGATTTGAGTGTTGTGCTAAGGGAGCGACTGTTGTGGCGGTAACAACAGCATTTGCAATGACAGCAAACAACAACAACAACAACACAGGACTGTAATACCTTTTCCTTATTAACGACGATACTGCGCGAGTATAGGATGTTTTGCTGTGCGCTAGCGCTAGCTCAATGGTATCATTGGTGTCCCAACTGCAGTCGATTGTATTTTGTGTTGCATGCAACATGCGTTGCGTAACTGCTCGCATCTAGCATAACTAATAACGGTGATGTTTTGACGCTCACCAATATGAACTACATGCTAGTAATACAAAAAAAAAGGCTAAGGTAAGACAAAGTGCGAGTCACAAAGTGCTAGACAGATCAAGAAGATTCGAGGCTCCGGCGGCAGCAATCTCGAACAATTTACACAAATTTTAACGATTTATACGGTTTTTATTGTACAATAGACTTTAGTTTTATAAAAAAACACTATTATTACTTTCCTTAGTACTCGATGGCAGAAAACTTGAAATCGCGTTCACCTGGAAGGTCTTCCTACAAATATGGAATCCACTTCATGCTCAGTGGAAATCAAAAGCTTTCACATACGTGTAGAATTCTACACACCGAGCAATACAACACACTCCTATGAGCAAAATTGTAGAAAACTTGTACTCCAATTTGAACTTAACCTCCAGCATTGACAATTTCAAATATAATTTTATGCAAGCACGTTTTTAATAAAAACTTTTCACCGTTCGAGTGCAAAAGAGACAGCGACAGCGAAGACAAGCGCAAATAACAATAGCCACTATGACAAATGAAAGCAAGAAGAAACTTTTCAAACAAAAAATATCACTACAACCCAACAAACTACCACTCGCTTTTATTATCACCGAAGGACAAAAGCGAATATTTTTCATCTCGTTGTTGTTGTTCTCAGTTGCATAATCAAGTGAATAGTCAAATGTTGGAGTTGTTGGTTTTTTTTTTGGTGGTACAGCCAGTTGTATTCGAAGTGCATTTTATACATATGTGCACAAATACAAATACAAATACAAGATTTCGTAAATGCAGTTGTCAACCAAACATACATATGCAAAAATATCATCACCTGAAATTCGAAACGCCGTAACTTACAAAAATTTTTGTTTAACATCAAACGATATGTAACACCCCCAAAAAAATAAGGAGAATTGGTTGATGTGTTTTGAGAGTAGTTTCTCCAAATATTTGAAAGCGTTTGGTACAATTCCGAAAAGTCAATTTATCATCTCTGAATCAAACTGAGCTCTGTTAAATAATACTGAATATACTGCTGGTACATTTAAGACTTCCACGAAAGTATATTGAATCACCAAGGAAAAAAGAGTTTTTTAACAAAATAGAAGTAATTATAAATATAAAGTAATTTCAATTTTAATTTTAAAAAAATTATTTAAAATTGCACTGTCCGACAAAAAAAAAGTGAATATACTTTTGAAGCGACCTAGTAGAAATTGTTTTTCTGGTCGAATAGTACACGAAACCACGTTCAAAAGATTTCTAACACCCCCAAAATATTTTTTTTAAAGACAAAACCCCGTTTTTTTTTAGTTTTTTCGTCTTAAAGAGTTCAATTTTAAATTTTTCTTACATTCAGCAAATTTCTTCATCTACACTCGGTACCCCTGGAGGGCGCTTGGGACCAAAATGTTAGATTTTGGATTATGCTGCATAACTTGAAAACTTGAAGTCCTTTTTGAAAGAAATCAATTGGTATATTAAAGTAGTGATAGCTTGTCGATGATACATAACCAAAAATGATCATTCATTTCCAATTAGTGCCGAAAAATGACGTCAAAATCGAAAAAACAGGCAAATTGGGCGGAAAATGCAACTTCTAGCGTAAAAAACACGTCATACTCTTTTCAAATTAACAAAACACTATATATATTTCGAAAGTGTAAATATTCACCTATCTAAAGCTGTTGAGTATTTTCAATTCGATTGAAACATTTTTTTTTACGAATTCTTTAAGACAAAAAACTAGAAAAAACGGTTTTTTGACTTAAAAAAAGATTTTGGAGGTGTTAGAAATCTTTTGAACGTGGTTTCGTATACTGTTCGACTAGATAAACAATTTCTACTAGGTCGCTTCAAAAGTATAAAATCACTGTCGGACATTGTTATAATTCCAAAAATTTATTTTGAATGTCATGGAAAATTCGAACGTAATGAAAATTTTCTTTTTTTTTAAATATATAAAAGCAATGAATGAATAATTTATTTTCGAAACCTCAAAGAATAGAAGTACGATTTATTTATGTCCTCCAATGACAAAAGTTTCTTATTCAATGAATGAAGGACCTTGAAACAGCAAAAGATTTGGCCTTGTAGGTCATACCTCATTTTTTCTTAATACTTTGGAAAGAATAATACAAATAAAAGTTAACCCACTGAATCGAAGAGAGGAAGACGGAGAAATATGTACATTTGCAACATCGAAACATATCCGACTATCCCATATATTCTTTATTCTCTATATACAGAAAAATCAATTATGGAATGCATGCAAATCATCATTAGAGAACGTCTTTACAGATTTGGAAATTTTTTTTTCTTTTTTGTTTTTGTTGAATGAAAATATTGAGATATTTTTCCAGTAGAAATTTGAAACTCATTTTCAGTATACAAGTTGGAAAGCAGATTTCCAAGGTTCAACCAGTAAGAAACTTTCAATCCGTTTTATTATAAAGAATGTTTTTTTAGACATGTGGTCTTCAAAAAGAAATAAAACTCATATAATTTAATGTTATGACCATTTTGAATTTAGCTTTATTATAAGATAAGGGTTTGCCATTATGTTTGAAAAATGGTTTTGGCCATGTGACCGCCGCGGCTGACTTGAATAAATTCCAGCCAAGAGGCCCAATTTTCGACCCCTTTTTGCTGTAGTCGGTGCCGTATGTCAGCAATAACTCGCCGAATATTCTCCTCCAAGGCGTCAATCGTCTAGGGCGTATCTACGAAGACATGCGACTTCACATAACCCCACAAAAAATAGTCCAGCGGTGTTAATCTTGGAGGCCAATAAATTTATTATTTCGTTCTCTGTAGGGAATGTAGCACCGTCTTGTTGGGACCACATCAACATCCTCCAACTCAGGCACGAAAAAGTCATTAATCGTGGCTCTATAGCGTTCCGCACTGACTGCAACATTATGATCGGCGTAGTTTTTTGAAGAAATATGGACCAATGATTCCCTCTGCCCATAGACCATACCAAACAGTGACTTGTTGAGAATGTAACGGCGTCTCAACAATGGTCTGTGAATCATCAACACTCCAAATGCGGAAATTTTGTTTATTAACGTACCCATTCAACCAAAAGTGAGCTTTGTCGCTGAGCAAAATTTTCTTATCAAAATCGGGATATGTGGCCATCTCGCTTTGGGCCCATTCACCGAGCGTGCGACGCGCTTGATGGTCGTTCGGCTTCAATTCTTACACGAGTTGGAATTTTTAAGCCCGCAAATTATGGGCCTTCTGCAAAATCTTCCATAAAGTGGATGGACTCATTCGGGTCTTCTTCGATACTCCACAGTAGCAATAGCGTCTTCGTTGTGCACTATACGGCATATCTGAGCATGCGCTAGTGAATACACTAGAGTAAACGTGGTGCGAATTAAGTAAGTCTGTTTAGTATGGAATGGCAAACGAAACTGAGTATAAATCAAGTAACAGCTGTCAAAGAGACCAACTCCGAAAAACGTATTGCCTCATTGAAAACCACTCACCTAAAAAAATCACCCGCTACTTGTATGGGGTTTCAATTACAAAAATATGTATTTTGATAACTGCAATACAATATCAGTACAGTAAATTCAAAAAAAAAATATATAACATTATCTACTTTAGCTCAACATAAAGCGTTTTCATAGCCGTAAAAAAATTTTCTTAAACGCTCGGGTAAGATAATTTTTTTTTAGTTTTGGATCAAGTAATGCAATAAGTAATTAGGCTGTATATCGTACCAATACTTGAGTCTAAGGCAAATCACTCCCTTTTACTGAATTTCTGGCTACACCATTGCTAGCCATACAAAATTTCCAAACTAAATCGTCCGACTGGTTATGCGACTGCACTATAAGTATATATTTATTCCTGCACTATCTGCCGGCTGCTAAACTAATTTAATATGCCACGCGATATTTTCCGCATTTTATACATTCTTCCCATGAGAGGTAGAGAAAAATGTAGCACCGATTTCTTGTGCATTTTTTTGTTTTGTTTTTTACCCTGCTGTAGTTCTACAGCAATAAAAGTGTGCGAGTGATAAATTCATGCAGATAGCCCCAGCCGCATGATGATCAGCAATGAAAAACAAGAACATACAGACATACAGAAATACACTGCCATTGCATTCACTCACATTTTACACTGTACATATGTTTGTATTTAGTTTAGTCGTCTTTTAGGCGCTCTAGCGCGTTTGCCTCGAATTATATACTCTTACTCTAGCACTCTATGTCTTACTCGCGCCATTTGTTTTGCACTTCACTTCAACTGTCAGTGGATTGCCTTAAGCGCGTTTTCCATTCCATTGCAGTTCATTTGAAATTTTATTTGCCCGCATTTCATACATTTGACGCAAATATAAAAATTGAAAAAAATTTTAGCAAAAATGAAGAATTTAGCGAAAATATATAAAGCCGCATTGCATGTTGTTAATGCCGACAATTCTTCCTTTTTAAAGTGTTGCGAAGATTTACGCGTTTTCCGCTGATTCGCATGCAATGCAATGCAATGCAATGGATAATGTGCGAGAATCTTTACCGCCATACTGCCACTCTGCGCTATAAATCATTATGAAGTTTTTAGAGAGTATATTTAAGTTGATTTAAAAGTAGTTATGTACTTCAATTATGACTGGTTGTGATTTAGTGTGGAGCATCTTGGGTATTTTATAATGTCAGAAATGGAATTATTTATTTACAGTGAATTTGCAAGCATGTGTGTTTTGTAATAGCGAACTTACTTCTATTAGGTAGATTTTTTCTAAGTACCCTCTCAGCGTTCGAAATCCATCGGAAAAATTGTTATTTAGTTAGTAAATCAAATAAACCCTACTTATGATTGATGGCTTCTCTGCTATGGCAGATGTTGGGCGAGTTTATCCCTTCGCTGAGCTAATAAAATTCTTTAGTGCTAGAGGGTTGATCGACTTGGCGATGATTAAGGATATCTACAGTCAAGATGTCGCACAGTCCGTTTACTAAACATGCTTGAATTTTACTAAAAGCTGCTGTGTACTTTGTTTACAATTGGCAAATCTAAATTATGTAATAAGTAAAGTGAATACATAGAATAAAGCCAATCTTTAAAAGCAGAAATTTTAAATGTTATCTGATTTGAAAGAAATTCAGCAAATATGTTTTTCTTCTTCTCAATTGGCGCTACAACTGCCTAGGCCTTTTTGGCAGATTTGAATATAGCACTCCAGTCGTTTCTTTGGCTTGCTGACTGGTTCAAACTAGAGACCCCAAATCATTTGCCGCCTGGTCTTTCCAACGTAGCGGACGCCTTTTTCTTTCTCTGATTCCTCCAGCGGATACCGCGTTGAATACTTTTTTAAAGCTCGGGTATTTTATTTCATAAGCACAACGTGGCCTAGCTGCCGTAGCCGCTGATCTTAATTCGCTGAACTATTTCTATGTCGTCATATAGCTTATCGTTTCATCGCCGGCGAGATTCGCCATCGCAAATCTATCAATCTTTCGGAGAATTTTTCGCTCGAACCCTTCAAGGCCAAACTCAACGGTAGCTTTTCTGTGCCAAACACGGCCATTATGGGAGACTTATAGAGTGTGGATTGTGTTCGTCGAGAGAGGGATTTTCTACGAAATTGCCTACTTATCGAAAACTAGCACTTTTTGGCGAGCGGGAAAACCTCGCGGCCTTTTAAATCGAAATTGTCGGAGTGACCTAACCGGGTTCGCTTTTTCACTCCCAAATGGATGTTCGGAAGTTACCCAGAGAGCACTTGGATGAAATCATCCGGATTGAACCGTATGCAGAAGAATCGCTTGGGTCAAGTGAATAGTGATGAGTGAGACTTTCCCCACTTGCTCGGAGGCATATTTGATATTTTATTTCAGTGGACTTCGAAGCTCATATCGTGCCAAAGTATAAAAAATATATAAAATAAATAAATATAAAATAAATAATATCCAACGGATAGCCCGACTGTACTTCAAAGAAAGCAGGTTCACTTTTAGATATCTAGACCCAGAATTCAAATCCCATAAGGCCTACACAATCTCATCTATTTCTCACCTTATTTTGAAATATGTAGTATCTTATTGAGATGGGGCCGCCTTAGCGTTATAAACTTCGGTATTCGAATTTAGCAAAGTTAGTCAGTCAGGGTAGGACCGTTTCGACGACATTTGGGCCTCCCGGCGCATTCAAGAAAATGTTTGAAAAATTTTTTTCAAAGCTTCAGAGAAAATAATTTTTGACCAATATGTATAAATTTTATTTTACATAGGGATTTTAGAAAGAAATGGTCGGGTTTTTATCACCGTGCGGCGAGGGGCCATACATTTTTTAAATGCCATTAAACTGTTGGCACTATTTTCCTTGTTGACAAATTTCAAATTTTAAAGCAGGCAAAAATGTTTTATAAGTTTGTGACTACGATTCTGGTAAGCATCGGAATAATATTCAGAGATTTTAAAAATCTCGTTACACATACCGAGCTCTAAACCGCGAAATAAACGTACGGACTTTTCTTCAAAAAAAATTTTTTTTTTGATGCAGAAATTAATCTGAACAATTTCGAAACATTTAAAATGAAAATTGAAAAAAATTATCACTTACGCTGTTTTCGTCGTTATGGCTTGACATTTCAGCCACCCAGTATTTAAGAAAAGAGTTTTGAATACCAGCCGACATATTAGATCGACCATTAAGAACTTTACAGTCCTATAGATAGAACCGTATTAACCAAACACAAAAACGTTTTTCGCATCTTTAATGTCTGAAATTTGTCTGGAATAAAAATTTTACTTATTGTTTGATGATTTTTTTTTTAATTTACTGCCTTCCAGCAAATTCTATTGAAGAAAAAAGTCTTGTTAAGTTCGTGCTTAAAGAAAACTTTCCAAAATTCGTTCAGATTATTTAAAAAAAAATGTATGCCATCCGGTAAAGAAAATTTACACTTATGCCTGGTTTTTATTAAGTCGGTTTTTGTGTCAATAAAACAATCAAAATTTTGACAGATTTCGATATGACGCCAATGCAAAATTATAATATATCAACATGTTGCCATTTCGTGTCAAATTTCTTGGTAAAAAATTTTCCCTATCGAAAGCATTGCATTACAGCCATTTTTGGACAAAATCAGCTACTCTAACATCCCATTCAGGTAGTGACTTGAAATTTATAGCACAAGTTATATCTCGAGAATACAAATTTAGACACTAGGTGGCGCAGGAGTCGTAAATATGATAACATAAGACAGTAACAATGTAATTACTCTTCTTATGATATATGAAGCTGACAAATCATATCTCTGGGTCCCTGCAGCCAAAATTCAAATTCAAAATCACAAGTTTTCAATACAAAATGGCTTAGGTTTGCCCCATCTGCTTAGAAAAATGTTTTGAATGATTTTCAGTGTTGAAATTTATATGCCCACTTTACTCACGGAAACTCCGAATTGACTAACCACCGCACAGTCTAGCCACCTACTCCTACACCTCACTCGATATACATAAACACCAGTCACAATTTTGTAATTCCATTGTCATATCAAAAAGACTTCATTACGTTTAATTATCTGAGCTGTTATGAGCTAAAACCATAATCGACATTGTACGATTATTATGTGCGTATTAAAATAGCCACACATAATTATCATACAAAATAATTATTATAAAAATATGCGAGCGTTTTATTAGCATTCGAAAAACAAACATCGTAGAAAACTCGCAGAATGGCCTTGAGCGGGAGTTATGTCAAAATCTGAACTAGAATGTAAACACACAAATTAGAATGTAAACAAACAAAACTAGTTTGACATTACACCCGCTTCGCCGAATTGAAAAAAAAGTAAAACTCAGCTGTTTCTTCACTCCACCTTGTATGAATTCGCCTTGATTACGCTAGCGGCTGAATGTCTGTCATATATGCGCAGTTTATGGAAAATTTGAATGTGACAAGCAATGATGATAAAAAAATTCGAACTTCAAAAACAGCGCTTGTTCTCCATGCAACAACGCGGTGCCCACAGCAGATAGCAAATATAAGAGTCAACTTCAGCGCATTGGTAGCTGACAAACTGTCAGAATCTGGCTATGGCCTTAACGCACTTACTTCCTCCTCGTACATTGGTTGTGATTGCAATTGGGAAATTTATTAAATCTACCAACATTGAGGGCGGCAAGGAGCAAAGATGAGCCGCCGCCACAAGTACAAAACAAGGGCATTGTTAATCAGGCTCATGGTGAAATGTATCGTCAAATATGTGTGCATACGTATGCGATGTATGTGTGTGTGCGAGTAGACCGGGCAAACAAAATTGCGTTAAATCAATTCAAACCAATTAAAATGTGAACGCGTGGCAAGGATAATGACTAAGAGAGTGCACGGCATGCAATGCGCTATGTTTCGTGCGAATATTTGATGAGTGTATGCGTAATAGTCACACACACACACACCCACCGACATACTTACAAACAATGTGAAAGGTTTTGCATTTAAGCGCTGCACACTTTGTACGCCTTATTGGCGGTGCACTGTGGCAACTTTTGACTTTTTTCATTGCAAAAATCAGAACTTTTAAACTATTGTAGATATTTTCAGAATAGAGTGCTATATGTAGCACATAAAGTGCCAAAACAACGGGGTGCTATAAAATTCATGGTCAAACTTGAGATACTTTTGAAAACCCCCAAAATTGTTTAGTACCTAAATATTGAACGAAATTACGCACTGCCCACTTTTGATAAAAAGTTTTAACTCGATAAACGCACGGCTTTTGGTAAAAATTTTAAATTCATCTAATAGCCAAATACCCAAGTTTTAAAATAAATATAAATACAGAGTGTCACAATACCAGAGTTATTTAAAATTGATTAACAAATTTCAGATATTTTTGAGAAGGGCAAAATCCAAAGTTTTTCAGTAAACACTAAAGAAAAATAACAGGAAGTTGATAAATAGAGTTGTATTTAAACCTCAGATGAAATCAGTTAGCAATTTTGGAAAAAGGGCGTGGCAATGGTTAAAGTAATATATAGTTAACACCTTTGCCAAACTCGGTAGGAGTAGTGCTTTCGAAATAAAAATAAAATGGATGTGACCGAAAAACATCTAAGCTCTTAAATAAAGATATGTAAATACAGGGTGTCACAATAACAAGGTTCATTGAATTTCATTACCAAATTAGACATTTGTTGTACTAAATTGAAGTAACTCTTTTACTTGCATTAAAAAAAAACTTTTATATATTTTATTTTCCAATAAAAGCAGATACATCGGTCATTTTGGGAGTAAGAGGTACTGCTTCTTTCTTGACTTTAATAATTTGTTGGTATCCTAGAAGAAGATTGACCTTAGGTTGTAAAAGGACTCACGCAATATTAGATATTTGCTCTTAGAAAAACCAAGATCTATAAACAGCGCCAAAGACTCTTCAGAGGTGTCTTTCCTAGGAGTTGGTGGTGTGGGAATGCTATTTTTGATTATCATGAGTCTTTTTTATTTTTCACAGATAGTAATGCCTCAGAAAGATTATCCTTAGCCATAGTTGCAGTAGCATCTGTCAGCTTCCGTTTGCTTGTGAAGATCGAGCACTCGTCCAGGGGTTTTCTTGGTCTCCCTCTAGTTCAATTAGTACGAGAATTTTCTTTGTCAAATAAACTTATAAACGCTTGCCAGTTTTTATGCTTCTTTATAAACACCTATAGGCGGCTTATCATTTGCTTTTTATTTTGATGTAAATTAAAGAAATTTTTCCCTACAAGTCTCCGTCTCCTTCTTCCATGTTGTGTATTCTACTCCTTAGTTCTTTCATAATAGTCGCAATGAATTCTTTTTGGCCTCCAAAGCTTTAGTCTGGAGTTTTGTAGAGATATTATTACAATACACCAAAAAACAAGTTACATTTAGAAACATCATTCACTGCAAATAAAAGCAACACCGAATACTTTACTCTTTAATTCTTTCGAACTGTCTTTTGCAAGGTGAAAAAAAAACTTCTTTTTTTTAACTTTTGGAGTCCAAACCATAAAAAATATTGCATTTGTTATTTTTGACGGTATTTGGCACTCGGGCATATGTATAGCTCCCAAAAGGGTTTTATAGTGGGACACATTTGTCCTATTCGAGTTCCTCATACATATCCTAGACAACTCCTGTAGCGAGTTTGAATTACATTTTGTGCCGCTTTTTATTCGATTCAGTTAAAATAAAGGCAAACAAAAAATTATTCGTTGTGTACATAAAAGCGCAAAACCATGCAAATAAAAATTAGATAATAACTCCAAGGATTTTAGACAAACCCTATATACGAGCAGAAGCGAAACAGTTGTTGCAAAACATCAAATTACAGGGTTTGCAAAATGGGTTTACCTCTTCTCTCAATTAATTCTGGGCATGCGAAGCACCTCAACGTCTTGTAGGTTCTTGGATAGACAAATGATCGCCAATATTTTTCATTTCCCCATAGTTTGCAGGATTGTCGCCCCTGTCGGCGAGATCTTTTATAGTCAGCAGCCTTTCTACGCATTGCAATAAGGGATTCAGTTAGTTGGACCAGAAGGTCAAGAAAAGGCATTTGACCATCCATGTGGTCTGTGGACACGTAATATCTGATTTAGTGCCACTCTTTAGAGTACGTAGTGCGGTCGACATATAAGGCATATGGAAATTACTTAAGCATCACATCTTGAAATGGCAAGATATTTCAAGCTATGATACCTTTAATATTCACTTTAAAAATTCGAATAAGTTTCAAAATCAATAAATCATCATTCCTGTTCTCTTTCAGGATTACTGCAAGTATTGCAACGTCAATTATTTTCGCTATATTTTCAATTTCTATAAATATGACGAAATTAAGTTATTATTTGCTACATGCTCCAAAACGCTCTATTGGGATATTAATGTCCCACCATTAAGTGCTGAAGGGCCATATGTACTCCCGAAATAAATAAATAAATAAAACCTGTTGATATAAATACATAGATTTACATATTTTTAATAACCTACCAAAATTATAGATGACAATTAACTTATTATTTTCAGCAGGAAAATTCACGAATCACTTGTTTCAGGAAAAATGAAAAGCACGTGCAAAATTGACAACTGTACATTGCAGACGATGCAATAAACTACAGTTTTCTAAAGCAAAAAACGACCTAAGTATATTCAGGTCCTTCTTTTTACATCTATTCTGGCACATTTTTTGATACACGATTGTTTCAATTTAATTGAAATCAGCTAAGTCAATACATAAAAAAATAACCAGCATTAATTTCACAGAGGGTGTTCTCTACCCAAATTGGAAAAAGGATCGAAATATAGACTTTACGAAAAATGTGAAGATCTAATAGAAGAAAATAGCAACCGGTGACATTTTTTACAGACAAAATAATCTGAAACATGACGAAAAATAAACAAAATTCATATTTCTCTACATGTGGGAAATTTTTCAACTTTGGACCTTCTAAACTACTAATCCCTTTTTAATTAAGGTTATATTTTCGTAATCTCTGGAAAACTCACCATCTGATACGTATTCATGAATTCGAACACTTTCATTCAAATTAATTTTTTTTATTTTTTTCAACGTTTTAGCGTCGAAGACGCCATAGTGCGTGGCATTGCGTACTTACTCGAGGTGGGGTGGTGTTAGCCGGCAGCGTAGTTTATTCAAATGCAACGTTGCATTTCAATACCAGCTGCAGACCGCTGCAGGCAGTCAGCTATGCCAACAAGAACCATAACAATGGCGCACAAAGAAAGAATAGCCGTAATGAAGTGTGAATGTGGCGCATTGTTGTTTTCGTACGTTGCCGTCGCGTCGCTTCTGTTCTTGTTGTGTTGAATGTGTGCCGCCGGTGTGTGCAAACTTTGTGCAGCAAAAGCAGCTGTAGTGAATTCGCACATACATACAGACAGGAGTATAATTTGCATGTTTATTGAATTTCACAATTTTAATTCAATTTTTACACTTTAATTTCGCTCACTTTTGTTTCGGGTCACAAAAAGGTGAAAGCACACAGAGCGGCAAAAATATTGTCATAACAACAAACCAAAAAACAAAAAACAAAAACGAATAGCGGTCTGATTTACCAAATTTATTGTAGGTAAATAATGAATAAGCTCTTTTATATTTGTAAGTATTTATGTATATAAGTATGTATTTGTACACTTAGAAGAAATACATATATATCCTTAAAACCAAAAATCAGTTTGCTTATTTTAGAGTTACTGTTTTCTACTTAAAAATAAAAGTACTTGAAAATGAGAACTTCCCTTTGATTTGCGATTAGTTAAATCTATTAACCTGCTATTAAGGCCTTAGTGTCTCTAATGGGCAGGTTGACACCAGTCGGGGATTGCCTGACTTCTCTCCCAGTTGCCTCTCAATACTTTGACATCCGACGGATATGGGTGCCAGGCCATAGCGACATTGCAGGAAACTGCATGGCAGATGAGCTCGCAAGGCAGGGCACCCTAGAAATCATTACTCCAACTAGGAAGAGGATGGGGACTCCTCTGGACGGATAGGCTCTAAGTCGGCTCAGCGAGCGTTGGGCAACTATTACGGCATGTAGAATTACAAGAATCTTCTAGCCGGTTGTGGACCGTGGGCGTTCGAAGGTCGCTAAGAAAGCGGCAACTATTGATCCTCGTAAGAGTTCTGACCGGACTTTGTCCGACAGGTATTCATGCGGTTAGGCTGAATATAGTCTCTGACTCATTTTGCCAGAGCTACATATATGGAGGATGACGAGGTGGAATCATCTTTTCATTTTCTACTCAGCTGCACTGCCTTTGCGAGGCTGAGGTTCAGGTACCTTGGCTCTTACTTCATTAACACTCCAAAGGAGCTCTCTGAGATAGAAATTAGCAGTTTGCGGAACTTTATTTTCCATTTCTGTGTACGTTACAGCAAGTGATATCACAATGGACTTCTTTAATACGTCTAAGCGAGTTCCCTCTGCGGGGACTACCACATTAACCTAACCTAACCTAACCTAGTTAAATCTATGCTTTGCTTAAATATCTTTCCTAGCGTCAATGAATGTTTTTTTCTGAGTGTAGAACTACAAAAGCGTTTAAGCATGGGAAGCAAAGTATTTTCATGTAATTATAATTTATTTAAATGCATTGAAATTATATATTAATTTGAGAGTTTTACATGTGGTTTTATCGTGAATTCATAAATATGTACACATAGATATTTTAAGCAAAAATTTATCAGATGGGTTTATAGTTTATTAAAAATTTAAAGTTACTGTTAAATTATTCGTACCGTTTTATGCAATTTAAATCAATTTTGTATCAAATATGAGGAGTGCTTAATAAACTGAGCTACATAGAAACACTGGAGTTGCTAGGTAAAAATTTAATCTTACCAGAATACTTAGCTGTTAATAAAATAACAGGCATTTGCCTTGCCCACTCTACTAAAACTATCACAACAAAGGTTGTTATTCTTCTTTTTATTTGTATATACATATATATGTATGTATATAGTTCCGTCTTTCAAGATCTTGAACAAATTCTAATAACTATTATGAGAAGAGCCATAGAATGCAGAATGGCTCTCAATCTGCTCGCATTCAAATGGTTCGTTACGAATGGTCACAGATATATTCCTGGCAATTATGTATATAGTTTACAGAATGAACTCACCGAGGAGATAAATATCAGGCGGTTCATGGCATATCACCTGACATTATACGCGACAGGTTTCAGCAAAGGTTGGCCACTCCTCTCGCAGACTAATAATCGGAGTAATAATAGGGCATATGGAAGTAGGTTGTGATAGTCAACCAACAATTTTTGTTGCGACTGCAAGTACGAAGAGGAAGTGGAGAGCATTGAGAACTCTCACTGCTACTGTCCCGCCCTGGGGAGAATATTGCATTTGTAGAGGTATTGTTTGACACTTTCTTCTTCCTTCTCAACTCTCATTCACAAAATTTTTACATATGCAATTCGCTAAATAACTCCATCTAGCTTTATCGAAAAGTGTTTTTTTTTTGGTTTTGGGACGTGGAAGTTAGTAAAGACGTTTAAAGAGGTTCAGTTGAGACACTTTCGCATAGCAAATGTGAGCTTGAAAGATTAAGGGACGAATATTGAATTTGATCGATTTTTCTGGAGTTTTAAAACATCGGATTTAGTATTGTTTACAGTAGGTGGTGGCAATTCATTACCATTCGGAGGGTTCCTGGTTTCTAGCCCACTATATGAAACATCAATGATGAAAATGTTTTGTTTAAAAACTGTCGTCTATTGGCAAGTAATGGAACACATCTGTGAGCACTATTGTAGTAAAAAAAGCTAAGCATCAAAACTGTTTAGGTCTATTTTTATTTGTGAAACACCATCAGGTTCTGCAGCACAAACAGCATAGCAGCTAACAAACGATATTTAAGTAAAGCAATTACTTTCTTAACTATTTTAAATAATTAATTTACACAATGAATTATCATATATTTTCAAGTTGTACGAGTATAAAAATAAACAAAGAAATTTGGCTTAAGGGAATGAATAATAGAAGAAGTTAGTAAAGAGAGTGATGTCTTCAAATCTCCCGAAAACTTCAAGCTAAATATATCTTATTAAGTTATTATTGACAAAAGATTTTACTTAATTAAATAATTGGTACAGAACTGAAATGGAAAGAACGTGAAACTAAAACACACACGAAAATATATTAATGTGAGTCATTGTACCATATTGCATAAAATTCAGCTTGCTCTGCAGTCCACATGAAGCTCTCTAGTAATTTACTCTAAGGTTACTTATACGACATGTATTCTACATACGTACATAATGTGTATATACAATGTGTAGGAAGTATTGATTTATTTCGCCCTAAGACTGCGCGGAAAAAATCAGTAATTTCAAACTTTGGAAATCGTTCTGGTTTTACTTAGCTTGCTGCAAATTCTCAGCTATACATCGATCAAATTTTTAGCACCTACTAATTCGTAGCTTACCAAACTATTGATCATTTCTCGGCTGAACGTTCAGTATGAAGGAATGATTTCGTTTTGTGGCACGTTTCGAAATATTCCAGAAGCTATGAATGTTGCAAATAAAAAGCCGATTGGAAATATATGATCGAAGATTTAAAATATCATGGTGACAAAATACTCAGCGTTTATATATTCAGCTTTATAACTAGGTCTATACAAACCCTGTGGAACATAGTAATGTCTGGTGAAGTATACGAAAGTAATGTGTCGCGTGTCCCTGTTTAAATATCTGTTTATATTTTTATACTTGCCCCACCGTAGGCCGTACATTGATCCTAGGTTCAAGGGTACGCCGATTAAATACCACGTCATTCGACTATAGCGGCATTTAATGGAAACTATAATTCTATATGTGTGTAACTCCAATACTACCTATTTTCAATACTTTCATCTAGAAAAATTAATGAAATTTTTATAAAAATTTAGTTCATTCTAAAGCAAAATCCATATAAATTAAATTTCCAAAGTACTGGTAAACTTTACAGTAATTCAAGAAATGTTCAACAAAACCTCGCACTTTTTAATTAAAATACAATTTTTTTGAAAATTTTTGATTAAGCAATTTTATAATACAATCTATTTTTCAAAAGTCAATATGAAATTGTTTACATTTTTTTTAATAAGTACAACTGCATACACAAAAATATCAAAAACTTTTGATTAAAAAGGTTGACGTTTTAATAAAAATTCGTTCCATTTGTTTTAAATTGTACGCAAAGTTTGGAACTAGGATTTATAACAGGGATTGTAGCGGTTATAATTTTGAGAGAAAAATGCATGATTTAATCGTTATAATTGGACTACAAATTCTCAAATTTTTTTGTTATAAAAAATAAAAATCACAAAATAACAAATATTAAAACAAAATATAAATAAAAATAATATAAAATGAACTACATAAAAGTAAGGTCAGATATGCAGGGTATATAACATAAGAATGGAAAAATAAATTTCAAAAACTCCTTAATACGTCATGTTCCTATTATTTTAAATACAATTTTATTTCCATACGCACATAAATACATACAAACGAATATTCCGATACATTTAGCGAAGGAGCCAATAAAATTTTTATCTTTTCTGCAACAATAGCGACTGCAATGCGTTAACTTAATCGCCCAGGACCAAAGTAGTGAAATAAATAGAAAACAGGAAGACAAACAGAAACAATACACTTACTATGTGCATCTAAAGTTCATATACAGTGATGTGCATATCATAAGCAACAAATCTCAACATAATACAGTTGGCCAGTTATGTTTATTGGTTTACCTTCAATATTTTTTTAAAAAAAGTGTAGCTGATTCCATAAACCGAATAAATAAAAGTTTCAAGCTTTTTAGATAAATGTTCGAATTTTTAAACTGGATTTAAAAAAAAAAGTGAGGTATGCAGTTTTGTAGCATATTTAATCTTAATATATTAATCTTAATATATATATTAATATAATAATGTGAAAGTTTCAAGCAGCTCAAACTTTTAGTTGATTTTTGAAAATTTTTTTTGCTGACGGTGTCCGACATTTTCTTCCATACTACAGTAAATTTTATTGATGCCTTATGTGGAGGAAATGCCCAACACTGACAAATAAATGTGTTTCAAACTTCCATGCCAAATGATCTACTTCAGAAATATCTTTTTCAATTCAGCAAATCTTATAATGAAATACCCATAGAAAATAAGTTGCAGGACAGGGAAAATAATACATACCTTAATTTCAATTCAATTGAGAAGCATATTGTAATTTAAAGAATTTTGAATTAACCAAAAATTAAATTTGTAGCAGTCCAGTAAAAATTGGATCACCCTTGGATTAATCTGTGCATTAGATTACTTCACAAATCTCCAGGTCTCGCTAATGTTACACTCCTTTTCTTCTTTAACGGAGAACAACAATGAGAGTACTATTGTAAGTTTCCTTTAACTTCCGAAACGAGAACAGAGGGAGCTGCTCAAAATTAAGATGATGTCTCGATTGGTCGATTTATTACTCCAAATGGATTATTAAGTAATTTATCCTTTAGTGCTCAATTTTTGTAGTAATTCATATTTTTTTGACTCGAAAGTAAATAGTTTAGTTTGAAGTTTTACAAAACACATCTACATTTTCGGCAAACACAATAATAATAATTTTTGAGTTTGAAAAATGTTTTGTTTAATTTTCGAAAAAGCCAAAATGGCACGACGCTTTTCTAATCGGAGCTTGGTGGGAACAGAGAATGCACAAAATAAACATTATTTTAGAGTGAAAAATAGCACTCGAAAAATATTTTTATTTTTGATAACTAATAATAACTAATAACTAATATTAATCTTATATATATAAAAATCTCGTGCCACGCCGTTTGTGATCGAACTCCTCTGAAACAGCTTGACCGATATTTATGAAATTTTGTATGTAAATATGAGAATGGGTCGTAAAATATATTTTATGCTTGGGAGAAGCCTGCCAAATATTTGAAACTTTTTTTAAATTATACACAAGTTAAATGGAATAGTAAAATATGTGTGTCAAACTATACGTTTCGCTAGGAGAAAGCTATCGGGTGTTTTTTTTAGGGGTATAGAACTTCGAATTGAAATAAAACACAAGAAAATCGTTTTGAGGTCCATCAATTTGGCTTTATTGGAAGGATAATTTTATGCCATTAATGTTTAAATATGATTTCGGGCATGTGGCCGCCGCGACTGGCTCGAATAAAGCCAATTCTACAGGTCCAATTTTCAACCACTTTTTCGAGCATATGGGGCCGTATGTCGGCAATAACGCCACGAATGTTGGCTTCCAATTCCCCTAACGTTTCTGGTTTGTTGGCGTAGACGAGCGACTTCACATATCCCCAAAGAAAATAATCCAATGGTGTCAAATCACACGATCTTGGTGGCCAATTTACAGGTCCATTCCGCGAAATTATGCGCTCATCGAATGTTTCCTTCAATAAATCGATTGTGACGTGCGCTGTGTGGCATGTAGCGCCGTCTTGTTGGAACCACAACTCATCCACATTCATGCCATCCAATTCGGGAACAAAATAGTCGGTTATCATGGCTCTATACCGGTCTCCATTAACGGTAACTGCCTCTCCAGCATTATTGCGGAAGAAGTATGGCCCAATGACTCCACCAGCCCATAGAGCACACCAAACAGTCAGTTTTTGTAGATGTAATGGCGTTTCAAGGGTCTCATGTGGATTCTCTTCACTCCAAATGCGGCAATTTTGCTTGTTGACGTAGCCATTCAACCAAAAATGAGCCTCATCACTGAACAAAATTTTGCGATGAAAATCAGCATCGAGATCAATCTCATTTTCGGTCCATACACCAAAATCACGACGCATTGCATGGTCTCGCGGCTTTAATTCTTGCACAAGCTGGATCTTGTAAGGTCGCAAGCCAAGATCTTTGCGCAAAATCTTCCATAAAGTTGATGGACAAAGCTCCAATTGCTGTGCACGGTGGCGAATCGATTCATTCGGGTCCTCTTCAACACTTTGCTCTACAGCGGCAATTGTTTCTTCGGTGCGCACTGTTCGACGTCTCTGCGGATGCGTATTATCACATAGAGTAAACGTAGTGCGAAAACGATCCATGGTTAACCGAATTAATTGCTCTGATGGACGATTATGTCGACCATAAAATTGACGGAGCTCGCGGTAAACTTCGCGAACTGAACCATTATTTTCGAAATAAATTTGCACGATTTGCAAGCGTTGTTCTTTTGTCAACCTGTTCATGATGAAATGGCAAATCAAACTGAACATAAATGACATTAGAGTTGCCAGATTTGACCACAAAATGCCAGTTTTATCTCTATTCGAAAAACAAACCTGTAAAAAAAACACCCGTTATATTTGGAAGAGGGTTGTCACCTCTTTTAAAAGTCAAGTTTAATTAAACTATACACGAGATATAAAATATTAAAATATGAGTGAGAAAGTGTTCAGACAAGGTACATACCTATACTTTGTGTTATATATAACAGAACCAAAATGCTTTGCCTAATTACATATTCAAAGGGCAATTAATAAATAAATATAAACAAGACAACATCTCCCGTGTTTCGCTAATAATTTAATATAAATATTTTTTTGCTCGATAATCCAATTGTTTCTAACAATAATAAGTAAATGAAGCAAATATTGAAAAAAGGATTTCATAGCCTTAAAAACATTAAAATTACTATTTTCCAAAATTATGTTTTTTGTTTTAGCTTATGTACGATTAAAACTACCTTACATGAATTCAACTTACTTTATTCTCTATGTAAAATCATAGAAAATATCAAAAACATTGCACGACAGCACCATCTAGCGGAAGATTGAGATACAAATTAGCATTGAAAATGATTTCGTCGACGCCAAAAAGAGTCACTGTCCAGGAAGACTTCAGAATTATACTAATTGTTTCCATAAAAATCAACAGCCTTAAATTCGTATAACAAGCCAAATCTATAGGCTAAAAATTCTTTTGGAATTTCGTTATGTTATGTCTAAACTTTCATTATGCGTAGAAACTTGGTCCACTGTATTATGATTTTTATATATATCGCTAAAAAATGTTTAAATCATACCAAATTGATTCAAACATGGCATGAAAAATAATGCATTGGCCAATATTTGGAAATTTTCGGTTTTTTCATTGAAAATTTAAAAACAATAATTAGTTGTGGCATTGCAATCAGCAAAAGATTTTTAAGATGCTGTACATTAAGTTTAATATCACAAAAAATTGATTTCGCTTCCGATATTCGAAAAATCAGAATTTGAAGACGTTATTGAAAGTTGTGTGAAAACCAATTTGGAAACCCTGGTTAAATTACCCTAGTAAATATTTATACATTTTATGCTTATTGCTGTTCATAGTTACACACTGATCCATGTACGTAAAATATATATCTCTATTAAAGCAACTACGAGGATGCTGGGTTGGAAACATATCCGCTTACGGACACACCCCACATACATATATCACCATATTTGTACTTTTATGACTGCAAGTAAGCACAAAAGCAAATTAAAGTTAGTACTAGTTAATAAAAAACAAAAACGGAAAACTATACCCACACATACATACAACTAAATGTATGTAGCATATTGTTTACACAGAAATTGAAGCAATACTCTGATATTTTATTTACATTTAAGTGCATACATTGTATATGTACATACATATATGTGTGGATGTGTATATATTATATAGATCGTTTCTACCATATGTTCGAAGAGCATATTTAGTTAGTACTTTGTATATAGACTTACCGATAGAGACAGCTAAGGACTTTTTCCGGTTTGTACAGATTATATTTTCTGCAAAAAAAAGAAAGAAAGCACAACACATATGCATCAAATTTCAGGTGTTATTAAACAGGTAACCTTAAGCTAAGGATACAAACAACTATTATCTAAATTGAAATAAACGTTGTCCACAGTGACTATGTTGCCTTTATAGTCCAACTTCCTTAATAAGCGTCAATTGTGAGGAAGCATAAATAAAAAGTTTGCTATCTTTAGGTAACTTCTTCTTGTTTTATTTTCTACATATTTATTTGAGCATCGCGCTATATAGATTTTGCGAATGCAACAAATGAAATAAAGCGAGGAATGAAGATTAGACATCTAATGACTGAAATGAGACGAAATTTATTGCCTTGACGTACAACGTATATCTGAAGCGGCTATGTTTCCGAGGTACCCATTTCAGAATAGTTTCAAAAGTGAATAGGTGTTAAAAGCATATATGTATTTTGAAAAATAATAAAGTTTTTTGTTAAATGTGTTCTTTTTTCTATGTATTCCTGGAAACTTTCAGGGTTACCCTAGTGCATAGAAAATATTCAAAAAGTTTTAGTTGTAGCAATTCAAATAAAATATTAAAATGAGCGCATTAAATAAAAGATACTTAAGGTCTTGGGTAGTTTTTTTGTTTTTTTCTAAAAATTCTGATTAAAAAAAGTGAAATTTTGTCGAAAATTTTGTTCGAAAATGGCATACAAAGGGTCGTAACTTAAAAACCACCAACTGCCAAGCATAACGGACTACTGTGTGCCAAGGCTAATTTTCTCCAAAGATTACCAATACCAAACAGGGAGTCATGGGCAGATGGAGTTCCAGGATCTAACGGCAGCTTATGATTCTATACCGATGGATCTAAACTGGATAACAGAGTTGGCGGGGGCGTCTACACTGAACAGTTAGGGACGAAGACGTAATTCCGCTTTCCAGACCACTGTAGTGTATCCCAAGCCGAATTAGCGGCAATACAAGAATCAGAATCAGCTCTTGGGATCTACTGTGATTAAGACAAACAAAGTGTATATCTACTCAGTTAGTCAACCTGTCCTAAAAGCCCTTGACTCGATCACAACAAATTCGGAGACTACTTGCCGCACATCACGTAATGTGGATTCAGAGCAGTTCAATTTTCATTTATTTTGGATGCCGGGGTACCTTGCGTACCTTTTTCACCGCTCGTTTCCTGCAAGCTCAAGATTACTCGAATTCTTCCGCAAAGAAGCGAGCATTATGTGGAAATGCTGCGGCACTTGCAACACATCCAAACTTATGTGGCCTAAATGGGACATAAGGAAATCCCAAGATGCTCTTTTGCAGAGTAGGAGGGAATTATCCTTAGCAATGGGAGTACTCACAGAGCGTATTCCCGCCGAACAAATAGGGGTCTCCCATAACCAGTTCTGTGGAGGCTGCTATGACGAGGAAGAGCCAGAAACTATAAAGCATCTAATTTCATTGATTGCCCCGCAATTTGTAGGAGGCGATAGTAATTTCAGGGTGTGGGATTTTTAAAAAGCCTAGACGCAGTTGCTTAAGTGAAAACACCACAGCTACTCAAGTTCGTCGATTCGACTAACTGGTTTAACGAGACTTTGGGATAAAAATTTGGATACAGCTGCCACCTTAACATAACCTAGCCTATTGCTATGATATGCACTATGCTTGTTCATTTTTTATTATTCCTCCATTTGCAAAGTGTAATAACTGTTATATTTTCTGTGCGAATAAGGCGCACTCGGGCTTCACATTTCTCAAATAATATTAATATTTTTAATTCTTTTTTTTCTGCAACTAATTTTCCCGTTGAGCGACCTACAAAATTAGTCTAAAAGCCCCATTTTAAGAAATTACTTTTCTTGTTTAAGTCTACCCTTTTCTAAATTTTAATACCCTCACATAAGTCGAAATATTTTTTTCATAACTTTAAACGTAATTTAGAAACAAAAAAAACTCCATACGTGCCGAAAGTTTTTTATGGTCGAGAAAAAATGGGGCGATTTTATAAAGCTGTAAATAAAAGAGCATCGCCTACCACTACAAGACTTGAAGAAAAGTAACGAAAGCACCTCCGGTCCAGCTGCCAACAAAAGCCAACCAATTAAACTTCGTTAAATTCAACTCAGCTCGTCCTAAATTTGTTTTAAATATGGAAATGCGACACCTGTTACTTGGCATAAATTAACATTTAAGCTTTTGCACTCAAAATAAATCTACTCAACTTCTGCCGACAATCATTATCGATTTTCCTGGAAGTATATAAAAAAAATATTTAAAAAATAAATAAAGAGAGAGGTATAAAAGAAAAAGTAAAGGAAGTAGAAAACGATAAAAGCACCACACGACGTCTAACAGAAGTGATTATGTTTTAGTTTTCCATTTCCCTCCGGTCGCTTAAGGCTTCTACTATAGATATACTATTCGCGAAATTCAAATATGAAGGAAGTTAAGCAAAGTGAGGAGACGTGTAAGCGTAGCATTCTCCAAACACCAGAAGCATTAAGAAATATTTAAAAATGTAGGTACTCTATGCTCAGGTGGGTGGCTTGGGTGGAGAAGGGCAGGCAGAGCACAGCTTTAAGTGCGGTGCCATCGATGCGTTGCATGCCTATACCGGGAAACAATTGTTGCCCGATTTATAAGCTGAGTGGCTGATTGCCAGCTGTTGCCTACTAAATTCACTAACAATAACATTCTCTACGTATGTAGCTTGTAAAGTGTGTCGAGAGACTGCGGCGATACTTTATTGCACATCGCTACCTCCTGCTCTTTAACTTTTTTGTCATACGTCACCATAGCATGGCGAGCGTGGTTGGTTTTTGTCTGTCAGTTTGTCAGCTGCTGACGTAAAAAATTCCCATTGGAGGGAATATGCATATTTGTATGAATATCTATGTATTAATGTATGGCAAGCCAGTCAGAAAAATTTCCGTAAGTGTCGGAAAATAGAAAAACAATGCGTATAAAATGTGGAAGTTTTATCCATATACCAATTTAATTTTCGCACCATTTGCGATAACTTTTAGCCATTAAAATCGGTAAAATGCAAAAACAAAACTTTTATGTACTTTTTCCAACCGTTTTTTTTTTATTTTAAGATTCGTTTTCTGACACATTTGTACTGTGCAAAACCAAGCTGTGATTTTTCACCGTCCTTTAGGGTAAAATTTTATAAGATAAAGAAAACATTTTACTTTATATTTTTTATAATTATTGAAAACAGAAAATTCTTTTCATCCAAATTTTTGTGTATTTTGTTATAATTTGGAAAACAACCATTTAAAAAAAATCTATGTTCTGCAAATTTATTAACCAATTTTTTTTTTTGAACATAAACTTCTTTTTATTTTTTTGTTACTTTTATAATTAACTTGAAAAATGTGTATTGTTTATTTATTTTAATTATTTTGTTATTCATAAGACAGAGAGAAAGTTTTGCTTTATATTTTTTTATTATTATTGTAAACATAAAAACTTAAAACATAAAAACTGCAAAAAATATTTTTTTTTATTATTAATATTTTAATTATTCTGGATTCATTAATTCAAAAAAATCTGATTCATTGGTCGGTAAGCATTCAGTTTGTTTTCTTTTTTAGGCATTTTATAATTAACCTGCAAAATTTTTTTTTTCTCAATTTATTATTTTTTTTATTGCTGTCAAATTATTAATTTACAATTTTCCAATTGTTTGTTTTGGACATATGTCGATCAGACCAATCGGACCGAGACTTTAACTTTCTTAACACCTGACTTTAACTTTTGAGTTTTGTTTTTTTTTCAATTATTTGGAATTTAAAAATTTGCAACAAAATTTGTTTTAGTTTTAATTTTTGTGAATTTTATATTTAACTTGCCAAATATTTTTTATTATTGTATTATTTTAATTTTTTCAATTAAAAATTATTTTTTAATTTAAAACATAAATCAAAGCATCACCGCAATATTTAAGAGGATCTTATGTCGAATTCCATCTAACAGAAAATTTTTTTGAATCTAGAATTAATTTGCAAAGAAACTATTCGCTTAGAAGTTTCTATGTTGAACTCTCATAAGACAAACAGAAATTCCTACTTAAAAAGTTCTTTTTTCTTCACTTTTTTATAATTATTATTTTTTATACCTAATTATTTCTATTTGCGTACAAATCATATAAAAATTTCAAAATTTGCGAAAACAATATGCCATTGTGAATTGAGAGGTTTAAATTTTTTATTTTTTTTAAATTTTGTTTTCATTATTTAGACTTTGGTAGTTCGCAAAAAATTTAGTATCCTTTGAATTTTTCAGAATTTTATAATCAAAAAAATATGTATGTGTTCATTGTGAATTTATTAATTACAAAATTTTAATTTTTTTAAATATAGTTATCAACATCAAGCAGAATTTTCTGTGAATTTTTCGTTCATGTAATTATTTTTTTAATAGTGTGATTTTTTACAATTTACAGAGCAATTTACATTTATTTAATTTTAAAATCCCTGACACCCTTTGAATCATAAGGCGTGTACTTTCCTGCGATACCACGAGGAGAGTATTTATTTGCATTTTGCTTTCGGCATTGAAATTTACATATTCGAAATTCGACCTAACAGCATGGTTTGCGGACTTCTTTTGCATAACGAAAATTTATCGGAAAATATACTCTACGCCAAACATAAGTTTTCTTGCAGGCTAGCAGTGAGCGCAAACACTGGCTTTCGATATTATTTTTATAAAGTTCATTTTTATTTCCATTATGCCAGCGAGCTTCTTCTTCTCTACTCACTTCCGTTTCCTATTCTTAAACACATACACACACTTGTAGAAGTGTAAGTAAACACGCATCCACTCATGTTATTTATTTGAGCCTTGGCGATGTGTTTGAATGTGCGCGGAAGCGTATCCTTTCGCCTAGAATAAAATGGCATTGTCTGCATTCCCACTGAATTGCACATTCCCCTTCTCCGCCAAGGCTTACACCCTTCGTCATACACAATTTAATATGCCACGTCTAATGGAATTGTTGCTAGGTACCATCATGCGCTTGGTTGGCATCAAATTATATTTTGCTCGTTGTTGTTTTGTGTGTAACCAATGCAAACATTCCTGTTCAGGTAAATATACATACATACATACAGCCATATGTACATATATTTTGATGATAGTGTAATGCCAGCATGCAGCCCATAATTTTATTGAATTTTCCTGTTTTTATTTTTCCTGCCTTTTTTCTTGGTTTCGTGAAAATATTGTGGTACTCAATTGACGCGTTGGGAAATGCCTTCGTTCGCCTCAAAATTGAAGTGTGTACCAAGCATTTCCGCCACGTGTTAAATTTTTTTATGCTATATTTAAAATAGTAAAAATTCTTCATATAATACAACAATAATACTTAATTATTTTCCTGCATGAAACCAAAATTCTTTCGACTACTAGAGCGTCCTTTTTTTACCAAGAATATTTGCTGAAGGGCAAAGCAATAATAATATGTGACATAACTGGAGGAAGAATAGCTATTAAGAAATTAAAACGTGGCACATTACTCACACATTTTTAACTGCTGCTGGGAAAAGCAAAATTTCTACCTCCAAAAAAGCTAAGTAGTTTCAGTTATTACAAGATCTCGCGAAAAGAAATCTATCAGAAATTCTTGGACAAACAATGTGGCTGTTATGGACTAAAATTTTTTGGAGCAAAGAACTCAGCGAATTTAACATTTAATTACCTATTGTTAATAGTTTGAAGCAATATATATATCTTATATTTTCGATCACATTTGATCGACATTTTGCAGTTTTAATTTTTCGATTTTTTCGATAAAATTTGAATTTGATCGATATTTTGTGATTTTCGTTTTCTTGCTCACATTTGGTCGATAGTTTGTGAGTTTAATTTTATTGATTTTTTTGATAAAATTTGAATTCGATCGATATTTTGTGATTTTTATTTTTTCTATAAAAAATAATCGTTATTCTTGGATTAAAAATTGTTCAATCAAGATAAACTCAAAAAATGTATCGCCGATTACTATACTTAATAGCAACAAAAACAATAATACGTTTTAGTTTTTGTGATCTAAAAAATTGAAATCCAGAAACAACGATTATTTTTAATCGAGTAAATAAAAATCACAAAATATCGATCGAATTTGGTCGAAAAATTATGCAATGATTTTTCTTTTAAATAGAAATAAGGTCAGTTTTTGCGTGGCATATGGCATAAGGATCAGATCGATATGTTCGCATTTTGGTTTGAACGAATTCAAAATCAAAATACCTATTATTTTAGATCCCTAGCTTCATAATTCAAGCAGTGTAGGGCTTTTGTCGTTTGCCGGCGAAACACTTGGCCGAGTGATTTCAGGGCATCTTCAGTTCGCACATTTTTCTACCATTAAGAGAGTCCCGTCATTTTTTTCTAAATCATCAGATGTGTGTTTGTGTGATCTAGCATTCTGAACCAATTCATCAATTCTAGTCGTTCGTTCTTGATTGCTTCGTTCAAACGGTAGAGTTGTGTAAATTTTTTACAGATTTTATTAAAAATTGCTCGAGAAGTCAATTTTTCACCCATCCGTATAATCTTCTTTCTAAAACTTGGACCGGATTTTAAAAAAGTTCGTCTAAAACCAAATGAATAACAAAACTGTTATTTTTATCAGCATATGGGGAAGGACGGAAAATTTTTTAAAATTCCGACTCGTCACCATATGTTGATAAAAATAGGTTTTTTTTTAATTCGAGCTTAGAGGAATCCTTTTCTTGTTTATAAAAAAATTATGCGTGTCTCTCTGATGAATGCAATAAGGGCATTGGTAGCCTAACTCCTGGCATTCGAGGGATCAGCCATACATGTCCCTATGAGAATTCAGCCAGTGTCAGGCACTCACACAGGTGAGGAAACCTAGGAACCGCCTTAGGTCGGTCCCCTCAAATGATTCACGTAAGCGTTTTGTCCACTTGACGCCACCCTTCGCCCTGCAATACTCGTTTTTTCTTAGTGTATAGTGTCTTGTAGCATTATCTTGGATGTAGGACAGCTGAGACCATAGAAGGGTTCAGGTCTCCTTACCAGCTCCATCTACGACCTCGTTTCCTACAATTTTGTGGAGGCCAGTTACCAAATGCAGCATTCTTCGTTAAAGGCACAACTTTCATACCTTCCCCAAGATTTATACTGGCACGATTGGCCAAATGTCCATCGCTATAGAGAGATTCTTACGAGGTCCCCCGTCGTTTCATCTGTTTTTGAAGGATAAAAAAGTTGTGTTCGGGGGAACGATCATGAGAACGATCAGAACCTATTTCCTTCGAACAAGTCTTCTGCACATCCACATAGCGCGTGTGTCTTTATTCATAGTTTTGTCGAGATGAGAACTTTAACTTAGTATCTCATTGAGAAAAAGTTCTCTTCGAGTTGTGGTCGCCGCTTGGCAGGCAATGGCAAACGTCCGAATGAATTTCTGTCATGAACAAACTTTTTCTAAAAATCATCTGACATTTGGAAGCGGCGCAAAGCTGTAAGTCCTTAAATTTTTGATACAACAACAAAACAGCAAGACCAAAAATTGTAGGAAAAGTTCGAGCAAAAATCGAGCTATAGGACACAACAACAAAACGGAAAGACCAAAAATTGTAGGAAAAGTTCGACCAAAAATCGAGTTATTGGTACAATATACTACACCGGGCCCACGACAGCTTCTATTCAAGGTGCATTTTAGAAGGGTAGCTTATTTGAACAAAGCGTACAGGTTTTACTAAAAAAAATATAAAAAACAGAGCCCTTTCGTCAAATTTTCAAGAATTTCAATTGGGTTAGCTGGGCATCTTAATTTTTCCTGTAAAGTACATAGAAATTGCAGTGCAAATTAAATAACTTTGTCTGTTATCTGGGATAAGACTTTCGATCAATTTATTTATTTACTTTTAATATTAATCAAGAATTCTTGCAATTTATATTCTTACCCGCCAAAGTCCCAGCGTTTTTTTCTAAACTATATTTCTTACACCAGAGTCTCTGAAAGTCTTCGTACATATTTTATTTGTCTAACATTTCTTATAATTAAATAATTTACTCAACACCACAGATATCTATAAAACACACTATGTACGTTGTGCTATTCAAACTTTTACTTTTCCCCCAGTTCTGAAGTAACAAAAAGTACAGTAATAATGTATGCATCCATGTATGTAGTTTGGTGAGTCAGCGTTTCCGCTATGCCAAAATTACCTATTTATTTGATTCTTCCTCAGCTCCATCTACTCCACATTGACACTAATTTCACAGTCAATTTTCTTTATGTTGTTTACCAAAATTTGATTAGATTTTGTTTTTCGTTTAGAGCAGCTATTTTTCTCGCTACACAATCTCATCTAATACGTATTTGCTTGTGATTCTTTCCCTCCTCCCCTTTTGCCATCACATTTGTTTGTAACAAATAAAAGAGAGGAAAATTCGTTTTTTCTCGCAATTCCAATGTGAATGTAAGGTAGCGAATGTTGAAAGGAAATTGCGAGAATTTACATAGAACGGCGACTGTTGAGGAAGTTACTTAAAATATCAAGTACCAACGCCCGGAAGCCCAATCCGTACTCTGCTTACTCCATCCAAAAATGTTTAATTTTATTTTCTTAACGTTAGGTTGTAGTGCGCAATTGCGCCTCTACCACAAATTTTATTGGTCTCGGTTTATTTATTTTTCGATCAATTTATGTACTCTTTATGAGAATATTTTTCTTTTGGTCTTTAGCAAAAAAAAAATCGTAACTCATTTACGTTCTTGGTCTTTAGGCATTGGTGGCAATTTTCGATATAATCGCTCATTAGGCGGACGTTTGTTAGCTTTATTATATGGCAATTTTGGTAAGTGGTGCGCCAATTATTGGAAATTTGGAAGAAAATTTGATATGAGTGGCTTTATAATAGAAGTACATATTTATCTAGTAGTATATTTTTTTGAGTATTACAGATACCAGGCGACGTTTGATGAGTGATGAATGGATAATGTGACAAATATTTGCATTGCTAGCTTCAATTATACCTCCAATATTTATTTAAATGATATCGATTCATTGTGTTCCCTCTTATTGATAATTTTGAATTTCTGATTTATAAAAAAACACAGCGAATATTATTAAACCAAATCCAGATCAATTGTTTCAGTCACTGTATACCGATACGAGATTTGTATACAAAGGCTAAGTTTCTTTAAGCCAAATTAGTAATTGAATTTTTTCAATTTACATAACAATTTATCTGCGATATTGAAAAACTTTTTAAACAAAAGTTATTAAAGATATTTTAAAATTCTAGCAAAACCTATTTAAAAGTGTTTTTTTTATCCTAATTTCACTTTGTGCGAATACTTCAAATTTTTGATAAATTGCTGCTAAAAGGATTTTACGATTTTAAACAGCTTTGCTGAAAGTTCCTTTTTGCCTTATCAAACTTTGGGGAATGCAAATGTGTTGCGTTTTTTTAATTCAATTCTTATCAATTTTTTTTTTAACGGTAACCACTTAGACGTGTCGAAGGATTTGATTCATGTTGATTAATACGTACTATACAAACTTTCGCCTCGTCTGCTGAGTCAGTGTAGTTAACGCTCAATAAAAAGTTAAAAGACCTACAAATTTACACTCACTTTTATTGGAAGCTTTTTGTTTTTTTAATTAATCTTTATGATTAATTTTCAATTATGCATCCAAAATTTATTTCAGTGATATCGGTACCTAGCGTTTGCTTTTATATTTTGTGTTTTATGTTTTGCTACTAAAAATTTTTCAATTTTTAATTTGAGCTTAGTTGAACTGCCAAAATTACGAAACTCAATTAAAGTTTATTATTTCGGCGTCTTCTAAAGAGAAAGTTAGTCATAAAATCCTTTTCATTTTAACGATACTTTGTTCTAAATTAACAATTCAATTATTCAAAACAATTTTATTTTCCCCCCGACTCTTTTAAATTAAAATCTGCAGGCGGTACATTCAGCTTACTTTAAGTCCAATTTGGCAGAGAATTTTTTAAATATTGCTTTGGCAGAACTTGTACACATAAATGGTTAAAAGAACCTGCCAATATAAGAATTTTGTATTTAAGTTTCTAAGTTGCGTTGCGGAATTAATTGAACGATCCAATATTTTCAAATATTTGTAGCGTTGTTCAAGGAGTTCTATCACAGCTGCGCTCAGATGATTGCATTGGTCACATTATTCCGATCCCTAATTGATATATTTATAATTTGGTCTAATTTATTTATATCAATAATAATTTTGTTTTAGCTCAAGGCCAGTTTTAATTGTACTAATACAGTAGCAGTATTCGTTTCACCATCCCTTAGCGAGTGGCGAATCGATGTAACATCTGGTATAAATTAACATCAAGACAGATTTTGTTTTAGTTTCCAATGTTATGCTCGCGCATCACAAACGACGAATAACATAAAAATTGCAAGCAGCTTAAAACTGGTCTAATATCGGCAGCGTTGAGTGAAACAAGTTCGACCAGTTTAGTAAAGTATCACCGTACTCGCGATCGCACAAATTTGTTCAAACACGAGCAAAGCTCTGGCATCGCAAGCCGAGAAGTGGCGAAACGAATGCATCTTGTATTGGAAAAAGGCAACAATACTCAAAGTGGTAGAAATTATTGCTGCAATTTCGGAGATCACCATTGCTCTTCATCAGGTTTATTTCTAAACTCTGTCTGGGTTTGAATTCACAACCTCAGAAAATGTGGCACAAAAACGTCATATTATTGGTTTCACGAGAAGTCACATGAATTTTTAGAATGGCCGTTGCGATCCCCACACCTAAATTCGATAGAGATCGTCATGGAAGAATGTGGTTGCCTCAAAGCAAGCCCGAAGTGTTTATATGATAAATAAATCTGTTTGTCACTTATTTTAAATAATTTCCAATTTATAACTAAAAATATAAAATTTATTTTGAATTTTCATTATCTCTGTTAGTTTAATACACAAGGTGGATCCATAGCGATGATAGCAAGATAAACAAGACGAATCAACTATGTATTTTGTTTGTGTAAATTAGCGTGTGAAATATCCAAATCTGAATTCGCCCAGTACTGCTCATGTATTTTGATTGTGCAAACAAAACAGAGGTACAGACGCTGAACCCAATTTTCGACGGTTTTCAAGCATAAATCGGCCGATACTGCTGCAATTTCACGTTCGATATTCGTACGAAGTTCATCAATCGTCGCTGGCTTGTTGGCATAGACCATAGACTTGACGTAGTCCCACAGGAAATAGTCTAACGGCGTCCAATAGCACGACCGAGGCGGCCATTTCGTGAGATAACACGTTCACCAAACTTGGTTTTAAACAAATCGATTGTGACATTCGCTGTGTGGCTTGTGGCGCCGTCCTGTTGGTACCACATATTGTCCCATCACGGAAGAAGTACGGCCCAATGACGCCGCCGGCCCATAAACCGCACCAAACCGTAATTTTTTCGGGATGCAATGTTGACTCATGGAGTACGTGTGGATTGCTGCCCGTCCAATAACGCATATTTTGCTTATTGACGAAGCCGTTCAGCCAGAAATGACGACGACCATAAATTGGACGTAGCGCTCTTAAAGTTGAGGCCATTGACTCCGAATTTCGGTAGTAAATTTTAATAATTTCGACTCGTTGTTGGATCGTATATCTTTCAATGATGAAATGGCAAACCTTACTGAAGAGAAATGTTAAAAGAGGGGGCAAAAATATGGCGTCGTTTGCTGTCACTATCGGTCTACTTTTGTAGCGTCCCTATTGAAAACCCCTTTACATATATGTATCTATTTAAGCATAATAAGTGCTTTTATTTGGTGTCTTAATTCTGTCAGTAACGTCCTAAAATTTTTCATTTACCTTGTTACCCATATTTCAAGCAGTTAATATTCATTAGTTGTCATTTGTCACCTGTTATTTAGGTATAATACGCCGTTTAGAATTCCAGATGCATTAATCGTCATTTGTCTCTTGTCACTTATCATTTGTCGTTGGTCATTTGGCACCATTCATATATCATTAATCGCTTGCCCTTTTATCATCTGTCATTTTTGAATAAACCACCAGCAATAAGAGGTAGCTATTCGTTTCGTATTTATATTTATTATCTTGACCCATATATTGTGATTCATTAACCTCACGCTTCACAAATAAATATTTATTTGTCAGTAATTTGTCGTTTGTAGCATCATCAGACAGATTCACTGTCATTACTGCTATAATTACTAATAATAATGGAATCTATAATAAGCAATCTATAACTCTAACTTAGTTGATGTCGTCATCTATGTACCACTTGTCCCTTGTCATCTGTCATATGTAACCAAACGTTTGTGATTTATGACGTGTACCGCTTTTGTCTTCTATATAAATAAATATCTACCAGTAACGTTAGACATCTGAACTTTTCTACATTCATACATATTACGGATTCTAATCCTACAACTAGGGACATGATATCTGACCGAGCACTCATTCAAATTATCGCTCTAAATGAATCGGGTACCCATAAATATCGAAATACAAAAAGCGATAAAAAATATATTGATACTTAATTGGAGATGAAGTTCAGTCACAATTTTTAATAAAACTTTATCTGCGTTCACGTCTTCTGTCATATAAACTACATGCGTTAAATAAAAAGAATTTAATTTTTTTTTTAATTAACTGAAATTTTTTGCCTCTTGACTTTTTCATACTATGTACATACAATACTAAGATTGATTTGGCTAAAAAACTGTAAGCAAAGCGAATTCATATAAGGTGGTGTTATAAATACAACTACAAAATTCCTATGTATTTTGCTTTTGCTTCTGCGTAAGAGTTGTCAAAATTTAAATATATTTTGTTTTTTGCTTATACGGCTTTTGCGGCAAACGCAAAACAATTTACAACTAGGTGCAAAAAAAAATCAAATCAGCTGTTATAACAACCACACCTTATATGAATTCGCCTAGACTGTAAGCCTAGAAATTTTCCACAAATTCTGATCAAAAAGTTTGAAATTTGATGAAATTTTTTATAAATTTTGTGATAATTTTGAATTTCTGATTTATATGATTTTTGAAAAATTAACGAAAAAAATGTAACACAGCGAATATTATTAAACAAAATCTCCTCGTACTAAAAAATTTCCTCGTTTGCGTACTAAGTTTCATTAAGCTAAGTTTCGTTATGCTAAATTAGTAATTGAAATTTTTTTCAATTTACATAGCAATTTATCTGAGATATTGGAAAACTTTTTAAACAAACGTTATCAAAGATAATTTAGAATTCTAGCAAAGCCTATTAAAAAGTCTTTACTTATGCTAAGTTTACATTGTGCGAATATTTAAAGTCTTTTATAAATTGCTGCTAAGTAAAAGGATTTTACAGCTTTTAAACAGCTTTGCTGAAAGAAGCTGCCTCATCAAATGTGTTGCGTGGGTAGAACTTACTAATCTTTTCATTTTCTCAATTTAAGTCGTATCAATTTTTTTTTAAATAACCAATTAGTAGCCTCAAAGGATCTGACTAATGTTGTTGATTAAAATGTATTATAACAAACTTCGCCCTCGTTTGCTCAGTCAGTGTAGTTAAAGCTCATTAAAAAGTTTAAATACCTACAAATTTACACTCACTTTTATCGCCAACTTTTTGTTTTTCAATTAATCTTTTTGATTAATTATCAATTATTCCCCGATGGTTAACAAAATATACTATACATATATACTAAATATTTGTTGTACGACATGCCAAAGCAGTTCAAGCTCACAGTGGCCACAAGTTTTTCATTAATTTTTTCTTATGTACCTCCATAGATACAGCAAAAGGAAGGTCAAATCAATAAGCAGGGATGGCCCCAACCTAGTTAGCAATTTGATTGCTGTTTATACGCGTGCTATTGTGTAAATAAGTTGTTCGCGATTAAATTCTTTATTTTCTAATCGTTATTTCACTTCGTCCCTGCTCGGTCAACACCTACACGCTTAATAAACATAAAAATCATAGACTAGCACGCCATACAAACCTACGCGTTTGTCCCTTATAATCGAAATAAATTTAAAAAAACATCTGTGCGGTGAAAAAAGGATAACAAAAATGTACCCAACCACACGTTACATACTTTTTCATTACGAAAATTTCCCAGTTTGTTTAGGGTGTTGCTTTTGTTATTTGTTTGCGGTTTAAATGGTGGTTGTCTGGCGTTGGTGGAGAATTTCGTTAGAAAGCCATTAACACGCAACCAATTACTCAGTTACTTTGCTGTGTATTTTACACACACAAATATACGGGCAAATGTATGTATGTATGTATGTATGTATGTGCATATGTATATGCAGTGACTCACATCGAAAATGGTGCAGTGTTATCTTTTGCAATATTGACAATAATTTCCATGCTAATTTTTTCATTAACTTTTAAAACATAAAAACAAAATTTCAAGCTTAGTAAAAATTTTACGAAGAGTCATCAGACTTAAAAAAATGGACGTGGAAATTCTCAATTTTTTCTCAAAATTTTCAAACGTTTTTCGAGCAAGCAATTTAATTCTATTGAAATAAAGTACAAGTTTCAAGTTTAAAAAATGTTCGTTCCTTTATGATATTTTTTTTTGCCACGGCCACGGGAAGAAAACGGGCACTTCTTCCCTAGAACGAAGTTTTTCAAGTTTGTTAAATATTCGTAAAATTTTTACAAAGTTTAAAATTTAGATTTTTGTGGTTTGTGTGATTGAATGAACAAATTTTTTATAAAAACTTAATGAAACTAATTTAGCATCGAAAATGTTATCAATATTAAAAAAAAAGTAAAAAGAAAATTTCCGTTCACCTTTCATAAAAATATATTCCATTCCATAATTTTAAACTAACAAATCAAAATTTCAAGATTTGTTAATATTTTATGAAAATTTATTAAATTTGAAAACGTTATCAATATTTAAAAGAATTAAAAAAAAAAAATTTCAAGCTTTATTTAAAGCTGAAAAAAGTGTAATTGAAATTTTTATTTTTTTGTCAGAGCTTCCAGACATTTTTCGGGTTTGCAGTTTTATAGCTCATTCAATTCTAGTAAAATATGGAGCCAGTTTCAGGTTTTAAAAATTTTCGTTCATTTTTGATAATTTTCTTTTTAACGTAAAATTTGTAAAGTTCGTTAAATATTCGTTAAAATCTTACAAAATTTAAAATGCAAATTTTTGTGGTTTATGTTTTCAATAAACCAAATTTTTATAAAAAATTATTGAAAAAAATTTAACATGAAAAATAATATTAATATTTTTTAAAATTTTTTATTTACTTTTATAAAAATATAGTTCATTCAAAAATTTAAAAATAAAAAAAAAATTTAAAGTTTTGTAAAAATTTTAGGAAGTTTCAGAATTTTCAAAAGTTTCTCGGGTATGCAGACTTATAGCTCATGGAATTTCAGTATAGAAACAGCAAATTTCAAGTTTTTAAAATTTGTTATTGATTTTCGATTTTTTTTTACTGAAGGTTTTGAACATTTTCTTATATAAAATGTATGTACAAAATTATATTTGAAATTAAAAATTTTGAAGTCGATTTTTTCAAGCTTGTTAAATTTTCGCAAAGTTTAAAATTTCGGTATTAATGATTTGCGTCATTAAATCTATACTTTATGAAAAATTTATGACAAAAAAAAATTTAACATGGAAAAATGTTGTTAGTATGGCAAAACATAACAAAAAACCATTTTCACTGTGAGTCACTGTACACAACTACATGCACATCTCTATTCTACTCTTTTTATTGAGTTCTCACTGCAACATTTTTACAAAATAAATTTGTTGAAAATTGAGTTGGTTGAGGTTAGTTGGTCGGTTGATTGGTGGCTTGCTACTTTCAGCTTCCAGTTATAGCTTTTGTTGTAGTTTTTACGAGTTTACTTTGTTTAACGCATTTCAGCGAGTTTGTTTACGTTCGAATTTAATATAAAATATTCGATGGTTAGTTTGTAGTTTCTGGCGAGAAAATAGTGTAGAAAATAATTGCGGTGTGTTTTTATACACTTTGTCCATTACAAACATCCATATATAGTTCGGTATGTGTGTTTGTATAAAAGTATATGTGCGAAAGCATGTGTATGTGTGTGTAAGTGAAGTTTAGTTAGTTTTCTGCGTTTAATTATTTTTATTGCTGGCTAGGATACCTGGCAACTGATGACTACACTTCACGTATAGTATATACTACATTGTGTGCATTTATTTGGTCTTCATAGCGACCCTGCAGAAAATTTCGATAATTTTTAGCAGAGTAGTGGTAAATAACTACCCAATGAAATAAATAAAATAACTACTGTATTTCCCAAAAGCATACAAAGTTAAAGCTGTTTTCGGAAATCACAACTCCTCATCAGTCTTCTTTATCCAGTCTGAGTGAACATCGAACCCACGTCCACGTTCATCGCAAGCAAGGAATAGAGCGCTTTTATTAACGTGAGCTCGCTGAAAATTCTTCGAACAATGTAGATACGGATGCCACCCCATTTACACCTGAGAACGATTATATTTCAATTCAAATTCAGAAACCATGGGTATTCCGTGGTCCTATATACGGCCTTGAAGGCATATCTTGAGGTAATGCCGAAGTGCAACCCTCGCGGGAACAATCTATTTGACTTTCACAGAATGTAGGCAAGAAGAAAGAAGAGATGGATCTGACCATAGCTAACAATGGTACGCAGAATTAGATCAAAGAATGGAGGATCTTGGAAGCGGAACCCATCTCTAATAATCGACTCACTGAGTTTCAGCTGGGCACTGACATGACTTTCCTAAACTCACAAGTTTACGACGAACTGAAGAGAAGATTAGCTCACCGAAAAAAAGGGGCTAGGAAAGCTGTTCCCTGGTGGAACACTGAACAGGGAGTATCCGTAATGGTATTGATAACATGAAAGAGTCGGCCAAATTTTTAAAGGTACTTCAACAAGACGAAATATCACGCTAGACTCTCTCAAAAAGGATAATGCATCTTATATCACGTTGCTGTTGGAGACTTACAGAGTGGTGGGGAGAGGTAGAGGTAGAGGTGCTAGGAGTTACGAGATCTTGTGACGTTGATTACGGTATACAATCGATGGGGACGGGACAAGGACATGGTCGCCATAGGCATCATTAATGGTCCTTAGATGACGATCCTTGGTACTGCATTTCCTCTTTATCTGTCCCGCTTTTGCTAGGCTCCGATGGAACATATTTGTATCAGATATATTGAGAATAGAAAACGTGTATTCCCTATCCGTCGGCAAGCTTCTCAGAGTTATTAAAGAATCTGGAAGATTTGTGGAAATGAAATTAAATCTCATCATTTTTCCTTTTAACCGAAACCGCCCAAAAATTACCAAAACCCGTATCGAACGAAAAAAATTTCTAGCTTTGTATATCGACTATTTTCAGCAAGATTGGGAATATTGCACTCGCATTGGCCTGCAGATAGATATTATATATTTATTTTGTGAGCTCAAGGGCAACTCCGTTTGCCCCACTGGGTACATATATTATTATTAACATGTTTGCATGTATGAATGTATTAAATTTTTCTTGCAATTATTTCCATATCCACTATATGCATACATACGTGCATATATACTTATAGTACATACATATATGTAGATTGTAGTTGCGGCTTTCTAGGGTAAAAGTTAAATTGAGTCCTGTGGCAATAATCAACATTCTATGACTCAATAAATTTTGAATTTTAGCGATTTTTGTAACTTAATTATAATCTGACAGTTTCGTGTAGCCATAAAGAAAATTAGCAGTTCATTATTAAATAATGCGTAGGAAGGAAATGAAAAAATATAGAATTGGTTTGAACAATAGGGTGCATAATTTTATGGGAAGGATTCGTATTTAGTACGGTACCCTATGTTGGCCTTTCTATTACATAGTTACTACATATAATTATTACTGCTATTTAAACTCAACCGAAGCACTTGAGCAGTCCACCCACCATCTTAATTGAAGTACTTTATGTGAATTGGGTGACAACACGAACATTAAAACTTATTTTGAAATATAATATATATACATTTGTACAAGTTCATTTTAATTCGAAAAAGCCACAAGTGAAGTTACCTTCTTTAAAAACTTTGCAAATAAATGAATTTGGATGCGGGAGCATTAAAATCTTCCATGGAATTTTTTCGCAGAAACTTTCAATTTGATTTCCCAGTCATAATATGTATGTATGTATCTAGAGCAATAAACGTAGAAGTCTACAGCAAACAGTTTCCCTAAAAAATAGGGTTACAGCTATGTATGTTAATATTTTAAGCCATAACGTTTACATCTGATAAAAAAAAACGGGAGCAAGATTTGAAATAAATGGCTCAATATATTACCCTTATCATTATCATTATCATTATCATTATCATTATCATTATCATTATCATTATCATTATCATTATCATTATCATTATCATTATCATTATCATTATCATTATCATTATCATTATCATTATCATTATCATTATCATTATCATTATCATTATCATTATCATTATCATTATCATTATCATTATCATTATCATTATCATTATCATTATCATTATCATTATCATTATCATTATCATTATCATTATCATTATCATTATCATTATCATTATCATTATCATTATCATTATCATTATCATTATCATTATCATTATCATTATCATTATCATTATCATTATCATTATCATTATCATTATCATTATCATTATCATTATCATTATCATTATCATTATCGTTATCATTATCATTATCATTATCATTATCATTATCATTATCATTATCATTATCATTATCATTATCACCCTCATTGATTTAAAACAAATCTAATTTTGTTTTTTAAACTGGCGTATTTTAATGAAATTTAAGTTCAGAAAGAAAGAATTTATACCGTATATAAAAAAAAATTCAGATTTGATAAAATAACAGTTAAAAAATTGAGCATAATTTAAAATAAAACCTCTAAAACCAAGCCATTGACCGCATTGTGATTTTTTTAATATTTACAATGTTTATTATTTACAATGTTTTTTATGCTAAGATTTTCTTGTTCATTTTTTATACAACTCCAGTTCATCGTTTAAATTAAAATTTTGAACTTTTCATGCAATTTAGAAACTTAAAAAAAATTGTCAAAAAGAAAGAATGGGAGTTATTAATCTCAAATTGAATCAGCTATAAAACTGATATTAATTGTTTTTTTTAGTTCCAATAAAAAGTTTGAAAATTTTATGAAAATTTGTCGAATTTTTATAAACTTTGTACAAAGCTGGAAAAGGTGGTGTATCGATTTTTATGATAGAACATATAAAATTTTTATAAAAACTTAACGAAAAAAAATTTTGATGGAAAATCTTACGAATATTAATAAAAAAAAAACCTCCACAAGGTCAATTTTTTGAGTAACTGTATATTTGTGTGTACGTCCGCTACTAGCACTTCGTTGTCGTTCGTCTGAGGGTAGTCAGTTAGATCCTCCCACTTCCTCCATTGTCAAAACATAGCAAAAAGTTTCTTGAACTGCACAATCCATTCTAAAAAGTTACACATACTTAACATATTTTAAACAAACATGCAAACATAACAAACCATATTGTTTATGATTTATGTCTATTTACATATGTAACTCTGAAAATGTGTGCCCAAGATTGGCAATAGTTAATTCGGAATTTTCCAGCTCCTGTCAACCGCAAAATGTGCACAGCATAATCCTTTCGTTTGCTTCGGATACGATGTCTATTGCTACTCCACAAAAGTAACTATAAATATTACACTGTCAATTGTTAGTACTCGTACTCGTATGTGTGTGTGTGTGTGTGTTTGTTTGATGGGCATCAAAAGAAATTACAAAATAGCTGCAACTTCAAATAATGAGTGGCATTCACAGCCAAATGACATGACAGTCGGCTCTGCACGTGCCACATTGAAGGAAGCACATGTGGCACAACACGCTAACTAAGTATTGTACGAGTGGCAATAGAAAACAGTGCGAGGAATGGCGCTACGAAAGGAGGCGTAACGAAAAAAGACGCTGAAGGATGGCACAAAACGATAGCAACAGGGCGACGAGCAATAGGTAGGATGAGTAGGCGGTGGTGGTGAAAAATTTGTGGCAGCTAAGAGGCGTGAGCAAGGACATTGTAGCAAAGGGCTAAGTAAACAATGGTCTTATCTTTGGCTTTGGCAGACTGCCACTCAGGTTGATGTACTAAACTGCTGCATGTGGCAAAGTTGTATGTAGTTACATATGTATATGGCATAGTACTTAGTAGAACACACTGTTGCTTCATTGCTTCGTCACTTGGTTACTTCTGTAGCTAGCTTTTCATAATTTATGTGGTCTTCATCAACCTACATACTTAGTACACCTGCACGTCATGCGGCGCCAACGAAGGGTGGCAGTTGAGGAAAAGCAATTGTTGCCGCTGGCGCCAGAGCCAACCCATTCCAAACCCATCCACCCACTCTGCTACGCGACTACTTAGCCCATCAATGCTGAAAGCGGCCATTCAACAACGGGGTCGTTGGTGGTTGTTCGGTGACACAGCGTTTGCGAGACATACATATACATATGTATATACATACATACATATTTACATATGTATAGTCCCTGCCGGAAATTGAGCGTCAATTATCAATTATCGATAGTCGATTGTGAGAGTCGATTTCGTGTTCACTTACACTGAGAAAAATAGCAATGAAAGAACTAGTTTTTTATAAGAAGTTGTAAAAATCAGGAATGGATTTTTTTTAAATACAAGCCTGTTTGCATTAACAACGTTTTTTATAATAAACCGAAAGAATTCTGGAAAAGTTTCCATATCACCTAATGTTAGGTCTAAAGTGTTTGCAATTAAACAGGGTAGTGTTAAAAATGTAAAATCATATTTGCAGAGGGTTGCCACCTGCTTAAAACTTAATCAAAATTATAATAAGTTAAATCAAATATTGATCTTTTGGTATCAAACGAATTTTTGAAAAACCTTTGTTGGGAATTGCAACCTGTCAGATAAATGAACTTAAATTATTAAGTTAAAGTAAATATTACGGCATGGGTACGGCAAGTAGGCTTTAGAAAACTTCATCATGATTAGTGGTGTGTTGTGTTTAAAGAGAGTTGCCACCTGTTTAAATTAATTATTTAATTAATTGTATGAGTATTTTAGGGCAGAATCGAAACCGAACCGAGCTTTATTGGTCGAACATGGCTGAAGCCAAAGCCGAAGCCGTATGCGGTCGTTTCCTATTTATAAGTTTACTAAAATACAACATTTTTTAGAAATAAAAGCTTTTATACAAAAACGTTCTTGAAGAGGGTTGCCAGCTTTTAAATAAGGTTGATTAAATGTAAATGTTAAGGTAACTGAAATTCTACTATACTGGCGTTAGACGAAAAGGTGAAAGGAAATATATTTGGAGAGGGTTGCCACCTGTTTCAGAAAATTAAAACTGATACAGATTTAGGAAAACTTAGTATCGAAGAAAAAGTTAAGGGTTGTCAGCTGTTCGAAAATTAAATACAAATTTTTTGATAGCGTGAGAGAAATAAAAATATCTCACTTACACACACATACATCCATACATATATTTAAACAAAAGTTTTTTGTAAGCAGTTCATTAAAGAGTTGCCCCTTTTCATCGATTAAAGAAATTTTTTGAGTCAAATAAAATTTAATAAAACTAAATTGCTATGAAACCGTTTCGGGTACAATTTCGAACTATAAAAAATTAAAAAAAAAAAACAAAAAGCAAGGAGCCAAAATTTATTTCGTTTCCCGTTTTATTTGAATTCATAGCATTAATTGGTAGCGCAAAAAAAGTAATTGTTTTTCCATAACTTTTCTTTACCAAAACTTTTTAAAATTATTTTTTATTGCGTTGAACTCTATAGCAATTCACCATTAAATAGTTGGTCGAACATTCGCACGCTTCATTTGTTTCAAGGCAATTCTTTTCCAACCCCTGTTTAAATCGGTAAATTTTTGAGACTGTCTGCTTTTTTCCGACAGGGGTGGCATCCACCCTCACACACCAGAATCACGATGTATGTATGTATCTAAGCCGTCGTGCGGTCGGCGCTTAAATTATGGAAGTTGGTAGCGTGGTAAGCCTGTCAAACCCAGTCGCCCAGCTGATCACTGCTGCTTGTACGCCCGCCCGTGCTGTTCGTGTTGCCAACATTGTTGTCACACACCATTACTTCACCCTCTTATGCACGACCTGTAGTAAACTGTTTGGGGTGAAATGGTGATATGTCATGTTAGCTTTAACGTCACCATCATGTTCTTCGCGTTTATTGACAATTTTTGTGCTTGGAAAACATTTTATTTTACTGTTGCTCCATGGCCTCTCCTCTACTCACACCTCTCACCGGTCAACGACGACGCGAAAGGTGTACACTTTAGGCATACTAGTGCTAGGTAGTACAATTTTCGTGCCATCGACTGCCAGCCAGCCAGCTTTGACAAGTTTTCATGTGCACCCTCAGCGCTCACATCAGCCACTGATTTGCTGTCCCACGCTGCACACTGCTAGCCTTGTGGACTTGCGGGGGTGGTACGTTATTGCTTTTTATTCCACGAGTAGCGATGTTATCGATGTTGTTTTTGTTGTTGTTGTTGTTGTTGTTCACGGTTGCGGCTTAATGTATTGTCGGTCGGCTTAAATGCTCGTGAGCACGTGAGTAACAGCGATAATTTTTACATAAATAAATTCGCAAACAAATATAATACAATTTAACCATCAGACAGCCCATAGGTTGACTGACTGGGTAGCGGGTCAAACTTTTGTACCTTACCTGCGAGTATGGATGTTGTGTAGGATATTTGTCTTTATTGTAATTAATGTGATTTTCGTTTTCTCATTTTTCTTTGCATTTAGTGTAAATATTTTTTGAAAAAGTATCCACCTGGGAAAATGCACACTGACCGAAGTTTAAAGGGAGTTGAATATATTACTGTTTTAGACCCCAGCGCAGTTGCGGAAGGGTATTATAACTTTGTTCACATCCTACTTGTTTCTAGGAACCTAATGGAATCGAGATATATAGAATAAGAAGAGATTACACGAACCGATAACTGAATGAGAATCCTAATATCTCTACGAAACGCTTTATATGTATTTTTCTTCATTCAAACATCACATTCCATACAACGGTATTTTTTAAAAATACAAAAAAGTCTGCTTCTGAGTAATTACAAAAGGATGGAATTCTGTTTTATAGGTTCTTGGAGCGATTGCCAAACAACTGACGTCTTAGAAATTCATCCGTCCTTTTTTCGCTAATAAATATCTTGTCTAAATCCGAAATATACTTTTTGTGTTGCAGGCGTTTCAGTTAAAAAAAAACAAAGGACATTTTCAAAATTTTTAAAATATTTTAAAATATCTTTTATAAAACTATGGAGTATAACGGCGCTTAAATCGATTAGAAAAGTTAATATATTTTTTGGCAATAACTGCAAAAGTATTTTAAAAAAATCAGGATTTTTGCCAGTATCTCGAAAACGCATCTTTGGAAAAATAACTGAAACTCATTATCGTGTTCAGTGTCCCAAAATTAGTGACACTCATCAATGACATATTTGTAAACTAGTTGTATATGTATGTAGAATGTAAACTTTTGGAAAGGGAGCGTGGCCGACCCACTGTACAAAAAATGGGTATATCGCCGAACCCAGCCAAAACTATAACAACGAATTCTACCAAATTTGGTACGAGTATAAGAAACTAACGAGGCAGAATCACTACTAATGACCTCATTGGGAAGGAAAAACATTTTTTAATACAAGCCTCTGGTCTGGCCACCTTAGGGCAAATACCTATGTATATCAACAGTGACTCAGACAATTTTTTCCATTTTACGATTTGAATTTATATAAATCCCGTTGAATATTAATATTTTTTTTGTGCTAACGGTCTTGCACATTTTCTGGCATATAAACTTTATGCTTTAAATGAAAAACAGTTCCAAGACTATGATAACAAGAACTTTTGAAAAAATCAACCGGAATTTTGTGCCACTTCTAGCCACCCGAAACTTATCTAGAAATTCTAATGAAACCGTTTGAAAATTTGTAGAATTTTTATAAATTTTCCAAGAAGTTAGAAATTCCGCTATGCATATATGTCTTCTGTTATATTGCTAACTAAATTTTTATAAAAAATTTTATAGAAAAACAATGCGAATGATATACAAAAATTAGCAAGTGTTTGTGTCACTGTATGCCTTTGAAACGTGTTTCTCAAGTTCTACCAAACTTGATTCTTGTTTCACTTTGTTTTTTAAAACAAATTAAAATTATAGAAATCTCAATACAAATTTATAAAAAATTAAAAAACTTTCAATTTTCCACAGAAAAAAAACCTCAAAAGTAAAGTGAGCTTTACTCATCAATTTTCAAGCAAAAATTCCAACTTCACGAAAATCCGAAGTCCAGTTGGGAAATTTGGTTTAAGGTATAATATCAAATAACGGAATTGATTTCATTTTAAACTTCGTAAGTTTGGAGAAGCATTGTCCATTTTTTATGTAGCATTTGCATCTCTGTAACCCTTGTCTCAATCTATATAGACTTCCGGTTGTCCAATTGCCTTTGCTATTTATGTACATTGACATTTTGTGATTGAGGAAAATATGCGCCGGGTATATAAATTTCGTTATCACCCAAATTTGGACAATTGCATATTGATTTACCGCAAAGTTTTGTGATGACACATTTGGGGATTTTAATCTAATGTGCATAGTCACTATGACCCATATGGGTAGGTTATTGGAAACTAAAAAAAAGTTGTCTTGATTGAAGAAACCCACCTATCGAAACAAGCTTTGAAACGGCATTTGTGTTGGCGTTAAAGAAGTAGGTATGTCATTAAACCGTATCATAAAACTTTTTTCAATTTTTTAACCCGAGTGACACATTTGCAACTTTTTTTTATCTAATATGGTCTAATGCATTTACATATTTCCTATTTTTATAGATTTTTTTAGTCAAAGACTAAGGACTTATTTTTCCAGGATTGATTGATGTAAAGGTGGCGACTTGTTCGACTTATCATTTAGCATCATACTTCGAAGATAAAATTTCATAGTCAGGAATGAAAGTAGAATGTAGGTCCTTATAGTCTGAGATTTTGAGATTCCATTTTGTAATAGAGAGTATTTTCCTGCCATAAAAATATGCACTCTACTTAAATATCCAATGACAAATGCTGCCACCGATACCTACCACCTGTACTAAGGTAATGCGTGTAAATTGTTGTTGCTTTTTCCATCGTCCTATTTCCACAACACAATTTAAGTACAGCAGTCTATCGCAGGCATTATAAACTTTTTACAAATAATTTATGTACTTCGCGTTGCTGCTCTTTGGGGAAATTCAATGGTGGCAGGAGGGATGGTCAAGGTTACATATGAAATGTTAAACTTTTTATAATCAACAAGATTTCCTTAGGTTTCAAAGTCATAACTAATCAAGTTTTTGTTCTTAGGAGACATACACCCCTTGTGATCCCCTTAACCTTTGAATGCGAAAATTGCGATGTGGTCCCTTTTGAATCAGTTTCACCTCACTTTCGAAATATCTGTTCAGAATATAAGGGAAATTTTTGTTTTTTTTTAACAAACTCGACACCCAATGCATGCATATTTGCAAATGCTGCCTAGAACGCCATAGCACTCGGATTAACAGTTAATATACTTAGATATATGTACTTCCTGACAAGAACTTCGCCACGTCTAACGATCTATGAAAAAAATACAAAAAAAAAGTAGAGACTTAGACTCTTCTTAACTAAAAGTAAAAAAAACCTCTCGGTATCATTTTCGATTTTAGGATTCCGACTCGGAAAATTTTCGCTCACAATTTTTTTCATTAGAACGAAGCGGCCAATACCGTTAGTAAAAAAAAAAACGGAATTATCAAAAATCATTGGAAATTTTTGGAAAATTGTAATCGTGCATACCCAGAAATTTTCTAAAAAATCTGAATATAAAGATTACAATTTTGATGAAAATTTATTGAATTCTTCTTAGCTTTGTACAAAGTTTGAAGATTGATTTAACGGGGTTTGTTGCAAATGAACTGTATTTTGATATGTAATAAATGAAGGATCGAAACTTGTCAAAAATTCCATGTCGCCTAGTTATGATTAGCACTATACATATAATACTAATGTGCTGGATATCGTAAAAACACGGAACGTTCGGAGGGTCAGTCATCAATTATTGAGATTACAGGGGGCAGTTTTAACGTAATACTGGGGGTTTTCGGTTTTCTGACAGCAGTGCCAGGGTTCTATACGAATGCCTTGCGTGATATATCATATTGAATATCTATAAATATATGCAAATATTCCTACACGTATTAGATTTACCTCGAAAACTTTCTTATTAATGCTCTTATATTTTAATTAAGGTTCACAATAAAATTACTGTTTTTCCATCTCAAGCTGCTACCTTTCAGCAACAAAAATCAAGCCAAGGTAAAACTAAAACCACAATAACAACTCTAATACTCTGTAAAAGTGTAAAAATAGAAAGCAAACTGCTTCTAATGATCAGATTAGTAAACTTGATTTACGCGCATGGCATTCATGCACTCAAAGTATAACTCAGAAAAAATACATACAATATACTAAATATATACATACATATTAAAGTAGTATAATCACAAAGAAAAAGTTGTAAAATGGAAAATGTTATAAAATGTGAGCGTTGAAAGCGCAAACGAGCGTTAATATCTTGGAAGGCAAAAGAAAATGAATGAACGCAAGAAAAAATGCAACTGCACGTAAACTTTATCCTTGCGGCACAAATTTGTGAAGAATTTACCAGAGTTATGAGACTGTGGTTGGGGATGAAGGGTTATCAGAACAACGCAGAATTTGCTCAAACTGTTGTAAATTTTACAAATCTATGAGGGGAAATTGCAGTTAACTATTTTGTTGCAGTAAATTGCAATTTTTGCAGAGCATGCGCTCGATGCGATATTTTGTGTACAGTGGCGGTCATGGAAACAGAAATGAAGGTGTTGAAAATGATTTTTAATTTAGCTAAGGATGCAGTTTTTGTTAAGTTGGTATCGCAAGAATCCTCGCAGTAGCTTTTCAGTATATATGGACGCCCATCAAACACCACGTACTCTCGAAATTCGAAGATCATGTTTAGTCAACAACTAATAGACTACGGACTGGGTTCAAATGACGTAATTAACTCATTCAACTCTCGTACAATTTGCAAGGAACAAAAATAATCGTTCAAAAGAAAACGCGAACGTGGCGATGTACCGATGACCTTAGAGCAAATGCTATGATAATCTGACCTTACTTACCTTAGAAGATTTTTTGTTTTAAATCATTGCGTTATTTTTTGATTTTTTTTTTCGTCGCATGTTATCGATATTTTGTCATTTTTATTAGTTTGATCAGAAAAAATAAATCGTATTGACACAATCAAATGTGATTGAAAAATTCAAGAGTAACGATTATTTTTTATCGAAAAAATAAAAATCAAAAATATCGATCAACTATGATCGGAAATATGAAACTAACATAATGATTAAATTTGATTGAAAAATTGTTATCCAATTGTAAATCATGGCTTGTTTTAAGAAAATCAAAATCGCTACGATCCCTACTAATTAGAGATGTCCGCTGGAAATCGAAATCGATCAATGCATAAATAACATATTAATTCATATTTTGTATGGCAACTTTTTGCTTTAATTTTGAATATTTCAAATGGCAGATATTTTGAGTTATTTCTTCATATTTTGTATTTCTTGACACCATCAGCGCGAAAAAAAAAATTAAATGTACATTCGTTATTCAAGTAATTTTGAATCACAAGCGCCTTTTCATTCGTCATTTAAGTGCCTGCTTTTTAATAACGAAAGGAATTTATTCATCATTCAAATATTTTTGAATAACGAATAGGTATTAACTTAACATTCGCATTGCATGATAAACCAAGGTTTTTAGCCGCATTTTTAATTCGCCAACAACTCAACACAGCGTTGGTTAGAATATATGTGAATACTTCTTTCGAACGACTGTTTCCAATTATTTAATCGCCGCTGTACGAATATTAAAATATATTTTCAACGGCTGCCCTGCGAGTATTTTAATAAAAATCTTATTAATCATAAAGTTTATCATCTGACCCAGACTGCAACCAGCGGGTAATGTATGAAGACTGCAATCAGGAAGCCAAAGGACAGGGTACGTCCTTACCCAACAAAAATCTGTAGCTTAGTATTTCAGCTGCTGGGGTATAAGGAAATAAAAATATGTTCCCGCAAAAGGGTAAGATTTTGCGAACATCGAATTTACTATTGTACTTAATAAGAGTTGGAGGTAAAGAGCTGCTAGAATATTTTGCACTCCATTCTCAATAAACCTTATTTCAATGTATTGGCAGATAGGTACGGCGAAGTGGTGAAGAGGCGAAGAAGTAATTCGACAATGTGTTCATAATTGTAACAATTAAATTCATCAAAAAAGAATTCGCTACATTTTCCGCAACTATAAACTTAATTAAATTTTCGTGTAGAATGCCAATACGAAAATAAACGAAAGTAATAGGGGTGGTCAAGCAACACTAACAACAAACACCTCGTGCCGATGCTCTACCACCAATGCGAGTAGAATATAACAATAGTCACGAAAAGCATCAGCAAAGTAGAACATACTGGATGTGTCGCCCAACCACATTCTACACTCCACAAAATCGAGCATCGCGTGTTTTCCGTTGTCGGTTAAGTTAGAAGTTTATTGTTTATTCTCTATGCCCTTGCCATTGTTGCTGTCTATTATTTTTTGTGTGGCTGCACTCGGCCATCATTAAAATCAGAACAAATTGTGTTCCAAATTCTTGTGCGCTCGACCGTAAGCTAATTTTCTACACATTTATCACACTGGAACTGTACAGACAGACTTACAAATATTTGTACATATTTTTATTTAGTGTCAGTCGCTGCAATATCTATGTAGAAATCTATGCAGAAGAGTGTAATGTAAATAGAAGGGAGAGCTTTAGATGTCAGCTTGATTGAAAATAAATAATGAAAAAAAAGGGAACAAATTTTGCATGTATCGGTGTTTTGAAAATTCACGTCGGATATTTATTTTATGGGGTTCAAAGATAGATGAACCTCTTTTTAACACATTTTTATAGTAAATCGACATAGGAAAGCAAGTGATCCTTTCATTTTAGATGCAGTTACTCAAACAATTGGGCACATGCTGATTGTTGAAGTAAAACATCTTTAGCGGTAGTGATTTTTTACATCGCGTAACGAACGTCGCGACAGAATATCGCATAACGAAAGTAGCGTCAGAATCGCTTGACTAATTTCTACTCCTACTTTCTATCACCATTTTTAATAATTTCTACCACTATTTTTACTAATTTCTACCACTATTTTTACTAGTGGTACTAACAATTTCGACCACTATTTTTACTAATTTCTACCACCATTTTTGCTAATGGTACTAATAATTTCTACCACTATTTTTACTCATTTCTACCACCATTTTTAATAGTTTGAACCACTATTTTTACTCATTTCTACCACCATTTTTACTTATGGTACTAATAATTTCTACCACTATTTTTACTAATTTCTACCACCAGTTTTACTAATGGCACTAATAATTTCTACCACTATTTTTACTAATTGCCACGACTACTTTTATTCATTTTTACTACTGCAAAGAAAATTAACCTCTGGCTCGGGTGCTTAGGTGGACGCGAGTTTTTTTTATAATATTCGCTGTTATTCATGACATATTTATTTCATTAGTTTAATATAAGAACATAGTTCGTTATATAACAGAAATTACATACATAAATCAATAATTCAAACCTTGCCCACAATTTACAAAAAACTCAAGAATTTTCATAAAATTTTCAACTTTTTTACCAAATTTTTTTAACATTTTTGAGCTGAAAATTCCTCTTGCTTTTTGACAACTTTTTGAAATGTTGGTCTAAAAATTTAAAGTTTGTAATTTTTATGAAATTTGTTTTCCATATATATAGCATAGATAATACGATACGGCACGATTTGTTTCGCAAGAAATTTTTCATTTCAAATTGTCGGAAATTTCTAGCTGGAATCTAGATATTTTAAATTGTATCTTGCAGCACTCGGAATGATCTGGTGCCATATTTGCCTCTTATGTCTAGATGTGGATTTCGATATAACGTTAATTTTTTCTCGTCGTCAATTAAGTAATATTGATCAGACGGCTTTCGATGTTTTGGCATACCGGGTAAAAAATCGGGCCCTGAATTAGAGCAGCCTCATGGAATAAAAAATAAAGTAAGTTAAAGTAAACTAAGTCACAATTTTTTTAACATATGTACATACTATCTTAGCCTAACGTAGCCCAGCTCAGCTCATTCAATAAATCTGACATCATTCGAGAGATCTTTCTTAATGCCATTCATTTGACATTTTCGTTAATTATTTATGTTCGATAGTATACTTATACTTGAATAAAAATAATTGAGGAGTAGGAAGTGAAAATCTGGAAGCATTCATAGCAACTGTTTTGCATGGCCTTTGGCAATGAACTCTTCGCTGTAAACATTTAATTTTTGTAATATTTGAAAAGAAAAATAAGCAAAATCCAATATTTCGGCTGTAAAACGTACAAAAGAAAATTTTAATTCAAAATATATTACTACTGTGCCATTTTTGAAACCCCTTATTTGCACCATTAAATGACAAAATATTTCTTTCGTAGCGTGCGGTAGTTTTTCATTCAACGGTTAGGTATATATCGTCATGATTTTGATTAATTTTTTAATAATATTGTATTTTCCAACATATCCCGCCTTTTTGACTCGGTGTTTTTGTTTTTTCTTCTCAGCAAGTCGCACAAATTTTGCGCTCAGTTTCACTTTGTGTCAATTCAATTAACTAACAAGAGAAGGCATTCATTCATCAATTTCATTCAGTAGCAGCATAAAGACTAAACTCAAAGCACACACACACACACACAAAACACATACAAAAAACACGCAATAAAAAGACCAGCAATCACAAAAAAGACAATCACAATAACTCTATTAAAATAACAAGCCACCGGCTGTGTAACAGAGACAATAAAAGATTACATAACAAAATTACGAAAAGATATGAAAACATCCAAAACAGCGGTAATTTAATTGAGCGTTGAACGCTGTGTGAGTCCAACTTCGACGCGATTTCATGGAATACTCGAATATATTCTTCATACTATATATATGTAGGTACATCTGCCTGACATTTTTTCCATCGTCTCTACGCGCGAATACACTCCGTATCAAAATTGTAAGTGCACAAGAATTTTACTTTTGTTTTTTTTTTATTTTGTGTGTACAGAAATATATTTTTGCTTTTGCCGTAAACATTGCAACAGTTTTTATCAAGCGTAAAAGATTTTTTTTTTAAATTTCCTTAGAGAGATGAAAGAAATCCTGATGAAGTTTTAGTGAAGTAGGACGACTAGTAATAGCGTCATAGGGAGTTCAAAAAAATGTATTAATAATTTATTTTTTTTTTGCAGCAAGTTACACAAAAATGTTGCTTTAGCTTTTACTAGAATGTAGATAAAAATCGTTTGAAGAGAGTGTGCGGTATGTTTTTCGGAGCACATTGAAGCACTCGGGTGATATTCGGTTGAATTTACTCCCTAGACTCACAACATAGCATAAAGCGAAACATACAAACTTCACTCGTTTCAACATGGGGTAAATTGGAACCAGGTGGTTTTCTTGTTAATCATAAATCTAAGTTTTGAACCTGTAATAATTTTACTAAATTTTTGTACGAAAAGATATTCAAACATAATGGCTTTAAAGAATATTGAAGAAGTTCAAGACAGAACTTACGATATATGAAAGCCTAGCAGCTAAAGTTAGTAAAAAGGGCCAGTAAAAGGGAGGCATATAAGATAGAACGTAAAAAGGCAGGCAAATGAAAATGGGAAGTAAAAATTTGGCATAGAACTTTGTTCAGTAAAAGGTGGGCTTAGCACTTTATTCATAAAAAATTGGGCATAGAATTTTATAGAGTCAAAGGCGGACAAACACTTTGTGCAGTAATAAAATGGTTTTATAATTTTGATACGGAGTGTATTAGCAATAACGTTTCGCTTTTGTGAAGTACAAAGGGGAGAAAGCATCTAAATTCCATGTCATTCAATGCAGGCAGTTATGTTGTTTTATTTTGTAATATCATTGTCGTTCCTCTGATATGAAAACCAAATTCTACAATGGATTAGATATTTAAATCCATCCGGCATACATGTACGTACATGTACAAGACTAATACAAAACTCCGCTCATTTATGTACATAGAATAAATAGAGGGACGGCTTATTAAGTCCGCAGATGATTCATGTTCATTGCTGAAAGCTCCTCAAGTGAATTCAAAAAAAGAAACCCTAGGTCCAGATGATTTTCTTAGCCTGGGGAGTCTCCTTGAACAGTTCTGGTCCACCAATAGCAGGCCTGAGATATCCAGACACACTGGAGAGTTTGTTTTTGAGCAGTCTAGTATCAGGCCTAGGTAGTACAATCGGTAATAAAAAAAAAAATATAGCTATCCTATATCTCGTACTAAAGATGACGACTCCGCCTCATAAATTTTACAGACAGTTCGCAATCATCGGCTCACTCGACAATTACTTTATCGGGTCATTGGCCACACAAATCATGAGTATCTAAGGGCCATTTTCTCGACTGCGTGCTAAAATTTATCTCCTCTTTAAACGCGTTTTGATTTTCTCAAGTACCTGCTATGTTTATCCCGCCGACCAATTTAACAGGCCGTCCAGACTCCGCTTAAAATTTTGTCACTTCCATCTGTTTTGTTTGTAAATATAAAACAGTTTACATTTTTTCGCTTGAGATATTTGATGGTAATACCCTCATCCGAAGTTCACTTTTCACCTATATTTTGTTGTCCATATGTACATTAATGTTTTTTATTCAAAAATATATAGATATTTTATTTCTAAACAGCTGATTTTGGCTTTTTTTTTGCCTTCTCCTCCGGTGCTGCCACGTATTCTCTTCCGTTAAATAAATATTTAACCGGTTGGTGAGAAAATGAAATCAAATTTATCATCCCAGTTTCATGATTCTCACTTTAACACGCAGTCGAGAAAACGGTCCTAAGAGAGAACAACTCCTTAGTCATCTGATTTGGAAAGAATTAGATCCATGGAAGCTCTGAGAGCACAATGCTTTCTCTAGGAACGCTGGAGGTAGCTTGGTGTTAGGAAACCACAACAGCTGGCCTCCATAAATCCGTATAACACATTGGTAATTTTCTAAACTTTGGTTAACTTCGTGTGGCACCTTTTATTTAGGCATGAACTTTTTTTGTTACAGTGTCAATATAAGAGAGCAGCTTACGTAGGGGTGACAGCCACATTGATAATACCCCTACTTCTTTTTCTCTTGCCGACACGAGCAGGGAGGACACTGGTTGTATGTAGCCAGAAATAGATTTCCATAGACCTTTTGAGATCTAAGTCCCGTCGAGATCTCACTGGGCTTTAGAGCACAGCTGCCTGTTATTTTCACGAAGAGTGTGTCGATATCTTCTCATATAGCCATCACAATCGAATCGAAGCCAGTTAAGTAATGCAGTACTCTATTGAATGGAGTATGCAATCAACTCTCAGTAAATTTAATTTGGTTTCATGGGCATCAAAACATCCCTGGCATCGAGGCAGCAAATCAGCTAGCCAAAGGAGACAACCTCGAATGAGGTGTCCATTCCAGTTCGAATAGGCTTAATAAACAGTAGAATTTACCTCCACCATCTTCAGCAATCTGCTGGACAATGGTGTGCAGCGCCAGTCTGTAGAGTTAAAATTTCCAAATCTGCTCGTATCACGGTTTTCAGATAAAATCTACTACAATTAATTTTATTGAGGTCTATCTGGAATTTCACTTAAAGAATATTGTCGCCAAACCCATTAAGAAGTCAAAAGAAAAAGAGGCGAAATATTAAATTAGCAACAATAGCAACAAATCACAACAGCGTCAAAGTATAACACATCAACAACACTCTACATTGTAGCAGTTAAAGTAAACAACAATAATAAACGAAAGCAGTAAAATAAACAATAATCACAGTAATAAAGTTACATTTATAATGGCGATTATAACGAAACCCTGGAATGCTCGAGTGGCTTCCATGATTTAAGCATTAAGCGACGCACAGTTCACACAAATCTATATACAGTAAGTTGCAGGTTTGATCCTACAGTGGTTTTTGATAATATCCCCAATATTTTAAATGCTTATAAATTTTGATAAATTTTTATATGAAAAAACTAATTTTCTACTATTTTCAAGCAGTCTTATTATGGGACTTCGGAGACATTTGCTTTAAACATTAAACGCCATAGAGTGGGGGAAACCAGAATAGATAATTGCGCTTTCCGCAGACCGTAAATCTTCTCTTTGTCGATTTGACAGCAACCGCCCTATTGCTGACAGAATTAAAATTTTATTACGCAAACAAAATGAACAAGCGTTCAATTGTTCTATCATCTGTTCGCTTCTTCCTCTTGTTCTTTGAATTTTCTTCTTTGCTCTCACATTCTCTATCTTGTATTACGTCACTTTCAGCTACTCTCAGCTCGGAAATCGCAAACTTGTATTCTATCATTCTTGGGTAGGTGCGAAATTTAGTGAGTGAGTGAATATTTTTTAAGGAGTGTTGCCAGCTATTTAATAATTTAAATTAAATAAAATTAGTACGCTCAATCAACTATTGCAATATCGTTGTCAGGCGAACGAGGTTTAAGAAAGGCTAATTTCAAAAAAAATTTCCAAGGTGATTACCACCTGTTTAAAAAAGTAAATTACAGCACATTACCACATTAAATGAAGTATTATAGTAAGGGTGTCAAAGGAGAGAATATTCATAAATAACTACGAAAATATTTGGTGTGTTTAAAAATGTTAATTATTTAATTCATTTTAATTAAAAACTTAACTAAAATATTACAATATGTACGTGAAACGAAAGAGGTCTATTCGAAAATATTTTCTTAGAGGGTTGCCACCCATTTGAAAGAGTTAATTGAATAAAGTTAACATGTTAACTAAATTCCCACAGCATTCATTTCAAACAAACAAAGTTTAAGAAAACTTAGTTTCAAAATTGGTTCGGAAGAGAGTTGCCATATTTTTGAAAACTTAAATTAATTATTCAATGAAATGTTACAGCATGGGTGCCAAATGAAAGAGTTTTAAAAATGCTTCATTTCGAACATATTTTGTAGAGCGTTGCCAAATGTTTAAAAAATTAAATAAAAATTAATTAAAAAAATATAATATTAACAAAATTCGTGCAAGGAAATGATGGCCCTATAAAAAATATATATATTATATGTACATATATATTGTAATCCTATTCCTTTCTAGAACTTTTCCTATGATGTTTCAATACTTCTGCGCTAAGGAATCGCACACATCAAGATACAAACTCGTCATTCATTATATAGAAGAAAAATAGCAAAGTTTTTATCCAAGCTACATTAAAAAACCTTGCTTGATGAAAATTGGGAGTCACTGTATCTATTCACACATACATACATCCGTATATGTGTAGTAAATAGATGTCACAGCTGAACACGTCTGAAGCTATCCACCCGCGCACAAATTATGCTTTCCATCGCTAATAAGCAGTTAGCATGGCATAATAGAATATTTCCATTTAAGTGATTGGGTGTGGGTCGCGCGCATACTAAAACTGTGTATGCTTGAATGCGAGCGTTTCTTTTAATAACTTTTTATAACTATTTTTGTTCATTTTATTTGTATTTAGTGAGCTAATGATTTGTAAATCGAATGACACCCTGTACGAAATCTCAGTTCAATTGAACTGGTCTATAAGTTTTGAACTTAATCAGAATTTGAAGGTTCGTTTTAAAATGCTTGAACAAATGTATTATGTACGTGAATATTGTGTGGTGTAATAAAGAAACGAAAATGAAAAAATTAATGGAACTGCACTTCTGCTTAGTGATGTTCCGATACCACTAATTCGAAGTAAGTACTGGAGTTATTCCACTAAATACTCGATGTATTTTTTGTACTTCGGTAGATCTGTACAAAATTTGGACGAAGTTTCTAATTTTTTAGCAACTCCTCTTTTTCCTCTTAATAGCAACCCCATTTCAGAGTTGGAAAACTAATAGTCCATTATCGACCACTTTATTAATTTGCTCGAAATTTATTTTGCTTAGTGGCAACTTCGATTCCGTCCGATCATCTATTTTCCAGGGACAATAATATCTCAAACAAGAACCAACCTTTCTCTTGCATACATTAACAAACTTATGTTTTTAAACGGTAAGTCCGAAGCCAAATTTTTCTCTGGCTATTTCTTAAAGCAAGGTCCATTCCTCAAGGGCCTGTACTAGACAGTGTAAATAACAATAAAAATAAGCATATGTATGTTTCGATAATCGATATCTGTCACTGTCCCGCCCTGTTAAAGACTCGAAACCAATTCCTGAATGGGTGTTTTCTAAATTGTTTAGCCGACCTGCGATCGGCAAACATTCCCGATCGTCTGTGCTACGTAAGGCGGAATCGGTGGTTCACCCTCTAAAGGAAGGAAGAAGAAAACGTAATGGCCCCCGCCTGTGATATCACAACGAGCTTTGTCAGCCTACGTACGCATCCGTGGACATGCATGTAAGCAGCTGCTCTAACCTAACCTAATCTATGTTTCCATAATTATTCATTTGCATATTTTGCATAACTTTGTTACATATAAAATTTGGTGTTGTTTATTTTAAAAAAAAACTGATCATAAGTTAAAATTAAGGTACTTTCAACGAGTAGCATCCTACAATACTTTCCATAGCGTCAAGTATTCTCTCCGATACTTTCAAATGAGTACTAGTATCGAATACATAGTGATATCGGAACATCACAACTTGTGCTCTGAACTAGTAAAAAAAAATCGAGTCACTAACAAACTAGTTCCCAACAAATTAAGTATAGCAGTTGCTTAGCTAGAAATGTATCCACTAGCGTCAGAAATTTCCATCAGGGTGTAACAAATATGCGTGACTTTTATTTTATTTTTTACACTTCGCACTTTAGCGCCACTCGCGTTCAAACTGTCGCACAGCTGGAATTTCAAATTTGATTTCACGAAATAATTTATGCCATGACAACTGTGAAACAAACCAATAGCAATTATATATAATTAAAATAAATTTACTTTAGTATGAAATTAATGGTGTGAATATTTAGCTAATTGCTGGAAAGAATCTACGCTTTCGGAAATTTTCAAAAGACACCTTTCTGTACTGGACACCCACTGCGATAACATTAAATGGGATGTTGGGTCGCTTTCAGATTCTGATAAAATAAAATTCTTTCAGAATGTTATCGAGCCTCAAACTAGAAGTCTTTCTTTAAGCGATAAATCGCTCTATCGATAGAAAGTACAATCTTTTGGAATGTCCTTTGTTTGTAAATGAGAGTAAATACAAAATCTCAATTTTCTTTATCAATTCCTTTAAGGAAATTATTACAACAAGTACTTACTTAAAGTAACAAGTTCTGCAACAATTAAAGAATAGGACCATTGAGCTAAAATAAAAAAGTGGATGTAGCCCGCCTTTGTTGACTTATTTGAATGGTATAAATTTTGTTTGGGGCAAATTTATAAGGTGGGTTGGGATACATGTAATATTTTTTTTAAATTAAAAGCTTATATTTCGAATAATATTAAACCGATTTTTAAAATATTATGTTGGTTGACAAGCTAAGTGAAATATATTTTGCATATTAGCATTTGCTACTAGGGCTATCGGTTACATTTGGTTTTTAGAATACAAATCTTAAATAAATTTCTGGATAAAAGTTGAATATATTCTTGATATTATTTTCGGTTCGGACGGATAATATGGATTATGGATCTTATGGTAAGAAGGTTGATCGGTATGGATTTATGGTTGGGCATTCTGAAAGGATATGTGAAATTGTTAGTAAAGATTAATTGCAAAAAAGGCACGTTGGTTATGACGCCTTCTTCATCAAGTGGAGATGTGATAGACTAGTGTGCCCCAAGTGTAATCTAATGAAACATTTATTCATTTCTGTGGTTGTTGGTAGTACTATTGAGTATTTATTTGGGTTTATGGTTTTCTATTGGGTTGCTTCGTTGGTCCATTTGTTTCGGGTTCTTTAGAAAAATGGAATAATTGGTTGAAGAGGAGCTTTTGAAGCAGTTTTGGTTACTTTATCTGTTAGCTTAATTCCTATAATGGCGCCCAGTCCTGGCAGTCCTGGGAACAACATAAGTTTGGCTTTTTTTTGTTTGTATATTTATTATTTATTATATTTATTCTGTTTGGTTGTTAAGGTTTTGAGCCCCATGGCCGCAGTTTATGCAAATGTGTTGCTGGTTTTGTTCTCATTATGCAGTGCATTTAGGACAGCTTGAACTTCAGCTTCAAATGATGTTGCTTATATACAGTGGTTTACAGCTTAATTCAACCACTTAAGAGTAAAATATTTTACTAAGTATAACTTCTAATCAAAACAAAAAATCGAAAATATTTAAATGTATTTTTATATATAGCACAATTAAAAAGGAATATGTTAATTAAAAAACGAAATCATCGTTTCCCAGAATTAGCTAGAACAGAAAACATAGCTATGACTCACAATTTTACGTCGCAGCTTATTTCAACCAGCTAGCTAGATACGACAACTGTTACGATCGCACACTTTCATCGAATAACGGTATATTTCGATGTGTATTCTTTGTTATCGTGTTCGCAATTATTTACATAAATTTTCAGTGTGTGCTCGCCAGGTCAGTAGTTCAACGGCTCATTTTTTGACAATGGAACAGCGAGAATTGGTCATCAGTCATTTCAAAATTGGCCACTCGCGTCGAAAAACTGCTGAGATTGTCCGTCTAAGTGATTCTACAGTACAGAGCATAATATATCGATTTGTGCGTGAAAATAGAATTCATAATAAGGGCCGAAATGCTCCCAACAAAATTTTTAATGAATCCGATGAGCGCTACATCGTTCGAAAAATAAAGGAAACCCCCAAGTTAACTGCTCCAAAACTGGCAGTTCAAGTAAAAATTGAATTAATTAAAACTTGTAGTGCAGAAACTATCCGCCGTGTTCTTCGAAATAACCTTTTATAAATAATAAGAAATTCGCCAAAGCTCATATTGCAAAAGACTCAGCCTTTTGGGAGCAAGTAATATTTTCCGAGGAGTCTAAATTTTACATTTTCGGCTCGGATGGTCAAACATATGTCTGGCGTAAGCCAAATACAGAGCTCCAAAACAAAAACTTAAAGGCTACAGTCGAACCTGGCGTCATGGTTTGGCCATGTATGTCAGCAGCAGGGGTAGGGAATTTGCAATTTAATGAAAGTACGATGGGCAAATATGTGTACCTCAACATATTAAAATCGAATTTATTACAAAGTGCCGAAAATCTGGGTATAAGACAAGAATTTCGATTCTATAAGGACAATGACCCGAAACATAAGTCAGGCATTGTCCAAACATGGCTTATTTGGAATTGCCCCCACTTGATGCAACCACCAGCACAATCACCTGATCTCAATTGCATTGAAATTTTATGGGCAATTTTGGATCAAAACGTTCGCTAACACCAGATTTCTAACAAAAATTATATTAAAAATGCATTAATGGAGGAATGGGCAAAAATAACTTCGAAAACTAATCGGAAGCTAGTGGAATCGATGCCAAAAAGGCTGAAAGCAGTTGTAGATCAAAAAGGTAGCCATACTAAGTTTTAATATTAAAACGAAATATATTTTCACTTTTATCGTTTTTATATTAGCTGGTTGAAATAAGCTGGGACTTTTCATTTTTGATTATTTTGAGTTTTTAGTTTGTACGTTTTACAAAATGTATCTATGAAACTGAATAAAGTTCCTTTTTTAAGTTGTTAAAATTTTCTACAAATAATCATTTACATTTTTTGAATATCTCGCTTGGTTTAGAAATTAAATACATTTTAAGTTTTGAAAAGGTGCTGGTTGAAATAAGCTGTGAACCACTGTAAGTATAGCTTCTTTTAATTTTGAAATGGAGTCGATCTTTTTGGAAAATGATTCTAGTTCTTTTTTATTCACAATAGGAGTTAGTTTGGTAAGAGAATCAGAATTACATGGAGAGTCTTTCACTTTGGTTCATTATCAAAAAGAAAATTCACAAGAACGTTACAAAAAATTCTACGACGCATTATGTTTTACGGTAAGCTGCTTCCGGACACGCTGAGTATTACTATTTATATGATCAATTTTCTCGGGAGCATTATATTAAGGGCATTAATCTAAATTTATAAACTGCTGATAAACGTATAAGCCTCATAAATAAACCGGTTGTCCAGAAAAACTTGTATATGTTTATACCTTTATACGATTATAAGAATCATTATGCCTTTATGTGAATCCCCCTATTGTCGCCATATCCACATTATTTATGCGTGTAACTCGCTTCAAATTAAAAGGCTTTCAGCCGCTCAGGATTATAACCCGCTATATGGCCAATTGTATCTTCGTCAGCAATACAAATAAAGCAAACTATAATAATGTAATAATTTACATCATATAGCTCGATGCTCGAATTCCTTCTACAATTTGAGGTGAGCGTTTTGATGTTGTGACACAAATTAAGGGCGCTACAGTTTTACGCCGGCTCCGAATGGCAAATGATTTTTGCGAGAAGTTTTTTTCCCATGGCAGAAATACACTCGGAGGTTTGCCATTGCCTGCCAAGGAGCGACAGCTATTACAAACAACTTCTCTATAATTATTGATATTAGTTCCCTCGACCGAGATTCGAACCCGGGACACAGCGAATGAAACGCGCACACGCAACATAATATATAGATATATTAAGTATGGTAAAAAGAAATAAATTAGTTGTCTTAGTAATCTGTGTCTGGCGTTGTATAAGTGCGATCGGGTTACGCTATATGACATTAGAAAGATAAGAGTTCATACTTTTCAGGTAGTTTTGTGATTGTTTTACTCAGTATTCTGTGAGCACGCGTCAAATACGCCACATTTGACAGTTTTTCTTCGATAAAAACGGAAACGCAAACCAATCGGCTGAAAATGTGAATAATATTTATGGTCCAGATATTGTAACAAGTAATAATAATGCAAAATTTTGATTTCGTCGATTCCGTTCCGACCATTATGACATCAAAGATGCGTCACGCTCTGGAAGGCCATTTGTCGAAAACATCGATAACATGATGGAAAATATCGATTCCGTCATGTAAGCATCGTTTCAATTGCCCAGGAGCTAAATATAGCACAAAACCCCGTTAGGAACCCTTTAAATAAGGCTGGATAGAAAATGAAGCTCAATGTATCGGAATTAACGCAAAAAACCTCTTGGGCGAATCGCTGCTTAATCGCAACAAAATTGATGCATTTCTAAAACGGATGGCTATTGGTGTTGAAAAGTGGGTCACTTGCGACAACACCAATCGGAATTGGTCGTGGTCGAAACGTGGTAAGCCGACGCAAACGGTGGCCAAGCCGGGGTTGACGGTCATGAAGATATGTGTTTGTTGGGATTGGCAAGGAATCATCTACTGTAAGCTGCTCCCCTACTGTCGAGCTCTTAATTCGGACCTGTACTGTCAACAATTGGTCCGTCTAAAAGAAACAATCGTCCAGAAACGGCCAGCTTTGGCCAATAGGAGAGGACAACGCCAGGGCACACACATCGATAGTGACTCGCCAGAAGCTCTGGAAGCTTGGACGGGAGGTCTTTACGCATCCAGCTTATAGTCCGGACCTGGCACCAAGAGATTACTACTTGTTCTTGTCTATGGCGTATGATTTTGCTAGTGAAAAATTCGCCTCAAGAGATCCCGACTATCCCAGTTTATAGCCAATAGGGACGAAAGTTACTATGAGAGTTGCCTTATGAAATACCTTCAAAAATGGCAACAACAACATACTGGATAAGAGCAAAACGGTACATATTTGCGCTAAATCGCCTATGCCAAATAAAACCGTCAATTGAATGCAAAAATAATGATTTTTTTTACTAGACCTAATATTAATACGAATCAAATTAAAGGTATGTTTATGCTCTTTTTGATGAACGTACTTTTGCATATAATTAATTATTTACCTATTTTTAAAGGAAAATATAAACTAACAAAAAACTTGCAAAATTTCGTTGTTTTTGTCTTTTTGTTTTCCCTGAAATTTGTATGTATTATAAATATATATATATGTACATATTAGATGATATCAATAATTTTTAAAATATAAGCTTTGACAAATATTGAAAATTTTATTTTACCCCTTATAACACCGCCCGCGTTTTGATTTGCGCAAAACAAATTGTATACCATTATAATCAGTACGCAAAGGCGGATCAATCCCACCTCTCCTTTTTTCCTAGCTCAACTGTAGTTGCAATTTCTACCGAGTGTCACCGTACAGTTTTATTAATTGGTGCAGAAAAACTTTAATATTATCAAATTTCAGTCGCAAAACTTCACATATATGGCATTTTGTTATGAGTAGGTTTTATGTTATGAAAGTTTACTACAAAACAACAAAACAAAACTAGGTATATATATGTATAGTACGTATAGATATCGTGTCAGCAAGAAACTTGCAAAAGCTGCTAATTTCAAATTAACTTTCAAAAACTTAAAACTATGCAAATATGCACAAAGGTACTAATTAACAAAATATGAGTGAAAGCGATGCACATGGTACACTAGACCAGCTCAAAATACCAAAAGAAATTGATTTTTTTACATTTTTCCGTGAAATATGCCAGTTTACTTCACAATAGATGTCGTTTGTTTATTCCCCGATCGAAAATTTAGAGAAATCGATTTGTTTTCAAATCAAACTTGACAAGGGATGATGGAAAATTGTTCGAATATACATAAACTTTTCACCCTGTCGGAAAACAAACGAGTAAAAAAACCAAACAAATTAAACTGAAAGAAAAAAGACTTATTACTCGGACAAACCTTAGTTGTTTTAATTTTTATTTAATTAAGTTATATTAAAACTCAATCACAAAAAATGTTTTATGGTGTTTTTTTTTATCACTCAGAAAATAAATAATATTTTATAGTTTAATTTTTGCTTAAAAAATAAGTTATCTCTTGAGTTTTACTTTTTGGTAAATAAATAAGTTATATTTTGACTTTCATTTTTTGCTTAAAAAATTAAAGTAAGTTTTTGACTGTTATTTTTTTATAGTCGGATTTATCCCCTGACATAAAATTCGTTTTTGCTAAAATAAATTAAAAATATGTTCTATTTTTTAAGCCACAATTAAAACTTAAAAATAGTTTTTGTTTCAAAAGTAAATAATTAAACTCCAAAAATAACTTATAACAAAAAACAACTTCAAAAATAATTTATCTATACAAGACTTTACTTATATACACAAATGATACCGAAATGGTTGCGAAACTACCTTTGTCAAAAGTACTGTTATCAAGGACTTAACTATTTTTTCTCGTGCTATAATTACGCTGTACAACAAATTTAGATATTATCTTTGCAACAGAGTAAGGGTTTTTCTTTAATGGATAATGGTGATTAGAGTTATGGAAGTTTGACCATATTTTTTTTTATTTAATTTTAGGGAGGTTGGCATAAAGAAAATACTACCTTGAAAATTTCATATAAAGGGTGGTTAAATTTTAAGGGCCGATGTTGAATGTGAACCACACCTAAAGGTCAAGTTTTTTCTGCATTCCATTTTACATTTCTCAATTTCAGACTAACTCAATTTGAACATGGAAAGATCATGTGATTTGACACCGTTGGACTACTTTCTTTGGGGTTATTTGAAAGAAAAGGTGTACGTCGATAAGCCAGCAACAATTCAAGAGCTAAAGGATGAGATAATTCGGCACATTAACGGCATAGAACCTCAATTATGCCTCAGCGTCATCGAAAATTTGGACCATCGGATGGAGGTGTGCCGCCGAGGTCGCGGCGGACATTTGGCCGATATTTTGTTCCATACACAATTGAACCATACCATATTATCATAATAAAAAGAAATTACAATAATTTCCAAAATAATTTGTGTTTTATTCAAAATCAACATCGGCCCTTAACCCTGCTGTTAGGTTAAAAAAAACTTACGAATCTTAGGTTAGAGGACCATTTGGTCCATACTGCAGTTTTCATACAAAATAACAATTTAATCTTAGTCTTTATATTTAGTTTGGTTCAATACTTGCTAAATATTATTATTTTATTATTTACTCAACTCTGGTAAAACCCAGCACCAGTAGCCTGCTCTAAAAATGCTTCTAGTTCAGGAGTTCGAAAGCGAGGAATTTGTAGTTGCTGCAAGTCTAAGTCTGATGTAAAATGCTCCATTTGCAGTGCGTTTATTTGCAAAACCAACCGAAAAACATTTTTTTGCTCATCATGTAGTGCCAAAAAATATCGAACAAACTAATAAATACTTATTTTTGGAAAATTAATGTAAAGAAAATCAAAGAAAATATACTATGGACCAAATGGTCCCTTAACCTAAGATTCGTAATTTTCAATTTATCTTAGTCCAGTTTTAAGTCAGAGAATTAATTAAATTTTCGCACATAATATTGTTTTATAAAAAGACCACCTGAGCTGAAAAATTTAGACAGTATATATCACCGTTCCAAAGTTACAAAGAAAACAAAAAAAAATTGGACCAAATGGTCTTAACCTAACAGCAGGGTTAAAATTTAACCACCCTTTACAAACTGGGACTGATCTAATGCTTCACAACTATTTATGTACTTTCCATTTTAAGCGAATTAACATAATTTTCTCTAAATAAATATTCGACAGCATAGTAAATAAAATTAGAAACATATGTTTATACATATCTAAACAAATGGATAGAAAAGTCTATGTAATGTATGTAAAAGCAGGAAAATTTACATACATATATAATGTATGCTAGTAAAAATATAATAAGTCTTTTGATCAAATATGCTCTAACACAATTTAGACTTTCGCAAGCAAAATTCAGCACATATGTAGCTACATACATACTGATAGTGGCTGTAAAGGAAGTGGCGGATCAATAAACCTTTTTCGGGGGCCTCAGTATTTTTCTCACCTAAATAAAAGCGAAAAGTTCAACAAGAGTTTAAAACAATTTATTAAATTTTTGGGGTTTTGCAGGTCTATGTTTAATGAACTCTTTATTTGCGCTTTATGTAGCTGGTGCAAAGTGACCGCAAATACTCGGAGAAAGTTTAACAATCTTCGTAATCAGTAGCTGAGGTACCAACGGGCAAAAATTGTTAGTCAAATAGATAATTGAAATTAAAATAATACAGTGTACCTCATTTAAATTAAAGTGAACCTTTTTTGGAGTTACACATCACGGTCCATCAAAGGCATTGTAGCCGCCAAAAGCTTTTGTACGAGTCTAGCAAAATGCGTAATTTTCCTTTTATTTCTCAAGCTAACTGGTGCCAATAACAAGCCTCAAGCGAAGCCAATACGCTTTCCATGAGGTATTTCTAATGCTGAGTGGTCTTTCCCTTTCTCTCTGACACCTCATCAGAAACGTAAAAGGCTGCAGCGTCTTATCCCCAAGTACGACATGACCTAGCAAGCGAAGTCACCAGATCTTCATTCGTTTCTTTGCAACAGAGTAAGGGTTTTCTTCCTCTGCCAGCAGGTACCACGTTTAGTACCTTCCAGATTTCGGAGAATCTTTCTCTCGAGCAATCCAAGCGCCTTCTCATTCGATGTTGATAGCGGTGAGAGTGGGGTTGGTCTCAATTGTCTACTCGGCCCAAAGCAGCACTTGTTGGCAAGAGAGATTCTTCGTACGATTTCGCCACTGCCATTATTATTATGTTTTTCAAAAATATAATTGCCAACCGTAATACAAGAGCCATGATGCGAATAACACTGGCTGTTTATTTGATGACAGGCGGTACTTCATTTTCCCCGCATTCACCTCCAACCATTCTCACCAACGTTCACCTTCTCACTTTAGCTGAAGTCAAATGGAAGTCGATAGCCGCTTGAACCATTCGCCAAATAATCATTTCCGGTCACTCCCAGTTTAACGGCATTCAAAGCGTTCTCCACTTCTGTACAAAGAACCTTTCTGCAGACCATTTATTCTGCCCTCTGTAAATTAGCTACAGACCCAAAGAAAAGGCTTGGATTACGAGTCGACAAATGCAAGGTAAGATATCACGCACGATAAAACAAACATTGGCAAACAAGTTTGACACTTTTTTAATTTCGTAAAGTGGAAAGAAATATTAAAACCCGAAGCATTTACTATAAATCCCTCTTCGTGTACAACTCAGAAGTTTGGTCAGCGTCGCTATTGGATCAAGGACGACAGCCTCTACATATTTTACGCACAATCTCACATGGCAACGACAATCACATATGTATGTATGTACAGCTCCGTTAATAACAAAATGGATACGCTCCTGTTTGTTAGTATAGGGCATGCAGAAGCTTATGTAACTGTATGTGTGTGTGGGTGTGCGTTCATAAAAGTATACACATGTATTCGTGCGGTTGGCATGGTATAATTTTGTGTGGCACGAAGCTGAATAAAATATTCACTACAATAATTGCCCAACCGAATTTTACTAAAAACTTCCTGTTGACACGAAAATTCAATCTGCATGAAAAAGAACGATACCAACAAAATATGCAACCAAAAAATAAAGCAACAGCAAAAACAACAAAAAAACAAAATTTCAAAATGCGAACTCTGTCATAACGTCTGCTTTCGCCTACGCATCACGCCACACGCCTCGCTACTCTTGCTCCCTCCTCTTCCTCTCTCTCTCTCTTCGCCAAGCACCAACGCAGCTTAAATTGTGAAATTTTATTAAACAACCAACAGGCAGCAGCCAGGCTAGCTCAGCTATTGGTGACAAGGACAAGTGCCCACACCGAGGAAAGCAGCATTAAGTTCCGCCGCAATAAAATTGCACAGAATTGAATTGGATGGCGGCGCACAGTGTGCGTTAGGCGGGCAGAAAATAGAAAACATGAAAATATTTTAATGGAAATCGATAAAGAATATTAGTACTAGCTACTACTTGGAAGTTATCAAAGTCGATTTTCACAGAGAAAATGTATTATACTTTGTTAATTCTACTAAATTTCCTTTGGTTTTTAGTTAGGTCGGATTGTAAATTTTCTCATTATCTTTAAAAAAAATGTCCTACAAACATTAAGTTTATTAAGTGAAGCCCATTTCGATTAGAAAGAAGCCCGGCTGACACAGTTGCTGAAAAAATTATTAAAATCAAATAATAAAACAAGTTCGTGACAAGTGGAAACTTGCAGTAGATGGAAAGCTTTCGCAGAAGAGCGTAGATTTTTGATTTTTTGGAACTGGAATAAGGTGGGAACACTGCATACGGTTTGTTTTGAAAGGGGAATCAAGTGACAATGAGAGAGAGGGAGAGAGCCAGTAAATGCAGAGAAACCAAGAGCGTAATAAGCTAAAATAAGATAAAATCAAATTAAATAAAAGGAATAATATATAAAAATAAAAAAGGAAAATAAAATAGAATCAAAAAAGTAAACCAGAATACTAAAAAATAAAATTAAACTAAAAAGCGAAAAAAATAAATTAAAATAAAATAAGACAAAATAAAACATAATAAAACAAATTAAAATAAAATGTAATAAAATAAAATATGGAATAACCTTGTGCCCATAAAAAGTATTCTTGATACAAATAAATAGGTCGATAAATTAATATATATGTATAAAATATAAAAAGTTAAATAAAATAAAGTAAAATAAAATGGCATAGAAACGGAAAACAAAGTAATAATAATTTGCCGCTTACGAAAAAAAATCAAAAAAGAAAAGCAAAATGAGATATGTAGTATAATTATATAACTTGTTGGCCCTACTGTTTATATCAACAATATTTTGTTTATCAGCTAAGAAGGGTTTCTATTTTTTGGAAAATAAAATAAAAAATAACAAAATAAATATAAAGCAAAGTAAAACAAAATAAGTAAAATAAGTAAAATAAGAAGGAAAACAAAACAATATAGCATTAAATTAAATTAAAGTAAATAAAACAATTACATTATTTCCGCCCTTGTAGTATTTTAGAAATTTTGTGTAATTATATTGAGCTCGAGGCCAGTTTTCTCACCAGACTTCTTTCTTTCTAGACTTTACCAGAGCTCGAATCCTGGTACACGGTTTTGCTAAGCATTCGTTCAATGGTTGTGCCATGCCATTGTTCATAATATTCTCTAAGAAAACTGGCTTCGAGCTCAAAAAAATTACACAAAATTTGTAAAATATAAAATTATACAATATAAAATAAAATGAGATAAAATTAACACATAAAATAAAGCTAAATGAAATAAACCCAAATAAAATGTAATAAAAGATATTAAAAAGCCAGAAAAAATAAATAAATCAAAATAAAGTAAAGTACAATACAATAAAATGATATAAAACAATAAAAATATTATGTAATACAATGTATAATATATTTCGCTTTGTTGTTGGGGTTTTTTTTGTCAGAATTGTTCTTGGCGCCAAGTATTTACTATTTGTTTCGCACTCTGAAATATTTTTTTGGTAAAACTCTAGAATAGAGCTCTTGCTTAAAATCGACCATCTGACTATTCGACTGCCATTCACTTTCGACTAATCGCTCACCATCGAGTAGTCTGAAAATCAACTAACCGAAATTATTCGAACAGTAACAGCTAGAGAAAACAACTAGTCAAAAAATCGAAAATGAATGGTTAGTCGACTAGTTGTTTCTAGTCGGCAAGTCGAAAAAAAATAAACGGAAACGGTTAGGCGATTATGTGAAATCGGCTATTGTTTTAAACAACTTTTGCTAGTCGATTAACCGATTGATCGACTATTCGATTAACTCGAGAATGAAAAATTGTACTAAACAACAAGAAATATACACAAAGTGAAGGAAGCGTAAATCTATATGTAAGTTAAATTTTAAGTTAATTGCACTTCAGATGTGCCAGATTAATTTTAGAATAGAAAAATCAATTACTACGATAAGTATGGTAAAGATATAAAATTTTGTCAGATCAAACGATGGTGACCGTTGTAGATAAAAAAACATGAGATCCATAAAGTTATATTTGCGTAGTTCAAAAGTCGTTTACAAGTTTTGAAGGTCCTCACCACTGTGAGTTAGTTACAGGGTGTTTGCATTTTGGAACCTGCCACTTCCACGCCAACGAGCAGAGTACGACGCCAGCTGTTTGAGTGGGTTGACGAAAGCGGCGCGACTAAGTGCAGTGCAAACACACTTACAGCGCTGCAAATAAATATAAAAACAGCAAAAGCAAATATGCGAAAATAAAAATTGGAATATGAAAAACAAAAACGAAAAAAAAACAGCAGGCAGACAACAGCTAAGTAGTACGCATAGTAAAGAAAATGTAAATGGAAATGAATTTGCGCTAAGGAATAGCCACCAGCACACACACACGCAGACACACACACACACATACAGAGACAAGGCATATAAGGCACTTTTACCATGGCCCATGGCAAATTCAAGTTGGCGGCGGCCGAGGAAACAACGCATAACACTTGGCCCCCCCATAATAATAAATCTGCAGTGTGAAAGCCTCTGAGTGAATGAATTGCTGCGTTGCATTTGCTTTTGCCCTGATTGCTTATCCTTGTACTGGTTTTTGCTTTTGCTTCTCAGTGTTTTTTTCATAGCTACGACAAGTGTAGTAAGTTGCATCTATTCGTTTTTTGTTTGTTTTATTTTGCCACTTTTTATGTATTAACGGGTTGACGTTGTTGTTATTGTTGTCGCCAATGTTGTTTACACTCATGCTGTCACACATTGCGCACAGGCCTTGTCTGATGGTTGTGAAAAGGATATTTTTTTGTGTTGCTTCCACTCATCGATGAAAAGCGACAAATTTGAGTACAGTGGAAAGGACAGATTTTTATAGAACAAGATGTCATTGTACTAGAAAGAGTTTACGTACGAGTATAGGAGAAAAAATATTTTGACAAAATACTTTCTGATATCTTTGGCGCACCCAACGGGGAAGGGAGGTTTGGGGTTAGGCTCCGGCCCCCCTCAATCTCGTTTAACATTTTTTTCTATTCTATACTTTTGACCGTTGCGCTCATTTTGTATGTGTAAAGCCCCTCTACAATATTTTTATGTGTGGGCTTCTGTCTGATATAACATAGTCCCAGCAAACAAGCAGAGTCCGCAAGGTGCACAATTAAGACGCCCTCCTATGGAGGGTGGACTGATCAACTTTGCCTAGGCCCTACATATGGCTATAGCTCCAGACAGAGAAAGATTCAGCAGGCTTTTTTCATCAATTCGATCATATTGAGATAGACATACGCTACTGTAAGGAACGTTTGTCTAAATACACAAGAAACGCTCGACGTCGGAAAGCTACAATCGTACTCTTCTAAATGGTGACAGAAGAAGCATAGCCGGAGAAAATGATTTTCCCAAAACCCCGAATCACTGATGGCGGTATTGACATCCTGTCACCCAATCTCGACGACGTTCGATTAGCAATAACGCAGCTACGGATCAACAAAAATGCGAACCCGTGATGGACTACCAGCTGAGCTATTCAATAATTGTGGCATAGAGATGGTAAGTGGCATGCACCAGTTTAGTTCCCGATTGGAATTGAAGTTCGCTCTACCCAATCCACCAAAAGGGTGATCCTGCATGTGTGCCAACTACTGCGGAATCAGTTCTATCGAGCGTGACGAGCGTACCATCGACGAGATATTCACGATACGCCAAATGCTAGATAGATCCGAGACAGTAGAGTTAGCACACACCATTCCTTTGACGATTTTAAATCCGCTTTCGACAACCCTGGAGGAAATTGCCTATTTACCGTGATTTATGAACTTGGCATCCCTGTAAAATTAAGACGACTATGTAAATCTAGGTTGATCAAGACCTCCGTTTGATGCCCATCCCTATCGTGGGACTTCTTTAGCAATATGTTGGAAAAGATGATTCGAGCTGCAGAATTAAACCACATTTTATAAGAGTTCGCAACTGCTGACTTATGCTGATGGCATCGACATCACGGCTTCAGCAACCGTGCGAAACGAATTGATCTGGAGAAGAACAAAATCAGTATATTCGCGTCCAATATCACTGCTGAATGTTACAATTTTAAAAAAGTAGACGACTTGGTCGAGCAGTGAACCAGCATTAACGCCAACAATAATGTCAGCCTCGAAATCCAACAAGTCTTTCGCTCTTTCCAACAAGTACTATTTTGGGCTGAGCAGGGAAATGAGCAGTAAAGACCTCTCTTGATAAACGAAAAATACGCTCTATAAGACCATCACCATGACCGTGGCATTTTGCATCTCACAGAAGCATGGGCACTATCAACATCGGTCGGGATGGCCCTTGGAGTTTGCGAGAGAAATATTCTGCTAAAAAAATGTTGAATCTTTGCGGCTCTGCCACGGCGAATGCGGCAGACGATAGAACGATTACCTATATGAGCTTTATCGCGACATTGGCATAGTACAGCGAACTAAAATTCCGCGGCTGAGCTGGCTAGGTCATTTCGGGCATGTGAAAGAAAGTTCTGGAGCCCTTAAGGTATTGCGCTAGTCGCTGATAGTGGCATATGAAAAGGAAAGTCTCCTCTCTATTGGAAGATGAAGCGGAAAAGGACTGGGCATTACTTGATATTTCCAATTGGAGCAAGATAACAGGAAGAAGGAACGACTTAGGGGGTTAGAGCGCCAATTAAGTACATAGGAATGGGACAAAATTTCCCACAAAACCAAATATCGATTATGTATAAAGGCGCCAAATTATTACTATTAATATTATTGTGAATGAGTATGTTTTCTATAGCATTTTAAACTTAATGCTACGTTCAAATTGCCATTATTTTACTTATTAAATAAGGAACTGGTTCAGGCCGTTCGAATTGCGGTTTCGTGTTTAAGTTAACATAATGGCCCATATGAAATGAATATATTTACAGACCGTAACAGGGCCCCTCATATGGAAAGAACCAATTAAGTCAGCACCGCGAGGAAATATGAGTATTTTAATAAGTTTCCCCCTATATTAGCTGATTTTTATTTACATATTTGGGAACGGTGTGCCAAAGAGTACAGAGATTTACCGAATTGGTTTTCAAACGTGTTAAATGGTTGAACTGGTTTAATTTCCAACAACAATTTGCATGTGATTTAACTGGTTTATGAACTGATTCTACCCACTTAATCAGTAAAATGTTGTTTATCTGGTTTAAAGCGTCAATTTGGATGCGGTATAAGACGTATAGTTTTTTTTTGATGCCCCTTGGGAAACTCTTTTCGAAACCTTTCTGTAGAAAAAATTTTGTTCAGGAAAGTCCTTGGACTTCTGGGAAGCTTTTGAGAAACGTGACCCCTAAATATGAAAATTTTTGAGTTAGGGCGTTCAAAAATTAAAAACATACACTTGTGTTTTATGGCTAATATAAAAAACCTAAAAGGTCAATATCTCGAAATACTACTTCATGTTTTTATGCATCTATTTATTTTTTTGGAAAAAATCTCCATTACTACAATGTAATGTAATAAAAAAAATTATTACAAACTTATAGGTTATGTGTTAAAATATAAGCACTTTTCAGAAGATTGTGGGAGACTACGCCAAACATTTCAGGGTCCTTATCACCATAGTGGGGCACGATATCAGAACTATTACTCAAACTTATCTGGGTAATATTTTATACTACCTTTGATTCACTGTAAGTGCACCTTCTCCTGCCACTTAATTGTTAAGACGAACACAAAAGATTCACAGACGCATGTATCGCTTTGTAGCAATACATTCGTAAGATTTTCATTGTTATTTCCATTGTTCTTTTGGCAGCAGTCAGCAGCGTTTTTTTTCGCCTTGTAACACATTTATGTGTTTTTTTCAGCAGCAATAGTTGTATCAACTCCTTGACGCCTACTTTCGCCGCCTAAGCTGTTGTTTGCCTCATTCTGATCTGTGTTGTTGCGTTTTTGTTGCTCGTCTGAGTTCTCTTCCCACCGTTACTTTTTTACTGTCATCCGTCGTTTTTTTTCACCTTTGTTATTGCCATTTGTTTTGCTCTTCGGGTATGTGTGGCAATTTCAAAACAATTTCAACAGCATTAATCATTCTTCAAGCTCGTGTGCAACACCATCACGCCAACCACCCACCCAGCCAACTACACAGCAGAGTGGCGGCGGCGGCGAAAAATGAACAAGAACAGAGCAACAATTCTCTCCAATGTCGCATATCCTTTTGGGTTGCATTGGGTTGCGTTTCATTGTTTTACTTTCTTGCTGCTGCTATTGCTGTTGCTGTCTTTATCACCGGTTGTTATTTGTCGCACTCGTTGTTGTTTTTTGTGTTTTTTTTTCTTCTTTTTGTTTTTGTTTTATTTGTTGCTGTTCCTGCTTTTTGGTCTTTGTTGTTTGTTATTTTGCCCCGTTGGCATTGTCACTTGAGCGCTAATGTTGACAAAACGCATTTTAAGCACTTCAATTTGCCCCTTTTTGTGCCACTCCTCGGCAAGTTGGGCAACAATAAGAGCACACTTTAAATGATGGAGGCAAAATCGCCAACTCTACCAGTGTCACCTCAACCACCTGGCAACTGCCAACCGGCATCAACTTCCAATCTAACTTACTCGACTTTTGTGATTTTGATTTGTGTTTGTAATTTTCTTGTGTTTGCGTTGCCCTGGTTGGTAACCTTTTTTTTTGTTGTGTTGCTCTTTTCCGTTTCCTGCTTGTTGTACCTTATTTATGCATCGTTTGTTTTTGTTTTTTTTTCTTTTTAATTTGCATTGTTCTCTCTTTAAGTGTCGTATGTCCTTTTTTTGGATGAATTCGGTTATGAGTTTTCGTTAAGGTAGATTTAAATTTCATCTACGTATTTTATACAAAAAATCACCAACAAAAAGTCATTGTGCAGGGGATTTTGGTTGAATGAATTTTTATAAAATCTATTTATAAAAAGTATAAGGTTAGCCGCAACTTAGTTGGAATTACGGAAATTTAATCTTTGGATTTTAGCTCTTACAGCAAAAGGATAAATAACACTGGTATACAAATATTTTATTAATGAGTGGTACCTAGTTAATAAAGAGCTTTTTATACTATTTTTAGGCCTCCGAACATAATTTTATTTTATTTTTCCAGAGAAGTAGAAATGAACCTAACCTTCTTACGGTACATTTCGGTTATTTACGCTGATTTATTTTTTAGTATAAATGCAAAAAGTAAGGCCTTTTGGATTTTTTTTTTGTTGATTGTTATTCATTATTTTTAGTTAACAACCTTTGTAAAAAAAAAATATTTGAAAATGTGTAAATGACAAAATGTGGAGCGTCGAAATCAGACAGAAAATGTAAAAATCTCCCAAAACCACATTCATTTTACAGTTCACAGTATTCTGGAAATAGCAACCAAATTGTCCATTGTGGTTAGTTCATCCCAATTAGTTAATCCCAAGAAGGTTGAATTTTTCTTAATTTTTTCCAACACTTTTTAATGAACCGAAATTCTAAAAACTAATCTGAATTATACATAAAATAATGCAAATTTTGATATCCAAAATGTTTACATTTTTATGGATTATCTTGTGAATAAATAATTATTTATTTAATTAACTATAGTTTTTAATAGGTGTTAACTCTTTTTAAATTTTATAAAAATTTATCCAGCCGTTTGGGACTGAAAATTTAAAACAAAATACGCACACACGTAGTCACACACACACACTACGAAAATTTCGAAGCATCATCCCAGAAGAGTTTTGTGTTGTTTCTGAGCCTTCTTTGCCATTTAATTAAACTGAGTTAATGAGTCCGCTCCCCTAGAGCCCAAAAAAGGTGGGTTTTGACATTTTTTGAAGAATTATAAAAACAACATAGGATATTTTTCTCTAGGGTATATTTTTAAAAACATATGAAGAAATTTTTAAAAAACAATTGGTTTAAAAAGCGGAAAAATGGCGAATCATCGAAGTTAAGAGGTCTTCCCCCGAACGCCTCCGATCTGCGTGCACGATAACGCTCGATGCGTTCATCTGAAACATAAATGGCCGACTATATCATACAAAATACTTGAAAATTCGATCTGGAATTTCGTACAAATATTCTTGGATAATCAACCTATCGATTAAAAAAAATCAGATTCTTTCATAATTTTAGGGTAGCGGACCCCCTTAAAAATCCCCAGGTTCTGTTGGTAAATGTAAACAGAAGACGTCGAGCAAATAATAAATAAATGTATTTAGTATTCTCGAAAATAGCTTATACTTTCAAATTTAAGTTTACTTTTTAAATTCAAATGAAACAAATGAATGAGGCGCGGTCAGCAATTACGTATCAATATTAATATTTTCCCATTATCGATTCTTTTGGTAATATTGTGAATAGAGTTTCTGCCTTATTTTAGCTTTTTCTTCAATTTATGTGGGTTTTTACGCACAAACACTTTCTTTGAAATAACTCCACAGAAAATAGTTCTCAAATGTTAAATCTGGCGATCAAGATGGCCAAGCTGATACACGTAATTCTAAATTTAAGCTGTTGATTTGATCAGTTTTGTGTCATATCGCACTGTCTACTTGAAATCACATATCATCAATATCCATCGATCATCAGCAATAGGCCAAGAAATGTATTAACCTAGCTCTATATTGCAATCCGTTGATGGTGAGGTTATTTTCCAGAAATCCAACGCTCGCAAGTCGATAACACGATACGAATTTTAAAGGGACCTAAAATAACTGTTAAATTGAATTTACAAATTCAACAGTTTTGTCCGAATTCAAACGAGTTTAACAGTTATGAGAAGAGACTTATTTTTTGTTTCGCCGACAAGAATTATATCCCAAAGCTAATTTTTTAGGTCGCTTGTTAACTGTTACACAGGCGTGATGTTTTGACCTTTACCAATAAGAGTTATTTCACAACACTTATTTTTTTACGTGGCCTAATAGCTGCCAAGCAGGGAAAGGTGTTTCCCGCATGCAAGAGTTAAGAATAATTTCCCTAAGTTTATTTTTATATTTATCTTCAAAATGATGACTTAAGATAACTTGAGATAACTTTTATGGAGCAACGTTTTTGTGATAAACCTTATAACTGTGATGTCCCTGGAATTTAAAGATTTCTCAATATACAAATTGCAGTGAAGTTTTCGTAGCCAATACAGCATATTTTGTTTATTCAATTTTCCATTCAAATGGACATGAACTTCGCCTGAGAAGATGTATCTGCATATACTATCTGTCAGAGACCGAAAATAACTGGGTCGAAGTGTCGCAAATTGCAATTTAGTTTGTATTATAGAAAAGAAATCACTACCTATGTATAACCAGTATTACCGTTGCAGAAATTTAATGGCTAGATTTAGCAATCGCCTCCTTATTTTCACCACCAAAATTTATTTGTGGCACTAGACAGTTTTTAGTAACTTCTTATAATGAATTTAAATGCTAAAATTAATAAGTTTTTCCATGGTAATTTACTAGTAGGAAGAGAGTGACTTCGCTAATCCAATTCAGACATAACAAACATTCGATTTTAATGTATTATTTGTATATGTATAGTTATGACGATATAGAATGTGTTACCAAAAACTTGTTTGTTTTTCCATGAATAGTGTGAATATTAGTTATAATACTTTTGTATAAATTTATGTAGCTTTTCAGAATTTTCACTTTATACCTGAATGTGAAAAACTAAATTTGAAACGTATAGATTTGCAACAAAAAATGTCAGCCACTTTTTTTAGCCGAAAGTTAAATTCACAATATTAATTTATGAGCTCAAGGCCAATATTTTTGGAAAAAAGACAACAACAGTCAGGAGCGGTAGAAATTATAGCTATTTCAGAGATCACCACATCTCTACCACAGATTTCTTTCATGACTCCACCGGTCTGTGAACCCACAACCTACTTTCTGGGCAAAATGACCACAGTTGCTAGAAAATTAATATTGTCGATTTAAATATATGACTCCAAAAAATAATAAGCGTATATCCAAACGTTAAACTTTTTCTCTAATTTTAGCCATTTTTAAGCTCGAATCTGGCCACACTAAAATAAAATAAAATAAAACTTTCCAGCGGCAACACTTCCTATAAAAGGTATACAAAGTAATTCGCTTATCTGCTTAGGTTAGACTTTTAGTTTGATATGTTTTCAGTTTTACGTTTCTAACTGGCTATTAATTGTATTTTTTGTATAATGCAAAGTTAAGTGGTTCTATTCCACAGTACAGATTATTAACTGACCTTTTCAACAAAAATAGTTTCATTAAAAACTTTGGTTGATATTTACTTTCGTAGCTTGCCTCTATTTCTCACAGTCATTTACCTTGGAATCTCTAACATAAAACATTCGCTCAGTGATATATCAGAAAAAAGCAATTATAAAGAGCATACTCGTATAATAGAAAAAAGCTTAATCCAATTTGGGCCAGTTATTTTCGGTCTCTACTATCTGCTAACGTTGTTTAAAGCAAAAATATCTATTATTTTTGATGTAGTAAATTTGTTTGTATTTTGAATCGGGTATTTATTTATTTTTTTATTTATTTACAGTACAAAGTACCTAACATACTAGACACCTACCATTTTGTGCGCCCCGAAAAGTGTGTAATTTATGCAAAGTCAAAAGTCGTTCAACTCATATTAAATATTCGTTATTGTTTTGGATGTGACTTTTACTGATATGATACCGATTTGACTGTTGGTGCTTAGAATAGAAATATTTGTGTGAATTATATGACATTGTTAAATGATAATCACCCAATCCACTTCAAGTACCTTTATCTTCTAAAGAGCTTTGTAAAGTACTAACTACCTCCCACACTGTTTGTGATTTATGTATTTACTAACTGAATTCACAATATGTAATCGTAGAAAGTTATGGCGAGCAATAAGTGGAATTAGGTGGGGGTGAAAAAATGCGCAAGAGTGGAGGGAACATGCTGACTGTTATTGGTTGTATTGCTTCCTTCTTGAATCGATTAGGACAACTGCGAGGGTGCACACTTTTTTGCATTTTCCGCATTTCTACTTGAATAGACGGCGGTGTACTGAATACAGACAGTGGCGCTATTTTAGTTTTGCCGAATTTGACAATTCTCAACTGCAAGTAGACAAAGCTTTTTTTACCAATGGAGGCAAAGAGTCACTTTTTGAGAATTATGCAGATTGGTTTATTAAATCTCTGTCTACAAATAAATATTTTACACTTCAGCACAATTAAAATAGGTTTCGCTCTGAAATATTTGAAGTTATTCATTTCTCTCTCTTCCGTATTCTTGTTTACTAAGAACGAGATCTGTCACTTTGCCGCGGGAAGGCGCACCCTTGTATTCTATCATTCTTGGGCGTAGACAGTAGGTAGGTAGAATGTGATTACGTAATTTCAAGTTGAAAATGTACTTTATTAGAAAAACAATTTTGTGTCATTATCCTTTGAATGCAATTTCGAAAATGCAGTGCAATGGTTCGTATAATTTTGTCTTCCGATTTGTTTGCGTAAACCAGTGTTCCTCAACCTTTTTTTGAACAGGGACCATTTTGATCACACTACATATTATTACCAGAAATCACATGGTTGAACAATAAAGTATAAATATAAAATTTAATCGAAACGTTTAATTAACATAAGTGATCGTAAAATTCTAAGTGATAGTGAAAATTAACTTAGAATTTTGATTTTTTTTCATTTCAATTTCATTTTGGAGTTGTTTTCATATTATAAAAGTTTTGGATCTACATTTAGTTTCGAATATAAATACGTGAAAATTATATCTTAGGAATACATATATTAATTTTTGACCTCAAGGCCAGTATAAGGAAAGTATTTGGAAAAAAGACAACAACAGTCAGGAGTGGTAGAAATTATAGCTATTGTGATCTCCGAAATAGCTATAATATCTCAGAAATTATTGTTTAAAACTTAAGCTATTTAATAAGTTCAATTGTGCATAAATTAAAAATATATTAAGAAATAATTAAAAAAAAACACAACAATTTAAAACAACAACAGAAATATTAAGGTTGTGGGCAAAAATACTATTTGGCCCTAATTCCACATTTTTTGGGTATGTTTGAGATATTGAGTATACAGTTGCTTACTACTCAACTCAAGTTACGAAAGTTTTGTTAAATTTTGGTTATTTAGTGTAGTTTCTAGAAACTAATAGTAATTTGTATGAACAAGATTTTTGAGAGTAGAGCAATATTTTTGCTCAAAACTACACGCATAATATCTATTACTTTTAATCGATATCTGGGCTTGTTGTAATTAACACTAAAGCAGAAAATCCATATTAGCATAGATAGGGTGTGGAAAAAAGCGTAAAGCGTGATATTTCAAATTTTAGTATATGAAATAGGTTTTTTGCGACGAAACCTCTCCAAAGAATAAAATTCCAAATAGATCTTTAGTTTCTATCATTTTTTAATCAAATAAATTCTACTTGGAATTCTTCTGCAGCTTCGCTAGCATTTGCGTGAAAAAGGTTGTGCATCATTTTATGGTAAACTTTAATTTCAGTATTTTTAAGGTGCACACAAGAATCTTCTTTTGTTTTCTAAGAAAAGCAATACCCACAAATTCAGTTTAATTTTCTGAACAAAATACAAAGCTCGGACAATAAGTAAAACTCAATACCGATTACTTCCGAGCAAAAAAGTCAACTCAAAAAATTACAATTAAAAAGAACTTTTTTATAAAATTGATAACCGTTACGATCTCTGAAAATAATTCTCATTTTCGACGGAAAAAATATTTATGCAACTTATACATAACTCTTATCGGCGAAGTAGACGGCAATAACAACTGGTATGGAATAACGTTTTCCTAAAACAATTAAACACTGATGATGAAGCGAAGTCAGTCGTTCTGAAATATTTTTGGGGCAAAAATTATGCCAATTGCTTAAAGTATGGAAATGTTAGTAAAACGATGTGCAAAATTTAGTAGAATTTAATACATTTTCTTCAAACTATCTCACTTTTTAATCAGAATTGTTAGAAATCTTTTGGGTATGCAGTTTCATAGCCAATTCAAAAAAAAAATAACACAAAATGCAAGAGTGAAGAGGCATAAAAATAGGTTGAATTTTGATAAATTGTGTTGCTTTTTTTTTGTTGTCGCGAGCAGAATTTTTTCTTTTATGTTGAAGAAAATTATGAAACCAGTCAGAAAAAAATTATCAAAAATCAATGAAAATGTTTAACGAATTGCAACTTGATGTTTGAAATGTTAAAAAAAATTTTTTATTTTTATTTATGTAAATTTAAGATTGCAGAATGAGTTTGAGAATGAGAAAAATAAAGATTCGAAACTTGCCGAAAGTTCCTTGTCCTATAGTTATGATAAGCACTATAAATTTACATATGTTCGATGTTCAAATCATTTCAGCTACTATTTCACCAATGCCTACCAAAACCAAACTGACAAAACCAGTGAACAAAACAATTTGAGAGCATGCAATAAAAAAATGTGTATTGTAATTTTTTCAACTTACCACCACTTACGATGCGTGTAAGAGGGTTTAATCCAATTTTTTAGCGCCAATGCCCCGATAACACAACAACATAGCAGCAATCAAATTCAACGCAACGCAAATGTAACGGCGTACTCCACTGCGTATGAGTGATGGGCGATGAGATTGGCTTGTGTCGCGCGATACGCTGTGTATACTCGTTAGTATATAAGTGTGTGTGTGTGTGTGGTTGTATGCAACGAATAGAGGTAAATCGGACTGACCCGCAACAACAACTCAATTCGTCAAACAATGCGATAGAGTTGGCAAAATTCAAATTCGAAAGCAATTCAACGAACGCGAAAAACGCTGCGTAAATCAAAAGCAATACAATGCAATGTTGAATTTCTCTGAATGGAGATTTTAAATTATTGTTGTTTTTGTTTGTATACAATTTTTCAATTTCTGTTGCAGTGGCACGTACTGATGAAAGGCAAAAAATTATGGCCAACAAAAAAAAACAAAACAATTATGGAGCGATAAAACACGCGCGGATCTCAGGTGTTGGTGGATGTCGGATGGTTATAGATGCACTTCCGTTCGATTTACACAACGTACATTTGTTACTTTATATTTGTTGTACTGCAGTTTTTCTTAATGCTGAGGCTGCACTCAGGGTCTCGATGTAGGAATTGTTAATGTAGGAAAACGGAAGAGTGGAATTAATTTCCGTTTCGATATAGAGATATTTTATTTATGTTTATTGAACATAATCCAATTTAACAATAGGGATGAGACCTACATTTTATTGAAACTTAACAAGAAGCTCAAACCCCTATACAATAATATATTTTAGAAAACAAAAAATAATAGATATTTATAATATATATTGAATAATTTTATCACGACCTTTTTTACTGTAAAAAAAGAATTGAAATAATATTATAACATTATAAGTAAATATTGGGATACATATTTATTATTTAACAGTTACTCTAAGAATTCTCCGCATTGTGATTTTTTTTGTTATATTCGCAATGGTTTTCATGATAATTCTTTTCTGCTAATTTAAAAAAAAAAAAAACTATGGTTGTCCCTATAGCAATAAGCGTATAAATCAAAATTTTAAGCTTTGTACAAAATTTATGAAAATTCAAAAAATGTTCATCACATTTGTAAACCTTTAAGTCCAGCTTTTTAGACAACTTTTAGGTATGCTCTTTTATAATTTAGGTCTCACGAACCTGGAGATATTATTTGATTTGTAACTAAAGGGTCTTGCAATAGGGCCGCTACAAAAATAGACCGATAGTGACAGCAAACGACGCCATATTTTTTCCTGCTCTTTTGACATTTCTCTTCAGTAAGGTTTGCCATTTCATCATGGAAAGATATACGATCCAACAACGAGTCGAAATTATTAAAATTTACTACCGAAATTCGGAGTAAATGGCCTCAACTCTAAGAGCGCTACGTCCAATTTATGGTCGTCGTCATTTCTGGCTGAATGGCTTCGTCAATAAGCAAAATATGCGTTATTGGACAGGCAGCAATGGGCCGGCGGCGTCATTGGGCCGTACTTCTTCCGTGATGATCAAGACCGGCACGTTACTGTGAATGGGAATCGCTACCGCTCAATGATTACCGAATATTTTTGGCACGAATTGGATGATATGGACTTGGACAATATGTGGTTCCAACAGGACGGCGCCACAAGCCACACAGCGAATGTCACAATCGATTTATTGAAAATGAAAACCAAGTTTGGTGAACGTGCTATCTCACGAAATGGCCAAGTCAATTGGCCGCCTCGGTCGTGCGATTTGACGCCGTTAGACTATTTCCTGTGGGACTACGTCAAGTTCATGGTCTATGCCAACAAGCCAGCGATGATTGATAAACTTCGTACGAATATCGAACGTGAAATTGCAACAGTATCAGCCGATTTATGCTTGAATACCGTCGAAAATTGGGTTCAGCGTCTGGACTTCTGCAAGCGGGCACGTGGCGCCAATGCAAAAGAAATCGAGTTCCATACATAATGGCATCGAATGTACTTTCACAGGAATAAAGAATTTAATTCATATCCCAAACCGTTTTTGTTTTATTTAAAAAAAACTTTTGTAGCGTTCCTATTGCAAGACCCGATATTTTTTGAAATTTTGTTCTAGTAAACTTTTATCTGATTAAATTTTTTTTTAATTTTGAGAAGATTTATTTAATTCGTTTGTGTATGCAGTTATGCGGCTCATTTATTATGTAAATCTCAAGGACCTGGAAGTATTAGTTGGTTTTTGACAATTTTTTGAAATTTTATTTTTTTCTGATTGAAAATTTTAAAAACTTGATGAAGATTGATTTAATTTTTATAAATTTTTGTTATAGATCGAAATATATTTTTCTAAAAGAAAAATTTACCATGCACAACATTGCGAATATTATAAAAAAAAAATTACCAGGTTAGTAGTTTGAGTCACCGTAGGTTATTTTTAATTGTAATATGGTGATAATGGTCAGACATCGGACAGCAGGCGGGTTACAAAAAAAAAACATTCGCATTTGAATTATGAAATTTCAGGCTACATTCTTTGTGAAGACATTTTTCGTATTTCCTCATTCGTGTGACACTGTTACGAAAATGTATGAAATATCTAACTATGGAAATTTCAATGTCAAAGAAGCTCCTCACTCTGTGCAAACAGCAACTGAATACGGCGCTGAAATTCTGCGACTGGTAGAGCTAGGCTGGAACACAAGGCATCAACCACATGACAGTTTGGAATCGTTTAAAAAAGGCTAGAGAATTAAATGAAAAGATTATGGTCGAAGGCCAGTGACTACCACGAACCGAAAGGTTACGCTGAGAGTATGGTGGGATTGAAAGAGAATTGTCCACTAAGACCTGAATCTTAAAAAAATTATAAATTTTCATCTCTACTTCTCACAACTGGCTCAATTGGGCAAAACAATTAAGAGAGAGCAACAAAAGTTGGCTTACAGAAAAAGTGATATGCTCCATCATGGGAATGACATGCAACTCGTATCTGTGATGACCAGCCAAAATTTACTGTGTAAGTAGTTCTCGTATTGTATTGCCGTTTGTCTACTGCTTGTTTCGATATCTGAAAGAAAAAATTGGGCGGTGGAAGATTAGTTTTAAATGAACAAACAATATGTTCCAAAACTGTCAAACAAAAAATAATACATGCATGTCATTTCAGTGAAAAATTTTCGAAAAAAAGTAATCAACAACACAAAATAAAAACCGGCATACATAGGTGCCATTCAAAAACTAAATATTTATTCTAATGGAAATTATTCTAAACAATTTCTATGAAAAAATGTGTTCATTCAAACTTAACTAAAAAAATAAAATTTACCCTACGTTATGGTCAAGGCAATCCATCAATTAAAACCCACGGAATTCCACTCAGTAGTATAGGAGAGTAGTAACTTCAAATAGACTGACAAAAGTTAAAAAATTACCAAAATTTATTACACAACATCCCCTGCATCACCTGCGGTAATTATTTTAAAGAAATTTTCAATGTACAAAGTCGATTTTCTAGAGTGGAAAGTACTTCTACTAATTTAGTTAAAATTTTTTCAGTTTCCATAGAGAAATCTGAACATTGACCCAGTGCGGCACGCCTTAACTGTCTTCGGTCGGTACCCAAAGTTAATTGCGGTATTTTCGAGAATAGAAGTATCGACGTAGGAGTTGAGGTTTAGGAAATCTGATGTACAAAATTGTTTTCCTACATTTAAGGACCACCTTAGTTCCGGGTTCAAATTTTCGCCGGGACAAGTAACATTAAAAAACAAAATTATAGGAAAGCTTTTTTCCAATAGCCGTTGCCCCTTGGCACACAATGGCAAATCTCCGACGTATTTCTGACATGATAAAAATATCTCACAAAAATTATTTGCGATTCAAAGGCGGCGTAAAACTGCCAATCAGCTCGTTAATGAGTATTGTTGAAGATCCACAATTAAATTCAAATTAGTTGACTAAAACTGTGGATTAAAGATATGTAAAATTTAATACGAATAGTACGGCGCTAAATCTTTACTGCTACTTACTTACTTACTCTCACTTATGTGCATACAAGTACTTAGCTGCTGCTTTTTTATTTTAAATTAAAAATTTGTTTTACTCCACTCAACCACTGCTTTTCGTTCTACAATATTTTCCTACGCTTTTGATATTCTGCGCTTGCATTTCACAGCTTTGCAACACCTTTTACCGACAGCTGCTGCCACACACCTGACGCACCAAAAGTTGCAACGAAAACTGTTATGACATTGGTAGAACCAAAAAAAAACCAAAGAAAAAAAACCAAAAGAAAAAAATGTGTGAATGTTGTGTAATGCGCATATGTAGTTAGCGCGTTTAATTGCTGCTTACTTTGGTTAGTCTAGCCGCGGGTGGTCGACGACTATGCGCACCGCGACTGCTTTTGGAAAAGTTTAACTTTTGCTCGAGCTGCATACAGGCACGATACGTGCGTACAAATGTGTGCATTAAACCCAATTATAAACTTTTTAATTAATTAAATCCAATGCTAACGACAGCAGCATAGCAGTAGTAGAAGCAACGACATCGACGAATATGGCGAAATGGCTGCTGCGCATTTAGTAGTTAAAAATTTATAACAAAGTAGAATTTACTGCGCTAAAAATAGTAGTACTACATATTTGATTTAAAAAAAAAAGTTGTAGTATGTTTTTCTTTTTAGCTGCATATCTGTTTCAACACATTTACTCTAATTACTTTTTCATGATTACTAGTTTCACTAAAATATCTCATCACTTTTCTCCCTTTACAACTTAATTCTAATTTACTGCTACTTGAAGCAAGAATACTGTGCGAGTTAAACGCCGTGATTGCAGCCACCCACATCCCTTTTTTTTTTTGTTTGTTTTTTTTTTAAGAAAGATTACTATATGTATTGGTCGGTTTCAAAAAAAAATTAAAGTTTTAAATATAAGAAAAAAATTAAAAAAGGAAAGTGTAATAAACTACTACATTGAGTGCTTAAAATTTTTCTGAAGCATGAAATTTTTTGAAGCAGTTGTTTAGTCTCATGTAAAAATAACTTTTAATTTTTCAGGAAATTAATGAAACTCTAAACACAACTTTTATTTTCTGTACAAAAAAAAAGCAATGAAACTCAAAAAATTAACTTTAATTTTTCAAGCAAAAAATAAAACTCAAAAATTTACTTTTATTTTCGAAGCAAAAAACTCAAAAAAACTTTTATTTTCTGGGCAAACAATAAAACTCAAAAAAAAAAAATAACTTTTATTATCTTAACAACAAAACCTAAAAAAATGACTGTTTCCCAAAAGATTTAAATCAAAAACTAATTCTTATTTTCAAAGCAAAGGCAAAATTCAAAAAGTGGCTTTTATTCTTTAAGCAATTCAAAAACATAAATATTGTTTTCTAAGCTGAAAATAAAACTCGAAGAGAACGTTTAGTTTCCAAGCAAAAACCAAATCTCAAAAAATTACTCGTATTTTCTATGCTAAAAATAAAGCTAAAAAGTGACTTTTATTTTTCAAGCAAAAATAAACCTGGAAAAATAACTGTTATTTTCCAACCAAGAGATCATAGTCAAAAATTAACTTTCTAAGTAAAAAATAACTCTTATCTTCCAAACAAAAAATTAAACTCAGAAAATAACTGTTATTTTCTAAGCAAATAATAAGACTCGAAAAATAAAAAATCAAAAAATAGCTCCTCTTTCCAAGCAAAAAACTCAACTCAACAAAAAAACTTTTATTTTCGAAGCAAAAAATTTAACAAAAAAAGAACTTGTGTTTTCTAAGTAAAAAATAAAACTTATTTTCTAAGCAAAGAACTAAACCCAACAAATTTCTTTCAATTTCAAAACACCATTTTCAAATAAAACTAAAAAATAACGCCTTATCTCAAAGAGTAACTTTTTTTTCGGAGCGAAACATAAACTACAAAAATTAATTTGATTTTCTAAGCAAAAACTAAAACTCAAAAAATAAGCAACAGGTAACTAAAAAAAAAATACAATAACTCTTTTTTAAAGCAAAAATAATACTCACTAAATAACTTTTATGTGCTAAGCAAAAAAATTGAACTCAAAAAAATAACTTTTAATTTCCAAGCAAAAGATAAAACTAAAAAAATAACTCTTACTTTCTAAGCGAAAAAACTCAACAAAATTTAAATAAATATTTTTTTTTTAAATTTAATAGTTATATTTCGAATTTTATTATTTGCGCAGAAAATAAGAGTTATTCTTTCAGAGATACATTTTTTGTTCAGAATACAAAGGTTATTTATTAAATTTGATTATGTATGCTTTTCAAAATTTAGAATGTTACGAATTGCTCTCGCTAATTAAATTCTATTTATGCAGTTTTTTTTTTTGATGTTTTGTAAATTACCGTTATATGGGAGGAACGCGTATTTTTCCCCGATTTCTATAATTTCCGAAATTGTGCTTACTGAGTTGAAATGCATGGTGTCTATTAAATCTGGTTAAAGTACTCTCGGAGATATATGTACCAATTTGTTCTATCAATTTTCAACCTACGTATTCCATTCTTTAATTTCAACCTATCTAGCAAATTTGACCAAGTTACCTGTAATAATTACCAAAATATGGTTATTGTTCAATTTCTAGAATCTTGCTTAATGTAATGGGATGCAAAGTTAGTGATAAAGTAGTTTTGGAGAGAGTATCGAATTTGTGCAGAGTACCTTTTATAGTCAGGGTTTTTGTTTTTTAAGTTACAGTGAATTGAAGATTTAAAAGAATTTATCTCGCTGATAACTATTATGAAGAGGCTTGGAACTAACTATAATATTTATTGACTGAGTTTTATTTATTTCTCTTTTCATTAGTTATTTCTGTGCTTATAACTGAATAGAATGAATTGGAAATTTTGAAAGCATATTTTTGAATAGTTCTACAAGTGATTTATCATATCATATACATATGTACATATGTACATATCTCATATAAATTTTCAAAAGTTCGATTTCTTTCAAACTTTAACCTCTTCGTACTGATAGTTTGATATACAACGTATACACATACATACATATATAGATGAATATATACATACGTATGTATATTAGGTTACATCACTCTCCATACAAAAAAAATCGGCACTGTTTTTCCATCGGACTTATAAAATTCATTAAATTTTAAGACACCGATCTCACGTAAATCGATTTGAAATTACCCCGAAAAATGGAGTTATTGATACATAATACAATAATTTTAATATTTTTACAAAAAAATCCCGTTAGATGATAGAACAGTTTAAGGTTTCAATAAAAAAGATTAAAAGTCTTTCGAACAGAATCGCCATAATGAGATTTTTGGTGCTATTTCGGACCTTTTTGAAAGATTGTTTTAAAAAGTACTTGAATAACACAATCAAAACTTAACCAATTTAGACTTACATATAAGAGTATTTTCACATTCTATCGCAAATCTTATGTTTATGATTGCGTTGAACAAATTTAAAAAAAATTTTTTTAAGCTTAAACTGTTGAATCAGCTACGGTAATTTTTTTTTAAGTATTAAAAAAACACCATTTTCGAAGGTATTTTCAAATCGGGTCAGCTCACGTAATTCTTAAGATTTTTCCCAGTATTTTGGCACACGCCATAGAATTTAATAACTATTATAATTCCGGTGGTAAGCTCGCAACTTTTTTTGCAAACGCACCCTAATACATAAGCATTATATGTAAATGTGTTTGTTTGTGGCATAGCCTGAGAAATTGATTGTTGATTGCTTGCTCCTCAACCCAACAACCACCGGCATTATTTGCGTGGCATGCACGCGCACTTGATTTATAACTTTTTCCACCAACTCGAGCTTGTTTTTGTCGCAAATTGCACGCACTGACGCCGAAAATAGTTGCATGGTGAATAGACGCTGTTGCCATTTGTCGCTGTCAACGTACTCTTCACAATCAGCGCTTGCTGTTGCTGTTTTTATTTCTTCTTTTTGTTATTTTTCTTTTTTTTCAAGTGCACTTTTTCACCACCCCCCCTCCACAAGTTAGTTGTTTTCAATTTGCTCATGCAGCAGTTTTGCTTCGCGAAAAATTCAATTTCTCCTACGCTGTAAGCTTTTCGGCGGTTCATTTGCGTATTTGCGAAATGTGTGGGTGTGTGGGTATGTGTGTGTTGTGGGTGCCGGCAAATGGGCTAACCTTCAAACAAATCAGTTGGTTTATGCACTCGCGGCGGCAAGTAGTTGCCGAGTGGAACAACACACACGCAAACACCGTACACATCAGCGCTTGAATAATTCACGGAAGCACAAACCCACCCACTCGTCAACAACAACTAACTGCATGTTAAATTTTCGGCAGACACTTACACATACATTTGCACATTTACCGTTAGCGATTTTTGCAGCTGTCATATGCCACACCACAAATGTCGCGTCTGTCACAAAACACAAATATTCATCCAAAACAATTCGTCAAATATTTAATTATCAACCACAGCGAGCACAACCACGTCGAAATCGTAGCGTACCGAACCGAATTGGCACGAAATGGCACGAGTAGGTGAATTGCGAAACGGAAATTCTGAAAACCGCCAACGAATTTCGAACACTGAACTTGTCGACTGAACGTCACACGCTTTACTGGAAAAAATTCAACACAGCTTGAAATTTCAATTACATTCTGTAAAAACTTCAATCTTCTCCATCCCAACCCCCAAAATGGAAATGAAAAAAAAAATCAAAAACAAACAAACAAAAAATGCTACAACTCACAACAACAACAAAAACAACCACAATCAAGCATGAGCAGCGCACAAGCAGTTGATTTGATGTCTCAAAAGCGCTCATCAAGCCACACAAATAATAGACAGCGTCCGTCCATACAGGGAGTGTACGAGTACGCATTCGGACAGTTCGATAGAAAGTCAGCTTAGCTAGCAGCCCCATTTAAGTAGTTACTCTATTCGATACACTATTTTATTCTAGTTAGCAACTATTGCGCACATCCAAATGCATGTGTGTATATGTGTGCGTGTATGTGAATTTTCAAAAAAGGTAGCCCAAACGTCACAATGCTCACTGTTGCTCTCTTCAAATTTTCTCATTTAGTTTATTTGCTGCGTTTTTGTTTTTTTTTTTGACTGCCTTTTTTCGCTTTGAGTATAAATAATATAAAAATAATAATTTTATTGCAACAAGGTTACATTATGCTCTCTGTGCTCACTTTGGGGTGCGTATATATTAAGAAGAGTGTAAATGAATACATACATACATACACATGTCAATAGTTTTGTATGTATGTGCGACGCAACCACCCAAAAATGGGCTCTTACAAAGTTGAAAAATTACGGCCGCTCAAAATAACATAAAAAGTTGCGAGTACTAGCTTATATGAGTATATTATAATGCCGTTGCGCTTTTCATTTTGTTATGCTTTACATCCACACATCCGCACATACATACACACACTGGCATCTCAAAAACATAGCACGCTCATGATTGCACTCAATAGTATGGCAAAATACTGAGTATAGCACAATGGAAGTAGAGTAGTCTAGCGCAACTCGCACAGCGGTGCAAGCGACGGTAGTTTACAAATAATTATTTTTTATTATAATCAAGATCGCCATTGGCCGAAAAAAAAATGTCCAGCAGTCGTTATATGGAAGAAAATATGCAACACCCTCAGCAATACAAATTAAACAAAATTAAATCAACGGAAATTTTGAGTCACTTGAAACTTGAAATTTTTTAATAAAATTTAATAAACTACAAAACTCCTTACAAAAAATATTTCCAAAAACTTTGTTTATTTATATCAAGGCACATTAACCAGTTAGTAGCGATTAGAGAGCAACCGACCGGTTCGGTTTCGGTTCGGTTTCGGTTCGGCTCCGGCCAAAAAGAAATCGAACTTTAACGTTTGTTCAATAAGTATAACGTTCCAGGATTAAATAACAAAAATATGAGAATTTAAAACTCTTATCGATTTATAGGATATGCAAAAACGTCTCAACAAAAATTTATGTATTTATATACATAGCTGTCGTGTAAATGGTAGCTAAAATGTCCTTACATAATACCTATTACATATATTCAATTTTGTTTTGAAAAATTAATATTTCCTTCTATATATATTTCTTTTATTTTTTCTTTAGCTTAAAGTACTTTCAAAGTGTTGACTTAAGAGCAGTGATCTACTATATTACTTCAAAATCATGGTGATTAAAAAATCGGAACCACTTGATTCACTGATAGCGAAAAATAACATCTCTGTGCTATTAATTAAATCAATAGCAGAGGTTCAAGTCGATGGTGAATAATTTAAATAACTGTAATTTTTTCGTAAGGTTAATCAGTTTGTAAAATAGTCTTATTAAAGCCAACGAATAGTCATATATAATTTATTTATATGATCGTTTGGCACACGAATATGTGGTAAATAGAGACAGCCTTGTCATTCGGAAGTCTTGTTATGTCAATTTTTTCAAACCATTAACCCCTAAATGAAATAGTAATTTTGAATTTTCAAACATGTTATTCAATTTTGTGAAAGGAACATCGCAATCGAATTAAGCTCTATATAAATACATTGAACAACAAAATTAAAATTTATGCAGTTCCCGGTTGTGATTTGCAAAGAAAGAATAATAATCTTTGAAGACTTTTCCAAAATTTGTGCACTTCATTTTGAAGATGGGGATCTTATTTATGGTGAATGAAGAATGAAATAAGAATAAATATTTGTTTTTCAGCGACTTTTTTGATTTTATTCAAACAATTGTTTTTAATATCGGCTCGAGGTCAGTGTCTTTTTAATAATAACACACATTGAATTTTTACATTCACAATTTATTTCAATCTCTTCGTGAGATAGTCTTCAGGAGCAACGATTACACAAAAGCTTTTATTAACATCATAAAGACAATCACATATACATAAATATATACATACATTAAAGAATTAAAAATGAAGAATGCGGCATCAACACTTATCTTAAACAAAATTCTAGTTTAAACAATATTAACGGTTACCACAATACAGTAAAACGAGGAAGTTAACAAAAAAAAATAATGTCAAAAATTTTGAAAAAAACAAAAAACTTGAATACCACCAAATGCGTAAAGAATTATTATGGCAAAAAAAAATTACAAGTTACTTCAGTGATTATTATTTTCAGTGATAATTTATGGGTTAATGAAATGTAAACAAGTTTTTGACATATCGGTTTGACTTAATAAGGCTACCGCCAGATACTGACCGGCAAACATTGCTTCATACGCAGTGGATGGATATGTATATGATAGGAGGTAAACAATATGATGGCGAATTCTTAAACGAGTTTATTGTCTATTAGAATAAATGCCCTGACAAAAGGTTTCTTATTACCTCATATGCTCTCTAAATGTTAGATATGCCAAATATTATCTCTTCTCACACATGGATGAAATTGTATGTTAAATTTGTTTCAGATTAAATAAATTATCCTTAGTAAAAAAGTAACATTTTCTTAAATACTATTTTACGCAGAATCCTTACACTGTACCGTACTATAAGTAAATAGTCGTTACTTGAAGGTAAATCGCGTTCAGTAGGCAAAAGTGATATCAACGGTATTGCTCTCCGTACACATAAAATTTTGCGAGTATGTATGTGCGTGCATATTTATGCCTCTAGTATATTTATCATTGACGTACGCTCGCACAAAAAGCTCATTTCGCATGCAGCCCTTGTCGTGATATGCCTGAACAACATTGTGGCTACGACGTTAGAGAATACGATAATAAAGAGAGTTTGCTTCACACTTCCCAATATGTCGCATCCACACTCAATACTCATGAACATCCAAAAAATTCGCTCACTACTCACACCCAAAAAGCGCGCATGCGTCACAACGATAATATGGCTCGATGACCATCTCAATACACTTGAATGGTAATTCCCAAGCCCATTTCTGTAATAACGAAACAACAAAGATGAGCGCGGCAATGAGTTGCATTTCCAACTCAGAGAGTAAAAACTGAAAATGAAAATTCAGGGAGACTAACTACAAACCAGTGATGATTTTTTAGGTACATTTGTGCCTTTTTCGGCCCTATTTCAGTTGAAAGGTACATTCGGTACAATTGGCTGAAATTAGGTACAATTCAGTAAACGAATAAATTTGTTTATTATAACTAAATAAATTCCTGGTCTAGATTTTGTGATTTTAAAATAAGCGAATTTTCAGCTGGTAACGATGTCAAATGCTGACAATTTGAATTTTTGTTGGCCACTTGACAACACTGTTTCTAAAACAAATGTTATTATTATTGGATATGGGAAATATCGATATTTTTGCTTGCCAATACATATCGTAATTGAATGACGTTTTCTATTTAATATACATATGTGTTCCACCTCTAATGATTATCGTTTGTGAATATCGGCGCAAAACATAGAAGCAAGGATGAGAAGGTAATTTTTAGAAGGTAGTTTTTATGATGATTTCAACTTAAATTTTATAATGTTTAGGTGGTTATTGCAATCAGCGAAAGTAGAACTTGCAAATACAACTGATGTTGCTGTAGTTGCCACTTCTAATTGCTCTGATGTTGATTGCGCCGATAGAATTGATGTTGATTCCGATGGTGATTGTGCCGATACGAGCGGTTCTGAAAACATTGATTCTGATCTGTCTGAAAATGATGAAGATAACGTTGTGAAGCCCAAGCGCAAAAAGTATGAAATCCACTTTAGAAATGAATGGAAAAGAGATCATCCGTGGATTGAAGAAGACTCGAGCATTAAGCAAGGAAAAAAATGCACCGTATGTAACGTGGGCATATTTGGTAATTTAAACCATATTCAAAGACACGGAAAATCCGAAATGCATAAAAAAAGGGAGATAACTGCGGGATCCAGCTTAAAACTTTCGAACTTTTTTAATAATAACTCTGAAGAGAATAAATTAAATAATGCTGCAAAGGATTTGGAAATGCGTCTGTCGTTGTTTGTTGCTGCGCTCAATTTACCATTCACGTGTCTCGATCATCTCACAAAATGCCTGAAAACAGTTAAGGATTCCAAAACCATTTCCAGGCTTTCACTTAACAGATTAAAAGGGCAAAAAAACATTACGTTTGTAACAGGGCCTGAAAATTGTAATAATTTGTCAGAAATAACAACGCATCAATATTATTCAATTATAATTGATGAAAGCACGGATTTGACCACTTCCAAAAACTTAGCCGTTGTTATTAGAATCTACAACAAAAAATGTCAAGACAGATTTTTGGACATGGTTCCTGTCATAAACTCGACGGCGGCTGCAATATTTGATGCTTTGATAAATCTTTTAAATTTACGAAAAATACCTTTGGAGAAATTGCTTGGATTTACCGCTGATAATTGCAACGTGATGATGGGAAAGAAAAATAGCGTCCAAACCAAATTGAAGGAGATTTGCCCACATTTATTTGTGAGTGGTGATATATGCCACAATTTGAACTTGGCTTCCGAAGCAGCAGCCTCAGTACTGCCAAAATGTATAGACAAGTTAATGTTCAAAATTAATCAACACTTTTGCCACAGTGCTAGCCGCAAGGGTGAATTTATTCAATTGCAAGAATATTTCGAAAGTCAGGTTCACGTTATCCTCCGCTTATGTACAACCCGTTGGCTTTCACGTGAGGTGCGTATTATTTTTAAAGATCTCATGATAGGCTTATTAGATCTATTTGAAAATTTTCATTTCAGGCAGTGGTTAATAGGCTATTGGAAAAGTGGTCAACTCTGCAGTACTATTTCAACCTAGTATGTTTCGAAACGGGTAATGGTAATGAATCAAACCAATTTATTTATGACACTCTATGTGATAAAAAAACAAAAATTATTTTTTATTTTTTATCATACATTTTGAAAATGATAAATGACATCAACAGAGAAATGCAACATGAAGACGCGCGTATACATGTTTTATTGCCACGCATCGAATTTCTGTTTAAACAAATATGCAGAAATTTTATTGATAAAGAAAAACTTGATAATTGTACAATTTATTCTATAGATTTGAACGATCATGTACCTTTATCAAATATTTATTGTGGTACGGATATAGAAATCTATATGATTGAAAACGATGTCGGTGAAATAGAACTAAATGAGTGTAAAACACTTGCTTTGAAGTTCTACGTAAAGTTTTGTGAAGAATTAAGGAAAAGAGTGGACTTTAACAATTTTGTCTTGAAAGCTATTCCTTTATTTGAACCAAAACACGTTGTTTCGGGTAAAACTAATAGTATTTTGAATATTATTGCCAAGTTATTTCCAAAAGCGGAAATGGAAAATGCTAAGAAAATAAATGCTGAGTATAGAGCTTTAGCGGATTTCTCCGAAGTTAATTACATTAAAGATTTAAATATATCCCAGTTTTGGTGGGAAGTTAGTAAATTTCGAAACGAATTAAATGAACTATTATTTCCTAACATTTTTCGCATTGTTCAGGGTATTTTGTCTCTACCGCATTCATCGGCCTGCGTAGAGCGCATATTTTCCATTCAAAATTTAATTAAAACTAAATGTAGGAACAGATTAGCTTTACCAACGTGTTCATCACTCATTCAAACCAAAGATTTGATGAGAACAGGTGATACGTGTTGCTTTAATTATAATACGAAAAACTTAATGACTTATACGCTACCAAACAAAGATTTAACTGAGGAGCAATTAATAATGGACTGAATAATCTATATTTTTTATTTTGCAATCGAACTGTGAGTTTTTTTTAATTTGTTTAAAAAACAATAAATAATGTACTTATATGGCTATTAATAAGTACGAAAATTACAAAAAAAAAAATGTTTCATTTTAGGTACAAATGTTTCATTTTAGGCACAATTTTTGTGTTAGATTCGGCACCAAAGAAAATTTGCAAATATCATCACTGCTACAAACACACATACAAACACTCCTATGCTGTCTATGTATCGCTCCGCTTCCGCTCATTACAACCCTCAACATAACTCCCATTAGGGTGGCTCACTGGCTTTGGCTTTGGTTCTGTATAAGAAAACTTTCATGAGTAGTTTTCGAGCAAAAAAGTCGAACAATCATCTCATCTTAGAGATAATATTGTATTCCACGTACGTACTCGTAGATTTGTAAGCCTAAAAAACTGATTGCTTTTACTATTCTGGTCGGTTGTAGATTTAATAACGTCGTAGAAAGAATTTGTTTTCTAGTTACCCAAACGTCTTGTTTTATTAGTCGGTGTACGCTCGTGTTGGGGTTTTTCTTTCAGTTGAGTTTCCAGTTTTCTGTTGGCATGGGCGGGCAACAGTGGTTTTTCTTTCGTTTGGCTAGTTGCCGAGTTTGGTCAGAAAGCTGCTGTGGCACTGAGGGTTAACCGCGCGCAGCCAAAAGGGGGTCAATGTACGGGGTAAGCATACATTCATACATACATACATGCAAACATTTGAAATGATATTTACCATTGTGGCTGGTGAACTTTACTTGTTGCATTGTGGTATTCCATTCCACGTAATGTTTCTATGTACTATGTATGTGGGTTTAATGGTGGAAAATGTTTGTTCATTTTAATGCGCTCCATTGACCGCATTTCAAAAGGATTTTGTTTCTTTGCCAAAGCGATGCGTAAACTTGTATGCAGAAATCACTCGGTCGAAAGTAATTATGTGCGTAAAGTTGTGGATTTGGCAATGAATATGGTGCTGAATTCCCAGAGGGATTTAAATTAATGATGTATGTAATTAAATGGACTTGTTTTAATGTGAAGATAAATAAATTACTTAAATTTAGGTGTTTAAAGCCGTAATGAAGATATGAAAAATTGTAAAAGGGTATGGCATTTCTACACATTTTATGCGACATATCAGTCGGTATTGGAACAAAGTAGGAATTTATTGTGATAGTTAGATTGTGTGATTATAAGGAGTAGACCACTTTAAACCACAATATTCTAAGTTTCCTTGAATAGAAAAAACGTTTTAAAGGACACACATAATGTTATTTGATTTGGTTTTTAAATTTTTCGGTGTAGGGGTCTTCAGGAGAGTTGTCTGTAAACAAAAATATATATAGATAATAAATCGAAAAAAAATTAATTTACAATCTTTAAGAATGAAAAACGTTTTATAACCAAAACTTAATGGCAGTTAACACGTTTTCCCATTAAGCGTAGCATCTCCACTGATATCGCTTACAACGTTTTTCGACAAACGAATGTTATACATAAATAGAAAAGTATTTATTAAAAAAATATTAATATAGCAAATAAGATGGCTTAAGAGCTATATTATTGTTTTTTTTTTTAAGTTAAACCTTAATTAAACCTAAGTGCGCGAGCGAGAAGTAAAACTTCTTTATCGATTCCGTATAGAGATAAAGAGCGGAATGTGAGAAACACTATGTATCAATTTTCGTTACTGCTCAGTCAGAACTAGTTCAGGACTGCAGCCCAGTTCCTGAACCAATCCCAAACCAATCCCGTATTAGTTTCAAACTACTTCCATACTATTAGGTAAGCAGTCACGAACTAGTTTTGCACTGATCCCGAAGTTGTCTCAAACTAGCCCCAAACCTGTACCGAATCAGATCAAAAGCCGTCCAGAACTAGTCTCCAAAGATAACCCAGAAAAAATGGTGCCGAACTTATCGCGAACTTTTAACGAAAGGATCCTGAATTGGAACCGAAATAGTCCTAAAATAAGTAGTTCCAAAAGCGTCATATCGTGTCGCTGAAGAATGACGAGACCTTTTAAAAAATGTCTATGATGTTCATGAAATGATAAAGCAAAGGCGACATTTGACATACCGCGAGGTTCAGCCATCCCTGGGTTTGCATACAAACGATATTGCATGAAAATTTGGTCTTAACCCTTAGACGATAACAAGAGAAATTTTCAAAAAAATGTATGCGCTACTTTTCACTTTGTATCTCACTTGAGTTAACAAAATATTCAAACTATGCCGTTGAAATCGGTTTCTGCTGAATTTCTGGATTAAGTAGGCTAAAACCTAGATAACGCCGAGCTTCATCTTCGGCCATGCTCGGAAAATAAAATTCGGTTTGGCCTAGCCAAAAAAAGGCGAACTTTGGCCGAACATTTGAAAATGTTTATTATTGTAAAGATTTTATAAAATTTTAATTTTAATATGTTTCTCTTTGCAAAGTCAAATAAACCCTTCGTATGTATGTACGTGATAGTGATATGATTTGCTGTTATAATACTGAAAGAAATGATACATTCTGTATACTTTTTGAAGTCCTTATTTTCTGTTAAAAAAATTGTCAGACGTTACGTTCGGTTAAGTTCATAAAGTTTATTTTTAGCGTTGCATGATATTGATGAAGATAGAGATGGAGAAGAACTTAGAGATGTTGGAAATGAAAGTGAAGATGAAGTCGAAGATAAGGATTAAAGATGATAAGGATAAAGTAAAGGTAAGGTAACTCTAAAACGTAAAAAAAAAAACTTAACATATCTCTTTCTACAATTTGCAACCGGGTGTCGGAGTTTTGTACTTCAGACTATCCTGTAAACTTGCAAGTCTTGAAGAATACCCTATGATTCCATTATGTTTTGCATATTGGCATTTTTTTGCATATCTACACAAATTTGTTAAGTCCCTAACTTTTCATAAGTTGAGAAAAAGGCTACAAAAACTATTAACCAGGAGTGGTTCATTCGGGCTAGCCTGTTCACTTTGGGCATCATTCAGCGAGCGAAACTTCACAAAGGAATACTAATTTGGGGCGCCACCCAAAGATTTCTGTAGAAACTGTAGAGATAACAAAGAAGTAGAGTCCATTAAGCACTTTCTGTGCTAATGCTCTGCACTGCGCCAAATGTTCTTCAGATTTCTAGCGGATTATTTGTTCAAGGACCTGGTAAGTTTAGGTACTGTCGCACTGAAAGGGCTGTTGGGGTTTTCCTAAAAATTGGGTTGGTTTCAGGGCATGTAAGGATATCCTAGGGGAAAATGCTCTTCTGGGTATTAGACTAGGCTTTATGGCCACCGAGTGAACTCTCATGGCGTGAGAGATTATCGCTTTCGGTGGAATCTGCCCTACATACCCTCGTGAAGTCTCTTGCGTGTGAGAACTTCACGCTGGGTGTCTTCTTTAGCATCGAGGGGAGTTTCTAACAACGTTTTACATGGGGCCTACAGTAGAGTCTCAAAGCAAGGTGGGTGTCATAAGGCTCATCTACCATCTGCTCATCGGCCGAACTGTCATTGCGCCGTGGGGATGCTGTAGTCAACGACCTGTTATTGCGCACGCGGATGATCTGGCGTTCATTGTCAGAGGGAGGTTTTTGGATACTTTGTGTGAGCTTATGCAAGGATATCTAACGGTACGGTTAACAGTTGGTCTCGGACTTGCGGGCTAACTGTAAATCCGGGAAGGTGAAATCATGTCAACATTTTTTGCTCACCTTATCCACTCTCCAGCAGACATATTAAGAGTAGGGATTAGCCAGCTCCTTAGCTTCATTGTAAACACGCAGCGCTTTTGAAATTAGGGCCTTTCTGTTTTCTACTCTGGCACCACAATGAATCCAAGAGGATCTACGTGAGCTTCTAGGAGCAGCCACTTTAACCTAACCTAACCTACCCCATGTCATAAAAATATAAGGCGTTTCGAAACAAAATTGCTGAGTTACTGGTCGTTGTGCTTTCCTGTATGATATCACAGATTTACAACACTTCAGAACAGAAATATACAGAGTGTTTAGCGGAGCCATATGGACTTACTCGTCTTAAGGGTCCACTGATGTCTGCTGCGTCTATTCACTAACAGGTGGGCAATGATTTATAATTTGGAACTGCAAGCTATCAAAGCTCAAAGACGTTATGTTCAAAAAAAATTGTATGGGAATCGTTTGGGGAATAATTTTTACATGTTATAAAGTGCTTGCTTATAAAAAATTATAAATACTTGAATTGTTAACAAAATGGGTATGTTTAAAATAAGTATTATTTTAAGATGTAATATTTTTACGCTAAAAGCGCAGTAATAAATTAAAGCTAAATTTTTTTATATTCATGAAGGGTATGTGGCTTCGGCTCATTTTCATTTTATTTCAAATGCTTGTTACTAAATTTAAAAAACGCGATTGCCTTCCCAAATTCTTATCAGATAATGAAGGATTTAAAGTTTTATACTTCTTAGCAAGTTCACTTTGTTTAAAAGTTAATGTAGTGAAATAAATAAATGTTACAATATTACTTTTGTCAAAAATGTACCTCCACTTTACCGATGCAACAAACGCTTTTCATGTTAGCATGGCGCTTTTTGTCGTATTAAGAGCGCCCGTCAAAATTGCAGATTATTTTAATAAAAAACAAAAAACAAACTAACAAAATATATACTAGTATCTAGTCGTACAGCAAAAAATTAAAATGACACATTTTTATGTAAGCACATAAACAAAATACGTAAAAAAAAATATTACTCCAAATCCGCCATAATCCTGTCATTCGGAAATAAATTCCATCTAAAATTTGTTGACAGCAGTAAAATATAGTGAAAATTCGAGTTGATAGCAAACTCAGTTACAGTAGTACTCTGACTACTCATGTCATAAGTGAGCAAATAAAGAGCGTAAACAAACGTGTCACTTTTGGTTGAATGCCGTACCGTCCCGCACTCTTCACTAACACCAAACGCTACTCCATTCGCGCAAAAATGCAGCTCTGCAATGGGTGTGGCAAGTGGGCGCAGCGAGCGTGTGAGTTGTGCCGCCCTACTACTACCCTTACACGTTACGCTTAGTGGCGCGACAAAACGTGCACGTGTCTCTCCGTCGCTGCGGAAGCTATGGCGGCAGAGTTAGAAAAATGCAAATTTTTCACAGCAAAGAAAACCAGACGAATGGAATTGAATAAAAAAATTAAAAAAAAAAAAATGTTGCAAAAGTGAATGCTAATGGAAGACTTGACATTTCAACAAGAAAAGTAACAGCAGCCAAGCAGCAGCAGCAGCAGCAACAGCAGCAACAATGCGGCGGCAGACAACAGCGCGTCAAATTGACACACAGCCAAGCGCCGTGCACTGGAGTCAAGTTCAAAAGTGGCATAGCTTGAACATTAACCTGGTTATTACGTTAAGTGTCGGTTACATAGATGCGCAGACAGACAGATTTGCATGCCAACATAGAAAAACCAGTAGCCATTCGGGCAAAGGACGCAAAGTGTCACAGTGCATGGATGAAATTGAAGGTTTTCGCTAGAAAATTATGAGGTAATACAAACTTGTATCATGATATGACTTTTTCCCTGTGTGTGTATGTGTGTGTGTTTGTGTGTTTAGGATATGGCGGTTAACACTCAAAACTAATTACGGCTTGTTCGTATGCTGGTGTGCGTTTTCAAGTGGCGCTTCATTAAAAATTTTTATTCTCCCACACAACTGACCTTAAAAATTTATGTTTTTAGTAAAATGGTAGCGTATTTGATTCTACAATTAAGGCGCGAAGAACTTTTTGCTTTACTTTGCTATGAAGCCTCAATTCTGCGAAACGAAGGTAATAGAAAAAAATTATATGAAAGTTTGTGGCTCTGTGTCTGTATAAATACAAATTAAGTAGCAGCGAGCGAGAACTTTTATTTTTTTACTACGACCTTCACCCACGCTTGCATTTGTAGAGAAATACCAAGTACATGGAAGCACACTAGGGTGGTACATTTGGTAGTATGCATGCCTATGGATATGCTGCTTTTTATTTTTTTTTTAAATCCACTTTAATGGAAAATGTTAAAATTCCCGTGTAAAAATCATTTTTTTTTACTAAAAATTACAATAGTAACTGCCCCAGAAAATTGGGTGCCATCAAAATAAGAAACAAGGTGGACCAAGGTCTACTTTTCTAATTTTTTAGCGAAACTGCCGCTATACTGCACTTATGTCAAAAAAAAATCAAAAATATTTAGAGATCACTTGAAGGGCTCCAAGTTTCCTCATGTAATTTAGAACTTTCTTTGTAGAAATGCCATTTAATTTTCGAAAATCAATATTTTTCAATCGGCAAACTCTATTTTTTTCAAGAGACTGAAAGAATAATGCCCAATGGTTCATGGCTTTTCCAAAAACCAAAAAAAAAAAAACAAAAGTGGACCCATAAAAATAGTTAATATTAAAAAAATGGTTAAATAAATAATTGGATATTATTCTTTGAATTTGTCTAAATAGAAACATATTGCATGCAAAGCTGTGAGCGATATATCAGCAGCAGTAAAATTCAGAATTCACTTTTTTTTGGATCACTCTAATGCACACAGATTTATCCACACGTTTGTGGATATAACGAAACTTTTCTACGAAAGGACTCGAAAAAGATCTTCGGGCGCGTAATAAATTAAAATCGAAGCAGCTTCTACGCGTACTGAAACTATGTACTTATACCCAGTAGTGCGATGAGCTGGTTCCAAGGCATTTATTACTCTGTGCAATCGTTGTAAGCTGTAGAATTTGTTCACTACAATTCATCTTCAAATAATTCCGCATGGATTATAAACAACTAATTACTTTAAGACCAGTTTACAAGTAGTTATTAATCCAGAAGATTTGTTTGGAGTGATTTGAAACGTTTAAAAAAATTATATATGAATTACTTAATACAGTACATGAAAGTATCTGGTGATTTCTTAAGAGCTTTCTGAAATTGTAAATAAAAAAACTCATAAAATTCAGAAAAATGCATGAAATATTTATTGGAGTCGGTAGTACGGTCGATATAATTTAGTATTTGAGTCTAATTTCATGCAAATGTTGGCCACGGCTGTCCCTCGAATGCTCCATCCGCTTAGTCCAATTTTGACATTCGCTTTCCAACATTTGACCGGTATCTCACGAATAAATGCTACAATTTTGGCTTATAGTGCGTCAATCGAAGCAAGCTTGTCGCTATAGACATGAGCCTTAACATAGCTCCAGAAAAAATAGTCTAGAGGAGTTAAATCGCATCATCTGGGCGGCCTATTGACATATCCCAAACGTGAAATAAACCATTCACGGAATTCGCCTCTCAATAGGTCCATTATTTCACGTGCTGTGTGGCATGTGGCACCGTCTTGTTGAAAGCACATGCCATGCAAGTCAAGCTTTGACAAAAAAAGTGGATCTTCGACCAACTTTTCAAGAGCCCCGCTCACCAAAACTTTGGCGTTTTGGTAGATCGTTCGGCTTCAATTCTTCCATCAGGTGTATTTTGAAAGGCTTCATACCTAAATCCTTCCGCAAAATTTTTATAATAAAGTTCAATAATTTGCAAGCGTTTTTCGTTTGTAAGAAAATGCATGGTGAAATTATAAATCAAAAAAAAAGATCTTTGACTGTGACACAAGACATGAAACGTGCGTGGGCTGTGAAAATCAGTTTTGTCAAAAAGAAAATAGCTAAAGATCACCCATTACAAGAAATTTTACAATGGGAAGCGAGAGATATTTATACGAAAATATTTTTGAAGAATGTTTGAAAAAATTAATTCAATTAAACTAAGATTATTAATGAACAATTACCTAATGAGGGTCAAACTGAAAAGGTTTAAGAGAGTTTTTTTTTTGCAAAAAATATTTTTTAAAAGTTTCATCCGAAGCAATCAACAAGTTTAAAATAGTTAATTTAATTTGTATAATAAGTAAACTGAAATGTTGCTACATACATGTCAAACTGAAGAGCTAGAAGAAACCTTAATTTCAAAAATATTTTTGAAGAGATTGCCGGCCTTTTGAAAATTTTAATTTCATTCAACGGAAGACGTACTACCACAAAGAATACGATATTCTGGACAAGGATTGCGCTTTCGTTAGGAATTAAGCTACACTATACCATACCGATTTGTTCTGTTCCCCTTTAACTGAAAAAAGTATTTAGTATATATTGGTTGGCCTTTGTGACCGAACTAGTGCTGGCCCAAATCCACCAGTTCTCAGAGCTCGGCATGATTAATATAATTGTACACATTTTTATCTGGAAGAGTTAAGTACCTATAAAAAAACAGTAAACATATCTATTGTGAACTTTATAGCCGCAATCGCAAGCGAGACACACAAACAAGAAAAACAACAGGATACTTGTGGAACGTGATGTTTCTTGATGCAACTTGTTTGGCGCGTATAAAAAAGCTTTGGGAGCTAACTGTTAAACAATGTCTGGAAAATAAATTGAAACAAAAGTCCACACAGACACTCGACACACCCACACACACACACGCACGTGATCCACATGCATACATAGAAATGTACATTTAAAAAAGTAAGAAAAAAAAACAAACTCGCGGTTGTGAGCTATCGCACCCGGCAAACAGTGGGCGTATGCCAAATATGCAAAAAAAATGCATACATTTGTACATGCATTCGTATCTAAATATGTGTATGTATATGTAAATGTTTATGTCCATACATTTGACTATCCAAGCAAAAGCTAAATGCGTTCTGGTCAACAATTCCAAACAAATAGAAAAACACAGACGTTTGAGGCATTATGCAGTTTGTGTAAATGTATTGGTCATGCCACATTTGAAGCGGAAGTCGGTACGAAACGGAAGCAACCCTTGTTTCAAGTATGGTAATAAGCCATTCGAATACTTTTACAAATACAAATTTACACAAATGTGCACCATGTTAAACTTTTGCGACTAAAGCAAATTTTTTGGTAAAAAAAAATAAGTAATTATAAATATTTTAATATTCGAGCTAAACCAGCCGCGCACCTTTGCTTGATATTTAAAAAGAAGCAGAAACAATTTGGAAGATTTGTTTAGTGGGAAAGTTTTGTCATTTCAAGTGCCACATTTCACAGCCATTCTCCTCGCCATGCTAATAATTTGTATGATGAAATATCCGCATGTTTTTATTTATATGCAATAAAACCAGTAAATATAATACATTTTGAAAACTTGAACGACTTTTCTCTATTGAAATAAAAACAAAATAAAATTAGTACGATTTAAAAAAAATCAAAAAATTTTTTTACGTATTTCTTCACCTAAAAATCTGTAAATTTTTTTTACAAATTTGCTAAATATCAAATATTTCGATTTTTTTTTAAATTACCGTTTTATGAGCGGTGCGCTTGGTTTTTTCTTCTGAATTCTATAATTTCCCAAATTATACGTAACGTGTAGAAAATCAAACATTGTATCAAACGTGGTAGAGTTTGATATTGTACTTCCGGATATAAACATAATTGGTCTAAATTGGCCGATGCCACGCCCATTTGACAAGAAAAAATTTAAACCATGTATTCATTTTTCTAACCCAATCGTAGTAAATTATCTTGGAATTTTTCCAAAATTAAGATTACTGTAATTGTAGTCTACGGTTACTTTGATGAACTATTGCAACAATCCTAATTTAAAAATATTTTAAATTGCTATTAAAGTATAGTCAAAACTGGATATAACATACATTCCACATAGCGAACACTTTTTCCCCTTGCATTGAACACTCAATATAGTGAACACTGAAAAGAGAGTAAATAAAAAAACACACAAAAACAGAAGGCGAAAAGCTAAATCAAACGCAGTAGCCAAGGCGAATTCATATAAGGTGAAGTTCTTAAAGCAGCTGATGTCTTCTTCTTCCGCTATATTTGTATTTTTCCTTTACCCATATCATCCTAAAAATGAAGACTAGTGGCTTCCATTCTTCTATTCTCCTTCAATTTGACATCCTAAAATTGAAAAAATATGTGTGCGTGCTTTATGCCATCACCTTATATGAATTCGTCTTGTACGAATATACTATACTTAGCATTCGATTTGATTTTTTTTTATTCATCCATATGTATTTTGTTTTTGCTTTTGCGTATTCAAAAGGCATAAAAGCAAAAACAAAATGTATATAAAATTTCGAGAACTCTTACGCAAAAGCAAAAACAAAATACATGGGAATTTTTTAGTTATACTTATAGCACCACCGTATATGAATTCTCCGTGTAGCAAGAAAACTAACTGTAAACAGTCGTTGCTTTGTGTAAGGCGAATTCATGTAAGGTGAAGTCGATAAGGCAGCTGTTTGAATTCGTTTGGTGAACTTTAAGTCGAAATGATGTGTTTGTTGTAAATCACACTGTCATTGTGCATAATTCAATTATTAAAGGTTTTTTCGATAGTTATATTAGAGTTTTGATACTCCCTTACCAAAGGTCGTCTTCATGTTCCCCAGCAAAAACGCTCATGAATTTCATCCAATATGCAAATTTTATATTTATGTTCAAAGAGAAAATAAAAATATGTTTTCCACAAATGTTGCTTTTACTCCGATTTGCACGTTAATTTGAAGTTTTAGCAACACAACGTCTTGCTATGCGAGCCGATTTTGTTTAGAGGTAGCGTGAAAACTCGCCTTCAATAATTGAATCATGAAACTTTTTGATACATTGTATATTTAATATTGGGCCCGTTTTAATGTAACCGAGTTGCAAAAGAACGCTCCAACTCAGATACAATTTCCTTTAAATGCAAAAGCAACCCCGTTAGCCTCTTTCAAGTAAGTTGCGATTTGTTTACTGCTATTTAGGAACGGAATATAGTTGTGCTTGCAATTTTTAGGTTTATGTAGTTATATATTTACAAATACTATGCAAATAAAAGCGAATTAGGTCTTAAATCGAAATTTCTCATGTATTTTCTTGGGGTTAATTCACAACAGCGCAGGTTTTTCACTTCCCAATACTACACTTCAGGTCGGATATAATTTTAACGAGTTTGCTCAACTCGCATATTTTTCCGAGTTAGCGTTGTTGCTTTACATGCAATTCGTTACCCTACCTAGTGTTATTTTGCAACTAGGTTACAAAGAAACGGGCCCAATAATTAACAATTAACAACACATTCCCGCAAAAATTAGTCAAAAAATTCCAAAAATATGATCGCTAAAGGAGAAAACTTAAATAATTGAAAATTGTGTTTGGCGTTGTCTAAACAATCAACGCTTTGTGCTTTAAAGAAATAAAAGGCTTCCATTGCCAAGGTTGTGTCGCAGCAAACATTCCGGCAGCGAATTGAAAATGTACCGCCAATTAGCGAAGAAATGCTCGAGGAAAGGCAAGCAAATTTCATCAAATTTAGTTTCTCACTGGAATTGGCAATCTTAAAATTAAATTCTCGATAACATAGAATGCCTAACACTTTTTCTAGTTTATACTGGTTAGAAGTTGGAAAAATAGAAAAAATCAGGAGCAAAAATTTATTTTCTTTCTGCTATTTGTCATGGCGGCCAAACCACCTGTTCATTTTATATTTAATAGTTGTGCTGCAGTTTCCCTTGCAAAATTGCACATTGAATTTTTTTTTTAAAGAAGGATCCAAGGCTATTTTGGGAAAATAGTAGAATACATTTGAACCAATTTCTGTCGGCCTGTTTGTGTATTCCTCTGTATGAACTCATTAATCTCCGAAACTACTGAAGGGATTTTGATAAGGCTTTACCTAATCAGGCATTACATTGGGTATATTTTATCAAAATATTAAAACGGGAAGCACAATTGTCCTTAGAGATGTCTTAGAATCTATATCTTATGAATAACATTTTATTTTTCCACCGGCATCAACGTATGCCGGTGTTTATTTTGTATAGTTAATTTTTTTAAGTGTAGCGGTGCACGCTAGGTGCATATAGCTTTTGTGTTACGCGACTTTCCATTTTTTAGAATATTTACCGCTATCTCCAAAACTGCACCACACTCAGGATAAAATTTCGCTTTCAATCGTCGTTTTAATTTTTTTGTGTAAAGTACTGTATTTTTCGAAATTCATCCTACATTTTCAATTAGCTCTTCGATTAAATCATTTCCTTTCCATTTGCCTATGAAAAGGAAATCATTACTTATCATATTTTTTTATTTCAAAATTTTTTTCCACCTACATACCTGCCATGCACACACACTCGTATGAATGTAAATATTAATCCAGCACTCATATCCTGTCTGGCAATACTACATATTTTACCCATATTTGTTTGGTATTTTAAAAGGTTACAACATCCATTTTTGCTTGTATTTCCTTATTTGTGATCCATTCGAGTAGTAAGAGCCAAGTTTTCCACTAACTTTACTACAGTGCTCCACACACACTCACACACACACACACACATAAAGGCATACATACATACATGCAAAAGTATAGTAAGTTCCTTTCAATGCGTTTTTTATTTGATTGCACCCAAGTTGGCGTTGAGTGTAATTGACTGTGACTCGACTCGGGTCAGTTGATTCGGGCAACTATGGACTAAGTGCAAAAATAATAATACCAACAACAACGATATACAAAAAGGACAAATATTCAACTGGGCTACAAAGTATTTATTTGTGCTGGGAATTGTTTGAGCATGAAAAGTGTGTGTTTTTTTCGACCATTTCATCAGGTCATAAAAAGCATTTTTGGCTGCAATTGCAGGCATTTGCTCAATGACATATATAAAACGATGCATGCACACATGCATGTATGTATGTATGTGTATTTTAACGTAGATTTCGTTTATGAATATTTTGCGGAAAATATGAAATACTTTTGTAAAATAAAAACACTTTGTTGCCCACATACACAGCCTCAGCGTAGCTATGGCAATATTTAAATATTTCGTATCGTAACTTGTGTGGCTGGAAGGCGCAACTGATGCAAACTGCAATACATGCGCAATAAAACTAATACACGTGTAGATTCCACATTCAAATGTGGAGTGCTCCGGCCACGTGTCTGAAATATGTATGTATGTAAAAAAAAGTAAACGCTTGCTTTGAAATTTGCATGGGTTGTTTAAGTCGCGAATTTCTAATCAAAAAAATATTTGCTGTCTATAGGTGCGTGTTTTTATTCAACTATTTCATGTTGTTTTTTATCAAAATAAAATTCATTTTATAGCAAAAAACATAAAAAATTGTCATCAAAATTTTAAAAATTTCTTTGAGAATTTTCATACAAATATTAGATATGCAGTTTTGTTTTTCAATTGTAGTAATACAAAGTGAGAACCACTGAAAATTTCTCATAATTTTTGACAATTTTTTTTCTTGACGTCCATCTAAACAAAAATCACAATTCACACATTTCAGCTGCTGGAAAAAATTCTTTAAGAAATAGATATGCGAGTTTCAAACAAATTTAAAATGTTTTGATATTCATTACTTGAGTTTATATAACGTAACGCATGTAAAAAATGTATTTTTATATGACAAAAAAACAGTAACACTGCCGCCGAAAAAAAATTTAAAAAAACAGGAAACTTGAAGCTTCCAATTTACGATATTACAAGTGAACGGGATACAGTTGCATTTTGAAAAATTTTGCGATATAATCGGACTAGTTTTTTTTTTAATTTGCTGAAATTTTGTGAGTTTTGATATCTATATTTTGATAAAAATTAATGAAAACGTTTAACCATGAAAAACATTGCGATATATCAGATATCAAATTATATTCAGGATTGGGTTGAACTTATTACTAAGTTTTCTTTTTGCAAAATTCTGATTAGAAATTCGCCATTCAAATAACCCATGGAAATTTTAAAGTAATCTTTTAATTTTTGAAAATTCTGATTAAACATTTTTAAAATTTTATGACAATTTTTATAAATTTGCTGAATTTTTGTGATTTTTAATCAAGGTTTGAGATTTTAAAGTTTTAGCATGAAAAACTTTGTGAATAATATAAAAAACTTACAATACCTCTTTAGTTAAGATGGGAACCAACTTTCACTGCAAGAAGTAATAAAATTTCGAATATTTAGACTTTTTGTAAATTATCGTTATATGAGTGATCCGTGTGGTTTTATTTACGAATTCTATAATTCTTGAAATTGTAGTTTCGTCGATATGCCTATATGCTCTAAACTGGGAGATGCCCGCCTGTTTCCAAAATCTTTTTAATCTACCAATTTCCTTCTCCAACCTAATACAAGATATTATATTTGATTAAATTACCTTTTATAGTTACTAAAATATCGAATTATCGTTGTATGAGAGGTGACCGTGTTTTTTGTCCGATTTATATAGTTTTCGAAATTGTGCCCACTAAGTTGAAATGCAAAGCATTGATGAAGTAGTTTCGGAGATATTCATATTTGCTTTAAAGTGGGCGGTGCCACACCCATTTCTCCAAAAAGAAATAACCACATACCCTTTTCTCTAACACATATCGCATTTTCAATACAAACCGATGCCCGGACGGACGCAGATACAGAAATTGCTTAGTCGGGTATTAAAATAATACGAATATTATAAAAACAATCAACATGTGGAAAATTGTTTGAGTCACTGTATGTAAGGCTAAATAAGACGTTTGGCTCAGATGTATACTTAACTTTTTTTTTGCGCTTTCTTCAAAAACTTTCCGGTGTAAAACTGCGTGCGTTGAGTCCCTATGCGCGGTATAAGTGTAACTTTATAGAAAAAATTCAGAAGGAAAGGTTTTCAGTATAGTTAATTTTTTTCCATATAAATTTCCAACAGCTGGCAACCTTCTCAAAAAAAAATGTTCGAAACTAAACTTTCCTAAGCCACATTAATTTCACTATAGTATTGTAATATTTTACTTAACTTATTAATTGATTTGTATTTAACTTTTAAGCCAGGAGGCAACCAACAAAAAAAATTCTTTCAAAAGGTTTGAGAAACTTTCGGTATTTTATACCCAATTGACAATATTTCATTAATATTAATAAACTCATTGAAAATGGTTTTTAACAGGTGGCAACCCTGTTCAAACGGATTTTTGGAAGTAAAGTTTCTCGTTAAAGTTAAATATAATTCACATTTTAAACAGGTGGCAACTATCTTCTAAAACATTTGTGTATGAACTTCTTACATTCCAATGTCGTACATTTAATTTTTTGATTAATTTATGCTTAAATTTTTAAACAAGTGGCAACTCTCTTCTAACATTGTATATATTTTCGAAATTAGTTTTGCTTAATTTCTTTCGTATAACACCCATATTTCAATATTTAATTTAACCTATTAATTTAATTCAATTTAATTTTTTGAAAAGGTGGCTACCCTCTTTCAAATATACATATGAAGTACATGTACTATGTAAAATTAAATCCGTTCAGGCTTTCAACGTCATAGAGCATTAAACAGTGGCGTTGAACCTTGAACTAAACCATCTCCCAAGCCCTAAATAATTTCAGATATAATGTTTGGCCTGAGAATGCAGCAGTTTTGCAAATTTTGATTTCTATAGATTCACTTAGAATATCACGTTTAGAAGTTTAAATATGAAAATGTTAATAAATGGTGGGGGACATAGAACAACAACTGTAAGTAGGTACGAATATGGGCTAGAATTAAAAATAAGCATATTGCATTTTCAGTGGCACAATCCAAATTTCATTTACATATTTGCATCCAACTGCCACATTCACACTTTCGACTCGGTACAACGCGGTTGGGCAACAGCGGTTGGTAAACGTAAATTACTGATAACCATAAATCATACATAAATAAATACAAAATACAACACGCCTGAGTGAAGAGGAAAAAAGCAAAGCCAAAGCTTCAATTGTTTTTGTCAGACACATAGTGCTCAGGTGCGCGCCTGGTGCCAGCAGCGATGCAATGCAGCGCAACTAAACATAACTTGAACTTCCGTTGTTGCAATGGACACAGCGCCGCGAGCGACCGGAAGGTCCAAAAAGCATGCAGACACTGGTGATTAGGGCATTTGAGCGACACAACGGAAATGAGACGACGTGCAACCTTTCGCTTTTGCCCACCGCTCATCGCTCACCGAACGCCAAATGAACGACACCAGGAAATTTGTTACACCCCGCCGTAGCCGTAATACTTTCACCGGTAGCGACCTAATTCTCAAAATGCGCGCAACCACAAAATGCGGCCCATATTATATTGCAAATTAGTGAACCGCTATGTAGTGAACGTAAATGCATAGATACATATGTATGTACATATGGACAGTCTATATATGTCCCATATAAATTTGTGATGTGACTACCAAATGGGTGATTTTGAAATTGGCATTTTGTGGACGGCGAAGTCGTTTATGTTGCTGTATTTAGCATATGCAAAGGTTTGATGCATTTGGCGTGAATTTGGCCCGTTAATGCGAAAGCGCTCCACCCGCTAATTTGCATACATACAAACATACACATATGTATTTACATATTGACATATTTAGTATGAATTCGCTCGGATAGAGGGATTTTGTATTTGCCTTCCACTCAATACGCCAAATGATTGCGGTAACATACATGGGACATTAGAGTGGAATCCAATAGTTTTTCCCCAGACTAATATTAAATTATTTTAAAACCCATCCAAGTTGACTCCAAATAGTGCTCGGTTCAACATATTTCGTCCCAAAATTTCGAAATAAAAACAATTTGTTCGAATTTTTTTTCTTTTCTCAAAGTTTATGTCAGAAAAATGCTATTTTATACTTCGTTTAAATGTACTTTAAATTGCCTTTCGTATACGCCTTTTTCTTCTACTCAGTTAGCGCTATAACCGCCAAGCCGATTTTGGCCGATTCCAAAATAGCACAGCAACTGTTCCTTCGCCTTGCTAATTGGCGCTAGAGACCTCAAGTGAAGCGAATTCCTTATACACTTGGTCTTTCCATGGGAGGGGAGGCCTTCCAATTCTTCTGCCACCACCAGCGGGTACATTGTTTAGTACTTTCAAGGCTGGAGTATTTTCTTTCATACGTCCAACGTAACCGATAACAATAACAGTAATTTGGCGCTTGCATCATAGCTTGATGTTTGGCCGAACTTCTCCTTCAATTTGTGGCGTTCGTCTTGATGTTGTACCACAAATTGAGGAACCTACATTTTTACACAGAGTCCGAATGGCAGATGTATTTTGTGAGAAGTATTTTCATGGGAGAAATAAACTCGGAGGTTTGTCATTGCCTGCCAAGTGGCGAATGCTATTAGAAGAATCCGGCCATTATTTGAACCCAGGACCCACTCATGCAGCTCTTCCCTCCATCGTCTTTGGAATTCGTCGTCGCAAAGTCGTAAAGGTCTTAAAATCTTTCGGAAAATCTTTCTTTCGAACATTCAAAGCGCCATCTCATCCGATGTTGACATTCTACGCCATACAGAAGGAAGGGCATGATGAGGGACTTGTGGAGCGTGGTGTTCTTTTGTCGAGAGAGTGTTTTACTACGCAAGTGCCTACTCAGTCCGTAACATCAATTGCGGGCAAGAGTGATTCTCCGTTGTGTTCCGCGGATAACATTATTATCGGTGTTGATGTTGGTTCGAAGACAAACAAAACCCTCCACTTTTTCAAAATTGTAATTGTCAACAGTGATATTTGATCGAGCCAGCGCTATTTGATGATAGGAGGTACTTTGTTTTGTCCTGGTTCACCTTCAGACCCATTCGCTTCGCTTCGGCATGATTGTTGAGACCGATGATGTGGATATCTTACCATAGGCCAGCAGTTGAAAACCCATACAAAAATTGGTGGCTGGCCGAATTGAGTCTGCAGCTCGAAATATCTTTTCGTTTGGTATCAAACGGTTCGGAGAGCCTCTTCCCGATGCTGACGGAGCTGGTGCTGATGGTCAGCGGTATTTTACATAGCTGTATTAGTTTTGAATAGATAACAAGTTCAAGCATCGCGCAAAATAGGCAGATCGACAAGAAGATGGTGTGTGTCGATTTTCTCATCACGGGTCTTTTCCAAAGTTTGGAGTATCGTGAATATCTGGTCAATGGTAGACTTATCAGATCTAAAGCCACAGCGCGTTGATGGTAGCCTTGAGTCTTTTGCACATTCATTTGATAGAACCTTGAATGGAATATTTAGGAAACTGATTTCGCGGTAGTTACTTAATAGTAGTTACTTAAATTCCAATTGCCAGGCATGCTGTCATTCGACCATAATATTCATATAAGTTATGCATCTTATCCGTAAGCCGCCGGATCTTCTGACACATTTTTCGGGCACTTTTCCTGTCTCTCTTTTTTTCTGCGAATAATGCGTCTCTCTTCCTTCAGACACTTTCCCTACTTTCCACGGAACCATTATCCATTTCTGTCTAGTTCACTTTAACAAAACAATTCCGTTTACGCTGGAACCACTTGGAGTCAGCGGATGGCTTTGGAAATAATTTCGTATTTATTTCTATACCCAACTTTATATATACATATATTATATATCTTTATGCGAAAACTTTTAATTTTCGAAAATCGGAACACCATAGCCACTCTAATGTACATATTTACACATGCTTGATGTCGATAGACAGTGGCCGACCGATTGAACTGCCTATCTTGCGGTTGTTGTTGACAGTTCGGTGTCATATGCGGCATACTCATATCAATGCACATTCAAATCTATGTATAAATTTATGTATATGCATGTAGGAGCTTTGATGCGATCGACTTCACTGCTGATGGTAATGACAATTACCCAGGTTTAGCGCAACGTCAATAGCACATCAACATTGCCGCAGTGGATGGCCACAGAAATTTGTCAGTTAATATTATTGATGGAAGCGGGCGGTGATCACCTCGATATGTTTTAGCTACCATGCCAACTTTCCAGTTCATGAACAGATATTCAAGGGAGTATTGGACCAAGCCCCATAAGAGGGGATTTATGAGAGTAATTTGGCGAAGACGAATACAGTGGGCGTCCAACATAACGAGTGATATAATGTCCGCGGTCTTGTGCTTTATCGAAAACTACGCTATATGGAAGTATGATTTTTTTTACAATTTTAATGAGTCTGCCAAATTCTCTGAGAGCCGATTATCAGTATGAGATTGGCGCGACATCTTTACTCCCTCAATCGTGCAGTTCGACAATGACTGCAACTCAGTGACATCTCTCTATCCCGAAGCTAAAAGGCAAATAATAGTCAACCGAGCACTTAACGGCCGTGGTGTAGCTTTTTGTTGGCATTAATTTATGAAAATTAAAAATATCCACTGATACTGTTAAAATCGTGATTTGGTTTCGCTTGATGAAGGTAAATGTAAATCAAGTTGATCAACTCACGATATCGAAATCTCGCCAGAGTAGGTAAGGAAGGCATCTGTGGTCATATTGTCGAAGAAATTAAGTCTTCGCCACGAAACCTCTGCTAACGGAGTGAGACACATCGACTATACCGGGATCCCAAACATGGTAGTATGTAGGCTCAGGTTCCAGCACAGAGAGATTTGCCACGTCACTTAATCTTCAAATCGAAATCAGATCGATCACCCCGAGGACCAAACATCGACTTAGATAATTAAAGAAAATGCATCTAGATACATAAGGGAAACTGGACGAAGGGCACGAGTTGTAGCATTTCGGAAATCAAACTTTATTAAACTTCTTTCGTTTGATTTCAGTCATTGTTTTAATTTTAAAAAGGTCGCAACTTTCCTTAAAAATAATTGCTCCTATGGTAGCCCATATAACGGAATATACATATATGTATGTGCCCAATCTGTTCAGTTTCTGTTTACCAGAGAGCATTAAAAGAAGCCGCATATTTTTGAATTCAACCAAAATCATTAGGTGGATAAAAAACAAAGCAGCTATATGATTAAATGACGCCCGCACTTCCAGAAAGCCACTATCCGCTTATTACAGTACACTTGTTTGCGTAGAATTTGCTCTCAGCTTCAGCATCTCTCCCCCGCGCCCAATCCCGTCCCTCGCTTCTGCTGGAATATTTCTTCCCTATTGCATCCATGTCGTCATTGGCAATCTTAATGCAATTAGAGTGTGACGCCATGTGCACAACATAGCAGTTTGTGATACGTGTTTGTGCTGGCATTACACCAATATGCACCATTACAATCAAATGCACATCAACTTGACCTTTTTTTTTTTTGTTTGCCTCCCATCACACGGCAGAAGCATAAATTGCATCACTGATAAGAGAAGTGCGCACCTTCAATGGTTTATCTAAGGTATGCAATGTACCCTCCTTCCACCCACTTATTTTGCACCACTGCTACGACACTTTTCTCCCATACTTCGGTACACATTGTTTGCGGCTGGCTGTTGATGACATTTGCGGTAATATTGATCGATTGTTGTTGCTCTCCAAAGTAGTGGTTCTGCTAGGGAAATATGTACATACATATGTATGTATTCACTCGTACGACTGTTTGTATATATTCCGTACCTGCTTACAAACAAATTTCTGATTGCGTGCAGCTGCATTTATTTCTGTACATATTTGTGACTGTTACTGTGTCTAGTTGCTCTATGCCTTTGCTCATTTCAATTGTATTGCAATTGATGCACTCAGATTGATTGCTCTGGCATTATGAGCAATGCAAATTGACGAGAATATTCAACATCATCACTTTGGTATTGCATACTTTTACTGCTGCAAAAAGAACTTTACACTATGCCATGACAAATTAGACTTGAATGGAGTCGACCATCAAGGGTCAGAGCTATAGTACATTGCCAATAAGAGCTCAAGCGAAGTGTAAACTATGGCACCAACCACTTGTGGGGTTGTTGATCTCCAATCTGAGTGTATACGTTTAGTTCATTCATAATTCGCAGTAATTAACATGCACCGCAATGCTTTTGCTATGGAATTTTTGTATGACATTTAGTCAATTAGCAAAATTGAGTTAAATAAGATTTGAATAGCAATTCGTATTATGCATGAGTTTTAATAGATATGATGAGCAGAACAAAAAGAAAGTACGACGCTTGTCGGTATGATCCGTATTGCAGCAAGCGGCTCGCTATATAAATAGGTATTATTTCTTAAAACGCCACCAGTTAAGCAACGGAAATGCACGGACTCTTTATAGAGAGTCCATCGTACTGATGGATGTCTTTGAAAAATGTAAGGTTGTCAAAATCGCAATACAGAAAGTGCAATTAGCAAGTCGAAGTTGTAAGGAGTACGAAGTAGGCCGGAAATCCGAAACCGGATTTCATAATCTCGCATTGCACTTAAGGCTAAAGAGAATAAGGATAGAGAAAAATGTGGGGATGAGACTTCATATCTTCTGTACAAATCCGCCGGACTCTTTGATGAATTTAGAAGCTTGTTGAGATATAGAAAATAAACGATTCCCATTCGTAATATATGTTTCTGACCAAAATATGCTCCATCTCTGCCAAGCAACAGCGTGACAGATATCGTCATCCTCATCCTTCAGGGAAGAATTTTGCCACCACCCTGCATGATTTTTTCGAAAAGCACTTAGATGCTTTGCCGATGTCAATAGCGCCCCATCGGGCCATCGGGGAACGATTTCATTTCAAAAAATTGCCAAACATACATAGCACTCTTTGTTTTCTCGTACAAGTAATAAAAACTAGATGTATCCATAGAAGATGATAGCAAGATAAATAAGGCGAATCTCCTGTGTAGTTCGTTTGTGTAATTTGGCTTGTGAAATGTCAAACCTCGAATTCGCCCAGTGTGGTCATGTATTTTGTTTGGTGTAAATAAAACTACCCAGCGAATTTGGAAAGAAGAACAAGCATTCAGCTCATGGAATGGTATCATCTTGTAGGAATTCGCCTTGTAATAAAAATTGATATATATTTTACCTCAAAGCGCAGTTACCCAAAGTATTGTAAAAAATTCGATATTTGACAGTTTATTATTTTTCATTTTATTACTATTATTTATTACTAGCAAATACCCCGTGTTCGTTGTTACGCCTTCAAAAGAACAACGTACTGAAACAATTTATTTAAAGAAACTTATTACATTGTCTTAAGTTCGCTTAACATTTTAAGTAGGTTTGGGTAAAAAACATCGATATATCGAATTATTGAAATATCTATATTTTTACAAAATAATTGACAATTACGTCGATATTTTAAATACCACAAAATCTATATTTGATGCCTGCATACTTCCGATTAACAAACTTGTATCAAATTCGACATTTTTTAAGGCCTTTTGAGCCCAGTTCACGTAAATCTTTATATATGTAAATGAAATATTTCGACGGAAGTCTTAAAACATAAAAAAATTTTATGTTTTGTTTTTGTGAGATACCCTATATGTATAGGTAAGGCAATCGGTTGCGGATTTTCCACCGGAATTATACAATTCGTTTTTTTTCACAATATTGGCAATACTTTTCATGCAAATTTTTTTCGCAGAGTTTTTATAAAAATATAGGCAGTTCTCTAACAAAAATTATACAAATCAAAGCTTCAAACTTATTAAAGACAAAGTAACATTTTTAATTGATTATTTTTAATTTTTTATTATTTGCATTATTTTTCTCCGCAGTGCAGCATTGAGCGATCAATTCGTTCGTTCGGCAATACAATCAAGAAAATCAAACCTTCAGTTTTATATAAAGCACCATCTATCCGTCCAATTTTATAGGCGACCACGAGTGTAATTTTGCGATACTAATGGAATATTTATGTAGCCTTTTTAGTCCACAAAGCTAATATTTTCAGTCTAGATGCTCTAGGAGCATTTCTGCATTAAAAATAAAATTAAAAAAAAATGTCGCGTATACACGATGTAAACTTGATTTTCATCTCATTTCATTTTTGACAACTTGTTGACATTTAATGACTTTGTCAAAATTTTGTTATTTTTCCTTCAACTGACTGATATTTGATGTCATATTTGACCTAATGTAAACCAAACATAAATTGTTCGTCTTCTGTGATCACTTATCAAATTTCATCTTTGAACATTTTTTGTTGAATATTTTAATTCACTAACGACACTTTTGGTCAAACTTTCAGAGAACTTCTCATAAGTAAGGCTTATTGAGATGGGTTTTCAATATTTAAAAAAAAATCGTTAAATTTAAGTTTTAGTTTGAAGTGAAAGCAATTATTTAAAAATATTTATCTTTCTGGCAAAAATTTAAAATCTTACCACACTATACAAAAGTTATGTTGAAATAGGAGAACTTCAGCTGAGTTCAACCTATCTAAAAACTATTCACAGTTGAAGTAACAGTCGCTCGGTTTTTCACAAAGCAACTTCAACTGCCCGCCAAGATCATGTAAGGTAACGCCTTTGGATTATTTTCAATAAGACTAGATACAGAACTATTTGGAATTCAAGGAGCAATGAACATAAAAAAACGCTACTAAACCACAAAGTTTCAAAGCAAATGTTGCCCACTTCATAATAATTGCCTAATTATGAAATTCGTCCGCTCCCATTTTTCTATGGCTAAAATTTTTCGAGACAATAAACAGTTTTACGAGCCAAACTTTCTACAAGCATATGTATATATGTGTAACAATTATGTGGGCCTCTTTGTATGTGTATATCTTTGTGAATCCAATGTGCATCCTTAATTGACCGAATTATTGTCATTGCCACCAACTTTTTAACTCACAAATTCCGGTAGCATTTTCCCGTCATCCCATTTCGTCTTTATTGCATTCCTATCGTTTTTTTTTTTTCATTTTCCATTTCCTCTTCTTCTATTTATTGCAAGTGTCGGAACTAATTTCGCTTCTGGCGAGTAGATGCAGTGATTCTCATTGACATTGCTCGCCACACACACAGTACTCAAAATGCTTGTCTCGTATGGAAGTCGAAAGTGTCATCTATGCGCTGCGAAATGCCATTAACTTGATTTGTTGAAGTATGTTTGGGTGGAAATTTTCAGAACTATGCATTTGAAATGGCCAACTATTCAGATGGTGGTATTTTGCAGGAGCATCTATAAAATTTTAATTGCCATCAGTAGTAAAAAGAAACTAACTAAACATAGTTTAGTTGACGAGTTGACCCTAACAAATTAGCATGGTGAATAGTGGCAAATGATGGAGGTATTGGACATAAATACATATGTACATACTTACAACTATGAATGTTAGATAAGCGTTTTATTATTACGCTTTCAAATGCCGAATTTTCTAATAATCATGCAAAAAATTGTGCTACTAATCTCTAAAGAGATATTCCAGAATTAGTCTCCATCGGCTACAATAGGGCGTCAATTAGTCACAAGTAGTCAACTAGTATCCCTTACGTTAAATTAAAGTTATTTATTTTCAACGTATCTAATGTACAAATAATCTGTAATCTAATACCAATAGGTATAAAAAAATACATTCTACATTCATATCCTATCTGGTACAAAAGACTACAATTAGTCTCTTCATAGGACGTGCTCTAACAAAAGCGGACGTCCATACATAGGAATGCAAAGTGGCATTAGTCGCATGTTCCTTTGCGGCTCATTGCTGATACATCCAGAACTTCTAGCATTTGTTGCAGGGAAATAACTTTGAGGTACGGTCCAAAAGTTGCTGGCCTAAATTAAAAAATGAAGGGTAAATCTCAAACAACTAATATTATTTTTCAATATACACAATCTTCCTTTATTTCAATACAATTTTCAAGGATTTTTAGTAGCATTTATGTACCCTTAAAAAATTTCTAAATTTTTGCCGTTAAAATGTCTCAAAATAGCTGACATCACTTCATCAGCAAGTCCGATTCCGTTGTAAATTTAGTGAACAAATAGTAGTCACTTGGGGGCTCAGTCGGCACTAATATGGGGAGCTCAGTGAGATCTAATTCGTTAATGACAGCCTTGGGAACCCCGATGTGTAGACCCGCGCTTTGTCTTGAAGCAACAACAATCCTCGCTACAGTTTTCCTCGACGCCTTTCCTTAATAGCTTAACGTAATAGCTGTAGAAAGGAAACATATGGATATCCCTTTACTATTTTTTTACGATCTTTAAACTTCAGTAAGTAAAGACCTTCTTTCGGCCGGTCTTCACAAAGAGATAAGAACTGTGTACAGCCCTTCAATCGTTGTAGTTTTTGAACAGCGTAAAGAAGCTTTGGGACCCACCTTCCTCTGACCTTTTTCATACCCAAATCTTCATATAGGATTCCAGGATAGGATACGTGGTTTTATTTCCAACGGTATCTTCCCCTCTTTTGTAAAAGGTAAGAGCGTTATTACAAATGCAAAAACTGGCTGTATTTCTTTGAGTTGGGAGAATGTCAGAGACACCAACAAAAACCCCATAATCGTGTGGGATTTAAAAAAAAATAAATAAAGAATACGTGAATTCATTCATAATTGAGTGAATTTTTCAATTCGAATGTAAAAAGAAAACAAAACAAAGAAGTTTACATTTTCCCAGCGTTAAGCGAAGATGGAGCAAGCATTCAGCTGATGGCAAGATACCTCATTTTATGAAAATTCGCCTTGGTCGGCAGTCTGAGTTAGCATTACAACAAATGTATATCAAACACATACATACATAGCTTTAATATGTACCACGAAATAAATCAGCTGCTTACTCCACCCACCTTAAAAAACTCGCCTTGACTATATCTTTGTAATAAAATGAAATAATGTAATAATTTTCTCGTTGATAATGAAAATTCCAGTAATTTAATTGCATTAAGGATTTGTATTTGCAACAATTCTAATCCGAGTGGACCGGAAACTTGTTGACTTTACTACCGGTGTATGCAGTTATAAAAAGTTTTGAACCAAAGTGATTAATTACACTCAAAGTTAGAGACAAAGCCATGAAAAACTATGTTCATTAGACAGTTAGTTGATGTTTTTCTTTTTTTGAGTACTGGAGGTCGCTTTAATTTTGAGATTCTGCCCACACATTTAACCAAAAAATTCCTATACTCGTATTAACTATGCACCTCGACAAAGGGCGTTTCAACTCCAATGGAAATAACTTACATTTTTTTTTAATATTTTGAATTTAATAAAATTGTACCTTCTGAAAATTTCCAAAAACTAGACATACATACATATATCTAAGTTAATGAAGCAATATTCAAATGTAAGTGCATAGATAAACTGCATTCTCAGTTCTTTAATCACGTTATTTTTTCGATATTTACCTACTAAGTTACTTATTTTTATTGAGTTAAAAGGAATATGTTTTTTAATTTTTAATTATTGATACTTCATTTGATCAATGACCCTCTCTCCTAAAATTGTACGGCGAATAATTCTGATAAACACCTTAGCCGAAAAAAGTTTATATTTAGGAGTATTTGTTACCCACTTTTTACCATGACGGCGGCCGCATGTGTAAGGAATATCAAAAATTTATAACATACAATTTTTTTTAGTAGATGCCGCCTCTCTACAAGAAATGGCAATATATCATCTGCCGATCGGAGTCAGCGTAAAACTGTAGGTCTCTCAATTTGTTGTTTGAAGAAGTTCGCCAAACATTTAGCTATAAAATTTTGTGCCGATATCAACTACCTTAAAAGCAAACATGAGGAAGATCACCTAATTCGACATTGTGCGAAAACAAAGAACATAGAATTATAAGAAGTGGCAACCCGTTACTTTTGCTTTTCTCGTTGATCCACAGGGTTGACCACCAAAAACAAAATACACCTTGTTTTTTAAATAAAATTCCCATTGCCATGCGTCTTTGTAAAGACTTGCAAATAAATGTTTTTGTCAAATATTTGCATAGGTAATTTTCAAAGCGCTGGCGCCCAGGGTAAAATTAAATGAATCAAAAATATAAAAACTACGTGAAAAGTTTTTTTCAAGGGGGTTAATAATCAAAATTATGATTCCAAAAAAATATTGCTAATAGGTATTTTTTTTTTTATTATACTAGAAATCCCTGACAGACGTTGTTCTGCCTATATTTACAAATATTTTTAACTTTTGAACATGGTTTTATTTTTCTCAGTAATATTTTTTAGTTTAAGGTCATTTTGTTTATATTTATAATTTTTTGTTTTTGTAGATAATAACAATGGAAGAAAATTATCAGCGATCGCAAACCACAGTTTAATATCTTGTGTAATTAGTGTATAATTTAATTTAATTCGAGTTTACCAACAACTAGAGACCCCCTTCTAAATATACATAGCTACATATGTATGAACTTTATTCTCGACGAACTGTGTGTCACTCTTATTTTAATATCTCAGTTCGTTTCAATTTACCGCCCATATTTTAATATTTCATAAAACTTGCTATGAATTTCCTCCTTGCCCAGGCGAATCGTTTGACAACCATATGTTATATTTTACAATATATAACTTGTGTATTTTGAATTTTGAAAGAAGTCAAGATGCACGGTGTACTGAATACTGAAGGTGACGCCTTTAGAAGTACCGCTACTTTAGTTTTGCCGGGTTTGACAATTCTCAACTTCAACTAGACAAAGCTTTTTTCACAAATTAAGAAAAAGAGACACTTTTTTTTAGTATTTTGCGAATTTATTTATTAAATGTCTGCCTATAAATTCATATTTTACACTTTAGAACAATTAGAACACGTTTTTCAATGAAATATTGGAAGTTGTTCAATTTTCTCTCTCACGTATTCTTGTTTACTAAAGGCGAGATCTGTCATTTCACCGCGGGAAGGCGCAATCTTGTATTCTATCATTCTTGGTCAAGATGGATCTATAGAAGGTGATAGCAAGATAAATAAGGCGAATCCGCTGAATTCGCCCAGTATTGCTTATGTATTTTGTTAGTGTAACTTTGCGAGTGAAATGTCAAAAACCGAATTCGCCCAGTTTGCTCATGTATTTTGTTTGTGTAAACAAAACAACCCAGCGGGTTTGGAAAGAAGAACAAGCATTCAGCTCATGGGGTGCTATCACCTTGTATGAATTCGCCTTGGAAGTGATTGTTCTCTTGAAAATATTCAAACTCATATTGCAATATTTCGTTCAAATTAGTAGTGTTTCATGTAATCGTTTTGATAAATTTGATTTTGTTGTGTTTCATTATTTATTTTATATTTTTTCAATTTCACACTTTGTGGCAGATCTCACGGAATTTGCTAACCCTCGCAAGTTTGTTTGACTTAAAGGCTCTTTAATTTTAATAAGATTATATTAAGAAATAAAGAGTTATTAATAAAATTGGTTGACTTCCAAAATGTCATTTGCAATGCATACGGCAGAAGCATAATGTTCCATATTGTAAAAGAATTTTTTAAACTAAGCATTGCGTTCGAAAATGTACTAAGACGGTAGTACAAGCGCAACAGATGAGTAAATTTCGCATCGCTAATAAAGCTGATGCTTATTTGCCGCGTGAGGAAATGAGAGGATGAGAGTACGGAAATGAGTAAACCGTTAGTGTGCAGAAAGTGTTATATAATGTAAAATAAATAAATAATAATAATAGATAATAAAAATAATAATAATAATAATAATAGTAATAATAATAATAATTTGGCGCTTGTTGTTTGGCCGTAGTCTTCCTACAATTTGTGGTGTGGTATTGATATTGTAACACAAATTGAGGGGCCTACAGTTTTACGCCGGCTGTGCCATTGCCTGCCGAGAGGCAACCGCTATTATTAAAGCTTTTCTATAATTTTTGATGTTACTTGCCCCGGCCAGGATTTGAATTTGGGATGCACCGAATGAAGCGCACACGTTCTGCACACTTGGCTACGGCGGCTTTTGCCTTGAATTTCAAGTAAGCATAACAAGCATAACATACATACATATACATACATATATGTATGCACATACATACATCGTAATCAAACTGTATACAAACATTGCATACATACATTTGGAAGTCAGCCATTAATATAAACTCACCTTAGAACACTTATTTTTATATGTAACGGTTTTAAGATCTCAAATTAAATTCACTAAATTTCATTAATATCACACTAAAACACTAAACTAGACAAAATACATGTTACTTGGCGTTTACACCATACAGTTTTGAGAAAACAATAGCTGTGTTTTCGTATTCACTACCCAGGAAAAACTTGTAAAAGCCAGTAATAATTTTACTGTATCGAAAGTACCTAACTTACTGCGTCAAGCTTTGCGTTTTCGAACGCCAACTAGTGGCAGCTCGTCATACCCAAATAACCGCGTCATTTTCCCATTCTCTTGACGTTCGTGTTTGTTTTATTTTATTTGCCACAATTGAGAGAGTGAAAATGACAATTGTACTTGGAAATTTTGCTGAATTTTTAGTGATTCTGGTATATGCACTTTTGTGTTGTAAATATTAAATTTACTTACCAATTAATTAATTACTAACATAATTCATTTTAGATCGAGTGGCAGCCCCATGTTCTCACTTCAATTCACAATAGATTTTGCTAATGCTTCTTCTAACCGGTAATATTTGACAATTCCGTATATTGTGGATAAACGTTTTCTTGCGCTATTTTTTTTGATACTCGTGTTAGGCGGTAATTTAGTATATTTTGCCTTTTATTAAGTAAAACAATTGTAAATTTCTCATATCTTTCAGCATTCAAAGTGGCTGCCGACTACCGGTGCTGTAATGAAGGTACTAAATCTGCGCTGGCTATAAATTTTGTTCAAATCACGGCGCAACTTATCTCCATTAGACATGACCGACGAGGATCGCTCCTTCAACTATAATGACCTGAACTTGGATTTTCTGCAGCTTTCTCCACCACGAGCCAAGCCGGTGGTGAAACAAGCCACCATACCTATACCCAACAACGCTTCTTTTCGACCCAGCGCATTCAAAGCAACTCAATTGGCGCAAAGGGTAGCGCAAAACGATGTGCTTGTCAATAAGATAGAATATCTAAAAAAAGAAAACTCCGAGTTACAACAGAAGCTGAAAGATTTTCAAAAATCAGCTACACAAATTCAGAACATATATGAAAATGAAAAAAAGATATGCAACGATGTGCAAGGCAAACTCAAGGCAGCAGAAAACAAGTCGTATGAAGTGGAAACACTTTGTGGTCAATTAAAGAATGATGTAGCGGAGAAAAGGTTGCAATTGGAACAGTTGGAAGCTCAATTGGAAGAGGGAAAAGGTCCGTTAAGCTATATTGAGCTCGCAATCAAATTTCTGAAGTTGGTGCAAAAAGTCAACGAAGAAGATACTCTAAAAGTGGTTGCGTTGCACGACAAGTCCCTGTACTTGGGTCTAAGTAAATATTGCGAAAATAGAGGCTTCAAAATACCAATTGTAATAAACAGGAAAAAACGTGTATATAAAAAAGATCGAGAGGTGCAATGCGAACTTTTAGAATCTATAAATATACCAATTCCAAAGAAGGCTCAAACGCAAAGTACACAAACAGCTATGATTCAATTAAATCATATGCAGACACAAACAACTGGATCATTAGGCAAAGATATGCACACACAAACCCAACAATTAGAAACATACTTTGCTAAAAGTTTACAGGAAAAAGCTGTGCAAACGATAAAAACTGAACTACGTACGCAGAGCACACAACACATTTCCACAACAACAACGCGAGGCACATCAACGACATGTTTCATCAAAAAGCATAATGTCAGTACTTGCTTCCCCGAACCAACTTTCGGTCCGCCTGTAACAGCCATGGTGGATGAGTTGTTGCAATTCTACAATGTGTCACCGTTAAGTCCTATATCTGATCCCATAACACTAACATCACACGATGAAGTAGAAGCACCCATAACGCCTGCTGTGGCACATTTGCCTCCATCATACAAATCCATCGGCACTTGCACCTATTTATGTAATGTGCAACGCCAAATAGATTTTATCCCACCAGTTGCCAATATTAAACGTTCACAATCGGATTCACCAGCACCCTTTACATGTGATAGCGTTAAATTTGAAGCGTACGCCACACCAACTCCTTCACCACCGCCACCACTTATACCAACATCGCCAGCTGTATCGCATATTAGAAATGAAACTACAATGGGTGCAGCCGGCAGCGATAATTTGAGTAATATGCAACCAATGTTAAGTGCATTCGCACAGCTACCTGATATGCAGCCGGAAGTATTTTCTACTATTTGGCAAATGGCCGGACAAATGTTTATGGGGCTAATGTATCCGCCAACAAACAATCGTATGCGCATAGCACATTTCAATCAATCTCAAAATTCGCTAAATCAAGAACAATTTCACAATTGGATAACTTCTTTATACGAATCCATGCAGCAGCCAGTGCAGCAGCTGGTGCAGCAACCAACGTCAACGCCGCTACCACACACGGAATGCCAGCAACATGACTGTGAAAATGGGAGCAGATTTGATGTAGAAACAGAAGATAATACGAACACATTAGAAGCCAACAATGCAGCACGGCGTGAAGGTAAGAAAAAAATAAATATTGATGACAGTACAAATGAGATGATTGACTTGCAACGTCGCGCAGCGTTTGGTGCTGACGAGAGTACACAAACTGATAATATCATTTCGTCTGCCGATACAACAAAAAGCGATTCGGAAAAAAATTCCGTAGAGTGGATTTTCAAAGAACCAAATGAAATACCAAAGAAATCTGCTAAGCAAGCGCGTGCACGGAAATCGGCTGGAGAAGAAGCTACATATATGAAAAAGCAACGAGGTAAACGATCGCGTAAACCCCGAAGACATGATAAAGGTGAGAAGTTGTCGAAAGTGGCGAAGCTGTCAACTACTAGCTTAGCTAATGGTGAATTACTTGCGAATTCTGTTAAGGAAACAAGTACACCGTCACAAGAGCAACAAGACTTTGCAACTGCAGTTGAATTTTGTGCGAATCTTTACAACTTTAATGGAGATGCAGCTGTAGAATTCGATCGATATGAAGAAGTTGATGACGTCAATAGCGCTGCAAACGCCAACCAGTCTAATGCACCAGCGGAACAAGATGAAGATTGCGAAGAGTTTGCGTGTGTTGGAAATTTGGATGCGGAGAAGCGGAACAACAGAGAGGTCAGCGCAAGTGATTGCTGCGAAAAAGATGACAACAATTTCGAATTTGAGCTCGATAAAAATATATTGAAAGAAAAAGTAGAGGTACCTGATGATACACTGTCCGACAGTGAAAATAGCAATTGTGATAGTTTCGATTTTATTGAAGCGATAATTGAAGCTGGAGCTCAGCAAGAATCTAGCGCAAAGCAAATGAAACAAAATTTCAGTACGGCATATAGTATATTTGGTGTTGATTCGGATGATGAGTTTGGGATAATTTCAAATGACTATAAATATAATAGATATGTTGAAGCGAGTAGGGATACTCGCACGATATTGGATGAAGGTGAAAGCACTTTAAAAAACAAAGAAACTCCAAAGGTACCAGAAAAAAGAGATATTTTAGACAAAGATACAGGTGACCCAATTGATGCAAGGGTTGATTGCTACAACAACAACAACAATAACAGCAGCAGTAATAATTTACGCGAAAGTTTACCCAAACTAGAGAAAAATGAAAGTTCCCTTCAGTCAACGGCATCTGTAAAAGTAAAACCCAATACTTCACCCGATCACGTAGAGCCTGAAATCAGCACCAGTTGTTTTCCCCAAATTCTTGACCTGGCCATGAGTGATACGGAAAGCGAAGAAAATGAATCAGATGCACCTACATCTCCGATGAATACATCTGTTCGTCACAGCAGCGAAACTTTTAGCGAAAGCGATGAACTCAATGATTCTAAATTGGTGATCGTTGAGGACGTTACCGATGAGATTAATAAAAACAGAACCGTATCCGAATCAAGCATAGAGTCTAATCCGTCAAACGATTATGTGGCAATGAGCGGTGATTCACCTAAAAAAGATCCTTTAGAAGTAAGTGATAGCTATAGTGATATATCCGTTTTGCTGGAGAACGAAATTGTCGATGATTTATTGGCCAACGCGTCAACGCAAAAACTTTTCAATAGCATATTACGTGAAACTGCAAATGAGGTGAACGAACCGGCGGTGAACACACCACGCAGGCGTGGTCGCAAGCGAAAAAGAGAAATGCATGCCATTACGTTTTGCAAGCATTCGGAACGTTTGCGTGCAAAGAAAAGCGAAAATGCACAAATCGGCAGCGATGATGATTTAACAACGTCCTCAAAGTGTGAGCTCAAAGGAATTGAAAGCGAAATATTACCGGATGGCGTTGACACTAGCAAAGCGCACACTGCAAGCAAACCACTTTCGCGCTCATTAACTAAACAACAAATGGAAAAACAATTTCAGCGTTTTCTTGAAATTAAGCAGAGAGTAGATGAAAGCGATATGGATAATAAAAGTATTACGGAAGCGCCAGATTATAACTCCGATAAGGAGGTGAGCACAAACGATTTTTGCGAAAATACAGCTGATGTAGACGGAGTTGAAACGGCCTGTCAGTTGCATCAATTAAGTACACGTACCTGTGCGAAGTTTAGCAAAGACATTACTGCATGCTGCGCAACAAATTCTTCCCGCTCCAGCTCACTTGAAATTGAGCCCGTATATAGTCCGCCAATTAACCAAAAGGACTATGACAGACCACTCTCCCCGCCAATACAATCCATAGTGAACACTAGTCCTGAAGCTAACGAAAGCGACTCTGTGTTTTGCGCATCAAATGCCTCCAGCTCCAATTCATATCCTGCTACAGAAAGTGATGCGCAACTTATTGCACACTCTCACACGGAATTTGACACACCTGCCTCTCCGCCAGCAACTTCAAATGTAGACTTCACCTTTGCCAATTCGCAACGATGTCGTGAGATACCTTTGGAGTTAGATAGTACATGTTACCCTAAAGCGCAGAGTAATCTCTTTCGCCACCTAATCAACAACTACTCTGCTGATATTTATGCAACCGTGACAGGTGTAAAGAATCAGCTGAAAATACAAACAAAATTCACAGTACAACTAGAGAATTTTTTAAACAACACACGCGATAAAATGGATGTATTGGCGTCCACACTTGCGGCATCTTGGCATGAGGATTTCGAAGATGATGCAGTAATCGCCAATTTGGTAATTGAGCAAATAAGCAAAGCGCCTCGCCCAGAAACGGAGCTCAATTGTGAATTGGCAAACGTGCCTCGAAAATATCTTGGTACCCATTTGCGTCTAATATCTATCTTTTTGCGTCACCTGCATTACAAACGTCCAGAGATTTACGCTGTGATATTGGCGAAAATTGAGAATCGACTCTTTAATTATCAGCACAGCGAAACGGTTTCATCGAGTATGGCTTTGAATCTCACACAGTTATATCTACTTGTCATTCCTTTGCAAAATAGTCAACTCAATCCTGCGCGTCTTTTCCTTGCCAAGTGCCTATATTATTATAACGTTTTATCATATCCAATGATCTACGAAGTACTCTGTTGGTATCCCACCACATTACCGCATCGCGATGAACCTGACTACGATCGTTCGGATGCGCTTATTACCGTAATTCAACATTTATTAATGTGTACGACGTACAATATGGACAGCAAAGATCTGCGTCATAAAGAACTTCTATCGCTGTTACGTTTCGAATATCATTTTGTGCCCTTTCAGCCCAAGGCACTCGAAGTTTTATGCAATTTGGTGGCAAAACTCAAGACCGGCCATCTAACACATCTGAAATATGCCTTCGCCATCTTCTGCAAACGACAAACTAAACTTGTAGATATTTTACTAAAACAACAACTACTGCCACTTGCCGATGAGTACTACAAGCTGGTGCAGCGTTCAAACGATTACGATGAACGTATTGCTGCGCTACTCGAATGCATATCGGCGGTGGTGAAACCATTGTCGCTGGACACAGATGTCACATTATACTTTTCGATATTCGAGCGCTTCCTTGGCGCTGTACAGCGTCCGGTCGTACAAGAGGCGGCTGTATTAGCCATATTGCGAATGCAACGATTCGGTTACAATCGCTGTTTTCATGCACTCGTCCATTTCAAGCCCCACTATCCACTTCAAATGCTTACCATTAATGCGCTCAAAACGTTTATACATAAGAAACCACTTATATACTGGAAGCGCTTACTAAAACAAGCGATAACGGCGAATTAAAACCATAAGACGCTTCAAGTATGTAAAGTGAACATTTTAGTCTTGTAATTTTGTTTTGAACTAAATATTTGTTATAGTAAAAATTACCATGTTTGGAATTTAAAATATGCAATTTAATTATTTATTTTGTGTGTTGTGCTTGAATTATAAGAACAAATTTAAGAAGCATGAAAAAGTGTAGTAATAAAAGAAAATTTATAAAGAAAAGAATTATTATTATATAAAATTGATTATATGGAAAATATGTGTATCAATTTAGATCTCAAAGTACTGAACTTATTTACATAATTATTATTTTTTTAATGAAACATTTGGGAAAAACAATAGAGGGATTCACGGGATTAGATCGCCGAAACAACAGCCCTTGGCCGGGTGAAACCCGGGTCATTCCGGTACGTAGAACCGACTGTAGTGGGAATATGTAGAGATTCTCCGCACGATACCATTCACCTATTCACACCCCCTCTCCCGCTGGCCCAACCCTGTCGAAACAGCACGTTTCCTTGGCCTCCCCCTAGATGAGTTTGACCTCAACGACCATGGGTAAATCCGTTCTTCACAGGGCGTGACTAGCCACTACAACAACAACAACTAGGCTGCGAGCCCTGCCCTCTTTATTTCAATACGATTGCACTATAATAGCATTCTTAAAAAATGGTACATTTTTCATGATACAAGAAAATATGTATGCCTTTTTAGAATGCTAATTTTCGACAAATGTAAGAAATTGCCATCGAAATGTCTAAATTTTTAATTCGAAGTTTTAGAACAAATTCGGATATGAAGTTTTGTAGCACATTCAATTTTACTCAAGCGGAAGTACTAAGTAGCTAAAAATCCTAGGTGATTTTTTTTAAATTTTGTTTTCATCCAAAAGTAAGTTTTGACCATGCATTATATAGAAGAAAGTTTTCTAAAAAGTCCAAAAAAATTTTGGTGAGTTTTTTTGTTCAAATTTGTCGAATTTTTATAAAATTTCTAGAAAGGTTGAAATTTCGATTTACTTGGTTTTTTTGTTATATAATATTATTATTATTATTATTTTTATTTGAAAGACGAGTGATAAATCATTCGCTTACATTATAAGAGGAGCACTAGGGTCTAGGGCCTTCGGCTCGCTTATTCTAATTACACTTATTAGACTTAAACTAAGATGATGATACACTTTTGGATACAGTTGATTTTGAACTGGATAAGTAGAGATATTATATATGTACATTTTTTTAATTCGGTTTTTACTAAAAATTCATTGATCAGTTTTATTTTTTCTGGGTCTGTTTCGGTCAGAAGTCTCGAAGGTCTGATTTTATCGAATAGTGAATTTCTTGTTCGAGCGTATTGTGGGCAACTGTCCAACAAATGGCAAACGGAGAGGTCGTTTACACCACAGAAAAGAAAGGGCATTGAGGTGAACTCGATCCCGAGAGAATATAGCTGTGGGTGACAATTGTGTGTCCAATCCTTAGACGAATAAATGATTTTAATGCGCTACAGCTAACATTGTAAGGCAAAGTAGGCTTTTTGCATTCTGTGTTGATGTTCGAATAGTGATGGCGGTAGTTTTTCCATTCATTTTGTTTCTTAAAAAACATGTTTGAATTTATACACCTAAGTATATCTTCTTTGGAGATCCAGTTTTACAGAAATAGGGGTTCCTCTGTGGCAGCTTTTGCTCTCTGATCTGCAGCCTCGTTTCCTTCGATTCCCACGTGGCTCGGGCTCCACATAATCTTTATACGGTTTTCGCTTTCCATTAACATATTCCTGATGGCTAACATTAACTGGTTATTATTTTGACTGTTTAAAAGTGATTCTAGAGTTAAAAGACTGTCTGTTACAATGAGGAACTTGTCCCTCGATTGCAATGCAAATTCATTATTCTAAAAAGGCGGCTTAGCGAAACTACGATAGCTACCGAGTGAGTATATCAAATGAATTGTATTGATGACTAAAATTGCACAAAATAATAAAATTGAAAATTCATTCCTGAAATATTTTCGTGGGAAGATGCTAAAATTTTCATTGCCAGAAAATCATACAATCGTAAAGGGCACCCACTTTATGAGAGTTACATATGTATGTATGTACATGCTATGTAGTTCACTATATTTCAACAAAAAATTTAAATTAAATAAGGAAATAAAATATCAATACAGTCTGCAACTATTTCCGTAAACACAACGCCACACGACGGGATCCAACCATTTTTTATCCACGCAAATAAATTTTAATAAAGCATTACAACGATATCGAACTTGTTATCATTGTTGTACGCATACTTTCAGCCTGAGGGCAGTTTGAGCGATATGTGTTGGGGAACAGGACGATTGTGTTTTAACCGCACTATTCCGACAGCAATGGCAGATGTAACAAAATATTTCATTTTACACCTCTGAAGCAACTCGCAGCAGCAGGATTGTAATTTATTCCAACTTGGGATCAGAAACCTATTACTACTACGTTTTCCAGAGAAAGCTTCATTCGAACTCCACTTCGAGGTGTTATTCAAGCAACGGATGAAGCCATCTTAAGGTCTACGCTGGCCCTAAGAATCACAGAGACTGAACCACGCGGTTCACGTTTCTGTTTATCTTAAAAAAAAAAATGGAATGATTGATGATAACAAAATATCAAAAATAAAATAAAAAAGATTATAGAAACAAAGTGAATTCTCATATATAAAGTACCATAGGCGGTGTGTAGAGTGTGCGCGCTTCAATCTGTGGGTCCCAGGTTCAAATCCTGGATGGGGTAAGTGACATCAAAAATTATCGAAAAATGTTTTCTAATAGCGGTCGCCCCCCGACAGGCAATGGCAAACCTCCGAGTGAATTTCTGCCTTGAAAAAAACTTTTTACAAAAAAATATTCATCGTTCGGAGTCGCCGTAAAACTGTAGGTCCCTCAATTTGTGTTACAAAATCAATAGGCATTTTGCAATAAAATAGATTTAAAAAATGGATGTTATCAGCCTTAAAAACAGTGAAACAATTTTTTCGATGAAAACCTATAAGAATCGCAAAAATTGTACGATAACGCCACGTAGGGTAAGTTGTAGGTAAAAATCAACATAACATAAAAAATTAAATGCCATAGCTTTGTAGACTGCCTCCAAGAAAAAAAAACTTATATTAAACTTGCATTTGCTTTTGGTTTCACGAAATACGGATACATAAATAAATGTCGATTTTGTATCACAATGTTATCTCAGAAAAATATCGTGAGAATTACCAACGTTTTCTGAATATTTTCCCAAGCAATCTTTGACTTGAGTGTTTCATTAGGCAACGTTTTTATAACTTTGTGCTTGTTTCGATATTCGATTAAGTCGTACAGCCTATTATCTAATCGGTATCAGTAAAAATGCCTTGGTATAATTTCATTTTAGTTTTGTTTTTTTTTTTTACTTCAAACTAAAAACATCGTAGTTTATTTGCAAAACTTACATTATAACAATATTTGATATATTTTGTCTTACATAATATTTTAAATATGTTTACGTTGTATGTGTCCTAAGTATACACATACACATTTTATTACAAGATTGCACATTTTTTGCTGATTACAATGCCTTTTAATTAAATACATACGCAAGCGGAAACAAACGAACAAACCTACGACAGCACACCTGATTAAACAAATGTATATATGTACATATATGTATGTACTATGTATATGTAGTTTAAAACTAAACATTTGGCGAATCTATTATTAACCAATAAATATGACTATGTGCAAACGCTAACTGCGAGCGTGCAGTTTATAATGCTAACCGTTTTCTTTTTTTTTTCTAGCAATTTACAATGGTTTGAACTACATGTCGCGCCCATTTGACAAAGCGGAAGTTAGGAATATTTTATTACATTTAAAATGCGTCAATTGAATTTAACAAATCAAGTTAAATTATAATTTTTAGTTGCATAGCAGGAATTTCCGCAGAACTTTGTTTATTCATTTACATACATATAATGCCTAAAATGGGTCATAAGTCAAAGCGCTGCCTGTTCAAGAGATAACCGTCTGTTTACAAGCAGTAAGTGTAGAATTAATTGCGCCGTTTATTTCCAATGCCATTTGCTATACATACATATATAACTTGCTTCAATTTTTATTATCTTCCTTAAAGCAATATTTTTGCTACCACCATGTGGATGCGTAGGCTTGTTCCAATTCTTGCTATAGGATTTTATTTATCTGTAATTGGACAAAGAAAATTAATAACGATACTTTGTGAGCTGTTAGGGAAGGGTTAGTGTATACCAGTGAACGTCGCTGGTGCTCCTTCTCGAGCGCTACTTGCGTTTGTTGTGGCGAGAACTTTAAAACAGCCGATATCACTTTAACGAGGGTTTCATTATTGCCATTAGCGGACCCCGTTAGATACTGCAAACAAAAATTTTTTTTTAACATTTGTAAATTAAACAACTGAATACATAAGTACTGTACATATGTATGTATGTATTTATGTGTATATATGTAAATAATTAAGATATAAGATGATTTGTTTATTGTGGAATATATTTGCTAATTGGTCTAAAGTTTAGTCGGGACGAAATTTATCAGCTGGCTAACTTTTGAAAATAAGAGAGCAATTTTGAACCTTTTATTTGAAGTGAAAGAAAAAATTCTTACCAAGAATTTTCAAGCAAGAGCTGATTGTGGCCCACGGTTCCGTTTGACTCAACAAAACAATTGTATATTTCAAATTATAAATTTACAAAACCATAAATATGAGTGTCTTATTTTAGAACTATATAAGTTAAATGATTCAAAACAATCATTAGAGCGCTGCTTGCCTATCTGCGAATATGCATGGATTTTGAGCCCCCTCGGTGTTTTGTTTAAGTATCCTAATGTCTAACACCATCGCTTGGAAGACAGCCGTAATGAGATAGAGACGTAAAGTTTATCTGAGAAACCATTTTGGCTAAAAAACTGCATACTCGAAAAGTTTCTAAAAATTCTGATTGAAACTTGAAAATTGGATTTATGTTACAATGAAAAATTTTGAAAAAATTTGTATTAAAAATATTGTGAATATTTAAAATAAATAAAATATAATAATAAAATCAATGTTCGTTTGGAACCAATGTATATAAAACTATTTTTGGATTTCTGAAAAATATATGTAGTTATATAAGCAATGGGCATAGTGGGCATAGTAAGTGCAGCATAGATATACTAAGGTTGATAGAGATCGGTCCAAAACTTTGATTTTTACGTACTCATTTTTTCAATCACATTTGTTTTCTCTGTGATCGGCAAATTTATTATCCGGTTTCGCCCATTTTTAATACCAGCCAGTATTGAACCAAGCGTCTAATTTTCCTCGATTGCTCTCGCCATTATCATAATTATGTACATATGTACATATATCCTGCGGGCGTGTAGTGGGAGACTACTAACCGTAGTTGCGTATATATTGAAAAAAAAATTAAAATTAAGGCTATGTGTGTTTATACCAGGTTTTGGTATTAAGTTTGAAATTCCCCTGAAAATGGTAGCCACTGATTTTAATTTGGAAAACTAAGGGAACTGATTTTGAAATATCCTATATTGTCCTTATTCGCTATATTGTTATTTTTCGCTTGGTTAAAGTCAGCGGGGAAGTTTGAATCTTCCGAATAATTGGACCAGGAAGTGCAGAGGAAATCCGCAATGTCTTTTGACGAGTAAATTGGGCCGTGGTTGGTGTTGATGAATTTTATTGTATGCGGAGTGTACGTTCCCGTCAATCTTTTTATATTGGCCCATACTTGTTTCAGATCGGTCCTGGGGTTTATTGACGCAGTGAAATCCTCCAGGGATTTCCGTTTGGCTTCTTTAAGTTTTTTCTTGAAAACGGCATTTGCTCTTTTGTAAATGAGTAAGTTACAGTCCGATCGGTGTTTTTTGAACGATTTCCAAGAATTCAATTTGTCATCCCTTAATAAGGAGAGCTCTGAGGACCAATACGGTACAATGTGTTTTTGTGTGTTGTGTCGGGTCTGAGGAATAGAATAATGAGCGGCTGTTCGTATGGTTTTTTCAATGTTCTTCGCTTCCTTATTAATGACGCGAGTTTGTGGGGTTTCTGAAATAAAATTTTCGGTAAGCGCTTGAAACTTAACCCAATCAGCTTTGTCTGTCTGAAATTTTGGCTTTGGTTTGCCACAAGCAGTGTATGGTATACTGAGATTCGTCAGAGTAGGGAAGTGGTCACTTCCGTGAAGAGAGTCCAATGTTGAACTACTAAGCCTTGGTGCGAGATTAGCAGAGCACATAACCACATCGACGTTAGTAAAGGTTTTATGTGTGGAAAAGTGGGTCGGTGCATTGTCGTTAAGGACTATCAGATCTTCGGAGAGAATCAAATCCTCAAGGATTTTGCCTCTTGCGTTTGTAGAATCTGATCCCCAGAGCGGACTCCAAGCGTTGAAATCTCCTGTTATGATAATAGGGGTGTGAAAGGTGTGAATAATATCTTGAATCACTTTCAGGCTAAACGTTTGTTGTGGGGGGATATAAATAGAAATTATTGTGAAGCGAAATCCTACATCTAATTCGATGGCTACTGTTGATATTGGGGATTGAATTTGTATATGTTTTTGTGAAATGTTCCTTTTAACGAGGACTGCAATGCCCTGTTTGCTAGTAATGTTATGTGGCAGGTTGTGAAAATAACTTTTAAAACTTTTGGGTACTGGAGCACTTTTGTTAGCTGGTACATGTGTTTCTTGTATAGAAAGGACTGAAGGTGAATAATCGTTTATTATAAGACTGAGTTCGTTGAAATTGTTATAATAACCGTGGATGTTCCAATGAAGTATGTTAAATACCATCTCGGAAAGCTATTTAGAGCTTTGATCTAGTTGGAATCGGAGTCTTCTTTTGTATTTTTAGGATGAGTTAAGAAATATTCGTTTTTTCGTAAAAGATCTTGAGTAAATTTTGATATTGGGGAGGTCGTATCGGGAGGAGTTATCTGAGTCATCTTACTTTCGTTGCTAACAGTTGTGTTGTTGTTGGAGATTGCTTTGCTGTCTGAAGTAGTGAAATTGTTTTTGTTACGGACTGTCGTTTCTTCGTTTTTCTGAGGAATTATTGAAGTTTGTGAAATAGAATTATTTGGTTGAATTATGGGATTTCGATTGGTGCTCATTGTGGTTTCTAAGATAGAATTATTAGGTTGAATTGTGGAAGTTTGATTGGTGCTTATTGTTGTTGGAGATTTATTTTGAGTGATGCTAGAATATGTGGTAAATGCTAATGGTTGTGGTATTTGTGAACTGTATATGTCTCTTGCCTGTTTCATTGAACATTTTTTTTGTGTTTTTATTCTTAAGATTTCTTTTTGCTGTATAAACTTGGTACATTTATTTGAGTTTGAAGCGTGTTCTTCATCGCAGTTTGCACACTTGGTGCGTACACAAGGGATGGGCGGGTGAGGAGGTAAGTTGCAGTTAACGCAAGAGGGGTCACCTTTGCAATTTTTCTGGGTGTGTCCCAGTCTCTGACATTTTTTGCACCTCATAGGGTTAGGGATATATTCCCTAATTTTTACCTTGTGCCAAGAAACGTTGATAAATTCGGGCAAGTTATAAGAGTCAAACGTAAGTAAGACAACACCGGAGGGTTGACGTTTGTCGTCGACAATTTTGGTGAATTTGTAAATGCTGACCACACCTTGAGGTTCGAGTTCCTTGACGATTTCCTCGTCAGAAATGTTGTTTAAATAAGGGGCGTAAATAGTGCCTTTTACAAAATTCAGATTTTCATGGAATTTGCATATTATTTCACATATCCCTGGTAGATGTTTTGATGCGATAAATTTATTCGCGACGGTTTTGTTTTTTACAAGAAGTAAAAGACTTCCATCGCGAAGTTCTGAAATATTTTCGATTTCGTTGCTGATAATTTTTAGAGATCTATGTACTGCAAAACATGAGTACTGAGCTAATGTTTTATCATTATTTGTTGCACTGACCACCACATATTTCGGGTTTCGTAGAGAGACAGAGGGACTTGGGAGCTCTGGAAAATCGTCAAGAGATTTATTTGATCGTTTTTTTTTTGGCTTTGGGACTATTTGCCAAAGAGGCAAATCTATTGTCCCCTAGATTAGGGGGCCCTGGGGGCATTTTAAACAAATTTTAAGTCTTTTTCAATCACGGCAAATTGGCACCACGTGCACGGGAAAAAACAACAACAAGCGTACGTGTTTAGGTAACGGTGTCTAGATAATATAGAAATAGAAAACTATGTGACACGCGAGAGAACACAACCGTAGACAACGAAAGCTAGTCGATGACTGTGTCCACGTAAATAAATTTAAATAAAGCATTACAACGATATCGAACTTGTTATCATTGTTGTACGCATACTTTCAGCCTGAGGGCAGTTTGAGCGATATGTGTTGGGGAACAGGACGATTGTGTTTTAACCGCACTATTCCGACAGCAATGGCAGATGTAACAAAATATTTCATTTTACACCTCTGAAGCAACTCGCAGCAGCAGGATTGTAATTTATTCCAACTTGGGATCAGAAACCTATTACTACTACGTTTTCCAGAGAAAGCTTCATTCGAACTCCACTTCGAGGTGTTATTCAAGCAACGGATGAAGCCATCTTAAGGTCTACGCTGGCCCTAAGAATCACAGAGACTGAACCACGCGGTTCACGTTTCTGTTTATCTTAAAAAAAAAATGGAATGATTGATGATAACAAAATATCAAAAATAAAATAAAAAAGATTATAGAAACAAAGTGAATTCTCATATATAAAGTACCATAGGCGGTGTGTAGAGTGTGCGCGCTTCAATCTGTGGGTCCCAGGTTCAAATCCTGGATGGGGTAAGTGACATCAAAAATTATCGAAAAATGTTTTCTAATAGCGGTCGCCCCCCGACAGGCAATGGCAAACCTCCGAGTGAATTTCTGCCTTGAAAAAAACTTTTTACAAAAAAATATTCATCGTTCGGAGTCGCCGTAAAACTGTAGGTCCCTCAATTTGTGTTACAAAATCAATAGGCATTTTGCAATAAAATAGATTTAAAAAATGGATGTTATCAGCCTTAAAAACAGTGAAACAATTTTTTCGATGAAAACCTATAAGAATCGCAAAAATTGTACGATAACGCCACGTAGGGTAAGTTGTAGGTAAAAATCAACATAACATAAAAAATTAAATGCCATAGCTTTGTAGACTGCCTCCAAGAAAAAAAAACTTATATTAAACTTGCATTTGCTTTTGGTTTCACGAAATACGGATACATAAATAAATGTCGATTTTGTATCACAATGTTATCTCAGAAAAATATCGTGAGAATTACCAACGTTTTCTGAATATTTTCCCAAGCAATCTTTGACTTGAGTGTTTCATTAGGCAACGTTTTTATAACTTTGTGCTTGTTTCGATATTCGATTAAGTCGTACAGCCTATTATCTAATCGGTATCAGTAAAAATGCCTTGGTATAATTTCATTTTAGTTTTGTTTTTTTTTTTTACTTCAAACTAAAAACATCGTAGTTTATTTGCAAAACTTACATTATAACAATATTTGATATATTTTGTCTTACATAATATTTTAAATATGTTTACGTTGTATGTGTCCTAAGTATACACATACACATTTTATTACAAGATTGCACATTTTTTGCTGATTACAATGCCTTTTAATTAAATACATACGCAAGCGGAAACAAACGAACAAACCTACGACAGCACACCTGATTAAACAAATGTATATATGTACATATATGTATGTACTATGTATATGTAGTTTAAAACTAAACATTTGGCGAATCTATTATTAACCAATAAATATGACTATGTGCAAACGCTAACTGCGAGCGTGCAGTTTATAATGCTAACCGTTTTCTTTTTTTTTTCTAGCAATTTACAATGGTTTGAACTGCATGTCGCGCCCATTTGACAAAGCGGAAGTTAGGAATATTTTATTACATTTAAAATGCGTCAATTGAATTTAACAAATCAAGTTAAATTATAATTTTTAGTTGCATAGCAGGAATTTCCGCAGAACTTTGTTTATTCATTTACATACATATAATGCCTAAAATGGGTCATAAGTCAAAGCGCTGCCTGTTCAAGAGATAACCGTCTGTTTACAAGCAGTAAGTGTAGAATTAATTGCGCCGTTTATTTCCAATGCCATTTGCTATACATACATATATAACTTGCTTCAATTTTTATTATCTTCCTTAAAGCAATATTTTTGCTACCACCATGTGGATGCGTAGGCTTGTTCCAATTCTTGCTATAGGATTTTATTTATCTGTAATTGGACAAAGAAAATTAATAACGATACTTTGTGAGCTGTTAGGGAAGGGTTAGTGTATACCAGTGAACGTCGCTGGTGCTCCTTCTCGAGCGCTACTTGCGTTTGTTGTGGCGAGAACTTTAAAACAGCCGATATCACTTTAACGAGGGTTTCATTATTGCCATTAGCGGACCCCGTTAGATACTGCAAACAAAAATTTTTTTTTAACATTTGTAAATTAAACAACTGAATACATAAGTACTGTACATATGTATGTATGTATTTATGTGTATATATGTAAATAATTAAGATATAAGATGATTTGTTTATTGTGGAATATATTTGCTAATTGGTCTAAAGTTTAGTCGGGACGAAATTTATCAGCTGGCTAACTTTTGAAAATAAGAGAGCAATTTTGAACCTTTTATTTGAAGTGAAAGAAAAAATTCTTACCAAGAATTTTCAAGCAAGAGCTGATTGTGGCCCACGGTTCCGTTTGACTCAACAAAACAATTGTATATTTCAAATTATAAATTTACAAAACCATAAATATGAGTGTCTTATTTTAGAACTATATAAGTTAAATGATTCAAAACAATCATTAGAGCGCTGCTTGCCTATCTGCGAATATGCATGGATTTTGAGCCCCCTCGGTGTTTTGTTTAAGTATCCTAATGTCTAACACCATCGCTTGGAAGACAGCCGTAATGAGATAGAGACGTAAAGTTTATCTGAGAAACCATTTTGGCTAAAAAACTGCATACTCGAAAAGTTTCTAAAAATTCTGATTGAAACTTGAAAATTGGATTTATGTTACAATGAAAAATTTTGAAAAAATTTGTATTAAAAATATTGTGAATATTTAAAATAAATAAAATATAATAATAAAATCAATGTTCGTTTGGAACCAATGTATATAAAACTATTTTTGGATTTCTGAAAAATATATGTAGTTATATAAGCAATGGGCATAGTGGGCATAGTAAGTGCAGCATAGATATACTAAGGTTGATAGAGATCGGTCCAAAACTTTGATTTTTACGTACTCATTTTTTCAATCACATTTGTTTTCTCTGTGATCGGCAAATTTATTATCCGGTTTCGCCCATTTTTAATACCAGCCAGTATTGAACCAAGCGTCTAATTTTCCTCGATTGCTCTCGCCATTATCATAATTATGTACATATGTACATATATCCTGCGGGCGTGTAGTGGGAGACTACTAACCGTAGTTGCGTATATATTGAAAAAAAAATTAAAATTAAGGCTATGTGTGTTTATACCAGGTTTTGGTATTAAGTTTGAAATTCCCCTGAAAATGGTAGCCACTGATTTTAATTTGGAAAACTAAGGGAACTGATTTTGAAATATCCTATATTGTCCTTATTCGCTATATTGTTATTTTTCGCTTGGTTAAAGTCAGCGGGGAAGTTTGAATCTTCCGAATAATTGGACCAGGAAGTGCAGAGGAAATCCGCAATGTCTTTTGACGAGTAAATTGGGCCGTGGTTGGTGTTGATGAATTTTATTGTATGCGGAGTGTACGTTCCCGTCAATCTTTTTATATTGGCCCATACTTGTTTCAGATCGGTCCTGGGGTTTATTGACGCAGTGAAATCCTCCAGGGATTTCCGTTTGGCTTCTTTAAGTTTTTTCTTGAAAACGGCATTTGCTCTTTTGTAAATGAGTAAGTTACAGTCCGATCGGTGTTTTTTGAACGATTTCCAAGAATTCAATTTGTCATCCCTTAATAAGGAGAGCTCTGAGGACCAATACGGTACAATGTGTTTTTGTGTGTTGTGTCGGGTCTGAGGAATAGAATAATGAGCGGCTGTTCGTATGGTTTTTTCAATGTTCTTCGCTTCCTTATTAATGACGCGAGTTTGTGGGGTTTCTGAAATAAAATTTTCGGTAAGCGCTTGAAACTTAACCCAATCAGCTTTGTCTGTCTGAAATTTTGGCTTTGGTTTGCCACAAGCAGTGTATGGTATACTGAGATTCGTCAGAGTAGGGAAGTGGTCACTTCCGTGAAGAGAGTCCAATGTTGAACTACTAAGCCTTGGTGCGAGATTAGCAGAGCACATAACCACATCGACGTTAGTAAAGGTTTTATGTGTGGAAAAGTGGGTCGGTGCATTGTCGTTAAGGACTATCAGATCTTCGGAGAGAATCAAATCCTCAAGGATTTTGCCTCTTGCGTTTGTAGAATCTGATCCCCAGAGCGGACTCCAAGCGTTGAAATCTCCTGTTATGATAATAGGGGTGTGAAAGGTGTGAATAATATCTTGAATCACTTTCAGGCTAAACGTTTGTTGTGGGGGGATATAAATAGAAATTATTGTGAAGCGAAATCCTACATCTAATTCGATGGCTACTGTTGATATTGGGGATTGAATTTGTATATGTTTTTGTGAAATGTTCCTTTTAACGAGGACTGCAATGCCCTGTTTGCTAGTAATGTTATGTGGCAGGTTGTGAAAATAACTTTTAAAACTTTTGGGTACTGGAGCACTTTTGTTAGCTGGTACATGTGTTTCTTGTATAGAAAGGACTGAAGGTGAATAATCGTTTATTATAAGACTGAGTTCGTTGAAATTGTTATAATAACCGTGGATGTTCCAATGAAGTATGTTAAATACCATCTCGGAAAGCTATTTAGAGCTTTGATCTAGTTGGAATCGGAGTCTTCTTTTGTATTTTTAGGATGAGTTAAGAAATATTCGTTTTTTCGTAAAAGATCTTGAGTAAATTTTGATATTGGGGAGGTCGTATCGGGAGGAGTTATCTGAGTCATCTTACTTTCGTTGCTAACAGTTGTGTTGTTGTTGGAGATTGCTTTGCTGTCTGAAGTAGTGAAATTGTTTTTGTTACGGACTGTCGTTTCTTCGTTTTTCTGAGGAATTATTGAAGTTTGTGAAATAGAATTATTTGGTTGAATTATGGGATTTCGATTGGTGCTCATTGTGGTTTCTAAGATAGAATTATTAGGTTGAATTGTGGAAGTTTGATTGGTGCTTATTGTTGTTGGAGATTTATTTTGAGTGATGCTAGAATATGTGGTAAATGCTAATGGTTGTGGTATTTGTGAACTGTATATGTCTCTTGCCTGTTTCATTGAACATTTTTTTTGTGTTTTTATTCTTAAGATTTCTTTTTGCTGTATAAACTTGGTACATTTATTTGAGTTTGAAGCGTGTTCTTCATCGCAGTTTGCACACTTGGTGCGTACACAAGGGATGGGCGGGTGAGGAGGTAAGTTGCAGTTAACGCAAGAGGGGTCACCTTTGCAATTTTTCTGGGTGTGTCCCAGTCTCTGACATTTTTTGCACCTCATAGGGTTAGGGATATATTCCCTAATTTTTACCTTGTGCCAAGAAACGTTGATAAATTCGGGCAAGTTATAAGAGTCAAACGTAAGTAAGACAACACCGGAGGGTTGACGTTTGTCGTCGACAATTTTGGTGAATTTGTAAATGCTGACCACACCTTGAGGTTCGAGTTCCTTGACGATTTCCTCGTCAGAAATGTTGTTTAAATAAGGGGCGTAAATAGTGCCTTTTACAAAATTCAGATTTTCATGGAATTTGCATATTATTTCACATATCCCTGGTAGATGTTTTGATGCGATAAATTTATTCGCGACGGTTTTGTTTTTTACAAGAAGTAAAAGACTTCCATCGCGAAGTTCTGAAATATTTTCGATTTCGTTGCTGATAATTTTTAGAGATCTATGTACTGCAAAACATGAGTACTGAGCTAATGTTTTATCATTATTTGTTGCACTGACCACCACATATTTCGGGTTTCGTAGAGAGACAGAGGGACTTGGGAGCTCTGGAAAATCGTCAAGAGATTTATTTGATCGTTTTTTTTTTGGCTTTGGGACTATTTGCCAAAGAGGCAAATCTATTGTCCCCTAGATTAGGGGGCCCTGGGGGCATTTTAAACAAATTTTAAGTCTTTTTCAATCACGGCAAATTGGCACCACGTGCACGGGAAAAAACAACAACAAGCGTACGTGTTTAGGTAACGGTGTCTAGATAATATAGAAATAGAAAACTATGTGACACGCGAGAGAACACAACCGTAGACAACGAAAGCTAGTCGATGACTGTGTCCACGTAAATAAATTTAAATAAAGCATTACAACGATATCGAACTTGTTATCATTGTTGTACGCATACTTTCAGCCTGAGGGCAGTTTGAGCGATATGTGTTGGGGAACAGGACGATTGTGTTTTAACCGCACTATTCCGACAGCAATGGCAGATGTAACAAAATATTTCATTTTACACCTCTGAAGCAACTCGCAGCAGCAGGATTGTAATTTATTCCAACTTGGGATCAGAAACCTATTACTACTACGTTTTCCAGAGAAAGCTTCATTCGAACTCCACTTCGAGGTGTTATTCAAGCAACGGATGAAGCCATCTTAAGGTCTACGCTGGCCCTAAGAATCACAGAGACTGAACCACGCGGTTCACGTTTCTGTTTATCTTAAAAAAAAAATGGAATGATTGATGATAACAAAATATCAAAAATAAAATAAAAAAGATTATAGAAACAAAGTGAATTCTCATATATAAAGTACCATAGGCGGTGTGTAGAGTGTGCGCGCTTCAATCTGTGGGTCCCAGGTTCAAATCCTGGATGGGGTAAGTGACATCAAAAATTATCGAAAAATGTTTTCTAATAGCGGTCGCCCCCCGACAGGCAATGGCAAACCTCCGAGTGAATTTCTGCCTTGAAAAAAACTTTTTACAAAAAAATATTCATCGTTCGGAGTCGCCGTAAAACTGTAGGTCCCTCAATTTGTGTTACAAAATCAATAGGCATTTTGCAATAAAATAGATTTAAAAAATGGATGTTATCAGCCTTAAAAACAGTGAAACAATTTTTTCGATGAAAACCTATAAGAATCGCAAAAATTGTACGATAACGCCACGTAGGGTAAGTTGTAGGTAAAAATCAACATAACATAAAAAATTAAATGCCATAGCTTTGTAGACTGCCTCCAAGAAAAAAAAACTTATATTAAACTTGCATTTGCTTTTGGTTTCACGAAATACGGATACATAAATAAATGTCGATTTTGTATCACAATGTTATCTCAGAAAAATATCGTGAGAATTACCAACGTTTTCTGAATATTTTCCCAAGCAATCTTTGACTTGAGTGTTTCATTAGGCAACGTTTTTATAACTTTGTGCTTGTTTCGATATTCGATTAAGTCGTACAGCCTATTATCTAATCGGTATCAGTAAAAATGCCTTGGTATAATTTCATTTTAGTTTTGTTTTTTTTTTTTACTTCAAACTAAAAACATCGTAGTTTATTTGCAAAACTTACATTATAACAATATTTGATATATTTTGTCTTACATAATATTTTAAATATGTTTACGTTGTATGTGTCCTAAGTATACACATACACATTTTATTACAAGATTGCACATTTTTTGCTGATTACAATGCCTTTTAATTAAATACATACGCAAGCGGAAACAAACGAACAAACCTACGACAGCACACCTGATTAAACAAATGTATATATGTACATATATGTATGTACTATGTATATGTAGTTTAAAACTAAACATTTGGCGAATCTATTATTAACCAATAAATATGACTATGTGCAAACGCTAACTGCGAGCGTGCAGTTTATAATGCTAACCGTTTTCTTTTTTTTTTCTAGCAATTTACAATGGTTTGAACTGCATGTCGCGCCCATTTGACAAAGCGGAAGTTAGGAATATTTTATTACATTTAAAATGCGTCAATTGAATTTAACAAATCAAGTTAAATTATAATTTTTAGTTGCATAGCAGGAATTTCCGCAGAACTTTGTTTATTCATTTACATACATATAATGCCTAAAATGGGTCATAAGTCAAAGCGCTGCCTGTTCAAGAGATAACCGTCTGTTTACAAGCAGTAAGTGTAGAATTAATTGCGCCGTTTATTTCCAATGCCATTTGCTATACATACATATATAACTTGCTTCAATTTTTATTATCTTCCTTAAAGCAATATTTTTGCTACCACCATGTGGATGCGTAGGCTTGTTCCAATTCTTGCTATAGGATTTTATTTATCTGTAATTGGACAAAGAAAATTAATAACGATACTTTGTGAGCTGTTAGGGAAGGGTTAGTGTATACCAGTGAACGTCGCTGGTGCTCCTTCTCGAGCGCTACTTGCGTTTGTTGTGGCGAGAACTTTAAAACAGCCGATATCACTTTAACGAGGGTTTCATTATTGCCATTAGCGGACCCCGTTAGATACTGCAAACAAAAATTTTTTTTTAACATTTGTAAATTAAACAACTGAATACATAAGTACTGTACATATGTATGTATGTATTTATGTGTATATATGTAAATAATTAAGATATAAGATGATTTGTTTATTGTGGAATATATTTGCTAATTGGTCTAAAGTTTAGTCGGGACGAAATTTATCAGCTGGCTAACTTTTGAAAATAAGAGAGCAATTTTGAACCTTTTATTTGAAGTGAAAGAAAAAATTCTTACCAAGAATTTTCAAGCAAGAGCTGATTGTGGCCCACGGTTCCGTTTGACTCAACAAAACAATTGTATATTTCAAATTATAAATTTACAAAACCATAAATATGAGTGTCTTATTTTAGAACTATATAAGTTAAATGATTCAAAACAATCATTAGAGCGCTGCTTGCCTATCTGCGAATATGCATGGATTTTGAGCCCCCTCGGTGTTTTGTTTAAGTATCCTAATGTCTAACACCATCGCTTGGAAGACAGCCGTAATGAGATAGAGACGTAAAGTTTATCTGAGAAACCATTTTGGCTAAAAAACTGCATACTCGAAAAGTTTCTAAAAATTCTGATTGAAACTTGAAAATTGGATTTATGTTACAATGAAAAATTTTGAAAAAATTTGTATTAAAAATATTGTGAATATTTAAAATAAATAAAATATAATAATAAAATCAATGTTCGTTTGGAACCAATGTATATAAAACTATTTTTGGATTTCTGAAAAATATATGTAGTTATATAAGCAATGGGCATAGTGGGCATAGTAAGTGCAGCATAGATATACTAAGGTTGATAGAGATCGGTCCAAAACTTTGATTTTTACGTACTCATTTTTTCAATCACATTTGTTTTCTCTGTGATCGGCAAATTTATTATCCGGTTTCGCCCATTTTTAATACCAGCCAGTATTGAACCAAGCGTCTAATTTTCCTCGATTGCTCTCGCCATTATCATAATTATGTACATATGTACATATATCCTGCGGGCGTGTAGTGGGAGACTACTAACCGTAGTTGCGTATATATTGAAAAAAAAATTAAAATTAAGGCTATGTGTGTTTATACCAGGTTTTGGTATTAAGTTTGAAATTCCACTGAAAATGGTAGCCACTGATTTTAATTTGGAAAACTAAGGGAACTGATTTTGAAATATCCTATATTGTCCTTATTCGCTTTCGAATGCATTTATGTCGACTTTATTTACTTTTTAAAAACTTCTTTTTTTTTTTAATTATTACACTTTACCCAAACATAATTTAAAAAAAAAACCGATTGAAAATTTTTATGCATAATATGAACTTATTCCACTGTTCAATTACAGTTATGAGAAAACAAAATAGCTAGGTGCTTAAAATAAATTGACTACTCACCTGGAACATAATATTTTTTAAGTACTCAAATTCCGTATTCGCTGTAATGCCATCGTTATGCTGCATTGACACCTGTGTACATCGATATGGAAAGAAGTAAATAAAACTAATTAGTTAATTGGTCAAATAATACTTTATACCAGAGTTCGCAAACATTCACTATCGTACACGAACGCGAACGCATACACTTCAACATTTTCTGTTGCATTCACCTTCGCAAACGAGAACATGGAAAAAAATCCAGTACGTTCGCAGTCGAGAATGTTACGTAGAAAAAATTGAGCGTGATTCGTACGCGTATGCATTAGTGAATCCAACTTCGTGCGTTCATAAATGTTGCTACAAGTGGCTTCGTTCAATGCATTCGCGAACGCTCAGCACTGTCGTTCATCTTCATAAATGAATGCATATATTGCGTCGAATATTCCCAGAAGGTTGGTTTAATAAGCAATACATTGAATTGAAAAGAAGTTTATTATATTTGATTTAAATAATTTTTATAAAAAAAATGGGCAAAAGAAAGTTTAATTTTGAAAAATATGTAAAATATGACGAATACACTAAAAAAAAAGCAGATGTTTAATAGAAACATGTAAACGTGAATTAAGTGGAAAGTCTGCAGCAAATATTTTAATTTTAATTTATGTCATGAGTTGGTCCCCACTTGATAACTCGGCTACATTTGTGGCTTCTTCAGCGACACGTTGTTGATAATTTTTTAAGCATTGATTTACTTCAAGTTAATGGATTTTGTAATGGCCTTCACAGAATTTTAGATTTAGTGTTTATTTCCAATAATATTCACTACACTTTGTCGCAATGTATTTCACCCATTTCTCCCCTACTGATAAATATCATGATCCTCTTACTCTCGAGTTAGCCTAATATCAAATTCAATTACAGGGCATGTGATTTCTCTACTTTTAATTAAATTTTATTAAATATCGATTGATGTAATGTTTTCCACGGCAATTATGTTACTTCTTGTTCCTATTTTCCTATTTTAAAATAAGAAAATGCATAAGACGCATTGGCACACCAAACGGCTTAATCATTTGAAGAATTTGAAAAACATATTTTACAAGCTATATAAAAAGACTAATGATTCGGTGCATTATTCAAAATTTCAGCGATATCTAAAGGAATTTAACTGTTTAAAAAAGTTCTTGTACAGAAATTATATTTTGAATTTTCAAAACAATGTTATTTCGGATTCGAAATTCATCAAATCAAAAAAGTCGCGCTCGGTGGTGCCTAATAATTTATTTTACAATGATAAATATGCGAATTCTGCCGCAAACTTATTCGCTGATTTTTTTGCTCTAATTTTGAATCGGACGATGTTTTGGGGGTCTCATTTGGCTTCCAGGAGTAATTTCTCGTTTAATTTCGGAGCTTTGTGTATATTTGTTACTGAAGTCATCAATGACATTAGAAAGCTCAAACCTTCGTAGAAAACTGACGCGGATGGTCTTTCCTCTTTTTTCCTGAAAAATTGTTTATGCCTTACAGTGCCTCTGACAACTATTTTTAATAAATCACTGACTTCAGGTATTTTTGTGGATGGTTGGAAGTTGGCATTCGTTTCCTCTATATTGAGGAGTGGAAACAAAAACGATGTTCGTAATTATAAGCCGATTTCAAAAGCGGTTAAAAGCCTCATAATTTACGTTGATTTCTCTAAGGCATTTGACAAAGTTTCCCACCGGATATTCCCATCGAAGCTTGCGTCAATGCGTTTTCACTCCACGTTTTTGTCGTGGATCAAGTCATATTTATTCAATAGACGCTGCGTTGTTGCCGTTGATAATGCCACATCCCGTCCGCTTGTTGCCTCGTCTGCTGTTCTGCAGGAGAGCATTCTAGGGCCTCTATTATTTTATTTTATTTATTAATGATATTGGGTCATGCGTTTGCTGATGACCTTAAAATATTCGCTGTCATTAAAAATACTCGTGATTCTGAAAGGTTGCAATCCGACCTACACAATGTTCACAATTGGTGCTATTTGTATCGTTTGTCGCTTAATATAAGCAAATGCTTCCAAGTAATTTTTGCTAAATAGGCTTCTACTCTACATATCTCGTATAGTATTGCTGGCTCTCACCTGAAATCCGTTGATAAAATGAAGGGCTTAGGCATTATTTTCGATTATAAGCTAAATTTCACTAGCCATGTTTACCATGTCATAACACAATCTTATTCTACATTCACTAACCCGTTCACTATTAAAACACTATATTGTGTTTGATCGAGATTAGAGTATGCCGCTGTCATCTGGAGATCATACCAAATAGGTGTCTCCAACCGCCTTGAGAGAGTACAGAAAGCGTTTTTACGATTTGCCCTCCGATCTTTAAACTTCTCAGAACCCTAGCCGTCGTACGGATATCGATGTTTGTTGATTGACCTAAATACCCTTGAAAGCAGAAGATCCATTTTATCGTGCTCATATGTTATTAGAATCATTACTGGTACTATTGATTGCCTTTTACTTCTAGGTAAAATTCAGTTCAATATTCCATAAAAGAACCTTCGACAGTTTGAATCCTAAAAAATTGTTTTCTCAAAAACTAATTACGCTATGAATGCTCATATTTCTAGGGCATGTGCTGAGTTAAATTCGTTTTTCAGTTCTTCGGGTGGCCTTATGTCATCTTAATCAATCATCTCAGATCAATTTTTTTATCTTAGCGGGTACTATTGTACATTGATTTAATATTGTCTGTAAGAGTTTGTTAATTCAATGACTTTACAAAATAAATAAATATTAGACGGCATTATGAACTTAGTGGTAAAATAAAATGGGAAACGGTTACCAAATTAAATTGCACATTAGACAAGGCCGAATTCTTGAGATGCTGCGTAGGATTCGTAACGAAAAAAAACCTTTCAGAATATTTGATGACGAGGAATATTTCAAAAAGCTTTCCGAGCCCTACGAGCAAAAATTTCAGACAAATTTTAACTAAAAAAATATAGTTACTGTTGGCCTTGATAAAGCAAGCACAAAAAAATAAAAGACAAAATTGCCGAACTCGTAAACAATAAAATGATTTCATTAAAAATCGACAAGCGATCCGTCTGGAGCGAAGTGTACATAGAGCACAAGATTCATATTAACACCATAGGTTAGTAAATAAATGAAATAGTAATAGTTGTAATAGTATAACTGGCGCTCAATAGCGAAATTATACTGTACGGTGCTCATCGATTTATATTACTAGTTTTACTAAACAACAGTATATCAAAGACAACTGCATTTTCTATTTATTATACGAATTAGAGCGGGTTTTAGATTAGATTAGTCATTTAAACACTTATAAATTAAATTTTTCTGTTATCTCCTATCATTATAAATATTTGCTAGATATAGACATATGTACATATAACAACAAATAATGAGACAAAAATATATAAAAAGATAAATTGCCTAAATTGTCTAAGGAAGCTGTGGGAAATACCGCTGGTTAAAAAAAAGTAAAGTACCTGTTATCCAAATGTGGGCGACCCAAAAACATCCCTCTAAAGCCACTTAATAGATATATATATGTATATATGTACATACGAATTTAAGTTTTTATATATATTTGTCTCATTATTTGTTTGTGTGTAAACCACAAATTGACCCGTTGATTAGCAGAACAATAGCAAGTGCTCCACCAGTAATGTGCATTAGAGTGGCCCTTATTTGTATGGAAAAAAAATTGTCAAATTTTTAAGGTCTTACCCCCTGAAATGGTTATATATAAGGAGCAAATAATCCTCACAAAATTTTGACTTAATTGACCAAAGTTAACCCGTGCCACAAACGTGTTGAAATAATGAACCAAGCCATTTACCACTCTTGGGTGCTGATATGAAAGTGGTTCAACAGACATACATATATGTTTACATATTACAGAAATTAGATCCTCTCAACTTTTCTTTTATTTAACAACAAATAACTCATGTACTTATAGGTAAAAAAATTTATAAAATAATTAACTTAAATCCTGCTGAAGCTTCATTGAAAGCGTTTGTTTTTGATAATTTGGATAATTTTTTCTGTAATCCGACACAACTTGTATGATAAACTGTTTCTGATCTGTTTATACGACATGGATTAAAAAAAAAGCTGTTTTCTTGAATTACCCCATTTATGCCCAGCATCAAATCTGCCGGCAGGAATACCTTTTTACACAGTTAATTAATTGTTGGTTAAATAATAAATTAAACACAAAAAAAATATATTTTTTCCAATTTCCAGCAAATGGGTGTTCCCACAAGGGGTTCAGGGGCATTTTAAGTCTGAAACTGATTAATTCACTTGCGTTCTAAGCAGTTGGGTACAATGGGCGTTAATAGGTTAACTGATATTTAGATACGGCTAGATTTTTTTCAAATTTGAAAGTTTTTTTTACATGAATGGTAGATCTTTTTTCTTTACTGGCACCCCTGTTTGCATGCACAACAGCGAAACGTTTGCGTGACTGGCCAAAGCAGCACTTACTGGAAGTGATGCTGTCAATGCTCGAACTTCGGGCCGTTTGTGGCACGGGTTAGAGTTGTTCAATCGGGTGGAAATTTTTAGGGAACTCTTTTTTTATCACATACAACCATTTCAGGGGGTAAGACCTAGACATTTCCGATTTCGCAAAATAAGGGCCACTCTAATGTGCATCCATGCATACATATGTACATATTCAGAAAATCACAATTTAGACCTTTTTTTTTTTTTAACTTTAACTGTTGTTTAACTGTCTTTTCTAGGTAACGGTATGTAGTTAAATATGTACATATGCCCTTATGTATTTAAAATAATATATTTGGATTCCTTAAAATTTTTTTCAGGCGTGATTACGACTACGAAACAACATACTGCTGAAAATTTGAAGGAGGAAATAATAAAATGCCTTAGTGATTACGGCATCAACATAAACCAAATTTACTGCAATACCACTGATAGCGGTGCAAATGTAGTCAAAATGTCTAAATTATTGGAAGACATGCAACAAGAGGATTTATAAATTTAAAAAAAACGACGAATCATATCTAATTACTTACAATGATGTCATGTTACCAACATTTATGCAAATTCATAAATACATACATACATACGTTTTTTTTTTTAGCATTTTCATTAAATAATAACCTTTGGTATATTTCAGAAAATTCAATATTGAACTGATTTCTTTGCGGTTCGCCTATTAATTAAACTCCTAATTATAATTTCTATAAATTAAATTACTCCTCATTTAATTTATATCATTATTATTGTTTTAAGTATAATATAAAAAAAAAAACATATATGTATGTACATTATGAAATTGCTACATATGGTTAACTACACCAACCTTCTGCGAATATAGAAGATGAACGATAGCGCTGAACGTTCGCGAATGCATCGAAGCCGCTTGTAGCTACATTTATGACCTATTATTCTCGAACGCGAATGAACTGGTTTTTTTATGTTCTCGTTCTCGTTCGCGAAAGTGAATGTACATTTTTTTTTTAAATATTCACGTTTGCGTGTAAGCTCATAAAAGTACGTACGTGAGTATTCATAAATAAATATTTCCGAACCCTCCTTTATACTCTACTTACCAGTGTTTCATCCAATTGTCGTGAAAGTTTGGCATTTTGCAGTTTCAAACGTTCATTGGACTGTTCCAATATCAAGTAGTTTTCGCATTGTTGTTCGAGGAAAAGGTTACGCTCGGACACATCTCGCACTTCGTTCATAATTTCACGCAGTTTCGCTGTTAATTCGGCTTTTTCACGTTGCAGCAGCTCTTCCTGCTGTTTCGCACCAGTTAGCACTTCAACTGTTGACGCCGCTGGGGTATCGTTGGCATTTGCATTCGGCATAGAAAGCAATTGTTGCGCCTGTAATCCAGCGCGTAATCGTTCAACTTCCTCTAATCGGCTGGTCATATGTTTTGCATTACTTTGCATATCTTCAATCTCTTGCTGTAATTCTGTGATCTCGGCAGTAGATTTGTGTTTGAGATCTTCCAATTCACGTTGCAATGCTTCGTTAATGTGACGCAAATGCTCCGCATCACCAGCTCCCACTGACTTTTGCCCACTTTCCATAGTTGCTGGCGCAAGTGAGACTTCTTGAAAACTGCTACGTTCGGCAAATTCAACGCGCAATGCATCCAATTCTTGTTGAAGTTGCGCTTTGGCATTAAGCTCACTATTGACTTGTTGCAATTCGATACGCAATGTATCCACTTCCTTTATTTTATCTGCAATTTCCTTTGCATTAGACGCCTTCACCTCATCAAGCTCAACTCTTATGTCCTTCAATTGCTGCTCCACTTCGGTCAATTGGTATTGTTTGCTAAGCAGGTCATTCTGTATCGCATCATTTTGTTCGGTAATGTACTTGGCATGCACCATCTGTCGCTCCAACTCGGCATGTTCGCTCGCCAACTTTTCGCTTATCTCTTGGCATTCATTATTGGCACTATCGATGGCCCGTTGCTTCTCTGCCAACTGCGCATCGTGCTTTTCTGCGTTATCGCGCAGCACATAAAGTTCGCATTGCAGTGACTTCAATTTTTCGCGCAAATCCTTTCCTTCCTTCAGCTGTGTGGATGCGTCCGCACGCTGTTCCGCAAGATCTGTTTCCAGTTGTTTTACATGTTTATTCAAGTACTCGTTTTCGATTTGCAATTGCTCGAAATTACCTAGTTTTTCGGCATCATTTTTGTTAACGTCAAATTGTTGCTGAAGTTTTTCGTTATCTTCCCCGAGTCGTTTTAATGCCGCCTCTAAGCTTTGCACTTTCAGTTCATTCTTGCTCTGCAATTTATCCATTTCCACTTGCACAGCGTCGTTACTCTCGTGCAATCGCTCTATATCGCTATGGGCAGTGTTTAACTGTTCCTCTAACTCACGGATTTTTTGCAAAGCTAATTCAGCACTGATTGCGGTGTCGGCGCGTAGTTTTTTCTCCGTTTCTTGCAGCTGCTGCAATTCAGCCTCGGTATTCACCAGTCTTTCGCTTACGGCGCTTGCACTTTGCATTTGTTGTTTCAATGATTCCAATTCGGTAGCTGTGCTTTGTGCTTCCTCACTAAACACTTTCGTTTCATCTTTTAATTTAACAATTTCAGCTCTTAAACTCTTCAGCTCCAGTTCATTAGCTTCATTTTCTGTGTTTGAAATGCTCAATACTTGATTTAGTTCAGCAGATTTCGCTCTTAACAATTCGCATTCGTCTTTCGTTTGTTCCAATTTTTCGATTGTATCCTTCAATTTATCTAAATCCTCTCTTAGTTGTTGGTTCTCTGCACCTACAAGTTTTAGTCTTTCTCTAGCCGCTTCATCTTTCTCAGCCAATTCGCTTTCCAATGATTCGATATGCCGCTTTTGCTCCCGCATCAAACTTTGCAACTTCTCATCATCCGATTGTGTTGCTCTAAGCTCATTCAATTCCGCGCTCAGTGTCTGATTATCGCTTTCCAAACGCTTTCGGGCCGTTACCATCTCTTTAAGTTCTGCTAAGTATTCCTCAGCATTCTTCTTTTCCACAGCACATTTTTCTTCTGTTTGTTGTAGCTGTTCGATGGTTTCTCGCAATCTAGTTTCCAACATCAACTTATGTTCTCTCAGCTGTTCCAGCTCTTCTTGTAGATACGTCTGTGCGTCCTCTGTCATTAACTTTTCTTTCTCTAATGCATCGTATTTATCCTGCAATGTGCGGTAATCGTGATCCATTAGCTCCTGTGTATTATGCAGGCGCGTGTTTTCGTCTAACACTTGCGCCATTTTCTCATTCAATTTTTGCAAAGACGTTTCCGCGTTATCCACCTTAACGCGTAACTCATTTGCATTCGCCTCTTCTGTGTCCTTCTGCCGTTCCCGCTCTATCAGCTGTTTCTCAAACCTATTGTTTTGCTCTTCTAGCAGACAATTTCTTTCTGCTAATTGCGAATTTTCGGTTTCCACATTTTGTAATTTGCTCTCCACCTGACGTAGTTTCTCTTCGGCTTCCGCCAATTGCTCGCACCAACGTTGGTTGCCATCGCTGGCATTTTGCGCTTCCCGTTGCATATTTTCGATTTTCTGCTCGAGCTGCAATTTTTCCACCCCCAGCTCATCGTGCGATTTCTTCACGACGCGCATCTCTCCTTGGATCTGATCTATATCTTGAAGTATACTTTGCACCTGCGTCTTAAGTTTAGTTTTCTCCGCTTCGGCGCGCAATTCTCGTGCACTTGATTCAGTTTGTAGGCTGCTAAGGTGATGTTCGTGTTTATTTAGCTCGGTTCGAAGCATTTCAATTTCGTCGCTTTGTTCTCGTGTACGATTCTGTTGGGTTTCAAATTGCTTCTTCTGTTTTGCTAACTTATTAGTGCTCGATTTTAATTCTTTTTCCTTATTGGCAAGCTGCTCCTTAAATGTCCTCACCTTTTCAACCATCTCATCGTTGACCTTGTGTAATTCAACTTTGAGCGCTGCAATCGTTTCGCTTTCATTGTGTGCATTGCGCTCGTTTGATATCCTCAACTCTGCCTCTAATTGCTTCACAATTTGTGTCTGCATTTCGTGGTCAACTTGTAATGCTTGCAATGTCTTAGTTAATTCTTCCTCCCGTTCCAGTATAGCTTTCAAACGTTCCTCCTCAGCAAGTTTCTCTTGCTGGTGACGCTCTAGCTGCTCATTTCGCATGTTCACTTCTGTCTCGAGTTCTTTTAGTTTACGTTCATTTTCGGCAATCGTTGATTTTAGTATATCATTTTCATTCTTCGTTCTATTCAATTCGTTATCAATCTCGGCTAGCGATACTTCGTTTTGTTGATAGCGCTGTACCATCTCGTTTAGTTGCACATTCTGCTGTCGCAATTCGTCAAATTTCTGTTCGCTATCCTTTACCGTTTTTGTTAATTTCTCTTCAATTGCTTTGAGTGCATTATCTTTTGCTGTATGTTGCTCCTTCAGTTGACCGAGCATGTGTTCTGCAGCAATAAGATTAGCATCTGTTTCCTGCTTGATCACTTGCAAATTTTTAAATTTCTCACGCACATCCTTGAGCTCATCGGCGCTCGTACTTAGTTGCTTGTCTTTTTCTGTGGCATCTTGCAAATCTTTTTGCATTTCAGAAATTTTTTCTGTTAGCCTTTTAACTTCACTCTCCTTATTTTCGAGCTCTATATGTATGGCTTGTTTCGTTTGCGCTAAGAGCAATGCATTGTCTTCCTCTTGTTTACGTAATTGTGCTATAGTCTCTTCAGCATTCAACATGTTTGTTGTGAGTTCTTCGACTTTACGTTGTCGCTCTTCTAATTCACTTTTCAATTGCATCAATTGCGTGGGATCTTGTTCAAAGTTTACACTTTCGAGATTATTCGTAGAACTTTTTTTAATTAACTCTTCTTGATTAACCAAGTGGTTGCTATTATTATCATCATCTAGATCTATAAGTGATCCACCACCACTTGCACCGTTGGAGGCAGTTGATGAGAGAATTGCTGTCACATTGTCGGGATTTTCTCCTAGTAATTTTAATTTCGTTTCATACGCTTGCATTTTGCACTGCATATCATCCATTTCCATGCGAAGCGCTTCTTCAAGATGCGCTTTTGCTTGCTGCTCTAGAGAGCATTGTTCACGCAGTTCACTAATGCGTCGAATAGCCTTCTCCTGGGTTTCGACAAGTACGGACTATAAGGAGAGAAGAGAAGAATAATAAACAAACAAAAAATCAATATTAAACTTGACCGACTGTCAAGATTTCTTTAAGGGGATACAAGTTACATCAAGCGAAAGCTCAATGACCCTTTATTATACATGTCTGTATTTGTATTCATGAAACGATTTTATGCTGGGATCGCGATAAAGAGATACTGTATATTTTAGGCAATATTTGTGTTCATAATATCTTGGGATATGAGCGCCATAGGCCTAATATTTATATATGTTCTTATATATATACATTGTTTGAAATGAATGAAATGGACTTATCATTTTCAAACCCGACACCACTAATTTCTGTTATAAGATCTATTGAGCACGCTATCCCAAACTGCCAACTTGATGTTTGAAGAAGTGATATTTCAGAGTTGCTTTAGGCGAGAAATAATTGTCCCACAAAGCACAAAGTGCTACATGAAGTCAATAAGAGTTACGCGACTGGTATGCATTGTCAGAATTAACATTAACTTAAGGGGGGAAGTACATTTAGAGGCCGAAAAAGAGGTATTTTTTGTAGTTGCTTTGTAGGCGAATGAGACAGTTATTTTCAAATAAGTATAATATTTATTTAGAGTGATATCTGAGGTTGAAAAAAAAACATTTCTTAGAAAAGTGAAAATTGAAAATTGACAAATTTTTCAAGGATCTTGTAAGCCGCTTTGAGCGCTGACGTTGAAAATTGCGTAAGCGATACTGGCCGCAATTTTCATCTGTAATCAACAAACCAAATATTCTCTTACTCAAGAGGTTGTTTTATCGTAGATTGACTAAAATATTTGCTATATTCGAAAATTAATCACTTTTGTATGAGAACACCGCAAAGTGGGTTGAAATTGGCCTTAAGTTAATTGGCGTGTGTCTTGATGTTTTAACACGAATTGATGAACTACAATTTTACGCCGACTCCCAACATTGAATGTGTTTTGTGAGAAGTTTTTTCCATTGCATAAATACACTCGGAGGTTTGCCTTTGCCTGTCGACCGCTATTAGAACAACTTTTTTCTATTTCAATTTTTGATGTTACATACCCCGGCAAGGATTTGAACCTGAGACCCACCGAATGAATCGCTCACACGTTACACACTCGGCTACGGCGGCCGAGCCTTAGAGACATCAAAAAATTACTAGGTAATATTGAAAAAATAATGATGGATTTCGATTCACCCTATAAACCCTATATAAACTCTATGGCAATAACTTAATTACCTCACATTTCCCCCAAAATATAGCTATATACATATATACATATATATATATATCAGAGACCAAGCGAACTACATATTTTACTTGTTTTTATTGTTCGAGTATTTGCAATTTAAATTTTAAATCAACTTGGTACAATGCCAGTACTGTGAAATTTGTTTTCTAACTGGTATCAATGGACTGTATGTGAGACCTAAAAATATTTGGTACTGATACTTTCTTATTTAACTTTAATATTCTATTACAAAAGCTATGTACATATATAAAATTAAGTCCCTAAATTTTCGCAAAAAAATACGAAAATTACGAAAATTCAACAAATATCAGACATATGCAGTTTTGTTGCTCATTGATAAAGTGTTATTTACAACGATTATTCAATTAAGTATACATTTTAATATTTTACGACAGAAGATTATAGACGACATTAAAAGTCCCAAGTCCCTACATGTCGATTTCAGCCCATTGTGCGCTGTACCGGGAATGGATACCGGCAGCAAATTTTCTATTTTTGTTGCTGTAGCAACCGTAAATAGTGTTGCTGAATTGATATATATGTATATAACCCATGTCCTTCTGGTAATATACTTGAATTTCATGGGAACGAACCAAAGTTTATCACACGGTAAATTAATAACATTTTTAAAACCAAGTTTAATGGTTTGTCTCAGCACCAATTTTCAGATTCAGATTTTAAATATTATTTGCAAAGAGGAGTTTGAACTGCAAATTAATTTATTTAAATTATAAACTAAATTAAATAGCGTCGAAAATTAACTTTAGACTCAAAATTTCCGTTTTTCTCCGCCTCAAAAGTAAATTGCTTACATATGGGAGAACCTGATTTAAAAAAGTGGAGTTATTAAAGAAAAAGTTCGAAATTCTTAAAAAACTACCTGATTCCTCCCACGCTTTGTCACACTTTAATACCTAAATAATTGATTGACCCTGTTAACATTTTAGGTATTATGAAATCATTAGTAGACGCAAAGAAAAAAATTCAATTTAACAACGAAAAATCATGCTACGCTTGTTTATATCTTATCTTTTGACTTCACTTTACTATCTGATAAAAAAAAAATACAAACACAAAATTCCATACCCTTGCCTTGGTGCTGTCGCGCTCTAAGTCCTTATATTTCTTTGCCAAATCCGTATATCGGCTGCGGTACTTGTGATACCGATCCAAAGACTTTTTATACGCATCGAAAAGCTGCTCCTTAGTAATCACATCGAGCTTTGTCGTAGAAGCAGTATCTTCCAGTTCACTACAATTAGACTCCAAGTCTGATTGCATATGATACATCTATAGATATAAGAGAAAACATCAAGGTTACAAAGTCGATGATATAAAATATATTTAACACTCACAGGAGGTGAATCGTAGGCGGGTAGACGGAAGGACACATCACTAGCCATTGATGAATTTGACAACTTTCGTGTACGAGCTATAGCACCACCACCGCTTGGTCCATTATGGTGTGTCCTACTGCTTACAACACCAGCTGGTGGCAATTTCAATGGTTTGTACGGTGAATTTTGTGGTGTATCTGAAAAGTGAACACATATGTATATGTAAATATGTTTTGAATACTATATGATAAATTCGGTTCAAACACTCACCTTCCTCTGTGATGCTAAAAAAATTCTCGTTCGTTGTTGTTGTCGTAGTGGACTCCGAGCCACTTGGTGTTGTGCTTGCCGACGACGACACGGCAGCCTATTTTACATTTTGGCCAACACAAGCAAAACGGGAGCGGAAGAAAAAAATAAGAGAAAGTGATGCAAATTTGAAAACACTATTTCCACGACACATGAAAGAAAAGGTGAAGATTGCAAAAACAACGCACCCAACCTACCTTCCGCCCTTCTTAACTACTTGACAAAACACTTGTAACAAATTTATTGGATTTGACATCATTTCATTTGCAGCTGTGGACATTGGGAGGAGCGGTAAGTGGTTTGTCGCCTTGTTTTTTCAACCTATTCTAATTTTGCTTTTTGATTACCGCAAATTGTTGGAATTTCGATGGAGACGCCTTCACTTCCTCGATTAATTTGTTTTTCAAATTAGCAAACATCTTGTAAAGTTTTTTGCATGCACTAACTACACCATAAATTTAACAATTTTTTACAGAATTATTTTAGAAATATTTCCACTATCCATTGAAGATACTACGTGTAAATCGACAAAATACGTGAAAAATAACTACCGATGATAGTAACGTTGCTATTTGCGGACGGTAGTCAATAAAAAAATAAATATGAATTTCCAAAACAAAGCACAGTGTGCCCGAAATTATTATTTGGAAGTCCGTTAATTATTCTCCAGCTATATAATGGAAATTAAAAAAAAAAAACAAATTTGTCTACATACTGCTATCATATTCAGCGGAATAACCATTTTTTTAATTGAAATTAAAAGACAGGTTGATTTACTTAATATATTAATGAATGGGTAAACGTAAACTTTGGCAATCGAATTCTGTTAATAATTTTTCCCTGTTACACCCTGTGGGCGCATATTTTGCGTCGATTCATGTTTGTTGGCATCTCTATCATAGATAACTAGATACGAAGCACTTTCCCACAGATAACTCCCTGCTTCGTGAGAGCGCTGTCAAAATACCTCTTTTTAATAACATTTTCCACTGGTGCCACATGGATAAAATGAACAATGGCGATTTTTGAAACTATTATTGGGTATTTTGAGATAGGCAATAATATATAAAGTTTAATTATGCAACAATAACATAATTAAAGGAAAAGTTGTCCAATCAAAATGCAGACGAAAACATTAGATAACACAAAACACAACATACAATAGATACATATGTATTCAATTAAATAAATTAATAAAACATAATAAATGCATAAAAATATTTTTTTTTACAAAGTTTTTAAAGTTACATATATGTACATAGTTTTAAGTGAGAAATATTAAAACAGAGAGATTCAAATCCGCACAAACTGCTTCGAAAAGAAGTACAATTATAAATTATGTATTCAGTTTTTATCATTTTGTATTGAAAATTAACGATTACACGCACAATTTTATAATTTTGCCAAGGCTGCACATCGTGCAATGTATAACGCACTGATTTAGCCAGCTATTATCGCAGGTACGTGTCTGGCAATCCTCCAGTTTACATGCCAGCTGTTCGTCGAGGGATTCATTTGGCTTTGTTGCCAGCCCAAACCACATGTTAATAACTCGCTCTCAGCTGAAATTGAGAGAGTTTCGCAAGTAGTAATCTATGTCCATAGATAACTCATATCATCTTTGTCTGTGAACGCGAATAGTTGTGGGAGCGTTTTTTCTTTCGCTAAGTTTTGTGAAATTAACAAAAAATATTATTTCTCTTACCTTATAGTTGTGTAAAAACTAAAATATAACAACCCATAAATAAGGTGAGTATAATACATTGAAAGTTTCTCTGCTTTTTACGTGGAAATAAGTGAAAAAAATGTGCTTTTTGAAAACTGATGTCTGGCGAGAGTTCACGACAGGCGCACTGTTTTGTGTATCCCTCGACTGAGTTTTCCGGGTACATTTGCATTTGTCAAAAAATAATTTATTTTCATATTTGCGGACACAGGTGCTTCTTAATAACTAAGCAGCATTAAAATGTCGTTGCCGCCATATATGTTACCGCCCAATGCTTGGGCGGCTCAAATCATGGCACAGCAGCAGGCTCAGGCTTATGCCGCCGCCGCTCAAGTACAACAGGCGCAAATGCATGCACACCAAATGGCTAATCAAATACAACAGATACCTCCACCCGGTGCACCACTACCAGTACCAATGACGAATGGCAATGTTGGCATGCCCCCGAGTGGCATGGGTGGTGGCGGTGGTGGTGTTATAAGTCAGGCCCAACTCGGACAAATACCAACACCCAAACCGGACATTATTACCGAGGAAAAATTACAAGAAAAAGCGCAGAAATGGCAACAATTGCAATCTAAACGATTTGCAGAGAAACGAAAGTTCGGATTCGTGGATGCCCAAAAAGAGGATATGCCACCAGAGCATATACGCAAGATAATACGTGATCATGGAGACATGACATCCCGCAAATATCGGCATGATAAGCGTGTGTATCTCGGTGCATTGAAATATATGCCGCATGCAGTATTGAAATTGCTTGAGAACATGCCGATGCCCTGGGAGCAGATACGAGATGTTCAAGTATTGTACCACATTACGGGTGCCATAACATTTGTCAATGAAATTCCATGGGTTATTGAGCCGGTATACATTGCGCAATGGGGGTAAGTGATTGAAATTTGTATATAATATACATATGGAATTTTTAATTTTTTTATGTATTTATTTCTTTTTCAACTAATTACAGTACCATGTGGATAATGATGCGTCGCGAAAAACGTGATCGACGTCATTTCAAGCGTATGAGATTTCCACCATTCGATGATGAGGAACCGCCATTAGACTATGCAGATAACGTTTTGGACGTAGAACCTTTGGAAGCCATTCAAATTGATTTAGATAACGAAGAAGATGGCGCGGTCTTTAAATGGTTCTACGAGCATAGGCCATTAGTTGGTACTCCTTATGTAAATGGTTCCACATATCGTAAATGGAATTTAACTTTGCCGCAATTGGCTACTTTGTATCGATTGGCCAACCAGTTGCTAACTGATTTAGTAGATACCAATTTCTTCTACCTCTTCGATCCGAAAAGTTTCTTTACGGCAAAAGCTTTGAATATGGCTATACCAGGCGGCCCCAAATTCGAACCCCTAATAAAAGATCACAATGTTGGGTAAGCTATAGAAAATTTTACTTATAATATTTAATTTAATATGTTTAAGTTCTAAATTTTATACTAAACTATGATCTTCATTTGTTTATATTCATTCAGGGATGAGGATTGGAATGAGTTCAACGATATTAATAAGGTTATCATACGGCAGCCGATTCGCACTGAATATCGAATCGCTTTTCCTTACCTCTACAATAATATGCCTCACTTCGTACACCTTTCCTGGTAAGTACAGCTCTTCATATACTTTTTTTTTTTGCATACATACATACAATATGTCCACTTTGAACACACAGAAAATTCGAGTATACATTTCTGTAATTTATTAATGGTGGTATAAAAAACAAAACTCATAAGAAAATTACTACTTTCAAGCGACTTAAAATCAAATTAAGTTTTTTAGAGGTGCAATTTGCGTTGAAGCTGTAAAATAAAGTTTACAGCATACAGCTGCTGACAGTTGCATACATTTACTTAAAATTTATTTTATATGTATATCAATTTAGTAAACAAAAACAAACCAGTCAACATTTTCGATTGTTGAATAATCCATTGACTAAAAATTAGGTCTGTTCCTTTATAATCGACTGCCAAAAGAACTCTTGGTAGGATTACGAATTGCTTGTAAAGCAACAACACTAATGAAAAAAATTTGTCGATCATAGTTTGTAATGTGACATTAACGAACATTTTTACATACATACATACTAAGAAACTTGCATTTTATTATAGTAGAATTTAATGGGCTTTAAAATTAACTTAGTACTTAGTAGAATGTTATTAAAAATTCTGGACAAAAAGCTTGTTATAAAAATTTATAGAATTTTCCTAAATTTTCTACAAAGCTTGAACATGAAAAAAGACGACAAAAAAGTAATAGCTAAAAGCGTTGTAGTACCCCTACCTTTGTGCCATGACTGTATGTCGATTTGACGCCAACGTAAAATTATTAAATGTCAACATGTCATATTTCGTCGTCAAAAATTTTACCTAATGAAACCAGGCATAAAAGAGTTGTAGATTTATTATTCTGAGAATTTAGCTTCCAATTGAATGTTGGCTGGGATATATTGAAAAGAAAAAATACAAATTTCTCTCTTAGTTTCTATATTTTCTTTATTCCTTCAGGTATCACACCCCCAATGTGGTTTATATTAAAACCGAAGATCCAGATTTGCCCGCTTTTTATTTTGATCCACTTATTAATCCTATTTCGCATCGTCATTCAAATGCCAAGATAGCGGAGCCCATGCCTGATGATGATGAAGACTTTTCATTGCCCGATGAAGTGCAACCCTTCTTGCAGGACACACCACTTTATACCGATAACACAGCTAACGGTATAGCGTTACTATGGGCACCACGGCCTTTCAATTTACGTTCGGGTCGTTCACGACGCGCTATAGATGTACCCCTCGTAAAAAGTTGGTACAAGGAACATTGTCCACCCGGTCATCCAGTTAAAGTGCGTGTGAGCTATCAAAAGTTATTGAAATATTATGTCTTGAATGCCCTGAAACATCGCAAACCAAAACCACAAAAAAAGAGGTAAGCCAACATAAATGATTTATATTTTCCGCTACAACAATAACAAGAACAACATTTCGATAATTATTTGAATAACCTTTTTTTTTTCCTTTCTCTTTTCAACACTATAGGTACCTATTCCGCTCATTCAAAGCGACAAAATTTTTCCAAACTACTACATTAGATTGGGTGGAAGCTGGTTTGCAAGTTTGTCGTCAGGGTTACAATATGCTCAACTTATTGATTCATCGTAAAAATCTAAACTATCTGCATCTGGATTATAATTTCAATTTGAAGCCGGTGAAAACATTGACAACTAAGGAGCGTAAAAAATCGCGTTTCGGAAACGGTTGGTTTAAGTATATGAAATTGCTGTAATACAATTTGTCCATATTATATTATATGTCAAAATTTTGACTATAACGTTATATTTAATATTTTAAGCTTAACAAAGTCATTTTTTCCAGCCTTCCATCTGTGCCGCGAAATTCTGCGTCTAACCAAGCTAATCATCGATTCGCACGTGCAATATCGTCTTAATAACGTTGATGCATTTCAACTGGCCGATGGCCTGCAGTACATATTTGCACATGTGGGCCAGTTAACCGGCATGTACCGTTATAAGTACAAACTAATGCGACAGATACGGATGTGTAAAGATTTGAAACATCTTATCTATTATCGGTTTAATACGGTAAGTAACTACATATGTATTTCCAAAATACTTACTTATTTACTTTATTTATCCAAAATATATACTCTTGGTATTCACATCGAGCTCTTAACATCGGTACTTTTCAATTTTACACACATTTTGTTATTTTAAATTCGGTGAATGCGCTTAATAACTAAGTAACAAAAAGAAATGGAAGGCTTGTCAATCAGAATTTTAGTTTTCTTGGGCAGTAAAAGCGCGAGGCAAAGCGAATTAGAATTCTTAGAAGTTTTTCGGATAAGCAGTTTTATAAGCCGTTCAATTCTAGTATGATAAAACGCAAGTTTCAAGTTCAAGTTTGTGAAATTTTTACACAGTCTAAAATTCCGATTTTTATGGTTAATGCTATTGACTGAAGTATATTTTTATAAAGAAAAAAAAACCAAAAAATGAATAAATAATGGTAATTCTCAATATTGTAAAAAATTAGTACACGAGTTGTGCTAGGTAGAGTTACGGAAATGTACTCCGGTGTAAAGCAACTTAAGTACAAATATTCAAAAGTGAGAGCCTTTGAAGAAATATCAAAAATTGCCTGTTTTTAAGCCGAAAAATAGTATATCTTTTCAAAATTAGGTGTACTAATACTTTTCAAATTAATTTTGTTTTTGGTATTTTGAACACAATTTCCACCAATTCCCATGCCTGTGACATTATAGCGAATGAAATTACTATATTCGAATAAATCACATATTAATTTTCGTCCCGATTAGCGTCGTTTAAAGCATTGTCTCACGTGAGGCAAGGTTCGGATTCTTCTATTCTTTTTTTTAAACCCATTTTATTCAGTCAGCAACATAAAATAAGAGGCATTTAGACAAAGGTTATACATATTACGAGAAACAAATCGACACATACTTAGATATACATAATCTCATTAAATCATACAGACTTCGTAGGTACATTAAAAAATAAATAGATATTAAAAACCTGAATTGAGTATTTTATGTTCAGTGAGTATCATTTTCCTTAATGGAATATTTGTAATAATCTTTATATTGAAACTTTGTCTTCATCGGGGCAAATACTAAAACTTTAAACTTAATGTGAAGTATTTTTGTTAATTTGATAAGAAAAATAAGCTAAGTTGACAACAGATATTACTGTTTGAGTATTCACAATTATTTTACGAAAATTATTGGATTCAATTGTTTGGCACTTGCGATGCAATAAAGTAGCACGCCATTATTCAGCCCTATTAGAAATGGGTTGACTGTAATTGGCATATACATATGTTTAGAACTGGCCAAATAGCTTTCTTCAACCGACCAATTCCTTACCTTGCATACGCAGATGCATCTCGGCTTCGTTCAAAAGTTGGCGCTCTTCGTGCAATTCTTCTCGCAAAGCGTATTCGGTAACAGCTGCATTAATCTTGTCATTGAGGTGTTCATCGGTAAGCAACTCCCATTTACGTCACAACTCATCCGATTCCTTTCATTCACTTGTTTAAGGGGATCTAACTCCAATTGCAGCAAATTCCCTTCCCCACCTTTATTTGCAGCAGCGCTAGATTTTAGTTCAGTTATGACATCGTCCTTAATTTTCAGAGTATTTTCCGAATTAACACGATATTCTGCTAGTTCGTTACGTTGCTTTTCAGTTTCTTCTATTTCACAACGGAATTCTTTCAACTGATCCCTTTGTAATTATGCTAAATTCATTTTATGGTTCAGATTGGTACATGGATCTGCATACCTCTGCTCCGAGCTCCAATAACGAGGTTGATTGCGCTCTTCCTTTACGAGAAATACAAGTTTTTCCATACATTGAATTGCATCGCGTAACTCTGGCGAATAATCCGGATTTAATGACAAACTGCTTGGAGAATTACCGTGAGCCAGGGTTTCGAATGCTTCAGCTTCATCTCCAACTCCAACTCCAGCTGTACCAGGATTACTGGTAATCCCATCATCCTTTGGATCGTTTTCATCCAAATTAGAAGTATTTCCAGAAGGTTTCGAAGCCATTGATACCATTGCCATTGATATAGGACTCAAAAATTAGAACTTTTTTTATTTTATACCAAAAATCGACACTACTAGATAGCATATTAATTTTAATTTTTTTAGTCTTAACCGACTCCAAAAGTGGTATGTGATATCTTCGGGTATAGTTCTATTGATTTTTACTATTAGATAAAAAATAGCAGTTTTAATTGTTTGAGTTATCTTAGAGGGACCTGAACTTTGACTCCTGTGCGACACGCCTTAACCGTCTCCGTTTGTTTTTAAGGACCACCCTAATACTAATAATAAAGTTGCTTTAAATCCGCTGTTTGCCAAACAAATAGAAAAATAACAAACATTTTCACCAAAATGCCGATTACCGAAGTAAAGACAACTAAAATTACGAAACTTGTGTGAATACCTTCATTGTAATTTTTATTTGATAAACTAATTTAACTTTGCTCTTCATTTCACCAGGGTCCCGTGGGCAAAGGCCCCGGTTGTGGTTTCTGGGCGCCCGGTTGGCGTGTTTGGTTATTCTTTATGCGTGGTATCACGCCTTTACTGGAACGTTGGTTGGGCAATTTGTTGTCACGTCAATTTGAGGGTCGTCATTCGAAGGGCGTGGCAAAAACTGTAACTAAGCAACGTGTGGAATCACATTTCGATTTAGAGTTGCGTGCTTCTGTCATGCATGATATCGTTGATATGATGCCCGAAGGTATTAAACAAAACAAAGCACGTACCATATTGCAGCACTTGTCGGAAGCGTGGCGTTGTTGGAAGGCAAATATACCATGGAAAGTGCCTGGACTACCGATTCCTATAGAAAATATGATTCTACGTTATGTTAAGATGAAGGCCGATTGGTGGACTAACACAGCTCATTACAATCGTGAACGTATACGTCGTGGCGCCACAGTCGATAAAACTGTTTGCAAAAAGAATTTAGGACGTTTGACACGTCTCTACCTGAAAGCCGAGCAGGAGCGTCAGCATAATTACCTAAAAGATGGTCCATACATATCACCCGAAGAGGCTGTAGCCATTTATACTACAACTGTCCATTGGTTGGAGTCAAGACGCTTCGGTCCAATACCTTTTCCCCCACTTTCTTATAAACACGATACTAAACTACTGATTTTGGCCTTAGAAAGACTGAAGGAGGCCTATAGTGTTAAGTCGCGTTTGAATCAAAGTCAACGCGAGGAATTGGGTCTTATTGAACAGGCCTACGATAATCCACACGAGGCGCTCTCGCGTATAAAACGTCACTTATTAACGCAGCGTGCCTTCAAAGAGGTAATAAAAATAGTTACAAACAAGCCAAAGCGTTTTCATATTTTTTTAATTGTATATTTTTCTTTTTTTTTACATAATTTTTGTTTTTAAGGTTGGTATCGAGTTTATGGATTTATATAGCCATTTGATTCCGGTTTACGATGTGGAACCGCTGGAGAAAATAACAGATGCTTATTTGGATCAGTATTTATGGTATGAAGCGGATAAACGTCGTCTCTTTCCGCCATGGATAAAACCAAGTGACACTGAGCCACCACCATTGTTGGCGTATAAGTGGTGCCAAGGTAAGTCGAAAGTTTTATCAACTGTGCAATTTGCTTCCGTAATACAGTAATTTTTTGCGCGAACGTAGACGTGCGTGTGTGTGATTTGTAGCAAAGTGATTTGCATTTGAAATCCCCTTGTTGCAAACCTCACGCCTGCGCGATTCTACCATACAGCGAGTTATGTGGTTAAATGAATCGAATCATTGTAAGTGAATTATCTTAATGATTTTGAAATTATCGAGTGGTAAGTTTAGAGTTGAAGTGAATATGTAATACATAACAACGTTAAAAAGATAGTGGTGAGATAAGAGTACCACAACTATTTTTTGCAATATCAATTAGAGTCCGGTACCTAACTGGTTTGTAGTACCTGCACGCGAGAAGTGAAACTTCATAGATAAAATTCCAGGAGAGAAAAGGTTACAATATATTTTATAATATATTTAGTTTTTATTTATTTGCACTAAATTTGAGCTGTTTTTATAGGAAAGGGATATGAAATGGTGGGTCACAAAATTGTCTTAAACTTTGTAGTTTTGTAGTACTTGGGGTGCTAAATAACTGTGCTAAACAATTTTGCATAAAAGAAAAAAAAATTTTTCAAGATAATCGCGAGTGATAGTTTTAAATATAAAATAAATGCATTTTTCAAAGAATTTGTATCTCGAAAACTATTAATCCTACAAGAAAACGTTATTTGTACAAAATATATCACTATTATTAAAAAATAAATTTTTAATTATTTTTGTTTTAATAACTTATTTGCACACAAATTTTGTATAGTTCAAAATGCAACTTGATAGATTTTTCAAAAAAAATGTTTTCATAAAATTTTAACTTTCTTGCAATTTCTAAGATAAAAATGTTTTATGTTTGCGTTAAAGTTGACAGGTGGCCACCGTCTTCACAGCAGTTCTGTAAAATTTGTTTACTAATTTATATTTAACCTTTTTAAAACAGGTGGCAACTCTTCAATTATATTTTCGAAATCTTTCTTAATAGATTATGTTTGGCATCCATATTGCAATAGTTGATTTAACCCATTAATTTATGTGTACTCGACATTTTTTTTATCCCTTTTAAAAATATCAGGTGGTAATCAAGGTTACAAGCCATTTATGTATGTGTGAAATGGTATCAAAATCTCCAGTGAAGTTTGTGAAAAAAGTTATCAAAAATTAAAGTCAATTTTTAGCTACTTGAAACTTGCACTTTATCATAATAGAATTTAATCGGTTATAAAACGGATAATTTCTAATGTAAAAATGTTGGCCGAATTTTGAAGTTTAACGAAAAGTTATTTTATAACGGAAATTCGATGAGAAATGTTTTTTCCGTTGTCAATAAGAGTTATTTTCTACGTTTATAACTGTTATGCGACATTTTTTTCCGTGGCCAGCAAAAGTTATTATCCAACGTTGCATTTAAAAAAGTTTATGGGGAATGTTTTTGCGATTACAACAACAATCACGACCAATTAGTATGATTAATTTCACATCTTCGCTTTTTCATTCACAAGGCATCAACAACCTGCAGGATGTTTGGGATGTAGGCGAGGGTGAATGCAATGTTTTGCTTGAATCACGTTTTGAAAAGCTATATGAAAAAATTGATTTGACGCTGCTGAATCGTTTGCTCCGTCTCATTGTCGATCACAATATTGCTGATTACATGACAGCCAAAAACAATGTCGTCATCAACTACAAGGATATGAACCACACCAACAGTTATGGCATTATACGTGGCTTGCAATTCTCATCGTTCATAACGCAGTACTACGGTTTGGTATTAGATTTATTGGTACTTGGCTTGCATCGCGCCAGTGAGATGGCTGGGCCACCTCAAATGCCTAACGACTTTTTGACCTTTCAAGACACTGTCACCGAGACAGCACATCCAATACGTTTATATTGCCGTTATGTGGATCGTATACATTTGTTCTTCCGCTTTACGGCTGAAGAGGCACGTGATTTGATACAGCGATATCTTACCGAACATCCAGATCCAAATAATGAAAATATTGTTGGTTACAACAATAAAAAGTGTTGGCCAAGAGATGCGCGTATGCGACTGATGAAGCACGATGTTAACTTGTAAGTTGCTTAGCTTTGAATTTTTTTTAGAAAAATAACGAATGATAATAAAATTTAATTGCTTAGGGGGCGCGCGGTTTTCTGGGACATCAAAAATCGTTTACCTCGCTCGGTTACGACCATCACCTGGGAAAATACCTTCGTTTCAGTTTACTCGAAAGATAATCCAAATCTGTTATTTAATATGTGCGGTTTTGAATGTCGCATTCTGCCAAAGGTAATCAAGCTAAGAATTCATTCAAATAAATTTTGTATACAAGAATATTTCAAATTTTTAGTGTCGCACACAAACCGAAGAATTTACACATCGCGATGGCGTCTGGAATTTGCAAAATGAGGTGACAAAAGAGCGTACGGCTCAATGTTTTCTGCGTGTAGACGATGAGTCGCTGGGACGTTTCCATAATCGTGTGCGCCAGATTCTAATGGCTTCTGGTTCAACGACGTTTACGAAAGTAAAATATTGATTGCATTTAATCTATCAACTTTCTTATAAAAAAATTTTCTCTACTCTATTCTTTATCAAAACCCAGATTGTTAACAAATGGAATACTGCGCTTATTGGTCTTATGACGTATTTCCGCGAAGCTGTCGTAAATACCCAAGAACTGCTCGATTTGTTGGTGAAGTGTGAAAATAAAATACAGACTCGTATCAAAATTGGACTCAACTCAAAAATGCCTTCGCGTTTCCCTCCGGTGGTGTTCTATACGCCCAAAGAATTGGGTGGGCTGGGCATGTTGAGCATGGGTCATGTGCTTATTCCGCAATCGGATTTGCGTTGGTCTAAACAAACTGATGTTGGCATTACACATTTCCGATCAGGTGAATATACTTATTATATAAAATTGATTATATGGAGAATGTTTGTAACGATTTGGCTCTCGAAGTATTGAACAAATTTTAATAATTTTGACTTACTCCTCTTGTTCAAAAGGTATGTCGCATGACGAGGATCAATTAATTCCAAATTTATACCGTTATATTCAACCATGGGAGAGCGAATTTATCGATTCTCAACGCGTTTGGGCCGAATACGCCTTAAAACGTCAAGAGGCTAATGCACAAAATCGCCGTCTAACATTGGAAGATCTCGAAGATAGTTGGGATCGTGGCATACCTCGCATAAACACACTTTTCCAAAAGGATCGTCATACACTTGCCTATGATAAGGGTTGGCGCATACGCACGGAATTCAAACAGTATCAGGTGTTGAAACAAAATCCTTTCTGGTGGACACATCAACGTCACGATGGTAAATTGTGGAATCTCAACAACTACCGTACGGACATGATTCAGGCTTTAGGTGGCGTGGAAGGTATTCTCGAGCATACACTATTTAAGGGTACATACTTCCCCACTTGGGAGGGTCTCTTCTGGGAGAAAGCATCTGGTTTTGAAGAGTCAATGAAATATAAAAAGCTGACAAATGCCCAACGTTCCGGTTTGAATCAAATTCCCAATCGTCGTTTTACGCTGTGGTGGTCGCCAACAATCAATCGTGCCAATGTTTATGTTGGTTTCCAGGTGCAACTCGATTTGACGGGTATTTTTATGCATGGTAAAATTCCCACATTGAAAATCTCATTGATTCAAATATTCCGTGCTCATTTGTGGCAAAAAATACACGAATCGATTGTTATGGATTTGTGTCAGGTATTCGATCAAGAATTGGATGCACTCGAAATTGAAACAGTTCAGAAAGAAACTATACATCCTCGTAAATCGTATAAAATGAACTCATCATGTGCTGATATTTTGCTCTTCCCTGCTTACAAGTGGAACGTATCGCGTCCATCTTTGCTTGCGGATACGAAAGACACCATGGACAATACAACAACACAAAAATATTGGTTAGATATACAATTGCGTTGGGGTGATTACGATTCACACGATGTGGAACGTTATGCGCGTGCAAAATTCCTTGACTACACCACAGACAACATGTCTATTTACCCCTCACCCACCGGTGTGCTCATATCAATTGATTTAGCATATAACTTACATTCGGCTTATGGCAACTGGTTCCCTGGCTGCAAGACACTCATACAACAAGCTATGGCTAAAATCATGAAGGCTAATCCGGCTTTATACGTGTTACGTGAACGTATACGCAAAGCGCTGCAACTGTACTCGTCCGAGCCAACTGAACCGTATCTGAGCTCACAAAATTACGGTGAATTGTTTTCGAATCAAATTATTTGGTTTGTGGACGATACGAATGTATATCGTGTAACTATACATAAAACATTCGAAGGAAATTTAACAACAAAACCTATTAACGGTGCAATTTTCATATTTAATCCACGTACTGGTCAATTGTTCTTGAAAATCATTCATACATCTGTGTGGGCTGGTCAAAAACGTTTAGGTCAATTGGCCAAATGGAAGACTGCTGAAGAAGTGGCGGCATTAATTCGCTCCTTGCCAGTTGAAGAACAACCTAAGCAAATTATCGTGACACGTAAGGGTATGTTGGATCCACTCGAAGTGCATTTGCTAGATTTCCCGAATATTGTAATCAAAGGTTCTGAACTTCAGCTACCATTCCAGGTAAGAGAGAAGAAACATTATTCAAAATACTTACATACATAATTCATGTGTCGCGTTTCGCACTTTTTAAAATTATTTCGTCAGTTATACATCTTCAAAAAATATATTATTTATTATTTGTGAAGTGAGCCACAATTTTTTCGAAGGAAAGCTTTTTTATGATGTAGATTATTTCTGGTTCACAATGATAAAACAAATAAATCGAATATGTCGATTTTTCGAAAAGTTCGAAAGTTATCATTAACTGTTTGCGTTTTATTTATTTTCTAGCTATTCATAATACCGATTGTGGTAATTTTTTAAACACTTAACGATTATGGTGTTTTCTTGCCATTTAAATTTTTAATGTTTTTGTACAACATTTGTTTGTAAAAGTTGTTAAAATTTTTAAAAATAATATTGACTTCTAAATTGCTTTACCAATATTGTAATACATTCTATTAAAAAATAATTTGCCGCGCATGTGTAAGTAAAATCATTGCGGATCAAGAGAAAAACGATAATAATTTTCGTCTCATTGCATTGCACATTGCATTTTTTTAGGCGGAATACATTTTCTAATACGTAAAATATGTGATATGTGACAAAAAGTACACAAGGCCAAGGCATGCATTTTATTATACTAAAATTAAATGGGATATTTAATTACCCAAGAAATTTCTAAACATTCTGAATAAAAAGTGTGAAATTCTGATTAGAATTTGTTAATTTTTTGTTTATAAATTTTGTATAAAGTTTGAAGCATTGATACACTGAGAAGCCAAACTGAACGCGTGAGCATTTTTTTTTTAATATTGGCAAGTTTTGCACGATAAATATTTTTCGTAAATTTACTTTCACATAAACCATGCTAATCAAAGTTTCAAACTACTGGTTTACATTTACAGTTAGATTTGATTTAAATTCAATAATCGTATTAGTCACATAAATATCAATGTTTTATTTGAAAATTGAACAGATAGGTGGTTCTTTCGTTTATTTATGTATCTAGAATTTTAATAGTTGCCTTTAAAATAATACAAATAATAAAAAAATAAAAATAAAAAAATAATAATAATAATGTGGAATTGTTTTCGGTAAAAATTCATCCAAATTCAAGCGAATTCATTACTTAAACAAAACAATCGCAAAATTGGCGTTATTCTTTTGACGCTCCACTATGCGCTTCGCTTAGCCTTAGCCATTTTGGCAAGTATATTATTTAAAATTGTGCCTAAAAGTTGGAACTAACTTAAAATTCGATTGAATTTTGACTATGACAATTTTCACTTTCATTAAATAAGATAATAAATGAAGATCTCTGATTATCAGTTAAGTTATTTATGATTAATTACAATCAATAATCCAATTTATATTCCAAATATTCACCATTTACAAATAACTTCTTTTAAAACAGGCTTGTCTGAAAGTTGAGAAATTCGGTGACTTAATTTTGAAAGCCACTGAACCGCAAATGGTGCTATTTAATCTCTATGATGATTGGCTGAAGACCATCTCCTCGTACACTGCCTTCAGTCGTTTGATTCTAATTTTACGTGCTCTACATGTGAATACCGAACGTACAAAGATCATATTAAAACCAGATAAGACAACTATAACCGAAGCGCATCACATCTGGCCAACGCTAACCGATGAGGAGTGGATTAAGGTTGAAGTGCAACTTAAGGATCTGATTCTAGCCGATTATGGTAAAAAGAACAACGTGAATGTCGCCTCACTGACGCAATCCGAAATTCGTGATATCATTTTGGGCATGGAAATTAGTGCACCATCTGCGCAACGTCAACAAATTGCCGAAATTGAAAAGCAGACAAAGGAGCAAAATCAATTGACAGCAACAACAACTCGTACAACAAATAAGCATGGCGATGAAATTATTACATCTACCACATCGAATTACGAAACGCAAACGTTTAGTTCGAAAACCGAGTGGCGTGTACGTGCTATATCGGCAACAAATCTGCATTTGCGTACAAATCACATTTATGTCAGTTCGGATGATATCAAAGAGACTGGTTACACCTATATATTGCCGAAAAATATACTAAAGAAATTTGTGACGATATCAGATTTGCGTGCACAAATTGCTGGCTACCTGTATGGCGTGAGTCCACCGGATAATCCACAGGTAATTCAATACTCTTACCACGAATAAAAAATGTGAATGTAAGAATTTTTTTTTTTTTATAATTTTAGGTTAAAGAAATCCGCTGCATTGTTATGCCGCCACAATGGGGCACACATCAGACCATCAACCTACCAAATACGCTGCCAATGCATCAGTATCTGAAGGACATGGAACCACTCGGTTGGATACATACGCAACCGAATGAGTTGCCCCAATTATCGCCACAAGATATCACAACACATGCCAAGATTATGCAGGAGAATGTAGCGTGGGATGGTGAAAAAACCATAGTTATCACGTGCTCCTTCACGCCTGGTTCTTGTTCACTGACCGCCTACAAATTGACGCCATCCGGTTTTGAGTGGGGCTCCAAAAATACTGACAAAGGTAATAATCCCAAGGGTTATTTACCCTCACATTACGAACGAGTTCAGATGCTGCTGTCGAATAAATTTCTCGGATTTTTCATGGTGCCGTCACAGGGTAGTTGGAATTATAATTTTATGGGTGTGCGGCATGATGCAAACATGAAATATGAGCTACAATTATCGAATCCTAAGGAATTCTATCATGAAATACATCGACCCTCACACTTTTTATTATTTTCCAATTTGGAAGATGCAGGCGATGGGTCAGGTGCAGATCGTGAAGATGTATTTGCGTAGTTTGGGATGTGATCTTCTTCGTTTTATGTAACTTGATTTTATTTAACTGCTTATTTGTGTAAATTTCATAAGAAATTGAACAAAACGCGGCCTTGTGTCTTTGGCGCATTTCGCTTTGAGTAGATTTTTATTAATAGAGCTGTAGAGTTCATTAAGATCTTAATTACGTTTATAGATTTTAGTATGAAATGGAAAACGTGAATATTTTCAGATACTTATGTAACTTTAAAGCGAATTAACTTTAGATAACAAATAAATTAAAAATTACAAAAAAAAATTACACTGTTCTGCTTAATTTTGGAGTAATTTTCATAGTGATTTGAGTTAATCAGCGGTGAACGAGAAAATGGCGAGGTACAACTCGAACAGTTTTGTAAGACTGGGTAGTGAAAAATCAGCAAAAACTTCACTTACTATACGAATTATAAGGCAACCACATATTGTCAAATTTTCCATAACTTATTTGTCTTTTCTTTAATATGCGTGACTTTTTAAATAAAATACAGCTAATTCTTTAACACAATTTAGAAAATTTTCGAGTATGACAATTTTGTAATGTCGCATTTGTTTCCTTTTAACGTATAAACAAAATTTATTGTTGTATTGAAGTTAACCGAAACACCATCGGCAAGAAAAACTCAAAAATTAACGTTAATTCCTAGCAAGTTGATACTTGCACTTTTTTGTACTGAAACTTTATGTGCTACAAGACTGCATTCTTAAAAATTTTATAATTTTTTTCTAAGTTTGAATTTTTGCTTTATTTATAAATTTTGTATAAAGTTTAAAACTTGGGTTTATATGTATGCTTGGTATTAGAGAATGCACTGTATTTTAGAGAGTAGCTAAGATATGAGAAAGAGTGAAATGTAAGATCACACATATGGGAACAAAAATAAAGGAAAGGTCAAAAAATATCACGATGGCCTTAAAAATGTGCTGATTAAAATTTCAGTGGCGTCCCCAGGTAGATTTAATTTTACCAGTATGGTTCTCGTAGGTTTGTTCCATTCGAGATACATGTCAACGCGAACAACTACGTCACTTCTAGGATACCGGAACGACCTGCATTTACATACATCTATCCGCTTAAAGACTGTCATTTCAGCGACATTCTCCAGAAAGTTATGGGGAATGCTTTATGATGTTACAACAGCAACAACGAACTTTTCAACCTAGTCAATAAGCTGTCTTAAATGCGTCTTAGGTAAGGACGATAACTACTGATAGAACCGACCAGTTCATAAGGAATTAGATGATATCCAACTGTATCTACTACGCAATAGGCAGCTGATATTAATATAACTCTTGAAGCCATATGAAAATAATGTTTTTAATACAAAATGTGCTTGTATAAATTTTAACATTTTATACCGACCTAAGGCGATCGAGATAAACGTATACATATATTACACGCATTACTATATTAGAGTCTCGAAACCACATCAATGTTCTCTTCAAATGTAAAATTGTACGTCAGAAACATCAAAGCTGAAAGTTCGCTCTGTTTACTTATCCTAAAAGCATTTGCAATACCTATTTTATTTTTTCATAAATAATGTACAGAAAAATCACTATTTTATATATTAAATGAAGAATGTTTATAACAATTTGGCTCTTTTAGTACTAAACCGATTTTAATAATTACTATTTCTTTAAATAAAACTTTTGCGAGAAACAGTAGAGTTGCATAATTATTATCTTTTTTAAGAGTGCATCACTCGCTATACGGGTTTTCCATCGTAATTATAAAGTTCATTATATTTTATGATATCAACCAAAATATTTCGCAATAATATTAAGGTTTAGATGAGCTGCGCCAATTTGAAATTACATCCATATTTGGGGTTTTTTTTATAATTAAAAATTGTTTATAAAAATATTTTTTCAAAGAAATCACTTCATAAAACAGTTATGCTTGAAAGTTCTGCATAAAAATGTTTTAAAAAATCCGTTCGAGGCAATCTTTAAATTTTCCAAAAACAACCACGCATATTTTCCTCCAACTCCATGTATCACTTTTAAATCACTTTAAGTCAATTAATTACCTTTATGGTTACTGAAATATCTATTTATTTTTTTTTATTTTTGTAGATTGCCATTATATGTACATATATAAATAAATTTTTAATACCGTCGGTTGAATCGGATCTATGATACCGAAATGGCTAAAAGAATTAATCATGTGGTGGTTTTTGATAATATTCGATTGTTTTTTAATATAGTTCGTTATTCCACAGTATATAAATCACAAAACTTAAAAGCATTGTACAAAGTTTATAAAAATGCAACAAATTCAAAATAAAAAAAAATCAAACGTCAACTGGAATTTTTAGTCACTTCAGACTGCACAATATGAGCTACAAAACTGCACACCCGAAATTTTTCAAAATATTCAAATTAAGTTTGAAATTTTAAAACTTGTTGAAATTTTGGTCTCGGAAACTTTTTCAATTTAACTCATTTACATAGTTTAGCCGGCAACCAGATACTAAAGTGCATACCCAAAAGTTTTCCAAAAAACTTTTATAAACTTTGTGCAAAGTGTGAAATTTTGATTTATATGCCTCTTATTATAAACTACGAAAAAAAAGTTTTATAAAAAGTTAACGAAAAAAATGTATGATTAAAAATATTACAAATATTGCAACAAAAATCAGTGGTTTGAGTCACTGTATATTCGGGCAAAAACTGTCACATGTAACACAGTGTCTCAAATAACTGATTTTTATTACAATATTTGTAATATTTTTAATCGCAAATTTGTCTATATTGCAAAAAACCATAAAACTGGACCATTTTCACTGTGAATCACTGTACATATGTATGTACATACAATACATTTTCAACGCAGAAAAAACATTTGATAATCTAAAATGGGTCAAAAGCGTAGTATAATCAATAATTATTGATGTAACAAAACAGCACAACTTCTTTAGCTTGCAACTTCATACAAAGGTTAACAGCTGTAACCAATCACTGTGAAGATTAAAAAATCTATGTATATATATCTGGTACGTATGTATACGGCAATTTATTAAATTTGTGTATATTAATTTATTACATTTACAATAAACTATCTTTTGTATAAAAAATATTTACAATTACAGTCACTAATTTTTGGTTTAAATACTTCATATAATATTTTCAAGTGTAGTTTGGTGTTTCTTTTTTGGTTTCACTTCTTGTTATAAAATTTAGGTACGCGGGTATGTAAACCATTTGTTTCGGTAATCTACTATACATATATTAAATACACTTTCGCTATATGTTCCCTAAATAGTCGCCAACTCCTGGGTTTCTTCTGTTTTATATTTTTTTATTTTTTTATTTATTGTTTGCACTAAAAATTATTGTGCCGTTTGTTGTTTTGTTTGTTTTTGCTTTGTGTAGTGTTTTTTATCATCCGTAGACTTAATCGAAGGGTGGTGCATAGTTTCGTTCAAACATATATTTGTATGTAGGTGTACATATATTTCACTATGAACATTTCCATAACAAAATAGCTAAATTTCCACCGAAGAAGAGATACAAAATATTTTTCGTTTCGTAGGATACCTCAAAGCCAAAACCTTCACCGACAACCACATGCCAATAGATACCGAATTTTTTGTCCATGGTTTCCTTGATAACACGTGCAGCTTGCTATTGAAATATGGAATAGATAAAAAAAGAAAACAAATATGTTTATTGATATAAAGATATAAATAGATAACAATTTTGAAAGGTTATCAAACTGTTATCGCTTTATCATATAAGTCGGAGTTGAGACACATTTTCGCGGAAAACTAAAATTTCATAAGGAATGACTCGACTTCGAAATATATCATTTTACGTTATTCAGACATGCATATTAATCGAGTTGATTAAGTTTTAAATCGAGTAAACGAATTTGCTGCTCACACATTACAAACTCACTAAACCAGCCTTTAAAAGCTGACATTTGATTTTGTACATACATATGTAAGTTTCACTTTAATAAAAATTAAACGAACAATAGCTGATTGTTTTATTTCTGTTAACTGAAACCATGCCGCAAAAAATTGGTTTATTCGACTGTCATTGCAGTCATATTTATATTAGTTAAAAGCGGAATAACGGTTCCCCGCACAATTTTACTCTATTTACATTCGAATAATTAATGAATACCAGTTTAATCAAAAAAAAATTCATTAATTATTTAATTAATCAATAACGTAAGCTATAGTATCATTGATAATGAGGATAATGTGAGTATATTTACCACCCTATTCCGATGTTAATGACAAACCCATTGCATGACAATTGTCATAGCTAATACGCCTAAAACTATGACGAAGAGTATAAACCATTGTTGCTGCATTGCTTTAGGCGCAGTAGTTAAGACAATTGTCATGCTATGAGTTTTGTCATTGGCGTGGAAATAAAGCGGTAAACTCTGAAATCTCTTATCTACAATAAACACTAACACATTGAGTGAATGCCTGGATTCCATTTTCGGACGGATCGAAAATGTACAATGGTACAACATCCTAAACTAAATGTACTATCGACCAACTCAAAATACGTTCAGTGATGTGGCGTACAACTGTTTAACATCAATCTTTACAGAAAGAATCGGGGGGGAAAAAATTTGAAGCATCAGGCCCTGATGGACAACATAATCGATATGTAAGGTCTACATAAGACCAGTCCGCTTAACCTGACCTAATCTAAACATAATAAGCATCATCGCCCCATCAAAGCAGATTTTATCCACGTAAATGACGCTTTACAAAGATACCAAAACTGTTATCATTTTGTATGCACACTTTCGGCGATATATGATGAGAGTCAAAATGCATATCTCTCTTATATATTAAGATATGCAGTTTTAATCAGGGTTTCATGATACTGCTAGAACCAAAGGTTTTAAAGGTCAATAAACCAGCCAGCATATGGAAGATGATTGGAAGTGTATTTTTCAAAATAACTGAAATATATTTTCATTATCAAAGCAAAGGATCCCCCATTCTAATGGTAGAACTTTAGATGATTTGGTTTTCCACAAGAGTCACGAAAGACTTCACGGCGAGTTATCTGTAAAAGTTTTTCAAAACTAATTGTGTGATAGAGAAGTGCTTACAACTGTTGACTCTTCTGTGAGCCGAAAGAAGGCACTGTCACGTAACGAAAATTGTGGCATGCTAACGAAAATCGAATTATAGTGCAGTCTCTTGACATTCGCATCAAAAAAGTTTTCTTTCCAATACTATAAAAATCCGTAATCTAAGACCCATTGGAACTTCTGTTGCACTAAATAGCCACAATTACCGCAAAACTTACCTCGTAATTACTCGAATATTTTTCGCAGGCGGTTATGCTCATTTCAATTGCTTCGGTACGCATTTCTTCGTTCATATCAGAATGCTGAAAATATTACGTGTCAGTTATAATATTTTTATTTATTTTATTTGTTCCTTAGTAATTCTTTCAATTTATTCTTTCAACTGTGACAGCACGTACATACATATATTTGTATGTGTGTGTTTGAGTATGCATGTATATTTGTACCTTGACAAGCGGATATGTGTGCACGATTTTCTTTTCCGACTCTTTTTCCGGATTTGCTCCCTCATCAGCCATGGCGGTAAAGGTTATACAAACGACGGCACTTTGCAAAGGCTTCTTTTTTTTACAAAAACAAAATATATATATATAATTTCGACACACAAACAAACAATTAGCGGCGAAAGCGCGTTGAAATATTCCACGCCGTACCCTTTCGAAACGTAACAAATGATATTTCAAATCTGTCTGGTCGTTTCAAGAGGAGAGGAGAAACTCACTTTGAAATTATTCAGAAATACACTTGCATTCGAATATATAAACAGGGAAACTCAAATATTTACTAAATTCTAACAAACTTAATGCATATCTGATTTCCTGCGAATTTTTTACATTTCGAGAATTATACAATTAAACATTGCGCTCAGACGTTTTGTCAGTTGATCATCTTTCCGTTAATAAAACCGACTGGCTGACTTTTTGCGTGCCTTTATTAAAAATGTATTGACTTTAGTACTCTATTTTTTTTTGAGCAACTAAACTTCATTTCTTGTCCAACTTACCATATCATTGCTCTCGGCATTGAAGTCGCACTTCTGCGCATGCGTTGGCCTTCTTCTGTCCATTCATTCTGTCTCAGTTTAGTTTAGGATAATAAATATTTGCGCTATTAAGTGGGGTCGGCAGATCACACTATCACACACATCTTGTATGCGCTTCATACAACCAACAATCACACACCACTAAATAAATCCAGTTTGCAGAACTTCTTTCTTCCGGTTGTCACTAAGTTGTAAGGGAGGAAATCGCAATCATAGGGAAAAGTAGAGGTTTGCGAATGTACAGAAGAACATCAAGAATATTAGACAATGAAAAGCATCTCTCGTTTGCAATAAGTCAGTTAACATATGCACATTCGGGTTGTTCTTAAATGTAGGAAGCAGATTTCCTAAAACTCAACACTACGTCGGTACTACTATAGTCGAAGATATCACATATAAATTCTGATCCCGGTTGGAAACGGTTAAGACGTGTCGCACGGGCGGCAAAGTTCAGATTCCTATATGAAGACTCAAAAAGTGTAAACTAAATATTTTTAATTTTTGGGTATTAAGCCAAAATCGATACCACTATAAAATTGATATATGATATTTACGACTATAGTTGTATCGATTTTGGATATTAGATGAAAATAGTTTTTATTTTTTTGTGAGTCCTCATAGGAGGGTCATTTGAATTTTGACTCCCATTAACTGTCTCTAATCGGGTCCCAAATTTATATGTGAGACCTTTAACTGTAGTATTACCGATTGAGAGGATGAGACTGAAAAATCGTTCATTTGATTTTTGAGAGCAACCCTAATATGCATACAGCCTTGGTCAAAAGAATTAGACACCCCACACAAATATAAGAAATTTTAAATATACATAGGTGACGAAGCGAGACATTGTTTGTTTCAAATATGGCACTGATTTGTTTAAACTTGTATTATTATAATAAATTACATTACATAAAAATTCAAAAGGCATTTTTCAAGAACTACTTAAAATATATTGGCTGCCTTCTATAATTTGATAATCAATGGGAAACTTTCGCTCAGAATTAGAAATTTAATATAAACGGTTGAGATTGCCAAATTGGTGGGATGTTCGCTGTGCGCAGCCTAAAGACAAATCCCAATATGAGAAAACGCAAAGATGAAGAAAACCACCAACTAATGGATAGGAAGATCGAAAACTGAGCCACTAGTCTCTAAAAATTTTCATAAAAAATTTCTTCTGCCCTCGGGTACAGGGATGGAATCGCCCTGACCGCGCTGTACCCACTGTAAAGCATGCATATTATGTATTATGATATGTGGCATGGATGGTCAAAATGTACATGCATTAAAAAATGTGATTTTCTTTTCGTTAACGCTTATTTTTTTATGCGACAATAAGTTAGATAAGATCAAATTAGAAATTCGCAAATTAGCGACTACGATGTGCGGTTTTAGAGACAATAACATTGTTTTATTAAATAAGTCACCGGAGATGCTAGATGTGAAACCCACCGCGCACATTTAGGCTATTTCAAAGGTTAAAGTAGGGAAAGACACACAAATTAAGTTTTATTTTCTAAGCAAAAATTAAAACTTAAGAAATTACGAGTATTTTATGAGCAATAAATAAAACTCAATAAAAAACGATTGCAAAAGCATTTTTATTTTTAATAAAAGTTATAACCGTACGGTCCAATTCTTTCACTTTTGGAACGAGATATGCATTAATTTAAGGGGAGTGTAATACTCATGGCCAATGTTATATGTACATACATGCATACCGCCCTGGGATCCACCACCATTTAAAGGGGAATGTTGTGATTTGCTTTTCAAACGTGATGTTACTTTGTAACTTTCTTTTTTGAAAGTCCATTATAACTGCACCGCGTTCTCTGTGGTTACTCTGTGATCCGAATAAAAATTGATACTCTAACAGCCATATTCGTGCGAAGTCTTAAAAATCACATAGTCGGCATTGTCATAAATACTGCGCCTAATACTTATGACCAAGTCTGTAGATTTTCCTCCCTTTAGGATGTATCGTAACTCATAATCTTCGAAATTTGTATGGATTTGGAGCAGAAGACTGATTTCAACACACACAAAAAAGGCATTTAATATTACAAACCCACATAAAGATATACACATATACATACATATGTGTATATGATCTGCATATGTACATATGTATGTACTCATCTCCGTTGTAAAATGATTACCACACTGTGTCCAGAGACCCCTCGAAAATTTGCGAGGCTTTAAGGGTCTCAACTAGTTTTGTTTGGAATTTTCAGTAGTCTATAAATGTAATAATATTTCAAGAAGGTATTTCAAAAAGTTGTTGAACTATTTTTTTAGCATTTTTCTCAAATACTTTGAAAAGAAAATAAAATAAGCCAACTGATTAAATTCGCCGCAGCCTCTAGGAAATGAAAACAAAGCAAATAAATCAAAACAAAATTGCCAAATTAATGGCAAAAAAACGTGAACCCATTTTTCACCTTTAGAAATCGAAAAATTAAAGTTTAACTTTTTGGTTTACACAAGTTTGTATAGTTAGTTGATAAATTACTCACTCTATAACCGCTCGCCCAAAAGTGTATAAACGTTTTATGCTGTCACACAGCCAGCAACGTCTTGTAGACCAAATTTTGTTTAACTTTTTTTTTAATTAATATAATTACCACAATTTTATTAATCACTAAAGTGCCCCGCTACGCTTAAAAACAAAGTCAACAAAAAATAAATGTCCTTTAATAAAACAAATTTTTATTCAAAAGAAAATGATTCCAACCCATATATGTATACAAAAATGTTTTTTTTTTTCATTTAACGTTTTGATAAAATATGTTATGAACGAGGGTACCGTCTGATCACCAGTTAAAGCCTCATGAAAATCTTTTCAGCAGTTACGGAGATCAGCGAGTTCAAACAGACAAAAATTCTAAAAATGTTCCAAATGTATTTTAATTCATTATCTGCATCACATTCGGCCATTCTTTTAAAGAAATTTTCAATGTACAGACACGACTTTTCTACTGCTTTCTTAAGTATAGATGGCAAACGTAGCCGGAACCAGCCCTTTCAATTCATCAAATTAAAATTGTCATTTAAATATTTACTTTAATTAAGTAACTATGACAGACACAAAAAAAAAACAAAACAGATATCACTGTCATAAATAAAATAAATCTATTTATGAACGTAACTTGACTTTAACAGCCCTCCACTTTATTTTTGTTTTGCATGCTACTTACATATGTAGTAGAATATAACGCGAATGTATGTACATACGTATTTCAGTTCAATCCCAATTTTCCTCGGAATCATAAGTGACATCATGTCCGCCGCATGCGCCTAAATCGTCGCCCTTTCCTGTCTCATCATCGGCATAATTAGCATCATTCCACAAACCATACTCGTCATCGTAACAATCATCATAGTGACGATAACTCAAATCATCTTCATCATATTCAGGCAATATTATATAATCCCCCTTCACTTCTATTTCATTTTCCTTCAGAACATCCAGTAACTCTTGCATTGTGGCCCCGAGGGTTTCAATATAGTCTGTAAATACTGTAAGTGGCACTTGGTATACACCTAAGTCCCGATTGAAATATCTATCCACACGACGGCATCGATCGATTTGATATCGCGCTTCGTCCAAAATTTTTTTTTCCTTAGTACGCTCATCGCGAGTATATGGAAAATCGACTGAAAATATTTCCTTGTATTGCACATCTGCATCAGGATTGCAATCTGCCGGAAGTTCGCCACGAAGTGGTTCAGTTATGGGACGATGAAGCAGGTCATTTCGCGCAAAAATTGCAATTTGAGTAACGTTGCCAATACTTTTCTTGTCCGGTGGCGCATCGCCAACACCATAAAAAGCAACACTATAATTGGGATATTGTTGGCAAATATTCCGTGCCCATTCTTTAAATTCGGCACGTGTCCATTCAAATTTGTGATCATCGTGTCGGAACCCATTATCTAACATTGGTTCAAAAAGTACATTAAATTCAGAGTTTGGTGTGGAGAATATAGCGAGTTTAGGTTGCATAAACCCGAAAATATTCTTTGGTACATTATCCAAGGTTTTTGGGTATAAGTGTTCAATGCTATGAATTTCAAAAAAAATATAAAATAAATAAAATTTTGATTAAACAAAAAACGTAGTCAGGCGAATAACTTACATTTCCAAAGCTATAACTGCGTCTACGTTCTGCAATTGTTCGACAGACGCATCAATACTACCTTTAAGAATTTCCACTCGTAAAGGAGTTTCACGCTTTTTTAAATAATCGGATACAAGTGGCTCTGCTCTCAGCTTATTGCTCCGCAAAAGATCTTCGTCAATATCAACCTGAATGCAAGAAGTGATAAATTTAATATAACTCGAAAATGTATTAAAAAATTTGTAATAAAATTGAAAATATATATTTTACATGAATAAAGTCTATTTTATGGTTTTCACATAAGTACATACAATATTCGGCATTGTCATAAAAAATTGCATATCGCCCAATTTACTGCGCGATGTGGTTAATATATCAAAATTAAATGGGCTTTAAAACTACATGCTCAACATTTTTCTGAAAATTCTGATTGGATTTGTTTTTTTTTTTTGGTACAAACTCACTAAACAAATACCAGTTTTGACGAATTTGCTACCACAAGTCTAAAAATGTTTGCAAAATCGGCACCGATTTCCTGACGCATTCGCCAAGGCGAGATTGTATATAAATAAATAACTTTTCGAATTCATAATGAAGTATATTTATTTATAATAATTATGGTAATTTGGCGCGTATACCATAGCTTAATGTTTAGACGAATTTCTCTACGAATTGCGTTGTTTTAGGGGGAACCCTATCTAAATTTTATAGTTTAAATTTGTTGCTACATTATCATTAAAAAAATTGCTTTGATATCTTAGATATCTGTCATAATTATTCGTATTTTTTTAATATGGCACCTTAGCTTAAAATGTGGTATGTGGTATATGGAGCTACCTCTTTCAAGCTCCTTTCATTCAATATCCGTACTGTAATATTTTATTTAAATAGGTTTTTTCGAATTTTTTTAAGTTGCAACCCTAATACAATTTTTTCAATTTAATATTTGTTCTATTGTAAATAAATATCTCTAAACAAAATTTTTTTGAAATTTTAAACATCATATTACAAATCTTCTATGGTTGATTCAAATAATTCAATAATCTCAATAGCGATGTGCTTGTTTTGATTTTGACAAGATCGACATGCTTATTTCACAATGTTGCCTGCTCTATGTTTCAGCCAAGAAAGGTACTAAAAATGGTAGGATATGTGGAAGTCTATCTAAGAAAAGTGGCGATTTTATCAAGACTCATTTACTAGTACTAAAAAAAAATTACCAGAAAGGTCCATAAATATATCTCTTTTTAATACCTTTAAATACATGACCCCAATAGAACTGCCGAAAAAAGTGAGGTTAAAATACTGTCATCACCATATTATCTTTGTACCTGGAAACCTTCTGCAGACAGAAAGAAACCGAATATTTTTTTTTTAATTCGTTGAACCGTTCGTGAATTATGGGATCATTAACGAAGAGCAATTCATTTTTATACCTGAACTTACTAGTGCCCAGGATTTTATAACATTGTTCTCAAAACGGTAGTTTCTAAGAACATAAAGCGAGCTAAATTAATATTGAAAAAAGAAATGGATTAAACCATGTATGTATGCCCGTCCGTCCGACCATGCATTGGTGAGATATCTGAATGAAACTTGTTACACGCATTTCCATCTACCCAAGGTAGGTTAGAATTAGGTAAAATCGAATAATAACCACGCCGACATAACTGTGTTTTGGGAACATCAAAAGAATGCTATATTTAGTAACTATTAAAGATAATTTGCTCTAAAGGGAATACGTGAATATATTTTTTCATAGGGGTACACGCTTTGCATTTCAACTCAGTAAGCACATTTCCGAAAATTATGGAAATCGAACCAAAACCCTATCTCATATAACGGTAATATATGAAAACGAAAAAAATCCATGTTTTCGTAACCATATTAAAATATTCAATATTTTATTAAATGAATTATCAAATTCCTTCAAATTTCATACGAAGAATTTAATTAGAGAGAAATGCTTAAAAATAAAAATTTAAAAATAATTTATTTTGATTTATATTTAAATAAAAGTCGTTTAAATTTTCAAAGTGAACAGAGTTATATAAACTGGGTTTATTGCCTACAATTACCAATCATTTGAATTAAACGGAAACGTTTATTTATGCCTACTCCGATGGGGTAATGTGTGTAGACGTAAAGCTCGGTGTAGAGGATAAATAAATATTAAAGTGCCAATGGCGGTGTGAAATTAATAGGAATAGCTAATGTATATCCAAATGGTTCTGCTTAATATTATGCTTTCGCTTTCCACTTGGGTATATGTTATTGCTGTAAATTCCTCCAGAGAATGTGTTCGTTGGCCCAAGAATGTGAATGTTAAGGAGGAGAAGAAGAAGAATATTTTTTTTGATCGCAAAATTTTATTCGGATGCTTTGATTAAAAATGGCTAATCCACGAAAATGTCGTGTTCGCGGATGTAAAAGTTTAAATAACGAAATGCGCTTTTTTAACTTTCCCCAGGATCCAATAGAAAATCAAAAGTGGAGGGACAACTTGGAGTACAAAGAATGGGATTTCCTTCCAGCTACCGCTGCAGTATGTTTGTTGCATTTTGAGGAAAGTGCTAAGGGTTTAAAGTATTTGAGAAAGGGTGCAATTCCTACTCTTAATCTGGGTAAGTTACCATTTTTATTTATTGTGAAATGTATGCACTTACATACATACATATGTACATGTGGGAGAATAAATATCACTTAACAACTCCCATCCGCCCGCCACTTGTTAGTTTGCATGATTCAATGATGAACCATGGTTAGTTTGCAGTACTCACAAAGTTCAATTTTTTATTTAGGCCTAATAATGGCACAATTGAACAACCAACCAATATTATCTTGTATGTGCATGCATGTAAGCAAATGTTTTAATATACAATTATGTTTCTTCTTAACAGGCTATGACCATCCTCCGCCACACAGTAATCACATTTTAAACCAAAAGATATTGGGTCGAGCTTGTTGTATTGAAAACTGTATCAGAAATGAAAAGCTTAAACTCTACAGATTTCCCGCCAACAACGATAGTTGGTTCAAAGTTTGCAACGTCGACCGATCAAAATGTGAAAGACCATACATTTGTGAGCTTCACTTCGATAACAAATTTATTTCAGAAAAAAGGCTACTATTTGGCGCTTTTCCTTCATTTAACTTACCTCCACAAATTTCAGGCAATAACCTCAACCCATCAGCGCATAATGGGATTGGGCCAAACGAAACCTCAAAAAGCAATGGAAATAAACGATACTGTTGCATTAAAAACTGTGATTTAATTGGCAATGGAACATTGTTCTCATTTCCCAATGTCGAAGAGGTTCGCTTAAGATGGATTAAAGCCTGCCAGATTAACCCGGCCGAGTGTGGCGAACTATATATTTGTGCTCGTCATTTCCATCCGAATTTTCTCATAAATGACAACAAACAACTCAAGGACGGAGCGTTTCCTTCATTAAATTTAAATTTATACACTCGGACATTATTGCCTACGTTGCAGAAGCGTGCGATACCACAGAATACAATTAAATTACCGTTAAACTTTGAACAACATTATTTTGTAGAAAGCAAGAGAAGACGGCTGTATTCGCAGGATACCGATGAGAATTCTAGGTGTATTTCATTTGTAAGCGAAAATGAGGAATTAATCGGCAATATTTCGAAGCCAGTAAAAAATTCAATCGCCGAAATATTAGAGTGCCATAATGCACAAAAAATTGTCGATAATAAAAACTCCGCCACTGGATTGGATATTGCTTCTTTTAGTAATAACAGTTTAGACTCCTCTATCGTTACACAAACAAGTAATGATAAATTATATAAATGCGATAATAAACTTTTAGAAAAAAGGCTCGCAGAGTTAGAAACTCACATCGAATTCCAAACGGAAGAGAAAAGTAAAAACGATGATGTACATTTAGAAAAGAGCGATTCTGTGTTGGACGCTAGTCACGATTTACAATCGAAGTCAGTGGATGTATGCGTAAATGGACATTTTGAAAAGAGACTGGCAGAGTTAGAGTCTCAAATGAAATCGAAATTGCAAAAGTCGTGTTCATGTGATCATGACCATTTTGAAAAGAGAATAACTGAGTTGGAGGCTGAAGTCGAATACTTAAAAACAAAACACCGCATTTTAGCAGATCGCGCAATACTGCCATTTAATAATGCGAGTAGGGAATCAATAACTTTTGCCAGAATGATTGTTGATAGCCCCAAAAGATACTATTCAGAAAATGAGAAATTTATGGCGCAGAATTTGACTTATATTTCGCCGAAGTCTTATGATTTTATGCGTGAAGAATTAAAATTCGTACTACCTCACAAATCAATACTTCGTCGATGGGGCTTTAAATCCAATTGTATAATATCTGGAATTGATGACGATGAGTCTAATGCACTGAAAAAAATTGTTAGCCAGATGTCCGAAAGCGAACGCATATGCCAAATTATGTTTGATGAAATTGATATACAAAAAGATCAAACAACCAGTAGTACAATAACCTATGCTGCTAAAGCAAGGGCCAACATTAAATGTTGTTTGTTTATGGTTAAAGGGATGCTTAACGATTGGAAATATATTCTATCATATTATATAGACAACAGCGGCTTCAATGCTTACAATCTATTGCGTTATTTAAATCAGACAATTGTTTTCGCTGAATCTGTAGGCCTCAAAATTAAGGCGATAGTGTGTGACCAAACACTTTGTAATGCTCATATATACAAAATGTTATATGTAACTGAGAAGAAACCCTACATTTTGCACGAGAAGGAAAAAATCCATTGCTTCTTTGACTATTTTTATTTAATAAAGTCTATTCGAAATAGTTTTCTGGCTCACGATATACAAACATTTGATGGTGTTGCTAGATTTAAAGTTATAAGAAAATTGTATGGCATTGAAAAGGCCTATGCAAATTTGGGTATATTCCCCAAACTCACCCCGTCACATTTGTACCCGGACCATGTTGAAAAAAATAACGTTTATCTGGCTGCACAATTGCTGAGTCATTCGGTTGCAATGGGGATTGAAAAGGCAATAAATGAAAAGATATTCGGCACTGATGCAAAACTTTTGAAATACGCCAGAGCAACTCAGAAGTTTGTTCAGCGCATAAATGATTTATTTGATGAGTTCGACCATAGGGCCCAGGTTGGTGAATCAAACGACACTCCTAGGAATAGAAGTTATGCAGAAAAAATTATTTTTTTAAAAGACCATTTGAAATTTGTACATTCATTGGAAGAGCACAATACAGTAAATATGCGGTTTATATCTGGTTTAATTCTAACAATCAAATCAATGATCAACTTTTACGAAGATTTTTCCAAAAATCAAAACAATTTGAACATTAACGATCTTAGTAAGCTAAATCAGGATGCCCTAAATATATTTCTTCACAAGCTAAGTGGAATCAAGGATAACAGCACATGCCCCACAGAAAATGAAATTCGTACATTTATTAGAAATTCACGGAAAGAATTCGAACAAAAATACCAAAACTGCAAGGATCAAACAGTTGATAACTTAAATGATGTGAATGTTGCTATAGAGGAGCCATACGATAATTCCGATCTGTCTGAGGAACAATTCGAAAAGTATATAGAAGTGGTAGAGGATTGATCGAGCGGAAATTGCATGACATTAGATTATTACTTAGAAAAGTATAGTGATAGCCAATGTGCAATGATAATAAGGTGACATCAGTAGCGACGTGTTGATAGTAATTTTGACGAGATGGGCATGCGTATTTCAAAATGTTGTCATCTAAGTTTGGTTAAATTTTTCAAACTTTTCATTAATAATTCGCTCAAAAACATATTATTTATTACTGAAAATAAATACTAAAAATAAGTACAGTAGTTACTGACATCACCTTATTATCATTGCACCATGGTGATAACTATGAGGAAACGGATGTACGAAACGGATACCTTTGAAATAATTTAGTTTCAATTTAGGGAGACCTAAATAAATAATTTATTACAAAACAATGTTGTAAAAATATTAATGTATATACATACATATGTACATACATATGTAAAAACTAATGTGAAAGCTTTTCTTATTAAATACATATTTTTATTTATATTTATATTTATTTATTTATTTGTTTTTGCAATAGCTTATAAATTTATTTATAAACTATTTGAAAACTAGAATACCTGGTTACTAAGATCTTTTGGTTCCCTGCCTTAAACTATTTTTGTATTGTATTGTCTTGTCACGTTTACTTTATTTATATATTTTACATAAAGGAAAATTCCAACGTCACGTCATTTGGAGGGGAAGTTGCAAATTTGTGGTAGGAAAGAAAGTTATACATACAAAAAAACAATAATTCAGCAACTAAATTAGTTTTGCATTATTTAAACCCATTCTACAACGAAACAGAACTGGCGTTACCGGTTTTTGGTACCGGTGCAGAATAGACCTGTGAATCAAGAATGATAGAATACAAGATTGCGCCTTCCCGCGGTGAAATGACAGATCTCGCCTTTAGTAAACAAGAATACGGGAGAGAGAAAATTGAACAACTTCCAATATTTCATTGAAAAACGTGTTTTAATGTTCTAAAGTGTAAAAGTATGAATTTATAGGCAGACATTTAATAAATAAATTCGCAAAATACTAAAAAAAGTGTCTATTTTTCTTAATTTGTGAAAAAAGCTTTGTCTAGTTGAAGTTGAGAATTGTCAAACCTGGCAAAACCAAAGTAGCGGTACTTCTAAAGGCGTCACCTTCAGTATTCTGTACAACGTGCCTGTGAATGTTAGTAGCAAATTTGCTGCCCAAAATTAAGTATGCCACACTGAAAAAATGCAGTTCACAATAAACGAACTTAATAAAGATAACGCAAATAGAAATACCTAAAGCGAATGCTGATCCTAAGAAATATATTGCACATATTAGGTAAAGATTTAATGATTTTGAAGATTATTATTAAATAGTTTTTGCCAAAGCTCAACTGCTGTGCGATGAAAATTTTTATACAAATATGACCTGCTTTATCGGCTGATCTAATCACAGTTTACATTTTAAACATAAATAATTGAAGAAGAAGAAGAAGAAGAAGAAGAAGCAATCACATATGCCGGAATACGGCGACCAGTGGCGACTGTCTGTTTTCCCATTTACCACATCGTTCCGCAATCAAAGTGAAACGACGGCTAGGGAGAAATTCTCTTGCGGCGATTTCGTTTTGGTTGTGTTTGTGAATTAAATGTTGAGTGTGTGGAGCGACAAAGTACGAGAGGCTGTATATCTGTAAGTTTTTTAGAAAATTCTTTGGATATTGCTAAAATTTTCACGTTCAAATAGTTGCAAAATATAGTTAAATATATGCCCAATGTATGAAATACGAAATTAAGTCAATTCTTGTCGGGTTAGCGTGGAAAAATTACTTTTAAAAGGGCAGTGAAAATTTTTTTGTCGAACGAGGTTTTTTCATTACTTTTCTATCTTTTCGTGCTGAAATCGAAACAAACGAAACGGGGGAAAGCGAAATCGAAAAGAGACAAAAGCGCCCAAGTTAGTCGGCCACAACCAGCATTGAACAAAACTTGGAGGAAAAATTTTTCTGTGTTCTGTCGCTATACAAATTCGTTATTAAATAAGGTTATTGAAGCAAAATTCTATCTTCCGCCAATTTGTGTAGATTTTAAATCTAAAATTCAAACAAATACCTAACTTAAAAAGTAACAAAAAAGGTGGTTTAACTCGTAACAGTGTCGCGTTGCATCGATTTAAAAATGTTTGATGGAAAATTTTTGCAGCGCTGCTACTGCAAACGAACAGCGGTCGTCGTGCCGACTTCGTTATAGCCGTAACCGCGCTGCCGCCGCTGTTTTATTTCTGCTTCTATATGCCAATTGTCTGTGGCGCCGTCTGAACTTGATTAAAAGAGTGAAAATGTGTTTGAATAAAAAATTATTTCGATTTATGTAGATATTAAAAAATACCAAGCAAGACTGCAACAGATAGAATTTTCGGTAACACAAAATAAATTTTATTTCATAGTGCACATTGGTACTATCTTTGCATTGGTTATCTAGCAAAACGAATTTGTGAAAGATGGAAGGAGATAGACAAAATAAAACAAAAAAAGTGTATGTGGTTCATTTAACGCCGATGCCAAAAGTGAAACAGCGGGAATGATCGATATTCAATTAAAGATTAATCGAATATTAAGATTAGAAGTGTTCAATACGAAATTGTGTTCCGACTTATTTGTTTAGCGCACGCGGAGTATTTAGCTATTTTATATAGGCATTTAAGTTTTGAAACGTATTTTGCATTTCTTTCTTGCATGTATGTACTTCCATAAAAAAAGTATAATCACAACAGAAGAGAAATAAGGCAATTTATAATACACAGTAACAACGATCAGCCCAGTGTCAAAAAGTGGAACCCAGATACATCCGAATGTCATGAGCGCGTAAATTATCATCGTTTAATAAGGCAGAAAAAAATCCAGGCGTACTATCAAATAACGTTGAACGTTCCTTAAAAAATAAAAAACACAACTAAATAAGAGACTGATTTTGTATTATCAGAAAAGTACGAAATTGCAGACTTTACGTACATTATAAAATTTTTGGATCGTATTATACGATCATAAGTAAAACAAACGATAAACGTAACTGCAGTGGTAGGCCGGTCTAACGGTCTTGAAGACGCTTTAACGTAAAACCAAAAAGAGAAACAGAATATTTACACCAAATGTTTGAAAGGGCGGCTAGCACAAACCTTCCATAGCTTTTTCCTATCACATCGGAGGAGTATTTAAGAGAACTGAAGATGGGTAAACGCATGGCAGTCACAGATACAAAGCACGCAACGCCAGCCACCCGCACCATACGCAAACGGAAGCGAATTTCTTCTGGAGCCGCAGCTGGGTCTGAAATGATCGCAGCAACAGCCAAAGCGCTACGAGGTGGTCATACTTATTGGCATGAAAACGACGATGAGGATTCGTCTTCAAATGATGCACCAAATGTTACACCACCGCTGATGAGAAATCAGTCTACCAAACAGGCTAACAATTCATCGATTTTACTTAGCGCAAATACGTCGGTAAATGAATCGCCAAAACCCGTGTACACATTATTGCCGTCGGTAGTTAATGGTACAATTATGTATGATCTGATGCAGAAACCTTGGAGACTTGGTAAACCCATAGGTGAGTGAATTGTGGTACCGACACACATATGTACATATGTATATCTATAACATACTAGTAATATTTTGTTTGTAATTTTTTGTTATGATTGGGACTGATGTCAGAAGAAATATTTGTTAAAACAACAATAAAATTTGGGTTCGCCTATTTTGAATTGTAAAGCGTTTGTTACTTCGTATTTAATTATACACGGCTCTGTGTGTGATGTATATATGTGCATATATATATGTATATATATATGTACTGATATGTGTTGGTATTAAACAGGCTTTATTACTCTATAGCCGGTATTGAAACGCAAAAAATTCTGTGCATATAGTATATTATGAATGTTTGAAAATTTACTATAATCACTAATCTTACACTTTTTTTTCATATAGGGAAAGGAAATTTTGGTGAGATTTTTTTGGCTTCAGATAATATCGCCATTCCTGTAACTAATGAGAATGCGAAATTCGTTGTAAAAATCGAACCGCATTCAAACGGGCCATTATTTGTGGAAATTCATTGTTTAATGAACACTGCCAAAGATGATTGTAAGAAAAACTTATTTGCTTTGTTTAAAAAACTTGAATTCCTACTAATATTTTTTTTTACGCACAGCTAACCATCTGAAGACGGAGAATGGTAACGTGAATGGACAACAACATATTGCAGCGTCACTACCACAACAACCACCTTCGGGTATACCAAGCTACATTGCATCAGGTTCCCATTATTTTGGCGATGCCCGCTATCGTTTTCTAGTATTGCAACGATTTGATCGCGATTTACACTCGTTGATTAAAAATTGTCGTGTCCACCAAAAATCAGTACTAACACTAGCCATACAGATCGTAAACGTATTGGAAAAGCTACACGACAAAGGCTATTGTCACAACGACGTCAAAGCGCAAAATCTTATGATTTCAAAATGCAAGTATTATAAAAAACAAACTGCTACAGCTCCAGTCACCTCAGGCAATGGCAAATTATCTCGCTCTTCGAATATGAACTCTTCAAAATACGATGATCACTACGAGGAAAAGCAACAGACTACTGACAGTGGTAATAGCTCAGAACAAGAGGCAAACGATGACGATGACGACGATGCTGATTTTGTAGTAAAACGGAATATGTATGTAGACGAAGATGAAGATGAGGACTTTGATGATGGCGCTACTACAAATAGCAACAACAGCAACAGTGTGGATATTTACGAAACGCCTGTAAATCGTAATCGCAAACGTCGCCAACGCAATGCCGTGGTAGAATATAGTGGATCTAACCCGGTATGTTTAAAAATATTTCAAATAATTGCATTATAAATAAAATCTCGTAATTCATTTCAGGTTCGCTCATGTCGCCGACAAAAGAGGAATTCCATTTATGAAGAAATGGTTAAGTCACATTATTTACGACCAACAAAACGTATTAGTTATTCGGAGTTCTTTACCGAGGACGGTATTTCAATTAAAGATGATACAGCCGACACAAAGTCTATAACATCTGATGATGATTCCGAAGAATTTTTACCCCGTTCCGCTCGTCGTTCAGCGATTATCAAAAAATCCGCCCAATCTTCAAATTCCTGCGCAATTGCCGCCACCAAACGATTAACGCGAAGACAAGAGAAGCTCATAAATAATTTGAGTGATACCAGTAATTCAAATGCTGCTGCTACTGCCGTCGCGGAGTCGCTTATTACCGTAGATGAAGAACGTATCTTCCTTATTGATTTCGGTTTGGCTTCCAAATTTATGGATAATGGTGTACACCGTCCTTTCGTTATGGATCAACGACGAGCACATGACGGCACCTTAGAATTTACATCGCGTGATGCTCATATGGGGGCACATTCACGTCGCAGTGACCTAGAATGTTTGGGATACAATTTGATATTCTGGTCCCAAGGTTATTTGCCATGGAAAGAAGCTGCAACACAACATCAACAAGAAAAGGTGCATCGCGCAAAGGAGTACCTAATGACCGATGTGCGCGAGATGCTAAAACAAATTTATGGCAGACAAGTTCCTAAATATTTAGGTGAATTTCTGCAACAAGTAGGCCAGTTAGCCTATCATGACCGTCCGGATTATGGACGGTATCGTCGCATGTTCGAACGTGAATTTCAACAGCTCGGCTATTCACTTGCTGAATTGCATTTGAACAGCAATGAAATTGTCCGCAGTTGTGTGCGCGTAAAAGAGGAGATTGAGAATAAAAACGATATATTTGAAATGAATAAGCACAATGGTAATATTATAAACTTGTCAGTAGGCACACCATTCCATGAGCGCACACTATCCAATCGGGTGTCGCCAAAAAATTTACGGTCTAAATCTGACAAGAAATCAATGAAAAAGAAAAAGTTTTCATGGGCGGAAATACTATCACAAGATCCCGATCAAATTGCACGCGAACGTGCAGAAAAGGAATTTGACCGTGAAGAGGAATTGAGTGAAGTGCAACAGCCGGCGATGCGTCGATATGAGGGGAAGCCAACATATGCTATACTTGAAATACAACAGCGCCTCAAGTTGAGTGGAAGGGTGTTGGAGGAAAATAGTAATTCACAACAGGAAGATAATAAAACCGATGAAGATGAAGAAGATGATGACCAAGAAGAGGTAAATTACAATTAATTATTTTAATATAAACTTCATACGTATAAAATCAAAAATACTTAAAAATCAACAGGACGAAATGGAAGTTGACGAGAGCGATGAAGTAGAAGACAATGGAGAAGATAGTGACAATGAGAATGAAGGTGATGAGGAAGAGGAAGAGGCCGATGAAGACAATGACGAAGAAGAAGACGACGATGATGACGACATAGGCACGGATTCCACTGAAGCCACAGACCCTGTACTTACCGGCGGGCGTAATACTCGTGCACACAACACCAGGTCAACTAGAAAAAAAGTGTCAACGAGATCTTCAGAAAAAGAAGTTAGCATTCGAAGCTGTGGTAAGCGAAATGCTCTAAACTCAGCAAAAGCAACAATCAAAACAACAGTGAATGCAACCAAATCAAGACCAAGTAATGGCGCAACAGCTGGTAAAACTGTCACAGCAAAATCGAGTAGTAAACGTGGTAGTTCCAATACAACACGTGTTAATCGTCGAGGATGTAGTAGTAACGATGGAATGCAAAATGGCGGTCACACCTCAATTAATAGCAGCGTAAGTGGAAGGCCAGAACGACGTACACGTCGTTGCTTAATTAAGACTGATACAGAGATGGATGATTTGATGGATCAACAGGAAAGTAATTCCAACTTCAGTCCAGATGTTTGTAGTTTGTTTAATGTTTGGAAGAAAATCAATAATGAAAATATCTACTATCGTGGCAGTAATGCCACAGCAGCGTCATCAACCCGACACTGTAAGAAGTGAAAATATGCACACTCACATATTGCAGCGGCGGTTCCAAGAAAAACTTTGTAATATTTCTAAATTTTGCACTGTTTTCAACTATCAATAGTTTAATTTAAAAAAAAACACATTGATTTGAAATGCTTGATTGGCTTAAATAGCGTAGTTTAAAATATATTAGTGGAAAAATGCCCCGTTTGACGTAAGAGAGAGCTGATCAGTGAGAAATGTTGTAGAATAATGAGATTGAAATGTTTACATTTTTTGGTTTAACACAATTTGCGAATAATTTTCAAAAGGAGTGAGGAAAGTTAAAATTGTAAAAAAAAAACGTAAAAAAAAATTTCATAATAAAAACAAAAATATGTGAATAACATAAAACATTTAAATGCATAATAGTTCATTCTATTGAAATCGTTAGCGAATAATCTGAACAAATACATAATCGCAAGCATAATAGTCAGGGGTCGCGTTCTAGTTTACAATCCTTTTGCAAAAAAAAGTCAGTACAAACAAAAGAATAGTGAATATGTTCAATTTGTTGAAAATCACATATTATAAGTTTTCTTTTTTTTTTTTATTGCTACACTGCACATATTTTGTAAAAGCATTGTATATGTATTAGTTCTTCTTCTTAAACCATTCGTAAATGAAAAGCGTGAACCCCTACTGTAAATTTTGTATAAATATTCAGCCCGCATATTACACTAGCAACTAGATTTAGATAAGGTTAAAAAACAAATATATTCAAGAATTGAAATGTGAAATGTGTGCCGTGACGGGTTTACAGTTCGTGAAATACAAGAAGAAAACATACAACGCGCACATAAATTGCTCTGCATTAAAGATGTGTTCACCAAATGCAGTTGTTTTCTTCCAAAGCTCTTAATATTTTGTATGCTTCATGTAGGAATAACAAAAACCAACAATCAAAACAAAAACGCATTAATAATAATACCAGCATACTTCATCAACTGTGTTAAGTCACATCTTACAACTTAATTTTTATCTGTGTGTAGGCGCACTTTGCCGACATCGCCAATGGCGCTACTTTATTGACGATTAGCCGAATCGCCTGAATTATACTAATTAGCTTGTAAGTTATGATGTTAATATAAATGTTAGACATTTTTTTCTCTTAAATTTCTTAATTTGTTTGCATCGAACACATATACATACATATTACTGGTAAGAGAGCTCTTTTCCGTTACTATTTACATATATCTCCCATCTTCACCTATTTGGTGTACTATAAGTGCCCACAATGCAAAGGGATATTTTATCTAAACACATTTGTAAATACCTATGTGCTTTAGCTTGCATTCAGTTGTTTAAATTTAATGTTTGCTTGCTATTGATTTTTTTTTTAAACTCACATAACTGATTTTTATTTTTTTTTTGCAATTTCGTCAGGGGTTTATGTTTTGGAACACACTCAGAAATAAATAAATGAGTAGCATCTATTTTTTTTTTTTAATACCTTTATTATATCCTTAAGTAACATACCTAAATATTAGTCATTAAATAATTAAAGGAATTCATAACAAGAATCATTAAATTTCATAGGATTATAAAAACATTACAAAATAAACAGATGAAGAAAATCAAAAGCGTTTTTTGTTTTGTTTTCCAATGGGCAGAATGAGATCAAAATACCAGGAACCTAACTGATATACTTTTTTTTTCAATTGAGTCAATAAATAATTTTCATTTATATCATTATGTCAATTGTATTTTGTTTTAGTCAAAAATAAAAGTTAAAACGACTCATATTTTTTCAGTCAAAGAAAAAAATTAAAAAATTAGTCCTTTATCTTTTCGATCAAAAGTAAGTTAAAATTATATTGCTCTTTTATTACATTCTAAGGTAAACCATTTTGTTGTTACGTATGTATAAGTTGAATACCGATCATTGCTGTAAAAAGGTGAGTAATTTGAGGCTCAAATTAAATGCTTATCTAGGACTTACATATATTTACTGAAGATGGAAAACTACAATTAAAAGGAAGTGGATTTCCTACTTTGATATTTTTCCAACTAAAACATATTTTATTGTGAATATGTAAACAGATTTTGAAGATTTTTTATTGAAAATAACGGATAATGACTGTCTTTTCTGAAATAAGAAAAAAAAAAAATAAACCACGTAGGCAAGGCGCATTCATACAAGGTGGTGTTATAAGTACAACTACAAAGTTCCCATGTATTTTGTTTTTGCGTTTGCTTAAGAGTTGTCAAATTTTACATAGATTTTGTTTTTGCTTTTACGGCTTTTAAAAGCTCATACGCAATGCAAAAACAAAATACATGTAGATGAATAAAAAAAACTCAAATCGGCTACTATAGTAACTACACCTTATATGAATTCGCCTTACACGTAGGATTAACAAGCATCACATTGATATCAAGATTTTAAAATGGGAAATTCTTTCCGACTGGCTTTTTTAATTTCAATTTCAAAAATAACTACATATCTTTGCAAACTACCAAAGAAAGGGTGATTTACGCGGCACGTGAAGAAATGTCTAAATTGCTCTGGATATGTTTATATTGAGTACGTCGGGACATGAAGGAGAATGTAGATTATACTTGCGCCAGTATTTTTATAAAGAATTCCTTACAGAGTAAAAATTTGTGAAGTGGACCACCATTTTTTACCGGCAATTTGATGGGAACAAATATTACCACAAATTTACAACCGAAACAAAAATAATTTTTCCCATTTTATGGGAATGATTTGTTCGCACAAAGTTGGCGATAGGGCTGATTAAGTCTTCAGCAATCCATGAACATACATATGTATGTATTTGCTTTGGCCATTGCCTGGAGCTTCGTTGTATTAATAGCTTAATCCAGTACTGCTCTCATCCTAAGTCCTGCAAAATGAGCGAAGCACTTGATAAACATTAATTAATGCCTTTATTATGTATGGAGAATGGTAGCCGCTAGGCAATCATATACTAAATTTTGTATTGAGCATGGCAACCCCCACTAATGAACGTCGGCTACTGAGTCTAGTTGCTCATTTTGATTTTATGTTTCAACCAAATTTTAATGCAACTTGGATATTTGTTTACGTTCATTGCTATATGTATATTGTTGCAAAGTTTCCAATAATTTTCAAAGTTACTTGACAAAATTGTAAAACTGCGTATTTCTCTTTACTGAGTTTAGTAGCTACGCATAATACAAAATACGATATTGGTAGCCATGGCAAGTAGACCAGCGACTGTTACACTAATATCCTTACATAAGAGGGGTATAAATTCTATTGACTTACTTTTATTTTGGATGTTATTTTCATCGGTTGCTCACAATTTCTAAATTTTTTACAATTTATTTAAAAAAAGACTACATTTTTAAAACGTGACTGTTGATCGTCTAGAAAATTAGAGCGCCACGGAGGGAGGAATTTATGACTCTCGCTCTCCCGAATTTTCGCGACTTCAGTTGAACTTTAGTTTTGCTCAAAAGTGATTGTGGAAACGCAAAATCCCAGCCTAGACTTAAATTCAACTTAAAATGTATTGAAAAACTGAATAATTTCAATATACGCCCAACATACATACATATGTACATAGGTATGTATCTACATATATACATACATAGCTATATTATGAAATATATAAGACAAATTTAGAATCTCCTTTTTTTGAAGACGGTTAAAAACCAAAATATTAATTATTGATTTTTTTAATTCCCTGCTTAGTTATTTCGTTTCAATTAATGTACAAGTTAGTAAGAAAAATGTATGTATGTATATCTATGAGAACTTTATAAAAAAAATATGTATGTATATTAAATTCAAAGTTTCGTGCCTAACCATCCAATAACATTTTGATAAGGTCCTCGTGAGGGGCACATTTAATTACTTGGCATGATTTTCTTAGCTTAATTGATTAATACAGATAAATTTGAGTCCAGGACAAACGCAAGAGTTCTTGCCTTTTGTTGGTATTTAACTGTAGTCCACTTTAATCTCGGATATCTGATTCACGTCTTATAATGCGGTTAAGGCGTTTTTGGACTAGTATGTAGATTTTGTTTAGTTATTCCAAACAATGTTTTTGCACATTTCGTTAAGTTAAAAACTTGACTTACCTCTAGAATATGTTCAATGAATTCAATACGTCGCAACAGCGTCAACAAACGCATGTCCGCACAGCCAAAATCAACCACCTATATATACGTTTAATAGTACACAATATCATTAATGTACTAACAAAGACAAATCCAAATCCAAATCCAATCTCACTTTTTTAAATTTATGTCCCCAGCGAGGGTCTTCCAATATTCGCACTGTTGTAGTGTAGCGCTGCTCGTACACAGGCGGATCAAATTTGATATTTCCCTCGGCATTTATATAAGAACGGGTCCTCAGCCCTCCATTCGGTAATTGATAAGAAAACATATTTGGAAAAAATTTACCGGTAAAAAAATTTAGATATAATTAACACAACTCGCGAATTTGAGGATTGAGAGGCGCCATTTGTTTATAGCTCTCTGTTTTTCTATTGTTCCAATTAGTGTTGTTCCGATACGGGCAACTATTAGTTAAAACTCGATAGTTTGTTCAAGTACTGAGTACGTTCTGTACTCGAGCTCATAATGCAAGTACTCACCTGAGTATGGGATTAACGTACTTACTTGTTTTTACACCGTTTCAGAAATTTATATTTTGACAATAAGTGAATAATGCTGTTGAGTTTTTATTGAAGTTTGCATTAGCATAAGAAGAAAGATCTTTATATTATTTTAAGCTGTGAGTACAAATCGCTCTCTAAGGGTATCACTTGCTCTATCTCAATTTAAAATAAAATGTGTTCGCCTTTGTTCGGTACATAAGGTTAACCATTGTGCATCGACTGTATAATAAAATTAATTTCAAACTATTTCGTGTACTTGTGTACATTATGTATGTTATCGATTAAAGACTCCAAGTTTTACGAATATTTCTAGAGACCAGTGGGCATATTGTGTATCCTTCCAGCAAGAAGCCTGACCTGAGAATTGGTAATTTGATATCCATACAAAACTAAACTAAACTGACCGCTAGAGTTTGAGTTAATTTTATCGCTAATATACCCAATAGTTATAGTTCAGTCGTCTTGCTGGGAACCGGGATCGATTACATGGCGGTACGTTCCCACGACAGCCGGTTCTACGATATCGGAACGACCCGGAATTATTTCCAGCCAAGGACTGTCACTTCAGCAGCATTCCTCAAAATTTTATGGGGAATGTTTTGTGCTGTTCCATCAACAACATGGCGGTATCGGAACAACACCGGTTCCAATTTCACTTCGTTTGCAAAATAAAAAAGTGACATTCACAATTGACTTTAATAAACCAGAGAATTTATATTGAATGACACAAGAATGGGAAGGGTTGCTACATCAGATGATCTCAGCTGTGCCGAATTTTGACGTCTCACACCGTCATGCTCTAGCACTGTTAATGTCGGTCTCTACTGTTAAAATCAGTGGGTCTACTGTGTACATGTGGTGGAAGAGTGTGGTATGTACAGCAGACCCCCCCGACAGCAGAACAATTTGCGGATTGGACTGGGATGAGCCTTCTCATTAATTTGCGTCCTCTGCCTGGGTGTACTGAAGGCGTCATACCCTTCAGAAGTACCGCTACTTTGGTTTTGCCGAATTTGACAATTCTCAACCACAACTAGGCAAAGTTTTATCACAAATGGGGGCGTAGTCACTTTTTAGTTTTGCAGATTTATTTATTAAATCATTTGAATGATAGAAGTGAGCAAAGAACGGCAGAACGATTGAGTTTTGTTAGCATTACTTGTGTAAAACAAAGCAAAATGAAAATTACTTTATTAAAACATCTTATTGTTTCATCATTTGTATTTTCCCTTTTCGAAATAGGAGAACAAATCATTTTACCTACAAACAGTTCGCGTTCAGCTATAATCTTCTCGTGTAGAGGGGTTAGGCACTTTTTATCGTTTAATTAATCGCCTGAAAAGTTTTCCCTAAATTTTCCCCATGCACTCTGCATGCTTTTTACAATAAAACAAGCCTTTACTTGACATGCATTAGAAGTCCACGTTTATATTTGGCTTCAATGTAAATCCAGAATAAAGTGATACTTATATGTATGTACGTATGTATGTATATAAACTAGCTCTGGCATACAATCTTAAAATATTAAATCCAATTCTAAAGATTTATGCATTATTCAAAATTACTTTATTAAAATACATTTTATGCAAATTTTCAATATCCATGATAAGCACCTGTAAAAAAAAAGAACAAATTAGCCACATTCAAACACTTTATTAATACCAAAATATTATTTATTATCAGCCTACTTATTTATCATCAAGCTTGTCTTTATGACAGGGATAACTAATAATCATCATTGTGATACCAGGAATAAAAAAAAAGGAAGCGGAAGTCTTACCTTTTTTGTGTGCTCCAAAAATAACACTGAGCCTGGTGTTCGCCATAGACTTCAATGGAGTCATCGTGTCGTTGACTACCTGAATAAATTAATTTGTACATACATATGTATATTATTTACTGATGATTATAATTAAAAAAAAACATTTCATTGCTATTTATAATCAGACAAAAGTGTTCAACATGCAAAATTCTGTTATATGCTTGTCTACTTTTTATTATCATCATAAAATTAACCAGTCGTCACAGTTCATCGGACTGGGGCGGTATTATAAAAATCGTACTCTGTGGATCCAGTATTTTTCGGTAATTACCTTTTAGCAGTCGTAAGCACGTAGGTCCACTAGCGTTTGACAGAAATGTCTCCTATTTCATTCGCATGGTCTAGTCTAATTTAACAATCAGTCAATACCCTTTACATACATAGACTCGAAATGCAGCCACGTGGTTGGAGCGGTACATCTAAAATACGAATATCTAAATTACATTTGCTCAATCACAGTACATAAAACACTTGATTTTCTTATATCAGCAAATTTTAACCAATCGTCACATTCTATCCGACTGGGGCGGTATTATAAAACATCATAAATATTTAAGCATTCTGCGAATGCAGTATTTTTTTGTTAATTACCTTTTGGAAGCAAGTAAAACATAACCTAAATCTTCCTTAGGTTCACATTCATTTGGCAGAAACATATTTCCTTTCTATTGACATCACAACGTCTAGTTTTTAACCGGTCACCAAATTGAGCTGAAATAAAACCACATTTTGTCTTAACTGTCTGACACAAATAACAAAATATATGCACGTTATATAAATATATCAGAAGAAAAACCAATCGTCATTTTCTGTCAGACTGGGGCGGTAAATAAAAACATCATGGTAATTTGTTGATGAAAAAACTATTAACATTTTAACAAATACTCACCATTTACCGCTTCTGACTCCATTAAAATCTTGTTCTAATTTTAAACACATGTTTTCCCGAAGCGAGACCAAAACGAAATGAACGCTTCCGTAGAGATTATTTTCCAAAGACAGCCATGACAACTATTGGCCATTCAACACTACTGCCAACTTAGTTATGCAATTTCTTAACAGCGACATCTATGAATGAGATCATAGTTCAATCCAATTTCTTTCTAACCTTACTGTTACGGGCATCAGAGAATGTATATTAATATACGTTCCCTGCGGCAAAGAACGTAGATGTATTGACATTCTCCTATTTCTATTTTGCCCTGACCAAAGAACGTAGATTACAAAGAAGTTGCATCAGTGAAATTATACTGTGGTAAGCAATATAAGCTTACTTCACCACAGCACAAACCAATTGGATCCAATCAGATTCTAATATCAATCAGCATACATAAGTCAAATTTGTTCTGGTATGATGAAATAAGCTAAAATATTCTCTTGGCATATCCGGTGAAAGTATGCTACTTCTTTGTAATATATTCTTTGTTTGCTGAATTTAGAATCTGTCATTTTGTTGCAGGAAGGCGCAATCTTGAATTCTATCATTCTTGAAAACCCTACTCATTTTCACAAGACTGTTATTTAACGAACTGGGCAGCACTTTCTGTATCCAGCTGAATTAATTGTTTTGTTTGTGTAGCGCCTTTGTTCGCCGTTGCTTCGTCATTATCAGTTTTTTTCACAGGAGATTTGCATCAATTTGCTGTTTGAAATAACTTTTCGAATTAGTTATATTTAATCCAGTTCATTGTATTGACTTCGTTGACTTCGACAAGTTCTAAAACAAGCCAGAGTAATCTTTCGTTAGAAAACAAAGGTATTTATAATATTCGAAATCAGGATTTCATAATCTAATTAAGAAATTTAGCTGTAGGGAATATGTATTTATAAATATTTTTTACATATTTTTATATGTTTTTCTTAGGCAATAGTGACATATGATGTTTAAAATACTGCTAGTGGTAGCCGCCATTCTTAGCGGCTGCAATTCTGAACTGCTGCGAGTCCCACTCAAACGATTTAAAACAGCCAGACACCATTTTTCTGAAGTCGGCACAGAACTGAATCAATTACGTATTAAATATGCTAATGGCGGCATTGCTCCCGAACCCCTTTCCAATTATCTAGATGCGCAATATTATGGTCCAATATCTATTGGAACTCCACCGCAAAGTTTTAAAGTGGTTTTTGATACCGGATCGTCAAACCTCTGGGTACCGTCAAAGAAGTGCCATTTAACAAACATCGCCTGTCTCATGCACAACAAGTATGATGCTAGCAAATCTAAAACATACGAAAAGAATGGCACCGAATTCGCCATACACTACGGTTCTGGCAGTTTGTCTGGCTATTTGTCTGCTGACACCGTAAATATCGGTGGATTGGATATTAAAAAGCAAATTTTCGCCGAAGCTATGAGCGAGCCGGGTCTCGTGTTTGTTGCGGCTAAATTCGATGGTATACTTGGTTTGGCTTATAATTCGATATCGGTGGATGGTGTTAAACCACCATTTTACAATATGTACGAACAGGGTATTATTCCAGCACCAATATTTTCTTTTTACCTTAATCGTGATCCTGCTGCTCCTGAAGGTGGTGAAATCATTTTCGGTGGATCCGATCCAAATCACTATGTTGGAGACTTTACCTATTTGCCTGTCACACGTAAAGCATATTGGCAAATTAAAATGGACGCTGCTTCAGTGGGCGATTTGCAGCTGTGCAAAGGAGGTTGTCAAGTGATTGCCGATACAGGTACCTCGTTGATTGCAGGACCTACTCAGGAAACTACAGCTATTAATCAAGCAATAGGTGGCACACCAATTGTTGGCGGACAGTATGTGGTTTCGTGTGATTTGATAACGAAACTTCCTGTTATTAAATTTGTATTGGGTGGAAAAACGTTTGAGTTGGAAGGCAAAGACTATATATTGCGTATTGCACAAATGGGCAAAACGATTTGCTTGTCTGGCTTCATGGGTATGGATATACCGCCGCCAAACGGTCCTCTATGGATTCTAGGTGATGTATTTATCGGCAAATACTATACTGAATTCGACATGGGCAATGATCGTGTCGGTTTTGCTACAGCTAAATGAATTGATGTTCAAACCAAAAACAAAAAAAACTATGCGTAGTCTTTGAAAGGAGGGAGAACGTTACGAAGACAGGAAATTGATTAAAATTAGATACAAGTTCTCGTCGAGGAGTAAAACTTCATTATAAAAAGTGATAATCTTGTGGATGTTAAATGTATTTGCAGAATTCAAATAAAGAATCAATTTACCTAATTTTATGTATTTATTCAAATCACTAAACAGCTGTAAGAATTGTTACGGACTAATTTAATTATAAAGTTTAAGACAAAATTAAGTTTAAAATAAGACCTACTATCACAGTGAGCTGGTACATATGCGTTTATCACTCATGCAATTTGCATCAATTTATTTGTGCCTAATTGACCTGGGGCTGGGGTAGATTATCTTGACTTTCTTAATATGTTGGCAGTGATTCATTCGGAATTACTCGATTCGCATTTCTGTGGCATTAATGTATGTGCATAAATATACATATACATATATATATATATATATATATGTACATGTGTGTGTATGTATTTATTTATGTATGTGTGCATGTATGCATGTTTGCATGCATGTAGTATCAGAACTTGTTATTGTTTTTTTTCTTTTTTATTATTTGTGCATTTAAAAATATGAATACCGGCGCCATTTGTTATTATAAGGCTTCTTATTTACAACGTTACGCCGAATGGCATTACTGATAACATTTAATACCAACAGGTCACTTAATAAACTACCTATAATAATATCTCACTATATGTACATATAATATTTTTATTCGTCTCAATTAGTTATTATTGTGGTGTTATATGCTAATTAATACAATGTCCCATATTTTGACTGGTGAGCCATTCGAACTCGGAATTTGACAAACTCTGAATAGTAACCATATTAGCGGAACTTAAGCAATAGATTTTTTTAACAAAGATAAACAACAATGTATAAAATTCTTTATACGAAAAAAGCCTATAAATTTCTATATGTATATTTAAATTAATGTAGCTGGTAACTGGTGAAACACTGAAAAATCACTCTTGGCTTTGTGCATTCAAATTTTTATTTGAGCACAGTTGTTGCATGCTTTTAGGCTTTACTAAACTGCAGTTCAGTGGAACCATAAAGCTAAGAACATAATGCAGAAGCGAACAAAACTTTACAAAGATCGTATCGTATATGTTCAAAATGTACTGGGTCGATCTGCTTAGGAACCCACAAAAGAAAACATATGTATGTAAACACAATCAACACTTTCATCAAAGTCTCACCTATAACAATCTTTTGTCTTTTGGATAATCTCACAAACATTTCGCTATATTGTCTTGTTGTTTTATTTAGTTTAGTTGATAAATAATAATAATAATATTTTGGAAAAAAACGATCACTTAGCAATATTTTTATTAACAATTAACCAACAAATTTTAGAATAAACAACGTTGTGAATATGAATTAAAAAAATTCCGTGCCATACTTTCTTCCGGCACTATGCACTTTTTACAATAGTAAATACTTTTCGTGCAGAGTTTCGTATATACATATGTATGTACATATGTACATAGACCTTTATTCAAATTACCTGTGGATGACTGTCATAGCCAGTCTTTCCATGTAGGAAATCGAAAACTGCACCCTTTATCAGCGCATAGATACAGATATAATAAACATTTTTACCTTCTTATCGGAACTTAGATATTGTGTTATACATATGTACATATGTGTGGGTGGTTTATGTATTTCACAATTCATTAATAGAAGAAAGCTTGTAATACTAGTAAAAATAAGTGTTTTTTTTTTAAGGATCGAAGTATGCAGCATATTGGCAAATATTGATGTGTGGCTTTATTTCTTTTCACAACTGTATACTAAAAATAAAGCTAATACTACAACAAAAAAACGTACATACATACATATATAAATGAATCAAAGTTTGAAATTTTGTAGAAAATTTAGAAAAATTCCACAAGTTTTCACCAAAATTTCTTACTTTTTAATTTAGAATTTTAACCCATTTTTCTAGTACGCAGTTTTGTAGCCCTTTTCTTTTTAGTTTAATAAAGTACACGTCTCAAGTGACTCAAAATTCTAGTTGATTTTTCATAATTTCTTTTGTTGACGGCGCTGCTTGAATCATTCATTATACGAAGGAAAATGAGAAGCAACGTCAGCAAAAAAAAAAAAAATTTATCAAACATGAACGGAAAATTCTGATTAAAAAGTTTGGAATTTAGATGAAAATTTATAAAAAATTTCAAAATTATTTGCAAAATTTTAAACTTTAGTTCGTATGAAACGCCGCAGAAAGTTCCCTTTATAAAATTTTATATACATATGTATGTATGTATTTGTGAACGGAAACAGTTAAATTACAGAACTTTGGGTTAAACTAAAAATATATATACATATGTACATATATGTATGTATATACATACATATGTATATTAAAGTGTCTCATCAAAAAAGTTTCGGGGTTTTCACCTCAAATATAAAAATTTAAATATTAAAAAAATACTTGAGATGCTAAAATAAATAAAAAGGGTGAGAAAATTCCTTTCCAATGATATATTATTAGTCTAAATCGGCCAAGTTTTTGCTGAGTTCTTCTTGTTTTTCTTAAAACAATCTTCCAACAAAGATCAGAGACAGCATCAAAAATTTCATTATGATTTATTATGAAAAAATTTATATTTTTGTACAAATCTTTTATGCTTGCCCTGTGCTGAAATGAATTTTTTGAAAATTTTTTTTATTTATAAAAATCCCCAAAAATGAGGGTAATTTTATTATTATTCAATATTTTTGTTGAGATCTTGAAATATAATGAATTTTATAATTTCGATAAAAAAAGCGTAATAATGTTGTGTGATGTGTAATGATGAAAGTAAAAAAAAAATATAACTATGCTACTCTATTGTTTTTCGCAAATGTTTCTTGTTACTTTGAGAGTAAAATCGTTACAAAAAATCTCCATATTATCAATCGTATATAATAAGTATAGAATATTGATATGCTATTAATAAATTAGAAATTATTTCTTCGGAATGAGCTTTAATTTTTAGTACATATAACTTTAACTTTTTTCTTTTCTTTCGAAATAGAAAGACACACCGGTTGGTTCATGTTATCTCCTTTGAATACTTTTTTTATTTTGATGAAAATATATCAATCATTGAACACCAATAAAAGTTTAACAATTCGTTAGAATATTTGTGCTAATACTATGTTCTAATTATTGACTAATACAGATAGGTCAAAAAAATTAATATGACAGCAGGTATATAGGGTACGTTCTTTGACTAATAACTTTAGAGTACTATTGGGGTTTAATATTTGTCATCACTTGCTCGGTTTGCTGTCCCTCGGGTAAAGTATTTTCTACTGAACCCTTTTCATGCTTTTGTTGCGCTTCCTCATCTGACTCCGTAGATTCTCGAATAGCTGGCTCTTTGCAATATAATTTGTATAATTCACAGGTCTCGTTAACGTATCGATTAAAAACCTCCGGTTTGTCTGCATAAACATGATGCCCCGCGCCGCTTACAATTTTAATATCCACCTGCGAATTTTGTCGTTGTGCTTTAATCTTTTCCCCCGACGACGAATCAATCCAAGATCGTGAGCCATATATGAAAGTTATGGGAATATTTTCATGAACGTCCTTAATACGATGTACCATTGGATGTTTTGCCCAACCAAAAGAGGCCATCATCGTATGGAATGCGGCCTCGCCGGCAGGGGTTTGTGCATTACATTGATGAATATATTGTGGCAAGAGAATGTTGTCATCTTCAACAGCTGCCGCAAATTTACGCGTTATATCCGGTCTCGTTTTTTCCACAACCCATTGACCAAGTGGGCCTGCAGCACGCAAAGCCCATAGTGGATTGAGTGGTGTTACTGCGTATGCTATTGCACGTACCCACAGTGGTATTTGTCGAGAATTGTTGGCGTCGGCTGGTTTTTCTGGAAAGCCCCATGGGTCGGCTAATATCAGATGATTGACTCTGTCGGGATACGACAACGCATAACTAGATGCAATGAAGCCTCCCATCGAGTGTCCCAATAATATCATGCTATTAATATTCATTTCGCGCCGCCACTCCTCCACAGATTTTACAAATTGCTTCTCACAAATGAGTGCATCGTTGGAGAAACTAGGGCGAGAACTACGGCCAAAACCCAGCACATCCATAGCGTATACAGGACGATCTTTAGCAAGTGCATCTAAATTCATGACCCACATAGCTACTCCGGCACCCAGTCCATGTAGCATAACTAAAGGCACTTCTTTTAAATCTGTATTCAAGCTGACAGTCCATATTTTATCCGCTTCGCCGATTGCCGGACCAATGTCTACAAAGAAACCTCGGTACGGCGTTTTTAGGAAGGAGAGAATCTTTTTTTCAACTGCACGTAACATGATGGGAGAACTGGAGGTCCAATTAAATAACCATTTCCAAAGCCAGAAGCCGCGCCCCTTGCATTCCTGCAAAAGTGGAGAATTTCAAAAAATTTGCCGAAATTTATAAAATAACTGATTGAAACAAGGACCGAAAATAAATACCTAAACAAAGGCGGACAAAACCCATTTGATTTCACGTCAGTTGTCATGTTACGAATAATTCGAGTAAATAAATCATATCGTAAAAATTGAAGCATGAAAACTAGTAGTTTCAATAAATGTAAACAATATCGGAAATGAATTTCATCATCCCTCCAAAACTATTCAGCTGTCAAAGATTTTTTTTTTGTATATGTACTACCTTATATGAATTTGCCTTATGTACATTTGTTTTTTAAACAACCATACTACACTTGCGCTCCATCCCTAGGTAGAGTGGTGGATTGTCACTACTTTTCTAATATATAATAATAATAATAAACAACCATACACTCCAGCACTCGGAAAACATATGAGCTTAAATTTGCGCAATTTCTCAAATACACTCGAATTTGCATAACAATCGTAGTTCCCAACGTCACATTCCCACTTACACAATCTCCTCCACTTGCTCGAAAAGCAAATGCGCAAATTGATTCACTGACAAGCTATGAGCTCACTCATCGTAATTGGCTTGCGCTTTGTACTATGCCATCAGTAATTAGCTTCTATTAAAGTAATTTCTTCTAAAAATACTAGCAAGCATTCCACTTGCCTATCAAGTCCCTACTCACCTCTATGTCCATTGTATTTTTACCAAAATCGCCGTCGCTATGCGAATGCGGCTTATCCAAACTTGCTGTAGCCACTGTCATTTTGTATCTTTTTTTCTATTCTGTTTTTCTACATAAAAATTTCGAAAAGAAATACAGCTGACATGAATTTTTTTACGTTTCCTGTTTAGGTATTTTATTGTAAACACTTCAAAGCGCGGGGTATGAAGTGCATATAATGCATCTAAGATACTCAATTTTGTCCTTTATTTGGAATGTCAGCAATTATGAAGAATTTTGACTATTATCCAAGAATTAACAAATACAATTTTTCTGTTTCGTCAACAACAAATTTTGTTTGCTTTGGATTTCGTAGGTGTTCCGATAGATTTATGAATAGGTGGGTAACTTTACCACTTAACGTTCTATTTTGCAAGCATTACTTAGCAAAAACTTGGTTATAAAAACATAAAATGTGTATGTAAAATGACTTTGAACTTGTTAGGGCAATGCAAAAAAAAAAGCTTCAACGTATGTAATTAATTAATTCCACAGCGAACAATTCACGTCAGCATTCGTTAATATTCTTCCGATATGTGCATTAGCAGCTAAATGAGTTCATTTTTATATTATGCAAGTAATTGCAATTGTAACAGGCTAGAACGTAAGTTTTATATTCTCTATTCTGCTTAGTAATCTAATCACCAACGTTTTTCCTCGAGTTTTCTTGTAAATGGTCGGCTTTTTGACGACTAGTGTGTTTTTTTTTCTATGTAATTTTATAAGCAACTGTTTTTGTGTTTTTGTTTTCCTTCTAATAATTTCGTTTCCCTTCTCCATTTCTAGTTATTTGTATGTAAGATTAATCGATACTAGTAAATACGCGTAAACACTCGATAATTTTAGTTATATACCGAGTATTTTGGTATCGATACTTTTATACCCAGAATTGAGTAGGTACCGAAGGCAAAGTACCAGTAGTACTAAATATTTTATACACTAAGTTTTCCAGTTTCTAACTCAGTTCTTTTAACAAAATCCCATGTATGTATGTGATATCATTTTATTTATCGGGTAGTTCATCGCCACGGGTGGGACATTTGCATAAACAATCGTATTAGTGTTTCAGCACTTTCATAAAACAACTAATGATTTCTGATTTTGATTCCACATCCAATCAATGTCTCCATTTAAAATAAACTTGTTATTTCCTTTTGTTTTTACATTGGATTTTGGCGTGTATAAATGGCCATGTACATATGTGCATATGTATATATGTACATACATAAATGTTCCCAAAAAATTTTTAGTAATGAGTATTTTTTGCTAATAACGGTTTCATCCATTATTTACGGTTGGTCCTTTATTATTAAATTATTTGTTTCTTGCAAAACTTTCAGATCAGCGAAAGTTGACAAGCAGTATGTGAGCAGTGTTAATTCGTAATAATAATGATCGATAACACAAGCAACTATCGTTATAATTTTGATTGTTTTGTAATATCGGATTTTGTATGGCTAATAGTGCCCACACTCACCGACGCAAACGTACGCTACGTGTCAGCTGACACGATCAAACTTATGAGAGCGCCATGTAAATGCAAACTCATCAACGTGTTCGTGTGGCGGGTACGCGCGACGTGTACGTGTGTAAACTGAGAAATTTAGATTTTTGCCGTGAAGCCGTGTCAGCTGAGTGCTCTCTCACCGCACAGTGTTGCCAAGCAGAACTTTTTAAAATCATTAACAAAATAACCTTATAAAAATTTAAATTTTTATTAAATTAATTTAAAATCCATGTTTAATAATGTTAATTATAGATAAATGAACTATTTGCATTTGTTGGTTTTTGGCTTTGGTTTATTATACAATGAAAAATTGTAATTGACAACGCGGATGTGTGTAAAAGTATGTATGCAAACAAAGGAATGGCAACATTGTGTTGATGCATACAAACACAGTTTTATGTACGCAAAGTTTGTTTACAAAACATACGCGCGGGCACAAGTTTTGCTCAATTTTGTGTATCTCCCGTCAAACAGACACGCCAAACGGACACGTCGGTGAGTGTGGGCACTATAATCCCATGGTGCAATAATAAGGTGATGTTAGTAGCGTTGTGTTTGTAGTAATTTTGACTAGATCGGCATGCTTATTTCAGAGTGTTGCCATCTCTGCCCCTTTTCCTATGATCCAACTTTTCATTAGTATATCGCTCAAATACAAATTATTTATTACATTACACAATATTCTGAAGCAGAATGAAACGGAACGTTTTTGAGCTGCTGACAAGTGACGTCACTGTAATCGAAAATTTTGTCGATTTCTAATAGAAACGCTGCGTCACTACGTTTTGTGACTTCCATTATTTTGTCAAATTTACTAAGCGATTGACGATCCGCGGAAAGCGCAATCTTCTCAAAGAGTCATTGTTTTTAGTATTTTACATATTCTCTGTTTACTTTTATTTGAAATATTTCCAAAGAACATAGATTACAAAGAAATTGCGTGGCGTTTCGTTTACTGTGGCAAGTACTCTCGTCCGACTTCACCACATCAGAAACCAATTGGATCTAATCAGATTCTAATATCAATCAGCAAAACTCAAATTAGTTCTGGTATGGTGAAATCGGACGAGACTTTCTGTTAGAGGAACGGTGGGTGAAGTAATGAAACTTTTTTGTAATCTAATTAATAAACTAACTTTTCAGTACTTCATAATTCTCCTTCATTCATTTTTATCGATTCTCTCTTATTCCACTCAAATGACGTAGTACACAGTTTATTCTCATAACTTTTTGCTCATAAATGCGCAATCTGGTATTCTATCATTCTTTGATTTTTCATATTTCTGTACTTTTGAGTAATTTTATTAGCTTTAATAGGAAAATGCTCGCTTACTCCTTGATAACCAAACGCAGATAGGACTGTACAATAAAGAAGCTTTTTGCCTTGATAATATCTTTCTTTTTTTTTACTAAAACGTATTTTTATTGTAGACCATGAACTCTATTTTGTACAATAAATTTTGCTTAAGACTATATACATAATTAGTTCTATCGAAAGCAAAAACTTCCAACAAGTCAATAACTCGGAATAACTACTAATATTATTAAAATTTATTAGTATGTAACTAAATTAGCCATAGAAACAAATGTTACTTAGTAATTAAATGTGATTTACACTATTCGGAGTTAAAAATTTGTGGCGAGTTTTTAAAAATAGCATTTTCTTGTAATATATGATGCATAATGAAGAAAAAGCTGTGTAATTTAGTCGGTTAAGGCATTTTCACACATGGATAGCAGGATTACATTACAGAAATGTTCTAGGCGGCACATTTCGGGTAGTCGAATAATAAAGTTTTGCATACGGCCACAAGCATAATTTTAAAATTTAGTTAACTCATCATACTATTACTTAGCTTTGTCGTATAGTTTTCTGATTAATTTGAAAACATAATATTTCATTTCGCAAACAATATGTAAGATGGCACCAGAGGGAAGTGAATAGAATTTAAATAAATAGTTGTTAAAGCTTAAACAGTTATTTTTTGTTTATGTTTGCAAACAATACGGTTCAAGGCACATAAGGAGAATAAAAACAAAAAATATACGTAAAATTATTTAGTCTTAAGCGTGTCTTTCATTCAATTTTTATACGTTGCTGTATATAATGTTTATTTCCACGCATCATGCAATAAAAGATGCTTAGGTAATATTTCTATTTTTTGGGATTAGTTATATATTGCAATACATTGCGTGTTTGATAACTAAATCCATAAACTGATTTATCTAAAAGTAAAAAAATACCATTCACCATTTTAAATTGTACATTCACACCTGCATACTCATTCATGTTACATAACCATAGTATGTATTTAAATATTTTTATATTTCTTAAGACTAGTGGTAATACTTAAATAAAATTCAAACTTTAAACTAAGTTTATTAGTGCTAACTGCCGTTTTACCCTCAAAACTGCTATTTTTAAACACTAAAACCTACAGCACTAACTTAACGAATTATGTTCTTAATTTACATACAACTATTAGAAACTAAACACAAACTTCATCGTAATTAAGACGTATTTTTTCATCTGCGGAAGCCAGTTTTTGTATAGTTTTCCGAATTCTCAAGGCAGGTAAACGTACGTTGGGATTGTGATGCCAACATTCCTTCATTAACTTTGACATACCAGCAAGCAACTGAAATTTAAGCATAGCTATTAGGTGTTTGCTTTCAATAAAAAAAAAATTTGGTGTTATATTGCAGCTACATATATACCGAATCAGAAGCCCAACGATTGGGAAATGCAGGTCGATAATTATCCACACAAACAACCTTGCGCATGTCTTCAAAACTTGGATCCGACGGCACAACATCATAAAAAGGCACTTTGTACTCTTCTGCAATGCCGCCTGAAATAGTGCGACGACATACTTCCCACAGTACCAGACCGAGTGCGTAGATATCAGTGCGGCGCAATGCCTCAAAACATTGCATATTAATACTAAAATAAAAATAAGTGCTTTAATGAAAAAAAAAATTCTCCAATTGTATTGCACAGCATACCTTTCGTCTAAAACTTCAGGTGACATGTAACGTTTGGTACCGACTTTCGGGTTATTCCCCAAATCTAATTTACCAGTGACATGCGAGTGTGTTACAGCCAGGCCAAAATCTGCTATTACACATGTTCCATCTGATTTGACAAGTATGTTCTTCGATTTTAAATCACGGTGTGCCATCGCCGGTTTGCCCTAAATTATTTTAATTTCGTATGTAAATGTAAAATAATATGATAATCGAGTTATTTGAATTACTGACCTCTGTGCCAAGTATTTCGGTATGCAAATGTACAAGCCCGTTAGCTACAGATAAACAAATTAATACCATATCATTGTGGCTTAGAGCGTTCCGGTTCAAGTGATCAAATAGCGAACCATTGGGATAATAATGCGTTAGTAGCCATAATTGTGTGCAGAAGTTGCGAGATGTCATGTCGGAGCCAATGTAACCCAAAATATTATCATGACGTAGTAAAATTGTGCTGCAAAAAGGCAAATAATTTTTGTGAGAAGTTTTTACATGGCAGAAATACACTCGGTAGTTCGCCATTGCCTATCGAGGGGCGACCGCTGTTAGAAAAAACTTTTCCATAATTTTTGACGTTCCTTTCCCTGGCCAGTTTTTAAACCTGGGAATCCGGCTCCAGCGGCCGGCAAACTCTAAAAAACTAGTTTAATTTAAAAAAAAAAAACTAAGTTTCGGCAGGTATTTTCAAATCTGCCAAACTCACGTATGTAGGTCTTAAAATATTTACGAAATATTTATGTGGAAGTCTTAAAGTATAATTAATTTTATAATTCCAATGGAAACCCGCAACCATTTTTTTAAATCAAAAATCAACGCTTATTATACTCTTGAAACTTGCACAATATTATTAAAATTTAACTGGCTACAAGACTGCGTACCTTGTAATTATGTAAAAAGTTTAAAGGTTTTCCGAAAATTTTTTTGGATTTGATGAATTTTTGGTAATTTCGTAAAAAGTTTTTAACTTTAATTTATACCGTTTAGCTTACAGAATGTGCTATACTTTAAAAAAATTACTAAAAACAAACTAGCAAACATAAGTGGCCAACTGTATTATAGTTTTTGTTTTAATATATTGTTTCAGTGTATAAATTTAATACGCTGTACTCTATGAGGCGTATTTGCTAGTTACCTATATATTTCAGTTTCTCGCTTCCATGACTTTTCATCTCTAGTAAGAAATATTTTCACAGCAATATTTTCGCCATGCCACTGCCCTCGCCAAACTTCACCATACTTGCCACGTCCAATACACTCTACTAAAGTCACCTGCTTGGCCAGAGTACGTTGTACCAATAAAGGTAAACCACTGCCTGAACCTGAAGTCATTGGGTGTTGGAGATATTCCTAAAATATAATTTTAAAATTTAATTTAATATATTTGTTTTAATTTTCATTCACTTACTCGTAGAGTACTGTCCCCAGCGCTAGTAGCTCGCAATAATTCGTCGTTCACTAAATAAACATCTGGATCATTTTTAATGCGTGAAGCCATTATGTTTTTACGGTGATGTCTTATCATAAAATAATAAACTAATGCCGCCATTAATCCAATAACAAAAACGGGCCCCAATACCGCTAATGCCATTTTAAATGTATTACTCAAGTCGGCACTTAATCGTGTGACCTCATCTAAAATTAGAAATTTATTACAATATTCCAAAATAAAAATTATTCAAACAAATATACCGTTTACTATCGGCGGTAACTCGGGAAAATTACCATCATTACAATAGTCTCCAGAACAACAGACTATGTTGACATGCATTACAGCCCGTTTGCGTGGTCCTACCGTGTTTTGGTTACATATTAAAGGGAGCTGATCGGGTGATGTGGTACATCCTCGAGACACTTTTTCCTCACCATATGCGCTGCGAGTGCGGGATTTCCAGCACTAATACGAAATGGTATTTTATATTAGCAATATTAAGGATAAACAAATAACAAGTTTTAAATTTGTACAAACCTGAATGGCATTCTGACACATGTGTGCGTGTTGTGTGGCATTTTTGCATGGCGCTTCGCATGCGTAACACTTAAACCTGCAAAATTGTAAAGAAAAACTAGGAAGTTAATATTTTACCCTCCATGCCATATGGATATACATACGTCTATGGAAAAAAGGCAAAAGGCGCACACAAAAATGTAACTTAAAATATATACATATTTAAAATAAAAAAAAAAAAACATTGAAGAAAAAGTAGTGAACGGAACGCCCATTGTTTAGGTTGGTGCACTATTGTAAATTTTTCCCTTACTTTTATACTTTGGTTAAATACTTTGACCATTGCATACTACATAGTTACCTTCTTTTCATGCGACGTTTAGATTTTGTGTGCCTCCTTTGGTAAGCGGGAAGGGGGTTTTTTTTTTATTAAGATACATTATTCTTCTTTACTATATACTCAATATCTTAGCAAATTGTTCAGGAAAATTGCAAATTTCACATAAAGCCTACAATATGAAACCCAAATTCTTACCTGGGATGCGATTGTATGGAATTTCGTGGCACCGTTGAATGTTCTTTCTCAATGGTATGCGACATTTCCATGTCCAAATTTTCCTGGTTTTCGTCTAATAAACGGCCACTAATTTCCGCAGCGCCTGTAAAATGCAGTTTAAATATTATGGATTAATAAAATGTATTCCAAGTTTGTTCAAGTTTACATATATCTTCATATTTAATGAAATCAGTTGCAATTAGTATCACAATTGCAATACATAACCAAAAGTACACTAAAGAGTTGCGTCGCTGCAGAGCAACAACGCAAGACTTTTCAGAACCGTATCAATTGACAATTACTGCAACATTTATGCATTACAACCACAAGGTATTAGTAGAAAACTTCATAAAATGAGTTTCTATTTAAATAAATACAATAAAAATAACTTTTTTCAGATACCTTCAGCGTTTTCTAAAGGAAATATTGAAATTAATAATAATAAAAATACAACGTCGGCCATTGTTGTAGCGCAGCAGCACAAAAACAAAATGGATAGCAAGATATGCTTGAAGTGGGTTAATTCGGCACAACGTTGCATTACATTACGTGATTGTTGAGAAGCTCCTACTTAACATGTACTGACTCTTAATATTTACATATGTGGTACACGGTAATGAAGATATTTTTGAACACCGGGATGCGCATATGCATTCAGAATGAAATTCAATCATTTCAACTCACTATTATTATAGTACTACTCATTGCCCCTGTCAATTTTCAACGTATTATTAACATACGTAGAACCGGACACATTTCAATCAACCGTCTTGGTACGTGCGCTTGATCGTTTAATTTTAGCAATGTGGCAATATCGTGGTGCGAAATGATGTCAAATTTTGACTTTCATATTTTGATTTCAAAAGTAATGGGCCGTTTACATAGAACTTTCCTCGCTTTGCTTGGCAGTTCGAACTTTAACAACAAAGCATGAGGCGTAGAAGGTCCGCTACATAGAACGCTTTGACAGTTTCTGCGTTAGTAGTTTGTTATGAGTTGCGATTTGTGTTTGTTCAGAGTGTGTTGTTTAGAGATAGAATAAAAAAATGAACTTTACTGATATGATGGAAGTAGTAGTAGTTATGCTACTAATGTTTGAAATTCGCGAGTGTCTGTAGTGTGTATACGCACGCCAAAATAAAAATAAAATGGAAATGATAACAGCTGATTGCCAAAGCGTACAAAAGTTGAGAGTTGCCCATCATTTTGCTTCGCTTTGCTTTGCTCTACTTTTCTCGCCTTGTATTTAGCAGGACTCATATAACATCATGTATTGAACTTATCTGTCAAAGCGAAACTCTGAAGCAAAGCAAAGCAAAAGTCCTATGTGAACGGGCCTTAAGTTCACGTACGTATGTTCAGTAATAAATATCGAGCAGCAAATTTTGGCAAATTGTCATCTCACCTCCCTCAAAGATGAAAGTATTCAAAAACTTCCAGAAATTTGAATAAATTTTTTTTAGAACTTTTTACTAATTAAACGAATAATTACTACTGGCAAGTTTTAGTTAGTCTTATATTTAACATAGGGCTTACATCCGGCAATGCATTCGCACTTGCTCACTAACGGGCGGTCTTCACCTGCTTCTCGCTTATTTGAAGAAGCAAACGAGATGTCGCATGTGAATACCGCTAAAAGTTGAAAGTATGCTTTTTCTCGTATACCGATTGAAATTATACGCAGAATAACATTAAAAATTACAACACACACATAGTTTTCACTTTAGTATGCAGCTTGTTTAACACCACCTGATATGAATTCGCCTTGGTCAAATTTTGTACATCGAAATTTTACATAAAATGTCCACAATTTTTCAATCGAAATTTTTAATCGAATCAAGAGTTCAGCGTCTTGTTAATTCTTGCTGGCGTTTTGCGCGAACATAGTTGATATCAGCTGTAGATTTTTTATCTGCTCAGATATCTTACCTACAAATGTACATAAGTATATGCAGGTTTCTGAAATGAAGTAGTAATAAAAAAATAATAAGGATTGTATGTGCATTCTTTAATGTGCTACAATTTATCTTTAGCAGAGGAATATGTTAAAAATAAGAGGAAATAGAGCAGCTGCAACCGTGCTCAGGCAAATACGAAAAAATGTTTCAACATGGTCTACTCCTTTGGCCACTGCATTCAATTCCGCACCATATAAAAAAATTAACTTTACGCGTAACGAGTCGGTAAGTTATTGTCAACAAAATTTTCTTGAAAATTAAATATGTTAACTATGTACCTATATGACAGGGACTTTTTGGTTTGTCAGAGTTACGATCATTTGAAGGATTCTACCTTATGCGCGATAATGCAGCAAACAAAACCGAAGACCTAATAGCTGAAGCTATATCCACTAGTCGCAATCGAAAGATGGTAACATTTTTTGATACTATAACATGTTTTCTTTTACAATAGTACAAATATTTAGGTTGAAATTTTCGATGAACTCTCAGATTCGCTTTGTAAAGTAGCTGATTTAGCAGAATTTATAAGGATTGCTCATCCAAAAAATAAATATAGCCAGGCCGCAGAGGATGCTTGTATTGCTATAAGTGGAATTGTGGAAAGTTTAAATACGCACAAACCACTATACACAGCGTTAAGAAATGTCGTTGAAAATGGCGATTTCGTGCCAACTAATGAAGTAGATAAACATGTGTCCAAACTATTTCTATTTGATTTTGAGCAGTCGGGCATTCATTTACCAGAAGAAGACAGACAAAAGGTGGTTCGATTAAACGACTACATTTTGCAATTGGGGCAAAAATTCATGACGGGTGCAGTGCAGCCCTCGGTTGTTCGGCGCAGTGATGTTCCAACAGCAGTTCGGAGCTAGTAAGATACTTGTTGAATTAAAAAAAAGTAATTAATTAGTATTGTGTTTATGAATAAGTTTTCCTTCGGAGGGCGACAAGGTACTTGTGTCCGGTTTATACACCAACTCGTCTAATGCTCAGGCACGTGAAACGGCTTATCGCCTCTTCCTACAGCCATCTGAGCAACAGGACCAATTGCTTTCAGATTTGCTCGTATGCCGACATGAACTAGCTCGAACATGTGGATTTGAGACTTACGCGCACAGAGCTCTTAATGCGAGTACTGTCGAGAATCCGAAGATGGTTAGAGAGTTTTTGGACGAGCTAACGCATGGTCTGCGCTCTCGTGCTGATGCTGATTTTAGGGTTATGGAAAAAATTAAGGTAAGAAAGTCAACGTGCATGTACATATTTAGTACATAATACGTACATATATTTTTTATTTGTATATCTAGCAAAAAGACAGTGGAATAGCTGACGCACGTCTTGCCTCATGGGACCCTCCATACTTTACTTCTCAAATGGAACGTAAATCTTTAAATGCAAATACCAGTGAATTCTTACCGTACTTTAGTTTGGGAGGTTGTATGGAAGGTCTTGATAACATAATGCGCTCATTGTATGGAATTTCCTTGAAAAATACCGAAATGGAGCCAGGGGAGGTGTGGAACAATGACATCTATAAAATATCTGTTGTCCATGAAACTGAGGGTCTACTTGGTTACATCTATTGCGATTTTTTCGAACGTAATGGCAAACCCAATCAAGATTGTCACTTTACAATACAAGGTGGAAAAAGACTGAACGATAGCAATTATCAGTTACCAATTGTTGTTGTAATGTTAAATCTATCGCAACCGCATTGGACTGGACCAGTCCTATTGTCCCCTTCACGAGTTGACAATCTGTTTCATGAAATGGGTCACGCTATGCACTCAATGCTGGCACGCACCGAATATCAACACGTAACTGGTACGCGGTGCAGTACAGATTTTGCTGAAGTTCCTTCCGTCTTAATGGAATATTTCGCAAGCGATCCACGTGTGCTACGCACATTTGCCCGTCACTTCCAAACACAAGAGCCTATTTCTGAAGACATGGTTGAGCGCTTATGTGCCTCGAAAAAGCTGTTTTCTGCGAGTGAAACACAGCTTCAGGTAATTTTCTGTCTTAAGTTGAAACCGTTACCAATATCATATTTCATCCGTCTGTTGTAGGTTTTCTATTCGGCGCTGGATCACGTCTACCATAGTGAACCGTTAAGAGCAAATAAAAGTACCACAGATATTTTAAGGGAAGTGCAATCGCAGTACTACAGTTTGCCATACGTGGAAAATACAGCTTGGCAATTGCGGTTTTCACATTTGGTCGGTTACGGAGCAAAGTACTATTCATATTTAATATCAAAAACTATCGCTTCGTGGATTTGGCAAACGTACTTTGAGAAAAATCCCTTCAATCGAGAGTCAGGGGAAAAGTATCGACGTGAAATATTGGCACACGGAGGAGGTGTACCCTCAAGGCAATTGGTCACTAATTTCTTAAACCGAGATATGACGCCACAAATTTTATCTCAAAGTCTACTACATGAAATTGACATGAATAATGAGAAAGTCCAAGACATTAGTAAAAGTGTACTGAACGTCGAAATGTGATAAGAAATTGATTTATGGGATTTTATACTCTCTTAAACAAATTGCAACCGTTTAGAATAATAAAAGTCTGCAAGTGGGTTGTTAAACATAACAAGTTTTAATTAATTCATACAACTCCTCATAAGAGGATTTCAAATTACTTAAGACTAGCACTAATGTTAGGCTATCGCTGGCATTACCTCCAATCCAGCAAATTCTTTGGCCAAACGAACACCAAGTAGAAAAATGCCGAAACTTTTCAACACAGACCTGCAAGAATCCAATAAATAGTCAAGTTTCTTATAAGAAATACAGTTACATCATGTCAATTATCATTATATAATAACTCACCATTGAAATTCATTTTGATAGATACTTTTGAGTATGCTAACCGGATTAACGCTTTTTTGAGCCATTTTATTTTATAAATTATTTAACACGGTGAGGAAAATGCGATACCAAGAAAATGTGCAGCCCTTAGTGCTGCCAATAAATAAATACAAAAACACAGAGAAGTCGATTAATTGCTCAAAAATCGACTTTAATTGCATTAGGGCTCCTCTCACGGTCAATATATGTAACAATATTTGGAAAACGATTCATATTGCGATTCTTGGATCAAGCCAATATTAATTTTTTGATTGTATGTATGGAAAAAAGTGTGGGATGAGTTATTAAATGTATTTCTCAAATGTGTAAGTAATAAGAAACTTGGCTTCGGTGCAATTTGTGTCGCTGTAAATGTATCTAGACCAATAAAAGAACTTGGCAGTACTTTTTATGGTGAGCAATGGAAAACATTCGTTTTTATGGTTTCTTTTAGTGATGTCGCAGTACGATACACATATCGATATCATATAAAATAATGTATCATCAGCCAAAGTTAATATCAATATCGCTAAAAGTATGGATGCATTAGCTTTGCTACCGAACTTCTAACGGCCCGTTCACATAGGACTTTTGCTTTGCTTTGCTTCAGAGTTTCGCTTTGACAGATAAGTTCAATACATGATGTTATATGAGTCCTGCTAAATACATGGCGAGAAAAGTAGAGCAAAGCAAAGCGAAGCAAAATTATGGGCAAGTCTCAACTTTTGTACGCTTTAGCAATCAGCTGTTATCATTTCCATTTTATTTTTATTTTGGCGTGCGTATACACACTACAGCCACTCGCGAATTTCAAACATTAGTAGCATAACTACTACTACTTCCATCATATCAGTAAAGTTCATTTTTTTATTCTATCTTTAAACAAAATACTCTGAACAAACACAAATCGCAACTCATAACAAACTACTAACGCAGAAACTGTCAAAGCGTTCTATGTAGCTGACCTTCTACGCCTCACGCTTTGTTGTTAAAGTTCGAACTGCCAAGCAAAGCGAGGAAAGTTCTATGTAAACGGCCCATAATTATCACTACTTTTTTGTGGAAAGCGTTTCTTAACTCAAAAAAATTAAGTAAAAATTAGTGCTAATTATTGATAATTAGAAGCTCAGGCACAAAGCCATTTTCTTTTTGTCACAGATACCGCTTAAAAAACAAAAGTATCGATTACAATTTTATATCAGAAGTGTTGCAACATCCCTAGTATTTTTCATAAAATTTCTCTAGGAATGTTTCCATTTTTATTGCTTCACATATGTTATTGTTTTGTGTAATGCGAATTGGCATTGTGTTACCTACTATTATTCATGGTGATTAAGCAACAAAAAACAAAAATATCTGATACGGAAAAGACGTGCAGTAATAAGGTTAACAAATTTATTGTCTGTTTTTCAGTAAATTGCCGTGCGTAAAAATGTTACCAAACTAAGTTCGTGCAGTGGTAAGAGTGTAGTGAAAGCCACATATACAGATTGCTTTATATTAATAGTAGTCTGGGATTAAAAAAAATCTTTTTGATCTAATGGGGCTTCACATGGATTGACTTTTGATTAAAACCCAGCTCGTGTGTCCATTAGTGTGGGAGCAAAAGGGCAAAAGCTTGAGTAGGTCAGGGGCTTCGAAAGATTGATTTTCCAAATGTTTCTTGGCATTAACTTTAATATAACCCAAATGTGTGTGATTTGGTCATATACTAAAAGAAGCGATGATTCATTTTCGTCGTTTTTCTTTATATTTTGGAAAATAGAGCAACTTTGCTTCTTTTTCTTTGGTTGCAGCGTTGGCAAAAATGTAGTTAACTCTATATTTTTCTATTTGTGAAAACAATTTTGATTTGGTGGATTCTAACGATGGGCAGATAATTGCTAACGTTTTTAGAATATTCATACTTACACTAAAAATGTAAATACCTTAAAATGTTTGTTATGGGTCTTTAGTATACGTACCAATGTACATACATATGTACTTACATACATATTCACATTAGGGCTATTATTTTTACAGAATTTTCTTTGGTAAAAATTTTCGCCAAATCAGCAATTTTGTTCAATCAATTCATTACACATTTTGTATCAAATTTTTTAAATTTTAGATTTCATACGCTGGTGACAAAAACCTGTTTCAGAAATATGTACAAATGCATATTTTTTCATATAAATGATCAAAAATAAAAATATAAGCTTATATTTAACCACTTGATACCTAACCAAAAATTATCATCTCGTTAATGTAAATATTATACCATCTTAAAGGAAAATTATATTTTTCAAATAATTTAAGAGCTCACTCCTGTCTTCCTACTCGAACTTTGCCACACTGAGCGTATATCGCTTTCCCACGACAGCCGGCTCAACAATACCAGAACGACCCCGATTAATATCCGGCCAAGGACTGTCGCTTCAGCAACATGCCCCATCAGTTTTTGGGGAATGTATTATGCTCTTACAACAACAACAACAAAAGCGTATATGTATCATTTTGTGCAAGTTTTCTTTTATCATTTTATTTTCATGGAGCTTCCTACAAAATTCCAACCTTAGCTAGCTCAGGACTTAAAAACTGAAAAAGCCATAACCCTAATGTGCTTACATACATATGTATGTTTGACCGTAAAGCAGACTTTCTAAACTATTCCTATTAGTATTATGCACCAATTGTTTTCTGTACAACTGTAAATGTTGCAGAGTTAGAATCACAGATTTGCATATGAAGTCGTAGGATTAACTGCACGTTATCAGCAATATTAGCGCTCTGTTTATCAGTTTGCATTTATGTATACATGAGTATACATATGTTAATATATGTAAGTATTAAAATCACATATAATGGATGCTAAAATGGTGTTTATTGTTCCTTGTTAAGCAGCATTAAAGTACGAATGTAATTTGAATGAAGCTTTCTTCATAGTGAGTAGTATTATTTTGACCTAATAAATTGATGAGAAGTATTTTACCTACATATGCACATATTTTATTATTTTTATTTTATGCATGTGTATGTATGCGTGTGCCAAATTTTTGTATTGTTTTTAGCAAAATAAAATTTTTATATAGTAGGAAAACTAATATGTAACTACGTATAATATGTACATATGTATATGTACATATCCATACATACGTACATATGTACTTATCCACACTCACATACATATGTATGCAAACAGCTCACTTTCTAATTCCCTCTTGCTCTATGGAATATACCGAATGGGCGTATTTGTATACCAATTACCGGCCTTATCAATTATCTTTAAGTTAATCCAAACAATGCCACACTAAATTTTTACTTTATTTTTGATACTCGGAGGTACAGAAGAGCCACTATGACACTTTAAGAATCAAAAAAATGTTAGCTATCAAAAAAAGCATAATAAAATTTTTCAATTAAAAACCACGATCGACGTATTCCCAGAAAGAAGATTGCTTTTAGTCACGCTCTTCCAAATATTTTCTAAATGTTGGCTGGCCGCTAAGCTTAAATCGTGTTCTCTATGGTAGGAACGGTATTTTTTAAGCTACGGCAGTTCGTGGAAAGATCTGACGTTACTCCTCATACCGCTAGTTTCAGCCGAGTGGAAATATGATCTCGGAAGTCTTGGCATTCGTAAAACTTTGTTCAGTCTTCCAGTGATTTAAATTTAAAGCTAATAGGCTGTTCTATCAAAATTATCTTATGGCCCTGATAAGAAAGTCCATTCGAGAACCTCTTAAAAATCAATATTCTACATTTACATAGTGCCGGAAAGAAGTATTGGCAGTCATTCTGTTTTTTATAATATTCACAAAGTTTTTATACTAAAACTTGTTCGTTATTTTTTTATGAAAAAATATATATACATATATACATACATATGTATATACATACATATATATGTATATATATAGTATATATACATATATGTACATATGTATACATATGCATGTCTTATTCTAAAACAAGGACCATATACATATGTAAATACAATTTTAAAAAATTTCAATTTTGGTATAATAAAGTTAAAGTTTTAAGTGGCTGAAAATGCCTGTTGATTTTTTTAATTTTTTTGCTGTCGGTGTAACTTTACCGGTGGGGAAAAATATAAAAATTCATTGAAAATTTGCACCTTAGTATACTAAAACGCAATGGATACAAAACAACGTACTCGAAATATTTGTAAAAATTCTGATTAAGTTTGAAATTTTTATGACATTGTAAAAAAAATTACTGTGCCAATAATTTTTTCTAATATTAGAAAAACTGTCGGCATATAGGAAAGCACATATGGAAGCACGGTGAACTGAATACTGAAGGTGACGCCTTTAGAAGTACCGCTACTTTGGTTTTGCCGGGTTTGACAATTCTCAACTTCAACTAGACAAAGCTTTTTTCATAAATTAAGAAAAAGAGACACTTTTTTTAGTGTTTTTCGAATTTATTTATTAAATGTCTGCCTATAAATTCATACTTTTACACTTTAGAACAATTAGAACACGTTTTTCAATGAAATATTGGAAGTTGTTCAATTTTCTCTCTCCCGTATTCTTGTTTACTAAAGGCGAGATCTGTCATTTCACCGCGGGAAGGCGCAATCTTGTATTCTATCATTCTTGATATGGAAGGAATCTATGGCTGAAAAAAGTGAAATTGTGTATTTTCGCAAACGCTGTTGTGCTATCAGCTGCAATTTTTACAGTTACATAGGTGCGGGCGATTCGATTGCTAGATTTTGTGTGTGGGCATTTGATGTGACCATTTGAAAGATGGCATCGAACAGTATGTTCACTTCATCAAGGCACAGGTATGCCTAAAATATTATGGAAAATGTGTTATTTCCAGGGACCGCAAATAACTGTTATGATTGAAAATATGGTTGAAAAAATCAACATGAGGTAGCGGTCGGATGTATATGATATAGTACATGAAAAGAACTGTCCTTTAGAGATCTATTCATATTATACAAAAAAACCTAAATTTCCTAATTTTTATCTTTTTCATCAAATTTAAGAGTTATGCACATAAATCGTAAGTTCTGTATTCGCTCGTAAAATAATACTTATTTGTTGAGTTTCTCGCTAGACAATAACTTTGCGCAATAACTCAAAGAACTAGGGTCAACGATTCTCTTTCGACGTGGCATCAAGTAAATATGGTTGTTCCTCTGTGGTCTATATTAGAACCACTGCTTTTTGCGATCTATGTGAACGATATTTGTAACGTGGTAAAAAATTTGAAGGTTTCGTTATTTGCTGATGATCCGTTCGTGTACATGGAACCATTTTTAGCAAAGGAGTGCTATAGAATTATGCAGGAGGACTTACAAAGAATTGAAGTATGGCTAAAAGCGCATAAATTAAAATTAAATGCCAAAAAAAAAAATGCAAAAGGCTAATTCAATTATTGATGGAGAACGAATTGAGAATGTATGTGAAATTAAATATTTAGGTGTAATAATAGATAACAAACTTCGTTTTGCAAATCATGCCAAATACGTTACAGGAAAAGTTCCGAAGAAAGTAGAATTTAGAAAACACATAAATTACAACACAGCTATAAGAATTTAAAATATATTATTAAAATCCCATGTAGAATATTGTTCCACGATTCTATTTACTCGCAGATGCACCTTAACAGCTCATATTGTTGTTGTTGTTGTTATTGTAGCGGCATTAGTAGTTACCCGCCACCACTCTTGAATTCATCAGCCCACGGCTTTGTTGTTCCTTAGCCATCGAGGCTGGATGACGGGATGTTAATGCGTCAACAGCGATTTGAGATTCTTCTCCGGAACTAGCCACTATTTAAAAATCTTCCGTAAGTCGCTGCACCTTCTGATAAAATGTTCGGGCGCTTTTCCTGTCGGCTACCGTCTCAAGCTCTTCGCACTTATGTATTACGGCCTATATTTTATTTTTTCGAATAATACGTCTTTTTTTTCTCAATTCGCAGTAGCGCTCCTAAACAGCTCGCGTTGCGCCCGGTCGTAGCGAGGCCCTGTAGGCAGCATCTTTCTTTTCGGCGTGAGTTTTCTGTGAGTATTTAGACGCACGTCTTTTGGGGCACAGAGGCGAATGCGTAATTTGGCTGCGACAAAGTACTTATTACTCAAATTGTAATATACCGAAAGCATGCCTTCAGTCTATCGCAGTATGAACGATTTGGTTTCTCGTTTTTCGATCTGGAGTCAGCCACGTGCCTTGGTGGATCTTCTTGTGCTGAAACCTGGTGTTACAGACTAACATGTTTCGATCCCCGACAAAGTCGATCAGTCTCATTCCGGTGGCATAGGTTTCGTCGTGGTGACCGAATGTTCCGACAGTATGACCAAAGATCATTACTTACCCCCCGTCATATTGAAGTCGCCAATCACGATTTTGATATTCTGACGGAATCAACGCTCGAAGATGCTTTCTAGGCGCTCATAGAAGTAATCCTTGATCACATCCTTTCTTCTATTCCGCCGGAGAAGACCGATGTTTTTAATGTCAACAAAACCAGGCCATTGTCTAGTTTCAGCCAGAGCTCTGCGGCAAAGTCATTGAAAGTCTCGAATAGTGACTAGAGACTGATTTTTGAATACTGACATTACGACATAGGCGATTTTGGCCGATTCTAGTAAAGCACTCCAGTCGTTTCTTTGTTTTGCGAACCTATCCGCTGAATCTTAATTTGCTCTACTAAGTCACTATCGTACATCTAATAGAGCTCATCGTTACATCGTCTGCGGTATCCACAGTCGCAAAGACGTAAAGACCCTAAAATCTTTCGAAGAATCTTTCTATGAGCAATAGCACGGGCGTGATGGCTATTATAGAGCGTGGGTTTCATTCGTCGCCCTTGTTGGCAAGAAGATTCTTAGTTGGATTTTGATGTTGACGTTATTGTTGGAGTTAATCTTGGGTCAAAGATAAACAAAGTTCTCTACTTTGTCAAAATTGTAACTGACAGCAGTGAAGCGGGAGCCAAGACGCGAATGCGCTGACGGTTTATTTGATGACTGGCATTTTCAGTTATTAGAAAAAGTCATGTTTTGTATTGTTAATGGATTTTTTAACTTATATATGACATATGGAGTATATCCTTATTTCATCTACCTATATGCGTTAAAATAATTTTCAAAAGTTTTATATTTCATCGTCAATTTAACTTAGTTATCAAACTAATCGTGAAACCTTCAGAACTTTTCTTAAAATATACATTTTTATGCTCGTTATTTATTATTTACTGCCTATCTACTTTTAGTCCTCACTAACATCAATTAACAAAGAGATATTTTCTTTTCAATAGGTTGAATACTGATTTGTTATCGGAAATTAAGGAAAACACAATACACATAAGATTGTTCCATTTATTGGGTTGGGAACATAATGGATGTCTTTCAGAACATGTTTGCCGAACGTAGCTGGTCCGATGAGTGCGACAAATTGCCAAATAAGACAACTATTTTTACCACTGACTTCAATGGCATACCAGAAACACTAGTATTGAACGTTATATCATGGCTGTTATTAATTGGGCTATTCACCGCTTTGCGACATCAAGCTGGTGATTATGGTCGCTTGGCGCTTGTCAATAGCAATGGCAGTAAAAAACGTTGGACTGAAGTATTCTATTCGCGTGCAAGTATGATTGATACACCACAGCCGCAAGCATCTTCTAGTCGTACTCAAAATGGTGCAGATGAAGGTCGAGGCAGTCTAACATTGAGTGCGACTGAATCCCAGCTATCACCTATTCATTCCGACCAGGGTATTTTTGCTTGGATTACAATAACATGGAAATTGCACAAGGAACAAATACAGTTACATACAGGTCCGGATGCCGTACACTATCTATCCTTTCAACAACATATTATGGTCGTAATGGCAATAGTGACATTGGTTTCATTAATCATCATTTTACCGGTAAATCTATTTAGTGGACCTACTGAAGCCAGGACTGATTTGAATGCATTTGGGCATACAACAATAGAAAATGTGCCTTATGAATCTCCATGGCAATGGGTACACGTCATTGTCACTATTATTTATGCGCCGTTGATTGTGTTAGTTATGCGTCGATCGTCGGGTCGGAACGCTTTCAAAACCGCATCAACACGTACAATTATGATATCCAATATCTCTGCGAGCGATCGTAATAAAACGGTTATTCGTCACTATATACAAGAATTGTTTCCGGATGTTAATATCGAGGACGTGCAGATTGCTTACAACATATCTAAATTGGCAGTGCGAAATGTGGAATATGAAAAGGTTCTAGATGCCCGAATCTCTTGCGAGCACCATCGTGATCGAGACACGGTACAGGTAAATAATAGTATTATACATATATTAATATGCTCAATATATGGTTATTGCGTCTGCAGCAGCAATTGCATCTCTCTTTTTTAATATGGGGACAACATCTTTACAAATGACAACCGATTACCGAAATGAACCGATATTATGCCCGAGTGCCATAGTGCTTAGGGTATTTTAACTTTGTTCGCGTAACTTTATACTTATACCTTAAAATGTTCAGAATAAAAGAGAAATCGACACACTTTAGTTTCGTTTTGAAAATGGGCGAAATTGGATTACCACGCCCACATAACAGTTTTATGTGAAGGACAAAAGAATGCAAAAACATGTAGGCTTATCTATCTGGTCGAACTCTATCTGGCCAAACTCTATCAAATTTAGTAAACACTTTAAATTTCAACTCAATATGATAGCAATCGGACAAAATCGCCCAGCTCTCATACTTACAAAAATAAAATAAATCCGATATTCTAGTAACTGTTAACGATGAATTGGTTAAATTTAATACGCAGGGCTTGGTTTAGAAGAGAATGACGCAGATTAAAAAAAAAAACTGTTGATAATGGGCGTGACACCTCCAACCTGAGAGCAAATAAGTATATCTACGAAACTACTTTATCAAACTACCAAATTTGGTACACACTTACCATTTGAAATCAGTAAGCGTAATTCCGAAAATTATAGAAATTTGACAAAAACCACGCCGGTCTTTCATATAACGGTAATTTACAAAAATCAAAGTAGGGTATAATTCAGTAACTATAAAAATTAATTTGCTCAGATTTTACGTACAGGATTGGATTGGAGAAAGGAGTATGTGGGTTCTTTGGTGCTTTAGATTTTCACTCAGTAAGCATACTTTCATAAATTATGCAAATCTACGCCCACCTCCCATATAACGGTATTTTACAAAAAATCAAAGTATTCGATATTTTATTCCATCATGTAGCAGATTAGAGGAAATTTGGTTCGAATAATTTAATTGAGGGAGAAATGCGTAAAGATCTAAATTTTGAAAAATTGGCTTGGCACGTTAAAATCATGATAATTTTGTTTTATTTATTTTAAATAAATTAAATTCGTTTTAATTTTCAAAATTGCGATAATGTCTATTGAATAAATAAAAAATTTTAATTTTGAAAAGTAATTGTATTCTATTAACTGGATTTATTGCATACAATTTGGAATAAAAACATGCGCCGATATTTACAAGTTCGGTTTCACGAAAACTTAGACTCTCTTTAATTGTTTGTCTGCTCATTATTTCGGAAGTAAAATATCTTGGAAGAGCAAAAATCAAAATATTAATGATTAACGGAGTTAGGGCACATAATCGCGAGTGCCGATGCCCGCAAACTAGTTGTGGCTTCAAACTTTAAATTCGATTATCTCAAAACTTTACGATTTGTAGCTCAAAAAGTTGAAATTCGGTTGACAATTTATTATTCATAATAGACAAAATATGACAAGACATCTGATGAAATCTTCTCTTCTAGGGAGGCGGTATTTAGTTTGACTATAAACAAATTTCGTCTACTCTTCATGTTGCCAACATTTTAAAATAATATTATTGTTTAATTAATAACCTTCAAAGAAATTCGAAATCCGACAAACTCAAAAAAAAACTTTCTGCAAATTCGTAATTTGAATAAATCAGAGTATGCAGTTTTGTAGCCCATTTAAAAATATATATATCATAATAAGTTGCCAGTCTCATGAGGCTAACAAATTATCGTTAATTTTAAAACCCCCTCCAAAATATTAATATATGTGTGCCTCTAAAATTTAAGTATACATAATAATTTTATTACCCGGCAAGTAAGATCAAAAATTATAGAGAAGTTGTTTGTAATAGCTGTCGGTAGACAATGGTAAACTTCCGAGTGTATTTCTGCCACGTAAAAACTTCTCAGAAAACATTTGCCGTTCGGGGTCGTCTTAAACTATAGGCCCATCAATTTTTTTTGCAATGGTGCAAGCACCAAATTATATACATACATATATGTTTATGTATATGTATTTATATATTTATAGACGGGGGCTGGGCTAAAAGGCCATAGTGCTCTCGAGATGACTTTAAATTAAAATTATGTATATGTATTTATTGTTTCAAATTAATTAATTTTATGAGTCATTGTTTGTTTTTTTTCAGGTGCGACCGATTTTCTGTTCCTGTGCCAAAGAGAACGCATACGCTTACTATCAACGCGAAGAGCAAAAGCTCGCTGGAGATGTTGCACGTTTGCGAGCTGCTGCACTCAATGAACCGCTGGGTATTGCTTTTATCACTGTTTCTACTGTACATGAGGCACAAAACATTGTGAGCCATTTTACACCTGGTACCTACAGAAAATGGAACTTGGAATTCGCGCCTTCACCAGACGACCTATTTTGGGAACATTTGAATGTGAGCAAAAGTAATTGGTACTTAAAATGGGGAGTTGTAAACCTCATACTCTTTCTGGCATTATTCTTTCTTACTACACCAGCCATTGTATTGAATTTTCTAAATACCTATGCTTTGGCTAAGGGCAATATTTATAAGATTTCGCCGTTGGTATCAGAATTTCTGCCAACATTGTTGTTATGGACACTTGCGGCTCTAATGCCGGTGATCGTTGCATTCTCTGATAAATGGTTAGCACACTATACACGTTCTCTACAGAATTATTCTATTATGATTAAATGTTTTTGCTACCTACTCTTAATGATTCTTATTTTACCCTCATTGGGACTAACCTCAGCTCAAAAATTAATCGAATGGTCAATTAGTAACGACACAGTTCGCTGGCATTGCGTTTTTATGCCAGATCGAAGTTCATTCTATGTTAATTATGTGATTACAGCTGCATTCATTGGTACAGCATTGGAGTTGTTACGTTTTCCAGAGCTTATCGTTTATATTTGGATGTTGTGTACGGCTAAATCGAAAGCTGAAACTCCCTACATACGCAAATCGATATTAATTGAATTTCCATTTGGCATTCACTATGCCTGGACTGTATTGGTGTTCACTATTTCTATAGTTTACAGTGTATCTTGTCCACTCATAATGCCTTTTGCAATGATTTATATTTGTTTTAAACATTTTGTTGATCGCCATAACCTATATTTTGCGTACGGACCTTCGAATATGATATCGAGAAATGGCGGAAAAATTCATTCGACTGCCGTCACAATGACCAAATCTGCTATAATTATACTGCTTCTAGTAATGGCGATGATTTCGGTATTGCGTGAGAGAGGCAATGCACGTTCCATCATACTGCTGATAACGCTGATGCTAACGCTGACATTGTTTACATTTATGTCTCCGATAAAGCGCTGTGCGTCAGTGCCGCGTCCCAATGTTGTAGAGGTTGCTGGCCCAGAACCAGTTTATGTGCCTGATGTTTTACGGCCGCGTACAAATATTGCATCAGCGGCGACGCATAATCATGGCGCGACTAATGGTAGCGGCATTACAGGCTATGGTTCAGATAGTGTTTCCGATTTTGATATTAGCTCACAATGTAGTGTTAATAGCGTGGATACTTAAAGTGGAACTCTGATTGAAATTCGCCGGTTAGTTACGACACGACAAATAAAAGTATTGTTTACAAAAATCAAAAATAGAAAAAAGTCTTGCTGTAAGATATTCGTATCGGAAGATACTTTTGGTTCGAGTTATACAATAAGAAAAGCATTTGTTGCATTTAGTTTGAGGTATTTTTTCTCAGTTAACACTACATAGTACTCGTAGTGAAAACAACCGTGCAATAGTATGCCACCATAAAAGGAAGCGTATACAGTTACTCAAAAACTTGACCACTTGGTGATTTTTTATATAATCTTCGCAATGTTTTTCATGAGACATTTTTCTCGCTAATTTTTATAAAAATGTAGTTCGTTCTACAACAAAAATCATATCAATCCAAATTTTATGTAAAAATTTATAAAAATTCAAAAAATGTTTCAACTAATTAATCAAAATTTTTGGATATGTAGTTTTCTAGCCAATTCAATTCTAGTATTGGCAATGTTTTTCTGATACATATTCTTCTTAAATTAAAAAATAAATATATATTTTTGTTCTACAACAAAAATCATATATGTACATATGTATGTGCATACATAAGTTGAATTTAAAAATTTGTAAAAATTCAACAAATTTGTAACCTATTTAATCAGAATTTTTAGAAAGTCTCAAGAGGATAAAATATTCCGTTGATAAATTTTTGAAATATCAGAACCGACATTTTTTTTCTTTTTTCATGCGTTCAATGGAATAAGTTGCACAAGATCGCCAACACAAAAAAGGTTAAAAATCAACGAGAATTTATATAAAATCCACCCCTTATATAGAAAAAAATCCGTAAGACAAAAATTAAAAAATCAACCGATTTTTTGTCAATTTCAGACCAGCACAATATTATGTTGAAATTAAATGCGCTACAAAACTGCATACCAAAAATGTTTTTAATTTGATAAGAATTTTTATAAATTGTCTGCAAAACCCAAAATGTTAATTTATATACCATTTTTTACATTACAACCTAAAGTTTTTTAATAAGCTAGCAAATACACGCCGTACGTTGTTACGACTCAAAATGCACAACGTATTACATTTTATATATTGGTGTACTGAAACAATTTATTTAAAATATTTTTGATTCAACATAAAAAGTATACATACATATGTACATACCTATGCACATTAGGGTGTCTATCAAATAAAAAATACTGTTTTTTCACCGGAATTGTAAAGTTTATTATGTTTTAAGATTTCCGCTATAATATTTCTAAATATATTAAGATTTACGTGAGCCAGATCGATTTGAAAATTTTTCCAAAAATTTAGATAAAGCAGTGTTAACTTAAAATATTTGCTTAAAAATATTTAAAAATTTGTTCAACTGAATCATAATAGAATCAATAAAGATTACAACACGTAAGAAAATACTTGTCTAATGATATATTATAAATATATTATAAGTGAAGTTTTACCTAGCAATATTAAAAAAACAGCAACGACAGCTTCAAAAATTTCATTATTATGATTTCGTTGAATAAATTTTTAAATATGTTTATGCAGAATTTTTAAGCTTTTATATTTCAAAAAAATGGTTTTATTTATTAAAAACAGAAAGCCAAAAAATTCAAATCGGTATAACATCTTACTATTATTGCGATATATTTTCGATGATGTCTTAAATTATAATGAGTTTTATAATTCCGTTGTAACAGTACCGAGTTTTTTGTTAGTGTGGGGAGCGAAGAAAATATTATTCAAAAATTAAAAAAAAAACTTGTTTTTCGCAAAAATTTCATTAAAAAACTATTAAAAGCGGTGTATAATAAATTTTATATAATATATAGGTATAGATTAACAAAAAATTCTTAACGTGGAAAACATTGTTAATATTGTAAAAAAAAGATTACCATGAGGTCAGATGTTTTAGGCACTGTACATACATACTTTTTGTAGACTCAACATCGAATGCACTGTAGTTAAAAAATTCAATTACATTTTTTATATCTACTCGTATAACTTTGAACAACTTGCGAAATAGTGTGGTATAACCGTCCCTACTGAGTCACAGACTGGTTAAACAATGTTCTTTAATTAGTTTAACAGACCTGCCGTTCGATAACCGCAAATGCAACAAAAATAGTTTCCTTATAGAAGCCGAAGTGCTTAACAAATCTTTGATGAGTTGATATGCCGAACCTAATGTGTAATCGCTAATCCTGTCTAATTCTATTATTCTAGCTTTTTTGAATTGAAAGGCTCAATAGCTCTGTTCCCTTATTATTTTTTACAAGTATATCATTGTTCAACTTTTAGAGCCATTTGTTTTTTGTTAAGTATGTTTAATCTTTTTTTTTTTAATATTTATTAAATGCGCATATTAAGGGCATTCAAAAAAATATCTAGCGACTAGAAAAGTGTTGCAATATTGTTTAATTAAGAAAATATGTGATATTTAAAAAGAAATACATTGAAAATATTATTGACTTCAATTAACTACTTTGAATTGCGTTCCCTTGCAATTTATTATGCCTGAAATTGTGCTTTAATAAATTTTGTATTAACGCAGCTATAACGATAAAAATTATACTCACACTAATGTAAGCTGACTATATTGTTTTATTTACCATTTCAAAAGACAACTTTATTATGAATAGCATTGTAAATTTAATGTAAATATGTATTTTATATGTGTACTAAAAAAATGAGGTACACATTTAAGTTTCTACATAATACAATTAATATAATGTTCTATACGAATAGCACTAATCAAATTTGTTTCTTCATATTTCGTGAGGATTTGGTTGGTAAGTAGAATTAATTATTTTAATAAAATAATATTTTCAGTGTAAACAGTTTTTGAAATGTACTCAAAACTCTATAAAAGTTTCTCCGAGAGAGAAGTTGACTTTAAATTGTGTATTTAGGAATTTTGAATTACTTTGATATGACTCAAAAGAGATACAGCTTTCGAGAAATTCGGAAGAGATACTTCTTTTTCAGCTTAGTATAATTTTCGATACGGAATATAGCTGTCGCGGAGATCGAGATGTTTGGAAAATTCGAATTTAAATTGACCGACAAATATCATCTAGTGACTTATTTTATTTACTTTTGTTTAAAGCTTCATGATTTGTTTATTAAAACCAAACTTGACAAGGGATGACGACCCTCGGCTGTCGGTTCTGATTTGTATCCGGCCAAGGGCTGTCACTTCCGCCCCATTCCCCAAAATCGTTTCAATATTTACATATGTTTGTTTTTTCTCTTTTGTGAAAAATTGGTAAAATTTCACAATAAGTTAATTTTCGGAAGAAAGTGCTATATTATATCTACAAAAAGATGTATCCAAAATATTGATGTCAAATGTCAGTTGAATAAAAACAACCGAAATTTTGACATATTACGATTTGAGAACAGTTGGGTTGTTTCTGTATTTTTCCAGCAGAAACTAGAAGAAACCCAGTAAATAACGCTCACAAAGAGCGTAACGAAAAAAAATAAAGAAACGTAAAGCTAGCAGGAATCAACAAGTTAACTGCTTTTGACAGAATCAGTGGTTCAATATTTCAATTGTATTAACAATCACTTACATTTTTTAACACTTCATCATGATTTAGTTACTCACACAGTTTTTCTTTTAGAAATGCTAAGAACATTTGTAAATCGAACGAATAAACACTTGCCTTTTGTTAGTTTTCCAATCGATGTTTCTTGCTTTGACGAAAAAAAGAGCGTAAGAGCATGAAAGAGCTGCTAGTTTATGTAAATAAAATTTTTCTAGCAGATATTCTTTCTTGGCGGGTAGATTTTTGAGTGAAGAAACGTTTTCCAGTAAAAACTAGAGACAAATCTATATACATATACATATAAAAGAAAGTCGTGTTAGTTACACCACTTATAACTCAAGAACGGCTGAACCGATTTGGCTGAAAATTGGTGGGGAGGTAGCTTAGAACCAGGGGCAGGTTATAGGATACTTTTTATCCCGTTACCGTGGGACGACAAAAAAACGGTAAATTTGATTTTTTTTCTTCGCCCTTCATATATGTATTTTGCTTTTGCTTTTTTGTATGAAAACTAAAATTTGCATGTACTCTGGCGGCGAAAGGTAATATCGATGTAAATTGTAGTAACATCTAGCGGAGAAGGGCAATATCCATGTAATTGGTGTGAATTGCCAATATTAACATGTATTTTGTTTACTTCTACGAATTTTGTTGGGTGAAAAATTGACAGTTAGAAATTTTGAAGTTTACCGGTTTTTGTGTTTGTTTCGAGTGTCTATAAATATTGTGCCGATATTATTATCATTAAAATGCCGCGTCCAAGACGATCAAATCTTCCCCGAAAAAGCCGTAATGCAACTAGGATGCAAAACGTTGCGAATGAAAGGACTGAAGAAGTACAAGAAATTGCACGTGAAGAGCGCCGCTTTAGTATGGCTCGACTTCGTGCTTCTCAATCACAAGAGCAAAGCGAGGCAGTCCGTGCAAAGGCACGGTTGGCTATGAGAAATCATCGAGCAAACCTAAGAGATCAACATCTTGATAATTTTCGACGAACAAGGAGAAATTTATCAAGTACTGATTTGAATCGAGCAGCGTTTCGATATGATTGCAGCACTGATTACTGCTTGCTTACTAGCATTCGCATTGGGCCAATGGATGTGGTTTGCGAGTATTGAAGTTTTCCGGAGAAACGCCAAGTGCTGCCTTAATGGGAAAGTGAAATTGCCATTATTGACTCCCCCACCTGAGCCATTGCACTCATTGCTACTACATAATTCAGAATGAGGTAATTAGTACACTACATTCGTTCAAATCTATTGACTGTGCAACAAATGCAGATGATGCCACCAACTATCCAATTGAATTTTTAAACTCCTTGGATGTGCCTGGCTTACCACCGCATAATTTACGACTAAAGGTTGGCTCCGTAATAATTATGCTTCGAAACATAAACCCACCAAAACTGTGCAACGGAACGCGTTTGGTGGTAAGTAAATTGATGAATAATGTGATTTACGCGACGATACTCAAAGGAAAATTTGAAGGTGAGGAAGTTCTCATTCCGAGGATCCCGATGATCCCAACCGACCTGCCGTTTGAGTTTAAACGACTTCAATTTCCGATCCGTCTTGCATTCGCCATGACCATTAACAAATCACAAGGCCAATCCTTGAAAGTTTGTGGTCGAAATCTAGAAAATCCATGTTTTTCCCATGGTCAATTATATGCGGCATGTTCAAGGGTCGGAAGACCAGCTGCGTTATTTGTTCTTGCACATAGTAATAAAACTAAAAATATCGTCTATCACAAGGTGCTTCACTGAAGAGTGCAGCCTATGCACTAAAATACATGGCCAATAAAGAATCATTACAATAATTGATTTTTGGTACTTATATTTATTATCCTAATAAAAAATTTAAACTCATAAAATCAAGAATCTGCTCATTTATTGCTTCTAAGGCGGAGCAATGTTCGCCGGGTCAGCTAGTGATTGATAATTAGTAGTTCAGAAACAAAGTTAATGTAAAATTATAAAATGTCAACATGATGGCATTTCGTGTCACGTTTGACCAAAGAACGTAGATTACAAAGAAGTAGCATACTTTCACCGGATATGCCAACAGAATATTTTAGCTTGTTTCGTTCTTTGAAACGTAGATTACAAAAAGTTGCATAGCGTTTCGTTTCCTCTGGCAAGCATTCTCGTCCGACTTCACCACACACAGAAACCAATTGGATATAATATATTCTAATATTAATCAACAAGTCCAATTAGTTATGGTATGGTGATTTGGGGGTTTAATATTTTTTTTCCGAAAGCCAAAATCTCAAAAAAAAAAACAAAAATCGATCATTTAGCTATACTAAAACTTTAAAATCTCTAGTTCATTGTGAGGCTAAAAATCGATTGCCAGGAATTCGACCCGAACAGAAATGAAAGAGAATGAAAGCTACCATTGTTTTCAAATGTTTCTGGTTTTTAATGTTCAAACAGTAATTTTAAGTTCTCTTAAAAAAGTATCTAAAAATTTTTGTTTTATTTTAACATTTTAAACACGAGACTCTTATTTGTACATACATATGTTCAATTACTTAGTCGTATCGAAATAATTTTTATGTCATCATAGGGTTTGTCGGTTTTAGGATTTGCCTTTGCATTGCAAATATTTTGTACAACTTCCATACCGCGAAATACGCGTCCAAACACTGTATGTTTATTATCCAACCATGGCTAAGAAGAAGCAGAAAAAAAACTATTCGATTACAAGTCGAAATGAAAATAATTATTTAACAACTTACCGTTGGTAATACTGTTATGAAAAACTGACTACCATTGGTGTTGGGTCCAGCGTTCGCCATACTCACGGTGTAAGGACGATCATGTTTTAAACTTGGGACGAATTCGTCTTTGAAATCATGCCCCCAAATAGATTTACCACCGGTACCGGTACCTGTAGGGTCCCCAGTTTGTACCATAAAACCTTTTATGACTCGATGAAAGATGTGACCGTTATAGTAACTGGAAAAGTAATTTACTTTAATCATATTTCTACAAAAGTTAACTATAAAATCATATACCCATTTTTTGAGTGAACACAAAAGTTCTCGACCGACTTGGGACATTCCTTGAAGAAAAGTTTCATGTGTATGTCACCCATTGTTGTGTGTAAAACAGCGTTTTCGTAAACACGTTGCGTACCTATACATTTTTTAAGGAAAGTTATTAGGTTCTTTATTTAAATAAGAGAAAATTATGTAAAGCAAGGAACCTTCATCTGCACACACAAACATATCAGCATTGCAGCGTGAAATTTTAAAAAACATGTGGGTTTAAGAATTGATTTAATAAAATATATACATATGTATAATATATTAAATGCAGGAAACAACTACAATGAAAAAATTACCTTGGCCTTCTGGCACAGCTATTATATCTTCTTTTGAAGGTTTTTCATTGAATACATCACGATCCACATCTTGCAAATCAGATGGTAAACGACGACTGTACAGATAGAAACGAGGTTTTCTAAAAATTAAAGAAGAAGCTTGTATTCTATATGAATAAAAAATTTGTTCTTAGATATTTACTTGTAGGCAGCGCAAAATACCGTGGGATCATTTGTTATAGACTGCAAGGCAGGATTGTCGCTGGCTTCCTGTTCTAGCGTAATAGCAGCCTTTGATTTTTTGGCTTTACCCTATAAAAACGAATGATAATTATTGCACGAACGAAATCACCTGCAGTATGAGCCAAAACTGGATACATGGTGATTCTTATTTAAAAATATATGTAGTTCATACTGTAAGAAAAACCATGTTAATCAAGCGTTCAAACATTATACACAATTTATAAAAATTCAACACAGTTAAAAAAATCAAATTTTCAAATCATCAGAAATCAAATAAATGTTTCTAAAAATTCTGAATAAAAAATATGAACTTTTGAAGAAAGTTTGTTGATATTTTTTATAAATTTTGTATAAACTTTGATTAAATTGGTTTTTCTTATATTATTTATAATAAACTAGAAAATTTCGGCAGACGTTGTCCTCCCTGTATTTATTTATTGATTGCCATTTACATAATGTAACCAGAAAAGGCATTTCGCTTTCTCTCACATATCACTTGTGGATAATTTAATTAAATCTGACTTATGTAAAACTCTCTCGAAAAAACACGATGCAGAGAAAAGAAGGTGACGACAAAAGCACTTCCGTTACTTCGTACTTGCCTCGTTTGAAGGATTGACGTCACAACGTGCTCTTAAAAAGTTGATTTTTCAGAGTTTTGAGTGATTTTTACAAAAAGTTAAACACAGAATAATAATGTGAAGTGCCGAGCTTTGCAGTAAAAATTAAGCGCCCAAGTACAGTTGTCACCTTCCTTTTCTTCTCGCTTTTCCTGTGGCAGCAACCGCTGTGACGTGTACTCTGCCGGCGTTGTCGTAATCTGGTTTTTTATTATTCTTGTCGAAAATATCTATATATATGCACCTTCTTTTTGCCAATTTATTAAATTAATATTTTTTTGTACTCAAGTGGTTTAGTACTCATTAGAAATGAATCGATTAAGATACTTAGATCGGGAGTTCGAGTTCAGAGTTCACTATAAATGCGAATTCTGGCTTATACTTAAACTCAAATATTGGTACAAATCGCTTGTGAAATTAACAAATTGAAATGACCAGAGTTTCGTAGTTGGTTTTGACAGGAAAGAAAGATGGAACAAAGTTTTAATAGAATTTTAAGGTGTTTCTCGTTCTCTGGTAAATAAAAATTGATTAATATAGCAGCAATAGGGTTATGAAAAAAGTGCTTACGATAGAAAAATATAAAAAAAAAATCCTTAGTTAAGCGGGAAATAATAACGAATATAAATAATACATTTCGCACTGCATATCGGAATGAATTTACACTAAAAAATCAAATCTGCGGTTCTAAGAAAATTTTTCTTTAAACGGTATATATCAATTTTAAAGCAAACTCCGATATTTTTGCTCGATTCCATTCGATTATACTACATGACGATGTACACATGACATACGCTTGTAGATATTGGCTATATTAGTTTGTTATTTTATACCAAAAAATACCAAAAACCAATTGTGTATAATTTATTAAATTCGAATTTTCAAACAGGTGGCAATCCTCTACCATTCAAACAAAACCTTCCCGGGGTAGAAACTAATAATTTTACAATTCCGGTAATTCCGTGCTGCGTATAAAAAGTTATATAAGGGCACAATCAAACCGATTTTCGCATATACTATACATATTTACATGCATATATAGATTTACGAAAAATATTTACAATATTTAAAAAGAATTACATGTATCCAGTTATGTTTCACTGCGTTTGTAATTAATTGGAGCTTTAAAATTACCTGGAATAGCGTTATGTGCAAAGGTCGTATATTATCCGTTTTACCGAGAATTGATACACACCTATTTGTCTCGATGTTAATTACTTTAATGCCTAACATTGTTGGATACATTATGAAATGTCCACTGGCATCAAAGAGTATATTGTTGCTCGTACTGAAATCGGACTTATCCAAATCACGTTCCACAGCCATTCTAATTTAATAAAGAAAAATTTAAAAGCATTGTACTCTATTGAATATTTTCTTTTACAAAGCCATGAACACCTTGGGGACTAACTTAATGAATGCCAAACGTTTTTAAAAGCATATTAACTTTCTGTGATTTCAATTTCATTTTTTTTTTTTGCTAGTTATTGAAAATTAAGGAAACTAAACTTTCCCACTATTAAAAATTGCATCAGATGTTGTTTATAAATAAATTCAAGTGTAAGCACAATTGAAAAATATAAAGAATTGAATATTTATTGAATTATATGAACTTGGTCAAAAGATAGAAATGAGATATTGCATTGAGAAAATTCTAGATAATAATACTCTTAAACAAGTATTAAGTCCATCCGATCTAACAATCGTTATTTAACTAAATTAATTAATTTTTTACTGCAACATGCTATCCAAAGGTGAACCGAAACTTGTTTTTCATCAAATATTTCAAATATGTACTTATGTATATATGTATGTACATATATGTACATGTGTACGGGTATCAATCCCCATACAAAAATAAAACCAAATTATAAAACTCATATTTTAAAATATTAAGATTTACGTGAACTGAACCGATTTGAAAATAGTTATGTATATAGTTTATGGTTTTTTAAAATATTAAAAAAAATCATCATCATAAAATTATTTTCAGCGGAACCATAATAATGATATTTTTGATGCTGTTTTATAAGGAGATTTCTTTATCTAAGAATAATAGTGATATTTTTTATGCTCTTTTCTACCTTTTTAAGAAGATTTTTTTAACTATGAAAAACTTGAATAACTCGACCAAATCTTGACCGAGTCAGACTTATAAGGTATCAAAAGTAAGTACATTAGACCATATCACGATGTATGGAGTTAAAAAAGCTTAAAATGTGTCCATCGGGTTTGAACACTTACGTTGAGGGAATTAAAAAATGGGGGCAAAATTTATGGCACCCTAAGAAACAGCTAAATTGGGGTTTGCCCATAACTTCTCCATTTGATCTTCGATTTTTATAAACTATATATAGTTTTAAAGATATACGAAACGTCTCTGAGACAGTCGGTTCTACGATACCGGAACGATTCGGATTAATATCCGGTCAAGGACTGTTACTTCAGCAGCATTCCCCAAAATTTTATGGGTAATGTTTTATGCAGGCCCGTCGCGAGGACGGCAGGGGCCCCTGTAATTTGAAGAGCAAAAAAAAAAAAAAGGTCATCTCCGAAATCAAAAAGAACAAGACCCAGACGCGTCTATAAATATAGTACCACGCATTCCGTCAATCCGACACTGTATTATCGATTTCATCAGCCGTACTGCCTTGCCTTTGCTTCAATTCTATATTGTTTTATACGTCGGATACTTCTCTTTCACATTTCCTTTTTTCGTTCTTGATAACGCGCAGCTGATTCGTGTTGTTTACGTTCACAATAAACCGACAGGGCTTATTAATAATACTGTTCCAATTCAGCAAAATGCGCCGGACGAAGGAAAGTAGTTGCAAGTGCACTGGCGAACATCATTCGCGAAAAATTGTTGTTGATCTTTTTTTTTTTTTTTTTTTTTTTAGGTCGCAGGGGTTTTATGCCATTACAACAACAACTACTACCAGATATCAAACGACTTATGGGTTTAGCTGACCTAAACAGGGTTAGGCTCAATCATAGCAGACTTCAGCTACCCGCTACAAAAAAACTCCCAAAATAACAACTTTAAGAAAATCCCACATTTTTGCCAAATTTAGTCCGACATATTGGAACCGCTATTTTGCTTTTGGAAATTTTGATATTAAATTAAGAAAAAGCTACACCCAAACCATACACTTTTTTGCAGGTTTTGAGTGTTTATAGACTTTTGGACACGAAAGTAGGTCTCCTGGCCCATTGTTCTTTGGTATACGACAAGTAAAAACCAATACATATTTATGTACCTGAGTCATGTTTGTTCAGACATTGCAAAATTCAAATAAAAGTTAACTTTGAGAAACGCTTAGAACACGAATTCTGGGGTTTCGAATCATGTTTATAAACCAGATTCCCTGTTAGTTGCATTGTAAGAAAAAATATAAACATTTTCTAAATTTAGAAAATATGCTTGCACTGGATGAATGGCATCCTCACCTTCGGCCAAATTCCATATTCGGCAATGCATGTGGAGTTTGCTGCATTTGAGTATAAGTAGTCAGAGCTTCATCATAGACGCGTGTCAATTTACCAGTATTAAATTGGAATACTCTTACTTTTCGATCATGTGATATAGCCGCGAATCGGCGACCATCAGGTGATACGGTTAAACCAGTGACCAAAGCTTTGTTTTTCACAAATTCGAATAGGCCTGAAATTAAAAAATATTTGTAGATTCAGAGTGTCTCTATATTACTTTTTTTATGTTTCATTACTAGTGTCCAATTTTGATTCGAATGTTACTAGCTTTTGAGGAAACTTGTAGTCATGCTTAGAGTTTTGCCAATACTCTAGTATTCCGTTTTTATCCACCGAAATAATAGTTTCAAAGGACAAATTGTAACACATTGCTACTACTGGAGCGGAATGTAGTTTTTCCAATTCCTGTAGTACATCCCCATTGCCTTGCCCATCGTAAATGTAAATCTTATTGCTGTCTTTGTCAGCGCTTTAAATTTAAGAATAAGAAATATTTTTGCATTGTTAAATTACATTTATGTATGTTGATGTAGGCACTTACATTGCCAAACTATGGATAGCATCACCAGGCGAGTGTATCCATTCTGTACAAAGTGGTGTAAATCCCAGTTTTATAATATTGATCATATCAAAGTTGACTACATCAAAAATTTTTGCGCATTTGTCAGCGGAGGCGGAGCAGAGAAGTGTGCCACTTGTGTTGGTAGTTAAAGAGTGAATTGGCACTACAAATGGTAAGATACATATGTATACATTAGAAACATATAGTTAAAAGAAAAATATAATTTTGCACGCACATAAATGACTCCGAAAATGTTTTACGAACTCGATGCCTTCTTCCATTTTCTTCCAAAATTTTATATGTCCATCATAACTTCCTGTCACAATGAATTCCGTTTTGGTACTCACTATGTGTGTTATTATATCCCGGTGCATATAGCTTTTTTCGTAGCTCTCCGAATTTGGAAGATTTTCCAAATACACTTTTTCATATGGTAATACTTTTCGCTTTTTGGGTTTTGATGCTATCGACTGCTCCTCTGGCATAGGACCAATCCAACCATCATCATCCCCCTCATCATCGTTTTCGCTGCCCCCTGTGGGCTCCGTTGGTTCCAGATCTTCAATTTCTTCTGTAGCGCTTCGCTTCTTGGAACTTGTATCTGACATTTTAGTCTTACTTTTTCACGCAAAGGTATATTTATTATTACTCAAAAGTTATATTCGACCATATCACCGACCAAACAAATAAGCAATAAAATAGGAAGAAACAGCTGTGCCAAATATACCCATAACGTCTAAGGCGAATTCATTTCTTATGTTCTTTAATTTTTTATGAAAGCGTTAAAATTTTTTTTGGCAAAAATTAAGATACTCTGCAAGAACACATCTGACGGTCAGATCCAAGGCGTATTCATATAAGGTGGAGTTACTATAGCAGCCGGTTTGGTTTTTTTTTATTCAGCTACATGTATTTTGTTTCGGCCTTCCAAACGCCGTAAAAACAAAAACAAAGTGTATGTAAATTTTGACAACTCATACGAAGAAGCCAAAACGAATTACATAGGAATTTTGAGGTTGTATTTATAACACCACCTTGTTTGAATTCGCCTTGGTCAGATCTGAAAAAAATTTGTCACCTCTTGTGTAGAAGAAAATTGACATCATTTTCATAAGGGTGCTATGGAAAAACTGATGCCATTTGTGTATTTCGTCGATTTTATAAAGAACTTCGCACTTTAGAGCTTTCACATTTTATCATTAATCTGACAATAATGCTTAATATGAATAACTCGATTGTTTTATTATTATTTGTTTGTAAGTGAAACTCTCGTTTTGGGAAGTACTATGCCACTAATAAGAATGGTAGTCTTATATTGTGAAAAAGAGTGTATGGTAATTCTGTCAGTATATTCCTGCAGGGTATACACATTCCAATTAGTGCATCGATTTTTTAATCAGCCACTGAACGTACTCTGAAAATGCATCGCGCAGAGGGAACAAAAAATACAAGAAATCAAAACAACGAATTGGAGAAAGCGGACAAGACGCTAGCAAATGAAAAAAGCAGGAAAAAGTATAGGAGGTAGGGGCAGCCGCGAAAATAGACGAATGAAGTGAAAAAACACCAAGAGACACAGAAAATTGTGTGAAAAAGTAAATTGGCGGTGGTGTTGTGGAAAATTAAAGTGAAAATATTTGTTATAGGAAAATAAATGAGTGCAATGGCGGATGGTATCATCGAATCGGGTGGCGAAAGTAGCAGCGGCGGCAGTGCCGGCAGCATTACCATAACTGCACCAGCGGAGCACCCAATTCGAATCAATAAATGGCGCGTTCGTGAAGGATTCCCAATAACATCCTCCCAAGTAATTTTACTATACGAAATCACAAGCAGTGACAATAGCACCGAGGCTGCATCTACAAAATCGGTGGCGGCGGCGTCGGTAGATTCAGTTGATAAAACTTTATACAAATTAAAAGCGAATCGAGTAGGCGTGGTAAAGAAGCGATTGTACAAGGAGGGGCAGTTGGTGCCGCAAGGGTTTGTATATATGATCAGTGCAATGCAATTTCTGTAGGGTTGTGGTGGGAATGTGACTTCCAATATAAGTTTATACTAAACGTTGAATGGCTGGATGATCCATTAGCCAATTCAATAATTGAATGGTTAATGTGTTGTAGTTTCTGATATTTTATGCGCTCAAATCCAAATGCTACAATTCCAAGCATTATTCTCTATCTAAACTGCAAAATGATATTTTCACATTCTCTTCTGCAGCGCTACTATTTTGGAGCTAGCCGAGTGCGCCCATACCACAGTGATAAAAGACATGTGTGCTGATTGCGGCGCAGATTTGCGCCAAAATGAAAATGTGAGTATACGAATAATAAATACATACATATGTATACATTTTAGAAGAATAAATTGGGGGTGGTTGAGGGGTTAAGTTTGAAGAATGGAAAAGATTTTGCGTTCAAGATGAATTGGATTGAAGTAACGAAGAAAGTGTAAAACATAAAAGAAACGAGCGACCAATAAACAAAACAAACTAACTTTATATGCGTGTTGTATATTTTGCTCTGGTGCTAACTCGCCGAATGATAAATAAACATTATTGGCATAACATTATGCACAGGGGGAGGGTTTTCTTAAGGGTTGAAATTATGCATGCATTTATGTGATGTTTATACGTATGTATATACATACATACATACATATGTATGTATGTATGTATCGAAGGATATTTTTGTAAACGATTATGCAATTAAAGGGAAGGAAAAAGGAAAAAGGTAATAAATCTAGAACTTATAGTATTATTTCGAAGTATGAAACTTCATATTTTTGTGCCATAAAGCAAAATATATACATATGTACATATTTACATATGTACATATGTACTTGTGGAGTTACATATCGAAAATTTATTAAAATTTTAATTTTATGGGAATTTTATAATAAAACTAGTGATCTTAGGGATAGGAATAAGTTCACTTTATATAATAACTATATTCCACAAAAATGACGATATAAATATTTATATATTTCTTTCCACTTGTGTTTACCACAATTCTCTTTATTACTAAACGTACGATATGTATGTAATAAATACGATTACATACCTCATATATTTTACATTTAATTATTCACTTTGTTCAAAAAGTTCCTTTATCTTTACTTGGAATTTACTAATGTTATCTTCATTCTCTTTTATTGTAGGGAAATATTTCAGAAGCATCTGTACCAATGGTTCACTCCATTCCCGATCTTAAAGTAACACAAAAGCTTGCACAAAAACTTGGTCATGATGATACACGTCGTTTGCTTCAAGACCGGAAACTTGTACTTCTAGTCGACCTGGATCAAACGGTCATACACACAACAAACGATAATGTGCCGAACAATATAAAAGGCATTTATCATTTCCAACTTTACGGACAACACTCACCTTGGTATCACACTCGCCTGCGTCCTGGCACGCCGATTTTTCTTGATCGTATGTCGAAATTCTATGAATTACATATCTGCACCTTTGGCGCACGAAATTACGCACACATGATTGCACAATTACTCGATCCAGAAGGAAAGTATTTTTCGCATCGTATACTCTCGCGTGATGAATGTTTTAATGCAACAAGTAAAACTGATAATTTAAAGTAAGAACAATTAAATGCACATAAAATATAAGAATTCCATACGAATTTGTTAATGTATTCATTTTAGAGCACTTTTTCCCAATGGCGATTCTATGGTTTGCATAATTGATGATCGCGAAGATGTTTGGAATATGGCATCCAATTTGATACAAGTCAAGCCTTATCACTTCTTTCAGCATACAGGAGACATAAATGCACCACCTGGTTTATCGAAACATGAATTGGATGGCGAGGGTCTTGATTTCAAGGGTATGTATGCAACTGGCATGTAGCGCTGAGTTCATATGCAAAAAAATTACATTTTGTTTTTTTCATAGTTGCTTATTTCTTAATTAATGTAAAAATGCAATTGAAATGAATTCGCCATGACATGTTCACAAAAGTTAGCTGATATGCAGAGTTTGTCACTTTTTCCTTTTTTTACCCAGTAAAAAGATCGCGTTGTTTGGGGGCGGGGCAGGAAAAAGAGGGTAAACCTTCGTAAAATAAAAACATGGCAATTTGCTGTTATGGACGATAAAAATATTATATTATTTACTCTCTTCAAGAGAAAAATGTCTAATTACCGATATCATTTCGAACCGTACGTAGGAGAAACTAATCAAATTTGGGTCATACACAATTTAGTTTAATGTTTGGCTCAGCATTCTCCAATTTCTGAAGTACAATAAACTCACGGACCAACCGCTCCTCCCTGGCCGGCCGCGTGGCCAGCATTCTGCACAAATTCATGGGTATTTTTTAGCTGTTACAACAAGTTTTTACAAAAATAACACAAAGGCAAAATATTTTTAGTTATTCCCAATTATTAAATTTTTATTTCGCCTATATCTTTATTCAGACTTATCCAAACCAATGACCAGGACCGACAAACATCACACTGCACGATTTGTAAAAATTCAAAAAAAAATTTTTACAAATTTTTAAACTTTTTAATTTGAATATTTACAACATTTTTGGGTATGCAGTTTTCTAATTAATTTACTTTTAGCTAAAAATTTCCCCTGATTTAAAAAAAAAAATTTAATTTTGATCTTGGAACATTGTTCAAAATTGTATGAAATTTTTTTGAAGTTTTATACATTTTGTACATAGTCTGAATTTTCGATTTATATAATTTTTGTATGGAACGAATTATACGTTTTCATACGAAATTGACGAAACAAATTTTGCCTGATATAACGATTTTATGTTAGATTTAAAGAACCTAACTAATGATACGAACAAGGTGGACACTGTAGATGGCGAGCATAAGCAGAAGGTTGCCGAATCAGAGTCATCGGATGCTATCTCCGAGCGTTCAGAAACGGATACAGAGAGTAAAAAGGACGATATTATTGTGGACACAGTACCATCTATTGTTGATGTTGTTAAAGAGGATACTAAATCCAGTAACGAAGCCATACAAATATCAAATGTTGAACCTACACTAAATATTGAAAATGCAGAGTTACAAATCGTGGCAAAAGATACTGTGAGTGATACTCCCGATTCGAGCGAAAACACTGCGGCTATATCTGATGAAAATAACGAAAATAAAACTGATAATATTGAGATATCAATGGAAAGTGAAGCAGAGACAGCACCTAAGATAAAACTTCCCGCTGATCCACATCAACAAATTGAAATCGAGGATCCTGATGATTACCTTATGTATTTGGAAGAAATTCTTAAAAACATACATACGCGATTTTATGCAATTTATGATGACACACAGGAGATACCTGATTTGAAGATTATTGTTCCCAAAATACGTTCGGAAGTATTGCGTGAGAAGACATTGATCTTTTCTGGACTAGTACCCACCAATATGCAATTAGAACAGTCGCGCGCTTACTTTATTGCGAAAAGTTTGGGTGCGAATGTGTCACAAAGTATGGGACCAGGTAAACATACCTAAAGATAAGTGTTTTTGTGTTCGTGGTTCTAAACACGTTTTTCTTTTGTATTTAGAAACGACACATCTTGTTGCCGTAAATTCTGGAACATTTAAGGTAAATGCAGCCAAAAAGAATCCGAAAATTAAGGTTGTCAACGCCAATTGGTTGTGGACATGTGCTGAACGTTGGGAGCATGTTGACGAGAGAATCTTTCCTTTAGATCGAAAAACAAAAAGTAGACAACGAAAACCGCCAGCACATTGTCACAGTCCAGAGCATGTAGTTAACTATAGCGACAAATCGGAGATATCTCCATCGAGTAGCGCACAGCAACAACAGGCTAAAGCGCCTGAAAAATTTATAGACACAATAAATCCACTTTTGTCATTTTCAAATGCCGATTTAGCTGATATGAATAAGGAGTTTGATCAGTTTTTTGAATCAGATTCTTCCAGTGAGGATGAGCATATAAACATTGGTAAGTAAAAAGCAAAAACAAAAGAATTATAATTTCATTATATAGGTTATTTTTGATCGCTTAGAAAATCCACCTGTAGACAAGACTTTGCGTAAACGGAGGCGCGAGGAAAAAGAACAAGACCGAACAAGAGAATTTTTTACGCGTGCTTCGGATATGGTAATAGGTTCCGGCGCCAACGATGACGCAGATAAGAGTTCAGAGGGCGAGGATAATGACGATGACGATGAATCGCCAGGCGTAAAATTTCGTCGAGGTAATTATTTTGGCTGCTATCTATATTTATACTTTTATAATTTATTATATACAGTTGATTATATCGAGAATGTTTTAAGGAGTTGGCTCTCAAAGTACTGAACCGATTTTTATAATTATTTATTTTTACATGAAACATTTGTGAAAAACAATCAAAACCGATTTTAAATTATCTCCATTGTTTGGATTTTTTTTATAAATAAAAATTGTTTACACATTTTTTTTAATCATTTTAGATCATTCAACAGTTAACATCAAAATTTGTCAATTTTTTTTAGGATAATGTTTAGACATTTTCTTTTGTATGCAGTTTTATAGCATATTTAATTTTACTACACTATGAACTGCCGTTGATTTTTTACAACTTTTTTAATTTCCGCCTTGGAAACTTTTTTTTTCATATATTGTCTATACATATGTACATATATGTATATTGATATAGTAGAAATGGCAGAATTTTATGCAACCTCAAACTTGCATTTTATTATACTTGAATTAAATAAGCTATAAAACTACATATCGGGAAATTTTCTAAACCTTCTTCCAAAAACTTTTAAAATTGTGAATAAAATTTGTTGAATTTTATATAAAGTTTGAAACATTAATTTACATAGTTTTTGTTAGAGAATGAACTAGATTTGGTTTGCTTCCCACTATATGTACGGTGTTGTGCAACAAAATGCAATATAATACAGTTGGCCTCTTATGTTTATTAATTTATTTTTCATAATTTTTTTTATAAAATTAACCATATAATCATATAAAATAAATAAATAATAAGTTTCAAACTTTTTACGAAATCCACAAAAATTCATCAAATACTAAAATTAAATGGGCTACAAAGCATACTTTAAAATTAAAAAAAATCCGGATAAAAAAGTTGAAAGTTTTGAGGACCATTTTTTTAATTTAACGAAGTTTTATACATTTTCTAAAAAGTTTGAAATTTTTATCTGTGCTTTATGTTTGTAAAAAATTTTTGAAAATAAATTAATAAACATACATAAGTGTCAAAAAGTATTAAATGTAGTTTTGTTGCTTATGATATGCACAATACTGTACGTATAATTTTAAAATTATTTTTTAGTTTCTTTTTTTAAATAAATTGTTTCAGTCAACAAATGTTTAGTTAAATAATGAAATGAATAACAAGAAATATTGTTTTTTTTTTGTTTGCTTTTAAGGTGAGAAATTGCCATCCGATTTAGAAATGGGCACTGATTCCGATGATGGCAGCCGCGGCAATGAGGATAGTGGGGATGATGGCGAATGGAATATGATGGGTGCTGCTTTGGAACGTGAATTTCTTGGACTTGGTGATTAGCTTGTATTGTTCAAATTTAGAAAAAATTAAGTGTAGTTTATTTTAATTTTTTCCACTTTCATGAATTCTAAGACTCAATTTTAATTTGAAACTATATTTCTCACACCTATAGTCATTTCGCTTATAAAGCTTTTTAAATTATAAATACATATATTACGTTCGTGTACACATTTGTATATCTAAGTAAACTGTTGTAAACTAAATTGAAAGCAATTTTTAATGAATAAACATTAAGGCGAACACGCATTACCACTTTTTCGGAAAATGTGATGGTTTTATAGTTTTTATAAAATTTGTTTTATCATTTTGTTTTTAGAGTATACATATACTAGTTTTTCTACTTTTATAAAACTTTAAGCATTAGCACAGTTTTTACAAAATATAATAATTTATTTATAAATGATAATTTATGAATTTTCTGTTACTCGTCGACTTTGTTTGAAGCGACTTACACGTTTTTTAGGAGTATGTGCATCGATGTATTTACATTCGGGCAGAGGTTCTGGTTCAGTTAATGGTTTTTCGACAACCTCGTTCATCACCTGAAAAAGTTATTCACGTATATGTTAACCGGAAATAGTCCAAGTAAGAGTAATCAAAAAAGTTTTAGTTTTTCAAACAGATTTATAAAATGTAGTATGTTTTATGAGTACTACAAAATATTTCGGAAAAATATTAATATTTGCGTGATCTGCAGTTCACGTAAATCTTATTATTTTTGTGAAATATTTTCGTGAAAGTATTAAAATATAATAAATTTTATAATTGTAAATTAATATCGGTTGTTTTTTTGTATGGGAGGTGGTGTACCCTAATGTACATACCTATATATATATATATATATATATATATATGTATATATATACTATGTCTATCGTATCTGGTATAAAAGATATTTTTCAGTTTTCTTCATTACTTTACATTATTTAATGGGCATAAAGAATTAACTGCAAAGGATCAGCAGTCAATTTCAGTTTAAATTTTAGTAAAGATATCGATTTTTAACCAAATTCTCTGTAATCAGGCGAACTTCTAACCTCTACTTCTTAAAGTTGAGGTTTTTTTAAGTTTTAACAGCCAATATTGCGCCTTCAAACGGCGAATTCAATAAACAAATAATATGGGAGAAAGAAAAATGAATATTTCAGTGAAAAACGTGTTTTAATTTTGCTTAAGTGTAAAGATATGATTTAAAGGCCGAGAGTGAAGAAACTTCGTCTACATGTAGTTGAGAATTGTAATAATTGGCAAAACCAAAGTAGCGTTACAACTAACGGCGTTAGCTTCTGTGGTGGACTAAACCGTGGATTCGAAGAATTAAAAAAAAATGTCCCGTAGTCACAAACAAAACTAAATAGTCTCTAGTGGATCCATTTTTCGTAAAAGTATTTTTCGTCGCAGCCTCATTATAAGTTTCTAATTTCAAATCGAATCATAAACACAGATTTTCTCAATGTATCGACTTATGCACCATCACACGTCATACATCACATCATAAATGTTCCGATTTTCGGCGATTTTACGAAAATCGCATCGCTGATGTCGAATAGCTACAAATACAAATACTTTGAAGTATATGATACTTTCGAACTACGATGGATTCATGCTAGACCCGACTATTTCATAGCAGCAGTAAGTTGTAACAAACCTTGTAATAAGCACTCGTGTATTCTTCTTCATTGATGGGTGATTTCTTTTTCTTTTTTGGCACTTTTTTATTGTTTGTCGTTCTAGTTTTGCGGTTCAAATTGTGTTGCTCACTTTCTACTGCAGATTTATTTCGAAGAATAGATTTCGTGTTTGTCGCAGGATTATAGAACTGAAAAAAAAACCAAATATATTACATACATATTTACGATTTATGAATTTTTAATTCAACCTCTTTTCGTTCATCCTGATATGCCTGTGAACGATCAGTTTCCTTCAGTATCGGCACTTTGACTTTCTCCTCGCCGCTATATGCATTTGCGAAAATTATTTGCTCAGAAATTGATTTGCTCTTATTGGTGTCTTGGTTTTCAATGATTTGCAAATATGCTTGGTAAAAGTCAGCCGGTGAGCTAGGAATATTATCACATTCGAAATTTTCAATTTTCTTCGTATCATCTATATCCGGAATTGTTGAGTGTTGAAAATGTATGTGCAATGTGTTAAAGCCGCCCAATATTTGATCAACTAATTTAAAATCTTGAGTGCTTTGGGTTTCTTCAATGAACTTTAAATTTTGCGCAACTTTAGCTATAATATTTTGTTTACGATCGACATTAACAGGTGATACTACTGCAACGGCGCTTGATTCTGCTAGCGGTTCAACGAGCTGTACAATATCTTTGTCTTGTCTCTGCGGTTTTGGCAACATTTCCGAAACGGTTTCATTGCGACGAAATTCCAGTGTCTCATTTTGCAGGGCAAAGGAAATTCGCCGTTTTTGCTCTTTTTCTGCTATAGGGATATTATTTTCTTTTGTTTCCTGAACTATTTCTGATAATTCTTCAGGTATTGCTTCCTTTTCACTTACAATTTCTTCTTCCTCCTGAGCTTCGGCAGTGTCTTCTGCGATTTCAAGAAGTTCTTCTAATGTTTCTAAGACATTTAAAATATGCACTTTCTGGTCGATATCATCTTGGGTCTTAAGCGGCAATGTTAAAAGTTTTTGACGCATAATCTTTATTTGGAATTCGTAAAAATCAATCTGATCGGACACTGATAAAAATTTAGCTTGTTCCTTAATAACTTGGACTTCTTGTGGTAGATCCTCTACAACGGCATCTGATTCATCTCTGTGAATGTTATTTAACTGTTCCAACTCTGGATTTGGCTGATGGTTGTTATTTGTACGCACTGAATTAAATTCTAAATCAGTCTTCTTTATAATACCCTGTAGCTCGAATCCATTTTTGTTATTCGAGTTCTTATCTACAATTTGTATTGGTTCGACTATAGTGTGTGTTTGATCACGTTTGGGTGTGTGAGCTAAACGGGGTTTCTCGAGAGGTAAAATCATTTCGCCAGCCATTAACTTTTTTATTGTTTCATTGCTGACATCATCAATTTCCAAACTCTCCAATTCATTTTCTATTTCTTCCATTAGTTCAGCTTCATTTAGTTTTTTTAACATTTCCTCGTCGGTCAGTGCAACTTTTTTTACAGCTGTCTGCCCGTTTTCATCCTCTTGTTCCCTACCGGCCTTTTCCCGTAACTTAGCTTGCTTTACATACAGCTTATGTTTTTCTCGCCATAGTTTTTCCTTTTCCTCGTCATAGTCTTCTATTATTTCGCGTTCATTCGAAGTAGGGAATACACCTGCTGCATATGGTGTTTCCAATTTATTTCTTGGAAATAAAAAAAGCGATAACATCACCTCATTCCATATGAACCCCGTATTCAACATTTATTACTTACTGCCATAAATCTGCTTCTGTCCGCAATTTATTCAAATGTTCTGTTGCCGTTTTAACCCGGTATTCACAAACCTCCTTCGCTTTATGTGCAGAGCACTTGGAGAAGTATCCTTGATAATGCCCTACAAGCACCTCATTTGTATGAATAAGTTGCCCTGGCATATAAGCTTTTCTTCCTATCGGAACCATGACATCCACGGTGAGATATTTGCGGAATCTGTCGAGATTATCTATGGCTGTATCATTTTCTGCCTTGTAATTCTTCCAAAGCGCCGTTTCTACAACGTTCTTGGCCAATGCCTACTCAATTTCAAAAATAGATTTACACCTGTTTCAAAAAACAGAAAACCATTAACTATTTACCTCGCGTAAAGTATCTTCACGCTTTTGCATTTCTTTATTTTTTGAAGTTTTGTTTTGTGAATTTTACTAATCTTAACGAACATAAAAAAATCGGCCAAAACACGTTGCAAACACCTGAAAGACAAATGTGTATAAACAAAAATGAATGCAAGAAGCAATTAAAAAACAGCTGTAAGAGCTATGCGGGAAGAGAAGCACAGCTGATTGAGATGCCACATCGGATTTTTCACTTATGGAGGGATACAAAGGAGATTAATCATAGAATATTAAATAAATATTTACGACATACAGTATTCAGTACACCGTGATCGTAGATCGTAAATCTAAAGAAACTCCATAGAAAACGTTCAGTAACTTAACCTCATTTTTTCGACAGTTCTATTCTTCTACATACATATTACATATTAAACTGAACTGATTTAGATGTAGCCAGCTTAGTAATTTCTGTACAAAAAAGTCGAACAAATATAATCATAAGGATTAACATACATTGGCTAACAAGCTTCAAATTTATATATATATAATAATTTATAATGTCATAGACAGCTGGCAGTTGATTTTAAAATTTGAAATTTTATTATATATAAGAATAGTGGTATTAGCCGTAGGCTATTCGTTAATAAATAAATAAACGTTGAAAAGACAAATTCTTTCAGGTAGACTTTTGAAATTGAAATTTAAAAAATAACAATTATTTTCGATCCCTGAGAAAAATATATATATATTTATTAGTTGTGCGCTAGTATTTTTATTGGTAAAACTTTTAAAATGTTGCATTCCCATACTAAAAATACAACTGAATCTATAACAATTTAAAATTATTTTGGTATTATGCATTCTACTTTTTATGTTTTTCTAATTCCGCCAAAAGCTCGTCCGCTTCTTCTGCCGATTTAACACGTATCAACACCGGTGCCGCTTTTTCTACATTTGGTGTAGGAAGGCATACCAACATCACATTGTTTTTACCCATACGTTGCGTTGGGATACCATCGCTTAAAATTAAATTCATCAATATATTGCCGAGGTTTGTATCGGCACGCACAAGCAGTTGCATCTTATCTGAATCTTTGACTGGTTTCAAGTACAGTGTGCCAACACCGCTATCTACAAATACACCATCTTTTTTGATAAAAATTTTGCATTTCTTATAATACACGGCATCTTCCTCGACGACCTATTAATAAGCAGAAATAAGAAAACAATATTTTGGTATTGTTCTTGGTAAAAAATACCTTTTTAAATTCCATTTTCGGTGGTTGCTCTTCTTCTTCACCTGCTTCACTGGCACCCTCAGAAGTTGAAGGAGCTGCTGATGGTGGTTTTATATTACCGAAACTGAATGGGGTAGTACCCGGCGTAAAACTAAATGGAGCCGGTTTGTTATCGGCGGAGTCACCATTGGTTGACGATTTGCCAAATGAGAAAGGCGTAGCTGGAGTTGTTGACGGCTTATCTTCGCTTTTAAGTCCAAAACTAAATCCTTTAGATTCAGTTGCGGGCTGCTTATCAGTTGTATTACTTTTATTTTCGGGTGATTTTATTCCGAAACTAAAAGTGCTCGCTTTGGTTGTTTCAGTAGCCGGTTTAGATAAGTTACTGAAGGCAACAGAAGAAGTTGTATTAACTGTGGATGAAGTCGAAGTTGAACCAAATGAAAATTTTGCCGCTGCAGTGCTTGTGGATGCACTGACCGTACTAGGTTTCGGCGGAGATGACGCAAATTTAAAACTACCAATAGCCGATGGTGTATCTGAAGTCAATTTTTCATCATTTGATACAGTAATATTCGTTGACGATTTCTCTACATTTTTCTCCTCCTCTTCTATTTCATCAAGGTATTTTTGATAATCTTTGAAGATAGGCGAAAGGATGCACAGCGGATTTTTATCAACATGTGTCTTTATCCATTCGCTGACCGCCATATTTAAATTTTTTATTTTGCTTTGATAACTTGTCGATTTCTCTAAGTTATCCTTGACTTTTGTTAGGCTACCATTTTCGGTAGATGTCACGTCTTTTTTATCAGTCGTAGAAAGAGTCTTAGGGGCTGTGCCAAAGGAAAAGGACGGAATATTTTTTGGAGCACCGGAAGTATCGGTGCTATCGGCGGGAGTTGAAATCTTAGACAAGAATGAGAAGGGACTTGCCGCCGTTGCTGCTGGGCCTGTTGTCTTGCCAAAACCTTTTATAATAGGAAATATATATGTTCAAATAAAAAAAAGTTTTTATAAATATCATTTATTACCTGAAAAACCACTGAACACGCTTTTTGGGCCACCATCGTCTGTGGAGTCCGCACCGCTACTACCGGTTGCAACTTTTCTTCGCGCCTTCTTAATAACGCGGCCTTTTAACTCATCTTCTGAAGCTTTACGAAAAGTACCACGTTCTTCAGGTTCATCTTCCTGATCCCAATTTAGGTGATTCAAATTTGTTGATGCCAATCTTTTCCCAGCCATTTCTTTTGCTATAAATATATCAATTTTTTAGCTTTCCCCCAAAGAAGTGGAAACCAAAATGTGTGTTTAGCAAACGCGATGGCTAACTGCCAATGTTGCCGCTCACAGCAAAAAAATATCTTCTCATATGGTACCGATTAAGATCGATTATTCAGTATGATGTATAATCTCAATAACTATGTTTGTCCATGAAATGCAGTGATAATAAAACAACTGCTTCTTGAGCGATTTATAAAATACATATACTAAAATAGAAATATTTATTAGGATATATTAAATATTATTATTAGAACTTCCAATATTTATCGAAAAGTGCCGAACCTTGATTTGGTCATCTCTAGTTGGTTAGTTGGAAATTTTCGTTCATTCGCTTTTGTGTGATTGGTTCATTCTATCGCTGCCGTCTCGTCCGCGAGTGAAGTGGTTGAAAAGTTTTATAAATCTTGCCAATAAAATGCAAATACATAATATTTAAAATGAAGCGAATGTGTTATATTTAATATAAATAAGGTGGAAATGGAAATATGAATTTAGCAAAATGAGTAAGAATAATTTGCTTTAGTGTGCTCACAATTGAAATCGGCAGCGTCACTGTCGCTGTTGGGATGTACGCTTTTTTTTAGCTAAAATTCAGTCATCAAAGTCAAAGGAGACTGCGAAAAACTGCATAAATACGATTTTGTTTGTCGACGTTTGCAAAAGCAGATGAAAAAAGCAAAACAGCAAAACAAAGTGTGTAAAATTTGTAAAGTGTGAAAAAATTGGAAATTGTGCATACCAAAAGTCGTAACGACAGTGTGATCGTAAATTTTGAAGGTTTAAGCGGGGAGCGGTAGTGTAGTGACGCCAGTTTAAAGAGCCTATCATAGAAACATGTGCATACCATTACCAATATTTAAGCGTAGTATTCAATGAATAATACCCCAACATTCCTGATGCTTATCAAATGATACGTTGAAATACATATAAATTTCTAAGTAAAAAGGAGAACGAGTGAAAATGGGTGTTAACTACTGCGGCGCACTTCGATTTTCTCTATTCCTTTTTATATGTGAAACAGCTTTCGGCTACAAAGGATGATTGAAATAATAAAAAAAGTGTTGAAATGCGAATTGACATTGTTAAAATACTACGAGCGCTCGGTAATGTAGTCTAATTACAGCACATTTCCTGCATAAAGCAGATACACTATCAAAATTTGTATAACGACAACAATAATCTGTGTTAAATATAAAATTCCCTAAATTATATTAATAAATAATCCATGCACGTGTGCTCTCAAATCTGAGAATTTAATTGATCACAAAGGTGTATGCACTGTAAATTGGCAAAAAATGAACGCCTAAAAAGCAGAAAAAATATTGCTGATTAATATACAATCAGTTCCTTACTTTGTTTTCTGATTGTATTTGGCCACAGTTTGGTGTGTGATATGGTGTGATTATTAATGTTTTTTTTTTATCTCCGCGACTCAAAGTGTTAGAGTGGCCGAATTTAATTCAGTTCATCCTTTTAAGGCAGGTGCTCTGCAGAAGTGCGCTCAACTTACGTACATACATACATCCATACATACGCACATACTACATACCTACTTACACAAAGTTTTCCTATTATACATTAAACCATATTTCCGAGTGTTTGTCGCGTGTGTATGTAGAACGAATTCCTACAGAAACAACAAAAATCTTGCATATTAGGGGCAAGTGAAAAATTAAAAGTTTGTAGAGTAATTTATCGCAAAATGCCGCCAGCCACATTGATTGGGATCGCAGAGTTTGTGGAGGAGACTCGCGATGATTATAATTCTCCAACAACGTCAACGTTTGCATCCAGAATGCCAGATTGTCGTCAAACCATCGCCACATTAGAGGAGGTAAGTGATTTGAGCGTAAATAAAGTTATATCTACCTCTTCGTAGTTCTAAAGTTACTGGAAGTGTATGTATTCTTTGAACTGTACTGTAGGTACATTTCTTTATAAGAATAATGAAATATCACATTGATTGAATCATTTAACTAATCCTGAACGTGGTCTTATGACTTCGCTAGCTTCTGAGGTCAGAAAAAAGCTGATTCATAAAGGTATCAAAAATCTGCTGTGTTCTCGTTTGCTCTCTGTATTTTATTTATTTGTTTATTAGAATTTTTGTTTTTATAATAGTAAAGATCATTCTGTAATATAAACCATATAAATGCAAGTTTATAACATTTTATGAAATTCAAAACATTTCAAAATGGAGTCTTCAATTGGCTTCCCAGATAGTACGTTTTAGCACCAACATTTTTTAAGGTAACATTTAAGATAAAGTTTACGCAAAATCTTACTCCAACAACTGATTTAAGTTCACAAAAACAACATCAGAGTGGTTTTTCTCGAAATATACCAAAAATAATGCGAAAACGTATTGGAAAATTGTAGCAAAAATGTTCGGCAGATATTATATTTCATCATTAAGCTCAAAGTGTGAAAGAAAGAAACCCCATGTATTATGTATTTATCGAACGCTCAATTATAGAGAGTAATTTATATTAAATTTTATAAAAGAGCTATTTATTCTACAACAAAAATCGTATAAATTCAATCATGAAACTTTGTGCAAATTTCAATGAAGCTCAACAAATTTTCATCACAATTTCAAACTTCAGGACAATTTTTGTGTATTCAGTTTTATAGCCCATTAAATTTTTTACGCCAATTCAATTGTTAACAAATTTTAAATTTCCTAATCTTAATTTAAAGAAGGTTTAAATTGAATTTTTAAAGTGCAAATTCCAATTTGCTAAATATTTCCATTGATTTTTGATAAGTTTTTTTTTTGGAGTTTTGCTGACGGCGGTGGTAATATTCTTCCATTTATAAAAAAAAATAATCGTGCACTCGTTATTTGAAGAAAGTGAGCAAAACCGTCAGCAAAAACAATTATTAAAAATTAACGCGATTTTTGAATCCCTTAAAACATACACCTTATTATACTAAACTGGACTGAACTATAAAACTGCATAACCAAATTTTCTAAAAATTTTCATTAAAACATTAGTTTTCTTTATTGTTAAATGTGCCATATGCACCCACATATGTGTGTATGTACATATTTATTTCCGATGGCTCATAGGCAAAATATGTATTTTTACGACTATCTAAATATAGTCAATGCCTGAATCCCACAATGTGGTCATAAATGAGTACGACAGTGCGTGTCGCATTCCCAAACCGTCTGCCACTTGCAACAACTTGTGTGCATTCATATTTAGTAGCTGCATACTACTACCATTTAGCGTCATTGGAAATATGAATACATATGTATATGTAAATACATCTGTACATAATATTTTTTTGTTTTGTTTTATCAATATATAGTCTACAGCGTTCAATGAACATACATGTACAATATACTATTTGAATGCACGTACCAAAAACTATACGTGAATTATTCGACCATGTTTTTCCAATAAAATCTAAATACATTACTCATAGGATCGCCTTATGCGATCCAGTTCCGTATTAGAGCTCTTATTAATCGATTAAGCGACTAGTTGTTGTTTTTCGACTAGTTAGTTTCTTTCAATATGTTTCGATTATCAACAATCAAAAAAATTGCTAGTCGTCTAGTTGACTAGTCGAATAAAATAGCCAGATAGTCGATTTTTAGCAAGATCTATAATTCGCATGTCTCGCGAAATGCCATAATTCCGGGGTTTTGAAATTGCAATCCATAATTATCTGATACTACTTTTGTAAATGAGTTGAAATGAGTTTTTACAAAATAATTTTTTTTTGTAAGAGCTCAAGACAATTTATGTATTTATTTGGACTGCCGTACTTGAAATTATGCTGGCAAAATAGGAAGATGAAAAAAGCAACAACAGTGTGCACAGCTTACTTGGTACAATTGGTTGGTGTGCTAGCCTTAACTAGTACGAATATGCCGTGGACCGTAACGCTTATGACTTTTATTAAAAAAATTGCTTTTTAATCCTTATTTCTTGAGTTTTATTTTTTGCTTGAAAAATAATGTTATTTTCAATGTTTAATGTCAGAAAATAAAACTTAATTTGCGGGGAGCGATAAAACTCAAGAAATAGTGATTATTTTCCAAGAAAAAAATATATTTAGGTACATACCTCAAGAAATAATTATTATTTTTTCAGCAATAAATAAAACTTAAAACAACGGCATTATTTTCAGAGCAAAATAAAAAACACACGAAAACCCTTGCCAATATCATTAATAGAAACCACCAACTGATTTGAATCAATTTCGTCATTAACGATATTTTTTCAAAGTTGGCCGATGCTTCATTATTAAAGAAAACTTCACTTAATACTCGTCTCCTTTGAGTATCTCTTAATAAGGCAAATCAGCATATTATAATTATTGTCCAAACGGTAAACGATTTGCAGTTTATATAACTACATTATCTTTTTACTTTGTGTGAGGAATGCGCGCACCTATTTCATTTTTCTTCTTCTGTAGTGTTTGACTTTTTGAAAATACATAATATCTAGGTACATATGTACATATGTATGTAAGTATACACATATGTATGTATATACATATGTATGTATGTATATATGTATGTGTGTATGCGTATATATTGGGGTGTGCCTATTTTATTTTTAAAACTAACACAAAGTTTAATTTCACATACATAAATATATAGCGGCCGCCGTAGCCTAGTGTGTTCGCTTGATTCGGTGGGTCCCGGGTTCGAGTTCTGGCTGGTGCATGTAACATACAAAATTTTAGATTTTTTTTTTTAATCACCACTCGGCAGCCAACTCTCCGAGTGTATTTCTGCCATGAACAAACTTTTCACTAATATTATAAAATGTATACATACATACATAGCCCTCTATTTCTGACAAAAGAACGTTGAAGAAACTTTGGGTGATAAATTTATTATTTTCGGTTTTTTGTCAAAATATTGTTTTAATCGCCACACATCTGGTAGCACTAATCCGAATGTTGCTGAAGAATTTATAGATAAAATATAAGCGATTGCAAGCGCTTTTTTTCTATAAAAAAAACTAATGCAAAAACACATATACAAATTAATGCAGTTTACGGTGAGAATGCTTTAACGGAATTTACCGTTCCTACTTTGATTCGTTAGATTCGGTTCTGAAAATTTCGATATCACCGATGGACCTACATATCTTTGACCGGCCAGTCACTGAAAACGTTGATAGAATTATTTAACTGGTGGAGTTAGAGTGGCATGAAAGTTGTAATTTCATTTTAAAAAAGGCTGAATACTGAAAAATAAAACGATGTTTCAGTGTCACATGAATTTAATTCAGCGAAACGCTGCTAAAACGCAATGGTTTTTAATTCATTCGGGATATGAATCGAACAAAACCTGTGGCTCACCACAAATGACATCGAAACCTGTGCAGATTTGAAGGAGTATTTTGTATAATGGGTATTTTCTATAATGAAACGTTAATTTCTGATCACCACTGTTCATAAACCAACGCAATGAACGAAGCAAATTTAGACAAAGCGATCAGAATTAGCCGAAAGAAAAGGTGTGCTGTGTCAATAATGTCACATACAGACAATACATATGTACATATATACTTAATAAAAATGTTTTATTTTGATTTTCTTGTATGTGAACTAAAAACTGAGCTGATAAACCAGGGTTGAAACTATAGCAAATACGATATCACCAAATAAGATATCACCAATTGATTATTTTGTATTTAAACAAAACATACTCTTTCTGTTTTCTAATATTTTTTTGTAATGCTGGTTTAAAATACAAACATCATTGATAAAAATGTTTAAGTTGGCTTATGCGTATAACTACTTTATATGTACATACATATGTATGTATGAACATACACTAATATACATATGCAATTAAGTTTATTAAATTCTTATGCATATAAGAACTGATAGAGTTTCGAGCTAAGAACAACCTTGTTGCGATCTTCTTTGTTCACTGCCAAGAATGTTTATAATATGGCACTTAACTGTAAATGACGTAAATATATACATACGTTGTATTTTATTGTGCAAGAAAATGCAAACGAAGCGAAATAGGGGAAGAACTAAGCAAATATGATTCTGAATTACTGCTTGGCGTAGCCGATAAGGTTTGATCCGATTCATGTCATACATTCAAAATAGATTTTTTATTGCCGCAAAAGAGCAAACAAAAAATTCTTACAAAATTGCTAACAAAAGATATCGGTTGAAATGTTTGGGTAGCTTTAATGTCCACAAAACGTTTTTCTCTCATCGGAAAAAGAAGGTATGTAACGGGGTTTTCAATAGGGACACTACAAAAGTAGACCGATAGTGACAGCAAACGATGCCATATTTTTCCCCGCTCTTTTGACATTTCTCTTCAGTAAGGTTTGCCATTTCATCATGGAAAGATATACGATTAAATAACGAGTCGAAATTATTAAAATTTACTACCGAAACTCGGAGTCAATGGCCTCAACTTTAAGAGCGCTACGTCCAATTTATGGTCGTCGTCATTTCTGGCTGAATGGCTTCGTCAATAAGCAAAATATGCGTTATTGGACAGGCAGCAATCCACACGTACTCCATGAGTCAACATAGCATCCCGAAAAAATTACGGGAAAATGTCAATGCAAAAGAAATCGAGTTCCATACATAATGGCATCGAATGTACTTTCACAGGAATAAAGAATTTAATTCATATCCCAAACCGTTTTTGTTTTATTTAAAAAAACTTTTGTAACGTTCCTATTGAAAAACTCTGTACTTATAGTTGCAAAAAATCGTCCTTAATTGTCAAGCATTAAATGATGGCAAATCACGGTGTAAGAGTATGCGAGACATTTTGACGAATATGATGCTTCAAAGCGTCTTCAAACGATTCAGATACCATTACACAAATTACCGATGGACAACGACTTTGGACTCATTAAAGAAGATAAATCCAAATCATCCTCCTTTTTGACTTTACAAAACAAAATTTGTTTTAAGTTTTGGTATTGTGATTAGAGAACGACCGAACATCGATTTTTAGGGCTGAACTTAACCGAATCAATTTTGTCCGGTCGTTTTCTAAATATGATGTAAATAAAATGGATTTTAGCATATGGCTTATGTTGCATAATGAGCAATAAAATGTACGAAAAAAATTTACAAAAAAAACGAAATCATGAAAAACGAAAAACTACATACAGTCTAGGTTAGGCATATACATTTTATTTAACAAACTAATTTCAAAATTTTGCAAAAATTCTTTAAAATTTCTCACAAATTTTAATTCCTGAACTGAAACTGGTTTTGCTAAAGATTAAAATAAATGTTTATTAAAAAAAGAACTGAAATCAAGTTACTTACTTACTTAATTGGCGCCATAACCTCTTACGAGATTTTGGCTGAGTTTAACAAATTGCGCCAGCCACTCCTTCTTCCTGCTAACTGGCGCCAATTGGAAATACCAAGTGACGTCAAGTCCTTTTCCACTTGGTCTTTCCAATGCCGAGGAGGCCGTCCTCTTCCTCTACTACCACCAGCTGGTACCGCGTTGAATACTTTCAGGGCTGGAGCATTTTCGTCCATTCGCACGACATGTTCTAGACAACGAAGCCGCTGTATTTCAATTTTCTGGACTATGTCTATGTAGCGGAGGTGACACCGAACTTTAATTACCCGACGCATGCATGTTTTTATTTTAAATTAACTATGCCAACGTGTTTTTATACACAACTTTTAAGCTTAAACTGTTGAATGTTAAATGTAAAGTGATTGTTTCAAAAAATATTTTTAAGTACCGCTTTTATTTATAAAAATTCCAAACATGGACGTAGTTTCAGATTTATCCAGCTTACTTACGTAAATCCTAATATCAGTACCGATTTTTTATGTAACGGGAGTGATGCACCCTATGTGAATGTTATTAAAAAATAAAAAAAAAAATATGCCCTCTATAGTTTTTCGCAAAAGTTTCATTAAAAAAAAGTGGAGAGTTAAACCGTTACAAACATTATCCATATAATCAATTTTATATATGTAATAGTTTAGAAGTATAGATAAATCTACGTTGTTTTTTTTCACTAGTACATATTGATATATTGCTTTTTGGTGTGTCTCTTATAACCTCTATATTTGTTATAAGATTTGTATGAGATGATATGGTATGGTTTTAACATAATCTTTTATTCGTCTATCTGGAAAACTGGATTTGGAAAAAATATTATTAAGAGACTTTTCATATTAAAAAAACTTGTATGTGTCCATGGCACATTAACCAGGTAACTGCACTAGAAAAAATACAACCCTGCCATGTATTTTGTTGTTGGAAGTGGCCCATCAAACGTCAACATAGAAATGCCAAATTTAGCGTGTTTGACAATTCAATAAGTAAACAAAACGCACACCAGCAAGGAACAGAGTTGGGGATTAGGTTTGTTCTTTGCGCTCCTGCAATGAGGTCGGATTCCAAAAAGTGATCGGAACAAACCCAACCGCTTACAGGAAGCTCCACGCCACATGCTCTGTTCCAATTGGATCTTCTCCACTGATCTTGCGGAACCTTAAAAAAGTTACAGCCTTTCCCCCTCCTCTTATTGCAAAGAAAACATTTCCCCATTTCTGAGTAGATATGTAAATATAATTTGGATATGTAATATGTAAACAGTTTATTTTCATCGATAATCAAAACTAATAATAGTTTGTTATGATAAAATGTAAACAAACTTTGACAGCTGATGAACCACTTCGAATGAAAAAAATCAAAAAATCAACCCTGTTGCTGTTACTTGGTTAATGTGCCTTGTATGTGTCTATGTCTATGAGAATGTCGCCTCCTCTACTGTAAATATTTGACTAACCACAAATGCTCGCTAATGAGAGAAACGTTAAACGAAAAGACATTAAACAAAAACACACCTTGAGGCCAAATAGTTTTGCCAATTGCCGCATAGTTTAAATAACTTAATTTAGTTATTTTTATATACCAATGTTTACGTTTGTAATCACAATATTTTTTACATACCATTGTATGTACATATATACAGAATCCGGCCAAAGACCAAAAGCAACTCAAAAACATGCGCATTAAGGTAAGCCTAATATATGTAAGAAAATGTGGAGGAAACTCGACCGCCGTACATCAAAAGCTGTTTTAAGAACAGATTAGATGAAATGAGGCTAAATTCCTTTAATCAGCATGTCATTAGAACTTTGGGCCATAGATCATTTAATCCACTAGGGAATATTAAATTGAATGGAAAGTGGTGTCAACATGTATTTTACGTTTCTTGGTTAGTCTAGGCGTTCCTTTCGCTGCTTCATTCAGATGCAGATTCATGCTTATTATTAATTATTAATTATTAAGAAGGAAGACAACAAAAAGGGTGTTGCCCAAGCACGAACAATCGGTGCCCTTCCCCTTTCCTCGTCAACTCCTATCCTCAAGTAACGAGTTGCTGCAAATAGTTTTACACTATCACGTCTATTCTGCACGTTACCGGAAATTTTGTAACCGGCAAATTTTATTACCGAAAAATGTTACCACTTCTTGTAACCGGCATTCTTGCACACTGGTAACGCTGTCAACAGTGTAAAACTCACCATACGGTGTTTGCTTTGGTGTGGTGTGAATTTGAACACAAATTTTACAAGCGAATCACAATGGAGATGAATAAGTGAGTGATTTACTAAAGTAAATTTAATAAATTATTATAATATCATTAATTTTTAATTGCAGAAAATACGCAAGGACAACCCAGCAGCAATTACGCTGGTATGTAGCCTTCGTAAAGGACCGTCCGGAGCTGCTCCAAGGCAAGAACACCCCGAAGGCACCGAAATTGGATGCTTCTTTCGGCATTCGAAAATTCTGTTTAAAAATTTCGTTTGGTAAACTAAATGGATCGCTGTTGTTCCGAAGACTTTTCAGTTGCTGTCTACGTAGGGATATTTCATCATCCTCCTCATCAATCAGCAGTAACATTACCAAAGAAGTCGCCATTATGTTTTTAATATTGAAAACTCGTATTGCAATTAGTTTAATAAATAAATCAACGTTTAATACTTCACTACTCTTTAATTTATTACAAAAATGTAAATAAACGTCAGATGTTTTCTAGTAGTTACCACCTAGTGCGGTGGTAATAAAATTTTCCGGTAATAAGAACGTTCAGAATACCAAAAGGGTTTAAAAGTTGCCGGACGTTTTTATTAACGGTAATAAAAATGTTGTTACCGGTGCAGAATAGACCCGTATATGAACGTCGATATTACGTAAAATTTTGACGACAAAATATGATACGAAATGCCAACTCATTGGCATTTTATAATTGTGCGTTGGCGTCAAATCGAAGTTAAAATTTTGGGTGTTTTCATTCAACTGGCAACATTTGACAAATTCGTTCTAATGGAAACCAAGCATAACTCCATTTTCTATAGAAAATATCTCTATTTGGAGGATGATGCATTGGTCTGGTTGAATTTAGTTCAGCCCAGATCCTTCATCTGCGGGAAATCTAACTCTTTTCAGAGAAAATCTTTGTACAAAGAACGTAAAAGTCTACAGAAAATAAAAAAAAATACATATACATACATATGTCTCCTTGAAATACGCCACATTTATTCATATGCACGCTCCTTCGTTAACATTGACAGTGGAAGTTTGTGATACCACATTAAGATGCACGCAACAATTTGCAAATAACACATTCTACTATTTATGTGGCTAAAAGCGCGGTGTCGCAAAGAACAGAATCTGAATGATTCTCCTGTTACCAGGAACAGAAACAAGTCCAAAGTACTTCTCTCAGTTTGTGTTGCTGATGTACTGAATTCTGTTCCTGTCGCTACCACCACCAGAATCGCAAAATTTAGTCGCTGTTTCTGTCGCTGTCAAAAATGTACTGCATAAAACGCTGTTCCGTTATAAGGTTGACTACGAGAATTTTTGTTTTCACGGTCGCTGAGGCAGACCAAATTGCAGCAGCATTGTTGCTTTTGTTTTGCACCACACTGTACATATCTAGATATACATATGTACGTATATATTTATCGGTACGTCTTTATTTGTTTTTGCTCATTTTGGCCTCGCGTTTCGACAAGTGTCTGCGGCATCTAATGACTTCATACATATTTTACTAAACGTTGTTAATTTTAGACCACTGTCAATAACTTATCACCTTGGTAGCAGGTGGTGGTTGAAACTAACAATGTAAACATTTAAGGAATCTTGAATAGCTCAATGCTTTCAGCGCATTCCAAATAATATGCAGAATTTGATACCGGCCGGTAAATATTGGGCTAGCATTGTTTTGAATATGTACATATGTAAATATATATACATATACATATACATATACCAGTTTTGTGTTGCGAAATTAGATTAAAAAAAAGTAGTATTTATAGCAATGTTGAGTTAGCAATTGTCTACAAGGCAATAAGTGTTAGACTGAAAATTTCCCAGATTTATGGGCCGTTTATATAGAACTTTCCTCGCTTTGCTTGACAGTTCGAAATTTAACAACAAAGCGTGAGGCGTAGAAGGTCAGCTACATAGAACGCTTTGACAGTTTCTGCGTTAGTAGTTTGTTATGAGTTGCGATTTGTGTTTGTTCAGAGTGTTTTGTTTAAAGATAGAATAAAAAAATGAATTTTACTGATATGATGGAAGTAGTAGTAGTTATGCTACTAATGTTTGAAATTCGCGAGTGTCTGTAGTGTGATAGAAATGATAACAGCTGATTGCCAAAGCGTACAAAAGTTGAGAGTTGCCCATCATTTTGCTTCGCTTTGCTTTGCTCTGCTTTTCTCGCCTTGTATTTAGCAGGACTCATATAACATCATGCATTGAACTTATCTGTCAAAGCAAAACTCTGAAGCAAAGCAAAGCAAAAGTCCTATGTGAACGGGCCTTTAATGTTTCATAGCGCTCAGCACGAGATACATCTGTTTTACAGATTAACAACGTATTAAATTGTAATAATAATATGCTGGACTTTGTACTTGTGAATGATTCGGCGATCTGGATATGATATATTCATCCAACATCCAAATGTTTTTAAACTCGTCGCTATCCGTACAAGTTATCACATTCTAATTGCATTATCAATCCTTTCCTTGTTAATAATGTTATTCTTTATAGACTTTAAGTGTTGATACCGATTTTTTCTCCGGATTTGTAAAAGGTGGGCTAAAGAGGTCGAACGATGCGTACGTGTCACGATTTTTTATAATACGAATTGAGTTAGTACAAAATAAATTTTTAATTTTTGCATTACGTGACCTTAAATTAAAATGGAATCTCCATCTCCCACCTAATTAGTTTACCAACTCTTGAAAATCGTAGAATATTACTGGGGGGTAATGTTCCTCCAGAACTTGATTATCGGTGAGATTGATTAGGATGACCTTGTGTTAGCCAATTTAATTTTGCTGTCAATGTTAGAGCTTCAAGACTGCCTTCCCATTTCTCTAGAGAACGAAGCAGAACCGAACAATTTAATTATTGAATAATCTATACTATTAAAAAAATTACATTCATATCAGTTCATCACATAAATATATTTTTGTAAAAATAACAATAAAAAACTTATATTTTTATTGTTCAAAATTTAATAATTTTAGGTTGTCGTTGTACCTTTCAACCGATTTCGTATATCGGTGTAAAGCTGACCTGCACCACTGAGTAATTGTCCAGCAGATGCAGAGGAGCAGACTGATATTTCAAAGCAATTCTTTTCAATAGAAAATATAAAATTTCTCGGTAGCAGATGTTCATTGAGAAAAGTGTTCAATTGGTTATGGAATGAAAAAATTTCTTTCAGTATTATTACTACAAATCATATCGCTATAACTTAAATTTGAAATTTAATTTTTTTTCTAAAGAGAAACTTGTTAAAAGAAAAATTTTATAAAATTTTTACAATCATAAAAATTTACAAATATTTGGCCAAAGTTCCGAACTTTATTGGCCGAACATGGCCGAAGTTCGGTCGTTCTCTACATGTTTCCCTCTGTCGTCTAAACTTAACGCGTCTAGTCTGATATCTTAAAATTTTCAGTGAACGAATTGTAAAATCTAATATTGTTAATTTTTATATATCTTAAGTAATCGACTCAAAAATTTATAAAAAATAATAGAAAATGTATGCAACGTACGAAATTAGAGATTGACTGCATTAGCCGTGGTAGATCCTCATTTGGGTATATGTAGAATTTGGAATGCATCATGGTTTCCTTAACATTTCACCAAACGCTACGCAGTTGTACAATTCTCAGTTGAACCCGAACGTTGGCAACTCTGCTTGTTTTTTTTTTTCTAAGAGTTAGTCATTTCCGGTTTGGATCTGGATTAGAAATAAACTAAGATTTCCCCACTCAAATAAATATATACACATTTACTATAATCAGCAGGTGTAAAACATTTCTATATACATATGTACATATGTATGCAAAAAGTTGGCTTACCAAAACGAAAACCACGTGACAGAAAATTCAATATGATACATAGAATTGGAATTTTTTAAATATAATTCTCTGTCAACGGATACTGTTGCATAACAAAAAACATCGACAAGTTCAGAAAAACAGCAATGAAAGTACATACATATGAACGTTTCCTTATACTACATGCATATGTTTGTATGTATGTATCCATAAATGTATATACATATGTATGCTCATTTGTATGTTTGTACTATCCGTATGCTTGCGAGTATACATATGTATACCGAAATGCACTTTCTTAGGAGCGTGCATGCCGTTTGGGAAGTGTTATTTTAACTGCTGATTGGTCATCCATCGCCCAACAAAATGTTAAGTTCAACACCCGGCCCATATCGCGTTCCGAGTGAATTTAACGAATTTTAACGCTGAAAAAAAAAGAAACAGTCAACCAGCACAGGAAATGATTGTAAGATTGTAAAATACATGCATACATAGTAGATATACGAGGTTTTCTTTGGTTACCCTACCTACACAATTTTTTTTTGGTTTGAAAAAGCTTCATTTTGTCATTTGGTGTAATTAACAATTACAAATCATAATTTTAAAATGTCTTACAAAAATAATTGTATACCAGCGAATACCCGCCGCACATTTTTGCGCCTCAAAAAGTACTAAATTTTATGTAAAGTGTTTATTTACTGAAACAATTCATTTAAAACAAGTTAGGTTAAAAAAAATATGTACATACAGCGTCGGACAATTCAATGTGGTGGCGATATTTTCTCAAGTTGTGACTATTTTTCTTCTGTTTGTTTCATCCACATTTCAAACTTTATAGAAAAAATAGGAAATTCAACAAAATTTCATCAAATTTTCAAACTTTTCAATTAGAATTTTCATTAAAATAACCCTTCAAACTATAATTTTATTACTCTTAAACCAATCATCAAAAAATATGTCAAAGATAGCATTCAAATTTTCATTATTATGGTGCCGTTGAACAAATTTTTAAATATTTTTATGCAGATCTTTTAAGCTTAAATTGTTTTATGATTTGGTGTGATTTTTTTGAAAATATATATTTAGAAACTATTATTATTTTAAAAAAAGACTAGGGCTTTCGATTTCTGCTCGCACATTCCCGAGTATTTCGATACTCGAGAATTCGAGTTCTCGACACAATCTCAGCTATCGCTGTTCTCGCGAGGAATGTTGAGTATTTATCGAGACGAGTACTGCACAAATAAAACAAGATGCGTACAATACTGCACATACACAGTACAATCAAATTAAGTATCGAGAAGCTCGCGAGCTTTACGAGTTTGTCGATACATGAGAAACTCACGTGAAAGCGGTCCTCGCGAAAAATTGCTTCTCGGACATCGCTTAGGTAGGTACGTCTGGGTCTAGCGAGGACTATACATTCACAGAAGATATACTCTGGCATTTCTTCGTTCAGCTCTAAAAAGCGGCAGACCCTAAAAGTTTCAGTTTACTGAGGTGATAATGGAGACAGCAGAGTATCGTGAAGTACCCAGTGAGAGCTCGAAATCATCTCTGCTTACGTTAAGGAGTAAATTTGATGCCTCTCTTGGTGTGGGATGAAACATTTGGTCTGTCTTTGCTGTCGACATTCTATGCAGTGCCTATAGAACTTTTTCTTTCGGGTTCCGTACCATGAAATACGTCATGACGACACCGACCGACAAGACCCTCATGTCCTGAATACTTTTAACTCTCAATGTGAATATAGTGACCCCTCTCTACATTAGAATATGAACATTTATAGGGTAGGTCTTCATTGCACCTATTATACCGATGCGATGCTGTAGTGTGAAAAAATTATACCAAAAATGTCAATGTAGTACCAATTTACACTTTACTTCCAAAATGTACCAAAAAGTACAATTGTACCATCAATTGCATCACTTCCAAGCTATGAAAAAGTCACTGAAATCTTACTAGATCGGCACGCAGTGATACATTTTTTGTTCAAAAATGGCTGAAAATAATGGGAAGAAAATTTGGAAAAAATCCTGGTTTTTCCCATATAGGCATAAACTTTTATAAACTCCGTTTCAAGTACTTATAAAAATTAAACGGATTGGTCAAAAAGCTTGCTGTTTGGTTGCCACATGCACGAAATTTTATTGTCCAAATTGCTACTATCAATATGAAGCTACTGTAACGCAACGAAACCGCACTATTTCTGAAATGAATCATCAGAGGTAATAAAAAATGGAATAAGTACGGTGAAAATATTAATATAATATTAGAAGAAAAAAATATTTTTACGTAGTTATGTGGTCGCCGAAATTATTTTGCATATTAAAATTAATATAAATACACTCAAGCAAAATAACGATCTGGTTGAAGAAAAACATCTATCAAAAGAAAGAAAAATGAGAATGAAATGGAGCTTAAGAAATATATGTATAACATTTTTGAGAAAACAGATTTCATTTTATATAGGTTTTTATTCATTTTGAAGAGACCTTTACTCAATAGGAAGAAAATATCGCAGTTTGAAGAAAAAATTACATCAAAATAAGGAACATTTTTCTTAGGTTCTTCTGTTTTTTCAGTGCATGTATCAAGAACGATAGATTGCAATGTCCTGCGCCGGGTGACATATCTCAAAAACAAAGTAAACAAAGAACGAGAAACTTTAGACTTTTCAGTGAAAAACGTGTCTCAATTTTGCTGAAGTGTAAAAATATGAATTATGGAAAGAGATTTAATAAATAAATCTAAAAAATATTAAAAATAGTGACTAGTTGCCGCTCATTTGTATAAAAAAGGTTTGTTAACTTTGACCTAAGAACTGTCAAATTCGGCAAAACCAAACCCGTATTCAGTCCATCGACTGATGGACAATCGCTCATTGTTGAAGTCAATGCTAATGCTTTTCAAAAGATTATCTTTAAAATAAACCAAATATCCGCTCTCAAATGTGTCGTGCCTGCTGTCAACGCGGAACGTCCCACCTACAGTGTGGGTCTCTGGCATGCACAAAATAAATGGACAAATTAGACCATGTACTTGACTATAGCGTGGCACAGTGTTACATCCTTTCCTTGGCATTGTTTAATTATTTCCTCGCATATCGACTTCCTTAAATAAAACTTGCACTTATATAACTTTTACGTAAGTATTTATGTATGTATGTATTAGTATATACAAACATTTGTGTGCAAGCGTAAGCAAAGTTGTTGAGTGGGGCTCTCTGCCTTTTTGATTCGATTAAATTTGCTGTTTTCGTATTTCACTTAATTTGCTATTTATGACTTCTGCTGATAAATAATAACATGAGAATAACAACGAGGAATTTATTGTGTATACAAATATATTAATTTACTATATATGTATGTATGTATGTGTGTATATGCACGTTAGGCTGGGTCAATACTTTGTTTTGTTTCGAATCAATCAATATACCAATTATGTACAAAATTTACCTTTTAATAATTTTCAGTTTTCGGAAACAAATATTGTAATAGGTTTCAATACCGAGCGATTCATTTAGAGGTAATATTTTTAGTGAGGATCCTATGACAAATCGCGTGTGTGTGTCTGTCAAAGTGACATGGTATTTTAGTTCATCATTGTTCGGCATTTCATCATGGAAAGTCTTAGCCCGGCATAGCAAACATTTTTTTCAGCGATGAGGCTCATTTCTCTCTTAATGGCTAGGTCAATATGCAACTTGCCACATTTAGGGTGAAGAAAACCCCGACGTAGTTCAAGAGATGCCTTTACATCCAGACACACCTACGGTTCCACATAGCGCGTGAAACTATAGCTTTATTACTAGCACAATTGGTAAACAGTTAATTTTACGCTTCGATGTGGTTAATTGGCCGGCTGGATCCAATGATATCACATCTCTAGACTTTTTACTTTGGTATCACGTAAGGTTTTACGTTATATAGATAAGTCGGAAACGATTAATGAACTGGATGTCAGCATTACTCGTGTCACTCGAATATGCTCAATAATTCGAAGTTCAGAATGTACCATATTTGTTATCGTTAAGGTAAATATTTGAAAGAAATATTTTTATGTTGTTTTCTTCCTAATAAAATTTTCATTAAATAAATTTATCGTTATTAGAGAAGTATACGGGGGTTTTCACGGATATTTATAATTTTACGAAATTATGCTACCTGAGTTGAAATGCGAAGTGTATACCAAATTCGGCGCAGATAGTTCTAGTAGTTTAATATTCATTTATAGCAATGTGAGCAGTGCCACGCCCGTTTACCAAAACTAGCTTTTATAATGTTTTGGTTTTGATAAATCACCGTTATATTATAGATAGGCGTGTTTTAGTTCGATTTCGAAGTTTGTACCAATTTTGGTCAGGTAGTTTCGCAGATATACCTATTTGGTCTAAAGTGGGTGGTGCCACGCCCATTTTTTTTTACAAAGATATGTATGTTATATCGGTTGCTTTAGGCTGTTACAAACAACCGTTATGTGAACGTGAACAAAGTTATAATAATACCCTAATGAAGGGAATAAAAATTGCTGACCAAACACAACAAAGAAAAATACACGTGTTTTTCTAATATTACTAAAACGTCTAATCAATGTAAGAATTTCCGTTCCGAAAGATTGAAATCAACAAAGGCAAATATTTTCTATATGATCGCTGAATTTTATTATCGGCTTAACTCGCCGCCCTTCGTCTGTATCAAAGCAACTGTCAATAATTTTCGGCAGCATAAAGTTACGAATTGACACAGCAGAAATGTAAAATTTTCCTACCATAGTAAAAAGTTTTTTCAATCAATTAGTACAAGTCCCGAGTCAATATGGCTTTATGGATTTATTTGAAGCTTTGCTGGTGTATTTTAAATGTCCCAAACAACTTTTTAAAATTTTATTGAAATAAAAAAATCAACCCAGCTTAATATAAGTATGTACAATAAAAGGAGTGAGCCACGTAAATTAAAAATGAACAAATTCAATTTTTTATTCACTCTTCTATTTGTATTCTGTATGCACAAATAAATGGGTTATTAAGTTTAATAACTGAGACGACCTTGTGTCGCTTTCGAATCGGTTGCAGGCACTCCAGGTCGGAACTTTTGAATGCGCTATGGGTTTGGTACAATTGGCTGTGTATTCAAAATATGAAATACAAATGCAAACAAAAATGCAATGGAATGTAAGAAAATTTAGCATATTGCATTGCATGCAATCTTATACATAGATGCGGCAAGTATTGGGGATGACGGCGGACACGTGAGGAAATTTGTGATGTAGTTGCGTTGCTTATACTTGCAGTACTTATGCACAAACATACCTACATAAATATGTATGTAAATTAATTGCCTAAACCAGTGGGTTATTGCAAAATTATTAATAAAATCCTAATTTAGTATTGGAACTGTTGTATAGAGAATCTTGTAGTTGGATTCAAATCAGTTCTCTGCATAGGTTATACCTTTCTTTACCGGCTAGGTTATTTATTTATATTCAGAATCTATGCCATTGTGTTTATAAGGGATGCCAAAATTTGGATACATCTCAGAATAGCACTAAAAATACAACATGGATATACAGGGATTATAATTATTGCAAATTATGGCATTTCAAGGATCTACATACCTCAAGTAATGATGATTTCTAGAATGTATACATCTAGTAATGTTTGGCTAAAACCGAACTTCAAATGACCGGCACACGTTTTTTTTCAATAAGCAGCACTTGACTTTTATTTATTTGAATAAAAACAAGAATAAATTCGCACGCTTTTAACGGACTACGTACATTTTTTTTTAAGATTACATATATGTAGTGCGAAAAATATTCAACTAATACCACAGATATGGTTGGGAAAGGAAGTTAAAGATACGCATATTTTTATAAATAATTGATATACATATTTATATTTCGAAAAAACATTGGGGCTATTTTTTTAAATTATGTGGGGTTATGTGAAGTCGCTTGTCTATGCAGATTAGCCCGAGACGGTTGACGGCTTGGGAGAGAATATTCGGCGCTTTATTTCTGCAATACGGCCCCGATTGCTGCAAAGACTGGTCGAAAATTGGGCCTCTCGGCTGGAATTTATTCGACCCAGCGGCGGCGGTCACTTGCCCTTGGCAAACCCTTCTATTTATAATAAAGCTAAATTCTTGGTCATAACATTAAACTATATGCGTATCTATTATTTCTTCTTGAAAACCAAATCTCTAAAAAAACACCTTTTATTTCTCTTTTGTTTTAAGAAAAGCATAAATTTGTATAGCATTAGTTTAGAAAAGAAAATACCAGGATTCAAAATAAGATGCCCACTCTCTGGATCAAATAAATAGGTGCAGTTTCTCACAAAAGTACTTTGCTTTTAATTTTATTATGTCGTTCGAAATGTTTTTCATACTACATTTATTCGTTGATTTTCTATAAAAATATAGTTAATTTTATAACAAAACCCATACAAATTAATATTTCACATTTTGTACAAAATTTATAAAAAGTAACAAAACAAAATTTCAACCTAAACTTCAAACTTTTTAATCAGAATTTCAGAAATACGAAAGTACGTAGTTTTGAGGTCGAATCCATTTTAGTATAATAAAATATATGTCTCAAACTCAAAGTAAAATACTATTGTGAGTAACTGTATATCTCCGGTTTAACCCAAATCAGCACTTCTTTCCTTGTGCTTGAAATATTAAACAATCTTGTTAGCATGCATCATAGCTTCCTCTTGGTTGTATATAAACTAAACCGATTGAGCTCCAATTCATTGGATATTTGTCCAATGGCATCTATTGCGCAGGATAAAAACCTTATTTACAGTTCGATTTGATTAAAATCCAAAACACGTATTAGCCCATATATGGGGGGTATATAAAAGGTTATTTGAAACTTCGGCCGATAGGTGACGCTAGAACCGAGATATCTCTAAAACCCGCATTTAAATGTAGTTTTGTAGTATAATATAAAAGCTATCAATAATTGCTGAGATCACAGTGCACCCTTTTAAAAAACCTATTATTATTCGTAAAAAAAATTATCAATTCATCCAAAAACTTAATCCAAAAAATTACCAAGCAAATCCATATAAAGAATATTTCAACTTTTTTACAGCGTCTCGAATTCGATCGTGAGGGTCTTACCAAGTTAAAGAAAGCTGTGAAAGCGATTCACAATTCCGGAAATAGTAAGTATTCACACTTTCAATTGAGTTTGTTCTTAATTGCACCAGATTTTTGTGACATTAAAAAAAAAACTTTCAAACCAATGCAGCGCATGTCGACAATGAAATGTTTTTGGTGCGCGCATTGGAGCGGCTTGGCGGCAAGGTAATTGAACAAGATGAACCGGATATTGGTGCGGCCTTTCTCAAGTTTTCCGTTGTCACAAAAGAGCTGAGCGCTTTAATGAAAACGCTGGTAGGTTATATTTACTGTAAAAATGACAAAATTACTATATGCTTTTCGCATTTCGCATTTTGTTTTTATTGTTGCTGTTGTTGTTGTTTTTTTGGTAGATGCAAAATATCAACAACATCATCATGTTTCCGGTGGATTCGATGCTAAAGAGTGAATTGCGCGGCGTTAAGGGTGACATGAAACGACCTTTCGACAAGGCTGCAAAGGATTATGAAGCGAAATTTATAAAAATCGAAAAGGAAAAAAAAGCGCAGGCTAAAGAGGCAGGTATGGTGCGCACCGAAATCGATGCAGCTGTCGTAGCCGATGAGATGGAAAAGGAGCGACGACTTTATCAGCTGCAGACGTGTGAGGTAAATGTGCGTGTGGCTGTGTGAGTGCACGCGGGAGTTTGTTTGTGTATTTATTTATTTCATTTTCACGAATCTAATTGTTGGTGTGTGTTTATTTTTATGCTTCCTTTTCATTGTATCGTATCGCATCGCCATTGTATCTTCCAACTGGCAGTATTTGTTGAAATATAAGGAAATTAAAACAAAAACTGGTATCGAGCTGCTGCAGCATTTCATCGAGTATTATCACGCGCTAAATAAGTAAGTCAATTGTAATTTGTATACCGCCAAATATGCATTAAGTAAATATTGAGTGCTGCGCATGCGCTTGTGCTTTGCATACTAATTTATAAATTGTTTATACAATGGATTATAATTACTTTTGCTACTATCTATTTCTATCTATTTTTCCAATAAAAATAAAACACGTTTTGCCGCAGTTACTTCAAGGATGGCCTACAAACGATCGAACACTTTGGCACGTATATTAGTGATTTGAGCGAGAAATTGCAATTGATCAAGCAGAAGCAAGATGAGGATCGTCGCAGTTTACTCGATTTGCGAACACTATTGCGCAGCACACCAGATTTTGAGCGTGCAGAGAATGTGCCGCCGGAGAAGGGTGCTGCGAATGCTGGTGGCTATTCGCTACATCAATTGCAGGGCGATAAACATCATGGTGTGACACGTTCGGGACATCTGTTGAAGAAGAGTGAAGGTAAAGTGCGTCGTGTTTGGCAGAAGAGGCGTTGTCGTGTAACAGCTGATGGTTTTCTGGACATCTGCCATGCGGATGAATCGAAACCGCCGACACGCGTCAATCTATTGACATGTCAAATCAAGCCAGTACCAGATGACAAGCGCGGCTTTGATCTAATCAGTTGTAAGTTTTTATTGTTCGATCAGTAAATGTGTTTACCTTATTGTTATATAGTTTATTGACACTTTTCTTAGTACTGAATTGTTTGTACGAGAAAAAAAACGATTACACTTTTTATACCCGAAGCGCTATTGTTCGTAAGGAAATTATAACTATGTTCGTAGTACGGTTGTTTATAAAAGCGCATTAGGATATGAAATAGAGTTTTAATTCTTATACCTGACATCACATATGCAATATAAACAGTTATGTGAAAATATAGAAAAAAATCATAACGTCATATGATCAGTTTTGGCTATTCTTTTTTGTTTTTATGTATAATATTTTTTTTATATAAATATAAATTTACATTTCAAACTCTGTAGATAAATAGATAAATTCAAGAAAATATCATGAAGTTTTCAAACTTATTATTTAGTATTCAGTTTTATAGCCCATTCAAATTTAATACTTATATAATAAAGTGCAAGTATCAAGTAGCTAAAAATTTTGCCCTGTTCGAGAATATTTTTGTATGGACTTTGTAATGTCGGATCTATATTTTTTACATAACTGCGTGCCCATTAGGGTGGTCCAAAAATGAATGGAGGAAGTAAAGCCAGAATCGGAAAAACATTACCCCTATTAAAAAAATATATATTTTTCATGTATACATACATACATATGTATGTATGTATGTATGTATATCGCTCGAAAAACCAAAAACTCGCAAAAAACGGCTTGAAAGTTTTGAATTTACATAGCAAATACATATTTTGTTGATGTCGGCATTTTTAGCGTCAACATCGATATACACAGGTATCTCTAATTCGATCTTCATTGATATCGATATTTTTATTGTTACCGAAATGATTGTTATTGTTACCATAATGTTTGTTATTGTTGTCGTTATAGTTATGAATATAGTAGTTTTCTTGCCGATACATTTTGATATCATTTTTCGCACCGACAGCTATATATTAATGCCATAACGTAAATTTTGCCACCGTTCTTTTGACTACTGAACCCAGATACGGTACTCTAACTCTTGATGACCAGAGCTATATGGGTTTCAAAATTGGTTTAAAATTACTGGGTTGCCGCCTATTAAAAATTTTAGTAGATAAGCGATGTAAGGTTAGTAAAATATAGTTATACCGACTTCAACTCCAAGCTTATAGAGAATAATTTAGACGGACAAAGTTCTTTAAGTAAATCATAGCAATATGGGTACCAAACGAAATGTTATTGAGAAGTCTTTGCCCACGGTATATTATCTTAAGTAAAGTTAAAATACGTGTAATTTTTTTTAAGCAAAACAAAAACACTCTTGAAAATATTAAAAAGTAAATAAGGTGCGGCGGCCGTAGCCGAGTGTGTAGCGTGTAAATAAATAAAATAAAATATTTCAATAATATAGTAATAATAATAATGTGGCGCTTAAACCATAGCTTGATGTTTGGCCGAATTTCTCTTACAATTTGTGGTGTGCGTCTTGATAATATAAAACAAAATATTTTAGTTATGCAAAATATAGCAAAAGGGTTGTAACCACTCTGCAAAATGAAAACGAAAATAGCATGGTTAGATGCTATTTAAGTGTGGGTATGAAAAAAGCTTTTGCCGTATTTTGTGGTTTCAATATTGGTTGAGCGAAAAAAAAAATTACTACTAAGCTACTTATTAGAAGAGGTCTGATGTTTTGAGTTTTACGATTTGCAAAATAAAATTAACTTTTATTTCTGAGAGATAAAATAACGCTCAAAGATTTGGTTTTACTTTCTATTAAAAAAATAAAACTTAAAAAAATATTGATAAATATTGAATATAATAAAACTCAAAAAATGATTACTCTTAATCAAAACAAAACAAAACAATTAACAAAATAATCAAAATTTCCGAGCGAAAAAATAACACTCGAAAGAAATAACTCTAAAAAGAGTTTTATTTTTATTCAAAAAAAAAGTATAACTAATTTTTATTTCTGAGCAAAAACAAAAAATTCAAAATTATTATTATTATTGAATGCTGAGTTTGAAAATTAAAAATATTGATTAATTATCGATTTTTTTTATAGAAGTCGTAATGATTACCGTCCCTGATTGTAACAATTACAACGTTTTACATTAAAAAGTTTACTCGGTTCGTTCGTATGAATATTTTACGCTGGGTATAAAAAGTTCAGATACGACCGAACAAATACACTTTATTTATAACTTTAGCTGATTTCATAGAGTGAAATACATTTAAAAATATACATGTATATTTGTATTCAAAGGAAGCGTTTATTTATTTTTTAAATTTCTTGCCAGACAATCGTCCATACCATTTTCAAGCTGAAGACGAAGCAGACCAAAAGGCCTGGATGGCCGTACTGGTAAATTGCAAAGAGAAGGCTTTAGCTAAAGCGTTCCAACATGCGAATCCGCAAATGAGTCCAAGTTTAGTTGAACTTCAAAAGACTGTTATACGGTAGCCTATACATATTACTTCCTATTGTATTTGTATTGCTTTATTAACTTTGTGAATTCTTAGATACGTCCAAATGTTACCGGGAAATGATCAGTGCTGCGATTGTGGTTCTCGCAATGATGTTACCTGGATCAGTCTTAATTTCGGCATACTCGTCTGCATACAATGCTCGGGCGTGCATCGTGATCTGGGCGTACATCATTCGCGTATACAAAGTCTTACATTGGATAATTTGACCACCGCGAATCTACTGATAGCACGGGCCATGGGTAATAGTACGCTAAATGAAATTATGGAGGCCACCTTGGGTAAAGGTAAACTTATACCAGACAGTACAATGTGAGTACAAATTATGGAGCTATTGAATTTCCTTTGTTACTTCAATGCATCATGTGTGTGTTTTTTGTTTGGTTTATAGGGAAGAGCGTTATGATTTCATACGCGCAAAATATGTTGCAAAACGTTATGTAATGCGCACCTGTGCCGACGACAATGAATTGCGTTGTGATCTCGAACAAGCCATTGTTAATGCAGACATGAGTCAATTGCTGCAGGTGTGGGCCGAGGGTGCTGATCTTACCTGTTGTCTACCCTCATCGGATGCGGGCGAAACGGCATTGCATTTGGCTGTGCTGCGTGAAATGATGGGTTCCACGTTGCACATTGTTGATTTTCTTATACAGAATATGCCACCAAAGGGTCTGAATAAGGCCACTAATCCGCCGAGTATTATCGATGAGATCGGCAAGAATACGGCGCTGCATCTATGTGCATTGCACGATCGACGTGAATGCATTAAATTGTTATTGCGTTCCGGTGCCGATTATGAATTGCGAAATTCACAAAACAAAACACCACTGGATATTGCCAAAGAAATGGGGCATAATGCCTGCAAAGAGCTGGTTAGTGATAATAAATACATCTGTGATCGCGAAAATAGTAGGAAAATCTATTATTTAATTTTGTTTTGCAAAAGCAAGGCACAACATCGTCAACAAAAAAAATTGTAATCAATAATTTTTTAATAAAAATCAATGGGCTACACAACTGCATACTCCGAAATTTACGAAAAGTCCGTACTCAAATTTTATTGACCATTTTTTAATTGTCGAGTTTTTATAATTTCTTAGAAAGTTTGGAACTTTCACTTCCATAGTTTTTTTTTTTATAGAATTAACAATGTTTTTATAAAAAAAAACAGTTAAAATTATATAAGGGAAGACAAAATTGTAAATACATTTTCGTACTATTTTCGCGAATATACAAATCTAATTTTTGTGTTTATATGAAATTGTTGTTTTTGCTATTGTAATTTTGTTGTAATTTAGATTGAATGTGCCATGCGTCGTGAAAAGAGCGCTTTTGATCACATCAACACTGATTGGAATTTGCCCAATGAAGATGGATCCACCGATTTCTCTGATGACGACACAGTAATCGATGAGCGGGTACATACATAAATATAAATAAATATTTAATTTATTTTAGGGACCGTAACTATTATGTTTTTTTTTTTTCAAAAGAGTCCATAAAAAATTGGTATTTTTTCACCAATCGGGTTTCGGACAAAAATAAAAGTTTATTATTTGACATTTATTTTATTTATTTTGTCAAATATAGTACAAATTAAAATATGACCTATTTTTTCAGTCAAATATAATAGCTAAAATATGACTTTTATTTTTCAATCAAATATAAAAGTTAAATTAGGGCCTATTATTTTTTTGAGCAAAAATAAAAGTTAAAAATGTAATACTATTTTATTTGATTGCAACCGTTTAAAATAAAAACATTTTGTTGCTAAGCATAAATTAAATTCCGAATCATTGCTGTAAAAAGCTGAATAACTTAAATTAAAGAAATTAAATAGTTGTCCAGAAGATGGAAATATGCAATTAAAAGGAAGTGCATGTCTTACTTTGATATATTTTTAAAATTAATCATATTGTATTGTGAATATGTAATATGTTATTTTTGCGCGAAAAAATGAAAGTTAGATTTTAACATTTATATTTAAGCGAAAATTTTAAAGACAAATCTACACATTTATTTTTGACCGAAAAAAAAATATATTTTGATATATACAAATCTAAGAAGATAAATTCTTTCAATATGATTTTGAATTGAAATTTAAAAAAAAATACAATTATATCCGATCCCTGATTTGTTTAAAGCCAATGCAGCAGCGTTTTTATTTATTTTTGTTCCTTTTGTAATTCGCACAGAAATCGCGTTCACGTCCACCTAGCTTTGCTGGCGGTGACTCGCCGGTGTTGCGTTCTCGTTCCTCAACATGTGATTCTATACAAAGCAGTTCTAGTCCGATTGCCAACTGTCCAAGCAGACAGTTTACGTTGCCGTCCGGTGTATCCGCCTATCCACAATCGGCGGGCACCTCCCCCAAGCAACATGTTTCGATGGGGCAGTATTTAAGTGGTGGTGGCGGTGGTGGCGCCGCTGTTGACAGCGGTGGTCGTGGTGGCAATAACGCTGGCGCTGGCGGTGGTGGTGGTTCCAGTCCCAGTTCTGTTTCAAGCCAAAGTGCACGCGTCTCAAGAAGTATTGTCAACAGTGATTTGGTCCATATACCAGGCGCGCGTAAGTCAACATCTACAGGCAAGCGAAATAATAATCTTAAATTTTTATTATAAAAATATTTGAATTTTTATTTTTAGCAAATATGAATTCACTAAAAAAGCGAGCTGCACCTGCTCCTCCGCCGGTTAACACAACAACGGGAAATTCCATTTATGGCACCTTGCCACATCCACCACGTCATTCACAAAACTTCGATAGTAGCGATTTACGAAATTTAAATCACAAAAATCAGTCGGTGGATGTGGTGTATGGTACTTTGCCGCATTTGCGTTCAGTAGACGGCAGTCCGCGTATTAGTGGCGGTCATGCCGCCATGCACAGTTTTTATGATCGCTACGACAAGACGCAAGTGGTGTCACAAGATCCGAGCGGTGGGAGCACCGCTGTTAATGTATTGCCAGTTATGACTACATTCGGACACAAACGTTCCCCTAGTGGTGAGTCTGTAAATCGTAATTTTCATTTAGCTGGCGCGAAATTAGTACTACCACCAGCGGGTGAAATTCCAACGTTGAAGCACGTGGATAAATCAGCATTGACTCGACCGAAAATTCCGCCACCAGGACCGCCGCATGGTATGTGAAATGCTAAGTCTGTGAAAGTAAGAAATATAGTACATACTTCTCTTATCCATATTTCGTACAGAACGTGAAATTTCCAATGGCCAATCAAATGAAAGTATTTGTTCGATGGAAGATGTAGGACCTGTGGCGCCACCCAGAAAGGTAAGCGATGTTGTTTTAGATGCTTTTTTTCTAAGTAAAAAATAACAGGTGAAAAAGTAAAGCATTTAATCATAACATTAGAATCAATGCGCTATAATCATAAATAGTGAGGTTATTTTCATCCTCAACATTTCTATAGAAGAAGAAGAAGTAAGCTTTTGCTCAAATGTTTACAATAAAAAATGAGTGTGAGCTTAAGCTCAAGTTTTTTGAATGGGCCCAATAGTATAAAGGTACGAGTTGTTGCCTATCTGTAGCAATTGGAATTTGGTAACACTTAGACTATAGTTTATTCATCTATCATCACACGATTATCATTAATTTCACGGGGCAATTTGTTTGTTTGTACTGTAATTTAATTTTGTTTAGCTAATCTAAATTTTTTTCTTAGAATATAAACGTTTTTTTTTTAGTGTTTTTTTATAATTCAAAAATATAACTATTGAAAGTATTTTTCCCGGCCTTTGATTTTTACTATGTTGAGAATATGACCTTAACAATATATAGCCTTCATCATTATCATCCGAAACATGGCCAGTATAAGTTATTTTACTTATACTTTCTTCGAAAATTTTGACACACTGAAATACATCCTACATCAATTATGGATTATTTCAAATTGCACTTTGTCGCCTCATCAATTAAAAGCTCATTCATTGTGAAAATTTACGCTCGTTTAATTTAAAACTTTGTCCATTGCTTTTGTAATAGTAAACTAAATAAAATTTATAATCAATTTACAGCGCAAGATAACAAATTTAGTGAGATTATCACAACCCAGCGAAGAGACGGTAAAGAGTGCACAATTTGTTTTTAATCATTGTTGTGTCTGTTTGTTTTGTTCCGTTACCGTTGAGTTGAATAATTTTGTAAGAAAGCATTTTTTTAATAAAGTTTGTCTTCTCTTACTAAGCGTCTCAAAATACCATTTTTTAAGTATTAACACAAAAATCAGCAAAGTTTTCCCGGAAACTTGTCATGCTGTAGATCCTAGATAAAAGGATTTGCTTTGTTTTTTATAACTGTTTAACGCAAAATGCATAAAAGTCTCGCTGTTTTAAAATACTAAATATTTCTTTTGAAATAAATATTTACTAAATATTTACTATACTAAAATGTCACGAGGAACGTATTTTGAAAATATATAAAATATTCACATTTCCACCTGCAGCTTATCAATCAATCAATGAACTATAGCGATTACGAACCGTGGCATACCGAGTTGGATTCCTCTGGAGGTGGAGGCGGCGGTGGTGTAGGTGATAGTCGTGACGGTCGTGGCGGTAGCGGCAGCAGTGGTGGTGGCTTGGATAATTCAGCTGATTCAAATCTGTCGTCGAGCGACAATGACCGTATCAGTTCTTCGCCCGACAATCTACTGAAAATTGGCAACAGCAGTGGAAAATACAACTATGTACGTACACAAGTCTATCAGGCATGTTCTGAAATTCGAAAATGTTTAAGCCGACACGATTGGAAAATTTTCTTAAAGATTTTCAACTAAAATACTTAGAGTTTGGAATTAAAAACCATTACATTACACTAGCAAACAACAAATAACAAATTTTAAGCAGTTGTGTGCTGAAACAATTTATATAAAAAAAATGGGTTCAACTTAAAGACAAACATAGGAGGCCTCTCAAAAAACGGTTGCCGGAATTATAAAATCTATTATGTTTCAAGACTTCCGCCAAAATATTCAGATTTACGTGAGCTGGATCGATTTGAAAATGTTTCAAAAATACTGTTTTTAATAAAGTAAAGCTATACTTTTAAGTATAAATTGAAAGTGGCAAATAACAATGAGATAAGATGGGTTTTGTATTTGTATTTCTGTCAGATACTCTAATTAACGAAATGCTATTACAGACTACAAAACTATTTCTGAAACACCAAACATCGTTTCCTAATCGCCGGTCCGAAATCATTTCACTTATTTAATTTTCCATGCTAGTGTTCCTCAAAAGTAGAAGCAGAAATCGATTCCTAACTAACTAAAAAGTCACTACAAGTTTTCTTCTTGTCGCCAGTAAAAACTCGATAAAATCTGTGGGAATACCGATTTTCACAAGTCGTTTTTGTTTAGTGTCGACGACGCCAACCGTAATAGGCGCGATTAAATTTTATAACTCAGATGGAAAAATTGTACAGATTGTTTTTGTATATTATAAAAAATAAGTATGCCGCTTTATTGTTTTTCGCGAGTGTCTCATTAGAACAATACTAAAATCGCTTCAGTACTTTTAGAGTCAAACATTAATAATTAATAATAAATTTTATATAATAAGTGTAGGTGAAAATTTGCATATAAATTATTTAGTTATCTTAAAAATGTTTTGGCAAAGTGTATGATTTCTAACCCTTTGATTTTCAGAACATGACCGTATGATTATAATGTAAATTTTTTTGAATTTCACTAAAATTTTATATATATCTTACCTATGCTCACTTTACTCCCGAACAGAATGGACATCGTCGTTGCCGCGCCTTGTATGATTGCGCTGCCGACAATGACGATGAATTGGAATTTAAAGAAGGTGAAATATTAATAGTGCTTAATGAACGCACCGATGATGAGAATTGGATGGAAGGTGTGATTGAGGGCGATCCTACAAGACATGGCATGTTCCCTGTCAGCTTTGTACATATGCTACCTGATTAATTGGTCACAAATGCAAATGCAATGATGGCGGTGGTAAACGACATTGTAAAGGAATGCTGCGCATTATCCCAACGACTTACTCAGTGTAGAAAAGTAAGGAAAGAAGAGTGCAGGAAATTGCGGTAAACCTTAATAATATTGACGCACAGACCAAAACGTATTATATACTCTTATAAATTTAAAATGAAAAACTAAAACATACATATATACATAGATAAGTATTTGTTTGTTACTTGATAATGAAAATATGCTACTACTATCACTTGCTTTAAACACTATTGTCCTGGTGATATGCGAATTATAATAAAATACATACATACTCATAGATTTATGCAAAGAAAAAAAATACAAAAAAAAAAACTAAAAGTAGAGAGTTCCGAACAATTCACGATAGCATTCACAGTTTGCGGCGTAGATGGAACTATCGCTTTGTATTGTGCTTTTAAAAGAATTAATTATGTAGCATAAAAGGACATTAATTTCTAATTGCCAAATTTGCGAATGCTGAGAATTAAGTTGTTTTTTCTTTAGTACATATAAAAATGCTATGTTGGCTATTGGAAAATATTTTATACCAGGTGTGCTGGATGACGTTCTCCCGTTGAGTTATTCAAATACTGAGTTAGCCAATCACATTCGATTTTCCCATTTATTCCCCAGCTGTATCGTTTTCAAGTGAATTATTAAAAGAAAATTTTTTTTATTTGAAAACTAACTCAAAAAGTGCAACGTATTAAATTTTATGTATTTGTGTACTGAAAGAATTTATTTTCAAAAAACTTGGGTCGAACTTTAAAAAATATACAACAAAATTAGGGTGCATCACCAAAAAAACTTTGCGGGTTTCCCGCCTAAATCTTTCGAAAATATATTAAGATTTCGTGAGCTTGGTGTATTCGAAAATAGCTCCAAAATTTAGTTTTTATAAATAAAGGTAGTTTTTTATAAATATTTTTTCAAAAAAATTACTTCAGATATTAAAACAGTTTAAGCATAATTGTCTGCTAATATTTAAACATTTAATCAACGATTGAGAAAATATCTTTCCGATGATATACTATAAGTTTAAATCGGTCAAGCTTTGGCTGAGTTATTCTAGTTTTTCATAAACAAATCTTCAAAAGGTTAAAGACATCATCAAATTCATTATTAGATATGATTCCATTGAACAAATTTCAAAATATTTTTCTGGATAACTTTTATGTTTCGATCAGTTTCGTATAAACTAAATTGTTAGAAGACGCATATCAACGAGTCTATTTATTGATTATCTACTTATCAAGAGAGTTCTCGCTCTATGCACAATAATTACCAAAACTTGTTAGACTTTATTGTGTGGTACTGCTAAGGTCCGATATTATGCGATTGAGATAGGTAAAACTGGGTTAACAGGATGTGCTACTGCGAAGATATCCCGAGGCTGGTACATACATACATACATGATGGAAATGCTTGTTATTTCAAATAAATCAATAACACACCGAAAAAAATAATTTTTTTTTTTGGCAGATAGGAGGAAATTCGAAAAAGAGAATTAAGATTCACTAATTTTTCTCAATACATTTGTGCTCCATATATTTAATGGCATTCCTTTAATTTGAAACAACTCCCGTAAAATGAAATTTATGTTATGATTTTTGTACCTACAGGCACAAACCAGAGCACAAATTTAATTTTATATTCAAATTTTATGAAAAAGTGAAAAGTTAAAAAAAAAAAATTTTATCAAAACATATCGATACACTCTATGCATTATTTATTTTTCTTTGCAACTCAATCGGAATATATAAAAAGTGAAGAACGATAGAATACAAGATCGTAAACAAAGAATATGGTAGTAATACTTCTTTGTTTGCTACTCAACTTTTGAGTGAGAAACGTGTTTTAATTTTGCTAAAGTGTGAAAATATGATTTATAGTCAGAGATTTAATACATAAATCTGCAATACCCTAAAAACAGGTAATTCTTTGCCTCTCATTTGTAACAAAAAATTAAATATACATTTGCTTGAGAACTGTCAAAATCTGCAAAACCGAAGTAGCGGAATCGCACCTTCTGTATTCAGTCCACCGTATTAACAATTAGTAAATGTATGTATGTATGTATGGGCTTGTCGCAGTCTTAATAAATGCGGTAACAATTATTTGCAAATATTGTATCACATTCCATGCAAAAATGTTGCATCTTTTTCAAAAGTCAAATATTCGATCGCTCTGACATCAAAAGTATTTACTTATATACTGCATGGGTTAAATCAAGGTATAAAAAATGTATGTATATATTTTTCTTATTTGGGTATAAATTGGCTGATGATTAACAATTATTGAGTATCTCGAACAAGCCCACTGTACTTCGAAGTGACTCAAATAATTGACCCATGGTGATATTTTTATAATATTTGTAATGTTTTTCATGATAATTTTTTATAAAAATATACTTCATTCTATATAATCGAAATTCTATACGAATCACAATTTCAAACTGTACAATATTTATAAAAATTCCACAATTTTTTATCGCAATTTCATCAAAATTACAAACTTTTTAATATGTATTTTTGGAAAATTTGAGTGTGCCGTTTTGAGGTTCATTCAAAATTTCCAGGCAAGTAACACACAAAAGTGTTTTTAAAATTCAAATTGAAAAGTTTCAAACTTTAATTTGTTAACTTTTGCACAAAGTTCGAAATTTTTATTTAGATATATTTTTTTATTATAATACAAAGTTTTATTACAAAAAAAAAAAAAGTGTGATAAAAAACATTTTAAATATTGTATGTAAAAACAATCACAATGTGGTCAGTAGCGGGAGTCACTGTCACCTGTATCTACTAGTGTTTTAATCTACTTTCAAATATAAATATGTAGCTGATTTTTTAGAATACAAAAATCGTGCTTAATTCTCAAAATTTTCACTTCGAATTTTTCGATGTTCGCAATCAATTAAATTTACATTCATACATATATTAGAAAGCAAAAAATTTAATAAAAAAACAACAAATATTAATGTCTAAAAATACTCATGAGCAAAATTTGCTACTGTTGGCATTCATGTTGAATCTTATTGTAGATTATCACTGTTTTTTTTTTTTTTTTAAATAAAAATAAAAAACAAAAAAACTATAAGCTGTCTATAAATCTGCTAAAAAAATATTGTGCTGCCATAGCAAAAAAAAGAAATTAGTTAGAGTACTTGTGTACTTTAAAATTCGTAGTGGTTTGCGTACACGCTGACACTCACAAACACAAGAGACGCGATTACGTACTGACAAAGTTGAAAAAAAATGAATTTAAAAAATATCTATCACTATGATGATGACATTGCAACTGCAACCAAGCGTCATATACCAACGTGCATAACTTATTGACTATGCGTCATTCGCTGATATAAGTTAGAATTTTAAAGAGATGCAAGAAAACACAAAAAAAAATATTTAAACAAAAAAACAAAACAGATTTATATATTCATATATAACAAAGTTATTTCAAACGTTAAAGCATGCAAAAAATTTAAAGTTTATCTATAATTGTAAAGTATTAGAAATGAAAATGAAAAAGTATATATAAATAATGGAGCAAGCAAAAAAAAGTTGTAATCAAATCAAAACTGTTGTACCTACAGTTGTGTATTGAAGTGAAAAGTGTGAAGAATTTAAATTTTATTATAATTTAAAAGTAACTAAATGCATATACGCTTTTTAACTAACATTAACGATCTGAGCAGAGAGAGAGTGGCGGTCTAGTTTGCTGCTACCATTTCGCATTCAATTGAATATATAAAGTTCTATATACTATGTGTAGATACCCAAATTCCAAAAATATGAACAAACGACCTTGAAAATTGGGTGAAGTGTATACATCTAAAACCTTCCTGGTTAACATATCTCGCGCATGTTTAGTCTATATCTATTTATCATTACTATTTATATTTAAATATACATATATTTTAAAATATTATATTTTTTTGTAACTAAATGTTGTAATACCATACTTATTTTTGATTTTTTTTTTTTTTTTGCCTACTCATAATTTTGGGCGTCTCTCATCCTATATATTTTATAAACACTCAGATGATTTTTTTTTTGTATATTCCTTGCATCTACGAATTCATATACGTAAATATGTATTGTACATAAATTTGTATGTATGCTCATTTCAGTATTCATCAATTGTAATTATTATTACTATATTTAAATTATATAACTACTACAAACTGTAAATGAAAACTTCAAAGTTACTGTCTGTATACAAAAATGACGATAAGTTATAAAAATATTTATATTACTATATAATTATTTAATTTAGCTTTTAGTAGATCAAGAGTATATGTATTTATGTACATAAGAATGAATTATACTTATTTCAATGCAATGAGCACACAATAACAACAATTTCACTGTTTAACTATGTCATCACAAACATTGTTTATAACAACTCAAAAAACAAGTTAGTTATGGTTGTTATTGTTGTTTCGTGCATGTATGTATATTTATCTCAAAGCCAGACTCACAAGAGCTGTAAAAATTGTATTTGTATATGTAAAAGTTTTGGCGCAGCGATTTTTTTTTGTGGGGAATTTTTTTTGTTGATTTTTAATAAAAACATACTTTGTATTATAACAAAAACTATACGAATAGAAGGTTTAAACCTCGTACAAAATTTATAAAAACATTATCGATTTGAATCAAAATTTTAATTTTTTTTTCGGAATTTTTGTAAAACTTTTAGAGCATTTAATTTCAGTATAATGAGGTATAAGTTAACAGTTGCTAAAAATTTCCGCTGATTTTTCTTCCTTTTTTCTTTGGTTTGTATGTTTTGCACATTTTCATATTATTCAGATGCACGATGCAATTTTTTTAAAAATCAACGGAAATTCTCAAACTCCTAATACTTGTATTTTGATGCACTAAAATTGAATGAGCTATAAAACTGTGCGCGCTCGACAAATTTCCAAAGCTTCCGATTTAAAAATTAAAATTTTGCTGGGAATTTTTTTTTTTTTTTTTTTGATTTCACACAAAGTTTTAAACTTTGTTTTATGTAGTTTTTGTAATAGTATGTGTTATATTTTATAAAAAATATCCCTGTGCTAAAACTTTTTTGAGTGACAGTGTGCATTTCAGCTTTTTATTATTTAAATCAAGGGAAAGTGTACAATAAAAGTGAATTTTGTTCCATATCCATAACATTTACTATTTATTTGATAAATCAAATCAAAATAACTCTTTAATCTCGCTTATATGCCTATTTTTCTTTTCTTTGCTTTTCGTATGAAAAATAATTACTGTGGTAAAAAATAAAATAAAATATGTATATGAAGACAAAAAATAAAGAAATGGTTGAATTATCACAATCCAATTAAATAACTACATACATACTTTTGTGTCATGTGATTTTGATTTTATTGAATGAAAGGGACAAATAATGTGACTGATTTTAACGAAATTTGATTTTAATATAAATAACCCTAGGCTTCCGGTTAATCTGAAGAATAATCCGCATCAACAAAATTTAGTTTAGTATGAAAGAAAATGTAGACTACCGTCAGCAAAAATAAAGTATCAAAAATCAACAAAAACCATTTCATTTTTGATGATAATATTTTCAAATTTTTTGATTTAGCTTACCCTAATTGTAAGTATTCTCATTTGATGATACATTCTTTGCCTTTCTCACAATAATTAATCTAGTTTACCTAAAATATCACTTAAATTGAAATTTCGCGCTTGGAACCAAGGCGACTTCATACAAGATGGTAGTAGCGGCACAAAAACAAAAATTATATGCTAAATTATATCCTTTTTACATTCAGAACCACCGAGGCAAAAACGGCATTCAGAGTTCTTATCGAAATCGACTATCCGCTTATATGATGCATTCTCTGTTTGATAAGTTATGTGAAACCATATATCTTGTATTTTCCCAAGAATAATATAATACAAGATTGCGGCTTCCGTGGACCACTAGCCCTCCCTTTGTCGATTTGAGTTTTTGAATTGCACTCAGCGCGGAAGGCACAGTCTTCTCTTCAATCATTCTTCGTATTTTCCCTAATAAATATATAAATAACGAATAATTTTTAAAAAATATGACAACCATCCTTTTTCCCTAATTTTATACGCTTTATGAAACGAAAACTTGAACGAAACGTATTAATTACGCAAACCAAAACCTTGTCGGATTATTCAAACGGAAATGTCCGAAAAATCGAAATACCAGAACATCGAATACGCGGAACAATCGGATTCGAACATTGATTCCGATAATTCGGACTCGATAGATCTACAGGAACGATTTTGCAATAACAGTCATATTCAATTCCGGTTCCGATATACGGATTCAATGGCCGACGAATTTAGCAGACTGTTTTAGCATATAATTTTTCATCATTAAGGGCGTCTACTCGAAACAGCGTGTGTGACAACATAGTGAGATCGAGTAAGCGGTGTGAAGACAACAAATAGAATTAAGGTTATGCCATTTATTGCTCAACTAATTTATTCTTGAACTCCACTTTCTATGAACTGTATTAAGACATTTGTAACATAACGTTTTACAACACTATTTGAAAATGTCAACAGGAAAGTGCGACTCGCTAAGAAGAAGAAGCGTCAAAGCACTAGAAAACTCAGCTAGAAACTATGCGTTGCCATCTCAAAAAAATGTGTTTTTTATTTTTATTTGCAATGCACACAACAATAGCAAATACTTGTAACATTTTATTATAACATCTGTCTTAAAATATTCGCATCGTCATTCCGACATTTCTTGTATAGAATACCATTCGGATGCTAAGACACATTATATCTCGCAACGTTTTTATACTCCCCACATATTCTCCTGATCTGGCAGCACTCTTGTCGACATCAAAAGCAGCAGCAGCGGCGATCTAAAGAAAATAAAGAAAATTTTGCAATTGGATTTTCGGCATTGTAGTAGCACAAATAGTTATTTTGAGTCTATGCATATTTGACTTGAAGGAACTAAAACTGTGTTAGCAATAGTGATTGCTAAGATATAGAACTGAGGAAGTAGTTTTTTTGGAAAACGAAAGGACACGGGAAGCGCTCTGTTCGACGACAGTCAGGCATCCAGCTGAAGCACCACCATCAGTTTGCAAACGTCAGAGTAGTAGTAGAAGCGTAAAGTTAGATCGAAGGTGAGAAAAATTCGTCGATGCGGAAGCAAAAGATATAAAATTATTGTGACCCAGGCAACTTTTCAGCGCCATGGTTTGGAGCCCCAACAATACATAGTGTGGTTTGTGTTGTAACCTTCGAAATTCTCATTATTTTTATATAAACCATTAATTTAATCATATGAAGGGTGTTTCCTGATCTACTGAAAATTGAATTGTAGTAGTGATTGCAAATAAGGTAAAACCTTAATTTTTCTTTACATTTCTTAACTTCGAGCAGCAGCAGCAGTAGTAGTAGTGTAGACCGCTAACGCCGCCGTCACCATAAGCGCCGCTGGTGCAGTGCGGACCGCGAACTATGAGCGCCGCTAAAAAATACAAACCTATGGACACAGGTGACCAACTGCAGGACACTGAGAATTATACAAATAATCGCGTGAAGCGACAAGGAGATAACCACTTTCATAGTCCCTCCACATCGGCTCGTTGTGCCTTGGGACAGAATTTGAATCAACCATCAGCAGCGACAACTTCACAACTGCCGTTCAGCATGAATAATAATAACAGCAATAGTTTGGGGACAGGTAATACCAACGGCGAAAGACGTGCCAACTTTTCGATGTTAGATGGGGCACACATGAACGATCATCGCTCAGCCACAACTACCTCAGCGTACTTCAATAAGATGGGCGCAAATAATGCCTCTAAGCCGGGAGATGTTAAAAAAATTGTAATAAAGAACTTCAAGGGTAAGTTTAGCGGAATGTTAAATCAAACTTTGGAATAATGTTCGTTCTATTGATATGTATATATTATATAAATAGTGAAACCTACACTGCCCGACAATTATTCGGAACATACGTGTGAAAAATTACAAGAAGCTGTGGTCGCAATTCAACTATCAAAACCGATTAGGTACTCGCTGGAAGAGCTATATCAAGCCGTGGAAAATATGTGCAGTCATAGAATGGATGCGCAATTATATGCAAAACTTAAGGAACTGACAGAGGCGCATGTAAAACGTAATGTCGAGTCATTTACAGGCGGTAGTATGGACAAGTTGGTAATTATGGAAATAAAAAAAAAATCATTTTAAGTCAGCACTTCAAATACACTTTTTCTCGAAGGTTTTCCTGAAAAAGATAAATGGTTGGTGGTTGTCGTTTTGCCAACAAATGATCATGATGCGTAGTATATTTTTGTACTTGGATCGAACATACGTTTTGCAAAATCCTACCGTACACTCTATATGGTACGTTGGTAAAAATCGAGCACTATTATTATTATGTGTGTCAATACTTTTTGTTGAATTCTTATAGGGACATGGGCTTGGATCTCTTTCGCACCCATATAGCTATGAACGATCAGGTGCAAAAGCGCACTGTCGAGGGTATACTTATGTTAATCGAAAAAGAGCGCACAGGTGATGCGGTGGATAGAGGATTGCTTAAGAGTCTCGTACGAATGTTATGTGATTTGCAAATATATGTTAGTGCATTCGAAGACAAATTCCTGATTGCCACAAAACAATTGTATCAGGCAGAAGGACAGCGTAAAATGCAAGAATTCGATGTGCCCGAGTATTTGCGGCATGTGGACAAAAGATTAGCAGAGGAGAACGAACGCCTATTACATTATTTAGACTCTAGTACTAAGTAAGTCGCATGTGAAGCGTTTCGCAAAGCTTTTATTTTTTATTTATTACGCCACTCTCCCTCTGAATAATTTTGAAATATTTTTCTTAAACTTATAATTCTGCTCTCCCATTCCAGGTATCCCTTGATTTATACTGTAGAGAAGGAGTTACTCGCCGAACACCTCACACAGATCCTGCAAAAGGGACTGGACACACTCTTGGAAGAAAATAGACTGAGTGATCTCTCACTGTTATACAGCCTTCTGAGTCGAGTCAAAAACGGTACTGCCGAATTGTGTGGCAATTTCAATGGTTATATTAAGGTGACGATTAACCAATTAATTGAATTGTAACTATTATTATTGAATAATTTATATTACATTATAGAAGAAGGGACGCACTATCGTCATTGACCCGGAGAAAGATAAAAGTATGGTACAGGATTTGCTTGACTTTAAGGATAAAATGGATGTGATCGTACGAAACTGTTTCGAACATAATGATAAATTCACGAATTCTTTGCGTGAGGCTTTCGAATTCTTCATAAACCAGCGCGCCAATAAGCCGGCCGAACTGATTGGTAAGACACGCAAGATATGCCATAAATGATTTGTTTTTCGTTTTCTATCTAACTAACTGACCCCCGCGACTCCGTCTGCATAGCACATTTTCTTCCATACTAAAAGAAAATTGTCGTACCCACTTAGCAAGCAAGAAAATGCGTGACACTTTTCACGTAATGTAATTAAACGATTCATTTAAACATCTGGATTCCGGCGACACCGAGCGCGTCTATAAAAATTTGATTTAAATCCTTCCTGTAGCCTTTCAGCCAATTATTAACAAAAACAACTATAATTCTGCGTACGAAATGTAGAAAATTAATAATTTTTTATTTACTTTTAATACTTGCAGCCAAATATGTTGATATGAAACTACGCGCTGGTAATAAGGAAGCTACGGAGGAAGAGCTAGAGCAGATACTTGATAAAATAATGGTGCTATTTCGCTTTATTCACGGCAAAGATGTGTTCGAGGCATTCTATAAAAAGGTAAAGTATTATATACATATATGTATATAAAAATAAATTTAAAAAACGCAATTTATCTAGGATCTTGCAAAACGTTTATTGGTTGGTAAATCTGCATCGGTGGACGCTGAAAAGAGTATGTTGTCTAAATTGAAGCAAGAGTGTGGTGGCGGTTTCACATCGAAATTGGAAGGCATGTTCAAGGATATGGAATTGAGTCGGGATATAAATATTGCTTTCAAACAATATGTCGGAAATATGGATCGAGAGATAACCAGCATGGATTTGACTGTCAATATTCTTACGATGGGCTATTGGCCAACATATCCACTGACGGAAGTGACTATGCCACCACAACTTGTTAATCCCCAGCTGATTTTTAACAAGTTTTACCTAGCTAAGCATAGCGGAAGAAAACTCCAATGGCAGCCAACACTAGGCAACTGTGTGCTAAAAGCTCAATTCGATGCGGTATGTCATGAAATTTTTTTTTTAAAGCGTACAGTGTATACTATAAAGTTACTCTATGCAACTACAATATTTATTCACAGGGGCCAAAAGAGTTGATGGTTTCATTGTTTCAAGCGCTAGTCCTTCTACTATTCAACGACAAAAATTCGCTGACTTTCGAAGATATTGTTGCCGCTACAAATATTGAAGTAAGTGATATAGCAACAGTTATATGATGTTTTTTTTTTACATTCATGATTTCTTTTATATAAAGGATGGCGAACTGCGCAGGACGTTACAGTCGTTGGCTTGTGGACGTGCGCGTGTTATTACTAAGACGCCAAAGGGTCGCGAAGTGGTGAATAAAGATTTGTTCCAATATAATAATGAATTTACAAACAAATTGTTCCGCATCAAAATTAATCAAATTCAAATGAAGGAAACGGTATATTCATGTGTTATTTATAAGTTGTTTGGAAAAATGCCTATTATATTTCCTTGCTTTTTCTTCTCTCTTTTGCCTTTCAGACGGAGGAACAGAAAGCTACAGAAGAGCGTGTTTTCCAAGATCGACAATATCAAATTGATGCAGCTATTGTGAGAATAATGAAAATGCGCAAAACGCTTAGTCATAATTTGCTCATTGGTGAGCTGTTCAATCAACTTACATTTCCCGTTAAGGTAAGAAAGTTTATGATTAAAAATTGTGAGGATTTTTGGGTGCCGATTGTGTTATCGTTAACCCTCTTAGCGATTTTGGCAATATCAGTTAATTTTTCCACGTCACACTTGATTCTTGTTTACAAAACAAAAAAACGTGTATTCTTTTACACAAAACGTGTACTTATTATTAACATATTTCTCATGACAAAAATCAGTTGTTCCGTCTCAGCGGGAGAATTTCCCTGTCAATCAGCGCAATCTTGTATTCCATCGTGATTGCTACTTAATGTTATTTTAACTGCAGCTAAGACCCGCTGGACATATGATCTTCTATTTTATTACTCTTTATTTTAATTTATCTACAACTTCATTTAAATACTTTCTTTACTTCCTATTTAAACTCATTTCAGCCCGCTGATCTAAAAAAACGCATCGAATCGCTTATAGATCGCGATTATATGGAACGAGATAAAGATAATCAAAATCAATACAATTACGTTGCATAAATTTTGATTTATATAGCTACTTACAGCGGTTGGAAACGATCGGAATCCCCATAATCTCCATCTAATATGTAAACAACATTTCATTTGCAACCAGAAACTAAACAACAAAAATATGAACAGTTACACACATCATATCCTTTTGCTTTACAAATGTTGTAGAACAGTTTTAATGTCGTTATATAAAAAAAAGGAGCATGTCCGGCCAAAAAAAAATCATAAACAGAAACATTTTCTAATTAAGCTAGCGTTAAACCAAAACTCTATTTTTTTTGGACTTGGTTAGGACGTCTTTGTACGGCCAGATTTGCATACTACTATAATAGATGTAGAAGAAGCCGCGAAGAGATCCCAAGGAGCAGTGGCCATTCTGCAATAAAGAAATGAAGTATACGTATGATTAGTTTTCTTTCATAAAATTTATATCATTTTAAAGCTTTTGCGTATTGCAATTGAATTTAATTTACCTATTAAAATGAAGTAAATGCGTATGTATGTTGGTATACACCTGTTGCTAATTGCTCCTATTCTAATCTAGCTTTGTTATCATGGCAAATGTGAATGGAAGGCAGACAAGTTGTTGTCGTTATACAAGCGACAAGGTAGAACATTTGCGAACAAAAAAAAAATATTTTTTAACGTTTTGAAGATGAACTAAGTGGGGAAGTAAGTAGATGCTAATGCATAGATACGTTTAGTGTTAAATGAGTTTATATAATTCGGAAGAATACCATGGCAGGCAAAAACAAAAAAAAAACAAAAACTTGTTCTCTTTTGATAATTTAAATCGTAGTATATTACATACATATAATAATAAAAATAAAAAACAAAATAAATATATATAAATGTAATTTTAATAATAAAAGTTTTCAGAACTAATATATCCGCGTTAAATGTTTATATGTATCATATTTTGAGATTTCTGCGGACAAGTAAGTTTTTGTAACTATTTATTGTCTTGTATTTTTAAATTAAATTAAGTCTTCCAAAAGCTTCAGCCAGTCTAAGTTTTATCCAAGAATGATTACGCCTTTCGCGCTGGGAGCAACTTGTATTCTATCATTCCTGGAAGGTGTGAAGATGCATTTCTTGTGATGATGTGTATCCTGCCAATGAGTCAGTTCATGGGCACTCCTCAAATTCTTACAACAACAACAACTAAACTATCGCCCCCACAATAGTCGGATCTGGAATATCGAAGCGAGTCGGCCTTATACCCTAAATTACCCAAGTGCTGCTACTAATAAAGCAAATACCCGGTATACTTTGTTACGCCTCAAAAAGTACAACGTATTAAATTTTATGTACATATTTGTTTATTGAAACAATTTATATAAAAAAACCTAGCTCAACTTAAGACTTCCGCCAAAATAATTATAAAAAATATTAAGATTTACATGAGCTGGATCGATTTGAAAATTTCTCCATAAATTTAAATAATTAAAAATAAATTTCCTGAGATGAGAAAACAATGTAACATTTAAAGGTTGCTTAAAAATATTTAAACAACTTTTCAACGGAATCGTAATGGAATTTAATGGTTTATTTTATTGAAGAAATAAAAAGGGTGGGGAAATATTTTTCCGATTCCATCATATAGTAAGTCTAACTCGGTCAAGTTTTGACCGAGTCATTTAAGTTTTTTTTTAAACCTTATCTTCCAAAAAGGTCAAAGACACCATCAATAATTTCATTTACGTAGGACTTTTAGGCTTAAACTATTTTATGATCTGAGCTGATTTTTTTGAAAAAAAAAATATTTTATTTATAAAAAAAAACTTACAAATGGAGGTAGTTTCAAATCGGCGCAGCTCATCTAGATCTTTATATCTTTGGCCGAACTACACTCGGAAGTTTGCCACTGCCTTCCGAGGGGCGACCGTTATTAGAATAAACTTTTTTATAATTTTTTGGGGTTACTTGCCCCGGCGAGGATTTGAACCTAGGACCCATCGAATGAAGCGCTCACACGCTGCACACTTGGTTACTGCGGCCGACAGTAGTATAGGCATTTCACTTTATTTTTTAATTTTTCTTGGAAGCGATCACAAATGACAAACCGCCAATATATGTATGTATAAAAAACTGGAAACAAAAAACTTAAATCTGGCCACCTTAAATTAACCTCTAACAATTTGGTCGAAAAAACACAACACACTGGTCGCTGGTTGTGATAATTAATTAGTTTCTAATTTGCATTTACACATATCGTAAGTTCTAATGGACGGTGTTAATTTATTTACACAATTTGTGGCACAACACAAGCCACAATTGGAATCATCTGGGGTGCCACAACATTTCTGGAAATCCTTGCATCGAAAGCTTGAAAAGGAAATTTTTGATGCCGGAATCTTTCTGCAGTTGCTACTCATTGATTATGAGGACAATGAAGACAGCGGGTCTGGAACTGCAGTCGGTAACAATGAAAACCCTGTCGCCGAAGAACCGCGCCCGATGTTTGCTCTATCTGTAGCACATGAATGTGGCATTAAAGCCGATGATCCAGATGCTATATTTCTTATTGATCACACTTGGACATTTCGCATGAATATCGCAAGAAGCCAATTGGAAGAGCATGAACGACTGACGGACCGCATGTGCGCCATTATGGGTATTGATGTAGAGGAAGAAGATCGGATTGATAAGGTTTTGCGTAAAATGTGGCGCTACTGTCACGCTTATACCATTGCAAGTGATGGACTTACGGATGAAGAACGACAACCTATTTGGTATGTAATGGATGAGGTTGGCTCAGCTGTAAATCATTCGGATGATCCCAATTTCCGTTTGGTGCCTTTTCTCTATCTGAAAACTCAAACAACATTTAGCCTGCTATTTCCGATACGTGATTGTGGGTACGAGCAGCAAGTGACACGCGATTTTGTAGAATACGTAAACAAAGGTGCAGCAGAGCGGGATGCACTTCTATTGCCCTGGCGTGCTACAGATCTACGCGAGAATAGTTTTGCGCAGGTCGAACCAGATGTAGCATACTTCTCTACTGGTCATATACCCGAGACGTTTCCGGATGGAGAATTAGCCTTAATGAAACCACAAGTAAATCGTAATCAACCTTTAAAAGTGTATAGTGAATATGATGTGTTAAGCACAAATCTTACGGACCCATGTTTTCAATTGGTAGACAATCAAACCGACGCTGATGTGCTTTGGTTGACGCATCATTTCAAAAATTTCGCGGAATTGGCACGAGACACACCTAATAAGTTTGTTAATCAATTTCCATATGAGTACGTTTTGACTATAAAAGATTTGCTAGGAATTACGGGAAGACGCGCAGCCAAAGAACACCACAACGCGGAATCTTTGGATACCTATCCCCATTGGCTGCCAACTACGTTTAATCTAAAAACGGAGTTGCTAGAATTCGCATCATATTATCAACATCGTGTTGCCAAAGGTCTGGATAATCATTGGATTGTGAAACCATGGAATTTGGCACGTGGCATGGATACACACATCTCGGACAGCATTGTACATATTGTTCGTTTGCCAATCACCGGTCCAAAAATCGCACAAAAGTATATCGAACGACCTGTCTTGTTTAACCGAGCCGAATTGGACGCAAAGGTATAGTATAGTTTCACAAATAAATATAAATACATATTACTTAAATCCATTTTAATAGGTAAAATTCGACATACGTTACGTAATATTAGTGAAGAGCTTTCAACCTCTAGAGGCTTACGTGCATCGGAAATTCTTTTTACGATTTGCCAATAAATCCTTCAGCCTTGATCATTTCGATGATTACGAACAACATTTCACGGTAATGAACTATCGTGAAGAGGCGCAATTGCGACATATTAAATGCGAAGATTTTTTGGATTATTGGAAGGAGCAATATCCAGCACATGAGTGGTCATCGATCGAAAAGAACATTTGTATAATGCTACACGAGTTGTTAACTTGTGCAACAAAATTGCCACCGCCCTGTGGCATACCGTATTGTCAGCAATCCCGAGCGCTCTATGCCGCAGATATAATGCTTGCTTGGGATGCATCGCCAGAAGAGATTGCGAAGGCCCATATGCAGCCAAAATTGCTGGAGATTAATTGGACGCCAGATTGCCAGCGTGCATGCGATTACTACCCAGATTTCTTTAATGATGTTTTTAAGTTGCTCTTCCTCGATGAGGACCTCAATGACAGCTTTCTGCGCTTGGGAACAGATGATTAACCGGGATGATTACCAAAAACAGCATTTAGTAATTTGTAAAGCAAAAGTGTTTATATAAGTACATACATATATTAGCAACTGTTATACATTGTGGGGTTAGCTATACATATACATGAATTTGTTTATAAAAATTAAAGGCTCAATATTCAACATACTGTTCGGTTGTTCCAGATAATGAATAATAGATTTCACGTAGATCAATATACATATGGTCTGATATACATATGTACATATGTACATATGTATGTACATATGTTCTCTGGTTATTCAGTTGGCGGCACTTGACAATTTAAAAAAAGTAACCGCTGTTGTTTATATAAAAGCGCAATTTATACAAAAGTTTTTGGGTCTTATCACGTTTGCTTAAAAAATATTTAAATGAATTTCAAATTTTACCTGATATTAAAATTAGAATTAAAGGGAAATGTCAGAGATAGGAAATGCATTTTTTAATGCACCAGTTTTCATTCTCATTTGTTTATCTCACACTGAACATACCAGTTTTGACGTTTAAAAAGAATTCGCGAAAAACAGATAGATTTGACAATTAAATATTTTGCTTTGTTGGGATTGGAAGAATTTGTGTAATTACGGAACAAGAAATTTTTGTGCATATTAATTTGAAGTTAATTGTATGATATATAAGTGGGCAAAGACATTTGTACATCCAGGTTTGTAAATAATATATCTGGAGACTTAAGAAGATCGTGATAGGGGTATGGAAACTTGCTTCTATGGACAAATAACAATCATTGCAAAGGTGTAGCATATGTTTTTGTTTAAAGTCTGAATGTGTGTACAGTAAGTGATGGAATTGATTTCTTTTAACCAATTGAAGAATAAGTAATCAGTATAATGAAAGCAATAATAATACCTAAACAAATTTCCTCAATAGACATTGTATGCACCTACATACATACATACATATGAATGTATCATGATTCAATAATAGAATCATGCATATCTATGTATGTATGTATGTATATAATAGTGCATATTGGAGGGCGATTTGGACATTTTTCTGTTGTAATGGAGTCGGTATCAACCTTATAAACTACATTACTACGTAAATGAGTCAGTGACACTCAGCCAAAGATAATACTTAGAGACATCAAATAAGAGGCCACGCATAGGCGGTAATAAAGTTTGTTGTGATGGGTATCAAAAGGTGAAAATTAAAACAACATATGGTTATCAGTATTAAAAAAAAAAACACAAAACAATTGAATAAAACTATACCTCGATTGTTTATATCACCAGAACGGGCAGAAATCGAAAAATAGCCAAGCCTTGTTTTGTCCTTTCGCTAGAGATGACGGTTAGTAAACAAATGGTGGAAAACTTAGAGGAAGCGAGCCATTTAGCGACGTTCCGGAACACATCCGAAACAAATTATATCCGGCCAAGGAATGAGAAATAATTTATGTCTGTTCAACAACAACAACACCCCGTTTAGCGATTAAAGATGTGGATTTAAAAAACTGCGTAAATTGACCTTTGATATCTTGGGTATTTTCCATTTACCACATAATTTGTATATACAGTGCACGACAAATGATAACATTCACAAAATCACAAGTTTAGACGATTTATTTTTCTTAATTTACTTAAATATTTTTTTTTATAAAATTATAATTAATTCTACAACCAACAGTTGCTAAATCCAAGTTTCAAACTTTGATAAATCTAAGTTACAAATTTTACATAACATTTCGAGTTTTTTAGTATGCACAGCACATCTTCGTGGCATAGACTCAATTAGGTTATTTAAAAAGTCTGCTTTTCCATTTATGTTGCACTTGACTAGTAAGGTATCCTTGTTGTCACAACGTTCACGATGAATTTTACGATATAGATTCTTTATGGGGTTGAGATCGGGAGATTGTGCAGGCCACTGTAAAACATCAATTTTGTTGGAAATAAAACACTCTTTCACACATTTAGCCGTGTGTTTAGGATCGTTGCCTTGTCGGTATATCCATTTAAACGGCATTTCCTCCTCAGCGCAGGGCAGCATAATGGATTGAAGAATGTCTTTGTATACAAATCTATCCAATATGCCATTAACTCTGTGAACTGGACCTACTCCATTTCTTGAAAAACACCCCCAACCATTACGCTGCCTCCCCCATGTTTTACATTATCTTTGGGATATCGCGGGTTTAAGCGTTGTCCTTTAGGTATACGCATTAGCTTCAATGCATGAGAATCTTTTATGTTGAACATGAATTCATCTGAAAAAAGGACAGTTGGCTACTTATTGATAGTCCAGTTGATATATGATTTTGTGAACTCAAGCCGTGCTTTGCGATTCTTTCGAGAAATAAATGAGTTTTTCGCACTTCTGAAGGTTGCTAAACCGCCTTCGACGGTTCATCGTTGAATGGATCTGAGGGTAATTTCTAATTATGTAATAGCTGTAAGACCGGAGACCACGTATTGTTCGGGAAATTACATTGTGATGAACATTGAATTTTCGAGCAATATTGGTAACTGATTCACGTTTATTAAATTCATCGATAATTTTTATTTTATTTATTATATTTATTTCCAGCCACTTTTTTCAAGTATTTGCTCTTACTCCGACAATGTAATAAAAAGATTTACTGTTCTAACGGTTCTGATTAATGGCTCATAGCCAACTATGGAAAGAAATTGTACGTAATTTTGATATTGTGCTTTAGTTTGTCGCACTATATTTGAAATTACTTTCAGGTTTGAATTAATATTTCAGTTAAAAAAAGCTTTATTGTATTTGCTTTTTTTAACACAACAACAAATGTACGCTCTTGAAAATAATATAGAAAAAATTGGCTTCAATAATTCTTGGAAAATATCATTTCGATAGGTAGTAGTTTGGAGAGTTTCGTGCTTTAGTTTTGTCGGACACTGTATGCACATACATATGTATTCGAAGAATAATTCAAAAAGTTGTCCATGCCATGCCGATTTTCCATTCCAAATCAAATACATATGTACATACATATGGAGGAATATACAAAACTATACAAAAAGCTTATACAATTTCTTATTAGTGTTAGGCATTTTAATGGAATCCTAATTTAACTTAAATAAATTTAGTAATGCTAGGTCTAATTTGTCTTTTAAATCTAATTTATCTGAGCTTTTGAAGTTGAAGAATCTATTGTCGGAAAACGACCGTCATTGCTTATTCTACCATTTCTACCATTGTAATATTTTTAAATATTTTAATATCAAAAATTCAAAAATGAAAGGGTTGATAATAAAGCAGGGTTTTCACTCACTCTTGACAAAATCGGCTCCTTTAGCAAAGAAAAAAAAAACAACAGAAAAAGCAGAAAAAAGGCTATTTAAATAAATTATTTATCAAATTAGATATCAAACGAAACGTTACATGAAATATTAAAAAATAGGTGTCAAAGGGCTCGCCTCGCTGAAAAGAAGGTTTATAACTATGTATATTTTGAAGAGGGTTACCACATGTTTCAAAATATATACAAGTTATGTGTGAGAGAAACCGAAATACGTTTTCTGTTTACGCATGCAAATGCAATAAATAAATAAATAAAGGCAAGAAAACGTCTGCCAGGGGTTTCAAGTATGTATATAAAAAGTAGTTACTTATTTTAAGGTTAAATCCCTTTCTCTACTATTACGGTTGATTGTTTTGTGGACCGAACATGATATTGCAAATTAAATACTCACCCAAATATTTGCATTTTCTAAACTATGTTATTCTGTCAAGCGAACTATAGTTACATTCTTCAAATCATGAACTCGTGTGGTTTTCATTTGAGACAAAGAAAATACAATAGAAACATTACACATAAAACATTCTTCGAAAAGGTGGGAAAGGTCTTTTCGTATTAATTTTAGTTATCGATACAATTCTTGTTTTTGGTTTTGTTATTCAGCCCTATCGCAAATAAAAAGAACAAACAAATTAATCTCAACACTTAAAAATTTGTATTTTTTTAATATTTTTCAGTAGAAATACAATCATTTGAATATAGGTTGCTACTGAAATAGAGATAAGTATTGGAATTTTAAAATTTATCTTACATATGTACATACATATGTATGTACATATATAGGTACATACAAACATATATTTTGATTATATTGTATTATATATGTACATATACGAATACTCTACACCTACGATATTGGGCTTATCATAAGCAACAAAATTCGATAGAATACACTTACATATGTATGTTTATTAATTTATTCTAAATATTTTTTTTTTATAAAAGTATATGTAGCTTATTCTGTAACATAAACTAAGCAAATAAAAGTTTAAAAATTCATAAACTTTCAAAAAATCGTGATATTATTTTCAAACTTTTTAATCAGAATTTTTAGCCAAATCAATTTCAAAATATAAAAATGTGCAAGTTTGAAGTGACTAAAAAATCGCGTTGGTTTTCGATTTTTGTTTTTTACCGAGGTGCATAAATATTTTGAGCATTTGTTACATACTATATGGAGGAAAATACCCAACAACGTCATCGAAACAGGTTATCAAAAACTAACGCGAATTTTCAGTCCGCACTTATTTTTATATTGAAATTGATTTGGGTACAAAACTGCATAATCTACCATTAAAAAATCCGCATAAAAAAAAGAAATTTTTAATGATCTTTTTTTTTTAAGTGGTTGAATATTTATACAATTTCTAAAAAGATTGATATATTTATTTATATGGCTTATGTTGTGGAATCAGCTATACTTTTACACAAAATTATTGAAAATAAATTAAGAACATAAGATTCAAAAGGTATTATATTGAATTTTGGTGCTTATGATATACAATAAATTTTTTATTTATTTTCAGTTAAGCAATTGAGTCCAGAGTACGGCATGTATTTTGAGAGTTAGTTTCTCACTTGAAAAAATAGACTTACATATTTACATGTACATATATGTATATGTGTGTGCAAATACACGAATGGGTATATGTATGTACATATGTAAATTATGTCAGTGAGCGATGCCGATGAAATACGATCAGCTGCTGAATTGCTGATAACTAGCACACGCACGGCCATGGCTTATCGCGGCCCTATGGCTGGCCACTTGCCGCCCAACTATGATATGCGTAAGTATATAGTAAATTCTATACTCTAATATGTATTCATATCTTTGTGGTAAATGATGTAAGTTTGTATGTTGTAAGAGGTTCCGGCCCGAATACAGGGTAAAGAAAAATTATCAAACCCTCAAAATATATAAAAATTAGAGAAATTAGTGCATGTACATATATTAGACTGGGTCGCGAAAAAGATTTAGCAATTACCTCTTAGTTTAAAAACTTGCTTTCAGAGGGTTTTGGAACATAAAAAGTTTCGTCCAACATCAAAAATCGCTTTTTTCTCATAACTTGTTTATTTATTACTCAATTTAAAAGAGTGATATATCGTTAAAAATATAATGTTGAGTATTTCGCTGTTGCGTTTTCAAAGAAAGAAATGCATTGCTTCCTAAAACGGTTAATTTTATGAAGAGTACAGTTATTTTAGGGAGTGTAGGAATTAAGTTATTTGAACTTAGTAGGCTATAGACATATGCCAGAGTAAAATGACCTTAGAAGGATATATAGTACTTAAAATTATCTTCTTACATTTTGGAATAGAGTAATAAATAAACCCGTTATGAAAAAATACGCTCTTAAACTGGAGGGATAACGGTTTCCTTTCATATGGGAATCGACCCGATCTAACATGAATTGAATTCAAATAACAGTTTGAATAGATTCGCAAAGAGTTGAGATTTGAAGCCCCCATCATTTACTTATGTACGTTCCAAGTTTCGATTCATGTCATGCCATTTTATTACAGCGCGCACACATTCCATCAACTTAATCACCGAAGAATTTCTCGGCGGTTATATGCAGGATGGTCGCATGTCGGTGATACGTCGTTTCTTCTGCCTCTTCGTGACATTCGATTTGTTCTTCGTTTCGTTACTATGGTTAATTTGTATAATGGTAAAAATAAAAAAAAACAGAGAGCAGTTAGACGAAGATTAAGTAGGCGTAAACAATAATTCTTTATATTTCAGATCAATGGAGACAATATATTTCAGGCATTTCAAAAGCAAATTGTCCATTACACCTTTGGCACTTCACTATTCGATGTAGTGGGTGCTGCCATTTGCCGTTTCATCGTCTTGACATTCTTCTATGCGTTTTTGTACATAAATCATTGGATTATAATAGCAGTGAGTTGATTTTTATAATTATATAATATAATTTGTTTCAGTGGTGTTTGCCCAGATAGTAAAAAATTAAAAACAAAAACATAAAATTCTACAGTCGTGTTCATAAAAATAATAACAAAAAAATATTGACAAATTTTGTCAATTTTATCTTTCCTTATTAAATTTGAATTATTTTTTATCAAAATATAGTTAATTCTATAAGAAATGCCATTTAAGTCGAGGTATCAAACTTTGTAGAATTTCATAATAATTCAACAAATTGAAAAATAATCCAATTTTTTTTTGAATTCGGACTAAAAAGTTAGAAATTGGGATGAAATTTCAAATTTGTTGAATTTTTATAAATATCCTACAAAGCTTGAAACTTCGACTTATATGAAAAATGATTAAAATTACATAAAGGAAGTTAAAATTGTTGAAACTTGCCAATATACATAGGTACACATCTTTAGCACAGGCGGGCACCAAAGGAGAAGAAAGGAGTTCTTTAACAAAAATTCAAAATTCAAGAAGTTGGACGTTTTCAAAATATTATAAAAAACTACAGAAACTCCTCTAACGAATACTCCTCTTGATCGTGAAACAAAGAAATCGTAAAAATCACCTCTCTTGGGAGGACGCGAAATTCTTGTCTTTGAAATTTTCAGTTGTTTATGGTTTGTAGTTATTAAATGCGCTACAAAACAGCAAATCCTAAAGTTTTCTAAAAATTTAGATAAAAAAGTTTGAAATTTCGATGCTAATTTGTTAAATTTTCGTAAATTGTGAGCAAAATTTAATTTATAAACTTTTCCTATATTACAAACTAAAGTTTTATTAAGAAAATATTCAAAAACGTCTTAATTTAAAAAACCTTGTGAAAATTGTAAAATTTTTTGAGTCCGATTTTTTGACTACCCTAATGTGCATTTGTACATATGCATGTACAGCAGCGATATGCACATTAGGGGAGTCCAAAAATGTATATTAAAAAAGTAAACCCGGAATTTCAATACTCTCGCCCTCCTAGGTCTGTTTTATAATAATACCTACCTCTATTTTATAAAAAAAAATATTTAGAGTTCGCTCAAAGCGCCCAAAGTTTCCCATGTTTTTAATATGGGGTAAAAAATGTTCATTGAAATGGTATTGTATAAAATACTCAATATTTTTCAATCGGAAAACTATATTTCTGTTCAGAATACTTAAACATTTACTATTCATATATTTTAGAGTTTTTTATTTACTACTTTTTATGGACCATTTCGTTTTTTTGGGGTTTTTCCAATACCTGAAATATTTTATATACATAGTTCATGCTACTGTAAAAACTCTACATATAACTCTTAGAAAAATCCACAAAATGTTATTTTCAAACCTTTCAATCAGATTTCTACAATTGGATCGGGTTTTATATAGTAAAATCAAGTGCAGGTTGAATTCGCTATAAAATTGCGTTGATTTTTGGAAATTTTGTTTTTGCTAGCAGTGTTGGGCTTCTCATAAAAATAAAGTCTATATATAGCATGCTAGCAATTAGTTCGATTGGGACCCTATATACATAAATAGCACTCATTTATATGCATTATCAAAAGTACGCCTGCACATTCATCCCATCCCTCTATTGATGTGTATACACATTCATTCATACACACATATACACATATGGAAACAAATACATATGTACATACATGCTGATTAAGTACATCTTCACAGTCAATCAAACTTTAATTCATTTCATTTTCATATTGCAGTTATCAACGAGTGGTTCGTGTCTATTTCTAATCTCCAAAGTTTTCGTCTACGATGTGAGTGAAAAATTATAATTTATGTGCATTTCTAAATTTTAAATTATATTTTTAAATAAATTCAGTAAAACATATGTTATAAATAATAATTTGTTTTTAGTGGGTCGACTCACGCCAACAAGTTTTCGAAGTTATACTAATAATAACATCATTCGTTTTGGCTTGGGGTGAAGCTTGGTTCTTGGACTGTCGCGTTATACCACAGGAGCGTCACGCGCGCAGTTATTTCTCTTGTAAGTGAAGTGAATGACCAAAGTTCTATTGTTTCAATATTTCAAATAAAAAACAAATTTATTTATGTATTTATAGCAGCAATAACAACGCCGCCCGAACAGCGTTCCCCAATGATGGCTCCGTTTTTGGCTTCGCAATCGGAACGTAATGCGCCGGAAAGCATTTTTTATTCACCTCTAGAAACAGTGCACAACAGTGATGATGACGATGATGAACAGGTGTGTGGGTGGGTGTGTGTGGATACTATTTTCCTTTTCGCATTTACAATTCTACATACTTACATAAAGTGATCGGATTCACTGTCAAACTTATTGACAGTTCAGTTACCTCAAGGCCAGTTCAAACATTGATCTTGATCGTGATAACAGCATCAATTATGTGCGGTTGTGTTCACTTTGCACGGCGTTCTATTTCATGTTCGTTTTTCATTTGAATAATGCTACTTCTTTGAATAACAAAATATTCTGTTATAGTAAATCGTCAAGTTACCCTTTAATCGAATGGACGCTTCAACATTTAGCTGCATATTAAATTAGGGATATTCAAATGTGTAAATTGTTGTGAAGCTATTAGTAAAAAAATATTTTTCTCTTCTGTCTTTATATATAATATATATGTATATGTATATATATACATACTTACCTTTAAATGTATAAAATGAAGTTTCTTTTCAAACAAACCACAAATGTAATTTGTGGTTTTGGTGTTCAAGTCGTAAATCGACAGTTTTTGAAAAACTCTGTTAACATGCAACAGGTTATAATTCAATATCATATTGCAATTTTTTTTGCAGATTACTTTATTATACATTTACTATGTTTCGTTTTTTTTTTGCAGGATGAAGAGTATCATCAAATGGCTTTGGATTGTGTACGTAGAGCATATGAACTATTCGAATCGTCCGATTGGAAGGTAGAAAAGGTTACCAACAAAGGTGACACAATACGCAGTACACAACGTGACAAGTTGGGCAAAATTTATAGAATTACAGTAAGTGTTTCAATAATGTTTTTATATTCATTAAAATGCCTGCGTATATTACTCATATGAATAAATCAAGTAAATATGTTGTTGTTGCGGCAATTGGGTTCGTAATATTATTTCTTTTAAATATTAAGAAAAAAAGCAAATAAGTAAATTTTACCCTATCATTACTTTATCGCTTCGTACCATGCATATCATTTTGTTAATGAATCGGACACGTGTATGCCCTAGTCTACTGCAATACCAACTGACTGAGAATTCATAAATGACTGTTTTTGTTTCCGTAAAAAAAAATACATTACACGTTCAGAGAAAAACGTGAATCGCTTTCGTCTTATTGCATTGCGTAAAATTGTTATTAGCAAATGATTTTTAATATAACATACTACTATTTAGAAACAAGCAATCTTAACGCGAATTGGAAGTACATGATATTTAAAATTTTTTTTTAATAGATTATAATAATATTTAGAGAAAAATTTTAAGATAAATTAAATAAATATCAGCAATAATTTTTATGAGCTAAAAGAAGTCTAATGAGAATGTGTGGTGATCTCCGAAATAGCAGCTATAACTTCTACCGTTGCATTTTTTGATTTTTCAAATAACTTCCAAATAAATAATTGACCTTGATATCATAAAAATTATTGTTGATATACAAATAGTCAGAAAATTAATAGATGTATGAAAATAAAAAATGAAAATAGCAAACAAACATCATAATTCTTACTTACTTATGTACTCACTTAATTGGCGCTATAACCACTTTAGCAATTTTGTCCGAACTTCTCCTAAAATTTGTGATGTGCGCTTCTTGTTGCTACACAAATTGAGGGACCTACAGTTTTACGCCGACTCCGAACGGCGAAAGTGTTTTTGTGAGAAGTTTTTTCATGGCAGAAATACGCTCGGAGGCTTGCCATTGCCTGCCGAGGGGCGACCGCTATAAGAAAAAACTTTTCTATAATTTTTGATGTTACTTGCCCCTTCCAGGATTCGAACCCGGGACCCATCGAATGAAGCGCGCACACGTTATATACTCGGCTACGGCGGCTACATCAGTATTCTTAACTGTTTAAAAAAGAGGCAAAATCAGTATTACCAATCGTGAGATAATAAATAAAAAAATTCGAAAAATCATAGCTCTTCATTCGAAAAAATGGTGGCCCAATTCACAAATTTTTACTGTAATACTAGAATTCAATGAACTATAAAACTACATGCCTAGAATTTTACTAACGATTCTGAATAAAAAGTTGGGGCCGCTGTAAAAATAGGTTGAGTTTTTCATCTTTTCTTTACATAGCTAGTTTTGTTTGTTATAGTATAAGGAGCTAGTCTTTTATACATAAATAAATAATAAACATATAGCAAACAAAATAATAGCCAAAACTGGCCAAAATGTAGTATTCCTATTAATTTTTTGACATGACCGTAGCTATTGCATTGCAAGTGATTTCATTGTTTTTATATTTTGTAGTTTCAATAACATATTATTATGTTTCAAATCTATCCAAGACGGGTAGAGCTAATGAGTTGAAACGTTTCTTATATTCCATTACATTTGTTTTTGTACTATATTATGTTTTATTTTATTAACTTCCTAACATTGTCTAATCATTCCCCTTTTAATACAACTCAACTCTCTGTAAATACTTTCGCCATATTTCTCTTTTAAGCATAGTACTAAGTTCGCGTTTCACGTGAAATGGCACAACTCTTGGCAACATGATGTCAGAGCAACATTTTCTTAGTGGTTTTAAAATTCATTTTTGTATTGTATTAATTGTAACATTTGCTTTTATGCGGCATCTTTTATGCGATTCGATAATTTTGCATGTTGCTGGCGAAATTTCACTACAGCGAAGTTAATACTAACCTTTAACCTTTAACCTTTTGTTTTTGGGATAGCTTAGGAACAACAATAATATGAACAACTTGTGTGAATGTGTTGAAATCAGTTCTATATATCATATCTTAATTGCATTTTTCAGGCTCGCATCAAATATTCACCCAAAGCATTGATGGAGGAACTCTTCTATAGAGTTGAAAATGTTCCAAAATGGAATCCAACTTTGTTAGAATCGAAAATTGTGCATGTAAGTAATGTTTCCAATTAACATATGCAATATAGGTACATACATACTTCGATTCGCAGAAAATTAACTCATACACAGACATCACTTACCAAGCGAGTGCGGGCGGTGGCGGCGGTATGGTGAAAAGTCGCGATTTTATTAATCTTCGCTGTTGGCGTCTCTTACGCAATGGCAAAATTTGCGATGAATCCGATGAAGACAATGGGATGGAGAGTGGTAGTGACACAGCTGGCCCAGGTAGTGTATCCACCGTCTCGGATGATGATTCTGTATCCACCACACAACCGAGTAGCGTTGAAAGCAATCGTGCGAAATTCTCCAGCAGCAGTAGTAGTGCATTACGTGGCGCTGGCGATGCGGATAGTCGAAGTGGTAGCGTAAAGAGTGGCCGTGGTGGGCGAGCATTTAAAACGTTAAGTAAAAGTTTGGGTGCAAAAGATTTTAGCACAATTGTGCGTATTGATCCAGATGAGCCGCCACCATTGGAAGAGGATAACTTCGAGGATGCGCACGATAATGTGGATGACTTGGCGAAATTGGTACAGAAGGAAGCGCGTGTGGGTTTGCAAAATGCACCACAGCAAAGTGATGATGTCGCGGGTGCAAGTGGGATAGTCGGTGCGAGCAGCAATCAAAATAAAGTTTATTTGAGCGCGGCTATTAGCATTGACTATGCAGCAATTCCGCCAACATCGAAGTATATACGGTGAGTATTCGGCATGCAAGTCAAAACTATATTAATTGGAATTTGTAATTGGTGTTTGATTATTATTTTTTTTTTTTTTCAAAATTCAAGCGGTGAAAATATTGTGGCTGGCATCGCGTTACATGAAATCGCAGGCAAATCGGATGCCTGCATATTCGATTGGATTATGTGTTTGGACTTAAAAGGCTACATACCGCGTTATGTGCTAGATACTGTAAGTATTTGCCTATTTTCCGGCTCAACGGTAGATTGTCGATGCACTTTTGCTTTGAACAATCCTAATAGCTTATCACAAAATTTAGTATATGACCATGTGTTGGAAATCGTACTTTTTCGATTTTGAATTAAAACCTTTTCAATTTGGTATACTAATAACTTTTATTGTATAACATATGAATTTTTTTAAGTTTATTTGCATAACAATCAGTATTTTCCTTACGAAGAGAAGAAATGTTATCAAGTCGTATCGATTTAAAATCGTACGATTTTCACCACATGCCAGATATTTAAAGGCTGTCAAAAAGAACATTGATACCAATGCTTTTAAATTCTTTTTCGTTGGCTATTCTAGAATTGTGTATTTTTTAAATCGTAAGCCACTCAAGATTTCAATTCGCTGGTAATTAGGGATCGTAAATTTTTTCGATTCGAGTTTTATTTGACCTTTCTAATGACACTATCGGCATACTTTTGTAATATATAGATGATATCGGACCATAAATAGGAATTCTCTAAATTACTCGATTTTAGCGCCATCTGGCGGGTAAAAAAGTATTTTTCGTCACCTCTGACCCTAAGTGCGGATTTTTGGAATAACTTGACTTTAGCGCCGTACATCCGGTCTAAGGAATATACTGTCTTAATTTCCGTTCATCGGCTTTTGAGTCAAGTTGTCACAAAGAAACGGCTATATTTTTTATATATGTACACTCAGTTGGAGGTTTCGCAAGGAATTTCTGAAATTTTCGAGTATACACTTTAAACAGGATGTTTTTGAAAATGTTCGAGTATGCAATTTCGTAGCAGTTGATTTTTGACAACTTTTTGTATCGAACATATTTCTATGCAACGAATAAACAAAATTTATTTTTATACATATGAAGTAAACCAAACACCAGAAAAACAAGTGATACCAAATGTTTTTTTTAATACATATTTAAAACTGGCCTTGAGCTCATAAAAATTATTGTTTGATATAAATAAATAGGCCGAAAAATATTAATATATGTATTCAATATTTTGATAAACTTTGCACAAAATTCATAAAAATTTAACAAATGTTCACTAAAATTTAAAACTTTTTTTTTTTAATTTTTCGAAAAGGTTTTCATATACACTTTTGTAGCCCATTTAATAAAGTAGCTGAAAACTCAAAATTTTGTATAAGTTCCAGTTGATTTTGAATATTTTTCTCTTGTGCCACGGTCTTTCAAACTTGTTGACATATAAATTTGCACAACTAGTTTAACATAAAAATGAGTTTCATTAATTTTTCTAAAGAAATATAAGAGGTCGTGCACATATTACATATTACACATTTCGAAAATTGTTAAGTTTTATTCATTCTTTTTAGTTGATAGACTTCAAAAAAATTATTAACAAATATTTTATTGAAAGACAATTTTATTAAGAAAATTTGGAGCGTAATCGAACTGAAAATTTTAAATTTACTACAAATTAAATTAAATATCGCTCTTGTTTCTGGGTTTATTGGGGTGCAGTGAAGTTCAATACTACATTGGACCTTTGCGAGTGATGATATCTAAATATACACTTATACATACATATGTACATATGTAAAATATGTAAAATAATTAAATTAAAAAACTGTATATTTTCCTTTTGCAGGCCTATACCACTTTTATGGGTGACTATATGAAATATTTACGCAAATATGTAGCTGAATTGCGTACAAAACGTAAGCGAGTATATAGGAAATAGCGGATTCAACTATACCGATAAACCGCTGGCGAACAAAATCGAACATAATACGATAGTAAACTCATATTATTGTTTGTTTTTTTAAATAGCTTTTGCTTTGTTTTTTAAAAAGCATATTTTTGCTTGATAAAGTGAGTAAATCATTTTCATTGGAACGCATAAATAAATTTTGCACATCATTCAACAACTAGTAATCATTTATTAAAATAGATAAATCATATGGAACTGACTATGATCCTCATTATTATTTTTCATACAATGCAATAATTAAACAATTTTAAAAATAAAATCAAAAATGATTATCTAAATAATAACTCATACTTAGTTATGAAACTGACAAATAATATATTTTTTCTATAATTAGGTATCACAATTTAAGAATAAAATAATTATGTATATCATTTCTACTCGAGTATTTACATTCATACGTAGTTAGGTTAACGTAAATTGTTCAAGCTCTGCTACATACAAATCAATGCCAATCAAAAAATCATGTCGCACAAATCAATATTAGATTTTTTGTGTTACTTCGGTAAAAGCTGTTTATTGTATATATAATATAAAGCAAATATGTACGAGCATGTTTAAGTTCTACATACATACAATGCATGCAAATTTTATAATATTTTACAACATATTGAGTGATAATAAACAGTTAGTTTAAAATTCGAGCATATGTGTACATTTATTGAAAAAATACTGTCAAAAATATAAACTAATAAAAATTAAAATGATCCCTTTAGCAACATTTTCCGAAAGTCTAATGGAATGTTTTATGCTGTTACAACAACAACAACCGAGAAATCATCGTTGTTGCTATGATAGCATAAAGAAAACCATAATATTTTGGCTATAGATATATACATATGTATATTTTCGGTATGCGACCCGATACTTGTTGATATATAATATACATAGCTCTCCCAATGGGAAAAGGTGATCATTTATTATGGGAAAAGCTTCTTAAAACATTTTTCGTTTGATACCGAACCTCTTTCTACAGCAAAGTGGGTATGCACTCCAAAATACCTCTCATTTGCTGTTCCTATAAAAAAAATTTTAACTAACAGCTGTTGTCAAAACTATATTTAATTCACATACAAATTTATATTAACTTTGAATTCTTTATTTAACCCTTTTTTGATCAAAGTTTTTTAATATGAAATTGTTTGCTACTCCGCACCGAACGTGGACAAAAAAGCCAAGTGTCCTGCAAAAAAAATCTTTTGGTATTATTTGAAAGTTAAAACTACAATTAAGAAAAGTTTGTAGTGGCAGAGGAAGCGGAAAGAACAGGAGGAGAAGGACTTGGCTTCACTTGGGTATCTAGCTTTCGCCAGTTACTACTCCTTAACAAAATTTCTACCAAACTCGGTGGACCCATTACTCGGCAAAAATTTAAAGTTCTTCTAAAAGAAAAATATCTAAGCTTTAAATTAAATATAAATATTGGCACCCTATATTGTTGTTTGAAATTTATTGCCAAAGTTGAGCTATTTTTGTAAAACGCAAAAACTAAAAATAAAATAAATCAGTAAATACTGGAATTTGGATAATAAAGTTGCATTTAAGCAAAAAATAATATTAGCTAATAATTTTCGAAAAAGAACTCATGATAAAAAAAATCGGTAGTGCTTTCGCTAATGATTTAAAATGCATATAGGAGAACATCTAAGGTTTAAATTAAAAATATAAATACAGGGTGCCACAATAACAGGGTTCTTTGAAATTCATTGTCAAATTACATATTTGATGCTACTGCAAAAACCTTGTACTAAAATCAAATGATCTTTTAACTTGCATTAAAAAAATCAACTTGTATTCATTTATTTTCTTTTCCAATAAAATAATAAAAATAATTACTACACAATTTTTTGTTGATATGATGAAAAAGTTGGATGAGAAGTTAACTTTTCTTAATATAAGAATCTACACTGGGGTATAACCCATCAGGTTTTGGAGGTTAACTTCAATTGCTGCTTCGGTAATTTTGGGAATAAGAGGCATTGCTTCCTTTCTTCGTCAAATAAAGTCAGTTTTCATTCTTCTCTACAAACTAAATAGTACAACGCTTGGTGGCTTGCAATTTGCTATTTATTTTGATGTAAACTAAATAAATTTTTTCCCACAGGTCTCCGCGTATCTTCTATGTTGTGTATTTTACTCCTTATATCTTTCATAATAGCCGCAACGATGTCCTTTAGTCCCTTTTAGTCTCTGAAACTTTGATTTGGATTTTCTAGAGATCTTAGTACAATACACTAGAAAATAAATTGTTAATTATATGTATATATAAAAATAATATTCCCTGTTAATTATAACAGCACATAATACTTTACTCGTTCCCACAACTCGCGCCCACAACAGAAACATTCTTCATAAATTTATGTAAATGTCTCATTCTGTTACAAAAACAACTTTAATCTTCAAAGTTCAAAAACAACTTTTGTAAAACAGTGTATTATACATTGGCTTATATGTATACGCAAACCACTAATCATCGAACACTTCCCCACCTCTTACAAATTTTGTAAATAAAGTGAGCGAAAGGTATATTATGTAGTGCGTAACTAAAAAATATGGGTTTATTAACTGATTCCAACACCAAAAGCGACCTTCCGACCATTCTAAATTCGAATACTTCTATTTTTTGAGCTTTTTTATCTTCCACCAAAGTTGGAAAAAAGGTCGAAGTATTTAGACTTTACAAATAACTGGTAAATCTGTAAACTTTCAAGGAAAAATAAAGTTTTTTGTTTATACCTAATAAAGAGCTTTTTGTTTAATTACAGACCAAACAATTTTAAATATGACGCTAAAGAAAAACAATACAAATTTTTCTCCATTTTGAAAATTTGTTAACTTTAACGGCTCTACCTCCCAAACTCTACTATCTGTTTACAAGAATTATAGGATACAAGATTGCGCTGATTGATTTGAAATTCGGCAGAGTAACAAAATCTGTTCTTACGTAAAAATTCTGTCCAAGTTTTCAAGAGAGGTTTAACGGTACCACGATCTGCGCCACCTTCAGTATTCTTTTCATCATGACCTGTTTAATTAATAAAAAGCTCGAGCACACTATCTTAAATCTATCTTAAAATCTGTCAGTAAATTAAGATGAAATGAACCAAGTCAAGAACAAATCAATGTCGGCTTTAAATTTGATCGAAATGTGTTCTTTGATTTTTACTACCCCTAGAAGCTTTCTTTCGTGATCGTAAATTTAAAAAACGATAACAATAAAACTTAAAAATGTAATACATTAAAAATACACATAATTTCTCATATTTTTTCCTTTGACCAAAGAATTTAGCAACCCTGTGGCTACAGAGCTGTCAATATTAATTAGGGATGGCTCGTGTGAATATACTTGGTTTATGCGAAGTAATTTGAACGAAAATAACTAAATTACGTTGTAATGTGAACATGATTTATGTAATATTTTCATATTATCTGAAAAATTAAAATTTCACTATATCGAACACTTTCAAGAAATTTTTGATTTGTGCATCATTTTTGAAGCAAAATTGCCATAGTGGAGTGATTAAAAATTTAAAGGTATTAAAATTAAGCCCCATTTAAGAAATTCTAATAGATTTTTAGTTAAATTTTGTTGACTGCTTTCTTGAGCATTTGCTTTATTCAGTTTTGCTTTTATCAAGTGCAATGACATTTTCGATCAGTTCACAATATATCGCATAATTAGAAATATTTATTTAAATATACAAGTACATTGATACAGACATGATTTCGATGCCGTGGCATATATATCATTTATTATATGTATATATACATATATAGTTATTTATAGGCTAAACTTTTAACTGCGTTTCGAATAAGGATCGTTAATTATCAGGGATCGCGGTAATACGAGTATGTATGTATGTATTGGAGATATTTCGAGCTGAATTGCTTTGGACTTATTTGCTTTCGCCTTGTGGAAACCATGATTGACACGCCTCCAATGCAATTTCGCACATTGTCGTGATTGCCTTGGCATTGTCATATTCTATGAGGAAACGGTAAGTCAAGTCATAGTATGGTGAATTAATTCTAAATAAATTTTACTTACCCAGCGAATTGCGTTTGCCAAAAATGCTGCCATTGAATGGAGGCTTCCTGTAAGCCGCTTCACCGAAACTGCACAAGTTGACTGCCACGATCAACACAACAATACAGACAGCGATGTATGAACGCATTTTATATAAAGTATGCAGTTTTTATAAAATTGTTTAGATTTGCTTATTTTGTTTTGTGCTTTTGGCAGTGATGCGTTTTTGTTTTACTGTGACGTACTAGCTCTGTTGTGATTAAATGCAACTGATGCCATTTCGTGTTGATGCTTGGCCTTTTATATGATTTAGAAAAGTATCAGCCGGCAATGGTTGCCTGTGAAATCTCATTTCTCGACATTTTCTTTCCTTCGGTTTATTAGTTAACCCTTAGCACTAATATTTTCTTAATTACTATGTGAACTCCCAAAGGAGCTTGCGCGCAGGCGAGCTTTGGTCACTCTGATTGAATATTAATTGAATACACGTAGGCTTGTATGTATGTATGTACATAAGTATGTGGTGGGTAGTAGTTACTTCGAATTTTGTTTAAGTCATTGTTGTTCTGCAGCAAAAGCACAAGAGTTTTTGATACATCCTTTTGAAGGGAAAAAGTAATAAAAAGTCGACTAATTTGCTTACACTTTTCGCAAATTTAATAACACTGTGATAAAAAACCAGAGTTTCTGTCACCGTATTTGATAACACCAAAAGTGAAAGAGAGCTTACAACTTCCTTTTCAAAATCCCGAAAGGATTTTTAGCCCATATATCTGGTTTTTGTGTTATACATATTTAAAATTTGTGATTTTTAAGATACTCTGCATACAAAAAAAATTTGGTAAAATTCGATCCTTTCTTGAGTTCTTCTGGAAACTTATGGCATCTTACTATTGTTGGAGTCAACAATTTTATTTCTGGTGTTGATTTTTATATAAAGCTTGCGCTGGATGACGCTGTCTTAAAATTTTTCTTAATTTTTATGATTTTTTATTGAAAAATTGTGTTAGTACTATTCTTATGGCTGAAAATCCGATTTTTGATGTCCACCATTGAAGGAACAAATAACCACTGAAGAAATAACTGGGATAGAGATCTTATATCAAAAAACCTAAATTTTAGTATCCAACTCTCAAGAAAAATCACTATATAGATATATTTTCCATTATTTCTGAACTCTTCCGTTGCAGTAAATTATCTTCAAGAAATAAATATACCAAAGCTTCATTCTAATTTAAGAAAGGTTGGCAGAGCGTATTTTTATATGTATTTCTGTTTTTATTGAACTCGGGATACCAAGCTAAACACCCGAACCTCGTTAGAAAGAGCTTGATCGCCTAGTGCCAAGCAGCTCGAAGGAATACATGTCCAAGAAGGCAAAGGAAAAGTTAAAATTTGACTTTATTTTTTCAGTCAAAAAGAAAATAATAAACAAGGCTCTTATTTTTTGCAAATTATATTGCTATTATATTTGATTGTAACCGTTTAAAATTAAAAATTTTTGTTGCTACGTATAAATTGAATCCCAAAACATTGCTGTAAAAGACTGGATAACTGAAAGCTGAAATCACAGGAATTAAATGCTTGTGTATGCTTGGAAATTGTATATTTAGAGAAGATCGAAAACTGTAATTAAAAGGAATTGAATTTTTAAAATTTTTTTTTCTTAATTAAAAATGTTGTATTGTGAATATGGTAACAACTATTATAACTGATATTTCTGAGCGAAAAAATAAAAGTAAAATTCTAACCGTTATTTTTTACCGAAAAAAGTCAAATTTTGACATTTATATCTAACCAAAAAAATTAAAGTAAAATTTTAACTTTTATTTGATCGAAAAAATATCAGTCAACAACGCTTAATTAGAGACTTTTTTGAAAAAAATGAAACAAAATTTAATTCATGAGCTAATAGGCATCACATTCTATGTACATATGTACATATGTATATACAAACGTTAAAAACACAATTTTTTCCGACAGACTTTTTAAGTTGAAATTAAAAAAATATCTATAATTTTCGATCGCTGAATACTTCATTTATCTTATACATATGTATATTTTGTAGAATCTAAATTGTCCCTCTCCAAATATATTTCTGGAATAAAGCCTCCTTTTCGTTTGACACCAGCACAATAGACTTTCGGTAATTTTACCAATTAAATTGAACCAACGTTCTATTAAAGTTGGCAACCCTATTAAAAAATGTTGTTCGTTTCACACCACTACTGTTATATTTCAGTAAGTTTAGTAATGGAATTAAAATTATATTTTTAAGCAGGTGGCAACACTCTATAAACACATATTCATTGTTTTTCCTTCATATCCCATACCGTACTATTTCGTGTAATTTAATTATTTAATTTAACTTTAATTTTAACGTTCAAAAAATCCCTTCCTTTGCTACCAGTATTTCAGTATTTGATTTATTTTAGTAATTTTAATTGATTTTTTAAACCCTGCAAACAAATATTTTTGTAGTCCAATCAATTTCATTGTAAGTCTCAAGTGACTGAAAATTATTATTTTATATTTATTTATTTTGCTGACATTGTTGCACTTTTTCTTCCATATAAACGAAATTTTGAACATTAATTATATGCCCATATGGAAGGTGTGGAGGAAAATACCCAAATAAACTATAAACTTTCTCCTGAGCGAAACGAACCGTTTGACATGAAAATTTTAAAATTTTTTTTCATGTAGATTGTACAAAATTCAATGAAATACGACTTTCAAAATAGGTGGCAACCTCCATAAAAATAAGACTATGAACTACATACATATCTTTCCGTGACGAACCGCTTGACCACCACATTTTAATATTTCATAAATTTTCACATGTGTATACGAGTATTTTAATTAAATTTGACTTTCCAAACATATGACAATCCTTTACCAAGCATAAAAATTACCGAAGCGAATTCATATCAGGTGGTGTTAATAGAACAACTGATTTGATTGTTCTTTCCATTTCACGGCTTAAAATGTCAAATTTAAATTTTTATTTATATTCTTATTGTTCTCATTGCCTCCAAAATTTCATAAAAATCACTCGATCCGTTTCGAAGGAGGGCGATCACAAACACCGTAGTCCAAGAATAAGCTATACTTTTATAAAAAATTATTAAAACTAAATTAACAACCATAAGTGACAAACTGTATTATATTGAGTTTTGTCCAATATGATATGCCCAACGCTGTAAATACACTCATATACATATGTACATACATATGTATGTATGTATGCTCATTTACACAGACGGAAACCAAAACATCAAACAATTTACATTTGCAATAAGCCGAGTCCTTTTATTTATGTACTTACTCCCAAATACTAGCAGCTCAATCACCCTTCATTGCATAGTTAAAACCTATGTAAATGTAAACATTATCGCTCCCCTACCTTTCCCCCACAACCAGCAACGATAGCAACAGTAAGTCAGTCTAATCAATTCCCGCCATCACCAAGAACACCACACAACAACGCCAGATCTAACAAATAACAACTGGGCCACCACCACCCTCACTTTTCCTTTAAAAAAATGCAAACAATTTATTATATTTAGTGTGAGCTACTTCCCGCCAAGCATACCCGGCTTCGCAACCACTTTGTTACTCCAGTAGCTGACCAAGTGTGTTGTTGTCCGGAAGGAAAAAACAAAAACCTCTTTAAATCCTTTGCTATATCACTCAAAAATAAAAGTCAAAATCAAAATCAATATCAAAACTGAAAATTAGTTTTATATGAAAAATTAAATGTTAAAAATTTTGATTTTAATGCAAAATTTCGCTTTTGTGCACTCATTAAAAAATTTCTGTCAAAATTTTATAAGAGGCGATGGCCGAATTGCTATCGCGCGAAAAGGAATTCATCAAATTGAATCAAGAGTTGGACCAGCTGGCCGTCACTACATTGGATCAACAGCAACTACAACAAAATCAGCAACAACAATTGCATTCAGTTGGTAATAGCGTAGCGGGCAGTGGCAGCGGTGGAAGTGGAACTGGTACTATCAGTGGCAGTGGTGCTTATAGTGGAATATCCAAACAATCGTCAAACAAACAAGAGCAACGCTACTACACTTACACAAAATCCAAAGGGCCCAGTACGTTGCTGAAGAAACGTGCTAATGGCGCCGTAGCTGGTGGTGGTAGTGGCGCTGGCGATGGTGCGTGCGATGCGCTAGCCGATCTACCCACAGAACGCAGCAACGCAACCCATCGGACGACACGCAAAAGTACACAACAGTCGTCCACTTCCACTGCACCCAGTATGCGTCCGGATGGAGACAGTATTTTAACGGCACATTCGGAAACTCCGAAAAGCACTCGTACCAGTAGCATAGTGCATAGGAAGCACATCAAGAGTCCCGATAGCGCGACACGTACCTACGGACGTGGAAGCAATTGTAGTTCACGGAATAAAGAGACGGCCTTCACCGTCAAATATCGTAATCCAAAATTTGTGCAAAGTCCATCGCTAGAGGTGCTGATTCGTGATGAGAGTGCTGCGATCCGGACGAAAGACAGTCGCGAATTTGACGAGACAACGATCACCAATGGTGGTGTGTGTACTTCGCGGCGTTCAATGGATGTTGGAAAGAAACAAATTAGCACGGATGGGCTTATCAAGTTAGTGGAAAAAACATCGTTTATATAATTAATATAGATTAAAAACATTATTTTCTTTTGCGTTTGTAGATTTCTGAAATCTAAAATAGCCATACTTGAAGAGGATCACGAGCGTATCTCGCAAGAGATGACGCAACAAAAGGAGATGCTCGAAAAGACATTGGAGCGTAATAAAAAGATTGAACAACAACGCGATCAGGCTTTTGCGAAACATAATGCAATCGCTGAGCAATTGAATAAAACTGAGAATCAGCTTGCGGAGGTGAATAGACGCATCAAGGATCGCAGCATCGAGCAAAATGCCCAGCAAAAGGAACTCGAGACAGCTCGTCGTGAGTTGAAAGTATTGTCGCAAACAAATACCAATCTAGAGAAGCGTTTGTATCGTGCCAATGAAGAATTGGAAAATACGAGAAGTGCATTGGCGCTGCTAAAGAATGCCGAACGTGAGCTCAAGGAGTCGATGCGTGTCGATGGTGAGACCAAAGATAAACAAATTAAATGTTTGAAGAAGCAACGAGCCGATCTACTCAATGCTTACAAGAAACAACTATTTTTGATTGATAATCTCAAGCGACAGAATATTTGCATGGAACAATCGAAAATGATTAGCTTTGGGGAAAAGGAGTTTACCAAAGTATTGGAATGGAATACGAAGTTATAGGCAAAGGTGAAGGACATTCTCGTAATTATGACATCATTTGCATTTTTTTATTCTTCATGTTTACTATCTATTCGTCTCGTCTCTGGTCTCTGTGTGTGCAGTCTCTGCTCTGATATTAACCTATTAAGTCCAACTATAGTCCTCCTAAATGTACGCGAACGGTTTAAAGATAATTTATATGTGGGTCTGAACCATTTTTTGTGTTGTTTACGAATAAGTAAGTAATATTAATAAAAAGTGCATTTGTACAAATGCTTTTCGCTTTATAAATATTGAAAAACTTCAGTGTTTCTGTTTTTTTTATGCTTCTATGCGATGTTTGAAAATTGTGTTAATACGAGTAGTAATGTGAATGGGGTGGAGATGTTTTTGAAGAAATTTTCAGTAACTCAACGATTCAAAGAGATTTTGGGTTTATGGCTTTAATTCAGACACTATAACCATTACATTTCCACCAAAAGAAGATTTTAAACTTTGCAATCAATAATAGTAATAGATTTCGTAGAATTATGTTTTTTATTCAGAAATAAAAAATATGTATCGAGTTACACTTTGAGCAAAAATAAAACTCTTTTGCGTGTTATTTTTTTTTGCTACGAAACATTGATTGTTTTGTGAAATAATTTTTTTTTGTAATTAAATATAATGATTTTGTGTGCATTTTATTTTTTGATTAAAAAATGGTGAGAATTTTTCACCATTCATTCATTTCAGAAAAATGAGTTTTATTTCGATTAAAAAGAATATAACTCGATATATGACTATTTTTACTGAGCGGATAATAAAAATCTTAAAACAATTTTTAATTATAGCATTTACAGGTACCGAACAGAAATATTTTAATCGTAACAGATTCATACCGGGCATGAAAAAAACACATATACATATAGTATATTCAAAACTGTTTCCCGATATTTGGAAGCTTTTGATTTTTTTGATTGAATATTGCAGAGTCAGTGAGACTCAAAAAGTAGTTTTTGCAAAACGGTAGCAACACTCTTCAAAATATAGCTATGACCCTTCTCTTCGCCGATACGAACCGTTTCACTACCATATTTTGATATTTTATATAACATCGGCATAATTTAATTAAATTTGACTTTTCAAACAGGCTTCAACTCACTTCAAAATATTGCTATGAACCAAGCCGAAAATTATAAGCACAATGCAATTCTGCGATTGAACCTTTTGCTGGCATAGCCGATGAGTTAAATTTTAATCCAATTCGAAAAATCATAGAGAAAATCAGATCAAAGTGAAATTTGTTTTCAAAGTTATTCTCTGATCTTTTTTATTTCGAGATATGGTTTCAATCCACACAAAAAAATTAAATGAGTTTAAACAGTAATTTAAGTAAAATACCGTCTGATCGCTGAAAATCGACAGCAAAAGTTTAAGCTCTGAATAACATTTAAAAATTTCTCAATTATTTTACTTATTTCGTTGTACTTATTTTCCGTTAAGTAAATAATTTTGGATAGAACAACGTCTGCCGTATCTATAAGTTATTCGTAAAACTTCCCTAGTAAAATTTTAGTGGAACTATTGAGTTTTGCTATGGATAAAGCTATAAAAGGAAAATAGGAAATATTGAAGCTTTTAATCTTTTAGATAGGACGAAATCACTGCGACTGAACGTTTAATTTTTACTAAAAAGACATCAGCTACTTTAATAACTTCAGCTTATATGAATTCGCCTCAATACACATCTTTATATATTCTTATAATTTTTAGATATTGATCCAGTTTGATATCATTAGCGTTATCAACGATGTGACAGATTTATAAACGTTAATAACAGTAACAATTTTATTTTACCAAAAACTTCAAATATTTCTTTCATTTCAATCTTCAATAAACTGCTAACTATATGAACCCAAATTAAAAAAAAATAGTTTATTAAACACAAATTTGTTGTGTGTATATAAAGTTGTACTAAGAATCCGTTTCAGCACCATTATTGCTCGGATGGTAACAATGATCGAACTAAAGTGCGTATTATTCTACGTTTTCTGTTGTATAAAAAATGTTTGTTACATAAGCAGTTTGCGTGGGATTGCTATGAGTATCAACTACAGTGTAGGTGGTTTGCTAATCGCATTTCATTGTTGGCTGTTGCTAACTTCGAAGTCGGGTTTGTTAAGCCACCAGTTTTTTTTTTTTGCAAAACATGGAAATACTAATTTGTCAGCAGACACATGAAATGCCAAATTTTGAGATTTGAATAGAGTAGTTCTAGCCGCAAGAGGCCAACAAAATTATTAAGAATTAAATTAACAGACATTGATGAATTGTAAGCGTCATTCGTTGTCCACCAATTTTGAAAGTGATTCATTGAGAAAGGCTTAAAATAAAAGTTGAAATAAAAAATCTTACAATTTGATGTTGGAAAACTCACTTGTAAAATTTCAGCATAAACTGTGCATATTTTTAAAACAACGAAACATAAACTTATTTTGGCAACTTCTTTAACTTTAAATTAATTTCTCATGTACAAGAATTAAAATTTATTGTTTATTGCCATATACAAATTTTAAATACATAAACTTGACAGAAAAAGTACCCGTTCTTGTTTTTGTAAATTTTGTTTTTCGAAATGTTAGTAAAAATCAGTCAATCACTTTGGAAATGTCTATGCGAAACTTCGTGGATTTAGCTGTCATGACTTCATAGTTAACGGTGTTTTTCTAGTAAGGTTTGAGCAGAACGATCAGAAAAAGCCTTCTCTTACAGCTGGCAGTCTAGTTTATTCTTATTTTGGCTGCGCTTTGTATAAAGAAATCAATTTTTTTATTTTTCTGCTAAACGTTTGCATTTCAATTGAAAATTGTGTCTAAATCTATACATATTTTTTCATCATGAATAAGAATGGGAGGGAATCAACGGTGATGTGTTGAAAAGTATTAGGGGTATTTAGGTAATCAGAAGTTTTAAAATATTACTAATTCTTACACATTTTTTTCCTATTTATTTTATTTCTATTTTATTTGTCTTAGAAATTCAAAAATAATGAAGTTGATTTCCACTACGAGTATACTAAGAGACATCAATTTTAAATCAACTAAATAAGTTTTAAAATTAATTTTTTTCAACTTTGTAAATCTGATGTCAAAGTTATTAGGGTTGGTAAGTAGAGGTGTAAACGATAGTTTTACTATTAGTTTTTCTGGTAACACGAGTTAAAAAATTAAAGAAATAGAAGTTTTAGACATGGCTTAACTTAGATTTTTTAAGATGATCTGAAAAAAGTAATTTCTTTTTATTTGTATAAAGTTAATAAAACTTTCTATAATCTGTATGAACAATACGAGTATTTACTAATCGGGTCATTCATCTAGGAGCTATTCAGGGTGTTAGAGTAAATTTTGCACAATTCTTATTAAAATTATTGAACAAAACTGTTTACTTCCTGCATCTGTTTTGGACATCAAAAAATGATATTTAACAAACGCAGCAAGTACCCGCTTTTCTCAATTGAAGTAGAAAACGTAGAAATTATAATTGAAAACTGTCCTGAAAGTGAACTGAACTGAACTGAACTGAAAGGGTCCTAGATAGTAAATAAATGTACGAACACAAGGAGTTATGGTGCGTTATTAAGATGTACATGAAAAATGCCGCGTTACGTAAAGTTATCTCGAATAAATTTATTATAACTTCTGTAACAGAAGGCTCAGAAATGACCAACCAAATCCTGGCTGCTGTAGCAATGTAGTCTCGATAAAAGGGAGAGGAAAGGGAATGGAAGGAATATTTCTTGTGGTTAATAGCAAAATTTTCTTTCAACCAAATCTATTATTCCAATCACTAACTTTTCCAAAGTAAAATAGTATTCTTTTATTCTTCAAAGTTTACTTTACAGTTGTGTTATTTTGAAATTAGAAACCATTTTCTCTGCTACAAATTCCAGCATTCATTCGATAAAAATCTCCAAGTAATATTGCAATAAGCATCGACAGTGTACACGAAAAGTATCGATAATTTTATCGATAGCCTAACAGCTTCATAGAAAGTGTTTTGTTTTTTAATCTTAAGTCTAAGGAAATACAGAATGTTAATTAAGCGCCGATTTGCTACACTCATTTTGTTGGCTTAATTAGCAAACTGTGTGGGTTTTGAGCATTCAAAAGAGTTGTTTCTCAACTTAGAATTGAAACGGATCAGTGACTTTGTTACTGCGCAGTGTTCTTTGATATATTTAGATATGCATATACATATGTACATATGTATGTGTACACGCCGCATGTATGTAGGTATACAAATTTACAAAAGTAATTTTATTTAGCGATTGGTGTTGTTTGAAAAGGCCTGTAGACTGCGATTAAGTTTAACCACGGTAATTGGTTTTATTTACGCCCTTCTGTTTACATTTTGAAATGTAAGTACTAATATATTAAAATAAAAGTGATTTTATTGCAAAAACGATGACGTAGAATCGCTTATAACAAATTGGTAAAGAGATAGGGTTGCCAGGCAAAAATTTATTCAGTTACTCATAAAATTTGCCAGATGAAATTTTTTTTAATATCATTCGCAATATTTTCCATCAAATATTTTTTTATAAAAATATAGTTCATTCGATAACAAAAAACTTATAAATCAAAGTTTTAAACTTTGTTCAAAATTTATAAAAACCCAATAGATTTTCATAAAAAGTTCAAATTAATTTATTTTGAATTTTTAAAAATCTGTTGGTTATGCTGATTTGCAGCTCATTCAATTTGAAAATGTGCCAGCATGAAGCGGCTTAAAATTCCGGTTGACTTTTGAAAATATTTTCAAATTTTCCCATCGGCTATATGGGAAAAAAGTGCGGGGGATGACGGGAATTTTTTAGCTATTTCAAAAAAATGTTAGGAAACTATAAACAAGGTCTTCTAAAAATTCAAATTAGGAAGATATCAAACTTTGATGAAATTTTGTGACGCGTGACGACCGTTATTAGAAAAAAAACTTTCGCTATAATTATTTTATATGTATGTATATACAGTGCTGGAAAAAGTATTGGCATAGTAATTTTTTATGCTATTCGCAGTGTTTACTATGCCATTTTTTCGCTAATTTAAAAAAATTCAGAAAAAATATCACAATTTTTAATCAAAAATTTCGACTAGGCAAAAATGTAGTACATTTATTTTTAATATAATAAAATGCAAGTTATAAGTGGCTACAAATTTCCAATGGTTTTTGATAATTTTTGAATCGATAGTGTTACCAGTTTTCTTACAAATAAAAAAAAGTGCAACACCGTCCGCAAAAAAAAAAATCAAAAATCAACGGATATTTTCAGGCACTTAAAACTTAAACTTGTTTATACTAAAATTGACTGGTCTAGAAAACTGTATACCAATTTGTTTTTTTTTTTAATTTGCTGAGTTTTTGGGAATTTTGTTCAAAGTTGTACTTACATATATGGCTTTTATCATATAAAAAAAAAATATTTTGATAAAATTTAACAAAAAAGTATTAGCATGAAAAACATTCTGAATATTAAGAAAAAAAATTACTCTGCAAATACTTTTTTCCGATGTGGTATATAAATTTGCTTTGTATTTATCTGAATTATTTACATCAACATAGCTAAAGACCAGGTTTTTAATATTTATCGTTTAGTTATTTGGACATTAATGGAAAAAGCGAAAACAGACTAAACCGTAGAAGTTATAGCTGCTATTTCTGAGTTCACCACATATCCTTATCAGACTTTTTTCTAGACTTGGCCAGGCAAGCACGCTACCTGTTGTACCAAGCCGACGTGTGAACTGTTGATACTTACCACCTTCCCATTTACAAATACAATTCAAGTACGGCAGTTTGCCGCTATTAAAATGAAAAAAGAATTTATACAGTATTTACAGCAAACAAAACAAATTCTAACAAATTATATAAACCACACATTCATTGTAAAAACTAAGTGAATATTAATTTACACATACATATAAACATACCTATCTTAGTAAACACCCATGGCTCATTTTTGAATGTAGGTATACACTTACATACATATATTGCTCGAAAGGATGTAAACACCGTCTTTAGTTGAAGTTTAATATCAAAATAATATTTTTTTCTCATCCACTAATCAGATAACGAAATTGCGAGAAATAATGGAAAAAGGGTACAGCTGCAAGAAAATATTATGACAGCTCTAATTTTCCAAGTAAACTCATCCTAATTATGCTCGTGTAATTCTCTTATGTATCTCAAGTAAATCAATGTAAAACCAGCTAAACCAAATAGATGCACATACACACTAGCTCATACTTCTTAAAATTCCTATAAGCGTACATAGTATGTTATTAATATATTGTACATACTAAATGAAGCTAGGATGCCTTATTTCGCACTGCATTTGCACATACACACACACACACACACACGAAATACGTTCGTATTCACACGTAGCTGGCAACTTGGGTCGATCCGACAATCACCCTACTGTCAGTACACTGCGTGACTATTCGTGCGTCTGCACATCGCACAGTGGGGTCACTTCAAACAATTATTGGTAAATATAGACCGACAGATGTTAAATTTGGTACATAAGTTTTCTGGATTAACACAAGTAAAGGGTGTAATTCCCTGTAGCATACGCCAAGCGGAGGTGCTAAGCATTCAGAGGGCCTGTGGGGCTGATGACAGGAAATAGCGAAAAAACATGCTTATTCTCAGATTATCATGCAGTACTATTAGCGTTAATATCAGCAATGACAGTCAGGAACTGTAAGTGAACGTTAAAATTGGCGGCCTGAGTTCCTGAAACCAACTGAGAAATGGGCACACACGAAAAGCACTCTCCATTTAGAAAAACGTTCGACGAAATGCCGGTACACTGAGGTGCCCAGGGATCACTATCAGGTCGCGTTAGTCGATGAAGCCACAGGTAGCCGAAAGTTCGTTTAGTAAAAGTGAGGCGAGATAGAATCAATGCTATCTGAACTCTAATAAGTCATTGAAAAATTGCCAGATTTTCAAATCCGGATATGAGTTTTCTAGGGAAGCCCAAGGCAAGTGCGTAACTGAGCTCGTTATCGCCTGGGAGTGCCAGACATAACCCGGCCGATGAGGTATCTAGAAAACCTAGGCTTTGCATTTGGCTGCCGACAGGTGTAAAATAGACAGTGATAAAATGCAGCGGCAAAACCCGCAGATAACCATGAGTGACCAGGTAGTAATTCTTGCAGAAAAGCCTTTGGAAGGTGCGCCGAGTTCTTCGTACCTTCTAAAACTAAACGAAGATCGCGTCGAGCCGGTACAAAAGATAGAAAATAAGAACAGCCAAACTAAACATATCCCGATTCTATGAGCCAAGGCTGATGTCTAGAATACCAACGAGTTGTTGGGCAACATGAGCCTCAAGCTTAATGCGGAGGAGAAATCCGCCGCGGACCAAACACTCACAATTACAAAAATTAACGGAAATTTTCTGCTAATTGGCAATAAAACTGTATACTTAGAATTTTTATAAAAATTCAAATTAAAAAGATTGAAAATTTGATGAAACTCTGTTGAATATTTCTATTTTTTTATTCTGAATATTCATTTTCCTGGGTGCAGGATCAACGAATTAGAAACCGCTGCCGTAAACTATTCACCGACTCTCTCAAAGGTCCTCTTTGGGAAGCTGCTGGAGAGGGGAGATACACAATTTGGAGTTTTCAGCTTTTCACACATTAAATCAGCAGGTATATCAACAAGTATTACAATATTTTTGTAAATTCGGTTTTACAAAATCACAGTGTTTTTGAGTAATCTATGTAAAGAATTTATAGCAATTTTCGGCGAGAAATTATTTTTTAATCTCATGAAAAAACTTTTCACAACATACAATAAATACAGGCTATTTATCGTTTTTTCTATTCTTTTAATTTAAAGTAAAAAATAGCACTTTTTACCAATATTTGATAATTCATACAAAATAAAAAGGAAATGTGCTTGGATCATTATACCGCCAAAAGTAAGGGGATTTTAAAGCTTTTTCATATTCTACCAGTTGCTCAGCATATATTTTTGTTTGGTATTTGAGCCGCATTTTACCACTGTGTAACGGACTCGTTGATTGGACCACCATACATAGCTGCTGCTGCCATTGCTGCAGGTACGCAGTCGGGCTGTTACGGCTGCCAAACGCTTCACTTAGCCAGGCTTAAATCGGTCGGCTGGTTATGACCGAACGTGGATGTTGCTGCCATTGTTCTGTGCCACAACACAAAGAGATCGATGCTCGAACAGACAGTAGTGAACCCTTCAGACGCATCCGCCTTCCTTCGTCTTCATCAACCCCAGTGTGTGATAGGCGGTGCTATTAACTTTGACGTTTCTATTTTTATACACGAGACAATAAATATTCTGTGTAAAATTTATGCGTTCAAAGCATGTGAAGGAATCTAAAGTAATAAATAGTCTTTACTGCACAGTATTTGCTTTGTATTTATTTATTCGTACAGTAGGATAGAAGGGATCGCGAAAACAAAATTTTTTGTGTAAGTCTTTACGGACTTATTGTTGTAAATAAGAAACAACTAAGACAGCAAGACGCACATCTGATGAATGGCGGTGAGTGGTACAGAGTAGTATAAAGCAGTTTTGTAGACACTACTAAATTACCATAGTATGAATAACTTAATCCTTTCGTATTTTTTATTGAGCGAAAATAATTAAATTCACCTTCGCATCATTTTATTGCGTTATCTTTATGACGGCTGTTGTGAATATGACAGGAATTAACGATGCGTAGCACATTCGCTAGCGAAGTGATTTTTTTAAATGAAATTTTATGGGTGTAGGTTTTTTGCTCGATTGACGACTTGTCGCTGTTTCAACGCTGTAGGCAACAACACCTACTCAAGTAGAAGACTAATTGTCACATATTTTTCTTGGTAGCAAAAAACACATTTAGAACTTAAAAGGGTTAGGGTTTTTTCTAAATAAAGTAAATTTATATCTTCACTTCACACAATCGAATTATTTAACATCAATTTGCTCACATATATCAGTAGGAATGCAACGATTAAAATAATCAAATATGACTATGTCGTCTAGATAAAAGGTACCCTGACTATGACTCTCCCTGAATAATCCCTTATATTCCAGATTTTGTTCAATTAACTCACATATGACCTTTCTCGTTTGATATCAGTGCAGTATAATTTTATTTACACTACCAATTAATTGACTGAACGTTCATTAAAAGGTTGCAACTCTCACCAAAATGTTTTCGTATACACGGTTTCGTTTCACACCAATATCTATATATTTTAGTAAGCTTAGATATTGAATTAAATTAATATTTTCTTAAGCCTACCTGCTTCGAATGCCATGCTGTACTATTTTCTTTAACTAAAAAATTGAACTCAATTTACTTTTTAAGCAGGTGGCAACTCGTTCCAAAATTATTTTGAGACTCATATTTCAATATTTTACTTAAATTATTATAATAATAATATTTTTGAATAAGTGGCAACTCTCTACTGAAATATTTTTGAAATTAGTCTTTCTGAAACCTTTTAGTTTCATACTCGTATTGTAAAGTTTAATAAAATGTATTAAATTAACTTAATTTATCTTTAAATAGGTGGCAACCAAAAACATTTTGTGAATGAAGCTCCAATAGGCGTCATGCCTTTGATACCCATTTTGTAATACTAACTGGCCAAATCAGTGCGTTATCCATTTTTATGGTAGGCGATGTGCGTCCTTAATAAAATTAAAAAATTTTACTTTCAATCGCCAATTTTTAAGACAAACTGATCAAAACTGAGTAGATTATTTGTAATTGTTCTTCATTTCGAAACAATTTGTGAGGAGTTCAATCTCTCTGTTTTAATTTTACTCACTTAAATGCCACTTATATGCCACTTTAAAAAACTTTGTGAAAAAAGTATTCTGATGCTTTTATTTTTATGTTTTAAAAGTTGAATTATTTTTCGTTGTACTATTTATTCATTTATTAGTAATAGTATCAAACGTTTCACTGAAATTGTCTTTTCTGTGCTATATCATTTTAGATAAATGAAAAGTTTTAATTTTTTATGTTGTTAATTTATTTAGTTGAATACATCCTGTATATTTATTGTTTGTTATGTTTTGTGTTATCTTATCTTTTTCCCTCTTTATTTCGATTTGAGAACATTTTTTTTTTATTGCTGCATAATTTTGACTTTACATTTATGTATATTTATTATTTATACATATATTTGTTATAAAGGGGAAGTCGAGCCGCCAAAACTTACTCCAGTAACGCGCCTATTGCATATCTCAACGGTTTTGTGGAAAGTGCAAAATACCCAAGAATAGTTTTAAAAATCCCCAGTGTTGATTTTATCCTAGTGGCACCGGTGGAACATATTATAAAAAATGCAGCTTTTGACAGCGCTCTTACGAAGCAAAAACTTTCGTATTTAGTTATTTTTGACCATACTGTCCCTGGGTTCAATGCTATACAATTCTATTCACGACAAAGGTTTGATTCAACAACTGCAAATGCTATACAAAATTGAAAAAAAAAAAAAATCATTCTAAAATTTTTAATGACTAACGGTTAATACTAATATGGTGCACGGTAGGTACATATATGTATAAAAAATGAAGACGTTATGCTTGACTGAAATACAAATATGCAAGTGCCCACATAATTCGTGTCATTTATTGAAGAACAGCAGCAACTCAGACGCAGCGAGCAGTAAAGAAATGAATGCAAATTAAATGCCACCCATTCATTCAACTTGAGCTTCTACAATGACAAATGAAAAGAAAAATTACAAAAGAAATAAATAAATAGCAAAGTAAAAACAAAAACATGACTTTAACTACGTTAAGCGGCACTAAGTAGCTTTGGGCGTTTTGAATGCGGGGCGCCTTTGCTGGCGGTTCGCACTCAGGAGCTACAACTACATAATTACCTAGCGTTCTCGTCATTTTCGCTATTGTTGTTGTTGTTGCAGTTTACTTGCCTGTCTGCGTAATTTTCTTTTTTTTTTACAAAACATGTCAACTTGTTCGATTCTTTATCCGTAATTTCCAAGGTATTCTAGTTCAGCCTCCACAGAAGTAACAGCAACAGCAAAAAACAACAACAACAACACACTGACTGAGCACAGTTTGAGCGTGTTACGAGTATTTGCCTCTTGAATTCACTGAGTAGGTTGACGCTATAGACGGGGGTCTTTGTTTTTTGTTTCCTTTTTTTGATTTGTTTGGACTCCATTAATTTTTTAAGTAAGCGCGTAAGGTTTAAGTAAGTGAGCGAATCGACTTAAGTTTGCAAACAAATAGCGCGGGCGTGTATGGGTGTTTATAACGTAAAGTTATGGAAGTGTTATGTGGCAATGACTTGTGTAAGTTTGTAAATATATTTAAAATATATTTTATCAAAACTGGTCGCTTGAATTGCTGAGTGTGCGAGAGAGAGAGAGAAAGAGATTGTTCTAAGCCACACAGAGACTGAGGAAATTGCGATACTTGGTTTTTGAGAAACGTACTCGTAAAAAGTCGCATCAGTTTAAGCTCCTTCTGTTGAGAAAACGTACTACTTACGAGTATTTAGATATGAGTGTGTGAGTATGTGTTCATGGTTGAGTGTGAGCCAAATGATAAATGAATTCAAACTGGCCAGACGAGGTGTTATATCATTTGCGGAGCGCGAATAAGAATGAAATGGGTTTTTATGTGTTAAAATATGTGATGGTGTTGGTGTATGAGTACCTCTTCATATGAAGTTAAAATCAAATTTGCCAAAACTTTTAACATTTTCGTCGATTGTTTTGTGGTTTTTTAGTTTTTGTTTTTAACAAACTTTTAGAGCGTAGTATCTAAAAAGTTTTTATAAGTTCTCAATATTTCTACTTATTGGGAGTATTATATTTGCAAAATACAGTTACTCAAACAATTGATCACAGGTTAATTTTTTGTTAATTTTTTTTTAAACTTTGGTTTGTATTATAACAAAAGGCACATAAATAAGAATTTTATAGTTATGTACAAAATTTATAAAAAATCAACAAATTTTCATTAAAATTTCCAACTTTCGAATTTGGAGTTGTGGAAAGCTTTTCGGGATGCACGTTTGTAGCTCATTCAATTTTAGCTTTTTTGATCGCATCATGGGTAGATTTTATACAAATTCTCGTTAATTTCTAATATTTTTTGAGTTGGACGGCCATTTCGATAGCACATTTTTTGTTCAGTGAAAAAAAGTTTACAAAATCAAAATTTCAAAAAATTGTCAAAAATACATACATAGAAGTTTTTAGCCACTTGGTAATGAGCTATTAAAATTGAATGAGCTACAAAACTGCGCGACCGAAATTTTCCGAAACTTCGAACTAAAAAGCTAGAAATTGTGATTTTTTTTTTAAGTTTTGGTTATAGAATGAACTATATGCTCATGAAAAATCAACCATAAAAAACGAATTTCAAATTTTGTATAGAATTTATAAAAACTTAACAGACGTCCATCAAAATTTTAAAGTTTGGAATTTGAATTTTTGGAAAACTTTTTGGTAGTGTTGAGGCTCATTCTAGTTTAAAATAATAATATGCAACTCTGAAATGGCCAAAAATGTTGGTTAATTAAAATTTTTTTGTTTTAAATTCTGATACGGGAAACTTTTTTATTTAACCTATGCAGTTTATCAACGGGGATTTACTTATATTTATATAAAAATCCAAAGTTTGAAACTCTGATAAAATTTGCACAAAATATGAATTTTTTATCTATATGTTTTTTACTATAATACGCAACAAAATTTTATAAAAAATTAATAAAAAACTGAACCATGAAAAATATGGAAAAAAAAAATGGCATGTGGTCAGTTGTTTGAGCCACTGGTTATGTATATCAGGCAAACAAAATGCTGTTTAAAATGTAAACTTTTATTTATTAAATTTAAAAGAGAGTGCATGGAGATTCAAAACTAGGAAATTTTGTATATTTAAAATTTCTTAAATCTAAATTTCAAACACCATACATTTTTTCTGATGACCTCTTTTCAAATTAACTGGCGTCTGTTAAAGCTCGAAATGCTACTATTATGTTTGCTTAAGCATTCTTGGTTTTAAGTCCGAAATTAGTATCATGGCCCAGAGGATTTCGACCGAGTTCAACTTAGTATGCTACCGTTCCATTTTCTTGCTAACTGGCGCCAATTGGATATATCACATACTGCGTCGAATACTCCCAGAGCTGAAACGGTTTCATCCATCCACTAGAGCTAGTTTACTGTGCTCTAAGTTAATTTGTTTGACCATATAGATTTTGTTATAAAACTCATATAGCTCACCGTCCAACCAGCCCTGGCATTCATCGTCGCAAAGGCGTAAATATCCATCAAACTTTGGCATAATGTTTCTTTTCCACAATCGAAGTACCATCTCATTTGATATTGATAGCGTCTATGCAGATAAATAAATAACTGCTAGGGTAATACAAAAACAAAGGGACGCCGCGACCTTAAATATCTCTTGTAACCCTTCTGTATGCCCCCAAATCTGATTTCCCAGGATAACTTTAGCTTCCATAATGAACGCTTGATAGGCGAATTTCCAACATACTGTGGAACGACTATGTATTTCTAGTCAAGGCCGGACATGCAGAAAAGATTTTCTTCTTGAGGGAGTCGGATATCAGACCGACCAAGCGTTGTGATGCCCTTTCTCCTGAAAGGATAGCTGAAAAATCTTGACTGTCCGAAATCCTCAATAGTTCCCCGCTCAGCAATTAATCCTGTGGAGTTCATAAAATTTTTCAGGTCCCATTAAGGCAGTTTCTGAACCCTTAATGGTTAGCCAGTCGGCGATCACGTTTTGTTCGGTCGCAAAAGCAGGTGCCCATCAGAGAATAACTGTATTCCATAACCCTTTTTAACGAGCTTCGACTTAAAGACCCCGCTTGCAGAGGGCTGTGATGGCTGCTTGGCTGTTTGAAAATATTCATAACGGCGCCTTTCATAGCCTTGAAGTAACATGATAGATAACAAGCTTGGTACCAGGTGGACATATTCCTAGAGCCAAGATGTGGGACTAAAATTGTCGGTCAGGAATTTTGACTTGAAACTTACTACCGAAGTAAAGTTTGCTAGAGTCAGATAATCTCTTGAATCGGCGAAGTTGGCCAAACTGGTCTTAGTTAAATAAAGTACAACGAATGTGACATGCCATTCGCGCCCTATAAGTCGAGAATAAATGCCTAATCTGCTCACAGAATCAAAGCAGCAGTAGCCGGCGAACTATTTTTATGAATTAATGTTGACCTTCAGTTTCGTAGATCTATCTATTACATCATTTACTCCGCTCTTTTATATCTCAACAAAGAGCAATAATTTGTGAATAATGCCAATAAAAATCGCCTCCTTAACTAGTAACTAATAGATTTTCAGAAAACATTTTACAACGAAATACAATGCTAAGAACAAAGGGGCCAGAGTTCTCAAAATCATTGCAACATTCGCTTAATAAAACGAAATCAAACGAAGCATAACAACTTCACGGTAAAAATAATAACAACAATATAGTCGAACGCTGGAAAGAAAAACTAAAGCACGTAAGTACGAATGTAAGTAATGTTGTTAATATGTAGCTGTGCTGCAGCTGGCGGTGGCCCAGGCGTATCGCATCCGCGCCGGCGGTCGTCGCATGCAAATCGTCGCCCAGTTGCCGTCAAAGTTGTTAAATCGCCAAAGGCCGGAGCGGATGAATAAAAAGAAAAAAAGAAGAAGAAGATACCCGGACGCCAACGATGTTGAGGTCAACAAAGCATGACGAAGGAAAGAGTGATGTGAGCAAAATGTGTGTGCTTATGTTTGTATAGGTGTGTGTGTGTGTGTGTACGTTTGAGCATCTGTCTACTTAACACTTAACGCGTCAGAAAAATTGAAAAATAACAAGTAACTTTGCTCATTAACAAAAGTAAGAACAACAAAAGCATACAAAGAGGATGAGCGCCTAAAAACGCCAACATATAGTAAGAAAAATAATAGGTAGTGTTGGGCTCCCATAATTGGTGATGGGTGGTGTCGCATAGAAGAAATCAAGCAATTCGATAGTTCAGTGAATTTCATTCGATCGATAATTTTCAAGAATACAACCGTTTTGGAATTTTTCATTCACGGTGTATCTCGCTTCGATTACTAAGTTTTTATTTATTACTATGTTTTATTATTGAAAAAGTTTTCGAATAATTTAATTTTAATTTTATATTCTATTTTATTTTCCTAAACATGTTAGAAATTAAGCCTTATTGAACCTTTTTATTTTGACACCCATATTACAATATGTTATTTAACTTATTTTTTTGATTGAATTTTTAGACCAGAAAATTATTTAGATATAGTTGCCACTTGTCCAATTTAATTTTTTGAATAAATTTTGCATTCAAATACGTTAAGTAAAGTCAATTTTGTAGTTGTTATCGAACGAAAGCTGTTCAAGAAAACTTTAGTAAAAACGTTTTGCAAATAGAGTTGCCACTTAGCTCAAATATTAAATTATTCAAATTCATGTATGTATTAAAAACAATTAGAATATTAATATGAAAGATAATGTATTTATTAGCACATTAATCCGAAAATAGTTTTCAGTTAGATTTTTGATATACATACATATGTATGTACACTTTTGACAATTTTGTCTTTCCTTATTTAATTTAAATATTTTTTGTAGAAATATAGTTGATTCAGTTACAGAAACCAACTAAGTCAAACTTTTTATATAATTTCTAAGGATTTGAATTTGTAAAAAATAAAATCTTAAAATTTCTTTAATCCAAGCTTTTAAAAAAATGCTGGTATACCATTTTTGTTTTAATACTTTTTTTTATAAAAATATTGTTACCTCCATCAAACTTTGCAGAACATTTATAAAAATTTTACTTTGTTAAACAAATTTTCTTACAATTTATAACTTTTTATCCGAGTTTAACAAAAAAAAAAAAATTGGGTATGTATTTGTTTCAATATTTTTTTTTATAAAAACATGGTTAATTCTATTATGAAAACTATGCCAGCCAACTTTTCGAGAAAATTAATAAAAATTTGACTTTCTTAAAAATTCTTTCCTAAAATATCCAATTTTTTAACACGTGTTTTTAAAATACTTTCGGGCATGCAGTTTTTGCTTTAACCATTTTTTATAAATATGTAGTTAGTTCTATAGCAAAAACCATGTAAGTCAAACTTTCCAGATAATTTATAAGAATTTGACTTTGTTAAAAAAAATTTGTCTTAAAATTTCGACCTTTTTAATCCTAGCTTTTGAAAAACATTTTTCTATGCCATTTTTGGGTTAACATTTTGTTAATAAAAATATTGTTAATTTTATTAGAAAAATCATGTAAGTGAAACTTTCCAGAAAATTTATAAAAAATTAACATTGGCAAAAAAATTTTCTTACAAAATATGCAGGTATGCAGTTTTTGTTTAAATATTTGTTTATTACTTAGATAAAGTTGATTCTATTATATATGACCATATTGAATTTATCAAACGATTTCTTACCATAACTAACATTTTAATCTGAGATTTAAAACAATTTTCGGACGTGTAGTTGTTGTTTTAATATTTTTTTAATAAAAATATAATTAATTCCATTACAAAAACCAAAAAAAATGTTTTAATACTTTTTTATAAAAATATATTTAAATCTCTGATTTCCATAAAATTTATAAAAACTTGAATTTGTTAAACAATTTCTTAAAATCACTAACATTTCCATCCAAGATTTAAAAAAAAAATTCGGGTTGTTGTTTTAATATTTTTTTTATAAAAATATAATTAATTCCATTACAAAAACCCAAAAAAATTGTTTTAATATTTTTTTTTATAAAAATATATTGAATTATATTACAGAAACTTTTCAAGAGTTTGCTAACAAATTTTTCTTAAAATTTCTAACTTTTTAATCCGAGTTTTTAAAAAAATTACTGGTATGCAGTTTTTGCTATAACAATTTTTTTTAACACTCCAGTGGTCGCGCCCCTATTTGTGCCGTTAGTAGTCGCGCGTACTACATGTGTAGAACATTTTCGACATAAGGGTTTGAAACGAAATATTCGTAAATAAAAAAATATGTTTTAATAATAATAAGTAACAGTTTATTATAAAACCAAATCAACCAAAAAATATTCATTTTAAACATATTAGGAACTTAAAATCAGACTTCTTGCGAATAACTAAAAAATAACGTAAAATTTTGACTTCCAATCCAAAATGACTAATTTTTTATTCGCTTATATCTAACAACTCCGATTCTTTATTTTCAGTGCAGTCTGGACAAAGAAGAAACTGATGATCAGGACAAATCCATTTTTTACATGTGTAGCATTGCTTTCTTGTCGACTTGTGTCGCGCTCTGCCACAAAAGAAACATTTTCCGACTCGACCGGTATTTGGGGGTTTTGCTGGACCGGGATTCATTTCCGGTGGATCGTTTAGGCCCAAAAGAATTTTAGCTTTCATTTTTATAGATTTTGTAACACTTCCAGTATACATTCTCCGCTTTATGCAAGGAGCCACGAGCTCGAAACCAATTTCACTAAATCTTCATCATCAGTGTCTTCTTCTTCCAGCCATCTACAAATTCTTTCTTCTTCACTGCGTGAAGCCATTTTTCTGAAAAAAAATCCCCGCTCTAGTTACTGCTAACCTTCTAATTATCTGTATATATCATAACAACTTCAATAAAGGGTAATAAATATACTTACAACAAATAAACATATACCGCAGCTCGCAAAAACAATGTCACGCCAGTGGTCGCGCGTACTACAATAGTAGAACTTTTCTTTTGGCTTCCAAAATCTCCAACACTCGCTAGCATCGGTCGCCGAAAACACACTGGATGTGTTTGTTGTTTACTAATAGAGGATTAATGAGACTGTCGGTGTAACGGTACATGAATAAGCGAAAATATTCAAGTATATACACAAGTGGTCTACTATTGTAGTACGCGCGACTACTGGAGTGTTAAATATAGTTATTCCTATAGCCATGTAAGTCAAAATTTCCAGAAAATTTATAAAAAAAAATAAATAAAATGGAATCTATTACAAAACCATGTAGGCAAAACTTTCAAGAAAATGTATACAAATTTGAATTTGTTAAACTAATTTTTTAAAATTATAACATTTTAGAAAATACAAAATCTTCGCACTTTCTAAAAACTTTATTAAAAGTTTAGGTCTTGCGGATTTTAAGAAAATCCCGGAATATGCAGTTTTGTAGCGCATTCCCTTTTAGTATAAGAAACTATAAATTTCAAGTGACTCGAAATTCTTTTTGATTTTTGATAAGTTTTTATTTGCGGATGGTATTGGGCCTTTTCCTCCATATAATACATGAACAAAATTAACACTTGCAAAGGAAGAAAATACTGATCAGCAAAAAATAGTTCAAATACAAATTGAAAGAATAGACGAAGATAAAAAGTAATCAATAAATAATTCGCGGAAAGCGTACAGAATTCATTTGACAATTAAAATCATTTCATATGTAACTATCGATATTTGAATCGGCCGATAGCTCCTCACTCTTACTACTTAGCAAAGAAGAGGAACTGAGGCAATAAAACAAAATGTGTGGTGACTTCATTATTATTAATCGCCCCCCTTTACGCCTTGCACGCGGCGCAGAGACTTCTTCCGATTCGCAAATTCTCTGAAACTTGGTAAGACCGGTTTGCTGTTTTGCGACGACTTAAGCTGCTGGTGAGTATTTCTTAAGAAAATCGACTAAACGTCAGCTGTTGCGATTTTTTGCTGTTGGGCGCTGAGCGTAGAGTAGATTTGATGCTTTGCACTGAGCGCGCTATTGGATGGATGGATGGATGGATGGATTTTCTGCGAAGCAACTTGCTTTTCTCAACTCAACTCAACTCATTTCCTATACAACGACTCTAGATGTACATATGTAGATACTTTGGCATTGGGCATTAACTTGTTTGCTCGCTTGGCTTGCGACTCAGCCAGTCAGCTAGTAAGTCAAGAGTCTCACTGCCACTTCCAATTCGACAGTCTTAGCCTGGTTGGTGTGACGAGTACAACACAAACGTTTTGAGGTACGGAACGCGTGCGCACGTTGTCGTCGGACGGTTAAAAAGTTGTAATACTTCGGTTTTTGGTTTGGTTTGGGATTTTCAGTGTACTGAGCGCGCGCGTGTAAGGTGTCTATGTAGTAGTAGTGGTGTGTGTGCGTGAGCTCGAGTTGGGGAGAGGAGAGGTGTACACGACGACAAGTAAAGCGTTGCGAAGGAAGTCGAATAGACAACGCAACGAAATAGAAAAGTGATAATTTTTATTTTTAAAGATAGTCAATAGAAAAATATTAAAGAGAATAAATTGAAAAAGAAAAATAAATTAAAAAAAAAGCCGAGACGTTTGAAAATTATTATAAAGGTATGTGACCATGCATGGAATGTGAATTCTACTGCAATGCAAAGGAAATTTTCAATGGAGTTGTAATTTAGTTGCTAGAAGACAAAAAAAAAAAAGATTTATAAGCGTCACGCGCCGCACGACAGGAAGTCTCACAAATGCGTGCAAAGGTTCGCTGATGTTGTGAATTCATTGCTACTATTGATTGGTGTTTATGAGTGCGTGCATGTGTGTGTGTATATGTATATGTATTGCATATACTCGTACCACAAACGTAGTACGCTGTGCGTGTTGTGTTTTACAGCTAATTTGATGATTGCTGCTGCTGCTGCTGTGGTTTTTGTTGTTGTTGCCCTTGTACCCTTGTATGCTGACATGCTTTGAATGATAGTCCAAATAAGATTGGATTGTTGCCATTTCACGGTGCATTTCTTTATGATAAACACTTTACGCATGCCGTTTAGCTGCAATTGTTGATTCGAGTTAGCTCTGCGCCACTGTTTTTGCTTTTAATTTTTAATTTTTCGTTTGTTGTTGCCAAATAAGCAACCGATGATGTCAGCAATATGCTTGTTGTGGTGCGTTCATACAAACGAAACAAATAAATTAATTTATCAAAATTTCTTTGCCGCTCCTTCACCGTACGAAAGACTTAAGCTGCGAACCTGTGCCACCGCCTCATATTTGTGGTTGCTGCGCAAATCTCAGCAAATTTCAGTTAAATTCACGTGCTCCTATGTACGTAGTGCTGTGCGCTTTTACGTCTCACTTCATTGCTTATTTATTTCATGTAATACCACAATAGCTTGAAATGCGTTGAGCGTTGAGCGCCTCAAGCGTTCGGCGGTGTAAACAAACAAAATTAATATTAATGAAGAAGTCGGTATATTTGGTTTCATAACATTTACGCTTGCTATTCGCATCGCAGTGCAGAGCGCGCTCTTGACCAAATCCATAGCCGACATAATAATAATGCAAAGTGAGCTAGTGGTAATAAATGACAGAAGCAGCGACGATATATGTACAATATATGTAGTATACAAAAAAAATAAAACAACAATACCAGTGGCACAATCATCAAATGCAGGCGTTGAATGTAGCGGCGTTGCTACAACCCCAAACATAAAGTAAACGAAATTAATAAATAAAAGCACCCACAAAGAAGTGCGAATAAGGTGGAAAAAGCAAACGAAAAAGTGCGAGACAAAATGTAAATTTTTTTGAAGATATGCGAATAAAAATATGTTTGTGTATTTTATGTGCAAATCGTTAAAAATTCTCGAAAGCAAATGAAAAATATTTATGATGGTCTTAAACGACTAAGAGGATTTGTAAAGCAAATTTTTCAAATAGCGTAGAGAAGAGCTACAAATAAATGATGTGAAAAAATATCTAAACGAGATATTTTGTTAGCTTAAAAACATTAGTGGAAAAATAACAAAAACGAAGAGTTTTAAATTACATAATATCCTAGTTGAAAGAAATAATTGAAGATGAGAATTGAGAGGTATTCGTCAGGTTGATGTTCCCTCACATGAACTCTGAATTGGGGTATTTAACGTTGAGCTTGAAATAATAGGATATCGGGTGATTGCCTTTACAGATAACGTGGCATTCATTGTAAGAAGAATATTTCTGAATACCTTGTAGCATCTGATTAAATAGTTTACTTTCCACCCATCTCGGATAACATAAAACACTAAGTTTGAAGAAAAATTGAATTTTTAAATGTGTGATGAGAATCTATTCATAGACTTCATAGACTGTACGCTTCTAAGAGATTTATAAGGCTCTTAATAAAGAGCATCTCTTTTAAAAGAGGTTCACAAGGCTGTGAATGCAAACATAATTTTATTAGGTTCCCCATGCATACTGTTTTCTTTTTCATTTCATCATTAGTGCAAATCCTCTTAAATTCAAGTTTACTTCAGTCAGCGAGATTTAATAATAATATTTTTCGAGCAATTAATCAGCAGTATACCATAAATTTTCATTTTCGAAACAGGATTTGTCTACACAAAGGTCATGAACGCTCTTCAGTTAACCCACTTCGGATTTCGCTAGATGAGCAAAACACTTTGTTTTTGAAGTTATATTGCTCTGTAAACTTTTCTGTGTAGAATAATTGCTCCTCCTTCTTTCAAAGTGAAACTCCTCTGCAAAGGGATCATGAGTATTCTTTACTCATACCATTTCAAATCCAAATACAAAATAAGAGCGGACTTTGTTCGTTTTAGAATTAAATTTTTATGTCTTAAAATATTTCACTTATCAATGTTTACGAGAAGATAGGAAAAATATTTTGCATATATGGTTTTTGGGAAGCGAAAATATGAAAACTTTTTCTTAATTTTTTTATTATTTTTATTGAAATCCACATTTTCACAATTTTTGATGATAATTAATTTATAAATGAGTTTTTTCGAAAATACGATTTTCCACATTTCATAAATTATTTGAGGAAGAGACAGTTATTTACGTCAGATATATTTCTCTTTCAAAAAACATTTTTGTAAAATATTTTACAACCCAATGTATATTTTGGGATAATCTTATCCTTTTTAATATACGCCACAGTGAATCTTCAGACTAAAAGTATTTCTGAATGCCCATTTAAGATTTTCACACGTTTTATAAGTTATTATAAACTTATAAGGCAGGCCCGTGCGCAGGCGACGGTCTTCGGGAGGGGGTTTTGAACTTTTGGATGCTCAGAGAATATTATGATTTTTGATAACGAATTCTTTTGATATGTTGTATGCAAAATTGAAACTGAAGATGAACATTGATTGTATAAAGCATTCCTTATCGAAAAGTCTTGCTTTGTGAAAACAATTTATGATATTTGCCAATAAAAATTATAATAGTAACGGAAAACAAATAATGAAAGACTTTCAATAGTGAAAAATTGCATATTTATTAACCGTTGAGTCAAAAGAAAAATAGCGAATAATACCATAGTTATTGGCTTTCAGTCAACAAACGGACTCTTCGAGGTACCGAAAAAAATTCATCCAAAACCCTTTGAACATCGATCTTGACATCCCGATGTATATTCAGGGAAGCTACGAGTAAACCGTTTAGTCGATCTTCAGTCATATTTGGCCGAAGATACGTCTTCAGACGACGTAACGTTGAAAAGGAGCGTTCATTCGTCGCTGTAGTTACGGGCGAAACTGCCATTTTCGAAGAATTTGATGAACATTTGGAAAAGCCTCTGCGTTGTAAATGTCAAGTGCTTCAAGGGGACGGTTGATTTCCTCCCTAGCAATGCGTCGTCGCCAAAGTTGAACTTCAGCAATCCATATTTCACTGGAATTGTCGTGTAGAATCGCACAGTATGATTTGAATAATTCAACACATGAGTTTTCATCAAAAATTTTCATCTTGTTTGGGAATAGGCAGCCGAAATTCGATAAAATATTCCGATGATCCAAAAATCGATCTTGTAAATTTGTGATAAAAGTATCGAGGTAAGGTATGTAAATGGTGATTCGATAGTAATCTTCGACTGAATCAGCTCGTGCGTTGGAGCGCTAAGTTTGTTTCGAAGCAAGTCTTAGCTTCAACAACTCAAAGTCATGTTCTTCGCTAATTTTTCTCACATTTTTAAAGATTTCTCTGAATCTCTCTACAGGACATTCTCTTCTTTTGATCAATTCCTTTTTTGTAAAACCCGAAAACCAGTTCTTATAGAAAATTCAGTCGGTAAAATCCCTTTGGGGGGAGGGGGGGGGAGGGGGTCCTTTTTGAACCCCCAAAACCACCCCGTGCGCACGGGCCTGTTATAAGGATCTTCAACTACCAACATGCGATTTATAAACTCATAACAGAGAAACATTTCACACTACGAAATCTTGCTTTCTGGGATCTTATTGGTATTAAAGGCACACTATCTTTGTTTATGGCTCATTTCTAATTTATGAGCAAATTTCGACAAAACTAAGTAATTTCGCAACCCTGTGGCTACAGACCTATCAAGTTTAATTATGCGAAGTAATTTGAATAAAAATAAGTAATTTAATTTCTAATGTAAACATGTTTTTATACAAGTTGTATAGCTATTATATTTTCTCCACAGAACCGCTCTAATAACAACATTAATTATTATTTACTATACGATTTCCTTTTGATAACTGATGTATACTATACTTATGCTACTCTAAAAGCATAATGACCTAAGGAATCTCCCTCGTAAACTAAATTTTCCCAATAATTTTTAGTATCAATAAAATTAAAAATTGTCTTCAGTTTTTGCCCAAAAATTGTAGAATACTAAAATTTGCTTTGAAACTCTGGGGAGGGCAGTTCTCCAAAGACTTTGAAACGATTTCTGCAAAAATGTTGTTGCTGCGTTTTTTTTTTTGCAGTTTAATATATTTTCCAACGGTTCTTTTCACACAGTTTCAAATAAAAAATACTTTCGATTGGAAATTAATAAATCAGAAAATCCTGATTCTCTTAAGTTTAGCGGTATCATCAGAGGAAAGCTACACTCCTTCCAATTTTGGTCTATTTCGAAATAAGAGTAATAAATTTTGTCAAATTTTGCAATATGACAGAAAAGTTTTTACCAAATTAAACAAACAAATATAACTAAATATTATAAAATATGAGAATTTAAAATAAAAGCACAGTGCCTTGGAAATCAGCAAAATTGTTCGTCTTTCTTTTGCATTTATAGAATTTGCAGCTGTCTTTCATTAATCCATTGACGGGCAAGGTAAAACTAGTGTGTCAAATAAATTATTTTCTCATCGTGATACTTATATAGATAAGTATCTGAATTATAAACGTTTTGCTTTTGTTATTTCTACAGAGACATCTATACTCAAAAATATTAACTTGACTTATTAAATTACTTTAAAAGCAATTTTTAACTGCTTCTTCAATCTAGTTTTGAAAGGGGTAAACTCAATAGTATCATCTCTAGTTTCTGGTATATAAACAATTAATAAATGCTCTAATTTATAGATTTATCTATTTAGAAGTAAGATTTTTCCTTTTTACACTAGCTAATTTTCAATCATTTGAGAAAATCACTCACGAAACACATCAGATATTCTTAATATCTATTTTCGTCATCTTCGAAGTTCACATTTTCTAGAGGAAGATGATAAAATTTTCTTCAGAAATTTGTTTTCCCCCTTTAACAGGCAATGCTTAGGAAAAAGCTTCTCTTAAAACCAGCTGCCTTTCGTCATAATACTGTAGTTCCATCCATTTGTGGCACAAACCAAGACACATTCCATAAAATTGAACGAAAAGCGCGTGAGTTTGAGTAAAGTGATGTAAGCTTTAAATTATTATTATTAATTTGCAATACAATCTCCTTAATTATGTGAATTAATTGCCTTTCGATTTGGTAAACAGTTTTCGCCACTACTCTAATAAATGACGGTGTTCAATTCCCTATTTATTAAAAAGGTAATAAAGTTGAAAACTTATGGTTTTAATAAGCGATGACACTGGGATATTATGTAATTAAAAGTTAAAATAAGACAAATTATAAATTCAACCAAATTATATAACAATAACAAACATACTTAGTTCAATAGAAATATTTTGAGTAACATCAAAAACTTAAAATTTCCATTTACTTGGCAGTCGAACCATAAATATCCACGCAAAGCTCCCCCAACAAGGAAGTGAAAATAAAATAATATAAATTGCGCGCAATAGCTACAATAAAACTTAAAAACCATAACAACCATAAAATAAAATGAAATGCAACAACTGTAAAATTAATTTATAACCATTTGGCAAAATTTTAATTAGATTACATAAAAATCAACAAGCTCGAACAGAGAAAGGAGTGGCCTTAGAGCAGTGTGCAACGGAAAATTGGCATCGAGAAATAAAAACTACAACATTTAAAAAGCTGCAAACGTCAAAGAGCACAGACTGGTAAGCTATCTGCAATTAATTTACCTAAAATGATATTACTCGAAATATTGTCAATTTAAAGAAATGCTAATTTTTTATATAAGTTATTGTCTTGCATTCGATTGCGAATCGGTGGTAACTTAATGACTTGATGCTTCGCTGTGAAGCCGCAGATGGAGTTCATAGCTCAATGTTAAATAACACTCCACGCCTATTTGAAGACGCAGTCATTGCCTTTCTTGTGCAAAATTTTCGAAAAACGACTTCAAATACAGCTGTCTAATATAATTAATTGATTGTTATGTGTTTCTTGCAATTATTAATTGTAAAACAAGTTAAATAATATGAACGTCGCGTTGTTTATATCACTTGGGTATGTGGGTGCATAAGTTCAATGAAGTTTGTTGCTTAAGTCTTTTGTTTGTGGGCGTAAAAGTTGCGTTCTCTGTGAGATAAATGCTGAATTTTAATAAACTAGCGATTTTCAGATATTCTGAAGCAATAACTGATGAAACAATTTAGATTTGCTAAGTTTTTTTGCTTACTTAAAATACTTCGAACTTCGAAATGTATTAGGTTTTGAAGGAGACTGGCTGACAAAGAAATTAAAAAATTTATTTCTAAAAGTTACGCAAAATTCAAAATTCTAATACGATTTTATATTTTTATTTTTTATGCTTAGTTTTTATAATATCTCGAAACTAGTATAGTTAGAAAAAACTTGTTGAATTCGTTTAAAAGAATATTCTTGTGGCTACATTAAAATTTTAACATTCTTTTTTTTTGGAATATTTAAAAATTCAAACTGTTTGTTGTTTTCTAAATTTGTTGTATAAATACCTATAAATTTTTTAAAGAACTTGTTTTGTGGGTTTTATAAAATATTTTCGAATTTTGGTAAAAAAAAGAAATTCTCTTCGAGATCTTTTAATAAAGTAGTATACAATTTTGTAATTTTAAGCAAAAATTTCAAATTTAGCGCCAAAACAAACTATCGTATCTTACAACAACAAATTCAAATATTTGCAAGTTGTATTTAAAATTTTTTTTTGTATATTTTATTTTCAAACCCCAAGGAGCCATTTTAGATTCTTTTTTAACGGGATACTACTGCTATCAAAAATAAATATTAAACAACAACTTTTAAACATAAAAAAATTGCATAATATGGAATTTTTTGAAATTAAATAAATCGAAAATCTATTTTTTTGGGCTCACTTTTTTTGTCGTGTTATGTCTGTTCTTAAAAGATCCACAAATTTTCAAAGCGGTATTTTTATTTCTGAAATTAAAAAAAGTATAACATAAGTAGTATTTAACTAATTTTGTTTTTTGCAGCACTAAGTATCAAATTATTAAGTATTCGAAATTCAAAAATACATATCTTACAAAAGCAAAAACAGCTCTTTGAAAATTTTACGATCTTTTACAGCAAGAGTATTTGATAAAAAAATTTAGCTTTAAAAGTTTATTATTTAAGTATTTACTTAACTTAAAAATTTGAATTTAATTAAAATTTAGTATTTAATATTTTTTTGTAGTCAAAAGTATTCTTTTTCAAACGAATCTAAGATGTGTTTGTAGCTGTAGCAGTTTTCGGGATAGTAAAAACATATACTACTTGGAAAATTGGAAAATTGTGACATTTTGAATTTTGGATAACTTTTGGATACAAATTTTTTAAGATGTTATAGGATGAAAAAAAACTTACCACCAAATTTCATCCAAATCAAAAATGGTCCATTCCCACCATTAGTCGATTTGACATGGAATTATCCACATAAGTAATATATGTATCATTTTTATCTGCTGTTTTTCAGACGGGGTGAAAAGTTGATGTATATTGGAACGATTTTCCATCATTCCTTGTCAAGTTTGGTTTAAAGACAAATGACACTGAATATGGCACAATGCCGAAACCAGTTTGTCTCTAAACCAAACTTGTCAAGGAATGATGGAAAACCGTTCCAATATATATCAGCTAATATATGTTTGTCGTTTTAAACCAATTTTATGAGGATTACCTGAAAATCAAAATTTTTACATATGAAATTTGAGTGAGCTCTAGAGCTGGTTTTAAATGCACGACCAAAATTAGTTTAGAAATATCTGTTGAAAAAATTGAAATAAATACGACAATATTGAGTTGTGGGTTTAATCCAATTCAGCTACCAGCTCACTAAAAATTAATTCAATTTATGAGTGAAAGTCATAACCATAAAATATAATCCCGCTGTAGATCGAAGGCAAACCGGCCGTATTAATTCGAGTCGACAAAAATAGTGAGCATGGGTATTAAAGTAATGGGTTTCGATGTATGTAATTCATAGCATGGTGATATAAATTCCATTCCGATATTTTAGAAAGATAGCAACGTTTTTGATGCATCCAGTGTTTTTGAACTTCTTTTAATTCCACTTCAATTAACTAAACCTATACATATATTTTATGTAAAACAAGCAAAAAGTCACGCTTCACCTCTCTCATATTATATGATTCCTCATACCCCATAAAATCAAGATAACAAAAATGTAAGAGCTTATGTAAAATTAAGAAGAATTTTGTTTTGGAATAATCAAACCCATGTTTTACGTAATAATCCATACGTACTAATTAAATTTACTATTTAAGCAAGAAATACAAATATTTCAACTTCATAATTTTAATAAACTCAGACTTTCATTTAAAATTCGACTCTCCTTAGCCTTTTCAAAATACCTACATATATATATAAATCGAAGTGATTTATGACTTGTGCAACTAATTGCCATCTGTCTACCCAGTAGCATAAAAATTAAATATAAGAAGATTACAAGAATTACAAAAAAAAAAAGAAGATCAATCCATGTAATCGTACGAGTGTGAGCTGCTGCTAAGTATAAAAAGACAGCGGATAATTTTTTAGAATCAACCATCAGGTAAATTAAGGTAAAACCGCTACTACATTCACTTAGTCGCCTTCTTCGCCTACGACTAAAAATTCTGTGTCTGTATATATTTATAAACTTGTATGTATTATTCTTAACATATTTGGCATACGCAATAAAAAATTCTCAGCCTACTGCCATATCTATCTATATATGTAGTACATGTATCATGTTTATATGTTTGGATATATTGAATTACTGTTGGCGAGCAAAAGATGACTTCATAAATCGAAGATCAGCTCCCCAGATAAATAACAAACGTATCAAAGAGCAAATATACATACATAATTATTTGTATATATTTGTACAGACATCAATTTTACCCGGTAGGAAATTCACTCATTTGTATTGGTTTCCAGTTAGTAATATTCGAACAAAGTACATCCCGAGGCTCTAGAAATTGTAGGCGCACAAAATTTCAACAAATATTTTGCATATACTGTACGATCCTAAACAAAAATAAGAAATTCATATGACACTCGATATGACAATTTGTTACAATTCGATTCTTGGTTATCAGATATGTTTAATAAATATAAAGATTTTGGGTGTCATCAGCGCCACCTGTGAGTCAGGTGAGCGCAAATATTATTATAGCAATTAAATGTACGTATATTAGAAAAACGTCATGTTATTAGCAAAAAAAATTTTAATCTCTTTTTTTTTGTTTAACATTTCATTTAAATTCTTTTTTTTAATATCTTGTTGTTTTCAATTTTTCAATGCCATTAAAAATTGAACAGATCGTGGCTATCACTACAAAAGTTCAAAATATTTTACTTTTTTTAATTACAATAATGATTTATTATTTTTACTAATCGTAATCATTTGCTATTAAAAGAAGAATAAAACATTAAATAGAACTAAGAGAATAATTCGATAATTTCCATAATAGTCGGAAAAATATTTTTATTATTTAATTTGTTTTGTATTTAATTACAACTTGTTTGCTTGAAAGCTGATCAACTTTCATTTCTACTGGTAATAAAGCAGTTCAAATGATTAACAATTTTTATTTTAAATCAAGCATTAATTAATGACTATATTTGATTATTTGCGGTTATTTTTAACTTTTATTGTTTAATTTAAATTTATTATTAATCCAAATGATTAATTATTTTTTTTAGTTTTCAGTGAACCAAACTCTAATAAATGATTATTATTATAATTAATGAAAAGCTAAACTTTTGATTACTTGTGACTTTTAAACTTTTTGCGTTAATTCGTTTTGTGCTTTATTACAATTTTTTTTTAAAGCTGCTAAATCAAGATTAAGAATGCTAATCTGTTGCTATCATTAATTCAAATGATTAATTATTAATTATTTAGTTTTAGAAAACCAATTGCTAATAAATGATTATAATTAAAATTAATCAGAAAATAATTGTGATTAATTATGAGAATATCGGCATTATAGTATATAGATTGTTTTTGATTATTACTTATGACTTTTCTTTGTTATTTTAAATTATTCTTCATAAAAGATTACGTATAATTTCCTTGATGCTTACTGCAACTTGTTTGCTTGAAAGCTTTTAAATTCAGAATACAACTTGCAATCAATGATTAACTATTTTTTTAAAATCAAATATAATTAATTTATATTAGTCAGTGTTGCATAATTGATATCCGGAGAAAATCATATAAAATCGGTAAAGGATTTGGTTAGTTTTTATTAATTGTGGCAATTTAAGACTTTCATTTATTGCTTAAGATTAAAAAAAGTAAGCCAAAATCCAGTTTTTTAAATAATTTTATTTCGAGGTCAATAATTATAATTATTTTTTGGCCACTTCTAATAACAATAATCGATTTCTCTTCATAAGAGATTCCATAAAAAGTATAGAAGTGTATTCCTTCGAAATAAGTGATTACTTTTAAAAAAGTATATTTTTTTAACAGCTCGCTGTACCGTCATTCGCAGATTCTTTCACAATTGCAGAAATTGTAAACTACTTAGGAATTTTCCAACTGGGTGTGCATTTCAGTTTGCATGTATAAACTGTTTTGTAAAAAATCTCCACATAAACCGGATTTCTGAAGACTGAAAAAAAAACCAACAACGCCACAAAGTTATTGTAGTCAACGACAATCGCTTTGCTGCTTTGCTAGGTGGTTGCCGTAAAAAGATTGAAATTAAAGCTAAGTTTGCGGAGGTTTTGCGGATTCAAAGAAAAATGACGTCAAATATGTGAACAAAAATGGAAAAATAACATTTGAAAATATAAAACGATATATGTATGTATGTATAGAAATGTGATTTAAAGTAATTAAAATTTGTTGATGCAGATGTTAAATTTCGAAATACTTTCAAAAATTTCTCAACGTGCATCAAACGTGAAAAGGAAATGTTACAGCATTTTTATTGAACAGCATTAATCCACGTTGGTCGCTTGATTGGCTGAAAGCATTTTATTTACTTTATTAACTTGCTGTTTATCGTAACTTGCTGCCTTGCTTGTCACCGTCGCGCCCATGCCAAGTAAATACTTATCTAAAACGGCAGTTGCTTGGTTTCTTTTATATAAGCGTTAACCTGTTTTCAAGGTTATATGTATAAGAAAAAATAATAAAAAAATATCAGCAACTTTTTTTTTATTATTTTTCACTCGCTTCAAAATTGCTTGCAAATTGCCGATTGCACAAAATACAGATATGATTTCGAATTCGAAAACGAATGTATTTGCTGGCGACGATTCGTTCGATTGCAAATGTGACCGCGATCAGATGTTACGAAAAAATGCAAATCAATGTACACTCGTTGCAAATTATAAGATCACCTTATATTTTTGCTAATTTTCTTAAATTACTTAAAAAAAAAAAGAATGTCCATTACTTTTGAAGTAAAATACATTTGTTTAAAACTGAAAAAAATTGAAATAAAACTTCATCGAACTTTCATATTAAAAAAAAAAATTTTTTAGTATGTTGTTTTTGTAGATCATTTTTGCTAATTTTCTTAATTTAATTTTAAAAAAAAGGAAGGTCCGTTACTTTTCAAGTAAAATACATTTGTTTAAAACTGAAAAAAAATTGAAATAAAACTTCATCGAACTTTCATATTAAAAAAAAAAAATTTTTTTTAGTATGTTGTGTTTGTAGATCATTTGAACTCAGTTTAATAAAAGGCAAGCTTCAAGTAATTGGGAATTACCATTATTTTTTAAAATAGTTCTTGACGAAGCGCTTAATTTTGAAAATCTGTTGGATGATTAAAGTAAATTAACATTCCTAATGGAAATTACTGTTTTGTTGGAAAAATATTTTGGATATTATACAGTTAAATTAACATTAATTAATAAATTAACGGAAATATTACAATATTAATGTGAAACGAAATTTGGTTATGCGAAAAAATGTTTTAAGGGAGTTGCCAGCAGTTTGAAAAAGTTTAAAGTTATATAAGTTTGACAGGGACTACTGCTGTTTCTTGAGAATTTTGCTTTCAGAAGGTGTTTTAGTTTTCTTCCATATAAAAATAAATTCTGCTTATTCGTTACGTGGAAATATGTGGGAAATATATGCGGGGAAAATATTGTCAAAAACCCATAGCGATTCGTAGCCATTTGAAAATTGAACTTTGTTATACTAAAATTTAATGCGCTACGAAACTGTATACTCGAAAATTTACTAAAATTGTGTTCGCGAAGTTTTAAATTTTTATGTCTGTATATTATTCTTCAAACTTCGGTTTATATGGTACAGAGAATAAACTGTATTTTAGTTGAAACAAATCGATGACTGAATAAAAAAAATATAAATTAGAGAAAATTTGCCAATATATATTGATCTTAAAACTTGCAACATTGTGTAAGTGTTGTAACAAAACGGTTGGGATGCTACAACTCAGTCAGCAACTCCAAAATAATAAACTGAAATTCAACTCTTGAAAGTTATTGCATCATCACAGTGTACCATAACCATCGCAGACGTAAACCAGCTGCATCTCCATTCGTGGCAACCAATCGCTGTGACATTTTTGTAAAATTCAAACCAAGCGACCTTGAAATCGAAAAGTGATGGTATGAAGGCATAAAACATGTACGAAAATGTGTGAGTGAGTTGAGTGAATATGAAATTCAAGTAAACTGACACCAAGGTGTAATAATACAACATGCCGCTTACAGTGGATTAAGTGCAGCCCAGTAGCCATTATACGTAGAAAATTTTTCAACGAAATTAATTTCTTCTGAAGAATCGCAACTCGTACCAGAAATCCAGAAATGACAAAAACAAAAACATTAAAATTGAAAACAAAAACCAGCATGTAATAAAATTCCCCGCTGTCAACACTTCCTAAGTCCCATACTCTAAGCCATAAAATTTTCGGTGGCTATTCATTTCAAATTTAATAAAAAGATGCGCTGTCGGTACACTTTGTCAATCTCACTTGACTGCTTGCGATCGCCTGACCGTGGATGTTTGGTATACGATATTGTAGTAAAACCTTTTCCGCTCCTCTCTCATCATTTCTTCTTCATTTGCTGCTTCTGTTGGTAGATGCACTATTTATACAAACACAAACTCGTACGTGCGCTATGCGCAGGCGCACCACACCCGGTTTGCACACCATCACGCTGACGATGAGTTGAGTTCTATTGCATCGTTCGGTGCAGTGCAAGGAAGAAGACAAGCGGAAGTGCTTTTCATGGCGACACATTGAAAATTGTCTATTGTTGGGATGTCTACACTAGTGATTGACCTGTTGGCCATGTATGGTGTTTTATGTACACAGCTCGGCGTGGGTTTTGATTTGGGATAGGGAGCGTTGTGGTATATTGAAAGTAATGAAGTGGTACGAGTGAAATTGAACGACATGCAAGACGTTATCTCCTCGTTGTATTACTTGATAAACATATCTATTACATATATAAAGTTTTTTTAAAAAAAGTTTCTTAGCAACACACTGCGATTTCAATGATTTTGTGAATTAAAAAATGTTCCTAATAACTTTAATAAACGGCTAGATTATATTTGTAAATCCGAATATAACGCCAGCGTCCTTGCATTTTGGTTTCAAGATTTCAAACGGATTATTTAAGCTGTAAAAAAATTGTAAGCGGAGACTGATATTAAAACAACAGTAAATGTAAATTTTTACTCTTAAAGCCCGGGATCACAGCATTCTAAAATGAATAGAAAACTGGCTCAGCAATTGCAACAAATTTAACCCCGGGAATATTCTAGAAAGGCAAAATGGTTCCATTATATTCTCTAATATTGCATTTATTTAAAAAAAAGTTGCCATCAATTTAAATGGATGAAATGAAATCTACTAAATAAATTAACTGTAATTCTAAAATATTGGATTCAAACAAAAAATGTTTAAAAATTTGTAATTTCAGGGTTGCCACTTGTTTTTTAAGATTGTATTCAAGTAAAGTAATAATATAAATGAAATTGTATAATATGGGTGTCAAACGAGTTCGATTCAATTAATAAGTTAACATAAGTACATATGTACTGATGAAAAAAATTTAGTATTAAAAAAACATGTTTGTAGACTAACAAAAAAATGATATTCGCAAAAAAATGATATTCGTTCAAAAATCTTAATTTCGAAAATATTTTTGAAAAGGGTTGCCACTTATTCGAAAACTGAAACTTAATTAACTTAATAGTATTATTGAAATATTAGCACCAATTGAAAAACATTTGGGAAAGTTTTATTTGAAAAATATTTTTATTGAAGATTGCCATCTGTTCAAAGTTTTATTATAAGTTAAATAAAATAAAACAATACTAGTGTGAAAAGAAAGAGGTTTAGGAAAGCTTAGTTTCGCAAAGCTTTGGAGGAGGGCTCCCAGCTCTTTGAAAAATTTAATGCAAATAAATGACAATTTTTTTCAATGAAGTTTCGCTTCTACCGAAACTATGGTTTATACCAAGTTCCAGTACTCTGCCACAAATACTTCGAGAGATATGCGGAATAAAAAAGTTAATTGTTGGTTATAGAGGTGCCTCACCTTGCTCACCATGCTGTAAGGATGCAGGATTTTTGTTTCGTACTGAATATTTAAATTCAATAAACTAATTTTATAATAACAATAATTTTTGAGATCAAGGCCAGTTTTTTATTTGGATAGTATTGAACTGTTCCCGCTTTTTACTAGCCCTTTTCAAATAAAAAAAAGATTGTTAACAAAAAAGAATTTTATTGAATTTAAATATTATTGTATCTACCTAATTTTGTATTTTTTTCATCGACCTAGGTAATCACAAAAATGTGGGATTGCCTAGCTGTAAAAAGTCCTGCGACCACCACAAAAGATTTTTAGTTTAAGTATTAATATTAAATATGTCTGTGGGTACTTGGGTATTTTCGGTACGCAGCAAATTTATTGAATTAATGGAAATTAAAGAATATGCAAAATTTTTCATATGTGCTTGTAAGAATCTGACTGCAGTATATCTGGCATAAAACTGGCTTCTGTATGTTAACCTTTTTATTTACATGCAAACGAGCATGACAATGAAATGTTCATAAAATTTGCCCGCTACTATTATTAACGACTTTGTAGCTCATTAAATCACTGTCTGGTTCTAAAACTTTCACTCAAATTACTTAAAGAACCAAAATAACGTGCGCATTTTTTTTTAAATTACACATTCACTATGGTACAAACATATGAACATTCATATAAAGGGAAACGCATTAAGGTGCTCATATATTTATGTAGAAATGTAATTGTAGAGCGCTTGAAAATATTTGTATGTATTGTACAATTCGAGATCTGCTACCTAGTTGAAAATGTCATTAAATTTACGTAGTCTGTTGTCATGTCGATTTGAAAAACTTTCGCCGAACTTGTCTTATTCTAGCAATAAAATAAGTGGAAAAAAAATTTTTATATATTCCGTATCATAACTGTACAACAGAGACTTATTGACAACTTTCCAAATTTAATATATTTCTAACTAATTTTTAGTTATTCTTCTATATAAAAATCTCATGTCACGATGTTGGTGGTCGAACTCCTCCCAAATGGCTTGACCGATTTTTATGAAATTTGGTATCTATATCTGGTAAGTATGAGAATAGGTCGCAAAGTACATATATTTTATGCTTGGGAGAGGAATGCCATCTGTTTTAAAATTCAAATTTAAATAAAATACACGCATGTTATATGAAATATTAAAATTTGTATGGTTCCCTTCGGCGAGGAGAATGTTCATAAATAAATTTTTGAGAGGGATGTCTCTCTTTCCAACGTAAAATTTTATTAAATTATACACAAGTATGTTGATGAAATAGTAAAGCATGGGTGTTCGTTTCGCTGATGGGAATGTTCAAAGCTAGTTAAACTTTAAAGAGGGTTGCCAATTGCTTGACAATTCAAAAATAAAATGTAAACAAGTTATATGAAGCATTAAACTATGGGTGTCACTAAGGCTTATAGCTAACTTTATTATGGTTGCCACCTGTTTGAAAAGTCGAATTTAATTAAATTGTACATAAGTTATATAAAATATAAAAATGTGCAAGCTAAATTGTTCGAATCGCTGATGAGAAGGCTTATAGCATATAGATGGTTGCCACCTGTTTGAAAATGTAAATTTAATGTAATTATACAAAAGTTATATGAAATATCAAATATGGATGCCAAACCATTCGGTTCTATGAGAAGAAAACTTATAGCATATGGGGGGTTGCCGCCTGTTTGAAAAGTCGAATGTAATAAAATTATAAACAAATTATATGATATAGTAAAAATAGGAGAAAGTTTATAGGTATATTTAAATAAATTATATACAAAGATATAAAATATGAGTTTCGGCGCGGTCTATACTTTTCAAAGGACAATTAAGTTTCTAGTTTTCTATAAAAAATACAGTTTATTTAAATTCAATCTTTTAATTTTTAGCAAAGTTTGATATATGCAAAAATATTTCGTTAAAATTTAAAAAATCAATGAACATTTTTGGTGGACCAACAAAGGCATGCAACTCGTAAAAAAGTCCCCGACGTATAGTAATGATAATCGCTATAAGTATATAGTACATATATATACATACAATTGCAATCGTCTCTGTTATGTACATATATGTATGTATAAAGTAAGAAGTAAGTACCTTCCCATATTTAAAAATTACTATTAATCATAATTTCCAAAGAACTTGAAAAATTACTTTCAAAAGTTTATAGCCTTTTAAGAATTTGTCTTGTAGCCTAACCGACTCTCGTTTAAAAATACATACACACATATGTATACAATTTTTCCAAGGTACTAATGCTAATACACTAATGCTAATGTTTTAACTCGCGTGTGTTCGCATGCGCACCGGGAAGCGGTACAAATCAATGCTCTCCAACGGCGTACTGCACTCTTGCTCTACAATATATATATATATACATGTGTGTGTGTGTATGTAGATAGGTAGATATATGTACATGTGAATCTATGCACCTCGACTCTCCATAACTAATTTGCGCTGACCACCACCGCCGGAAGAGATGAAAATTAAAGGTTCTAAATCAAACCACAAACTAGCCGCAGAGGGGAAAAATAAATAATGTTCATAGGTAAAGACAAAATGTTTGAGAAGCAACTAATTATAGAGGAAAGTTTACAACAAGAATCATTATTTAATAGAGAAAAAACAATTGCAGCGAGGAGGTGAAGCAGAAGTGACTGCCGGCAACGCCTGAAACAAGTAATTAGTATGTAGAAGCCAAAGGGCGTAAACTAATTATTGGGATTGAGAAGAAAGCAGACATAATTGTGTAAAAAAAATTGATTGTTCCAGTTGCGCGATAGCAGTAAGTTGTTGAGGGGGAAACAAACATTAGATAAAATAGGTCATAAACACAAGCAAAGCAAAGGGAGTACGTTGATTTGAAGTTTTATTAGAGTAGATAAAGTTAATTGAAAAATAATGTGGCAGAAGATGTCAATTTTTGAATAGCCAATATCCGTGTGTGCGTTTCTACACCGCTGCATGAAAATTCTTAGCTAAATAACTTTTTATTTACCATCTACTCAAAAATATTTTTGTCTAAAAATGTTTCAAATAACTTTTGCTTGATATCTATATTTTATAGTATGTATTTAATTAATTTTGATTTATTAGATGACAACTCTATTCAAAATTTGTCTGGATACACTTTTTTCTACACTTTTCGTTTAAAACAAATTTTTCTAGATCTTAATATTTTAATACTTAGCTTTTCCTACAAATTGAATTTGCTTGAAGTACCTCAGAAACGTGGTTACCCTCACCAAAATATTGCTTCTTTAAATAACTGCTGATACCAGTTTTTCTGATAGGTGGCAATCCATTTAAATTCCATTTTATAAATTTTCACATTCTTAATAGGAGGCAGCGCTCTAAAAAGAAATTTCTGTAAAATATGCAATACTTTATTTATCCTATTCATTTAATTTATTTAAAATTTGCAGACAGGTGGCAACTCTCTCCGAAACAAGTCTGCTTTGAGTTATATTTCTTTTATTCTACCAATAAAAATATTTAATGACTCAACGCCGAAACCATCATCAAAACTCACCCTGTCAGAAAAACAGAAGATCAGAAAGAAAAAAATTAGCTTACACCATTAATTCAATATAATTTTTTTATAGGTCGTAATCCAATTCAAAAATATGCGTGGCTTAAAGCTTGTTCAAATACCTTGCCAATGAAGCTAATATCTATTTTTAAATAGGTGGCAACACGGCTTAGAAAAATTCGTTTGATATTAATATTTTATCCTACATGTTGAGTTAAGTTAATTCGAAAATTTTCATATAACTCAAATAAAACAAACACATATATTTTTGTACCAATATTGTAATATTTATTTTAATTTAATTTAGTTCAAAAATGTAGGTGGTACCCCTCTTCAAAAAAAATTATTTGGTTTGTTAATCGTATTGTAATATGTTATTTACTTTTTTGATAGGTGGCAACCCTTCAATTTTTTTTAAATTAAATATAACTATTTTAAAAACCCTTCCAAAACCATAATACCTTATTACTTATTTAAATGTGCATATTTAATTTTAACCAACTTCTTACATATATGGTAACTCTACTTCAATATCAAAGTATTTCCAAAACGCTTTTCTTTGATTCTTTATTGCATACATTTTTCAATATTTGTTTTACTTCTGTCGACACCCATACTTTTTGAGTCTACTGGGCCGCACTTTTGTTTATATCTTCGAAACCCATCGATATATTAAAATAAACATCAAATTGTGATATGTCACTTTGAAAAAAGACTAGTCATGTTCTGGTAGCTGAAAATTTTATAGGATTTGGATCTCCTTTTCTAAAAAAAATTATAAATTTTTAATAATTATTTATGGCTTGTAACCTGGCACTAGTAGTTAGCTCTAACAAAGAAAGGCCACCGAAAAATATATCATTAGATTGGTTAATTTCCTAATCAGTTAACCCACAATCGTTTCTGTGGTAAAATAAATTTTATTTTGCTAAATCATTTCAAAGTTACTTTTGAGTATCTTTATTATCTTTTAACTTTACGGCAATGCAATCCAGCTCGGACTCTGTTAATATTTTCTCACTAAGTATCCAATAATAAAATAACCGATGGATTTCCGTAGAACACGTTAGCCCATTATCACCTACCTACAAGTGCCATTTTGACCCCCACTTCAAGAAACCCCTCAAAAACGAAATTCGAAAGTCGAGCGTTAAGATATTTTCGGGAATTATTCCTGGGAAAATTTCATTAGAGATCTTCTCAGACAAAATCTGTGTGCAAGTAAAGCTGAATTCTACATCGAAAAAAAACCATATAAAATGGTGTCATATAAAATGGTGTCATATAAATGTAAATGTTAATGTCAATTAAGGGGAGCCTAAAATTTTTCAAGGGAACATATTTGTTTTTTATTTTGGATTCTTTGTAAAGATATTTTGTGTTTAGTTAATTTTGTCTCCAAAATATTTTAACCCTCTACCGACATTCCAAATTTGTGTGGTGGAAGCTAATGGATTAAAATGTCCTACGAAAATATTATTCGTGAAATTTAACAGCATATGACCTAATCTTTCATTTCATTCAGACATATATTTTTTAGCATTTTTTGAAAACAACTGGGGCATGAAAACTTTAATTGGCTATACAAAAAATTCTAGCTAACTTTCGCAAAATCATCGAGTGCTTTATTGTTGGATATTAACAAGCTCCGGACAGATTTAGGTTGTTACACATTGGTATAAATTTTAGTTTTGTCCAAAAATTATACGAAATGCTACAAAGTACATATGCTGTTTCCGAAAACTAAATTATTTGAAAATATAGTGCGATTTGTAAACGCATGTTCAGCAATTATTTTTTAATCTATATATGCGCTGAGATCCGGAAAATATCCCAAAAGGTATTGCATCTACAAGACCAATTAAAATTTTCTCAGCATCAAACTCAACATCAGCGGTGCTTCAAGTCTTAACTGAGGATATCTTTAAAAGAACACAATTGAAATGATTACATTACTTGTAATTTATTTGATGGTGTTGCATTTGAGGTCAACTAATTAACACTCACTGAAATATTGAAAGGGCGCCAAAAGCTAATCGAAAGAGGAACACAAATGCCACACATACAAATGAAAATTCCTTTCAGAGAGATCCATTATTGTATTTAGAATATAAGTGTAGCCAAGCTCATGCACTTCTAGCTACTTGTATTTTCCATTCTTAGGAAAGAAACAAAACAAAAAAAAATCCTCACAAATTTTGTATGCACACTGACTGCATTTGCGCACGCCCAGCAAGGGGAAACAAATAATTGTAAATTTTTCTTACGCTTGTTATTAGCCTCAACAAAGCAGACTGTCGGACGATTGCGCAGCTGAGGTGGTGTTCGAAAATTTTGATTGATTATCGCTCAACAAGCTGTAATAAAGCGGTCGATCGCACGAGAAATATACAATAATAATCAGAAGAGAATAGAACTGACTGGTTCAAGTGGCCGAATTGTGTAGATTCATAGAGTCATAGCTCATAGAATGAAGGTAGAATTTTAAATTTCAGCACCAACTAATTATTTTACAAATGACTTTTGTGGTTGCTTATCGGTTGGTTTTCTTTTCTTACACAAAATTACTCAAAGAATACTTTTCCAATTTTTTCGAATTACTTTTGTGTTCACTTCATCTCTTTTATGTCAGTGTAATATCTGTATAATTAACAATTTTTCAAAGCGACACCGTTTTCCTTTCATGCGAGTGCACACAAATGAAATGGTTTGATAAATTGCGATTTAAATAGCTAATTTGTTGATTTGCTGATGCAACCATCAAAATATTTATTGTCAGCTATTAAAATAAAGACATTTATTATTGGAATGTGTTTGTTATAAGACCCCAGCAGACAGTGCCCTGCCATAATGTCGACCATTTAACAAATGGCGTAAAGGCCGATATTTACTAGTGATATAAACTTTGTTATGTCGCCCATTGGCTAGATGTGCTTAGCAATTCAATACCAGTGTGCTGCGGCTCACCTGATGTTTGCGATTTCAATGAAAGTCCATCTTAGTCGGTGCTTACAAGAAGAAAAGTGGATACCTGCCTTCCGAGTCCCATTTACTAAAGATAATTCAGTCTCCTTTCTGGCCAGCTTATCTGCGGCGAAATTTCCGGGGACGTCCTAGTGGCCAGCCTATGTACGTGCTGTATTTCTAGAGTACTATTCGAATTCAGTAGGGACTAAAAATAACTATTGTTCCGAATTTATAAATTGAGTTATGTAATTTAACGAAAGGTTGTTCTATAACAACTATTATGAAATATTTATGAAATATTTTTTCCGTTGCCAATGATAGTTATTAACGTTTATCTTTTACATTGCCTGATGACTGTTATATCGGGAAAAGTATTTTTCCGTTTCAATTACAGTTATTTTCAACCGTTTATTTTTTACATTGCCTGATAACTGTTATACAGCAGAAAAATGAGTTCTGTTGCCAATAATAGTGCTTTTTTAACGCTTATTTTATATATGTTATTATAACTGTTATACAAATGAAATATTTTCTCCGTTGTAGACGTTAATTGTTGTACTTTCCCTGATAACTGTTATATATGAAAACATATTTTCCCGTTAGCAGTAGTAACTATTTTTATAACGTTACCTGATAACAGGGAAACAGTATAACCGTTGTCAATGACAGTTTTTTCCAAATTTTTTTTTGCGATATGAACTGTTATACATGATACATATTTTTTCCGTTATCACTGAGAGTTTTTCAATAACAGCTATTTTCCAACGCGTATTTTTTACGTTGTCTGATAACTGTTATACAAGAGTGACTTTTTCTCTGTTGCCAAAAAAGTTTCCAAAGTTGGCAAATACCCCTTATCTGCGAAAATAAAAATATTTTTCATCCATTAATTGATACTGAGCAACGTTTTTGGGACAAAGCTTATCATTATTATGCTCCTGGAACTCTGCGATTTGATCGTGATGTGTCGCAGAGTTATTGTAGAGTTTTTAAGCCAAATAGCGGCTGAATCTATAGCAGCCAATTTAGCATTCTGAAAAAAAAAGTAGTACGGATATTGGCAAGTTTGTTTAAATATATGGTAAATGCATTTCTAAGAGCCCTGTGGGAAAAGTCGTCGTCTACATGAATTGAAGCTTGCAGTAAGCGCATGCTATGTGTGTGCTATCCCCCGCAGCTGCTTGGCTCAAAGAATTTTTTTTGTTAAATTTTAAGAAACTTTAATTTTAATTTATATTTTTGGGTATGCAGTTTTGCAATTAAATTTAATGTATACAAATGAGCAAGAAGGGCGTTAGAATTATGGTTAATTTTTTACAATTTCTCTTAAATTTTGGTCTTACATTTTTTTCATATTTTCCATATAACAGATGTTTACATAATTCCCATTGTTTATAGTATTTGGCTTGTGCTGTTAGTCTTGCACATCTTATGATTTTATACTGCGTTAGATGAAAGAAGTTTCCAAGATCAAAATTTGAAAAAATTCCCAAAAATCAATTGTACATCTTAATACTTGCATGTTAAAAGTATAGTACTAAGATTGCAAAATATATCTTTTTAGATTTATATGCCTTTCGTTATATAACCAACTATGTTTTTATACAAATTTAAAATGAAAACCATTGCAAATATTATAAAAATAACACCAATTGGTCAGTTGTTTGAGTAACTGTATGCACATTGTGAGATACCAAAATAAAAGACTTAAGCGAGCAACACGCGATATTAAGCTTGCTTTCAATTTCGAACGCATTAGTGCGCAATATATTTTGTTTATTATACTTACATAGCAGTTTTGCATTTAAATTCGGTAAAGGCTCCACATTAATACTTTTAACCGGCTTTATTCTGGTTTTATGACAATTTTATATACTTTTCCATACATAAAAGCTTTTCTTTATGGCAGCTTTTGTTCAGTAAAATTCAGTTGTTCTACGTGTATTGCCTCGAATTGTATTTATTCAAGGTCAATTGAAAATGCTTAAAAGCACCTGTACGTCAAATATGAAATGCTTTGTGAGACTGTTCGTTAAAAATCGTGCTAACATTTTTCAATAAAACCCTGATTGAGTTTGTTGTAATTATGTGATATGTATTAATTTATTTTGTATATATATACTCATATGAAAATATACTTATTAATATTTCATTCGTATTAAAATATTTGTCATCATTACATATATAATATGTACTGCTAGCAAACCCACTCGGCGTCAATACCACCAACTCTCATAGCTGTGAGTAAACTTTATTGGGTATTTTTTTTGCTCACACATCAATAAAATACATTCGATAAAAACAGAAAACTTAACTTGTTTATAATTACTAAATTTTACTCTCTATTATAAAAACAAAATGTTGGCGTTAGTAGAGTTTGTGCTCGATAGTAAGCAATTAAAATTATAATAGAATAAATCCCTTCTTATGATCTAATGAAAAAACCACTTAAGGTATATTTATATGTTAGTAAATGGTTCTGTTTTTCATGCATACATATTGCTGTTGATATCTATGCAATCTGATGTTTTTTGAAAATAAATATCAAATATAAATTAATTGATTGAATATTAATTTTTATGTATGTCTTACTTAATTAATTTTTTTATGACGATTGATTTTTAATTAAAATTTTATGACACATCGACGCTTGAGCTTTTATTATACTTTGCTTATTTTCTATAGACTTAGCACTCAGTCATAGTGTAGACTCTTAGTCATTGTGCTACTAAATTGTTGAATATTAAAACCGGTTTGCTTTAGACAAAGCATTGTTGTATTTTTTAAAGAATTTAAATCCAAACAACGCTACTTACAATAAACAAATAGCTGCGCAGTTGAATGCGTTATTAATTGAAAACGAATTAAGGTTTACAAGTTGCTCGCTTAAGTCTTTCATTTGGATATCTAAATGGTTGCAGCTAATTTAAGAGGAAAGAACAAATATTTTTAAATCTAATTATCATTTTTAATATGAAAAATTGACACAAATTAAATTTTCTTGTAACAACCGTATACTTTCGTTAATTTTTTATAAAATTATATTTCAAATCGATGTATATCTAAGTCGATTCTTAAAATCAGCTGCAAAATACATCTCTAATATCGTCGATATTCTACCAAAAATACCGCCATCTACGGAACTAATTTATGTAAAACAATTTCTCTTCGCACCCCATTACCCGTTTCTAACTTTATCAAAATAGGATCAACAACGAAGACCTAGCTCATTAATTTTTCATAAAAGTATTTTTGTTGCTTTAGCATTAAAAATATGGAATTTCTGGATAACTCAATTTGAGGGCCATCTAGCTGATCCACTTTTACTAAAAAAAATGTTTCTTCGCACCCACATTATATATTTTTAATATTGCATCAAAAGCAGATCATAAATACAGATTTTCCGAATAAATCGCCTTTAGCGCCACTTGGTGCGTTTACGTTTCATAAAGATATTTTTTACTATACATTTCTAGTATAAGCAATATCAGACGATAAATACGAATTATGTGAATATCTTACGCCGAATATACTATTCAAATTTGATCGGAAACTGTTCATCAGTTTTTGAGTCAAGTTATAATAAAGAAAACGGCTACATTTTTATATACTTATATATAGATTAACTTGGCTTTGAAAATATTCTTGTGGAAGATTTTTATATTTTTGAAAAACTAAATTTAATTTAATTTATAATATCAACGAATTATTACAATATGTATCAAACGAGAAAGTTTGAGAAAGCTGTATCTTAACAATAATTTTGAACAGGGTTGCGACCTTAATTTAATCGATAATATTAACGAAATATTATAATATGGATGTAAAAAACAAACGGTGTAAGAAAGCTTTATTTTAAAATTTTTCCCAGAGTTAAGAACCCTGCTTAAAAAGTTAATAGAAAATTAATTAATCGACTAAACTAACTATTACAATAGTTGTGAGAAATGAGAGAAAGAGATTTAGTAAATCGTAGTTTCGAAAATAGTTTTTGAAGAGTGCTGCTAGCTGTGTGAAGAATTACAAACAAAATAATTACGTAGTTTCTAAACTCTAGAGAGTATGCGGGGATTTTGTCACATAATTTGAAACTAAAGTTGGTGTTCATTTTACGAATTCCTATCACCACAAACTTATAGTTTCAATAAAGAGTATTCAGTTCCCATTGGAAATGGCGTTCTCCTTCAATACAAGTATATAAAACTCAAAGGTAAACTCTGAAAGTTTGAAGCACAGGGGCACATCATGGCTTTTATTTCTGAATACCGCTTCTTCAGTATTTTTTTTTGCAGATGAGTATTCAATAAAAATAGTGGCATCCCGAAGATAAATATACAGATGGTTTTCATATATAAATAAATACTAATTTCCTAACTACGAAACTCATTTTCGACCCAACAAAATTCGTATTTTTTAATTCCCTCACATTTTTTTGTTGTGAGTAGTTGTAGTCAAAGCTGGTCTTTCTGCTGTATTCCATCTTGGACTTTTTTTTTGGCAATTATTCATTAAATTGATGTACAGAAAGCATTAAAAATATTTCCAACAGTAAAAAACATTCTTGAAAAAAAGAGCGTGGCGAATTTAAGCCGCTCAGAAAAGGCATCCATTCGATCGTTTGAGTTAAAATTCATTTGAGAAAGAGGCGGAAAAAGAAGCTTGGAATATACTATAATATATATCTACATTCGTATCGTTGGGTAGTCGAATTAGAACAACAGCAATTTGGAAGTTTTTTCAAGAAAGCACAGATTATGTTTTGCCAATTTCAGGGCGTTGATGGCCTTAGTTGAATGAACTCCAAGTTTGTAGTGACTGTCAAAAGAAGCAGCTTTTGCCGCTAATGACTGGTCGCTGCGTAGTTGATTTGTAATTATCAAAGTACATATGTGTACGCATTTAAAGTTAATATCTATGCAGGCAATTTACGCAGTTCATAGAAGCTTTAGTTCTCAATAATGCCAAAAACCTTAAATGTGCCATGGCGGTAGCATTCAACAAACAAAGAAAAAGCAACACGAGAATTATTAAGAAAAAATTGATTACTCAGTAATTTGTGTAATTAATCATCAATCGACAGGCAACAACACTGCCCTACAGCATACACAAATACACACAAACACACATACAAAAAGTACTAACATAGCCTCAGTGCCGGGGTTTTATTTTTTTCCAGTTACGAACTTCTCAGCGCTTGCCAATCAGCTGTGGGATTATCCACACCTACATTCATCCATACCTAGGAGCACAATGGCTACGTGCCGCATAAAGATTTTGATTTTAGTTTACTTCCGTACGAAACTTGTCGCTGTTGAGTGCAATGTCCGCGCACTTTGACTGTCTGCATGAAATAAAATCATGAACACAAATGGGCAGCAAAAAAAAAGAAGAAACAAATAAAGAAAAGAAACAAAGATCATCGAAACAACGCGCGATTATTGTGAAGATCATGTCGTGGTTATCTCCGACTAGTGGGTTGATGGTCTTTGTCTCTCTTGAGGTGCATGAAATCAAAGTTTGTATTGTAGTGGCATTGTTATTGGCTTCCGTCATGCTTTATGTTGTTTTTGGTTTATAACTGGTGTTGTTATTTATACTTTTATTGTCATTACTTTCGCTGCCCCCTATTTGTCTATATACAAATCTTTCATATTGCTGCCGCTACTTTGTTATTGGTTTTTGTTGTTTTTTTTTTTGGTTTAAGAGATATTTTAGCGCACCACGATGTTTTGTATTTATTTTCATGTGAAATATGTAAATTTGTGTGATGTTTATGTAACATTTATCTATCGGCAACTGATTGTTGCAATGCGGCACAATGTAAATATGATTTTTAATTTTTAAGTAGTTAATCATTTGTCATCCACTTTCAGGTGTTGTAGCCAGTTTCGAATTTTTATTTTGTAATGTTTTCATTATTTTCTGTTTGTAATTATATTCGCTCATTGAAAAAATACAATAAGTGGATTTTTCTTGTGTTTTGTTCAATAAGTTGCTGCGGCTGGAGTTTTTTTCCAATTCAACGAAACAAACATAAATAGAAATAAGAAAGCTAGTATACATCAGACAATTGGTTTTAGTTTATTGACACATTTAAATACAATACTGATTTGTTTCTCTAAACAATAGAGGTTTTAGCCTTCTTTTTCACTCAAAAAACTCTTATTGCCTTGGTGTTTTAAAAATTCATGTGATGAGTTTCCATGTTTGTATGCATGCGTACAAACTGTCGTTATTTACAAAGTGCTTTTATTTTATAAATGAGCTTAAAAGGATTTTAGAATTTTAGAACAAAAAAACACGCGTACACCTATACGCGTAAGCCAGAAGTAAAACTTCTTTGTGGTGGTGGAAATAAAATAGTTAAAGTAGTCGTAGTTATTAGTAGGAGCATTAGTAAAAAAGTGCTAAGAATTATTAGTACCATAGGTAAAAGTAGTGGTAGAAATTAGTAGTAGCATTAACAAAAATTATGGCAGAAATAAGTAAAAATAGGGGTAGAAATTGGTAAAACAGCGGAAGAAATTAGTAAAAATAGTGGTAGTAATTAGTAGTAGGATTAATAAAATAGTGGAAGAAATTAGTAAATGTAGTGGTAGAAATTAGTAAAGAAAGTGGTAGAAATTAGAAGTAGCATTAATTGTAGAAATTCGTAGAAATAGGGATAGAAATTACTAGTAGCATTAGTAAAAATACTGGTAGAAATAAGTAAAAATTGTTGTAGAAACTAGTAGCAGCACTAATAAATTAAGTGGTAGAAATTATTAGTCTCATTAGTCAAAATGGTGGTAGAAATAGAGTAAAAGTAGTGGCAGGAATTAGTATAAATAGTGGTAGAAAGTAGTGAAAATCGCGGATGATATTAGTAAAAATAGTGGTAGAATTGAGTAAAAGCAGTGGAAGAAATTAGTAAAAATAGTGGTAGAAATTAGTAGTAGCATTAATAAAAATACTGGTAGAAATAAGTAAAAATAGTGGTAGAAATTAGTAAAAATAGTGTTCTTCCACTCTTCAAGTAAAAATAGTAAAATAGTGGAAGAAATTAGTAAAAAAAATTGGTAGAACCTAGTAAAAAGAGTAGCATTAATAATTAAAAAGAAATAGTAGTAGTATCATTAATAAAAATACTGGTAGAAATAAGTAAAAATAGTGGTAGAAATTAGTGAAAAAATTGTGGAAGAAATAAGTAAAATAGTGGTAGAAACTAGTAAAATAGTGGAAGAAATTAGTAAAAAAAAAAATGGTAGAACCTAGTAAAAAGAGTGGAAGAAATAAGTAAAAATAGTGGTAGAAATTAGTAGTAGCATTAATTAAAATATTGGTAGAAATAAGTAAAAATAGTGGTAGAAATTAGTAAAAATAGTGGAAGAAATAAGTAAAAATAGTGGTAGAAATTAGTAAAATAGTGGAAGAAATTAGTAAAAAAAAATTGGTAGAACCTAGTAAAAAGAGTGGAAGAAATAAGTAAAAATAGTGGTAGAAATTAGTAAGAATATTGGTAGGATTACTTTTCATATTTCAGGCTTAACATCGAAAAAGAGGAATTTAACCACACATGGTCTTATTATTTTTCAAAATATTCTCCATGACGATTAATATATTTTTGATTCATTGGACATATTTTCGGCATTTTCTACATCAATCGACACGAGCCTCTTTTTATAAGTTTTTAAGAAAGAAATATCTACATACATAAATAATAAAGTAAGAAACTTACTTTCCAGTACGTCAAAAATCAAACATAACTATAACTGTTGATTGTATAAACTTTCGCGTTTTAATTTTCTGCTGGAAACAAAATTTACTTACAGTTGTAAAGTCGACTCAGAGTCGTTCACTAATATGCGAACTCTTCACTTATAAATTATATTTATAAAATATGTCATAGATCTATTTCGAACTCCTTAAATCGGAACATAATGGATTTGAATATAATAAAATATGCATTTATGACAAACCTTGATACAATATGCAAATGCACTTGAATGCGAAGATATTTATTGCATGCCCATATCCTATTAATTTGCTATAATATGTAATAAACAAATAAATAAATAAATAAATCTGACAAAATCCATGTGCTCGTAAATTTGTGCCCAATACTTTCCACGAAAGACTTTAGCAACGAACTTGAGAAACAAATCAAACTACATATGTAAGTCACATGCAGACATATTGAAGTCAATTTGAAACTGTTGCCTAACTTGTGTCATTATGTGCAGCGATTATCGTAACTGATAACGAAGAACGATACAAATGCAAGCAAATAAATAAAATAAGCATTAAATGCTCACTAACAAAGCAAGCAACTACAAGTGAATGTAAAAATCATTTGGCTGCATGTTTTGTGACAAAAAGTGAATTGTTTTTGTGTAATTTAGTCCGTTAATCTAATTGTAATCAATAAATTTAAACTAGGCTTCGAGGTTTTAGAAATAAAACGTTTTGAAAGACAAATACTATAACTTTGAAATACAGTACTTACATCTATTTAACGATAATATATATTTTTCATATAATTTTCCCAAGTCCCACTACACCAAATGCTGTAATAACAAATTTTTTGCATTTTCGCAAATTACGCTAATATGGAGGAAGCGTAGAGTTTTTGTTCAATTTATAAATGAAAGTCTTAAATTAGTGTTATTATATGGCATGTCTATTATTTGCAGATTATTTACACAAACATCGAAAATAGGATTTATTTAAAGAGTAAATAAATAAATATTCAAATTACAATTATTAACAAACGATTTTTATAAGAAAAAATGTAACTGCTTATTTGCAATGTTTTAGTTCTATTTTAACAAAATTTCTAGCGCATGTCCTACATTCGGTTGCCGGATTATTTCTACTATTATGAAGCCGGGAACACTCTCTAGAAATATTTACGAAACTATGCTTTCCCAAAACTTCTTTCATTTCCCACCGGTATTATAATATTTTATTTATATTATTTCAGTAATCAATTTGTATTTATTTTTTAAAACAGGTGCCAACTCTCTCCAAATGTTTTCGCCTTATAACTGTTGTGCCGTTTTTGTTTTTATTTATTCTCGCTTATTTATCTATGTATTTGTACAGTGCAGTACAGTGTTTAGTAGTAGTATGACTTTGTTTAATTCAGAATTTTAAAGAAGTTTAATTTAAATATCGATATATCGAGTATGAAGCCTATATATGTCACACATCTAAGCCATATCTATCAAATGGAACTCGTAATAGGCTCATTGCAGGCATAGTTAGTTTTATGCAAAGCGACTGAAAGCATATTGAAATAATTCATTAATATTATTCATTTAATTTAACTAAATGTTTCCAAAAGAGGGCAACTCTCTTCAAAAGAATTTTTTAAATTTAAACTTTCTTAAACTTCTCGCTTTTGACGCTAGTATCATATCGGTTAACTTGTTAATTAAATTGAATTAAAAGCTTCAAACATGTGGCAACCCCCTTCAAAAAGAATTTCGTGTAAACTTCGCTGGTTTCTCAGCGTTATTTTAATATTTAATTTATTTTTTTAATTTATTTATGCACAACTTTTTAAATTGTATTCTAAATAGGTCAAGCGAAATTTTATTAAAATTCGGCCGACGGTGAAAGCAATGATCTCCAAAATATCATATAAAGTTTCGGTTCAAAAACTACTTATATAATTTTTACAAGTAAATTATTTCACTTATGTTGAAGCTATAATTTTGTTTTACATTTATAAAAATCGTCAAAAAATTTCTTCACAAAAATATATCAAGCATCACAAAATCAGGCAGTTCCGAAATTATTACATGCTCTTCAAACAATCAAATAGGAAAAGGCTGATGGCAAGTACTGAAGATGGGCATTTTGGAGTGAATTATTATTCAAATAAAAAATAAAAATGTATTTACAAATTTTCTATTTTTGGACGAAGAATACATTTCCACTCATTGTTGTTTGAGTGGCGAATAAATTTTCATTCGCCATATAAATACTTTTGAGTGATGAATATATTTTTATTAATCAATTAAATTGAATTGATTTTCATGTATCATTCAAATAACTTTGAGTGGCGAATAAACTTTTATTCATCATTCAATTAATTTTGCATTACACCATACCCACTTTTTATCGAGTCTCAACTAAATTTAGTATCAAAAATTTGATGTCATTGGGTGACGCTTTTTTAACTCGCCACAGATTTGTCATAACTGTTTATTGCCCAGCAGGGTATTCGCCAACAGACCGACGTAGTGTCGAAATAAATATTAGCTTTATCTCCTTTGTTTGAGAAATCGTTGAAAAAGATAAAATAATGCAAAAAGAGAGAATAAAATAGCAAAATTCACATAAAATAAGAATAAATTAAATGCCACGACAAATGTTATTAAAAGTCGTTTGACAATTTTCAACTTGGAATTGCGGATGTTGGTTCAACAAATTGTCGTAAAATTACAGAGTTACAAACGTTGAGTACGGACATAGCTAAAAATACAACCAAGGCATACACGTTTTCGAATGGCTTTGGGTGTTGCAGCCGCACGAAGGTGTGTCCGTGCATACAAACTGCACATTAGTGTAAGTAGTATGTGTGTATGTTTGTATGTTTGCAGAAAATGCATGCATTAATTAGATTTATTTACATGAACAAGCGTGGGTATCTTAAGCGCGCCAATTATGACTCATTGTGGCGCACTTTTTGATTATATTTTCCTTTTTGGCTCAGAGTAACGGTACCTCAAAATCAAAATAGTACAAGTTCGCTGTTGATTTTTTTTTTAAAAAAAGTATCAAGTACTTTTGGTGCTCAATTCTCAAAATTTCATTTTCATTCAACAACGATCGATTTTTCGATTATATTCCTTCAATACAATTTATGGCCATTTTGACCTCCACTTCGCGACCAGTTCCAATTTATATGAAAGTCTAAACGAACGTCTGACGTATTTGCGTTGTCTAAATTTGCCATCTTAAATTTTGCAACAAAAAGTAAACGAAATCAAAAAAGCGTGTGGAACGCGAGAAATACAATTGTAGGTGAATGGTCATAAAAGTCGCACGTTCGAACGTAGTGAGTTGGTGAATTGGTGGGTTGGTGATTTGGTGGTTGGCGATTTGACCGTCCAGCGCCTCAGGGAGTGGCTAATTGTGTTTTGCCCGCAACGCGCCGATAACACTTTTGCACTTTTTGCACGTGACTTTTGAACTGTTTGCGAAAATCAGGCTATACAATTGAATATATTAAGCGAGTTGAATGGGATTTCATATATTTTTTGGGATATATCCCATGGGGCGCTAGTAAACGTGTTTAGGTTATAGACTCTGGTTGTCGTTTAAGAGTGATTTTATTGAACATTGAAAAAACATTGAAGGCAATAAATAAATAAATTACATAAGATTCTGATTTTGAGCGCATATGTGGATTTTATATTAAAGTAACACTGTATGTATAAAATTTTATTCACGCAAAATAGGTGCTGTATTGCTATCGTGGATTTATAATATAGCACTGTTTGCTAAGTGAATTATGTAATGGAATATTTTCTTATAACGCAGTCAAATATCGATCCAAATATGGGTTTTATTCGAAAGCGGAATCGTTTAGCGTAGTAAAATTTCAGGTTCCAACAAATTTACGTTAATTTCAAAAATATTCTTAGAGCCTAGCGTTCACTGCAGTATGGCTAATGATTTGTATTTGTATTGGTCGTGACATAAATGCATGTTATACATATTTTTACCTTACCGTGTAGATTGAAACTAAAACAAATTATTATCAAAAAAATTCCAAACGTGAATTTTTTCGGTATAATATTGATATTTTCGAAAGAGTAAACACGATTATGAAATCATGCGGTTGGTTTCATAGTAGCGCATTCTGATAACGATAACCCAGTTTTCCGAGACCTTGGTGATGGTTGCTAGCCCTATCTCACGAATCGATTGCTCGATAATCGCCTTCGGTGCCTGAATTGTAAAGAGATTGATAATATTGATCCGTCATGGCATTCACAAAAAAAGTCTAATGGTGTCAAAGGGCAGCTCCGACGTTGCTAGTTGATATAGTGATTATTTCGTTCCGCCTTCTATCAAGATTTCCAGTAGAAAAGAGTTAATACTGTTAAAATAGCATTTGATAGAAACCCTCGATGTGGCCCACCCAGTCTTCGATTATTTTATACAAGCCCGAAATCAAAGGGTATTAAAGCAATGGCATTTAGTTTTATTATGATATCGATAATACGAGGATAACGATATCGTTAACGATAACATGGACGATAATCGTAGCAATACCATAGCAATCCGATAATCGAAAGAATAATGACAGAGATAACTTTATTAAATTTTACAAAGGTAACTTAAGTTAAAAAGGAAATTATATTTGTATCGATGTTTTGCTAATTGCTATTTTAAAAAAAATCCTTCCTCTGGCCTCATAGCTATCTAATATCATTAGAAAAGTTATGACGCTTGTTAGAATACTTAGTTTGAATTTCCATCATTCCTTGCATTTTTATATAGGCAGCATAGATATCAATTGAATTGCAACTCCGTAAATCTGAAGGGTCTTTCTCTATAATAAGTCTCGTCCAGGAATTCTAGGACGCAAGGCCGTAATCAGGAAGAAGCTTATAGGGGTTCTGAGCTGAGTTAGACCTATCGTAAAATTAGGGGTAGGAACTTACTGCAGGGATAAAAAACAGCATTTTATTCCGACTTTAGCAGATAACTAAGAAAAAGGCTTAAAATATTTATAACTAACGCAAAATCCACAAAGTGTTTTCTCTCCATTTAGCCTTGATATGATACAAGTATTCCACATAATTTTCTTATAATTTGCATTAGTTATCATAAAAATATTGCAGTAAAAAAATATTTGTAAGCGATTTAAGTTGTTTAAAAAATTGGTAGAAAAATTTTCGTGCAATAATGCGCAGCAATTTGGCAAGGTTTCTTCTGCAGCATGGATCGCCAATGATAAAGCTTCGATTTCTAAATGAAGGCTCAATTGTAGACTTGCTACAAAATAGGATTATGTGTGCGTAAAAACAAAATCTGATAAAAAACTTTGTTTGTACAAAAAAAATGTACACGTAACTTAAATACTCAATAAATCAAGCCGTGTTATTAAGCGTCAAATAAAAAAAATATTTATTTAATAATAAACAAACAAATCTACATATTTCCAAATGCCTTTATGTGAATCATCTATCGTACGAATAATTTTCTTTTACCCTTAGGTATTTTTCCTTAACTTTCCACCATCTATGCATTAGCCTTTATTTTGTATGTTGCTTTTATTTCGAGAAAAAAAATTACATTTATGTCTGCACAAAAAATTGCCCCTAGCTTGGTTAGTAGCATAATTCAGCTGTACGTGATCACAACTCCCGGTGGTCTGCCGAGTGAGTAATCGCTCTAATAGTTAATAGGCTGCTACGGGAATGCAGGAGTTGAAACAGTAACAGTGAACAGCTGGATTTAAATGTTTCTGGTGTAAGGTAGAGAGTGAATTTCCAAATTTATAGCGAACGGTTAACAAGACACGCAAATGGCAAATTGACTACTTTAAGTTGCCGGAAATTTTTGTAAAATTTTATTTTATTTGGCAGTTGTATATAAATAAAAGAACAGGCACATGTTACAACAATACAATACTAATTTCGACAATTATTTGTTTTATAAAATGTGCTGTACTAATTATTGTGAATTATTTGTTCAACTATATTAAGGATTCGAGAATAATATTTGCCATTATCTGTTCACCATTCGAATTTACTGACGGAGGAGCAAGAAGTTTGCTGTTTAAGTCTTTTGAAGTGCCGAAAACATAACTGATGATTGGTTTTCATCAGTTTAATTTTTTGACGTCGAAATATGACACGAAATGCCAACATGTTATGAGTTTGTATTGGCGTCAAGACGAAATATGTCAAAATTTCGGCTGTTTTCATTCAACTGACAACATTTGACAGACAACAGAAAACCTACAAGTGTATTTCTGATATGAAAAACTTCTCAAAAAATCATTTGCCATGTGGAGTCGGAGTAAAATTGCAAGCCCTCCAATTTGTGGCATAACATCAGGACGCACACCACAAATTATAGAATAAGTTTGGCCAAATATCTAGCTATATGATGCAAGCTGCATTTTAATTAAAAAACGATATTATTAGAGTAACAACAATTACAAAAAAGTTTTGAGGTAGTATGTTAAAGTTTTATAATAAAAATACTATTTTTTAAGTCACAAATCTACTATTTTCACTACATCTATCTTGTTATGATGATAAAATTCAAGTTTTTTTGCTTGAATCAAAGTTTCTTGGTAAATCGACCAACAGACTTTTGAAATTACTCAAAAATGAGTTTATCTGTCATTCCATATTGCCATAGATATACAAAAAAAAACGCCCTGCTCTTTACCATATCTCTCTCAAATTATAAGTTCCATTACATTCAGCCTGAAAGTATGTATAAAAATGATAACAGTTTTGATATCTTTGTAATACATTAATAAGGTAGATAAAAAAGGTTGGATCCCGTTGTGTCATGGGCTTTTATATATACTAGTTAAATAATGTAAAGTAATAAAAATAAAAAAACTTCATCCTTTTAAATTCGCTATTTGTCACTCACGATAAAATCGAACATAAGGCATTACATTTGCCTTAATTTGACTTAAATTTACTATAGCTTTTTTAAGAATCAATTATTCTATTCTTTGATTCCTGTTCAACGCTTGAATTGTAACATTGCTTTTACATATGTATAGTACATAAACGTTCGATTCATGCTCATTTTTGCTACCCTATTTTGGTTGCAAGCGCGGGAGTGACTGGCGAGTGTAAAAAGGTCGCAATTTTCTTGAAAGCTTATTGCAACATGCAACAAATATACGTGGCAAGTTAATGCATAATGAGTGCACATGGATACATAAACAGTTACGTAGTATACTACATGTGAGAATGTTTTGGAAGCGGTGAGATAATAGAAAAACAAATCAAAAATTAAGTCAAAACATGCAATACTTCGTCCAGCAGTCACAACCGCCGCCACAGCAGCTACCGCACCGTACCGCACAACACCACACCACAGTAAATGTTAAACGGTATTTATTTGTTGATTGAGCGTTTGTAAATAAATGGTGGTGGCGGTGGCGCTGGCTGGCAGTGTGGCTACTGTGCAATGTGCAATTAGACTATAGCAGCAGCAACAATAACAAAAACAACAACACCGGACGAATGTCTAACTATAACAAATGCATGAAAAATGTATGCAGCAATTGTGTGTAGCAATCAGGAGGCGGACAGTTTAAATGAGACATGAGACTGAGAAAAATAGCGCGAGAATTGGAGTGGCCACCAACTATTTAACTGTACATATAATGCGCCCTCCTTTGTCCGCTGCCAGCTACTACACAGCATTCATTTTCAGCTACTTTGTCTCAGCTTAGCTAGCATTTGGCTACAGTGACTATGCAATTGGTATATTTTCTGCACAAGGACTGCACAGCCCCAACAACTTTCCATTTTATGTGCGTTCGATGGAGTAGAAAACAAGTTTCTTGCTTGATCGAAGTCTTTCGTAGGCGAAAAATATTTATTAGTCATGTAGATCATCAAATTAAGACAAACTCATAGGCTGTTTTTGGGAGTACATATACTATACAAATATTCTCATATGCATAATAAAATAACAGTAGATTTGTATGTCTGTATTTCTTTTATAGTCTGAAGCCAATATGACTACTAGTGATTTGCGTTTTCATTCGTTGAGTTGTTGTTAAGGCTATTCAAAATTTGTTTCGCACCGCGTGTTCTTTAAATCGATATCCAAGGCTGTAGACAAAAGAAAAATTGAATATGTTGCTTATTCGGCAAGAAAAAAGAACAAGCACGACTTGACTCATTTCTACCTTTGATTAACAACCGGCGATTTAGAACTTTTGTTTATTTTAAGGCACCATTGATGTGATTTTGAAAGTTTGACAGGGTGCGCTGTTTGAAGGTCGCTTATACAAAACAACCGCTAATTACTCTAAAGTGATTCGTCTAAAAAAATTAAAAAAAAAATGACAACAAAACATGACAGCTAGAATTATAGGTTCTTGTATATGTGGGGCTGAATTATCATACTTTCAACAAACAAACGTGTTTTTGTAATATCAGACATCTTTTGTTTCTGTGGGGAAAATAGTTATTTTTCTTAACATTTTATTGTAAGGCAAGTCATACGTGAAAAATATGCCAAATAAGCGTTTACATATATAAAATGTTAAGTAAAAACAAAAACTTAACTTTAAAAAATGTCACATAAGTTAACTAAAACACGAAAGTTTTTTTAAACTTATGTTTTATGATTTCATTATATGTAAACATAAAATTAATATTATCATTACAGTTATTATTATCATTATCAGTATCATTATCATTATCATTATAATTATCATTATCATTATCATTATCATTATCATTATCATTATCATTATCATTATCATTATCATTATCATTATCATTATCATTATCATTATCATTATCATTATCATTATCATTATCATTATCATTATTATTGTCATTGTCATTATCATTATCATTATTTATCATTATCATTATCATTATCATTATCATTATCATTATTTATCATTATCATTATCATTATCATTATCATTATCATTATCATTATCATTATCATTATCATTATCATTATCATTATCATTATCATTATCATTATCATTATCATTATCATTATCATTATCATTATCATTATCATTATCATTATCATTATCATTAGCATTATCATTATCATTATCATTATCATTATCATTATCATTATCATTATCATTATCATTATCACTATCATTATCATTATCATTATCATTATCATTATCATTAGCATTATCATTATCATTATCATTATCATTATCAATATCATTATCAATTTGTCCGATTCAAATATAGCGCGTCAGCCGTTCCTTTGCCTTGCTAACTGGCGCCACCTGGAGACAGGGAGTGAAACCAAGACCTCATTCATCTGGACTTTTCAGATCAGGGCTGGATCATTTTCTTTCATTCTTACATCATTACCTAGCCAATGTCGCAATAAAGCCGTTCATCGCTCCACCGCCTAGGGTATTGGCTGCCACGGAAACTCTTTCGGAGAAAAACTTTTAGATTGAAGTTTAGGTTCATTGAAAGAGGTCTTTACTGCTCAATTGACTTGCCAAAAAAATTTAGGCGAACTCAATATATCAGAATCTGATTGACAGCAAAATCTTCAAACTATGAGATTTTATTGGCCGGGTCATAAAGATTTGTTGGCCAGTGTAATAAATCGTTGATTTTAACAACGCAGCGCCAGTAAATTGAACTCAAAAATAAGCAGCTAAATATTTTTCGTATTAGCATTGCATTGGAAAAAGCTTAGTTAACATCTTAAAAGCATTATTGCTAATGTCTTCTAATAATTTGTTTTTGCAATTTAAATCCAACTATGAAAAATGATTTGCATGTTTTTAAGAAGTTATTCTCTGTTTGAATGCCCAGCTAGCCTTCATTGCTGTTTATGCTGTACTATTAAAAAAATATACCTACAACTAAGTACATACATACTTTTCGATTAAAAAGCAAACATCTTTTACCTTGAAATATTTGCTATGCAATCAATTGCTAATTTCGCGTTCGCTATCTCAGCTGAAAATCGTTTTCAATTAACATAAACGCAAATGTGTCTAACAATAGGCATCAAATGTCCAGCGAATAAAATTACAGCAGGGTAAAGCGGATATATACATATGTATGTGTGTATGTAGATAGTACATTACAAAAATAGTAATAATAATAAAACACAACATCAGCTTTTCTCTTGCCTGCAAATTGCTGCTTTATGACTTACTTTACTGATTTTTTTTTACGATCTGGCATCGGGTGATAAAGAAGCGTTCGGAGCTTGGCGTCCGTATTAACCTTGATGGGGGGGAAACACGGCATTAAACTGTTGCATCGACACTATAGCCGCCATTGCATTCTACTGTGTGGTAATAATGACTTCAACAACAACAACAGTAACAACAACATCAACGATTTTTATTACCACTGACAACACTATCATCAGCAAGCTATTTCAATTTGAATTTCTGTTTGTTAATGCATTGATTTTTGTATGAAAGCAACGCTTCACTGATCGCTTCCATTCAATTGAAATTTAATTTTTTTTTTTAAATTACACGTACATGCATTACTCTGTTGTAAGGCAATCGTGTGATATATTCGTTTATGTTAGCCCATACTAAGTGCGCTAGATGCATTTGTTCCGATAGTTTGGTGTGAGGGTATTGAATATCATTTCAAAGCTCTACCTGTTTCGTCAGTATGTTGCATGCGAGATTTCAATGAAGTATGCAATTAGTCAAAGAAAATGTGATATACGAATTAGGCGTTCCTAACGCCGTTACCTTCAACTATTCATTTAGTGGCACACACATTGGTTGCAAGTGTATACGTAAATTATGTTATTTGCAAGAGTATAGAGTGAAAGACGTGCAGTGGGTCCAAGCGAAATTCGTATAGGGATTTTTGTGTTTTAATATTCCAGATGTTTTAGATGCAATTTTTTCAATAATTTTTTAATAGAAATGAAGTTTATTATACAAATTAAACCATATAATCAAAGTTCCAAACTTTATGTAAAATTAAAAAAAAGTACTCGATCTAAGTTCCAAAGTTTATGTAAAATTTAAAAAAATGTACTCGAATTAAAATTTTTTTTTTTATTCTATAACATAAACCATAAATCAATATTAATAAAAGTTGTATACAAAATTCCTGTAATTCAAACAAAAAAAAAATTCGTCAAATTGTGAAACTTTTCAATTCGAATTTTTAGAAACTTATTGGGTATGCAGTTTTGTAGTCCATTCAATTTTAAATAAATTACAAATTTTTGTTTTTTGTTTTTTTTTTTAAGTTTTCTTTTTGCTGGTGGTATTGCGGGGCATTTGCCATATAAAAAATCCTAGGATGCTTCTATCGGCGCATTTGTGTAAGGGTATCAAATAAAGTTTGAAACTTGCATTTATCTCAAGGAAAATAATATAGTTTTTTTAAAGAGAGACTGAATATTTATAATGCTAAATGCGTATGAAACAAAAAATGTTTAAAGAAAATGCTTTTCAAGCGGCGACCAAAAATAATCGTTATTTTGTTTTTTTCGGATCAAACAATCATTGCGTTGAATTTGTTTAAAATAAAATTCGAATATATCGACTTTATCCGTATACCTAATGCTATTCAAATCTGACCTTTATTTTATTCAGAAGATTTTTTATATTAAACCATTGCATTACCATTATTTTGTGACTTTAATATTTTTTGCCACATTTGCTTGATATTTTTTGGATTTTATTTTTTCGATCAAGTTTGATAGTTGTTTTTAAATACTTTTTTCGATCGAATTTCATCGATGTTTTATGATTTTTTTCAATATAACACAACCGTTATTCCAGGATTTCAATTTTCTTGATCATATTTGATCGATATTTTATAATTTTAAATTTTTCGATCATAACACATAAATCGAATTATTGTTGTTGGTACTATTATTGTCATCCCCGACCAATTTGTTGCGTTTATTATGATCAAAAAAGTGTAATCCAAGAATAACGATAATAATTTGAAAATAACAGTCATATATGATGGAAAAAACAAAAATTACAATATATCGAGTAAATAGTGATTTTTTTAAATTAAAATTATAACTGCCTTGGGTAAACTATAAGAAAGAAAGTGCTTCGCTGATTTCAAATTTGATATATATTTTTAAGAATAATAAAAATCGAAGAACATTCTTTGATTGCTATTGGCAGAGTCCTTTCTGTCTTTGAAATTACTGGTGGAATCCATATAAGAATCCCAAATTGACGAAATATAAGTAATGTGAATTAATCAGAGATTCTTAGATTCTTAAATCTTTGAATCAATATATTCGGAATTGGGATCCATCGCACTTTTTATGTTGAAGTGCAAGGGCTGCCACTATATACAGATAAAACAACGAGTTTGGCGAAGTGGAATCATCGGCCCATATTTCTCAAAATTGAGACCAGCATTAACTTTGAATGGAACCCCTTTTTTGTCATCACTTGTGGCGTAGCGCGCAAACCATAATTTTATTGCATGCATAATTTGGTGAACAGTTAATTTCACGATTTGGTGAAGAAAATAATTAAGTTCCACTAGAATCGATAACTTACACACTCTGGGCGACCTTGAATATTTTTCATACGGAAATGTTCTTTTTTAAAAATCTTGCTTGTAAAATACATATTTCTATAGCTCGTGTTAAGATAAAAAATCTGTTTTTCTCAACAGACACCGAAAGTAAGCGAGAAGTTGCTTCTTTGAGAAACAACATAAAATTTTCCTTTACCGCATAATAAATTTGGTGTGAAGTTTTAACCTCTTTGCTATAGATACAAAAAACGTAAATCAAAATGAGGTCAAAAATTGAAAACAAAAATTGAACACGTGGCTAAAAAAAGAGTAGGTTACTAAACTTAATTACCAAAAATTTAAGAGACAACAATAGATAGCTTATCGCAATCAACGCATCTGCAGCTTCACACATTTATACTGTGTATGATGAGTTGAACATCTGAAAAGCTCTGAAAAGTAATAACTACAATAGAATTTTAATGCCGCTGCTGAATTTACTTTCTTTTTTACGCTTACATATATGAATACTATATATCAAAAGATAAGAAGTTTTAGAGAAAAATTTGTAAAACACTTTCGAAATATTTGAAAGTGAGAAGAGAATAAAAACCGCTGCTAATGATGATTAATTCTTTGTGGCTACATAAAAAGATCAGCGACGGTTATTTTTTTGTTTTACAAATTTTAGCTTTTTGTAAGTTGGATTTATATGTAGTTTTTACTATATAGTTTTTACTAGTTGTTACTATAAAGACCAACAAATGAAAAAAACGTTGACAAAGCAAAAGCGTATGAGAGAAGAAAAGTTACCACCTGTGAAAAAAGTTATATTCAAATAAATAAATATCAATATTGATACATGACGACTGGGCCGATTTGGCTAAGGTTTGGCACATTATATTGGTCGCAATAGAAGCATTTTTTAAGAGGGAGTTGCCACCTGGTTAAGAGGTTATATTCAACTATAACAATTGCAAAATGAGTATCAAAGGAAAGACGATTACTTAAGCTTCATTTCAAAAATGTTTTGAAAGAAGGTTGCCACTTGTTTAAAGGTAATTTAATGTAAACTAGCACATTGAATTAAATTTTACTACATCAGTTTCAAAGTAAATGTTGGATGAAAGCTTAATTCTAAAAATATTTTTTGGAGAGGGTTGCCACCTATTTAAAAAAATAAACAAAAATTTTAATATGACAAATCAATTATAGAAATATGAGGCTCAAGTGAAGGAGCTATTGTTTGAAAATAATTTAGAACAGGGTTGCCACCTGCTTCAAAAAGTAAAATAAATTAGAGTATTAAATTAACGGAAATATAACATGGGATTAAGAAAACTGAATCGTCAAAATGTTTTTATTTTGTAAAAGTATTAATTAAATTCATTTGAGCTGAGCTTACTGAATTATAATTGCTGTAAAATGCAGGCGTCTAAACGAAATATGTGTCGAGAGGGCAGCCACCTTTGAAGGAACGTTATTTAAATTTAAATGATTAAGTAACTGAAATTTTACTACGGTGGTGTCAAAGGAAAAAGATGTATGGAAGCTTTATTTGGGAAAAAATTTTGGAGAGGCTTGCCACCTTGTACTATATAAATATAAATATACATATATATAATATATATAAATGTACTACATAAATGAAGCATTACAATACTGATTTAAAGTGATAGAGCTGTAGGAAAACTTAATCTCAAAATGATTTTGAGGGGTTGCCAACCAGTTTGAAAATTAAATACAAACACGTTAAATTGAATTCAAAACTTTAAACCGAATCGAGTGCGACCCCGCGAGCGCAACATAGAAAATTTTATTTATATCTAGAGAAATAGAGTAAATATTGTGCTATTGAACAAAAGACTTAAGACACGAACCCGCTAAGAGTTGTAAAACCTTGAATTCGCTATAAGTAATGATATATGAATTTGCTAGTAATATGTGGTTTTTGTTTTTTTTTTTTTGCTTTCTAACTCATTTCTTTATAATATTTTCTGCGGTATTACCTGCAGCCACATTTATTGTCCTATTTTTGTTTGGTGCTGTCTGTTGGAGCTAATTTTATCATTTACTCATCGCTGATATGTTTTGCGCCAAATTAACAAATTTAGGAATTCAAGTAAAAACGAAAATAAAATAATGCTATGTGAGTCTCGAGGAAGGGGTAGCGAGAAGTTTAAGAAAATAAAGAACTGCTCAAAGACCATAAAATAGGGTCAGTGGCTATACCACTTAAGTCATACCACTGCGCTCCCCGTCTAGTTCGCCACATCAGCATTGTATGTTATTTCTAACTACTCTTGTATATAGAAAAAATTTATGCACACATGGGTGCGCATCGTCTAACCGATTTGATGGCTTAGCACACACGAGCTTTAGCCAAGACGTATGATATTAAAAAAAGAGAAAGAGAAAAATTAATTATCGCACAGAAATGGGTTGCCTACTTACAGCCGACTGCCTCGATCTCTTTCTATGTCTGCTCTTGGCATTTTGTATCGCAAATAGGTTAGCGTTTGGGTTAAAATAGCAAACACGAAACATGTGAATTAGAGTACAAATAATGTTTTTTTTACATTCTGATATATTATAACTTACCTGCCTTTTGTTTTGTATTGCTGCTCTTTTTTTTTGGTTTGTGTAGCTGCACGTGCGCTCATTTTCTTCTTTTCTGCGCAATACGAAATTTCTGCTAATTTTGTGAACATAGCTAGTCAGTGCATATTTGCATACTTAGCTCATCCTTCAAAATAAATTTGCTATCGTGTAGTCGCTTCTATGGTTTGCGGTTAATTATTACCTGCTGTTTTACTTAATTACTTCTTTTGCTACGCTTTGTGTGGTATGGTAGATTTAGAATGTACTCCATGCAAATTATGACAAACCATTGCTAATTTAAAAAGTGATATGTTTTCATAAAAGATTACCACATACATATGTATATTAATAATAATATTTCATAGAAAATTAATAAATATTTTCCTGTTGAAAGAGAAGAGATGGTGGAACTTTGAAAAAGGGTAATCGCTAGTTGTGTGAATTTTCGAAGACAACTGCTCATGTCCCAGTGTCACTATCTAACATCCACGAAAATTAATGAGTTTTTGTTCAATACTTGGACTATAATTACTTTAAAATCTTTATTAAAGGGAAAGTGCTAACAATGTTGTAAATTTCTTTTCATAATAAAATTATAAAGGAATACCATTTATTTTAAGCAAAAGAAGTTATAAAAATCAACGGAAATTTCTATTCACTTAAAACTTGCATTCTCTCCTTGAATTGGCTGTAAAGCTTCATACCAGACAATTTTCTAAAAATTTATATTGAAAATTGTGAAAATTGTATGACAATGTAGTTTGAAACTTTTATTTATATTTTTTTTTTATATAAAAAATCAATGAAAAAATTTTACATTTGAAACCAATTATTGCCAATAGCGTAAATGAGATCGCTGCATGCAGAATCGGGCTGGTAGGTGTACATTAGGGTGATTGAAAAATGTAAGGGGAAATAATAAAGTCGTAACTGATTGTTCCATATCGAAAGAATACGCTTATTTTTTTTATTAAGAAATATCTCGAGGTTGCCCAAGGAGCTCAAAGCTTCCCATGTGTTCTTGAAAGTCAATATTTTTCACTCGGCAAGCAGTGTTTCTCTTGATGAGAAATAATTGTTCTTTTAACCATATTATCTATTTTTTATAGGTCTCTTAAAATCCACAACCAAAAAAATGCAAAAAATGGACCCCTTATAAATAGCTAATATTAAAAAATGATACATAAATATTAATTTTTGAAGTCTTCTGAAATAAAACTGAATTTGTCGCTTGAAAGATATTGGCTTTCAAGGATTCTATACCATATTTTATCAAATATTGTATAGGAGAAAGACATTTTTCCTAGATATTAATAGTATTCATTTTCTTTTGTATAAAATTTTATTTTTTTAACGGCACCAACGTATGTCGGTATTTATTTTTTGTTTTTAATATAGCTAGTTTGACAACTGTGGGCGATTTAAGCGACTTCTAAACATTTTTTGATTAAACAAATTTGGAATTTTTTTTATCATGTGGGTATTGAGGGTGTAAATATGTACCAATTTTTTTAAGGACATGTCTCGCATTTGGAATGAATCTCTTTTATGTGTGATTGCCTAATAAAGAAATTTAGTGTTTAAACTGTACAAAAAATTTAAATATTATTTTTTTTGCAGTAGCGTAACCTTCGTATTTTTTTTAAAGGGGACGCCGTTCAGACGATCATTACTGAAAAAACTTATGGTCCACCGCGTTCTAGTTTTTTTTATTATATGCACTTAAAGGTTCCGCCGTTCACAATGAGTATTTGTATGACAAGTATAAAAACTTGAATACCTAAGGAAATTTCGATCTTTATAAATTTAAATATTTCATACCTACACTTTTAAATAGTTACAAATATTTTACTTATCGTTGGTACTTTTTGTAGAAATTCGATTAAAATTATAGACAAAAAATGGTGGAAGGAGGAATAGTGTCGGATCAAAGTGTAAATATGAAATGCTTAATTTTTTATAAGTGTCAAAGCTCTAACTTTTGGTCATGATCCTTTTAGCCTTTAAGTGCAAATAAAAAAACTCAGACGTGCCGGACTATAAGTTTCTTAAGCAAAAATGATTTGCACATTGTGCTCTTTGAGAAAAGTACCATCGTTACACTGTTGCGAAATTTCTATTGTAAAATGTTATTTGCTTATAAAATATGTAATTATAAAAACTAAAAATTGTAAAAACTGAAAGCTAAGCACAACTAATCAAATTTGTAAAAGAAAAAATCCCAGTATTGTGTTATTTTTCTAATAGAAAAATTCAACGCCCAAAGATGTACCATATACCGGTGTGAGTTTAGTTTTTAATTTAGCTATTTATAGATTTGGACCATAAAACATTTTTAATAATATTTCAAAAATGGTAGAAAAGCTCGAGAAAAATAAATTAATATCTTTGACTGACTGACTTAAAAAAATAGGTATGCCCATATCTTGATATTGTAGAAGAAAAAATTTATTCATTGATTAATACAGCTATACTCCAAAGGTTCGATATCGTATATAAAAAAAAAATGAAATTTAAGTGCTTATTAATATTGTACTATTATTTTTGATTATTTTCAATGTCGCATTAATTGTATTTTTTTTTTGTTTTTAAACTAAGCAATCAATTTTCCACGCTATTAATTTGCATTTATGTATCTCCGTACATGCGGCCAGTGAGCGCAGGGCCAATCAACAATGCGTGAATAATAATTTCAAGTACGTCGCTTAAGTCTTTTATAACGGTGCCTGTTTGTGGGTATGTATGTGTGTGCCTGTGTGTTAAGCTCCGTCAATTTTGGATAGCATAACGGCGAGCTCACTATTATTTGGCGCACAATTTAACGATATTGTATATACTTATTTGTTGTTGTTGTTGCTGTTGTTGTTTATTTCTCACACCCAATTAGTGCATAATTGTTTTGTGTCGCACATGCACATTTTCCACTCTATTGCGCGTACTATATTTATTTAGCGTAAAAATGTGTCATAAATAGGCGCTATATGAGGCAGTGCATAGCGGACGAATGCCAAGCGAAACGGCTTATCTAATGACGCGTCGTGAAGTGGCAAATGCGCCACATATACCAAAGTTTGTATGTACCCGCGTACCTACGTTTACTTTAATGAATGCTAAAACACATTTAGACAAATGCTATGTGTATTTGAAAACAGCCTTATTGCAGCAGCTGGGTTTTTTTACTTTTCAAGAAAAAAAATCCAATATTTGTTACAGTTTTGCAATTGTTAGTTGAAAATTCATTTATTTTTATTGCAATTTTATTTGCAAGGCTTTTTGCAAATATGTTTTGCTGTTGTGAATTTCGTTAGTCGTGCGTGAAGTTTATTTAATTGTGTGTTACTTTTATTGCTCAGCGCCTAAACAAATGTGAGCGGTGGCCAGTTGGAAATTGGTATGTTTGGTGAAGTAAAAAGTTATCTTATTAATGTAATGTGAGGTATCCCTCTATATAAATATATATTTTGTAAATAAGAAATCTAAAAAAAAAAAAAATTGTCGTTTGAAACCAAGTGTCGTTTATGGCGCCAATGTTCAGGGATATGCAATTGAAAAATGAATCTATATCAGAGAAAAAAAATATATAAACTAGAAAACTCCGGCAGACGTCGTCCTGCAATATTTTTCATTATGTATTTAATTAAATTCCAGTTTCAAGGAGGCGGCAACTTCTTTCGAAATATAGCTATAAACCATATGGTGTGCGAGTGTAATCCTTTGGTTGCCATATTTTAATATAACGTATAAGTTTTGTATACTTGAATTAAATTTTACTCTTCAAACATTTTAGCTTTTTTTTAATTCTTATTCGGATTTTAGTTTTATAGCAACTCTAGCTTAAAAGATGATGTAGAGCTATTTCAAACACGTTTCTTTTGATTTCCGTACTGTTCGCTGTATACGTACTTATTTTATTTAAATACCATTTTTATAGTTTTCCGAAATGTGGCAACCCTACATTTTTAATAAAATGCTATCATTAAAATCATTTTTTTTTCAAATCTTAGATATCTGGTAACACGGAAATTAAACGAAAAAAGTTTAAAAGAGCACGCTTAATATCCGTGCTATTATATTGTATGTAAACGCTAATATTTTATTTAAATATATGTGTTTTATAATTTTTTTTTTTAAAAGATGGTAACCTTTAAATAAAAGTTTCTGTTTGAAATGTGGTCTAACGTTTTTAATGGAATACTACTATTATGTGTAATTTTTTAATTTAATTTTTAAATTTTTTTGTTTAAAGTTTCTATATCTGACCATCACCGTTTTTCCAATATTTCATAACTTACTTTGACGCTTCGAAAGTCCAACTGCACTTATTTCTTCACTTCCAGAGGAATGCAATGTTTCGCCGCAGGGATCAAAAATTATTATTTTGTATCTCGAAAATACAAGTTGAAAATGCTGCTCACATGCTGAAATTTAACTAAAAAGTTGTTATATAACAGTTACAAGTATTAGCATAGAAATATTTTTTAATGTGGCCTTTACTAAAATTTTTTTTTGACTTTGCCTGATATCTGTTATGCGCTGCTCACCTTATAACAGTTATCAGACAACATAAAAATTGTCAATGTTTGCAAATAATTCTTATTGGCAACGGAAAAAACATCTCTCTTGTATAACAGTTACCGAGCAACCTAAAAAATAAATGTTGGAAAATAACTTTTATTGGAAACGGAAACAGAAAAAACAAACAACGAAATCAAATAAAATTATCATCTTATAATTTTTATGGGGCAACATTTTTTCGATAACACTCAAAACTGTTATGTACATTTTTCGCACATATTAGCCATTCGCATAATAATATACGGGTGCTGAGCTTCATTGAATCGCATAACGTAGTTAATATTTTCATGGCTCATTTTCCAACTGGGAAATATCGTATATATATATTATATGTTTGTATATATTTATAGGCAATGTAGCGAATATGTCGCTCTATATATTTATCACAAACAGTAGCACCCACAACTAAAGTGGCATAGTGCAAGCCAAGTGAGGTCGCGCGCCTCGCTTCAATTCGTATGCAGTTGATTTTTTAATTCATATAATTTTCCCGATTCTAAGCTGTTGCAATGGTTCGAATATTTGTTGCTATGAATATTTACAATTTCTGGCATATTTTTGTACTGTTGCTGCTAAATAATTTATGCATTTCCACGCTTCACTACGCATTTGTATGTCACATTTATGTGTCACACGTTTATGTGTCGTGTCGTGTCGTGCCGGTCGCATTCATTGGATCACTGATTCGGTCAGTTGGCCATTTCAATTGGATTTTTTTCTCACTCTCCACTTATTTGCAGTGATTTAGTATTACTGTTGTTTCCGATTATTTTTATTTATATTCGTAACACTTGAGCGATTTCGCAAGGCAGATTAACACAAACGAAATATGACGAAAGCTTACAAAGAAAAAGAAAAAAAAAAACAAAATTTCAAATCAAATGTATTCGAAAAGTCTAAAAGTATTTAATAGAAATGATCAGCAGGAATGCACCTATGCTACACGACTTGGGCGGAGTAGGGGCGCCTCAGGTTTGGTTGTAGAGTAGGCGTAGCTGCACTCAAAGCAGATTATGTGTATATATTTTGACATATGTACGATGTTCATTTATTTATCTACAAAAGCCATAAACCCCATTTGGATGCCGAGCACAAATTGAAGTAATAGAAAAGTAAATGAAAATTTTTGTACGAGAATCTATTATTAAATTATGTATATAACATACAAATAGTGGTAAAGAGAATAAGAAAACATTTAGTTAAATGCTGATTAGTGGCAACTGTACTACTTGAATACAATTAAATGGTTTCTAATTTGTTAAATTACATGTTTGAATTTGAATATTATCGAAAAGTTGTTGATGTCAGTTTACAGAAGTATATATAAAATCAGCTTAAACGTCCACTTAATTTATGACTCTTTAAGTGACGTCTAATTTGTGCGCCATTTTTTTCTTTTTGGTATCATTCAATATTTTAATTAATGAGGTATTGATCTGGTTTCCATATATTACTGCAGCAATAAACTAAATTCTAGTTATATTTTCATATCCATAAGTCATGTGAAGTATTGATTCATATGCCTGCTCATCTTAATGGATGGCTTTGGATTAGTGAAATGTATGAATTTTTGTACCATTAACCGTTTCGCATAGTTTATGTGATAATTTGGACGAATTGTTATAAATTCTACGAAAAACTCACGACTAAGCGGTAACTGACAAAGGAATTATGTATAGTGCTTATTGTTGTTATATGCCAGGAACTCTTTGACTAGTGTCGATCTTTTATTTGCAACTTACTACAATAATTTTCTTTTAATTGTTTCTTATAAAAAATCCACCTCATTCCACAATATGGTAAAAATTCAATTTTCAAACTTTGTGCAACATTTTATAAAACCTAACAAATTGCCTTTAAAATTTCAATTTTTCTCCATCTTCCATCCAATCTTTAATTTTTTACTCCAATTTCTAGAAAACTTTTTGGTATGCAGTTTTATAGTAAACTCAATTTAATTTGATAATTGCAATCCGCTACAAGTTTCCATTATTTGGGGAAAATGAACCACAGCGTCAGCAAAAAAATATTAAAAATCAACGCGATTTTTGAGCGCTTCAAATGTACAATGTGCTATATCAAAATATAATGGATTTAAAACTGCATACTAAAAAATTCTAGAAATTTTGGTTAACATCTTTGTCATTTTTTTCGAATTTTTTAATAATAGTAATTTATTTTGAATCTTACTAAAATTTAAACAAAGTTTAAAGGTTTAAGTTATACAGGCTTCAGTGTAGAATGGGCGTTATTTAAAAAAAAAAACTAATTAGAAAAAAATTTAGTGTTGATGCCAATAAGTCTCTGTCATATAGTTATGGGAAACGCATATATACAGTAGGGTGGTACATGAATAAACTAAGAATTTTATTGCTTCCACTTCCAAAGATTATGCTTTATGGGAACTCTTGTTTCTTTTTTAAATTAAAAAAATATTTAGACATCGCTTAAAACACTCAAAGTTTTCCATGGAAAAAAATCTTAGAAACCATATAGAATTTTTCTATTTAAATCAATATTTTTCAATCAGCAAACTCCATATCTCTTCAAGATACTTCAAAGGATAACATTTAACTGTTTATTTAACATTTTTTTTTAAATAAGCTGTTTTTAAAGGTTCCATTTTGGACTGCGGAAAATCGCCACGCGATATGAAGAGTAAATTGCCATTCGAATGTTAACCAGAGGTAATACCACTTAATATCAAAGTTCTTTTAGAAAAGAAAATACCTAAAAATCCGCTGTAGTTCACACAGAGCGCTGATTTGTAAGAGCGCATGTCGAAAGGATTGACTTACCTTTCGATAGGTTCTGTCGCAACTGCGAAGACACCGGCTCGAAAGTGACATTTTCTATCACTTTCTGTGTGAGATGAGGCTAAGGGCACTCGAAAAACCATTCCACCAAATAGCTCAAGGTTGAACGAGGGTAGTATGTACATAAAATAGAGTTAAGGATTGCAGTAATTAAACAGCTGAATAAAGAAAAAATATATACGCAATGTATGTATGTACAGAATGAAACTTTCCGTACTTAAAAAATTATCCGGATTATTAATACCCAATAGGAGGTTGATCAGAAGGTAATTGAACTAAATATTGAGCGACAACAATATAAATACAATGCATTTATAGATTCATTTGCTTCCACACTCTTTGCATCTACCTTTGTTGCAAAAATACTTCACTTTGATTTAAAAATTGAAGTAATTCTCTTGATTTCATTTTTTAAGTCGATTTTTCCGATATTTTGGTATGAGGGGTATTGTGGTTATTCTTTTTGGGTTGCAGAAACAAGTGGAAGAACTAGGATAATTTATGGAATGCTCACGAGTAAATTTAGTTATCTCAGTCTTAAGATATTGACCCTATTTGATGTTAGGAAGTCTTTGATTAGTGTTTTGTTAATTTATTTATTTGTCGAAACTATTGATTCGAATTACTGATGGGAAATGTATCAAAAATAAAGGTCTTTTTTAGGCATGTGATTTTCAAGAAGAAATAAAACGCATATAATTTAGGTTATGGCCAAGAATTTAGCTTTGTTATAAAGATAAGGGTTTGACATTATGCTTTAAAAATAAACTATCCAAAAAGTTTCTTTCAATAAATTTAATGTATCGTTGGCTGTATGGCAGTCTTGTTGGAGCCAATGGTCGTCCACACTAATATCCTCTAATTCAGGTTGGAAACAGTCATTAATCACGGCTTTATTCCCCGTTGACTGTAATATTATGACAGTGTAACGTCTCAATAATTGCTTGTGGATTATCAACACTCCAAATGCGAAAATTTTGTTTATTAACATAACCATTCAACCAAAAGTGAGCTTCATCGCTGAACAAAATTTTGAACAATGTCGCGCGAACCGAACCATTATTTTGGTAATAAAATTGCACGATTTGCAAATAATGTTCCGGAGTAAGTCTACTCATTATATAATGGCAAACAAAACTGAGTATAAATCAAGTAATCGCTATCAAAAAGACCAACTCCGAAAAAAGTATTGCCTCATTGAAGACCACACGCCTAAAAAAAACACCCTTAATATGTAGCTAAAGTAAAAGAATTTCTAATCGCACCTCCACCATAACCTTACATATAATATCATTAGATTAGACATATAAATATGGATTTTCGGAATATTTCGACTCTAGCGTCCTCTAGCGGGTGAAAGTATATACCATCGCACCAAAAAGCGGATCACTTTTTGTCATCATGCAAGTAGTATAAATTTTGAATTTGATCAAAATCGGTTCATAAATAACTTGATTTCAGCGACACTTAGCGAGTTTTCTAGTAACCTATAGTAGGGTTAGATATGCTAGAAATAGCCCCCAACACTTTGACTGAAACCTATTCAGTAAATTAAGATTTAACTCCGAACACAAGTAACACTTTAAAGCCTCCTTATTCAGAAAAATAGGTCAAGTGCGGTGATGAGTGATTTTTTTTTAGAAAAAAACAAAATAAATAGTGGATAACTGTTGATAGTTAAGTATTGAAGTAGCGTTGCACCACCAGCCTGATGCACATGTGATGCGCTAAAGCGAAGAGTAAGCAAATAAAAAGACAGCAACACTGTTAATAATAATAATAATAATCCACAACACAGCGTGTCAGCTGAGATCAAAAAAAAAACCAGCAATAAAGTGCAAATGCAACGAACAACAACAATGGCGGACCACATCAGCACATCAGCAATTAATGCACTCCCAATTCAACTCACTGTTGCATCTTAAACCAAACACCATTTTACCATCAACTCCTTTCTGTTGCACCAACGTTCCCTTTTTTTGCACTAACTCGCTGATTGCATTCTTTACGTACTTGTTGAATGTTTTTGATTTCGCATAAAATCAGTACGCGCTTACACAATCGACGCCGAGGCGGAGGAGGTGGATTGGCCAACTATTTTGTGTGCGTATGTTTGTGTGTTTGTTTGTTTGCCGGTGTATTGTTGAGTAAGAAACATCGTCCAAGTTATAATCAGTGGCAATCAGCAATCATGCAGCGCAGTAGTTGCTGCAGATCAAAAATAAAAAGAAAAAACCATACAAAAGTAAAACCATCGTCTACTTTTCACTACTACTTTGCTTCAATTTACTGTTTGGTCAGTTTGGAATTTCGCATGTGCTAAATAAAAGAAAAAAACAACAACATTAAATTAACGATAAGGCACGCAGCAGAGTAGCGGCAACAACAACAACATACCTTTTAGGTATAAAGTGTTTTTTGTATTTTGACTATTTTTTTTTGATTTCTAACAGTCAGCAAATGCTTCAAATATCCGATACAATTTTAGTCGTAACATCGAAGCAATGCTGTTGTTCAGCTTTGCCTTGTCTGGGCAGTACGGAGTATTGTAGCAAAAATGGGTGTATGCTGTGTGCGGCTTATTTTGAAATGGGGATGCAAAACAAAAGCAACATTAATTGCAATTTTCAAACGCGTTTTTTTTCTGTTGCTTTTTCTTTTTGTTTTTTGTTTTTGTGGCTTTGCATTGTTTAGTGTGGCGTTGGATTAGTGGGCTGGTCGACAACAGACGATGTACTACATCAACTGTGCTGGTTTTATTATCTGCTTGCGACGCTGAGGTCATCTTCGCTCAGGTAAAGGAAATAAGCTTGTTTTTGCTGGCCGTTGAAAGAAAAAAAACAGAAAACATTAATAGTAGTATGTACATACATATAGTATATTTACTGTTCAATTGAAGTAATGCTGAATGTTACTTTAACGCCAGGGTTCTGCCATCAGTCACTAGAAACTAGTAGCGTAGTTTCAGAGTTAAAATCGATTTGAAGCCGTTTTAGTTCTCGGTCGTCATTCCTAAACTATAGTTTCAATGAAGGGCGTATTTTGTGAGATGATTTATAGCAGATTACAAGGCAGATATACTAAGAAAATTGCATAATTATTTTGTTAAGTGAGGAACAAATATGAAAATAAAGTGTGCTAAAAATAATTCACCCATCTAATTTGTTATTTTTATTTTTGTATATTTATAAGTTTACACTTAAAAAACGAATTATTTAATTTTTTGTTATTTGAAAAAAAAACATTGAATAAAAATAATTAAAGTGAGTAATTTCTTTCATTATATTATATATAAAAACAAAAAAAATCCCCGCTTTTAAATTTTCTAATCATTGTTTTTACTTTTGCACAATTTTATATACACAAATATACATATACTCTTTTTAAATTTTTCCCCCTTTTAAATTTTTCATTAATTTTTTTCGCCTCGTATAACTTTGTTTCGCATAAATTTATGAAAACAAATTGGCACATCTTCATATACAAAATTTAAATGTATACTTAATATATCAGTTTTTGCCTTTCTTAGAGGTAAAAAGGTTTGCTTACTTTTACTTGAGAACTGTCAAAATTGGCAAAATAATGTAGTGGTACCCCTAACGGTGCCACAACAATTTTTATACAATCTTGAATCCAGTTATCACTATTTTTTGAAAGTTTGGAAAAAGAACAATAGTCAAAGCGGTAGAAATTATAGCTGTTATTTCGGGAATTGCCACGTTTTCTAATCAGACATCTTTTTCTAGACTCGTCCAGAGATCGAACCACGGTACTCGTCGTTGCAAAGAAAGCACACTACCCGCCGTTACCAAGCTACCGCCTTGTAAACTGTTGTTTTTCGTTTTCTTGTTTTACTTCTTTCGCTATTTTTATTTCTACAAAATTTCCAAAAAAAACTGACTGGATTTCCAAAAGCATTACATGCCAGTACCCTAGTCAATCAACTACCGCAACGCCGAAAGCAGATCGGGAAAGACTATCACTTTGCATACCTATTTAATTTACTTAATTATCTGTCTCTTTATCTAATTAATACTCTGGATTTTCACTCAGAGAGCTCACCATATTTTTCGATAGTATTTTTTACATGCTGAATAGAAAAACCACTAAGAATTACTAAGAATAAATTTTTAAAATTTACCAATTACATTTCAATGAAAATTAATACATTTTCTTCACAAGATATTTGTGCCCAAAACATGAAACTCGGCAAGTCTATGCTTGGTGAGTTCAACATTTTGTTATAATTATCAAATTGCCAGATGTTTTCAGGTATTGTGTATCTCCCTTGACAACTCAAATATTTGTTCCATCTTCTGTCCACTCTTGCAATCAATACCCCATACAGCTTTGGTTGATTCCACATCTTCCCAGTTGTTTTTTCTTTAGCCGGGAAGTCAAATGAGTGAGAAAACTATCTATTGACTCAGCCGTTTGAGCTATGCAGCTATTCATAGGCTTACTGTAACTACGGAGTATTCTAGAGTTTATCGTTTGTGATGTCAACGATCGTATGGTTTGTTTAGTATAAAAAGATGCATGCTTGTTTAATTTTCTCCCTATTGTATTTTGATATTCTATAAACTCTCTGCGTAGTACGTCCACTTGGAAGATGCTGTACGTTCAAAAATCGATAGTGTTTTTTCAATACAATATCGAAAAAAGTATTGAGACTACAAAGGTATCGAAGAGAAGTTCACGATACTTACTTTTATCGCACTCATATCATCTATTGATATACAATTACAAGCCCGAGCAGATGACGTTGCCTACTTATATCTGATAATTCGTTTGCATCCCAGATAAGCTTAGCCTCGTTATTTTTTTCAAACTAGTTTTAAAATAACTTTTGCAGGAATCTATTATTGAATTATTTAACTTGAACCCCTGATTTAATATCTCAGCTAACCTCATCTGATTAAATTAAATACAGATATCCCGTTTAATGATAATCACATTGTACCCCACGTTTTAGCTTTTGAACTATTAAATCGCGTATTTCAGCCAAATTGATTATATTCAGAAAAGGTAGCAACCCCAAAAATGTTTAATTTCAGTCAGAAAGCATTGATTTCAGTGAGGAAACTGGAAGCATCCTCTGATCCACGGCTTCATGTATATCTCCGGCAATTTTTGTGGTATTTAAACAAAATATAGTTAAAAAAATTTGAACTTACACTTCGAAAACCAAAATAAAAGTTATATTCATCTAGCTACATATGAGCTAATCAAGTGAGTGTGCATTACAACCCTGACTGCACAAAACTCCATAGCATCGCTGGCAATAAATATAAAAATAAAACTCGTATTGACTTATAATTATTAATAAATTATAGTTTGCAATCACGTCATCGACCCGACCTTGCCTACGAATATTTAGTATTCGTTTTCAGATAATTGCAATTTTTCATACCAACTCATCTCAAAGTCACAACTTCCCGCTCTACACCCTCTCAAACAAAAAAAAAGTTGCACGCGAGCGCAGTCAATATATCTACATACATACATACATACATTGTTTTAGAATATGTCATGCTAACCTTCACACTTTTATATAAGTATATTTTTTTCAACTACCAATCTGATCGCATCATTTGATATTCATTTAAAAAAGTTGTTTTCTTTTTAATTTTCATTTATGATTGCATCTGCCGACACGGTCACAAAAAAAAAAACAACAAATCAACAACTCTAGCCATCTGTTCAAACACTGACTCGCTCGTTTCGCTTACGTCATTTATCTATTTAATTTTTAGTTAAAATACAAATATTATTCGTTGCATTGTTTGGCTCAGAGTAAGCTGCGTTTTTTTGTTAGCTTGATAGAGAAGTTGACGTTGAGTTTTTTTTTTGCACAGGCCTGCATTGTATGAAATTTGTTTATTTCATTAGCGATGTTAAGTTTCTCTAATACTTGTGGAGTTCTCAATAGTTTTTGTAAAAAATCTCTAGCTAACACTGATAGTTGTTGTTGTTGGCGCATTTTATTGCACAGGTGAGAGTACAGACAGTGAGCTCAGCTTTGTTTTTATATTTAGTTAGCTGATTGCAAGCAAAAAAAAATATGCTGATAATTGCACGTATTGTATTAGCATTTAGGAATTTCTAAACACCTGATGTGCATTAGTCAATTGACATTCGTCAGTTTTGCAATCGCCGGCCGCGTTATAGTATCGCTATGAGCTCGTCTTGGCTCATTTTGTACAATATTTAGAATTTGTGTGATAGAAGTGAATGTAGAAATTGTATTTCAAAGCGTAAGTGAAAAGTAAGCATAGATATAGATAAAAGTAATATGTGAGTAAAAGCTAAGCTAAATAATTCTACCAAATGAAGTGCAAAGAAACGAAATGGAAAATTGAAAAAATTTAAGTGTTGCATATTTCGTCTGTGAGTGGCGAGCAAACGCGTCGGTCACTTTCTTCTCCACATATTCGAACCATGATGTGCTAAATACTTTCGGACATTATATGTAGAAGTATCACTCTTCCACCATGCTATATAAAAACTTTGATTAAAACAAAATAATGCAGTAGAATGCAAAATAAAGCGAAGCTAAAAGAGAAGATAAAATAAAGCAAAATGAAAGTAAAATATAATATACTAAAAAAAATAAAACAATAAATAAATTACAAGAAACAAAAAAAGACGAAATTAGATGCATCTACTCAACTTGGATTGAATTAAAATAAATAAAATAAAATAAATTAATAGAAAATGAAATAAAATAAATTAAACTAATTAAAATTAAATTAAAATAAATTTAACTAAAAGAATTTGAATTAAGCTAAACTAAATTAAATTTGATCAAAGTAAACTAAAATAAATAAATATAAATTAAAATAGGTAAAAATAAAAATAAACAATAAAATAATGTAAAACGATATAAAATATGTAAAATATATTAAAAAAAAATGTAACGAATTGAAAAAGGAAATACAACAAAATGAAACTAAAACACAAAATAAAAAAAAAACAAATTAAAAATTTAATACATAATAAATAAAATAAAACGAAATTCAATTCAGCACATTTAATTGGATTAAATTAAAATAAGTAAAAAGAAAATGAAATCTCTTAAATTAGTTTAAGTAGTTTCGGAGACATAAGTTTTTCTTATTCTGCAAAAAAAAAATTTTGCACACGTGTTCCTTTCCCAAACCCAATCCTATGTATCAAAACACAAAACACCACTTTGTGGGCATAGTTATGGTCCGACTTCGCCCATTTACAATAACAAAATACCTTGGGAAATGTGTATACCCAGTTTCGTTAAGATAGCTCAATATTTACTCGAGTTAGCCGACTGACGGATAGACGGATAGACAAATCAATTTTGATATTACTTCTAAGAATTTTGGTAGATATATATGCATATATGTCTATATCTACGTCATCTGCTTCATGCTCTTATAAAAACCGTCAGGTGAACAAAGTTATACTCGTAATACCCTGGGGACCACCAGTGCGCACGGATATAATAAAATAATGTTAAACGAAATTAAATGCTAATAGCCAGATAATTATTTACAGATGCCCTTCGATGTTGAAATTACTATCGTTATTATTATTATTAAATTATTATTGTTATCGATATTAATACTTATCAACATGGTTATCGGCGTTGTTAATGTTATCGAATGGCCAACATTATCCACATCAATAATTTATCGTACGAGCATTCGTATCTGTATAATACTACGTTTTAATTTTTGTATTTTTGTTTGCATTTTATTTGTACTTGTATTTCTGTTTATATTAATTTTTGGTTTTTGTTCTTATATCTTTATTATTATTCCTGTTTGTAAATATATCGGTATTTACATTTATAATTCAATTTATATTTGTGTTTGTATTTGGGTTTTAATTGTTGTTTGCTTTTGTTATTGTATTTACACGCCAGACGAGGTTTGCATCAAAAATATTATAAAACTGAACTCATTTTGTACCGTATTACTAATTCGAAAACTTTATAAGCCGGATTTCAATCTCAAAAATGTTTAAAGAGCTGCTGAAAAGAACCATAGGATAAAACTCCAATAGAAAACTTCTTAATTTCATGTATTGTTGGGAAGTACTAGTAATGCCGACATCTGTCAATGTTAAAAAAAAATCTACCGAAAAAAAGTACAGAGAAATTGAGTATAAAGAGTAAATACAGAAATAAATATATAAATAAATATATAAATAAATAAGTAAGGAAATAAATAAATAAATTCTTAAATAAACAAATAAATAAAATAAATAAATAAATGTTTAGGTAAATATGTTACCTTAAAATGAATATGCTCGTAATCGCCTATAAAAATATATATTCAGCCAAGACCAGTCTTTCAAAAATTGTTTAATCTTCAATATTTACTCTCCTACATCAAATAACTGCTAGCAAGTTAGCATTTCGAATTTTTTATATAAACACATTCGTTGTTTTCGATTAAATACCTTCAAACACTTAAGTTTTGTTTTCCAAGCTATTGTACTGGATATATCATTGAAATTCAATATAAACCCGCTAAATATCACGACTTCTTGAAATCCAAACAATTTAATCATTTACTCCACATGCATTCCCCTATAATCAGAATGCAGTTGATGAATACACTCACGAACACTAGAACATTACAAACGGTAATTTAACAATGAGCCCTATATTAAAAAGCAATAAAAACGGTGCAGAGTAAAAGGGTAAAGTGCCTCTCAAACGGTAATGAATATTTCAAATAACAGTTAAGTGTAAACCACAATTTGAACGATTGAAGAACGGCACAGTTTTTGTTGGTGTATATATGTAGCTTTTGTTGTGACTTTGTAATTGATACAAACAAATGATGAACTTCACTCGCTGCTCGGTAATAGGAGTATGTACACTCACACCACAAAGGTATGAATGTAGGTAAAGTGGGCCGCCTTTTTTTTTTTGTTTTGTATTAAGGCAATGGAAGTTATCTCATTTACATGTGTTTGAACATAATAACATTACATTATTGCTGCCCTGTAGAGAAACTGATGTGAGTTGAGATCATTATCCAGCTATGGGCTTTAATTTGACACTAAATTGATTTTTTGTAGATGCCATTTGATTATTTTTCCTATTTTAGGTTAATTTAATTTAATTATTGGAAATTTAGTTGTTAAGCTCGCTTTTTCAGACTACTCAAACTGGTCCGAATTTTAGTAATATAAATTCTGAATGTTTACCTAGTAATAAAACACTCGATGGATTTACAAAATATGTCTGAGCAAAATAAAAGATTAAGACATGGAACATTTTAATATATTGGTTCCCACCAAAAAGTGCCCTTTTGATCCTTACTTCAAGAAACCCCTCAAAAAATAAATTTGAAAAGTCGTTAAAGGGTTAAAATGTTCTAGAGGAATATTTTTCGAAGTGTTCTCAGACAAAATCTGTGTGTGGGTAAAGCCGATTTTTTAGATAGAAATAAATAAAATAATTTGCATAACAGCTCTGTTAACTTGCAATGTTGATGTTCATAAAGGAGAGCAAATACTACAACTCTTACGTCCCTTGTATGAAGATTTTGTCGAGAAAGACCCCTAGTAAAATAAGAATAATTTTTTGAAATATTTCAACCCTCTAACGACTTTTCGAAATGGTTTTATTGAGGGATTTCTTGAAGTAAAGAGCAAAAGGGCAGTTTATGGATTAAAATGCTCTACAAAAGTATTTCTCGTGAAATTTTACTATAGTACGTCTTAACCTTTATTTCTATTCAAAAATATATTTTAACCATTATTTCCAACAATCGGCGCATGGAAAATTTAGTGGACTAAAAAAAAAATAATTCGAGCCAACTTTAACAAACACTGGTGGGGTTTACCATTGAGAATTTTTAAAAGAATTTTAGGGCTGTCGCATAGTTTCTTTAATATTATTGCAATTTTTTGTCACATTCCCATGCATTTTGGAACTTCCGAAATAGTTTGTGGCAGATTGCTTTATGAAATTTTAAAAGTAAAGGTGCTTAAATATATTATTTCTAACCTTCTTGTGCTGTTAGTTTTGATTGAAAAAATACGCTATTATTTCCCTTCAGGGCATGCGGGCAGTGCAACCACCATTGTGCAATCATACAGATTGATATCATTGTGTTTGAAATAATCATATTTACACAAAACATGCCTTTTCAAAATTTTGGCCTTGTTAAAAGTGCATGTCATTTTCGAACGCATCGAGTTCAACACGAATTTTCATATTAACGAGAATACTATTTATTATACGAGTAGCAGTAGCAGTTTTAAGACCTCTTATAAACTTCATCACATTTATATTTTATTCCATGAAAAATCTGATTATCAATGAGGCAATGGCAGTTTGCTCTTCAATCGGCATTCAAAAGTTATCGCATTTGCTTTGAAGAGCACACCCAGCGCTCGATTGGTAACAACAATATTGTAGAATGCTGATTTTTACTCAGATTTTTCCGTATATGAACTTGTTTTTATTTTACTTTCATATTTCAATGTCACAATTAAGCATCCAGCATATGATGCATGAAATAAGAAGTGTGGGATGATGACTTGCTCTTTATAACTCCCTTGAATTTTCCATCTACAATTCTTAATGCCAAATAAATGTGAGTGAATTCCAAAATGCAAAGAGTGAATGTTTGACAATAATAATTTGTATGCTTACCATATTTATGTCTATGAACTTTTCTTCTGGCAACTAATGCCGGAAATAAGGTTTACACTATAAGGTATAAATGAAACAGCCACTATAGACCAGTTGGTTTTATCGCAGTTGAGTAAAGGTCATGAAGGCCGCAGTAGATATGCACCGATGCAGTACATACCCATATAAATATCTGCAAATTTTAACTTCGCAAGTTTTTGTACGCAGTTACTATGTAAAGTTTCTGGTAAAGTGTACGTTGATGAGATATTTTAAATGTAAACTTATTGAATACCAAGTAATAGAAATATAAGTGTTTGTGTAAGGAGTTGTCTAATATCCAATAGTGAGAGAAATCTAAGGCTGTACGCACACTTTTTATGTTGTTATCCGACTTTTTCATGGTTTGTTGATTCCGAGAATCTAAAGCTAAAATATATATAGCAATTTCCACAATTCGGGACGTTTTTTTTATTTAAAGCGTAAAATTGTAATTAAAAATAAAAATGGAGTCATCCTGTACAACTCGGGTTGGAATCTGGAATCAGTCCGACAGTCATACAAAGAAATTGTGTGCACAATATGCGGCCGGCTTAAAAGCTACGAACTAATCGGCAATGACTGTCTTAAACCTTACATGACAAACTGGAAAAAATTTGCTTATGAATATAACTGGCGCTTCTCACCTGCTTTAAATAATCGCTTACTTAAAGAAGCAAGCGAGATGTCGCGCGTGAAGACCGCGAAAATTACGAATTATGCGTTTCCTCCCATACCGATCGAAAAGCGAGCTGTACCCACGATATGCTTACTTGTTTACTAAAAAGTTGAGGGACCTATGTACAGTTTAACACCAACTCCGAATGGCAGCTGAGTTTTGTGAGAAGTTTTTTTCATGGCAGAAATGCACTCGGCGGTCTGCCATTGCCTATGTTGAACTGTCAAACAATATGAAACAAACAATTTGACAGACGCACGCATCATCTGCCATGAAATCTCTACTGTTGATCGAAAAATTTTAAATCCTAGTATAACGATTACTTTTGATTAAAAGTAAAAAAAACATCGAACAATTTTGTTGGAAAAATAAGAAAATAACGTTCAAAATGATCGAAAAAATAAAAATTACAAAATAACGATTATTTTTAGATCATTATTTTTTATTAAAAATTACAATCGCTATGGTCCCTGATAAAAATTAATTTTTAAGTTTTATTTTTAATGGCAGATCGGAAAACTTAAAACGCCACATCGCTTTTCTATTAACTGTTTTGGTGGTACATTTTTTGATAATGATTACTTTTGATGACAAAAAATATTCAAAAAATAAAAATTCTCAAAATAATCATTATTTCAGTGAAAAAATTTCGAAAAACGAATTTTAGTTTAGTTCATTCAGAAATGTATTATTTATTATTGATTGCAAAATATAAATCTTAAAATATTGATTAAATTTATTTTTTTTGATAGAACTCATAATCATTTGCATAATACAAATCATAGAAATAATTGAAATCATTTGCTTAGTACCAATTAATAGCCGGTTTTTGGCGAACCTTTGTGTATATTTTCCCTACTGTATTTTTTTGTTGAAGTTTTATTTCAGCATCTAGTTAGGTTGATAGCTCAACCCGAAATTCCATACCTAACACGATTAAACAACAAGGTCTCTGTCCGCCGGCTACCAATTTAGCACTCACCCAAAAATACAACAAATTCTTACAGACTTGCACTGCACGTTTATGCAAATTCTTTAACACTAATGCCACAGCAATGACTTCCGCAAATATTTCAAGCTACTGCAAAATGCAAGCCAGCGTACACTATGATTTATGAAAATTTCTCTTTTTTGTCTAACAACAGCCATAACAACATAAAATGCCGACGTCCCCCCATATTTAACTAGGCTAGGCTTGCTTGTACACAAATTCTATGTTAATATACAATTTTTTATTTTTTTTTGTCCAGCCCGATTGTGATGCAGGCAAATGAAAAATCAAATATAAAATATATATAAAAAAACAAAGAAATTCAAGTTTACTTCTTTAGTGTGGCATACGGCACGACTTTGACCGGACAGAGCTGTGGGTTATCAACACCAACAACTCAGCTATGTCGTAGCTCTACTCATGCGCTTTTTGAACGAAATTTGCATATTAAATAGTTTGCTGTAGAAAACATAGACACGAACTAAATATTAATACTCGTATAATGCGAAAGAAATGTAGATAATGCTGTTTTTTTTAAATATTTTCTATTGTATTGTTGGCATTGAATTCATTCATTCATTCATTCTAGCTGGCTGCCGCTTTTTACCTCATTCTGATAGATGGGAGAAAGCCTCCATATACGGTAAGTGTAAGTGTGCTTGGCTGTTGTCACTGCGAGTTCAGGAATGACTCTACTTCTTCTACTACTTATGCAAAGCAGCAAACCTTTTCACCTTTATTTAGCGCATAGGCAAAAATATTTTTGTGCAACAAGCAAAATATAAGCTGAGCGTCCCTTTTCACCAGCCACTACCCTGCAGGCGTTCGTTCTTGTCGCTTGCAATTGGCCTTTCTTCAAGCCCTGTTGCATATTCCGCGCTGTACTTTAGCGGTGTGCTACTTAAATTTACCTTATATAGGTATGTCCCATTTCTTCTTTGTAACGGAAAAAATGGACAAGAACAGCATTTAAAAAAAAAAACACTTTAAAATGTAGTAGCATATAACGATGGGCTCGATGTTTTTTCTTGGTTGCATTTCCATTTTCCTCGTTTTTCTCGGCCATTCAAAAGTGTGAAATATTTGTTGTGACTTCCCATTTGCATATGGCAGTGGAAAAGTGTCAATAGTAGTTAGTATAGGTTGGAGCGGTAATAAGTTTGTGGCATCTTGGAACTAAAAGTATTGGGCTGAAAGCCGAATTTTCCTAATTGAACAAATTTTTTGCTCGTAAAACAAGTCTTTTCTCTCAAAAATTACACTGAAATTGGCAGGACGTCGAAACTGGTTTATCTCCAAAGCTAAACTTAACATGAAAATAGGGGAAATACAAGAACCATTACTACAATGGTCAGCATTAGTTTACCTTACATATTTTTGTATCTTCTCCATATCTATCTTAATAATTTAAATTTCTTTTCTAAAATTACTCTCAGTTCCTTGTTATTTAATCGAGTTAATATATCTTTATATAAAAATTTAGCCAACGTCTTCATTGCCTCGAATTTTTGTATTGTTTGACTAAAGTTTCTTTGCGCTACTTGCGGTAGAAAATAATTATTTCGCTTTGTAGTTTTTAATTTTTTCAGAATTGTTGCTGACATTGAACATTGATTTTTGGTACCGAAAAATCATTTCATAGTGCGAAAGCAATACAAAACCCAAGTGCTCAACGTTAACAACTATTCTACTGCAAAAACCAAGAAAAAACGAAAAATTACATTATATATTTTATTACATCATATTTTTTTAAAATTTTTTTTCATTTCAATTCATTTAATTTCATTTCACTTTTTATATTTTATTTAATGTTTTAATATTTTTTCTATTTAATTTCTCTTTTTTATTGTAGTTTTCTTGTTTTATTTAGAACTTTTTTTCTTTATTTTATTTGATTTCATTTTATTTTAATTTCATATTGTGTATGTTTTTTGTATCTGCTTTGTTTTTGTTTCACTTGATGTTATTTAATTTCTTTTTATTTGAATTTTTTTATTCAATTTTATTTGACTGCACTTGAATCGGTTTTATATTTTTTTATTTTATATCATTGGCTTTAAATTATTATTATTATTTTTCATTTAATTAAATTAAATTTAATTTCTTTTTCCATTGATTTTTTATTTTTTTTATTTTTAGTATATTTGCTTTTCTTAAACTTTGCTTTATTTCAATTTTATTTTTTTTTTAATTTATTTTATTTTACTTTATTTCACTTTAATTTAATATAAATTAGTTTCATATTATAAATATATTATGTTTGATTTAATTTATTTTATTGTTAAATTATTTTATTTCAATTCACTGAACTAAATTTTTTTGATTTAACTTAATTTTATTTGGTAATATTTTGTTTAATTTCTTCATTTAGTTATTTTATTTATTAGATTTGATTTTGTTAAATTTCACATTGTCTTATTTTTGTTTGTATCCTATTTAATTTTTTTATGTAATTTCTGGCTTTGTTGTCGGTTTGTTTTATTTAAATATACTTTGTTTTGATTAATTTTGTTTTATTTCTCTTTATTTACATTTTTTCATTTAATTTTATTCGACTTTACTTGATTTGGTTTCATATTGCTTTATTTTGTTTTATTGCTTTTAAATTATTATTATTAATTTCATTTCATTCTATTTTGTTTTATTTCTGTTTTTTCGCTGTTTTTTTAGCTTTTTAATTTTATTTTATGTATATTTAGAATAGCTCTTCCTAAACTTTGCTTTATTTGAATTTATTTCTTTATTCTATTTTATTTTATTTCACTTCATTTTAATATAATTTAGTTAAATTTTTGAATTTAATTTAATTTAATTTTAAATTATTTAATTTAATTTTATTTAAAGTTTAATTTACTATAATTTTTTTTAATATTATTTGATTTAATTTATTCGTTTAGCTATTCTATTTTACTTTATTTTTATTTTACTGAATTTAATTTTATGTTATTAAAGTTCAGTTTATTTTTTTCTTATTTTATTTAACTTCATATAGTTTAATTCATTGCAGTTTTATTTTTTTTGTTTGATTTAATTTAATTTAATTGCATTTTATTTGAATCCATTTTTTTATTAAATGTAATCTTGTTTTATGTATTTTGATTTAATTAAATTTGATTTTATTTTATATTCCTTTACTACTGTTTAACAAATTTTGAATATTTTTTGACTATATTTTAGAATTATTACTTTTTATTTAAATTTCCCTAATGCATCCAACTTCTGTCATTGTAAAGTCAATATTGGTCAATAGACAAAAAATAATATCCACCGATTTTAATTACACCAGCAACACGTTATAAACAATCTATGGTTAACTCAAAAGTCTGGGGTTTTTTTACAACCATTCATCATCAACAGTTTAAGCTCATTGCGAATGCCAGCTAATGGTTTGAAGTTTGTCTGGATTTTTACTTGAGCGGCCAACTCTTTGAAGTACAGCCTTTGCATATTTCGCTTGCGGCTCTTGTAGTACAATTAAGACGTGACAAATGTTGCATGTGGAGTTGAAACAAAAAAAAAAAAAAGACTATTTGTATCACTCGCTTTTTGTTTGTCCATTTTTGCATGCCCATTCCATTGCATGTTTCCTCTTTTTGTACACAGCATGCCTTCTTTTCACCATTTGCTATTCCGAATATGTTTGCTATTGCTGGTCAATTTTTCTATTCGGATTCTAGACTATTTGCTGTGCCGACCGTTGGCCTCTGGGGCAATTTGCCTTTGTCGCTTTATTATTTACTTTCAGCTATTTGCTGCTTTTTATTTTCATTCGATTTGGGTCAATTGCTTTTGTGCCAATTTATCACCAAACCACAAGAATCAACAAATGTATTTGAATTATTTTTCAACATACACAATACATTTCGGCGTGCATTGCTATGTATATACGTACGTACATATATAAATTAAATTTTTATTCTTCTTTGTTGCAGCTAATTTTCGGGTAATAAAAATTTGTTCGACTATAAAAACTGTTTGCGATTGATTGCACTTTTTGGGGAAAAACGAAAGACTTTAGCAACAAACTTGTCCTCCATTTTGCTTGGTAATATAATATTTGGGGTTAATGCAACCAAGTTTTGTAGTTTTCTATTAAAATTGTATTAAAAGCTCATAAAAACATCATCTTAAAGTTTTAATATTTATTATAGCATTTTTATGCGCAACTAAAATGTTTAAATTGAATTAGCAAGGGATATAAAACTACGGTAGTTCAGAGTGCACGGTTTTACAGCGTGTTGTTCATTTAACAGAATTGTGGGAACGATCATAAAGAGAACATTACATATTGTCTTTTGTAGAAGACTCATTTAATAAAAATAAATTTTTAGTCTTTATTACAACACAAATTATGCAAGTTTTAGTAGCCGATATACAGAGTGTCTCAGATTTAGCAGTTGGGTGAAGATCCAATGCGAGTGCCAATTTATAGAGCTCTGTAGACATTAACACCTCGAAAGGTTTGCTTAAAATTCATTAAAAAATTTTATTTGAGAAGCGTTTCAAAATATCGTTCAAATTAAAGGTCAGTATTTTGAAATGATCGATTATAGATCTGGTTATTTAAAGAGTTGGCAGGAAAGATTGGCTAACAATTATAGACTAGTTGAAATCCTCGAGTTTTACGAGGAGATACAACACTTTGAAATACTCAATTTCCTTCAATCGCTGATTTTCTACTTAAGCTTCTTTATCTAGACTTGATCTTAAATAGCAAGCTATCAAGGGACACGCTGAAAACACTGAAAACCAAAAGAAAAGACAAGCAGCTGGAAAGAGTGAAAAGTGCTAACTTTATTGGAATTAGTGGGCCACTTCGAACAAGACTTAAATAATTCATTTTCCACGTTTCCACAATACCTGGAAATTAATGTTTTAATGTTTTATACTATTACAACAATAAAAACAAAAACTTCTTCTCGAATAGCTAGGTGGCTTTTATAACCAAAGGATTTCCGATGTTACGCCCGAAACTGGTTAGAGAATACCTTACTTTCCTTTTGACAGAATCGGAATATTTTGCTATTAATAAGATAATCTCAAATAACACTGTGGATGTTTCAATCGATTATGAACTGACCAGGAAGGACACTCTTTCAACCTTTAGTCTGCTCTTGTGACGTTGGGTAACAAGTCAAATTCAGTGAACGTTGATCGCGACCTTTGGAATGCAAAGCTGATAAGTCCTTCCGAACAAGAGCCGACGGGTGTTTTAAATTTTACCGAGCTTTATTTGAGAAGAATCACTTCGCATGAAAATGTTTACGGGTTAATTCCATTTTTAGGCAATATGAATTTTTAAACTCACTATAAATAAACACAAATAAAACTCGTAAGGGAAAATGTTATTTGCAAGTTTATGCCAAAAAATACCAAACTTTACGATAAAAATATCTAATTACAGCTAAGGCGCAAAATATAAAAGGCAACCCTCGTATCTATTTCTTAGTCGCCTTGCTTGTGGGAAATAAAGATTTAAGCATCTTGGTTCTCACTTCATTCACTCTCTTCCTTCCTTATAACCAAACAGCTTTCTTTGCCCTTCCACTCTGGCCGCCAACTATTTCTCTTCTTCTTTTTCTTTTCCCTTTAGCGCAACTCTTATCAAATGTCTAAGTGTGTATATTGTTCCAAGGTAATCATTTATTCTAACTAAACATAACTTACCAATTCCCATTTCCATATTCGTCAAGGAAGTTTTGCTCCTACTAAATTTAGCTCACCAGATTAAATTTTCTCTGATATGAAACTTTTTAATGCACTAAAACCATCGAAAATATCAAATAATTGTTGATGGCTGTCAGTGTCTATCTGTACGATCATTAACTCAAAACATACTTTTTCGATCTTGAATTAAAAAATCACACAACTTATTTGCAATATTACTCATCTTTTAACTTTTGGCGAACAAGTTTGTGAATAAACCAACAATAGTTTATAGAAAAAATAAAAAAACCTAATAAATGAGTAAAGAAATCAAAAATTCACTAACCTTTTAACATCCATTTGCCATTGGCCATTTTTGATTATCACAATACGACTTGTTTAATGTAATTTAGTGGGGTTTCAGCAAATGTTGTTATTTGCTTTATAAATAGTAGAGCCGGCGCATGCGTAAAAGCCAATTAAATTTCGCATACTTTAAAACTGCGAAGAGTATTAATTAAGCAAGACAAAAGAATTGAGTTGATGTATTTGAATTCAATATTAAGTGCGCTTTTTATTGTTCTCTGCCTATGTGAGTTACTGTTAATACTTAAATTGTATTGGCACGATAATCTACGGCAAAATTTAAAGTTTACTTCTACAAGTATCGAATAAAAGTTGCTTGCGAAAAATGTGTTTCTATCCGAGATATTAATTAGGAGGTTTTTATATAGTTTATGTTTGGTTTGGTTTTTATTCATCTGCAAGTAATTAAAAAAAATCAAATAAATAAAACCAACAATGAAATAAGAAGCTAAATAATGGTCGAAGAAGCAGTGTTAAAAATTTTGGGCGCATACGAAACAAAACCTCTTTTAAAGAAATGAAAACACTAAATAAAAAGATAAAAAAAAAACAATGAATAAGAGCTCATAGTAATTTTTTTAATAACATTATTCTATATCCATAGTTCATAATTTTGTTTTACATTTTGAACTATATTTTTAATAAGCTAATTTTAATTTTATTTATTTATAGCAAAATGAAGCCATCCACACAACTCGTCTATGCGGCGCTGCAAATAATCGTAAGTTCTTTATTGTAAATTTTGGTTTAGAAACTTTAATTTTTAGTCGTAAATTAAATGGGGGTTTCATAATAATTTGATATAAACTTTATCCTTCTAACACAAAACCCAGTTTCAAATATTTAAATTATTTTGTTGCGAATCAAAAGAAATCTAACTATACCCACCAAAAAAAAATGTAAAAATGTAAGGAGTGTTGATTTGGTATTAGATTTGTTTTATCTTTTTCTAAAAAAGAAGTACTATTTGATTTCTATAAAGTTGAATACAAAAAAGTTGTTTAAAAAATGCATTCGAATTAATTAAAGCTTTAAAGAGAATACTTTATTTGCCCGCAATTTCTATAGTGCTTGAATGCATTTTGGGGTATAGTGAATAACTTTGAAACTCTTCCGAACATAAGCGAATTTATTATGCCACAAATGTTTGTTCGAAAACAGTAAATCTTATTTAAAAATTCATTTTGACAGACTCACGCGTAGACTCCCTGCTGAAAAGTATACTTCAAAAATAGCCTCCCATTATGAATTAATTTTGTTTATCGCATCAAGCTGTGGTAATATCTCCAGTAATTTTTCTTGATTTCGTAATAATATTTGTTTAGTTTCTGATTTCTCTTCTAAAATAATTTATTCTGGAAATACTCTTTTTATACTCATCAACATTTCCAATTTTGGAGATATTTTCAAATCGACCCAATAGGCCTCCACTTCCTCTTCGTCCGAATAACGTAGGCAGAAATAGTTCTTTATTTATCCCAACCTCTTCCCGTGTGTGCCAATAAGGCAGTGTCTGGTTGTTACCCCAATAATTAGAACGCTTAGACGCGAGCAGATTGAGAGAGTTTCTGCCTTCTATGGCAACTATGGACGTTATTTTCTGAGAATTAAAAAATTTAATAGCCGCTTGATGGCTTATTCCCATTCATTCTTCTCTGGGATTCTTATGGAGAATTTATTGTCCATACAGAGTAGAGAAGTAGTGTATTCTAGCTTCCTTAGTGTATTCGGTAGAGCTTTCAGTACCTTTGCATCCGTATGCTAGCTCTTTCCACGGTTGGATCACATTAAGCCTGGCAGCATCACAACCGGCAAGAAATTTACCATATAGATCCACCGAAGGAAGATTTAAAATTACTTCCAGAGATTTGGTGGGTGTAGGGTGTAGCGCTCCCGTGACCAGCATGAAAGCCGTGCGCTGTACTCTCTCCACCTTGGCTCTAGACCAGGTTTTGCATAGTGCTAATCACCAGACACTAACCCCCTAGAGAAGAGTAGATCTTATCATCCGCATTTTTTTCCTATAGATGCCTTTCAAGCGTACAAGTCGGTGATGCCCTTCCTGGAGCAGTCTACGATATTCCGCTTCCATTCGAGCTTCCTGGCTAGAATAATTGTAAGGTACTTGACCTCGAATGAGGGAGTGAGTTCAACCCCGTTCAATAAGGGTGGTTTGAATGGAGGAATTTTATAATTCCTCGCTAAGCTTCGGCAAACTACACGCTACAAACTTTTAATCGGAATAATTAGACAAAATGTGGGTATACCGTTTTATAGCATATTTAAATTTGAAGCAGGTAAAAATTAGCGTTAATTTTTGAAAATTTTTTTGCTAACGTTTTTTTGCAAATTCTTCAAAAAATTTAAAAAATCAAGTATAATATTTAGCCCCTTCAAACTTGGACATTTTTATACGAAAATTTAATGGGCATACTTAATTTTTTTTTAAATTGAATTAAAGGGTTTGAAATTTTAATAACATTTTTTAAATTTGTTGAATGTTGTACATAGTGCGAAATTTGAACTTACATGATTTTTCGAGTTAAGTGAGTCATATTTGCATAAAAAAAAGAGCGAAAAAGTTTTAGCATCAAAAACATTGTAAATACTTTAAAAAAAGGTGACTGCATGCCCAGAACTACGAATGAAATTTTGAGTAAAATTTGATTAAAATGTCGGTTTTAATTTCTCGAAATTTTTTAAGCTTTAATTTAACTAGATTATGTTGTAGAATGTACTATATTTAAGAAATAATAATTATTAAATACAAATAAAGAAAAATAAATAGTCACAACTTATAAATATGTGATAGGGCTATAATTATGAAATTAAATATATTATTTTAACATTGTCGAATCACTTGGAAAGCCGATTTTGTCTACACACTATTTACGTAAGTAAATTTGTGTAGTATGTGGGCTCCAAAACACAAGCATGAAATCATATCCGTTTTCTCAAAATTAGATCGTTTCAAAGTATGAAAACTTCATTTGGTTTGTGACAAATCATGGCTTCAGCGCCAGCAGCGATTTTCCTACCATTTTAGAATAAGGACTTCAAAAAGTTTCTATTAAAGCTTTATATTTAAAAATCGCTCGTACTATGCGTGCCTCCAACATTCAGCTATGTTCTAAATGCCAGTGTTATGCGGCTTGCATAAATTAGATAATTTTAGTGCCTTCTGGAAAAATTCAATATTGTTTTGGCTTAAAATTACATTTTACATACTTACAAATAAATTGCAAACTTTACTTAGGTACTATATATGAATAGCTCATATCTTTTATTGAACCATTCTTTCCAACCTTTTACCACTAAAAATTTATAAACTATCGACAAAAGTTAAGTTTCTGACGATTCACGCAGTGTAAGTAAGAAAAAGTAGCACACATTGAACATATTAATAGCATAGCGAATATTTTTATACACAGCAATAAACAAAACAAAAAAATTTGCAATTTTTAGCATACCAGCCTAGCGCGTCTCAGTAATTTTCTAATCGACACTATAAAGTTGGTAGCACGAAGTGCTTGCAAATTGACCTTAAAGGGTCAATGGATGGATATGTGCCACATATCGCTCTACACCACAACAACCAACACATGAAGCTCTTCTTCCCATTTTCCCACTTACACTGCAATTGTATAGCAATTCATTCAAATAATTTGTACGTCGGCCATGCACCACCACACATACATATCTACATTTTGGCAGCAACATAGCAGCCAATTTGAAACGGTATCTCGTCAAGTTCTTTAATTTGCCACTACTTGTATACTAATTTTCCTTAGATTGTAAGTAATTTTGGGGAAAGTGTCTGTCTACAGCGTTTGGATAGAAACGTGGGAATGCAATTTTTGAAAATTTTCTTTAAAGCGGACACTCATTTCCAGCTGAACGCTTGCAGATTTGTACATAGATATGTATGTGCTGTTGGTAATTCGAGATGTGCTAGGTAATATTCCTTCTAAAAAAATGCCGCTAATCTGCGTTTGTCGACTTTCTGGTTAGGGAATTAATTTCCTAATTTACCATCAGCCACGTACTGCTCATTTACTCGGAATAGTTAAAGTAAAGAGGACGTGTAAATGGAAGGTGTACACGAGTATGAACATAAATAGTATAACTTTTAATAAGTGATCACTTGCGAACACGTAAGGAGTAAGGGGGACTTTGTGATTTGCTGCAGTTGTAATATTTTTTTTTCGGTCATTATTTTTATTATGCTGTGAAAAGAACAAATAAAAATAATTCAAATAATTTTTTTTTTCAAGTAAAACGTTTTAAAATTTAAAAAAAATTTACCATTATATACATACATAGGTCTTAGCTATAAAACCCGAAAATTTTTGATTTCGAAGTTGGAATATAGTGCTTATCATAACTAAACGACCTGGGATTTCTTAAAAGTTTTGAGGCTTTATCTATTACTTACTAATTCTTTTATTAATTTAAAAAAACGGTTCAATCTGTCTCAAAAAGTGTATAAATTACATTTTTAAAATTTTGCAAACTTTAATAAAATAAATTTTTATCACCACTTCAAACTTTTTAACCAGAATTTGTATAAACTGTTTGGGTAAGTAATTTTATAAGTAGCCCATTAAATTTGAGGATAATAAAGTGGCAGTCTCAATTTGCTAACAATTTTTATTGATTTTTGATAGTTTTGTTTGCTGACGTCGATTTTTTTCCGTATAAACAAAATTACTGCATTCATTAACGAAAAGAATTTTTTGAGCCTTTTCAAAATTGCACTTGTTATATTAAAATTAAAATTTATATTAATATTTGAACAATAAATGAAAGGGAGTTAAGAAAAATGTTTTAAATTATAATATAGATTTTTTTTAATAACGGAAGAAAGGCGAGTAAATGGCATACACTTTGAAAATTTTTTGCAATCGACAGATGCTACGAGTATTGTAAAAAATATACTTATACTAAAGTAATTTAAAGATACCATTTTCGAATAAATGGTTTGAAATGGCGTTATAGCATCGTGAACTGTAAAAGTAATTTTTCTTTTTTACCCTAAATAACTAAGATGATTAGATTTCTTCCACCTCTTTCGCTATACCTAGTAGGAAATCATGAAAATTGCCAACTCGTTTGAACTTTGCGTTTCAGACATGAATTAAAAGCTATATCTTTTCCGCGAATTTTCAACTGAGACCAAAACGGCGCGCTACGAATTTCATTGCAAATTAATGGAAGTTTCATATTACAAGTTGAAAATGTTTATTTATAAATTTCTATATATGTATGTATACAAAAACATTAAAAAATGGTTGGTGCGTCAATTAACGAATTATTTCATTTGGTTTCTAAGCTCACTGGAATATAACAATTTTGGTATCAAACAAAAGAGTTCACACAAAAATAGTGTTAAATAGAGTTACTACCTTTTAAAGGACGTTGAAACAAAGCGCTAAACGAAATATATTTAAAAAAAAATTTGGAAAAAAGTGTGAATTAAATAAAGAATCCTCCCCCTTAAAAAAAATCACGTAATGTTTTTTTAGGCAGAAATGAAGATCAGATTTCTGGAATACAAATTTAAAAAAAAATAAAAAAAAAATATATATACAAGTAATTTAATTAAGATCTTTTGAGAAATCATTAACGAAAATGGATAAAAACTAGCCATTATTTTTTAACATTATGTTTAAGAAAAGTCACAGTATAATGTGATTGTAGATGATGCAACTTTTTTTAAATTCTTAAGTAAAATTTAATTGAAGATACAACATTAAGGCATTTGCCACATTTTTTATTTCTGCGTTGTTCTGCCATTTTGAAATTGTAATATTGTATTAAGTATGTATGTATATATGTTTTTTATGATTACAACCTGTCAGAGCAGGTAAAATATTTCACAATGGCTTGTGTTTTTTTTTGTTACTGAGTCAATTAAAGCAAGTGTTTTAATTAAATACATATTTGCTTATTTATAAGACCACTTTTCACTTATTCTCTTTTGTGTTGAAAATTAACAGAAGTCAGTACGGCTCGTACAACAGAAAAATAATCGCGTTAACAAGTCGAAGAGTGTTTGGAAACAGAATATTTGAAACTCTTTGATTCAAATACAATTTAATTTAATGAATAGAGTTAAACTCTCTGCGGACTCCATAGTCCATTGCTAAATTTTGGATTAAGAAAGCAGCAAATACAGAAGTTGTATATTGATTGGATGATAAACATAGTACTTGCTAATTTTTATAATCTCCAAAGTTGAAAAAAGACTCTCTAATTGAGGTACAATGCAGTTTTATAAAAAAAAATTCAATACGGTGTTTGAAAATCGCTTACTAAAAACGTTCGTGCTTTGAAATTGATTAGAGTGGTAAACTAGTTATCTAATTTGAAAATTAACATTCTTTAAAATGTTAGAGACTGTATTTGATTATCACTAGACGCCTTCGTGAATTTTACTTTACAATTTAACTTAATATTATATATATGTTATAGTATTGTTTATATGTATGTATCAATGTATGTAGTTGACTTTTAATTTACGTAAAATCTAAAATAATTTTCCTTTCAACTAATTTACAGACAATCACCACATTGGTCACGCATGGTGCACAAATACCAACAGCAACAAGTAAGTGAATAGATTTAAATAAAAAATATTAATTTCTAATTGAATAGTTTATTGAAGAAAAATTAATTATGAATTGATCAACTCATTACCTACTAACCTAAATGAAATTACCAGTTGTTTTTGCACACTACTACCTGCTTATTAAGTTTAAGGCGGTACATATATATAATTTGATTTAATAAAAAGGAAATGCAGGAAATGAAAGGATAAATACTTTCTACTAGTTAACTAAATATATGTGGCTATCGAATTTAATTTGAGTGAAGGTAGATAATTTAATGATTATAATTTACTATTATAATACTAGGAATGAATAAATTCAGTGAGCTGATCTTTTCTTTTTCTCCGAGAGAAACTAGCATAGCTAGCAGTAAAGTGACATGGTAGTTATAAACAGATATATTCATCAATTCTACTGGAATACTAGAAAACCCCCTCAGACGTTGGCCTGCCTATATTTATTTATTAATTGCGCTTTGTAACCAAAAAAGGCCATTAGGTTTCTGTCACGTATAACAGTCACGTATATTCGTAGATATGTAGATATGCACCTTGTCCTCGCCGAGACGAACAGTTTGCCACTCATAATTTAATATTTAATTTCCTTGTGGTTGACTAAATTAATTTTATTTTTAAAAAAGGGTGCATTCCTTTTCACAATATGCCTATACATACATTTTCTCTTCTAGCGAATAAAATTTTTTGTCACTCCTATTTTACTATTTCATATATCTTTTATATAATTTAATTATATTTGATATTTTCAACCCAACGGCAACCTTCTCTTAAACATATCTAGCTTTAAATTTTCAGACAACGAATTATTTGACACCCATATTTTATTGTTTCATATAATTTGTAATATACAAATTTTATCAAAATCGACTTTTCAGGCAGGTATAAAAACTTTCTATATGCTATAAGCCTTTTCCTCTTCATATCGAACAGTTTGGCACCCATGTTTTCATATTTCATATAATTTGAGTAGAAATTAAATAAATTCAACTTTTTAAATAGGTGGGAACTCTCTTGTAAATATATCTAGCTATAAACTTTCTCCTCGCCAAGACGAACCGTTTGGGATACATATTTTAATATTTCACTTAACTCGTGTAAAAGTAATATAAGTCAACTTTTTTCACAGGTGGCATCCCTCTTAAAAATATAGCTAGCTGTAAACTTGGTCCTCAGCGAAACGAACCGTGTGACACTTACATTTTAATATTTAATATATACATACTTGTGTATTATTTAGTACAATTTGAGGTTGCAAACAGGTGGCATCCCTCTCCAAAGTTATATGTATAAAGCTTCTCCTCGTCAAGTCAAACTATTTGACTCCCATAATTAATTTTCCATATAACTTTTCTATAATGTAATTAAATTCGACTTTTCAAACAGGTGGCAACCCCCATAAAAGTTCGCTATGAACATTCTTTGCGAGGCGAACCGCTTGGCCACCATATTTTAATTTTTCATATGACTTCTGTATATTTTAATTAAATTTGACTTTTTAAACTGATGGCAACTCGCTCACAAGCCGTTTCCGAGGAGTTCGATTATATACATATGTATACCGTGACACGTGAAATATTTTGGTTGACTGGAATTTTTAGCATTTGCGATAGCAACAAGGTTTGGTCTTAGCTCTGAAAATTGTTTCAAGATTTAAAGAGGTTTTTTTTTTCTAGAAACTGATATAAAGTAATCATTTCACGCCAAAAACCACATCATAACCATACACTTTATTTCCTACTTAAATGTTTGCCAAAATTGTAATAAAACGCGATACATTTTTCAAAATGTTAAACTTTTTAATCAGAAATTTTAGAAAGATATTTACGAAAATTTAATAATAATAATACTAGTGAAAATAACAACCTTGACCTGTATTTCGTTGTTGCTAGATACCCATCAAACGCCGAAATCGCAGTGGGCAAAATAAGACAATTTTATTTGATGTGCCTTAGTCAGTAATGACATTTACCTACAGGGGGACCTACGACTTTGCCTATAATTTCCTAGCAATTAATATTGTTTCCACTGACAATGGCTATTTTTCAGCGTGTAACAATACATTCATAAACCGAGAGATATATAGGTCAGATAACGAATTTTTCAATAAAAGTAAACTTAGTCCACTTAAAAAAGCAAACACTAATCGAGTACTATATTGTCTGTCTAATTGTAAAAATATTATATTAGATAATCATCGCCTTGTAACAACATATACTGCAAAAAAGAATTGCACGAAATATGGCTACTTAAAAAGTAACCGAAAAATCGGATGAAATATGTGCCAAATAGGAGCAAAATATTTGCTGTTATTGTACAAATTCAAAAAGAAAAAAAATATTAAAAAAATTAGTTCAAAAAATAGGTGAACACAACAAAAGCGCACAATTGGATAAAAATTACACGAATGTGGTTGCGGCGCATGAAAGTGAATGTGTGGACGAGACAATAAAAAGTCAATAAAAAAAACAAACAAACAAAAAAAAATCGCAAATAAAAATGTAAGCACACAATTTACAAAACCATAACAGGCATACATATGCACATACATACATATGTACAAACTTATATAGAGTAGACACAAATCATCAACCTAACGGTGGCTACTTTTAAAAAATATTTGCAACAAATGCAAGTAGACTGAGAAATGAGCTTAATAAAGCTTACTCACGAAAATATCTAAATGAAGGTTGCCACCTATTTAAAAATATTCATTCGATTAGCCTAATACGTCAACTGATCAACTGAAATGCTAAAATATTGGTTGAATCAAATTTATCGAATCCAAATTGGTGTGAATCAAACTTTATATGAAAACATTTTTCAAGAGAGTTGCCACCTGCATAAAAAGTAAATTCAATTTAATGAAATTTAAAGTTGAATGAAATAGGGTTCAAAAGGCAAAATCACGAAAATATGTGAAATGGGGTTGCCACCTGTTTAAAAATTATTAAGTCAACACACTTAATAAATTTACTTTAATAGTGAACGATTGAAAGGAAATTATGGATTGGACAATAAAAACACAATGGAATGGAAAAAAATCGCAAACGAAAAATCTAAACAAAACATATATAAAAGTAAAAAAGTCATGCGTATGTACATACATACATACTTACAATAAAAGGCAGGAGTGATAAATTTTTGCTAGCAATCAAAAGTGGAAAATCGTCGGAATGAAACTTTTTATACCCAGTCATGTTTTTTTATAATAATTTCTCAGACATAACCTTATAAGAAACACACTAATAACTTTAGTATTTCTTAATATTGATAAAAAAAATTACTGCTACAGACTTACTGACCCAAAAGCTTACGCAGTGGCAATAATCGTAATCCAGGGGAAAACAATTTGTCGTATGTAACAACAAAAGAATTCAATCGTTAATGAGAGCTTCATCAAAGGTAATTTTTGTCTTCGGTTCATATGTCAAATAGCAGCCAATATTCCAAATGCATTTAACCAGATTAATGAGAGTAAATTTCCTTCCAAAGTTACTGAAATTAATATCTACTTCCATCATTTTGAAACCAACCGCTGTATAGAAGCTAGACTTGTTTCACTGAGTTACAGAAATCGTGATGAAAAAACTGTAATTTTCCTTAGATGCACTTATTTTTATATTTTCGATTGTTTTGCAAATAAGAATGCCAATTATTGAACTTTTTGAATAATTATTTTTAATGATACATGAATATATTTAGAATATAACACTAGTTTCAAAGAAAAAAGTAGATTACCTTGTTAGATGAATCTTTTTTAGGATGATTTTGGGTCGCTGAAGAGAAAATTATTTTTAAAAATTTTCGAAGCATGTGGTATATTATATAATGATACGGAGAAGAAGAAAAAAATATCTTTCGAACAATATGATTTTAATAGTTGAGGGCATAGGTTTTGAGATTTTTCAATATAATTGAAGAAATACCCAAAAAAAAAACAAAATTTTTTTGCTAATATTTCAAATATTGTTCTTTGAAAACCTTCATTAAACTTATGTTTGTGAGACCGAAAACAAAAAAAAAAATTAATAGAAGAAAAATCATTACAAATACAATAAATATTCCACATATAAAGCGACAGCTTATTCTTTCGCTGATAGTAGCTGAATTAAAGCTAAGTTAAATTTTACTAATTAAAATTAACAGCAAGTTTTCCTTTTGACGATGCACAATTGTGCTCACTCCTAGTTTTTAGGATAAATAAACGCTCTACTCGCAAAAACTATTACTAACACAGGCACAAACGAATTTTGGAAAGCAGATGGTGTTTCCAAAGGTTTATAGGTTTTTTTTTTGGTTCGCTGAAACCGAAAATAACTATACGAAATGCAATTAATCCCTAGAACTTCCTTACTTAACCCTAAATGGTGTTGACTTTTTGTTTTATTTTCATATATTATTTATATATATTTAATTTATTTTACTAAAAATATACTTAAGTCTACAACAAAAGCCATGTAAGTCGAAGTGCAAACCTTTCTACAGATTTTATAAAAAATTGATAAAGTCTTAATCAAAATTTCTAACTTTTTAATCGGAATTTTGAGAATAATTCAATTTCAATTTCCAATATGCAGTTTTGCAGCCCATTCACTTTTACTATAGCAATAAAAGTAAAACTTTCAAGCAGTTAATAGTCTTTTTTCTCAAAAAGGTAAAATACTAGGAAAGTACTCTAAAAGTAAAAATACTTTAAAAATACAATTACAATAACCTGAGCATATGGATCTACTTAATGATATAATCTAAATGAGGCTGAAAAACAAAACCTTTTTAAGCAAGTTATGCTAGTTTTTGAAAAAACTGAATTTTTCATTTATAATTTTTGTTTTTCGAAAATGACAGAACTAAAAATTACATTGCTTTCAAGCTAATTTTAATAATACTAAACTTACGAGTAATTACAGTTAACTAAAGCTAAGAAAAAAAAGCAGTTGAATTGAATTCAATTCAAAAGATTATTGATGCTGATGACGGTCCACTGATTAGATACAAAGTTTGTAAAACTGTTCAAGACTAAATTCAATACTAAATTTAATTATATTGAAAAAACACCGAAATCTATCGAGAGTAAAAAGAAAAATATTGCTTACTCCTAAGGCGAATAGGTTAATTTTTATAATAGTTTGTAATTTTGAAAATAGTAATTTATAAATGCAAGGAAATAGTTTAACTGCAACCTTTTAAAAGTTTTCTATTTCATCACTAAATTTCTCAAAACAATATTTTTGAAATGTACTTGTATCTAGCTTGAGTACGAATTACTTTTTTTATCGCTTGCTTCTTCATATAATGTCGCTCTAGTTTTTATTATTAAATAAAATATGTTTATTTGCCGAAAAATCTGATTATTCAAGTGATTTTTTTCACAACTTCGCCATTTTGTTCGATTAATTTGTTTTATAGTAACAAATTTTGGTTGAGGGAATATCTTCAAGTAAAATATTTTTGGTTTCTTTTATTTATAATACTTTCTAGGTGCAGTGGGGTCGTTTCTTTTGCAACTCTTCTTTGGTTGTCAAAAAATTAAATAGTTTCACTAAAAATACTGCAGACACGTATTATAATAAATATGCCCCCTAAATTTGAAAACATTTAAAGTTAAAATCAGTTGTTTTGGGATTACTCGTGTCCAGTGGTAATGGCGTTGATTTTGTCTTGTCTTTGTTTATTTGTTGTGGTGTGTTTTTACTCCTTCACCTTAACTTGCTTTCTGTTTGGCTTTGTATTTGTTTCAATTTCGGCTAGTCATTTCGTTTTGCTTTGTTTTCGAGTGTTTTGCTTTGGCACTCAGTATTGGCTCCAAAATAATTTACAACTTTTTCGCACAATTGACGTGTAATTTTTCTTTGAACATTTATTTGCGTGTGTGGCTTTCACTATTTCGCAATTTCGGCTTGTCACCATTACTTATGTATTTGTACCCTGCCGCTTTGTCGTTTCAATACATACATAAATTACCAGATACACGCAGATATATATATATGTAAGTATAGGTATTTATTTATTTGTCAGCATTAGTAAATTGTCACAATTTGTGTAAAGAAAACATTATTTGGGTCGTGTTGGGAGTTAAGTTGTGCACAGTTGCGATAACAATTGTCAAATTGTTGTCCGAGTGACAAACACAAAACGAGTACTAGTAATTGATATGTGAAGAATGAGTGACAACAAAGTTATTTAAATTTTAATTGTTACATATATACTTATTGTACGTGTATCTATTTAAAAAAATAGGCCATCAGTGACATTTAAAATGCTAAAACTTGCTTTGCTATAGAAATGATGTAACTGACTATCTTCTTAAGCTCAATGATATTATGGATAGTTAGTATGATGGTAAACAATTATGATTTGTATTAGGTGTTACAAGCTTTGCGAAAACGAATAGATATTCATAAAATACTTGAAAAGTGGCAGCGCTCCCAATGTTTTAGTAAAGGTATGGGTTAAAGAAAAAGTGAATCTATTTAATTTTTTACTCTTATCTGACAATTTGTTTTTAATATTTTTCACGATAAGTTCTTGGTAAAAAGGAACTAAATAACGGGTGTTAGTACTAGTCGAGTTACATAATTGGGCCGAATGGTACCTAAATTTTAAGGGAAGGGATTAAACTTTAACATCAGTGTGAATTCATACATTGATTTTAGCACCAGTTTTGCCGCTGTTTCTAAATGAAATCACTTTTTCTAAACCTATTAATACCTTAAATATTTTTAAATATAATGAATTCGATTTTATATTTTTAAGGTTTAAAAATTTCATTGCGTAACACTTAATTTAATGAGATTGGAATATGAACAAAATTTTTTTAAATTTATTTCAATTTGCGGGCTACTTCAACAACAACAATAATACAAATGATGCAATATATCAGTGTCGAGGGATTTAACAAAACCGCTACAATAAGAGTGTTAAACTAAAAAAAAATGTTGTGAAGGGTTGCCACCTATTTACAATGTTAAATAAAATTTAATAGATAACTTAAATCAAATACTACAATATGAGGGCCAAACGAAAAAAATTTAAAAAAGCTTAATCTTGAAAAAAGTAAACGAGAGTTGCCACCCGTTAAAAAATATTGATTAAATTTACTAAATATGTTAACTCAAATACTAACATATTGGTAGAAATCAAATTAATTTATACGAAATATTTTTCATGAGTGTTGCCACCTGCTTAAAAAAAGTAAATTAAATTAAATGATTAAGTCAAGTAAAATAATACGACTTGAGGCACAATCGAAATAGGCTTACGCCTTACGAAGGCATAAGTACGATAACATGCGAAAGTAGGGTGCCACCTGTTTAAGAATATTAATTAAATTCGCTTAGTAAGTTACCTGATATAGATGTCAATATACTGGTGTTAAGTAAAATAGTTTATACGAAAACGTTTTTTTTTTCAGAAGGTGAATTAAATTGTTTGATAAGATAACTTAAATGCTACTCTACTATTACCATCAGTTAAATACTAATGGAAAATCTCACTTTTGTAGTTATTTATAAAATAATAAAATCAAAATTGGTATCCTCGAACTAAAAAAATTTATGTATATATGTTTATTAAAAATTGTCGCTGTTTTTTTTTTAATTTTCCATAGTGTCAAACTTGGTTCTAGGTGAGAATTTGTATTTATATGCTTGATTTAGCTATCCCAGCTTTGCTTCAAAGTTGTTTTTTCTAAACGAAAGCTTTTTCTTTCTTTTTTGGTGGGCGGCAATCTTCTTAACTTCCTGAATAGCTGATTTCACTTTACGGAAAATTGTGAATATGCTGCATCAGAAAATATACAGTGCGTGCCATACCTATAGCACTACCAAATATTTATTGACAAATTTTGCCATTTTACTTACTTACTTACTTACTTACTTACTTACTTAATTGGCGCTAAGCCTCTTACGAGATTTTGGCCGAGTTTAGCAAATTGCGCCAGTCACTCCTTCTTCCTGCTACCTGGCGCCAATTGGAAATACCAAGTGACGTCAAATCCTTTTCCACTTGGTCTTTTCAACGCAGAGGAGGCCGTCCTCTTCTTCTACTACCACCAGCTAGTACCGCGTTGAATACTTTCAGGGCTGGAGCATTTTCGTCCATTCGCACAACATGTCCTAGCCAACGAAGCCGCTGTATTTTAATTCGCTGGACTATGTCTATGTCGCGGTAAAGCTCATACAGCTCATCGTTCCATCGTCTGCGGTATTCGCCGTCGCAAAGCCGTAAAGGTCCAAAAAATCTTTCGGAGAATCTTTCTCTCGAGCACTCCAAGGGCCGTCTCATCCGAAGTTGACAGTGCCCATGCTTCAGCGCCATACAATAGCACGGGCATGATGAGAGACTTGTAGAGTGTGGTTTTGGTTCGTCGAGAGAGGGCTTTACTGCGCAATTGCCTACTCAGCCCAAAGTACCACTTGTTGGCAAGATAAATTCTACGTTGGATTTCCAGGCTAACATTATTGTAGGTGTTAATGCTGGTTCCCAGATAAACAAAGTCCGCCACTTTGTCGAAATTATAATTGTCAACAGTGATGCGGGAGCCGAGACGCGAGTGCGCTGACTGTTTATTTGACGACAGGAGGTACTTTGTTTTGCCCTCGTTCACTTCCAGACCCATACGTTTTGCTTCTTTATCCAGTTTAGAAAAGGCAGAAGTAACGGCGCGGTTGTTGAGGCCGATTATATCGATATCATCAGCATACGCCAGAAGTTGCACGCTCTTATAAAATATAGTGCCTGAGCGGTTCAACTCTGCAGCTCGAATTATCTTTCCTTTATTTAATTTAAAGAAAAAATATCAAAAATCGATGGTGATTTGCAGCACCTTGGAACATGCACTTCATTATTTTAAAATTGGTTGGACTATAAAATTTCATACTCAATTTTTTTCTACAAATTCTAACTTGCAATTTTACTTATGTAAAGTTTGTTAATTTTTTCCACCACTTGAACAAAGCTTGAAACGTAGAGTTAACCGGTGTTTGTTGTGGATTGAACTATTTTTTATACAAAAAGTACTTGAAATTAAATAAAGAAACTAAGTAGTCAAAAGTTTTAAATATATCGTGGTACTATAGTTATAAAATTCATCATATTTATATATACGTACTTTTCATATTCACAGTTTCCATTCAAGATCAGTTTGTTTCTCATTTGTTTAAGAAACAAGTAAATAGATAAAAAACTTTCATATTTTTCAAACGTTTAAATGAACAAAACGAAAACCCAGATCAACATTAGATTGCTGATCAGCGTGAAATTGTTTTGTGGAGTTGGTAATTTTGCAACAGGACTCTACGATTGTGCAATAAATTGCAATACAAATCTTTCATGTTAACACAGCAAGAGGAATTCCAAGAGATTTGATGTATGCTTCCACACTCACACATAAATACATAGAAATGAATCTACCACATATTTATGTACATACACTGTGTGAAAAATGTCTATGCAATAAAAATTCGCTTTGGTCATCGGATTAAAAGAGTTTACATTAATGCTGAGCTTAGAGAGATGCACGCAACCTAGCGCTACGGCTATGGTTAATAAACTTAATCGGTCCAAAGGAATTACAGAATTATAAAATAGATAGATAAGTAGAAAAAAAGCAAGTTATGCATGGCATGAAGTTACTCGTACGAACACTTCAATATTTGCCCACGTAAATTCAGTTTCAAAACTAATGTAACACCACAAATTGAACGCGTCCAACTGCGTTTTACTTTGAACGGACGCAGTGTGATTCTCCAAGCCAGGAGTGGAGTGTGGAGTAGAGTGGTGGACATTGAATGAGCAACAGGGCGATAGCGCAGATGGATATTGTTGGCATTTGGCTGCTGTGACGCCACTTTTTATGACACCATAAAACTTGTTGACGGCTGCGCCAGTTGCGTTGTTTGCTGCAGCGCCTCTGAGTTTGCGCATTTGTGGGATTTTGCGGTAGGTGCTGGCGAAAGGCGAGTAGTGTGCGAAAAGAGCGATTCGTTAGGGCAAGCGCATGAAAAAGCGGTAGAAAAGCAGTTATATTGCTTAGAAACTAGCAGCAAAATTGCAGTGACGCTACAAACATATCTATAGAATACATAAAACTTCTAGCGTAGCCTTTGGTGTTGGTGCAAAGCAGGAAGGTGCCCGTACGTACAACAAAGTTTCGAGCAGCAGGAATTGCAATAGAAGATGTATTGAAGTAGTGCTGGATACCTACTTGTAGATAGACTCATAGGTTTGACTGGTTAGTTGCTAAGGCTAGACTGTGGTGAGTGCTTTGGTCGACAGCTGCTTGCATAGAAGCAGCTAAAAGGCATTGCACTTTGGGTGCAAAAATAAAAAGGGTTCAGTGAACTTGAAAACTCCAAACGCCAAACGCCAAATGGCAAACGACAAACGGCATTTGTGGTAGAAGTGCAGAAAGAAGTCTAGGCATACGTCGACTATGAGTGGCGATTAAACTATGACTGCATTGACTGCATTGACTGCATTGACCGGAAGCTTGAGCCTGCAACGAGTTACGTTGCTAGCGTTTGGCAATATATGGCTGTATATGCAGGCTTTTGAGTGCAACAGTAATAATCAAGTAGGAATGGACATCATATTGCTGATTTTGCAGCGAAAACTGTGTTTTTTTATATCTAATGGGTATAGCGATTTATGACACCACTGATATTTTTTTTAAAAGCTATGTAAATATAATCGTGTCTACGTGGTTAAAGTTATCTATCCTTTAGAAGACATAGACAAGAAACAGAAAAGCTACAATTTCCACTTAAAAGATTTTTATTTAAAAGTTATTATGTGATTTTTATTTAATAATTCCTTAAGTAACAGTTATTTCCGATTTTTGTTTTATTAATCAAAATATAACAATTATTTTCAGCGACCAAGATTAATAACTATTTGAAGGTTGAATTGAAAAAAGTCATCCAAATTTTGTTAAGAATTATAAAAGCCCTTTGCTAATGGCAGATATAATAATTTTTTTTCATCGAAAACAATTATTTTTATAAATAAGACAAATTTGTTTAAGCCCTCAAAGAACATTTATCTTCTTACTTAGTATATATTTTATAACGGTATTTCCACAATGGTTATTAGTGAGTTAACAATGTTTATGTCTTGAAATACGGAACTATTTTGGGAGTACCTCGGGACTATTCAAAGTGGTTCCCAAATGAGATCAAGTGCCGAAATTAGCCCAATTTTCTCCAAATAATCTCAAAATGGTCCCGAAGTAATTTTCCAAACTAGTTTTATATTATAAAACTTAAGATTTTTTTCTTGCCCATAATTCTAATGGAAAAGCTTTTATAATGTAAATCTTAAAATAAAGGACTTTATAAAATTTAAAAAATTTGTCTCTTTCACAATTATTATTAAAATGCTTGTATGATATGAGCCTCGACATAATAGTTATTGTTGTTTTAAAAAACGTATTCACTCAAAGTTATTATAGAAAGACTTTTATAATTTCAGTCTCAAATATTTGATACTTATTGATGACTTTAAATTGGATCATGCTATAATAAGTATTGACTGATTTTTATTATATCCTATCATAATAGTTGTCGCAATTTATTTTTGATTTTTATTTAATTCCTCAACAAGTAACAGTATTTTTTTTTATTATATTTTATTTATCTTACAAAAAAAAAAATTGATAAAGACTTTTATTAATAAAAACCGTCTATAAAAATAATTTGTTGGCTTTTATTTTGTAAGTAAGAAATGAAAAAAAAAACATACTACTAATTTTGAGAACCACCTTTTTAAAAATACTTATAACATAAAAAGGCAACGGCTGATTTCTATTGCTAATTTTTATATATAAAAGTCTTCGATTACTATTATCATAACACGAAAGAAACACAAATAGAGAATAACTGCTAATTTCCAACTAAATGAACTACGTAATGGGTGTGTCCTCAGAGAAGCTAGATGCCACTCTGGTATTCCGGCTACCTTTAATAGGGCCAATAAGGTGTTGGAAAAAAATAGTAGGGGGCAACTAAAATCATGTATATTCTGAAATAGCCAAACATACTTTTGGCGTTATCATAACCAATGACAAATTCTATGATGGTCAGAGTTATTGGGCATCTGTCTTATCTGGATTCCAGGCCATAGGATAGCCAATTGGTCGAAGTTGAAGCCTGACTTGATGAAACTAAGGTGGAAGCAATTCGCTGTCGGCTAGAAGTAATCGGATAAAAAATCGATTGAAATCTACGATCACGGACCACTGCCCGATCGGTGAATATGCAGCGAAAATGGGTACGCCGTGCAACACTCGATATCGGAACAGCGATCTCGAATATAGAAACAGCTCTTCACTATCTCTGTGAGTGTTCACCTCTGGCATGCAATAGATATCAAAAACGAGGACTCTTCTTGAGAAACCTGAACCTGACCAAGATCTTTAACTCTACAATCCAAGTGTTTTGAATATTGAGAATCGTAAGAACAATAAATACCAGCTTTCAGGAAAACTATCGTATGAAAATGGTGCTCCAAGCAAAAAAAAAAAAAGTTACAATGATGATTAAGGGAGTGAAGTTGTCTTGAGATATTTTGAAGCCAACGATTTATAATGTATTTTAATAGCATAGAAATGTGAGTAAAGCGCAGCGAAGAGTTCATGTTGAAAAAATAGTGATAGGAGTTTGAAATTTACCTTTAATTTTTAAATCAATATCAATGACGACATTCGTTATTTAACCAAATATACGGTAATAGTTATTCGTAATACATAATATCGCCGCACATAATATCTGGTGGAAATCAGTATACCAACATTTACCTCAGTTGCAATAAGCCAAAAGGTTCTTACTTGTCTTGATTACGTTACTTACTTTGTCGCTTAGTTGTGGGTTCAAAGAACTTTGTTGGCCTACAGCTATGCCATGCCATTTGTGGCATGCAACAGCAAATGATGCCACCTTGTTGTGTACACAATGATGCGACAATGTTAGGTATTTGTTTTTGTTGTTGTTGTTGTTGCAATTGTACATCTTTAGTTTTTATTTTCACTTGAACTGCAAACGGGCAAACGTACATCATTTGTTGCAACATTGTTTTAGTTTTTTTTTTATTTCTGTTTCAATGCACATATGTATGTGTTGAGGCTTGTTTTGTGTCGCAGCTTACATGCGCTAATCTCAATGATCATTTGCTTTTGCACTGCTTGCATTGAGTTTACTTTGTTGTTTTATTGAATTTTTTTTTAACTTTTTGTTGGGTACCTACGAGTAATATTGCCACTACGTGTCGCAGTTGGCATGCCTCATGCCATAACAAGTTCAGCTTCTTCTTCTTCTGACTTTTCTACTCCAGCTTTGTTTGCTTCCGCATTTCTGTCCATTGAATTTGGGCTCGCAATTCTTGGCCGTTCCTTCAACGTCTGCATGACTTTACATGGCGATGCACCAATGTCATGATCACGGTGATTATTGTTTGTTTGTTTAGTTTTTTTTTTGCTTTTTTTTTGACTTTGTGATGCGCCTTTGAAATTCCGCATACTTTGATTTACATAAAGTCACAGACACTATACATTTGTAGGAAAAAATAAGGGAATGTGGGGATATTGTTAAAATGCATCTATAGTGATTTTTAGGCGTTGGAGTGATCTTCTTGTTGCTGATGTCACACCTTAGGCTTTGATATTAAAACTTAAGCTTCAGGAACCGTTACAAAGGTTGGATCGAAAAATCAAAGCCCGCTATGAAATATTATGATTCATCTCTATAGCTCCAAGCCTGCTAATAGGCAACCGCCATCGACAGGAACTTTGGCGTTTAGCTCGATTTATTTTCATTGACACAGCTTGAGCTACTAGTTTTTTAGTTTAACATGTAACTGCCCACAATTTTATCGGATAGTACCAAAGAACGTAGATTACAAAGAAGTTGCATCACTCCCACCGATCCTCTAACAGAAAGTCTCGTCCGATTTCACCATACCGGAACAAATTTGACTTTCACTGGATATGCCAACATAATATTTTAACTTATTTCACCATACCAGAACAAATTTGACATTTACTGATTGGTAGTAGAATCTGTGTTGTGGTGTGGTGAAGTAAGCTAACATTTCTTACCACAGGATAATTTCACTGATTTTGTAATCTACGTTCTTTGTTGTAAATAAACTGCACACTTTGGTTTTGAGGACACTGATTAATAAAAATAGTTACCAACAACTTGAAAAAATACTAAAAAATCGAGCTATTCATTTTAAAATGAAAAACTATGTGACAATGCCAAAATATGAATATTAAAATAGGGATTTGACTACATTCATTTCAGAATACCGCGAGAGTAAAAGGTCTTCACTCCTCTCTTTTGTTTGGTACCTTTAAGTTTATATTTATACGAGTAGTACGTGAAATTTAAAAATTTATATCATTAATCCATATGAAATTTTAAGTACCCCCCAACAAAATTTTGAACTTATAAAAAAAAAATAAACAACGCACAAAATTACGTATTAAACGTGCTACAAAGTTTTATTTTGTTCTGCACATAAATATCATATTTTATTATATCATTTGGGTAATTAAGATTCATCATTTATAGCTGCCTCGCAATCATTTTGATTCGTTACGACTAACTCATCCAACGAAACCCCATTTTGGATAAATATATTTTTAGCTATATCAACATATTCCGAAGAGGGATGCTGTTGGCGAGCTAGGATCCATGCAACGGCTGTTTAAAAAAATAAAGTAATTGATTTTAATGAATTATTATAAGACATTTTCAACAATCGACTTACTATTATGTACATTTTCTCCGGCTGTTCGGCAGAAGTAGACAACACTGTAGTTAAGGTAATCAGTACCCAATACCCAATAGTTGCTTGTTTCATTAGTGGGACGACTACTTGGGAAAATAATCTTCAACTTAGCGGGCCCGTCCACAAGGGCATAACCCACAGATGCGCCGGGTTCATTGGTGCTGAAAAGTAGAATAAACGCATATATTTTTTTTTTTATTCACATACACACATATGGATATATAGGCGTACTCGTCTATAAGCCCGTTTTTGAAAGATTGTTTTAAGAATTGCTTGTGCTACATAACAATTTCTTGTTTGAAAAAGTGAGATAGATAGACGGAACATACTTCTGCCCCAAACACCGTAAAAAGGTCTGCACACATCTATATCAGGTTGCATATAACCAGTGGCCTATCTGATCGTGGCGAATAAGAGAGAAAGATGCTTAGTATGCCCCTTCATCATTTTCTTCGTCCCCCTTCTATAGACGAGAGATGTGCTATAACGTGTTCTAAGCTCTGTTATCAACCTAGCCTGAATTTTGCATATTTGTTATGCAGGGCTGCCCAGCATACTAGGAAACCATCACATAAAATTGACAGCATAGTAACATCCAGCGGACTATTTTCAACATTGCAACTAATCAGGAGCTTAGATGTTCCTCGATGCCCAGTTTGTCTATCGCAGGCCTCCTCAGTGTGGAGGAAAGCTGCCAGTGTGCATTGACCGAATTGCAGTGATCTTTCGATCTATAGACTTTCGAAGATTGATTAAATCCAAGGCATGATTGGAAGAATGCCATCCTTTCCAAGAATTTTATAAGGCGAAAATGCTTTAATAGCCCACGAAATTGTATTTCTCTGAATATGGATTACACGATGTATCGGGCCTCAGCAGAACAACCTCTACAAATTATTCAGCTGTATTAAGGAAATCAGCGTTATGTTAGTAATTTTTCTTTAAATGACAAAGCCTGCCATATTTGGGCTGAAGAAAAACTTGAAGAAGATAAAGAGTGACATTAAATCTAAGCAGAACATAAACATCATGCACATTAGTATGGGGAGGAATAATGCATGCGTTAATGCAAATTAAGTCTGTTAGGGCACATTAGGCTGCCATCTATCTTGGCTATTAGTCAAAGACATGACAATGTAAGATCAGTTCACCTCTCCTTAATAGATACGTAAAACCTGCGAATTTCTTTTGTGGGTCAGCAAAGCGGACAGATGTAATAAATAAAAATTGTTTTCTATTATTAGTAGAAAAAAAAAATACCACCAAATGAATCACCGCATAGTAATCTAATGAATATTAACACTTGATTTACTTACGTATTATTAACGCCACTATTCACCACGCCCACATTGCCATCGTCCCTTAGCGTCAATACGCCCTTTACACATTTATCGTCGCCCTCGTAGAAAACAGGATATTTAGCGTATTCATACCAGGTGCCCATATACTGTATTACATAACGGGAATACATATACAATATATAAATTTCATAAAATCGTTCACTCCAAAATACTTACCGCCGCCAAATCGAAATCCGTCTGTAGCTGTACATTTGGACAGGGACCAGGAGATTGTACTTGTGCCTGAGCATAGCCGAAGAGCGCCAGGACGGTGATTGTCAGAAGTGTGCTAAAATTAATAGTATTAATAGTTTAATAGCACATTTTTATTTGGTAGTTTCATATTAAAAATCAAAATCGCTTACGTTTGCATAATGAATTCTTTGATGTGTTGTTTAAGGCTCGAAACTAATGGCTTGCTGATGTTGAAACTACTCTTTATATAGTAAAAAATTGTTTAGATTTTCAACGTCATCGCAGCTAGCACGGATGTGTGTGCATAAGGGTGGCACACCAAAAAAAAAGTTGCGGTTTTTCTAGCGGATTTATACAAATTTTTTATGTTTTAAGACTTTTGACAAAATATTTCCGAAACATGTTAAAATTTACGTGATCTGAGCCAATTTGGAAATAACTCCGAAAATGGAGTCTTTGAGAAATGAAAGTAGTTTTGTTAAAATAGTTTTTGAAAAAAATCACAACAGATCAGTTAACAGTTTATGCCTAAAAAGGATTCATTTTATAAAATTTTCAACGGAATTAAGGAGTTATTACGTACTGGATTTTAGAAGCTGTTTTTGACCTTTTTATAAGTTTGATTTAGGAAAAACTTGAATAATTCTGCTTGACTGATTTAGATTTATAAGGTATCATTGGAGAGGTCTTTTCTCACCTTTTTAATGCCTGCAAAATTCATCGCTGTTATTTTGTTGAAGAGCATTTATTATTTTTATTGTGGTGCCAACATTTTAAACTTAAAGTGATTTATGATCTAAGGTGGTTTATGAATAACTCCATTTTTTGTGGTATTTCCAAATTGTTGTAAAGCTTAATATTTATCTAATTATGTTGTTTGATGGCTTAAGATTTTATGAATCCTTTAATTCTGATGGTAAAAAGAGCGGGGTTTTTTTGCATGAGAATTGGTGCACCCTAATGCACATACTAAAAAGCTTTAAAGCAGTTGTGTACACAGTATATTTGTGAGCAATAGGAGTTTTTTTTTTATTGTTTCGATAAAAACGAAAAGTTTTGTAAAACTATTCAAATGTTATTACGATTATATAACTAACACGTTGTTGAATAGTTTTGTTTGTATTTTGTAAAAATTGTATAAAAATATGACAGTTGTGAAAATCTTGTTAAAAATATGTGTCATATTACAACACTTAATAAATTCTTGTTATGCAATAAGTCTCCAGTGCACAATAATGACGAACGGAGGATTTCGTCGTATGCGGCGGCATTGATTTCCAAAGATCGACGAATAATTTCGCTAACTTTAACACTAGCGAACGAAATACTCGAAAAAAAGCAGCTGATTGTGCCCCATCTATCCGCAACGAAAGTTAGAGTGATCGTATGTTAAAAAGGCGTTATGGAAGAAATTCAAAATAATATCAAGAACATAAGCTAAAACAAAAAATAACCTCATACAAATTGTTTGACTTTAAAACAGACAGAAAACTGATTACATTTCATTTTGTTTAGAAACATTAATATAATAAAGTAATGCAGTTACTCTGATTTGATTTCGCTGTTGCGGCTGGTGGTCGTCGGGCGAAATTCATTGTACTCTATGTACTCTTTGGTTGTGTGCATTTTCATATATGTCGGGGTTTTCTATTTCTGTCAGCAAACGTTCACGATGAAAAATTCCCCGTTTGCCGCAATTGTGCGTAAGCATTATGTGATGTTATTGCTATTATTTCCTGCACATATGTGGTTTGCTTTTGCATAAAAAACACATACATACATATTTGTTTAACAATTAAATTAAAAATAGACGAAAAATGTAAACAAGAATAGCTTAAAAACGTACGCCGACTGAATAAACATAGAATGTGGAGTTGTATCGTCAGGTTTTATTTTCCTACACAAAATAGGAACAAAATATTCACAACAAACGCAAGACGAATACTACAAATAAAACACCGTTTGAGTCGTGCAAATTTTAATTAAGTGAAATTTAAAAAAAAATATTGAATTCCGCGATTAGCCCTATATTTATTTGCTATAGTGATAAGCAGAAATATGGGTTGTGCGGCTCGCTACCGAGCATACTGGTTTAAAAGAACTGTGCTGTATCGCTGACGAAACATAGAGAAAAAGTAATGATGCTTTAAGGTTTTTTTGTTCTAAAAAATTTTCAAAAAATAAATAAATTTACAGAAAATCACTAAAAATCCCAAAAAAAACGGTTTGCAGTTTTATAGTCCTATCAATCTACAAGTATATATGTACGGTCATCACCAGTGTTGCCGCTTCAATACCAAAAATGGGTATAGTCCTTCTCACATAGCCCCCTCTATCTCTTTATGGATTTGTCAAAGAAGTTTTGCTTCTGGCTCGCTGTTTATTAATAAAATATATTTATTGTTTCAATAATTACATCTATTGCTAAAAATTATACTTCTTTGTTAAAATGTTTTGATGTTTTTAACAAAAAGTTAAAAATCTTTTAATTTCCGGACAGTCCCGGAGTCTCAGGATAACAAAGTCATCTGGCGTAACTCAGTTTTAATTTTTGTTTGGTTTTTGATTTAGCTGACATTTTTTAGCCCACTATTGCCCCTACTTTCCATTTGTCAAGTACTGAAAATAATGTACATATATAACCTACAATAGGCCCGTTTCTTTGTATCCGTCTTGCAAAAAAAACGCTACAACTCGGATAAAATTTCCTCTTCTTATCATTCATGACGGATGCGATTTGTTTAGTGCTATTTAAGAACGGAAAATAGTTGTGCTGGCAATTTTTAGGTATATGTAGTTATATACTTACAAATACTATGCAAATAAGAACCAATTAGGTCTTAAACTGAAATTTCACATGTTGTTTCTTCCGGCTCATTCACAATAGCGCAGTTTTTTCACTTCCCAATATTACATCTCAGGTCGGATATCATTTTACCGAGTTGGCTCAACTCGCATATTTTTCCGAGTTAACGTTTTTGCTTTACATGTAATTCGTTATCTTACCTAGTGTTATTTTGCCAGTTGTTTACAAAGAAACGGGGATATTATTATCACATTAGTTAGTGGTTGTTGAGAATAATTCTAATCCACCACGCACTAGTGTAGTGCAATAGTTCTGCTATACACCGTACTGCACCACTTCACTCTCTGGGAATTTGACAGCAACACAGCGAAAAATAAAAATAACTTTTCGAAATTTTTCTGTTTTTCTGATAACAACTATTTATAGTAAGCTCCTCGTATTTGCTTGTCTTGGTTTACGAATGATGTACAAAATAAATTTCGACCGCAAGTAAACTGTTTTCTTTTTAATTCTGTTTTGCTCACTATTGTACACGTAACGAATTGATGAATTTATTTGTTTGTTTATAATTGTCTAGTTTCCTTTTTTGTTTTGGTTTCTTTTTTACATCTTGGTTTGACAGTTCATGTCGATACAATTGCCAAAGTTGAGAGAATACAGAACGTTGTGCGTTGTGCGGCGGACCGCTCTCAGTGAATTTCTTCAGAATCAATAGGGCTCCTACGTTAAAATTTTTGCAAGGCGAATTCATATAAGGTGGTGTTGAGAAAGCTGTGTGAATTTGCTTGCGGGACTGAAAGTGAAAGCTATGTATTTGTTGAACCTCTCACCGGTTCTCACTGTAATTGTGCGCACAATTTGTTTGTGTACATTTTTGTTGTTGTTCACCACCTGGTATAAATTCACCTTGATTTTCTGATTACAACAGCGTTGTTTTAGTCAAATGACTCTGTATGATTTTTTACTTTATTAATTGAAATTAATAAGGGTTTATAAAAATTAAGTGCGATTCTCAAAAATCCGCGATGTTCATTCTGGATACAACTCAACCTAACATTTCAGCGATTCATGATTATTTTTCACTTATACAAAGATAGATTTTCTTTCATTCCGCTATGATTACCTAACTCACAATCCTTCATTCTATCATTCTAGTAGATTTCTGATTATTTTATGAAAAGATAATGGTTTTATCGTAAATTAATATGTTAATTGAAATTACTATGAAAATCCATCGAAAATTTTAAGGGGAAATAGATAAATCAAGGCATAATTGTATAACCAATTACGAACGAGTCTCCTCATGGGAACGTAGCAAACATTTGACAGCAAGCAAGCATCCATTCGCTGACGGAATAAAATATTTTTTTTTTAATTTACACAAACAATGCTAACAAAACTTATATTTTTTCTGCCGCTCGTGCGCTTCCGCTGCGCATCTTCCATTTATAAGTCACTTTCCGGAAAACTTAATAATTATATGTTCCTTTTGTACAATTTATTAGTAATCCTTTAAAATTCTAATTTTCAGCATAGCTCGACCTTAGTTTTTTTTTCCTCTCCGGCAGAGAATTAAGCCTTACTTGCCTTTGAGACTGAAAGAAACTACTACTTCTCCAAACATCTGAAGAGCAAGACAACTACATCTTTTTTGAGCGAATGAGAGGACTATATATTTTTGAAGTGCTTAAAACCCTTGCAGTAGATGAAAAGTTTTGCTTCTCAATTCTTGTTGTTTAGCACACAAACGCAGATAATTTATTTGAGCTAAATGACACAAGGGTTATATATGTATTTCTAATATTTTCAATTTAGTAATATTCCTAAAATAATTAAGAACATTCGTTTACTGCTTTGCAATTGCTTTGATCCGTAACAACCAATTCACTGAGAGAAATGCCATTTTGGGTCAACAGATCTTCAGCAGTTTGAATAGATTCAGCAGAGGGATCCTGTTGACGAGTTAAGATCCAAACAATGGCTGCGGAAAGGAAATAAAAAAAAATTATTAGTGAATGTAGACAACATTTTATGCTATTCTGCTCACTGTAATGAGAGTTATCTCCTGCTGATTGGCAGGAGTAGACAACACTATAGTTAGTGTAATCGGTACCTAAAACCCAATAGTTGGTGGACGCGTTAAAGGCAGGGCTAACGGGGAAGGTCACCTTCAACTTAGCAGGTTCAACCTCCACGGCATAACCGACAATATCAGTGGCTTCGTTATTGCTATAGGGAAAATAAGTCGAAAACGAAATTAAGAACCAAAAATGATATTTTATAAACATTTCTTACGTCTCATCAATCATGCTATTCACAACGCCCACATCACCGTCTGCTTTCAACGTATACTCAGCCGTTATACATTTGCCATTAGCTTCGAAGTAAACTGGATACTTTGAATACTCGTACCAGGTGCCCAGATACTAAGTTTGTTGCGCAATGAAATTATAATTTTTTTGTAAATTTTTGTAAATTTTTTGTCTTTGCAAAACTTTGCACTGCACTTCTACTTACTTGCTCTAGATCGAAATTGCACTGCACCTGTACATTGCTTGGGCATACACCGGCAAATTCTACTTGTGAGTGGACGTGGCCAATGAGCGCAAGGGCGATGATAGCTAGAATTGTACTAAACGATTTTGAATTTATAAATATGGAATATATGTATCTCCTTTAAAAATTGTAGTCATTTACTTTTGCATGCTGAATTCTTTGCTGTGACGTTTAAGGTTTCGAAACTATTGATTTACCTGCCCTTGATGCAGCTCTATTTATAACAATTAATTGATTTTATTTCCAAAGATAGTGAGTGATTCATTGAAAGCACAGTGTTTTATTGCTGTTGAAATAATTAGGAACAGTGCATTTTTATCTAGCTTTGTATATTGTTTCTAACTGTAAGTGGGAAACGCAGTTTGGAAGGAATTTGGTTCAGTAAAATATTTGAATATTTATCTATCTTGGCGTTTACATCAGATAGTTTTGAGAAGACAATAGTAAAGATTCATACTTGTTTACTAATGCAATCACATTTTTCTATTTATCTTCGCCACTATTTTTGATTTTTCGAAAACTGTAATTTCGGCCAATTGTATAAAATAAACAGGCAATTCGGCTACATTCAATTTCTCATAGAAAATAAAACATTATGGCAAAACAAAATATAAATAAAATGCATTATTAAGTGTAGAATTCATGTTAATCAAATGCAAATCACGAAATTCACATTAAACCTAAGCAAAAACTCTCATCAACATCATCCAAGATGCAATTTTGATCTTTTGCTCTAAGAGAACATGAAAATTTGTTATCTACTTGATTAATTTGTTTATTGATCGAAAATAACAACCCTGCTCAAAAACCTTTTTTTATTTTTAATGATTAAAATGTGGGGTTAAATGGATTTTCTTAGGCTTTTAAAGTTATGTAGATATTTAACTAAACTAAAATAAACATTTTTGAAATTTTCTTGCAACCCTTGTAACAGATTAAATGTGAGATTAAGAAATGCTTAAGTTTAAATAATTCTTTTTTCCCTACGAATGAAGTAACTGCTATAAAGAAACACTGCGAAATTATCACTGCGATCAAATTTTTTCTAAATTAACTTATCTTTAATGCAATTTAAATACCATGTAAATTTTGTTAAACTCTAAGATAATATAATTCTCTCAAATAACACACTGTACATATTTACATGCAATGCTATCCTGTTTATCTCTTATGTTTCTTATCTTATCATTAAATCGAGTGCAATTAGAACAGTACAATTTGTTGAAAATTAATTAAGTTACATACAGCTTTAAAGATACAGTGAGATCTCTTTTGAAACAAATTTGATATGAAGTTGAAAAAATGGCAATTTCATGGAATTTCTAAGTATATTTGTTTATTTCTTATAATCCACTGCAGTAAACTCCACCTCTACCGCATCCATTAAATATATATTGTATTTCCTTGCAGAAGATGCGCTGATCGAGCTGGATGCTGCCGAAATGTCCGATTCCACCTCAACAACGAAACCAAGCATTGAACCCACAGTACGGATAAAGTGTTTGAGCGGCTCCATGTTGATAACAATCAAAGATGCGCCGTTAAATCATGAGACTGGTCTATTTAGCGGCATGATCTATCCAAAGGGACTGTCGAAGAATTCGACATGTCTCACCGAGTATAGGTGAGTTGAGTTCACATAGTTCAAAACTATTACCACTTTATTTACAATTTATGTTATGTTATGATTTGCAATTTCTCTTGACGACAAAAAATGTATTCTTCGCAGAGATCACGAAGGCCCACTGCGATATAAACTACCGCTACGCAGTTGCAATACAATGCCACAGGAAACGGTAAGTTGAACGAAAACTAAGTATTCTTTTTGTCCATAACACTTATTATTGCACGCTACTTTTTTGAAAACCGAATCTAATTGAAAACAATTACGTAAATAATATATGTAGCATACGGCTGCGAATCCGAATTAAATGGTAAAGAACTCACCAGTATACTTAGTAGAGTATGTGTCCTGAAATTACTGCCCATATTTTTTTTTGGAAAATGTCGAAAATTCATTGAGCGCTGAGTCCCGAAAGTGTTAAAAAGTCGCGAACCTACAATTATTCCTTTAAAAATCAGTTTGTGCATTTCCGTCAAATATTTCTGATACCACTATGTGATGGATGATGTCTTCTGCACTAATTTAAGAAATAGTGCGTGTCAGTAGTAAAGTTACACAGACGACTAATATCAGAGATGTGATTTCCAAAATCGAAATTGCAGCTTTTCAAGCTTGAGAAGCTCCTTCGGCCGTCGTAATTCCGCATCTTACGTAAGCCCAGTGCTTTGATTGCTATTGGATAGCAGAACAGATTTTGACCACCCTTATCGATACTACACAATTAAGCAGACAACCTATTGCTTCCTTAGTGGCAGTGATCAGGAAGCCTAAATCTGAGATTGATGAAGAGGTCTTGAAATGAGGCATCTTCCCAGGTCCTCCCATAAACTTGAAGCAGTTCATCTGGAAGTCAGTGCTCTCTCTCTCTGCAGCAGCATGGAACAAATATAGAAATATACTGATCTCTGTCAGCAGAGACGAAGCTGAAGGATCAGAAGTGCCAGAATACCTATACACCGAGTAAGATAAACCGTCCAGCCTTCTAAGACTGACCGCAGCAAGGCCAGTAATGCTTGCTTTTTTTAGTACGACGTTATGTGGTGAATGGGAACAGTCGGAAACGTTCAATGGTAACAGATAAAATTTACCTTGACAACTATTTGAAAGTGTTCATTAACACGAAGTGTTACTACTTTAGTTTATTGACAAAGATATCAGTCAAATATTATTTTCTCTTTCATGTAGACCATAAACATGAAAGAGTAGTGTGGTTTTTTCTCTAGATGAAGAGGGTTAGATTGCTGAATTCCACATAAGTAGTCACTGTTCAGATTTCTTTCAAAGTAAAATACGTAGCAGTGACTCTAGATGGCAAACTTCACGTTGAACCTTAAACCACCAAAGTGTTAACATCTTATAGCAATGCTCATAGGTCTTTGGAGAAACAACAAATTTATCATCTTATATCTATAGAGTGATCTACACTTTTATGAAGCTACCTTTTTTCAGTTATAATTTCGTGGTGTGATGAAATAGACTTTCAATCAATAGCATGTCCAATTTGTTTGCCAAAGTTCAAGAAACAATTTCTATGTGCTGTACGATAATTTTCCCTACAACACCTGGTGCTAATGATGATGCTGAATTTGTCATCACTTTGTGCGTTTCTTTGCATAGAGGCAGTAGGCTTAGGAGAAGCGGATGGTTTTCTGTCTTTCGGCGCTGGAGGCAAAAATCTAAATAACGGCATTTTACCGGTCACCATTATCTTTGCTGAGAAGATACCCTCCGTTCAACACCTAACTTCTTCAAAATTAGTTCGGTGATACAAGTCACGACCAGTCCCATAACTAGTTATATCACTCGCTTTTCAGCCTTCGAAACTATCGCAATAAATAGGTGAACATTTCCCTCAGCGATGACTGAGACGCATTGAGACTAAGTGCACTCAATATCAGAAGAAGAAGTACTATGGTGCCCTCAATAACAGCAGTTCTAGTCATAGCAGCAGATAACTTGTGGGGTTACAGTTTTCATAGTTCACACACACACGGAACACTTTTTTTTCGTCTGTGTTACCTTCAAATGATTTGTTGTGAGACGAACACTCGAGATGTTTTCCAAAAAATTAGACAAAATTAGTGGACGTTTTTAGTAAATTGAAACATTCACTTTATTATACAAAAATTAAATGAGCTATGGAATTGCATACCAAAAAATTTTCTAAATACTCTGGTTAAAAATTTTGATGAAAATTTGATTAATTTTATGGAAATGTGCACAAATTTTGAAGAGTGAATATATAAGGCCTTAGTTTCAGAATCGACTCTATTTTTATAAAAAAATATCCAAAAGCTAATTAGAAACAAGTTACGTATTTTGCTGGCGGTGTTAATTCTTTTCCATGCGTTATATGGAAGAAAATTGCTTATACGACAATTTTCTAAAAATTGGAAATTGAAAAGTTAGAAATTTTGTTGACAATTTTTTGAAGTTTTTTAAATTTTTTATATTTTTTTTGCAGAAACTTAGAAACTTGGACTTATATGAATCTTTTGCAGATTGGCTATATTTTTATAAAAAATTATATACATAGAATATTTTTTGGCATAATTTATTGAAATCGAGAATATTAATTTTTGAGCTCAAGGCCAGAATAAGAAAAGTATTTGGAAAAAAGAAAACAATAGTCAGAAGTGGTAGAAACTAACATCTCCTCATCATATATCCTGCATGACTCCACCGGTATGTGAGCCCACAACCTACGATTTGCTAAAAAATCATAAAAACTAAAATCTACATTTGTATGTTCGTATGTGTATTGAGGTGATTTTTTTTTTATTTGTTGAGTCAATGATCTCGGAATTGTTCAAAATACATAAATATCAACAAATTAGGTAACAGAATCATTTGCGAAATTTTTGTGTAAAAATTGTTGATTGTTTTATCACACTCTTATCATATCGGTATCATATCTTGTTTGTGTGGTAACAGCATTTATAGTATTCTCAGAAAACATTTATAATCGTAAAATAGCAATTAATTTAGAGCTGCTACCGATGTAAATAATAGAGGACCTGTTGTTTAGTATCATTAAAAATACACTCCTACATATCTGTCGTTTCAGGTATACAAATAATAACTTCGTTTTCTAATTTCTTGTATTTTCATCGCAAATGTATTTTTTTTTAATAATATATATAAGTACTTTGCTTTCGCAATAAATTATATCTTTCTTAATAAGTAATACGCCTGAAGACTCTAGATATAAGTTATAATAGTAATCAAATTTGATTTTGATTAGATTTTCTTATAGAAAGTGATCTCAAGTTATCATTTTTATACCGCACACAAGAGAAGTATATAAACAAATTTGATCATTGCATTGTATGACTTGCAAATTAGTGCAAATAATTATTGCAAAGTACCAATTAAAAAGTTTCTCGGATACACACACTTTATTCATTACCGATAAGACACTCAGTTGCAAGCCCACTCAAAACCTCACTCTGCCCACTTGGAATTTATAACACTCGACAGCGAGACGTTTACATACGAGTAGTTGGATTTATTTAACTCATCACAATTGGTTGTGTGAGATTGCCAAAGCGTGGTGGTATAATTCTACGATCAATACACATTTTAAAAAGTTACTTTGCCATAAACGAATTCAAATGCATTCTTAATAAGACACATTTATCGCAGATAGACTTAATTTTAGTTTATATATTTTTGAGTTTTTCTTAGGAGTTTTTTTTTACTAGTTATGGCGAAAATAAGAAATATTTATGTAGTTACATGCATTTATATATGCATGTATGTATGCACGTACGTATGTGCGAATACTTTACAAATTGTTACAAGGTGATGTTAGACAAAATGATGTAGCTATTTAGGTAGGTCGTTTATAAAAATATAAGTGGATGAAGTTAGCAGAGTGAGAGCTTCCATTAGACTTGATTAATATTTTATATATGTATATATGTATGTATATATAAATTGGAAAGTGTGTACGCATAAGGGATTCCAATTTTATATTAAAAAACAATTTATGTGTAGAATTCTTACTTTCGATAATATGCCATTTTTCTGATTAACATTGAAACGCCTCTGTATTGTTTGACATTTGGATGCTTACAGTATTAGTTATAAAAATTTAAAACAAACCACAGAGCGAAATTAGCAGGTGTTTTCGACAAGGATATGAATAAATATATTTACACCGATAGAACATAAATCGATTTAAAAAATAAATTGGTATCGATAACTGCTACACTTCCGATAACGATAAAAATGCAAATAAAAATATCGATAGCACATACGATATTAATAGCTTTTCTAAACCATACAAATTATAGTGGAATAAAATTGGGCTTCTACAGAAACGTAGAAAAATATACATTGCCACAATTAAAGGAATGCCTAGTTATATGAATAGCTTCAAGACAAAAGTGCATGCGGAAAATGAAATAGGTAACATTTCTATTTAAACATTTTTCAATTTTGTTTAAAATTACATGGGATTACACTAAATAGAAAGTGTATTTTTTTTATATTTTTCGGTCACCACTTTTCTGGAAATTACATTTAAATTATACATTACAATAAAATTTTGTGAACTACTATGCTACTTTCGTTTGATACTTATATTGAATATAATTTAGACGTATTTAATATAAAATTTCCTATCTTTTACTAAACAACGTTGATTCCACTTCAACCAATATCGTTATCTAATATACATACACAAAGCAAATGCTGTCTAATAAAATAGCACAAGAGTAAAAATATGTCTCTTTAGTTTTTTTATAGAAATAATAGTAAAGAAAATCATTGAAAAACTCCATCTATAAAATACGTAAAAGAGATTGTCTTATTATTATCATAAGGCCATTGATCTTGAATATGCTCAGAAAATCCCGTATTACTCCCAAAGGGCGGCGAAGTTATTTATATGAATTTTTTTACGTACATATTTCTAGATTTGAGGTATTGTCAATTCTCATAAAGCTGGCTATTGTGTTTATCTCAAAAAATAATATGAAGGAACAAATTATAATGTTTGTATTTCTTATGGAAAACAAAACAATGAAGTATAGGATTGTTGTCTTCAAAAATTTATGAAAAATTTCAACGGCGCTCAAACCTTACCCTCCTACATATGAAATAAAAATCTAAAGGAAATAATTAAATTAATTTTTCGTAATTTTTAAAACAACAGTAAGTTAACGTTTCTGACATAACAGCACCAACAAACAAGGCTGCCTGCAGTTACAGAATCAATCTGGTCAATATATTTTCAAATTATTTCTTTTGAGTAGTATTCTGACTTCAGCGCCACCTAACGAAGTAATAAAATATACTTGGATTGATTGAACCATTCAGCAAAATTGCAAAAATGTAAATGTGGTAAAATAAAGAAATAAAAATGTATATTTTCGTAAAGTAGAAATGATAATACTGAAAATACTAATAATAATTCGATCATCCTTTTAACCTTCTATAAATCACAAATTTTCTCTTTGATTTTACTAAAAGTATATATATCCATTCCAAATATTTTGAAAGAATCCCTGTAAGACGTACCTTCTATTTTTTTTTATTTTTTTTTATGTCAACAATAATTTTTCAACTCAAGGCCAGTTTTTTAAAACATAATATAAATTTCAATTTGTTCCATTTTAGTAAGAGGTTTTTATTCTGCGCATCTTCGTACTTTTCGTAGTTTCATGTACCATCAGTTTCACGCCAAAAAAAAAATGCGGGAGGCTCTTATAAAATAAAATCATAGTTACTAACATTGACCATTTGAACTTTTGCATGTTGTAATATTCGATTTTTGAATTCATATGAATCTTACACACTTAAATATCATAATTACGCCGAATTCCTGAGTATTATACTTATGATCGTTTACTATCGCATCCCAATAACAACTTAATTATCATTACGTTCTATGACAAAAAACGACAACACCGCAAATGCGATAGAGTCATTGTCAGTGATTCTGACCTTCGCCGATTCAACTTGAACTTTTTGGTTCACCAAGTGAGGTCACAGAATGCCAAGAGCAACAGTGTCATCGCACCGACAAAAGATAATTTAAGTAGTAATGAGTGAAAAAAATATGAATGATAATAGTAAAGTGCACGTACACTTGTAAATGCAATGAAATTGACTTTAGCATAGCTAAAGATGCACATCTGAAGTTTTGAGATTTCGTGTGTGTGTGTGTGTTGCTCATCTTCTGCATCTTTTGTTGTTAGCAAAATACAGCAACTTCAACAACATACTCGTAATTAAATTGTAATTAAAATAAACATGTGAAATTTATTAAATAGAGATTGTTTACCAAAATCAACACAGTGATAGCAATAACAACAAAACAAATCGAATGCCGCCAACTACAACCAACCACACAAATAACGCGCCAAAATTTAGAAAAAACAACACAAAAAGCTAATGCACGCCATGAACTTCATGCCAAATGTCGGCACCTTCGCATGCGCAGCAGCTCCGACAACTTACTGACGTCGCCGGCGTGCGCTGACAAGGAAGTTATCTTGGCTTTGATGACGTCGAAAGCATGGCTTTAACGGTGTAATGCTTAATTATTGTACATCCCGCTACAACTAATTTATATTAGACGTCAGCCAGTGGAGTGAGAGAAAGAGAGGTGGTTGAGCGAAGCGGCGGGTAGAGCGCATTTGCCAGAGGTAACCTTTAACTCTTTTCAACTTGTGGTAGATTAAATGAGCACTCTACGAACCCACGTAATTTTAATTAATAAAGTAAACATGAAAGCAGATAGTAGGTGAATAGAAATATTTAAAATTGCAATTGAAGTTGCTGCTTTAGAATAATCTAGCAAAATTGGCTTTGAGTCATAATTTATTTAATCTATAATTTATATATTATATCAGATATCATTTCCTCAAGCGAACCCATATGTATGAAAAACATATTATCTTCAAAATTCCCCTTCTGGGTCTCATATGTAGAACTTTGATATATGTAGGTTACTTCCTAGATATAGAAGGTAATTTCCATAACATGAAGGACTCTCTAATTGATACTTAAACAGCGAAAATAGGTAAGAAAAATGCCATCTGATGGATTACAAAAGCTCTTCATTATTATCTAACCTATTTTATGATCTATCACAATACATATACTATTTACATATATTGCTCTCTCAGTGAAAATATTTCCATAGCAGGCATTTTCATCCTAATCAGAGCTAGGTTCGAAGACAGCCTCGTCAAATCGTTCTGTCAAAACCGATTGAACACGAATCAGAAAATAAGCAATATAGTTATCCTTTCTACAATGAGGAAAAGAAACAAATACATTATTGTGATTCACAAGGTGACATAATGTGTCATAAATCATAAAGTCATAAAAGTTTAGACGCCAAAAGTTATTTTTTGAATTGCATTGAAATAAATAATTAACTCTAAGCAATTTTGTATTTTTTAGCTATATCTTCACACGGAAGAATCCTAAATAAACACCACCTCTTTCTTGGTGCCATTTTTAGACATTTTAGTAGCCATGAAAATTTCTTGGAACTTAGCATTCGAATAAAAAAAAATATCCAACAGTTTTTATTGTAAAATCTCCTAATTTGGAAATAAGAAACACATAATAAGATACATATATGTATTAATTTTTTAAAAGGTGGAAACTCTTTTCAAGAATATATTGGTGTGTTTTAAATTATATTATTTTTATTTCAACTTGTTTAATGGGTAACAACCCTATCCGACAAAATGTTCTCACACGCCTTTTTACTAAGCTTAAACCATTTATGAACTAAATGCCGGAAAAAATTATAAAACTATAAAATATGAAAGAAGGACAAGAGAAAGAGAGGGAAGAAATTGATATTTATAACTATTCTGTTAACAATGCGTTTGCGCCATATCTAAACTTTTGAAAAGAAAAGGATCGAAATTTTTGCAAAAAAATTCACTTAAACTGGAATAATAGTCATCGTAAAGTAAATGTGTTTGAAAAGTAACATTCTGAGTAGCTTATGGAAACAACGGTATTTAATTGCTCTCAAAGGAGTGAAGAGTTTTTATAAAGTCATGTGCGCCGACGTTTAATTACTTTTTTGAAAATTCAATGCGATCAACAGGAAAATATCGACGATCGAAGTTAGGGTTGGTGACGGCTCATTTTCATTCTACGCTTACATAAAACTACAGATAATAGATGTGTCGAGTTTTGTGAGATTGCCCGAGTGGTATGATATACATACATTTTGAACAAAAATAATACTTACTGTTATGTGAGATTAGAAAGCAATTTTGATTCGCCCACGCCCATTTTCGACACAAATTTTTGCCGTTTACAACCACGTTCTAGCTAAAATTTCTTCTATGATTTCGAAAGTTATAAGAATTTGCATTCAGACCATGGCGAATTTCTTCGTAAATTAAACAAGGATAAATTTTTGGTCATCTCCTGCCAAATTTGGTTTGCAGACAAACTAGTTTCGGCATTTTGCCATCTTCAGTATCATTTTTTGGTTGAGAAAATTATTCCAATATATGTATATTTAATTTCGCCACTGTCGGAAAACAGAAGAAAAAAGTATAACTTTTTAGTTATCTTTACTAGTGATATTAAAATTTTAAATTTAAAATCAGGTTATTTTTTTAGTTTAAAATATAAATATTATAAACGAAGTTTTACGTAGGTAGAAGTATTACGGCAGCTATGCAAAAATGTATCCTTGCAAAGAAGCTTAAAATATGACGTGTTGACTTTGCTTCTTCAATCTACGCTCTTCTTGAAATATAATTACTATTCAACGAAAAAGATTATTTCACATATTCCGCGAAAAAATCCCAAATCATAATCAAAATGCACAACCACACCTTTACGTTCAATCGCTTTCGATTAAAATCAAAATATGTTTCTATTTTTCTCCACTCGATGGCCAAAGCAAATAATTTATAGCGTCCTTCACACTTGAATAACGAGCTGTTTGTTGGCCAACCAAAATGGAGAGTTATATATGTACATATTTACTTACTGCTATGCATGTTGCATTCAAAATTGTTTTCGTGAGCCGCCAAAAAAATATCAAAGTGGTGTGCAAACATGCCAGATTTGATAAAGGTTCAAAATAAATAAAATTAAAATAAAAAATATCAACAAGAATATTTAAATAACTAAACACACACACACAAAGCGTGAAGGTGAAGTAAACGGGAGAAACGCACGTCGAGCAAAAGAGCCACGCAGCAAGTCAAAAAGTATGTAGCAACATTTAAAAAAAAATCAATAAATTTCGGAATTTTTGTCATTTTCCACGCAGGAAATTCGCGCTGAATACCAAAATATTTTGGGCGCTCACATGCAATTAATGCGCATGCGCAACACAACTCATAACGCATTAGTTGGAGTAGTTGGCAAATGCGCGGGTTTCTTTCTATTTTATTTGTTTGAATATGTTTTTTTTTGGCATCAAATTCATCGAAGTTGACAGCGTGACGCTAAAAATCCAGGAAAAATCAATTAGCCATATACTCGTATGTATGTATTTATGCTTTTAAATATAATGGCATAAGCAAATGTGTGCGTTCCTATAGTTTGCGCTTCAAAAGGTGTCATGTCACGTCAATTGTTGCTGCTCTGTTGCTGACGGCTCGGTTTTTTTTCTTCTGTTTTTGTAGCCGTCTTCTTTTTCGATGTGGTCATTTGGGTCGCCGTCAATTTAAGTATTACATCGCCTAATGCTATTCGCAGCGACACACTCGACTGGCGGCTGCCTTTTTTGCTGATGAGAGTTCACCGTTAAATTTAGCGCTGAAATGAAGAGGCACAATAATTTACTAGCGCGCAGTCTTAGTCTTAGATAAATATAATACTTACTTGCTTAAGTCATTACCTTCGCTATATATGTAGACTCGATGTATGTGTATGTGTACTAAAATGTACTTATATTTGGGGTATGGCTCGTGGCATGCAACACAGATGCCAATTTGTATGACAGCACAGCTATAAAGCTGGTCATAAGTTCTTCAAAAGTATTTCCTATTACCAATAAGTTATACTTGGTCAGACAAAGAACAAAGAAAAAAAAAGGAAATATGTTTGTGGTGAAGCGCTAAATACAATGTTTTTTTTCGAGTGTCACTAATGAGGAGATAGGAGTTCTTAGGTTAAAATGAATGTACGGTTCAATTAGCTTTAGAGCTTCAAATGGAAATGTACTCGTATTACTATGAAAGTTTCTTCAGAACACGTTTCACTTAAAAGTAATGACTTTTTTTTAAAACTTGTGGAATTTATTTGGCTTAGGATAGACAAATTTTGGCACTTACATCATATAAATGAAAAACTTGCAGTTTTATGCAGACTTTGAGAGTCAATTTGAGTTATATTTTTAATTTCATAACCCAGAAATTGCCTTGCATCAAATAAATCCAGGACAAAAGAAATAAAATATCGATAAAATGTAATAGAAAAATTAAAAACCATTAAACAGCGATTATGCAATGATTTAAAGTAAAAAAACTTTAAATAAAATTAGGTTCAGATTTGCCTAACATACGGCATATGGATTGTCATGATATATTCGAGGTTTGTTTTGAACGAATTCTTCCTAATGATTTTTTTATACGAAAAAATAATGATTATTTTCAGTTCATACATTATATTTAAATATAAAATGCATACCAAAAATTTTCTAAAAATGCTGATTCAAATGTTTGAAGTTTTGATAACAAATTTAGAGAATATTTTGAAAATATTTAAAAAGGCTTTTAACATGGGAGTTATATATTATTGTTGCAGCACGAATTATATTTTTATACAAAATTTATGAAAACATTTGCATATTGTTAAGTTTTGTGTTGACAAAAAAATTTTTTTTTTCGAGAATATTAGTTTTGTTGGTACGTTGTTGGTTTTGTGGGGTCTGCGGACGGTAGTTCACCGTTTTTTTTTCAGGAACCGAAAATAGTTGTTATTCTGAACTGTTTGGATAAAAAAGTTATTGGGAAGAATCGGCTCGAAACAAAATCCGGATAAATTGATCTAATCCTCTTGGTACATGCTATTCAAATCTGACCTTATTTTTATTTAGAAGATTTTTTATTTAAATTATTGTATAATATTTACTTTTTGAATTTGTAAAAAATTATCGCTTTTCTTGGATTAAAGTTTTTACGATTACATTGGATCGATATTTTGTGGTTTTGGGCTCTACCACCATACATAATAAATCGCAGCCATTTTATTTTTTGCGTTTTGTTATGATCGTTAAAATTTAAATACAATTACAACAACCAAATGTGGTCGGCAAATTGTACATATATCCAAGATTAACTATTTTGACCGCAAAAATAAAAATCACAAAATATCGATTAAAGTTTATATAAGTTAAGGAACTAACGAACAAATATGAGAGGAAGAAAAATCTCAAAACATAAGAGGAAAAAATAATGATCAAACTTGATCGACAAAAGAGTCACAAATAATTAAATTTTATCGAAAAAATTGTAGTCCAATTATAAAGAATAAATTATTTTGTTTTTATAAAAATTATAACGGTCACGGGTTTTAATTTTATTTTCCGACAAGTTTTCGAAAACCAGTAGCCATATTTCTGTACAGCATTAGTAGTTACCATATGTCTAATCCTTTAGAAAAAACAGCAACCATTTTTTCCTATTGTGGAATAACACCCCAAAATGATAGGATAAGATCTAGGTACGCTTAGTATACTCAATAAGTGGATGTTTCGTTCATCGGGTACTAAATTTTATCCAACTTGTTATTGCATTTCTGTGGGGACCGGTTGAAGTTTAGCTAACTAGTTTGAATTCAAACTTATAAGTAGATTTCGATGAAAAAAGTAAATAATTATAACAATAAATACGGATACAAAATATTGCACAATCTGACAAACAATGTTAATTAGATGCCAATCAATATCAAATTATAAAGGTTTTGTTTTGTGTTGTGAGCACTAACTTTCTGTTTCGTTTGCTTTCCTATTGCGCTGTATTCAATTGTTTTGTTTGCGTTAGCTATCACGAGAACTATCAGAGTAAGTGGAGTTACTACTCACAAAATGTTGCTGAGTTAAATGAGCGAAACTAAATGTTTGGAGAATATTTGCTATTTCTATCTTCTCTACATTTAAGTCTCTCAAGTTACAACTTTATTACTGAAAATAGCTCTTTGAAAGGCTCCAAAAACTTGAATTAGTTCACTCTTTGTTCTGTATAGTAATCTTTGGATTCACTACAAAATACTGAGTGGTACAAACTACTATATTCGAACATTTTGTGTATAAAAAATCTCGATCAACAACTCGATTGTTAAATATTTGAAGCAAATATTTGAATTATGTAAGGTGCCATCCAACATGGAAAATATTACCGCACTGAATGTATAACAAAGAGCATGAGAGCATGAGAAAGTGATGTGATGCAATATTGTGTCGAAACAGAATGCAGTTCCAAAAAGGAAAGGTCAACCAAACAACAACAAGCGCATATACATTTGTCGCTGTGAAAAATATTAGCCTATAAAGATATGTATATTATTCATATGTCGATTGTCACCATACAACGATGTGGCGATGTAACCGTTTGACCGTGAAAAATGCCGAAAAAAGGGCAGCTGAGGTAATAACAATAAACGTTGAAGGTAATATGAAAAAACACCTACACACTATATCAATGACAATAGTGTTAAAATATACAAATGTGTGTATATACAAGTATGTACATTCATACCCAGATATATAAATATCTGCATTTGTTTGTTAACATGGCATGAAAATTCAAACAACGTACGCTTGTTTTCTTTGTTTACCGATGAGGCATTTTTTTCCACCTAAATTGGAAATCTTCATTTGTTATGTGCATTTATACCTTTCGTATTTGTATTTGTTACTAATATTAGTATTTGTCATACTTATTTAGACTAGCGATAGTACTTTGTTATATGAAATATTTACTCTTTAAAAAGGGTTTCATTTGTTGATAAAGCCACACTGGCAAGAAGTTCTCAGTGTTCTTATCAACAACAAAAAGGCATCGTTGAGAAATTCAACGTTTAAGTGCTTATATGAGTTATTGTTGTTTTTTGAAAACATTGTTGACATTTTCAATTCACTGCTTAATTTGAAAAATACTTTGTACATATATCTTACTTTTTCAATGTAATTTTTCAGCTTATCTCAAATGCTAGGCATTTCAATAGAGTAAATGAGTTTGTAGTTAAAGTCTTTTGTACGAATGCCTCGCATTTGGCGATTAATCGGGACTTGTAATAAGTCCCAAAAGCCGATTGTATACATAGTAAATACAGGGCACAACATAAAGCGAATTTAATAGATTTATTTATTTCATTTATTGTTTTGTTAGTTCCTCAACTTACCGGAATATAAATTAATTGAAATAATAGAAATATTCTTGATTCGCCGATAGGAAATCTGATTTTGAGCTAACCTAGTGGTGTTAACTTTTTAAATGCATCTGTTTTTCGCATTTTCATAAAATATTTTATTTAGAGCAAGAGCCAACAAGTTTATAATTTTTACAAAAAATTACTTTTAATCTTTATTTTTGCGTCTGCAGTTTGATCATACTTCATAGTTATACTTCAAGGTTATGAAAAAGGAAGTTATGTTTAGCGATCTGTAACTCTTACTATGTCTCTACTTTTATAATTAATATAATTAATATGGACGCACAATAAGTCGGTAGCAGTACAATTGTTCAATAAAATAAAAATGTTTTTTAATGCTTAAGGTACTTTGTTAAAATATACTATTATCTATCTAATTTCTGAATCTCGTTAAATTAACAGGAGGGCAAATATATAATTTTGCGTATGCTATTTTGGATTCTTATTTTAACATTTTTGAACAAAATTTTTGTTTATTGAAAACCATCTTTAACTAAGTAATTACAAACAAATACGCATGTATGCCATTATTGTCTATACCCTCTTACCATTTACTGGATGGTTTTATAAATCAACTTGTGTAGAAGTGCTGTAGTTTATCGGGGGGAAAATTTGGCGAAAGGTGAGTTTTGCAGATGCCGAAAAATGGACCTAAACTTCTCCAGGTAAATGTAGTGAATTTTTAGCAGGCTATCAAATGTAAGTGGGTACTGGCATTTTCATAATGGAATACAACATCTTTTCTGTTGGCCTCTACCCGTCGCTTTATATCTTCGTTAAATCATCGAATTGTCAGTAGCAGAGATTAGAATTCATAATCTCGTCTGATTGTAGTAGCTCAGAACAGACAATTATCTTCCAATCTCACCTACACTCAATAGTTTAACGTGGCTGATGGTGATTCGTTCAATGAAATCTTTCTCCGTTACTTTATTTCTGAGAAAAAAAACATCGCTTTGAGTATTTCTTCAAATATTTCCTTGATTTTTAAACCAATATAACTTTTTATTAATCGCTCAGAAAAACTTATCAAATCTATATCGAGTAATATTATCTTGATCAAAAATAAAACTGATGACTTTTATAACTCTTTTGTAAGTTTTGTTTTGTAATCAAAAATATCCATACATTTCAGAGTCTTATTTTTTTGCTGTCAGTAGTTTTCGTTATATTTGTTTGATCGTAAGTTCAACTCAGTCCTTGAGCGTTATTTTTTCACTCAAAAGTAAAAGTAATTTAATGAGTTTTAAACCGAAAAGTGCAAAATGCCACTTCGTCTTTTTAATAACTGTTTGGCGATCCATATTTTTTGATATACCCTCGTTAGCTCTGCTTATTTTTACGATATTTGAAATGGTTTTCATGACAAATTTTTTTAGTTGACTTTTTATAAATGCTTATAAAAATGTCAAATGAATCCGTTACCGGAATGAATATTATATAAATTGCCTCTGATTTTTTCAAAACATTGTGTGCTGACGGGTGTGGCACATTTTTAACCATATAAATTGCATGCGTAAAATAAGAAAAAGCTGCCAAGATCTAAATTCAACTTTTAGCCTTTTGACACTTGCACATTGCTTTACTAAAAGTTACATATCAAAAGCAAATGTTTTCAAAAGTCAAATTAAAAAGTTTGGAATTTTTATAAAAAGTTTGTTGATTTTATAGAAATTGTGTTCAAAGTAAGAAAATTTGAAGTTTTATTGAAAAATTAACGTAAAAATTTGATCGTGAAAATATTAATTATTCAAAACTGCGCACCCAAAACTTTTCTGAAAAATCAAAGAAGAAAATTTTGTGATTTTTTATAAATTGTATACAAAGTTTTGTTTCAGTCTCTGTAAGTAGTGCATAAAAAAGTATTATATAACCGGTCTATAAATCCGGGTTTCCTTCAATCAATTCATATTTTTGTTGCATTTACGTCTAGATTTAAGCTGTATTGAAAATTCATAATTTTAATTTAATGCACGCACACAAAATGCGAACACGTGCCCATGACAGTCGGGTCGGTGCACCGGAACAACCCGCATCTACATGTATCCGGCCAAGGACTGTTACTTCAGTAACATTACCAAAAAGTGTATGGAGAATGTTTTAGGCTGTTTTACCAACAACAACCAATGCGAGTACTATTACAAAATACTAACTATATTATTGGTGCTATAACAGTACACAAACTTTCTGCTGAAGTAGCACTGACTGGCCGGATATAAATCCGGGTCATTCCGGTATCGTAGGATCAACTGTCATGAGAACGAAAAGGTAACGATCGATAGTTATCGATGTTATATTATTATAGAAATATTAAAAACACTCGGGCCTTTGCATTAAAAAATGAAACTAAATATGATTTCGATTATTCATCCGTTTTTAGTATTTTATCTTTGTTCCTTATTGGTGCTAAACATATCAAATTCCTCTTTTCCTTTGTTTTAAATCCTATTCAATCGGACGATAAGGCATAAAGATTATTCGGCAAATATAAAATCAAATTTATGAATCGCAAATCCATGACCTAGATATTCAATGATTTTAAACCAAGCATTTGCACTTACAAAAACATAATAAGTATATATTTGCCACACTGAATGTTAAATTTAAAATGCTGAAAAGCTCAATATATAAAAATCCGATTTTTTTATATGCGTGACCACCCAGCTACAACTGGTAATTTTCTATCTCCAGTGCCTCCGCATGTGGCAATTTCTTAGTTGTTCAGATATTAGGGCCATGACTGTGTGGAGCAAAGAAGTGATTGACTGAGGTTTCTTAAATTTTTTACAAAATAATTTTTTAATTAAGTCCATGCATCTTCTCTTGCGGGGGTATGCGTCACTATGCCTATGATAGGTTTAAACGTTTACATTTACACGATGCCTATCAGCGCTTAATTAGCATAATCAACTTTTAAGACATCATTAGTGTATGTCATATGTCTAATCAAAGTCGGAGAAAAAGGTAGGAGAAGAGTATGTAGAAAAGAAGCAAGGAGAAAAAACAAAAATCGAACAGCAGGAGAAGAAAAAGCAGCATAGCGGCGGCCAAAGAAGTGTCGGCAAGTGCGTAATAATTTAAAAAAAATAAGCACTTATGTCTGCTACTGCTTTCTGCTATGATGGTAGAAGTAATGGCCGGGCTACAGTTGGCATTGGCGCGTTGGCTTGGCGGCCTGATAGGCCATATCACATACATAACTTAGCAATGAAGAGAAAGAGTAATGAAAATTCTTAACGCCAGTTGTTTAACGTTTGCTCAACAATTCACACAAAATGCAATGCTGGAGCGAACAGGAGACTTTGGTTTCATGGGAAAAATATGCGGCTCAATGGTTGATAATTACAACCACAAATACATACATACATCTGCACTTGTTTAAATATGTAAGCAATGAAGTAAGCAGAAAAGTGTGAAAATAAAGAAATAAATATGAGGAGAAACATTACAATTGCCATTTATTGACATAATGATATAATGATGTTTCTACCGTTATGCCAACTTTATACGCTTACATGACATTTTATTATTATGGTGTGGATACTTAAGAACACAACTATCATTAATATCAACACCACTGCGTTTGCCACTACTAATGCATTGTATTTTTCTAGGCGATATTCTTCGAACAGCAGCAATTTCTCTATCTTATCTTATCTATCTTATCATGCAGTTGTCATTTTTCAGTCTTTGGCATTTCCGCAGTTTTTATAAGTATATTATTAAGATTTCACTATTATTATTATTACTGTTAGCTGGTTAAAAATTACCGAGGAATCTACTATACAAGTTCTACACACCAACTAGTTTTATATTGTTTTTATTTTCATTCATTAGTTTTGCGTTTTCTCTTATTTCCGGATTTGTTGGGAAGTTGGCATGTAGAATGTTTATTGGTCTAGCAAAATTTTCAACTTCCGTGCTGGTTCCCCAAATAATTAATGGTAAACAGAAAAAATTATCATATTGCCGTTATATTGACGCGATTAATACAAACCGCGCATTGTTTTTAGTTTGGTTTGGCGTTCGCTGCAAAGGCAGAAGATTTTAGGCTTAAAGTATGTGGCACGTAGTTGGCTTGTATTCTTGTATGTATTATTGCAAATAATAAATTATAAGCCTTTTAAAACTAAAATTCAATCGATGTGATATATCTTTTGCTTCGGCAGTGAATTAAGTTTATTGCGATTTTGTATGCTATTGCGGTCGCTTTTCGTTGATCGTAATTTCGAAAGAACTTTAGATGAAAAAAACTTCTGAAAGCTTTCAAAATTGGCAAAAGGTTTGTTGTTTTTTGAATATTTGATTTGGTAAGAATAGACGAGTATTTTAAGAGGGTTTTTCGAGTGCAATGTTTTCACAAAATCGATTTTTGTTTCACAATATATGTACAGCACTTATTTGAGTTTTATCTGTATTTGAAAATTTAAGCGCGTTTGTCTCGTAATAGTATTCTGCTAAATTTCATCCATCATGTCTCTCATTTGCAATTAATACAGTAATAAAAAAACATCTAAAAATCCCGAATATTTCTATTTATGCGTAACAAAAAAAAACAGAAACCATTTTCAAATGACTCTAGTTCACATGGTGCATTTCGTTTACAGATTAAAACTCTTTTTCTGGCACTGTAAATGTCTAGGTGATTTTAGCCGGCTCCAACAAAGCTGGAGCATTTTCGTTCATTCGCCCTACATGACGTAGCGAGAATTGCCGCTGAATCTTAATTCGCAGAATAATGTCGATATTCCGGTAATGCTCATAGAGCTAGAGACCGTAACGGGTATACAAATTATTATTATTATTAAAAAACTTGCCTTAAAATCGTTAGTACTTGTGTTTTATTTACTGGTTGAAAAATAATCGTTATACTATGGTTTTATATTTTGCTCAGAAAATAAAACTCAACTAGTGAATGTTTTCATTTCTTATAAAGCAAACAAGGTTGTTTTGAATTTGTGTGTATTTGCGTTGAAAAAATAAAACTTGGAAATAACCATTGTATTCTGAGGTAAAAATAATTCGATTATTTTTCAAGCAAACAATGGGACTCAAGAAATAACGATTTAACTTGATTTTTTTAATTAAAATAGAATAAACAAAAATCAATGCCGCTGAAGGTAGATAGTCCTTGCAAAAAGGTGTATGCTACCTTCTCTTACCGCACAATTTTTGAATAGAAATTTGGAAAATTATCATTATTTGCATTCTCTGCATAGAGCACAGCATTGCATCATCTGCGGTATTTGCCGCCCAAAAAATTTGCCACACAATCTGTTCGAGTCACTTACGGTCACTTGAAATAAATGCATCCCTGCATGAATTTTAAAACAGAAAACATCCTAGTGAGCGATCCACTTTTCATTTTCCGGTCTACCACTGTAACTTAAATCGAGTGTGGAGTACAAAAGCCCTATGCACCTTGAAAACCTTCTTTATTTTTTCTACTTCGTTTTCCGCCATCTTCAGTTGACATCGAAGCCATCATCTATAAATCAATTTTGAACCATGGGAATTATCAACACCATCATCTAAATATATCTATCTACCGTGTGCATTATCAACTCTTCGGGATCCTTTTAGTTCCACCAACATCTAAACCAGCTTAAATACATCTTTTTTGGTATGAAATCAATTAACTCCTTTAGCACTCATTCTAAATTAATCTTCAATTTTGCGTATAGCTTTCTAATGCTAAAATCAATTTCATTCAATCATTCAATAATTTCCCTCATCACTCAAGCAATTTTTTTCCAATCATTAATTTTAATATTTTACATAAAACATATGTTGGTAAATAAACTAAACAATATGTTTAAAGTAAGTAAGAAAATAAGAGAAAGGAGGAGGCTTAATTTTTATATGAAAATGCTTATACATTTGTTTTCTGAAGCAGGTTTAAACTTTCCGGAAATACACTTGCCTTTTTCTGAAAAACATTAAAGTTCTTTTGATATATAATTGTGTCTTTCTCAAATTCCTTTAGCCCTTTCTGGAATACAATTGTGTTTTTCTGAATTTCATTTGGACTTTTCTGAAATACAATTGTGTTTTTCTGCATTTCATTTGGACTTTTCTGAAATACATTTGCCTTTTTTCAAGAGTGTCTTTCAGAAATTTATTTGGCCAATCCTGAATTCCATTTGAGCTCTTCTGAATTACTTTTGACCGTTTCTAAAATACATTTGAGCTTGTCTGGAATACTGTTGGAAAAGTTGAATCAATATTTTACTACTGTAGTGTGGAAATTTCCTTTAGCAGGCACTTTAATTTATGCCGCTATAGTTTCGCGTAGGGAGGAGCTTGTGATGATTTTAAAAGGCCACTAGAGTACAATTTGTTAACGCAAAACCCACGAGAAAAGCATACCATGCATAAACCTTATACATAATTTATATCATTGCCTGCGGTTAGTAACGAAAGACTCAAGCAACGTACTCTATTTAAGTGCAATGCATAAATTATATATAAAATATATAAGCATTATACGTAAAAGCTCTATTTTTATAGCAAAAGCAAGGCAAAAAGTGAACTAGCCAGAAGGGAAAAGAATTTCAGAATTTCAGAATTTCACCGTGCAGCAATTCTCCCAAGCGTGCATATAAATGAGGCGACGCAAAGTCCAATGAATTGGCGTTGGCCATCAGCCAAAAAAAAAAAAGAAACAAAAAAAGTTCCAAGAACCTCCTAACATTGCCAACATCAATTACGTGCTTCGTTTTATTAATGTGCATTGAATCAGCGTAAATTGAGAGTACGCAGTCACATACTGACATACATGACTATATATACATATATACATATATGTATATGTGTATGTACACATTTGTATGTATGCCTGTAGAGTGTGTAGTTTTTATATAAAGTTTTTTAATCTCCTGCTAGCGTGCAGCACGCATTTTGCGCGCACATAAATATACCTACTTACATGTTTCCTTCTATGTTTATGTACATATATATATATATATATAAGTATAAGTATGAGTGTAAGTAGGTCCATGTAACATAACTATGTTGGCTACCTTTGTGCTACTTACATAGAGCTGTTGTCTATGCTCGCATGTTTATTCGCTTATGTAATTTTGTTTCGTATATTAGCCTCATGTCAAGTTTGTATGCAATTACAGCTGCGTGCTGCCTAGGTTGTGCCAATTTTCACTTATTTGTCCCGAGTTTCTTTTTATGAAGCCAATACCGCTGTGGGCGAAATGGTTTAGAACATTTTTATTACTACTAACTATAGTCGTTACTGTAGTTACATTATACAGCACCCCAGTTAGGAAGGCGCTAAGAAATTTTACCGACTAACAATCTTTCAAAGTATGTTAGAGAAGAAAACCTCTAAAAACCAGGGTAGAAAGTATATTTTGTGCGGTCGTTGATGAGTTGAAATATTATAAAAAGTGACCCAAAATAAATTACTCAACGTTCTTTGGCTAAAAAAATTTATATTTTTTTAATTCAAAATGTTTTACAACAAACACAGAAATTACACACATGGTAATCGATATACTAAAAAACAAAAATTCTGGATTGAAAAAATGCTAGAGCAAGAAAAATTTACAACATAAAAAAAAAAATAAAAAAAAAAAGTTTTTTTCGGTCCTTTTTTTGAGTGTCTGCCATGTTTCCCCGAAAATGTGTAACTTTGAAGTTGTGATAGCTAAAAACTATATTTTGTATGATTTAAAAACGTAGGCGCATAGAAAGCAGCATTCTTTAGGAATACGGCCGCTTCATATATTGTATCATATGAAGTATAATAATTTTTTTACTATCTTATGAGAGTTATCAATAGCAGCATTCGAAGCAGAATAATCTCTCACAATCTAAATGGCCTTTTTGTAAAATTTCACAGATTTCTTATGGACTTTAAATTGACACTTTGTATTGGGCAGTCGATAAATCGTCATTATTCCTCACAGAGCCTCGACTTGAAGACCGCAGTTGTGTACTTGTTGGTAATTGTTGGGTTGAAGTCTCCAAATGTAGAAACAATTTGTCGGCTTATTTTGAATAAAGTTCACCCGAACCATCACCAAAGAAACATTTTACTTTCTTTTGTAGAACGATTAATTATATTAAGAGTTGTTAATCAAAACACATTTGCAGTAGTTATGATAGTGAAATACCTCAGTCAAAAAAATTAGTTTTATATTTTTATATATTTTAAAAATTGCAAACTTAAGTCAAGCTAAATTCATACATTCGAATTTGTATATATTTGTAGTCTTTGATTTTGATGGCTGATTGTCAAATTTCAAATATTTCCGGAAGGAAGAAAATAAAAAAAAAATACAAATAATTTCACGTTTTCACTCACTCGCTGAAAATAAAAATCGTGACAATTAGTCAGAAATCAAGTGATTAATTAGCCCTTCCTTTTAAAAATTCGCCTTGATTTAAGTCATATATGTAAATTTTTTGTTTTTGAAATTTACTAACCCGGAAAAGACATATTGATTTAGAATTTTCAAACTGTCATTCGATTTTATGAGAAGATCAACGTATTAAGTTTAGCAGGCCTAGTTTCCATAAGGTGCGTGGAATCAATAGCGAACCAATTTCGTCTGACGGCTAGAATTGTCAAATTATTTACATGTATTCTGTTTTTTTTCTTTTTTCCACCTTTCGCCATGACTTCATCTCCCAAAGCCATAAAAGCAAAAACAAAATACATATAAACTTTGATAGCTCAAGTCGTAGAAAGATAAACAAAGCACATGCCAATTTTGCTGTTGGGCATTTGGGCGTTTGACACCACCTGAAGCCTTAGAGTTCAGCTGAAAAATATGAAATTAATAATTTTTTGTGAATTAAATAAAAAAGTGACACAAATCGGGAAAATCTACATGCAGAGCGGCAATGAAAAATAAAATTTCGATGTATAGAGTTCCCAGCTAAAATTCGATTGAAACTACCTGAACTTAGGCGAGTCCATTAGGCGGGACTCATAATTGTTGTCCAAAATTGTTTGATTAGAAAAGGTTTCAATTTAGTAAATGAGAAAATACAAACAATATTTCAAATTAAGGTTATTGGTTGTTAGCAGAAAGGAGGGAATTTAAAATATGTCCTTAAATTGTAGAATAAATTTTCATATTAAGATTGCAAACAAAAATTTAAATCCTAGCAAATAAGTACAAAAACGATTACAAAATACCATTGTTTTTTATGTTTTTTAATTATGACTCCACAGCTAATATATATATTGGTATCGGGTCTCATTACTACAGAGGTAATTTATTGCTTAAAAAAATTTAAATTAAACACGGTAATATTATAAAAATATACTTCTAGAATTTTGACGTTGCTGAGAATGAATATAACCATAAAAAATAATTCGAATTTTCCATTTTCTTGTAAAAATGGTCAAAAATTATAAATATTTGGGTTATCAAGAAGTCTAAAAAATGCAGGTTAAAGTAACTGAATAGACTAAAACACGAAGATTATGAATAGTTCTTTTTCATTTCATCTTTTAAGTGACCACCATCTTTATCTTAATTTTTGCTTTTTGGTAAGCCTTTTTCTCATTTTTTAAATAACATGTTAAATATACTATATTTAATATGGCATAGAACATTTATTTTCAATTTTGTGGCTGCATTCAAAATTATTTTCTGGGGGAATCCTTTCAATTGTAACCGAGGAGAAAGCATCGGCAAAGCGTAATACACGGGCAAAGCCATATATGAATACTAAGCTCAGAGGACTGGTCTCTATTTGCAATAAATAACTGGCCAAACCAATGAAAGAAGAAACTGGTGAAGTTAACTTACGTTTCGGTTAAACCGATAAATGATAAAACAATAACGTACATACGTGATTATCATATTTACAGTACCCAACCAATCTACTAAGAAAATTTGCACTTCCTTGAAAAATGTCTATAATTTTTTACTTCAATAGAAGTTCACTGCAAATTTTTAATGTCAAACGGAAATGACATAAGCTTATTAAATTATTACTAGCGATAAAAGAAAACTACATTTTGTATCATCTACCCGTAAAATAACAAACAAAAAAACAACAAGAATATAATTACGAGGCTTTACCCAAAGTAATTTGCGTTAGGCACCGCTTTTCATCATTCTTAACAACCGCAAGACTTATTAAAATACAACAGAGCTATCAACTAATTTATTGCAAATACGAATACCGACAAGAAACCGTCAGATAAATGTACATACATATGTGTAGTAGATATGTAGGTATATGTATGTATGTTTGAAGTAGAACTATGCATAAAATAATATGCAAGAGGAAATAATCAAGAGAAATGAGCGCGTTCTCAAAACTGAACAAGCTGAATAACAAAAGCAACAGCAACAAAGCCAATCGTCACACTAAGTTAAGCGTAAAATCAAAAAAGAAAAAACAAAAGAAATAAGTGACCACATGAAACCCTTTAAAGTTTTGCTTGAAAATGAACACGAATGTAAAAATGTTAATACTCGCATAATATGTGCACCTTGTCTACATGCTATGCGGCAAATAGATTAGAATACTTACTTAAATGTTTTTGTTGCTTTATTTGAGTATAGTAGATATGTTTGCAGTGGGTCAAAGCGAGATTCGTACAGTGATTTTGTTTTTGAATATTCGCAATATTTTTTTATGCAAATTTTTGTTTCATTAATTTTTTATGAAAATGTGGCACAATATGTAACTTAAATCATTAAGTTAAGCTTACACTTATACAAAATTCACAAAAATTCAATAAATTAAAAAAAAGGAATGTTATCGTATTTTCAAAAGCTTCAATCAGAATTGTTAAAAACTTTTCGAGTAAAAGTTTTGTAGAAAACTCAATTTTAATATAATAAAATATAAGTTTCAAGGGGTTTAAAATTACCATTGAGTTTTGGTATATTTTTTTTGCTGATGGTGTTATACTTTATCGTCCATATAATTTATTTAAATTTTTTTTTACATGGAAGAAAATTTGTTTATATAGCCAGCAGAAAAAAATAACCAAAAATCACCGGCAATTTTTAGCTATGTACATGCAACTTGCATTTTATTGTACTAAAATTAAATTGTATAGAAAACTACAAACTAGAAAATTTTCTTTAAAATTTTGGTTGAAACATTTCAAAATTCAATGACAGTTTTTGTATAAAGTTTGGAACTTTGATTTGTATGGTTTTTGTTGTATAATGAACTACATTTTTATAAAAAACTATGAACAAAATTAGCATGAAAGAGCATTGTGAAGATTAAAGTAAAAATCACTGTACGTTTTTCACTTTGAGCGACTATATGTACCGATGTAATTACGAATTAGAGTGAAGTAAAGGCAAAAACTAAGTGAATGCGCATATTTATACACACACACACATATGCAGTCTTTGTATCAGTTATTCCACAGTTGCCCGGAAGTTCTAAATTAACGCTAATCGCTTGCGGTGAAGTCTTAGAGTTTTATAAGAAAATTATAAAATTGTGAACACGTTGTGGTTGCGGGTAAGGTCATTAGGTAGTTTTCAATATTTTTTATTATTATTATTTTAATTTTAATAAACTTATTAAAGAATACAGCTATTCTATACATTTTTTAGGTAAATTTTTTTGTAACGAACTACAATGTAGACTAAAAATGAAAAATATTAATAAACTTTATTTGAGACTCCTCTGCTTTGATTACAGGGTGCAACAATTTTACAAAAATGTTGCGTAACACCAATAACCCCTAAAAATTCGGAAGAGAATACCCCCTAGACCTACCTTAACGAAGGCAGCACTAGTCCAGAGGGTTTGAGTTTCAAATAGCTAAAAATTATTGTTGCTTAAGAAGAAAAGGCGCAACAGCGTCAGTAAACAAAAATTATATTATATGTTAATATGCCCATAAAACCACATGCAAATATTAATTTCTTACTGCAAGTTCGTGTCAAAAGTCTTTTGTTTATCATTATGTTAATAGCAAGTACCGTTGACTTCATGCCATTGTCGAACAACATGGGCTACCAAACATTCTGCCATGCACATTCTTTATAATTTCTACCTCTTTTGTGTGTAAACACAGTAATGAAAATAAATGTGAAAATAAATGCAAATTACATACGAATATGAGGTTCGAGTCCAATAATCGTACTCGTATTATTATTATTGTACTTATACAGTAAAACTGCTGCATCAGCATATGTGTTATTTAGCTCTTCTTCTACTTACATACACACACAAATGCATATATGCACACACTCACATTCTCATATTCTCAGTTTCAAGTGTAGTCTGCTTGTATTCAATAAGGAAGTAGTAAACTATAACCGTTAATGCAAAACAAGCCACTGGCAATTTCGCTAAAGAAATATTATGATTTGTATGCAAGCAATAATAATAAAGAAAATGGTAAATTTATATAAGGAAGTAAATATTTATTGTAAAGAGTAGCTTAGTAGCCAAATGTTCAGCAGTTTGCTTAGAATCAGTGAGAGTTGTCCAATTTCTTTGGAATTGCTAATTAATTCATTGGTTGCATTTGTTAGTTAAATGGGTAACCGTGAGTTAACGGTACTCACATATAGTAGGCTAACTGCTATATTATAGTTTTTGTGATTTTACTGGATAAAAATTCGGAGGTAGTTTATTTGCAATGCTAATGTAAATGTTGAATATCATAAAGATATGTAGCATATTTTTTGATAACGTTTTTTTTATTTTATCTTATTTTGGGTAAGAATACATGTAGTGAAATTTTCCATAGCATACATTTTTAAGAATATTTTAACCAGCTATGTAAATACCTTAGATGTCAGATAAATTCCAATATAATGTTGTTTACTAATTAATTTGTTTCATTTCCTCGTCTTATGGTGCCCAATTGTTGGCTCTACCGTATTACTAAAAACTATCAGCAGTGATAGCAACTAACAGCAAATGCGGAAAGTGCAAAAGCACGAAAAAATATTTGCCACAATTTTCCTGAATTATTTATTTATATATATATTAATCTACTGCTATTATTTGCATATTATAATTTTTCAACTCCATTTTTGAATGCACCGTTCACTCAATGAAGAACGTTACGCGAATATAACCAGCTGATCCTCAATTCCCGGAAAGGATTTCTCCTCGCACCTCATTATACGTTTCTAATTTATAAAAATTGATATCATACATACAAATTTTATGAATATCTCGATGCATGCGCCACCTAACGGAATCAGATATAGTTTATGGCCGTGTCACATTTTTAAGGAATACTACTCTATCCAAACTTGGTTAAATTCGCCTATAAAAAATATTATAAATGGAATTATTAAACTTTGTACAACAAAATTTCAAAGTTTGCACAATTTTTTGTACAAGCCGTTTTACAAACAACTAACGTACCCGGTATGCATTTTTGCAACAATAAAGATCATGTATTTTATTTCCCTCTGAAATAAAACACTTTTTGTTTTTTTATTTTGTGTAAAAATGAAGACATCTTTCGAGTACCGCTAGAGAACATGCCACACATAATTACCTGTTTGAAAAACCTGGATTTTCCAGATTTAGCCTACAAACGTTTAGTGGTTGCAATCGTACTTTATTTACTGTCATTGAGAAGGCAACATTGATTGGAAGCTGCAAGTTTTTGAAATCAAATGACATATCGAAATATCTCTCTTAATTTAGCATTTATAACGGTCGCTTCAATGATTTGAGCATTAATTTATGTTACAGCAAATCAGTTTGCATATTGCCAGCTCTTTTGCCATGACTGAGCTTGACCAAATATCACATGTAGGAGATCGTTGAGGTGCACATTTAATGACAACTTTAAAGCTGAAGGGGTTGTCCATCCTCCATACTCTTCCACCCAATAAGGTAGCAGCAATACCAGATGAAACAACAGCTGCTTTCATCATTTATCCCTTCAGTTGTAACTTTTTATAGGCCTGTTGTTGCTCTTCAACCCGGAGTATGAATTTACGAAGGTCTTCATCAATTAATTGTTTGGTTTGCCAATAAACCCCGATCAGTTACATCAAAGGCAGAGAGATCTATAAGACATACATATATATATATATATATATATACAGAAGTATAATTATTTTATTATATTGGAACGATTTTCCGCCATCCCTTATCAAGTTTAGTTTGGAGACAAACCGGTTTCCCGTTGTTCGTTCGGATAACGAAAATGACACTGAAGATGACACAACGCCAAACGAGAATTGACAAGGGATGATGGAAAATCATACCCAAATACATCTTCTTTTCATCCTGTCGGAAAAACAATTCAAATTTTCTCTTCCATGGTGGGTGGCACTACACACTTTTTTCAAATCATATATAGTCTTTATTTGTCCAGGAAGCCAGATGAAACTTTTTATAAACATTGGTGCTTTGGACACTTTTAAAGGACACGCACACATTAATTTTTATATATTTTTACACATAATTTTAGTATTATAATATGCAAGCTTCAAAAGGCTTAACATATGCATTGATTTTTGATTTTTTTTTTTTTAATTATGGTCTCGGCATATATGGTAGAAGACGTGCAAGGCCGTCAGTAAAAAATCAACGGGAGTTAAAAATCCTTCCGTTAGTCACTTTGGACTAAAATTAAATGATCTACGAAACTACATACCCAAAAGCTTTTGAAAAGATTGAAATTTTGTTGACAATGAGTTGATATTTAATAAACTGCGCACGAAGTTTGAAATTTTAATGTAAATATATATGGTTTTTATTATATTACAAACTAAACTTCTTTTATAAAAATAAACAAAAGAGACTCTTCTTGAAAAATATTGTAAATATAGCAAATAAACTTTGTTGAGTCACTATATATTTCTCCAGACATAAAAATTTAGAATGAATATTACAATATTTTTTACACAGTAATAATATCTACTAATTTTAAATAATAATAATAGAAAAATAAGAAAATAAGTTTTAATACGCCGAGAAGTGAACTTCGTAGTTACTATCTGTTTCATCGTAAAAATATTAGAACCAATTATGCACGTAATGCACCTGTTACCCGTGCTTTAATTGAACTTAACCAGATCTTTACTTTTATTAAGCTTGATTTTTCAACACATAAGAATATTTTTTTCAATACTTTGAATTCCTTTTTAATGATAGTTATTATAATTAAAGTTTGAAATCTTATTTTCTATATTGTTCATATGCTATTTATACAATAAAATAAATAAATAAATATCTTCACTTTCACAATTCATCAAACTAATAAAAATCTTTGATTTTCTCCTTTTGTTTCGTAATTCCAGGATGATGGCGGCATTGAGTTCTTCAACACCATTGTCCTGCAGCCACATCTGAAACTCATCACCGATGCGGGCCGTGGCTATCATGTGCGGTGCTCATATAAGAGCCGTGATGCGGCGACTAGTTCGCCAAAGAAGCATTCGCAGCGCCGCAAAGCAAACAGTGGCAAGCATGCGCAAAAGCCGCAAGCCTATCGTAGCGCTGAGTCGGCTGCTGGTGTGGCGGTGGGTAGTGATCGACGCGATTATGGACGCTCGTTGGATAAATATCGTGCCAATGGCGATGAATTCGATCAGGATGATGCGTTTGAATATGGCGATGATGCTTTGGAGGATGGCAATGATGACCGCCTCAACGAGATACCAATGCCTGGTTGCCATATGAAAATCTACAATTCAGAGCATAAAATTGCCGATGATGTGAAAATTGGCGATCCGCTGACGATTGTCATCAGTATTGACAAACAGGAGCTGTATGGACTGCATGTGACCGATTGCATTGTGCGCGACGGTTTGGGTTGGGGTGAGCAACGGCTCTTGGGCGAAGATGGGTGAGTAAGAGATGAAGGTTAATAAATAGGGGCGATGGAGAAGTGCTTGTAAATTTGAAGCAAGAATTTATCCACCTAGAAATTTAGAACTTTGAAGAAGGTAAAAAGTGATTCGGAAATAAAAAATGAAGTGTACAACTAAATTGAATTGATTTAAGTATGATATGCAATATTAAGGTACTTATATATAATAGGGAATAAATTAGTGAATTAAACTATGTATAGGATGTATCTAGATTCTTAGCAATGGTATTTCTGAATTTTTGGCATTTGAGCCGAAGACGGTCCACTAGGGACACGATATTGAATCGAAAGTGAAATATTCATATTTTTTGTGAAAAGTTAAGTCAGTTATTCTCATCAAGGTCCAAAGATCTAGTATGATCTGAATAAGCGGGGCGCTCAGAACTATGCCAATGTGAGCAATTTAAGATCTTTAGATTTTGCAGGACAGATGGCAGCAGGAGAGCCATCTCAGTGACATTTCCAAACCCAGGGTCACTATTGTATTCTAAACAAGTTTTGCTTTATTACGAGCAGCACGGATCGATGTGCTTCGCCATCCGTTTCTGACAGTAATTTTATTACATGAATTCCAAGTAGAGAGGAGTAGAAACTGGAATTTAATACTCCACCTGATAGTACTAACATCTATGCAGATGGCTCGAGAGGAGGCATTTTCTCACGAAACCTTCTCCTACAAATTTCCTTTAGGTAGCGCCTTCCAGGCTGAGTTCTCAGCTATCGTGGAAGCAGTAGAAACATCAGACATCTTTATTTTTAGTGATTGCCAGGCTACAACCAAGGCTCTGAGTTCTTTCACGTTTACCACAAACATCGTGCTGGACTGCCGGAGATGGCCAAGCAGAACAGAGTGTACCTAATTTAGATCCCTGAGAATGTATATATAAACAAGCTGACAATAGATAGAGTCAAAATACGACTTGTCGCCACCTCAAAGCAGACGTGGCCTAAATGGGGCCGGACATGGTCGCTTAGCGTATACTCTCTAAGAAGAGAAAATATGTCTAACATGGTTGGGGCTCTAACCAGGCACTATCTGATAAGACAATATGCTAGACACACCTTTCCGAAGATGCTCCAGGGGTGCAAATGAGCTTTGTGGAGGTGTGTGTGGTTGTCTCGTGTGTGTTCGAATATTGTTCGTGAGTTCAAGGAGATGTCTTCTGATGTACTGAGAGGCAGCGCGGCGTTAAACCGGTGCTAATTTGGGGGAAACTGGAGGTTACACCCGACGAGAAACTGTGTGTAATTGCGTAGAAGGGAAGCAGGTTATGGAAGTTAACGCTAGGATGATTAACCATTAGAATTGGGTTCCGTCGACATGGATGTTTATCACCAGCCTGACGTTCATCATCCATGTTGAAAATAGGGTCGTCCAGGGCTTAGTAGGGAAGACGGTTTCGGAAAGGTAACCGTCCACCGTTTCAGTCTTTTTTTGAGAGCTGACATCTCTACATCAGGTAGTAGTGTTGCATGGCTTTCTGTGTCAAAAGGCTTTATGTAGTTATTTCGGCCATGCTAAGCCTGTTTAGGTCAGTCAACCCCACTTTTTACACTGCGAGCGATTGCTTTTTCAGCAAACCAATAGAAATTCAATTAAAAACATTTGTGTATAATTATTTTTAAAAATTATCTTGCACATTTTATTTGAAGACGAGCTGAAGTGTTGAACGCATACAGTTTGAAGCCCATTCAAAAGTTTTCATATTAATCACAATACAATACACTGGTCAACAAAATCAACTTATGCCATTCTCTATCCTCCCCTCTTACACAGCTGCCCTATGGATAACGAAATTATGGGCCAATTCAACTACACCAGCGACCACTTGGCGGCCAATGTTACTTTCCCGGCACACAAATTCCCCTACACCACATCCGTTTACTATCAGTGCAATGTACATTTGTGCGCCTTGCAAGATCCCGAGTGCCAATTGGTGGGTGGCTACCGCTGCATAACAATTTTATTTGCACAAATAATTGATTTAATGATATTTCGTATTATCTTTAGCCTCCTGCGTGCAGCGGTAAACGACCGAAACGACAAACTAACAACGATAACAAAGACGAAGACGGCCAACCGGCCACCATCGAAGTCTATTCCGGTTTGTATGTGAACGAAAATGTGGATGTGTCCGAGAGTGATGATGATGCGGTGTTCAAGGAGCGGGTAAGCAATTGTTAATTGAATATTCGTTGCGTTCATTTAAAATGCAGAAAATTTATTGATTTATTTTTTATTGTTTTGTATTTGTTGTTCACTTGCAGACACTTGAGGATGCGTTGTGCGTGTCGCAGCGTACCTTTGCCATTGCCATAGCAATTGCCGGTCTCATATTGATGTTGGCCGTCGTTGCCGCCGTGCTGTGCATCATGGCCCGAAGGAGTACGAAGAGTGTGTCGAATTCGGGCAGCTCCATTTACAGTGGTCCCTATACGAATACAGCATTCTCGCATAGCAGTTAAATGCAACAGAGAAGCCAACAACACAAATGTGAACACGATTACACACAGAGACAGACACAGACGAAGAGGAGATTGGAATTTTCGGATAAAAACAATGAAGGAAGGACTTTGTCTTCTGATTTTAAGTATTTTTTTTCTTTTAATTGTTTTTTTTTGTTTTTGATTTACATACACATACATATAAACACACACGCACACACACAATCACACACATGAACACTCAAAGTGTTTTAAAGCAAACGAAATATTGATGTAAGAAGAGAGAAGTTTCGGAAATTTCTTATACACTGCCGCGGCCAGAAAGCGCAGTTTGTAGTAGTCATTGTGTTTAGTTGTTAAGGTCACAAATATCGATGAGCGACGACGAAGAATAAGTGAGAATAAATAATGCAATAGTTTTTTTTTTGTTTTTTTTTAATTTTATTTGTGTAAATTTATTAAGGGCCGAGCAAAAGCGAGGTTAAAAGAGTGAAAAACAAACCTCACGAAAGGAAGAGTCAATCCGCTGCGAGTCGGCTGCTTTTGCTCTGCCCCAAACTTGAGCTGCCCATAAATATGTATGCAAATAATTACAATAATTAAAATAATGTATTAACTATAAGTTTATAGTAGGCCACGACACACGCTTCCTTTATAAAGAGTCTTTATATACCCAATACCATATACACTCACACAAGCACATTTACTCAATACAGTCAATAAACATAGATAGCGTAGATATTATTGGGCAATAATTAATAAACTAAAAAAAAAAGAAAAGTAAATAATATATTAAACACACACGGCGATCTTAAGAAATATTAATACACGCCTATAAATTGCCCTCTAATATCGCAAAGGTACAACGCATAAAGGTATGCAGCTTGCCATGGCGCACGCCTGCAGTCACCTTTGTTTAGCTAAAACAAGTAGGAGTACTCGTAAAAATTGAGAATATTTTTTGGTGGTGGTCAATTTCCTACATTTACTACTTATATAATTTTAATGCTTGGTTGGCGCGCCGCATGTAAATCGAAAAATTTAGAAATTACGTCATTATTTCGATTTTGTATTAAAAAATTGTACGTACAACGAATGCGCTCAACCTGCTCAGGTGATACTATTAACTATTAATTCTAATATAAATTTAAATAAGTAAACTTACTTCCTTTAATATTCGCATGATTTTAATGTATTGGAAAACCAAAGTTTATCCATTGATATTTGAATAATCAAAAACATATGTTTGTAATCCACATTAATATGAAGAAAAATGTATACCATCTTTTCACGTAACTCGAAGTAGAGTGACTTTTTCGTTTGTAGCGCAAATTATCTATGTGAAATACAGTACAATTTTAGGAGTATTGCTTTAACTAAAAGAAGAAAACAAACCATCCTATTTCAACGCCAATAACCAGACTCATCATGACTATTGCCATAGCCATTGCGCCTAAAACTATAACATAGAATATAAACAAAAATTACGTCTTTGTCACGTGCTCAGCAGGGCAAAACTACTACAATGACAGTTGTCACCAATAGAAGGTCTTAAACTATAGTTACCGCATAATTGTAGGCGTAGTACTAAAAACAATTGTCATACGCTGAGTTATGCCATTGGCGTATGAATGGGGCGGTAAATCGACATTACTACCGTTTTCAACTTGCAATCTCTACTAAATATGCCACACATAATAATTTGACATTTAATTCTTCAACGAAAATACAACTCGACTGCGTGCTATGTGATTAGGTCGTTAATGAAATTTTAAACAAAAAGTGAAAGAGAGTGAGCAGTAATATTGTGTTTATATTACATACCATCTTGTCATTACAACTTAAACTTTATTATGCTTATTAACTATTTACTTTAATTTTTATATAAACTATAAACTATCAAATCAATTTCAAATCAAACTAATTTATTTTTTAAATAAAAATGATATGACAAGTTCATAGAAGAGAACTAAAGAAAAATTAAATTAAAACTTAAAATGTATGCGTTTTATAAAAATTACAATAAATTGTAAAGTGTGTCGTTATGGCGTGAAAATGAAATTAAAAAATTTACTTATAAAATAAATATATAAAAGTAATAAAGGCCCTTAAAATAAACCGTCCGGAAAATTATTTGTGCATAGATTTCATTATATGTATGATATTGGGTTTCAACTATTTTATGTTTGTTCAGTTCACTTGCCTGATATTTATTGTTAGCCATCAAAAACTAACAGGTTTTTGCGTTCGCGTACTTAAAAAAAAGTTGCAAGTTACAATAAATTGGGAGAAAGAGACGTTTCGTTGTTGAAGGTGGAAGCTGGCAATTTTTTCTGAACAAATCTTTACTAGCATCAATTTTCCAGTAAGAAAATCACCTGAGACGGATAAGAAAGTTATTATTGAGAAATTAAAAATGATAAGTAAGTTAAGTAAGTATGTAACTATTTCATTTATTTAGCCAGCAAACAATGTGTGATTCAATTTCAAATGTAATCCATTTTAAGTATTTAGATGTAAACAATTTCATGAGCTATTCGTAAAACTTGAAAGCTTTTGTAAATTTTGATTTCATGTACAATTTTGGATACGACATAAAACAAATTTACTTACATAACTACATGCGCGGACGCACTCACATGTGGAACTTCTATAATGCGAACGCTTAGTACAACACCAGACGATTTCTACTTCAGATGTATTTATGGAATTACCTGAAAAATGGTAAAATTAAAATAATAAAATTGATAAAATAGGTGTTCAATAAAAACAAGAGACCGAAATTAACCGCACCATTTATCCAAGTGTCGATTTATTTTGTTTTATAAAAAATAAATCACTGCCCATAACTGGCTTACAAAGTTTTTCGCTTATCTGCTTCGGTTAAACTTTTAGTTAATTTGCTTTTCTTTTTACATTTGTAATTGACTTTTAACTTTATTTTTTGTTTTAAATGCAATGGTTTCCAGGTACGTACATATGTGAATAATGTCAAAGGAAATGCTTATATTATCCATAATATAAATTAGTAACTGTCCTTTTCCACAAAGATATTTTGGTAAATAACTTCGGTAGATATTTATTCTTTCTTATGTCCCACAGCCATTGACTTTAAAATCTTCAACATACATAAATCATTATCTTAGTGATATATTACAAAAGGGCAACAATAGATCGAATATAACAGAAAAAACATTGAATTTGATGTGGACGCAATATTTCCTGTCTCTGATAAAAACAAACGTTGTTAAATTATTTACTACAAAAAAATAAAATACTAACACGTCACCAAATATACAGGGTGGGTTTTTTTTATTAATAATAGAAAACTATTTTTCGCTGGAAATATTAACATAAAGTAAGTATATTTCGTGTTCATCGAGAAGCCAATGCAGATTTTGGAGTGGTGACATCACTGGTTCATTTTTTATTTGAAAATGCCGAAAAATCAGAATTTTGTAAATTTTTTTGTATATATGTATGTACATATGTACATATACATATGTAGTATTAAAAGGATACATACGAAATGGTATATTATCATTTTAAAAAGTTGTAAGGAACTAAGAGGAGTTAATAGCGCCAAAATCTTTTAAAGTGAACATTTCAAATAAAAGAGTCATTCAAGCTTTTGGCGTAAGCAAGAGAAAGGGGCCAGTTGAGCTAAAACCAGCAAGAGTGCGCGTGGGCCGCCTAGTTCCACTGATTCTAATGGTGTACAATTTTTTTTGGGACAAATCAGTATGCGGGAGTTTGAATGGAGTAAAGGTTGAATTTTCAAAAATTTTAAAAGCTTATATTTATAAAAGGGAATTATTAAACTAATTTTTAAAATGTGGATATGGTTGGAAAAGTAATCAAAACACTTTTCATTTATATGTTTCCAGATAAAATACATAGATATTTTGAAAAAACAGCGTTGTTTGAAAAATATAAAAATACCAATTAACTATATATTTAGTTAGCTTTTTTCATCAAAGAGAGCATACCAATACCTTTAATTTGGTATGGAATTTTATATAGTTAGGTTTAATTGCTGTTATAAATTTTTATTTATTTGTGTTGCGGACGAAGCGAGAATTGGCCGTTCTGGCGTTTATGATCCTAAGCGACCGATGCGATCAGCATAGCCGAAGGTGGATCGGTCAGGGTATTTTTTTGAAGCGCTGCCGAAGGCCTCCTATGTAGTAAGGACATTGCGACTATATAATGCTTTTTTGGTTTTTTCAATTATCATCTAGATTCTCTCTTTACCATTCCAACAGTTATAATCCGATTTACCCTAAAGAATCATGCGTCGAAAAAATTTTCGTAACATGCCATATATAAAATGCAAGGTACTTTTATGCTCTTTTTAATTTTTTGTTGGATATAGTTAATTAAGTGTTTTTTAAGGAAAGTATCAGTTTTTATTTTAAAAAAATACCATACCATACCATACCTTTTTTGTTTTTCTCGAAATATGCATCAATTATATTTTTATATAAAAATTATCCTATTAATTTGCACCAAAAAATTTATACAATTAAAATTAAAAAAAAAAAAATGGGATAGATATGAGTTTTTTGTCGCTTAGGCTCAACTTGTCCTATTCTTTATGTTTTTCCATTTTTTTTTCGTGACCCAGTTTACTTCACTTATAAATAATTAATTAAGTACCAGATTTGCATATGAACAAAATCTGAATTCTGATGTGCTGTCAAAGTGAATGACAAGCGGTATATTCAAATTAGTTGTTAAACTGATCAGCTTTTGCGGGTTTAGTGATGATATTTCAATGGCTTACAAATTAAACTGACATTTTTGTTAAATATAATGACATGAATGCAACCTTAATTAACACAACTGCAAACATATTTGTATACGAAATGCAACTTATGTATATCAGTTTCAAATACATATAATACGATTCCACCATATCACTGCAAAATGTCGGGCGCTGAAGTTTTGCTACTTTTATGCCTTATTACAAAGCACATTTTGGTCAACACAACTGGGTGTTCGGGCGATTCACATTTAGAGAATCTGAAATTCAGTCTTGTCCGCACCTGCCAACGTTCCGAAATGCCAGTAATCGCTTTTAAGAATACGCCCGATTTAGAGGATTGCGTGAAGGAAACCAAAGCAGCGCGAGGATTAGCCTTAAATTTTGGACCGAGTACGAGAAGCGGAAATAAACTGATGGGTAATGAGGTCTTTGAATTACTATTCACCGAGCCACAGCTGCAACAAAGTAAAATGATAAAATTAGTCTATCGATTTTGTAAAACTTCACACAAAATTTGCAGTTACACGCCCCAATGAGCGACGCTATAATAAAAGTAGACAAAGTGTTTGGCAACAACCGCAGGAGCATTTCAACTGTCACATACTCGCTTGTCCGGAGAATAAAACTATGCGCAGTCTGGTGAATGATAGTCGTTATGACTATTACAGTTTGTATGGCGAACCGGTGGGTGAGTCCGCCGAGCTTAAAAAATGAGCTGCTTGAATCTCTTAAAATACAATTCTCGATACTTTAGCATCTCGCAATTACACCTGCGTGCCGCAAGTGGGTCTGTTTCAATTGCAGGTAGCGCCCGCAAACTTTCACAATGCCACAGAGCTTTGTCGAAATGCTACAAGCATTGGGGGCGTGGCTACATTGGCACACGTTGCCTCGGAAGCGCGCACCGATGCCTTCGCAGAACTCTTGCGAGCCTATAATCAAAAAGCGCGTCAAATGCGCGAGCGACAGTACCCACTGGCCTATGTGGGACTGCATTTCAATCGCACTTACAACAGTCAAGCTATTGATTATATTAATATGGAGGAGGAGCCACTGCCTTGCTTTCAATTTGTGGCTTGGGCGCCGGGACATCCACGCACTGGGTAAGAAAGGGCAACAAGTTTTTGATTTTGAAAAATTTCTTAAAATATCAGTTTTAGCGAAAATTTTGCCAATGCCAGTTGCATTGCTGTCACCAACGAGCGCACTTGGCGGACGGTGGACTGTGAACGGGAGCTGCCTTTCATTTGTGAGATATATACCTCACGTGGTAATTCAAATGAAACCGTAATCACCGCGGGCACATGTGCCCCCAATACTTATACTTCAAATATATAATACTTATAATGAAATAAGTAAAAGTTAATCAAATTCTGATACTGAATTGTAAATCAACTATCACAAGGGGCTCCAGCTCGGCACCAGAATGGCCCGGCTTTATATAGGCGATTTAACCCTGTTTAGGTCGGAAACCCCCCATTAGATAAATAGGCAGATATATAGATGGCACACTGCGGCCTTAAAATTTGTTTGTATCCATTCAACAGGCCTCTCACCCTGATTTCGGCCTAAAGCATGAACGCTAGAACGTCTTTGGTAGGCGAATTCTCAGCACTTTGAGGATTAACCTTGCATAAACTGAAGTATCTCAATCTCTGTCTGGCCAAAGCCGGCCATGCACAATGAATATACTCCTAGATCTCATTATTCTCAAATTTCAGTATACATATCCAGCTGACGCATTTGAATGCGCAGGAGGTTTTGACCGGCTAGGTACCGAGCTATATGTCTAATATCAGACCTTTCAAGTGGTGCGACACTCTTCCTACTGAAGGAATAACCAAAAAGCCTAGCTTGCCTAAGTGCCCCAGTACCTCCTCCGTTCAGAGTTTATCCATCCAGTAATTAATCCTTTGTAGGATGAACAGTTAATGCCGAAAATTCGTTAAGGTCACAAGAGTACAGGTATCCTGCTGGGCTGTGAGCTGCATTCCTAGAAATTTTACACATTTTCAACCCTCGTATTCCTTCCAGGAACCCTGATCAAGACTTGATATGAAAAAAAGTCCCCTCAGGTATACGGAGTTGTAGCTATCTTGAGGTCGCCACTGCCTGGATCAATATCTGGAGAGAAGTCTAGCCTAGAAGAGATTCCAGGGCCATTGTGAGACAAGATCTCTTAGATCCAGTGACAGAGACAGGCCAACCTTTGCCGTTTGCTTAAAGAGAGTATAGTGGTGTTTTGGTGTTTTTCCACCAAACTACGGAAGCAAAGGCTACAATCGGCCGAACGATCGTACAGAAGAACCATGTTATAATCTTTGAGTTTAAATTCTATGCCCAGGCAAATAATCTTCTATATGCTCACATACTTAGAGTTTTGTCAAGGTCTGAATTCCAACCAAGCCTTTTCGAGCGTGATGCCTAGGTATTCATCACTGGAGCAACAACTTGCATCCCACTTTTTCTGCTTCTGCCAGAGAAGTCTCCATCTGAATTCTACTTTGCAGCGTCTAAAAGTTGTACGGCCCAGGTAACCTGATCACAGGTATTTGTAAGATCTGGTATACAGTAAGACCGTAAGGAGATTGTTCCTCATTGCACCAGAAGAGATGAGCAAGCAACTTTAACCGGCAGTTAATTCCGCATCCTTCGGCGGACAGGACCAAGGGGAAGTAACCAGAAGGCTGAGAAAAGTGGTCATAATGCCTCTTATTTTTTACCAACAGGGAGGTTCAGGGGATAAGGGGGAAAGTTAAGTTCTTCGAAGAAAATTACCCTGACGAGCTAAGCATGTTGATGCTAAAACATTTTGCCCTTGCGGCAATCAGGTCCTTATTTCTGACATATACAAGGTTGAGAGGATGATCCCGTTTCTGAAACTAAGTCTACCTACTCACAAGAATGGATCCAATCAGTATTTTACCCACCCCCTGAGACCGCCTAATAAAATGAAAAAGCTATAAAAAATGCTTCCAGCCATAAGGCTGTCATAAAAATAAGTATGAATCGTGGCGCTAACTACAACCGCCCCTGTATTGGACTTCCCAAAAGCTTCTAAATTTTTTTCCTTCAATATGGTCGCCTAGGACGAGTAGAACTCTGTAGCCGAAGTTAGAGATCAGTCAAAACGCAACCCCCTACACCAAGAGGTCTGTGTGCTCCCAGGTGTCCTGCCCTGGACATCCTAATAGACTCCTGTGTGCTGACGAGCTGCGTCCAGGAACGTGAGAATACTCCTCCTCGAACTGACAGACTAGATAGACTGGACAGAGAGCGAGTCAAACCAACACTCACAACAGGGAATGAACTCCAGATGGTCATACTGCTATCCAAAATCAATACAGGCATACAAAACGTACTACATACATAGTATGTACAATGTACGGCACGAGCAGATTCCCTGTGCAAGAAGGGACAACACGTTAATTTTGCTTTTCTTGTTGATCAATAGGTTAGCGCCTACTCTGTCGATCAAATGCGTAAAAAATGATTGAATGAAAAGAGAAGGGGCTACCTATGTACATATGTACGTGTTATCCCTTCTTATAGTTCTATGATCCTTTATTATGGCCACGTGTAACTCGACCTTGCTTGCATTTTATAGCTAATCGCTACAATAACAACAAATGTTCAGATTTTTTTCTTTGACAAATTTTGTTTAGTGTTTTCTTAACTATTAACAGTTAGATGTCGCCCATTATACAATTGCGGCTGTCAACATTTTTCGATTAGTAGGCAACACGTTGACGAACAGCTGGTTTGTTCTACAGCATTGCCATTCATCCCTTTTTCGATTTGCTTTGCACCGCGTGTACTCGCTCGGCAAAGAAATCACATTTTATTTTAATATTTCGAGTGCAAATACGTACATTTTTGCAATAAAATGAGTTTGTACAACTTTAAAAAGATTATGGTGGTTCCGCCAGCAAAGGTGAGTGAAGAATTATGATTTAATATACCTGAAAACAAAGGCGAAGGAGGAGCACTTTGGACATAACCTCACTCCACATTGGAGTTTGTTTTGTTTACAAACTTGTGAAATTCAGCATTTAACAATATTTACAATTATTTTTTATACATAAACAATGGCAGGACTTCATCGATATCATGCTGTCGAAGACCCAGCGCAAAACGCCTACCGTTGTCCACAAAGGTTATAAGATTTCGCGTATACGCGCCTTCTACACGCGCAAAGTCAAATACACGCAACAGAACTTCCACGACCGCCTGTCACAGATAATACAGGATTTTCCCAAATTGGATGATGTGCATCCATTCTATGCTGATTTGATGAATGTGCTCTACGATAAGGACCATTACAAATTGGCTTTGGGTCAGCTCAATACTGCTAGACATCTCATTGACAAGTAAGTGCCCGTATACATATGTATGTATATATTTCTTCATTTACGTATCTTAAATGCTTTTGATTTTTTATTATAGCGTCGCGAAGGATTATGTGCGCCTGTTGAAATATGGCGATTCGCTTTACCGTTGCAAACAGCTCAAGAAGGCAGCGCTCGGTCGTATGGCAACCATTTTAAAGAAGCAAGCCAGCAATCTTACGTATTTGGAACAAGTGCGTCAACATTTGTCACGTTTACCAACAATTGATCCGTATTCGCGTACGATCATCATTTGTGGTTTCCCAAATGTAGGCAAGTCTTCTTTCATCAATAAAATTACGCGAGCCGATGTGGAAGTGCAGCCATATGCTTTCACCACCAAGTCGCTATATGTGGGGCACACGGACTATAAATATTTGCGCTGGCAGGTGAGTTTATATCATCAAACATTGTAGTAAAAGAAATCAGTGAGGTTTGAGACGCATAACTTGGTCATCAATGCTGAACGGTGTTTAGTAGGGTGTAGTTTTTAATATTATTAATATTTTTTTATTTAATAGAGCGAGGATGTAGGAATTAGTATGGGGTATGATTGCGACGTCCATATAATAATTGTTTTTACTGTATGTAATCATAGCATTTTAAGTTTTGTCTTAAATGCAAAACTTTGGAGATATGAAAGATTTTCCGTGGAATCTCCGTGCTATAGTTCCATTGCCTGCCATTTTTTTTTCATTATTTCAGTAAACTGCCAAGTAAATATGTACCTACAATAAATCAACAAAATTTTGGCACAGTGATACTTTTACAAGATTTGCAATGTTTTTTGTTTTGTAAAGTCCATCAACAATTCGAAATTTTTAGAAATTCGCGAAAGCGCATGTTTTTAGATCATACAATTTTAGTCTGATAAAATATACTTTTTTGCTTTGGTATTTGGCAAGGGCTTACAATTCCTAAACAAGCCGGGTTATTGCAGTTGCTGTTGTTGTTGTTGTTGTAGGGCTAGAATATCAGTCATAATTAAAAAAAAAATAGTTTTTCGAAGTTACTCTCCGAAGTCACGATATTAAAGTTCGATGTTCGAAATCGTAATTGAAATTGTTTTTATTTTATTATATTTTTTTACATATAAACAAAATTTTTTTTTGCAAATGACGAATTTCGAAATTCGAAGTTCCATATTTCGTTTTCTTAGGCTAACTTCGAAAAACGGACATATTAAACCTAAAAAATGGTCTGGTCAATACCAAGAAAAAAGTGAATTTTGCTGTTATAATACTTACATTATATTTAATTTTTTTATTGCTCTATTTAAATCCTCATCTCAGTTCGTTAAACTTTTTATTATCTCCTAAGCGAACTTTAACTTTGTTTTGGATAAAACATGGAATTTATCTGTGCATAGTTGGTATTTAAATCGAGTTTTGTATTCACATCTGAATTGAGCATAATTTGCTCGAATTTTATGATCAATATTATTTTCTCTCTATTGAACATTTGATGTTGGAACTTTGTTATCTGCTTGGTCGGCTGAACTATTCGCAGCGACTTGTATTCCCTTATACATTACTATTTATCTATGTTATTTCGTTATTTAATTTGTTTCCATTTTTATATAGGTTATAGATACACCCGGCATATTGGATCATCCATTGGAGGAACGTAATGTTATCGAAATGCAAGCTATCACAGCTCTGGCTCATTTGCGCGCCTGTGTGTTGTACTTCATGGATATCTCCGAACAGTGCGGTCATTCACTGGAAGAACAAGTCAAATTGTTTGAAAGCATCAAGCCGCTGTTCACCAATAAACCATTGATTTTGGCCATCAACAAAATCGATATACTTGGCGTTGAAGATTTGTCTGAAGAAAATCGCGCAGTTATTACGAAATTACAGGAGGATAAATCTGTGCCGGTAATGTTTACGTCCACTATTAGCGACGAAGGTGTAATGGACGTGAAAATGGAAGCCTGTGAGCGACTACTTTCCTATCGTGTCGATCAGAAGATGCGCACAAAGAAGGTAGATAATATACTTAATCGGCTGCATGTGGCAATGCCAGCGCCACGCGATGAGAAGCAGCGAGGTCCATGCATACCCGAGCAAGCATTGGCGCGGCTTGAGAAGAATGCTGAAAGATCGGAACGCAAACGGAAATTGGAGAAAGAAATTGAAGACGAAATGGGCGATGACTATACATTGGACCTACAGAAAAACTACTCGGAAATACCCGAAGAAGAACGTTACGATGTTATACCTGAATTTTGGGATGGTCATAATATTGCCGATTATATTGATCCCGATATCTTTTCGAAATTGGATGAACTCGAGCATGAGGAGGGTATACGTGAAGAGGGCGGTGTTTATGTGCCACCTGATATGACTATTGATGAGACGCTGAAGGAAATACGCGAAATAGCAAAACAAATACGCGGCAAACGTTTCCAATTGCGCGACGACCGTCGTTTGGATTCGAAAAAGAACAAGTCGGCAATTCCACGCAACAAACAGCCAAAGGTGCGTGATCGTTCGGTGGCTAAGCTGCGTGAAACCATGGAAAATCTTGGTGTCGATATGTCTGGCACAGAAAATGCCAATTTCACTAAATCTGTTGTTGATCTGCGACGCGGTGTGGTGGCAGTTAACGCAAAGGAATTGAAGAAACCACTTTTGGACAAGGAGTCATCGGCGATAGTGAAGAAGACCGGCCAACCGCTGAAACGAGCTCCAGCGCGCGATACAATGGGCATCAAGAATGTGGCAATGAAGAAGAAGGCGCAACTGATGGCGAAACGTGACATCGCAAAGAAGGTGACAAGACTGGGATTGAAGGGCGAGGCGGATCGCTTCATTGGTACCAAGATGCCCAAGCATTTGTATTCTGGCAAACGTGGTACGGGTAAAACTGATAGGCGTTAAGTGGCAATTAAAAGGCTGTTAGTTGTTGGGCGGGCAAAATATTAAAACCATTAAAGCTTTTATTTTGAATTGTAACAAACTCAATAATGTGCTTTTACATTGAACTTTTGAAGGGCTTGTATTTAATTAATAAATATGTAAATTTGAATAACACCTCACACACAGTTGTTGTTAATACGGTTGTTTTGTTTAGGCTGTCTTTAGCACTGCGAATATTTGATAGGATGTACTTAAAACCTGCAAACGAAATATAAAAACGTAATTGCACAATTTTGTTGTTGTGCTTATATGGTAAGTAAAAATTAAGGTGTCGTATGTCTTAATACAAATATAACAAAAAAATTATTGTTTCCGCATGAGTCGTGAAATTTCTGGCGGAATATTGGGAATTGTCTGAAAAAAACTCATCGGGGTTTGCAAATTTTCTTTCAAAAAACCGGGGTCTCGATGCCTTAAGAAAAAATCTCGAACCCGAAATCTGCTTGGGATTTCACATCCCTAGTTAACTTAAAAATTCAATTAAAAAAATCTCGTACAAAATAATCGGAATTTTTAAAAATTTCCAATGTGATTTTTAAACCGATTTTTGTATCCAAGGTTTTTAGACATTTTCACCATTCTAGCGAATATCGACTGGCTGTTGATAAACGACTATTAGTCGATTATCGATTAAGTTTCAAAACAAAAAAATTATCGACTGAGGTTATTCTACTACCGCTCGACACTCGCAATAGGGGTGAATTTCCCCTAGCTTTTTCCAAAATTATTCCATAAATTCCTCGCAACCGAAATGTTTTTGGGTAAAAATTATAATTCATAACGGGAGCAATGCAATTTTGTAGCCCATTAAATTTTAGTATAATAAAGATGATGATCCCGATGATTCTTGACAATTTTTTTATCCGGAAGTGCTCCTCTTTTTTTCGGTATAAACAAAATCCATAACACCATAACCAAACAAAGAAATATCAGAAATCAACGGTAATTTTTAGACACTTGAAACCTGCGCTTTACTATAATGAAATCAAATGGCTTATAAAACTTCATACCCGAAAAGTTTGCGAGAATTCTGAAAAAAAGGTTGAAAATTTTGTTGACATTTTTGGAAACTTAAAAAAAAATTTTATATACATATGTAGAAAATTAAATTACTAAGTATGTGAGCAGAAGTGTATATTTGGAAATAAAATCGCTTTAGAAATTATGTATTTAAAATCTTCAACGAAATTGCATCACGAAAATTCCTGGAATTGCATTATTTTGAAATTATTAATTTTTTTTAGAAATATTCATAGAAATCTCTTCAACTTATACTTTTCTATCATACTAGACAACTTAAAGGAAGCGAAATTTCACAACTAAGTTTTTTTTTGAAAAGTTCGAGTTCAAAATAGATATTCAATATTACTCTGCCTTTGGACAATCCAATAGTTTTCCCAATTTTTTCAGGGGAAGTTAAAATTCAAAAATTTGAAAAGTTCTAAATTGATAAAAAATACGCTAAAACTTTTCAAAAACCTGTTGTAAAAAGTTGCCTATAATCGGGGTAAAGCAATAAGAGATCTATTTATTCAGAAACACACAGAGATGGCGCTGTAGTAAATTCTTTGTTTTTTTTTTTGGCAATTTTCTGCTAATTTAATTTTCAAGAACTAACTTTATCCAATATAAATTTATTGGAATACAAAATGTTTTTAAAATACTTAGGTAAAAAAATTAAATTAGGTTTATTTAAAAAAAAACTATTTTTTTTTCTAAATTTCACGTTTAGAAATATAATTTATTTTTCGTAAAAACATTATATATAATTGTTATATCTACAAATTTTCTTTGGTCGACAATACACCCCTGTACAGAACCGAAAATTTTGACTTCAGACCCGAATTCAAAGTAACATTAAACTTTAGACACTGTTGAGAAGCCCGATGGGATTTCTTTTTGTAGTGCTATCGGTTTCGACTTTGTAAAACCTTTACAAAAAGTCAATACATTTTCATAAACACTTCAAGGTTTTTGACCAGGATTAACATATAGAAATGGAGTTTTATAATTCATGATAATGATAATTTCAATTGGCTTCAATTTAGAAAATCATAACAAAAATTTCATAAAGTTTTCAAGCTTTTTAGAAATCTTTCGATTATGCATTTTTACAGCCTGTTCGATTTGAAGTGTAATAAAGAAACTTTAACCCGGCTAATAATTCTGAAAAATGTCTAAAAGTTCTGTTAAAAATCTATATTTTTTGTGAAAGCTGCATTTTTCTAAACAAAGTTTACACCTATAAACCTAGAAGTTTTATGGTTTTGGTTGGTCAAACGGGCAATTTCTACCCAAGCACATAATAGGGGCTAAGAAGCACCTCAGAAAGGCTATTTTGTTAAGGAAATATTAAAAAATAAAACGTAGAAAATAAATTATATTTCTCCATACACAAGAAAGTTTTGATTTCGGAGTGATTAACGCTATTATTAGTGTAATTAAATTATTATACTCGCAAGTTTTAAAATGCAATGAACCGAACAAATGACTGTGAATCGAAATTGGAAACAACGTTGGATTTTCCCATATGTGACGGACACCTCAATGATATTCTTACGCTCATTTACCTGCTTCAGTGTAATCAGCGAAACGTCTGCAATGCCAGCCACATTTAATGCAATCGGGCGCTGAGTGCGTATCATCATTATCAACACCAATCGCTTGTATGCCGGCGAGCCATCGGTCCAATTGTGCGCATAAACCACATTAAACAAGTTGAGACTCTAAAAATAAAAAAAAAACCCATATCGCATATAATAATTTTTGCAATAAAAATTACGCAGGTTCGTTCGTAAACGCAGTAATACAGTTGCAGTGCACATTTTACGAAAGCAAAACGTTCGTAAAAAGGATTGCGGCAGTACTGCCTTTCATAAAACAGTTTTTTAATGCATCACATCTGCAAATTTCTGCAAACATTGCAGTAAAAAAAAAAAAAAAGATTTGCTTCAGTACTGCCTTTCATAAAACAGTTTTTTAATGCATCACATCTGCAAATTTCTGCAAACATTGCAGTATATATTTTTTACTGTTAAGAGAAACCGAAACCGGAATGAAAGATAAGATCTGTGTTGCAATTGAACTGAATAAATAAAATAAACTCTTTACTTTTACACCTTCACTAGCTTTGTCACTTTGTATTGTACTCCAATGAAATATTCTCTGGGTTTCTTGGTAACCACCAATAATCTAGTTAATTAAAAATTCTATTTTCTCTGACAGACAGAAAGTTATCAATAATATAATAAAACTGTGTAATAACAAGTCGTGTGTGTTCATTGAAAATTTCATTAAAAGAACGACCGAAAGTGATGCAGATAATGCAATAAAATTTCCAACATTTTTTTTTTATTTTTCGTCTGTCTGTATGTTTGGTGTTTTATTAAAATATTAAATGGGGGTGAACAATTTTATATAGAAATGGGTTAGGATAATTTTCTTTTTTATAAGTTTCTTTGTTTTTTTTTTCAACCTCATCAACGTATGCCGTTGATGCTTTCCATTCCTCGACAACCCGCCGGTTAAATATTAATTAGAAAAGTTATATTTTTTATTCCCAAGACAGCCGGTTTTACGCACCGGAATGACACGGCCAAGGGCTGTTGTTTCGGCGATCTAACCCTGCTTAGATCGGCGTACACCATAAGTTGCATACCCAAACAGTATTTTTATTTTGAAAAAAAAAAAACATAAGTTCGAAAAAAATTAGTTATTAGCTATTGTAGTTCAAAGTGTATTTCTGTTATAAAATATTGAAAAAGATACACTTTATGGAAATAGTATTTTTTACTTTCGATTAATAAAAAATGTATATCAATGAAAATATATCATAATTTCATTGTATCTTGAAGTCACAACTATTACTAACATTTTAGTGAAAAAATTGTTAGAATCTGCTGACTTTCACAAATTTATAGACAAATAAAAAAAATCTCACAGTCAACTTGAACAATCGAATTTTATCTTAAAAACAAAAACAAAACCAAATAGTTTGTGAGTCGACCAAAACATTTTTCCGAGCCTAAAGAAAATATACGTCTCTCATTATTTGTACTAACAAAAACATTATGGGTGATTCACAAGATGCCATAATATGTCATAAGTCATAAAGTCATACCAATTAAAAAATACAAAATTGCTTAGTTTTAACTTTTGAAAACTAAAATTTTATGACTTTATGAATTATGACACATTATCACACCTTGTGAATTACCCAATAATATTTGAGTTTCGTCGAAAAGAAAAAAATCATGACTGGTTGTATGGGAATGGAAAGCATCCCGTGTCTATTTCCTGTTGCTTATCTTTGTTAAAGCATAGCGGCACACGCTTGGTATAGCTAGTGCTAAATAATTTTTCGCATAACCATCGCACCGTTTGCACAACACAAAAATACTACGTTTCCGGAAACGGAACCCACCACTTACACTCTCCATAAGCTTGTCGCCATAATAGCAAGTAATTACAACTTGCTTCATTTCATAGCAAAGCAACAGCAGCACTTTCAAGGCAAAAATGACGGATACATCGTCCAATAGCTGATAGGCGCTAAAACAGAGTATGAACGATGATGAGGCCAAACTGAAAACAATTGATGGCGCGAATATGGCATTCACGTCATGCGCAAGCCTAAAATGTGGATAATGTACTCAGAGCTAGATAAGTAAGCTATATGCGAGCTGTATGCAAAGCCACTCACATCAAAATTCTCTGATGATATGCAATGATCGCCTTCAGCGCTCGCATGCTATCCCTTTCGTCTGGCTGCAGTTCGAGTATACGTTGGGCCAACAAATCCAAGTGCAACATCAATTGCGAAACCGAATTATATAGACATAAATCGGCGCTAAGTATAATTATAGCTCCACAACAGCTGCCAAAACACTCAAATGCGATATAAAGCAAATAAACAAGTAGCGATTCTTCCAATGGCACTGGATACCAGAAAAGTGTGGGCATAACGTAAGAGTACTCGCCGCTGGTGAATAAATCATAAAAGGATTGGGCTATAGGAAAACCCACATATACGATTAATATGTATTTGCAAAAGCCATAGAGTAGGGACTCCACACGCGCGTAAATCCGCAAATAATGCTCCAATTTATAATGACGCTCCATAGCTTCGCTGGGATAGATAGATTTCAAATCATTGTGACTTTTCAGCAGCAAGCGACGATTGTAGAACAGAAAGAGTACCTTGCCACCACATACGGTTGTATAGTTGAGCAGTCCAATAGCTGCTGATTGTTCGGCTAAAGTACGACCCGGCGCTAACATATAGCCGATTTGATGTAGAAACATAAGCAAAATCGTAAGCACTACTATGACTCGCATGCACTTTATGTGAATCATTTCCGGTGGTTGTAGGCATATGCCGACAAATTTGAAATATTTAGCTGGTAGCGCTGTGAACCGTCTAAAATTTGTTTCTCGCTGCATGGCGGCGTTCATTGTCGAAGTCCGATTTCGCGAAAAATATCTTGAATTCTGAAAAAGACTGTGTTGGAAAGGAAGAGTATGTGGCTTTTATACAAAAATTGAAAGAATCTACTTAAATTGACCGACGCTGATTTGCACTTTGTTATTACAAGAACTGTAATTTGTTAAAAGTTTTTTATTCTTCAGTGTTAAAATTATGTTCATACCTAATATAAGAATTTAATGATTCCATTATTTGAACACATTTTTTATCCCACGCAATTTTCAAACTGTAACCACAAATAAACTTGTGTGTTATCGCATTTTAAAACATTTTTTTTTTGACCACAATCATTGTTGTTGCTTTGTTTTTTCAACAGTATTACTAACCCTGACAGGATGGCAAGTGTTGCCAAAAAACGCCGTTGTGTTTGTAGCAGGATACAATATTTTCCACAAATTATTTGGGAATGCTTCTAAAGTGGCAGATTTTCCCTATTTTAAATCCTCGACGGGACTATCGTGGGAACATTATATCGAATAAATAACACCATCTCCTATCAGGAGGCACAAGAAGCGTACTGTCTCAATTAGATTGTAACAAATGGTGGTGTGTGTCGCACGGTTTGGGAAATAAATCGATTTATACCATGGTTCAACAGTAACGAAGGGGCACTGTGACCTGAAAGATATTTTGTAACCAGGCACACCTCTAACGTAGATCCTCAGGATAATCTCAACTTTCTTAATGAACGCAAGAAGGACCTTGCGAGGCGAATTTTCAACATTTTGGGTATAGACCCAGCCGATGCATGTCGGAATGCGAGAGATTGTGATCTGTTGGTAAATGCCAAAAAATCTGATATCAGGCCTAACATCATTTTGGACTGTATGAGACCACTAACAGTCCCCCCATGCCAACAACGCTCTGAGCCTTCACACATAGTAAATAATCCTTTTCAGGATCCATGTCTATACCGCTTCTTCAGGAATTGTTATGTGGATGGGCAGGTGTTCCGTTAGTATTTCCGTGAGCAGTTTGACTTCCGTTTTGAAAAGCCTCAGCAGATTTCATGTTCTTCGCACACTCCACCTGCTGTTAAAAGCGGTTCTGGGTTTTTCCACAACAGTTTATTTGACACGCCTTCCTCCAATCTTTCCTCAGCTCCTCTTCGCGCACACTCATTCTCTTCCTCATTTCTGGATACGCCGATCTCTACCCCAAGAGACATGCCCCTTATTCGCCTTCCGCATCACTTCAATCATGGCTGCAGAACATTTCAAATAAATGTCTATGCAAAACCTCGCATCCATTTTGATCAGAAGAAGTGAGAAGGGATATCAACAGCCACTTTAATTTTAATTTTGGCTGGTGTGGGTTCAAGTGATGATACATTTTTTTTAATATATTTAATTACAATCATTCATTTTTTTCCGAGAAGCTTACTGTTTATAGTTTGGAATATTATGTTTTTCGATATTTTGCTACGAAAGTTAAAAAAATTTTGCAAACCCATACAATATATTCGGCAATGAAGAGAAGCGAAAAGCTATGGAATGCTCGAATGAGCCGGGTCAATTATTAATTTAAAACCGTTACTTAATCTTTAAACTTCTGCATCTTTATGTCGAAAATGTCACTCAGCTTCGGATACCCCGTTGTACTTGCTGTTCGACTGTGACGTCTTATCGAGAAGTCGAAAGAGATACCTAGGCTCATATAGCCAAGGAACTCTTAAGCTCGCTACCATCAGGCACCATCTTAGACTTTCTAGGAGCGCTGGGGTTGGACGAGGTACTATAAGGAATAGAGGGTATAAGGGATATTTTTGGTCGAAGTGTTAACCTTTATAATTTATATCTATATATCTAATACTTAAACGCCTAACTTTAGCTTTATAAGGGTCCTTCTGTGAGTTGTCTAAAAAAACATGTTTCTAGAAGTTTTTTTCAACAAAGTGTAACTTTGAGGATACATTGGATATTCTATAACGATTTCGCTGCACTTTTAAAAAATGTGATATTTCAGTGAGAATTTAACGACAACCATTAAAATATTTGGGGCAATATTATTTATTAAATGTATTAATATTCATACTGGGTAAAGCAGAAAATAATTCTTTTGATTTATTTATAAAAATATAAAGTCCATTTCTTAATTATAATCACACCACATATTAAGAATTTTTGACCACATACATATGTATTTTTCTGTGTTTAATTTTTTTTTTTTGTAATAAAAATATAGTTCATTCTTTCACAAAATTAACCGACTAATTAAAATGTTGTCAAAATTTTTTATGAAAGTATCATAAAGTCCAAATTTTAAGTATCTACAATTAACCGTTGGCTTTTGAAATTCTTCCATATCGAAATTTGTTTGTATGGAAAAACCGGAAAGTTCGCAGCTTCGGTATATGGAAGGTTTTAGGAAACTACATTACAATTTACATTTTTCAATATCATAAAACTAACCAGTAATTTACTGGAAAAGATTTTTGATGCGACTTTACCCAACAAGTTGACGAATATCAGCTAGTTCCTTTTGATGGCACATCATTTCATATAGTAACAACTGTTTGATATTCCTGAGCTCCTGAACTTAGGCCTCCTACAATTTGCATTTTATATAATGTCAATAACCATCCCACTACAGAAGGATAATCTTACAAAAAAAATAATAATTTTGTGTTTTGCCGGCTCGAGGACAGTGTACTGACAGTACAAAGCTCCACGTCGGGCAGTGCGGACGTGTAAAATCATTTGCCCTGAGTCGGTTACCGTAGTGTAACCGAAATATATTGGAAGAAAAATAAGTAAATCATTTGCTTTTACTCATACCAACACCCCCTTAACCTCGAACCGGAAAAACACAAAATTAAAATTGGAAAGTTCGCGAAAATGTCATTATTAAAAAAAAAATAATAATAATAATATACATTTGGCGCCCGATGTTTGACCGAACTTCTTCTCTAATTTGTGGTGTGCGTCTTGATGCTAACGCCGACACCGAAACCGAGGTTTGCCATTGGCTACCGAGGGGCGACCGCTATTGGAAATTTTTTTTATAAAATTGTGGATGTTCCATGCCCCATCCAGGATTCGAACCCGGGACACTCGAAATGAAGTTAAGACGGCTGCGGCAGAATACAGAATACTTGTTCTCGGAAGATTTGCCATAACAAGTACTAGTCGTTTCTCTACTTTTCCCTAGTTTTACTTAAATAGCAGCTACTGTAGTGTGTGATGCCAATACCTGATAATTTACACTACTTAGAATTATATATAGCTTCTAGTTGAAAGCGGAAAAAATTATATTCCAATAATAGTAAACTTTTCCTATGCAAGGACATAAAGGCGTCCATATACGAGTAAATATGTGAGCATGCTAAACATTCTACATTTATCCTGTGCTTACAGTAATTTGATGTTCTATTGAATATTTTTTTAGCCTGAAAAGCAGCTATATAATTTAAAAAGAAAAATATAAAATTCTATAGCGAAAAATTTGCGGTTTATTATATTTCCACGTATGTATTTTTTTGCATCTACATACATAAATTATATATTCCAAAAGCGAAAGTATGTACATATGTCTGTGTACGTGCGCTGAAACAACTTTCGCCTATATTGTGGCGTGACATTTTTTATGACCCAATTTAGCTTAAAAAAAATTATATTTGAAAATATTGATGGTCATTGTGGCCGAGTGAATTTGCGCGTTACTTCTTTTGAGATGGATGGGGTTTCGAAGTGTACTGCGAACATTAAATATCAATATATAATAATTTATTTTTAATAGCTGTCTACCAAGAGTAGCTAAAAGAATATCTCTCGTATACTTATATATTCTTTGCTATATAAAAGAATAGAAGCTGGAGCGGTAATCATCAGAGGTACTGCCGGATTTCTGCTGGGCATTAAATAATAACCGTAAAAAAGAGTCATCAATACATAGTGGAAACTTGGCATAATATTTACAAATTTTTCAAAATAAAATTAAAAAAAATCAATAAATAAAACGCACAAAATTGTATGCGTAGTCGAATTCGAAATAAAATATCTTCGTACAGCTACAGTAAACTAACTCAGCCATTTCCTATTTAAATTTCACTATTAACAATTAAAGAAGAGTTTAAGTTTGAATAAAACGGAAATTTAAATATCCGGCGAAGGTTTTTATTTAAGAAAAAAAGAATATTTCATGCTTACAATAAAACCAGTTTATATAAGTACGTAATACTCTTTATTTTGAAAACTTAAACGGTTTTTATTTATTTCAAAAAAAAAGCAGAAAGAAATTAGTGCAATTTTAAAGTACCACACCCATTTTCTAAAATTTGAGATTTATGCATTTCTCTCCCTAATTAAATCCTTCGTGGAAAATTTAGAGGAATTTCTTACATGACTTAGTAAAATATCGAATATTTAGATTTTTTGTAAATTGCCGTTTTATGAGACGTGGACGTGATTTTTGTCAGATTTCTATATTTTTCGAAAGTATGTTAAGAGAATTGGTAGAATTTTGATTAAGTTCTTTCGAAGATATACCTTATTGCATTGAAGTGGGCAGTGACACGCCCATTTACCAAAATTTTGATTTTTGCACATTTCTCCCTCTAACTAAATTCGTCATACCAAATTTAAACGAATTTCCACATGATTTACTTAAAATATCGAATTTTCTGAATATTCTTATTGAGTTAAAATCTAAAGTGTATAAAAAAATTTGATAGGGTAGTTTCGGAGATATACCTACATATTTGCTCCAAAGTGGTTAAATTTTCCAAAATAAAACATAAAATATCGAATTCTTTTGGTTTGTATCGAACACCGTTATGTGGGAGCAGGGGCGCACAACGAAACATATTTTGGAGGAGGCTTGACGCTAATTTAATAAAAAAAAAGTTAATTTATTTCAAGAAAGTAGTAAAGTTTTAAGATTTCTGGATGGTTTTGAACCACAAACATTTTCAACTTCAAAATCACAAATGTTCCGAAAAAGAATGGCAAAGCTACGATCTACTATATGGTTCACGGCAATAATATTTTATATTTTTGTAACGTTTTTAAAGCGTTTTAAATTAAAAAGCATTTTTTATTTGGAAAATGTTAATAAAACTAAAAAAGTAAATATCAGTTTACATTTATATTAGTTCTACTTAAAAAATGTAAATCTTTGCTAATTCCAATAGTGGTTTAAAAACCATTGACTTTTGGCATATACATATACATTAGGGTGCCACACTTTCTATAGAAAAAAATGACACTGTTTTTCCATCGGAGTTATAAAAAATCCATTAGAATCTAAAAAAATTTCGGAAAAATATTAACATTTACGTGAAATTACCTCCAAAAAATGGAGTTCATTTTATCACAAAACTGTTTTTCTTTGTTTTAATAATTTCTTTTAAACAGCTCTTCAGATCATAAAGCAGTTTAATACTAAAAGTCTGCATAAAAATATTTAAAATTTGTTTAAAAGGAATTATAGTAATGATATTTTTAAAGCTGTTCTTGACTTAATTAAAAAAAAAAAACTTGAATAACACAGACAAAATTAAATTTGTAATGCATCCATAATTATTTTCTTTACACAGTTGAACATGTATATTTTCAAATATTTTTTATTAGACCTTTTGAGCTTAAACCGTTTTACCATGTCAGGTGAGTTCTTAAAATATAAACAAAAAAATAGTTTTTACTTATAAAAACATTCCATTTTGGAGGTATATGATTTCAAATCGGTTCAGCTCAAATAAATCTTAATATTTTTCCAAAAAAAAAACCCCAAAATTTTATTGGTGAAGCACACTAATATACATACATAAATTTATAGTATTCTCAACTTGTTGCACGTGGATAAAAACGCGCCATAACAACCAAATTGTTTTATCAATAATTTGTTTCTCAAACGAGTGAACGAAATTTTTGTATAACTACTGCAAGCGAAATTTCATAAAATTTTATAACAATAAAAATTGCATGAAAAATGTCAAAAGCAACAACAATCAAAGAGGCATTGAAACGTTGGGAGGAACGTGAACAGCAAAGCGCCGTAGAGGCCAAGGTAATTGAATTGCAATTTCAATGGCCGCCAATCGAGAAAATGGACAACACGCTCAGTACGTTGGTGAACTGTGAGTAAGTATGAAAACAATAACAACAACTAAATATTTATTTATGAGGTTGCAACCAACAAAGGCAGTTACTTTCTAACATAACTTTGTACCTAAATTCATAGGCGCCTCAGTTTGTGTACAAATATGGTCGAGAAGATTTTCGGTTTGAATGGTATGAAAAATTTGCGTGTACTCTCCTTGTCGCGGAATTATATTAAAAATGTTTCAGGATTGGTGAGTTTAAAAAGTATTTTAAAATAGGAAATTATTGTATTTAATTAAATTTCTTTAAAACATACTTATTAAATTTTTTTTTGTTTAACTCAGGAAGCTGTTGCCGATACACTCGTCGAATTATGGCTTAGCTACAATTTAATAGAGAAACTAAAAGGCCTCTCGGCCTTAAAAGTTCTCAAAGTGCTATATATTAGCAATAATGTAATTAAAGATTGGAGTGAACTTAGTCGTCTACAAGAATTGGAAACACTCGAAGATCTCGTGGTGGTAGGCAATCCCATATCCGAGGGCCTGGACGAGGCCACTTGGCGCGCAGAGTGTATAAAACGTTTGCCCACGATTAGAAAATTGGATGGCGAGCCGGTGGTGCTGAATGAGGAACCAACTTTATAAAGTGGATGGGGAATGTCTCCCCCGGCTTACGAACTGGTATGAAGTTTTAGAGTTTTTAAAAATATGAGTATGCTCGAATAAATCAATTTATGAGTAAGTAGGAATTTACATAAATGGAAATTTAGAAATCTTATGGAGTGTTTTAATGGAAGGCAGTAAAGGTTAGGTTAGGATAAGATAAGATTGCGACAAGGAATTCAACGCCAAAGTAGTCACCAAGGAATGTAGTCATTATGAGTTCTATAAAAAAATTGATATTTAATCAATATTTTAAACCTTCCAATCAATAATAATAATAATTTTCTGTGTTTTATTCCTTTGTCCAGAAATAAAAATTATGTATCGAGTTATACTTGTTTGAACAAAAACAAACCGGTATTCCGAGTGTTGGTTTTTTTGCTATGAAATAATAAAAATTTTGTGAATAGTTATTTTTTTTTTATTGAAAATAATAATTTTTATATGAGCATTATTTCTTTAATAAGAAGTAATCATAATTGTTTTAGCTATATTTTTTTCATTGGGAGCATAACTTAGTTCTTGGCCGCTATTTTATCTCACAGAAATAAAAATAAATTTTTAATTTTTTTTTGTTGAAAGGCCGAAAAACTCAAACCACCACACCGTAATTTTCTAGTAATTGTTTGGAGGTAATTTTTTCGATATGGTGATTTTACAAATAAAAAATTTAAACTCATAAAAAAGTTCCAATTATTTAATAAAAAAAAAAAACAATTCACAAAAAAAAATAACAATTCACAAAAAAAAAAAAGTTTCGACGAAATTTATTTTTGATACATGAAATATAACACCATTTATAATTATTTTTTCTGAAAGTTTATTAAAGACTTAAAAATAATGTTTATAAATATTTTTTTACAGATATTGCTCAAAATTTTTAAAATTGAAACATATTAATGCATGACATGAAAAAATATACATACACATCCATATACTTAAAACTGTTTTCGATATTTGGAAATTTTTTGTTTTTTTATTGAAAATTTAAAAATTATAGTTGTTTTTATTCCTATATATAATATAAACTATTCGTGAGTGTTGTTTTTATGCCAAATTGTAATGATAGCGTGCTTGTTCTTCTTCAAAAAGCGATAAACATCGCAGTTAACAAACTCCATCGAACGTCGTAAAATTTTGGACATCAATATCAACAACGATACGTCAAAATTAAGAAGATGTTTGGCTTTAACAATCTGTTTCTCTCGCTCTAATATTGTTGGCTGTGAAAGAGGCAATTAGGATATTACGTTCTTTAGATGTAGATGCTTAGAACGGCCTTCGAATTCCTGAGCATCGAGGCGACCTTTCAAGGTATTTCCTAAGTATCTATCTCCGAAGAATTGGTACTGTACATTGGATTACCTCCAAACTAAAAGATTCTGTGAGCATTAAAACATTGAAATGGTGCCCACAGCATGACTTATATCTCGCTGCTGTGGTCACCCGTTGTGTAGAAACTCTATACTATGCGAGTTTAGCTGTATAGTGTTTTCTGACGTAATGATATCGGCACTTAGCTTGATTACCAGCTGGTGAGCCAAAGTAAGCCCTAGAGCTGGCACAGTTTATGAGAAGATAGACATAGAAGCTTGGTTCTACTACCCTCGGAGGTACAGTACTAATGAGACTTATTTGGAGTTCCTACTCTGCAATAAATAAAACAGCACGGGACATGTGGCACGTCCGTTGGCCCGATTGTAACTTATGTATTTTAAGTTTGGTGGCAATAAACGCTTCAAAATATTGCCATACTTTGGATGAATAAATTACAGAGGATATCCTTTATTAAGTGCCCAACTGCAGCGATGGAGTCACAAGTAGAGTTTTCGACTTTAGGTCTCAGAAAATCTGCTTTGGCAGAAAATTCACCATTAGAGTCCCAATCGGAATAGTTGGACTAACAGACTTCCAGCTCTCGACCCCAGATTTGTACATTTCAGCATTTCACCGTATCTAGCATAAATTTTAGAAAAGTATGTAGGAAGTTTTTTATGCTATCTTTTCACTTAGTTACGATAGCCAAGCGGAATTGCAGGGAACGAAGTTGTTGACGAGTTGGTTCGGGAAGGATGACCCGTTACTATCTCGAAACCAGAACCTTTGTGGTCTATATCTAAGAGGACATTAGAGTAAGGGAAGTATTGAAGGGAAATGGGTGTCCTCAGACTGACAAGCTTTTCGGCTGCCCCATTTATAGAGGCGACGGCAACCGATTGAACAGGACTAACTTAAGACCTCCCTGAGCTAGCTCAACGGTCTTAATAAATTGCGGTCACACGTACAGCGGATAGGTCTGCCTGCAGAGGGAAAATGCCGACTATGTCTGGAGTACGACGATTCACCAAAACATATTCTATGTTAGTATCCGACCTTGGGTGAGCTGAGAATGGTGCTATTAGAAACATGTGTAGCTGAGCCTTCAAGGTGTGAGGTTACCGAGGACCTTATTGCTCTCATCAGACAGTCTCATGGGGCCGTTGGCTTTGGACGTTAGAGGCACGAGTAAACTATATAAAAGAACTTCTAGGTCGCAGTGTTCTGCAGCTCCTAAGACGCCAGCTTTCTTATTTTATTATGTTAATGGAATTGTGCCAACTAAATTAATTTAATCATCAATAATACATTGGATTCAGAACGCAATTCCTCAATCTTTATATCAAAAGAAATTTTCAAATATCGGTCTCTTCAAATGCCATTGAAACCTTTATCAGATCGCGATTGCTCAATCTTAATATAAAAATGAACTTTAAAATATGAAGTTAATCTAGAAAAGAATAAACCAGCGTCTGAGTTGTCGATCAGAACGCCATCACTATCTACAAAGAGGGGTATAAGTAGAACTGCGATGACAGGGTTGGTACTAGACCGAATTGGCCAGGGTGGACGCTACGCCTAACTCAACAGACTTTTATTAAACTGGATATGACAAGAATACCAGAAATTAAACTAATTATGGAAAACCGATAACGATGATTCTGTTTAGTAAGTTAAGGTCAAATGTTTTTTAAAAAGATGACAGATATTTTTGCCCTGGATAAGCACGTTATAAGGAAATCGAGTATTTTCCAGCAACGAGAAAATAGTCTAGCATTTCCCCTACGTACGTCCAGGCGCCGCAGCTATAAGCCTCTAAATCCATAAAGGTCCCCCTCGGTAGGCTATATTTATGCCATGAAAAAACTTCTCACAAAAATCATTTGCCGTTCGGAGTCGGTGTAAAACTCTAGGCCCCTCAATTTGTGTTACAACATCAAGGCCCACACCAAAAACTGTATGAGAATTTCGGCCAAACATCAAACTATGATGTAAGCGTCAAAATAATATTATATTATTATTTTTATGTTAAAAAATATTAAGTGCCTGCTATGCAGTCAATTAGGAAAATTGCAGCAAGCTACCAACTAACAAGTTCGTTAATGTGTTAAAAAAGTTTTTATAATACCCGTACTTATATTCCATTGTATGATTTTTCTTTTTAAATATTGTGGTTTATTTTTGTTTACAATTGACCTTTCGAAAGCTGAATACATAATCCTGTTGAAAAGCAATGCGCAATGCGCTAATTGGAAATAACAAATGTCCCACAACTTTCTAAAAAGGTCATTTCTAGTTTTAAAGTTTCAATTGCCTATAAAATACTGATGTATTTTCAAACTAATTGTGACTGAAAATCCTCTCATTATTATGCAATTTTAATGCAAAATGAAAAATTCAAAATGAAATATTGTTGCAAAACGTTAATGACCACTCAAAATGCCATCACACATACAGTGAAGGGGGCAAAAACTGAATTGTAATGAAAAGGGAAAAGCCAAAGGAAAAGGAAATTCTATTGCAATTTTGATTTGAGGCATTCAAATTGCACTAAATGCAAAAGTCGACCGCAAATATTCAAATAGAAAAATTGCAGAAAAAATGTGTACGTGATTGTGGTCATATTTAATGACAATATTTGTTGGTTCGTTGGAAAGTATATTTTTGATTCGCTTGTTTCAATTATACATACTTACATAAATTATGCGACAAAAGACAAGTTATTCGATGCTCTTTAATTGCTATGTTATGTTTTTTTGTGTTAAATAATTTTTGCAAGTTTGAATATAAAAAAGTCAAAATTTATAATAAAAAAGGGGGACAAACGAATTGCTGACTCAACATATTTTCAAACCAGTAAATGAGGTTCGATTGCCCATAGAAGAAGAAAAGCAATTAAAATTAATAGTGTTGTATCTTTTAAACGATTTTGAAATTTTTTTAGAATAGAAACTCGAATCACAAAGTTCAGAAGCCGATTCAGTGATGTGAACTCCACAATGGTTTTCAAAAAGTCACAAAGTATACAATATTTTAATTAAAATATTTAAGTACATATGTTCACTTATTAACCCTGAGTTGACTTTACAAGCAAAATTCAAGTTACAAGAAATTATAATTAGGAAATGAAGATTTTTAAATATGTATTGATAGTTCTGTTTTGTTTTACTTAATTTTAATTATTTAGTAAAAAAAATAAAGTTGATTCTTTAACAAAAACCAAGTAAGTCAAAGTTTCAAACTTTCTGCAAAATTTATGAAAAGGTATCGATTAAAAAAAAAATTTCATCAACATTTCCAACTTTCAATTAAATTTTTCTAGAAAATTTCGGGTATGCAGCTTTGTAGCTTAACTTAATTTAACTGCAAGAAAGAGAAAATTTCAAGTTGCAAACAATTCTTATTGATTCTTGATAATTTTTTTATGCTTTCCCTATAAATGAATCATGTTGTTATTCAAAAAGAATTGGATTTTGTATAAACTATACCTACAGCTTCTGAAAAATACCAGCTACAGCACAGAACAAAGCTCAAATCGTTTTACTTCCGAAAACAAAACCAACAAACTCGAATTTTGCGAAACCCAAAACCGATAACCTAACCTGCGCGACATCTAACGAGAATGTTGACGGACTCAAATCCGACAATGAGAAGATCGCACTCCACGACAAGGCTGTATAATAGGAAATTTCCTCAAAATGTTGTACAGAGGATTGGGTTGGAGAGAAAAAGACGTGGGTTAAACCAATTTTAGAAAATGGACGTGGCGCAACACGCTGTAAATCAGATAGGTATATATTCGGAACTACTTATCAAATTGGGTACACACTTTACATTTGTAGACAGTAAGTATTCGATATTTTATTAAATCATGGAGAAAATCCACTTTGATACTTAAAACTTAATTAGTAAGAGAAATGCGTAAGAATTAAAATTTAGGAAAAAGTGCATGGCACATTAATACTATTTAAATTTTTACTGTTTTTATTTAAATATATAAAAGTGATTTAAGTTTTCGATATTACAAAAACTCACATTACAAGCAAATGTGTATTTTTAAAAAAATTAAATTCGGCTTTAATAAATTGACACTAGCGTCACTTTTATTTATTTATTTAATGTCAGGTGTTTTATGGATAGCCCCGAAAAAAACGTTGTCGGGAGTAAGAACGCGAAAATGTGCGTCACGTACCTTGGGTCTCCAAAAAAACAAGATCGAGAGATTTTTGAGATTGAAAAGGGCAGCACTTGGGCACATGCCCAGGACTTCTAAATCCGACTCCGACTACAAGTTATAGTGAACCGATATCGATGATTTCCCTTGTTCACATTCTATCTACAAAATATGGCACTAGTGTCTTATTGTTCTTACGTGCTTATAGAAGTTATGATGCAAAACCTCATATCTGAATAATCGGTGGTATTGGCCTCGATCTCGTCGGTTACCATACATTATAAATATAATATAAAAAAATCTGCCTACCAAATTTCAGTCAAATATCCGTAAAACTGATTTTTTTAGTATACTTGGCTATAAAAAGGCATATCTCAATATGACACCTTTTGCCACTCACTGTACATATGATATGTAGTACATATACGAATACAGCAAACTGTCATCCAACTAAATCACTTTTGGCCTCTAAACTCGATAATAAGGAAGGAGGAGGCGTTTTCTCACGAAACCCTCTCCTGCAAAATTCCTTTAGGTTACCAGATCACTGTAGCGTCTTCCAGGCTGAGGTCTCAACTATCATGGATTACAGGAAGAGACATCTTCATTTTTAGTGACAGCCAGGCTGCAATCAGAGCTCTGTGCTCTTTCACGAACATCGAACTGGACTGCCGCCTATCTCTGCAGGAGATGGCCAAGCAGAACACACTGTACCTCATTTGGGTCCCTGGTCGCCGGAACATAGAGGGAAACTGCATGACAGACGAACTTGCAAGACAAGGTACGACCAAGCAGATTCTTCAAGATAAAGAACGCATTGGTATGCCGTTTGCCACTTGCAAACTACATACTACTCAGAGATTGTACATATAAACAAGCTGACAACAGATGGAGGCAAAATACGACCTGTCGAACCTCAAGACAGACGTGGCCTAACTGGGATCGGAAACGGTCGCGCAGCGTTTTCTCTCTAAGAAGGTAAAACATTTCCAACGTGATCGGGGCTCTAACAGGGCACTGTGTAATAGGGAAACATGCTGAAAGGTTGGGAGTACACTTCCGAAGATGCTGTAGGGGCTGCAAGAACGACGAGGAGGAGGAAACGATCTTGCATTTACTGTGTAAGTGTCCTGCACTGAGTAAAAGCAGAACGCGATATCTGGGATAACCGTTTTTGGATGACCTTAGTGAGGTTTCAAGCACCGAGGTAAATTGCCTGTTGAGGTCCATCAGCGAGGCAAAATGGTTTGGTGAGGGGTAATTTCCTCTTGGATGGTAAAAAATTTTTCCTTGTGGCAACACAATGGGCCTCCTAATACTGACCTAAGTGAGCCGCTGCAGGCGGCTGCCACTCCAACCTAACCTAACCTAAATCACTTTTTAATCACTTCACTGTTTTTTGCCTCCTCCGTTCAGCCTTATTTTCCAGCGTAGCAAAATATATGGTTGTAATATTCGTAGCAGTGAACTTGTAATGCAAATGGAAAATGGAACCAAATGAAGCAACAAATCAGTAGTATCAGCAGTATAAGAAATAATAAACGATTTCTAAAAAAAAAACGACTTAGCAAAATGTGTTATGTCTAGGATTTGACTGCTTTTGCTGGGAATTGTGAAAATAAAGCACAACAACGAGTGGGATTTAACGCATTTATGAAACATTCATCAGCTTTGCTTTGCTTTATTAGCTCTACTGCGAGTTTATGTAGGAGGCACACTCCTCTCACTCCCGTAATGAGTTACCATGGAAATGGATGTGTCTTTAGTTGCTAATCTGGTACGCAGTTTGCTAGTGATATGATGTACTTATATACTTGAATATATTTCTATGTGTAGGTATGTGTATAATCAACGTTGTTATTGATATTGTAATTTTCAAGTGAATTTATCAAACTATGGTGAATGAAATGAGCAGCAATATTGATAAATTATTTGCTTACTTTTCTTGTGAATATATAGTAGTAGACATTAAAAGTTTTTCAATATTCTAGCGATATTTAGGATTTTGTCAAACGTGGGTATTCAGTTCATGCTGTTACGTGTACGACTCTATATCTGTCTTATCACGATCGTATTACCATTAACTTACGCTACAGAAAGTCCTCTACTTGTCTAACACCTAAACAACAAAATTAACGTTGTACTCTCAAATGAAGACTGAAATAGAAAAGGAACAAAGCATACATCTAGGGCACTGAATGCAGAAAAATTACCAGTTGACGAAATTGTGTTTACGTTCTATGGTTATGCCAACAATATAACAAACATTAACAAAGGTAAGTGGAAAAAAATATACGAAATAAGCGAAATGAATATTCAACACATTCCATGCCAAGCTCAACATACTGCTCATAAAACAAAACGAGTTTTTTTTTTGGTGAACATTTTAACGCAAACTTTTGTGTCCCTATGTTTCGATATTTCAAAAGTACGAGTATCTAGTTATAGTTTTGTAACAATACTTATCAAGTAAATTAACTGTTTAATAAAGAAATTGAATTCCAGTTGAGTAATTTAATCTGTTCACCACTACATACATACAAACCGATGTAAATACATTCGGATAGCAATCACACACCATTTAAACATAGTGCGAATATTTCAATCAATTTTCGTACAAATTGAATTTATTACCTCTGGCCAAATGGTAAATATGTACATATGTACACATCTGTTTTGCAATTAATTTTAGCTTTTACTACAATGTCATTACATTTATGGTTTGACTGATAACTAGCGGAGAGTGTTGGTTGGTTGCCTTTCGTACATTACTACAAATTTACTCGCATTATCTGTTGTTTAAATATTTACAAAAATAATAATATAATAATCCTTCGTACAGCGTAAAGGCGGTAAATATGGTTCACGTAATAATCATATACATATACTCTTGCTATGGTGTATTGGATTGGCTAAAATTAGCACCGGATGCCCCTATTCAATTATAATGGAGCTCATTCCGAAAATAAAGTTAGCTTTGTTTTTTCAGTGGGCAAGTTTTCGAGTTATTTTCCAGTTGGTTCTTATTTAGCTGAGAAAACTTAATTCTATTAATCCCATAGACATTACGAACTAGTTTTAAAAAATTGTAAAATCCAAAAATGTCACGGAAGATGGTACAAGGCCGAAACCGGTTTGTCTCCAAACTATATTTGACAAGTCATAACGGAAAGTCCTTTCAATATACATATAAGTAATCAACTACCGAAAAAATTGAAACAATTTCTAAAAATTTTTTGGGTGTGCAGTTTTGCAGACGATTTAATTCTTATATAACAAAATATAAATTTGAAATAGCTAAACATTTTCGTTTATTTTTGATACAGGGTACAACCAAAATTTTTTGCTACTTATATTGGATTTAAATCATAACAGCGTACTCGAAAAATTTATAAAAATGGCCCTACGAATTTTAAAAAATGTGTATACCGAGTTCTCAAGAGAAATGACTCCCTCTGCCCATGGAGCATACCAAAAAGTGACTTTTTGAGGATGCAACGGCGTCTCAACAACGGCTTGTAGATTATCAATACTCCAAATACGACAATTTTGTTTATTAACGTACCCATTCATCCAAAAGCGAGCTTCATCGCGGGACAAAATTTTCTTGTGAAAATCGGCATCGGTGAGCCCATTCACCGAACGTTGTTCCAAAATAAGTCTATTCATTATGAAATGGCAAACCAAATTGATTATACATCAAGTCACAGCCTCATTGAAAATCACATGTCTAAAAACAACTTTTACATTGGAATATAAAATTTTTGACAGTTGTGAGGTGAATATAATTTGCCGACCTCATAGGGCTAGTGAAAAATTTTACAATTAATTGGAAATTTTTGCCAACTAGCAGAAAAAAAGAAGGTATTATAGATACTTGCATAATTAAGCGAAAGTGCAATAATATCATTACTTTTATTTATATCATTATTTTCTTAATAATTATTTAGAAATTAAAAATTAAAATCAAATAAAACATTTAGTCATCGGTTACGGTAGTAAACATCTTACCAAGGACCTTATCTGGAAGCTTCGGCCAGCTCTTTATTGTAAATTAAAGTTAAAGTGTCTATTTACTGCAGTGGCTTTAGTTCTAAAAGAATTTAAATAGGTGACGGTGATTATTTTTATATATTTGCTGCATTTTTCTTTTATGAACTTTGTTTTCTTCTTCTCTGCAAGCACATAGCTGTCAAAATGTTCCTGCAGTAAAAAGTTACCGATTGGCACAGCAGAAGAGGAAAATTTGCTCACCATAGTAAAAAGAAATCTCACCGTAACACTTTGCTACCATTTGACACAGGCTCTAATAGGACAATTCAGTCTCAGGTCGTTAAAATTAGAACTCGTTATTCAAAACCTTGGTGAACTGTCGAACTTTGAAGTCACTGTTTCTTTTCTAATCAGCTGAAGCATCGCCGATTAATAAAAAAAAAAAGCCAGATCTGCTATCTAGGAAGCTTGGGGTTTGGTAATTTATTTAGCTGGTAGTTTTGTGAGACAAAATACATGACAAGATTTGCCAAATACCAGACATGGGCGTAGTGCACAAGAGATCAAGTATAACAAGAATAACTAACAAAATAGGAAAGTATATTTTTTTCTAACCTCACTTAAATGTAGAAGCTTCTTCGAACTACACCATGCTCAATCGTTTCAGTTACCCCTGCAATTATAAGAGGAGTGAAATTTCGCTTTTCTGAAATCAAGAATTAAAGGCATCTAGCGAAGTACCATGAAATTATGAGCTCTTTTATATGATAAATATATAGTCAATACCGAAAAAGCAAATGAACCCAAGAAAAACGTTCCTTATTTTGTGACAGTTTTTTCTTCAAGCTGCGATATGTTCTTCTGTTTTAGTAAAGGCTTCTTCAAAATGTACAAAAACCTATGTACATAAAATTAAATCTGTTCTATCCAAAAGTAGTAAATATTTCTTGAGCACCATTTTTACCTACTTCTGATAGCCGTTTTGCTTCAATCCAGATCATTTATTTAGTGGAAATAGTTTCTAAGCCGCTAATATAAACTTAGTGGAGATTTTTACAGTTCCACTCTCACTAGACTTGCTTAATACACTACCACTAAAATGAATAATAAAAATGAATTTTCTCAATTTTTCCCACTAAAAAGGATTTTTCAGCTCCACTGTACGAGTAGATTAATGCACTACGCCCATATCTGCCAAATACCGAGCTACAAGCTTGTTTGAATATGCAAATTTCCCTTATTTCAAGCTTCAACAACAGTTTGCTTTTTATTTAACTGCTACTATTTGAAATAAGCTATATTTACTTAGTTCATTTAAACGTTACTTGTATTTAGTAAAGGCAAATTAATTGACGAACTAATTTAATTAATATTTTACGTCTTCAATTAGAAGTTGCCACCCATATCTACATAGCTATAGGTAAACAATATTTCGTTTAACCAAATATTTGTTGATTTATTTGTGCGCAAAGCATTCGAAATGAAAATCAGTTAAATTAATTTCACATATTAAAATGAAAAGTAATAAGCTTTGAAAATGTATAAATTATTTACTTAGTAAATATAATATTTCATGTGAAAATGATAGTAGTCAAAGGCAGAGTGTTTATTTGTGGCCAATGGCAGAACATTTGCAATGTAAGTACTTACATAAATACACAAGCACACACACACACACACATGCATGTACACATGTATTGCATGCATGTATGTATATACATACGTCTGAGTAAAACAAATCATTAATGTGCTATGCCATCAATGTGCATATTAAAAGGAATCGGAATTTTTTGGTTGGTAGCAGTGGGAAATTTTATACCAAAGCTATCGATGCATCAGCTTTACATATGTATGTAAATAATGAATGTAAAAGTTTAAATTATTGCCAATTCATTTATTACACGATACATGATGGTATGTATTTGTGATTTTTTGGTAAACCAAAAAGAAGGTTATCAAATATGAGAAAATATTATTACAAAATGATGAAAATATATTAATGCCTTGCCAGTACAGTGACCATTCGTACCGATTTTGGCGTGACTGTACCGATTTTAAGAAAGATGTCTCGCTAAATATTTTTTTAAAATGTGGGACGTACAAGCATTATGATATTTCATATTTGTACTGATTTTGCCCGGATTTTTACCATTTGCTTTATTCATTTAATAAGAGCAAAATAAAAAAAAAATAAATAAATATAATTTATAAAACTTCCATCGATTACTAGCTGAAATATATATTAACATTTGCCGAAGCTCACAATTTAAGCTGAATGTTGTTGGAAAAAGTGCCTTCTTGGAATGATGTGCAAAAATTACTAGAATATTTTTTTTTTTAAATGGGAGAAAATGAAAGCAAATTGCCTGATGAATTTGCATAATTTAAAAGTTTAGTTACTCCTGCAAAAAGATTGAGAAATATATATGTATATATATATAGGTTTAACTTTTGGCATTTTTATAATATAAATTTACACACGAAAATAAATTGATTGATTCAAGGAATAGCGGTAAATGGAGTTACGCTCAACATCAAGATCATTTTATCGCAAGTGTGACTGAATAAGAAAAATTTCAATGAACATTAATACACACGCTTGGATTGCAATATGCAAAAGCAGGACAGCATGTCATGCTAACAAAACAGATTAATGTTCAAACAGCATAGCTATGTACTTGCATATAGAATTGCCACATTGAAATATTGAAAATTTTATTAAATCTGACATAAATGACATAAAAAATGACTAAATTTAGCAAAAATGATATAAAAAATGACAAAAAAATTACCTAAAAACTTTTATATTTGGAATCTAGGGAGTACGTGCGGCATTTTCCTTTCATCAGACATTGTCTACGTAGCCGCAGATAAAAGATGACATACATATCATCAAAATCCGAGCCCTGATTATGACTATATTTCCAGATAATCACTGAGTGCGTTACTTTCAGTTGCTCCAATTGTCCAATGCATTTCGATAAATTTCTTGCAATAAAAGCGACAAAGTTTGCATCGTTTTTACATATTTCTGTTTCTTTAACATTACTTAAAATGGGTTTTCTCAATATTGCGTATTTTTTCTTCTTATATTTACACCAAATGGTTGCAGATCCGCATGTGGAAATTCGAGCTTCACCAAAAATTTAAAATTTTGTTAAATGAATAAAAATGAGCAAAAACTGTTATTATTTTAGACCACCAAAATCTAATTATTAGTTAATATTTTTTATTACTAGCTCGCTTTATGGCTTGCCAGCTTGTTAGTTCTACTCCATGGAACACGATCATATTTTTTAATATTCTTCTCCAAAAAAAATGCTCTACACACCAATTAAATAAAAATAACTGAATACACAAACTCAACATACCCATTAATTCGCCTTATTAAACATACATTGACCTTCATTACCCAAATCTGATTTTCTGTTATTTTATACTAACACAAGACTTCAAAACATATTTACAAAAAATTATGCACCAATTCTCAAATACACGAAAGCGCACTGAAAAAACAGGTTAGCAACTTTCAAAGCTATTTTTTATGAATCTTCTTAGTTAACATATGTCCTACAATAAAATCATCTAATATCAATAAAATAATGCGACTAAAATTTTAAAATTATGCCAGAAAATATCAAATTTTGGCTAATGGAAAAAATAATAAAAACACATTAGGGTTATACCATAAGCCATGCAAAACTCTTGGATTTTGGACGGTTTGCAAGGTTTTCTAATTCGATCAATGACACAACACAAAACACACGCCAAATAATGTATGAAGCAGGTGCAAAATATGCTACTTCCAAACCCGTGTTTTTTTTGTCAATGAAGTGGAGCAAAGTAATTGCCACTCTATTTTTATTAATTATTAAAGCCACATTTAATATTTTTAAATAAAAATGGCCGAAGAAGGTGAGTCATCCGCTAAAAAGGAAACACAGTAACCCAATAATAAGTGGAGCGAGCGTGATGCGTCTAAAATGGAGTGTTCATGTACTCTTGCATATTTTGGAATAGGAATTTGGAATTTCGTACAATCGGACAATCTGCAAGACTTAGAGAATCTCCCTACTGTTTCGAGCAGTTTTGGTATTTTATTTTTCTTTTATTTAGTTTCCAAAAATATAATTTTGGTTTTGTTTTTTTATTTTGAAAACTCAGAACAAGAAATTATTTTGTCAGAAAACGAAGTACATTGTTAAAAAAAACTTGTTGACAATTAAACTAAGAAAAAACAAAACGCCAAATCAAATCAAAATAACGGGTTTATGCTATTCTAATAAGTATACATGAGAAAATTAAGAGATTTCATAGAATTTTGTGCCCTCTATTTTTGAAAATTCATTTATGTATGTACGCACATACATATGTATAAATTGATATGAATTGTGTTAAATAGTAAAGTTAAAAAATAGTAAGTTAAAAAAAATATATTTTTTTAATATACAAACATATGTACGTCTGTCTAGTAGAAGCGTGATCGGCAAAATTTGCACATAGAGTGCCGTTATCAAAATAATTTGAATGCACCTTGGTAGCAACATCATTTTTGTAGTACGCATTGCAAAAACTGTCAGTTTCGTGAAACTATTACAAATAGAGATGGCAAAAAATAAAAACTAATCGATTAATATATCATATGATTAATGGAAAAAGGGGAAAAAAATTATTCAATTAATTGGAATTTATTCAATTAATCGAGTAATTAATCGATTTAAATTGTGTATATTGAAATTCGAAATTTGTTCTTTTTTTAACCGTGACACAAATAATTACTATTCTATGAAATATTTCTATTTAATTCATTTGTTTATTTTTAGTAGTATGACATAGTTTTAGTAAATAAAAGAATATATTTATTTATTTGTTAGATGAGATTGAAGGAACAATAATTTTGAAAGCCTTTTAGTAGTTAGTCGGTTACGCTTTTCTGTTGCAGTTACCCCCGCTTTTGAGAACAGTCTTTCAGCTGGTACGGATGTGCCAATAAGAAAACAGTATGTGTGTGCTAAAGTATACAGTTTTGGATAGACCGCCTTCATCTCATCCCATGTGTCAATGACATTTCTTGACAACTCAACAGCTCCACTGTTTAAAAAAAAAAGTAATTTCATCTTGTGAGTGCGTCGCATCATCCGTTTTTTTTTTCGTTTGTGCACCATATTTTTGTGCGGCGCCCACAAATCAAATTCCACTTCTAATGAACACTCTGACGACTCACTCCCACTATCATTGCTGTTCTCTATGTTTGAAATTTCTGACCTTAGGAATCTTATAATTGCAGCCAATGCTATGGGATCGCTAAAATTGTAATTTTTGAATCTTGGGTCGAGCAATGTCGATGCTGCTGGTAGAAGGCAATTTTCTATTTGGCCGAATCTACGTTGAAATTGACTAATCATTGTAGCTTTTAATTTTTGGGCTGCCGGTTGAGTAGTTATAACTTTGGTCAATGTTTCTCGGCCGCAGTGAATCATAGGGATGACTTGGCTTAAAGACGCATGTCGTTCCGAACTTATTTGGGTTGTCATAGCCTCAACAGGTCGTAAAATTGTTAACATTTCCATAATTTCATCTTTTTCTTGCGTTATTATCATTGGTGGTGAGTCAGAATAATTGAATAATATTGGAGTTACATACGAAATTAATTTGATGAATCTTTCAAGCATATAATATGTTGAATTCCAACGTGTCTTGACATCTAACACGACTTTCAACATTTTCCCCTCACTTATTCCAGCGTTTTCTTGTGCTCTACGCAAATCATCATTTGCTTTTATAGATCTTTTAAACCATTTGACAACATTTCTGCATTTCAAAATAATAGCCGCTATTTCAGGGATATTGAGTGAGTTTTCACATACTAAATTAAGAGTGTGGGCAAAACATGGTATATGTCGTCTTTTCCCAAAAGTATCGGTAATTGCTTTAACCATATTTGCACCGTTATCTGTAACAGCAGCTACAATTCTCTTTTCGTCAATCCCAAAATCGTTCAGCGCAGAATTTAACACTTTTGAAATATATGCTGCTGTATGTGCTTCTGTTAATTGGTAGACTCCAATTGTACCATACATTTGTTTGTTATCATGAACACCATGAATCGTTATACCAATCATACTCTTCATGTCCCTGTTCGTCCAAATGTCAGTTGTAAAACTCAAACATGAAACTTTTGAAAGCATAGTTTTGAATTTTTCCTTCTCCGCTTCATACATCGCATCTACCCGTGCTTTAATTGTATTGCGTGTAGGAACATTATACAACGGAAAGTTGTTTTTCATAAAAGCCAAAAATCCAGCACCTGTTTTACAATGAGAAGAGAATCACGTCACATCGTTACTGATAGCGCATTAATTTATGCATAAAAACAAAAATACCCTCAACAAAATCGAAAGGAAGATTATCTTTAATAATCATCTGTACGATATCAACAGTCAGTTTTTCATTTTTGGATCCTCCTCGAGAAAAGCTTTGAACACTTTTAAATGCATTAAAAATACTTGGCTGTGGGTTGCTGCAACTCGGCTTTTCAACATTTCAAGTATCATCAATATTATTCAATTCCCTTGACTCGTCTAATTCTTTCTTGAAATGCTATAAATAATATTTCTTTAATTTACTGCATTGAAAATGATAAAAATATACCAATTTTACACATTCAAAATGGCTTACCGTGAGTTTCTCAGCTTCTTTTACATGCTTTAATCGTAAATGCTGCAACATATTAGTAGTGTTATTTGAGAATTTTAAGTTCTTGTTGCAAATTAAGCACTTGATATAATGCGTTTTATCAATTTTAGAAAAATATTTCCACACTTCACTTTTATTCGGAGCCATTTTTGGAATTATGTAAAGAGTTAACAAAGTAAAGAGTAAAATTGCCGCCACAAACAATGTCAAACTTCAATCGCCTTGTGAGCAGTGTTGTCATTTACATATTTGTAAGAAAAAGATGTAAATTGCATGGCACTCACAAAACAGGGGTGCCACGTACATTGAAAACTTATTTTAATTTTTTAGATTATTTTATAATTAATCGATTAATGAAAGCCAAAAAAATTATATAATTATATCTGTAATTCTATGAAATTACTCGATTAATTCGTTTCTTCCGATTAATCTTGCCATCTCTAATTACAAAGTGCACGTTGTTTTAAAAAATGAGTTCCGCGTACGAGAAGCGATTTGAAGCTGTATTTCTTTGTGTACACCCTAGAGGGCCGAAAATGTCACGTTTAGCTGCAGCAAAATATATGAAGAAGTCGAAGTCATTCGTAACGAAGTGGACGAATCGGTATTTAGAAGTAAAAAATGTCGACGATTTGCCTGGGCGGTGCCCTGAAAAAAAGACCTCACCAAAGCAGGACAAGAAGATCCTTGATTTGTTTGCGACGAAGCCGGGCTTATCGTTGCGTAAAGCTAAAGAAGTTGTAGAGAAAAGTGTTGTTCAAATATCGGTAGAGACGATTCGAAACCGTTTAGGCGCTAACGACGTCAAATACCGCAGCTCTCTTAAAAAACCGTTGCTCTCATCATCACACGTTGAAAAAAGACTCGCCTGGGCCTGCGCCAATTCAGAACGGAATTGGAATAATGTAATATTCACGGATGAATCTTCATTTTGGGCAAATAGTAACATAAATCGATCTTGGTGTACCGCTAACAATCGATTGCTCCAACGAACTGTTAAACACCCAGTGAAGGTCCATGTTTGGGGATGTTTCTCAGAAAAAGGATTTGGACGCCTTTTCGTGTTTACCAGCAACTTGAATGCGGTTTTGATGAACAAAATTTATCAAACAGCTTTATTTCTATCAGCTGCGAAGATGTTCGGGAGAAGAGGACACTCTTTGATTTTGCAAGAAGACAATGACCCCAAACAACGCAGTCGAATGTGTGCAGAGTGGAAACAGCAAAATGGTGTTGAGGTGTTAGATTGGCCTTCACAGTCGCCTGATGCCAATCCGATAGAAAATGTGTGGGCAATAGTAAAGCAGAAACCCAGAGGAAAAACGATATGGATAGCAAAACAGTTGGAAACGATTGCCTCGGCAACTTGCTCAGAACTTAGTGCAAAGTATGAGTCGGAGGTGTGAGGCCATAATAGCGAATGGCGGTGACTATACATGTTATTAAAAATATTGCGTACAATAAATATTATAAACGTGTAAAATGTTGTTTATTTGGAACGAATTGGACAAATAGTTTCCAAGTTATGTCGATCATGCTTCTACTAGACAGACTGTATATATTTTGAAAATATTTGGGAATCGCAGATACAAATAAAATAGTATTCCCTGAAATGTATATTTCGTAACTAATTGAGTTAATATAAAATGATTACATTTCGTTAGGACCCTAAATTTAAACTAATTTATATAGGTTTTATCAAATTTTTAGCTCAAAGAAAAGTATTCCTGATTTTTCGCAAGCTTTATGTGCAAGTTAGCTTCATAAGTCAAAAACTTTGTATTTAATTACAAATTTTAATATGACGTCCATTCAAGTGTTTTTAATAAAGCTCTAAACTTTTTAGCCCTTGCAGTTTGCGGCTAATTCTTTTAATGAAATAGTGAGTCTGGGCCGGAACTAAAATAACAATATTCGTCGCTTACACTCTTAAATGTATGTGTTTGTGTGCATTTGCAGGTGTATATGTATGTATATGTTATCTTTTGCACACAATGTTCACATTGAAAAATCAATTATCCGCTTAACAGCAAATAAAATTGAAATTTCATAAGCCTTAATAGAAGCAAAAGCATTGAGCAATGAATGCCAAAAGGGAGATTACAATAGGGATTGCAATGCAATATGCAAATTTTATATGAAAAGTTTAGATAAACTTTTTAAACATTACGGAATGTTCAAATCAGATCGGCCGCAAAGGCCACATGGGGTTGGCAAAATATGTGGAATATTTCCGGTACAAACTCCAAGCCAAAATGTGGTTTGTTTTTTAAACCACAAGGATAAAGGACGAAAATCCAAACCAAACAACTTTAAGTGACTTTAACTTTTTTTTTTTAATGCTAAAGCTTTTCATTTGCACGCTTGTGTTCATTTGTAGTAGGTAACTCATACACACTAGCACACACATGCATTCAAACTTTGACACCTAAATCCCTATCTCAATATTAGTTGAGCCGCACTTGTGCACTTGAGCACATATTGAACGAATAAAGCAGCTCGAGTGGGAAGTGTAAAAATTCATAATTTTAATTTAAAAAGTTTTACATGAACTTTTCAAATCGTTCAGTTACACGCACACACACACCCCCCACACATTTTTTACATATTTAGATATGTGTAGTAACTTTTGTAAACTCATACACCTGCGCTACCACTTACAGAACCGCAGAACGGCAGAACTCACAACTCTGCGCTTTGATCGTTTTTTGTTTAAGCTTTCCCGACCTGCAGCAATTTGAAAAAATCCTTTGAAGCCCCATCAGTACAAAAGCTTCCTTCCGCTCACTCATACACACATAGAATTATAACAACTACTTACAAGCGCGCCGCACAGTGGTGGAGAGGCTTATCCTTCAAAGTAAAAAAAGGAACATTAAATTTTTACACAAATTGCGTTAAATAAAGTACAGTTTTCATTATTTTCAATAATTTATATATAAAAATCTCGTGCCACGGTGTTTGTGGTAGAACTCCTTCGAAATGGCTTGACCGATTTTTATGAATTCTGTATGTGTGTATATTTAATAGGTATGAGAATAGGTTGTTAAGTAAATTTTATGCTTGGCAGATGGTTGCCACCTGTTTGAAAAGACAACATATATGTATACAAGTTATATGAAATTATAAATACCTGTTCGTATCGGAATGAAGGTTCTAACTTTTAAGAGGGTTGCCACATGTTTGAAAGGCGAAATTATTTAAATTATACACAAGTTATACGACTTATTAAAAGATGAGTATCAAACGGTTCTTTTCGCTGAGGAGAAAGTTTATAGCTAGCTATATTTTGAACAGGGTTACCACCTGCTTAAAAAGTCGAATTTAATTAAAGCATACACGAGTTGTATGAAGTAGTATAATATGGGCATCTAACCATTTATTTCCATAGAAGAAACGATATATGTTGGTATATTTTGAAGAGGGTTGCCACCTTTTTTAAAGTAACTTTTAATTTAATTCTACACAAGTAAATATATAAACCGTTTAAAAATTTTTAGTGTCAAACTGTTCGTCTGGGCGCGGACAAGGTACATACCTATATTTTTGAAAGGGTTGCCACCTTTTATATGTGACAGAAGCCGGATTGCGTTTTCTGGTTAGATATGCAATAGAATATTAATAACCAAATAGAGGCAGGAAAACGTCTGCCGGGTTTTTGTAGTTAACTGTGCAAAATTTGCACTTAAAATACCTAACCCAACATTAAGTAAAAAATAATAACTTTTTAAAGCAATACGCATTTGTATTATTATATAATAAAAGTAATAAATAAAAAAATTAAAATAACTTAGTTTAACTGATAATATCAACTATTTAATAAAGGTTAAATCTCTCCTCTTTTAAGAGCAAGCCATTTTCATTTTTTCTTTTTTTCTTCTGTTTATTCGACGTTGCTGTTTATTGGAATGATTTTGTGTAAACTTTTGTCATACCATTTAAAATATATTTTTAATTCAAATTTCGTGCTTTGCAAAAAAGCAGCGAAAGATTTTTGGGAGAATCAAATATTTTATCTCACTATCCTTTTCTTATCAACTTAAAAAAACAGGTATACGCGAAAAATTGCAAACATGCGCAAATTTTTTTTCCAATAATCGAGAGTCAACATTCTGGTCTTTAATTTTTCTACAGCTGGAAGTTTTTGTCCATCAAAAGTATAAAAGTTGGTATTTACGAAGCATCATATTTGTTTGCTTATATATAGTTTTTTTTAATATTAAGTCGATTGGAAAGGTGGAAATATATTAGCAGCGGTTAGAAATGTCAAACTGCAAGTATTTTGTTTTTGCTTTTAAAGGTTTTAGAGCTGAAGCCGTGAAGAAAAAATAAACATATACAATTTGACAGTTCAAGCCGTAGACTAAAACAACATTATTCATGTGCTTTTTTTTTTTGAGCTTTCGCCAAAGTTCGCTCAGTTGAACAAAAATTTCAAGCAGTTTTAATTAAATAAAACTCTTCTGAGTTTCATAAAAAGTTATAATAATTTTTTTATTATTAAAATATCGATTTATTCAAATATAAGAATTGAATGTCTAAATATCTCTATTAATCGCGCCAAAAATCCCACCGTGCACAACCGCAAATCTTCAATCCGGCTGTTTTGGTTCGGTTAACTCGATTATCACGTGACTTTAGCTGCAGTAAAACAAAGCTGCCTGACCGCTGGCGTAAATTTGCCAAAATGTCTTGTCTGTCCTTTTGAGCGAAACTTTTTACCTGCACTATTCATGAACCTCGTCACACTTAACTCCCTCCTTCGCCGATTAATGCCGTTTGCCGGCTTTTGTGTGCAGTAATTTCTTCCGGCAAACGTTGGCCGTCGATGGTAGTCCACCACCTTTGGTTCTTCGCGTTAATTTCAAATTGAATTTTCAAATACTTTCGGTCTGTTAGGCGCAACAGCAACTGCATAATGGTGGCAAATTAAACAAATTTTACCTTCGCAACGTGACAGACAAAATAATATAGCTAATTTAAATTGAAATAAATGGCAGTGGGGGAGTGTTGATGTGCAGGTGGACGTAAATGAGAAGTAGGCAAAAGTTTTGCTATGCAATCAAAAAACATGATAGAAAAATATTAGGAAAGAGTTAAAGACAATTAAGGCATTAATTTTCTATGCAAATCAAGCTGGTTTTCCATTCAATTATACTTTCATTGCAAATGTCCTGATTAGCAGTATTTTTATTATGGTATATTTCTTTGTGTGTTGTCTAATAAAAGAAGTATGAGATTCGGTTGCCAATCAGCTCAGGGAAATGCTTGGAACAATTTTTATATTGTATATAACAATCACCAACTATTCTAAGAATCTAAATGCAATATTATTAGCATAAAATGGTACTAATTTAGTGCACAATTGTCAAGCAAATTTGTGTACCTTTAAACTAGCCAATACTATCGGTCTTTGCTTCACCTAAGAATATCAGTACTGGAACAGGTAAAATATTTATAATGAAAATTTCGCAATCAGTTGAACAAGTTTCAAGAAATAAGTTTTGTGAAAATATTTGAACCTCAGTTTTTGTATTTGACATGTTATATTTGGTTTTATATATTATATATTGCATTTTATGTTTCATATTTTATATTCTATATTTTATATTTTATATTTTATATCTTATATTTTATATTTTATATTTTATATTTTATATTTTATATTTTATATTTTATATTTTATATTTTATATTAAATATTTTATATTTTATATTTTATATTTTATATTTTATATTTTATATTTTATATTTTATATTTTATATTTTATATTTTATATTAAATATTTTATATTTTATATTTTATATTTTATATTTTATATTTTATATTTTATATTTTATATTTTATATTTTATATTTTATATTTTATATTTTATATTTTATATTTTATATTTTATATTTTATATTTTATATTTTATATTTTATATTTTATATTTTATATTTTATATTTTATATTTTATATTTTATATTTTATATTTTATATTTTATATTTTATATTTTATATTTTATATTTTATATTTTATATTTTATATTTTATATTTTATATTTTATATTTTATATTTTATATTTTATATTTTATATTTTATATTTTATATTTTATATTTTATATTTTATATTTTATATTTTATATTTTATATTTTATATTTTATATTTTATATTTTATATTTTATATTTTATATTTTATATTTTATATTTTATATTTTATATTTTATATTTTATATTTTATATTTTATATTTTATATTAAATATTTTATATTTTATATTTTATATTTTATATTTTATATTTTATATTTTATATTTTATATTTTATATTTTATATTTTATATTTTATATTTTATATTTTATATTTTATATTTTATATTTTATATTTTATATTAAATTGTTTAAGTTAACTACGGCTTGGACCTGCTGATTTTGCAAACGATACCTAAATATAGATTGAGATAAACAGGTTATTTCTCGCGCATAGGTTGCCCTTTTCTAAATTTTGTATAGCACGGTTTAATCAATGATTCGATATACTAAATTCTGATCTAAATTTACCATAATATTTTAATGTACAAAACGTGCACATTGGTATAAATTTCCTCGATTGGTGAATTTGAGAGAGTCCTTCAAAATAGTTCATACCTTTCGAGTTATTTTTGGATATAATTGCTGATCAGAAAAAGTATACTTTGTAACCTGTATTTTTTAGGAAGAAATACATGTCTCTATGTATATATGTAGATATGTGCTTATTATTAATACCAAATGATTTTAACTCACGGAATTTAATTATTTGAAATGCATAAAACATAAAATGAAATAATGAACAAATTGCTTTTCATTTGGGTTTACCCACTTACACCTTTTCCAACTGTAAGTATTAAATTTTTAACACTAAATGTTCTATTGAACTTTCCACCCGAATATGCGAAATATGCGAGTTAGGTTATTTTTTGGAATATTAATTTATTCTATTTAATTCAGAAATAATTTCATATTCATCAGTTAATAGTTCGAGTACGAACTTAAATCATTTCGTTGTCACGACAATAGTAACTAAATGAAATTTGGAGGATAAGATAAGCTTCGCAAATTGCGCTAAATTTAACTCCATTCACAAAATCTCTCGACATTTCCATTGCATTTACATTTAAGAACTTAAGAAGATGCTGCATTTCATGACATGATTTATGCAGTTCGTTTTCACTTACCCGCCCCTCGAATTTCATTGCAGCTGCTTTTAACGAGAACGGTGGTGAATCCCTTCACAATCACCTGGTATTTCGGTTGCTTTTATGTGAGAATATTGCCAGCTTTTGTTTTATCTATGGAATCTACGTGGCGGAATGGAATGGAATGTATGCATATATGGATGTTATGTAGAAAACAAAATGAAGTAAAAGCGAAACGCAGCGGTCACAACAACAACAGCAACAACAACAATTGACCACCAGTGAAAACATGCAGCAGACTCATTTGTTACGCAAAAGCCAGTTGCAGAAATTTATTGCTGTGCAACAATAAATTGAGGATAACAGGGGCAACAACAAAAACAAATGTTAAAATAAAGAGCGGTATGCACAGTGCGGCGGTGTATTGTAACTATGCAGATAGACATACAGATATACAAACAATGGAAAACCACACGTTTGCACCGATTAAGATTTGGACTTTGTCAGTGCATATTTAGCATAGAGCATAAGGCAGGATTGAAAACAAAACAAGCAAAACCAACTACAACTACAACAACCACTTTCACAGTTCTGCTAACAATCCATGTACATATGCTTGTAGATGTGCTAGGAACAGAACAACAAATATGAAATTCTGGATGCTGCGAATTCGGCGAGAATACAATATTTTCCAAGGATTTCTGGGCTATTTTCGGGTGCGCGAGTAATTAAACCAAACAACAACATAGCAACAACAATTACATAGCAACAGCCGCCGCAACGGTTGCTAAGCCAACGCCAGCTGTAACGGCTATGAAAGCGTGCGAAAGCTGGTAAAGCTATTCTTCCCCTGGCCTTGTAGTTAAATTCGTAGGTGGAAATATGGGGTGGTCCATATAGTGTTTTTTTAATTAAATATTATTTTGACATTGGCAACTGTTTCCCCAGTAAATCTTGACAGAAGGTCTGTATCATATCTCCGTGGATCGAAATGAACAACATCGGGAATCTTTAGTTACTAGAAATTGAAGACGTACACTTCTTCTTCACAACCCGTTCCACAATCCATATTTGGCACGCCGAGTGTTATCAGCGGGTCTGCGATGTCAATTGGCCACTTAGGAGCTGCGATTTTTTTTGTAGGATGCCGGGAAGGACCCCTGTTAATCAGGCCCTTTAGGCCAATATCGCGCAGGCGATTCGCGAAATATGATCGCAAGAAACTTGGGAAACCGGGCTAACAGAATAAGCTACTTCAAAAGCCAGCTGAGGTAGCCACATGAATGAAATCGTGTTCCATAATTAAGGGGAATGTTTGACCTTTGAAAAAACAAATATAATATACCAATAATTGTTAATTTTTCAAATGAAACCACTATATGGACCACCCTTTACATACATACATACTTTGAGGAACACACACATATATGCACACATACCCTAAATATCCCAGTGAGCAAAATATTCGTACAAGTGTCCGAAAATATAAATAATTGTGGTTTAAATATGAACGTTTCATTTTTTTACAGATTCCATTTTCGGTATATTTAGGGATTATATTTATTTTATCAAGAGGCCATATGGCGCCGTGACCTCTAATGTGATCTATTGAGGTGGGTAATTCTGGGTGTAGGCTAGGGCTATACAATTTCAGAGGACACTTTGTTTAAAAGATAAACTTTACTGCAGTGCTAGCGGAGAACGGAGTGCAGCGTGAAGTACTTAGTGAATATTCGAAGGTAGTCTTTACTTTAAATGTTTTGAAGTTTTTATTTGGTGGGAGACTAATCCTTTGACTTGTCTTTTTCTCACACCTTCCACCTGGTGCCTGTACAACTTTTCCTCTATTTTCTATTGTTATACCAATTTTTTTAATGCTCTCCCTTAGGTGGGCTTTCTTAAATTCATAAATAGATTCCGGGTCATGAAATACCGTCGTGATAAGTTTGTGAGAAGTTTCTTTATGACAGAAATACACTCAGAGGGCACTCCTAGTGAATTATACGAATTTATTTATTCATAAAGTGTTTATTTTAAACATTAGCAATTAACTTTCGTTTATTTAATCCACATAGCCTTATAGTTGCCACGTTTCGAATAAGGGCCTCCAGAATCGTAAGGCGGCCCTTCACGGTTGTCCTGCTTGAAGGGAGTGATTATGGCTTTCGACGGGTTGCTGTATTTTTACGAATACGAAAATTTATCAAGCAAAGATATTATTCCCAAAACATAAAAGTTCCTGCTGGTTGGGATGCGATACACTAGTGGATTCGCGGGTGTGTGTGTGGGGGTTTGTATTGCTGTGCCAGGATTAATCAGTAGCTTAAAATTTATTGTGCTGCTTGAGAATATTAATTACAATGGCAACGCCAGTTACAATACCACCAACAACATTCTTCCACAAGTAAAAGAAGGAATGTAAAAAAGGAATTGCATTGGTTTGGTGGCCCTCGCTTCTGCGACCGCAATGACCGCTGACTGCAAAGCGGTGTGCTGCCAAGCAAAAGAACTCAATTCAAGCCATAAACCAAAAATTCGCTCACTTCCTTGCCTTAGCTACATATAAGTAGTACAAATGTACCTTAGTGCAGCAAAATGGAAAGGCAGCACTGTGAAAAGAGGCTTTCGTCTTTGAGCGGCTTTTGTGGCTATAGAGAGCATTTCGAAAGAAAGTGACGTATTTGGTAATAAAACTATATGCGGTGGGGCGGGAAAATTAATCATTTTAATTTAGAACATAACTAAGTATTTTGAAATTGAAAAGTATAATAATAAAAAAATGCTCTTTTAAGATCCAGCTGACGTGTAGTTTTTAATACGTCGTACGTTTGCATTCGTAATTGCGAGGTCGGTTGTCCAATTTGGTACTCTATAGAGAGTTGACTGCGTTTCACGATTGAGACACTCAGAACAGTATGCTCTCTGTGAATTTGAGAGGATGTTTTTTATATTTTTTAGCAATGGTATTTTTCTTTTTTGGGATGTTTTCATTTTGCTCAAGGTTTATGGCAACTTTCCATAGATAGCTTTGTTTGAAGCTTGAAAATACATGCTTGATGGTCTACTTCGAATAAACTGTAGGAATTTTTTACCAGGAAAGTATCAGCGTAGGGAGTTTGAAACAATTTCTAAACCAAAGGCTTTTTTCTGAAACTGCCACAGATTTATTAAGACGAAACATTCCGCATGAATAAGGAATCTCAACATATAAATAACTAGAAAACAAAACGAGAGTTAAATGAAAACCTTCTACCGGGGTTCGCTTCGATATTAGAGATTTCTGAAAAATCCTATAAGGTTAGTGACTTTTTTCTGCTACATAGGAAAATGAGGTATCCAATAGGCAACCTGTGGTTATTCGTTCTGCAATCGGTCATCGACAAAGGGCCAAAAAGTCTACTTCAGTTCGCCAAAGGGACGGCGATGATCTTCGACATCGTCACCGGTTCATAAACAGGAATTCAATGGCCGTGTTTATTTTTGTCTACACATTGGACGTAATCGGCCTAAGAAACACCACTTTTTGCCCAGCCTGGTAAATTTTTGAGGCACCCCAAATTTGTTCCGGTATTTCTACGCTAAAAAAAGTTTATCTAGTTTAAGGAAGAACAGCTAACAAAAGAGGGGAAATGAAAAGAAATATTTACTATCTTTGGAGAAAACAGATTTTAGTTTATGTAGATTTTTATTAACTTTCAAGGAAACTTCGAGCCATCGGAGAAAAATATCAGGGTTTGGAGAAAAAGTTACAAAATTTGAAATAAAGAAAATGTATATACGACCATCTCCGGGAGCTTTTTTTCAGTATAACTGGTGAAAACACCATCAAATAGGATTTCTCTGAAGTATCAGCAATGAAATACAAAACTCCATGACCTTACCACAAACAACGCACAAATAATGAAAAACTGGTCAAAATATTGTTTTTAAAATAAATACGAAGAACCTGTTCCCTCAGAATTAATGGCCCTGCCGAAATCAGATTTCATAGCTTGCGAAAGAATGGTCGATAATAAAAACTAAATTCTAGTGCTTAAAATATTTTGAAACAATCGAACGCAGTTATCGCTAAAGTCAACGGGGGAAAAAATTCACAGAAAAGCTATTTTGATTTTCGATTAGGCTTACGTTTGTTTGGCTAAGTAATGTCGAGAAAGAAAAAACAAGACAGAAAATAAAAACACCTAAAGTAAAATACTAGCATCATATCAACATTGCAAGCTAAGTTTACACATAATGATACTTCAAAAATGACTGGCGTCCGACAAAAAATTGCGAAGTGGAATAAGCTTACAAGTTTTTTTTACGATAGTCTAAGCAATTGATGAGCTGAGGGTAGAGAGCTATGCCGGTTTTTTTTTCGAAGATCGGGTAAAGAAAATAACAAGCAATTGTATTAGAATATATTTTATTTAAAATAAATTCAGGAACTCAACTCACCGCGTCAATCTGCTGTGTGGATCTAAAATATCTAGGCCTACAATTAAGCAAATTCGCCCCTGTCTTTTGAGGTACAACAGATAACAGCGTCGATTTACAATGGATTATAGCGAATTTGTTTACTTCGCATATGCCGTTGCTTTCCGTGAACGTTGCCTGGACATTCGTACTCTGTAGATTTAACTGCTCTAATTTTTTTTGTTTTTTATATACTAAGTAAAACAAAAAAAAAAAACAACTTCAAACCGTTACGGCGCTTACTTTTTGCACAAGCATTCCGCTACTTGTATTTAGGATACACACTCAACTTTTCAATGGTGGTTATTTCTGTACAAATGTATTTAATGCGTTGAATTCAAGATTTTTATAGTTTTTATTTTTTTCCATCAGCTTCTATGTATTTCATGCTCCCGCCTCCGTAATCTCCAATGACATTGTTCAATCCGCCATGAACAACCTTTTGGAAAAATACTGTCTGCTGTCAGGTGAATGCAGTTGCAGGCAGCTTTGCCCCACGCTAAGCGCTTGGCGGTGAATGTCATTGTTTGTGTGGGTGGCTGTATTCTTTCAACTCGGTTTGCGTCCGTTTTCCAGTTTTTCCATCACTTTTACATTTTCGCTCAGCGGTGATCCCAGCTAACTGTAGATTTTAAATTTTTGCTGCTCGCTATTCTCGTTATTGTGGTGGTGGTGGTGATTGCGATTTTTCGTTTACACTGCTTTATTTTTCGCTATTGCTACGAGTATTTGCATACTCATTGTTGTTGTTTTATTTTCTTATTATGGTTGTTGCTTTTAATATTCGTTCGCGCTGTTGGCTACTAGTTGTTGATGCCATCGCAGATGCAGATGGACGTCTGCTTATTTCCAGTACATAAATTTTATCAATTCAGTGAACTGCACCGCCAACTGGTGGCAACTGCGCTCTCTTCCCTGCTCATACTCCGGGTTTGTTTTTTTTTTTTGTGCTTCGCGGTTACGCAGAACTTTTTAGTAAGTTATTTCGTTGTGTTGTTGTTGTTTTCAAGCCATACTTATTTTAGATTTGCTGTCGTTTATTTGCAAGGTTACTTGATGCACAATAAAGGTTAAGTCTTGGCCATAGCTTTGATAACTATCAGAAGTTTTCATGTAGATAATGGGAATGGGAATTATACAATGTTTTTGAATAAATTGAATGCCTTATAAAATGTGTTTATTTTAGATTTTTTTTGGTACGCAAAATGAAATTCTTGCCCTATAGTAAACCTTTGTACGTAGGGAGTATGCATTCTGTTTGTCAGGTCAAGTATACGTCATGGTGCTTTGCTTAGATAGCTGAAGAGTTTTATGAACACAGATTCTCGATTAACTCTATATGCAAATATATAACTTAGAACTGATTTGTACAATATGGAACAGTGGAAAAATCTTACTTCACTAATGTCTAAAGATTTCTGTGGCGGCTATAATCGTATCCCTCTTGGCATTATCGAAGGTATTTTGTTGGATGTGTACAAATCGAAGCCGGCGAACTTTGATACGCCTTCAATTTTGCATTTAAACCAATGGCTTTAAATAACCATTTTTATAGTTGAGTCTTTTCACGCTCCTGATTTGGTTTTCCTAAATTGGATAAAATCAAACTTGTTTAACAGACGATATGCAGCCAATATTGGTATCATTATTTCCTCTGGAGTTCCTCAAGGGAGTATTTTCACTATTTTTTCTTTCAACAATCATGCAAGCAAAATCATTACAAATCTTATTCAGTTAAGAGCTTTGTCTGGCGGAATTATGAACAACTTTTCTTTCCACTTACAATTAAACTGTTATATAAGCCATGCGTCCATTCAAATTTGGAATATGAGGCGTTTATTCGATGCATGACTTCCCATATAAGCAGTTTTTTAATTGAGTTGCCACTTTTTTAAAATGATAAATTAATTGTAGAACTGAAATCAAATATTGCAATATGGTTAGATACCCAGAAAGGTTAATTTTTAAAATATTTTGAAAGTAGGTTGCCACCTGTTTAAACGTAAACTATACAAAACCAATAAATTAAATGAAATTTTGTTTGTATAAAAACTGAAACTTTGCCTATTTATTAGTTTCTGCTCCGGGATTGTTTTAGGCATGGCTTTGTTTGGTTGGGAGAGGGTTACCACATAGCATAGGTTCATAGCTAACTTTTATAAGGGTTGCCACCTGTGTGAAAAGCTAAATTTAATAAAATTACACACAAGTTATATAAAATTATATTTTAGAAAGGGTTGCCACCTGTTTTAAAAGTAAAACTTAATTAAATTCTACAAAAGTCATACGTGACAGAAACCAAAATGCGTTTTCTGAATACATATGCAAACGGCAACTAATAAATAAATTTACTTATAGGTAGGACAACGTCTGTGGCGATGGAGTACAATATTTGTAAAAATCGCATTTACAGTTAAATTTGGTTCAAACACAAAACACATATTCGCCGCATATGTAAATACAAATTTAAGATATCTATGAAAACCGTATTTGATTCAAATTCAGATAATGTACTAGCCAGACAAATAAAATAAAATAAATTTTGAAGTTGGAGCAAAAGGTGACGCCGTAGTCGCGATATTTTTATAAGCCGTATTTAGAGCCCGATTTCATTTAAATTCAAAGCACGTAAAAATATAAATATTTTATTTTAAAATTGAATCGAGATATCTCATTATCTCAATTTGAAGGGTGAAGCGAAGCGCGCCGGACCAGCTAGTTCTATCATCATAAGGCCGTTTCGAAATATATTGACATATGTTTTGTTTTTTTTTTTCACAAAATGATATTAATGACCATAGAAGTGGTGGAAATAATGGGAATGTGTCAAACAAGAGATGGGCGTTGCCAGAAAGCTGAATAATTGAATGACGGGAAATTGTTTCTTGAAGAAAAGTTTTCGATAGACATGGCATTTAGGATATGAACGATTCCAGCTTTATAGTGATTGAAATTTTAAAATTTGTTCGTAGCATTAACTGGAACAAATCTCAGCGGCTAAATAATTTTTCAGCTCTCTTATGTTTTTTTTGGAATAAAATTATCTTTTCAATGAATGCACTTCTCTTCAACATAGTTGAGTTTCAATCTGTTTACATTTTTGTCAGATTTTTTACCAGGATCGCAAATACTTATTATTGCATGCCTGCTTATTTTTCGTGCAGAAAATAATATGTAGTATTTTATATTACAATACATAAATAGAGAATAAGTAAATCATTTTTTGAATCTATTTTTTTCTTTGGAAATAAAAAATATTTTGGAGATTTATTATGTGCTTAGAAAGTAAGAGAAGAGAGAGATTTATTTTGTGATTAGAAAAAAGATTTTGAGTTTTAAGTTTTGCTTTCAAAATAAGAGTTTTGGTTTGTGTTTTAATTTTCGTATGGAGTATAGTAGCTAATTTTAAGTTTTATTTTTTACTTAGAAAATTATACTTATATTTGGTTAGAAAACAAGTTTTTTTTAAATTGTTTGAAGTTCATTTTTGGGTTCAATTTTTGCATAGAAATAATGTTTATTTGTTTTTGCGTAGAAAAAGATCTACTTTCTTTGTTCTATTTTTCGCTTTGGTTATAATAGAAATTTGAGTTTTTTTTCTTAGAAAGTAGGAGAAAGTTTTTGTATCGGAACTTTATTTTTTAGCTATATTTTTTGATAGGAAATAAAAATTATTATTTGAGTTTTATTTGTTGTTTTAAAAATTAAAGTTTTTTGCGCTTTTTTGTTTTGCCTTGAAAATAAAAGTTTTTTTTGTTTCGAAATAACTTATATTTGTTGAAAGAAAAAGCAGAATAAGTTTTATTTTGTAACCAAAATAATACTCATTTTCTAAGAAAAATGTAAAACTCCTCGAAAAATAGTTTCCCTTTTCTAAGCAAAAAATAGAGTATATTCTAAGTAAAATGTTAAGCCCAAAAATATTTTTTTTTAAGCAAAAGATAAAACTTAAAAACGAACTTTTATTTGCCAAGCCAACAATGAAAGAAAAAAAGAATAACTTTTATTTTGTATACAGAGAATAACTTTTGTTTTCTAAGCAATAATTAACTTTCCTCGATAGAAAAAGAAGCAGGCTGTGTCAGAGACACGGCCATTAAGTTTAACGTAGAATACGCCATCCGATAAGACAGAAAACATATGTAACAATAATTGATAAATAATACAAGCAAATGAATTTCTTTATTTTTTAACATACTAAACGTCAACTTCCAGCTGTTGTCGAACAGCATCAATCAGCATTGTTATTTTGCAGTGCTTGGCAGCATTTTCTCTTCTTTTACTCTACTTTAACTTGCCGCCTAAAATTATGCAATACAGGGAAAGGCCTGCACGAGTACATTTAAATCGCCCAACAGCAAACACTCAACCAAACACCACACACATATTTGTGTGCATGTGTTTATACAATTTTCATTTGAGAAATTTAAATATTAGGAAGATATCAACCAACATGAAATGTATGTCAAACGAAAGCTAACATCTTCATTTGACTACACAAAAAAAAAAAAAAAAAATTAATCGAGCCGTTTCCTTATAATTAAAGAAATAGAGATTACAACAATAAAAACCTGACATTGGTGCCCATACCGTAAGGTAAGACGTATTCTACGCCAAAAGTTCTTAGTACCAAATGCATAGCGTAATCACGCCTTCTTATCATTTCACAAGTATAATGCAAATTTAACCAAGCTAGCATAAAAATCGCTAATTCGAGATATGCTCTTTTATGAAAGGCTCAAAGGAATGTAAATTTGTACTCATCAGGTAAGTAGCTTTTCTTGGTACAGCCGTTGAGAAGCTTTTAACTGCTGAACATCATTTAAAAAGTAAAACATCAGCACTATAATCTTAACCCGCTTTTCGTTACTTCCGTTATGTAGCTACGTTTCATACGTACGCATCCTCCTTCCGCCATGCATCCATATATAGTATATATATATATTAACACATTTCGCAATCTACTTTTAAGCAGATACTTACGAATTTGCGAATATGATTATAGTTGTTGCTGTACATGTGTGGTTGTTGGTGGTTTTTGGTGTTGTTGCTGTTTTTGTTGTTGATGCTTTTGTCATTGCCATCAAAGGAAGTACATCATTAAGCGTGTCTTAATGATGTCTGTGTAGTAACCAATAAGCACACCAATACACACACACGCCATCTGTACACACACACACACACACACACATACATACATCCATCCATATGTGCGGGCATTCATTCATGCGGACTGTTGCAATGGCTCTTCACACCTTCACTTAATTGGCGGTGCTTTGGCGGCTTAAGTTAAAAATACACATACCTACAAATACAAATATTTTTTGTATGTATGTGCAAATGAGCAAAGTAAAATAGTGCAATATTTAGTGTAAGTAGTTGAGAATGTATTAGTGTGAAAGCTGCGGGAATGCAATGCAGTAAAGCATAGCAAAAAAAAAAATGGAGGGCTTGAATAGAGTCGAAGACGCCGACAAGAAGTACAGGTGGAGTATTTTCACTGTTCAAAGTTTGTTTGAGTACCACCAGATTACTGTAAAATTCGACAAGTGTCGACTGTTCACTTTGGCATTCAACGACTCTACGACACTTCAACAATTTCAGCACTTAAATACTTTGCTGATTGCTTGGTCCAACGACACTTACTTACTGCGAGCCACTTCTGCCGTTGCTTAAAGGCTGAATGAAAGCATTTGAAATGAATTTTTTTTTTTGGTAATGAAGGTGAAGGTTAACGAAAATCAATTTGGCTTTATTTCTGACTATCTTTGCTTTGTCGGCGGCGGATGTGTGCTGCTCACGTACTTACTTATTTCCCGAAGATATGTGTGAAGTGGCAGGCGATTATTTTTCCACTCAAAGATGGTAAATTTTGCACGACAGCCAATGGTTTTTGGATGGCTGGTTAACAGAGAGGCAGGGCGAAGACATGTAAGTGTAGAGAAGACGTCCTTGCTGATTTTCGGTAATTTTTCTTTTACCTTGATACTCAATTCTTTTATTCTTTTTTTTTGGTATTTTTTCCTTTAATTTTCTTTTTTTCTTTGATTTACTTGCAGCATTTTTATTGACTTCCGCCTTTCATTAGTTGGAAGTTGAGTGGAGAGCACGTGCAACGCCTGCATGATTTCGCCTTGCGAACGAGACGTGTTGAAGGATTTATTACGTAAGTATGTATGCAGCTTTAGTAAATTATTTATTTTATAGCTGGTAAAACGTACTCGAAATAAGTGGGAACTCTGAATAGTAAATACATGTAGATGACACATAAAAAATGAAAAACAAATCAGTGAAAGTTTTATGTACAGCAACGTGGACTCTTTTTATTAGCACCTGGCGATGTGCTTTGTAAATTAATTGCATTTGAAATTTAAGAACGACGCATACCTTTGCCTTTATGAACATTTTTATATTACTATTTCCTGTGTATTATACGTAGTAAAGTTGAAAAGTTTCTGGCTTACCCGGAATAGATTTATCCGAGGAACAAAATTTCAATGCCAACTTATAAAGGGACTTTTCGTTGGCTATCAACAATAAACAATTTTAAATTATTTAACTTTGCTTCAAAAATATGATGCAATAAATTCAGACTGCCGATCGAATACATAATATATAAAATGTAAAGTAGCACACTCGGTTTAAATTGTGAAATGCATTCTTCCCCTTCGCATTCTATCGTAAATGAAGGGGCGAAAAAAAGGGCGACTTCTAAAAACTGCAAAATTAGAAGTTATGGGTGGCCTTTCATTCACAGTGCTTAGAATTCTATATCGAGATTTGGATATGAATGAGGTTGGTGCAAGGTGTGTCCCATCACCCCTTTCCGCTGTTCAATAAAAAAACAAAACGAATTGAATTGCTGCACTCAATTTAAATCTTTTTTCTGAAGGCCGATATTAAGAAGTTTTAGATTTAACTTGTACTGGTGATGAAGTTATAATTATTTGTCCTGATCCTCCATATAAAAAAAGAGCCGATACAGTGATCTTTTAACATTTTTCTCGTGTTTTGGTTCCGAAGTTATAGCCGAAAAAAGGTGAAAATAACTCGAAAAAGTACGCAGTTTTTTTTAGATTTTTTGTCATCAAACTGGGCCAAAATTTTGATAATTTTATGCCAAATTTAGATAATTATTTAGAATAACGATTCGCAAAACAGTGTTGGAACACATTGGTAAAAAAGCAACCTATGTTGGGACAAACTCATGAAAACTCATGTATCTCAAAATCTAAATGTGATGGAAAAAGTTGGGTGATATTTTCAGAATCAGCGGCTCAAAAACTATACATAATTTGATTCTACATCAAATGAACATTCTGGTTGTTGGACCGTGAAATGAATAAGTTTTTGGGAGATTTTCAACTGAAAAAGAGAATGCAGCAAACATTTAAACTGGCCGCTTTATTTAATTTGTCAGAACTTTTGCATTTGCCGTCTAATTTACGCTCCCTATTTTCGTAAGAGAAATGTTTTTCAATGCATTTTTTAGTTACAATTTTACAAAGTTTTTCAACTAAAAAAAAAATTGTTATATTCAACAACTTTCGAAAAAGTTCAAAAATGCCCAAATTTTTTACTACTTTTTTAGCTCAAAAAGTACTATTCCAAATTACACAAAATATGAAAAATCAGCAAAAAGAGTGTCACTATATACCTTTAAAAATATCCATAGAAAATTACTTTTATTTGCTTTTCTACAATTTCGTGGCAATAATTGCAAAATGACATCGAAAGAGGGGTTTTCCTATATCTCGAAAACGCTTCTTTGGAAAAATAAATTAAACTCATTTTCATGTTCAGCGATTTAAGATTAGTCTAAAAACATTTTTTTTAATAAGGTAATAATTGTTTACTATGTAGTGTTTTTTACACTCCAAATTGAAATCTGGCTTGCGAGAAAAAATAACTTACCCAGATGACGAGGTGAAGTCAGCTGTTTTGGGACATTTTGACGACCAAAATTCATACTATTTTTTAATGGTACGAATTTGCGAAGCATGTTTGGAAACTGCTTTAAAAAATGTATTGAAATAAAGCAAGATTGTAATAATAGTAGCAATTTGAGATTTACCCCTCATTTTGTATCTCCGTCCAAAAATTTTGGACTTTACTCAGTATGTCTTTACCTGCAATTCGCAATTCATTTTTTTTTACAAGCAACCAGTCAAAGTATAAGCACAACCACATTCATAAATAAATTTCTCATCATTCCTAGCAATCTACTTACATACTTACTTACTTATTTAGAAAATGACTAATAACATATGACTAGCAGCTTATTCTGGTTAGTAGTTGCTCCTTTTAGTCTACATATGTACATATATAAAATTTTTCTCAGTATTATAAAACTAGGTTTGTATTATTTTTTTTCCATTTACCAGTAATGTGCGGTTCGTTGTTGCTTTACGCTTTGATGACAATGCAAATTATATTTGCCACGCCAGCGCATATGTTTGTTTTCTCAATAGGGAGTGAAAAATAGGTGAACATTTAATAAAAGTAAATAACATCTTTTCAGTTATGCCTGCAGGAAAATTTAATAAAACATTTGGCACTTTTGAGCTAAAAAATGAATGCTAGCGGCTCTGTCCGAAAATTACTTGAAAAACTATTGATTGATTTGGTTCCTGGAAAAGTACGTATTGTAAACTAACAAAATGCGTACATGTTCAGCTCCGATTTGTTGAGATTGGCTTATTCGTTTCAGCATACAATCGACCAAAATATTTTTCCAAATATACATACATACCTACAAAAATTATTTATGTGTTCAAATATTTAGTAAGACATAGCAACATAAAAATTGTAGACAAATTATATTTCAGGTTCAAAAAAATAAAACAAAACATGAATATAATTGTCATTTTTGAGCAAAAGTAAATAATAATAATAATTAAGTTAAAAAATAATTGTTTGTTGGACGAATCAGTGTAAGATAAGTAACATTGTCCCAATAGCAATGCACCTTTAAAAAGCTCTGTCAAGGGCTACACTGATGAGCAAAAATTTGCGAAGTGGGCCACCATTTTTTTGAAAGTCAAGTTTTTTTTAAACTGTTTTTTTCTGGTTCAAAACGTTAAAAAAATACAACTGACAAGTTTTTTTTTAATTAAAAATATCGAAAATGTTTTGTAAAAGTTGTTAAGATTTTTCAAATATATAGGCCGCATTTTTTGCCTTTACTGAAACGAAAGTTACTCATGTTTTGATACATCTAAATGCAACACTACGCCTACAAACTTTACGAGTTTGAAGTTTGTAAACTAGATTGCACTTCATTTAGTTTCTGACACCAGCTACCACGTATTCTTACTTAAATTACAGAAACATTATTACTTTATTTACAATATATTAATAAACACAGGCATGTACAACAAAAATAACTTTCAACGATTTAAAAAAAATAGCAGTCCAAGTAGGACTTTATGTTCATGGCCAAGCATCAGTTGCGTTTCTTCTGAAAGGTGTGGGGAAGATTTTGAAATATACTGTCTGAGAAGAACCAAGGAAAATCCGCAGAGCACCACTTAAAAAATTGAAAAAGCTTTGCAGTCTGAAAATATAGACCTTTGGACGTTTATTGACATAAGTGGGGCCTTCGATAATACGTCTTTTCAGGTAATAAAAGGCGCATTGACTAAGAAAGGTATAGAGTCGATAAGCAATTAATGGGTGCTAACCATGCTAAGGACCAAAAAAAGTAAATATGAAGGAAGGAGGAAAATCAGTTATGAACATAAGGCAAAGCGGTGGACCTGGTTAATGGATGAACTTCAACAAGTTTTGCGTATCACAAAAAGATGGATGAAGTGAAAATATCTTGGCGTTATAGTTCATAATTAGGCTCATCTGAAATGCTGATTTGGATGTAATCAATACCAAAGTTCTCTCTACTTGTACACCACTCTTCGGTAAGGCCCCGTTGGAAACCCGCATTGGTTACGCATCTATAGCTTGATCCGCAAATGAGCTAAAAAAATTAAAAAGTCTCTTCAATGGTATACAATTTTTTCTTTGATGCAAATTGATATTATGCCTAATGTTTTCTAGGTAGAAAAACAAATTCCATGTAAAGCAACAGCACATGCTCGGAAAAATGTACGAGAACGGACAATTCGTAAAAATTATTTCCGACGTGAAATACAAAGCTGTGGGCGTTATTGTGAATGAACACCATGAAAATATGTGCATGGGAAATTTCAGGTTTATTACTAAACTCGATTTCATATACTAACTATATATTTTAAAATAGCACTAAATAAATTATTTGTGCTTCATGGAAAAAGTTAACAGGTTTGCTTTTGGAACGAAAAAAAAATTTCACGGAATTGAAGGCCTCCTTGCTGGTGGCGCAGCTAAAAAAAATTTAATAAGAAATAGAACTAAAAAAAAAAACAAACATATATGCCATGTGAGACTCTCCGCAAAATAGGCTTTCAAACTGGCCAATTTTTTTCTTTAAGTTTAAAGCCGACCCGGTATATATGCTTATTATTAATTTCGGACTATGTTTCTTTTTTATTTCCAAATTAGAAGAGGCATAAATATTTCAATAAGAACTACTAGATATTGTAAGTTAATCGACAGGTACAGATTTTCTAAATAACTTGACTCCAGCGCCACTTAGTGGACCCATTTATCGTAAATGTATTACTCGTCGCACTCCCGTTACACTTACTAATTTCATCAAAATTAAATCATAAATACAAATTTTCTGAATATTTCGACTAATGCGCCACCTAGTGGATTAAAATATACCTTATGTCCGTATCACGAATCTAAGAAATATATTGTCCAAATTTGCTTGAAATCCATTCTTCGGCTTTTGAGCCAAATTGTAACAAAGAAAAAGGCTATATTTTTATAAATGTATATAGATTCCTCTATTTGAGCACTGTGGTTTTTCTTTCTTTAAATATTCCTAAATAAAATGATAACAATATTCCGTCAGTGCTTAAAGTATTTATTTTTCCCACAAGGTTAAAAAAAAAAATGCACATATGTATTTATGATTATATATAAAACTTTACACGTGCTATATACTTTGATAAGTACTTATTTATATTCGAAAGAAGGTTTGAGTGCAAAGTCAACGTGCCACACATTTATGACAAGCAAAAACCTTTTCAAAAGCGTCCAATGATGACAGCAAAATATTCTTGCGCACACATTTTTTAAATAACATTTGCGAGGGATTTGCAAATGTGTTATTATTTTGTATGGTGCGTGCTTGTGTACGTTCTTAATGTGTATGTATGTATGTATGTATGTATAGTATACATATGTATAGTATGTGTAAATAAAATGCTTACATAAGTGAAAGGAATGAAATGAATTGGCTGTCGTCCCGTTGCTGTCAAGCTGCGATTTCTGCTGAGATTTTCATGCTGCCGTAGGATGACAATAAAATTACCGCTTGCCCACCGTTAACACGACTGCTGATGCTGCATTGTTGTTGTTATTATGGTATGGCAGAATTCATACTTGTTTTGTTGATGGTGTTTTTTTTTGTTAGCCTCCAATGCATTCGCATAAGTGGAAAATGTGGTTTAAAGTTTTTAAATAAGTTTTCTCGGTTTTTTATTTTATTGAGGTTTTTCTCCACAGTATAGCTGTGCACACATTCATGCTATAAATCTATGTACATATGTGTGTTCATAAATTCTCATGTGTATCAAGGATGTGTAAGTAAAGTTTTAAGCTTCAATTATATTTTCCCAGATGGCTGAAAAAGGGTTTATTCTTTTTGGTAAACTTTTTCGATACACCGGAAGGGGTGCAAAATATTGGGCCTACAGGGAAATACGTTTTTCGTAAGGCGTACAAATTTTAAGTACATAGTTTGCATGTAGTAAAGAAACTGGATTTGCATATTTCATTTGGATAATGCAGATTTTATGTTGGAATCGATGGAATTATTTCGAAGTTGTAGATCCATTTAAAAAGATTTAAAAATAAATAAGCTTTTTAACAGTTTTAGTTTTAGGCATGTGCAAATTTTGTAATCATTCCATGCAGTTTGTACTTTTTTAAAATAGGAATAAATAAATACATAAAATGAATAATAATAAATAACCACGGAGCGGAAATAAAAGATAATTTAATTTTTTGGATAAAAAAATCATTAGGAAAATTTCGCTCAAAATGAAACTCAACTGTTTCATCCTCTTGGTATATACTTAACGAAACTTTTCTTTTATTAATTTAGAGCATTTTACGTTTTTAGCAAAGAGCACAAATAAAGATTATTGTCGAAATTTCAAATCAAAAAATCATGCAAAAAAGTTGCTGCACATTTGCATAAGGATTAAAGCAACTTACTCCTTGTAACAAGGACTACCTCACACGATATTTAATTTTATTTTTTGAGTTTAAATTTTGATCTGAAAATAATCGTTTTTTTTTTGCTTAACAAATAATCGTTTATCTTTAGCTTTATTTTTTGCTCAGAAAATAATACTTAATATGTGTGAAAAACCCCGTTCTTATGCAAAAAATAAAACAGAAGAAATAGCGATTACTTTACGAGTAATAAATATAGCTTTAGGAATAACAATATTTAAATATATATACAAATAAATAAAATAATATAAAAAATAAAACTCAACAAATAACGATTAAAAGGTAATTTTTTTTTAACTTATATTTACCTTTTATCGTAACTGGTTTTAAATTATTGCAGCACTCATTATTTTAGAATTTTTATATTTTCGCTCAAATATGTTCGTGATTTTTATATTTATATTTTTTCAATTAAATTTGTGATTTCTATTTTTTGATCCAAAATTATCGTATTGTGGGATTTAAATTTTTTCGGTAACATTTGATTCATATTTTTACAGATCATTTTTTTTTATTCGTGCCAACTGTTATTGCTATTATTATTATCGCCGACAATTTTGTTTGCTATTATTATGATCGAACAATTAGAATCCAATTATAACTATCGAGAGGGCCCGGGAAAATTTAAATCCGGTAACAACGGCAAAGAAATATATATATATGATATTATAAAGTTTTACCAGATAAATAAAAACAAATTTTATCGAAAAAATTAATATGTAAAAATAACGATCAATTGCCACCAGAAACATCATCAGAAAAATAAAAATGAAGCAAAATCCCAAATATCGATCCAATGTAATCGAAAAAAAAATCACAAAATAATGCTCAAATTTAATTGTAGTACAAGTACAACGATTAAATTATGATTTTTTTTAATATTAATTATAACCATTAAGACCCCTGATTTCAACAATTTTAATTAGATTAGACCATTCAAGATCTTGACCCCTCATTGTTTTTCTTGAAATTTTTTTAGAAACTGGAACAGAAGACTGTTGAGCTTGTTCAGGGATGGAAAGTTGGGAGGTAAGGGACGTACATATCTACTGTGATAGTCTTGTCACTTGGCACAAAATAATCTGAGTACCGGGACACAGCGATATCTCCGGGAATTGTGAAATAGCTGGTCATGCAGGGTAAATTTGGGAAGGAGATCTTTGGTGCGCCTCAATATCAGTTCTGACCCTTACTTCAGAAACTGCTTAGACTAGGAGGAGGAGGAAACATATCAGCGCTTTCTTCTCAGTTGCTTTGTTCTCGGGAGACTGGGACTCTAAGTTCTGGAATCGCACCTTATTCAGTATCCCAGCTTCAAGCTTCATTGCAGCACGTGTAATTTTTTCAGATTATAAATAGGAAAATGTCGCCTAGGCTCTTAACTTAACAGTTTGTCTGTAAACCTCTTGAAAAAGCATGCAAGTGCTATTATCTGTAAGTAAAGTAGTACAACTCTGAGCAACTTTTCTATGTAGTTAAAAATTTTAATTTTATGTTTGCGTCAGATGGTATAAAAAAATTTAGCAAAAGATTATCACTTTAAAACTACAAATCTTACAACTTAAATTTAACAACAATCGCTAGCCACATTCCAGCCAGACAGTTGTATTTAACACACTATCTAATAATGCATGTACGCCTCCACCTACGAATGCAGCTATAATCCGTCATTCGGTATCTTGTAGTTGTGCCAAATGTCCAAACAACTGTATGCCCTGTCGATTGTGGACGATGAACATGAACGGATGATCGACACAGAACATCAGTGGTTTAGTGCGTAACGACGAAAAGGCGTTCCAAAACAGCACCACTACAAATAAAAACACAATTAAGCTTACAAATGCGAAGGCATGTAGTACACAAACTGGTAGCATTCAATCAATGTTTCAGGTAATTAAATTGAAATTCATTGCACTGCTGCTGACATACTCGAAGGTTCAAAAACGCCAATACCGTCCTCGTTCACTGCAAAATGCAACTCCTGCGTCACCTGCCAAGCGCTAGGCCAATGAAGACGAATATTCGCTGTAGCATTTAGCAACTGAAATTAATCGAAACTTTCAAAACCAGGTGGAACATACAACAAATGGGGCCCTCCACACCAAATGGACCTCAGGAGTTTGATTTGTTTCAAACTTTAAAGTTTGATGGGTAACGAAATATTAGTTAATTTTTTCCAAGAAAATAATAAAAAAAAACTATTTATTTTGATAGGAATTTAACGAGATATTATTTTTTAAATAAAAAGTATATTTCTTTTGATAAAGAAATTTAAGCTATTTCTCGCTTCTTTTTTTCAAAAATAATTTTTTTTAATTCTTCTTTTGATAGAGAATTCTTTCTCGATTTCTTTCTGAGATATAAAAACTAATATGGTTCTAGAAAAACAAATTTTAAAAAATTAATCTTTCAATAGAGTACTTTGTTTTGTGTATGGATGATTTTGTCATTTTTTTTGTGCTCCCTACTCGCGATATACAAATTAGTTATACAAAAGAACTAAAAAAAAATATCTTTCGAGTTATAAAAATTATTGTTTTCCAACCAATAAAAACGAAATATTTCTTTTGATGGAGAATTTTGTAAAATTTTCTTCGTGTTCCTTTCTCGTATTAGAAAAATTATTTAAAAAAAAAATATTTATTTGGTTAGAGAATTTTTATCTGTGTGCATGATTTTTTTAAGTATTTTCTCGCTCCTTTCTCGAGATATAAAAATTATACTTTTTCACGAAGAAAAAGTTTAAAAAATTAGGGTCTTGATGGAGAGTTTTAAAGTGTGAATGCTTGATTTTGTCAATTAATTATAAAAAAAAACTGAAATATTTCTGGAGATATAAAAGTTATGTTTTTTTCAACAAAAAAAGAAATCGAAAATAAAAAAAATATTTTGTTTTCTCGCTCCTTTCTCGAGATATAAAAACTAATATTTTTTATAAAAAAATTAAAAAGAATTTTGTGTGTATGATTGATTTTTTAAAGTTGTTTCAAGCTCCTTTCTCAGGCTATACAAATTAATTTTTCAGAGTGTTTGCGTGGTTTTTTAAAGTATTTTCTCGCTTCTTTCTTGATATATAAGAATTATGTATAGTTTGTTGGAGAATTTTTTGTTTGATTTTGTCGAGTTTTTTTTATTGATATATAACAATTAATTATAAAAAAGTATGATGTATTTCTGGAGATATGAAAATTATTTTTTTCTAGAAAAAAAAAAATTGAAAAACAAAAAAAAAATTTCTAGAAAAAAATTCAAACACAAAAATTTTTTTTTTGACACAGAATAAAAAAATATTTAAAATAACAAAAAAAAAATTGAAAAAAAAATATTCCTTTTGATAGAGGTGTGTGAGATTTTTTAAAGTTTTTTTCTCACCCTCTTCTCGAAGTATTTGAAAAATTATGATACCGATTTTCTTTTGTTTTTCTGTTGTAGTTTATAAAAATGCCTTAATCAAAATTTGAAACAAATCAAAGACATGAAATCCGAAATGCGTCCATTTTAGCATGGATCGGCCCATACACTTTTACATAGACACACATATATGTACATACATACGTAAATTTTGTTAGTGCTGCTGGCGGACACTAACCTGGTGAAAAATGCCATCTAAGACTGTGCGTTGTGAAAATTGAAATTTCGGCAAAAAAATGCGCACCAAAGTTGGCTCTAAATGGCGGCGTTGGTATCCAGCCACCTCAGTCGGCAGCCCCCTATCGCTCGTCATGCCACACAACTCATCTAGCAGCGTTACATTGGCCCTTAGACGTTGCAGCAGTTGTGGCAAACCGTTCCTTGCATTCGGCAGTATGATAAGCATTTTCAATTGTTGGCGCTGCAACGACAATTCCAAGGCGCTGGCATTCAAATCCTCCAACTCGGCATATGGAAAGATATCGTCCTTGCGCATGGCATTTAGGTAGACGTGTGTGTGCGTTTGTGGCATGTAGAATTGACGTTTGTGGGTATCACGCTTTTGGAAATTGTGAGCCCAGCGTGAACTTATACGCACCGCATTGATTAGTTCGTTACAATTGTCGTTTTGGTTGTTGTGATTGCGCCTGACAGTGCTGCTATTGTTGTTATTGTTGGTGTTTTGCGTCTTACTGGCTCTGGCCACTGCAGCGGCATTATTATCGATGTGCCTGCACTTGCCGACCCCGCCGTCGCGGCTGGCATTTATGCCACGCTCATCGCTCTCCTCATGCAACACAAATTGTAGATTTTTCAATTTCCTTGTGAGCCTTTGTGAGTTGTATGCATCGGCGTACAACGTATTGGACACCGACATCGGGATATCTTCGATGTGGAAAAACTCTTCGTACTCCTTCATATTGCTGCCCGCGACGTTGTTAGCTGTATCCAGCTCTGCATTGGACTCCGTATTGGGAACAGCATCCTCGTCCACAATAGTCTTTTCTACCTGCTCCGTCTGGGGAGCCACAGTTGGCGTGGCAGCGGCGGCAATTTCCTTCTCCGTACCATGTAGTTGCAGGTACAATTCTAGCAGTTCCTGTGGTGCAATCACAAAATTGGAAGCTGCATCCGCCTCGACCAGTATGGTTTCCAACACTAAATGCTGAAAGTCAACGACGTGCTCGACGGTATTGGCGCTGCCCGTCGCTTTAACAGCTGCTGCTGTCCCTTCGGAGGTGGCAGCCCAAGTGGGGCCAAGGCATAGATAGCATAGAAGCGATAGTGAAATATCTGTAAAGAAATATTGCGTGAATTTTATTCTTGGGTTTGTAATTTAAGTCTGATAAATCCACTTACACATGAAAATGTTTTTATTTTTCATATTTGTTAAAAAATTTTCTTAGCGAGTCATTTCAAAAAGTAGAGCATGCTCTTAATCTTTGCATTTTTAATTGTCAACTAAACACTAAGTCTTATGGGAAGCTGCAATATGGTAGATGCTGGTAGCGAGCAAACTCGTTAGAGTGGTTCTTTTTTAAAGCTTTAATAATTTAAAATTTGTTTTGTCGATCAAAATGACTTAATTCTGTGAAGTATACGAAATCACTGCAACTCTCTTGAAACTTAGAATTCCATGTGCTAGCACACCGAAATGGTTCAGCCTAATACTACCGTACATGCTTATCATATTCGAAATGCTTATCAGTCTCAAACTTTTTTTTTTGACAATGAATCTTGCTCTTATTATTGAACTTTAAATTTTTAGTTTAAATTGATACTTTATCATCAATATACTTATGTAGTCGAATTTCGGTAAACTCTCTATTTAATATTAAGAATGTAGATTTCACATAAGTTCCGATACAGTTTCGACCTTGCCACACATTGCATGTAAACAAAAACCTCATGCATACTGTTTTCTTTTCCCCTTCATAAGAATATATGTATAATTATAGTATTCTTCTTAGGTTACTTGCCGATTTTTATGCCAGGGTAGTATGGGAAGACATAGTTTGCCCACTGAGGGGAAATTCGGCCTACCAAACGAAACATCCGCTAAAAATTCTCATCAAACCACATGGCTATTTCCTGATGGAAAAACAAAAAATTAAATTTACCATGTTATGTTGCTCCAGTGTTTTGGACGTGTCACAATTCGAGAACCTAACAAATAGCGAACCACTTCGCCACTCGGCAGTCACTCTTGTCCTCTGAAACGTCAAAAAAAACGATATCTGCGGGAAATCTGGCCCACAAGTCTACCACCCCTTTATTGGTTTTCCGCGTGCGAGCCCGAAATAATGACTAGTACGATGACAAATGACGCGGTTCTACGAATAGAAAATATGCTGCCAAAAAATCAGCGCTATGATCGGGCGCGACATCGGGAGTTGAAGAAGGGAGCGAGGCGTATCTTCAGTGGGAGGAAGAGAGATGCGCGAGTGCGAGAAGGTTGGGATGTTAGCCGACAGGTGGTGGAACGGAAATAGCCGAAGGTAATGAATTCGTACTTTGAGGACTTTGTTTAACTTGAACCAGCATTAACACCAACAACAATGCCAGCCACAAAATCCAACGAAAAATCTCTCTTGCCAACAGGCTGAGTAGGCAAATAAGGAGTTAAAGCCTCTCTCATCGAAAGGAAACCACGCTCCATAAGTCCCTCATCATACCCATGCTATTCTAAGACGCAGAAGCATGGACACTACCAACGTCAGATCAGATGACCCTGGGAATGTTAGAGAGAAAGATTTTTGGACTTTTACGTCTTTGCGACGACGAATACCGCAGACGATGGAACGACAGAGGCAGAGTGAATTAAGATTCATTCATTGGCTAGGTCTTGTTGTGCGTATGCCCGGAAAGCATTTAACGCGGTACCCGCAAGTTGTAGCCTCCTATACGTTGGAAGGACCAGTGGAGAAGGACTTGGCTAGGATCGCCTATACGGTTAAAGCGTCAATTAAGAAGAAGAATCATTAATTTGAACCTCCTATCAATAGAGACAGAGCCGACGTACACTTACCCGACTTGGATGAAACTCGAATTGCAATAGCACGACTGAAGGGCAAGAAGGTTGCCCGGTGCTGACGTGCTGTCAGCTGATGACGGTAGAGATGAGGAAGTAAAGCGCATGCAGCAGCTCATTTCAACCTCCAGGACAGGTACACCCATAAAATTATGTGGCCTACTTACTTATCAATTATACAAGGTCTACAGATAAAATTTAACATGCGATTGAGCTAGAAAATTTACCTGTTACAAAGCAACAAATTGGGATTGATTAATTATTGAGTTTTTCAACAGACATAATATAGGAAACCTCTTACAATCATCTTGGCAGTTTTCTTTTATTTTAGCGCATAATATCCTTGCATTTTCAAACACATATGGATATTTTTTAATTTTTGCTTGCTTTATTTATTTATTTATTTTTATTTTATTTATTACATTTTATTTTATATTACAGTAAAAGTTCTTCTAAAGACGTGAATCGACCATTTTATATCCACATAAAAATTGCATTACAAAGATTTTAAAACTGTTTTCTTTAGTTGTGCATACTTTCAGGCTGAATACAAAGGAATTGACAGTTTAAGCAATATGTGGTGAGTAGCAGGACACTCGGCTTTTATAGAGTGGTTTTCAATAAGAACGCTAGAAATGACGACGGCCATAAATTGGACGTAGCGCTCTTAAAGTTGAGGCCATTGATTCCGAATTTCGGTAGTAAATTTTAATAATGTCGACTCGTTGTTGGATCGTATACCTTTCCATGATGAAATGACAAACCTTACTGAAGAGAAATGCCAAAAGAGTGGGGAAAAATATGGCGTCATTTTGTCACTATCGGACTACTTTTGTAGCGTCCCTATTGAAAAACCCTTTATATTAGCTGAGCAAAATGAAAAGTATTTTAACGTTTAATATGAAACAGTCAAACCTTGTCAATATAATTTACGGCAAGTTTACCCCCAAAATCGGAAAAATCTACTTTTTGACTTTATCAAAAGAATTTAAGGTTTTTAAGTTCCTAAAGATTGCGGTGTAAGGTTTTATTCATATATTAACTGTTGGATTAAGGAACAAATTATAATAATGCCATTTAGTAATGGAAGTAAAAATTCGAGACACAGCAAAAAATTAACTAAGGTAACTAAGAACACAAGTATATTAAAGCCGAAATATTTTCCCTAAAGATAGCCAGCAAGCTTTAGCAAATTCTTCAAGAATGAAAACTTCTATACATAATATATATAAGTAGAATATGTACCTCTAACTCTGTGTATTCGGTCCAAAAATATTCTAACGCATATATTCACACAGTGCAACAATCATTGATATTCAAAACCCTACATGGGATCAAATAACAAAATAAAATCCTTTTCAATATTCAATGTCTTTGAATTATTCAAACGTGCTTTAAACAATATCACCAACTGCTATGTGTTAATACCAAAGATTATAAAGGACATGGGTGAGCGTGTGTGGGGAAATGTATGATGTGACAGACTACAACAACATTCACAAAAATATCAAAGCTTGTTCCGCAGGAATGAAGAAAGCAAGGATAACGAAGTGAACCCGACAGTTACACATGTGCAAGTTAAACAAATTGTTTTCAATTTTGAAAATCTTTCTAACTAAGTGCAACAGTCAGCTTAACAAGGGCACTTCAGTAGCGAAAGCGGGAGACTAAGTAAGCTGACAAGCTGGCGAGTACGTGAGTGTGTAACTGACGCAGTGAGTGACGCCGCTAATGTGCGCAGGATATGCATAACGTCGTATGCATACGAACTGGCTAAAAATCCATGCGTGCCAGATTTTTGTGTGTTCTTCGGATTTTTCTTTTATACAGTTGGCGCTGAAGAAATAGAAACATGAAGGTTTTCGTTTATTTCTGCATAATGTTTGGTTGAGGATCGTCTTTATAGACTCTGAAAGTACATAGTCTTTTATGTTAAAGTTGAGTTTTTTTCTATAAAGTGTTAGTTCCTTCCTTTAGAAAAATCATATTGATTAAAATTTCAAACTTTGTATAAATTTTTTTAAAAACTTCAACCAATTTTCATAAAATTTTCATACTTTTTATTTAAAACTTTTAGAACATTTTTGTTTTGGAAACTGTTTTCCATTAAACGCATCTACATTATTTCCAATTATAAATACCAAAGAGTTAATTGAAAGCGCGAATTAAAAATGCGAATAGTCAACTTTAAATGAGAAAGCGTCAAATTTAAGTGAGAAAGTGCCAGTTGAAAATGAGAACCGTCAATTGCAAATCAGAAAGCGTCAAATGACTCATAAGACCAAAATAAAAAAATAGTTAGCAAAAATCAACAAGAGCTTTCAGCCACTTCAAACCTGCACATTATTATTTAATTAAATTGGCTTCAAAACTCTATACCCAAAAGAACTCTAAAATTTGTCAAATTTGTATAAATTTGTACAAAGTTTGAAATTTTAATTTGAATACTATTTAACTACAAAAAAAAATAATAATATTTCGAGAAACTTTCAAAAACAATCTGTTATCTATACATGAAAACGTAACATCAAAAGGCAAAAACTGCATGCTGAGGAATTTTAAGTGATACTTAAACTCTTGGCTTAGTGTTAAACCCCCCGTAGTAGGCCTTAACCGCATATGGCCAAAATAATAAATAAATAGGAGTCCAATATTTTGACATTTTTATACTATTTTTCTTTGTGAGTGTGTGTTTAATTTTTAGGCAAAGTTTTGTATTACAAAAATTGAAAGGTGATTTAGAGGATTTTCATTTTTAACCGAACCGAACTATTTTTCAGCTCAGTCGTTAGCTACATTTTTTAGTGTTTCTAATTATTTAGTATGAACGTTACCACAGTCTAATTCGCTTAAACTTGATGTTTGGAAATCGAGGAAAATTTATGAAAAATGGGCAAATAAGTACATGTATCTTCGAAACCACTTTTTTAAGTCTAGCAATTTTTGTATACGCGTTTTTTTTTAAACTTACCAGATAACAGAAATTCGAAAAATCCAAAAAATGCGGTATTTGAATTACTAATGACACAAATTCGTTAAAACTTCTTACAAGTGCTCTCATTGGCGATTGTAATGAAAAATTTGTGGAATTGCGGAAACATTTTCAATCAAGCAGACAATTTCTAAAGCCATTTTATGAAACTGTATCAAATTTAGTAGATATAAATATCACATTTGGCTTTATTAAATTTATTTTTGAAAACTATATGAATCGAACAGAAGCCCCATCCACCTGCCATTTAATACTAATTTGTGAAAATAACAAAAATTTGATATTTCGTTACCCACTAAAGGAGTTCTTACAAATTTTCTTCAATTATACGTATAATTTAAAAATTTGGAAGATTCATATGACAGTGCCAGTATAATAATTTATAATTTCTGTTCTTTATAATAATTTACAGTTACCATTTTAAATCAAGAATAATTAATATTCGGCTTCATCCGAAGCTAGGTAGCGTTTTCGGTAACAGCGAATTTTACTCGCGGGAATTAAAGGAATACAATTCCGAATCCACACGAGTTGTGTGGTTTTAGTGATACCAAATTATATTCGAACGATTTGTTTTATATTTATTTATTTATTTCTAATTATTTTTTTTTTATTTTTATGACGTCGAAATTTTGATGAAAATTTGTTGAATTTTCTTAAATTTTGTAGAAAGTTTAAAATTGAGATTTATATGGGGTTTGTCATGTTACATTATGATTTAAGTGAGGTGTGCCGACTCGAAAATACCTCCAAAATTTGAGTTTTTATAAATAAAAATAGTTGTTTTAAAATATTTTTCCAAAAAACTCACCTGAGATAATAAAATAACGTAAATGGCCTGCATAAAAATATGAAATAAATTTTATGGATTTCCATGGTGCTTAAACTGAGGACTATACAGTAAGATTTCGGGCATAACGTGAGGTACATATTATCAAAATTTTAAACACAATTTACAATAATTTTCTTTTGAATAAAATTGTACGTTTCCGAAACTATTTGGTCTCACAGTTTCATATTCTTGCAATAAATATGGTCGTTTTTCACTATCTTTATTAATTTTTCTGCATCCATCGCAATTAAAATCCAAGACAGTTCTAAGTAGAGAACGACCGAATTTCGGCTTTGGCTTCGATCATGTTCGGCCAATAAAGTTCGATTCGTTTTCATGTCGGCTTCGACCAAAAAAAGCCGAACTTACAAAGTTATTGATATACAAATTTTATAAAGTTTTACTTCTGCAATGTTTCTCTTTAGAAACAAGTAAACTTTTCAGATTTATATGATAGCGATATGATTTGCAGTAGTGACACTGAAGGAAATTAGAAATATTTTCTCTTGAAAAAAGGCTTTAAAATGTCTGTATGCTCATCCATCGAGTGTATCTAGTGGACAATTTTTCCGTGCCGCAGTACAGGTCAGCTTTATACCTATGTATATACGGAATCGTCTGCAAATTTTTTATTAAATTTCAAGCATAAAAAATAAAAATTATTTTTTGTTATTTTTACAAAAATGTGTTTATGAAATGGATGCTATTTTTTTTTATTATTTAAACTAATATTTGAACCTTTTTTAATATCATTAAAAAAAATCTATAATTTTTTAAAAATTCATTGACATTTTTTTAATTTTACACCCTGAAAATGTTCTTTTCGGCTTCGGTCCGGCTTCGCTCGAAGTTGGTTGAAGTTCGACTTAATACGTTTTCGCCCTTAGTAATCGATTTTCGTTCGTTATCTGGCACTAAGCTTCAACTCGCTTTATTCATACAAATTCAGATTCAGAAGTTTTAAGCGCGCCGTCGAAGTTCGATACTTTTTCAATTAACTTTTCATCACCACAGACATTAAATAGGTTATTGTTCGTGCCTTCAAAGTAGTATTCAGATACAGAAAAGGCGTTTTCATCGTCTCTTCATACATATTTATTTCAAGGCAAATAGGCTCAAAGAAATATTATGCCAAAAGAATTTAGTAAGCAATTATTAAGTCCACACAGTCACAGCACATTTGGAGTTTTCAAGCGCTGCTGTAATGCTCCATAAGATGTTTCAATTGTTCCTACAGGGTTGGTATGAGTCTGAGCAGATTTCAAGACCATGCTGCTTAGCGTTAGATGAATATAAATTTGCTACTACAAGAAAAACTCTACTGCTGCATTATGGAGTACTTGTCAAGGTAGAGTTGTCCTCTTCCTGTAGTCACATTTTTTATGTTTTATGCTTGCCCAGCTAAAGTACACGATTCTATTCCATCTATTGCTGGACTCCTTTGTCACAATTTTATTCTTTCTTTTCGACATTTTACATGTTTCTATTACTATTTTGAAAAGGAAGTCCAGGTGTTTTAAAGCACAGCAGCTAGACCAGGTCTTAGATTTTTCCTAAGTATGCGTGAGTGTTTGCTCAACTTCGGCCCTGTCTGTAATTCCGTTGTCGCTGTTTCCTTCAACACGGGATTTATGCAAAATCCTGGAATTGTTTCGTAAAGCAGAAACACTTACAACTGTTAAAATGAAAGTAAGTAAAGCGACAAACGCAAAAGCGAATGATAAATAAAACGCATACGTTTTAGAGCTGTGTAAAATTGTAAATATTCATGTGCGGGTGTAGATATTTGCTTCGAAATCATATAAGTATGTAGTACATAAAATCTTCTCACGTACGATTTAGTTTTGCTTTTCGTTTTTGCACTAGTCGGAATAAAAAAAAATTTCGAAATCAACCAGCAGCCAAGTGGCATGCCATAGCAATGTGGTAGCATAAAAAATGTGAATGTGTACGAAGGGACCTCAAAAGATACAGCACACTTACATATGTACATAGTATATATGTATACAATAAGCTTCAGTTATGAGCGCAAACGATTGAAGTAATAAAAAAATAAATAAATAAATAAGCTGAATATGTAGTAAAATGTAAAAGGTAGTAAATCCAGCTGATACGCACCGACCAAGTGAAAGATAAAAGTACAGTTGTACTGGCAAAACTGCATGTGTAGTAGTGTACATACGTACATAGCATTGCTTAGATAACAGATATTACTAATGCTTTTTTTTGGCGATCTCTTTCAACCAAAATATGCAGGTGGCGGCGGCAGACAGTTAGTTAAACGCTTGAGGTGTTACAGCTGGCTGGGCAATGGAAATGTTTCGAAATATTACACCTGCAAATATGCTTTGCATTACATATGATATTATTTACATGTGTGCATGTGTATGTATATGTTTTTAGATTTGTAAATTTATATTTTCATAGATATTGTACAACTTTTTCGAATTGGGACTCAGGTATAGGTGTGTGAGTGTGTAGGTATTTGTGCAGCGCCATTGGCACGTACTTGTTGGAATAAATAAATAAAATGTCAGCTCTTCTAAACTCTCTTTTGTGTCTGTGTGATTGTTTGTGTGCGTAAGTTTATTTAGCTTATAGAAATAATATTTTATCTTGCATTTAAATTGTTTCGATTTTAGTGCCGAGAAATTGTTACAGTTGCAATTTATTGTACGCTGTTTTCTTTTTTTAAAGAGTTCCACAGACGTTTGCAAAATACATTTTCCAAATTTTAATAGTCTATATGAAATTTGCAAAAAAAAGTAGACACAATTGAGAGATGGACATCCTCTAAAAAATATTTTCGAACTGCTTCGCTTACCGGATGCAATTTTTAAGCGATTACTCAAAAACAGGTGCCGTCGTTTAAATATGGTAGGAATTTATTGTAATCAATTCTCTAAGGAATATATATGAAGACTTTAAGGGGGTGCTCTAGTGTAGCGGCCCCTTTTCGAACCCTACGTTTGAGAATTAATTGTAGGAAAACTACTGAATATTTTTCAAGCCAATTTTTTTTCGTTTTGTTTTTTTACTGAGTTTTAAAATTTTTTTTCACATTTTAGTTATGTGACCTTTGATTCAGCCTTTGTCAAAAAAAAAAGAAAGTGATTGGAGTGAAGGGTTTTAAGAGTCCGGATAATCTGAAAAGAAAACTTGAGCGTAATCATCATATCTGATCCCATTCTCTACGTCGTCACGGAAGCTTTTTAAAAAACTTAAAAAATTGTCGAAATTTCCGAAAATTTTCACCTCTGTTTTTTTTTGCTAATAATGGCTGTGAATATTGTTCCGGTAGAGATTTTCAAACAACTTGCGTGACATCTTACCGACAAGTTTTCTGAAGAAAATGTCCAAAATATGTCTCAATTAGCTCAAAAGTTGTGCTCAAAACTGTTCTCCCGACCTCTGAAAATATGACTTTTGAGGAGGCAGATATAGAACATGAAGATACGCCTCGCCAAGCCATGTTTGAAACTTCATAACTCCTATATGAAGGCAGAAACATCTCTAATATTTTAACAGCGTATTTTTAATATCATTTAGATGAAAAATATGAAAAACATGAATTCGAAAGTAACGGAAAGGGAAGTAAGTAGTACATAACTTTTAATTAATTTTTAAAATGTATTTAATATATTTTTCTTTAAATGAGATATATTAAACATTTGCCACTTAATTAAAGTTAATTTGCTTTTTAAACGAATGACAGCTTTCTTTAAACCTAGAATGGCGGTTGTAACCAAGCTTGGTGAAGACTTTATATCGAAATGTTCTGAATGAAAAGACAATTCAATGAAAATATATCTGTCTATCCTTCCCTCCGTCCATCCGTTTGGAAAAGTTTCTAATTCATAATTGGCAGCAATTTCATGGCTAATCGCGACATAAGGCTCATGGGACCAGCAGAAGACTGCTATAGGGATCAACGATAATTCAATATTTGGCATATGCTTGGATGAAGTAAAAAAAATGCACTTATTCGGGTTTAGTTCGGCATTTAATCGACTAAGAGAGCGCGATTTTAGCTCCCAATGGAAGATGCACATTATCTATTTCACGTCAGAATTTTTAGAGTCACTAAGGAATTGAGAAAGAGGGAGACATTTGACATAAACTCTCACCGGTCCACTCCAGGCTGTAAAAAATATTGACGACAACCGGAACGTTAGAATGTCTGGCCTTTTCCGACCTAACCAAATCCACCAATCATAATAATATCTACATTTGCTTCATTTACCGGCTTGAAGTTAACAGAAATTCCCTATACTAAGTACTATGACATTAGTTATTACGGTAAAACTATGTGCTCTTCTTAAATGGTTCCTGCAAATCAATTAATCTTAAGCTCTATTGACTTCATAAGTGAAAGATTTTCTTCCCAAGAAATATAAGAGGATATGTTAGTAGTTCTATAAGGGCGGTCAATCTATTTTATTTTGTTGTTGGGAGACTTTACCAAAAGAACAGTTCCGTTAACCCACTCGGTTATTCTATGCTGTTTTAAGTCAGAAATCTATGATATGTATTTTTTTTTAATTTCTGATTTATTCTTTGATATCTATTGTACAAAATAATAAAACAAAAATAAAATAAAACTGTACCCAGTAAGTTGGGCAAACATTTTTATATTTGATAGAATAGCGCCACAGTGGCTAGATTTTTTTTTCAACTTTACCTAAGAGTACTAAAATATTTTATTTGACCAAGAGGAATAGCTTTAGTTTTATCTAACGATACTCAAATACTTCCTGTGGTTGAGAAGAGCTAAATCGGTTTGCCGTTCTTTTGCATAAACTTGATTTCTATTTCACGCAATATAACAAACTAAACGTAATAGAAAATGATTACATTAGATTTCGCTGACTCTGATGATGGAAAAAAGAAGACGATGAACTTTGTTTGGGAGATGCTATTGGAAACTTTAAGTGATAACAATAACAATTTTTTTTAATCGAGGAGTTGACTAATTGAAATAACGATTTATTTGAGAAGAGTATAGATGCGGAAGATAATTCATTGGATTTTGGTGAAGTTATAGATCAATCATTTCAATTGATTTCCTAAATTTTGTTTGATAAAGAGGGCATGGGGTACTCCAAATTTTTGCAGAAAGTTATTCTAACAGGACCTAAAATGCTGCATTCATATTTTCTAAGGTATTTTCAATTTATTCAGGCAACAATTCAAACCATACTTATAAAAACCGAAACTACTTATACATTAAATGTTACAAGAGAAGAAACTCTTACAAATGTTTACAATAAATATATGGAATGTTAGGTTTCATTATACCGAATTTCCTTTCGCACACGAAAGTGGACCTTTAAAATTTTCGACCATTTTACCGCCTTAGCATTGATTGCGATTGTAATAATATAAGAAACAAAAAGATCAAATGGATTTACTGGGATTCCAGTAGTTTGTAGCTAATTAACTACTATCATTGTCATCAGTTAAAAATCTCTCCAGTAAACGAGGAGTAACCAGATCAACGGAAGACGCAGATATTTCCGACACCCCATCAACTTCGAAGCCTAGGATAGCATATGAAGGGGTTCCTGCAATTTCGATTCGTTTCAATGGCACAGGAACAATGGACGGAATATTTAACCGTAAAACGCTTTTGAAAGAAATTATTTTAGAGTATACCATGAGAAATAAGGTAGGATATACATTTTTATACTTCCACTCTATTTCTAACATATTTCTTTTTTTTTTTAAGGGAAAGATATATGCCAATCTAATGACTAACTAGATTTGGCAGTAAAGGAAATTTTTTGTCTAGTTTTTTTTGTATTGAATAAGCTAACAATTTATCTTTTGTTGTATTTAATTGTATTTTTGAATTACAATAACGGACCGAAAATAATGATTACACTGCGTAACAAAAATTAAAAAAAAAAAACCTGCGGTCATGATTTTGTTAATAGTTTTTATTAACATAAGTAGTAGGCTTACGAATTGTGGTTTTACTTTTTTTGAATTGGCTCTAGTTCTTGAGATAAACGAAACTTAAGAAATTAATGAAAAAAAATGATATGACCCAGTTCCAGTTGTATTAATTTAATTATTCCTCAATAAGTTTTGTTATATAAATTATTAAAACAAGTAGTTCGTTGGTTTAAATATTTTATTTCCGTTGCAAGAGAGCAAGGGCAGCCGGTTAAGTCGGGTGAGTTAATACAACTAAACATTAATTCGACGACTTCGCCTAAATACCTGAAAACTCTAACAGTCTGATAAGCCGAGAAAAAATCATTCTTCCACCACTTCACATCAAGCTTGGGCTAATGAAACAGTTCATCAAAGCCCTTGATAAGACAGGTGACTGTTTCGAATATGTGTGCAAAAAATTTCCAGTCCTTAGTATGGAAAAATTAAAAGCAGGAGTCTTCGATTGTCCTCAAAGACACTGAATTCTTAAACCATATGCCACAAATTGAATCTGAAGCCTGGCTTAGCTTTGTTAATGTAGTCAAACATTTTTTGGGAAATCATAAATCACCAGACTATACAAAACTAGTTGCTGATATGCTTCTCAATTTTCGCAAACTAGGAGCTAAAATGAGCATTAAATCACATTATTTCCATAGCCATTTGGACAAATTCCCGGACAACCTAGGCGATTACAGTGAGGAACAAGGTGAAAATTAATTAATGAAATTAATATATTTTTTTTTTTTTATTATTTTTATACAAATATAATTTAAATCCATATTGGCATTTTTAATTAGGTTTTTTCGTGAAATATTTAAAAGTCTTTATCTGAAAAGCTAGAGCCAATTCGACAAAACTGATATTATTTTCGTAATCAGCGCCCAAAATTCCCCAAAATCGATTTAAAAATCTCCAACCGCAAAATTTTGTTCCGCAGTGTTATTCGTCAATTTTCAATGAATATATGTAAATCAAAAAGGCGCTGAACAATTTTAAGCGATTTATGTAAAAATTATAATTAATAATTATTTTTAGATTTTTATTAATTGATCAGAAAAAATAATCATATGTCGAGTTATATTTTTCTGATAAAAATTAAAACTAATTTTTCAAGCGTAATTTTTTCGCCCTGAAATACAGTTTTTTTTGTGAGTTGCAATTTTTAAATTCCAAATAATAATTCTTGAGTTTTATTTTCTTGAATTTTTTTTTGTTTGTTATTTTAAGTTTTTTTTTATCAAAAGAAACCGTTTGTTGTCTAGAAATAAAAATTATTTTTTGAGTTTTACGTTTTGTTTTGCATATATTGGCGAGGGAGTATCAACAAAATTTACCACCAAACAATTTTCCGAAAAGCGGTGTGACTTTGAGCTCTACGATTGACGGGGGAATAACAAAAAAAAATGTTTACCACCGAATAATGTTTTGAAAATCAATCTGCCAAAAAAATAAAACTCAATACTTAATTTTTATTTCTAAGGATTGACTTTTGCTTTCGATGAAAAAATTTAAAAAAAAATTGATTACCATTTATGACAAAAATAACGCATCAAAAAAATAAAACAGATAAAAACCTGTTATTTTTAATAAAATTATGGCAATTCACAAAATAATCATTATTGCAGAGCGAAAAAATAACACTTGAAAACCGATATTTATTTTGGTTCAAAAAGGTATAACTATATCGAGTTTTGATTTTTATTTCTAGTTTGTTTAGATAGATAGAAATTTATTATTATTATTGATTGCGAAGTTTAGAGTCTTAAAATATTGATTAAATATAATTTTTTTTTGACACATTTCGTAATAATCACGATCGCAGATTATCCTAGAAACAATACCACTTCTATTTGGTGCTTTCTTTTAAGTTTGAAATAAATATAATTACAAGCATATGTTAAATATTAGAGTTTTTCTATATCAAAGGATAGCTGTAGGAGTTTTTTGTTCGGACTTATCGTGCGGACTTGAGGTACTTGATTTTTTCTTCTTATCAAAAAACACTTGGATTTCTATGTTTTTGCACTAAAAACTTAGATTTGCATTTTTTTCAAGTAGATTCTATGCCATATGGTACGAAACCCAAAAACTACTTTTACAAAAAAAAAAAATTGTAACAAATGTGTTTTTTTTAAATTCTATACGTAAATCTTATTGCAAATAAAATGGAAAATAATAATTTTTAATGTAAAAAAATAATTCCGAATGGGTTAATTTGTTTCTTTTCATAAAGCAAACAAATGCTTCACATCTCCCACCATTTTTATTTGTGCAACAAATACCACTAACTACTACAAATGAAAACTCCACAGTAATGACCTCGAATTCCTGCCGTCAGCCAAGTTAAATAACTCATACGCCATGTCGGCAAATACAGCAGCTACAGTGAAGTGACTTTGGAGTACACTTGCGTAAAATATTGATAAGTGTACACAGCAAGAATGCCAGCATTGAACATGCACACATAGATATTTACAAATAAACAAATATTTGGCAGCAACGGCATAGTAAGGTAAATAACGGAGTTACATAAATATTTGTATTACATTGTCGAATGTTGAGAGTGTAGCAAAAAGGCGAAGGTTTGTAGCGAAATAAACCTTCGCAAATGGGTAGCAAAATAAATGTTGAAAAAGTGGCAAAACTGCAAATACTTGAGACGTTTGTGAAATATACGCCCTTGCAGACAAAACATAGCAAATTTCAAATACTCCAAAGACAACAACAACAACACAAAACCAAACATTACACTAACACAACAACTATGACAGAGTAATTGCACAAATGAATAATCTTAGAAAGGAATGTAATGTTTGTTGCGGCAAACGCGATGGATAAGTTTGAAAAACGATACATATACATAGAAGAAAGATTTGAATCGTACTTAGTTGAGTGGAGTTGCCCACAACAACAACAAACCTAAATCGCTGGCGGAGTAAGCAAAAGTGAATTGCGCTATGCGCCCAAATGAGCTCATCCGACAGTGAAGTGGAGACGCAGCGGCGCTGTCTAATGATGAGCTGACGACAAGTACCCGCTGAATCCCCGCTACCAGCTTTGCTGTGGGATATCGAATAGCAATGTGTCGAAAAAGCTGCAGTAGCTAGCTAGAGCTATTTTTCTAGCGGAACGTTAAATGCGCTGTGGTTGTGCAGCGATGGCTGCATTCGAAGCGGAAAGAGTTCAAGTGGTAGATGCAGTTGAAGTTCGTTAACGTATCCGTTTCCGTTTTGTTAAACTTTGAGAGTTGAAAGTTGTTGCAAGTATACAAATGTCTACAAAAACTCGCGCACACGCACACACACACACACATACATACATGGTTGCCATTGAAATTGAAGATAGCTACGTGCTAGAAAAAGTGCCCGAGGGCAACATGAAAAATGAAATGAAGTGGCAGGGAAAGCATGAAATTGCAAAAAAAAAAAAAAAAAAAACAATGCGAAGCCAGAGACAATGAACAGCGGGGTAAACAAAGAAACAAACGTACTTTTTTGCGCATTCAATGTCGAACTGAAAAGAGTTTAAAAAGCGTGGAACGATGATTTTCGGGATATGGCAAATGAAAGCTGGACGTGATCGGGTGCTCTCACAAGCACACCCAGCTAAGTACCAAGAAAAAACAAACAAAAAACAAGATCTGTTAGTAAAAAAGGGGTTAAGCAATTGCTAAGCACGCAGCGAGCGTAATAGACAAGTCGAACGCCCGGCCGACAGTCGCAGTAAGCAAGAAAGCGAAGCAAAACTTAGACAAACAAATGTCGTGTATTTAGACGCCGGCGGAGACAGACTGTGCAGCGCAGCTTGTTTGGCTTGTAGGTGTAGTGAAACGTGCAATCTATGTGACTATATATATATATATATGTATATAGTAGGTATGTGTGTGTGAGGGTAAAGTTCTAAGTATCCGACTGTTTGGTTGCACGGGTTGCTGCAATCGTCGGCGTACGTGACTGGTTTCTTCAAAAAGTTGTCCGTTGCGAATTTTCTTTTGAAGTTTTGCAATTGGCACTAAACTATTTGTATGAACTGTTGTGTAGTCGGTTGTTTTTGTTAATGTTGTTGTCACATTTAAACTCGTCAAGCGTGCAATGACTATGCACTTTGTTGGCTTTCTTTGTTTTTTTGTTGCTGCTTTGTATGACCTTATCAAAATGTTGCTCACCTTGAGAAGTAGAAGAGAAAAGTTGTACAAAATATCGAACTAAGGGCGTCACTGTATGTGAAAAATTCCAAAGTAATTAAATTCCAACTAAAGTACAAAAAAAAAACTTACAAGATTTCACTTTTAATTCTCTTACAATCATTCCTACAATAGTAAGAAAAAGTTGAGCTATAATTTTCATAAAACGGGTTGAGTCCAATTCTCTGCAGGATTTGAGTTCCGTTACCGTTATTCTAACCCAAACTAAGTGGAAGGGTCAGTATGTCATTTTTAAACAGTATCCATTTGTAGCATAGTTTAAAAGCCATTTCTAAAATAGTTGAACATCTACTGTTGATGTAAAGTACTTCTATTTCTTTTCAAAAAAGTTAAAAATTTATTCGATAATGTCAAATAAGTGGAAATGTCAAAAGCAACAAATTTTTTTTGTTGGTTTACAATCGAAAAAACTATCATGGAAAAAATGTTAAAAGCGCCAAAAAAAAACTTGAAAGGATTTGACTTAACAAAAATTTTCTTTTCTTTTCCATACGCGAAGAATTTTTTGCACCTGATATTCCAATCGCAAATTTAAAAATCGCACATACGACGTTCAATACGATGAAAACTTCTTAACTGCACTTCGAATTTCAGTCAAGCTGGAATTTTTGGGTGAACTAAAATTTGTTTATTGGACTACCTTTTCTTCGGAGGTAGAAATTTTTGAAAAACTAATTTTTTTCTGGGCTACTACTATAATAAAAATGAGTTGAACGAGTTTTCGAAATTCGAAATGGTTCAGAAGTTATAGCTTATAACACGTTTTTCTTGCGATTGACAACCCTGAATCTCCCCTTTTTTAACATTTAAAAATTATGTTGTTTTCACGCCAGTTTAATTTTTAATTTTGTCACCTCTTTTTTCAAACAATTTTTAAAATATTATTGACTTCTTAATCGATTTAGAAGTCATGGCGTAATGCCATGAGACGAAAGTTACTCTCGCGATATTGTAAAATGTTTGCAGTTATGTAAGTAAATAGTACTATTTAGAAAAAAACTGATGTTACTGGCCACACCCAGGACTCGAACTCCAGATTCACCGAATTAAGCACGCACGCGCTACACACTCGGCAATAGCGGCCTCCTATTCATTATGTTTACTTCTATTAAAAAACTCAACACAAATCTATATTTCAACCTTGTAGAAAAAATTCATCACATTTTTCCAACACATTTCAGATTTTCTTTGAATGGATCTAAGTTTACAGTTTTATTGCCTATCAAATTCTAGTATAAGAAAGTGCAAGCTTTAAATTGCTAAAAATCCTCTTGGCTTTTGATTATGTTTTTGGCTAAATGCAAAATAGTTTTCACAATTTTTTTTTTGTATTTTTCGAAGAAATTAAATAAATAGTTTGTTGTTGTTGTACACATGTTTCCAACCCTTTTACTTTTTCTTCTACACAGTTTTAAATTTGGATTGATATGGAGTTTGTTATTTAATGAGTTATAAACTAAGCCAAAACTGGTAAAAATATCCCAAACCAATTTTACATATGATATAATTTTTCATTGCATATTTATTTACTTATTTATTTACCTTAAGTCAAGAAACATAGGCTTTTACTGACAACTTATAGCTAATGTGAGATTTTAATTATACTCTTCTATAGTACAGAATTTAATTGTGAAGAAGAACTCCATTTTGTCACAGAAAAATCAAGATCTAAGGAATAAGAGATATCATTTAAATCGCGAAGAGCACAAGCAATTGAAGCATTTTGTGTATATGTAGTTCGTTCTGAATTTGCTTAAATAAAACGGGTTGTTAATACGTAAGTGCCTAGCATGAATCGAAAAGTTAATACTTTGTAAAATATCGGAGCAGTCGGAATCGATAACATTAGACATGAACGACAGGAGACAGAATAATTCTTCTACTTTTCAGCGGCTTTATGTTAATTAGAAGCAATCGGAACTTGTATGAAGGGGTAAGGACCGAGAATTTTAATGAAAGAAACTGTAAAAATATTTTGCTCGCACTCTATTCTATCAATAGATAACTGGTAATAAGGCCTGCGCATTCCAATCTGGAACGCACGCAGGCAGTAAATAATATTTTAAGGGTATAATAATCTGAAAAGTTGGAGCTATTTCTTCTGATAAATCCTAAGATAGATTACACCTTATAGATGATAAAGTTAATATGATTAGTCAACGCAAAATGCGATTCGAAAACAACTTTGATTTCATCGAAACGCTGTAAGACATTTATTAATATTTAAAGACAATCGAAAGGAACGACACCAATTTGCCAATTATTCAGCCCTATTCTGCATTTCGACTCGAATCGAAATTTTCTCAGTTTGGCAACTTTGGTATTCTGCGTTTCGATGAGTTTCGATCAATCTTCGAAATTTCCAGTTTTATGTATTCTACATTGCGATCGTAGTTACGTTTTTGTAAGTTGAAATTTTGTTGGCGGAGGACGGTTAGATTTTTATTTTCGTGTTCTTTTAAAATATAATTTTGCCAAAAATGTGAGTGAAACTTGTTGTTGATAGTTCTAAAAGTCATCAACATGATTTTTTTAAGTTTTTTGGGCTTTATTGATGTTTTTTGATATGTTTGCAGGTCAAAAATAACAACTCCGGAGCAGTATGAAAAATTGGCTGATATAATGTCAACCAAATGGGAATTAAGATTTATCATTTTCAAACTCAATTTCTTACAATTCGTCACTCATCTGAAATGGATCACACATATCTCGCAATCTTCTCCTTTCAACTTTTGTGTCAGCATTCTCGGATGCGTTGTCGTCCTCCTCAAGTAGTATCGCCGCGGCTATTGAATCCATTACGCGATTATATTTTTAGTTATTTTATTTAAAAAGTAATAGTTTGGCCACGAATTTGTATCTGTTTGCTTTATTTTGTTTCAATTTCACACATTCCAAGGCACACAGCTGATTTCGAAAAGGTTGCCGCTCTTCCTCTTTTTCTTTCGATTCCGTCGTAACTCGGAATACCTAATTCCAATCGATGCGGAGCGGAATGCGGGAACGTAATAGAAATGCAGAATAGGGCTGATTAACATCTGCTTGAATATTATACGAGTCGGCAGAATCTGTTATAAGTGAAAATATTTTTAAGTCATCAACTTATAAAGGAAAATTGGCAAATGCAAAACAGCAACAAGACAAAGAGCATAACCTTGAAAAAAAGGTTATGGGTGCATTAAAGCTTTTTATAGACTTTAACTGTACAATTCCTATACTCTATCAGCGACTACACGAATTCAGCTTAATTATTATAAAAGGAGTGAGACCGGTTTATAGCGTCGACCACTTTAAATAAATATTTTATTAAAATATTAATCTTTGTTTTCTTTTTTCTTACGAAAATGAAGAAAGTGTGTTTAATATTTTGCAGTTAAATAATAAAATTAAAATAAGGTCTCTTTCGTGTAGGGTATTTTTGCTAAAATATATACAAACATTAAAGCTGTTTCTGAGATTTGCTTAGGTGTAAAAAAATAACATAAAAAGCAAAAGCTGTGCTGTTTTCTTTGTGAAAAGAAATAATAAAATAAACAAACATAGCCAAATAAGATAAAAAATGGGAAACATACTGACATTGTGTGGTCAATTGACATTTATTTCATTGTAGCTGACAACATTGTCACAGCTATACCGTTATTGTGCGCTTACGTGTGTGTGCGTGCTGGTATTGCCATTTCATTTATTCATTTCTTACAAACTCACACTCCGTTCACTCTTCTTCTCTCTCTTCTCTCACTATTTTGTTTACCTTTGTTATGTTTATTGTGTTGCCTATTTTTGTTTACACATTCCATTCTTCATATCCCACACCACCAGTTCTATTCTTTCTACGCGCTCTGTGTATGGGAAATAGGAAAGAGGGACTCGTTAGTTCCGCTGTTCCGGCTAAATTTGTCGCTTTGTGAGTGTTTTTTATTTCCTATTTGTTTGTTCACTTTCATTGTGTGTGTGGGCAAGTACGAGTGTGTGTTTAATTCCGTGTAGCGCTCTATGCTGGAGTCCATTTTACCGTAAATTGTTTGTGTCCCTGTATATATATGTATATGTGTGCGTGACATTGTGTAGTGTGGCAAATAGTTGGAAGCAAAGAATTTTGCGGTGATTTTAAGTAAACAATACGAAGAATCTAATGAAACGAGCCACTCAGCCAACACAATGTAGAGTCGGGGCAATGCAATGCGCGACGAGTTAGAGTAATAACGCTACTACGAGTAGTTGGACTAATCAGCGTTGGCAGATAATAAATTGCTAGGAATGCAATTGGGGGTGTGAGGAGGGCAATGAGAGAAAAGTGTCGAAAGGCGAGTTATTTTTTTGCAATATGACAACAACTTTAAAAACATTTTAAGGTAAATGAAGGGGAAAGAAATTATGAAATTAAAAAGTTTTTTTTTTTACTTTTATGTTTTATTACATCACGTTTTAAAGAAGAGGGTCAGTTCATATCAAAAGTCGACCGTTTTCCTACCTTTTTAACGACCCTGGTTTTTTCTTAAACTTAGCATGCCGCATGACTTACGAAGAACAAGAGTTAAAAAAGAGCTCTAATTATTTATTCGTACATTAATCGAATTTAAAATAAATAATAAGCATATATTATGCACGCCCAGACTAAAAATTCAATGTTATCACTATTACCAAAAACATTCAAATTAAACGCCTGCTATAAAAAACGAGGAATAAAAAAAGAAACACACATCAAAATACGAAAAAATACAACAGCAATGCACAATTGACTTACCACAACAACAAGTGCACTTTGATTTGGACTAAATTTGAAACCAAGAACCCTATTCTTTACTTGTTCCGTCAACGGATTTGTGCTTCTCGCTATGTTCACATTTAGCATACAACTTACTAACGTTTATTGACTCTTCACAACGAAACCGCTAGACGAATTCAAAATATTTCAAAAAACTTTTAAGGCACCATCATCACTAGAAGCGCCAAAGTAGAATCTCTCTTGATACTAAGAATTCCTGTAGTTTGCACGCACAAAGTATTTTTGTTGTTGTTTGGGCTTTAGTACTATTATATAAGAAAAGTGAAAAGGCACGAGATGACGAAATTAACTCCATAGCAAAGTAACAATAAAATTTGAGACAAAAAATTGAATTTAACCTATAAGATACTGTGCATCGAGAATGACGTAAAAGAAATAGTGAAGCAAATGCTACAACTAGAACCTCAATCAACGCAGGGGCATTTGAGGTAACCTTTTTTTATAGTCTCATTAATTTATATTTCCCTATAATTAGTGTTTAATAACGGTTACAACTTTTTTTGTATAGGCAAGACTTAAAAGTACAGCTTTTTCATATGCCAGAATAAAAGGTAGCAAATATTTTTTCCTATCGAGTTTTCTTGATAAATTTTTATCTTATAATTTTAATAGTAATCATTATAAATAATTTATGATATTTAATTTAATTTAAACACGAGACGCATGTAAGACATAATCTTGAAATTCTATGAATAGATATGTATAGATAAAACTGATCATTTACATATAACCGATCTCAAATTAATAATTGCGCAGGAGAAAATATATCAAATTCCAATACCTCATATCATAGTGTTACTGTCAAATGTAATGAAATCGTTCATGAATTATATCGATTGAAGTTTTTTACATGTGTTCCATTATTTATTTTTGTCTTTATTACAATAAAAAAAATAAATTAAATTTTCCTTAAAATGAAAGAGAGTAGATTGAAGGCAATTATGGGTGCTATAGCAGTGCAATACTTAACACTCTAAATTTGAAAGGCATTACCATGATTTGGAAGCCATTTCAAACCACATTCTCTAGATTATTGGGTAACACTAGTGTACGTTTTGCATTTCTTCCTTTTTAAGTCAGCTTTTTTAAATCTTATGAATCAAATTTTTAAAAGTATTATATCTATTTATGAAATTTTTCATATCAAATAAGTAACTAAATATAAAAATAAATGAATGAATATATAAATATATAAATTAATTAATAACTAAATAAAATTACAAAAAATAAGTAATGAACGACGGCTTCTTTACGACTAATATATCATCAGAGAATACAGGTTGATCATTTATATATTATTATATAATTTTTACAAATAAACGGGGAACTTAAACAACTACTTTTTGGCAAATTTTTTACAAACGCCACATTTCCTGAATTAGAGCAATGGTAAACTTTAAAAAGGGATTGACTTCAGTCAGGGACATAAAATTAATAATGAATTTTAATTTATGATTGATATTATATTATTATATAACTAATTTTCCTGTTTTTTTTTATTTTGTTTAAATTATTATTGTATCAACTCTGAATTTGTATTTTTAGTAATGAAGAGTGCCACATGTGCGAACTTCTACTGTATTTAATTAAAACAAAATATTTTTACAAATAATTTTTTTTTTTACAATTTTTCCAATAACTCATCGTTGGCACATTCTACAAAACTAAAAAAGAAATAGGGAAACTTCAATCAATACGCGCATAATGAAAATGAAGTTTATATATTTCCATTTCTTCCACGCGAAATATTTTTTATTTATAAGAAAATATTTTTGCTTTGATTTAAAATGTCTCTTAGGCTTCTCGTCATTTACTGCATCTCCATTGAACTGTTGCAAATTACGAAATTGCAAAATCACCAGCCTCATTTACGGCTTTAAACTTCAAAACTTTTAATCTTTTATGAGCTCATCACTTTCAATGCCTGAATGAAAAACTTCTTCATTAGCCTTAGCGCCTCTTCACACTTCGCAATCAAATTTCTTGCATGCTGGACAGTCCTTACAATTTCAGTATCAATCATGCTACAAATATTGGGTTTTTTTTGTAAAAGTGTACAAGTAAACCTATGCACATACTTACGGCTAGTGGCAGTCTGGCCTTTTGCCCGCAAGGCTATTAACGTTAAACTTTTGTTCGTTTCATTAGCGCTGCTAGCTGTCAACTCAATTCAACCTCACTTTGGTTGTGTTTTAGTTCAATTTTTGACAGTTTTTGACAATCATTAACGTCAGCAAAGTTTTAAAACTTAATTTTCTGGCTGGCTTTTCCTTGCTGTTTGACATTCGAGACAGTCTGCTTTGTTTTATTTGGTTTTATATTAGTTTAGTTAAAGTTATTGCTTCTGATATTTTTGCTGGAAATTTAAACGAAGTAGAATAAAAGTAATAAATATAATTTTATGTTTTATATTAAAACGACATTTTAACTTTTTTTGGCTTTCCTCTTTCTGATTCTTTCTCCGATTTCATTGCTCAATATCTAAATGCAGGTAGAAATATGTAGCTAAATTGCCTGTGGCGATGGGGGAGATAGCAGAACTAGGTATTGGGTTCTAATCACTTCAGATTAGCAATAATTTTCTCAGAATTTAATCACGATATAATCAAATGGCGAGTATAAAAACACCTTCGGTGTATTTGAGTTAAATGCGCCCTCGTTAATTCTCACGCGTAGTAGATCTGTTGAAGAAAAGATAACAGTAGGTTGTGATAAAAGATTTTTCTTGTGAATGTGATTTAAATAACAAATAATTAGTTGTTATTTTTACCATTGTATAACATCTAATTAAAATCAGTCACTGAGTGGCGCAACACAATATTTTGAATCCATTTATTCCTTTCTCTAACCCAATCCTGCTTTTCAAAATGGAGTAAATTACCGTTCAAATATTGTTATTAAAAATAAAAATAGTTGTTGTTTTTGTATTTTTACAATTTTTGAAAGTGTGCCTACCGAGTTACAATGTAAATGTGTGTTTCAAATATGATAAATTTTGGTAGCGAGGTTTTGAAGTAATGAAATTTCCATAGGCAGAGTTGTAGTCTGTTGACAAATAAAAATAAAAAATATACCCGATTGGTGGCGCTGTAGTCGCGTTGTTGACAAATATCTATGTAGGTATTTTTGGTGTCAGAAAAGAAATGTAAACCCGGTAGGTGGCGCCGTAGCCGTAATGTTACACTTTGATAAATATAGAGGGACAAAACGGCGGGAAAAATGGAAATTGCAATTCTTATCTGAAACATAAAATTGATGGAAAACTTTAAAGTTTATATCCTTCTGTAGTTTCTTTTTGTACTAACACAATTCCAAGAAAATAGTGAAAGTCGATTATTGTGATGGATAGAAAACTGGTTCTGAAAATCGATCAAAATTTGTTTTCCAAATCTTTTTAGTATAAATAGAAGAACTATGTTACATAAAGTCGTTGGATGTACTTTCCACAAACTTAGACAAATAATAACAAAATACCCTAGAAATTTTTGTTAGTTATACTTATATATTTGAAAAGCGTGCACCAATATATAGCCATTAGAGTCTCCTTTGCAAGAAAGAAATTTAGTGTAGACAATAAAAGGGATTGGGGCGCCTTCTAATCTAGCCAGACGCTGCAACACCTACTCGACCACTCGCTGCGATCAGGGTAGTAACTAAAACACTTAATTTAGATTGGCCTCTAAATAGTCTTAGACATATTAGTTGAAGATTTAATTGATTTTGATCGTCTAAAGTAGGATCCTCCCTTAATTGTTGGGACATGATTTTTGCCCTTTTTGTTTTTAACATTTTCACCTTATAAAGAAAATCTACCGAACCAGAATTTTTTTTAGTGGCATTAATTATCTGGTTAAATGATTTTAAAGTTTTCGCGATAACATGGGTAGCGTGAATACTCTAATTGTTTTCGAAATTAATTTTAAACAATAGGGGTGTTCAGTATTCTCTGTATATTTTTTTTAAAGTGCATGTATTTTGTCGTTAGAATTCCAAAGCTGTTATTTTAAAACTATGAATTATGATACTGGAAAAAATATCAAGCAAAATATTTGCCAACTAACACTTTTCTTTTATGCAGACAAAACTTCCTTAAAGTTTCAATAACCAAAGTTAATATAAAGTAAACATTTTGCAATTGAAGGCGACGCTATAGAGTGAGCTGTAAAGTGAATTTTGTACTCAAGGTAAAAGCAAAAAAAAAAAAAATTAGTAAATGGTGATGCAACTCAAAGCGCAGGAGTAAAATGAAAATCCAGCACAAAATAGCAAAAAGTTATGAATAAAAAAAGTGAAAAAAGCGCTCTGCTTTTAATTTCAGCTGTGCAGCACATTTATTGTTTTGTTTTTTCTTTTCATTAATTTTTTATCAATTTAAATTTAAAATTTTAGCTGAGTTCTAAGATGTTCGAGAAAATTATTCTACGAAAAATTTCACTAGTCGTCTCCTCAATAAAAAAAGGCGCTCCTTCTTTTACACTAACAAATTACGATCGCTGTTTTCTAATTTGTATATGGAATTATTTGTTATTTAAATTTATGTACAATATGGCTGTTATCATTTAATCACACACAGATTTTGGCTAAGAGAGCCCAAATGGAAATTTTCCGTCGAATAATTCTGTAGAAAGTTTGTTTATTGAAGGGTTAATTGAAGGGAGACCCCTCCCTTTGCATTTTTAAATGGGCGATAATGCGTTAAAGGATTCTACGAAAATATTTTCCCTGAAATTTTACTGCATATTTCCTAACCGTTTATTTTACTAAGACTAAGATTTTAACCATTTTATCCACTCTTTTTAAATCAACTTAGATTGGGACGCAATAAAAAAAAATTACGTGCTAACTCTTGCAAATCCATATTTTCAGAAAATCCGGACTGTTTCGAGTATCGATAAAATTGTTGCACAGTGTAAATTGCAGTTATTAAAAGGCTTTCATTTTATACCTATTTTTTTCTTTTTGTAGTAAAACTTCTTTAGCGCCATAAAAGTGATTTTTTGCATCGCGTAACCATTTTTCCTAATGCTACTACTAATTTTTACCATTATTTTTAGTAATTTCTACCACTATTTTTACTACAAATTACGACCACTATTTTTACCAATTTCTACCAGTACTTTGACGAATGATACTACTAATTGCTACCACTAACTTTACTAATTTCTACCACTATTTTTACTAATGCAACATTTTACTATTACCACATTTTTAATAATTCCAACCACTTTTTTTACTAATGACTACTAATTACCACCACTACTTTTTACAAATTTCCACCATTGTTTTTACCAATTTCTACCAGCATTTTTATTAATACTGCTACTAATTTCTACCACTATTTTTACTCATTTTCACTACAGTTTTTTCTACAAATTTCTACTACTATTTTTACTCATTTCTACTACTCGTTTCTGCTACAACTAATTATTACTACTATTTTTATTAATAATATTAGTAATTACTATTTTACCAATTTCTACCAGTATTTTTACTAATGCTGCTACTAGTTACTACAACTATTTTTACTAATTTCTACTACTATTTTGACTAATGCAACAACTAATTACTACCACTATTTTTTACTAATGGGCACTACTATTTTTACTAACTTCTTCTTTTTTTTAAGGATTTCGACAAATATTTTTACTAATGCTACTACTAATTACTACTACTACTAACACATCTATTATTACTACTCCTTATTACTATCGACTACTACTTGTCTCAATCTCTTTATTGAATCGGCACTGTAGGTTTACTTCTGACTCGCGCACTGGGGTGCACGCGTGATGTATTTAGTGATCGTGTTTTTTTGTTAACTACACTTCAATTCCTTACTTACATTTTTTCTCCAAGTTCTTAGTTTTTTCCAAAGTATTACAGTGGAAAGTGGAATTAGTAAAAATGACAACTTGCCCCACGAATGGGCCATACTACGTACATTTGTACAAAGTGAGATTTTCGATGAAAGCAAAAAATAAAATACTTGAAACTATTAAAGTGAAACTGAAGACATCAAGAGGGTAGAATTCTTTATAATTGTGTTACTGAGAAGGGCAGTAAAATTGATAAATTGAAGTGGGCGTTTAGCTGCTGAACTTTCTCGAGTGGTATTAGTGCTTATGAGTGTTTGTATATTTACATTGCGTTGCTACTGGACAGTGATTTCAATTTCGACGACACACTTTGTACGCTTTTTGTCTCTTGTCGTGCGTTTTGCGTGGACGGACATTACATTATTACGCCAACGTCACCTCATCTATTTGTTTGCTCATTTCCATCTCCATCTCCATTTCCATCTCCATCTTCTTCTCCTTAACTTCTAAGTAATTCTCATCACTTTCAACACATTTTGTCATCTCGTCACATTGGCGTACAAGCACGGGAACAATAAGAAAATTGTAGGAGCAGCCACCCACTCAACTTCGAAAACTAAGTACACTATATGTTCAGTTGTGATTCGCACCTACACAGGACACGCTTGACGTTTCCATGTGGAACTTCAAGATATATAACATTCTATATTCTATTTAAGTACTCCCACTAGTTAGTTCCACGCTTAGCATCGTCTGCCTTGTCCCATTCTTTTGCGCTTCATTGAAGCACATAATTATCAAATAATTGGATGCGACACCAGCTGCGACAATAAGCAGCAGTGCAACAACTACTCGGCAGCTCCTTACGAGAGTTTACTAACCAAATGCTACCACCCCGCCTGCTGTGTCGCAAATGTTTTTTGTTATATGTATGTATATATTTAGTATGTAGTATGTACTGGTCTAATAAAATCACGCTGACAACGCTGTCAATGTTGGTCCACTGGTGCGGGCATAGCGTCAGCCAACTGCTTCCATTTTATGTCTTTTTTCTTTATACATCACGCGCCACTGAACTACTTTTGTGTCAGCTGACAGGCGTTTGCCAATATTTAAAAATAAAATGTGTATGTGGTCGTTTCACTAAACTCATCCGCCATGCCCCACAGTAAGTGCTTCGTTTGGCGCATCGTAAATGATGCAAAACTTTGTTTGCTCAAGACTTCATTAAAAATCTCGCTTACTGATTCAGCTTTGCAAATTCCATCGAATCAATTTTCTTTAATTACCCATTAACATAATTTTTTACGGCTATTATAAAGTGGATTTAAGTTTGTTGTAGATGATGAAAGTTATTGCGTTAAGTTGCTGACGGTTTTAAGTAGTGATGGCTGCGTAGCAGCTAAGCTCTGGAGTAGTTAGTGTTTGATTAATTATGAGATTATGAGCGAAGTGCAGTTATGCGAAGTATGACCAGTAAACTGGCATTACAAGTCATTATTCTTTATTTATTTAAATGCTTACAAATTTCCTGGCTGTTCTTGAGATTTGTGTGCAAAACTGATACGGCTACGTAAAATGCAACTGAGTAATACCACAACCTTAGTCAGAATTGGTCTTTAACATTATGTTGGAAAAGATAATTTAAGCTGTAGAATTGAACCGTTGAGGCACCATATGGAATGATGGAACGATGAGTTGAAGCTCATAGCTTTACCGCGACATATACATAGTTCAGTGAATTAAAATACGGCGGCTATGTTGGCTGGGACATGTCGCGCGAATGAACGAAAATGCTCCATCACTGCAAGTATTCAATGCGGTACCCGCTGGATAAGAACTTGGCTTCACTTGGTATCTCTAGCTGGCGCCAGATAGCAAAGCAGAGAAACAATTGGCGCGCTATGTTGAAATCGGCCAAAATCTCCTAGGCGGTTATAGGGCCAATTAAGAAGGAGAATAAATGGCTGAGAAACAGCAAGGTGTTATTTGCAATGGAAGGACCAAGTATAACATGACTTGATATAACTTGATATTTGGCGCTACTTAACAGGAACAATGAACAGCTGGCGTGCAATATTCAAAACGACAAAATCGCTTAGTTGGTTATTGCGCCTATTAATTAAGTAAGTAAGTTAATAGATATTTTTAACGATATTCCGTCATTCCTTAACAAGTTTGGTTCAGAGATATTGTGCCGTCTTCAGTTCCATTTTTCATTATCGTTGAAGTAAGTTAGGTTCAGCCTATGTACGTTTTTTGGGGCTGTATTATTACTGAATGAGCCATTATTATGCCAAACCCTTCTCAAAATCTGCACACAATTTTTTATTAAACCAAAATAACGCTTTAATAAATTTTTAAACGTACCACAGTTCAAAATTGTACAAACACCAATTCCAGCAGATTTTTAAATTATGTGATCATTACAAACAATAACATGATACATATTCTATGCAAATTAATACAAATAGCAAAAGTAAATAAATCTAATTTCACAACCAATGTTCATGTGCAAATAAATTTAGTAAAATGCATTATATTATAAACGCATTATAACAAAAAGCATTGGGCGTATTTTAATAGCTGAAGTTAAACCAAAATGGCGTTTCTGTAATGGAAAGCAAATACATTTTTAGAATTCACAGAACATGGGATAGACAGAGCGAAATGTTATGCACAAAATATCAAAGTGAATGTGTACGAAAATATAAGCAGATTATATCAGTACAAAATCTGGAAATGTGAACAAAAACAAAAAAAAATATACGAAATTATAAAACCAAAGCAACGTAATAAAGATTTATGTAGCGCCCGTTGCTACACAAAGATAAATTCAAGAAAATTCGAGAGCAATGAAAGAGAAAACAATTATTAAATATAAAACCATGGTAAACTGACATTGTGACGTTGCGTAAAGACTAAAGTAAACAAAAACCACACGTACGGTGAAGACTAGAATACACCCACTAGGAAACACATTGCTTACAAAAGCTTACCAGCTTAGAAGTAGTCCAATCTTTGTACAAATAAAATGATGACATTTTGACGATATACGATTGCTTTAGAAATAATAATATCATAAATAATTAGTGGTATAATTAAAATCCACATCTTAATTTTAGTATTTTATTTTTTGTATCTAGACTGTCTTAAACGAAGATTTCTTTAATTTTTGAAAAATTACATCTCTTTTATGATCTGCTTTTAAAAACTTTTGTATAAATATATAAATATATATATATATGCATATATATATATGTATGTGAGATAAATTGATTTCACTTACGTTATTAATAAATGTGCATTTAATTTGTAAACAATTGGCAACCCTTCACAATTTTTCGCGACACCTTTGTTTTACGCCAATTCTGTTAAACTGAAATGTTAGAAATTAAATTACATATATTAAAATTCTTATTAGCTGGCAACACTCGTTAAACACATTTTCATTAATTAAGTTATCTTAAGCCTACTTTGACTTCGAAACCGTAATATTTTCTCTAACTTCATAAGTTGATTTAATTTGCTTTATTAAGCAGGTGGCAACCCTCTTCGAGGGTATTTTCGAAATGAAGTTTTGTTCCTTCATTTGCGATACTGGATTTTTAATATTTGATTTAAGTTATTATAATTTTACTTAATTTTTTCAACAGGTGGCAACTCTCTGCGAAAGTATTTTCAAACTAAATCTTTTTTGAAATCCTTAACTTGACGCTTTTGTTGTAAAATTTAGTTTAATTTATTAATTTAACATAATTCGCTTTTTAACAGGTGCCAACCTATTTTCAAAACGTTTAGGAAATAAAGCTTCATTAAATTTCTTACGTTGCCAATAATGCAATAGTGGATTTCACACATTGTTTTAATTGAATTTAAACTTTGGAATAGGCGGCAACTCCTGATGGACTATACAATTTTAACAGGTGGCAGCTTTTTAAAGTATATGCTATATGCTAATTGTAGTTATAGGCTATTTATGTACCAAACTCTAAACAAATTTATTAAGTCGCTTGTTCGCGAAAAGATAACAAACAAACAAACTTAATAGCAAAGCAGGTTGGTCTAGTTTTATGAAGATGGGGAAATACTACATATTTTCAACGCTAACTTTTTCCAAGAGTTTTTGATAAACACTTATTATTGAAACAAGTGCTGCCAGATATACAAAGTTATTGATTTTTTGTATAAAACTGCTCCTACACGACAAAATAGTGTCGCAGACCAAGAGACATTCCAACTTTTGCAATTAATTTAATCGTAGTGCTTTTAAGGGCTTCTGGAGTATTTGATTCGAATGACTTTTCAATTTACTGAGAATATTCCAGCAGGGTCCGAAATGTCCAACTCTCCATATCTAGTCATAGAAATCCCAAACAGCTGTACGCTCATACGATTTACAATAATAAATCATTTTAAGTGCGACTAATTTAAATGAGTTTTGTTTGAATAATCACAAACGCAAATAAATGTATAACAATACGAACACTATGTATTCATACGTATACACACACACACAGTAAATACTACAATGCAGACGACCACAATGCGTTCCTGACCGCAACAACAATGTAAGAGAAAAATAATTGTGATGGTAAAAGTTGAAGTGGCTTCGGCCAAATAAATAAAAGCTAGCAAAATTGATGTTCACACGAGAGGGGGAGAGGTGACGGGCCGTCGCACCAGGTGGTTTGTAAAATGGGAGCGTAGTTGGCTATTGTTAGGCGAATAAAACCACAACACATTTAAAAGTGTAAAGCGAATCTAGGAGTGTGTGTTCGTTTGTGTGTGTGTGTGTGTGTGTTGGTGCATTTAAATTTATTCAAACTGACCAAATGCGGCTCGCCGTGTAGACCAAATGCAACAACGAGAAATTATTCGCAACACATTGTTACAACAAAAACGCATAACAAACGTAAAACAAGGCCGTTTAACTCAACTAAAAATAAATAAAAAAAAAAACGGGAGAGTACATGCTTTATTACAGTTGTAAATAATTGTAGCAAGTACGCGTTAACATTTACACAGTCACACACCAACATCAACACACACACACACAGTCAAGTGGCCGTACATAAATAGCTAATGGTAACTCATAGAAAAGCCACATAATGACGTTAGTTGCAAAACTCGCCCCGCACACTGCAGCACACCCTCAATGTACTACATACAACTAGACGAAAAAAAAAAACCGCATTGGAAAGAGAAACGAAGTGAAAGCACACCACACCTTCACACCCAGTTAATGCGAGAGTGAGGGAGAGCGAAAAATTGCGCGTTACAGCTTGGCTCTCGGCAGCCGGCGGCAACGTGATTCGGCCATTATTGCAACTAATGGTGCTCATGAATTATCCAAATGCGAAAACATTTACAAATAGACACATCCGTATCCGCTATTCGAATGCGGCTCCCAGCGGCCGTGCACATCACCAGCACCACCGACCACAAGCATTGCCAATGGCCTTGCTCCCCCCTTCGCCGGACTGACTTCGCTCTGCACCGGCCGCCCTTATGGGCTTCAAACACTGCACGTTATGCATTAGAATATTTATGGCAAACATTTCTGTAGCTATTTTAGTTTTAGCATTTTTACTATTTAGTGCCCTTTTTAGTTGTATTGGATTGTTGGAAAAGTAGCTGGGTCGAGTGTTGTTGTTGCAGATGGATGTTTTTGGCTTCATTAAAGTGTAGTTTAGAGAGCTAGTATAGGTGGCTTTTAAGGTAGATTCGCCCCGAAACTTAAGTTATTGTGAAGGTGAAGCTGTTTAGGTCTATACATGTAAGAAAAGGGCCTTTAAAATTTACAGGTTGGTTAAAAATTACATATATCAAATTGCACTATTAGCTAATAGTGAAGTGAAAATTAATATGTCATCCTGATATCTCATCTTTTATTTTCACAATAAACAAATTGAAGTTCGATTGTGCATTCATAATTTGTTTACTAGCCATTCGAAATTGACCTGCCAGTATATTTTTCATTTCGAACTGTGCATCAACGGTTTACACTTTAACATTGGGTGGTAAATAAACCATGCCAACCGACTTCCAATAATTGCAAAAGTACCAGAATTAATTTAGCAAGTGTATCAAATTTCTGATAGAATAGGCATCTCAAACGAACGAGTAGATACTGTATATTTTGCATAAAGGTAAGATATGAAAATGTATTATCTTTAATTTTTTTAGACGTGTGGTTTTTAATGTGACAATACTTTTTTTCGAATTGGTATTTATAGAAGCTGTTACTTGATTTATACTCAGTTTTGTTTGCTATTTTATAATGAATAGACATACTCCGGAACAACGTTTGTAAATCGCGCAAATTTTTTACCAAAAGAATGGTACGGTTCGTCCTATATTCGGCCCTTTCGGATGAAGCTCAGTTTTGGTTAAATTGGTACGTTAATTAACAAAATTGTCGCATTTGGAGGGTTGATAATCCATAACCCATAGTTAGACGCCGTTACATCCTCAAAAAGTGAATTTTTGGTATGCTCTATGGGCAGAGGGAATCATTGGTCCATATTTCTTCAAAAAACAAGCCGGTCATAATCGTTACGGTCAATGGGAAACGCTATATAGCTATGATTAATGACTTTTTCTTGCCTGAATTGCAGGATGTTGATGTGGACGATCTTTGGTTCCAATAAGATGGCGCTACATGCCATACAGCCAACGAAAAAAGTAATTTATTGAGGGAAACTTTTGGTGAGCGCATTATCTCGCGTCGTGTGTCTGTGGCGTGACCTTCACGATCGTGCGATTTAACACTGCTGGACTATTTTCTGTGGGGTTATGGGAAGTCGCTTCTCCACGCAGACAAACCCTAGTCGATTGACGCCTTGGAAGAGAATATTCGGGGCGTTAACGCTGACATACGGCTCAAGTTGGGAGTTGGTCGAAAATTGATACTCTCGGCTAGAATTTATTCGACATTTAAAAACATTATGGTAAACCTTTGTCTTTATAATAAAGCTAAACGAAATTCCTTTCCAAGAACTAAATCGAAAAGAAATTTCTGAGTTAACTTTTGAGCCTTTTTGTGTGTCGATTCATAACTAAGTATGAGACTTGGATCTGCGTAGACCAGCGTGGCTCTAAACTGAAATAAGAACGATCGGCAAAAATGTTTTTTACATCAGTTTTCCGGGTTGCAAAAACGATTTATTAATTAATTACACCACTCAATTCATTTCCAACTTTTCATTTTATCACACGGTAGAACTGCAATTCAGCAACAGAGTGACCATGGTAGTTTTCTGAAAGGCCTAATTTTAAAGATCACAATAGTCCAATCCATTTGAGTTTGTTTGTGTTTCCATTTATAGGCCACAGGTCTTTGTACGACGATCATAAACTCTTGAAGAGTTACAAATTCGTTGACTAGGGAAAAGGTTTTCCTTAAAAGAATGCAAAAATTTCATTTCAACACTTTGACCCACCACTATCTCGCCTTCACAAAGTTTCTTCATATTTTTCCGATTATATTATAAGGTTGATGCTAATATTTTACTTAGAATATCTACTTCTTAAGAAGATTTACCTAAAATTATAAAAAACTAATAAAACTTCGGCTCATCATACCTTTAATCTTTTTAATTTTCATTAAATTACTGAACTTTTGGCGTAAATAATTAAATTTAAAAATGATATTTATTGTTTTCATATAAAATAAAATATAAAACAGTAAAGTAAAGTTACTATGGTGAAATATATTTTACTTTCCAAGATACCTCAAGATATAAGATACATATGGAAATGTAAAGATATTAAGAGCGCGATCCGGACATAAAACTCATTTGCCAATTCCTTTAAGATATAGAGAGAGGAATGTGCCCTGTCCCATAAAAAAATTTCTACCAACTTGGCTACAACCACACATTCAACGAAAAAATTTTTTTTACGCTACAAAACTTCAAGTACATATTGCCCGTTCGTCTATCATAGGATGCGTGAATTCGTTCAATCGTTCTTATACCTGATCGCAGCAGTACCCATGGTATTATAAATTTAACAGTTGTTTGTAATGGCTACATGTTTGGCCAAACGGCGGCCCACAGTTTTTGTGAGAACTTTTTTATGTCTGAAATATACTCGCAGGTTTGTCATTGCTTGCCGAGGAGTGACCGCTATTAGAAAAAACTGTTCTATTACTATTGATGTCACTTGCCCCGGCCGATATTCAAACCCGGAACCCGCCGAATGAAGCTCCCACACGCTACACATTCGGCTACGGCGCTCGCCGGAGGTAGATGGTCAAAATGAAAACCGAAATCAATTAAGTCATGCTTGTCTGTCCGTCCGTCTGTTGGTGTATCGGATAGTTCGAGTAACTATTGAGATATCTCAACAAAATTTGATATCCGCATTGCCCTCGACTCAAGGTAGGTTGGTATTGAAAATGGGGGAAATAAGAATAAAAATCAAAGCAGTGCGATATTTCAGTAACTTTTGAAGATAGTTAGCTCAAATTTAATACACAGAATAGAGCAAATAGATAATTTTACAAATTTTAGTACATGGTTGCATTTCATAACAAAGAACATGCTTTAAAAAATTGTGGAAATCGGGGAATAACCACGGCCTGTAGCGAATTCTTTAAACTTTTGCACGAATAATTTAATTAAGGAGAGACATACCTAAAAAATATAACTTTGTAAAATGTTTGTGGTACGTTAAAATCAAATTTTTTATTACACTGCTTTTGAGTTTACAATATTCTTGGGTTTTCCGCCTGAAGTAAATTAAATAAATTTTTTCCGTGCACCAAATATTACGGAGAGAAAGTAGAGGCGTACCAATTTTGGGTGACAATATGTGTGGTGACATCCCCGAGAGAGCTAACGATTTCCAATATATAGATAATTTCGATTTCTTGTATGAATCGTGGCACTGCCCATTTTTCTTCCAAAAATCTGCTATACCTTGATATGCCAAAAATCATACATCTTAACTTAACTAACTGAAAAGATATAATGTATAGTAGTTTGCTCTGTTCCAAACAAAAAATGTATAGCCTGATATAAAAGATCTGTATAACAATTATTGTACATCTGCGTGAAAAACTTGCAAAGTTGAAAGCAATGTGGTATTTTTTTCCTTGTGTAGGTCGTGCCACCGTCAACCTTACCGAAATGGCAATTTGATCTATAGGACATACTTATATACCCAAATATCATTTATATGCATTGAAATGTTGCGGATATAACACGAATTCTGATTTTCTTTTTAAGGGGCTTGACACCGCTAACTTTTCCAAAATTTTATATATAGTATGTTAGGGGCAGGGGCCACATGAACTTACTGTAAATCTGTTGATATTTAAAGTTCACTTTCATCCGAAATGAGACTCTTTCTTACTTGTTTATCCTTTAATAGTTCACTGAGTTTAATTGGCTTGTAATTAAATTTTGATTGCAAAAAAAAAACGTAATTTTTTCAAATGCAAATTCTATTTCAATGCATTTGTAAACCTTTTATTAAGTTATAAGCAAAAAATGCTTTGACATGACATTTGCTTAATTGGCATACACTGGGCGTATGAGTGATAATTAATTGGCAGTCGGGTTTTAAAGAAAATAATTGAACTTTATTGCGACCAACACTTACTGCCATTTATGATAATCAGTTGTAAACAGATATATAGAAGTTCGGGTACATCCACACATACATACTTATGTTTAAATGTACTCAAACAAAAGGTGGATTTTTTACGATTTCCTATTCACTATGTGTGCAATGTCACCACCTTCAATTTCACTAATATGCCGATTGCAATTGCACTCTCACCCCAACAACTCAATGATTAATGATGCGAAAGCGCCAAAGTGCACAAATTCCTGTCTGCGCTTAATTTCTACAAAATAGTCTTGAGTTAATATTAAGCGATAGCACAAAATCAGAGAGAGGAAGGAAAATAGGGGCAGTCAGAGAGAGAGAGGGAGAGAGGGAGAGAGAGGTTATGTATATAACGTTTTCACTATAAGGAAGCGTAACAAATTCATTTTGAGAAAGGGCAATAACATGAAAAAGTGGCTTACAATAAATACTTAGTTACAAGCACGTACGAACTTAGAAACACATATAAATATGCACACACACACATATGTAGATATATATTTAAAAGTGTGAGAGTGAGACTCACTTATTGTCGAAAGCATTTCAATGACGCCCACAATTCACTTCAATTACCTGGCAAATACTTCCACCTGGCGTAGTCATAGTCAGAGCCAAAAGTTCCCGGCCGGAAATATAACATCATTTCGTCGGAGATATAAAATCTCTGGTCATATACAATAACCGTCATAAGATTTTGAGATTTGAGTTATCTTCTAAAATGCATATTTGACAAAAGGAAATAGATACAGAAACCAAATTAAAAGAAAATCATAAAGGCTGATATGAGCATAATAAAATTCCGCCAAAGATTTTTTGAAACAAAAACCCAACTTAAGAGATTCATGCATACAATCACAGAAACTTTAATGCCATTAAATTTCTGAACTTTTCTTTATCTACCTGTAACAAAAGCCATTTAATTTTCTCTTTTCAAAGGTATAGAGCTGTGATTAAATTTTTTGTCTACGGGTATTCCACCTCTTCACATTTTACTGTACATGAATTTGCGAAAGAACTTCATTTCGAAAAAGAGTATTATTTGATGATGAACAGCGCCCAGGACGATCGTAAAATACTATTACGGATCAAAAAATATGAAATTTGTGGAAGACACAGTACCAACAGAAATATTAGCTATTATGTCCACTAATTTGCGCTTGTTAATCGACTAGTCGATGTATCTGTTAGTCAGTTAGCAAAAGTTGTTAAAAAAATATTCGAATTCTCATAATTGACTAACCGTTTCCGTTCGATTTTTGTCGACTAACCGACCAATAACAACTAGTCCACCACCCGTTCATTTTTCGACCAGTTGCTCTTTTTTTTGCTTATGCTTATTGACAAATTTTTTATGAATTTATTGTGAATAACTTCGATTAGTCGACTTTCAGACTACTCTATGGTGAGCGATTAATCGAAAGTGGACGGTTAGTCGAATAAGTATTCGATTATTAACTACCAGTTGCTAACCGACTAATCGAATAGTCGAATAATCGGTTTTGAGTAAGAGCTCTTATGCCTCGATTTTTGCTGCCTTTTTACGATACATAAAAAACTGGTCTTGAGCTTAAAAATTATTGTTGATATAAATAAAACCATGCCAAAAAGTCAATATACATATATATATGTATATATAATGAATGAGCATACCAAACAAAGCAAATTCTAACAATAATAAGTAGATTTGTGATAACCAAAAACCACTCCACACCATACTTGAATTGTGTTTGGAAGTAGAAAAGTGGGTCAGCAGTTTTGTGATTGCCTGGCAGGGAAAAGGTCCTTGGTTCCAGTCCGAGCAGAGTCTTGAAAGAAATCTGAAGAGAAGCTGTGCTGATATCCGAAATAGCAGTTAAAATATCCAGGGCTTTGAGCGTTGCCTTTTTTCAATACTTGCCAATTTAAAAAAAAAAAAGACCTTGAGCTCTAAAAAACTATTAATATGAAAATTTCTTTGGTGTTATGAAAATATCTTAAATTTTATTAAAATTTGCACACACACTTCGAAACTTGGATTTTCATGAACACCTTGGATTTTTATGAGCTGTAAAGAAATTGTGAATTTTTTTAATTGCTGATTTCTGTTGAAAAAATTGCTTTAAAGTATGTGTCTCCCCCTCCATCGAGTGTGTCAAGTGAGTACTTTTTCATTGTTTATTTATTATTTTAGATCTTGAAAATGTTCGGTTTCAATTTTTAGCGAAATTTGGTACGGTTCGGGTCGGTCCCAAAAATCGATGTTCGATCGTTCTCTACAACTGTGTGATAACGCCAATTTTCTAAAAAAAATCCCCTTTTTTAAATTTAGCTGCATATAGTTCGAAATTAGACTTGTGTGGTAAAAGAAATTTGACATAAATGATGAAGTGAAGTCAGCTGTATTAAGAAATTTTGACGACGAAAATTCAGGTTACAAAATTAAAAAAATTGTTTCACCGCAACGTTTTATATAAATTTTAATATAAAGTATCTCGCTGAAACCAAAAATGAAGGCAGGATGTAAAAACGTAGGACAGTTTTTGGGGTATAGCTATAGATTCTTTGAGATCTGAAAAAAAGTTAAATCTCTTACAGTCAGTTTTACGAAACCTTTTTACTATTTTGAATATTATATGAAAATTAAAAGAAAGTTTAAAACAATTTTTCTTTTATATTATTGGTGAGACTGGTTATTGATTGTACATCGACAGTACAAATTTTCTTGCAATTTTATTACAAATTGTGGGATGTTGATGATAAGCCCTAAATAGAACATTTTATTTCAATTAAGTGATCTAAACTTCTTTGAAATCTTAAAAACCATCATATCTCATTAACTGTTTCACTATTTTATATTCTGAGTTCATATTCGAATGCTGCGAAAATTGGTACCAATTAAATGAAGCAAGATTTCCTGTCGGCTAGTGTTTAATTTTTTAATTTTTTTAAATTCAAAATGATAGTAAAGGGTTCATACCCCTAATAAAGGATTATGTTAAAAAATAATAACAAAAGCAAGTATATAATTTAACCTTCAATCGGTCGATTTGACCCAAATTTTCACTTTAATTTCTTAGAATTCGGTAAAAATTTGATGCCATTGACACGAAGTTTTGGCTCAACGGACAACGCGTATATGAATTTTTCGATTTTTTTTAAATCATCGCAGAAATCTTCTTTGGGACGAACACTGTACCAAAAAATGCTATATCAAGAAGTCCTTAATTTGTACGTAGAGTTTTTACCGTTAGTATAAAAATATTTCTTACATAATGTTTTTGGAATTTTATTGAGCTCGAGGCCAGTTTTTGAAAATAATGGATTTCTTACTTTTCGACCAGTATCCAACTGATGATTCAGATTTATTTGATATATACGATGATGAAAATTATTCGCCAGATAAAACTGAAGTTGAAAGTAGTTTTGACTACAATGACAAGCTAGAAAATTTCTAATGGCTAATTGATTCTTTTTTTTAAATATATCCCTCATATTAGGGCCAACAGCTTTTGTCATGGATTAATGATTTTTTATCATTTTGTTGTTCGTCGAGTTATTCAAATTTGTATTGGGTGTGACGAATTTACAAGTTAACAACTTATTTATTATGTATACAAAATTAGATCCCGAGTGGAATATGTGTCATCCGTATATTGAACGTCACAAAGATATGCCGGGTGGTCAAAATGCTCGCACAGTTGTTTTTTCTCGTTTTTCTCTATTTTTTTTAAGTGCGCATTTGATTGAACTATCTTTTTCTTAATAAACCACTTAAAAAAGGAATAAAAAAACGTTTAATATTTATTTATTGCAATGATTTACCTCTTAAAAACGAGAAGAAAGTCTCAAAAATAAGTTGGGCCAATTTGGCCCAAATGAAACGGATTCGCTCGCGGAAAAAAGTCCGGATGAAGGTTGAGATTTACCCCTAATTTTTATAGCTCAAGCCTGAAACTTTTGGACTTTAACTAAACAGCTTGCTATGCATGTATATCTGAAGAGATATGTATGGTTGGGTTATGTAATTGTGTGTGCCCTTAGTAGGTATATAAAACGAAAATTAATGGCTGAGTGTAGTGAATGCGAAATAATTTGTCATTGTGTTGTGTGCAATTTGTCTTTGATGTCACTGTGTTTGGAATGAGCTTAGCTAGGATGCACGCACACCCACAGCCAATCGCGCACACACATACACACACATACATATGTACAAACATACCCGTACATGTCAACTTGTGTAGATAAAATGAAGTAAAAAGTACAAAAAAAAGTAAAGTCATGATCATGCAGTGCTGCCTATTACCAAGTGTGGCATATAAAATTAAATATATATGTGTGTGTATGTGTAATCAACTTTACGAGCATATCTCATCTCATCTGCTAGCAGTTACTCTAATAGTGGAACACAGCAATTGGGGGCTATATGTAGCTACTGCACTGCATTGCCGTTGATGTACATGGCTTGCTTGTTTTTGCTGCTGTTTTTGAAATATTTAGTTCTAGATTTTGTGACTTTTGACAAGCTGAGTATTTAACATTTCTCCACTTAAGCGCAGATTAATGAAGTGCCATATATGTTTGACATTTGCACGCTTGGTTGCATATGAAAGTAAGTGTGCATTTATAGACAATGAAAAATTATACATACATATTTATAGCTGCAGACTAACACAGGCGTTTATGTATAAAGAACATGAGATAATAATATAATATTTTCTTGGTAATATATATCTCCGTACAGTGTTGGAATATATGTCTTAAAATGAGATTTCTTGAACACTGTTTAAATAGCTCGAAGCGTTAGCTTCCGTTGACGGTAAACGACCCCAAATTGATTAGAATTGGTTTTCTATTTTCTCATGAATAGATTAATAATAGAATAAATTTTATTTAGAAAACCATAGCTTAGTTTGGAAACGCTATAGCTAGAACCATGGCTGGCGATTATTTCGTATACTAATTGAATAAAATGTTGACCAAAAATATGTTTTTTCAACAAGATGGCAGAATAAGTCGATTTGGATTTATTGCGTGGGGTTGGTATTGAAGTGGCCCAGCTGTTTTGGTTACCGAAATAAGGTCATTTAATACATCTCGACTATTCTCTGGGATTCTGGGAAGCTATTTCTTTTATTTCTGTTTTTTAATAATTAATTTGATTCTAAAAATTTGAGTTACAATTTCAAACTTTTTGATCAACATTTTTGGGTATATGGTTTTAAAGCCCTTTCAGTCTAGGGAAGAAAATTCGGTACATTTCAAGCTAGCAGTTTATTATACTAAAATTGAATAGGCTAGAAAACTGATGTTTGAGAATTTGTTTAATTTTATTAAATATTTTAATTTTTATATTAAGGGGTTATATACAAAGTTGGGGCTCAAAAAATCGAAAATATTTTTATTGCATATTCTAAAAGTACATACTTTATAGAATATCAGCGCGAAATTTCATCCAGATCGGATCGCTAGATTCGAAATTACAGCCGTTCGCAGCGAACTGGATCCATCCATAATTAACTTAAAACAAAACTTAAAACGCAATTATCTCGGAATGGCATTTTTTGAAAAGTACCGTTGCCGTTCACACGATAACTCAAAAACTTATAAACCGATTATCATAATTTTTTTTTATAATTATTCGTATTTACAATCTTGTGTACTTGAACGATCGTTTTTGAATCCGAAAATTTTCGATTTTTTGCAATAATTTTTTTTTTTTAAATTTTTGAGCAACAAAAAAATTGACTTTTTGAAAACCATGAATTTTTTTCAGAAAAAAAATTTTTTTTGGAAGTCGGTTCGTTCAAGTACACAAGAATACATTTCTCTTCAATAATTATAGTACCCTTTTGATTTCAGTTGAGCGATTCGGCTTGGAGAGTGTGAACGGCAAGGCTCTACAGAAAAAACCCGCTTCGGGAGATGGGCTCTAACTCGGAAAATTTTAAATATTTTTTTGAAATTTAACTTGTTTTTTTTTCTTCAATAATACTACCAACAAACTTTCTTTCGCTTTATTGAATAAATTTTGCAAAAAACCTTTAAAAAAAATCACGAACTTAGCTCACTTTTTCACCTCAACTTTGTATATAACCCCTTAACTTGGATATGTTTGTTATATGTATTTGTTGTAGAATCAAGTATATTATGTACATATAAAAATCTTGTGTCACAATATTTGTGGTCGAGCTTCTCCGACTGATTTTTATGAAATTTTGAATGTACATATATTTGGTAGGTACGAGAATGGAGCACAAAGTATATTTTATGCTCTATGGAGAGGATTGCCACTAGTTTGAAAAGTCGAATTTAATTAAATTATACACCAGTTATAACAAAATATGGGTGTCAAACGCTTAGTCCAGCTGAGGAGAAGGTTCATAAATATATTTTTGAGAGGGATGCCACCTGTTTGGAAATTTTATTAAATTATAAAGAAGTATTTAAAATATTGAAACTTGAGTACCAAACGGTTCATTTCGTTGAGGAGAAAGTTTATAGCTAATCGTATTTTGAAGAAGGTTGCCAGTTGTTTCAAAAGATGAACTGAATTATATATACATATATTACACAAGTTATAAGAAATATTAAAATATGGATGAATACTTTTCGATCCGGCTTATATCATACAGAGGGTTGCCACCTGCTCGAAAAGTCAAGTTTAATAAAATTATACACAAGTTATATGAAATATTAAAATATGGTGATTGAATTATTTGTTTCGCTAGGAGAAAGTTTATGGGTATATGTTGAAGAGGGTTGCCACCTTTTTTAAAAGTAAAATTTTATTAAATTATACACAATATTAAAATATGAGTGTCAAGCTATTCGTCTCGTCGAGGACATTTTTGAGAGGGTTGCCACAACTGCATATATATGTGTAGTGAATAAATAAAGGCACCTGAAAAGAAAGTATTTGCCAGGTTTCAGGGGTTTCGTGTAATAATACGTTTTTAGAACACCAAAAAACATTGGGTAAGATTTTAAATTTCAATTTTCATAAAATCTTTAAACTTGATCCTTAATAGGGGCGTTGGGGGGTGTTTAGGAAAAATTTAAGGATGATGGGTAAATTTTTATCTTATATTCGTTGTTAGCATATCAGAAAACGTATACTACGTACCGTATTAATTTTGAATTTTTGTGTAACCTGGAAATTTGACACTGGGCTGTGTTGTGGCTAGGAGGTGTAGGGCGAAAATCTAAAAATAATAGGTAAATATAAACTTGAGATTCAGTTTTGGCATACTAAAACGTAGAATAAGATCCTCAACTTGAATTTTCATAAAATGTTAAATTAATAGCTTTTGGGTAGGTTTTGGCAGGTAAAATTTAAGGGTAAAAGGTAAATTTTGATCACAGACTCTTTTCTAAGAGTATTGAGTAAATTTAGACCTCAGACTCGTTTTTAGCACACCGAAAAACTTACCCGAAGCTACCGCATCTTTCAGAAACAGAATTTGTTTTTGATGTGCCCGTGTAATTTAACAAATTGTCATCAATATTACAAATCTTAAAAAAAGTTTTAAAAAATTCATTAAATTTTAAACTGCAAGTTTCTGGTAATTAGAAATTACCGTTGATTTTTGAGAATTTTGTCTTGGCGAAGATATCTCTATATAAAAATGAATTTCGCCACCTACTAAAAAACAGATTAAGAAACAAAAGGCCAGTGGATGTGAATGTAAAAGAACGAAGAAATGAAACAGAAGAAGGCACAGCGCCGAAACCGGTTCATCTTCAAACCAGACTTGACTAGGGAAGACGCAAAATCGCTACAATACATTATATTAATTTTTCTCCCTGGTGGAAAAATAAAAGACCAAAAAGGAAAAAAAACATATCCCTTAAAGCGGGTGCGGGTTAAATAGTTGGGTCTCGCGTGAAGCATTGCCCTTCTATTCAGTGAAAATATTTTTTCTGTGGCTGGCTTTAAATACATCATGAACCTATCATGAACATCAACCAAAATGCAGTTTTAATCTTTTATTTAAAAAGATCATAGAAATCTTTGTTCGACAATTTTAGCTTTTAACCAAATTTGCAAGTAACTCAACAGATTTGGCAACACAGCTTTGCTAAGGGAGCCAATTTGGTCGAGAGAGAGCGAGAAATCTGGTAACTGAGAAAAACCTTTAATTACTGCGTTGTGCTATTTTCCATTCAATTATTGAACAAATGCAAATACCCGAAACAAATGCAATTATTTAGAAATTTATTTGGATAAAATGAATTAATTAAATGTTATAATATGATTTTAGCAAAACGTGCATAGCTCTAAACATTATAAAAAAATTTACTAGTTAAAATACAGATAGAGAGAGAGAAGACAAACGCTGTGACTTTAAACTGCCTACATCGGAGTGGGCTAAGTAGCTTCCATTTCTCACTCAACTCGCATACAAACTATTTTGTGATTGCTCTTCAAAAGACATTTGACAAAAGTCACCAGTTCCCAAACATTTGAACCGTACATTATTTTTCATTGTCAATTGAATTTCTATTTAAAACTTTCCTCATTCTCCATTTTCATTTTGCCAATTTGTAAAATAATTTTGTTAATTCTTTTTTTTTTGTGTGAGCTTGCTATATTTAATTTAATCAAAATATGAACTGTACAACTGAAGAACCTTCAAGTTTGAAAAAACCATTGAAGCATAAATTTCTAAAACAATTATTCAGTTTCACTTAAAACATTTTAATAACTCATATAATAACTGTCCTGAAATGTAAAATACTACAAAAACAGCACACGACACTGATTAACAAAATTTTGTAAAATTTTCATTATGCCCATTAAAATTTGAAAACAAAACCGAATAATCAAAACACAAGCAAATATTGTTGCATAACTAAATGGAGCTTGCCAGAAATATTAACAATGATAAAGCAAAATCACAATTGCAATAATAATAACAAAGTAAACAAATCGAAAGTAAAATAAAAAAATATTTCGGGTACGAGTGAGGTTGGCGAAATGCTGTTGCTTACATATACAGATGTAAAGTATGTACAGGTAAGTATGCGGGCTAAATACATACATACAAATAAACTGGAAGGATGCCCGCTAAAGGAAAAATTTTCACTCGTTTGTTCAACTACAGTGTTGTGCATGTCATAAACAAGAAAATTCAATATAATACACTTTTGCTTATTAATTTATTTCTAATATTTTTTTTAAATAAAAGTACAGCTCATTCTGTAACATAAAACATATACAAAAAATTTTTTTTAATTTTTAGGAAATTCACATAAATTTGGCAAATTTCACAAAATGTTCATAGAATTTTCATACTTTTCAATCAGAATTTTTTAAAACTTTTCTCGTACGCAGTTTTGTAGCTCATTTAATTTTACCCTCAAGTGGAAATTTGAAGTTGGAAATAATTCTGCTTGATTTTTGATCATTTTTGGGAAATGTCCAACACCGTCAGCAAAACAATGATCAAAAAAACAAAGCAAACTTTTATACACTTAAATCAGCTATACTTTTATAAAAAATTACTGAAAATATATTCAGCCATATCCTGAGTTTCACTGTTACCGGAAATATTTCACTTCTTACTTCATTATAAATTTCGAACGGAAATTTTTCGCATTCGAACATATTTTTCGCCTACCGGCAACACTAATTTTGGGCCAGCTATTTTCACTGGAATTTTTGTAATAAATTTGAGAGACGAATAAACAGATTCAAAATGTAAGTTATGGTGTTATTTAAAATATTACAAAAAAAAATGTATTTTTTTTTTCAGGAGTAAATCGAGAGTGATATCCTTTCAAGTATAATGCAGGAAAAGCTGGACATTGCCTGTGCATTTGTGAGGAATATAAAAAAGAATGTGACAGAGTTTTGTAAGCGCGAGACCAACTTCAAATTCTTTACCAACAAAATTTTGATAGGCAGCCTCCGAAAGAAACCCAAAGAAGCGCTAAGTTTAAAGACTGGCGGAATACCAAATTTCTGTCTGGAGTTTGCCAATACATTAGTTAGCACGTCCGATAAATTTAAGTCAACACTTCTTTGTTTAGTCTATATTATCGTTTAAGCCTGCAAGTGGTCAATTGTTTTTACAAAAATTCACAAATAAATTTCATGACATTTAGAAAGGTTCAGGCAGCTCCATGGGGTTGAAACTATCTCTCAAGTATCTCCCAAACAGAGCTAAAAAGTACACCTATAATTAAAGTGCTTGACGCCTAAAAAAGCTTGATGGCCAAGGAGTGCGAGAAGGGACAAAATTTATCGAAAAGGAAAACGACTGGAAGTAAGGAGATAACTTCGAGTTTATTCATTTTTATGGAATTTTGTTCAAAAATATGCAACTGTAAGAAGTAATTTCCTCGTTTTTATGTTAAAAATCATTTCAAGGAAATTTATAAGGATACCCGCACTCTTTTACTAGAATCTTTTTGAATTTATTAATTAGGAATACTATTTATTTTTATAAGAGCCCTTTTTAATTCAAATTTTGCTTTTAACGTCTTAACACAAATTTGTACTTTGTGAATAATATACCTTGTATTATTTTGAGTTTAATATTATGAATATTAATACTTGGATTTTTGTTTTTTTCAAAATAAAAATGTTTGATTTACTTATTTATTGTTCCAGCAGTTTTGAATTGGGTGATTCGGTGATTCACAAGGTGACATAATATGTCATAAATTATAAAGTCATAAAATTTTAGTTTTCAAAAGTTATGTTTTTAGATTGCAATGAAAAAACGAATTAAAACTTAGCAATTTTTAGGCCACATTGTGAAACACCCAAATTAATAACGTTTTAAAAATAAACATAAACATAGTGTTGCTCTCTTTTCTCTCAATGTCTTTCTTGTGCATTAACATTAAAAATGCCTGTTGTACAATAAAGATCTGAACATGTATTAAATTTCAAAAATGACACTTGCCATATATACTACGAATAATTTGACCTTACCAATTGCTATATTACTCTTATTTTAATTGTTTTTGTGTTATAAGAAAAAATATTGAAACTGTAATAATAATATATAAATACTTGAACTTATCAGAATTATAAGTAATGGTTGTCTATTTAAATAATGAACAGTTTATAAAAACAGTGTGATATTTATTTATTGGAAACAATCGACGGGAAAAAGTTTAGAGGCCAACAATTTCGAATTAATAAGATTTTCGGCTTACTAAAATTAAGAGAAGATTCTAATGAAAACTAAGATTCCGTTCTTAATTATATTGAGGAGGTTTTCAAATTAATTATACAGGCTATCTACTAGATTGGATTTGAAAAGGGTCTCATCTTAATTTTACGGGTCACCTTCTTAATTACATTGAACAGTTTTCATCTGAGTTTTACAGATTATCTTATTGATTTTATTGGAAAGACATAGCCAGTCATAATAAGAAAGTCTTCTTATTGAAAAAAATTATAGGTCATTTCAGGTGGTCTTATCGCTCTGTGCTACCCGTTACCCGTTGATCTGCACTGGCTCTTTCCTCACACGAATGTCGCATTGTAATAGAAATGAAAAAATTGCTGGCGATTTTTTTCGGGTGAGACTCAGAATAACGTTGATTAAAAAACATAAGTCTCAATAAGTATTAAATTGAATTTTGTTGCTTATAATGTGCACAACACTGTATAGTATGTAACTGTAAATATAATTTTGTCACATATACAGTTATGTTTGCTTACTTTTGTGCTTATTTATATATGTAGTTATATATGCACATTCCGATAACTATAAATGTTTACAAATATATGAAAACATCTATTGAAACGACAATTTTCAATTCTATACCCACACATACGCATTTATTTTCACATGCATAGCAACAAACTAATTAAAATTTTTTTAATGAATTATAAACAAATAACTTAGTTTAGAAAATATTATAAAATGTTGGTAAGTGTATTAGGGTGGTGCCCATTTTAGATTTCTAATATGTACAGTATATTATAAGTCTCGAAATTTTTATTTGATTAACTATTTCCCCAAACTTAAAGTTCTGTTATTCAATTAAAAAAGTTTTTTCAGTTATTTATTGATTTATTTATGGTTGTTTTTGTGGCCAATGAATGCTTTGGATTCCGCGTATGGTGTTCCAGATGATTCTTAGATCTCAGCATAGAGTACATGTTGTGATATTTTTGTCAACTTTTTGATGTAAAATTTGGTATTGATTTGGTAGAAAAGGACAAAAAGGAGAAAGGGTTTGCTCACACATAAAATAAATTACTTCGATAATGGGATTCTTTCCTGGCATTCAATTTCAATTTTCCAAATAATATAACATGAATCTATAACGCTAGTATTAAAATATGAACCCTCTTCCAATTTGATGGTGTAGATAGGAAATTGTTATGTGTACGAAATATGCGATTTTATGATAGTACCGAGCGCCAAGACGTAAGAAGAAGATTCGGGAAACATATGGCAATCACAATTAAATAATTATATGAATAAAATACTTTTTTTTTTTGAAAACCTTCAAAATAATTTCTCTGCTTACCATATAAATTCTTAACCACGTGGAATAGATTTGAATTCCTCATAGAAAAAAAAACTATTGAGATCTTAATCGAAATATTTAAATGCAGTCGAATTCCCCATTACGTCCTTATAACTGGGCAGCATCAATGAATTTCGTGTGCATACGTTTTTCATTAATTTTTCCATACAAATATTAACCCAATAATGGCACATTCTAATGACCAGACGGGGACACTATTTTTCTAAACATTTTGGTGAACAAATATTTCATAAAGGGTTATAATTTAAATCCTTCCAACCAAGGTTTAAAGCAGAAAGAAAAGACAACTACAATGTGGCAAGTACGGGTATGTGAATATGTTAAAATCTGGCAGAAGATATATTTACGCAATTTCCCATTACTGTTTCAGTTCCTGTTCATTTTAGGCAAGCTTTGGCTTAATACTTTGCCTATAAATTTTTTTTAGCCTTAGGTTAGGTTACAGGTTGAAGTAGTTCCTTAAAATTGTCAGAAAATACACGACCGTCGCCATCCCTTTGTCGAATTGTGGTAGGTTCTTTGGTCCTTTGTTCGCAGGCCACTGCATATCCACCCAAAATCATCGCCTGTCCAATATTGGACATTCGCATATAATGTGTTTCACTGTTTAGTCCTGCAGAATGTGTTTCCTGCATTTTTCCCCTTTACCAGACACAATTTAGAGACGTGAGCCGTCAAAAGCTGGTGAAACGTCAGTAGACCCACTAACTGCCCTATGTTGGCTTCCACGCTTTGTATACAGTTCGTACAATCGTTTGATTGCTTGCAACGAGATCGGCACATCCTTATTAATTGAGTTTTCTAGATAGGCAAGATCGACAAGATAAAAGTGCATGGCTTTGGCCACAGCCAACTTTCCAATGGTTCTTTGCACTCTACTGCGATCTTAGAGCAGGTGCCGTGCGAAAGCGGAGCCTTAATGGATGCCAGAATGTCGGTTGTATATCTGATATCAGCTCAGCCCCCTCACGGCTAGAAGTTTTGCTGGAAAAATGTTGCAGTGATCCGACAGCTTGTAAGACTTAAGGCAGTAAACGGCAGTTCCAACTCTCTTCATTATTAAATAAATTAATAATTCAAAAAATTCTTTTTAAGTAATTTGAAAGGTTTAATAAATAAAATTATATTCCAATTATGTAATAGAAGAGATGCACTAAGTTTGGAAGAGAATTACACAGCATAAAGCGTATAAAGTGAGGTTACTTAAATCAAGGCGTCTTAAGATTTTTTGACAATAATGAAATTTTAGCCAATATTTCGCAAACTTTGACGTAAAAAATTCACGCAAATTTTTCCAAAAGTAACGCTTTTTCACCGAGTTACGCTGTTTGAGTGAAATGTTTGTATTTTAAAATTATATTTGTATGGCCATACAGAGCTGCAAAATTGAAAATTTTATGTTTTTGAAATAATATCTCGTTCAACTTAGGCTACCCCTCATGGAAATACATAAATATTTGAACATACTCAACATTGTCATAGCCATTAACATTACCGCTGCCATTGAAATCTAAATTCACATTTGCTTTTATTTAATGCGCTCGCTCACTCAGCCATTCATTCATTATGCAACCGGCAACTCCCGTAGGGTAGAATTTCGCTCAATTTTCCCCTACCATCTGTATTTTCTGTTTTTGTGGCACAATTTATATGCGCTGCATATGTATTTTTCATTTTATAGTTTTTTGTTTTGCCTATGTTGTTGCTGTTCGCATTAATTTATGAGTTGTGAATAGAGTGCTAAAAGCGTTAATTAATTTTTATTATTTATTTAAAAGTGGCAAGAGCCACAATACTACGGATTTATTTTTTCGCACTATTGCCAAGAGTTAAATGTAGTATATTCGATCGACGGGGCGTATCAGTGATATTTAATAAAATATACCCTTACAATATTGTGTTTCTCATGGGGTGGATTTTCGTGTTTGCGTGTAGAGGCTAAGCATTTTTTATTTTTAAAATTTTCGCAAATGTTGTAATTAGTAAACTTTTACGATGACTCATTCAATGCCATCTCGCTAGATTTTTATTAAGAGCAAAAAATAGAGTTAATATTTGTTTTAAGCTCTTCCGAGAAAATAAGATTTCTGGAAATAAATATTAAGTTAGAGTTGCTTTAGAGGTCAAGAGGTTGACATTACGAGCGCTAAGAAAAAACATTAGACTTGCTATGAGAAAACGATGGAAATATATTTGCATTTTTTTTAAATGTTCCCATAATTATGAAAGTGGTCTAAGTCATATATATCTTATGTCGAGATATTTAATGAATTGCATTTGAACGAATTACAAAATATTTTAACATTATACTACATTTGAATTTATAATTTTTATTAGTCTTGATTATAAGAAATTTATTATGAATATGACCATTCTCAAAATTATTGGAATCTTCTATAAATGACTTAAAGCAATGCAGAACTTCGAGTTTTATTAGCAACAATGACTTTAACACAAAAATGCACTTCTTAATTTTTTTTAAAAAGTAATCTATTTTTTTTTTAATTCGACGGATGTTTAGATAGGGATATACAACGCATAATATCTCTATGTTTTTCTTCCGTCACTGGTCTAATGCTGGCGTTTAATGGAGTAATGTACTATATCCGTACATACATATTTCGCCTTCCTCTTCGAAAATGTGGAATTTGGAATAATCTAAAGAAGAACATTTATTCTCACAAATTCTTGCGAAGAGAGAAGCGACTACTTGTTTCAAAGCGTTTCTTGCGTGAATAACTTTCGTTAGTTTTTTCTCACTCTAAAAGATCTATTTATATTTATATATTATAATATTCCCTTATTTTTTCTTCAGATTTAGTTGCAATTTTGTGATTGTTTTGTTTCCGATCAAATTGGATAGTTATTTCTACATTTTTATCTTTTCGATCAATAATAATCAGATGTGACCAAAAAAATAAAAAACTACGTAATAACAATTATCCAATGATTTAAAATAAAAATTTCCCTATGCCCTCCAACAAAGTACACAAATCTCGTGCCACTTCTCGGCTCTCAGTGAATTTGACAGAATTAGCTGTGTATTGACGTCAATTTCGTGGAATTTTTGACGAAGCACAATGTTCGTCTAGTACTCGTATACCGAATGCCTATATAGAGGACGCTCTAAGCAACGAAAGAGTTTTTTAATGGAAATAATGTATTTTATATAATGACCGTTGGATTCGTTATTTGTATAAAAAAATGTACTTTCATAGTCATTGATAATGATAATGAAGGTAATAGCATATGATTTATTATTTTGTGCTTAAGTCCAAAGCAACATAATATAAGTAAAGAAGAGTCTAGCGTGTGCTCTAGCGCTTCATTCGGTGTACCCTCGGTTCGAGTCCTGGGCGGAGCAATTAACATCAATTAACATTTGCGTAGGAGAAGCTCCATTAAACTTCAAGCCATTTGATGAAAGCGCCAAGTTATTATTATTATTATTATTAAGTAGCAAAAGTAAAGAATATTAAATTTTAGTGAGTTATCTTTGATAGTTATTAAAAGATCAGAGTTTTTTGAATTAGAGAAGTTTCCTCTTGTTTTTGTTACGAGAGAGCTACAGTTTTGCGTCGACTCTGAACGGCGAATGTTTTTTCATGCAGAAGTTAAAATTTTGGACTATTGCCTGACCAAATGGAATATGTTGAGGAATGAACCCGCAAATGTAAAGAAAGGCTGAGAGAACACACAGCCCATCATAATTTCGAGAAAAGAAACCGCCCTCCATTGAAACTTTCACATTTATAATATAAGCAGGATGCATGTCCGTAAATAAATTAATATCACTTTTCATCCGAAATGGCTTGGCTGTTTTCTATAAAATTTGATAGGAATATTTGATACTTGGAAAAGGGTTACCACCTGTTTGCAAAGTAAAATTTAATTAAAATACATATATGTACACAAGTTACATGAAATTATAAAATATGGGTAGGCGAAGAGAGGGTTTATTTATAGCTAGTTATTTTTTGAAGAGGGTTGCCATCTACTTGAAAAATTGAGTTTAATTAAATTGTACACAAGTTATATGGAATATAAAGGAAAAAAATTCATTGATAATTTTATGAGGGTTGCCACCTCTTTGAAAAGTCGAATGTAAGTAAATTATAAAATATAAGAAATATGAAAATATAGGTAGAAAGTTTATAGGTATATTTGGAAGAGCGTTGCCACCTTTAAAAAAAAAACTAATATAATTTAATTTTACGCAAGGATATGAGTGTCAAACGGTTCGTCTCGGTGAGAACAAGCTGTAAAGCTATATCTTTGCGAGAGTTACCAGCTGTGACAGAAACCGCATTACGTTTTTTGGTTACATATACGAAGGGCAATGAATAAATAAATATCGACAGGACAACGTCTGCCGGGGTTTTCTAGTCTATTTATATCTATTTTTCTGGCTTTCAATTTTCAATCATCCATAAACGTAGTAAGAAAATTCTCTAGCAATGCATGTAGTTCAAGTTGGCTCAATCGCATTCCAAGGAATGCTATAAATGTTAAAGTGCCGAACCAAAGCCTATTATTTACTTTTTTCGCAGTAGACCTGGTAATATTTCAGGGGTTTTTACTGCCGAAATATAGGAGTTTTAGAGCAAAACCTCATATCTTAATAATCATTTGAACGAAACTATAAGTTATAGTAATCCGATCTTAATAATTCTCGTTGCACACTTTTCATTAATAATACGGGAAATGTTTGCCAAATTTCATGTTCTTAGCTGTTTTGGTGTAGGAGTTGTAATGGAAAATCACTTATCTGAACAATCAGTTGTATATCTATCTGCCTACCAAGTTTCATTCAGATATCTCTAAAATTGAGGGACTAGACAGACAGACAGACATTCGGACATGGCTATATCTAATCACCTCGTGGTCTCCTGATCCTTTTAGTACACTTGGGTATGGGTCTACCTCTTCCTCTTCTTACACTTACAAACATCGGACCAACGTTATAATATCATTTCATCACAAAACTACTGAAAAGAGAGATCTAGCGCGCTTTGATTGAGAGTGTTTTTGCATCTGAGAAGCATACAATCAAAATATGTCCAGCATGGCGATATGCAACTAAATTGAATACCCACAATTTCTTTAGTTTCTTTAATTCCAATTTAGTACAACTGCGATTTTTCACATATTGCAATATTCGCACTTGCAGTTTTCTCTATGTAATACTTGCATTTTTAATTGCACTTTGATTTAGCTGGCCAACAAAAAGTCGGAACGTAGAGAGCTTTGCTTAGTTGCTTGCGAATAATATGGCAGAAAGCCGCAGAAAGTGCAGTAAAATTAAATTAACTACACAAAATTTGAAATTCAAATTTTCATGCACCACTGGCGCGGACACAAAAAGCTAATAAAAAAGTACACGCGCTCATTAAAAATTATACAAACTGCATAGGTGAGTGCGGGGCGGGTAGGGCTGGTGCAAAAGTAAGAAGAAGAACTCGGCTATAGTGCAACACTTGTGTTTTGTGTAGACATTGGTACAGAGCGTGACCGCCGTCGCAACAGTCGCAATAGTTGCATAGAAAGCCACAAAAGTGCAATGTGGCGTTGCGGTGTCGTGCATTTGCTTTACGCACATTTGTTGCACAAACTTTTCGGTGCCCCCAACAATGCGCTGGCAAAGTCACTCTCCACCACTGAAATATAAATTAAATATGCAGTTGCATAGCGAACGCTGAGGAAAAAAACGCTTGCAACATAAACTAAATCACTTCCGCAAAATGGCAAGAGAAAAACTTTCTACCGCCGCAACACCTTTTTGGTCTCTCAAGACAGCGTTGAAGTGGCAATGAAGGAGAGAAGGGGGAAAAAGGTAAAACAGCGGACAAAAAGTAGAAGTGCCAACAAGCTCCCCAGCTCATTGGCTTAAAATGCCAACTCGCTGTTGGCTGTTTTTTAGCCTTGTGGCGCTCATTTCACGGCCATGTAGTTGCCACACGGCGCCAAGTGGCAATAAAAATCGCAACAGCAGCAACGGTTACTAAAAGCTTTGAGTGTATGTATGTGTCTGTGTGTGTGTATGGAATTAAGAAAAGTTTCTTAATTGAATATTTTACGTTTTGACGCGCGTGTGCGCCCGAAAGCAGGCAACAAAAACTACACAACACATTGAAAGTTACGGCAACATCGGTGACTTAATGGGCGCCACAGAGCAACAACAACACCATAATACAGGTGAAACGTTAAAGTTACTAAGTCGAAGTTAGCTTAAGGCAATTGTTGTGGAGAGAAGTGGCGAAACACAACAAGAACGAAAGAGTTCAGTGACAGACGTTGTCGTTGAATGGCTTAAAAAATCAAATTTGCATTTTGGTTGCTGTGGCTGTTGGTGTGTTCCTGTTGCCGTGCAACACGATACCCCAGACAATGGTTGTGTAACGACAGCCACAGCAAGCAGGCAACAACAATTCCAACAGCTAACGCAACAAAGATGCTGATGGCCATGTAGACCCTTGTGGTGCGATTTGACGCAGCAAGTTTTTCATTTCTACTTGGTTGTAATATTTATTGTTGTCTTGTTGGTTTTTTTTTTTGGCTCAAGAAAGCAAAGCAGCAGTTTCGTTGCTCTTGTGACACATGGCGCGACGAAAGTAAAATTGTATGTGGTATTGCTTTTAGCTTACAAGCAGCGTAAATGCGTAGAAAAGCAACAACTACATATAAGAGCAGTAAAAGCAACAATCGCATTGGTGATAAGCGCCACAAAAACGTTACTGACACCAACAAAATTCATTAAATTAGAATCTGTTGATACACTCGGCGGCAGCTGAAAGTCACATATTTGCTTACTGCGATTTAAAATGGTACTTGGCGTTTTTGCAAGCAGCTTCAATTACATTGCTCAACTTCAACTGAATTTATCTGAAACTATTTATCATTTCCCACACTTTTTTTTATTTTTAGACTTCTACATTTGTTTTGTAGTTTTAAAAACAAACCAAAAATTTTAGTAAAAAAAATATTTAAAAAGTTCACCTATGAAGCTGAAATCACATGACTGTCTCAATTTCAGCAATCTGCCACAATTTTTATTATGCTGAATCGGGGCGAATAAAGAAATTGCAGTCACACGGTTGTGCCATATAATACAAATTTTATTGCCGCAATTCGTGCAATGCAATAGAGTAACAATAATTGCCGCTCTCCTATCACAGCAATAATTTAAATAATTAGATGTAAAAGTTGCATCAGCTGCGTTCATTTGATTCAAAATAATTAATAAAAACCTAATAAAAGAAAAAAAGAATTGTAAAACGAGAAGTGCTTTGGTCATAAACTGGCTCACCATAAGGATCACTGATGGTGCATATGATAAGACATTTAGAGAGTTTCGCTAAATAATTAAATAACCAAAACTCCTCCTTATAATTTTTGAACACTCTCTGGTAATTGCATAAATGTGTATTACTTTCTGCGTATGCCATTGCTGAAGTTAATTTTAACAAATTTTAAAAATTTTATGGGCGAACACACCAAAACTGCGATACTTAGTAATTACTATTAGAAAAAACTAGAGGGCTTTGATATCAAATTTAAAAAAAAAAATTAATAAAACGTTGGGGCTTAATTAAAATGTTAAAATATTAGTTGCTATTTGCTCTATCGAATTTTTCGTCGCACACGCGTCATCATCTTTTGCACGAGTGCATCGTTGGCTTTACGCGATGCCCACAACCACTTTGTTCCAATATCTCCCATATATTTTACCAGATCACCTGTCATTTCCAATATTCCTTTCATGATCGGCCAATATTCCTTAATAGGACGCAGATGTAAGTTATTTGGTGGATTGCAGCCGCAAAAGTACAAACTCGATGTTATTTGCATTGTACCACTGGAATGTGCCCTTGGGATAATTACAGCTTGGTAGATCAGGCCAGAACAGTGGTCTGCTACCATGATTGTTAATAAATGGCAGAAAACGCCTTTTAAGGCATTCATCTCTATAAACTTGTTCATTAATCGCTTCGGCTTTGGTAAAGGGGCTGTTTTTACGGCAGCTTTTTGTCTTGCTGCTAACTCGGTTGCCATTTTTAACTAAACTATAAATCAAATCCAAATAAAATTTCTCATACATAAAACTAAGGTCATAGGCTACACATAGTATTTAAATTTCAAAATATTTAAAGATTTTTGGGTAAGTTATAAGTTTTCCAAAGCGTCGCAATTTTGTTGTGTTCACCCTTTAGAGGATAAAGTTATCATTAAAATAAATGCCTGGAGATCGAACTGCATAAGAAACAAGTAAATAAGTGCCTTAAGCTTAGATTACATCAATCTTTGTCTACACGGTACATATTTTTCTTCAATACATGGATATCAATATAAAAAAAAAAAATAGCTTGTATTAATGGACACTGGTGTACCACAGTTTATGGGGAAATGCAATTTGAGTTACGTTTTGTAAAAACTAATAAAAATATATTTAGAGAAACAAACATCTGCCATAGAAAAATTGACACCACATTAAGAATCTTTCAAACTATCAACTATCAATATTTCTTGATCTCATCTTATATTTGCAATTAAATATGAGCTATTTGTTTAACTATCATTATATATAGAATTTGATTGACATTTACAGTTTTTAACTTATTTCTAACTAAAGAAAACTCCGCAGACGTTATTCTTTCGGTGTCTATTTATTCATTTTGACGACAATCATACTTTGTTTCTCTATGTTTTGTAAAAGTTAATGTGGCAATTCTGTCCAAAAAATTTGGAAGTGATTATTGAAATACCTTTGGTAGAAATGTCATATTGGAATTTTATATAAAATTAAAGCCCTGATTTAATTTCCCATGTTTGATTTTCATTAGGTCAAAGTTGACATCAAATGTTGTCAGTTAAATGAAAATAGCCAAAATTTCAACAAATTTCTATTTGACGAAAATACAACGTTTTAAAATGTTCACCTGCTGACATTTCGTGTTATATTTTGTCGTCGAAAATTTGATTGATTTTATTAAAAAGCAAAAGCAAACTTTTTAGTTACTTTTTGCATACCAAAAACGGCTACTGTACCATTAGTAGAGCATAAAGTGCAGAAAAAAATTGCACATACCGTTTTTTCGGGTATATCTAAATATGTTTTGATTCAGCCATACATAGCACGACTAAGACAAAGTATTTCGGATGAAGATATCTGGATATGCGAAAGTCAATTTCAGTGCTGATTAATTTTAGAATTCACCCGAATTTTGCTTTCATTTGGAGGTAGTTATTGCATCTACAGTGATATGTATGTAACTACATACATACTATATAGTTAGAGATATAAATTTATAAAATGATTTGTTGATGTTGGCTGATGATAATGGCTGATTTGATTTATTCTAAAACAAAATGGGACTAATAGATTGCGTTATGCGGGGTATCTTTAGAAAAAACATATTATTGATCAGTTTAATTGCAAGATAATTAAAATAACACTATAGAACTATCACTTGTTTAAAATATTATTCCAAAATAACTAGTTAGTGTATTGTTATACAAAAATTGGCATTCCTCTTGAAAAATAGTTCAGCAACTAAATTTTCCCAAACTTTTTTCGTTGAAAAAATATTCAATTCAATAAATTTGAAATAACTTATTAAAAAAATAATTTCATAAAAGGCATTGCGTTTCACACGAAGAGGGTATTATTATTGTGCTAACGTAATTATTGAACTGAATTCATCTTTTGAAATATATGGTAACCCTCTTAAAAAAATGGTCTTTCCTTTGATATTTGATTTAACTTATTAATTTAATTTTATTTAGTGTAAACTGTTTTTAAATATACCCTATATGGTTAATCCGGAGTATAAACTATTCATGTGAATATGTAACAAATGGTAATAAGCGCTTACCCAACTGGTTTCTAAGCCTCATTAGTAGTAAATATTTACGGTACACTGTAAATTAGTATCAAAACAGAAGGCAATGGTAGATGACATCTATTAATTAACAAACTTGGATTCTAGATTTCTAGAATGCTCAGCTTAGTCTTTTCATGCTTCGGACACTTCAGAAAAAGCTAGATTAAAATTTAATCAATTTCGAGCAGAAAGTTTACAAACAAACCCCAGAGTAGAGTACGATCTCTCTTTCTAGTAACTAAAAAATTTTAACAAAATTTTGTTTGTTCGTACAATACATACAACGCACATACATATATGTATATAGTACAAAGACTTTCGAATTTAGACTAAAGTCTCTAATCGTACACGTTTTCTTAATGCTGTGCAGGCTTGACAAACCACAATTATTGTTTCCCATTAATTTTTGTGAAAATTACAGTCATTTATGTAAATGGTTTGTTTTAAAGAATAACTAACTCGTATATTATCATATCGAACTTTGACACTCGCTGAAAAAACTCAACTATTTCCCATATTCTAGCAAAAACGTTGCGTTCACTTTTAACTGCCGCCAAGTGTATGCATTGTTTGTGTGTGTGTGTGTACGTATTTTTGATTTTCTACTTGTATATATTCGTATTGCATATAATTAGGGGTCGCAATAACAGCTAAGCGGTACACCAACACCAACACCATGATCAAGCTATTCTGTTGTCATATCCTTTTTCAATCCGGTCACCAACTCTATACACACACACACTCCCACACACATACACCGGCAAAGTCATTTCCTTTCGCTCCATGCAGTCACCTTAACCGCGCTAGTGCGGTTTTGATGTCTAATGATAGTGTTGCCACTATTGTCGTTTGTAGTTGTGTTGTTGTTATTACTCGTTGATGTTATTGTTCGCAGCTTGCTGCTACCGCTACGGCGACACCTATTGTTATAACTTTTGCTTTTGTTAGCAGGATTTGCGAACTGTCCCCATGGTTCATGCTGTTATTGTTGCCAACAACAGTTCTGCTGTATTTGCTATTATTATTATTATTATTATTTTTATATCATGGCTGGGATTTGTTGCAAGTTTTGCTTTTGTTAAGCGTCATTTACATGCACAATTCTAGGTGTAGTCGTAGAAGTTTGCATAGAGTTCTTGCTTCTTCAAGAAACCTTGATAGGGGTCTGCCACTTCAGAGGGTATGTAATGGTATGCAATTTTCTAGTCAATTTGTGTCTCAGTTGCGGTTAGTTTGCAAGTTTTTTGGGACGACTGTTTTAATTTTCATGCAAAGAAAGTTAATTTGAGAAATAACCAAGGAGTACAAATATATTTATTTTCAATTTTAATTAACCTTTTTATAATATAAATTTGTAACTTGGAACTAATTAGGGTTGCTATATTTTTTTGGGTTAATATTTGCTAAATAAATGCAAATTTCGAATCCTTACAAATTTCAATCGCCCTTCTGGTAATGATTATATGCAAGAAAATGAAATTTGTGGTAAGCGGTTGCAAGGATTTTTGATTTCAAGCATATCATGAAATTATTGATGAGTAAAGAGATAACTACGCGAAGTACCTTGAATGATGGTTGAAAAATAATTATATTCACAATTTCGAAAGATTTCTTATCCCTTTTAATAATAATTATGAGTGAGAAAAAGTTTTTAATTTTGAATTGGAGAAAATTAAAAATTGGAAAATAATTTCCACTTTAATATACTAAAATTTGTGAGCGTCCACGTGAAAAGGGCCCACTTTGTCGCATCTAATTTCGGCGATATATAGATTTTTCGATACATGGATCGAATTTTGTAATTTTTTATTATGGTTTATTATGAAACTAAGTATATACATTTACGCGTCGAATGACACCAAATTTAGCTTCCTAGTTATAATAGAAGTAATTAATTTTATTTTTTGAAGAAAAAAAAAGAAAGGGCCCACAAGGGACAACTTTCAACTTCAAATTGATTTTTCTCAATTAGTCATTTTTCAGATATTCACCTTCAAAGTTCCATATTTCCCTCAATTCTTCAATTAGGATGGTCTAATTTGTCTCAAAATGTTCGGAAATCAAATAGGAAGACGCCTATATGCATAACTCCAATGCCGCCGAAGTGGGCCCTTTTCACGTGGACGCACACATTTATAGGGCAATAAAACGGCTTACCTAGAATTCTAATAAAAAGTTTGAAAATTTGATGAAATTTTGTAATTTGTTGAGCTGGTGGCCAAATTTTTATTAGGGAATAATATGAGAAAACAACGATTTTTTCAAAGTGGTAGAAGTGATAGTGAAATTTTGTTGAATTTTCCTACTTTTTCAACAAAGTTTGAAGTGTAGATTTGTACGGCGCTGGTTATATAATGAGTAATACTTTTATACAAATTAATCAAACGATAATTTTTAAGAGGTCAAGACCTTTTTTAATAGGAAATTTTATAGAAAAAACAACAATAGTAAAAGTTATAGCTATTCCGGAGATCACCGCATCTCCTCATCAGACTTCTTGCAGGGAAGTCTCTCACGTCCCCTAGCTTTTACTCATTAATAAACATTAAATAATTAAAACTGTGCGTCCCGTTTAAGTTGTCCGGCACTGTATTTAAAAAAAAAAAATTAATTAATTTGATTGATATGAAATTCGTGATGACAACTTTAGTAGTCGAAGTCAACAATATTAACACTCAATGCTTTCATTCACTTCATAATTCCACGATTGTTCTCAAAACCTGTTACCGACAAAAAAAGTTACAAAAGAGTACTTACATTCATTCTCGGTATAACTTGGAAAAGCTATTCAAAGCATTGTTTTATCTATTGCTGATTATACCTACATTTGTATATATGTTTATATTTATTAAATCTTTCTTTTAAGCGTACAAATTATTAATAACTAAGTATTTCGTTTAAGGGATTATTGCGCACATTCAGTATCACAGTGAATTCACTAAGCATAAATACGAAATTTTCATAAGTAAAGAAACTATTTTAATTACTATGTCGAAGTACTCATTAAATTATTGTGTTTTACATAGAAACTTCGAACTTCGCTCTTCGCTCCTTCGTTCAACTAAGCCTTCACCACTCCCTCAAGCAAAGATATTTTACCATTAAATTTGCCATTCACACTGCTGGGCATGTAGTAGACGGGATAAGCGCCATCGGCGAAATTAACTGGCGCACCTTTTCCACTACCCATAGCCAAATCACCTTGATTGAGAGCGAAACGCGGCACCAATTCCATTACTGTGGGCACCAACACCTGTCGACTTTCACTCAACAGCCGTGGGAATTGATAGGGATGACCAATCACCGTATTCGGCTGATATGGCACTATAATTGTCTTGATGGGCGAGTCATTTCTAATAGGCAACGCCAAAGTGCTTGATGTGCGTCCCCCCAAATGTAAAGCGACGATGCTGAGTAATAGCAATTGTTTTAGTTGTGTTGGTGTGTTGATGCGCTGTAAAATATGCAAAACAAATTTTGGCTTGGATTAAAAACAAAATTATTTTAATGACTTAACGTAAATTCAATTTAAAGTAGTCGAAAGTCTGCTTCAATAAGCAATTTGTTAAGTAATCGTTCGAGTAACTGCCTTAGGAGATTATTTGAGGTTGATGTACTTTGAATTTAATATGAGTCAATTTTATTGCGTTCAAAGTAATTTAAATTCAGCTAAATCTTCTTAAGAGATTTACAAACTAATTTGTTTCATAGCGAAACTAAAAAGAAAGTTAAATTTTGAGAGTTTATTACTTCCTTTTCAATTATTTATAGCATTATCTGTTATTTATATGCCGGTTAAATATAGGCATGTATGTATTTGAAAGTTTTAATCAGTTTAAACCGGGATTTAAAATTAATTCCCAATTTAAAATTTAAAATGTAAAATACATTTATCTAAATGAAAAATACCTATATATTGTAACTTGTAAGAAAAATATTACGTATTTGCGGCGCAAGTAGATTCCGTGTAACTTGCATTATTTTGAGGCTCCAACTCTGGCTAACGCATTTGCTGCCTCGTTACTCGAATATTTGGATAGCAAATTCAATCAACTGATAGCTGGTTGCAGATGACACTGGAAAATGCTTTATTTTGAGGGAACAGTAGCCATTTGGGTTAAAAAGACCACGGTTTTGAATCTATGAGTATTTCCAATTCATTTTTAGGACATTTTTTATAAAAAACTGTATAAAGCCAAGCATTGAACTTGGTGTCAATTTTAATAAAATTGAACAAATTTTTATCCAACTTTCAAACTTTTTAAACGGAATTTTTAGATAAACAATTTTATAGCTGATTAAATTTTAGTGTGATAAAAACTAAGTTTGAACAGGCTTAAAAACCGTGGCAACTTTTTGTTAATTTTTTTATGCTGATGGTGTCACTCGTTTCTTCCATATAACGAATGCACTTTTTTTGTATGTGACCAGCATCGTAAGAAAAAATTATCAAAAATCAATGGAAAGTTTGGAAACTTGCTTCTTGTTTCAAAAAAACTTGCAGATGAAAATGCCCTTCTTTAAGAAAGAAACAACTAACATCGCACCCTTTTTCTTGTTTTTAGGAACTATAATAAAAAAAAAAACAAATTTGTTTTGTAGAAAAACAGCTATTTTTCATGACAAATTTTTTTTGTTAATTTATTATAAAAATATAGTTCACTATATCAATTAGCACAAAATTTGTTTTAACTCAAAAAACTTCCTTAAATGTTTACAATTTTTAATTGAATTTCTAGAAAACTTCAGGGTTGGCAGTCCAGCAGATTATTAAATTTTTCACTATACATTTCTTTCGAGTTTTGATAATTTTTTGAAATTTTTTTCCTAAAGAACTTTATGCATGCATGCAGTTTATATGGCAGAAGATGTGCAAGATCGTGAAAACAAAAAATTACTCAAAATTAGAGGTGATTTTTATAAAATCACAAATTCACAAATCAACCGAAATTTTCAACTGATAGCTGGTTGCAGATGACACTGGAAAATGCTTTATTTTGAGGGAACAGTAGCCATTTGGGTTAAAAAGACCACGGTTTTGAATCTATGAGTATTTCCAATTCATTTTTAGGACATTTTTTATAAAAAACTGTATAAAGCCAAGCATTGAACTTGGTGTCAATTTTAATAAAATTGAACAAATTTTTATCCAACTTTCAAACTTTTTAAACGGAATTTTTAGATAAACAATTTTATAGCTGATTAAATTTTAGTGTGATAAAAACTAAGTTTGAACAGGCTTAAAAACCGTGGCAACTTTTTGTTAATTTTTTTATGCTGATGGTGTCACTCGTTTCTTCCATATAACGAATGCACTTTTTTTGTATGTGACCAGCATCGTAAGAAAAAATTATCAAAAATCAATGGAAAGTTTGGAAACTTGCTTCTTGTTTCAAAAAAACTTGCAGATGAAAATGCCCTTCTTTAAGAAAGAAACAACTAACATCGCACCCTTTTTCTTGTTTTTAGGAACTATAATAAAAAAAAAAAACAAATTTGTTTTGTAGAAAAACAGCTATTTTTCATGACAAATTTTTTTTGTTAATTTATTATAAAAATATAGTTCACTATATCAATTAGCACAAAATTTGTTTTAACTCAAAAAACTTCCTTAAATGTTTAAAATTTTTAATTGAATTTCTAGAAAACTTCAGGGTTGGCAGTCCAGCAGATTATTAAATTTTTCACTATACATTTCTTTCGAGTTTTGATAATTTTTTGAAATTTTTTTCCTAAAGAACTTTATGCATGCATGCAGTTTATATGGCAGAAGATGTGCAAGATCGTGAAAACAAAAAATTACTCAAAATTAGAGGTGATTTTTATAAAATCACAAATTCACAAATCAACCGAAATTTTCAGCCACTTTAGATTTGCACAATTTCTAAATGTTCAAATAATTTAAAAAAATGTTGTATTTGATTTGAAATTTAGATATTAGTGCCTTTTGTTATATAATGTACAATATTTTTTTTTTAGAAAAAGGTAACGAAAAAAATGTAAAATGGAAAAGATGACGAACACTATAAAAAAACCACCAGGTGGTGCATTGTTCGAGTCACTGTAAATTCCAAAAATACTTCAACACTAAAAACAATATATTACGGCGTAGAAAATAGCTGGAAATGAAAATAAAATGTTCTTCTCTATAGAGTGAAGAAACTAACATCATATTACAAATCTACTGTCCACTATGCTGTTTTCAGGTTCCTTTTTACTGCTTTAAACTACACAATTTAAGAATAAATCGAAGTAGGTTCTCGAATGTCGAAAAGCTCAGGTGGTCCTTTCCAAACAAGTCGCTGTCAAAGTCTTCGTATTACTTGGAAAGTTGAGGTAAACTCTTCAAGGAGGAAAGAGAAAATAAAGCTGTCATGAATGCCAATCATAGGTAGAAGTGACCACGGAAAATGATCAGCCATCTCCAGCGCAACGAAAGCAGACACCCTCTGTGATTGACATGAATTTTGTCCACCTGTAGCCCCGTTGACGGCCACCAGTGATTTTTGAGATAAATATTCATCCATCTTCTGATGGCTGCATCGATGACCGAAGTTGAGAGTAATATAAATGGTCGCGGACCAAGGAATACCTGGTCGGAGTCCTGTATAGCTAACTGATCAAATGCCTCATTACCATGCAATCCCGTGTGTTCGGGCACCTAGCTTAATATAAGCTTAGTGCAAGCTCGTTATGCTTATCAACATAACTTAATCGATACTTGTATTGAGCTTGACTGTCACTGTAGACACGTACACTCTTATCTCAGCAACTACTTTCCACCCTATAGTCCATGACTTTGAGAGTTGCGAATAGTTCGGCTTCGAATATCAAGGTATATTCCTTAGATGGATGACTCTAAATTCTGATGTGAAAATTAATAGATTTCTAAAATAAACACAAATGAAAAAGTCCAACCATACGAGTTCAGTATTCGTATTTTTGAAAGAAACCAAGAGGCGCTTGGTTATTCCCAGCTACATTTAAATTTTCCCGAGTTTTCTTTTACCACTTTACAGCATTTTTAGTTAAATTTTTTTTTTTTGAATTCTTTTATTTTTCTAGTAATAAATTTTTTCCATCACTTTACTTAAAACCTTTCAATTACCCGAGCCATTTCGATCCTTTACCAATTTTCAATTATGTGTGAGTATTGTATAAAATATTTCCAAACTCTACTCGTTTTTTTTTTACTTTCCCCGAGGGCAAATTTTCGTGCAACGCTTGTCAGTTCACCTCTAGGCCGATCGCTTAAATTAACTAAAGTCTACGCTTTGCTGTCACTTGGACTTTATATCGCCTTACCTCATATTTGGTTAATAAAGCTAAGTTTAAGAAATTCGACTCGGCATTTTTTGTGCTTCCAAGTGACTCTACAAATTTAGTTAGCGCAAAAAGGCAACAAAAGAACTGTAAAAAAAAACAGTGAATCAAGATGAGCTCAACACACTGTGGGATGATTCCGCACAAAGAGTAGACATTAATTTGTTTAAGTGGTAGCATTTCTTACTTATATTTTTATTTTTATTTTTGAAGATAATTGAGCAGCAACGCAGATATATGTATACGAAGTCTAAGGCTCAATGACGGTTAATGGTGAAATAAACGAGTCACTATTCAATACGGAATAATTATTTAAATGAAAACTTAAGAAGTCTCTTGATTTTACTGCATTCAAATCTCCAAAACATTGTTCAATTTAATTGAGAATTTAATTGTTAAAATGGACAAGTATTTTAAACTTCAGCAACAAAAAATTTTCGTTTAGTTAGTATAGGACAAGAAGGTTGCCACCAAAAGGAGATCACATCTTTCAAAAACAAACAGGAAGATAGTCTTAGCCCCATTGCGTAGATTCTTAGCGGACAATGCCTGATTAAGACTTATAGAATTATTGATAATTTTAGTTTTATTAGCCTGAGAATCCCTGGGAGGGACTGCCAGTCACTCTTTACCTGAAATAATTTCCTCAAGTATAACCAATCAAGCAAGGTTGTCCGCGATATAAAAGTAGTTTCCTACAACACCACTTTGCCCCTCTACTTATTTAAGCCTCATGCTGTAGTTTTCTGATTTGACCAACTGGCAGAACTTTTTTACTTACTTACGTACTAAATTGGCGCTATAACCGCTTAAGCGATTTTGGCCGAACTTCTCCTACAATTTGTGGTGTGCATCTTGGATATTGTAACACAAATTGAGGAACCTACAGTTTTACGCCGAATCCGAACGGCGAATGTTTTTGTGAGAAGTTTTTTTCACGGCAGAAATTCCCTCGGAGGTTTGCCGTTGCCTGCCGAGGGGCGACCGCTATTAGCAAAAACTTTTTCTATAATTTCTAGATGTTACTTGCCCCGAGCTGGGTTCGAACCTGGGACCCATCGAATGAAGCGGGCACACGCTACACCGGCCGCCCGAATGCGAGTAAAGTTTGCATTTATTATTGTTAATTTTCTTTTTCACTGACATATCTACCAAAAATCTCTACAGATATCAACATGTTGGAAATCTAGGGAGTCTCCTTCACTAATTTATTATCATTTTATATTAATGTGACCGTCTTCGCCGAATTTCTATATATTCGCTGACTTTCTCTATGTCGCTGTCTCTTCGGTCCTCCTTCCCAGTGGCGAAAAATGTGCAATGAAAACGAGTCTGAAGTCCTCTAAAAATTTATGCTTCATAAAATCTAAATAACTTAATTTCCTAAATAAACCCATACTGCATAAAAAAACCCCTTTTTACTTTAACATCCACAATAGTCCCACTGTGTCGAAGCATTAGCGGCAATACAGAATGTGATGGCAAGGTATTTAAATAAATTTTATTGTTACTTAAACGATTTTAAATAAGTGTTGAGAGAGCGCACGCGCGCGGCATTAAAAAATCATGACTAAACTTCAATTTGTGTCTACAAATAACCCCAACGACAGTTGCGCCGCCACATTTCTAAACATCAACGTTAGTACTAACCTAACGTCAGCATCAATTTAATTGCATGCTCGATCAAAACTCTATAACATTTGTTGTTTTTGCTGGTGTTATTGCTTTGCAGTCAGTCAACAGCTAAACAATAGTGAACGCCTAAAATAAAACATCAAACATTCCTAATGATGAATAAGCACCGGGCGTGAAGAATAAGACTTAGCAACAAAATAAATTATCAATAAAAACAAACACACCGCTAACAACATCTTTAGCAAATACAAAAATAACAACAACTAGCAAGCATAAAATAATTGAATATGATAGGCGTTGCGGATGTTGTTTGCGAATTTTTGTTGTGTACAAACAATTTTTGATCGATTGTCGCAGTGCGTGTGGGGTTGCACGGTGGAGTCTAAATCAAACCAACTCAAATTATATTAACAGACGTCGTCGTGCTCTCTCTATGCGCTACTGCAGTATTTCTATTGTGTTTTGTTTTAAAAGTAGTGGGTGTGTTGCGGAAATCATTTACACTTGGTCGCAGATTTGACAGTTTAAAACGTCGTTTGGTTCAAAAGGTTAATGAGCAACATGGCTCGTTCATCTCCATCAGCTGCACCCTGCTGGAGGTGTCTTTCTCGTGGTCGAGCTGGACCAACAAGAGATTGAGGGCGGTTGAGGTTGTTGTACCTACGGTTATTGGTGGATGATGTGGCTTCTTACTTTAATGATTGTTATGTAAGTAATTAATAATTTGTTATTTTTTATATACGCATACATAGATTCTTTATTTCAAATACTTCCTGGTTTTAAATGGATTCTTCTTAACAACTAAAGTTTTTTAAAACATTTTTTTAATTTTAATTTTAAATTTAATTTTAAATTTAATTTGCAATAACTGTAGTTCTTAACTGATTCTTGTAAAGTTAATTTGTCTATTCTACGGATTTCATAAATTTATTTTAGTAAAGATTGCAGTAATTTTTAGAGGAGCGGTGTGGGTTTTAGAGAGGTTTCGTTCTACAAAAAAAAAAATATAACTCAAAAACTAATTTCTATTTCGGAGAAGTAAAATAACGCTCAAGAACTTAGTTTCACTTTTCATCAAAAGAAGACGCCTTCTCACAAAACCCTCAATTGCAAATTTCCTTCAGGTTACCATACCACTACCACTGCAGCGCACTTCAAGCTCAGTCTCAGCTCTAATGGAAGCTGTAGAGAAGCTGAAAAGCAGGCTGCCATCAAAGCTCTGAGTTCTTTCGCGTTTAACTCAAAGACCTCGCTGGACTGCCACTTATCTCTATAGGCGATGGCAGAGCCGAACAGACTGTACTTCCTTTGGATCCCTGGCCACAGGGACATAGAGGGAAACTACATGACAGATGAGCTTGCACGGCAAGGCATGACTAGGCAGATTCTTCAGAATATAGAACGCAGTGTTATGACACTTGAAACTGCTACTTAGAGATTATATAATATTTATAAAAAAGGTGGTGAAAGATGGAATTAAAATACGACTTGTCGAGCCTCAAGGAAAACGTGGCCTAAATAGGTCCATGCGAAAAGACTGAGCGTGCTCTTCCGAAGATGCCCCCTCCCCCCATCCCCTCCTAGCTGCCTACCTACATTTGGAGAAAACATCAGAAAAAAAACTACAACAAAAGATACGATAAACGATAATACGATACGATACGGTCCTACCGCCAACTTCACGGTATCAAATCATTCCAATAAATTTACAAGCAAAACAAAATCATAATAGGAAGAATTGTTTTTGCTTCGCTTGTAAATTTGTGAGAATATTTTTTTCCCAAGCAATTAGCGATTATTTTGAATGAAAAAATAAAAATTAACAACAAATTCTTCAAAGTTCTGAAACCAAAAAAAAAAAATATTCGAACGAGCAAAAGTCGATTTTAAATCGCAAACATTTCCAAACCCAGCTTTAATATATTTACCATGGTGTGAAGTTTCTAGAACTGTCACAAAAAGACGTCAAATCTTGCTTTGATCCTCGGAACTGATTATTTTTTCGTTGATCTATACTTTTGTGAATTACATGCTAAAATTCCCTGTACATATGAGAAGCTCTTTTTGAATTCAAAACTAGCTGCTTGAATAATAGCCACAATTTCATATATGTATATGTACTTGGACATATTATTTAATTTTTATTTAATTTTTTATAAATATGATAATATAGTTTATTCCTTAACAAAAAAAATATACGTTTAAACTTCAACTTTTCTCCAAATTTTAGAAATATTCAAAACGGTGTTTATTAAAAATTTTGATGTTTTTTATAACAGTTTTTAGAAATTTTTAGAGCGTTCAGTTTTGTAGTGCTTTTCTGACAACCACTGCTCGAATTTTTTGGAAGGAAATAAACGACAGCATCAAAAATTTCTTATGTCAAAATTTATCAATACGGATGAGTGGCTATTATTTTTTCGACCAGTGAGTACATATTTGTGTTGAGTCACCGAAATCCATCATTTTAACGTCAAACGTTTTTTTCTCAAAGTAAAATATTTATACCTTTAACAAATATGCAATAATATTATATCTGTAGTATTGCAAGTATTTGCCAGAAGAAGAGAGATGTTCACATAAAACCATTTACCAAAGTTATTAGAATGACGAGCAAGACAAATGCAGGAACCGAGAAAATCGAAATACATATAGATAATTGTTTATATACGAGGGTTTCGTTTAAAATTCCTTCATTTCGACAGATTCGTGAAATTTGAGAGCTATTTACTTACCAATCACAGATAAAGCAGTTTAATTTATTAAAGGTAAAATTTTGCTATTACTATTCGTGAAAGGTATGAAACATTAAGCACGGTCAGCGACAGGGACTTCCTTACTTGTTTCTTTATACTTTTGGCGTAGAATACGTCTTACCTTACGGTATGGGCACCAATGTCAGGTTTTTATTGTTGTAATCTCTATTTCTTTAATTATAAGGAAACGGCCCGAGTAATTTTTTTTTAGCTAAGTTTAGTCATTTAAATTGGCGTTGCTGTCCGTGAATTATGTAATAATAAAATACATTTGTTAAGCAAAAAAATCTAATTAAGTTGAAATAAAACCATTAGCACAATAAACTGAAGAAATATGCAGACATAAGTCTATACATTTATATACAAACATTCTATATACTTATATAACTTACTATATACTCACTCGTACATGCTCAGTAGAATTATCATAGCAAACTTCTCATATAAACATTTATATGCTTTCTTTTTACTATTTGGCTGGGGGATGTGGGTTTAATCTCTGGTGAATTATTGCTTTCTAAGCTAAATAAATTCCCTGGCATGCAGTCTGGAGTTGGAATTAAGTTTTTTGTATATTATTTTTGTTTCACACATAAAAGCAGATATGTAGGTACATTTGGAATATTGTTAATATAAAGCTGCTTAACGAAGCTTTAAGCACTTTTTTCTTTGACTCTGGTTATTGTTGTTGTACGCTAAATTAATTGCGATTTTAATTGATTTTGACATGCGCACACTTGTCCTCTGTGTATAGTTCTTTAAATGTGAAAAAAACGCTAACACAACAATTTACATATGTATTTACTGGTATAGGCTATGTTTTCATTCCGCAGTGAATTTGAATACTTAATTTCGCCAGTCATTATAAATTCTTTAAATGCTTAAATGTTGAAATAATACTCGCAGTTTTATATACATTTGTGGAAAATAAACTTTTATACTTATTCATTAAAAGAATTGTTTATAGTTTTCACTGTATTAATTTTTCATTTTACTATACAACCCCAATGGTTTGTATAATAATATTAATAATTTTGTGCACTTAAATTCGAGGCTCATTTTACATGGCTCCATTTGACGGAAAACCACAAGGATGCTTTATAAAGTAAGTATTGAACGAAATCTTTAAATAAATTGAACAACAAAAGTATTGAGAAACTGTAACCCGATTGATAAATTATTTCCTTTCTTATCTACCGATTTGTAGAGCTGAGCTAGGTATCTTTGAAATAATCGAAAGTTTCGAAAAAAGAATAGAAATGTGGTCGGACAGTTCGACGTATAATATCCACTTAACTAAATATTTTGCTGATTATTCTAAACAACGTTTGGAGAGCTTCTTTAATATTTCAGTGAAAGTAAGTGCAGCTACTTAAACTAATTTTCAACCTTTTATAAAAGTCCACTTTGAAACGCATATTTGGTGACTGGAATAATGGACTAAAAAGGAACAAAAACAAAAGAACAACAATACAATTTTAAAGATACATATATTTAACATTTTCCTATTCAGCACGAAAATTAAGCAATTAAGCTACATTACTTAAGATCTAGTTTTTGGTGTAGATAAATAAACAACAATTTTTCTCAGTTTAATTTTAATTCATATTCCTTCTTGGTATATATCTAAAACTTATTTATCAGTAACTAATGCAGTCAAGTAAATGTTTTATCGATGGAAAAAGTTGTCCGGAAATATCCTAAATTTTATTTAAATATTATGACCACATTTGTTTAGAACCAGTTAGTCATAACGTGTTTTGGTGTCTAAAGGAATCAAATAAGTAGACGTGTTGTTAGGGACTTCCTAATGACCATTTTGTATTGCCATATAAAACATATGAGAAAGTCGAGCACTGGGAGTTCAGTTCTGAGTTTCTAACTACTAAATATCCAGACATGATACTCAGTTCTAAGGGACGGTATTTAAAGATTGGCTTAGACAAATAGGCATCACCATTTTGAAAATACAGGATTTCTCAATAGGGACGCTAGAAAAGTAGACCGATAGTGACAGCAAACGACGCCATATTTTTTCCCGCTCTTTTGACATTTCTTTTCAGTAAGGTTTGCCATTTCATCATGGAAATATATATGATCCAACAACGAGTCGAAATTATTACAATTTACCACCGAAATTCGGAGTCGATGGCCTCAACTTTGAGAGCGCTACGTCCAATTTATGGCCGTCGTCATTTCTGGCTGAATCGCTTCGTCAATAAGCAAAATATGCGTTATTGGACAGGCAGCAATCCACACATACTCCATGAGTCAACATTGCATCCCGAAAAAATTATGGGTTGGTGCGGTTTATGGGCCGGCGGCGTCATTGGGCAGTACTTCTTCCGTGATGATCAAGACCGGCACGTTACTGTGAATGGGAATCGCTACCGCTCAATGATAACCGAATATTTTTGGCCCGAATTGGATGATATGGACTTGGACAATATGTGGTTCCAACAGGACACAGGACGGCGCCACAAGCCACACAGCGAATGTCACAATCGATTTATTGGAAACCAAGTTTGGTGAAGGTGTTATCTCACGAAATGGCACAGCCAATTGACCGCCTCGGTCGTGCGATTTGACGCCCTTAGACTATTTCCTGTGGGGCTACGTCAAGTCTATGGTCTATGCCAACAAGCCAGCGACGATTGATGAACTTCGTACGAGTATCGAACGTGAAATTGCAGCAGTATCGGCCAATTTATGCTTGAAAACCGTCGAAAATTGGGTTCAGCGTCTGGACTTCTGCAAGCGTGCCCGTGGTGCCCAAGCAAAAGAAATCGAGTTCCATACATAACGATATCGAATGTACTTTCACAGGAATAAAGAGTTTAATTCATATCCCAAACCGTTTTTGTTTTATTTAAAAAAACTTTTGTAGCGTTCCTATTGCAAGACCCGATATTAGCAAAGTCTGGCATTTAGTGTGGAGACATTGCTAATATAGATGCTTTTGGTGAGATACAAGTCGATTGGTGTATCAGCCTTAGTTTTTCCTCCATCCCAAAGTCATCTAAATGAACTGTAGTCCATTTCGGTCCATTTAGCGGGATTTAATTCATATCTTCGAATCATAATTTTTTCTTAATAAATTTAATATATCTAAATTTTACATAAATCTAAAATTAAAAAAAAAACAAATTTTACATATTACTTATCAAACTTGGTTTGAAAGGCCGACATTGTTATAAAATAATTAAAGTTTGTATAAAGTTGCAAAAGGGCAGATTTTGAACATTTTCGCTTACGATGAACCATATTAATAAAACAAATATGGTTGAATTTTATTAGTTCCATACCACGGAAGATTTGGATTAGGGATGCAGTTTTCAAAAAAAAAACATGGCGTTCTGTGAAAATGTCTAGCGAATTCTGCAATTTGAAGGAAGCTCCTGTGCACAGGATTGTAACGTTTACAGGTGTAAAATGCAAAAATTTCATATTAAAGCCTAGTCATAACTAAGAAATTACATTCGGTTCGATTTTAAGGTTTTTATTTTATTGTATACACCAGCAAAAGTTTATTGTGTGGTAAGACAGTAGAATCGTTGGCGCCTACCTCTTTAAGAGTGAATTCGTCGAACTGAGATATGATTGCCGATTATTTCTTGTTCGAATCTAATGGAATATTGACTCAAGAAATGTTTTCCAACATAACCGCTCCATATGCCGACAGTCAAACTGTCGAAGTATTTTATTTTATGAACCGTTGCCAAGATACGGTCCCACCGCTTGAGTGGTTGAAAAATGAACCATCAATTTATGTTCATATATTCAAGGACTAATGCCAGAAAATATCTTTCTAGTAAATTCAATTTATATTTGAAATTATTGACAAGAAAAAATGCTATATCATTACAAATCTATTATTTGCCTTTTTAATATTTGTACAAAATTTTTGGATAGTTGCCCAAAAATTATAACAAAAACAGACATTTATGTATATACCTCCGACTCATGCCGCTTTATACAAAAATTATAAGCTAACACCACTTCACATTTTGTTTAACTAACGGATAGATGAAAGTTTTGTAGTTATATAATTTCAGTAAACTGATGTTGTTACATATTAAATTTAGTTTTGCAAATAATTTAGCTCCGCTTTTAATTTGGCCCCGTGAAAACTGAATTAAAATTTCCTTAAACTTAAAAATCAAAAGTGGATTTGGCTGGTAGAGTGATTTCCAAAATAAAAAGCGACCCCATAAATTTTCCACAAATATCGTGTAAATTCAAAATTAAATTTGTTAAATACTTATTGACCGCTTCCAACGACAGCGCAACGAACGCACCATATCGACTCACGCCAAAAGTGCTGGATTCAAAATGATATGTTCTCAACTAAAGAGGAAGGAAGATATTTTCAAACACTCGAATTTTCTTTCCAAAAATCCATGAAGTGGCTAAACTTTTTGTTATTAGAAGGTAATTTTTTACTTTTTATATGGTGCGTGCCATAACTATAGAATCACTATTTATTATCAAGTATTGCTTAAATGGGGGAAAAATTTAGCAAATTTTACACAAGATTTTAAAATTTGTAATTAGAATTGTAAGTATAAATTCCGGTATGCAATTTAATAACTCATTAAATTTTACTGCAATAAAGTGCATGCTCAAATTACGGTTGATTTTAGATACTTTTTCGCTGACACTCTTCCGAAAATTCGTCCATATAACGCAAGTTCGGATATTTTTGGAAAATCTGGGCAAAACTGTTAGTAAACAGAAAATATCCCTATTTGACCAAAGTTTGTAAAGAAAAATAAATTGTCTAAATGTGGTGGTGCTATAGTTATGACATGCACTATAGTTTCCATGTCTTATTTGTAGCTTTATTATATACTTTTCGAAAAAAGAAAGTATTGTTTACTATATTAAATAAAATTATTCACTAGTTTATTAGCATTTCATGCAAAGTGTTAAACGGTTAATTAGCCGACGGCGAGATGGGTATTATGCCAAATGAATAAGATTTAATTAATAACTCAACTAAATTGCATATATTTCTACATAACTGTAGTGTTAACTAAAAAAAGTGTTAACTCAAAACTCAGCAGTTTTGCATATTATTCGCTAATGTAATATATCAAGAATATATTTTGATTTCGATATCATCATCATCCGTTCCTGTTTCTCCTATTGGAGCTTAGGGCCTCAATCTGTCATAATTTTCGCGGAGACTTTGGTAAACATATCGTGTTTTTACTATAAATTCATATAACTTTTGGACATTTCCACAAAAAAGCGAAACGGAGTATTTGTGTAAAATGAACTGCAGTTATGATTTTTATACCAAACACCGCAGATGTGTCCGAATGTTGCTCGAAGAAAAGAAAACAGTTCATTGGCTATACAAAGATGTCGCTGAACTTGTCAAACAACTAAATGGGTTCACACTAAAGGCAAACACACATACTTTTAATTTATTTCAACTTGTCAACAACAACAAAGCGTTATTGTTTAAATAAAACAAACATTAGAAAATATGCATAAAAACACCGATCGCAACGGTAGGTGATAAGACAATAACTTGAATTGGGTCAACGTTAAATTTTTGCTCGAAAACAAACAAAAAAAAAAAATAAATAAATAAATATTAATGAACTGGGGAACCTGCTTTAGAAACAGAAGCAACGTATAGCTACTGAGAGTTTATTCGAATATTTCTCATATTTCTCAACTGTTGCTAATTGAATGGACGGATAGCTGCAAGCGAATCAATTAAGTGTTGTGCCTATTTTGTTTGACCTACTTACCGCGGATTTCTCCTACAAACACATTTATACAAATTTAAATCAACATTCTACACTCAAATTGACATCTGCCTATTTACTTTTTTTATTGACACAATTTCTTGGCATTTTAATAGGCAATTATTGAAATTAAAAAAAAAAAAATTATATTTTTTCTTTTGCAATAAATATTTGTATTTACTTTTACAGCCTTAAAGTTAATGAACTGCCCATAATATTTCGTATTTCTTACTGTCCATTGCTTTTTAATTATAATTATGACGCAGATCGTTTAACAGTCCACTAGCTTTGTAGTTGTGCCACCTGCCATTGCCCTCGAGCATTGAGTTTGAGTAGCTAAACCGAATACAGAATTAATAATATCGAAATTTGCATTTATTTTGTGTATTAATGAGCCGAAAAATGGAATTTTTAATGTGTCATTCGGTAAAAAAAAAATATGCACGAATTTTTTCTATTTTTTATTCGGCGTCAGTTTGTTTTCAAGCATTACTACGAGTAATAATAAATTTCGCACTTACATATGTTTGTATTATTGTATATACTATATACAAATACGGTAGGTATAAAAATGATAACTCCACTCCATTTTTCCCAAAAACATCTGCTGATCTTTTGGGGAACTATTCAAAAGTATAAAAAACCAAAATTTGGTACTATAGTGCTATAGGTTTTGACAAGTTTTGATACTTTATTTATCACCTACTAATTTTTGATTAAATCTAAAAAATACAGTTCGTTCTGTATATAAAGTCCTTATAAATTCAACCTGTGTTGGGAAATTTGATCAACATTTTAAACTTTAAGTTTGAAGAGACTCAAAAATCACGTTAATTGTTGTTAAGTGTTTTTTCTCTAAAAAAAGAGTGCATTCGTTATATGAGAAAAATATAAAGTTTTAAATTTGAAAAAATGAATTTATTGAATTTTATTAAAATTTCACAAACTATAAACCATGGATTTATCGGTATTGTAATAAAAAATTTGCAAACAATTAATAAGAACTAAATTAAACGTCGCAACTTGTCAATAAGTCCATGTCATTTTGCTATGATAATCACTGTATTAAAAATAGTACCTAAACTACTGAGGGAGCAGGTCACGAGATCATTCACTCATATCGATATCACAAAACGCGAACAAATCAAAAACGGGGATATGCATTTTTTATACATAACTGACAATCATAAATAAATGATGCTTAATTGTGTGAAAAAAATGTTCAAAAATCATTTTAGTTATTGATTTTTAATCATCATTATTTTGTGTTTGTTTTTTTTTTTACATATACCGAAGAGTCTGCTATAATTTTTTGGCAAATAACTTGGCGCCAGAACTGGATAATATAAAGCTGGGCAAATTTTTTCCATGCTAGAAATGTTTTTTAGTAGTATGGAAAAAAGCGAATATAGCTTATACTTTGATGGAGTGAGAAACGTTTTTTAATTATTCTAAAGCTTAAAAAAAGTTATAGAAAAATATTTAATAAATAAATATACAAAACACTAAAAACATTGAATCTTTAGCGGCTATTTATAATAAAAGGCTTGTTTATTTTTACTTGAAAATTGTTAAAATTGGCAAAACCAATATACTAGAAGCGGATTGCGGCATATCGGTCAATTCAACAGCTTGCATTTCCTATTTAAGTTGTGAATCTTCGTTCATTTGGACTCCAGTTATCTGGCTGGTCTAACGTTTTAGCCACTTTTCACGGGAATCGTGCTTAATAAAATTGCCATAAGAAATTACTTATTCGGCTGTATCTTGAAAAACATTGCGATTATTATTATAAAAATCAATTGTATAAGTAGCTGTATCGTAATTATATAATTCTTTGTATTAGTAAATATCGGTCGTCCCAATAAAAATGCACATGACACTTTTGACTTTCTAAGACCACAAATTTGCATAGCAATGACAATCATGAACAATTAATATTTTACATTCGATTCGGGCTTGCAAACGTTGAATAAATGCACACGAATTTTTTTTACTTTTCATTTACTCATAATAACAGAATTTCCGAGTCGTATTTTACAAATTTTTCACAATTATTCGCGAATTGAGATTCAAATAAAAGGTGACAGTGTTTTCTACGAAGAAATGGGAAATCACGGCATTATTCTCGCTGAAATTGAAATTGCAACAACCGAATCCAGCCCGAACTATATTAATAATTTCTGAAAGTATACCTTTCCGTTTCTAAAAGACTCGATGCATTTTCAAAGGTTAGCTGGAATTTGTTTTTTATGACCTACGAAAGTTTTTTCATCACCCAGTCTAAGCTGTTTTCAAAAAATGTTTAAACTATGTGTCTGAGGGAAATGAAGGGTTAAGTAGTGTCAAAATGACAGTTTAAGGTGGGGGCTAGTTGGTTAAAATGTTCTGCGAAATTTCTTCACAAATCCATCGCTATTTTGCCTTTTGTTACTGCATGGCTATACTTTTAGAAAATTCTACCATAGTCCAGGCTGATTTGAGTTGGCCTAAAATTGCCCCATAGCGGCTGATCTAAACAAAACCACTGAGAAGTTTGGAAATATACTAAATGAATTTTTTAAATATTTTGATGCCAAATTCCCCTAAATTAATATTTTGTATTTTTTAAATTATGTAAATCAAAATACGTCATTATACAATTTAAAATGAATATAAAGATCACGCATACTTCAATGTTGAAGTAAAATATTTGAGAAAAAAAATAGGTAGAAATAATTGCACATTGATATGATTCGTTTGGGAAACCCGCAAATTTGTGGCGGTGCTTCCTCAAATAACATATGGGCGTATATTGATGCCGTAATACTTATGAATTTACCAATACATACATAGAGCATTTATTAAGCTTATAATTTCTTAATAATTTACAATTATTAATCATAATTACTTGCATGCTGCGTTAGTTGCCGGTTGTCAGAGATTGAAGTTTCAGCACTCTCGCATAAAACGAAGAGACTCGCACTCTCGTTAAGAAGCAAGTATAAGAAAATATCAAATAATTACCCAAGTTTTTGCTTTATTTACTAAAGTATATTTTTTGCGAAGCCATGCACATACACATCGACTATATGTAAGTAAATATGTTTCCTTTTGAATTGAATTTAAGTTGCAGAATTCGTTCTCGACGATTTTGTCAATTTCAGTTACGCACAGCCTGCGTTCAACTTAAGCGAAAAGAAGTGGCTTAGAAAAATATGAAGCCTCTTTTAATTATAAAAATACATACACTATATATAAGTATGTATATACTTATTTAAAAACCTAAATACCTACTTTTGTGGCTTGACGTTAAAAACGCAAAGCCTTTGAAGTTGTGGCAGATTTGCCAAAAAGCTGGAATGAGTGATTGCAATGAGCCGACGATGGTTTAGAATTTGGTGGGAATTTTCTCTGACTTTTTTAATTTTTGCAAATCATTTGGCTAGCAATCGCGAGCTTGTGTCTACCTCCCTATTGGCACTTCACTGATTCTAAGCACTCTTGTGAGCGTTTCCAAGAAGCTTTATTACGAGTACCTATACATACATATGTACATATGTGTCTGATTGCGAATTTCAAATACACAATCCAATACAAAATCCGTGAGGTAATTCACATTTATATTTATTTACTTTTCGATTTATTTACCTACTTTAACCAATCAAAACAAATACAGTATATTAGTAATTGAAAACGAGACTCATAAGCCGTTTCAAAGCTAACAAATTATCAAATTTTTCAATTAATTTTTTTTAGCGTAAAAATCCAAAAAATCTTTAAAAACTGCAAAAAAAATTTAAACAACAACAATCCATACAAATATTCAGCATTCAATGTGTACCGTGACCAATGTACGAATATGGATGTACATATGTATGTAGATTTAGCAAAAAAAAAAAACTGAGTAATCAATTAAAATTTTCAGTATACAACAACAACAATCAAATGCTACCCACAATCAGTAAATGAAAATTTTCAAAACGACAAACATGTGGCAAACGTCAACGTCATACTCCTCGCTACCCGCTTTGCATTGGAACGGCGATTAGCAGCGTATTTGCTTTTATTTGTTCTCGTGATATGATTTGCGTTCTTAATATTAATGATCATCGTTGACACAGTGAAGTAAATTCAAGACTGATACACACATTTTTTTGCTTTTAAATTTTATGATAGAATATATTGGTAATTATTGCGTAAATATTGTTTCTATGAAAGCGGGAGATCTTGGCACCAGCTCACGCTGAACTCTTTTTTTTTCCTTTCTTGTGACATGCAGTACAAGACGGTCAACATAGCCATCCTAGTTAATTGCCTAGCGCCTCTCAAATTAAACCATAAGCATAATTTTTATTAGAAAACAAAAACTTTTTAAAAACCACAAAAAACGAACGAACTTCGTAGGGGCCAATGATTTAACCTTTCAAATATATCACAGATATATGGCAGATGAGTGTCGGCTTTATCAGCTATGATACATCACCTCGTATTTCTAGTATAAATGCAATCCTCTGTTTTTTTTTTTTGGTTCATTAACAGATATCAGAAAAGCAACAAAACTATATCAATGAAACTGTAATAATCGCTGGGATTAAATTTGAAAAGTAACTTTGCCGAACAAAATTGTTGGAAATTTTTGTATTCTGCACATTCCTTTACGAGTACAAAGGTATAAAAATGCATTCGGCTTTTTTTAACGCGACCGGGTAGCGCAACAACGGTAGACACCAAAGAAGCGACCCAAAAAGGCGATGCAATTTGTACTAACTGATTGAAGAATAGAATCATGACAGATAGAAGAAGAACTTATGAACAAATTATAGAACATTTGCACACGGCAACAATTAACGGAAGCCAAGTGCCTGAGTGATCACCAGGTGCGACAATTGCGGTCGTTTTGTTACGTAAGAATTATTCGAAAGAAATTTGCATCCGAATTTTGACCGTTAATGGAAGTTAGATTCATCAGTATTATTGGGTACGGTAATTTGTAGGGACGGGCGTGCTAAACGTAAACTCAAATAGTTCTGATATTGTATTGTATTGAATTTGGCTTCATACCTTTAAACCCCCATTTCACCTTTTACACTCGTTCACAAATAATTGACCGATCCAGTTAGTTTTTTTTATTTTAATAAACAGGCTTTCGAGATATATGCAATTTACCATTATTCAACTAAACCAAAAAGTAGCTTTCAAAAATGTAGTTCAACTACATACATATATCTTACGAACCACATGCACAACCAATAAATAATTTTTGGATAGTCGTAGTAGATTCTGACGAATTCCTATTTTATAATTACATGTTTTTTTAATGAAAACAATGCAAACTTTAAGAAGAGAACAATATAAAAGAAAACGAATCGTTTGCAGAATTCTTTCCTTTTGTATTAAAGCTTGTTCTTCTATAAAAAGAAATTAACTTACGAAATATATGTATTGCATATATTGTTATAGAAATACACTATGTAGAAAAAATGAGCATATTTAAGGTAATTTAATTTTTTATTTTCCTATGACAAATATTTTCGTAAATTTATTATAAAAAACTTTTATTAATACTATAAAACAATCATCTTAATTAAGGTTTCAAACTTTATACACAATTCATAAATAACATTTAAGAAATTTTCAACAAGTTTTCACATTTATTAATGAGAATTTGCGAAAAATAATTATCTATTTTTGAAAATTTTTTTGTAGGTAGTCTTGCGTATTTTTTCCATATATCGCATGAATTTCATATGAAAACAAATTCGGAGAGCCAAAAAATAAAACAAAATATGGAATATCAATGGAAATTTTTAGAAAATTGTTACTTGCACTTTATTTTACTAGAGTTGAGTGGGCAATAGCACTGCATACCCAAACAACTTATGTGAGTTTTCCAGTTTGTTAAATTTTTGTACAGATTTTAACAAAGTGTGAAATTTTGATTTTTATGGCTTATGCTATTAAATGGAATACATTTTTTTAAATAGGCAATACAAAAGTTTACATTAAAAATATTGACAAATTGCTAATTATAACAATAGACTATTTGAAATGTGAGCTACGGGTACATTCAATTTATTTTTATTTATTCAGTATCTTGATAACTCTTAGAGAATTTTGGGAATGCACTGGAATGAAGATTTTTCAAGGCTTACGCTCTATAAAAGAAAAAAATCCCCCTGAATTTGGCTGGATCAAATTGTATGGCGCTGAAAAAAAGTTCAAAGCATCATCGCGATTCTGGTACAGTGGATCGTACCAAGTATTTTTGGCCCTGGAACCATACCTCTAAAATGAATTTCGAGCCCATGGAATTTTTTAGCAGATATTTCCAAAAATAATAAAAAGTCGATCTATATATTTAGTGCATTTCAATTGAAAAACAATTTCAATGATTAAAATAATTAAATATTTTTTGCGGGTTTTACGCTAATTTAGTTTAAAAAGAGAAAATAAATTTAAACATATTACTACAGTTTTAAATTTTTGTTAGGGGTTTGAACCTCCTATACACCCCTCTTGGGTGCGCCAATGCCTTGAGCTCATAAAATTTATTAATGTTGATACTAATAAGTAGACGAAAAAATTAATATATGTACTTAAAGTTTCCTTTATAAAAAAAATACCCATATTTGTTAGAGCTTAGAGAAGATAATTGGACTAATGACGTTTTGATTATTAATTTTTATTAGTTTTAACCAATTAGTAATACAACGATCAATAACTTTGAGCACATTTTTTTTAAAAAAAGTTTTCATTTTAGGTGTGATTTTTTCAGTTTGCGTATTTCATAGCTTGCTTCGACACACTGTACTGCCGATGAAGTTAAGAATGTTTTCAAATAACTCTGACAAATCAAATAAACAAAATAATAACAAGACGAAATTAAATGAAGGGAACAACGGGGTAAAAACTCATAAGATTGTATCTCTTCTGGCGATGATTATTGTTTTTCAGTTTGTTCACAGTTTTTTTTTCACTAGATATCTTTTGCGTTTCATACTCAAATACTATGTGGATGTATGTAGATATGTATGTGCTAAGAAAAAAGAAAACGCAAAATATTATGAAAACAAAAACAAATCAAAGATTCACTAACAACCAGCCAACGGAGTATTTGTCATTGCCACATTCGCACAGAGCAGGCCAGTGCCAAGTCTGTAGAAGCTGCGTTTTGGAGCTTTGAAGCTGTGATTGCCGGCGACATAAAACTTAACACAATACCTAACAAGCCGATCAGTCGAAAATATTTCACTTTGGCTATAGGAAGCAACAAGCCGCACGCGCAGCAGTAGACAACGGTACAACATTAGCTGTGACATTCAAAAAACATATCGGAAAAGAAATTTTTTATAGTAAGAACGTTTACAGTTCGTGGAAATTATTTGCATACCGGCAATTAATTTAAGTGTTTGCTCATAAAAATTTGGCTTTTGGCCAAACAATAAAGTTACAATAAAGACAATTACAATAAAGCAGTTGATATAGACAGAAAACAGCAATCACCATGTACAGCTGTCAAAGAGCAGTGGTAAGTGTTGGTGAGGAAGGGATGATTTGCAGTAACTTAACGGGATTGTAATAAAATTGATTACACTGTGGTTAAAGGTTAAACTCAACGCTGAACAAGTGTGAATACTTTTTGTTTTTAAATTTTAAAATTTTTGAATATGATGCGCAATTTTTTTAATTCACCAAAAATATTCGTTTCTTAGCATATTGCGGTGTTACTCTGCATTCTGGCTCTGCATACCGCGCATGCCACATCAAGCGATGCGTCAGCTACAACTACAACAAGCAAGCCAGCCGTCAGCGCCATCGAGGATTCAGAAAAGAAATTGGTCGTCATCACCGAGGATGTAATACCCGATGTGGAGAATACAACACAAAAAGTGATACGCGTTAATCCGCTCGATCTACCAGCGATCACGGCGGATCACAGCGGCAACACGGACTCATCTCTGTATAATATACAGAGCTTGCTGCCGGCAAATCGTAATTACGTGAACTCGAATAGTATGCGTAGAATAAAAACGCGCTCCAAAAATTCCGTAGCGGACGATGCAGGTGGCGATTCGCCTATTATAAGACAAATTACCGAACCAAAATTTCGCAAACCGAGTCACAATCAGCAGAAGAAATTGCATTTCTTTTACAATCAAAACTCCTTAGACGGGCGGCAAGCGGTGAGTAAGACGATGCCCGTGCGTGTAGCCCCCGGCGCCTATCCAGTTTATTATACAGTCTCCAAAACCAATGGACGTTTCGGTAAATATCCGATTAAAGGATTTCGTTCGCCGACAGATTTTCTAAAATATTTAGCTAAAACTAAAGTGGCATCGTTGGATAGTGAACAGCGGTTGGAGAGTTGAGTGGAATTGAATGAAAAATGCAGTGAACAAGAAAAAACCGAAATGAATATAATATTTATGCAATAAAAAAAGTATCAATATAGCAAAATAAATACGAAACTACTCTTTTTGAGTGGAAGCTTCAACTAAGAGTCCTGCTCATAAGCCGTTAATATTTTAAAATAAAAAAAAATCCGGCAAGTGTTTTTAGTAAAACTATCAAAACGATTGATAGAAGCTATAAAGTTATTTTAGGAGCGAACAAATATTAATGAAAAGTAAACTAAAAAAATTCTCTAAGCACTGTAATAGTATAAGCTACAAACTTGTCTATAGCATTAAATGTGATTTGTATAATTAGCATCTAATTTATTTAAATTTCTTATTTTACCTTTTATTTTTAATATATAGATAGCGGCTTAGTGCAAAATGTGCAAAAGTTGTTAAACATTTAAGAGTGCCAAAATAAAATGAAGTTTTTTACGAAGAAAATATGAATTGGTTGTGTTGGAACTAAAATTATTTCTATAGAAGATTTATCATGCGATTACGAGTATTGCTAAAAATTTTCAAACGCTGATCAAATCTACTAAGATGGGTGGGTGATAATTTTAATAATTTCATTTTTTTAAATTTTCGACATTTTCGTTTATATGTATGTAGGAAAATACGAAAACTTTTAGCAAACAAGCTATCAAAAATTAAGGAACATTTTTAAGTAATCAAACTTTCTTTTCGTAAACAGAACTGAAATTAAATAAATATTATAAACCTGTATATCTAAATTTTCTTTGAAAGTTCTTATAAAAAAATTCGTTGAATTTTCCTAAAGTTCTTACAAAGTTCAAAATTGGGATTTATGTATATGGCTTTCGTTATGGTTCTTTTTATGTATATTTTTTATAAAAAAAAATTCTGAAAAATATAAGTATGAAAAATTTGCAAAAAATTCAGTGTTCGTAAATTTTTTGACCCACTGTATATGCAGTGACACAATAAAAATGATATAGGGTTATGTTTTGCTGTATTGACAACATTTTCCTTATTAAATTTTTTGATATTTTTTTAAAATTAAAATATAGTTCATTCAATAATATAAACCATACAATTTAAAAATTTAGGAAAATATAAAAACTTATTTAATTTGCAACGTACCTTTGTTTTTATAAATTGTGGCTCCCTATAGGAATTGTCTGCCGCAAACGTTTAGTAATATTTAATTTGCTAAAAAACCAACTGTTTGGGTTTGCGTTTGAAAAAAAACAGTACCAGCCAACTGAGATTGTATGAATTTTTGTTTATTCAGACAAGAGTCTTAAAATAACTTTTTTGTGACATTTTTAAACCTCCGCGAATAGAACCTTTGTTGCAAATTTATTTGTGAGCAAAACATTAATACCGAAACCAGCTAAAAGTCGTTATACTGTGCAACAAATAAAAGTTATAAAATGAGTTATATATTTGTGGTAAAAAAAAAGTAACACTGATTTTTAATTTTAGGCAAAAAAGGCAAATAGAAAGAAGCATAGTTCCTAAAATGAGTTTTGTTTTTGAACATGAGCTGTATGTAAATTTGAGTTCTCACTCGAGCCTTCGATTCCTTGGGATCTCATATGGCTCGGGAGCTTCTCACTTCACAATTTCATTGTACGCATTTTGCTATTGTACTTTGCACATGGCCACGATAAAAACGACGTTTGTATCAAGATTTCTCCGATTCTAATTAAATTTTCTATGCTAATTTATGTTTCTATGTTTTTGTTGTTGTTGATGTCTCATAAATTTCAGTACTTGGATCAACCCATTAAGAGCTTAATCCCATATTCTAAATTCAGCACACTCTCAACTATTATGAAATATTATTAGGGTGTTAACCATTCACCACTTACTCATAGAGCTTTGCCTTATTTACACTTGATTAGAATTATGAAAAATCATATTTTGATTCATAACTTCAGCATACATACATATGTACATATGTATGTACATACTATGTGGAAGAACAACATAAATTTTTGAAGAATTAAAATCATTTACATATTTGGAATTTAGTCATAGTTAGTTTCATCAATACCTTATACTCAAAAATATACAAACGCATGTGGGCATGTATACGTGTAAGTATGTAAACATATTTATGCTTACATTTTTAAACATATACACACATGTACACATATGCATAAATTATAGCTTAACAATCTAATGGAGGCGAACTCGTTGAAATATTGTTTGTGCTAACTTCGAATTGCCAGCGGTAGAAACAATAGATTTTTTTGAATGCCGGTTGAGCAAAAAATTTGCAACGTCTGGCTAAAGCAATTAAAATATATACATATGTATGTACATGTATGTATATAAATGCTCGCACTTGACTCATACGATGTTTACATTAAAGTTGTTTCCTTATCGATATTAAGACGCATGTTTAAAAATAAATATTTAATAGGGTGAAGATTTTTATTAGAAAATAGGTTTGTAACTTTATTCGTTTAAGCGGATAATGGTTGTTTTTCGATGGCAGCTTGGTCGAAAATTCGTATGACATTCCATTAAAACCACTTTCTAAGTAACCTTTGTTTTATGAATTTTTCTTTTACATATATCGACCGATCCGTTCTAATGTACCTAGATACCTGTAAAAATGGAATTTTTCACAATATTTTTTATAATTCAAATGATTTGCGTATTTTGTTTCATTGATACTATGTTATTGAAACGTAATAAGTGATGAAATATTTGTTGTTAAAAATAAATAAATTTTGCTGTATACTTATATTAAGAACAAATAAAAAAATAATATAATAGGTAATAGTAAAAATAGAGTTTCTAGTTACTGTAAGTCGTCATTGTTGGATTCGAAAACGATTAGATAAACTTATAATGATATAAATCAGATGCTTATAATGAGAAGCTGTCAGTTTTGAAGCATTAAAATTTTAATTTTGTCTCACTCGCACTATTATAAAAAACGTTGTCAAATAAAAGTCGCGTAATTCTTGTTAATCTTTGTTTGTTTTATTCAATTTTTTATTCAGATTTCCTAATTCATTCACCAATATCTCTTCTTTGGTAATTTTTCTACAAAAGCTGCTCACATACTTGAGTATTTTTTTTATTATTTTTTTTCAACCTTAACCTTCATCTAAAAGTGAATAACTTTTATATGCGTAGCTAAGTTATTAAACTCGTACTCGTACAATGTCAAGTAGCGCCTACAGAAAAATGAAAAAAATAAGTAATAATAGATTTTCTGGCGGTGGCGGTAATGAAGATCATATCGTCGGCAAAACTACTATACAAATGGTGTTGTCTCCAAGAATCTACTTAACAGTAGAGGCAGACAACTGAACGAAAATTCGTAGATTTATTATACTACCGTGGTGCTATACTGTAAAAAAGATCAGTAAACCATTTTTGAAAAAGGGGAATGTTTTATGTCTCATAAATTGCAATTTCATATTGAAAATATCTTTGAATAATATATTATTAGTATTAGAATAAAATTAGAAGAAGTTGCACATATACATATCCACTTCGTATTAAAAAAATAAAATGTATTAACATTTCCTATTAAAAATAGTAACTAATGAAGTATTAAATATTTAAACAGTGAACTCTGTGACAGAGCAGCCTATTTAATCAAGCTTAATCTATATATAGTACGAGTAGTTTGAAAATTCAATTTTTAAGAACATTTATTGCAAATTTCAAATATTATGCTCTTTAAAAATCTGTGCAAATCACTAAAATTTTCAATCAAGGCTCGCCCAAGTCAGTCAATGGCCGAAGTGCTCAAAAAAACTGGAATTGAGTTTCTTATATAAATAGTAATGTGTTAATTATTTTTCACCCATAAATAATTCGTTCATGAACAGAAATATTGCATTTAAAAAAACTCGGCAGTATCTCAGAAATTAAATTAAATTAAATTTCCTGAGCTTTTATTTTAATATTCAAAACTTACATAATTTGGTTTAACAGACCTGCTTTTTGTAAAGAGTTAAAATTAAGAAGGAAGTGCATATAACTTTTAGTTCGAATTTTTTTTCCATTTCAGCTATTTAAGTTCAGTTTATTGCATAAACAAAAATGTGCCAAACATTTAATATAGTACGACTATGATTTTTTTGTTTTTTAAATACAAAATTCTCAAATTTCCTTGATTTTTCCAAATCTTAATTCCAAGTAGATTTCTGCTTACATGTTATGTCACATTTAAAATATATTACCGAATTTTTGTAACTACATCCGATATATATCAAGAATAATTTTTCAGCTCAAATCCAGTTTCTTATTTGGGAAGTATTGGAAAAAGACCACAATAGTCAGGACGGTAAAAATTATAACTGCTGTTTCGGAGATCACCGCATCTCCTCATTATATTTTATTTTAGATCGGGTATGAACTCACAACCTTCGATTTTTCTGTTGTTGCCTTTTTCCGATACTATCCTTATAAAAAACTGGCCTTGAGCTCAAAAATTATTGTTGATCTAAATAAATTAAGCCAGAAAATTAATATATTCGAGAAAAAAACTGAGAAATACGGAAAACAAAATTTTGCTTAATTTGAGAAATTTGGTGTAAATGTTTTGACTCACTTAGAACTTTGTTATGTGAGAAAAATAAAAAAAATCTGACCCAAATTCAGCAAAAAATTAAAGCGTTTGATTTTAATTAAGATCCCATTATTTATTAATTTGTATATTTTTATTCCGCTTCTTGCAAATAAAGAAATATTTATCCCAAAAATAATATTTCGGAATATGAAGCTGCGGTTATTGTTATTGTTATATTTCTATGGTTATCATTACAATTATCATCCCGGTTATTTGCAATATCAATACCATGATCGTTTTTGGTAATTTTATTGCTATTGCTATGCTTTACAGATTTTCTGTTATACATATATTAATTGTTCGGCCTGATTTTATTTGTATCAACAATAACTTTTGAGCTGAAGGCCAGTTTTTAATTTGGAAATTAGTAAAATCGGAAAATGATTATACATTTTTATCGATATGAATACTATTATGATTATTAATATATTAGTAATTGTTTTCTAATGCGTTTAACTAAATTTTTGTTTAACTAAACTAATTGGCCTTATTAATTTTATATGCCACGATTAGGCGAGGAATAGGCTGTCGTTTTTCTGTTCATATTTTCAAATACGTCTTTAAAATAAACTTCAAGTACAAGGGCGATAAGCTTTACAGCGACTAATGCTATCGTAATCACAAATGCTGAAATAACTAGTTATATAATTACAGAGTTAATTTTGTAATGGCTAATAAATTTTAATGCCGCGCGAGCGTTGTTGTAGTCTTTAGTTTGGTGTTGCGAGGAAAGCTAAAAGCTATGGGCATAAAGTTTTTGCATGCAAAGAAGCTGCGTTATTAGTAAAATTTTGGTAGGATTTTTTTTAAATTTTACTATGTAGCTGTAAAAAGTTGCTAAAATTGTTTTACTTAGACAGAAAATTTTGTTTGAACTTATATTCATAAATAAATGGCGCAAGAAATAACCCTTATACTTGAAACAAATTACTTATATTAAATCTAGTCAATTATTTTGCGCAACAAATTTTAATTTTTCCCTCAATATAAGTATTATTATTTTTTTATTATCATGTCGTCGCGTTTAGCAATCACCATACCATTAATATTTTTTTGTAATTTCCATATCTGCTCCTACATTTTTTTATTGCTTATGATTCATTGGCTTGTAAGCACAAGCATAAATTAGTAAAGTAAAAAATCAAAAAAAAAAAGAAAAAAGCGCCATCACGATTTTGATTGATATCTACCTAAAATCATTATGGAGTGTCGATTAATAGTAATTACACTATTGAAAAGCTATTTAAGAAATAAGTTAGTTATTTATATGCAGTAAATATATATGGTATGTAAAACTCACGTATTTTAAGTGATGCTTAGCATCAATAGAGATTTCAATGTCAAGTATGACTGTACCATAAAAATGAAATTGTTCTCTTAATAACTGCGTAGTAGGAAGATATGATTTATTAACATTAATTTTATCTTACCAAAATTGTATGAGAAGTTCTTAGTAAAGTGATTCGCATATCAGGGAATGACAAAAAAAGTAAAATAAAATAATTCAAAACATCTGGAAATGACAAAAACGCAGGTACTGAAAATAAGAAATATTGTCTTAAATCTTAAATAGAAAAAGCATCGTGAAGATTTTGAAACTCGTGTGTTTCAAAATACGTTTGGAATTGAAAAAAATGTTAACTCGTATTTCTATAAAATTTTAAATTTTTTTACACAAAATGTTAGTTTCCAAACAAAAAGTATATCTATATTTGAATTAATTAAAGTCGTTTCAAATGAACAAATAACAATATTTGTGGATTTTATTCAAATTGGACTTGATGAGCTGGTATATTATATTGCAAATAAAATACAAAATCGTTTCAGAGTTGCAAAATCGGTAGTAGAGGCTTACTTTGCAAAGTAACTACGAAATAATAAAAAAAAAAAAAAAATTGAAAAACGCGCGAGCACCTAAGTGCGCTAGCTAAAAGTAAAAATTCCTTGAGGTAGTAGAAATTAATAAAAGTAGTCGTATTAATCAGTAGTAGCATTAGTAAAAATAGTGGTAGAAATTAGTTAAAACAGTGGTACAAATTTTTAGTACAATTAGTAAAAATAGTGGTAATTAGTAAAAGAGTGGTACAACGTAGTGAAAATAGTGCTAGAAGTTTGTCAAAATAGCGGTAGAAATTAGTAGTAGCATTAATAAAACAGTAGTAGGAATAAGTAAAAATAGTGGTAGAAATTAGTAGTACCATTAGTAGCAGTAGTGGTAGAAATTAGTCAAATAGTGAAAGACGTTAGTAAAAATAGTGGTAGAAGCTTGTAAAAATAGTGAAAGGAATTAGTAAGAAATATTAGTGTTTGAAATTGGTGAAAATAGTGGTAGAAATTAGTAAAGCATTGACAGATGTTAGCAAAAGCATTAAACAAATAGTGATAGAAATTAGTTAAAGTAGTAGTAGAAATTTTTAGTACAATTAGCAGAAATAGTGGTAAGAGTTAGTAAAGTAGCATTAGTAAAAATAGTGGTAGAAAGTAGTGAAAATAGCGCTAGAGATTTGTAAAAATGGTGGAAGCAAATAGGTTGAAATATTGGTAGAAATTTTTAATTTTTTTACTAATGCGGTGTAAGAAATGAGTAAAAATAGTGGTAGAAATAAGTAGAAATAGTGGTAGTAATTAGTAGTGGCGTTAGTAACAATATTGGTTGAAATTAGTAAAGCAGGGACAGAAGTTAGTAAAAGTATTAACCAAAATAATTTTATAAATTAGTAGTATCATTAATAAAAATAATAGTAGAAATAAGTTAAAATAGTGGTAGAAATTAGTAAAAATAGTAGTAGAAATTAGTACAGCAATTCTGATGCGACTTTCGTTACGCGATGTAAATAATGTGGATAATAGGGACATTTCTAACACATAATAAGAAACTCATTTAAAAAAAGGAAACTCTAGCAGAGCATTTCACGCCTCATTTTACCGACTGGGTTTAAATACAAACAAGGAAATTTTCGACTCATCTTTATAACCAAATGGCTATTGCTAATGTATATTGACTTTTAATTCAAATGCAATAAATGAAACGAAAAATTTCGGGGTGTGCTTTTGCAGTCAACAAACATTTAATTACTCAGTCAATGTTGTTCGATTGAAATTTTGAAATTAGAATTTAATTACTTATCTGACAGAAATCGTAATTAGAGTTGTACAGTAAACTCCACTTGCTTATCACCCAGCATTAGAACAATTTCCGCGTAGGTGCAACAAAGAGATAACACTTTTCGTTCTGCCACTTAACTGGGGAATAGTGTAGTGGATTTTTCGATTTGATTAGTTAAATTAGTGTGCAAGTGGGTGTCAACAATGCTTATTTGATTATTATCATTTGTAGCTGCATACATACATATGTTAATATGTAAATAAATATATGAACGACCAAGGTATTTTTAAGCTTTATAATAATATTCATTCAATAGAACTACCGCAATAAGCTTGCGATTTTTGGCATTTTAAGCCAGTGCTTATTTTGGAATTTTTGGGGATGATTAGGTTTTATTTGCATTGTATGTGCCCGTACAATACTTTTAATCGAGTGAGCTTATGTCAAATTCTGGTTTGGAATTGATATTTGATTGCTATCGAAATTTGATATGAAATAGTAATTAATCAATGACAAGAAAGTTTAATTGAATTATCGTTGTCGAAACATCCACGCGTTCTGGTTAAACCAAATAGTTAACATGTAGTTGGACATAAATCTAACTGTGCGCCGAAATAATTCAACAGAATTCACGCTGCTGGTTTAGAATTTTAAAATTCATAATCTTTATTCTACAATATTAACTAAATTAAATTATGCTTAAAATTTATTTGTTGGTTTAATAAATAATTTAATGTCTAGGGTGGTACTACCATTTAATGAAAAAAGTGAACCCTCCAAACTACAGTCCTTTTCATGTACATGAGAGTTATGAAAGAATTAATAAAAAGCTGTTATTGAGCAATTTACATTGAACTATTTAAAAATTGGTTATAATTAATCATCATCGCCAAGGATATGTTATTTTGGTCACTGTAACCAATTTAAATGAGATATATGTTTTTTTTTTGGTATAAAGAACTATTATATCAACTAAACTGTTTTTTCGATTATAACCGTTCGTTGACCTTTGGGTAGAATTCTGCTCATAATTTGATGTAAAAAAAAATATATATATATATATATATATATGGCTTTGTCACGAAACTATTTTTGAACAAAACCGATTGCTTTCGAAGTCTATGTGTAATAAACATAGCGATTCGTAAGAAGAATTATGTGTTTTTTCTCACCATATGGGTAGAATTCTAACAACTCCGAAGACATCCCCGTTCCACTCGCTACTTTCAAAATTAAGACTGCAATGCCTTTCTCCGTTTGTTATAAAACCAGCTGGACATTTTACAGTGGAAATATCTTAGTTTGGGTAGAAATCGACCCACAAGGCCGGAAACGAACGGGTAATACACATCGCGCAAGAAAGTTTTGTTCTGGTTATCCATAATCTAAAATATTTAAAAAGAAATTTTTGTGTGGGAGAAGGCGTCCTTGAGATCTGTAAGAGCTCTTCTTTATAAAGTAATGTACAATATTTAAACTACGCTAAGTTAAACAATGGGCAAAAAATATGAATTGAAAAAAAAATATATATCTTTTTTTTATGTAGTATTTCACATTTCTTTGAACTGCCGTGCAGTACAGGAGATTATGTGTAGATTGATCTGAGTAGAGCTGTGTTTACCCAAAGTGCCACAGACTCCAAAAGATTTTCAGACAATGCCCGAATACATTTAATTCTCTATGTACCCTTCAACAGTTAAAGTTTGAAGCATTCCAATTTTCCTATCCTTACAAACAATACCTGAATTATCTAGGCGTGTGTTCGCAAGCAGACCTTCCTGAGAGAATGCAGAAATATCGTCAGTGTAAGGCTAATCTATGTCACCTATGGGGACTAATAACACGTTTTTTGTTATATTTTCCTAGTGCTCTGTCTTCTTTTCTGAGCTCTTGTTTTGATGGTGGGTAGTTCTAGTGCATAGGTTCCATTGCTTCTTCAATTGGCTTAGAATGCATAGAACAGGAAATAAATATTTGCGCCTAATGTTACAAATTTTACATACATTTTATTTTTAGTTTATAATTTTTTATTTTCGAGTAAATAAATAAATTTTTGTCGTTGTAAATTATTTACAACTGGATTTATCAAATCTTCCTAATGCTCTTATTTAAGTATCTACATAAAATAAGCCAGTCTTTCAGTGTAGAAATAGCAAATTTTGTAGGAAATGGCACAGATAATGCTTGCGTTCCCGCCGTAATCGAATGTATCGTGCGTGCGCGCTTTATGCAGTGGGCCCGGGTTCAAATCCTAGCCAAGGCAAGTAGCATCAAAAATTATAGAAAATATTTTTACATCTTGATTTCACATAAATTATTAATTAATTTATTTTTATTTTTGGAAACTGTTTGCAAACTCTTAACAATATTTCGAAAGTAATGACACTCAGTTTCTTATTGGGAATTAAGTTTCTCAGTTTTCTTGACCCTTTTCTTTTGTTATCAGTAAAGTGCCAATCATTTCAGTTACCTTAGAAATTAAATAGAATCACCGAATCGCCATTTTATTAAGAAAAGTGCAACTCTCTTTAAAATACTGTCTCCTATAAAACCTTTCATTTCACACCGATACTTTTATATCTGATTTTCATTAGGTACACGAAATGCAAAGATGTTTGCATATTATAAATTTTCATTAGTGTCAAGGCGAAATATGTTAAAATTTTGGATCTTTTCATTCAACTGACAAAATTTTGCACAAGATTTGCCTAATGAAAATAAAACATTATATTTCAATAATATTAAATTAATCATTTTAAACAGGTAGTAACCCTCTATGGACACATTTTCTGAATCTCATGCCTTAATATTTCATTTAACTCTTTAATTCAATTTAATTTACTACTTGAAGTAGGTATTTGGGCAACTTCGTCCCAAAATATTTTCGAAATATAAATTTCTTAACACTCTGTCTTGCCGCCTATATTGCAATATTAAACTTATTAATATTTTATTTTTTAACATGTGGCAACCCTCTCCAAAAACTATGTTTGAAATTATTTTTCAAACCCGGCAGCCATATTGTAAAATTCCATTTAAATTATTACTTTATCTATAAAACGGTGTTAAACTTCTTTCAGAACATTTTGGAAATAGAGCTTTATTAAAACTTTTTCGTTTAGTACCTATTTGCCAATTTTCGAGTTATTTCATTAATTTAATTACATTTAACCTTTCAAACAAGTGGCAATTTTCTTTAGTTTAATTATATACCTAATCATGTCCAAATATATCAAGCTTCATAATGCAATATTTTATTATATTTCTTTATTTAATTAAGCAGGCGGCAACTCTATTTAAATAATATCGTATATTTTCGTCGAGTTTTTTTCCAAATTCGATTCGCTGTTTTTGCGTGTTAAGGTAACAAACATACTCACACCCACCCAAAGATTTTTACATTTATAACATTAGTAAGATTTTTCCTCAAAACTGATGTAATCTCGAGGAATTTGATGGAAAATTAGGGGTGTCTTAATTGCTTCTATATTTCGTTATCGTAAAAACCTTTCCTTGGCTCCGCTTGGCTGTCTGCTCACTAGCGAACCTCTTACGTCTCCATAAATTTCCTCGACAGCTTATCTACTTTAATACACATTTTTTTTCTCAAACAATAACACATTTGTTTACAAAACAATGCCCGTTAAGCCGTCTATTGAATACTTTTTCCATTTCATTCTTCACATTTGTCGCAAATTGGATAAATTAAATAAATTGAAATCTGTGCCACCTCTCACTGAAAGTGATTGCTTTTACTACCCATATCTGCTCTCAATACGCATCCGAAGCATTCATAGCATTTTTGGCTGAACGCAAATCAACTGAAATTCAATTTCAAAGTAGCGAAATCGAATACAAAATATTTGGCGCAGTTTATATTGGCCATTATGGTCCGAGAATGCAGGCGTAACAATAAATAGAGGCGAAAGCATAAAAGCAATAGGAATGTCGGACAGTTGAAAAAGTTGAATAGATATAAGAATAATAGAAATCGAAAAGTAGAAATGGAATAAAGAAAAGACATCGAGACAACAACTTGAGCAACACATTTTCCACTCTATTTATTACCAGAGTAAATTGAGTTTGTGACAATTTTGGGTTGCTTATTGCGACGCTGTTAGCCTGGCAGATAGGTGTTTTTTTTATATATTTACTTTATTTGCTTTTCATTTATGCATTTCTTTACTTTATTTTATCAAAGACAACGCAAGCAACATTGCAGATTGGGGGAGGGGGCTAGGAGGTAAGTCATATTGTGCGGGACTGAAAAGAAACGACTGCATAGAAGCTGCAAATCGAATTTAAACGACACACAAATACGCAACCGCTACAAGCGCTTAAAAAAATATCGAAGAAGTAAGCGAATAACTTTTGCAATGCACAACAAGTATAAATATAAATAAATAAATAAATTGGTAACATGTTGCAAGTAAACTTGAGACAAGTAAAACTTTCATTGTGCGACGGCATTGAATGGCGACAATTCGAAAGGGAGGCGAAGCAGCAGTGCCGCTATGCTTTTGTGAAAGAAGTGAAGGGAAATTAAAAAAAAATAGAAAAGAACAGTTTGCCTTTTGCAGCTTGTTCGGGTGCGGCAGGATGCAATTTTTGTGTGATTGCAAATGTTTTATATGCGCACGGGGGCGTATGAGTGACAAGTGCGCTGATAAAAGTACAACAGTCTATGTACTTAGGCCCACTGTTAGCCTAAATTGGAAAAACAGGCAAAGAAAGGCATAGAATGTTGTGAAAGGGCTATATTTTGGGAAAATAACTAATTTTCTTAAGAATTTCGTAGAGTGCAGTTTTCATGGCGCATGAGAGATTGCTTGCTTGTTGGTTTTTGTTTTTGTTTTTTATTTTTATTTTTGACGTAGTGCGAATGCAATATGCAAGCTATGTATAACGAAAAGCTGCTAGACAAGTGTATTTTCTGTTTGGATTTTTGTTTTATTTCTACAGTATGCCACCTTAGGAAAAGTTTTGGTTGAACAAGCGACAGTATGGAAAAATGTATGACACTATACCGGGGTAGATATTTGAAAAATTTTAGTCTGGCAGCTGGTACCCCCCTTTCGGGATACGAGTGTCTTAAATACATTCAATTCAAATTTTATAAATGGTCCTGACGCCCAAAAAACAAAAAAAAACTGGCCTTTAGCTCTAAAATTTTTGTTTATATAAAAAAATTTGACCAAAATATAAACATGTAACCAAAATATATAATGTATGTATGTATACAAGTTTGGATCGGCACTCCAGCCGAAAAACTTGTTCATAATATGATTGTTGTTGTTGTTGTTGCTAATAGGTTTATTAACCATGATAATAACGGCAGACTCCTGTACCTGATCTGTGTTTCGAACTAAAGAAAGAATGCTCCCACGGCGCCGGCTTTGCACAATGATTACGTGCTTGCCTTATAGACGTGAAGATCGGGGATCAAGTCTCAGCAAAGTCTAGAACGAAATTAAATGAGGATACGTAGTGGTCTTCGAAAAATGTGCTAGAGCTTTGACTGTTGTCCAATACTTTCCAAATAAACAACTGGTTATTGGTTTAAACCCAAAACTTATGTTGACACAAAAAGTAAAATATAAATTAAAAAAAAAAAATTTTATACTAACCTGCCTAAACCTGACCCCACTCCTATCTGACCACTGGTTAATGTTGCCCAATTTGACTAGCTTATAACCTGGATTAACATATTAAATATTTGATATTGAATATTTTTCAAAGGAAAGAGCTTCATTTCTCAGTTTAAATGTAAATTATGTAAAATTAAAAAATTAATAAATTTTTTTAATATGAGTACAGAACTTTAAGTTTTGGGAAAGCCTAACTTCAAATCTATTTTGAAAAGGGTTGCCATATATTTGAAAATTAATTAATACTAAAATACGGCTCTCAAACGATGGAGGTTTAGGAAAGCTTTACTTTGAAAATACTTTGGAGAAGTTTGCCACTTGCTTAAAAAGTAAATGAAATTAAATGAATATGTTAAAGGAAATATAAAGGCATCGAACTTAGAAAACTTAGAAATCTTAATCATGAAAATGTCGTTAAGGGGTATATGAAGCTCCTATATAATATAATATCGAATATGTGGTCGCCGTGTACATGGAGGTTCAATTAACGCATTAACGCGCGGTATCTTTGGGCAATTGACTGCCAGGTCTCGTGTTCATCAAATGCTTTCTCTAAAGAGGATTTTTTTTTTGACGCAAAATGTATATGGAAAAGGCGTCGTCCTGCAGCAAAAACATGTCCTCAGCCAATATTCAATTCAACTCAGGCAAATCGGGAATAAAAGTTCTATACGCTTGCCGTTTTCATTACCTGTTTTACAAAAAAGTTATGTCAGTAATTTTTCTCATTTTATGTGAAATTTTAAAGTATTGTTGCAAAAACTATATCTAGATGATTTACTGAAACTATTTTAGATATTCACAAATAATTTCAGCTACTTGAAAATCCGCTTTGGGTAGCTATTTTAAAAGCAGAACTGTACAAATTTTGCTACGAATATTTTTACGGCTAAAATTGTACTAGTATATACATATACTAATTCATAAATATTAGTTACCTTTACGAAATCTTTTATTTTTAAAGCACATTTTAAAATGAATTATTTTAATTATTTATTTAAATGTTTGCTTGTTGATTTCCATAACCAATCAGAAAACTACTTTAACACCTCAGGAACATTTTTTGCACTGTGTTAACTCTAAGACAATGAAACAAATAAAAATATTTGTTGTGCTTATCTGCGGAGTTTTTAGCTAAACCTAATAGCGAGTTAGGTGCGAGTTTTATCCTATAGATAGAATTTGTGGGATATTTATATAAACGGGTTACAAAAAATATTTGCTTCTACATCAACGCGCCATTATATAAGTCTAATGAAATTGGCCCAGTGCCGGGGTTTGCGAAAAGTGATGCCACCTATAGAGAAACCCGCCACTGCTTATGTATGTACGTATTTACAATTTGTTCAGCTTATATATTTTGCATAAAAATTTGATGCTGTCACTCACTGCTTTTCGGCGGAACAACAGTTTTTTTTCACATGCTCTAGCGCATAAACCTACAGAAAGTAGAAAAGCTTAAATGCACTTTACACAACTTCACAACCAATCGTTGTTGCAGCTGTTATATAAACAAATCCAACAACGAAACTATAGAACACAAAACAAGAGTAAAATTTAGCCACAAATACTCTGAAGAAAGTTAGTGGATTCAGTCGAGCAGCATTGAGGTCCAAGACCCGCTAACAAAAGAGCGCTTGTGTCGAAATTGAAAGGCGGCAATGCCATTCTACGAGAGAGAATTTGTTTGAAAAAAAAAAAACTTTAAACTTTATCACTTCAAAGTTGACAAAAAATAAATAAGTAATAAAAAAATATTGCAAGTGCAGCAAAACAAAAAAATGCAAACGGAAGTAAAATCACTACTTATTTTTCTACAAACAATTTCTGTTTTTCTCTTGTATCTTTTTCGAGAGGCACTTTTTTCATCAGCATATTTTTCACTCCTTGTTTTTTTTGCCTTGTTGGACACAAAACTTTCTTGTAAGTGCATTATTTCCGGCTTTTATAAAGTTTTCATTATTTATGCGGCGAACAAGAAAAAATGTGTATTGAAGTTTGAGTAGAATGTAGATTGTTGCCCCAGGGGATGATGGCTGAAGACTTGCACTGCTTGCGCTATGTCGTCGCTTGGGGCATTTGTAGTTGCAACTTACAACTTACATTTTACATCATACTAGTTATAAGTTGCAACCTGCAGTAGTAGCAGCAGAGCAGCCAGTAATACCGCGAGTGCCAAGTGCATTATGGTGCATTTTGTGGCTAGTGTGTGTGTGTGTGTGGGTTTGTGTGTTTGTGGCAACATTGGGAAAAAAGCAAAGCTTTTATTTATTGAGCAAAGTTTTGTGATTTCTTGCGCCGCCGGCTGGCAGAGTGTTTGCCCAACATTGCCATTGTTGTTGTCGCCATCGACATCGTTGGCACCATCATAGTTGATGTCTTCAATGGCTCTTGGCCTCTAGCTTCTTGGCTTTTAACTGGGGTGACCATATTTTCCAAAGTCATTTAAAGGTACATATTTTTCAAAACTATTTATTAAAAATAGAAGAATTTTTTTTATTAAGAAAATCTCTAAATCACTGGCACTTTTAAGGATAAAATGTTTTGCCCACAGATTACTGAAAAAGAAATCTTTTAGTTATTGTGTTAGTGTTAGTTCATGGCCCAATGCTCGGTTAGGACTGCAGTCGTTATCTTAATATTATATCTCCGGGCAGCTGGGTCATGAATTTGGTTTCGGCCGAGTGTCGGAAGCGCTTAAGAATGTGCCCATTTCTTAATTAAATCCAGTTTAATGGCGGTGTTGTATGCAACTTCCTTAGCACGTAGAAGGAATTTGAGAAGCTCGCTAATCGCCATAATAGTTGTCGTTTTCATAGCCCAGGTAATTAACAGAGATGCTATTCGCTGAACTCTCAATACTTTTTAATATATTCTTTCTTGGCGACGACAACCGTCGTGGCTTGCGGCCACAGTTCATTTTTATAACACCAAATATTTCGGTAAAAATGGTGCTATCGGTGAAAATGGTGCTATTCTTCCATCAGATTATAGAATCTATTATATTTTAAGATTTTAACCAAAATAATTCCGAAACATTTGGACTATTGGAAACAACGCCAAAAAGATCATTATTATAATTCCGTTTAAATTTTTTTTTTTTATGATTTGAAAAAACTTTTGTAAAAACACCATTTTTGTAAAAATTGTAGTATTTTGACGAAAATACTAAACAACATACATTTTATGTTTTTGGTTGGCAAAACCGTAATTTATTTTGGTGTGACGACCTAATGTATTCTGAGATTACAAAGGCCATCTTTGGACGGTGGATTCTCACCTACAGTCATATGGCGACATTAATGAATTGCGGAGTGGCATACGGAGAAAGGCGACCGTACTCTGAAATATTCTGCAGAAATGGTTTACCGAGAGACCGTGGCATTTCCACAAAAAGCATTCGACTGGCCCCCTTGTGCCCCGATAATCGCCAGTGCCCTGTGCAGTCTGCCTGGAGTTTGTAGGTACATACTTTCTTTGCTCATTCTTAAATTAGACCTGGTTTTAGGTGGGTCATATGACACCCATAATTATTTCGAATATTAAATTACGCCAATTCTGCTCTGTTCTTGATTTCCCTCTAACACCCGTAAATGTCCCTATGCCTCGGGACTCATATTTGGGTGATCGCGTACATGTCAGAAATCGACTAGTTGAGTTCTGATCGAGGTAGAAGAAAGTCAGAATAAGTGCTTGGCTTTAAACCCAAACGTTTCCGCCTGAAAAAATGCTGGCATTGTTCGTTAGGTAAAAAGATTGTCTTTCTTTAGTTTAAAATATAGGTTTGATGGTTACCGTGCTCATAAAAAATGTTTTGCGTAATTGAAGAAGCTTCAAAGTGTAGTCAATTTTTGAGTTGGTTGCTGCACTTTATCATAACGCACAGCATTCTCACATTAATACAGTGGTGCTTCAATACGACGAACCCCGATTATTTGGTATGACGAACACTTTTTTCAATAGATTGGGGCTCACGGGTTCAAACCGTGGCCGGGACCGGTGGAAATGCAATTCATTGAATCACCTTTCCTAATAGGTCATCTCTTGGCAGGCAATGGCAAATTTCGATTGTGATTCTCCGATGAAAAAACCTCTCATCAAAATCATAGCCCTTCGGAGTCGGCGTAAAACTGTAGGTCCTTTAATTTGTAATACAATATTAAGACATACAACCAAAACATGTACGAAAAGTTCGGGCCAAAGATCGAGCTATATGATTTAAGCGCCATATTATTATTACTATGTTCTATAGAATTTTTTCATTAAAGCAAAAAAAAAGAGTGCTGAAAATAAAAATACTATTGATTAATCGAAAGAGAAGGAAGAATTTATATGAGTATCTGGTTCAGAGATAGAGCTTTCTGATGCCATCGACTGTTTTGAAAAGTAGATTTACCGATCTAAAGAAAATAAAGTGCACGGAGGAGTTTACATCAAATAGCACTCCATCTCAAAATTTCTCAAAATCAAGAAAATCAGACTTTTTCCTAGGGCTAAAACAGCAGAGCCTGATCATCTCGGCGAGAGTTCCCTACATAGGATTTTTTAAAGTAAATAAATGAATATTAAAAAACTTTTAAACAATTTCATGAGCGCATCTAGGTGGGACATAAGGGCGAAAATTTTAAAAGTCCATTTCTCCTGAGCGTCTCTAGAAAACTCGTTTGTTTACTTTAAATCAACGTTAGTCCGTCTCACCCCTTCTGCATCAGATCCTGGTTGTCCATATTTGTATAATTTTTGATTTCAATTTTACAAGTTTTCAGCCTAACGAACGGTTCTGAATTTATATCCTTCATTATAGCGGAACAGTACTGTATTTGCAAGCCTACTTTGTTTGGCATTGCGTTTGTTTTCTTTTTTTTCTGTCATTCACTTTGCGTTTACTTAAATTTCATTTGTTGACTTGCAACAACTTTTAGTGCATACATGTCTAACGGAAATTGTTGCATAATATCATAATAAACTTTAATGAAAGGAAAAAAAAATTCGACACAAATTTTAGTGTGCACTGTTCATTTAAGCTTACAAAGAAAACATTTTCTTGAATAACTGAATATATTTCTTGAAAAGCAGCCAAAATCATGAGCATTTTGTGCATAATTTCAAAGACAGTTTTCATATACTTATAGAATGCAAAAGTTTTGCACAGGCAAATATAATTGGTTTTACAGATATTTAAAAATATATAATATATGTAAATAAATATATAAATGAAATATAAAACAAATGTTTTCATTATACTATGCTAAATCTAAATCCAGTTAATAAAAAGCATTTCATTTTGAAAACTAAAAAAATGTTAATATGTGCAATAAGACTAGTTGATATAATACTATATATAGATAATTTTGGCTCTTTTTAATATGAGAATTGCGATTACTGAGTTGAAATATAAAGAGTGGTCATTTTCGACCATTTCTTAACCGCCTCTTTCTATCTCCAACCAAATCAGCTGTAAAAAATGAATAATTTTTAAAATTTAAAATATCATATTTTTTAATTTTTGCAAATACCCGCGATATGAGAGGTGGACTTCGGTTTTGTCCGATTTCTGTACTTTAAAAAAATGAGCATACTGTGCTAAAATATTAAGTGTGAACCCGATTTAGAAGCGCGTGGAAGGCAGTTTTGGAGATAAACCTACTTCCTCTAAAGTGGTCGGTGCTACGCATATATTTCGATAAAAAAAAAATGTAGCCACATTTTTCCACGCAAACCAATTCTTTAAATCAAATTTAAGCAAAGTATTTTTTATAATTACTGAAATATCGCATTGTTTTGATTTTCACAAAACATCGTTATGTGTCCGTGGCCTATTTTCAATATGAACCTACCTTGGGCAATGAGCGCACAAAGTTTCATTGATATATCACAATATGTACGCTAGTTATTCGATGCACAGACGGACGGGCATAAAGCAATGGTTTAATCGGTTTCGTTATTATTTCTAAAAGTTGATTTATGTTATTACAAGAACAAGTTATAATTAAAACATTGCGAATGTTATCCTCCTGCTTAAAATGCCAGAAAATGCAAATCACGGTTCCGCTTCAACACGTCTGGCTGGATTAATGAAATTGAAATGGTTTCCACATTATTCGTAATATTCTTAATCAGAACTAGTGATATAGCATGCTACCAAATAGAGCTTGCTTCGTTGCTTACTTTTAGGAAACATTTCAGCACTATAACACAGCCACAAAATACATGAGTTTATAGTATTTGCTTTATTGCTACTGCCTGTTTTATAAGCGTTGGCTCTCATGCCAAAGAATTACACAGAACAATTGCGGTATTTGAAGTGACTATTATAATATCTAATAATAATTTGGCAATTACACCATTAAGCTTGATGTTTGGCCGAAGGTCTCCAACAATTGGTGTTTTGCGTCCTGATGTTGTACTACAAATGGATGGGCCTAGAATTTTAGGTCGACTCCGAACGACAACTGATTTTTTGACAAGTGCTTTCATGGATCAAAAATTTTTAGATTTTTTGGTAATTTTTTTTGCATACTTAGAAAATATATGAGAATCTAAACGCTTTGGATATCAAAATTTGCATAATTTTATGCGAAATCGGATCGGTTTTTGGAACTGTGATTCGTAAACGCTGTAGGAAACGTTAAGAAATAGTCAACCTATGTTCGGACAAGCTTAAGCAGAAACTGCAGCACCCTGTATCTCAAAATCGAGACGTGCTGGAAAAGTATGATTACCATTTTCTGATTCAGCGCGCCTAGGCCCATATGAAATGTGATATTACATTAAATGAACATTCTGGCTGTGCCACCGTGAAAAGAAAAGTTTTTGGCAGATTTTCCAGTGAAAAAAATTTTACATTTTCTTTTCAATTTAGGCGCTCGTTTGATCAACAATTTTTTTCATGAAAAGCCCTTTCCAAAAAAAGCATTTTCCATTATTTTTTTAACAGAGTTTATCCACTAAAAAAAGCAAAAAAATTGGCAATGTTTACGACCTGATACACGTGTACATATACATACGCATACATACATATGCAACCGCGAATTATTCCGGTTCACCGTATTTCCCGCCGGATAATTCCTTTTGTTAATTTTTCCGTTTTACTTTTCTTCCAATAAAATTGCGGTTGACGGCAACCGTACATTTTTTTCTAAAATCACTTCGTCTCAGGAACTCTGAAGGAACACACGTCGACTACCACTTCACACCACAAGGTAAAGCCATCATTGTGATCACTTTATGAAATTAACTCATTATATATTTGATATGCATATATAAATGTTTGATTAAATTCTACTTGAGTTAACCATAACGAATATCTTTCTTTTATTTAAAAATTCCAACTGTGCGTCTGGACTGCCCCCTTGGGAGACACGAGACACAATTGTACGTGGCCCTTCGAGCAATTTGCTAAAATCTGCGACTCAAAATTTGTCCAAAAATCGTTTTTAATCATATACATTTTTCGTGTAAACTAGTTTAATTTTTGATGTTACTTGCCACGCCCGTCCGACCCGGGAGCACACCGAATGAAACGCGTACATGCTACAAATTCGACTACGGCGACTATTCACGAGATTTTTGGGATTCAAATTAAACCGCAATGCTGGGGTACCGCGATTGACACTTCTAGTATTCATATATGATGTGATTTACTTTACCGTCACTTGTTTGCTGTCGAATTTTGTAGAACAAATTATGCTACAAAAAAGAGTGTTGATATTTTTGCTATATATAAAAATTTAAAAATGTACTATCACAATGTATTGTTCTTAATTTCTATAAGTTATACTTGGTCTGTGAGGTATTATAAACTATTTTCAATAAATAAAAAAGTTAATAAATAATATAAATGAAAGGTCCAGTGCAATTTGTTGCAAGCAACTCTTATACGTAAATGGAACATAAAACCGTAGTTGCAGAATTTACCTTTTCTCATTTTGTAAACGATGTGCAAAAATATTCAAAAAACAGGAAATAAGCTTGAGCCGAAATCTATAAATTAGACATATCTAACTGATAAAGTAAAAAGTAACTAAAGGCGAATTTTCCAACTTGACAAGCAGAAAAAAATTAGCGTAAATTATAATGAGCTTGCCTTCAAAAAAAAAAAAAAAAAAAAAATATAAATGAATTGTGTATGAAATTATGCAATAATTACAAAAACGAAGCAAACTTCAGCAGCAACGAAATAACGAGAGATTAAAAATAATCTGCGCTATCATAATAAGTTTATTTCTTTTCAAAGGAACGAACGCTCGCTTTGCCCGTTCCATCGCTTTGATAGCCATCAGCTAAGGCTTAATTTCGCTTTCACGTAAATTGCAAAAACAAAAAATAATGTATAGATATTTACATGACATGATTAAAGAGCCACCACGACCGACCTTTTTCATAATTTCTCTACTGCTATCATAATTCTAAATGGCAACAAAACAAAAACAATAACAAATACCATAAAAATACTAAATGACAGTAACAACAGCCGTAGCAGACATTTTTTTGTTTTTTTTTGTTTAACGCATTGCTCTACGAGTGAGATCTCAAAGGCACCAGCAAGCGGAAGGGAATGCTTTGCTATAATTGCATTAAAAAAAATGGAGGTAAAGGCAAACAGGAAGCGACAGCAACAAAGAAGGGAAAGAAGAAAAAGTAGAAAAAATGTCAAAAGCAGAGTTGCTTACATAGCCATCCATGTATTTATGTATGTATGTATGTATGTGTATAGATGTAATGATACGCACACACACACAAATATAAATACATATATATTTACCAGACAGATTATTACCATATTGCGCATTAATGTGCTTGAGTTTACAGTTACATATAAATGCAGTACATTTTTATACAAATAATGTTGTTGTTGTTTACGCTACGCTAACTGATGGCTGGCAAAAATTTAAACGAAAATGAAACTCATTTACGCTATTAAAACGGAAACAGGAAAATTAAGCCATGATTTATAATTTTTTTCCGCTTTTAACTGATAACTGCCATTTGGGCGCGACTTGCAAGCCAGCCAGCCTCAGCAGCACGCTACCAGAATTCTTTCCCACTCAATCGCCGCCCATTTTCTTACACTTGCTCTTCGCCTTTTGCTAACATCACTCCCTTCAAGTATCTTACTGCTGCTCTGCATGCTGCAAAATGCCAGCAATGCGACACGTAATGTTGCCCATTTAAAGCCGTCTTGCTGGTTGGCTGTCGTCTGGGGGTTCACTGTCGTTTTTGTTGCTAGTTGTCATTAACGTGTGGCGAGGGGACAATGTACTAATGGTATTTACTTATACAATAAGTGGTGCGGGTTTTATGCCACACACACACACATATTTTCATATACATACGTACATACATAACACATTACATACAGACGTACGTACATAAATAATTTTTTAGTACGTATACGCCGTGTCAAACGAGAGTGTCCTTTGGGTTCTGGCTAGCAGAGACTTGCAGTTCCCCATAAATGGCAACAATATGGCTACCCTTTACGCTAACGCCCCCCTCCCCTGCCACAGGCTGCAGCAGACAGGTGTGGCTGCCTCCGGCGACCGCTTTTCAATGGCAAATGCGGCATTCAAATGACGTTAAATGCAATTAAAATTGTGCGCCTTCATAAGCAATGCAGCTGTGGTGCTCTTTTAGTAACAAATGCGGCGCACTTAGTGTTGGCATTTTGTATGCGAAGAAGGCTGAGATTTCACTCAAAAAAAAAAAAATAAAATAAAAAGAAGGGAATAACTAAATGGTCGGAGATGTGAGTGAAAGCGTGGAATAAGGAAATGAAGTTGCAACAAAAGAATCTGGATTTGCTTGGCCGTTCGTGGTGCTGCTGGAAAATTTGCACTCACTTACTTAGTTAAAGCTTTAAAGATTTTAAAGCATATGCTCAGAATAATACTTATTTTATGGTTGAGCTTCAAAAAAAGTCATTAAAATTTAAAAGTCTCTTGATAATAATTATGAGTGAGAAAATTTTCTTAAGTCATTTATAACTATTGTCTTGAGTTTTTTCATAATGATTACACTACTCGACAAAAAAAATCTCCAAGAATAAAATAGGCCTTTCCTAAAGTGAAATTTTCTCCTGATTCCGAATATGACTTTCATTTTCTTGTGGCAGATCTAGTTTCCGAGATATCGGGGAAAATATGAAAATTCCCATTTTTGCAGAACACTACTTCATATAGGTACGGCAAAAATTTGTATTTTTCATTTTTTCGTTTTAAACTGTTGAATTATGCATTATACTAATTCCCATAAAAATGTCTTGCCTTCACCTCCCTCAAGTATCTTCAGTAGTTTGGCCACTATGCCAAAAAACGTTCAAAAAATGTTGAAAAAAAAACGAAATTTTTTACACAATTTCAGATTTAACCACTTTAAAATCGGAAAAATTCTATTGACGAAAAAAAGTTAGCCCTCCTATGTTGTAGGTAATTTAACTACGAAAATTTTAAGCATACCAGCACAACAATCGGACGTGCCATTGAAACTATAGCCCCGTTAACTTGCAAGCGTCTATCCTACAATTTTTTTATAGAGAAAATTTTTATTCAAACTAGGTTTTTATTTTTTTATAACGTTTTATTATAGACATATGTTTGCACGTTAAACTGTATTCAATTGAGTAATATGAGTATAAATCAGCAATTCAGTAAAAAACAACAACGACAACAACATTAAATACATACATATCTACATCTAAAAAAGTCAAATTGAGCGATTTTACCGTGGTGGTCAATAGTGAGGGACGTGGGTACTTCTAACTACCCGTTTATAATTTTCTGGGTTTGTCTCCCGTATTATTGTCCAGCAATAATCTCCCATCATTTCTTCATTCCAAAAACGTTGGTAACGCTTTTCAAAAATCATGAGGTCTTGGTGAAACCTTTCACCCTGTTCATCACTTTCAGCACCTAGGTTTGCGGGAAAATTATCCAAATGTGAATGCAAAAAATGCATTTTGAGGGACTTTTAGTAAAAAAAGAAGAGAAAGTCTTGTGTCTATTTCGAAATTTGGAAGTACTTGTCGAAGGGCCCAGGCTGCCCCATTGCTGCAAACGAGATCCTAGAACTTCGCTATCAAATTTCGATAATTTCAAATCTCTGACCAAGTCATTAAGTTCGGCTTGTGAGACTCGATGTGGGATCTCTCCTTCTTGTCCACTTTCTGAATTATCTGCTTCGGAGTCACTTTCGCTTGAGGCTTCAAAACTTATAGGCGGTCTAGGTATGGGTAAGGTATGGTCATGTAGTTTTGGTTTTTTAGCTGATGCCACATTTGGATAACTTATTAATTTCCTCTTTTTTCTCGTTTTACCTTTAAGGTCTATCACGCAAAAATAGCACTGGTCGTGGTTAAAGGGTTCAGTCCACATCATTGGAACACCAAACTTCATGTTATGACCTTTACCCGATACCCATCTCATTAAAGTTAATCTACAGGAGGCGCAAATAAAATTAGGTGTCCAAGATTTATCGAGATTTTTTACACGGAAACCGAAATAATGAAAGTATGCATCTCTGACAGAATTAGTTATTTTCCGAGCTGAGTTTCCGAAAATATAATGTCCGCAAATAAAGCAAAAATCATCCGGATTATTTTTACATTTAAAATCTCTTTTGCAACAAGCCATTTCGTAAACACATCTACCGATATAGTATGTATAAATTTGCACTACAATTTGCAAAACAAAATTTACAACAAACAGTAGTGACAATTAAATACTTGATGTCTTTTTAAATTTATTAGACCCTAAGGTAGAGTAACCAAATGAAATGTCTCGCCAATTTTATCAGAGTAATACTAAAATTGTAGGATAGACGCTTGCAAGTTAACGGGGCTATAGTTTCAATGGCACGTCCGATTGTTGTACTGGTATGCTTAAAATTTTCGTAGTTAAATTACCTACAACATAGGAGGGCTAACTTTTTTTCGTCAATAGAATTTTTCCGATTTTAAAGTGGTTAAATCTGAAATTGTGTAAAAAATTTCGTTTTTTTTTTCAACATTTTTTGAACGTTTTTTGGCATAGTGGCCAAACTACTGAAGATACTTGAGGGCGAAGAAGGCAAGAAATTTTTATGGGAATTAGTATAATGCATAATTCAACAGTTAAAAACGAAAAAATGAAAAATGCAAATTTTTGCCGTACCTATATGAAGTAGTGTTCTGCAAAAATGGGAATTTTCATTCAATTCCGATATCTCGGAAACTAGATCTGCCACAAGAAAATGGAAGTCATATTCGGAATCAGGAGAAAATTTCACTTTAGGAAAGGACTATTTTATTCTTGGAGACTAAAGTTGATCAAAATTTGTCGAGTAGTGTTATTAGCCACATACATTTTGTCAAGTCATAGGTAACTCCTTCTTTTAATTAGCGAAATCCTTTTTTAAGTTTTCAAAAGACTTTTGTCATCAAGCTTGCATTATTAATAACTAAGAGTGACACAATTTTTGTAGCCGTCGATAACTATTATTTTGATACTTGCGTCTTTTGATAATAATTTTGTGTGGGGAAATTTTATTTATTTTAAAACTTATATAATAAAAGTATCTTCGTAATAATTATCAGCAATTGGGGGTTGCTCAGATTTGATTTTTAATCATATTTGCAACCTGTGTTGACAAATCGAGGATAGAGTGCGGCGTGGTAGGGCTTAAAATCGATCCACTCAGACTCGAATAAAATTAAAACCAGAAACAAAAAAATTATCCTTGAAGTTCAGCAAGCCTTTAAAAGTTAACTTAGATTTCCATTTGGAATATCTAGAAGAAGAGTAGAATAGCTGCGGAATAGGATAGCCAAAAAAATTTAAAATTTTCGCTTTATTCTCGATTACTTATTGTAATATTTATTATTTGATTTGATTATTTGATTATTTATTGTAATATTAAAAAAGTGCAGCACTGTTTTGAATGTCAGTATATAATGGCAGTGCTAAAAAAACAAATATTAATTTTTTATTGTTTTGAACAGAATAGTAACAGTTTTTCTTTAAGATGTTTTTCCAATTACATTTGTTATTTGTAATCAATAAATCAAAAACCGTTTAACTATGTATATAAGCCAAAAATCTCATTAACGTGAATTCCCTTTATTTAAAAAATGCACAACTAAAAAAATATTGAATTTTGTTCCTACAAGGGGCTCGGCTAAATCTTCGAGCACTTGAGTTGCTTTACGCGGTATTTTATAAAATCTCTTTATTATCGAATCCAACCAGATTATTATGAATTAAAATGTAGAAAAGTCCGCTGCACGACGGAATCCATCAATTTTTTTATCAACATATTAAAAATATAATAAAATTTGTATAATTTTGTAGGCATACTTTTAGGCTGAATACAATGGACTTGAGAGTCTGAGCGATATGCCGTGAGGGGTCTTAAATATTGATACTTCAATTTATAATAATTATTTTTCTGTAAATGCACAAAATCGTATGTAATAAATAAATTTATGTAAATGCTTTATTAAACAACGATACTAGTATAAGCGAAGAAAATTCCTGCAAAATAAATGTAGCCAACGCCATTAAAATCGCTATAGCTTGAATGCAGTAAACAATAAACAGTATACAAATAAAAAATAAAAAATATTAAAAAAAATGCGCTAGTTAACCCCGGACAGGTGTCAAGTGAGCGCAGTAGTGTAAGTGTTGAGTCAGCTAAAGGAATTAGGAATGGAAAGTGAGTGGCAAAAATGGCAAACGGGCATTGCTTTGGTGTTAACGTGCGTCTCGGGTAGAAAATTTTGCAATGGTTTTTATTTTTGTTATTGCAGACATTGCTGCCATTTGTTTATGACAACAATTCAACGGCAACTATAATGTGAATGAGCGCACCGGATGCGCCAACTCCACTGCAGTCAACAGTCAAGTTTCCTCTCGTTTGCCAGTTGAAAGGGTAAAAAATGAAGCCTCAAGGGCGTGGTGCAAAGCAGAAACAAAAAAAGAAAACATTTGGTAAATAGAAACTTCATAATTTTCTTGGATTTCTATGGTGGCAAGGTGTTAAATGTTTAAGGAGATGCGTTAAAGAGAATTTAAAAAGTTTTTTTTTTTATAAAAAAACACATAGAAAAGTTGTTGGCGACATTTTTATTTTACACTTCAAAAATTTGTTACCTAAAATCTACTGAGGTTTAAAGGCGTTTTGTTTAAAAATTTCAAAACATATTTGTGAAGCGTCAAAGCAAGTTTTCACAATTATTGTGATTAAGCTCTAAATTAATGAAAATTGTTGAACAATTTATATTTAACATTTTTAAAATACGTTGCTCAGCTGTCTTTAAGTTATGTAGTTATTTTTGGGTAAATATATTATATATAGATGAATTTCATAAAGTTTTTCCTTACTGATTGAGTGCAATATTGAATTTCACTTTTCTATAATTCAATTTCAATTAAATATTTTTGCTAAGCATATTTTTCAATTTTATATAACACTTACTTCATACCTGCAAACTCACGAATTTCAATTTGCTGCTGCATATTTTTAGGCGATTTGCAGGAAGTTTAAGAATTCATGAAAGCTATTGCAGTAAATTTATTTTGTATTTTCAATATATAGAGTGTCTATTTGAATAGCACATATCTTTCAATGCAACACAGAAAGTTTATGAAAAGTACTAAACAAGCATATCTTCAATTTTAACTAACTTTAATGTAGAGGTTTGTATAGTTTTATGTGTATCGTATTGCAGAGGTTTGCAATATTTATTAAGTCACAATATGCGAATGTGGTCATCAATTGCAGTTTGGTATTTTGCCAAATATATTCTACTTTATACATACAAACACAGATTCATATACAGAAAGAAATGTGGCGAAACAAATTTTATACACACACATATCCACTATATACTTATAGTTAATACATTTCAAAGTAGTATCTACTTCTTTTGTTTGCATTGGCTCCCATCTAGTTAAATAGAATTTTTTCAATATATAGACGTGGTGCATCATATGCACATTTTCAATTTGCGTACAATTGCAATTAGGGATTCTGCTTTTAGGCGCAATCTAATGCGGCAGACGGGCGCATGGGTATGCTTTTCTAAATAAATACGTACAAATATATGTACGTATGTGTGTCGTATAGTGCAACTGCAATGCAGCTGCAAATAGTTTCCCAGTTTCCTACATACATACAATATATCTGAACACAAATACAATTATTGGAACCCATAAGAAGGGAGATTGACTCTTCGCCAGTCTGGCTGTACCTTTTTCATATTGATCACACCGTTAACCGCTGTGTTCTCTTATCCTATTTCACATACTGTGTGGAGGCTTACATTCATATTTACTTTAGGGTGCTTCATCAAATAAATGGGTCCGCGGTATCTACCGAAATTATAAAACTTGATATCCAGCATTAATCGCGAAAAAAAGAAAGCGAATTTTGTTTTTTTAAATTTGAAGAAAATATAGCTTAAGTTTTTTTACGTGATAAGGACTCGATATATTTTGGGACTTTCAGCATTATCTTTCAGAAATATCTTGAGATTTACGAGACCTGGACTTATTTGAAAATACCTAAAAATATCTCATTATTATGATTCTTTTCAAGACAACCGGCCCATTCGGGTCATGGTTTTCGTTTTCCATGAAACTCGAATATGTTGCTTCTTTCAAAATGTTCGTATTTAGCTGAGCATTAATGCGAAATTGCCAACTCATGTCCAAGAATTTTCTTTATCGGAAAACTGAATAAAAGTACTTTTTTAATTTATTTTTTCGAAAAATGTATTTTTGATATTGCATTTTTACACATCAGAAAGAAGACATTTCGGAATGTATTTGGGCCAAAATTATTTATTGTAGAAATTAGTTAAATATTTTTCCTCTGAATATTAATATTCACCTAATTACGGACATTTCGCAAATTGAATTATCAAATTCGGTCAGTTTTTAGAGAATGAACCGGTTGTCTTAAATAAAATGGCCTACCTATTTATGCAGAACTTTTAAACTTAAGCTCTTCTATAATCTGAGTTTGTTTTTGGGAACGCAGATTTTAAAAAAGTATTTTTATTTTAAAAAAATCCATTTTTGGAAGTATTTTCCAACCAGTCCAGCTCACATAAATTTTAATATTTTTCCGAAATATTTTGGCCCAGTTCTTAGAATATGATACATTTTATAATTCCGACGATAAAATAGTAGACATTTTTTTTTGTGATACACACACACTAATCTACATACACACAAATACATATACAATATACCTATAAGATTTTGCACCCATTTAAACAATTGTTTGTTGTTGCTCTCTTGGCGTGTTGTCATTTCGGCTGGGCTGTCCAACGTTTGGCAGTTTTCGAGTCTTGAATTCAAAATGAATATTAGTACCATTTTAGGCAAATCCCCGACCGGAGCCTACACACAAACACATACATACATCCATATACAGAAGCACTCATACCAACGCACCTCTGCGAAATGTCAATAGCAGACAGGCAGAGAGATAGAGAAAATTAGATTGAGAGGTCTATGATAAGGCAAGGATGTTAAAATTTGGAGCTTTGCCGAGAATTGCCATTGCAATCAATTGGAAGCAATATTTTTAAAAATCGTGTAACAGCAGCGGAGTGCAGTACAGTGCAGCTGCAGTGGAGTGCTAATGTCAGAAATATATTGTCTGCATTTCTACGTGCTGTTTAATTGGCTGTTAAAGTCAGTCAATGCAATTCTGTTTTCCAAGTTCGGTTCATAACAGCGCTCCTCTAACTCCTACAATTCACAAGCTAAATATTTATTTGGCTATTGAGCGTTCCTTGTCGGTTACTCTATCAATTGGTTAGTTTCAATTTTACATGCATTTCCTTATCTTAATTGCATTTTATTTTGGCATAAGCCGAGCTAAGGTGGGTTTTATACGAGTAGAGGTATAAGTGGCTCAAAAAGAGATACACTAGGTGCTTAAGATGCTAGTTTGGATAAGTAGTTATATACATATGTACTTATTTATATTAACTTGCTTTTAACGATGCTACACGTTCAATAATTATTACTTTATTCGAATTGACTGAACAAAATCGACATATGATTATACTTTTTATGACGGTAAGCGATGTAAGCGATTCACTAACCTTAAACGATCCGAAAATCGCAGTTTTTGTCAACAATATTCGTCGCTTATAGTGACGATTGTGTGGTTCTTATTCTTAAAGGCTATCATGATTCAATTATTAATTATTATTCATTATTGAATCATGAAAGGCTATCATATTGTATTTATTCAAAGTTCTAAAGAGTGGCATCTTTGTCAAACTAAATGTCAAAATGGGCGAAAAAACAAGAAGGAATAAAAAAAATTATTTATTGCCTGGGAAATTTTAATATTTTTCAAGGAATTTTTACATCAAATGGGGCCAATGGCAGCTAAGGAGAAGAAGTGAAAATAGCTTTATTTATTGCATATGGCCGGATATAAATTTCAACGCGTTTTTATTATATTTGATTAAAGGAAAGTAAAATGTTTATTTGTTTCAAACCACAAATATTTATAATTGTTTTCATATATTGCAATGTTTCATTTTAGCGGAACTTCGGACTCTACTCGGATTGATTTGCTAAAGGAGTCATCAACCAAGCCTCCAAGGAATATCCGGAATAACCGGCAAACAGTTACCCTTCGACCACAGCGAAGTTGGTCTACATTTGTGAATTGTGTGATGCTCGAGGGTAGTTAGCATTTATATTTAAAAAATTTTAATGTGGATCATTTAGGGGTTGTTATCAGTCTCCATGACTGAAATATGAGCACGACCGATTGTCCCAATGGAACGCTGAAACTCCATTGGACTCATGGGGAACTTAAGTCTTTTAAACAAAATATTAACACGGTGTACTCTACGTCACTCCATTGTTCACCTACGGGTCGTTGATTGCAACCAGCAACTCAAAACAACTATAACCTAGCAATATGAAATTATAATTTAATATTTCATAAAATATTACATGAGCGACCTCCATCTCGGAGCTAAATTCAATCCACCTTGTGAGAAGTTATGCCTATGTTAAATATCCAAAAGACTATAGATTTTTCCTTTTTGCAAAAAAAAAATACGAATTTTTTTCTATCGATTGAGTTTTTCATATTGCTTGTCGTTTAGTTTTCGATAATCGACTAGCTAACGATAGCAACTGATTCGGCGATAGCGAATATCGTTAAAAAATAGCTGCTAAATAACCAAATCGTTAAAATACTCATTACGATGAGTTAATAATCTCACAATATATAATAATACAAAAAAACTAGAGACATTTCGTCAAAAAAACGCGCCTTAAAAAATGAGAGCCACCCAAGATATGCAAATAATCGCAATTTATACCGGAGCGACATTAAAATAAATCAATATTTATCTGTCCATTGTAATTTGTTTCGGATCGGTGGCATGGGATGTCAAAATTCTTGAAAAATGGAAGCACGTTTTGTATGAATGTCGATTGAGTCCAGCACTAATCGTATACCAGATGGTATCGTATATGCAAAGGAATGTCTACTTTTTCTGTTTTTCTTTATAATTCGATTTCGGTCGTCTTCGCACAAATGGCGATTCTCGGGTCTTGGGTGTGTATGGGTTTATGTGCTTGTGAAAATTGTGTTTAAACGAGCCTTGATGTGGCACTTTGTTTTTGTGGTTGCTGCTGCAATTTAATTTAAGTGCATTTTCTATCATGTCTCGTTAGAACATGAAAAATGCAACAGCAGCTGCAGTAGGCGTTTGGTAAGTTTTCGTGAAAAGTATTTTTGTACAGACATTTACGTAACAGACATGCATGACATTTACACAAATACTAAAAGGGATTTCAATATATACATATGCTAATGAAAAGTTAAGCAAATAAGTATACATTTTTGTTACACATATAGGGTATTCTATTAAGAGGAGTCCGAATGATTCATAAAATATATAACTCATATCTGCGATGTTAGACATAAATATTTTAATTTAACCTTAATGCTAAAGATTTTTGAAATTTAGGTAAATTATTATATATATTACTTGCACAGCACTAAAAAGTGAATACTAGCTGAAACGGGTGAGGATACTAATTATTTAGTTTGGCTCAAATAAGATAATTGGATGGTTAGAGCTGCATCGGCAGATTAATCAAAACGATAACAAATTTTTCTTTTAATCCGATGGACATTGTTCATCGTTCAATTCACAATAAACAGCAGATATAAAGTAGTTTTATATGAAATTAAAATTTTTTGTGGCCAAATAATTCCTGGAAGTTTGCAGCGGAAGCATAAAGGGATAATGGCAACCCCAATCACCAAGTCAGGCAGAAAATAAAAATTAAATTGATCCGAACAAAGAGTGTTCAGACTATTTTCCTTTCGCTCAAAGATATTAGTGACATAAGGGGTTCAGATAGATTTACCAAAAGTATAACAAACATGCGATAGTTGCCATTTACATCTATCAAATATATGTAAGGTATGCCCGATATGATGGTGAAATGCATTTAAAGCTATTTAACTCGCTTTGAAATTGGCGTGAAGTTGTATCTGGTTAACACATCATCTGATCGCACAACATGTTTTATCGCGTGATACAGAATGTGTTCACTGAAAATTACATTTTACATTTTTTTTTACACAAAAAAGTTATATGTTCCTGCTAAACAAATGAATATGATATTTCGGCAATTAATAATTAATTTTAAATTTCACGCCAAATTTGAGTTATCAGTACAGGAGTGCCAGTGATTTATCTATACTCTATATAACTATAAAAAAGACGCGTTTGTACATGGAACATTTTTTTTTTTGAAATAATAACTGAAGGTGATTAGTCAATTTCATAAAGAAATTTCAACATCTCTTGAATGCTAGTGACACCAAATTGCATTCGTCCGTTTAGATCAAGTGTAAGTATTGGCAGTGTTGTCAAGTTCGAGCCGATCACAAGAACTAGGCTTATCTCAAAGCAGTTTGGACCGCATTTTGGATAAATATTTTGGCTTAAGCCTACGCAAGGTATGAAACCTTAAGACCATGCACTGCACCCGATATTCGCTGTGTTTTTTTTTTTAGTTTTAAAATAAGTTTTTGAGCGAGCCTTCATTATGGCATCATGTGATGAGATCATATGACGCTGACGTATGATTAGATAATATCATGAGGTCATAGGATGGCATCATATGATGATATTATGTACAGAAAATTTATATTTGGTAGGTAATTTTACCAAATTTTATGGTAAAGCGTATTTTTTCGGGAAGCGAAAATATCATACCAACGACTGTATTTTATTATTGTAAAAATTAAGCAATTAATTAATTAATAATAGAAAAGAAAAATTGGACTTAATTAAAACATAGAATGTGGTAAGTACTTAAATTTGTAGAAAACAGCATTTATTTGACTTATCCTAAAATTATTATTTTTTTTTGTGGAATTGTATTACATAACACATAGACTTTTAAAAAAGTTGGCCGTGTTTATTTGAGAGTGCCTCGATCTTGCCCATTGAAGTTCGTGGTACGGCAAAATTGCTCTGCTTATAAGTCTTACGAAAACAGGAACTGACAGCTTTAAATGACATCAATTTGAAAAGAGATATGTAAAGAACCAATAAAAAATTTGTCAAAATGAATTCGCATACAATTTTTAACCTTTCTTCATTTTCTTTGTTTTCTTTTTGGAATTCACAATAGCGATAGCGCTATTTACAACAAATTTTGCTTTAGAATTCATAACAAAGTTATTGTAATTAAGGAAAATATTTTTTTTTACTTGAAAGCTCATTTTTTTGCTAACTTAAACAAAAGTAAAATTATTACAATATATTGAGAAGAAATTTATATATTTTTTGCAATTAAATCGGGTTTCCTTAAAATAACACTATACGGCAAAATCAACTTTTTTTCTTGATACTATTTTAATTATTATATGTGATCAACTAAAAAAGCCATACTTTTATTTAGTTTAGTTGTTAACATTTAATAATTGAAAATAATTTTTAGCAAATGTCAGATTTCGAGCTTCAAAGGCCCATATCTCGATTTCGTGTGGAAAATCGAGAAATTACTTGTTTTACTTATGACTCATTCCCTTAAAAAAATTGGTTTGATCTAATACCCAGATGAATGCTGAGAAGTACAATTAATTTTGTTACTTGTAAAAAATATAATTTTCAGTTTGAAAACCAATGTAGTTTGATTGCAATAGACAATATTGTTAGGCGCTTGTTCGATGGGCAAATGCTATTAAGAAATATATTTCTATGAATTGCTTTTATGAGATTGCAACCAGAACATTGCGAATGATCGTTCGCACCGCAACGCGCTCGACTCCAATGTCTGGCCAAAAATCACCCTTTATTTATTTGTGTATTAAAACGAGAGAATGGCTTTCGGTTGTAGGCGTTATACTTGCTTTTAAATGGCCAATTGCATGCACTCGTAGTTATTGCCTCTGCTTCGAAATATTTGTTGAAATGCAACATTTTTATTCGCAAAGGAAACTCAGTGCATCCGTTTTCCAAAAATCATACGAGGCATGTAGGATTTTTGCTCTTGCAGTTGCAATAAAGTGTCAAGTTACAAACATGCATATTTTTGCAAGTCCATGTATGCGGAGACCCCACCCCCCACCCCCCACTTACATACGTGGAAACATATTTGTGGTGTCAAGTAGAAATATGGTAACTCAATTTTACATTTTTTACAAATGTTCTCTTTAGCTTTGTATTTAGAATCATTGAAAATCAAATCTTGATACTTTTAAAAAGGCTTTGGAGCCTTAAGAGAGCTATGTTTTAAAAACAAATGAAATTACATTTTATATAAATGAAATAATCAAACAAAAGCAAGCGATATCGAAAATGCAGTTATCTTTTCTCCACTCAACAGACAACAGTTATACATTTGTAAATATACATATAAAATATAAAATATATTTGCATGTTGTAAGAGGCCATGTTTGGCGCCCACTCGTACATGACACATTGCTGACGTTTATTAACACATAAATTTTGATGAGGCAGGTGCATGTGATTGTCAGTTTACAGCATCATGTTGCATGCGTCTGCGGTCACTCATTGGTGTGATGCTTGTTCCGACGCCTACCCTTCTTCCTACCTTTCTTTTCCTGCCACACTCCATGACCGTTGGCCGACCATTACGCTTTCGATGCTCATTGTAGTGAGACGTACTGTTATTGTTGGTGTTATTTAAGTGTATGGTTGTTGGAGAATGCCAGTATAGGCATTTGTTGCATTAAATAGTAATTGTTATTGGTGTTCTTGCTACAAATGATTTTGCACAATTTTAAAATTTAAATTGCATTTTACTGTAATCTTCAAATGGATTTTGATTTTAATTCCATTTTCATTTCCTGTACGTTTATCCTCTGTGTTCCAATTTTTTTTTGTTCAGAATACAATTTTTTCCTGAATTTATCCATGAACTAGTCGCCAGAGGCATTCACTTCTAGTGCCCTCTAGAGAAAGGTACTGGTTAGAGTTCAGATTAGGTTGCTCACTAGCTGTGATCGAAAACATAGCTATTAAGAATTCTGAGTTAAAACTTCCGTCAAAGCAGCCGTCTTCCATTTTAGGAATGAACCTTTAAGTGAGAATTGAGGTCGAAAACGATATCTAGAAATTCATGGTGGCCTTTTTCTTTCCCAAACTGTGAGGATAGTAATATTACAGAAGTATTTCTTAGTCCCTAGGCAGTATCTGTGGTACGAATTATGTAATTCATTTCTTCTTCATTTTCTCTAAAATCTGAAATGCCATGATATATAATAATTATACTTTTATACGTGATATCTGTACGTAAAAAAGTTTTTTTTGGGTATAAATTATAATTTAATAATGGAGATATTGCATTTCATTTTATCTTACTTTCATTTTTCGTTTAGCCAAAATTTCGGACAGCTTATTAAATTTCCTCCACTTGATGCTTTGAAATCACCATGCGGCCGCCCTAGCCGAGTGTGTAGGTAATGCGCGTTTCACTCGAAGTGTTCGGGTTCGAATCCTGGTGGAAATACACAAGTGACAAGTCTCCTATTGTGTTTCTCTCACAAATATCATCGCCATTCGGAGTAGACGTAAAACTGTAGGTCCCTCAATTTATGGTACAACATCAAGGCGCACAACAAAAATTGTAGGAGAAGTTCATCCAAACAGCTAGCCATATTGTAAACAAAATTTTTTTTTATTACTATATCAATACATCATCAGACGATATTCACTTAGATTAGTTTAATAATTAAATTGGTAGATACGAGATAGGTCGATAATTCTTCGAAAAATACCAGTTAAAAAACATGGTTTCTTAATTTAGGAATAAATTGGATTAACTGCGTATTTTGTAAATTGAAATATTTTGGTTAGAAATTAAAATGGAAGTAAGTGAAATTGGCAGTAATGACTTCTGGTGAGGTTTTCGAAAACTAAATTTGTTAGTTTCTCCACATTTATAGCGTAGGTGCGCTTTGGTATGGCAGAGAAATTTGCTAGATATTCATATTCTCAAAATAGGCTTAATTCTTTTTTCAGCATACATTTTTTCAAGCATACGAGCAAGATATATATTTTAGGAACCAATGAGGAACCAATTTAAAATTTCGAGCTGTATTTAAATTAAAAACTAATTTTTTTGAAGCAAGTAACTAAAGCATTTTTTTTATTACTTCGGGTAGATATAATATTTTACATACGCCCTTTAAAGCTGTCGTATCAAAAATATCTTGCACACCTTATATCTGTTTTGAAAACATGTTTGAAACCATTTCAAAAATATAAGAAAATTTTGACTTATATTAAAAAAAAACTTTTGTGCACAAATACACAAAGCCAAAATATACTTTAAAAATTTGCATCGCTTTCTTAAAAAATTATTAAAATTAGATTCAACCAGTCAATTAAGACAAGGCAACTTGCGTTAAAAACCGTAATTAAATCTTGCCTGTATTCAAAAAAAAAATTAATTAATAATATTCGTAGATGTAGATTAGGGTGCATTACTCTTCTTATAAAAGAAAATCGGTACTGTTTCCTTCGAAATTATAAAAATTATTATAGTTTAAGACTCCAACTGCAGTTATTTGCAAATAACCCCAAAACTGTAGTTTTTTTTATAAATAAAAATGGTTTTTAAAAATAAAAAAAAAACAAATCTCCACAGATCATAAACCAATTTAAGCGTATAAGGTCTGCCTACAAATATTTCAAAACTTCTCCAACGGAGTCACAATAATTAGATTAGTTGCGGCTGAAATTGAAGCCCGTAATCTCAACGGGAATTGATTCCGATAAGACGGCGCTACTTCCCATATAACGCGAGGAGCCATGGCTTTCATCCGAGAATTATTCGGTGAACAGTTAATTCGACAAATCGGACCGGCGAATTGCTCGCCTATAACCTGTGATATCATATCTCTAGCGTTTTTTTTTTTCATTTTGGCTGCGAAAAGTAAGTCGTTCGCCAAATACCAATCGAAATGCTCAAACGCGGCTTCCAACTTCAAAATTGACAAGTCACAGTTGTCACCAGTATTTGAGAATAAATAACCTTTAAATGAAAATACTGGTTTTTTGGCATGCAAATATACATATAATTTATTACCCGATAATATTGACTTTTTTGTTACTTTGTTTTAGTTTTCAACAAGTTCATATATGAATCATACAATATAAATGAAAAAAATCTGTATTCGACAAAAAAAAAAAAATCGAAATATTAAGATTTCTAAAAATTAACATAAAAAACGATATGTCAAAACGTCAATATTTCAACAATTGGTCACAACTAAACTTGTACAAATTTGACACTTTTTCCCTGCAGGGTTATTATTTTTACTGCATTGTCCCACTCAATATTTATAAGTGTTATACGAGCTACTTATATCGCATTATCCTTCATATTGAACTCGATGAATGTGAAGTGCTTACCTTCTTGTGATTTATCATCTTTTTAATTCTCGACTCGTTCAGACGCAACCCAATAACTCTAATAAAACTATTTTATTGAGTTTTAAATTGCACTGATATTTTTAGAACTTATTTTGGATTTATGGGTTGGGAGTATCTACTCTAAAAATGCTTGCTGGGTTATTTCATGCTTGCTGTGCTATTGCATCAAATTCACTCTATGTGTGCGCTATGTGCTTAGTGCACTTACTTTGTATTCACACATTCTTGCCAAACGCATTTTATGATAATCAAGTTAATTCTTATGCAAAAATTCTCAAACTTTGCAGAAAATGCAGAAAAAGGCAGAGCAATACATAGAAATACTCTTTGTAGTTATATCATGCTTTGTTTTCTGCAACACGTTTGCATGTGCAACATAATCGTTGCATGTAAACGGCGTTTAAATGAGAACATTTTCCGAAATGTGCACAATTTGCATTTGGTGCATTTGGTTGGCTGGAATAATAAAAGAAACAATTTTTGCTAAATTTTATTATCAACTACACTGAAAACAAAAAAATCAAAAGCAATTTTCATAATTGCTGTGAAACATTTTGATAGTTTGGCGCTTGATTTGTGGTGGCGCTGGAACTTCCTTAATCCGAATTCCTGTTAGGGGGCACCTAGAAACCGTCGGTGTATAGGCTAGACTTCAGAGATAACATAGTCGCCCTTATAAGTGGTGGTGGCCTTTATTAAGAGTATAAATTCTTGCGAAGTTGACTAAAAGATAATATACTGGCTAGTATAAAAAGTGTTCGGCGAAACTTAAAAACTTTTGTCTAAATCGCTCTATTTTTTGGAATATTCAAAAACTAGCTATGCACCACAAAAACACGCGTCGATCAAAGTAAGCTAAACATTTGCAATATGAAAGCAACTTTTAATGTTGTTTATATACGGGACCTATGGAATCGTAGCTGATCTGTTAACCCTTTCTCGTAGTTGTTTCCCTATAGCAACACTTAACTTTAAGGATGAATGGAACCGCTTAGGTGTCAATTACTAAAAATTTGTATAGAATACTACTTTGCTCAAAGCAATATAAGTATCATACAATTGTTTTTTTGACAGCTTGGAAAAACAAAAAAATGTAGTTTCTAGTAAATTATATTAAGGCACTGAAATCTTGTACTGAAAAATCGGTGTATATTATAATTTTAATTTTTCTTTAAATAAAAAATTTTTTACAGAATCTTTAAATGCAAAAATTTTTACAAATAGTTTTATAAATTTTTGCAGTAGTTTTTCAAATTCATATGATATACAATTTTTCAACTTTAATTTGATGCCATTTGTGGTTTGCATTTTGTAATTTGTGTCGTTAGTGAATTTACATTAATTTAAAGTTCGTCAGCAGTATAGTATTTTCTCATTATTCATTGATAGTGAAGGTCCTTATTGTGACAATGGCAAACGAAATTAAAGAATCTGAAGGCGAAAAAATTTTAAATATTTAGGTAGGTATGAGTCTAATATTTCTGACTATGAATACTATGTGAAATGTGATAATTTACTACATTTGTTTGATGCTTATGAAGGGAATAAAATAGGTACCTTGACTTTTATAAGCGTTATCGAAAATATTATTATTTAATTCTTACGTTTCGATTTTTATCTTTTTCATCGAATTTAAGAATTACATATTTTTCATAAGTTTTATATTTGCTCGTAAAATAATACTTATTTCTTGAGTTTTATTTTTCGCTCAAGAAATACAACTTACGCGCTAAATTTTATTTGTCTGTTGCAAAATATAACTCATCATGTAAGTTTGATTTATTATACAAAAATATTGGTTATTTTGTAAGTTTTATTTGTCACTCAGTTATGTCAATAGAGGTCATACGAAATTGATGTTAGATCTTGAAGAGGATGATCTTGAATCTGGTGAAACCGGCGCTGAATGCTCCAGAAGCCAAGTTTTTTCTATCCTTCCAATGATAATACTCAGAGCTCTTGTGCAATTTTTCTTAGTTTTTTTTTACTGACGACTTTATTGAAAAAGTATGTATAAATAATAGTAGCTTTTTTCAACAGTATGATTTTTAACTCTTGTATAGTTTTGAGTTATATCACATATGCATGAATATAGAATTCATTTAAGTTTTTACAAAATATTTGTATATTATATAAATTTGTTTCCCAGTAATTTTTATCTGATTTATTTCTACTGTCTTTATAAAAACGGAAATGTAAATCTTACAAATTTTTTTTTGGCTACATAAAAATGTTGTGAAAAAATTTGTTTTGCTGTTTTTCTTTACCACCTAAGGAATTTGATGCCATATCGTTTCGTGGTTCTCTTCAAAGGGCAAAAATGAAATTTTTTAACATAAGTACTTGCGACTATCGCTGTCATTATGTGACAGAATTGGTATAAGTGAAATTTTAAGAACTAAAGACATAAAAGACGAAGCGAATTCCATTATTTTTGTATAGAAGAGTACATTGCTAAAATCATCCTTCGGCGGATTTCAGGCATCACTCAGTCAAAAAAAGAAAATAAAATAGTAACTAAAATCGCGATACAAGTTTAGGTGAGATAAACACTAAACTTTCTCACGACTTTGTACTCTTTTTTTGGAATAATTCAAATTGACTTGCTAAATTTTATTATCAACTACACTTTTTCAAAAACCTCAATTTGTAAAGCTTAATGAATGCACGCGGCCACCTGATATGGATGATGTTAATTGCACTGTTTCCGTGTTTGATTTATAAATTATACGTTTTTGTTAGTGAGCTATTTGGGAAAGGCCCTACTGTGAAGGCGAAACAATAAATGTTGATCAATAATTGAAACTCTGCGTTATATTAACAATATTTTATCACAGCGTAAAATTAGTTCTATACTTGTATAAAATAACATCACGTCTTATAGAAAATTCTTAAACGTTGCTGAATCCATTAAAAAATCGTAATAAGTTAAAATTTTGATAGGTTTAATTTAAATTTTTAGGGCTCAAAAGCAGCTGCATGGCCCAAGGAAGAATTAATTGTGAAAACTCAAAAATATTATTTAAAATACTTAAAAATATTTATTCTAAATATTTAAAATTATAATAAAGAAAATATTGCAGAAAAGTTTAAATAGTTTTAATTATTGTTTTTTGTTTATTTTTTGTTCAGTGTATTAAATCTGCTTACGGCTAACTCTTTATAAATATAATACATATGTGTGAGTGCAACAGAGTGGCAAAATGGCTAACATAGTTGCTAACGATGGCTAGCAGAATGCAAAGTAGCGGTTGGGGAACAACAACAAAAAAAGAAGGTAGCATTATCATATATCCAATGCGTAATTGGAGCGACATGAGTATGACCAGACACACATGAGTATGATATACACATCAAATACACATATGTATGTATGTATGCAACTATGTACTTAGACAAATAAGCGTATTTGTTTTTAAATGAAATTCTAGCTATGAGTATTCCAGTTAGGTAAACAATGGAAAAGGGAAATACTATCCATGTAGACTACCAACTGTGTAGCACGGAGTAGGATAACATTTTAATTTTTTCACGACGAATTTCGAAAAACTATCAATTTCCGTTCCTGAGTAAATATTTAGTGCATTTCTGCTGTTGTATCGGAGTGTTCGGATTTAAATTTGTAGAAAATAAATACGATAGATTAGCTTTAAAATTGAGACCTGTCGGAAATGCTTTAAGGCTCATGAAATATTTCGTAGAATTTCGTAACTATTTCAATAGAAAAATAATTATGATTACTATAGGATTCCAATTGCTTAGGTGAATACTTTGTCCTTTGCACAGACTTCAAGCCAAGCTTTCCAATCAGTGGATGATTTCCATTTTCTGATGCATCCACTCGCCCACCAATATCATGTCTCAATTATTAAAGATAACCATATAAGCTCCATACCATAAATATTATGTTTTTCATTAAGAAGCTTAATGACCGTCCAAGGAGGGCTAAACACTATTTTAGATTAACATAGTATAAATCCGTATTTCTGTGATGTATAGCTCGATCTGGAAGACTGAATTGTCTTCATTACGTTCTCTAGTGTTTATCATAAATCAAATGTTCGAAATTATGGCAGGTCATTCATTCATTAGTGTACCATATATGATTGCCCTTTAAACCGATCAGTATCCCAATTGAAGTCGTCGTACTTCATGAGAGTATTACTCAATAGTTGCTATTGATTTAATATCCCCTTATTCTTTCTCGTTAGCCTCTGAATTAACAGGCTGGAGGATATTCCATCGATATTAACTCTACTCTGTTTTCTCAAACTTAACTTAAACGTAAAATCATAAGATGAGTTTTAAGCCGTGTGCATACTAAATTTTGCTTAGTTGCACGTTGAACATAACTGCTTTTCACCTGTGCAGATTTCAACAAGTATTTTAAAGGAAATTTAATTATAAAAAAGTCCGTTTAGACACACTTGCTCTCAAAATACCTAAATTTCAAGCCGACTGTAGGAAAATGAGTTTTTTTTAAATCTATGTTGGGGCTTAACTTCGATGATTATTTTTGCGTTGAGTTTGGAATAACTCCACAGTGTCTCCATTTAAATGTAATAAAAAATCGGTTCTGTTTTTGTTTTACAAAAGTGAATGTTAATCGGAACTATCACTAAAATTATGTTAGTCCTAATTTTCGATAAATGTACGAAAAAGCTATCCCCGAAGCCCTCTTAGTACGAACGTAGGATGTATGTTGAACGTATTCGTTCGTTGCTTTTCAAAAATCTCCAAAAATCGAGCTACGATGGATTCAGCGAAAGGGCTGAATGATACTGATAATGATAATGATACTGAAAATGATAATGATAATGATAATGATAATGATAATGATAATGATAATGATAATGATAATGATAATGATAATGATAATGATAATGATAATGATAATGACAATGATAATGATAATGATAATGGTAATGATAATGATAATGATTTTTTTTTTTTTTGCGGGCAGGGGGTTTAAAATGCCTAATGCATCGTCATGACTGTCGTCACAGTAATGGTATGTCCGGAGACTAAAACACTCCCCCCGGTTTGGAACTGATAATGATAATGATACTGAAAATGATAATGATAATGATAATGATAACGTTTATTATAATGAGATAAATATAAAGCAGATACATGCTCACATTTTGCAGTTCAGTTCACAATAGCGCACATTTTTTAATTGTTTCAATGTGAAATAATAATTTTTTATAAACATTTTTTTCTCTAAACCAAATTTCACGTGACAAGTCGGGCTTTTCATGGTTTTACTTATTATGGTTAGGTGTTTTAACATTTCCAATACGACTTTCCTACATGGGGTCTATGTTTGTTTTTTTTGCAATTGCATTGGAATACGAGCGATTCCATATTAATAGTACGACAAGTACCTGAACTATTTTCGCAACGTGTTGTGCGTCATATGCTGCATGTGGCGGCTACTAAATATTAGCGCAAATTTGCATTGTGGCAAGTGAATGGCGTTTGCATATTTGCGAAAATGTGCATGTATGCGTGCGTGAGTGCATGGCTCAAAGAGTGTACGCTCGGGCGTTGAGCATCTAGGGCATCTAGGGCATCGCCGGCACACATTTGGTGCAACGCAATTGTGGTCATTCGCATCTACAACAACGCCAACGCGCATTCCTCCACTTACAATGCAAACGTGTGCGTGCTCTGTTGCCTGCGGCTGACCATCAACCGTAGAGTAAATTTGCACGTAATCGTTGCGAATATAATATAAGCGCCGCAAACGAATTACAGAATTACATCGACTACCACTATTATTACAGTAATCATAAACGATTTCCGCCATTGCAACCCAATTAAGTGCGCCATTCAACACATTTCATTTCATTTCATTTCATTTCATTTTACCATTTTTTGTTGTTGTTTTTTTGTATTTTCTTATTTAATTTTCACAACTTGATTATTAATTCTATTTATTTTAGAGTTGTTGATCGTTCGGGGGTTGGCGTGTGTGGCGTGCTGCTGCAGTGCATTTGAGCGAATAACAATGGGAGTGTTCGCATTATAGCACCACCAATACATACCAACTAGCGCACACACACACACACACACACACTCACGCATAAACCTATGCGACTGCACTCTCACCTGCGGGTACTTTATCAATACATACAAAATGGAAAGCCACAAGCATTGGCTGCTTCCTTTCGTATTTTTGTTTGCAGGCAACTGCGCGTGAATTCCATTTTGTAATTTCATTTGTTGAAAATCTTCACTCGCATCCTGTTTATATCTTTATTGCTTGTGATTTCTGTGTTCACTTTGCAGTAGGATTGCATTATGAGTATATTTTAATTTTGTTTTTCCTTTTTGAATTTATTTTTAGACAAACAGAAATGTTTGGTATGTAGACGAGTGTGTAGCGTAAGTGTGCTTTCCATGGCGTGTTACGGAATCAAATCTTGAGGGGGGGGTTAAGCAACATAAAAAAAATATAAACACCTTTTTTAACACTGTTTTCTTTCCTGGCCAATGAACGACCTTCGAGTGAATGAAAAAGGTTTTGAAAGAGGTGAGTCGAGGTAAAACTGGAGGTCACTCAATTTGTTGTACAACATCAAGACGATCACCAGAAAGCGTAAGAGAATGTCGGCAAAACATCGAGCTAGTTATATGATATAATGACCAAATTATAATTAAAATGATTATTATTATTACTATTTTATCAAACATCTGGTTAACAAAACAATAGGTCCCATGAAATGTGCGTATTGTAATTTAGGTCAATGATATTCTCAAATTTTTGTTTCATATAGCAGCCGATCCGAATAGCAAAAATTGCTATGCATTCAGCTGTTAACGAATTCCTTCCAATTTGATATTGGTTCTTAAAAATCTGTTCTCATCATTTAGATATTACATATCCCCAAATCCATTGTTTCCAATACCTTGGCATAAAGATAATCGGAAACTCTTCCTTTAAGATTTGTGACAATTCCGTTTTGGTGAAGTTAATGCCAAGGCATTATTGGAGAAGAGATTGTGTAATAGAGAAATATTTCGTTGCACTTTACTATGAGGAGTCCAAATTGGAAAGTAGAATAAAATCGGAATTATCTCTATACTACTACATCTCTTTCTCACTTATATAGCGACTACCGAACTTAACAAGCATCTTCATTGTTGAAGTAAAGGGTGTTTTTTTTATACGTGTGGTTTTTCATGAGGCAATACTTTTTTCGATGTTGGTCTTTTTGACAACTGTTGCTTGATTTATACTCAGTTTGATTTGCCATTTTATAATGAACAGACTTACCTCAGAACTACATTTGCAAATCGTGCAAATTTGGTACCAAGATAATGGTTCGGTTCGCGCGACGCATCGTGTACTGCGTCCAATAATCGGTCGGTTCGGATGAAGCTCACTTTTGATTGAATGTGTACTCCATAAGCCAATGCTGAGATGCCGCTATATTCTCAATAAGTAACTATTTGGTGTGCTCTATGGGCTGAGGAAATCATTGGTCCATATTTCTTAAAAAATGAAGCCGGTCATAATGGTTACGGTCAATGGGAAACGCTATATAGCTATGATTAATAACTTTTCGTACCTGATTTGGAGGATGTTGATGTGGACGACCTTTGGTTCCAACAAGATGGCGCTATTGGCATACAGCCAATGAAACAATAAATTTATTGAAGGAAACTTTTGGTGATCTCATTATCTCGCGTCGTGGGCCCCTAAGATCATGCGATTTAACACCGCTGGACTATTTTTTGTCGGGTTATGTGAAGTCGCTTGCCTACGCAGATAAACTCTAGTCGATTGACGCATTGGAAGAGAATATTCGTCTTTATAATAACGCAAAATTCTTTGCCATAACATTAAATTATATCCGTTTCATTTCTTCTTGAAAACCACATGTCTAAAAAATTAACCTTTACCTATAAAAGAAATTGAAATTGTCTTTATACAAATAAAAAGCTCTTGTAAATGGAATCCTATCGGCTCTCGGATAACGAATTATATATTCCAGAAGAGTCAGGAACAGCAAGTCGATGCTGAGTTCGTTGATCGAATTAATGCTTATTTCATTCGTTGACCATAGTGACTGACCAAGTGGGCAGTGTCGAAGCATCTTCTCTTAAATTGGAATAATACAGAGATAGTTCTACCGCCGAATGCGTATGACTGAAAAAATATTAATACTTATAAAATGAGACTAGATTATTATGAGGGGTGCTATGAAAATGCGCTCGATTCCGGCTTCCAGAACTCAAGGAGTCACATCGTGGATATGCGTCGATATCAATCTGATATTTTTTTACTAATTATATACAGCTCGAAGCAAAACTGGATACAAAAATTATATATATTTTTCTTAAATTTATAATAAGAAAACCCAAGTTAAATAAAGTTTCAAACTTTATACACAATTTAAAAAAATTCAAAAAAATATGTCCACGCAAATGAGTTCTATAGCCTATTGAATTCTAGTATAACAAAGTGCAAGTCTAAAGTAACTAAAATTTAAAGCTGATTTTGGAAAAAAATTTTTGTTGGCGGACTTGCGCAGCTTTTCTATATAAAAACTTCTTGAATATCTTATAGTTGATCTATATTTCTACAATAAATTTACGAAAGATATGTATTATGCAAACTGTTGCCCAATATTAAAAAAAAAAAAATTACAATGTATCCTGTTTTACTTCATACTGTAGGTATGCGTTGTTAAGGTGAAAAATTATTAGGATATTTTCCGTCCTTTTCAAATTTTAGTAAAGCGAAGCAATAGGCTATGTGCTCTTGGAGAAACCATATTTCCAACTGGGTTTTTGTTTTGGGATCATAGGCCAAGATCTGTGCAAATGTTGTTTAAAACATTTCATACATCATGGATCTTTTTCCTTTTCAGTAATTAACAATAGTACAATTCTGACATGCATTTAAGCGACAAAAATAATACTCACAATTTAACGAGATCTTAGTGCCTTTGTGCCAAAATTCTACAATTTTGCAATAGATATTGCATCTGCCAAGAATTAGTGTTCCCTAGTCGTAAAATATCTGCAGAGCGAAATCAGACTGTTTATCAATGGATAATCTAAAATAAAATGATAGAGCAGGTAACTGAAAAATCCAGAGCTTTTACACAGATCGAGATATTTCAAGGTTATTGTTTTCTTTCAAAATAAAATAGAAAGTTATAATTATGCAATTTCGAAATGCCTTAAAAAGCCCGAGACCGGGAGATTCAACACCGTTGAGCGGATTCCGGATGATAGCGTAGTCTTTGCTTTTCTAAACAGGATTTTTATGCTTGGTATTCATTATAATATTATTATAAAGGCTACATGAAAATGAATAAGGTATTCACTTCGGCTGCCTTTCTTTTTCCCTAACTGTGAACAGCTTCATGTGTGCTCTCACTTTATCCGCACATTCAAATAAGTGTAAAATTGCATTACCAGCACTTCCTGTATGACAGCCGCAACAACAGCAGCTAAAACTTTTGTACCAGCTTCCATTCCTTTCTACGCGTCAATTTGATGCCGCGAATAACTCCAGGTACATCGATGCGCCACAGTTGACGTACAACAAAGGGATGCTTGCGTCTGTACAGAAGCAACAAAAGGTCGTAGCGTCGATTGCGTTTAATATAATTTTCTCATACATTCCCATTCTGGTTCTCATTCTTGTCATCCTACTACATTCCCACTTACTTATTATTTCTCTTCGCAGCTGTTAATTTTGAAGTTGTTGCAGGCAGTGATTGCTTTTAGTTTGTCGTTCGGATTAATTGTGCGTTAAATGAAAATATAATAAACCCAATCATACAAACGGTGGGTGTCAAGGGTAACAATCCATAGTTAATGATTTAATGATCAGGTGTTGTTATGGTCACACGAATATGTAGGTTTAATACCGTTAACTGAAGTGAATATTTGCTCATTCGCACATTTGAGCTTCTACCAGTCTACTACTCAGTTAAGTGAGTTCTAAAGTTGGTGGTATCCATCAGATATTTTCCATAGTTATTTTATACATTCATAAATTATTTGATATATTAGAACACGATAAAAGTTTAGTTTAGTTTACCTTCTTTCGCCGAAGGCTGGTGGTGCAGATTTTTCTATGCTTATGTGAAACCAGGTTTTCGACACTAGTATAATCTAAGCGTTAACACATAAAAAGAGTTGACCCTGGAGGGATTAATCGACTCTCATAAAAGATATATAACACTTTGAGACACTTTCCCTACACATGATTATAGTAAAGTTAGATCACTCTAACTTGCTGGGCCGCATAGGTGGACCAGGAAGCTAGTGGACCACGCTTCGAGAAGAGCCAAGGGGTTGAGGGTCGGGGAAGTCTCAGGAAGCTCGGCCTATATCGAAAGTTATTAGCCAGGAGAAGTTGAGAGAGAAGCGAAGTTGAGAGAGAAGCAAACTGGTACTTTTTAGGTGTAGTCGACCGAAATTTTGAGAACGACAAAATTTCTGAGAGGAGTGGATATGAATTGCCCCTCTAGTGAACGTAAACGAGTTCATAATCTATAGCATCGAGAAGCTAGTCGTTAAGGTTTACCAAACCGATGCCAGTACAGTTAGCCCCCCTATCTCCAGTTATGCAGAACTCTGTGATGTCACGCTGTGCCGAAATTGAAGAATTTCCCTCACTTAGTGCAGCCTGATCTTTTTCCTTTTAATGAAATTAAAATCTTTATTTTTGTTTGGGTGCTCAGAATTGTGATATTAAAACTTGCTATCCGCTAAATAGCAGCTCTGATTTAATTTTACATTTAAATTTGTTAATTACATGCCATTTGTGCAAGTAATTACATATAATATATATAAGCACACGCATATGTGTTTCCGTGTATCATCTATCAAGCTTTCATTAGTTTACTAAATATGCCAAAATATACCAGTAGCTTTCTTATCAAAAGCACTAACTTCATTAACATTAGCAACAATTGCAAGAAATTATAGTACGTACATATGTAAAGTATAATAATTGCAGTTACGTTACGATTTAAGTTACTGACCAGCATAACAACAAAAATGGTCAGCATATTCACATATGTATTATGGAAAACAATTGCTCTTGTGTGTGTGAAAATAATTTAGTTCTATTGTAAATTTAGCCATCTTTAATAGTGAGCGAACTGTGGTGATAGTTTTCCGGGGCCTCGAAGTAAAGAATGAGATAAACCTAACTATACGACAAACGTATTTTCTAAGTGTTTGTGGAATATTTCTAGCCTCATATGTGTGTGTATAAATAACATTAAGGTGTCTCGTAAAAAGAAAGTTGCGCGTTTTCTACCGGAGTTATAAAATCTAAGTATTATATTTTGAGTGAGTTCACCCTAAAAAATGTGGTTTTTATAAATAAAAATAATTTTTCATATATTAAAAAAATCACCTCGAATCATAAAATATTTAGTTTAAGCTTAAAAGGTCTGCATACAATTTTTCTTTTAATATTTAAATCATTTAATGAAATTTTGACGCAATTTTTGACCTATTATGGAAGGTTTAGGAAAAACTTAAATAACTCAGCCAAAACTTGACCGATTCGGACTTTTAAATTATAGCTAGAAGGCATTTCTCATTATTATAATTCCGCTGATGAAATTTTTTTAAATACTTATATTTTTATGCATTCCGTTCAAGTTCATTTTTATTTTCTATACTAGTTGATACCCGCGACTTCGTATGCGCTGCTCACTATGAAGATTTTTTAAAGCTAAAAATGCAGCTTCTATGAATTTAAAATCACTGCCCCGTAGCAAAAGATGAAGTCGAGTCTTAAGTTGGTAGCAATTTTTTTGGCATAATTTTCAATGGGATAGTTACCAAATATAGCTGTAGCTAACTCAAAGGTCAACTTGATCTGAATTAAGATTAAAGGGACATTGTTTCTAACTGCACAAAGCTTGTTAGATTTGAATTAATATTAGAATACCGAACCGTCTAATAGATTTTTATAAATATATTTTTATTTTTTGCAAACTTAGTATACGTATGAATAATTCGCTTCTAGCGCCACCTAATGCATTTATTTTTAATAAAAGTATTATTTATAGCAATAGCGCCATACCTTTTTATTATTACCCTTACCATACCTCTTTAATATAAATAACAGATTTGCTACATGTCTCCATTCATGCACCATTTAGCGGATTAAAATAGCGAATAGCGAATCGAACAGTGAATAATTCAATTAAATTCAATCATAAACTTAGCAACAAATCTTCATGCCGGTACGAATCGTATGACCCATTTTTTTATTATTTCATAGAACTTTTGTAAAGTTAGTCAAATTCGACTTTTCAAATAGGTGGCAGCGCTCCCCAAAAAAATATTAATATGAGCAAAATAAAGTAATAAAAAATACATAATCAATAAATAACAACATGTAATTAAATTTGATTTTTCAAATAGGTGACATCCCTCCCCAAAACGATTGTATTAACCTTCTCCTTGCCGAGGTGTACCGTTTGACAACCATACTTTAATAATTAATTTAACTTGTATGTACTTTAATTAAATTTGACTTTGCAAACAGGTGGCAACCTTCATAAAAGTTAGCTAGGAACCTTCTTCCCGAGAGGAAATTCTTCACACCAATATTTTAATATTTCATTTAACTTGAGTATATTTTAACTAAGTTATACTTTTCAACCAGGTGACACCCTTCTCCCAAGCATAAAATATACTTCGCGACCAATTTTCAAATCTACCAAATACTCATACAAAAATCGGTCGAGCAGTTTCAAAGGCGTTTCACCACAAACGTGTCACGAGATTTGTATATATTTTATTTTTTTTTGGAGATAGTTTACGATCGGTTCAGTTCACGTAAACGTTAATATTTTCCGAAATATTTTGGTAAATGTCTTAAGACGTAATGAATTCAATAATTCCGTTTGAAAAACATTTCCTATTTTAGTTTTGTGAGAAGTAATGGACCTTAATGTACGTACGGATGATATCACCACTAAATATATACAAAGCCGAGAAAGAGGAACCCTAAGAGTAAGAGGCATTATTACAATAACAGCTGCAAGAGCAAAAACAACAATATGATATGTTGCTGGAGAAAGCCACCGAAGAAGAGGCAATACCAACTTCAATGTAGTAATAATAAATAGACAGGATGCTCAGAGCAGGATGTGTGAATATTAAAGTATCCTCTACATATCCTTAGCTATTGTTTCATCTATGCATTGCATTTATTTATGCCTGTGGAAAACTTAATAGTTGCATTCACACACACACACACACACGCACACACACCCCCATACACATATACCCACACAGTCACAACAGTATTTAGCAGTAGGATTACTTTGCGTGTAAGCACATCCTCATGTGGCATTATCTACCGGTCTAACAAATACTTACATATAACTGTATATTAATTTGTGTTTGTCGCTGTATGTTGTCGCCTTTGCTTTGGTTTCCTGCTGAATAGCCACAAGTGTAATTTTAAACATTATTAGTGCAACAGGAGAAATACCAGACAGGAGAAATACATAAAACAAAAATAACAGCAACCACAATATGCGCATATGTATTGTATTTGTAGTTTCTCTGATGTCGAATACACCGTACGGGTCTAACATTATGCGGCACTGATGGAAGAAGCGAATATAAATTGTAATTGTAATTGAAATTGCATTGTATTTAATATTGCATACTAATTTGTATACGATTTTTTTTTTTCAAAAATATGACAACGTGTTTTCTCAAGAACTCTTATTCGAAAATTAATATCATTCGAACGCTTATGAGTACTAAGGTACGCCTAATTTTTAGTACCTCGCTTAAACCTGCACAGAAGTGTTTTAGTACTTCATATTTTTTAATAATATTAAGCGAAATCGATATTTTACTATATGTAGAGTGGTTAGTTATTCGATACCTCTTTTTTCACTCGAATTTTTTAATTTCAGCATTTATGTAAGATGTTTGTTGATAAAGCATTTCTGAGTGTTGAGATCGAAAATTGTTATCTTAAAATAACTTCAAAACTTAATTTCCGTAAGTTAGATACATAAATCATGTTGTGTTAAAAATGTGGCATTTTGTGTTTATTGCAAAAAAAGCATTATTTACATTAGACTGACAAAAACAAAAAAAAACGAAAGTTAGTCTTTTTGAGGCCCATGACTTTTTAGCCACTGTGGCTATTTACGGATATCTCGAGAGGTAAATAGCTTAATACTCTCTGCGATGGCCCGTTTTGATTGTCAAAGATGTGGCTATAAATATCACTAATGATAAAGAAGTGAAAAAGATATTCTAAAAAATTTTCAACTTTTAAAGCGGATTTTTCGAATTTTTGCAATAATTTTTTTTAAAGATTTTGTTTTAATATATCAAAATCTAAGGGTCATTTTGAAAAGTAAATTCGCCTAGAGTATTCAGGGATCTCGAAAACATATTACAGGAGTTTAGAAAACTTTAATTTCTCAATAGATTTCGCGTGCGCACGGTCTGAAGGAGGAATAATTTAAAGCCCATGAGGTCGAGGTGCCAAACGTGCACACGATACTTTCAAATGTTAATATTTTTGCTCCAAATTTAAAATGAGGTAAATAATGAGCATTGGAATCGAATGACATATTTATCTCGGAGATAGTGAAATAAATTGCCACTCTCACATTCGAAGTTAGAGAAATTCGATGACTTGAATAATAATTTTCTTGAAGAAAGAAAGCGAACTGCATCGCCGACTGCATCGTCGGTCTATATCCCTCAATTTGTGGTAAAATGTGAAGATGTATACCGCAAATTATAGAAAAAATTATAGAAAATAAGATTTTGAAGCAATTTAGTGGAAGAGCCGTGTTGTCAAAGTATTTTCACAGAAATACTGCTTACGCGTTAGTTTCTTCTTTAACCTTAAATAAACTTTGTAGATTTATTAAATGTCTCCAAATATGATAAGTCAAACATAATTTTTGATATTTTCAGTTTTGTTAGAAATGCTAACTTAATTTTGAAAATAACAGATTTTTAATTGTAAAATCACACAATTGGAAACTGATTTTACACTTAAATCTTTTAAAATATTTTTTCAAACTATAAAAATCTTCATACATACATATGATATGTGTGTATTTTTTTCTAAATTGCGTACCTCAAAAAATTTATTTGTTATTTTGTGTCAAAACGATAGAAAATGTTAGAATGCGAGTAGTTCGTAGAATACTAAATGTTTAATATTACCTTGTAGTGCGTTAGAGCATGCGTGCACAGTAGGGTAGTCCGAAAATATTTGACGAAAAGTAATGCCGGAATTTTAATGAGCTCATCCCCCCAGGGTAATTCTATATCGAACAAAACTATACCCTTTTTTTGAAATCGCAAAACAATTACACTGTTCAGCAGTGAAAATACACTTTGCAAGTGACCCAGTGGAGATCATAGATCTGTTCGAGTTGTTCACAAAAACGTGTTTGAAAATTTCCAAACTCTCTCAAATACTCAACTTATTCATAAAAAACCAATTTGGCATGACTTCGTCTACAAAAAAAATTCTTTCTTTTAATTTTTTAGCTATTTTAAGATTTGATATATCTTTCAAAAGAAAAATGTTTGCACTTCTTTGATCAATAACGACTTTCGCGTAAATAGTTTGAACCTGTGAAAAAAATTGCAATCAATCTGAAATTTACACATTTTTTTTTTAATTTTCAACTTTGGTAGCTTCTTTTCTACAATTTTACAAGAAAACATTTACATTTACATTTCCATTTCTTTTTTTTTTCATCTAAATTTGTGAAAAAGTTTTGGAGACCTACATATATATATTTTTTGTTTAAAAAAGGGGTAACAATTTTGACTTTAAGTTTTATTAAAACTGCACCCTAATGTGCAGCCTGCTGCCTAGTTTACGAACGCACTTTGACATATATCTAGATATTTGTATAAGAATAAATGTTAATATGTGTATTGCCGTTCATATAGTAGATATGTATGGTTGGTCAGCTTTTGTTTAATTTGCAACTAGCAGAGTAGAATTTCACTCATTTCTTTTAATTCACCCACAATGCTAACTTGTACAAAATTAAGTGCATATTTGAATGCAAATTGAGAAAAGTGTAAACACGTACGAGTATTTGTGTGTGCCATTCTCTTTCGTATGCATCTGTAGATTTAATTTCTCGTCAGCAGTATTGTTCTATGTACAAAGAAAGATTTTGTATGATTTGTGTTTATTATTTATGGTTGTATTCTATTTGCAAGTTCTAAATTCCTTTTGACAATTTCATTTAAATTTTAACAATTTCGTATTTACTTGTGTAAAAATATGTGAACGTATTTTATTTGCAGTGTAAGCCAAAATGGCATATTAAATCAATTAGTAGGACATATTTTTATTATTTATTATTCGCAATGGAAAATAGATTCTATGCCTAAAAGCAATAACAACTAAAGCTGAGTTAGAAATGAATAAATAAAATTGTGAATAAGAAAAAGGGGAAAATATTTTTTTTACTTAATTTAATACTAAATATTCTTTACTGAGTATGGAAATATTAATTTAAGCTTGAGTTCGTCAGTTTGGCCAAGCAATTTCCATTCAAAGGTGGTACTTTCGTGTCTTTCGAAAAGTATTTCGTTTAGTTGATGGCTCACTGCCATCAAATTTCAAACCTTTTAACTAAGCTTAAGTTCAAACTAGGTGCAATACAAGGATTTTTTGAAATATAATATTTATTCTTTGAAACCTCCTAAATATGCTATCAATTACTTACAGTTCAGAGCTTTAACTATATGCAGTGCTATATTTTTTTTAGAAAATAAATAAATCAATTTAATCTCATCTGTACGCAAATTTTTTGAAATATTTAAATATTTGCACACTCAATTCAATCAATTGGTTTAAAATCCATCAGTAAATCACTTATCTAGCTCAAGGCCAGATATATCATTGAAACCACAAACTGAATTGCAAATAGAAAAAAATAGTTCTTTATTTTCGCCAAGCAACGAAGCGTATCAATGTTACTGGAGAAAATAAACTTTGAGACAGCTTCAATTGCAAATATTTACTATAAATGATATTTGATTGAAAGAAAGTAGTTAAATAAGAATTTGTTAGTCCTATAAGAAATTTGGAAATATTTGTTTGTATATTTATTGTACAAATGTCTGAGTTTGAAATATTAAAAAAAGGAGAACATATTATTTGTATTTTCATTTATTTAGTTTAAATAACTTTTGTATAAGAATATAGTTGATACTTCAACAAAACCTGTTTCAATACAAATTTGAAACTGTGTGTGAAGAACAAATTTTAATTTTTAATGAAAATTTATTGAATAAAATACGGAATGCTATTTCAAATAAAATTTAGTTTTTATATATAGAGAGTAAATTTCAAATTATCTCTTGTTTTGAGAAATTTTTTTTCAGAATATTTTCGCGGTCATACGTTATACGGAAAAATTTGCAGAATAGCGTACACAAAAAAATTTCAAAAATCAACGGTGATTTGCGGCTACTTCAAACTTGTACTTTATTACACTAAAACTGGATGGGATATAAAAATGCCTACCCATTGACATGAACAAATTCCGGATAGTATAGATATCTAATTATTATTCTTTGGTGCGATTAATCGTACATCCGTATTTACGAAGATACTATTACTATTCGTATATTCGGATGTACAAAAAAAAAATAAAATAAAAAATTAATGCATTAAAGAACAATGATAATAAACAGTAAACACCAACACATTTTTTGATGAGTGCTAATGGAATAATAAAACTCGTGAATGATTTTTGGCATAGAAAATTGTAGAATTAGAACTCTTGGTACTTGTATATTTTTATGCCATATTATTGCATTCATCTATACTCACAAAGGTACACATCTTCTCATGAAATGATGCTGTGGTTTATTTTCCTGACCTCGAATCATTACCGAGACCTTTTTGCGTTCGCTATCGCACTTTATTAATTTCTGTTATCCGGTTATCCAAATATTATATTGATCATGATTTGCAGATATCCGCAAGCTATGAAAATATCCGCAATTCTCGAATTATTCGGATAATTGAAAAATTCGGTTGGAATTCCCAGTCCTAGTCAAAACTTATCAATATGTGGCGGGGCTATATTTGTTAAATGCACCTCATATGATAGTTTCCTACAGGGAGTAAGGGAAAAAAGTAATTTTTAACCGTTGTGTCGATCATAGAGCCCACGGGTACATTTGCATCTTTAATTTTGCTGTATCTTCCAAACGGTTAGTCCGATTGACCTGAAATTTCATGATATCCTCAACCATACACTTTTGCATCATGTGGAAAAGTTTCATCAAGATTGGAGCAGGAGTTCAGTCGATACAGCCCAAATTCAAGTTAGTGGAATGGCGTCGACAGCTGATGTACCCGGGTACTTGTATGAAAATTCATACAAATATATAGAAATAAATGGCAAAGTTCACTTTATATTGCTATATCTTCCAAGCGGCTGGTCCAATCTTGATGAAACTTCGTATCATAGCTTGGAAATATGTAATTGATATTGGTGTGAAATTTCAGGTCAATTGGACCAACCGTTTGGAAAATATAACCCAGTTACTAGAAAATGACCTAGCGTCAACAGCTGAAAATTCATACAAATATATAGAAATAAATGGAAATATTTAGTTTATTTTATGGAAATTTGTTTATTTATTTATAGAAAATCATTATATGAAAGTAAAAAATATATTTTATGAATTTGCCGCACAAAATAAATTTTTAGGTCTTTACACTTCAAAAATCGCACATAAACTGACTTATGCGGGCATGTGCTGCAAATCGTTTTCGCATGAAATTGCCAGCGAAACAATACGACACATACGTGTTTGTGTGTCACTTTCATGCGAAAACGATTTGCAGCACATGCCCGATGCATACAAAACTACTCAAAACGAAACCTGCGCAAAAAATCATGTTTCTGCCTGCAAAACTGGTTGTACAAGGGTAGGTAGGCAAGATATTCCCAAATACCCTTTTGTTCCTGTTAGTAGACGTGTTTTCCTACACATTCAAAAAAAAAATGTTTACATTGAACAAATATTTTATGAGTTATAATTATTCTGCGCAGGTACTAAAAATAGCACTATGAGCAAGAGGGGTTGATTTTAAATTCAAATATAACGGAATTCTGCGAATGAAAATTCAATGTTAATTATTTTTCTTGGTAAAAAGGGATCAAATTACAAGGATTAAAAAAGAATTTGGAAATTGTTAAATTTTTATGGATTTTGGCAATTCCCATTTTTGGTAAAAATGGATTATTTAGGTACCAAAAATTTTTTTTTCCAAATTATGATAAAAGTTTTGTTAACTAGACAATATTTCCAAGAAATTAAAAAAAAAAATAACCAGAAAATCACAAGAAACCAGGTAGTAGTTAATATTTGTATATCAAAAGCAACTATCTGCCATACAAAACGTATGAAGTACCCGGGTACATCTACTGTCGATGTGGATAAAACCCAACAGCTGTTGACACAACGGTTAAATTAATTAAGTGATTCACAAAGTGCTCTAATGTGTCATAAAATCATACAATTTGAAAAATACAAAATTGCTTAATTTTCATTATTTCTGTCAATGCAATCCAGCAATGCATTTTTTTAAGCCAAAATTTTTCTAAATAAAATAAAAAGTTTTATTGTAAGTAAGTAAGTAAATATCACACAAAATCTCACGGTTTCAGTTGTCTAAATGAAGTAGCTTTGAATCAAAGTGATAAGTTATAGTGACTCGACTTTGGTTCCAAATTCAGTACAGACCAAAAGAAGAATTTGGAGAGTGTGCGACGCAGTGATCGAACACCGACTCAAAAACTATACTAATATGTAACTCAATCTTTCACGCTCAAGCCTTCCTCATAATTAGTACAGCCCTCGTATTAATAACTTATCGCTTTAAAGATTTTTGCACGAAAAACTATCTTTTATTACGAATTGCTATCAACAGAGAGTGGCAGTTTGGTGTAAGCCGATGTCGGAGAGGTGGCTTCATTAACGAATTTTTCTTTGAACTGCTGCAGACGCCCTTTCCGTTCACTGTGAGCAATACAGAAATATCATAAGCAATTTCTCGTGACTGGAAATGCATGACATGGACTTGCACGACATTTGCCCGCAATGCCACAGTCCGCGCCACATTCGATATTTTGCGCATCGTGATTGGTAATCGGGTTATTCGCTATGGAGTGGGGAATTGACAACGTTTGGACCAGTTTTTTCAGTGCGAGTGACACTTTGTTCATCGTTTAAACTTTGTTTAATTAATCAGCTGGCGAGGCCGACCACAATGGTATTTTTCACACAGCACCTGGACTCAACATTTTAATTTCACCGACCTGTCAGGCAGGAAGAAAACAACAGTGCCCTTAAACCGGACCTCACTGAAAAACCGCTTTGTAATTTAAACTTAAGTTTAAATTAAAACCGAGTAACTAGAGTTTAAACTGAGTTGCTTTGAAAAACTGGCCCTTAGATTTTTTGTGTGTTGTTCATTCATCAACTATTCAGACAATTCAGACGGTAACCATCACTATGGTTGTGGAAAACTGGATTAACAGGATGCGCTAATCTGAAGTAAGCCGAGGCAACCTTTTTAATAACACCGTGCAATAGTGATTTTATACTTTTCAAGTTGACATAGTCCAGGCCGTTGGTCTGGTCGATTACATCACAAAACGGTGTTTGAAGAACTTCTTACACCCAAAAATTGTTAATTTATTGTTAAAAAACTGAGTTTTCGCTTTTTCGAGCATTTGGAAATTTCTAATTTGTCGTTTATTGAACCGATTTACAATTCGGAAAGGTCAATTATAATATAAAGGGTGGTTAAATTTTAAGGGCCGATGTTGAATGTGAACCACACCTAAACGTCAAGTTTTTTTCTGCATTTCATTTGACATTTCTCAATTTCAGACTAACTCAATTTGAACATGGAAAGATACACAATCGAGCAACGTGTTAAAGTTATACAGGCTTATTATGAAAATGGGCGTTCAAATCAAAATGCATATCGTGCATTTTCGAAGAAAATCATCTTCAGTGATGAGGCACATTTTCACCTCAGTGGATTCGTCAATAAACAGAATTGCCGCATTTGGGCGAATGATAATCCAAGAGTGATTGTCGAAAAACCAATGCACCCACAAAGAGTGACTGTGTGGTGAGGTTTATGGGCTGGCGGCATCATCGGGCCGTATTTTTTCCAAAATTAGGCCGGTCAGGCAGTTACTGTGAATGGTGCTCGCTATCGTGAGATGATAACGAACTTTTTATGGCCCGAATTGGAACATATGTATGTGGACGATATGTGGTTCCAACAGGATGGTGCCACTTGCCACACAGCCAACGAAACAATGGCTCTTTTGCGCGACAAATTCAATGGCCGTGTTATCTTACGTGGTGGCGATGCCAATTGGCCACCAAGATCATGTAATTTGACACCGTTGGACTACTTTCTTTGGTGCTATTTGAAAGAAAGGGTGTACGTCGATAAGCCAGCAACAATTTAAGAGCTAAAGGATGAGATAATTCGGCACATTAATGGCATAGAACCTCAATTATGCCTCAGCGTCATCGAAAATTTTCTACCATCGGATGGAGGTGTGTCGCCGAGGTCGTGGCGGACATTTGACCGATATTTTATTCCATACATAATTGAACCACACCATATTATCATAATAAAAAGAAATTGCGATAATTTCCAAAATAATTTGTGTTTTATTCAAAATCAACATCGGCCCTTAAAATTTATCCACCCTTTATAAATTTTTATACATGTTTATCAAAAATTATAGAAGACTTTTCGACCAGAACCAAAAATTTTTGCTAAACTTTCACTTTTTCAAATTCAATGCAACTCGTTGTCCACTATTCACAAATGATAGAGTCGACAAATTTTTAAGTCCAATCGATTGTGAAGAGAAAGAAAATTTAAAAAGATAATAATAACGGGAATGTTTGATCTTTCGAATAAACCAATAATATACCGAAAAAAATGAATGCTTATTTATTGTTTCTCAAACAACTATAAATACCGTGCTTTTTAAAATTTTAAATAACTATACGTTAGTATGCATCTTCAAAACAAATATTTTGTGGGAAGTTTGTCTACAAATGTATATAGAATTGTTTGCCTATCTTTACGTTATTCAAACGTATGTCAATGTATGTCTGTGCAAATTGTCATTAAAATATATATTAGCACATATACAAATATATGAAACTATTTACACGTGTGTATCCCCATTATTTGCCTGCAGTCGCAAGATGTTTGCCATTGTCATCAGGTAAAGGCCATAAAGAACTATTTAATTATTCATAAGTGCTTTGCGGCGAATATTTGTGTTTACTTGCCTTAGACTCTAGCACAAATTTTCGAACAAACATGCAAATGATGCCTATGAATAGAAATGAGAGCCCTGCAGTAAAAAGCCAATCGAATCGACAACCAATCTATGTAGTTCAAGAACTGATATTTAATGGGACAAATCAGACCAGCGCGTCAGTGACTGCAGATTGCAGATTATTATTGCAAATAAATTTTTCTAAAATATTATAACTAATAAAATTGTTAAACTATTAAATACCCAATAGTTTTAAAAAAGTTAATACAAATCATTACTTAATAATAATAAAAAACTCAGCGCACTGTTGGAAATTATAGACTATCTTTTTTAAATAATTTTTTTAATAATCTGAACGGATTTTGGATTATATTTTCTATGCCCGAATTATTGTAAAAAAAAGAAAAATTATTAGCATTTGCTGAAAAATTATTAAATTAAACCAGTAATAGTGTTTAGCATGACCTTTTGACAAGTTTCGGCCCTTTATTTACAAGCTACTATTTTTTTTAACAATAACCCTGCGAAAAAGCAATTTAGAATAACAATGGTATCTTTCTAAAAGGGTACAATGTATAGATCATTTCTACTGAACTATCCTGAGTTATTTTTATTTACTCTTAAGTATAAAAACTTGAAGATAGCAAATCTTTACATGGGATGACGGAAAATCATTCCAATATATATCAGAACTTGAAGAGTTACAGCTTTAATGACTAAGACACCACGTGCTACAATTTAACACCCAACCATCCTTCTTTTGGCGTTTTTCCCATCATTTTAGTTGAGTTTCTTCAAAAAATAATAACGCTAAGTAAAATATTAATACCGACTTTATAACGCTTTCGGGAAGAGCTTGAAAAAATGGGCAGTAAATCAAAGTGTAGATATCAAATTCAAGTTTTTATTATCGGGAATACAAATAATACCCATCAGGACTCTAAACTTTTAAAAGCCAATAAAAAAACTCAGACGTGCTGGCTTAAGTCTGTTCAGCAAAAGTGCCTTGAACGATACTCCGTTCAGAAAAACAAGATGATTTTTCGGTTGAAAAAAAAATACCTACATTTGGTGTACTGTGTTATTTATGTGTAAAGCATAGTTCATTCATAAAAAAAAACATTCAAAATTCAATCTTCAAAGTTATGTGTACTAATGCTTATGTGCTAATAAAATTCAACAAATTTCCATCGGAATTTGGTTTGCCAAATTTTCCATAATTTGAAATTTTTTTTTGTTGACTTTATATACTTTATCAAATTTTATCAAATTAGGTACATACTATAAAATTCAACTTAATAATTTGAAATCTTTAGAAATCGGGGGAAAACTACGCCCATCTCTCATATAATGGTAATTTACAAAAATAAAAAAAAATTCTATATTTCATTAATGAAAAAAAGGTGGGCTTGGAGGCGCCCACTTTAAATTGAATATGTAAATCTTCAAAACTACTTCATCAAAATCTACCAGGGGGAACCCAAAGCGAATTGTTCATGTTAAAAAAAATCTAAATAATAAAAAAATAAGAAAAATGCATAAACAAATTTTTTTTTGACATTGATTCTAGCAAAATTCGGCAGATGTTGTCCTGCCAATGTTTATTTATTAATTGTAATTTGGAAATGTAACCAGGAGACACATTTCTTTAACATATAATAGGCGGAAACCCTCTCAAGACGTCGAGGCGAATAGTTTGAAACTCATATACATATTAATATTTAATAATCTTGTGTTTAATTTAAAACCCTCTTCAAAATATACCTATAAATTTACTTTTAGAGAAACAAATGGTATATAGGTGTCGCTTTTTTACTATTTCTTATAATCTGTGTATATTTTAATTAAATTCGATTTCTCAAGCAAAATATAGCGAGCTATAAAGCTTCTCCTCAGCTTCTCCTCAGCTTTCTACCAAATATGTATAGGTACGAATCTTCTCCTCACCGAGGCGAACCTTCTGACACCCATATTTTAATATTTCATTTTACTATTAATTTTTTTATTATTTTTATTCAGCTGGGATTTTCAAATTTTACGACCTATTCTCATACCTACCAAATATACGCACAAAATTTCATAAAGATCGGCCGTTTTGGAGGAGATCGTGATAGGGAGGTTTTATAAATAAGAACTATTACATAAGTTAATTGGTTTTCTTCCATATTTGAAAATTCAGTTTATGCATTCCTTTTTAAAAAAAATTAATACGGATTAGTCCAAACTGATTTCTTTGGTATTTTTCATCAAGATCTGTCAACAGTTCTCCATAGCACAGCTTCAGTATTTTTTTTCTTATCTATACGTAAGTCCGCCGTAGCCGAGTGGGTAGCGTGTGCGCGCCTCATTCGGTGGGTCCCAGGTTCGAATCCAGCTCTCGGAGCAAGTAACATCCAAAAATTATAGAAAAAGTTTTTTCTAATAGCGGTCGCCCCACGGCAGGCATGGGCAAACCTCCGAGTGTATTTGTGCCATGAAAAAACATCTCACAAAAACATTCGCCGTTCGGATTCGGCGTAAAACTGTACGCCCCTCAATTTGTGTTACAACATCAAGACGCATACCACAAATTGTAGGAGAATTTCGGCCAAAATCACTTAAGCGGTTATAGCGCCCATTAAGTAAGTAAGTAATACGTAAGTCCTATTTTCGAATTAATTAAACGAATTAATTTGAAAAATGGTATGTTGTTGATATATCTGTGATCTATTTAGTAGAAAGTCGCCATATTTAAAAACTAGCTAAGTATATGAAAAAAATGGAAGACGAAATATCTAGTTGACTTACTAGGCAAACTGGTAGTAGGTACTTGGTAGTTCAAAACTAATAAGTTTCACTGTAGGGTCTACACGTGCATGTATGAGTGTAATAAAATAAATTGCCAAGTATGTCAAGTAAACATGTACACATATGTGTGTGTGTATGTGTGTGCATGTGTGTGCATGTGCGTAAGTACTTTCTGAGCAGTACTTGAACACGTCTTCGATGTTTCGTCTTTCGGCAATAAATGCAGTTGTCATAATTATTGCATTGCGGCCGGATGTGCAGTAGTGTGTTGCTACCTCATCACCTGCCCTCGCACACATTCACACACACACACACACACACATATATACACATATAACTCGCTTAACACGCACCTTAGTCCATTATTGCTCCATAGAGACGGCGATGCTTTGCCCCTTCCCTAATTCAATTTTGCCTACCACTACTATTATTGCCACTTGACACTTGTCAACAAATCATACATTTATTACTGCGCAACAGCAGTGAGTGCAACAACAGCAAAAGCCACCGAAATAACAAACACAACGATCATAATAATATTTGCTACAGCAAAATTATCAACATTTCCTGCCACATCGCCGAACGTCTGGCGTATTAACTGTTTTATTTTGCTGATTGTCACTGCAATTGTTGCATCAACTCGACAGCTGTACATTTGTTGCAGTTGCAACTTGCAATCTTAATAAACACTTCAATGTTGTTGCACGAATGTGAAGTACATGGAGTTTGTGATGAAAAGTTAGCTCCTTCGCTCTATGACACTTTTCATGCACCATACCACTATTTTCGATTACTTTGCTACGCTTTTATAATAAATATATTTCCAAGAACATCGTCGCACTCAACCTCCTTTGATAGTGTAATTTATTTGACTTAACGACTTCATTTGCATTGCCTTTGCGGTTGGCTGTGAATGTTGTCGTTTTTTGCTGTTATTGTTGTTTTTTCTGCCGCTTGTTGTTGTTGTTGTTGTGGTGTGTGCGCTCTGTGCTACAATGGGCGGCCAATGCCATTGAAGTCATAAATCCTTGTCAGCGTGGCACACTCTGGTCATAATTGTCTGCTTTTTTTGTTATCTCCTTTTAGGTTCTACCCCCTCTCTTCGAGTTAAGACGAGTGGAGCTTTGTTGCACTCGAGTGCGCACAGATAACAAATAGGGCTATGTATATGTACATATTAATTTATATAACAGTATAGTATTAGTAACAAAATAAACAAACGCTAGTACACAATAAAAACATTGCTTCACGGTGGGATATAATACAATATTGTAATAAAATTTTTATTTCTTAATTCAACCATTTCAATGAGCCAAATATTTGCCTAGTACTTGCCATTTTCTATATGCATTCTCTGGGTTTTTGGCGAACCCGATTCCCTCTTATCATTCCTACAGCACTTTGATCAGTATTTTATCTTTACATATCAGACATTCCCCCCTGGCTAAATATATCCACTTGAAATCGTAACTGGCTAAACTTAATTACCCTTGCCTTTTCGCTAAGATAAATTTCATGGTTCCAAGTAGAAACTTCTGTCATTGTGATTAATTTGTTGCATTTCTTATCGGGCCGTAACGACTATAAATTTTACTTAAAAAATGACTTCTTAATAGTTTTGTGTCATATCTTTTGCTCCTCGAAAATAAAAGTTGTTTTTTTAATAGTTTTATTTTTAGCTCAGAAAATAAAAGTCAATTGAGTTATATTAATTTATTATATATACTAAAATTAATATTAGTTATTAAATAAAATAGTTATATTTTTTGCTTAAAATATAAACGTTATTTTTGAGCGTAGTTTTTTCTTCTACTTTTCGCTTAACCAATAAGCGTTAATTTTCATTTTTGCTCAGAAATTAAGCGGTTTTTTGAGTATTATTTGCTTTTTTTTTTTTGTTTAGAAAATAAGTTATTTTTTAAGTTTATTTTTTGACTTAGCCCAAAATTTATTAGTGAGTTTTTTCTGCTTAGTAAGCAAGCATTCATATTTTCACTTGAAGGCTATTTTCTGCTATGAAATGGAATAACATCGATTTATTTTTCAACGGAGAATATTTTTCAGTAAATTTTTATTTGTAATTTTTTTTTGATTGCTCGTTTATACATCCAATATAACAATTCCTTTTGATATATACATATATATATATATATATATAATGTATATAAGATTATTTTATGATAACAGTTCAAGAAAGTTAATCTCATATCAACCGGTCTTCTTGATATTTTCATAGAAAGTTCATGTATTATCCGGGCCCAACATAGGATATACATATATAAATTTAGAAAAATGGACGGTATCAATGCCAAATTCCTTACACATACATAGTTGTATATCCGCAACTATTTGAAGCAGATTCACAATATTCGGTATATACATAGATTCTATATTTCAGACATTTGAAATATTTATACATATTAAGTACATTCAATATTTCTCTACATAATTATATTATATATACCAATTTAAATTTAATGTTGTGATTGGTTGCAAATTGCGGTTATATAAGCGGAGAGCGAGGTTTTATTCTGACTTCTATAATTTCTACAATTTTCGAATGGTAGAATTTGAAAAGAAGTTTTAGGCATATTCTTCGTATACCCCATTTTCGATATGTATGTATTTCATCCTCAAATACAATCTTGGGTGTCAAATTTGAGCAAATTCCTTTCTATTGTTAATTAAATTAATTTTTTTTTTGATTTTTGTATTTTTTCTGAAAGGTGGGCGTGGTTTTTGTACGGCTTATATAAATTTCAAAATTGTGTTTACTTCAAATGCAAGACGTATGTATACCAAATTTTGGAGGGGTTGATAACTTAATTTCGTGTGTACCAAGTGTTCTTAATTTTTTATTTTCGAAATTTTGCTAATTGAATTGAAATGCAAAGTGTATACCAAATTTAATAGAATTTGGTTGCATAGTTTTTGAGACATACCTAGTTGTTATCTAAAATTGGCGCTTTTTTTGATTTTCTGAAATTACCGTTATATGAGAGGTGGCCTCGGTTTCTGTCCCAATTTTATAAGTTTCGAAAATCTACTTATTGAATTGAAGTGCAATGTGTGTACATATTTCGTGGAATTAGGTGGCGTAGTTTTTGAGATTCACGATTTGCTCAAAAGAGGGCGGTGTCACGCCTATTACCATTTTTTTCATTCCATGTATTTACTTATACAGCTCCATTCTGCGTATTATATTTTAGTAAATGTCTACAATTGTTACCTAAATATAGCACTTTTTTTTGGATTTTTGAAAATTACCGTTATACGAGAGGTTAACGTGAGGTTTGCCCGATTTTTACAGGTTTTCATAATTATAACTACTAGGTCAGGTAGTTATTCCTTTTTCTTCTGAAATGCGTGATGCCACTCCCATTTTCCAAAAATAAATAAATATACACGTATTCCATTGCGAAACCCGATTCAATACATAAAATTCACTGGTTACTGAAATGGCGCGTTTTTGATTTTCACAAAAACCCGTTATGTGGGCGTGGTTACTATTCGATTTCTGTACCTATCTCGATTGCTTAATGCTTTTACAAGAACCGTTAGGTGAATAAAGTTATAATACTGTGGGCGCCAGTGTGTTTGGGTATAAAAATACAACCACAAAGCAGATGCTAACTACTTTTATAATTGATTGAATATATAAACGGATATACACTGCATGCCATAACTATAGCGCGGCCACATATTGTTAAGTTTTGAATACAAATAAATCAATGTTTCAAAATTTATTCAAATGGGGTGAAAAATTCAACCAACTATACACAAAAAAATGTTAAAACCTTACACAAATTTTGTTTATCCCGTATTGCAGAATTAACTATATTTTTATTAAAAAGAATGAATCAAGAAAAATATATGTATAGTCATAAGCTGTCAATATGTGTAGCTGTTATAGTTATGACATGCACCATATGTACAGCTCTCGTAATTCAGTTAAACGAAACATTAACTATTCTATCACTTCAATCAATCAGAAAAGCAAAAGAAAATTAAATTTCGCATGCAAATCGTAATCTCAACAACACCAATTATAAAATTGAAAACATACAACATAAACAGTTCTAAAATAAGACAAAAAACGAAAGATTAAAATATAGCGCAAATTGCATCAACAAAACTATGATGTCGATGCATTCAAAGTGTAATATAAACATCTGACAGATCTTTTAATTATTTCAAGTGAATTTGCTACAATAAGAGACAGGAGTCAGTGATGCAAATCAAAATGACGGCAGTCGGTATACGAGGATGATATACGAAAGGATGCCATGATGCATAGGAACAGTCGCAGGCACTGCACAATTAGTCAACTGCTATTGCGATGGATTTAGCACAAGAATCCGCTTACGTTGCTTTAATCCTGGTAGCCGGCAATCAATGCAAGCAATTACGAAACTAAAACAATGTATGAAATATTTCAAAACAAACATAAAAAGTGTGAGACTTTTAAAGGGGGAGAAAAATAAGTAAATCTGGATTTGGATGAATGTTTTTGGTGCACATATGCTAGTAAATACTTATTACAACTGTGCATATGTATATGTGTGTGTGTGTGTGTGTGTGTCTACGCAGTGCAATCGTTATTACTTTACTTGACTAAGCGCCATTACAACTGCATTGTACTTGCAGATCATAGCACCTGATACAAACAACAACAACAACAACAGCACACACACACACACCAATATTGCAGTGCATTAATTCTGTAGCTCTTCCTAGAATAATAAACATGACAACCTAGTAAATTCTCAATAGAATGCATCGCAAAATGTGGCATTGAACTGAAACAATTTCATAAGGAAAACAAACACGAAAGGGATTTACTCGTACTAGAAGGTATAAATGGGCGATGAGTGAGCAATTACTTACTTAGATTTACACGGGTGTATGTGAAAATAATAATAGATATTTGTAAACATCAGGGCGCTCAGCGCAAAAAATGTATATTTTGTTTTATAACTTCTACAAAATATATTCCGGGAAAATATCAAGATTTCCGTGAGCCTGAACTACAAAAAATTAAAATTCTTATAAAAAGAAAAGCCTTTTTTATTTATTTATTTATTTTTCAAAAAATCACATGCGATTATGAAGCAAGCTGTGGTCAAAAGGTCTACATAAACATATTTAAAAATTGATTTAACGGAATTATACTAATAAGACCTGTGGAAAAAATATTGGGATCCGAATGGGTTTATTAAATAACTATTATAAGAGAAAAGGGTAAAAGTTATGCACAAATTTATATTGTAAGATGCACATATTTAATTATTATTCAAACACATAGATTATTAAAGCCTTTTAATAATAATTTTTAGAGAGATAAATATCTTTTAGTCTTCATATACTTTTACTTTTATAATAATAAACGTTTTATCATCATTAAAATCAGCGAGATATTATTTTTAAGTCTTCAAAAACTTTTATTTTGAGAGTTATGTTATAAAAGTCTTCTCATAGCAAATGTGATTAATAAAAATGTTTAAGCATTGAAGGACGGGTCTTGTTTGGAACCACTTTGGGATTAGTTCGGGACTGATTCGGGACTAGTTTGAAGTCATTTTGGAAGCAGTTCGGTATTATTTTGCAAAAAGCTTGGGCTGCACAAGAAACGGAAACTTATAAATGAAATGAAATTGAGTTGTTAACGGATTTTTTTAAGTCTTGAAGATCAGGACTTTTTTGGAACCATTTTCAGATTAGTTCTGGACTGATTCGCGACTATTTCGAAGTTATTTTGGAACCAGTTCGGTACTATTTCGGGATATGCTTGGGATCAGTTAAGGACTAGTTCTTAACTCTGGCGGTGCAAGAAACGGTAGCTAATAAATTAAATTAAGTGAAGTTGTTAACGGAATTTATTTAGCTTAATCACGCTTTTAAATCAAAAATTAATATAACAAAGACTTGGTTTGTGGAGTCGAGAACTAGTCCAGAAGTGATCACGAACTGATCTCAGAATGATTGGAACAAACCACTAACCAGTCCTGAACTAGCCCCGAACTAATCACGAAGTAGTCCCTGAAGAGGTCCAACTTTAATGACTTAAAAATGTTAAGTCTCAAAAGAAACGTCTTCGAAGGATGAAAACAAATTTTCTCATTGATAATTGTTACGAAAAGCCTTTTATAGCTCTTACCAAAATTAAGAAGATTTTTTTAAAGCACTACCGTCAAATAATTATTATTTTGGATCTCTGGTTTATTTTCAGATAATTAAACAGTGGAAGCAAATACATTTCCAATAACATCTTTAGACTTATAAAATCGGTGAAGTTTTGGATGAGTCACCGAAGTTTCTTTTAAACCAGTTTTCAAAAAAAAAAAAACAAAAATAAAGAAAAAAATAATTATTAGTTTTACTATTTAAAATGGTGGCAACACTCCTCAAAATATAGGTATGAACTTCCTCTTCGCCAAGACAAACTTTTTCCCACCCGTATTTTACTATTCCATATAATTTGTGTATAATTTAATTAAATTCGAGTTTCAAGTAGTTGACAAACGAACGGTATGACGCCCATATTTTACTATTGCAGATAATTTGTCTATAATTAAACTTAATTCGCCTTTTGAGGCAGTTGGCAATCCTCTCCTACGAAATCAAAACCATGTCTAAAACCTTCACAAAATTTGAGGTAATTCCGTGCGGCGGATAAAAAGTTATATTGCCGCACAAGCAAACCGAACTAAAATTGTTTCGTCATTATTATATTATTCCCTAATAAAAACTGTTCTCGAGCTCAATAAAATTAAAATAGTTTTGTCAGTATAAATTACTTGAAAAACGAATGCAATTTTGTTCTTATTATTCCGTCATTAATTTATTCAGTGTTTTGATAACACCCATCCCTGCTCCAGAGTAAAACGATATTTATTAGAAGGATATTTGGTACTTAACTATTCTTTTAAGGATATATCGCATTTTGGAATTAAGTAATAAATAAAACAAACTCGATCCTCGCTGTTTTCACAGCATACCGATGAAAAAAATTTGGATGACCCTAACATCCACTCAAAGTAAGCTTCTAAACTAAGGGGGGTAATTGCAAACTTTCTGCTTTGATATGTGAACTGACCCGTTCTAAAGCACATAAAGTGCATATTAGACTCCAATACAATTCAGTATTAAAAAAGTAAAACAAAGAATATTTCTAGAGCGAAAAGTAAAAATCATTGAAAAGATTTCTCTAGAGTGCACTTAAAATCTTTGATTTCTCTTGACAATATTTATATACAAGTACAAGTACAAGTGTATACATAGTAGTACATGTTAACAAATATTTTAGTTCACATATGTACGTCTGTATTAGCCCATGCTTGTTTGTTGGAGAATTTCACAATAAACCCCTGAGATTTGATGTCTATTTGTTCTTTAATAATAGATCCAAGTACTCGCTGTTCTTAGGAGTTTTTTCTATATACATATACTTATAGTTGTTTATGTGTATGTGTGAATGTCTTAGCAAATGCCAGCACATTCCTAGCTCCAACGCTCAAGTGCTACAATGTCCAGTTGTGGTATTGCATTACTGCTCTTTTGCCGCTTAGCTTCATTTCAGTTTGGGTTTCTTCTGAATTTCTACGAATTTCGCATGGAACTTTCATTTTAACCTTCAGCTGTTAAGATTTTGATTTTATTTGTGGCTGTTAAACCGTAAAACATACTCTTTGAATTTAGTCATATAATAACTCGATTTTATGCGATTTTCCATCATCTCCAATCGAAATTAGTTAGTTGACAAATCGGTTTCGGTGTTGTGCCAATCTTAAATATAATTTTTTTTTTTCATTTATTGCAGTTTTCTTGATTATATCTCGTATAATGGTAAAAGTATCTGAACCTGAATTTACAAATTTATATAGACACAGTTAATTATAGGCTACCATAAAATTTTGGTGTTTGACCTTTGCTAATAATATTCAGTTAAGTAAATTGCACGTTTGTGCCAATAAAATTATGTTAAATTTTAGGCCTATAAATTGCAATGTGGTAAGGGATAAGAAGAAAAAGCAGAAGCTACAGATGTATATTCTGTGGAAGTAAAAGCACTTATATTACGATTAGTTTTGGATTCCTTCGTATGAGATTTTCGAATGAAGTCAGTTCTATCGCCTAGTCCATCGCACATCAAGGGTTCCTGCCTGCTCAGTTCCGCAAGCCCTACAGCTCCATGCAATATGGCTGCGCTCTGGTACAACGCTTAGCAGTGATCAAATCCTGCTTTATATTTTCAAATAGTTTTACATCAGCAGTAGTTCGTTCGTTTTTTTAACACTACCTACCTCTGCTTAGAATACACCGCTGTAATCAAGGACCTTAAATTTGTAGCTTATGCAAAGTGCAACGTTCTACAAATCAGCCATACGATTTTACTTCCATTACCCGCGTACCACCTTCTTAACTGTCGAATCCTAGAGATCCTCTAGAATACGAAAACAAGTAGCATCAGTAATGAAAATATAAAATGAACATCTATCAAAATATGTGCCGGAGTATCTTAATCAACTAATACCTTTGTTTTTGCCATGTTCCGATCAACAAACTTACAGTTTTCGTTGTGCATATGCAGTCAAACCTCTATGCAACCTGAGCTGCATAGTAAACAAACTTTGCGGTAACAGGAACGCAAGAAAACAATTTTCCCAAACCGACTCAACCGATAGACAAACACACAAGCAAAACAAGTAACAAACAACAACAAGAAGTGTCGAAAATGTATGCGAAATGAAAACAACATTACTCACAATAACTAGTACAACAACAATATTTACGTTGGCAACAACAAACTAATCATGCACATAATAACTTTTCAATCAGTCTTCTCAGTATCTAAAATATCCTGGATGTCCTTTAAAGCTTTGACAGGTATCATCATCATCATCATTCGCACAGTTACTTGCAAGAGACACGCACACAACTTTGGGTTGCAGTAAAAGGTTGAGAAGAGAACGACGAGGATATAAAGCGCTACTTGGTTGATTACGCTTTCATGTAGAGATGCACGAAACCCCTACGTAGTAAGGTTTTAAAGTTTATGGCCCACGCTGAATAGATTTGAGTGAGAATTAACATTAAGCCATTAAATTACTGCACTTTTCGTTACCTGCAAACAAAAAAATAATTTTTAAATTTGTTGAAATCGGTTCGTTTTTCGAAGAGTTATGGAAATTAAAAAATGGAACGTTTTTCTAAAAAAAATTGCATCTCTAGAATGATTGTACAAAAAGACAAAAATGAAAAAGGAATCAAGGACGCATCTACCAATTGATACAATAATATAAAAAATGATGAAAAAGGCGGAAATTCAAAAACCAAATGTAACAAAAAATCTGTACGGGGTAAAGCTATGTTTTTTTGCCTTAAAGTCCAAAAATTTACTAAAAAATATTTTTCAAATAATGCTTTCTTAGACACTTTTCATTTGACACTCATATCGTGATAATTTATTGATATTTTTGATTTATTTAAATTTATTATTTTAAACAAATAAATAAAAATATTTTTAAAATTAAACTTTCTTTAACTTCCTTTGCTTGAAACTAGCACACAGGGTAGCATTTTAGTTAGTGTTGTCTTAAAATGAATTAATCTTTTTAAGAAGGTGGCAACTCTCTACAAAATAATTTTTTTGTACACCTCTTTTTGCATTCTGATATTGTAATATTTATTAATTTGTTAAAATGAGCTTTTCAAACAGGTGGCAACCCTTTCTAAAAATAATTTCGAATGGAGCCTTTTGACGTTTGATGTGAAGGAACACACTCTATTATATTAAAAATAAATTTACCAACAAACTTATTCAAATAAAGCTTTCCGGAACATCTTTTATTTAACACCAATACCGTGTTATTTTAATTATTAATTTTATAGGTTTATTTAGATTTATTATTTCAAAAGAGTGGCAACGCTCTTTAAAATTTGTTTCAAAATTAAGCTTTCTTAAACTTCCTTTGTTTAAGCCAACGAACAGAATGGGATTTTAGTTAAATTGAATTGATCCTTTCAAGAAGGTGGCAACTCTCTTCAGAAGAATTTTTTTTGTACAGCTCTTTTTCCATACTGATTTTGTAATATTGCATTTTTTATTTGGCATCCAGTTTTCCGTACACTACTTTACTTATTAAATTAATTTAGTTAACCTATTTAATTATATGGCAACGTTATTTACAAATATTTTCGGAATGAAAATCTCTTTAAAAACATCACTCATATTTATCAAGGCTAAAAAAGGACTATCAAAATTACCCAAATTCATATAAAATAAAAAAGGTTTTAACTGCTTTATTTATTTATTTATTTATTTATTATAATTAGTTACAAAATTAAAATCTTATAACTAAACTGAGGAGCGGTAGCTACCAGGGCTTTCGGCTCGATCGTTCAATAAAAGCATAACTTAAAAGTACTTGTTTAAATTACATGTATCAAAGAATTTCTTTATTGTGACTACGTTTTCTGTCGTAGGAGCTTTTAAAAGGTTAGTTGGAGTTGTATTGCCAAAGATGGTTGTACGGAAGCTACTTAGATTCGGGCAGTCGTTTAGTATGTGGTCTACGGATGTTGGTAAGCTGCTTTATAATACAAAAATTGTAGGAAAAAGTTTTTGAAATCTGCGTTTTTTTTGGCGTAGAATATGTCTTAACTTACGGTATGGGCACCAATGTCAGGTTTTTATTGTTGTAATCTCTATTTCTTTAATTATAAGGAAACGGCTCGATTAATTTTTTTTTTTTTTTGTAACTAGTCAAATGAAGATGTTAGCTTTCGTTTGACATACATTTCACGTTGGTTGATATCTTCCTAATATTTAAATTTCTCAAATGAAAATTGTATAAACAAATGTACACAAATATGTGTGTGGTGTTTGGTTGAGTGTTTGCTGTTGGGCGATTTAAATGCACTCGTGCAGCCCTTTCTTTGTATTGCATAATTTTAGGCGGGCAAGTTAAAGTAGAGTAAAAGAAGAGAAAATGCTGCCAAGCACTGCAAAAAAAATAATAAAATTGATTCGCGTATGTTATTTATCATTTATCTTTACTATTGATCGTTTTTGCGAGAAATTTAATTGATAATTTAAAAACATTTTTATCCTATTTTTCCTATCATAAGCTTATGTATATCATCCAAAGTAACTATCAAATAAAGAAATTCATTTGCTTGTATTATTTATCATTTATTGTTACATATGTTTTCTGTCTTATCGGATGGCGTATTCTACGTTAAACTTAATGGCCGTGTCTCTAACACAGCCTGCTTCTTTTTTTATATAAATAAATGGGCTATAAAGCTTCATGCCCGAAAATCTTTTGAAGTTTCTGCGAAAAATTTGAAAATTTTGCGATAAATTTTTTAAATTTTCATAAAATTTTTAAAAAGTTTCAAATTTTTATTTTTGTGCTTTATGCTGTTGATTGAACTATATTTTTATAAAAAATTTAACTCGGAAAATATTGTCAATAAGCCTAAAATAAAAATCCTAATGTAGTTCAGACCAGTAACTTTCGAACCTTACCAGCTATATGTAAAAGTTCACACATACGTGCCAGTGTAATTGCAGTTAACTAGGATGAGTTTTCTCAGTAACCCTTGCACTTTAGACGCACACGAGATACAAAAGAATTCGATTGCTACACCAACAGCCTTGCTTCCGCGTGCTGTCAAAAACCATTCAAAATTGCAACAGTACAATCCTCTCTATGTAGTTTCATGCAGACGCAGCAGTACGTTTTTTTGCCTATATCTCTCTGTCTCTCGGCTTACCAGCCAGAAAACAGCAAATGCCCAAATTGTGTTTGTCTGGTCGGTCGGTCGTTTGTTTGACTTGAGCTCCAATTCTGTTCCGAGCGCTTTGCAACCTTCGTCCTTCTGCCACGTCAGCGCTGTCAGTGCTATTGCTTTTTAACTTACGATATTGTTGTTGTTGTTGTTGTTATGTGGCTGTGTGATGTTTGAAATGTCTTTCCAATCGAGTGTTAAGCGTGTTCCCAAAAACCTTTGCATACAAAAGGGCGTACAAACGTGCAACGTTTAAAGAGCTTACACTCTACAACGTTAAGCCAAAGATCACCTAGTTGGTACGATTGGACAACAATAAACAAGCACAATACATACATATCTACGCGTATTGGTGGTTGGTTGGGAGTTGCTGGTGGGCTGAGTTGATTTTTAAATGTGTCACTCATTTTGCTTGGTGTTGGTGCTTTTAGTTAAATGCGCTTGGCAAGGAAAGCGCTCACCGTAGACCCAACTCCTTCCGCCAACGATCAACAGCCGACAATAAAGTGCATGGCCACAAAAAGGCACATGAGTCAAAATGATTATTCTAACATTTTTGACCGTAGCGCGCACCCCAACCCGTTTAATCATTCAGCGCCATTTTGCTATTTGGATCGTTTTGGCCATTTTGACCGCAGCTTTCTATTGCCTCGATGCGAAGATGATATGCGTGAGTGTTGTTGTATGCTTTTGCCTTTGTTCCCAACCACATACATATTTACATACAAACTCGGCCTTGTGCTCAATTGTAGCTCAGCTGCTGCAAAATTCATGTCATCACTGCTTTACTGCTCTTTGATGCTCAAACATCCTAGCTACAAAGCTCATATCGGCGTGAAGGGAAGCGGCGAATGCTTGACATGTAGATTTGTACAATTTTATGTGTTTCTATTGGATTCACTCTAAACGGGCAGCAAAGTCATGTTTACACACTCAAAGTTCATGATCGTTGAATTATTTTGCTTTTCGTTTGTAAGTTGATGAGTTACTGAGATGTGAATCGAAGTGCATAAATTGATTTATAAAAAATTAAATACCTAAATGGAGGTGGTTAAAGAAATTAATTGCGTAAGAACACAATGATATTCGCTTAGAAGTTTGCCAATAAAAAAATTTCTATTTGAGGAAAGTGCATATAATGACAAATACCATGCGCTTCTTCTTGTGCCTCTTTGCTAAAATATTTAATACTAGCTTCTTTCACCAGCAGCTTCGCTCACTGAATGATTAAATTGCAACAATATGAAGCTCCTTACTGATACAATAAAACAGAAGAAAGTACGTTGCGAAACAGGGAACCAATTAATAAATATAAGCGGTCAAAGTTGTATTGAATGCAGAGGCAAACGGTGTGCATGATAGAGCTTCAGGAAGTGTTTCTGCTTTTCCAAATAATTATTATTTGTTTTTGGAATATTAAAAAAAAAACGAAAAATTTGTTACGTTGTTTTTTAACAATATGTTTATAAATTTTTTTTTTTTGCGTAAAAAGAATCCGCCAAAGATTAGATTATTATATTTTGCATTAGTGTTTAAAAAATTACGAAAATTGATTGAACGGGTTTTCTGCAACTGTAACACCTCTGTCAATTTTTGGAATATCACCCTAAAATTGTGTAGAAATACTCCTGAATAGAAATGGGTTTAATTTATGTATGCAAGTCTTTTTTTTTTTATCGACAACCCTCTCCAAGGTATTTTCAGAATAAAGCTTACTTAAGCTCCTTCGTAAATGGCCAATTTCAATATATGATTTAACCTACTATAATTTTAATAGCCTTTTTAAACCCTATCCAAAAGATTTTTGAAATTTAGTGTTCTCACAGGTTTTTAGTTTTTCACTCATATTTAAAGTATCAGTTAATTTAACTAATTTTAAATTTTAAACCTTATTTGTATTTAATTTTCAAACAGTGAGCAATCCCTAAAAGTTATTCCGATTCCTAGCCAGCTTAAATCAGCATTGTAACGTTTCATTTATCTAATTAATTTAGTTGAATTTAGATTTTCTGCTCTACAAATATATTTATCTAATAGAGCTTCCTTTTCGTTTGACACCAGTATAGTAGAATTTCCGTTATTTTACCAATTCAATTGAATAAACCTTAACCTAATAACTTAATTTAGTTTACTCCTTCAAGCCGGTGGCAACCCTGTTCAAAAGAAGTTTGAATCAAAGCTTTCCTAAAGTTGTTAAGCTTGCGAAACCTATTTCAATATTTGATTTTATTTATTGTAATTTTAATTAATTTTTTTTACTCTCAAACTTTCACATTTATAATTTTAGTAGGATTAGTAGGATGATTTAGCGAATATAGACCTGCAGATAATTGAGTGTAAAAATATGTTTTCAGCTATTCAGAATTTTTATTGGAAATATCTTTTGAAGCAATAAGCTTTTATAGGGGAAATATTTTGCTTCCACTACTGCTAAGCTTATAGTTAAAAATGTGTTTTCCCTTCGGGATTTTAAAATCTTCCCTTTGAAATTTTAAATACTATCAATGTTAGTTATAAATCGAGTTTTTATATGTGGGGAGTTGCTACCTATTACTTTTCATTTCCGGATCAGTTAACTATATTCTTCCATACCTACTTAATCACAATCTTTTTAAGGAATCTCAACCTACATTTCACAAAATTAAGTTTCTTACTTTAAGCAATCGAAATCTGAGATAAGAGCGGTCAGCAGAAGTGTTTAAATATTTTTGGTACACTGATAACGCTATTCAAAAGAACACGCAGTGTTTGTGTTAATTGCACTCAATTGCAAAACAGAAAAAAATCCTTACAGAAAAGCAAGGTTTTCACTTACATAAAAATACTTATATGCAAACTGCTTTGAGAATGAGAAGTGGAGTAGTGAAGTAAAAACTTAGTTAGCGGAACTATAAATTATCCAAAATATGCCGATTTCATAGCCTGACAACTGCTGATTTCATAGCAGCAGCAGGAAAAACATATAAAATTTTGCTAACTCAGGCAAGCAACACATAAACACAAAATTTCTTCACCATTACCTATAAAATGAGATGGAGCATTTACAGTTAGCGAAAACCACCAACCAACTAGACTTGATTGAACCAATTCGAGCAAAAAGTTAATGTTGCATACTTAATTGCATTGCAGTGTTGGTTTCACCTTCTCAGCACTGTCAGAGCGAGTTGCAAACACGAATAACGGTTCCTATAAGTCACAGCGAATATATAATATAACTATTTTCTATGTATGTGTGGATATTTGTATGTATGTGTGTACAGACATTACACAAGCGCTGACCCATCTTCCATGACCTTATGAAATTCTTGCATATCTTAGTTAGTTGAGAGTCCTTCAATTTGGTCGCTCAGTTGCTCAGTTGCTCAGTCGTTCATTCGCTTTTTGTTTGTACCATTTCAAGCGTAAATGCCAACCACTCACCACGCCCACTTCACAATTCCATCTACTGCTCACATACCCTACCAACTGGTGTCATTGTTGTTGCCCTTCACTTGGAATGGTTGTGCTGTGCATCGCTCTCAGCTTCTTTAGGGAGAGTCGCTGTGTTGGGCGCAATGGCACTGTGTTGGTACATTTTCATTTCAATTTTACAGCAGATCCATCATGCTTAATGGCCCTGGTCACATGAATATCTTCGGGTTTCCGCCTGCCTGCACTGCCGTTTCTGTGTGGCTGTGGTTGTGCTCTCCGTCAGAGCATTTATACATGGGCACCGTGTAGTGCTGGTGAAAAATGAGTGTGTGTGTGTGTGTAGATGCAGTTAAATTGTATGAAATTTCACGACCTCTGCACTGCTTCCATTCCATTCTCTTTGCTGGCCGTCGCCACTAACCCTTGGTGCTCTACCTTCTTAATATGTTAATTTATGAGCGGCTACACTGTGGTAATTTGCTCGCATGCAGATTAGATCCTGTAGAGAACGATGAAAATGGCGTTTGGTGATGGCGTTATAATTGCCGAAAATTCGCATATTAAAGCTGAATAGAATCGCTGTCCACTTGGTTTGGTTCGTTTGCTTTGGTTTGTTGGTTTGTGAACACAGTTCCCATTTGATATGGTAGGAAATTAATGCGCATTAGGCAAACGGGGCGTATGAGTGACATTTAGTGCCTTGAAAATGGCTGACTTAGCTAGCGGAAAATTGTGCACTGAAGACGAATGATAAGCAAGCAAATGTAGCTGAACGATCAAAAAAAAAAAACAAAACGCACCACACGTGTGTGAGTGCAAACTAGGAGAACTGAAATATTTTAAATTAAGTATATATGTATCTATCTTTATATATAGCTGTCTGAGGCGATAACAAAAGAGATTCTAAAAAATGGGTAGAAACGCATTACATAAACTGCATTAAAATATCAATGACTAAATCTGCTTCCAATTGAACTTTCGTTCAGGGGATTTCGACGATGAAAGGAAACCAAACAAAGACATAATAGTGCCCTTAAGAACTAGACTTAAGGCTGCGTTTCCAAGCAGAAATGCATAGCAGAGGGGTAAGGTCGTCGCCGATAGTGTCATAAAAATTTTCACCGACGGCTCCGAGATGAACTCTGGACTTGGATCCCTGGAACTATTCATGCCAATCAAACTCCCCTCTTACTGCAGGGACGTTATGCGTGAGATAACCATTATTTCTGAAAGCCAGGCAGCAATAAAGGCGCTGGCGGAACCAAATTTTACTCATAGGTAGTTAATGTTTAGAAACAACCGATTGCCTTTTTAACCACCAATCTGGAAATCTTTGTCATGTGGTTCGCGGGCATAAAGGAATCGAAGGTAAGGCGAGCAAATCGATGAGCTAATGAATTAGATATCGCGGTGGGTGTACCCCTAGCCGTAGCTAAGGGAAGTATACATAGCTTCTATCTCAGCAAAGCGAAGCGAAAGCGGAAAGCTATCATTATTTGCAGGATATCCAGAACAACCTGGCTCGACTATAATGAGAGCATGACGAGAGGTTCAAAGAGGGAGAAAAAATGGGTTACCACCTAATTGCTGAATTTAAAGACTTCCATGAAAATATTTTAAAAAATTTTTGTATTGAAAATTTCATCAAAAATCGAGCTCCTCATATAAATAAAAATAATTTTTCTGAACTATCACAAAATGAAATCGCAAAAAGGTCTGGTTAAAAATGTTTAAAAATATGTTCAACGGTATCGTAATAACGATATTTGGAAGCAAATATGGGATTTGAATAAAATTAGATAAAATAATTATGCCACTCTATTGTTCTTCGCGCTTTTAAGCTTAAACTATTTCATGATATATTAATAATATTGCTAAATATTTTGATAGAGGTCTTAGCATACATATATTGGGTTATATAATACTGATGGGAAACCAGTAGCTTTTTTTTTTGTATCGGGAGTGATGCACCCTAATATTCATATTATTAAAAGAAATTTTAAAAAAGTACGCCAATATTATATTTTGGTGTATCTTGTTTTATTTCAATTAATTTCGTTCTTATTTTTGTTTATTTTATTTTGTTTTCAAAAGTTTTGCGATGTAGGATAGTGGAATGCCAACAACAGTTCACATGATCAATTGGGTCACCGGGTGCGTACTCGCCCGGCAATTCCGAGGTTGTGACATATGGTGATGTCCGAAATAGCAGCTTAACTTTCTATCGCTGTGAATATTGTTGCTTTTTCCCAACACTTCCAAGTGAAAGAAGTTGACCTTGAGTTAAATTATCGTCTATCAATTTGTTTCATCTTATATTATTTTTATTAAATTTAAGTTTATATAATTTATTTTTTTATTTTCTTTCAACTTGCTTCTATTCTTTTTCCACTAGTTTAAATTACATAATTTTATTTTATTTATTTGTTTCTATTTTCATTTCATTGCACTTTATTTAATTAAATTAAATTTTGCTTTAATTTTTTTTTTTTTGACTAAATTGAATGTGAAGTTAAAAGTTCATTCAAGTCTGAAATTGAAGAAGCACCAATTGCTGGTAGTACCCAATTGATTCCGTTTTAAAACGAAATAAGTAATCATAGTTTTAAAACTGACTGTTTAATACAAATAATTGAGTTTACAACGCCTGAGCTGAGATAGGTTGTGATTCTACTAGAAACTTAGGTAACTGGGATTTTTTGTGCAATCCAAGAAAGTTTAAAATTAAATGGCGTCTTAAAATATAATCTTATTTCACACATAAAAAATGTTTTGGGACACTGTGTATAGTTCAAAATTTAATTTCTTTATTAAGGGAAGTTTCGAAATGGTTTCATGTGCATTTTCTCAGCCTTTTAAAGCTTTTTATATATAAAGAAAAAATGTGTTTTTTCTAAAATATTTCACAAATATAAATAAGTTCATATATTTTTCACGATTATGTTAATAGTTAATTAAACGACATCTGCTGTCGCAAATGCAAATTCTCATTGCATTTTTATGCTTTCATTTGTTTAAGTAAAGTGAACAAAGAAAAAGCAAATTTAACAATCTGCAATTAATATAGAAAAAATTACAATATTAAATAATCATTTTTCAAATATCAACTTACCCCTACAAACGTTTCCAATGATACTGGTATTAAATTGCCAGCTAATATTTTGTCGACCTTCTGCGAGCGTTGCATAAATATAATCAAAGAGCGACGAAATTTCAAATCCCGCTCGTACCAGGTACATGAAAACAATGAAGTAGTTAAGTTATGCATTTGAAGTTCCGCCTCGTCCATAAACCAACAACAAGGTGCAACTTGGAGCAGAACAACCACGGAATGGAGAAGTAGTTTCATCACCTCCGAGAAAATAAAATCGGCGCTGACAAAAGCTACCGAGGACAGACAAAGCGTAAAAGCGGTGCTGAGGAATTGAATAAATATTGTGGCAGCTATGGCAGGCCGTATGCAGCTGTAGAAGCTAGAAAAGAATACGACAGGTGCAAAATATCGCGCTAGGCAATAAAACAATTAACCAAAGCTCACTGCATGTACTCCCGGTGATCCTCCACACAGGTCACAAGTTGGCTGTAATGCTCCAGTTCGTTATGATCCTCTTTTATCTTCCTCCTTTCGCTTTCGCTACCTATCTGTGCAATACGAGAGTTTACGATTTTAAGATGAGCTTCCAATATCAATAGATATAAGACAGCATAGGTGTCACTGCTGACAGAGTACACACAATGCATAAATAAACAGAACATCTGGAATGCGCAGGCCAGGGTGTAAGCCCCCAAAGAATGTTGCCAATCGAAGGGCATCCAACCGCCAAAGGGTAGCTTGTGCCGAACTATTCCAACGAGGGCATAAAGAATCAAACTTATCGTAATTCCTGCATGTGCTGCAATGGAAATCTTATGACATAGCCGCACTTTTCGTTCCAGATAGTCGCGTTCCTCTCGATGCTGCTCAGCGCGCCTATCCAATGCCTGCAAATGCACCACCGCCTGTGACAAATTACCTTGGACGTAGTAGCTGAGAACGATTTGTTTGGCCGAGTTGTATATTAGTGGAAGTAATACGCTGAGTTCGGCAAATTCTTCATCCAAATTATGTTTTACGAAAAACGTCACCAGGTAGAGGCCTATAAATAGCACCATAGTGCAAAAGTTGAGGAGCAATGAGTAGGCCCGATAGTTGCACTGATGTGTGTCCAGTGGATATATGCCCGTCATACGCCAGGACAACCAGACGTAGCGCAAGGCATCGTGAGTATTAAGTGGCGGTGTTATTGCCGATACTAAGGGTAAATATCTTTCGCTGCGCATTTCGATCTTAGCTCCGATCCGTTGCGCCTACTAATTGCAGTACATGTACTCATACGATAATAAACTAAGTAAGTGATTTTGAAGCATAGCTGTCCTTTGCTATTTATACTTCATATATCATATAGCAAAGGGTTCCATCTAGGAGTTCAATAACACTAGATGTTTAAAATAATATGAGAAAATAATTAAAGCACTAATTAAGGGTTAGACATAGCAAATGGTAAGTGCCACGAATTCAAGGCAATTCCGTGGTATGATAAAATGGGAGCAAACCAATTACGAGACTTTTTAAATAAATGGACTGGAACAAAGTGAAACAAAATGAGATGAAAAAAAGGGATGAGGCTAAATGACATTAATTAACGGATATGAAATGATATAAAATATATTGACATTAAATGATGTTACGTGAAGCAAATTAGAGTAAAGCAAAATGGAAACTATTTTTAGTGAAACGAAAAGGATTGGAACTTAATAAATTGGAACAACCTAAAACGAAAAAATTTAAATTATATATGTAGTATTCAATGTAAGAATATGGAATGCAATGGAATACAGTTCATTTAATTAAATGTGGAAGTTGCTATATGTTTTGCTAACTTTAAATGCTAGCTTGGTGAAATATATATTAAGAATATAGCAATAAGTAAAAAAATACTGTTATAAGATTCCTTGGCTCACCAAAAAAACTGAAAAAACTGAAAAATCTGAGAAGCAAGTTCTATAAAATTTTAAATTATCTAACATAGAAATAAATACTTTCAATGTTCCAAGGAGCTCAAATATTTCAGTAAGGACTTAAAGTGTAATTATATTATAAATTTTGAATCTGATCGGTGATAAAATCGAAACACAAAGCTTTCGGGAGGTATGTGAAATTGAAGAAATCATGTTCATGTTCTCCCTCAGCAGTATTTTTTTTTAGCGATAATCAAGCGCACACATCCTTTGAAGCTGCAAATCTATTTGCAGATTTCTTCAAGTCTAATTTTGAATCAGATCTTGATTTAAATGGAAATAGGCTTATTGAAAATACTTCTACAATTAAGTTTGGAACACTTTATTTAACGATGATGGCATCCGACAAATAAAATCGTTAACTCAAACAGATAGTGATGGTTTGCCCTTATAACTTCTAAAAAGCCATCACACTTTCGCTTACTCTATTCTATTAATTTTTAACAAGTCGCTAGCAATTGGAGGATGCCTGGAAGATTCCTAGAAGATTACTCATTTAAATTCTTATTTAAAAGTGAGAATAAAAGCAATAAAGCGAACTAACCACAGACCTACTTCCAAATCAACCACGATATCTAAATTATTCAAATTTATTATTAAACAAAAATTTCACTTTTCAATTAATCGCTTAATCTCCCCAAACCTGCACGGTCAACCATGTCTAATTTTCTTATGAAAATTATATGTTTCGCACATTTTTTATTCTTTCTGGACAATTATAGAAACCGAAACTTCTCATTGCCATGATTTCTATTAAAAATTTGATTATCATCTGCTATGCAGCCGAGTTTATCTTTTTGTGTTACATTGTAAATGACAGTCGGTTCAGATATGGTTGAATTGTTAAACACTAATGAACATTTAATTAAAAATTTTGCTTAAAATTCCGCTGACAACCAATTGCTTTCAATATGTATAAAGATATTTATACCGTGCCCAGGGCATCATACTTTTTTCACATGATGCTTGCGTATAACAGCCTAAATCGACCGGTATAGAAATATCAGTACGAAATGGTTTAAGCCATAATTTTCTGACCGTCTTTCGAGTATATATTTCGATGCCTCAACAAAACTTGAAAATGGGCTAAATCGGATGATAACGAATTTCACATAACGGTGCTTTTCGAAAACCAAAATCATGGGGTATGTCCGTGACCACAAAAGATAATTTGGTTATGCGACGGAACATACATGCTATTATTTAAATAGATAAAAAGGGCTTAATTTTTAAAAATGAATAATGTGATATTCATTGGTTTTGGTTCATAATATAATTACTATTTATTTGAAATAAAATTACCGGAACTAAGACCCCTTTTTAGTTGTTTAAAAGAGGATCGTTTGGTTTGTCTAACTAGACTTTTCGAAGTTATGCAATTTTGGTTGTGTTTATATTTAAGAAATTCGTCATATAAGTTATGTAAATTTTCCAAAATTTGGTGATGTCAATTTTCGTCCTATGGAATCTGTTACCGCTTTTTTAAGAACGTGACACATCTATTGTTCTAAAAGCGATTCCCTTTCAATTGACAATGACAAACCTCCACGTATGAACGTGCCAATTATTTCGTGAATAACAGGTTGGATACTTTATGGATCAATTAAAAAGCAAAAAAGGCCGTAGAATGGGATATATAATATCTGTATCGCTTGTAAGATATCTATGTTGGTTTTATTACTGTATTCACATATGTCGCTCATCAGATAGCTAATCCTAATTAGTAAATAGCTCAACCATCTATATAATTAAAACATCAAATATTATGACGAAGACAAAGAGTAGGTTTCAAAACATGGGGCATGTAAGTAATTAAGAATGAATATTTTAGCACTTAATTAACACTTTCAAAGTACAATGTTATATAATTGTTTTTCTTACCACGTTAAGACGATGATAATTAACGCAGGTGATAATTGTAGGCTTTTGCATGTGAATATTTGAACATTTAAGAAAATAATTTGTGTTATTGTTGCTAAATAATTGTCATACTGTAAATTTCAAGGCTGATATTGTAAAACACTCTCCGTCGAGTACTATTCAAATTTATGTGCAAAATATAGTCGTACTAATTACACCTCCCATGGCATCTATGCCCAGATAGGATCGTTGATCGGGGTAGGCATATAAATTTAAATCTAAAAAAATAGGAATTTATTGCCCGCTGAAGCTAAAACATCAAAAGCATGTGCATCATTTTATCGGAATGATTTCAAAATTATAATCGCAACCACAAGGGATGTCATGCCCTTCGTTCTCGCTTTAACCCTGCTGTTAGGTTAAAAAAAACTTACGAATCTTAGGTTAGAGGACCATTTGGTCCATACTGCAGTTTTCATATAAAATAACAATTTAATCTTAGTCTTTATATTTAGTTTGGTTCAATACTTGCTAAATATTATTATTTAATTATTTACTCAACTCTGGTAAAACCCAGCACCAGTGGCCTGCTCTAAAAATGCTTCTAGTTCAGGAGCTCGAAAGCGAGGAATTTGTAGTTGCTGCAAGTCTAAGTCTGATGTAAAATGCTCCATTTGCAGTGCGTTTATTTGCAAAACCAACCGAAAAACATTTTTTTGCTCATCATGTAGTGCCAAAAAATATCGAACAAACTAATAAATACTTATTTTTGGAAAATTAATGTAAAGAAAATCAAAGAAAATATACTATGGACCAAATGGTCCCTTAACCTAAGATTCGTAATTTTCAATTTATCTTAGTCCAGTTTTAAGTCAGAGAATTAAATTTTCGCACATAATATTGTTTTATAAAAAGACCACCTGAGCTGAAAAATTTAGACAGTATATATCACCGTTCCAAAGTTACAAAGAAAACAAAAAAAAATTGGACCAAATGGTCTTAACCTAACAGCAGGGTTAAAGTCATTCCAATTCATCTAATTATTTTAGCGCTTTTTCACCATGAATTGTAATACAATATAGCTGATGATCTGTAGTTTCAAAGTTTTAGCTATAAAATTTAATAACGACATTTCTGTATCATATCCAAGGAGCGAGTCTTTGTGACGCTATTTCAAAATTTTGTTCGGTTTAATTGCGGGTTAATATACAACTTTGAGCATATAAAATAAAAACGGCTGACTGGCTCATTTTGAGGTATACTCGTATAAGAACGTAGTGCGCCCCGCGTGCCACAAAGTAGCCGATCACTGGTAGGGAACGCTCGGCCTTTGGCTAAACTAAGAATGATGCTCCTATAGTTGCCAGGTGAGCCGATATCTGGCTTTTATCAGAGAGTCGCGCTCTTGTACTTTGGTGACTAGGGACACAAGTAAGGTGTAAACAAGATCTTCACGGTCGCGGAGTGCTACTTTTCTTAGGATACCAGCCTTTTTTTTTTGTTATTTCTGATTTTGTATAAATATGTGACTCCCGTAGCTTTCAATATGTTCTTGGCAACGCGAGTGATGTGAGTTGCACTCCTTGCGTCAGCTTCCCAACGTATCCACTGCATGACTGTATCACGTACCTGACTCAATAAATTATAAAATTGTACGTTCCAGTGGCGACGTCAACTTTTGCCCCTTAATTTGCTTTGATCGCATTTCTTCCTGGTTTAGCCACAGCGTGGAATCCGCAGAATATTGCCGAATTCTGGTTTAATAAACTTAGGTTTGTATACTTTATCCAAACCATTCGCTGATGCTTTTCGTTATTAGACCATCAGTGAGGTACGGTAATGATGTTTTTTTTTTAGACGAAATTCAAATACTCTATTTGTTGGTCTAAGTAATGAGGCACAAACTTTTTCTATTGGCTCCGAAATTTTTTTTTGCAGACTTTTTTTTGTTTATAGCCAATAATCGATTGCTCCAGTTGACCGTGTGATCCTTTTGTTTTGGAAATTCGTACAGCTTTGCTAAACGCCAACGAATTCTATTTGCTTTTTTATAATTTCTTATACTTATTAATACGCAAAAAGTGCATTTTTTATTTTGCAACTTTCTACCAAAAAATAGACACTTCGAACTACAATCGAGCCGAATTCCTAATATAATCCGATGAATTTTGCTCAGAAGCTTTGACTTTTCAATATCTAAGCAATTTGAACTAGAGAATGTGCAAGCGTACATAAATTCGTGTTTGCTTGACTGTGTAGAACAATTAAGGTAGTATGTGAAAAAGAAAGATATGCCAAAATAAGGAATAGATTATGATTACGAATGGATTCAATTAAATAAAAGTAAATGAGCGGCTTGTAATTAAGATAAAGCTTCCTTTGAACAGTCGGACTTTTATATAATTAAAAAATAATACTAAAAATATATAAAAATTACCAAAAATTAAAGCGTATGAAACATAAAATTATAACTAATAAGTCTATCCGACTAAAAGTTTATGTGGAACACTTTAAAACACACCATATGTCTTAATAAATACCTTCTTTGTAAAAAGTATTGTTGGAGAAACAATATTTTTGAGAGTATTGATAATGAAAATAACTATTTTGACATCAATACAAGATTTTTATGTTTGATGAAGTAACAACTGAGCGACTAATTTTTGACACAATTAAATATGAAAGCTAAGCTAAGAATTTAAAACTGTATATGGAACGATAATCAATTTTATCATTGCTGTACGATTTTCTTTAATCAAGTAATTTAAGTTCCTCAAATAATTTTTGAAGATTATTTTTTATCAAATATTTTTTAAATATTGAAAAAAAAATTAAAAATTTGTCGCCAAAAAATCAATATTTGTCAATATCTATAAACATAGTTTTTAAATTTCTCAAAAAAAATAATAATTACAACATTTTTAAAAAAAAAAGTTTTGAATTTTATCTTCAGGAATTTTTAATTTATGTTTTGCCAACAATTTTTTTAATGTAGCAAAAAAAATTTAAAATTTTTCTCCAAATTTTCACTTTTTTCAATTTTTACAAAACTTTTTTCAATTTCTCAAAAATCAAAAAATTTTCAACGTTAAAAAAAAGTTTTGAAATACATCTTCAGGAGTTTTTAAAATTTGTAATGCCTTATTTTTCGAACAATTTTCCTAAATTATTGTTTTCCAAATGTTTGAAAAATTTGAATATTAAATTAATGGTAAAAAACTATTGCCGGAAGGCATAATTAAATACTCAATAATCATATCTAAATTATTCCTACTCCATGGCTCTGAGCAATAGTCAAATCACTGACGTTGTGCTCTACCGTAGCTGCAATCAAAAAAGTTATGAACACAACTACTTATATAGCTGAAGAACTTCGACCAAGTACTACCTTATCAAATCTTGAGGAAGTGTTAGAAACAGTGGTGTAAAATCAGCCGGTGGAGTATTTTGAAATCAACTGTTGTATATTAATTAAAGAACTGTTGGGGTTTCGAGAAAAACATTCATGTGTAACGGCACTTAACTGGATTATTTCTCAATAGAAAGAAGACTTGCATAGTAATAGTGCTATACTGGCGGTCTTTATTGATCTGGAATGAGCATTTGAAAACATTGATGGAAATAAATGATATATAAGATAAAGAAAATTGGTATGAAAGAATTAGACTAAAATGGTTTCTTGTTTTTTTTTCAAACAGAAACCAGAGTAGAGTTATTAATAAGGATTTGTGACTGGATGTGGCGGTGTTTTCTTCTTCTAATTAAATTATCTTAGGATGACACAAATTACACGTTGAGAACGCAATAGCACAATTTAATATCTCGGTATTCTAATTGACAATAAATTAAATTTTCCCGATAAAAATGCCCTTGCGGTGAACAAAATACTTCACTTCATTTAAAAATTCCTTAAGTTTAAATTATTTTATTTAGTTTCATTTCACTTTAATTTGCTGCTTTCTTATTATTAAGGTTTTTATATATATGAAAGTGGTGCTTTTTATAAAATATTTATACATACATAGATAAGTTCATATATTTATATTTATGATAATATAGTTAATTATGACTTCATTTGTTTGAGTAGGGTGAACAAAGAAAAGGTAAATTTCACAATCTGCAACAGACAGAAAAAAGTTATAAGAATAGATAATCTTTTCTCAAATATCAACTTACCCCCACAAATGTTTCCAACGATACTGGTATTATATTGCCTGCAAATATTTTTTCCACCTTCTGCGAGCGTTGCATAAATATAATCAAAGAGCGACGAAATTTCAAATCCCGCTCGTACCAGGCACATGAAAATAACGAAGTAGTTAAGTTATGCATTTGAAGTACAACCTCGTCCATAAACCAACAACAAGGTGCAACTTCAAATAAAACACCCACGAGATAGATAAGAAGTTTCATGAGCTCCGAGAAACTAAAATCAACGCTGATAAAAACAACAGCAGACAAACAGAGCGTAAAAGCGGTGCTGAGGAATTGAATAAATATTGTGGCAGCAATGGCAGGCCGTATGCAGTGGTATAAGCTAGAAAAGAGGATTAGCTAGGCAATAAAAAACAAAATTAACCAAAGCTCACCGCATGCACTCCCGGTGATCCTCCACACAGGCCACAAGTTGGCTGTAATGCCCCACTTCGTTATGCTTCTCATTTATTTTCCTCGTTTCGTTTTCGCTACCTATCTGTGCAATGCGAGAGTTTACGATTTTAAGATGAGCTTCCAACATCAATAGATATAAGACAGCATAGGTGTCGCTGCTGACAGAGTAAATACAATGCATAAACAAACAGAACATCTGGAAAGTGCACGCCACCGTGTAAGCGCCCAAAGAATGTTGCCAATCGAAGGGCATCCAACCGCCACAGGGTAGCTTGTGTTGAACTAGTCCAACCAGCGCATACAGGATCATACTTATCGTAATTCCCGTGTGTGCTCCAATGGAAATCTTATGACATAGCCGCACTTTTCGTTCCAGATAGCCGCGTTCCTCTCGATGCTGCTCAGCGCGCCTATCCAATGCCTGCAAATGCACCACCGCCTGTGACAAATTACCTTGGACGTAGTAGCTGAGAACGATTTGTTTGGCCGAGTTGTATATTAGTGGAAGTAATACGCTGAGTTCGGCAAATTCTTCATCCAAATTATGTTTTACGAAAAACGTCACCAGGTAGAGGCCTATAAATAGCACCATAGTGCAAAAGTTGAGGAGCAATGAGTACGTCCAATAGATGCACTGATGTGTGTCGAATGGATATTTTCCAGATATGCGCCAACACAACCAGACGTAGCGCAAGGCATCGTGAGTGTTAAGTGGCGGTATGGTTGCTGGTACTAAGGGTAAATTTTTCTCGGTACACATTTCAATCTTTGCCGTTACTTCTACAAATCTCAGTACAACTAAGTTTGAAGCATAGCTGCATTATGGTATTTATACTTCTATTAAGAAGACAGCCGAGGTAATTAGTTACAGTAATATTAAAGGGTTTAATAAAGTGGTTTAATAATACTAGATATTTAAAGTGGCAGGAGAAAATAATTAAAACAGTAATTGGGGGCTTGTAATAGAAATTGGTAAGTGCCAGGAAGTCAAGGCAATTATGTGGTACGATTGAAAATATTTGATTCGCAAATACACAAATTGTACTGAATTAAAATTTGAGCAAACCAATTACGAGACTTTTTAAATAAATGAACTGGAACGAAATAAAACGAATCGAAGTTAAAGGAAATGAGAGTAAGTGAAATTAATTTAACGGATATGAAATGATATAAAATATATTGACATTAAATATATTTATATTAAACCAAATTAATTATAGTGAGTCAAAACGAGAATTATTTGCCGTTAAATGAAAATAAATGTCGACACATTATTAAATTAGATATTAAATTAGATGTAATATTATGGAATTAGATAAAATAAAATGAAATTCATGGTAATGAAATGATATAACATTAAAATCATATATTAATTTGTTGGCCTATTTATTTGTGTCGACAACATTTTTTGGCCTTGCATTTACTTATTTAGAAGTTATTGAAAAAATAACAATTGTAGAAGTTATAACTGCTTTCTAGGAGATCAACGTACCTCTTTATCAGACTTCTTCTGTGGGGTATCGAAATAACGTCCGCCAGGGCAAACTCGTACTCGTAACTCTTTAAGGCATTCACCTTAATTATTTTTTACCAATTAAGTCGTGTACACATATCTACTTATATATTGCCTTTTCTACCATATTAACATATGCCATTCAGGATTTATTTACATACATCAAGTTCAATATCCTAATTAGTAAATAGCTATATAATTAATACATCAAATTTTATGACGAAAATAAATAGTAGGTTCGGAAAAAAACTAATTAAATATAAATATTTTTTACGGCAGGATTTACACTACTCAAAGTACAATGTTACATAATTGTTGTTCTTGTCATGTTAACACGCAGATAGTTAAAGATAGTTAACGTTGGTGATAATGATAGGCCTGCGGAGGTGAATATTTGAATATTTATAATATACGTAAAAAACAGGGCAACATAAAAAATGTGTATTATTATAACTAAATAGTTTTTAGGCCTTATGGTTGATTTTGCATATCATATCAAAGGAGCCGGTCAATGTTATGTTGTCTCAAAATTTTGTTCGGTTTATTTGCGAGTTAACATGCAACTTTGAGAATATATTTTGCATATAGCCCTGGATCCGCGAATATATAGTAAACAATTTTGCAATTTAAATTCAAAATAGAATAGTTAGAGTACATGCTTTGAGTAGGAAGGAAGGACAATATTTTTGTAAGCGCTTGTCGCTTTAATTAGATGAACGCCCTGAGACCCACTGAAATAAAATTGGCCAAAGCAAATTCTGCAGTGACCAACTACAGCTTTGAAAGAAAAAGTTGTGCTCGTATTATTTCTGACTGAATCAGTTTACATAAGTTAGTTATTAACCTAGTGATTTTCCGATGAGCTACGGATTCATCAAAGTGGGGTTTGAGTAAATGTTTTGTTATATATATTCTATAGAGCATTACCAATCTGCGACAGGATAAACTACCGGCGATAACTGACCACTGTCTGAGTCTTCAGCTTACTTTTTTTTTTATAGAGGCGACCCAAACCGATTCAGCAAGTTCATCTTGAGCTCCGGTTTCGTAACAGATTACCTTTTATGGATTACGTCTTCACACGCGACGAATCTTCAAGTAACATAGCCAGTGCCTGCAGTTGGCTTCAGAAAGAACGATGTTCCTATAAACTTATGCAGATGACCATTCACATGGCAGCTGTGCCACTAGGTTGGATAAGGGAGTCGCACAAACTCCTGTGTTTTGGTGGCTAGTGATGCGAGAAGGGGTACACAAGATCTTGCTGCCCTGATTTTGAGTTGAATAGCTGAAGGAATTAGAGGTTGTACTTGTAGAATAAGAGCTAGGGAAGTCTAACCGCTGTGGTAAATTAAAAAGCGTGTAAGCGCTGTGATTTCTTGATGATTCAATAAGTTTATATTTTTAAGATATATGTTGGCTGATAAGTACTTAGTGTGTGAAAAATGTGTTTTTTTAGTATTTTTTTGCCATCGAGAATACATTGTCACTTGCAAAATCTCCTTTACATTTTTTTTTTGTTTTGAAATTGGATTTCGACAACCGCCATCCTCTCAGTGCCGTACAAAAATTTTCTTCCGTGCCACTCCCTTTTAGATTAAAAACAAAAAAATCACGACGTTGCTAAAAGTTAGACCCGTACTGTGAGATGTGTGCTCATATATGACTCCCGTAGTTTTTTAGGTAGGTCTCGAAACGCGAGCGTATCTTTCGCAGACATATTGGGTAGAAATCCTTCGTTATTCTAGAAAACCGGCGACGTAGACGTTTAGACATTAAAGTCACAAACTTTTGCTTTTGGCTCGGAAAATATTTGTGGCTGACGTAGAGGCTGTGGTTTTCTGTAGAACTTTGTTAAAACCTAATAAAATAATCTTTTCACTAAAATATCAGTAACTGTTGGTACTTTGCGTAGAATAATATTATGGTGTTTTTACTCTATTATACATTTTTTAAATAATAATGAGCAAGAAGTGAAAATTTGTTTCAAAATGTAGTTTTACGAAAATTGTATTGTTTTTAACTTTTTAAACGTGTTTTACCAGATCGTGGACACTTTGAACAAAAATTAAGCCGGAACCATAAGAGCGGAATTGGGGGTTTTCTTGAAGTTTTGTTTTTTGTATAAAAAAAGAAGATTTTTCGTGAACACGTTAATGGTTATATATGTTGAAGTCGGTCAAAAAATCGAAAATTTTTATATTCTTTCTTCTTAAAGTATAGGTTCTTAAGAATGTTATCTCAAATTTTTATAGAGATTTAAGGAGAAGAAGCGAAGTTATAGCGAGTTATAGCTACACTAGACAAAAGTGTACTTTATACTCTAAACGCGATTATCTCGAACTCATGTTTTTCCGAAAACGTCGTTGCAGTGACTTGGATTGCCGAAAGAGTTTTCAACCGATTTAATTTTTTGTTTGTTTCAAATTGTTTGTAATTTCTTTGACGTGTCCTTGAATGATTTCATTTCGTTCAAATTTTCATATCAATGCTATGGATTTTTCAATTCATTTCATCAGATGAAAAAACTAACCTTTCTGAGAATATCGCCCCCGTTTGCAGAGACATTTTTTTCTCATTTCAATGTATCATTCTAGGACACCACAAGTTCACATACTAACGAAATTTGTTTGGTTTTATGTTTTCAGTTGAGCTGATGGATTGGAATCGTAGTCACGGCAAGCCTCTTTAAAAAAACGCGTTTTACGTAAAATATCATAACTTTGACGATTATTAGTATTTTTTTATGTTCTTGAGCTGATTTTACAAATAAGACATTGTACTATATACATCTACAAAAACTCAAAATTTTACCCATTTTCCCGCACCTCAACATATCTAAACCCTTAAGCCTCTTACGACTTCCCAAATATTGTGGTTGGAAATTTCTTGGAGAAAATGCCAAACGATACTTTTAGGTGAGGCGAAAATGTCACGATTTTGTTCTTGTTTTCCAAATGTTAATTCAGTGCATTATTTTCCAAACATATTTTAGGTACTACAAATTAGACAGTTTATATTTTTATATAACTGGAAACGGATAGGTTTGAACGTAGTTGGTTATTAGACTTGATGTAAAAAAGATTGAAAATAAAGGAATTTCAAATAGTTGGAAATAAAAAAAGCTTATTGAGCTGGGAAAAACGAATTTTGATGTTTCTTTTGTCAAACATATTTAAAAGTATTCGAAATCAAATTCAGAATCTGATAGTTGACTTGCTCTTAGGGCATCGCTACATTAATAAAGTTAGGTGGTTAAAAGAAAAAAGAAAACATTTCAATCACTTGTAGTGGGTGAAAAATACTTTTTAAATTGCTTTTAAAGTAGTTCTATTTCCGAGAATATAAATAGCCATCAATAGGTTAAAATAAATTTCTCAGCACTCTTAATTTTATTTGTATTCAAAACGACCAGAAAATCACTTTTTTGGATCAGATTAATTCAAATATGCATAATACATTTATAAATTTATACTATTCGTTTTAGCAAAAGTTACGCATCCGCCCCAACGGTTTCTAGCCCTTCAAAATTGTATACATCGAAAACGAGAATTTGATGATCTGAAAAATTGCAAAAAAATATAGAAATACACATATCTTTGTTTTGAAGCCATCAAAAACCTACATTTAAGAACGTCTGCAGCGTGATCGGCACCAAATTTCCAGCCATTAGAATAGTTGACTTTTGCGAGCGCTGCATGAAAATGATGATTATTTTACGGAATTCCCTATCCTGTTCATACCAATTGCAACTATAAATGGCCGAGGTGAGTTGGGCGCATTCCGCCATAAGGGTATTAACATACCAACAGCAGGGCAATGCCTCAATCAGAACGGCGAAAATGTAGGTGGCAGCAATGCACATTTGTGTGGCATTATGCTCGACGGCTACATACTTGACGGCCGTGAGACAGAGTACGAAGGCGGTGATGCAAAATTGCATAAAAATAGTGCGTGAAATAACCGGGCAAATGCATGAGAAGTAGCTGTGTGAGCGAGAGAGTTTTAATTGAGATTATTACAATAGGAGAAAGTGTAAAATATGCGATAAACTGAAAGAGGGTATGCAACACCCTGTATTCCAAAAAAAGTGCTGACTTCTTCAACTTCTCTAATAATGCATTAATGAAGGTGTGCGTGTTTGTGCCCCTGATGTTTTTGTGTAATCGTCGTGTCGTTGTGTGACACGCAACGCGGAGTGCACGCATCAACACCTTTTGTGTTACGAGTACCACGAAACCCCTAACGTGCGTTGTGTTGCATAGTTTTGGGCGCGTTGGTTAGACAACTTTAGTCAGTTTAGACAGCAGTAGCGGCCAAGTTGCTGGCAGCGATGGTTGGAGCGTACGCTTGTAGCAAATATTTGAAACTTTTGCAAACATTTTTGTTGTTGCTATTGTCTAGTTAGTGTTGTTAATGGCGTTGGCGGTGGTTCCAGTTCTGGTTGCCGAAAAGGAGTAAAATGCGCTTAAAAGCGCTGCTAAAAGTTTTGTGGCTACCTGATTTAAATGTTGATGATATGCTAAGCAGCTTTGCTGGCAAAAGTTTATGTTATTTCGCGTGAGACTTGCAACGTGCCGCAAGCGAACGTGCAACATGCAACGAAAAAGGCGCCTGCTGATGAAGGCAGCAACTAACTAACTAACTGAACTATTAGCTGTCGCAACGTCATCAATAGTCGCCGGCAGTTTGGTTCTATTCTTATTGCATTTTCGAGTGTTTGCTGCTGAAGTCGGCTGCCTCGTCGCTTTTAGTTGCTCTAAAGTTTGTGTTACCTTTGTGGTTTTTACTAGCTGCGTTGGTTGGTTGTTTGTTTTTTTTTCTTTTGTTTATTTGCGTTGGCTGCAAAGTTTCGTTTATTGCATTTATAGTTAATCTAAGGTGCTATATATTATGTGTATATATTGTGGTTTTTGCTGCTGTTGTTCGCTGCTATTTCGCGGCAAGCCTTCGCAACTTGGCGTTTACTTTGTTGGCTGGAATTTTCAATAAATATCAGAATGCTCTTTAGGATTTGCATTAATGATTTCGGCTAGCGCCGGCTTAACGTTGCTCCTGCGGGAAAATGCTAATTCACTTCAATAGATTATGAACGTGAGAATTTAGCAACCAATTATTAGTGTAGAGTTTGAAAAAGTAAAAAGAGAACTTTTGAGCTTGAAACTTTGTGTAGTTTGCAAAATGGATTTTATGACCAAAAGCCACAAAGGCAGCTGAGCTGAACTTTTGCAGAAATTATATTAATATTTTGTGAGAGAGTCTGGGAGTTATTTTAACATTTGCGAGCAGATTTGCAACAATTTAAAGTGCTGATTCAATTTTTTGTATTAACTATGCAAAAACTGGCGCAGGAAACTGCGTGGATTTTAATCAAACTATCACATTAAATTTCTTATAAATGTATTCTCAAAATAGGATATTATAGGGCTGTGACAATGGAGGTAGAAATTGCAAGAAGCCGCATTTCGTTCAATTTAAAAAAAATTATCGGGGTATTCTCTCTTTAAATCGCACTCTAACTATTAATATTAAACTTTTAAATATAAAGAGCTCTGGGTGCTAAGTCTTAGCGCTTGCTGTCGGCATAAAAGTCGTATCAATGCCTAAACATCTACAGGTCCTACGTGAACTATTGCCAAAGGTGAGCAGTCTTGTATATATCCGATGTAATGAATGTGTACTAAATGTCAATTCTACAAATACCGAGATAGTAGTCTGCAGGAAAAAATATAAAATCCCTTGTTTCAAACTCGTCCGAGCTCAAGGCCTTGAAAGAAAAGTTTCAGTGAAATATTAGAAAGCGTCAATTAGATGTTAGACAACATCAATTGGATATTAGAAGAACTAATAGGATCTTAGAATACTTTAATTTAATTTTAGAATACGTCACATTGCTTTTTGATAAGGCAGCTGGATTTTCGAAAACGTAAAGTGAGTTTTAGAATTTTTTCCATAAATTTTTTCACATAATTTTTTTTTACATATTTTACTGTTAAAACTAATAACGTGATCTTTCAGCAATAACTATAAATTTAATAGAGTCAAGTTAATGTATATTGCATGAAAAACTAAAATATCCCATTGACGCTTTCTAAAATCCAGTTTAAGTTTTCTTAAATTCAGTTCTGTAATCTAATTTATCTCAACTTAAATCCAATTTACACTTTTTAACATTCTATTGATGAAAATGACACTAAAGATGGCCGAAACCAACATCGACAAGGGATTACGAAAAATTGTTCCAATCTACGTCATTCTATTGACTATTCTTAATTTTAATTTACGTCTTCTAATATCCAGTTGACAATTTATGAAATCAAACTGTAAATGGTGTAGACATGGTGTAGATGGTGTAGACTCAAATAAATGCAAAACTTCAAAAGCTGTTATAGGAGGGCCGTTAGACCTATACACTTCTAAGATATTTATAGGTAAAAAATGGGTAACAAAACTGACTTTATAGATGTGCTGGGATTATATCCATTCATTTTTATCGGTTGCCGATTTTATGGCTGAAAGTTAGATAGTTCTACTACTCCCATAATCTACGCTTGGACAACAAATCCATCAACTAAATTCAAGAGCGGAATGAGTGAGAAGGTACCACATATCTAGGCGAAGATTCAGTTTAGATGGTGCCAAGCTAAGCAGAAAAGTAGATAGCGGCATTCACTGCAACTAACTTGCACCCCTATAGTGTTTTTTTGGGCATAGCGAAAAATCAAGATGGTGGCTGTTTGGTGGGTGATAGCCAACCTGCACTAAAATCTCTAAAATCCAAAATAACAATTTCCAAAGTTGCCGTAAACTGTAGAGTGGCTCTCAATTTGTCTCCGTCTAAATGCACCGTGACAGTTGTATTAATCTCTTGGCACAAAGAAATTGCAGCCAATTGCATGGCCGAAGAGTTGGAAATATAATGGGCTTAAAAATCGTGGTAAATTCTGCTCAAGAAGTTTCCATAGCTTTAGTATGCTGAAAGCATAGTTTAGTGAATGGATTAGTCGAAGAGATAAGTATAAGCTGAACCATGACATTCGTGGGATTATCGGAAAACTTTGGCCAACGGGTGACGTAAAATGATTCAAAACTCTCATTCGCATATACCGCTACTATCTCTCTATCTATTAAGTATGTAGGACCACTTTTAGGCTCAACATACTTGCCAACTGCGTCATTACTCATTTTATGTTCACTTTTTCCTTGTTATGTATTTCAATTAACTTACCCCAACAAGTTCTTGTGATCTTCTATGCAATTCTTCAACTCCTCAATATTATCCTTCACGCTCAACACACCATCATTGCCGATGCGACTGATACGTGCCGAAAGTGCACGCAAATGTCCAATCATAATAGCTAGATAACATTGCGGATATAAATCGTTGTTAACATTTTGCAGCACAAAAAAGCTCATAACCGAAACATTCTGATAAATCAGAGCTAGAGTTAAATTCTGCTCAGCATCAGCATAGAATTGTGGAAACCAAGCATCGTAAACCATCTGACGCGTGGAAAAACCAATATATGCAAAACCGCTACTACTCAATTCATACAAAAACATATAGGCAACGTAGAATAGATGACAAATACGGACGGCTCGGATGATGTGCTCGCGATCGACTGAGTGATGATTACAGCGCATATCCAACTTTGACAAATACGAGTTGACCTGCAGCAGCTTAGAGCGATGAAACCACAGGGAAAACATCTTAGCAGTGGACATGGTAATAGTGACACCCAAGTAGAGTAGACCGATAAGTTGTGGTAGACTTTCGATGAATAACAATTTGGCGATCATTGTGGCGGGCAACAGTATGCCGAATAAGCCGTTGACGAACGCTGAGTAGATGTAGTAGATGCGGTGATGGTAGCGCGGCGGATACATGCCAATCAAACGCCAATTGAGCCAGAGATAGCGAAAGGCACTCACGGAATTAAGCGGAGCGCCAATACCGGTTATTTGTAGTAGTGTAGACATGCTTGATGCTTGATTGTGTTGTGGTAATTGTTGTGTACTAGCGTTTGACGTTGCGTATGAGTGATATTTGGTAATGGTGGTTGGTTGCTTTTATACTTTTACCTAAGTTGCTTTATAGTTAAATGTGTGAATGTGGAAAATATTATGTTGATGAATATTTAATCGGTTAAGTGACGTTGCTTAAGTCGCATAAGTTTGCTCAAAAACTTTGCAGACACTAATGAGTGTGTTAAATCGTTTTTAATGGGCGGCTTTTCTTCTTGTTTGTTCAGTACAATTTTTGCAATTGATTTGAAGGAAACTTGAAGGGAAGTTAGAAAATTTAAGTTTCTGCACAGTCAGATTATCATGGTGATTCAATAGCAAACGTGGGCGAATCCTCCAGGTGGAGATGGTGTCTCCAAATACATACATATGATATTTATGGTACTATGTTATTAATGCACATCATACATAGCTAGGGTGCCAGGTTGAACAAATATCAACGACTTTTCACAAAAATACCAGGTAATCTTTTGAGAATATATTCAGAACTAAGGAACATTATATGCTATTTAAAATAGTAAATTGAAACAACAACTCTAGCATGCCAAAAATAGGGTACTCATTTTTATATCTGACAACTAAATTATATTTTACTTGCAATAAAAGTTATCGCTGTGAAAGGATTAATCGCGATGTGGCGCTGTTCAAACAAAAGAGGAGTAATGATTGCATTTGGCGTTTAGGACTAAACACCCAGGTAAACGGAAAAATGCCTATAAAATATGTATCGCGACAGTTGGACAAACCGCAGAAATGAGCCGATTGGATTGACATTTAGAAGCTTCAAACTTATAAGTGGTTTAGGATTGAAAAAACTCATACCAAAAGCGAGGTGTTGCTTGCATAAGGACTACACTAACATAATTGCGTTGCAAAATATTATACTCTAAACTTAGCTTTATCAATTTTTATTCGAATAAGCCATATTAAATAAGTCAGTTATAAAAAATATTTTCTAAAACTTATTTAAAAATAATTATTATTTTTTTAGTTTGCTTGGAAAATAAAAAGTATTTTTTGAACTTTATTTTCTGTTTAGAAAGTAACAGTTGTTTTCTGGCTTTTACTTTTTGAGAATAGAAATTATTTTTTAGGTTTCATTTTTGCTTAGAAAATAAAGATTGTGTTTTAAGTTTAATTTTTTGCCTAGGAAGTAATATTTATTTTTTGAGTTAAAAATTTGAGTTTCAGTTTATGCTTAGAAAATGAAAGCTTATGTTTGCGCAGACAATAATATTGTGTTTTTTTTAATTTTATTTCTTGCTCCGAAAATAATAGAATTTTTTGAGTTTTATTTTTTGCTTAGGAAATAAAGAGTTTTAGTGTTGTTTTTTTTTTTTTGTTTTTAGTTTTATTCTTTGCTTAGGAAACAATAGTAATTTCTTGAGTTTTTGTTGCTTGGAAACAAGTTTTTTTTTAGTTTCGTTTATTGCTCAGAAAATGATATGTATTTTTTGCCTTTAGTCCTTTATAATCCTAATAGATATTTTTTGTTTAAAAAGTTAACTGATTTTTTAGCTTAATATTTTCCTTAAAAAATAAAAAAATTGTTATTTTAGAAAAAAAATGCACCTAATGCTCGGGAAGTAAAAGTGTTTGTTTAGTTTTATTTATTGCTCAGCAAATAAATGTTATACACTTTTTCTAATTTATTGCTCACAAAATATTAGTTATTTTTTTAGTTGAGTTGCTTTTTTGCTTAGAAAGTTACGGTTATGTTTTGGATTTTATTTTTTTTTAAATAAAGGTATGGTTTGAATATTATTTTCTACTAAGAATATAACATAATAGTAATTTTTGAGTTTTGGTTTTTGTTTAATTATTTTTTGAGTTGTAGTTTTTGCTTGCAGTAATAAATCAAATTAGGGCCCGAAAATAAACGTTATTTGATTTTTCGGGAGAAATATTTGGACAGACATTATTATTATTATTATATTATTATATTATTATGTTATTATCTTATTATATTATTATATTATTATATAATGATAGAGAAATTGTAGATTTTAGGATAACGATTATTTTTATCGAAAAAAAATTATTATTTTATTTTTGGCCTTATATCTTAGAAACAAGTGTAATTATTTAGCTCGAGGCCAGGAGTCTGGAGTCTAATGAGGAGATGTGGTGATCTCCGAAATAGCAGCTATCGTTGCTTTCTCATATCATTCCCAAATTAAAACCTGGCCTCGAGCTCAATAAATTACACTTGTTCCAAAAAAATTAATATTGCAAAATATCCATGAAATATGATCGGAAAATTTTAAGTTCAAGAATATCGATTATATTCGATTTATTTTATAAAAATTATAACTATTACGGTTCCTGAATAAAATTTAATATTTGAATTTTGCAAAACTTAATGTTTAATTAAAATTTATAGCACAAATTTAGAAGTAGATGAATGAAAAAATCATTACTGTAGAGCGCAAGTTTAATACCACGTACTCACCGTCAAAACATAGCAAAAGCAAATAATAAACAAGAAAAGAGAAAATACCTTACACGATTGCTATTTCGATTCGCCAAGCTGAATTAATGTTGAAAGATTCATCTCCTGAGAAAACAAAGAGGCGTAAGCATCTCTTCTTTCTCTGAGAATTGCATGGTTGAGCCGTTTCAGCCCAGGTCACGTGCGTTTTCTTTGACGCGAATGTTACGCTGTATCAACAAGTTAAGTTTGTAATATTTTCCTTGCACCGCTTCACTAGGCTCGCTCTCATCATTTCGGAGCTGAGAGCGCGGATCGCTGACTGACTATCTGGTTGCTTCGCCGCCAGAAGAGTTCTACACACCTCCTAGAGATTTCCGTATCTGTTACAATGACCATTTTCGAATCATCCGTGAAAAAAACACTCCACAGCGCTCTGTGAGTAAGACTACCGCTTCCTTCTACCCCTCTTGAGTGCCCGAGGTGCTAAAGTTCCAGCTTAGTATAATTTCTGGGCATATATGGTACGATTTTTTGAGAAAATGCAGTCCCAGGTATCTTACAATTAGGACACTCTGAGCAGCCGACTCGTTGATGAAGGGATATATCGGAGACATGTAAAAATAAGTCCGTTATGCATGGTCTGATTGCCTCGGTCCATGCTGTGCATTTATAAAAACTAGGGTAGATTCTGTTCATATAAAGCGATTTGTAGTTGTGTAAAAACCTTTTCAAAAAGCATGCCGGTTTGGTTGCATAAAGTCGAAATAATGCTGAGACGCCCTTTTAAAAATACTATGAACTAAATATATTTTCTCAATATATGTACATATCTGAAGCTTTGAAAGAGGCGGCATTTTATTACTTAGTTGATTATAGAATGCATTGATTACAAAAGCAAGCAAATTACATTGGTTGTTTGCCAGACACTGCGGGGGATCAGTTGACCACCGGTCTGGCAATCGACGTACGTGCAATAATTCAATACCAATAAATGCCAGAGTCGTGCATTGAAGTAGAAAATAAAAAAAAACCAAAAAAAAATCACTGCAAATTACAACAATGAGACTAAAACAAAAATACAATTGCAGAAATAAACAAAAAAGCGAGAAAATTAAGAAACAAATGCAATAAGAAATACAATAGCTTAAATGGCAACAACAAAAGCAAATAATAGAAATGCGAAAAAAATGCGAAAACTCAATTAGAGCCGGAAAAATGTTGCAACTTGCAGAATCACCATTTAGCAACAACAAAAACCGATTGCAACACTGCCACAAAATCCAGCTAAATCCAGGGAAGGAAGGGCAACAAAAAAGAAAAAAAAGAGAAAAGTAGTGGAAATAACTGAGCGCCCAGACGATGAACGGAGATCAAATCGAATTTATTACAGCATGCGAGACTAAGCGAAAAACCAAAAACAAAAACGAAAAAACAATAGCAACAATGGCAGTAAATGAAGTGTGAGAAATGAGAAAGGGCTGACTGTAATACCGCACAAATGTGGAAAAATCCAGGTAAAGGAGAAAAAAATCGAATAAAATGGCAAAAGAAAAAGAAAAAGTGGCAGCAACTCACTAGCACCACCATCGAAGAAGACGAAGACGAAGAAGGAGCACACAAATGCTGAATAACTACGCCAACTTAACTCATTTAAGCTTGTCGCTTCATTACGCTGCAAATTCTGCTGGCAATGCAATTGCCACAACAACAGCAACAACAACAACTAACACAAAAGTACTGCTAGCTAGCCAGCCAGGTAGTGGACAACAGCAATACAACTATTCGGCCGCGTAGACATAACAATCAGAAGCAGCCGTTTCGCGCAAACTTGGAGGCAAAACAAACGACTTTTCTCCATTCCAAACACTAGCAATGAAATGCGGTGGTAAGTGCAGTTGAAATGGAAGAGAGCTATGTATGTGTGTAGATATGTCCGTATGTAGTGAGCACAGGTTGAGGCCTCAATTATGGCCGCGTAATTGCATTTGTACAACGACAATTGAACTGAAATGAAAATGGAAATGGAAATGGAAATGTGCCAGCAATGAAGGTGAGATTGGTAAGTGGTAGTGGGTTTTGTGGAGATGCCTAATGGAGTCATCAGCGTACAATAAACACACAAACACACACACACACACATACATACATAGATGCATATGTTGTAGCGTTTTGCATTTGTTGCATGTAGTTGTTGTACTTATTTAGTAGGCATCGATTGAGAAGAGAAGTGCTGAGAAAACAGGATTACGCGCCACACAAACACTGTTGCATTTATATTTCTACACATACACACATACACACCCATACCCAAATGTACTACGATTTTCTAAATCGCAGATTATTCTACAACGATGGCGTTTTGCTGTGTTCTGAGTGCTTGGCAAATAAGTCGCCGTTGAGTGACCGGTATTAGAGCGAAGAGTATTTACCGCTTGAGTGGTGGCATTTGCATGGAAAAGTGAACAGGTGTGTGTGTGTGTGTGCGTGTGTGCGGTGATTGAAGTGCAGAGCGTTGTTTTAAGTCCGGCTAAGGATTTCCAGTTGTTCGTAATTTATGCAATCCCACATATGGATATTGGGTGTTGCATTATGAGCTTAGATTTTAGAGTACGTTTTATTCATCGTTTTCAATGCGATCTTAGCGAATTCAATTTTATTTTTTTTTTGAAATACCTATTGCAGTTATTTTGTGAAATAATCTGGCCTGACTTCGCTCGCATGGTATTGGGCTTAACACTATGCATTCGAATGTAACAGAAAATTAAATAAATAATTTGCCCCAAAGGTAATAACTTTGAACTCATTTTTAGTTTAGGTTTCACATTTTTTATTACCTAGTAAAACATAATCTAAGGGTAGATTCCTAATTTAATATGAGAAATGCACAATTTTAATTACTCTTTTTAAGCAGGTGACAACCGTCTCCAAAGTTGGTTTCAAAACAAAGCTTTCCTAATACTTTTTAATTCAGTATTTGGTTTAACTTATTATAATTTTAATTAATTTTTCAAACAGGTGGCAACCTTCTCCAAAAAATTGAAAAACAATACAATTTGTAGTTTGACACTCATATTGTAAAGTTTATTTTTTCATTTCACTTAATTTTCATACACACGCAACCTTATTTAAAAGAGTTTGGTATATGAAGCTTTACTAAGCCTCTTTCGTTTGATACCCTTATGACAATATTTGATTTCATTTATTATTCTAACTGAATGTAACATTTTTAATAGGAGACAACACCCTAAAGAAAGTTGATTTTATGGTAACCTGCTTAACGGACTATATGCATATGTCCAGATCTATTTAGTCGTTATATAACAATATGTGATTCAACTAATTTATCTAATAGACCATAACTTTTTAATAGGTGACAACCATAAGGTATAGCCTATGTGTTAATATATAACGGTCATAAAAAGGAAATTCGCTCAAATATGATACAATAAAGAATAAGGTGCATTGGCTCAAAAGCTTTTGGAAATGGGGGCAATGGCAATTTTAGAGACATTATGTATATCTTTGAAACTACATTGTTCAACTTCCAACTAAATTTGGTGCACACCTTCCATTTCAAGGCAATAAGCAAATAAAAAACCGATAATTTAGTAACTACAGTTTACTGAAATTTGACATACAGGATTAAGAAAGTAAGTTAAGGGCCCACTTCGGCGGTATTGGAGTTATGCATATAGGCGTCTTCCTGGTTGATTTCCGAACATTTTGAGACAAATTAGACCATCCTAACTGAAGAATTGAGGGAAATATAGAAGTTTGAAGGTGAATATCCGAAAAATGACTAATTGAGAAAAATCAATTTGAAGTTGAAAGTTGTCCCTTGTGGGCCCTTTTCTTTTTTTTTTTCAAAAAATAAAATTAATTACTTCTATTATACCTAGGGAGCTAAATTTGGTGTCATTCGACGCGTAAATGTATATAGTTTCATAATAAACCATAATAAAAAATTACGAAATTCGATCCATGTATCGAAAAATCTATATATCTCGGAAATTAGATGCGACGCACACATATGAGGGTGAAAATGTGTTGAGAAATAGGCGAGCTACCGTCCATTTTAGAGGAAATAAGTTTTGCTCCGTAACTACTTAACCATAACCTACCAAATTTAGTACACATTTTATATTTCGACTCAATTAAGATAATTATAGAAATTTTAAAAGACGGACAAAGGCCACGGTCTCCTCTCAATTGATATTATGAAGTCTGAATTAAAAAACTCAAAAATGAGCTTGAAAAGTACAAAATACAGAGAAACAAACAAATTTACTCGTAGCAATAAGCAGGAGAGTTAACCTGGAAGACTCTAACAAACAATTAATAAACATGAGGTATTTTGACGAGTTTCATATCAAATATTCAAAATTAGATTCTTTAAATAAAACTATATTCTTAAAAAAAAAACTAAAGATACAAATATGCCAAATGCAAATCAAAGTGATAAAATAAAAATAAATTTTTGATCAAAATAATCAACATGGTCTTAACGTCGCTCAACAAATTTAAGAATACTTACCCAATTCCTTGGTTATTATTAACTATGTTATTAAATGTTGATTACTATTTTTTAACTTATAATGATTAGCATTCCTGCTTTTAGTAAATATGTACGTGGAAGCATATATTTTGAGTGACCAGCCACGAGTTTTTTCACATTAATACTCTAATGAGTATCGTTGGACACTCTATACGTAGTGTGATTTACAAACAAATATCTTGCATTCTCTTTACAATAAATGTATTTCTTTAGCCAAAGTGCGTTGCCTTTGACCAAGGAGACTATAGATATTAAGAGCTACCGGAAAAAAATGTTTGTCAATTGGCAATTCAAATCGTGTAACATTTGGTTTGTTTAGTAAAAATATGCGTACTCTATGTATTTTAATAAACTTTGTATGCAGGTTTCCTCACACTATTGCATATTATAAAATTGCAGTGTTATTGCAAAAATATTTTCTGTTTTGATTCCATATACTTCGGTTTGTTAGTTTTTAGTCGCTACACAATTTTTTGCATAAATGAATGGTGTTCGCTTTGCAAATTTATGAGTTGCATTGCAAATTCCATAACATGTGCGCTTATTGAAAAGGGAAATAAAACAAAATATAGAAAAAGAAATAAATGGGAAAAATTTGAATAAAATATACAACATCGATTGCGTGGGTAGTAGGTACATATATGTATACATAAATATACCCAGACCTGTCAATGTGGGTTTACTGTATCCAAATATGATTTCTTGGGAAATTTTGGATTGATTACTATATTGTATTCTTTTCTAAAATGAATAGTACGATAATTAAAAAATGTCTTCGAACTGATCACAATATTCCTAGAAAACTCTGCGCAGCTCAATAAAGTTATCTAAAATTGGCACCAAGAAAAAAAATTCTATACAGTTGATACAATTTAGTTCTTTTTCCACGTGGCTTATGGAATTACATTCTTGATAAGGGCGCGTTCCGATATCTTGTATGTATTTTAAGTGTGTCGCGTCCTTAACAATTTTTCTAAACATTTCTCCTGAAAATAAGTGACATATTAAAATGGCAAAGTCCAAGAGGGTTCAATTATTTATAAGCGACATGTAGGCCCCGACTGGGAACGCACTACACATAGCGACGATGTAAGGGCGTCGCAAAAAATATGGTTCTTATAAAGTATCCGAAAGGTGGCACATATTTCTGGGAAAAAACATTTCTATCATATATCTATTAAGATATTGAAAACTGTCGATAGTGTGCCGATCCGATAGATTATAGTAATTCTTTATCAAAATATACAAAATATTCTTCAACAAAGGGCGAATACATTCAATTTTCAAATCTTATTTCTATGAAACTCAACCATTTTTATCAAAAATTTAACATAAAAAAAATCTTGCATTCGTTATGTGAATTAAATGGGGGCAAACAAATTTGAAAACTCCACTTCGAGTAATTTGCGGAATTCTGAAAAAAAAAATCGGAAGTTTATTTAAGAATTCATTTAGGAAGTCCAAAGCAAATATCGCTTAAGCGGTTATAGCGGCAATTGAAATTAAGAATAGCCATCTTTAAATGAGAAAGCGTCAAATTTAGATAAGAAAGAATGCGTCAAACCATTTTACTCCATCCGCGAGCTCTTCTAAATACTGAAGGCGCTGATTATTTCGCATTTCCATTTGATGTTTTCTCATATTCATCACTATTTAGTTTAATTTATTATTGTATTTTATAGAGATATTAGAGCTGTAGAGCTTGGTAGTTCACTATCGATACTAAGGACAGTGTGTCTTGGATTGCCATTAACGACACTACGTGTATTAGTAATGCCATTTTTCGGCTAACACCATAGGCTATAGTTTATTATCTATTTCTCACTTCGCTCTCACATTTAATTCTTCATCAAAAAGGGTAGAATTTATTTTTCAAACTTTGACGCAAACTTGTTTAAAATTCAATAGATTTAAAACTTAATTTCATTATTTAAGATTTCTTCACTCTGAAAAAAAAGGTTGCGGGGATGTTGCCTTAACTGCTGATTAGAAAAAAATGCTGGATCAGAAGACGCAACAGATTTTAATATTTCAATAGATTTTTACCATACTTCGCCTTCTGAAAGCACCCATGACTTTCAAATCTATGTTATCCGACTGCTTTCAGATTGAAAGACAGTAAAAATACTCGAAGACCCATATAGCTTCGATCTGACTTCCCCCATTTTTTTTGTTTGCATATTTCTCTTTATTTTCTTATGCTGAATTTAACATGCATGATTTCAAAATATGCTGCAACTTCCCGCTGGTTTCACACTCAGCATTTATACTTGTGCAGTGGGGGGCGAATCATTTCCTTTTTGCGAAACTTTTTCTTTAGCAGCAGAATTTTCCTTAGCCTGCTGCGAAGTGTGCAGAATTGTCGGCGAACGAGGTCTTTGAGGAGTAGGATGTGTGTTGGTCATTAGAGCAAGCCACGTAGCTGAGTTAACGACTTTTTTAAAAACACAAATACTTGCATACGCCAATCTAATTGTATATATGAGAATGCATATTAACCCAGCCATCACAATACCAGGAAAAGTAGCCGAAAAGATAATTTTTTTTGAGAGCAAATACGGTTTAAAAGCAAACCTTTATTTGAATTCTGCAAAAAAAGAATAAACTTTCTTTATTGCGCTATTTAATTAATACAACCGAAAAGAATTTTTCACCTTAAATTTTGTTACGCTTTTGTAGTCAATATTTATAACCGGTATTCTGGCAACTTGTAATAAGGAAAAGTACACCTTATGGTGTGAGGCACAACAGCGAGAAAGTTAGTCATTTTTATTTATTTAAACATTTATACATATCACTAAATTTATTAATATATCTTTTTGCAGAAAGCTTGAGCGGATATCACAGGTTGGTCACTGGTAAACTGGAAGAGTCAATTGCGGAGTCGGGCGAGAAAGTTAAAAGCAGACTGAAAGGCGACCTAAAGCCTGCTGATTTGGCAGACTTCGAAAATCACAAAACAATCATATGGGAATAATAGTTTTGAAGTTAAACTTCTTTAGCGGCAATGATTTTTTACATCGCGTAACGAAAGTCGCGTCAGAATAATGTACAACGAAAGTGGCGTCAGGATCGTAGGGCAAAGGTCGCTTCAGAATCGCTTTACTAATTTCTACCGCTATTATTACTAATGCTCCTATAATTTCTGCCACAATTTTTTTTTAATTTACCATTACTTTCACCTATTTCTATCCCTATTTTTACTAATGTTACTACTATTACTACCACTAATTCAAATAATTTCCACCACTATTTTTACTAATTTGTATACCTACTTTTTCCCATTGCTACTACTAATTACTACCACTAATTTAAATAATTTCATACACTATTTTTACTAATTTCTGGCACAATTTTTCATTCCTACTACAAGTTTCTACCACTATTTTTACTAATGGTACTACTAATTACCACGACTACTTTTAATAATTTTTACTACTACGCTGAAGTTTTAATTCTGAACGCGATTCTTTTTTTACTAGGATACTGTAGGTTCCGTGGCATAAGAGGAAGCCCCTTCTGCAAGTTTTGGTAGATGAATTCTGCAGTAGCAACAGTTTTCTTCACAGTGTTAGTTCTATTTGCTAAAGCCATAAAAAACCGTAAAATATAATTTTTTTATTATATATTATTATTTTTCTATTATCTAATTTCTAACAAAAAATAGTTAGTTTTAAACACTATGTAGAACTTATAATAATTAAAAGAATTGTCTTCAAAATTGCAAAGTTTTTACAAACAAATTTAAAAAAAATGAGTATACAGTTTAATAGCACATTAAATTTTGGTAGTGCAATCTTTTTTGTAATTTATCCAATTTAGCTCCAATTTTTATACTTCATAATATTTATGAAAACAGCGGAAACTAGCTTGTTACGTCCTTACTGGCAAGTAAATATTTTTGTAACTTTTGTCACACAGAATACCGACGTTTGTAATGCTCAAATGTAACCAGAAATAGTCTGGTTAATTTTTTGCGAATTTATTGATTGATAATGTAGTTTTTCCCCTTATTACAAACCATAGAAATCAACTTACATTTATTCAATCTGAAAAATCGACCAGCCTTGACTCGAATCAGCTGCCTGAGAATTGTAAGTGGTGTGTATCTTCAATTGGGACCACGGTTTCCTTGCGTGACAATAATTAATATTTGCATTCTGCTTTAGTCTTTTAAATTTACATATCTACTAAGAAAATCGACTTAACATACCGATTATGGGAGATATTTATATATTTTATTGTTGGCTGGGCAACCAAAAGTGGTCGCTTTGTGACTTGCTACGCTTGGTTAACTGTTTGGCGCAAATATTTGCACGCAGTCACAAAAAAGTATTAATCATGCATGCACACACATACTTACATACTTATATACAGACATGCATGTGTGTGTGTAAAGTGTCACCTTGCCCAACTAACACACGGATGGACACCCGTACGCTCCAATGACGTTTTTCTATGCATTTCTGAGTTTGAGTGGCCTTATCGCGTTGGTCCTCTTCAAGTATTCCAAAGCGTATGCATATGTGTGTATAGGTGCGTGTATGTGTGTGCCGGTGTGATGCAATGTGTTCTTTTTAATTAAAATTTTATGGGAAAACTGCTGCTACTGCAAGTATACACCCTTGTGCACCTAACTACCAGCATACTCATCGGATTTATTGTCCTTTTAGTTGATTTTTATTTTTCATTTTTTATTTTTACTTGCCTCGCTACCTTGTTAGCAGTGCCGTTGTAGCATTTCATGAAATTTTACTGCGTTTTGTTTTGTTATGCTATGTACTGGCTGCTTTGCCTGACCAGCACGCTTCCGCTGGTTCATTTCCGTCAACACCATACCGCAATTCCTTGCGCTCGCCCTCAGTTCTCGGTCCCCAATCCTCAGTCCTCAGTCCTCAGCGCTCAGCCAAGTAGTTGAGGTTCAAATTGAGTTGCACTTTTATGGTAGCATCGCATATTTTTTTCGACGCTTCTACTGTTATTATTTTTATTGTCTTCAACGCCTGCATTTGTTGTACCAATGTTGTTGTTGTTGTTATTATTGTTGTAGTCTGCCATGCTACTATCTGATGAAGTTGCAGCCGACTGCGCAAATAACGAGCACAATGTAGCTGTTCAAATTTTTTGGCGCATTCCTCTACAATCTGCTGTCCCTGCATCTACTTTTGTGCTACCAGCAACCGTAAGCACACACATACATATGTATGTATGTACATACATATATCCATATACAATGTATAAAAATACAGCCATGGTCACTGCCGCATGTGGCGCAAGTTGCATGCCATTGCTGGTTATTGGCTACCGGTAGATAGTGTGTGCTTTTCACGCTGCACGGAAATTAAATTGTACAGCTATCCTCCAAGTCCATTGCACACTGCTATGCATGTATGTGTATGTGTGCATGTGTGTGTGTTTGCATGGTACCATTTTAATGGAATGTAATGACTTGATTGGAAACAGATTATCGCTGACACTATGCGCCGAAAACCAGTGCAGAGTCATAATCACACTCACTAGCACATTCCCATACACAGCCACATACACACAAATACACACATACATATGCACAGATTTAGTACGTAAATACATATAGAAATATACATATAAACATTTGCTTTCATATTCAACTCCACATTTATACTAAGTGTTGCGCTTCTATTTTTGTTTTGTGTTATTTTGACTGCAATTACAATTTCAATTCGTTTTGATTTTTTGGTTTTATTCTGACAATATATGTATATATTTTTTTAGATCAGTTTATTCTGCTCCCGTTTATGTTGTGTGTGTAATATTAATTTGTACCAAATTGCGACGGTGGATTAAATACGAAAACACGGATGACTGCTGTGCCCCGAATTGTATTGGGTTTGATAATATAATAAAAATTTGTGTTGATTGCATTGATGAGCAAATTGGTTATTTCGATATGACGCAATATATTGGAAAACTTTGCTAAAATAAATTGGTTTTTATACAAATCAATTTTCAAAACTCAACACAGATATTTGTGCTACTTTCATTTTTATAGGAGTAAGGCTTTATATAATAATTAAAGAAAAACGTATACAAATCTTTTAAAAAAATGCTTGTATTTTAACTAATCCAAGAGCTGTTAAAATTTTCCGTGGCTTTGTCGAAAAAATGAGGACTTTTATTTTTCTCTTAGTATTAGAAAAAGTATTCACTGGATCCAGTTATTTCTAAAACAAAAACACTTAAATTCGAGAAATGCCTTTCATAGCGATCTACTAGCATCTAAAGTGTTGGGAAATTTTTAAGAAACTATATTAAAAATTATTAAGATTTAGATTGAGTGTGAAAAAATAAAATTTGATTGCTGTATTTTGTGTAGCCAGTAGTAAAAACAGTAGCAGTTTTTGTAGTAGCATAAGTAAAAATAGCAGTAGAAATTAGTAAAAATAGTAGTTGTAATTAGTAGTAGCATAAATAAAAAGAGTGGTAGGAATTAGTAAAAAAATTGTGGTAGCTATCAGTAGTTGCATTAGGAAAAATACTGGTAGAAACTAGTAGTGTTATTAGAAAAAATAGTAGCAGAAATTAATAAAAATAATAGTAGTAATTAGTAGTAGTAGAAGTTGTAGTAGTAGCAGTAGTTCAACGGCAGCATTCTCTATTGCGAAACGAAAGTTCGTTTCGTGTCAAGCATGAATCGATCGTCTATTTGAATTGCGTATCTCGAACACAAAAGCAGACGAACACCGCTGTTTCTTACGGCATGATAACGAAACATACATTTTCTATGGCGAATGATCGGCAAAACAATGAAAAAATATATCAAACTCAAACGAAAACAAATTGTGCATCGCTTCGTTGCATTTGAAATGGAAAATTGTTCAGAAAAAGGTAAATTGAAAAAATCTAATCATTTCAGGTTTAATAAAAAAATTTTCGCGGACCTGGCAGAGGTGCCATGGCTGTTAAAATAAACTCATATTGTCCAAAGAACTGTGGTTTATGGATATAAATATACATGTACATATGTATGTATAAGTTATTGCCTTTGTGACGCAAATATGGGCATATCTTAAAAGCCTCGTAAAAAGAATAATTTCGGAAATTTCCAGAAGCTTGAATGCCTCAAGCGATCACCTTTTTCGGAAATGGAAAATGCCATAGACGGAGTTTTATTAAATCTTCAAAACAGCATATGCAAGTGGTACTGTGTTTGGTTATACCTACGAGTGGATTTCTACCCACATTAGCAACACTACTAACACTAGAAATATCAACCCACCCACCAGCAACCACAACTAAAGCGATACCAGAACCGATCAACACCAGATCCCCAAACACCTCAATAGGCACATCTTTACCTATTCTTCCAATAACACCACATTCTACGACGGTGGTAACACTCAACATAGTACCACGTATTAAAAGTAGAAAAGGATAACTTCAGGAGGGCGTTTTGAAATCTCCTAAAGTACGGGCTCATAAAAACTTTATGAATAACACCAAAATTAATTTTCGTATTGTTCAAATATAAACACAAACATGAAACTAAACGACGAAATATGATGTCGCCTCATTTCAAATAAAAAAAATTTAAATAAAACAAAAACTTTGAAAAAATGCGTTACTTTTCTTGAATTATTATTCAAAATACATATGGCAACGACTCGTTTGACAAACGCTTTCGCCTCACATTCAACGTAAAAAAACGTAAGAGACAACGAACACGATAGGGAATGCCATTGCAAGACAAAATCGTTATGAGACGAATCGTGCGTGTGCCTCGTCGTTCGGATATCGACACGAAACAAATCATTCTCATGCAGCTAAAGAAATTTTTTCTTCAAAAATAAAAATTGCGGTACTTTTTATAGCCAACAAGGTAAGAATAATAGTAGTATTAATTTTTTTTTAATACCAGCGAAGATGAGAGCGAACATCGTAGGCATAATTAACAAAGGAGCTAGAAGTTGGGAATTGGGTTGAGTCTAAAGATTCAATTGCTTCAACCAACCTACACCCCTTACACAAATACTTATGCTCGCTTTCTTAAACGCACACGCACATTTGCAAATTAATATTTCACATAAGGATTTCATTGGCAAATGAACGAGATTACATATTTACAAAGTTATGATTGCATCTTACTGTATACAGAAATGCAAACAAAGAACCGGATAATCTAAATTGCGACAGGAATCAGGCAAGGATTTTATGCAGCAATGCTTGAGAAATTGAAGAGAGACGTTAGCCGACAAACCAAAGGCAGGTTCAAAGTGCATGAAAAGTCGACAGATTTTAGAAATTCCAAGAAAAGTGACATTTAAGTTGAAGTAAAAATAAAAACAACAGCAGCTACAACAAACAAAAAACAAAAAACAAAAAACCATAAAATTCCCACAAGCGAGTGAAAATATTCAAGTAGAAAATATTATTTAATCCCTGCAATAGCAAACGAGAAATAAAGAGGGCAAAATAAGTTACCAACAAGCAGTTGACGAGCTAAACCACTGATGAACGAATGCAGCGTGTAAAAGTGCCGCTAGGGAAGAGAAGAGAAAACAGGCAGAAGAGCAACAGAATGGGCTGTTTAAGTTGAAAAACACACCTTGCCTTGTGGTGGTAGAAAAATATTATGAATTCTTGTTTGAGCTTCAACGCTTTAAGGGAAATAGAATTCCACTGAAATGAGGTGCTACCATTTTACAATTTTTTTTGTTTCTTTTATATTCGTAACGCTTGCTATTAACGCGTGGATACCTAAGTAAGCTGGATGACAGTTACTGGAGAGAAAATCAGGCCACCTCTGTAATGTGCATCGAGTATATGTATATGGAAGTGAATGCGAAGTGGATAGGTGGCGTATGCGTTGGATTGTAAAGTGCAGCGTAAATATGAGATGTGAGTGGAACAAATGGGAATACGAGGAAAGATTTACACAAATGCGACAAGGAATGGGCGTTGAGCTTCAATAGCTCGTTCGTGGAATAGAACAGAAATGCTTACACTGGGCGGAAAAAAGGATGTGCAGTTTGACAAATATAAACAGTGGAATCTCTATCATAAATTAGTTTTAATGTTGGATGCTATTCTGAGAATTTCGTAGTTTGTAGGTGTTTTTTTTTTATTTTAACGAGTTACACTATCAGTGAGTTTTAATTGCGAATAGCAACTAAAGTAAATTAATTTCTTTAAAGGCGCAATTAGCTTTTATATTCTGACCATGCTCACTACTTTCCCCTTCTCTCTTAGACCTAATTGCTTTTCTAAGAATCCTCGAACTGCAATTTCTTACTGATTAATTTCGTGCTTGAATATTTTTAAGCTTGAATTGGTAGAGAAATGATAATTGATTTTATTGTTGGTAATGATAACATTATGAAATATCCGCTAATGCACAGAGGCTGATCGATGCGCCAGGACCCGAAAAATGGTAGTATATAGTACCAGGTTCAAGCATAAAAAGACACATCAAGATACATGGTCATATCCTGGTAAAAAAACACGAAACCAAATTGACCGTGTACTGGGAGCTGCAAGGCAGGCTCCACTATTCGTGGAGCCCACAACGACTCGGATCATTCTCTTAACGCAGCTAATACATGCACACATTTCTGTACAACAAAAATCCGGGTTCATTGACACAAGGACAGCTCGCAGTTGAAAAGAATTAAACGCAACAGATAGCAAATTTTGAACTTCGCCACTGCTCTCTAACAATATGATATCTGAAAGCAAAGGGACTAGATCTCTCGCTCTGTATGCACCGCGATAGAAGAGTTTATGAGCTACGCGAGCTATGCGGGGGCAATATCGCGAGATGAAGAAAGAAGTGAGGCATATCTTCCGCGAGAATAAGGGAGAGAGGCCGAGATGAGCGAGCGCGATTCAAACCGACAAAAAAAATTATCAAAAATTCTTTCTGTTTGGAATTTAAGTGCATCTACTCTCCAAACCACAACCACTTAACGCCACTTAACGGGATATCGATTATTCTTAACACAGCATAGAAGGTTCTGTCGAGTATTTTATGTGATAACCTCAAGCTTATCATCATCGAACTGTTTGGACATTAGCAGTGTGGTTCCACACCTGGTAAATCTACCATGGAGCAGATATTCACAAAATGCAAAATCTGGAAAAATACCCACGAGAAAATGATCGACACAGAGCATCAACTTTTTGTCTTTAAATCCAGGTTCCACAGTGCCAGAGGAAAATGCCTACATGCCTCAATATCTGAGTTTGGCAGCCCCGAAAAACTAATACAGCCATGTAAAACGGCAAGCAACGAGTTGAGGAAGAATACGAGTACTATCAGATCTGGAAAGGATTTTTCTAAGCCGCTTGATATCGGTCTTACAACCGCGCAATTCTGCATTTTTCAAGCTGGATAAAGAAGCAAAGCGAATGGGTCTTGAGTTGAAAGAGGGCAAAACGAAGTATATCCTGCCATTAAATAAACAGTCAGCGCATTCGCGTCTTGGCATCAGCATCACTATTTGAAATTACAACTTTGAAAAAGTAAAGAACTTAGTTTATTTTGGAACCGGCAATAATGCCAGCCGCGAAGTCCAACTGCGGAGTAGGCTGCTACTGCTACTTTGGGCTGAGTAGGGTAGGCATTTGACCAGTAAAATTCCCTCTCGACGAAACAAAAATGCACTCTATATGTCACACATGCGATTGTATGGTGCTGAAAAATGAACGCTATCAATATTGGATGAGATGCCCTTTGAAGTTTGCGAGAGACATGAGAGCAGAAGATGAAACCATGAGCTGTATGAGCTGGTAAGCGAATTTGGAATCAGAGGCTAGGCCATGCAATGTGAATGTATGAAAACGCTCCAGAGAAAGGATTTATCTGCGTTAGAGTGACCAATCGGAAAAGGATTTGACATCGCCTGGTATTTCCAGCTTGTGCGAGTTAGTGGCTAGAAGGAACTACAGGCGTAAAAAGTGGAAATTTGCAAAACTCACTAAAGTGGTTAAAGTGCGTTTTTGTTCTTTCATACCATTTTTTGAACCCCTCTATTTTAATATTTTCAAATTTCCAAGCACCATTACGGCAGCGAAATCAGTCTGGCACCAAAATATTCAGAGGCGGTTGAGACAGAAGTCAGACACGCCCAAACCAGTTTCGATCAGATCATAAACATTTAATCAATAAAAATTTGATTTACACAATGCAATTTCGTCAAATTATTTTCCTGGCAGTTAACTTCATTTCTTGCAGTGTATCGCTATCGTAAGAGTTATCAGGTTTAAGTCTACTTTAGCGCTATTTGGATATCTTCAAGTGCTATAAAATTTTCTGTAAAAAATCCATTACTGAAATGAAGGCCAGTGACGTTAAGAATGATGCCAAATGGGTAACTTAATCTTTTTTTTTTTTATAAAATACTCGCATTACGCCGAAAAGCAATGAATTTCCATTAAATAGCTATTCACATTTTTAACTAATTCGTATTATTTGGTTGGGGTTTCAATCATTCTTAAATTCAAGCGAATCTATAATCAATAAAAAGAAGCTACATTCATACTTTTTCACATTTAAGTTTCATATTTCTAAAATGCTTAAGATATTTAATTTTTAAAAATGTTAAGTAAAATGTGTTATAACTATTTTTTTGTTTAGTTTGAAAAGGACAGCGTCCATTTTTGGTTCGCTAGCAGCTTTTGACCACTTGAGAAAAATTTTTGAAAATTTAATTAATTGTAAAAACAAAATTTTTTTTTTTGCTCTCTTGTTAATACTCTAATTTCAGCTAAATAAAATATGACTAAATTTTAAAGATTTGTTTTTTCTTTATTATTTCATACGTTGTTTCGCCATCCTGTGCATCTTTTACACTCTTGGGCCTTGAATCAGTCAAATCTTTTAAATGTTTAGGCGCAATTTCCTCATAGCAAACTTTTTTGTATGGTTTTTCATAGTTCCACCGTTTATTTAGGCTTGGTTTTGTGAATTTTAGCGCCCATAATAGCCGAAACGTTTTCTATTGGATTGAGGTGCGGACTGTTTCCTGACTAATTTAGAGACAAAATGCCTAAATTGACTTTAGTTTTGTAAACTAACGTTAAAAAAATAGACCGAAAAATAGTAAGAAGTGATTGAAGGAATAAAAAGTTCATAATGAAACTTACAGTTTTTGCCCGATGACATTGCGTTGAATGGCCCTGAAAAATTTGATATGGGTACTTTTTAGCATTTGATATACCCTGTATTCAAATTAGGGACTCCTGTTTGTATTTTGAAATGCATCTCCACGCCAGTATTTAGGCAGAATGCTTTGCAGTAGGAAGTATGCAATATTCCGCAAATCATTCCCATTCAGTTGCAGTCCATTTTACTTTATTTTTGGCCCTAGTAGAACCGATGTTTTCTTATTTTTGCGGTTAAAAGTGTCCCTCCATAAAAGTTTCCATCTCGTTTAGTCGGTTTAGAACGCCTCGGTTCGAAATATGCTTTGGAAGTGATTCTGAGCGCCCTGTTTTTACCTTGGCAGAATTTTTGAAACGGCTTTGAAGGCTTGTTCTCAAAATAGCCCGGTCTCTCTCAGATTTTCGCATCTTTTACTACCTGATTTTGCTTTCCTTACCAGTTGGTCAGTTTCTTTATTTAAAAAAAAAAACCACTTCGCACTGAACTTTCATTGAATTGCAAGTCCGCTGCTAGTTTGCTAACGGCCACTTTTCTTTCAACCAATTCTTACGAAACACGCGTACTCTACGAGCTAAACTTGCGAACTGAACTTTGAAATGCTCAGGAGGACAGACAAATACTTAAAAAAAAAAATCCCCCTCAGCATCATCCAACTCATTTGAGTATTGTTCGGAGAATCTCTAGTTCGCAAAAATCAAATATCCGCGAAAGGCTTGAAGCGGGTCTTTTTTTTTTTGCACTGGGTGGATGTCAAATATTCCATGCATTAGTAGCGTCATTACCTGCAACTTCCGATCTGCAACATTTAATAAAAAGACTAATATCATGTTGCAGCTGGCAACATTGCACGCCGTTGGCAAATTCTCATATAATTTGCTTTATATCTACGCGATGCACATACATACATATGTGCCTGTATGTATGTATGTGCGTGTATGTTCTATTGCTGTGTGTGTTGCCTATGCAATGCTAGCACATATTCTGTAATGTCTTTTAATGTTGCCAACGTATAGCCGCAAGCAATTTTTTGCTGTGTCGCGCTTTTGTGAATTTTTTTTTGTTCCTTCTAAACATGCCGATTTTAATATTGCTTCTCATTACATATGTATGTATATGTACATATTTTTTCATATTTTCCTAGCAGTTTTGTATTTCGCTACTTAACAGTTTTTTCTTTAATTACATATTTATGTGCATTTTTGTGTACACTATGTTAGTTATATGATGTACGTGTATTTTTTCTTTATCCTTGCTGCTGTTATTTTTACAAGCAACTGATTTCTCTTACTCCTTCTACTCCTACTCCTTACCAACGCGGCACCACCCTATTGGCAGGCAACATGCAACAGTTGCAAAAGTGTGTACACACAGGATTTGTGCCTAGTTGTTTATATTTTCCCATTCGGCTTTGTATAGGAATTTTTTTTCTCCATATTTTATCATTTCACATTTTCTGTGTATTCTATATTGAAATTTTCCCTTTGTCGCTTTAAATGTGAATACTAAACAGATGCTGTAGTTGTTGACTGTTGGTGTTGTTATTGTTGGAGCAGTGCAGTGAGGCTGTATGGAGTTTAGTGCCAGGAAATGCGAAATTTTAATAAATCATAAGCTTTCATTCTGTTGCCAGTAGAGCTACGATGTTGACTGCTTGCCATTCAGATTTTGTTTTTGTTTTTGTACCTTCTTCTCATTTGCCTGCAGCTCTTCAGTTGGTAACATGTCAGTTGAGTAGTGCGGCTAGCGGCTGGTCAAGTATAGTAAAATGTGAAGTATGCGAATGCTATGTAATATTCACTTAAAAAAATCCCAGGCGCATGGCAGATGTGAAACTTCGCAGTAGAAGTTCTAGAATGGAAATTTCTAACGTAGTGATATTTTCTTTACCTTTGGTTTTTAGTAACCCTCCTAAATTATATTTTCGAAATTTTGTTTTTGTAAGCCGCTTTCGTTAGATAACTTGTCTTTAAATTTTTAAACAGGTGGTAGCCCAAACCATTTAAAATGAAGCTTTTCCAAGCATTCTTCATTTGACACCCATATTTTTTGTGTTATTTCATAAATTTGCTTACGATAGTTATATTTAATTTGCCAAATAGGTGGCAACTCTCTCCAAAACTTATTTCGTTAAATAATTTGTCCTTAACTTTTTAAGCAATTTTGTTTCCTATTTCATAAAAAGTGGCAACCGCATCCAATATAACGACTTATTTGTTGAATTAAGTTGACACTTTTAAACAATTGGCAACTCTTTTCAAAAATATTGTAGTATTCACATTAATTAAATTAAATAAAAAATTATTGTAACAGGTGGAACCCTGTCCTAAAAAAATTCTTCAAACTTTTCCGTTTAGAATCGTTATGGTAATATTTCTTTATTTTGAATAATTTCATTTAATTTTAACTTTTAAACCAGAATTTTGTTTACTTATTACACTTCAAAATCCTAAGTTTCACAAAAGCTCTGACATTTTCTCACCTTTGCATTTGAGGTATCAATAAATTTTCTTTCAGGGTACCATTAAGCTCATTACTTTGCTAAAAGCTGTCTTCGTTTATTCCTGTGTATTGGTTTTTGTTAAATATCACTTTCACATACAGGCTCATCTGCATTTGTTGTTTGTCTACTAGTAGAACAGACAGAGACTATCGGAGGGCTCTCGAAAATCTGCAAGCAATACATTTTTAACATTTTTATGCCGCACAACTTCATATCTATCATATTGCACCTACAATGTAGCGCTTCAAAAAGAAATGAGTTCATATATTACAAAACACTTAGGGTCATTCAGTTGAAGAAGAGAGGTGGAGCAATCACAACAAAATGAATTGATGTCTGATGCACTGCGAGGGTGGAACTTACGTTTTGTCCCTCCCTGTTTTCTAAGGCTGTCTCGATATTAACATGTTCTGGGCACATACACAATTATGTACATATATAGGGGAAAATATATAATGTAGATATATTTGATCAAAGAAAAGAAAAGATTTTCATATCAAAATGATTATTGGACTGTTCCAAGTTTCTCCTTCATAGCCTGCGAGTTCTAGTGGATTGTAATTTGTGCTTTTTTTCCTAAGCAATATTGAAAGAAGGTTTGCAAAAAAGTGTAAGCTTATATACGAAGTAATTTTTCCATATAAATAACAGTAGTTTACGAAATGCATACAATTTTTTGAATCCATACATAGATATCAGCATTTTAGTTAACCCTTTAATTATCTAATACAATTAGTTTCTTTTTTTTAATGATTATTAATACAAAACAATAAATTTATATATTTTTTTGGTATTTTTCTGAAAGGAGATATCGTTCAGAGCACTTTTGCTGAAGAAACTTAGACTGAGTAAACTGGGTTTTCTCTTATTTGTCCTTAAAGATTATGGGGTTATTTGTACCACCAAGTATAAAAACTTGAAGAGCTATAGCTTTGATAGCTAAATAAATTTGGTCCTTTATTAAAAGATAAACATTTAATATTTACATTTTGATCTATCACCGCCCCTCCTACTGTCATTTATTTTATGTTTTCCCCCGAAAGCATTATAAATTTGATACTAATATTTTATTTACGGTTGCTGGAGAAAAATATTTTCTAAGACATAAAATCTGCCACTATTCAAGTTTTTGTAGTTGAGGTTAACAACGACCATAGATACCACCTTAGCCTTTAAGAGCAAATAAAAATAAACAATCATTTGGTTCAGGAAAAAGGATCTATACATTGTCTCCTTCCGGACAAATGCCCATGGCTACTCTGTTGAAAAATAACTGTTGGACCGTGTAATTAATTGGACTTTAAGTAAACCCAGAATTGTTCATAACAATTATTAATTCAATTTGTTCTTTTAGTTAACTGTTAAATGATTGAACCCGCAATTTTCTCTTTTTCTTAGTTTGTATTGATCTGATGAACATTAAGTCCTGAATCGATCTGTATAAATGGCTCGGGCAACTATCCTTCAGTTTTGGGTTGATTTATTTAAAACGAGTCCTTTACCTTCAATTTCGGAAACATCAGTGTTCTATCTATATTTTCCGGCCATACTTATTCACAGAGGACTTAGCTTCGGAAATGATTTTATCTATTCGAGAGTTTCTAACCATGTTCTTGCTTTTGACTGGGCGATTTTATACAATGTGGTACTCTCACTTTGAAATCAATCAACTTTACCTTTGTCTTCAAATTTATCTTCAAATAGTGTACAAAATCGCAACTATAATGCTATTACTCTCTAGGATTGTTCTATATCGCAAAATATCCTGTTTAAGTATTTAAAAGTATTTAGGGGGCCATCAATGCGCCATATGTTTGCCTTGTATGTTAAACTTAGTTCATTTACAATCTTTTTATTTTTGATATCAGAGTTATTGCGAAACGTTTTTTTATTTTAGGATACATTTACATACATTATCTAAGGTAAAGAAAATATTTAAATTTGCCAAATATCGAACATTTTAAGGAAACTTGTTTTTTAAGGTTGACACTCTTTTTATCTAAGAAAATGCTTGATAATCGTTCTAAACGATTTTGGAAGATATTTGCCATCGTTTGATATTTGGGAGGTATTTATTGATATCTACTAAGTATGTTTTCTGTATCAAAAAATAAATAAAACCGTTTCCAGCCATTATTTTTCTCACATATTCAGTAAACGGTTTTCTCGCGTCTTCTTGGTAAATCGACTCCCTTAGCAAGGCACAGTTGTCCCAAATCTGCTGCGTTACTCGCAAGTTCGATTAATAGCAAAATTTCTAGAACAAAAAGGTCTATATTCACTTTAAATAAAAGATTGAAATGACAGCTTGGATGATGTTCATGAGAGTTTTGGCTTAGGCAACATGCAAACAACCTTTCGTAGGGTAGTGTCGAAATTCTAATGCTCCTAGTGAGCAAACCAGTGGTATCATAAAATATTGATAACGTTTCAGAAAATATGTTTATGTATTTGTAAATATATTTAAACTAAGAAAGTTTTTAAATGCGCCGGCTAGCTGTATACTTATTAACTTGTGATAGTTTTTCGTTTTGTTTACTATTTTATCATTTTCGTTCAGCTTCAATCTGCCAATAAAGTAAAGAAATGAAATAAATTTAATAAAAATATAACGAGTATTTCAGTTTTTAATTTTGATCAAGTATTCTACGTTTAAGTTTAGTTCGCTTCGACAGAGTGCCTGAAACTTAAACGAAGGCACATCCTTCTTTCATCCCTTGGCAAATGGTTGTTGCTGTACAGTTTAATATTTTCCGCCGACAGAAATATAAAGACTGAACTGGATGTTAGAGTCACGTTTATTATTTTTCACCTGAACTGAATGAGAAAATTACTTCACCCAATTACAGAAATACGGTGATATTGCTGTATTGTGGAATTAAAGCCGTACTTAAGGCAGCGTTTTTTTTAAGAAGATATTTTACTATTATAGTACATCGATCCATCTGTCGCGACAGCTTCTACTTTATTTTACTTTATTTTTTTCTATCAAGTGGTTTTTATTTTGGCAAACAAATAAATAAATATAATAAATAACATTTAGGTTTCCCTACCACGATATTAAATTTGAATCTGTGCGCCAATGAGTGCACTTTTTACGCTATCATCTATATTCGTTTCTGTTTTCAATATAAGTTCTTAAAAACTCAATTATGCTCTTTCATCTTGCAAAATGTTTCCATTTGCAATATTTATTACTTCTTCACGCAGTCAAGGATTTAATTTAATTTATTAAGAAAGCCGTTAAGCCGCAGACAATGTCAAACGAACCACAACTCACGGTATTACTGCCGAAAAACCATTTCTCTTAAATTTTTGTACCACTAAAGATTCAAACATTGTAACAAGTGAGCCCACGCAGTCACTCACTGCTTCTATTTTGATTTTATTTGGACAATTAAGCCAAGCGTATCATTGCATTATGCGCCTAAGTAATAAGTTGCTCATCCGCCATGGCTGCCTGTTTTAAAAGCGCAGTTGTTGCAAAAAAGGCGTACGATTTGCTTTTGATCTTAGAGTATATGTATGTAGCCATGACGGATTTAGGCCAAAATGTGTGCTTCTATATTCTATGCAGTGGCGCAGCCCAAGTGCAGATCATTAGTATATTTGCTTATTTGCGAAGGCCTCAGTGTTGCATGTTGGTTCCATAAGCTTGGGAAATGTACCTAAAACCCTTGAAAGAATAGCAGATAAATAATGTGCAACCATTGTACGGTTGCTACAAAGCTTAGTTAATTTAAAATTCCACAAGATTTGAGTTGCTCTCTTTTCATAAATTTCCCCCTTATGTGGCGGTCACATTTTGCTGAATATTGCAAAAGATTTTTAAGTGATTTTCCGCAGCTTAACATTAAATATGCAGTGAGCTTTTTGCGAATTCCTAAGCGAAAACATTTACCGAAACTTGTGCAACCTTTGGCATTTGATTTTTATGACTCTTTTTTTCAATTTGTAACTTCATTAAAATGCACAAAGATTTAAGCTTATTATTTTTGGTTAGCTGCTAAAACTTTGCCCTTCACTTCTTAGCAATATTTCTCTGCATATTTATGCACGTTTTTGTTAAATTAATTAAAATTGAAATTGCATACGCAAGCACCTTCTCTTGTTTCGAATTTGATGTAGGGTTTCCATTCCTTCCTTCCTTCCCCACCACCACACTGCGCTTCGCGTCACGAGTGCAATTACAATTTGTTATGTTCGTATTCGCAATCGCAGAAATCATTTCATTGTCTACACGACAGCCACATACATATGTCGATTGTGCAATGCCGCTGATGCGTGCAATGCGTTGCTAATAGCAACGAACAACGGCAATGGTTGGCTGGGTCTGTAGCAGCACGACAGCCACCATCACAATATGCAGGATAATTAAGCTGTGCCATAAAAGTGAGGCAATGCTATGAAAATGTAGCATTGTAGCTGATGTTGCGGCTCTTTGATTGCACCGCATCCAAAGTGCATTTACACAAACACAAACAAATATACAAATATATATACCTATATATATTTATATATATATATATACATATTATATGTGCAAATTGTGCTTGCACAAACTCAACCCCATTTTGATATGTTTGTTTAATGACAAAGGCGCTGAAGCATGGCGGCGTAGATATTTTGTTTTTGTAATTGAATGATATATGCAATTTGTCATTTAAATTTAATATTGTGTGTATGTGTGTAAATGCATATTCATACCCACTTAACCAAAACTTCTGAATTTGTCCAAAATTACACTTTGCTGCTCCAAAGACTTTTCCACAAATTTCGACAGTTTATTGACTCTTTGTTAGATTAAAATTAATTTTTGTTGCAGTTTTTTCGGCAATAAAACCCATACATATATGTAAATCTAGGCTTCAGCTTTGTGCTTTTTTATGTTGCACAGTTTCCTCCATATTAAAAAAAAAATTTATTATACGACAGTATAATTTTCTAATTCTTCATTTTAGGATGTCTGAAGTTTTGGTGAAAATTGATTTGATTCCATTAAAATTTGCACACGATATGAATGTTCGGTTTATAGAGTTTTTAATGTGGAATGGTCAGCGATCTAATAAAAAATTAACTGAAATTTAATGAGAGCAAATAAAGCGTCGGACACCCTTCTTATGAAGGTATTTTTTAAAAATACCAAAAGTTTGATATTCGGAAGTTCCAGAGGCTGATTTTCTTTAATTTTATATAAAAGATCGCACTCGGGAATAAAAAAGGTGTAATTCAAACTTTTGTAAATAGTTGCGACACCGCCCACCGAAGCGTTTCATCTACCTACAAATTTGGTAGATATCTCATTTGAACTCGCCAAATACTAAATCGTAATTCTTTTCTATAGTTTGACTTTTATAATCATTACTAGTTTCAATTTCTGCTGCCAAAGCATAGCTGAAGCAAGTAAATTAAAATGTTGGATGGCATTTCGCTTAATTCGTATTTAATTTCTTAGTGTGTAATTTATCGGGTAGAATTTTATTCTTCCATTTTTCCCTCCCATCAGTGAACTCTTTGATCCTTTTTCATTTTATACACCTCGCCAAACTAGGTTTCGATTTTTTAACCAGAACTATAAAATTTGTTATATTTTGATATCAATATTTTTGGAAAAAATATATAGATTTAAGCTAGAAATCCAAAAATTAAGTTTTTTATAAATAAAAATTGTTTTTTTTAATTTTATTTAAAAAACTAACAGCATATGCTTTAAAGTACTGCATAAAAATATTTTTAGGAATTTTAGTAGGAATCATAATAACAGCCCACGTAAATTTCAATATTTTCCGAAATATTTTGGTGGACGTCTTATTTAAAATACTATGACTTTCATAATTCCAATAAAAAATAGCATCCCTTTTTTTGTTTCATTTATTAAATATTCGTTCTCTTTTCGATGATACGATGCAAATTACTGCATATTTAGTTCTTCTGGCAGTGACTCACTTCGCCAAAATTAACGATTCATACAGATCTCTGCTACTGAGATCGTGGGTTTTAAGGCCTTTACATTATTAACTCTGGCATTATCTGAGGAACATTTGCGAATAAAACATCATTAAAATAATACGAAAATTCCCTGATTAAGGCGATTATAAAAAATATATATATTCAAAACGGAAAATTTACTGGGAGTTAATACGGCCGTTCGGGATGAAAATCGAGAAATTTTGTTAAACTTAAAATGTTATAGGTGCATATATAATATGTTATTGTATTCTCTAAGTGGAACATAAGGTATATATTGTTGGAACAATCCGGGTGAACGCCGTTCCGAGGATCATTCACGATAGAGCACAAGGAAGGATTGGGCTCATTTAGCCATTCTGGAACTTCTGCTATTGATGATGCTGTCTGAACTGGTCGAATCGCCATGTGGTCGATATTGTCATGTCACTTTTTACTGTCGAGCGGGTAGCACTGGACTGCGGAGTTGTAGGTGATTAGGAGGGAACATAACTTCACGAATTAACATGCCGTTTTGCGTACGTTGATCGTAGATCGAAACCGTGATTCGTCGTAAATCAGGACATACTTTCCAAACCAAAACGCTTCTTCGCTTTTTCTCCATTCCAACGGCATCTTTTATGGAGGTCTATTAGATATTAGACCTACCATCGAGGATTGAATTTATAATAAAGAGTTTCCATTCTTTCCAATCGATTTATAAGTGATCAGGATTGCATATCTAGTTCGGGTATAGTCAGAAGTGGATGGCCTCTGAGAAAATGCCCAGAAGTGAAGGCTGTAAAGTCAAAAAAATATTGTGAAAGTGTAGTAGAGGCCGTGAGCTCAAAGCGGATACAATTTGAGCTAATAACGTAGTCAATTTTTCGTTAGCGTTTGCTAGCTGTTTTTTTTTAAAATATTTTTAAGGTTTTTCGCTGCTAATTTTCAGTCCACGCGTATGTGGAGCACTTAGGAGAATAAGCTTATAACTTGAACATTGCTTCAACTGTTTTTCAGAATGGTTTCTCCAAAAATTCAGCTTTGGATGCCTTTGGATACCAATATCAATTGAAAAAGTAGTAGCAGCAGTTGAAGATATTATTATAGTAAAGTTTTTATTTAAAGTTATATAATCTCTAAAAAAAAACGCCTCTTATGTTCTTTCTGAATATTTTAGTATTAATATACATACTAGGGTAGTCCTTAAATGCAGAAAGCAAACGGGTATATCAGATTCCCTAAATTTCAACCCCTACGTCGATACCACGAAACTCGACATATAGGTTTTGCTCCCGATTGCAGACATTTAACGCGAGTCGCAAAGGCATCAACTTTCAGATTATCCAATGAACACTCAATCGGGACGAAAATGTATCTGTGATACCTGCGACTACAGTGATATCGATTTTAGATATTAGATGAAGGAATTTATTATAATTTTTTTAGTCTTCTTGGGGAAGTCTGAAATTTAATCTCTGTGTGACATATCTTAACCGTCTTCAATGAGTACCGAAAGTAATATGTTTGACCGTTGTATTATCGTTCCCATGGCAGTCGGATCTACGATATCGGGACGAACCGGGTTTATATCCGGCTAAGGACTGCCACTCAGCAGCACTCCCCAAAATGTAATGGTTTGATTTTTTAAGGACCACCCTTACACGCACACCTTCATACATATATCTATCCCGTGCAGAAGTCCGTTTGGGTATATAAGTGTGAGTGAGGTTTTAAAATTTTCGATCTTATGTCAAGAAAAGATATTTACTATCTGACTATCCTCAACAATTGTTAGAAAATATTAGTGTAACCGGAAAAGCTCATTTTAAATTTACATTTACACATTCATACAAAAATTTAGTACTGAAATATTTAAGCTGGAGAAATTGGCTAAAGCTACCATTGAAAAATCGAAATAAAAGAAAAAATCGCACATCTAAAAAAAAAAAAATAAAAGACAAAAAAGAAACAAATCGAATGCGACATGCAATTTGTCCTTTGTTAATGTAAATTGAATGCCATTATCCAGGCAAATCCTTTTTGGTTGACTGGCTGGTTGGATGGTTGGCTGTATGGTGTAACGCCGATTGGTGCAATGGCTACTCGGTTAGCTGATCGGTCGGACGGTTGGTCTGTTGGTCTGTTGGTTGTTGCAATGGTTGTTTGGTTGCCTGGTTCAATGAGCGCTAACAAACAAAAGCAAATTTGTATTGTCATGTTGTATACAAAATAAATTCGTATTTGTGTGAATGCGCGCATTTCTGGTTGATATTTGCGCTGATTGTTGGAGTAGGCCTGAGCGTTTGCTTTGCTATTGTTATGGCTGTTGTGGTGTCAACGCGGTTGGTGTTGCTGCAGACATACAGATAGCAATACAAAATGACAGATGGAAGAGAAAAAGCGCGGTAAACAGGCAGATAGACAAATAGACAATGAGCGGTGAAAAAATACGTTAGAACTCAAGGTTCGTTGTACTGAATTGAAAAATAAAATTATTGTTGGAACTTTTTGCATTGAACTTTAATATTTTGCTAAATAGATACTGATTGATTTGTTATTGTTATTGTATATTTGTACACACTTTATTGCAAGTGCAATAATATAAAATAGTATATGTAAAGAAATAAAATATTTAAAAAAAAAACTAAAACATACAAAAACAGTGCAAATGCTTTGCGGTAAATTCATTTGCGGAAATGTCCATAGAAATGAGCGTCATTAGTCGATCACCGGCCGCCCACGTCACCACAGCCACTAATGTTCACCACTTAATAAAGCGATTATGGCACATCGCCTGCCAAACTGGCTGTCTGTCAGTCAGACAGTCAGACAGTTGGCCAAAAAGAGAGCCAGCTGGCAGTATTGGCAAAGCGTTTAATGAGCCATTAAGTGCCACAAGCGTACCACAATCAATCGAATGTTAGTTGTCATTAATTTTTTGCTTCACTATTGCTTCACACACACACATCCACGTACATATATCCATTTGCAAGTCCCTATATGAAAGCAAATGCTGCCATAATCCTTCCCGAGCTTCTACTTATCCGCCGGTCGAGGCCATTCATTCGAGTTACCATCATTTCAATTGTGTCATTACCTCAAAGCCTTTTGCCATATAAAGTTCTTATATGACCTTTTGTTGAGTTGCATGCCACAGTGCCATTGATCAATTAGCTGGCAGTTTTGTGTGAGTTGTTGCAATACTCTTGTTGTTGTTGGTGCTGCTCTTTCCTTTACTTACTCTTGCTCCTCTACTCTCCTTACTAGGCATAGATTTACTGCGTGTGTGTGGGTGTGTACACAAAAACCGAAATTCGTACAACGAAAATGCATTTCGTCTAATTTCCTTTTTGCGGTTGTGGCGACTAATTCAGCCAATTCAGCTTTGGTTGCCTGTTAATTGTACATTTGCTGTCACATGTGGCTCAGCCAAGTTAGTTTTTAAGTGTTGCAGGTAGGTTGTCGACCGCTGTTGCTGTTGTAGTTGCATTGTTGTTAAAGTGGCCTTCACAAATAGTAAGCTTTAAAAGCATTGTGGCTTTTGGATTAAGACCATTTAGGTACAGCCATTTTGGAAGCTGCTAGTCAGTTTTACCTCCAAAGGAAAAAATTGCAGGGAGCATCAAGCGATGCCTGAAATGACAACTCTCTGATAATTAAAGTAAACATTAAATATTGAAATAGAGGAAACTAGTTAAAGCTAGCACGTTTTCTTTGAGCGCGACCTAAACAACGCCAGACGCAAAGACTTTCGGTCCCACAGGAAAGTTCAGCCGCTACCTTGAAACCTGCCACCTGCTTGAAACAAAGCAGGCGGTAAACATATCTCTAGATCGAAAAGTTCAGTTAGATTCCTCGGTTGTGGCAGTTAATACTCACAATCTCGCTTCTGCTCTTTGAGACCATCGAACTACTAACCGTTGCTTTAAATTATGTGTTCTCATTTTGTTGTTTTATCCCTACATCGATTCAGTTATGGGAATTCAGGAACCTAGGAAAAACACTCCGAACTTAGAGAAATGTCAAAATGCCACACGAGTTCGAAGAACTTGACATACTGGCTTATAGTGAAAATTACGATATTTCTTTCAGAAGATGCGGAAACCACAGAAGGTGTAAAAAAATAGAAAAACTACACCAGGAATAACAGTCCCAAAGTATTCTAAACGCTTGTGAAGAATATTTCATCTTTGTGGATATTGAAATTAGCATACATCAAATTGGAGTAAACATAGCAATAATCTCAGAAAAATAGGAAGTATCTCCTTTACCATTTCGTACTACTTCCTATCTTTTCATGACTTCAAAAAAAATATTTCCGATTTTCTTTCGGCAGCTGCTCGTGAAAGTGCCACTTCGTTTCACTTGGCTTTCAATTTCAAAGAAAAATGGCTGCCACTTATATATGAAATCCCGAAAAATCAATAAAGAATATAAAACCGTCATTTGTACAACCTAATATAGGTAAAACGCTCTAATTCAAGCTCTATTTAAAAATATAAATATTGGATAACAGCCCTTGAGAAACAACCAACTATTAGGTTTTTGAAGATGTTCTTCACCTCCGTTAAAAATAATGATCATAATCTTTTGGTGCTTTCATCACATAGCTAAATGTTTGGCCGCACTTCTCCTACAATTTGTGGGCCGTGTCTTGATGGTGCGTTCTTGAGGGGTCTACCATTGTACGCTGTTTCCGAATGGCAAATGATTTTTGTGAGAAGCTTTTTTATGTATAGCAGAAATAAACTCGGAAGCTCGCCATCGCCTGTCGATGTATTGAGGACACATAAACATTTAAGTTGTCACATAAATTGGTTTGATTTTTTAAGAGAATTCATGAATACAAGAAGGTAGCTGCTTTTGCTCTAAACATATTTACTTTACCTATATCCGTTTGCACAAACAAATGCTATACCTAAACTAATTTCGCCTTACTTGCAATTCGTTGAGAGAATTCAAAATAAGACTAGCATTATACTCTGAGTACATTTAGAGCAAATTAGAGACCATAGGTAAAATTAAAATATAGAAATTCGCACATAGTTAATTCACACATTCCAATTCGTATTCATATTCGTTATTTTTATTATTTTCATTATGAATACCGACATTGCTCTCGGAATCTAGTTATTATTTTTGATTTAGAAGTCGGCATTGTTATCACTATTATTTTGCTTTTTTAAAGCCAAGTATATAGAAATTTGTTTGTCCCTGCTTCGTACCTTAAAAAATAAGTGTTGAGTCAATGATACGATTTTCTTTTCTAGTAAATGGTGGTCACCCCAAGAGAGGCTATGGTAAACCTTCGACAAGGTTTCTACGATTAAAAAAGTGCTAATGGGGATCGCATTAAAGATCTGATTAATCCGATCTACGCGTTAATTGGAGGTAAAGTCAATTTAATCACCAATCACAAGATTTGTGCACCAATTACACTAGCCGGACAAGAAATCTAACCTATGACATCTGATCATCATTTAATATGTAAAATTATTTGCTGCATCTAAATATGAAGTCCGAATATAAGAAAATAGAACAGTTTTAGAGATGAAGCTAAATTTCAAATTCTTGGGACTTAAAAAATGTTAAGTCACTTAATTGTACTTTTCTCTGCACTCACTTAATCGATTTCTAATCTTATTAGTGTTATATAGTTAATACAAGTCTCTATAGCACTAGTTTGCAATTATTTCATAAATGAGTGGTATATCGTTGAAAAGGTGTATTTTAGACAAATTTTGGGTCGCTCAATATGAAAATGAATTTCATTTATTTTTCCAAAATAGCGCTTTCGAAATATAGGCAAATCCCTGTTTTAGAGATAATTTTGCTGTACTTGTCAAACAACTTCAAGATATCAAATAAATCTAACCTTTTACGGGCATCGTTATTTTGAAAGTACATTCAACCTTTTTATGCTGATAACGGGCCTTGCAATAGGGACGCCCAAAAGTACACGCCATATTTTTTCCCGCTCTTTTGACATTTCTCTTCAGTAAGGTTTGTCATTTCATCATGGAAAGATATACGATCCAACAACGAGTCGAAATTATTAAAATTTACTACCGAAATTCGGAGTCAATGGTCTCAACTTTAAGAGCGCTACGTGCAATTTATGGCCGTCGTCATTTCTGGCTGAATGGCTTCGTCAGTATGCAAAATACGCGTTATTGTACAGGCAGCAATCCACACGTACTCACATGAGTCAACATTGCATCTCGAAAAAATTATGGTTTGGTGCGGTCTATGGGCTGGCGGCGTCATTGGGCCGTACTTCTTCCGTGATGATCAAGACAGGCACGTTACTGTGAATGGGAATCGCTACCGCTCAATGACAACCGAATATTTTTGGCCCGAATTGAATGATATGGACTTGGACAATATGTGGTTCCAACAGGAGGGCGCCACAAGCCACACAGCCAATGTCACAATCGATTTATTGAAAACCAAGTTTGGTGAAGGTGTTATCTTACGAAATGGCCCAGTCAATTGACCGCCTTGGTCGTGCGATTTGACGCCGTTAGACTATTTCCTGTGGGGCTACGTCAAGTCTGTGGTCTATGCCAACAAGCCAGTGACGATTGATGAACTTCGCACGAATATCGAACGTGAAATTGCAGCAGTATCGGCCGATTTATGCTTGAAAATCGTCGAAAATTGGGTTCAGCGTCTGCACTTCTGCAAGCGTGCCCATGGTGCCCATGCAAAAGTAATCGAGTTCCATACATAATGGCGTCGAATTCACTTTCACAGGTTTGTTTTATTTAAAAAAACGTTTGTAGCGTTCTTGTTGAAAAACCCTGTACATATATGTTTTGTGTAAATCGGAATAGTACTTTTTGAGTTACTAGCGTCTAAATGCAAAAAATAAAGCCATTTTCGAGCCTTTTCGAAAATCTGAAATTTTTATTCACAGTTTTTATTGAATGCACTTTGTAAAAAAAGAATTAAAAATGTCTGGCTCAAAATTTCGTTACAAAAATGGGAAGTATAAAAGCGCTTAAATTGAACAGAACATGTTAACGTAGGTTTATTTGCTATTCTGGCGTTTTTTTTATAGCAATAACCGCAAAAGGATCCCGAAAAGGGGGTTTTTTTAAAGTGGGTTTTTGCCGAAATAAATGAAACTCATTTTCGTGTTCAGCGACCCGATAGCAGTGTTAAAAAATATTTTTTAATTAAGTACGGGGTTTCCAGCAGAATTTAATAATTTTATTATATTTTAACGCTTCCGCCCAAATATTTGTGAAAAATGATAATATTTATATATGTGAGCTGGACCGGTTTGAAAATACCATCAAATATGGAGTTTTTTTTATACATAAATAGTTTTTAAAACAATTTTACAAAAATCTTCTCAGATCGAAACAGATTAATACGTGTACGCAATGTGAGATTTAATGGAGATTTAGGCATCTGAAAAGACTTATGCTACATCTTTTCAGATATATCACACTAAATTACATCTCAAAAGGCAGTAGGTTTAAGTTAAATCTCCGTTAAATCTTAAAAAATATTGATCAGTAAATACAATGTTGCGCATGCAACCTCGAATCCGCATGTGATGTCAAAAAATAAATATTTCATTTAGATTTCATTCCTCACCACAAAAATTCGATCAGAAAATGTGAGCAAATGATCAAATATTACAAAAAAAAATTAACGCAAAATAAATCCCAAATAATTGTTTGGTATCTTAAAACTCAACTGCTTAACTGGTGCTATAACTAGCTAATTGGAAATACCAAGTTATATCAAGTTCTTTTCCCTTTCGACTGGCCAACGCAGGCCTTCAACTTCCAGCTGGTACCGTGCTGAATACTTTCAGGGCTGGAGCGTTTTCGTTCATTCGCTCAGCGTAGCCGTTGCATTTAATTCGCGGGATTAAGTCCAAGTCGCAGTAAACCGCATAGAGCTCATCGTTCCACGCCTTAAAATATAATTCTATAAATTCGATGGGAAAATAGTACAATTTTGTTTTTCTATGGGAAGTGAGAGTAGTTAATGAATTAAATGATTTCGAGAAACTTGTTAGTGACTAAAATGACAAAAGAGTTAATACGACTTAAGCTACTATTGCATATGACCATAAATATGTAGATAAATGTATGTACATATGTATGTACTGAATATTTGCTTTAACTTCTTTTGCCAAACGCAGTTAGTTGGAGATACCATTGCGACTGAATAGATAAAAGAGTCCCACGCCAAACTCTTCCATTATTCAACGCACTCCAATGTTAGGTCACAGCTACTTACATAAATTAATCCAACAGCAGCACTATGAGTTTGCGACGCGCCCCTTCAGATGTCTGCGCTGGTGGTGGTCTTCAATGGCGATGTTGCGGTGCGTCTGCAAATGAAGCTACTAAACTCTTCAACCGCCACACACATACACACACACACACACACACGCCCGCACGAAAAGACGAACAGAAAATAAATAATATAAAAATAACTTAGCAATGAGTAACGAGCTGAAAACGCAGCTATCCGGAAAAGTAGTGAGGAAAAAATGCAAACCGACAACTCAACTAAATTCCCGGAAAATGCAGCATATCCGGTCACAAGCAGGCAGGCAGAAGCCCACTGTCTCAATCCCCGCATTGCCATCACTACAAAGAGACAACAATTCTCTGTGGTCAAAAAAACATCCATAGAACTCTCATTCATCTACTCGCTTGCTCACTTCTAGCTTTGCTGATTTTGACCAAAAACCAAAGGCCAATGCGGCCTGACTCTTGACTGCTGTTCGCATTTAGCTGAATGCTCAGCTCATACCATCAAGTCTCTGACTTTTGTCTGCTTTGGAATGTTGCATAGTTATTATTTTGTAATCATGCCACATCGCACACACGATATTCGGTGTCCACACACACACACACACATACACACACATGCAACATACTTATTCGCCTATACATACAATGTTTGTGCCCGCATATATTATTTGAATGCATTATATTTACAACTACGTTCAAAATAATTGGAGTATCCATGCCATCTACATATATTCTATGGAAAAATTTTAGTATGGGGTCATTCACACCAAATCGCCCAGAAAGTTACGGTGAGGACTTTTTTTATTTCACGCATTTTTTTAGTTTCCACATGGAATCGATGATCGACGATAAAAACTTGATTCGCGTCATTGGCGCATTGGCGATTTTGTTTTTGAAAATGACCGATCTTCGGATTGTTTTTGTGTTTTTAGGTAAAAGGTCTCAGATAGTCCTTGAGACGTACCGTTGTATATACTGAGCATTTGCAAATATGATAAACTTAAAAATATTTGCATGATTTTTTCAAATATGACATTATTAATTTTTCTAAGTCCGCATTCATTCATTTGATGTATCATATAGTACGTAAGTGCCAAATATTACCACGTGTCTGGATAGCAGACAAATTCTTCAATCGGCCAGTAAATTAAACGACGTTTATATTTTTGAGAAACTTGTATATAATACTAATCGAAAAAAGGAATTAAGAATGGAGAAATTGAATTAATGTCACAATTTTGAGGCTGAAATTCTTTCGATTTTTTGCACATTTGAAAGGCAATCATAAAAATTTACTAGATTTCATAACTTTTTTTAAATTACGAGATTATTTTTTATTCAAAATAATATCCTTCAAATTTGTTTCTTTTAGAGGGACCTTTTACCTAAACACAGAAAAAATGTCGAAGATCGGTTAATTTTTTGCAAAGTTATCGCATTTTCAAAAAAAAATCCATTAGTCAATGGCACGCGATCGAGTTTTTAGACAAATTTTTCAAAATTCCCCACGACGAAAGAACTGAAAATCGAGCAGAATAAAAAAATGTATTATCGATTTCGATGTTGAAACTATAAAAAAAAAATATTATGCAAAAAAAGACCTGACCCTAACTTCCTGGACGATTTGTCATGAAATCACCTTATGTGAGAACATTCTGCCAGCGGTACTTCTAACGGGATTCAGCAAGTAAAACGCAAAACATTAGCTTGAGATCGCGATTTTGTTTGCGCTACTATTTTCATTCTTCTCTTTATGAGACTTGCGTTTGCTTAAAAAAAAATAGGAGTGTGAGCTAATAATTGATATAATAAGTTTCTTATTTAATATTTTGTGTAAGAAATAAATGAAAACAAAATATGTGTGCCTAAAGTTAAACGTATTAATTTTAAATAAAATTTTGTAGGGGGTCAAGGGAAATACTGCAGCGAAGAAAGGCCTTAAATCATTAAAAAACTTCGAAAGAAAGGTAAAACATATCAAAAACAAAGGAAATAGTTGGGTGCTCTAATTAACTAGCAGTAAATTTGCCAAAACATCGCGGGGCGAAAGTGTTTGGAAGAGGCGGTTTCTCGAACAGATTATTACTTCATTAAATTTAGGAAACAATGAATCAAAGTGGGTGAATATGTGGAAATACTAGAAAAAGTAAGGCCATATGCCGACTGGATCATGCCATTGGAGTGGTTGTTTCAAAAAGATAATGACCCGAAACTCACAAGTAAATCTGCAAAAGAGTGGCTTCGCTTCAATGGAGTTGAGGTTATGTCTTAAAGGAAAAGTTTTGACTAACAGTCGCTTGTCCAAAATTTCTTTCTGATGTGAAAAAATAAAAAAAAAACACTTTTCGAGAAATTAGTTTTGGGAAAAAGTGCCTTTTTTTATTTTTGGGGAAAAAAATTTTGTGCTTGAGTTGGGAATTTTTTTCTTCGCATTTTGATGTGCAACTTTTTTTTGCAAGTTGAATTATCAAAATCGGTCTGATTTTAGAGAAGTTATATGCGTTAAAAAATAGTTTTAAAGATGAAAAATTACCATTTTCATAGCGAAATTAAAACCTCCGATAATAACGGAAAACTTTTTTTTCGATCAAAAGCAAAATACGTGCCTGATCATTTTGATCAAGAAACAATATATTCGAGTTTCATGAAAAAAGAAAAACATGAGTTTTTCGTATTATTTTGAACACAACTGTATGTGAGCATTTACAGTGTTTGTCAGTACATTGCCAGGCTGATAAGCTACATTCACTCACACACACATACATGAGCCTGCAACACATTCTGCAACAAAGTTGTAAATGGTGGAAAATTGTTATGCATATAAAAACAAAAAAAAAACCATGTAGCCAATTTTTTGTTCTGCAAAATTTTCGTTTATCTCAAATAATTTGCTCTTTTAAATATTTCATTTCTATAACATTTTATTTTGAAACGCGTGCAATTTTCAAAAAAAATGTTAATTCACATGGGTAATAACGCTGATACGAATACTGAATATTTTCTATATATGTACATACAGACATAGAGGGTCTTTAAAAACTGACTGACATGTGTGCGGGCGCATTCCGGCACACATACACGCACGTATGTACGTACATACGTGCATCGAATATGTACATACATATGTGTGTAGCAATGTAGTTGCAACAAAGCCATGGACTGTGCGCATTTCGGTTGCCACTGGCATTTAGATAGTTGCGACGGAAGTGAGTTAGTTTCCGCTTTGCCATGTTAATCAGCTCTTGGGTTTGCTTCCATGTTTCACAACTGTGGTTAATGATTGCAAAAAAAAAAAGAAAAAAGTAGTTATAATATTTGCAACTGATATGCTGTGTTTGGTGGATCCTTTTGAGGAAGCGTAAATTATGAATGACGTGTCCTGCCTGGACGGGTTAATGTGAAATGTCATGTGGGAGATGGTAGAAAAATATATTATGCATAGATAACAAAAGTGAATGTTGAATGTAAAATTTAAGAGTAGAAAATTACCACAGGATATAAAGTAGAAAATGCTGTAATATAGCTAGCAAGGAACCGCAGTGGTGATCATAGCAATTTCTGTGCTTTAGACACCGCATAATTACAATTTAAGTAAACCGCCGCATTTGTTCTTCACCTGAACTTATTCTGAAAAGTCATTTTCAAAAAATTCAAAAATATTACAATTTAAGTGTCTAGGCTTTTCTTTCTACGATTAAAAATTTGTGAAAGGGGCACATTTTTTTAAATAACAAGCTGTATTTGCCAAATGATTTTTTCTTTTTCACAACGATAAAAAATATTAGTTTGACCATTTTTCGGAAATCAAAATAGTTCCAAAATTATAGTTATTAGCTCTTTTGAAACAACTTGGATTTTATCTATTTATTTGTGGATTTTATTTATTTATTGTGTTATTTCATTCAAAACAAAATTCGAACACCCTTATCTTATTTTTATTTAGAAGACTTTTTGTCTTTAACCAGCGCGTAACAGTTATTTTGTGATTATTATTTTTTCGATCAACAATAATCTCTATTTTCGGATTTTTATCTTTGGATCAAGTTTGATCATTCTTTTCGAAAAAAATAATCGATATTCTTGAATTAAAATTTTTCCGATCATATTTGATTGCTACTCGATAATAATAAAGGCAAAGAAATTTGTCGGCGGTGATAATAATATGTTCTAATACCGAAAAAATTTTACAAAATATCCATCAAATATGATCGAACAAGTTTTTCCTCGAGAAAAACGATTATTTTTCATAGAAAAAGTAAAAATTGAAAAATAACGTGCAAAGTTGATCGAAAAAATTATCATTAAAAAATTACGATTAAATCATGATATTTTTGTATAAAAATTATAACCGTTACGGTGCCTGCTTGATAGAATTACGTCCATTCTCTTTTTTTCTGTGCCAGAATATCCGATACCTTACAACAGCTGATTTCTACATCTCTACAAACATTGAATATGAACTTACGATTTTTAATAATTTACTACCTTTTACTTAGTAATTTTTTGATTTGATAATCTTTATATACAACACTTTTCATTCTGTAACAAAACCCAAACAGTCAAGCTTCGTACCAATTTTTGGTAAAAACAACAGATTTTAGTTTTGAACTATCTTCAGCTGGTTTTGAAAAGGCACTGCTTTTAATTTCACGAAGCTTATTAGATTTGAACTAAGCCCAACCATAAATATGAAGTTTCTATTTTTCATTTTATTTTTTACAAACATAGTGTACATGTATATATTATACATGCTTATCTATGTTCCCAATGCAATCAAAGTCGGACTATAAAATCATTTCGAATCGTAATCGCAGCGTACTTTTCGAATATCATCAATATCGGATATATGTGAAAAAGTCCTTGTTGGCATGTGGATTTGCTATTCTAGCGCTATCTAGCGGATACATGTTTGGTGAAAGTGCTTCTAGTCGCACATACAATTAACATTTCTAATTTTATCAAAAGCGGATCACAAACACAGATTTTCTAAATTATTCGCCTCTGGCGCCACCTAGCGCATTTATTTTGCATTACAGTGTTTTTTATTGTGTCAGCAGCATTCCTTTTCTAATATCATCAATTTTGGATTTTAAATACAGACGTTCTGAATATCTCGACTCATGCGCCATCTAAAATAAAGGCTATGCCTGTGCGCCGGGTTTAAGGAATATACTGTTCCAATTCGGGTGAACTCTGTTTTTCGGTTTTTGAGCCAAGTTGTAACAAAGAAAACAGCTACATTATATATATAGATATATATATACATATATATATATATATATATCGATACTGTTTTCAATATAACAAGATTCGAATCAAAATAAAATATTTCACACAAACAACAAAAATTAAAAGTATTTAAGCAAAATTAAGGTGTTGAGACTTTTTTGCAATAAAGTGGTACATTTTACGGGGAGTGACCAAAACCCCACGTATTAAGCAGTATCTCTAATTTTGTACATATTATTGTATACAATTTTAATGAGAATTTAAACTCCATTTCTTCAAAGATTACGCATCTGTTGTATTTTTTAGCACACCATTGAAGTGTTAGAACTAATTAATTTCCCATAATGAATAGCTCTTGAGATTCTATGTTGGAGTTGCAACATTTTATTTTTGTCCTATCGATTGAACTTTGGTTTTATTATTGCAAAATGCAAACTTATTTCTTTTGGAAACTCTCTGATTTTAAAGTTTCTACTCCCACCTGAACAAAATAACTTAATGTCCGACACTTCATTTTGATTATCTTAAGTAACAAAATTTGCGTAAGAAATTTCCAGCACTTCACACAATGCACACATTTAAACCCATATTGCTGTATATTTTTACGATTATACAATATTTACATACAAAAATTTTACTCGTCGAAACTAAAAAAAAACCACTATATTTGCGATAGTAATTTATTTAAGTTGAACTCCTAGTCCTTCCAACTAGGGACCAACGAATTTAAAATAACTACAATACAAACAAACAAATTAGCCTTCTGGCTACCGACGTCTACCCAACTGCCATTTTACTCCCTCACCTTATTCTATAAACTAACTAAGCTGACTTCCGCTTCTTTCTGCTGATATCTACGGCTAATTGGTAAACTTTTCTTTTTGATTTCATAACACACAAAGTTGGTATGTGATTTTACGAAAATTTCGAAAAAGCAAATATGACGTTAAATTGGCAGATTATGCAAAGTTCTGGCAGACAGTTTGTTAAAAAGAAAACAAACAAAAAAATACAACAACAAGTTAAAATATTGTAAGTAAGAAATTGATAGACTCTGCTGCATATAAGTCGACAAATTCCGTAACTTTGAGTGGAGACGAATAATTGGCGAGCGAATGGAAAGGTTGGTGGATATGGTGGAAAATTTGCATTTTCCAAACGTAACTGGCAATAAAAGCGTAATTACACAACAACAAAATAAACAACGGTCTAACGAAAGCAGACATCCAAGCAGTGTTTAAGTCTGTGCCGGACGGCCAGTGGCTCCTTTACCCTAGCAAATAGCAAATTGGAAATACTTCACGAATTTAAGCAACGCTATTCGAAGAATTTTAATTTCCATTTTTATTGGAAGTCAACGAAGAGGTTTTTCTTTTCCTTTGAAATGCAGCAACTCCATTTATTTTTGGACATACGCGCTGTAACCGACGACGCTCTTTAAATTGAGGGATTGGCTGGAATATGAACCGCACGTACACAGCAGTCAATTTTTTATTTATTTCACCCCTGCTTCCATATTTTTAAAGAGCATCGAGGAAGAACACAAAACAAAAAACAAAAAAAATTAATAAAATGAAATCTGCCGTTGTACCAAAAATCAAAATTGCCAACTCTACGACTTTTCGTCCTTCGAACGCAATTGAAATTACAATAATGTCCTTTTAGTGGTGATTCGTACTGCCGAACACCTTTCAGGCCATTCAATGCAGTAAAAAGATTTGCGCATATTATGTCGCTGCTCCAACGTATGGACGTAATCGAAAAGTTGCCCGAAATTATGTATGCAGTCGGCGTTCCTGATTGAATCGAACGCTATGTTGAAGTTGACCCCCATCTCCGCAGCCAGCTTTTTGAAATTTTTATATCCATAAAGAGGTAAAGGGCGAAACCATCGTTCATAGCATTTGTAGGTTGACTGACCCAAGAGGTATGAGTAATTGAAAAAATGCGGCATTCACGCAAATTGGTAAAGGACAGCTCCTTTATGGAGAGTACCAAGAAAGCAAACATCAAAAGCCAGTTACTTGCATTCGAAAACAAAAATATTGGAGTAAATGGTGTTTTTGAATGCCATTATATTTCGCCATTAATGACTTTTATTTCACACCAGGGCATTAGGGTAACTCGAAGATTGTTGATAAATGACTAAGAAATTTGTTGTGTTCGAAAATATTTTCGGAATACAATAGCTGCATAAAAGGGACTACACGGATCGGCAAAATCAATATTCTCCGCCTTCTGCACATTTGTCGTCTTGACGAGACGAGTATATTACGAGCAAGACTTTTGGTTACTTTTAGCCATGATCGCTGGTGGATTTTAATTTTTTGTCCATAAATTCAAAAATACATATGTATTTTAGCTCTCGATTTCATTTCGAAATATTCATAGGGTTTGTAATTCTCTTCACTTTATTATTGAATTATTTCACATTATTTCTAAAAATTTTGTCCCTGACAAATTCATTTCTACTGCTATCAATGTCATGCTTCTCCTCCAAAATATTTTCGAGAATGCTATGCTAAATTTTTATTACATAATTAGTTGATAAGCGCGAATTCATCTGTGTTGCTTACTAAGTAACCATATAATTTCAGAATACCTGTTTAATCTAAACATCCAGCTTCGATGATTTTAAAATAATGTCCCGTAGTCGCAGTATTGATGAAGTCGACAGTAAAGTTATTTGCAATCTTTTTTATAATTTTCAATGGGATATCTACTACATATGGCAGAAATAAACTGCAGAATCTGATTTATTTTTTTAATAGATATTTTTTATGCACATATAATATACGCATACTACATACATACATATATACTTGCGTGCATATCTTTTCAATCCCATCTAAATCGGAATGTTAAATCATTTCTAATCGCATCTGCGGCATAATTTTTTAATATAATCAATAATGGACCATAAATATTGATTTTCTGAAAATCTCGAGTCTAGCGTCACCTAACGGCTTCATTTTTCATAAAATAATTTTATAATTTCATCAAAATTGGTACATAAATAGGAATTTTCTGAATAACGCGCCTTTAGCGCCATCTACCGTTTTTACTTTCCACAAAATAATTTTTTATTGCACCTTTTTTAATATCACCTGCATCGGACGATTTATATGGATTTTTTTTTTTTAATATCTCTACGCATGTGATTCTTAATGAATCAAAATAAAGCCTAGGAGCTATCTTTTTATATAAGTACTATGTTATTAGTATATAGATAAACTGCGCGAACCTCACTGCTTCGCTTGATTTGCTCGTTTTATCGTAAAATTATTAAAATTTACGTAATTCAATTCAATTAACCAACACACAACATAAATTAATCACGAGTTGGAAACGTCAATGTTTGACGAGCAACGTTTTGACTAGCGAATGAAGAGCTGAAAACGATATTATGACATCCATTGCGTGGATGGAAAATTATAAAAATTGAATAATTGCGGCATAGACCAATAATATGATATAAATGATTCCTCCTATGCTCTTATTATGTTTGGTGAAACTTAAGGGGTTTAATCCGATAGCATTTTAACAAAAAGTGACGATATTTTTGTCATTCCACTTAAAATTATATTGCTAGCAACAATTTTCAAGCAGCCCTATGGAATGTGTGAATTGAAACAAAATAAAGCAAACAGATACAAATTCGTGGCCATACTATTGCTTTTTAAATAAAATAAATAAAAATATAATCGCGTAATGGATTCAATAGCCGCGGCGATACTACTTGAGGAGGACGACAACGCATCCGAGAATGCTGACACAAAAGTTGAAAGGAGAAGATTGCGAGATATGTGTGATCCATTTCAGATGAGTGACGAAATGTAAGAAATTGAGTTTGAAAATGATAAATCTTAATTCCCATTTGGTTGACATTATATCAGCCAATTTTTCATACTGCTCCGGAGTTGTTATTTTTGAGCTGCAAACATATCAAAAAACATCAATAAAGCCCAAAAAACTTAAAAAAATCATGTTGATGACTTTTAGAACTATCAACAACAAGTTTTACTCACATTTTTGGGAAAATTATATTTTAAAAGTACACGAAAATAAAAATCTAACCGTCCTCCGCCAACTAAATTTCAACTTACAAAAACGTAATTACGATCGCAATGTAGAATACATAAAATTGTAAATTTCGAAGATTGATCGAAACTCATCGAAACGCAGAATACCAAAGTTGCCAAACTGAGGAAATTTCGATTCGAGTCGAAATGCAGAATAGGGCTGAAGAAATCAAGGTTACAGCATGTTCTTGGAATCAATAAAAGTGTTTCCAGGAATATAATTTTCCCTAATTGTTCCAGCGAATAATTCTAAAATAAAATTTTAGGTCCTCCAATTTTGACTTCATTACATCAACATATTCAGGTACAACGGACGTCGCAAAATCAAGAGCTTTATAAAATTAACTCTCATTTCTGAAAGATCCTTGGTGCCGTCCTGTGTGAGGAACCTTGGCTACGTCTGAGGCATTGCTGGGTAGAATTCGCTTTCTCAAAGTGATATCATTTTTCGGTTTATTCACACAGCTGAGTAATTTTTTTTTTTATAATTTCGGGCCTTGTTATGCCCTCAACTGAATCCCGTTGATTATCGAAATCGGTCTTTGAAAATATTAATAGTGTTTGATTTAGTGAAGTATTTATTTGTTTTCGTATTACATAAGCTAAAAGCTAAAAGCTTTAAGGCTTTAAATAATCCTCGTCGGCTGAATCTTCCTACATATAGGATACCAACTTTTAGTTCATGTAATACAAAAACAAATAAATACTTCACTTAATTAAAAATCGTTGTTTATTAATTTTCACGTACCTTACAAAGGTAGTATCATTATCAGTAATTTTATGAAACTTGCTAATTTACATATAGAAGGAATTACACAGAAATTATAGCATGCATTACCAAATCGTACTATCACCTGCGAGGCATTGAGGAACACTAACTAACTGGGTAAAAGTAACAGTACTTGGAATAACGCCGTGCGTCATGTTAAGCCATGTTTAGGTGACCTTCATATAAGATATTTAATATATCTGGCTTAAAACTAGGCAAGACTAAATTTTGGTACTATTGAAAATGGGATAAAGCGCAGTAATTTTAGATAAAAAAAAGTACAGGACGACGACACAGTTTGCTTATATTTCACAGGTAGACTATGAATTCACAATCGCGCCACTAAATTTGGCATGGAAAAATTCCCCCATCTTGGATTCTAGCATTGGCCCGGTTTTCGGTAATTTTTAATAATTTTTCTTAAAAATAAGTTGCACATTTAAATGTAAAGTTGTAGCGAGGCCTTACTTATCAACAATTTTCACATAAATTTTGTTACGATGCTGACGGCACGCTTGAAAATTCACTAAAAAATAGCGATATGCAAGTAAAGCGAGTAAACTTCGGGTCGGGTAAATTTCAGGTATAAAAAATTGTGTAACGCAGAGCTTGAAGTATTAACGAACTTTTAATCGGTCGGACAAATTCCCGAGAGAAAAAATCCGTTTTTGTCACCGAGTGCACTAGGGAATTATAACATAACGGTTGTTTGTAATTAAGAAATAATTTGAGTAAATATCGAGATATCTCAACGAAACTTGGTACACACATTGCCCTAAATCCAAGGTGAGTTGGTGTTGAAACACAAAATTAAAATTGGAAAGGCCGCGAAAAAATCATTATCATTGTACATAATGTTAGAAAACCAACATGGGATCAGTCGTTTTAGTGACGTTTTAGTCGGTTAAGTTCTACTTTTTCTCGTGCGACAAAAACGCTTCATTATACAATAGCATAATGTTTGAAAAAATACTTCAGTAACTATAAAATATAGTTTACTCAAATTCGATATACAGGGTTAGCCTGGAAAATAAAATCCGCGGATAAACATATGTTTTTTGGAGAATGGGTCTGTCCCCATCCACTTTACATCAAAAGTTATATCTCCGCAACTACTTTACCAAACCACTAAATTTAGTACGCATTTTGCGTTTCAAATCGGTAAGCATAAATTTACAAAAAACTAAAAATATTTGGTGTTTTATTAAATCTTGTAGCAAATTCGTTCGAATTTGGCCCGACGAATTTTGGTTAGGGGGAGAAATGTGCCAAATGAAGTATATTAGACTAATTTTTATTACCTAGCACAAATAGTGTTTGCTTGAAATAAAAGCATGCGGCGGGATTTAATGCTTAGTTTCAACAGACCTTCGACTTTTCCTTATATAATAAATTTGTCTCTTTCATACTAGGACAATTTCGAATCCAAGCAAGCTCACTAAAACAAGCAATCCACAATCTTCGATTTTATGCGCCTCTGGTAGTACTTATTGCCTCTTACTAGGATGTTTTGTTTGTGAATGGTGGTGATTAATAATCATTTACCGAACTAGAGTTGTTGTTTTTGAGTATCAAAAAAATATCTACATATATACATAATTACTTGACAAGATAATTGGTACTATAACCCACATTGATGGCACAGTAGGCCATTTGATATGCAATACATGGAAACATTGTACTTTTCCGCTTGCCATTTAATTTCCGTACTTCATTGAGGTTTGAACTATTTTATCGATTGGTGTTTGTACGCACATACAATTTAATACATATTCACTTTCTTTCATCTCGAACAACAATCAAGCCACTGCCGTTGGCTTTGCCTTTGCCTCTCAAAGTATCACATTGTGATTAATTAACCACACAATAACAAATAGCATGATAGCCATTCAGTGGCGGTGATTAAGTCATGAAGCACAACACAAAGAAATAAGCAAACTACATACACTAATACACACACTTATTTCCTATTACATCCAACTGAGCTTTCCATTTTCCACTTACCGCTTACCGCTCTCACCACATGCCACAAGCCACACACACACACACAGCCGCTGATGAGCGAAACTCCCTGTCAAGTTGATTATCCTCTTGCGGACAAAAGCTGCTGTGTCTTTCAAAATGGACATGCTGCATGCCGGACGGCGCATGAATGTGAAAAATAAAAAAAAAATAAAAATGAAAATACACTAACACCAATAAACAAAAGACCGAAAGAATCACATTCGCATGCAAGCCGCGTTTTTGCTTGTGGATATGAAGAACTCAAGTGAAATAAAGAAGATGAGTGCGGTAAGTAGAGAAGTGGCTAAAGTGGCAAGATATCCATCAAAGGATAATGAAAAAAACAGTGAAGGGCGAAATACAAGTGAAAGCGGTGTTTTACATGCGAGAGAATGCTGTCTTACAATGAATGAATAAAACCTTAAACATAATAGATATTTACATATCCACATACCACGTGAATATATCTAGCTCCTGCAAATATAAAGGCCAATGTAGCTGCTTCCTTTGTGAAAAGTGGGCCCAGACCCCGATGGACGGATTTCAACCAAATTTGGATTATATAAGAGTATATCTGTATCTCAATTTAAATTATTCAAATCTAAATTCCTGATTAGATTTTGATGAAATTCGAAGCGCATATTGCAGATGCAATGTGGGATACTTTTATCAAAAATTTATCCATTAGATGACCCTAGAATCGAGTTATCCAGATGGTCCGCCATTGAAGGTATTAGAAAAGTATGTGGCGATTAGAAATAATTCTTTAGCCCCAATTAAACTGATCACATGATAATTTTTTACAATATTTATAATGCTTTTAACGTAAAGCCGTTATTGTTATTTTTTTAATAACACCTTAGTTGGATCTTTAATAAAAGATAAAATGTCAATCTTTGTACCATATGTATTTATAAAAATTCCAGAAGTTTTCATACAAACTGCACACTTTTTAATCAGTATTTTGTGAAGATTTTTTGCTCTGCGGTTTTGTGGGTCATTTGATTTAGACATAATAATGCGAAAGTCTGAAGTGGTTTAAAATTCCGGGTGTTTTTTGAAAGTTTTGCTTTTGGAAACTTTTTTTTTTTTAACGCATCTATACTTTTTCCAACTGTTTTTCAGAGAAATGAAAATGTTTCTCAGAAAACCACAAATCTATTTCAGAAAAATTATTTCAAAAAAGCTCAAATGTGTATTAGAAAACCAAAAATTTATTTCAGAAAAATTTGAATGTATTTCAGAAAACAACAAATCTTTCTCAAAAAAAAAAAAAAGAGGGAAATGTATTTTGGAAAAACGGAAATGTAATCCAGAAAGGAAAATGGAATTCATTACGATCCCAAGTAGCAATGATTTATTTTGCTTGGGTTATTAAGTTTTCCAAGTACTTCAAACGTCTTTCGACCACTACCGGTTCATTCACTGCAAAAAGTGCCATATGCATTTCTACGTATAGTTTTGTTTTCGTAAAAACACATATATGATATTTTCTTTTTGAAAAGATCCTCATCTCGTTTGTATCGACCACTCAATGAACCATTGCAGCTACTTTTTCACCAGACAAATTCTCCACGTTTTTGGGAGACGAGTCACATTAATAACTCGTATACCCCTTCGACGCTAATTAACTTTCGAATATTAATTCAGAATGCATTTTTTATAATTTATAAACATATAATTTCATTTAAGTATGACCAGCTTTCTGAAATCTTTTGTTTGAGGAAACATATTTAAATTTTTCTTAAATTGTTGTTTTCTGAAATGCATTTGCGTTCCTCTGAATTAGATTTAGAAAAAGTGTAATTTATACGAATGTATGCAAAACCGCCAGTACAAAAAAATTACGGGAATTTTTACCCAAATACTTGCATAAGCCCAAAAATCAAAAAAAATTACAGACCATCAACAAGATTTTTCAGCCACATGCGATTTAGAAGTTGATGTGCTGAAATGAAATGGGCTTCAAACCTGCATACCCAAAAATGTTGTATAATTAAAAATTCTGTGAATTTGATACATACAAAATGTTTGATTTTTTTAATTTTTACTAAGTTTGAAATATATATGTTTCTTGCTATTGAACGAACCCATGTTTTATATAAAATTAACTAAAATGACGAATGTGATCAGTTGTTTGAATGAGACATGACGGCGGCACTGTTCCAGTTTATTCTCCATAGATTTCGTAAAGTTCTCTTTTTTCTCGTGCGACTAAAATTCTAGGATTACGCATTCATCAAAAAATTTTTTATTAAAAAAAAAAAAAATAATTTTAATACAATATTCATGGGCAAACATTTTTACGAGAAATCCATTCCAAGAACAATAAAAGTAATATAATAATTTGCATCTGTCGTGAAATATCTCGATGTTTGGCCAAACATCTCCTACGTTTTGTGGTTTGGGTATTGATGTTGTAACAAAAGTTGAGGAAGTTACAGTTTTGTACCGACTCCAAATGGCAGATTGTTTTAGGAATTTTTTTAATGCAGCACTAGATTCGGTGGTTTGCCATTGCCTGCCGAAAGGCGACCGCTATTAGATGAAACTTTTTCCATAATTTGCTGTTATTTACTGCGGCCGAGATTGGAACCCGCGACACTCCGAGTGTAGCATGCCTTAAAAAGTAATGACTGATAACTAAACAAATTTTTTTTCTATCAATTAACTTTCACACTTTGCTTGCAATATTTACATCTCTCGACTATCCATCTAGTTAACTAAACAAGACAACTTTATTCAACCGAAAGTGTATTAACCTGTGACACTTTCAAGGGCCAAATGCGATGACTATGGAATTCTGTAAATCTGAAAATCTAAAACAAATATTTATTCAGCGCACACATCGTCAGGTAGGCTAACTTTTTTTTGTGCTAAGCCAATGCAAACACTTGAGAAGCTATGAATACCTAAGCGAGTCATACTCTAGTAGAATGTATACCTACTTATATTTATTAGTATTTGTATATACTAATTGAGCTTGCATGAAGCGACTGCCACTCCATGCATAATCTGGCAAAAGTACTATGGGTAAAATTTGATTTTGTTGTGGCCAAAAACCACGGAATAATAGAAAGTGTTGTGAAAATTCTAATTTGTAGTGAAATATAATTAATAAGAAATAATTCATAATTCTAAATTTTATAATTTATATTTATAAATTCATGTGTAGTGCTTATGTGTTTTTTTTATTTGTATTTGTTTTGATAATATGCTAAGTGCGATCAAAGCTGGTGCTACAAATTGTAGATATTGAATGAAAACACGCAGAATTTTTACGATTTTCTTCATTCAGATTAGAAAAGCAGTTTTTTTTTTATAAGACTTTGTAAAAGACATATATTTTTTATGTACATTTTTGACAATTTTCTAATATTTTCTAAAAAGTTAGACAAGTTTTATTTATAAAATAAAACCTGTTTATATAATGTTTCTTATTTTAAAACCTTGAATGAATTTTACGCCCTTTTTCCAAAATTTTGGTTTTTAGGCATTTCTTCGTACGAAATTTGATTTTTAATGTAATTTTCGCAAATGTGCTTGCTGTGTGGTAATACATACATTTTTTGTGAAGTGGATGATGCCACACCCACTTCCAAAAAAAATTTGTACCCACTTTTACCCTTCTCTAACTCAATCCCGTATAAAAAATTTGAGAAAAACCTCTTTTGTGTTTTTATGGGCATGGTTATTACACGGCTGCCGGCGGCCGAATTCAGACGTACTCTGCATTAAATGGGGAAATACTCTGAAATTAGGGTTTAAATTGCTGAAGATTGGCCTCTGAAACTGACTCTTAACAACTTGCTTAGTTGGTGCACAATAATAAATAATTGTATTTATTAAGGAAAATCGGATGCAAACACTTTATGAGAAGGGAGTGGCACTAAGCCCATTTATCAAAATCAAGTTTTCTTTCTTAATATTGCAATTCTGAACAGTTTTGCCTAAGAACATAGTAAATTAACGCAAAATGTGCTTCTGTCGGAAATACCGTTATATGAGGAAATAGCTTGATTATTGCCCGATTTTAAAAGCCCACAAAGAATATTTTAGGTAAAATCGGATAAATGGCTACATACTTGTATTTTATCACAATTACGTACCATTCCCAGGGGTCCCACAATATAATATGTAGACGATCTTAAGATCAATACTTCGATTGGCAGCCTTCGTGATTCTCAATTGTTGCAGGCCTACATTGATAACGTTAACTAGCGCTACAAAAAACGCCTGTCGTTGAATAATAATAAAAGTTTTCAGACTTGTTATCGCCCCTACAGCTTGTGGGTGAAATAAAAAATCTGGGGTTGATTCTTGACTTAAACTTTACGGTCACTAGTTATATTAATTTCTTAATTTCCAAATCATACGCAATGCTGAATTTTGAAGGGCGTCATTGCTCAGAATTCACCGATCCTTATACACTAAATTTGTTATACACAGAATTTGTTCGTTCTGTGCTTAAATACGCCTCTTTTATTTAGTCACCCTACTTTGAGTACCATATTACAAGGATCGAACGTATACGCTTTGCGTTCCGCAGCCTACGCTTTTCAGATCCTATCGCCGACTATGTATCGAGATGCCTACTGATACATCTAAAATACCTGCAGAGTAGGTGAACAATTTTGTCTTTATCTTTCGTCTTCGATGTTGTACGTGGTTTTGTGAACTGTCCTGTACTCCTTCAGATAAGTTTTTAAAGCTTCGTATGGAAGAAATGCTCCCATTATTAGAGCCTTGACAAGTTCAATAGAATCGATTGGTTTGTCGAGATTGATTTTCTTCGTCAAAAAATCGATTCATGAACTCATTGAATTTATTTTTATTAGTAGCTAATTTTCTCCTTTGTTTTTCTTTTCTTTTACTTTATTAATATTGTATTTATTGTATTCCGCTTAACCTATAAGATTTTTATTGCATTCATTGGCTAAAAAATTAGTAAGTAAATAAGTAATTACAACTCCAACGTTACATATACATTTTTAGCAGCACTTACAAATATCGTAGTTTTTGCGTTTTTTTTTAAATATTTATAAAATTTTATAGCGAAGCGCAGTTGTAGTTTTGATCTGATTTCACCCATTTTCCAACCTATTCTGTGCAAGGAGCAATATATGCCATTTAGTTTCAGAGAAAACGATTTTTGACCATCACTCCATACAAGTGACACCACTGTGCAATGCAGTGAAGCAACCCTTTATGAATATTCCAAAAGGTCACGCACACCCTTGCCTACGCTTGCTTGTCATCGTGACGGTCATTGGTGAAGGTAAAATCAAATACACTTTCCAACATATGCTGGCATGAAACCGTATGTGTGCGTGTGTGCGTGTGTGAGCATACAGTTAAGTGTGAGTGCGCGCGCTTGAGTGTTGAATTCGAAATTAAATATTCTAGTCATATGCAAAAATACTTAGCATGCAATTAGGGGCGGTCAAGTAAACATTAGCAAATTATATGCTAACCTGACATTTGCTATCTCGAGCGCCTCCTGCTCTCAGTTCGGCTAACTGCGTCGTCGTGTTAACGACACCCCACTCTCATACACCACTGGTTGCTGTTGTTGGTGGGGTGTTGCTGCAGCTGCTTATAGTTTTAGTCGGTTGGTTGGTTGGTTGGTCGGTTGACAGCTCAACACCGAATACTAGCTCTACGTTTGGCTGTTGATTTCAAAGGCGAGCGAATGCCAACTGAAATAGTAGACACTTGAGTATGTGTATATGTGTGTGTGTGTAGTAGCTGTGCTAATGGCAGTGGCGACTGCTGCTTGTTATGCTCTTAACAAGTTCAACAGTTGCAGCAACCATGACAACAACAACAACAACTACAGCAACGGCAGCGCATGCAACATGTGCACCACAAAATCCTTTCATGTTTACTCCTTTTATCTCTTTTAAATTCGCTATATTTATTTCTGTATATTCCTCTTACAAACTCACCCTTCTCCCTCTCCGCACTCACACTGCTCGGCTCACATAACTAACTGCAATTATATATCACTACCTCTTGCATGTTGCATGCGCTTGACCAATGTACGAATGTTTGGAGTGCGTGTGTGTTGAACGTAATGAAACTATGCTGTTTTTCATAGCATACCATCGGGCGTACGACCGCTGCTCATTGCACTTAACCATTCTTCACTTTTTGGTTCCATGTTTTGTTGTTTTTTTTGTTTTTTTGATTTAACATTATTAGTGCATTTGCTGATGCTAGTCGACCGACCAGTGGTCGAGTAGTCATTAAGCATGAGATATGAGAATAGCAACAAAAATTCCTTTATTAACAACATCAAATTGAATTCTCTGCCTTGGGTATCATATACAAAATTAAAAAGAATAGCTATATCTTTGTATTCATTCTTTACCAACATTCACAACGCTTCTGAATGGGAATCTGTGGTTCCAGCTATACAATGTGAAATTAAATTTTAAAGCATACTTTTGGGAGTATGCACATACTTGTAGCACACTTTTGGGGCTGCAAGTCGTATATTTATTTTTATTTAATTAAGATGGACACGACTTGCGGTTCGGTTGTAATTCCATATAACAAACGTGCTCTTCACTTTAATCTGTAGCTCTTATCTCCTTCACCGCGCCGCCCCGCTGCAACAGCTACTGCCGTGTTTGCGGCCATGCTTGAGTGGCGTAGCAAATTGAGTAAATTTTTGGTAGATTTCATTTTTAATTTATTTTTATATTTTGAATGCATCTTACTTTTTATGCCACTCATTTATTTATTTCCTTCTGCCTATCGGCGTGGCACGAAATGGCTTACGTCTCGACTTGGTATCCACAATGAGCACGGACTGCCGCTTCAGGTACTGACGCGTGGGCACCTCACTCTCCTCGTCAGGTGCGGCAGCTGTATGGCAAAAAGAGAAAAAGAAATAGAAAAATGCATATACATTTAATTGAAAAATTTAACCAAGTGGAGAAAAAATGCATGGATAGACTACCTCCAGCCGGTGCTTGCTCCGGTGAAGAGGATGAAGTGCCAGCGGCACGTTGAGCGCGTCCGGCAAGCAGATTGTAATAACACATCGGCATCGGTTGCGGCTTCTCACCCTCGACTGCAATTGCTATTTTGGGTACCTCCACAGGTGGATAGAGTTCATCGCTCTGTTGGTGGAAAAAGTATATAATGATTGAAATTAAAGGTATGCGGCAAATGCAGAACAGATAACTAGGCATGCGATCACTAACTCACCTCAAGCTCCAATTTTGGCACCTCTGGTGGACCAACATCAGCAGACTTACTTAACTCTTGGCAACGCTGGAGTTTGAACTTCAAAATCTGTTGCAAAGTAAGTAAGTAAGTAAGTTATTAGTGTATCATAAGTAATGCTATTTAGTGTATTTTATCACCTACCTCCATGAATTCATCATCCTTCGCCTCGTTGGCCAAGAAATTTGGTAAATTTTCAACGTGTATATATAAACCTTTTGCCTTCAGATTAATGTGACTCTCGTCTACTTCCTGTAGCTTGAATATCATTTCACTCAAACGTTCTTTAATGAATTTCAATACAGTCAGCGTATGTTCAGAGTCCTCTGTGTTTCTTTGCCGCTCTGCATCTAGTTCTGCAATTTTCATCTTAATTTGCTCGATGACTTCTTGGTTGCTACAAAAGACAGAAAGATGTTGGCGTTTAGAATAAATTTCGTTTCAATTTCTCTAAAAATGTATGGAAGTTATTAATATCGCTACTTGTGTAATCATAATTTTAGCAAAATACCTGAATTTTTGAGAAAAATATTTTTGTAGAACATTTTAACCCGTTAAAGCAGATTTGAACATTTGACCCTTGTTCTGAGAGTTCTGCCAAAAGTAAATTTCAAAGGCTGTCTAGGGGTTAAGATATTATATTAAAAATATTTCCCGAATATTTCTACAAGTATTATTTTTAGACAAAATATGTAGACAATAATTTTACAATTCTAGAGAACATAATTTAACCAAAAATAAACCTAAAACATGTAATATTTTGTTTATCCAAAATTTCTTTAATTAGTATAAACATAACCTGTTAGCAGAGAAGTTTTGTTTGAAGATAACTATCTATTTTTTTTTTCGAAAGAATTCTATTAAGATTCTAACCCTAGTGTCATTTTAAATCAATAACTTTTTGCAGACTTATCCCTATAATCGTCAAAAAGGCCCTGATCTGATAACGTTAAGAGATTACCATACAACAAATAAATAAATTCCACCTTTTGTAAGAAACTTACGAAAAATATTTGAAAATTGGATTTTTTTAAAATAGGGTTGAACAGATAATGTAAAACGCTTTGGAAGATTTACTACTACAACTACTACATATATCGTTATTTTGAATCTTTCGGATAAAAAAATTAATTGACAGAATTCGTTAGAAAACAAAATTCAAATATATCGATCTTATTCTTATGCCATATGATGTGCAAGTCAGACCTTATTTTTATATAGAAAACTTTTTGTTTTAAACAATTGCATTTTTTTTATCACATGTGATCGACATTTTATGACTTCAATAATGGACCGCAAATAACGATTATTGTCTCCATTTCAACTCAAAAAATCATGCGGGAAGGAAAATGGTACTTAACTAAGGATTAAAGCAACATACTTCTTGTAACAAGGACTACCTTCAGTGACATTGATTATATTTCATTTGAGTTTTATTTACAAAAAACTCAGGTTTAATCGCAATTCATTCAGTTTTCCATTGTGTTCCACTCTTAGAAAATAATCTTTATTTTTGCAGTTTCATTTATCGTTCAGAAAATAAACCTTAATATGTAGGGGGTTTTTACACAAATTAAGTTTTATTTTCTGAGCAAAAAATATAAATCTCAATAAATAACGGTTGTTTTCCAAGCAAAAAATAAATAGCTCAAGAAATAGCGACTGAAAATTAATTTTTTTTTTTATATAAGTTATAACTATACGGTCCATGCTTTTATTTCTACGATCTAACTTTATCGATATTTTGTGCTTTTTACTTTTTCGATAAAAAAAAAATTGTTATAATTGGATTTAAAATTCTTCCTCTAATATTCGACCTATACTTTGTATTTGTTTTCGATTATAAAAACTAAATTGTTGCTGTTATTGTCATCGCCAACAAATTTAATTTTTTTGCATTTCGTATTATCGAAAAGTTGTAAATTTAAAAATTAGGGGGTTTTATCGAAAAATAAAAAATCACAAAATTTTTAATTTGTTCGTGCCGTATTCGTATTAGTATTAGTATTCGCAATCGTATCGTATTCCTATAATGTTTGTGCCCGTATTCCTATAATGTTTGTGTCCGTATTCATACTCAAATTAAATTATTAATATAATTATAAAGTTGTTGAATATTCTGTCTTAATTTTAGATATCACATTCGTGCACTGATTCTTTTTCTCATTATAGTTTAAATTTGATTTCGTATTTTTATAAAGATTCCCTTTCGTGTTTGACTTCGTAAATCGTTTGAATATATAAAGGTAATCTCACGTTTGTGTGTATGCGTATTCGTATTGATTATACGGTTGTCATAAGGACTATTTTTCTCACTTCTTTTAATTTTTTTTTTTACCTGCTGATTTTTCATAACACTGTACGTATACATTTGTCAAGCACTTACCGGTAGGTTCTAATTAAAATGATAGTAAGACGTTACTCTACCGAATTTAAGATATAATTACCCCACTCCCGCTCCCTCACTTACACTTCACTCTCCTTCACGTCCGAGAACTTCATTGACTCCAGTGAGAGTGTCAGTTGCTCTCTTTGGGCTTCTAGTAGGCCCTTTTCTTTTTCTGCCGCATTACGTAAATATGCCAGACGTCCGGCAGATTCCTTTTGCGAACAAAAACGATCATAAACCTCTGCTGGCGTAGTCGCACCGCTCACCTCCATCAGATGTTTGAATAGATTCTCCATTTCACCAGTCAGATTCTGCAGCTGTGTGGTCTCATCCACTTCAGTTTCCGTCTTTGCGGTGAGTTGATCACCGGAACTCGAGCCGAGACTATCTTGATGCACAAGTGTTTTATTCTCGACAAAAAGTTTACGCCCAATACGTTCCAACTCCAATTTACGCGCCTCCACCTGCTTACGGAAATCGAGGGCTTGACGTTCACGCGTCTTCTGCGAGAGATGAGCCTGTTGTTCCTGGCGTTGGAGTATAGCTTTCGCTCCATCACGCATTTCTATGGCTTCATTGTGCACTTGCTGTGGTGAAAAATGTGATTGGAATTAGTGAAAAATCTTAACATTAACAGGTGCGTACCTACCTGCAGCCTATCGATCTCGGCTTGCTGCTCGCTGAGCGCCGCCTCCAACTCATGCAGACTACGCTCGAAACGTTCGGAATCGTTCATGAGAGAAGCCTCAATAGAGCGATACTTTTTCCGTATATGCTCGGCCTCCATCCATTGCACATTTGTGCGATGTATCTCATTCTCCAGTTGACAAACTAACTATTTGAGCATAAAAGTTAGTATTCAAAAATTTTATTATCACACACTCACCTTCCTATTGGCATCCTCTTCCAATGTCTCGGGGGGCTTTTCGCCCATATTCTGCGCTTGCGCCGCCTTGGCTGCATTCAATTCTCGAAACTGCTGCACCAATTTATCCAAGCGCACTTTGCGGCATTTGAAACGATGACGCAGCATATCCAATTGCTTGCGTTGTTCAGTGATTTTCAAATCGGTCAAGAATATTGCATCATCTGCACTACGTGCGCCAATGGGGTAACTCATTTTGCCCACAGCCATGGCGGTAGTGGTGGTGGCACTTTTCGCTTTGCGTATCTCTGCATTGGGCATTTCCTCTTTGATGATAACAGCGCGCTGTAGTGGATGTCGCAATTGACCGCATTTGCTTGTCAGCTCCTTTATTTCCTTTTTCAGTGTTGTAATAGTTTCGCGATTTATTCGATTTTGCTTTTGCCATTCGGCTGCGTTGGCTGTCTTTTGTCCCTCTGGTGGCATAAACGGAATGACGGGATATATGGAAAACTATATTCTACTTGCGTCAATTTCAATTCCACTCACCTGCCAGTAGTATGCGCTTCTTTAATTCAGCAATTTTTGCATTTAATTCACCTATTTTGTCCACTTCCACTGCCTCGCGTAAGGGCATTTTTATTGAGATTCAAACCCATCTAATTTGACGAAATCGAAAAAATCAATGTTGGAAATTGTTTATTTTCCTTGTCTTGGCAACGCAAGAGATTTGTTGTAGCAACACCGCTATGGCGTTCGTATCGAAATAGTAAGTTATTAATTGTGTTGAATACAATTTTTCAGGGTTACTAAGTATACTAAAAACAAGTAAAAACAGCGCTGTCTTCGGCTATGCCGAAGGCTTCATACCTTTCATGAATGGAAGAATAGTAAAAAACGTGTTATTGTATTACAATTTCGTATTACCTATAGTTAAAAGCGAGAATTTCCTTCAAATCAATAAAAATAATTCTAGTAAAGGCATTGTTATAAATTATTTAATGCTTTTCCTTATGTAATTAAAAAGAACTATGTTTTAAGAAGGGAATGGTTTTTGAATATTTTTAATATCGTATCGACGCTTGATATTCAACATTTAAAAAATACAAATAATTAAGTATTAATATGTAAGACCTACATATGTCGGTCTTTGAAAACAGTTATCAGATCCGTAAATAGTTCCCAAACGTTTAACGCTATGATTCATGTGATATTGCGCTGAGCTTATTACTTTTCGCAATAAATATTTGTCCTGAATTTATCTTGCCGATTTACACTGTGAACTCCGATCTTGATGAATACTAATATATAGCTAATAATGGCTGATATTTCTGCAAAATTTCAAGCCTTTAGCTGTTTAAATGGAGGAGTTATGGTGCAAAATGCAATATCTGAACAATCGGTTGTATGGGAGCTATATGTTATATTTATCCGATCTTCATGATTTTCAACACTGATACGTAGCTAATAATGGCTGATATTTCTGCAAAATTTCAAGCCTTTAGCTGTTTAAATGGAGGAGTTATGGTGCAAAATGCAATATCTGAACAATCGGTTGTATGGGAGCTATATGTTATATTTCTCCGATCTTCATGATTTTCAATACTGATACGTAGCTAATAATGGCTGATATTTCTGCAAAATTTCAAGCCTTTAGCTGTTTAAATGGAGGAGTTATGGTGCAAAATGCAATATCTGAACAATCGGTTGTATGGGAGCTATATGTTATATTTATCCGATCTTCATGATTTTCAACACTGATACGTAGCTAATAATGGCTGATATTTCTGCAAAATTTCAAGCCTTTAGCTGTTTAAATGGAGGAGTTATGATGCAAAATGCAATATCTGAACAATCGGTTGTATGGGAGCTATATGTTATGTTTCTCCGATCTTCATGATTTTCAATACTGATACGTAGCTAATAATGGCTGATATTTCTGCAAAATTTCAAGCCTTTAGCTGTTTAAATGGAGGAGTTATGGTGCAAAATGCAATATCTGAACAATCGGTTGTATGGGAGCTATATGTTATATTTCTCCGATCTTCATGATTTTCAACACTGATACGTAGCTAATAATGGCTGATATTTCTGCAAAATTTCAAGCCTTTAGCTGTTTAAATGGAGGAGTTATGGTGCAAAATGCAATATCTGAACAATCGGTTGTATGGGAGCTATATGTTATATTTCTCCGATCTTCATGATTTTCAACACTGATACGTAGCTAATAATGGCTGATATTTCTGCAAAATTTCAAGCCTTTAGCTGTTTAAATGGAGGAGTTATGGTGCAAAATGCAATATCTGAACAATCGGTTGTATGGGAGCTATATGTTATATTTCTCCGATCTTCATGATTTTCAATACTGATACGTAGCTAATAATGGCTGATATTTCTGCAAAATTTCAAGCCTTTAGCTGTTTAAATGGAGGAGTTATGGTGCAAAATGCAATATCTGAACAATCGGTTGTATGGGAGCTATATGTTATATTTCTCCGATCTTCATGATTTTCAACACTGATACGTAGCTAATAATGGCTGATATTTCTGCAAAATTTCAAGCCTTTAGCTGTTTAAATGGAGGAGTTATGGTGCAAAATGCAATATCTGAACAATCGGTTGTATGGGAGCTATATGTTATATTTCTCCGATCTTCATGATTTTCAACACTGATACGTAGCTAATAATGGCTGATATTTCTGCAAAATTTCAAGCCTTTAGCTGTTTAAATGGAGGAGTTATGGTGCAAAATGCAATATCTGAACAATCGGTTGTATGGGAGCTATATGTTAATGGCTGATATTTCTGCAAAATTTCAAGCCTTTAGCTGTTTAAAAGGAGTTATGGTGCTAATAATGGCTGATATTTCTGCAAAATTTCAAGCCTTTAGCTGTTTAAATGGAGGAGTTATGGTGCAAAATGCAATATCTGAACAATCGGTTGTATGGGAGCTATATGTTATATTTCTCCGATCTTCATGATTTTCAACACTGATACGTAGCTAATAATGGCTGATATTTCTGCAAAATTTCAAGCCTTTAGCTGTTTAAATGGAGGAGTTATGGTGCAAAATGCAATATCTGAACAATCGGTTGTATGGGAGCTATATGTTATATTTCTCCGATCTTCATGATTTTCAACACTGATACGTAGCTAATAATGGCTGATATTTCTGCAAAATTTCAAGCCTTTAGCTGTTTAAATGGAGGAGTTATGGTGCAAAATGCAATATCTGAACAATCGGTTGTATGGGAGATATATGTTATATTTCTCCGATCTTCATGATTTTCAATACTGATACGTAGCTAATAATGGCTGATATTTCTGCAAAATTTCAAGCCTTTAGCTGTTTAAATGGAGGAGTTATGGTGCAAAATGCAATATCTGAACAATCGGTTGTATGGGAGCTATATGTTATATTTCTCCGATCTTCATGATTTTCAATACTGATACGTAGCTAATAATGGCTGATATTTCTGCAAAATTTCAAGCCTTTAGCTGTTTAAATGGAGAAGTTATGGTGCAAAATGCAATATCTGAACAATCGGTTGTATGGGAGCTATATGTTATATTTATCCGATCTTCATGATTATCAATACTGATACGTAGCTAATAATGGCTGATATTTCTGCAAAATTTCAAGCCTTTAGCTGCTTAAATGGAGGAGTTATGGCGCAAAATTCAATATCTGAATAATCGGTTGTATTATATGTTATAGTCACCCGATCTGGCCGATTCCGACAAATGTTTAATCATTTGTACAACGACACCTGCTCACCAAATTTCATCAAAATATCTCTAAAATTGAGGGACTAGTTTGCGTTCAAACAGACGGACAGACGGACAGACGGACAGACGGACAGACGGACAGACGGACAGACGGACAGACAGACGGACATGGCTAAATCGACTCAGCTCATCGTCCTGATCATTTAGGTATACTTTTTGATGGGTCTATCTCTTCTCCTTCTGGCACTTACAAACATCGGACCAAACTTAATATACCATTTCATTCTCATGAAAGGTATAAAAAACATAAACAATATGTATAGCGTCATTTGGCTCGTCTGCTACTCACCCTCAGCCAAGGGGATTTTGCACGATTTCACCATAGCACATCTCAATCTTTGCTTTCGTTTGCTAACTGGCATCAGGTTCAAAACATCACCTTAGCCGTCTTTCCAACATTATGTCTATCTCACTCCAAAGCTCATATAGTTCGTTGTTGTTGTTGTTGTGGTTGCAGCGGTTCCTCAGATCCTGCAAGATTGGCTTAACCATGGTCGTTGTCAGCAAACTCTTCTAGGACTAGGTCCAAGAAACTCGCAGTTTCGACAAGTTCGGACCAAAAGGAAAGGGGCGTTAGATGAGCCGGTTTGAGAGGGCAAATGAAAAGGTGGGTGGTATAGCGCAGGAAGTTTTGAATAAAATGTCGATTGCGTTTTTCTTACAGTAAGGCCTCGGTAAATAAGCAGAGAGATCACGCATTATTTAGCATAGGTGTTCGTTCGTTCAACAATGTTCTACAAATTAGATGTTTGAAGCCCTTTAGCGTCCTTAAAAAGCTCATCAACACTAACCGGCCTTGATATTTTTAGCAGCCCAATTGATAATCCAATTCCAATACATCTTCTCCGAAGTATTTAAATTTCTTCTCTTTCACATTTTCACTCAATAGAATAGAAGTGAAGCAAAATTAAATATTATCTTATTTTTATTGAATACATAATTATTCTCAAATGCCTTTTAAATTGTACTTTAATTCAAATATAGTTTTAGTTCTTTAACCTGTGATTAACTTCAATGATTACTTGGATGATACTTGGCGTGTATAGTTAATGTAAATAATATAAATATTATTCTTCGCTGCATTTTTCATACGTTTTTTATAAAATTATACATACACTCAAAAAAAAAAAAAACAAAAAAAAATGAACTGGATTAAAGAAAATTTGCTATTAAGGACATAAAAAAATGAGATTGGGGTAAAAACATGCATGTTTTTTAAGTTTTTATCTTTATGTAAAACAAAAATTAAAAAAAAAGCACTTAAATGGCAAAAAAATTATATATTCAAAACAAAAAAAAAAAAAAAAACAAAACAGTTTCTTTTCGAGCAGCTATAATTCTGCGTGTTTTGAACTAACTATATATAGCTAGTATTTATATTCAAAGTAAAAATTAATAAAACTAATTACATTTTTATAAAGATGTACATATAATTTATTGAAAATCTATTTTATCATAGAAAAATTATTACATTACACGCAGCATATATACTTGGTGTAAGATAGATTAACATAATTAATTTAACATGCATTTGGTAAATTAATTTAAAAAAATAAATTAAAGTCGTAAATGTTTGCTTTTTTCCGACAGGGATAAGATGAGACGCGCGCATGTGTGATCGTGACTGTGTGAAAAACATGATTATTGTCGGCTCGCCCGGCTATGGGCTAATTCAAAACTTACTAAAATTTCGTCTATTTACGACGAGCTAATCCAGATTAGTGTGCAGATAATTCATAAGTTAATGCAAATTAAAGATGTTAATGCACATTAGGTTGTAATTTGTAATTGCAAAATTGTTCCCTATAACATTCGCGCTGTTTCGTTCCATCGACTCTGTGTAAATTTAAAACGACGTTATAGTGCAATCATTTAATATTTTCATCACGAAAGAGCCTTCCAGTTAATGACCGTAAAGAATTTGCCTAAATAGCACTCTTCCTTATGCGCACAAACTCTGTAATTAGCCATCGAATGCGGGTTGCTGACTATGTCACTTTAGCAAAAACCATTGTCCTTTGCATAGGTAAATATATCTACATAAATCCGCACATTAGGTCGCATCATTGGACATTTGGAGCAAAAAAAAAAACGACGAATTGGCAAACCAACTGAGTTTCAAGATATACAAGAAACCAACAACAAATACAATAATACACAATAAGAAAAATTTAAAACAAAAACGCCTTTCAGTAGCGCTCAACGTTATGCTCCCTCTGAAAACTGCTGTCTGCCGGTTCTAGCCGATGGTTCCTTCTTCACTCACATTCTGCTAAGGGTGGAAGGCGCGGGGGGCGGGGGAGCTCTCCCTCAAGCGGAAATTTAGGCGTCGGGAGTGTGTGTTCAGGCAGGGTGTGTTTCTGGCGGAGGGGGCCGCATTCAAGGAGCTCCCCGATTGCCTACTCATCAATATAATGCCCTCTAGAAGGGCAAATATTTATTCTGATAGTCAGGCCGCTAATAAGGCCTTACGATATTTGAGTGTCTGACTTCTCTCTCAGCCGCCGCCTCTGAATACCTTGATATTGGACTGATTTGGGTGGAATGATTTAGGCATTGCAGAAAACTGCATGGCTGACAAGCTCGCTCGGCGTGGTACCCTGGAAGTCATTACTCCACGCAGGGAGAGGGTGGGGCTCCTTTGGCTGCCTACGGACTTCTGTTGAATAGATGGGCTCGAAGTCGGCTCAGCGAACGCTGGGAAATTACCATAACATGCAGAATTGCAAGCACCCCCTGGTCGGTGGTGAACCGTGGCCGTTCGAAGGAGCTGACGTTGCTAACAAAGCGGCAACTCTCGGTCCTTGTAGGAGTTCAGACTGGACATTGTCCGATGAGTATTTATGCGGTTAGGTTGAATATAGTCTACTACTCTTTTTGACACAGCTGCCCTGCCTTTCTGGCTCCTGCTTCTGTAGCACTCCATAAGAGCTCTCTGGGTTGGACTTCATTTTGGGTACGCGTTGTGGACTACCACATCAACCTTGCCTAACCTACTGTTCAAAGAATAAAAACAAAAAATAAGTATTTATCTTTTTAAGTTGATTAGTGTTCCCTACAAATTCCCGCTTTTATAAAAAAAATCTCATAACAAGTTTTCAAGTGCAATTTTGTCCGTTTTTCCGATACCACCTAACGTGCATATCTATATGGAAAGTACATAAATCTTTCAAGTGTTTTCAAATGCAAGTTCACGCGAATTTTAAATCTAACAGCACCAAAGTGGCAATGACAATGGGGGAACTGGAAGGTAGAACTGAATAGGAAAAAACTCTTAACAGATCATTAAGTTGGCGTGCAACGATGTCCTGCCAAAGGAAGGTAAAAAAGGTATGTAACTCCCTGTTTCGACAGACGCATCGTGATAATTATAGTGCGCGCGTGAATGGTAGTTTCAGCACACCTACACATACATACGTAGCCGTTCAAGAACATTTTGCTGATGACCAATTTATTTGGTTCGTTTCTTTAGCAGCAAAATGGCAGCCAATCGCTTAACACTTATTTTTGTTTGCTTTTGCACTTTGTCCCCCACTTTTTATCACTTCGCTGCACTCTTTTCCTTCTCCACGTCTTAGTGAATTGCAGGTGTGTGTGTGTTTGTATTGATGGCCTGAGCCCCTACACTTCTGCGAGGGTGGGTGGTGTTTCGCCACTTCCATTTTGTTTTTGTATACCGGTGAGCAGCGGACGTACGGTCGTATGGGAAATTAAAGCAGAATTTAACGAACATTTCTCTCTCACTCTCTCTCTCTCTCCCTCTGCTATTTTATTCTCCTTTTATTTTATTTATTAAGCTACGCTGAATTTTATTTGCAATTACAAATGGCCATTAAAAGGCCTTCAACATTCAACTAACAGCCGCTTTTGTTGTTGTTGTCAGTTGGAATTACGAACGGCCTCGGATACCAGATACAAAGTGGTTGGATGTGACGCGAAGAGGATTGGGTGGAGGTATCGCTGAAAGTGTGGCCGTAAGCGCCAAGATAAATACTTCAAACGGAAGTGCGCTTTAAGTGGCACATTTTAATTAAAGCAGATTGATGACTTCAAGCGGTCGATGTTGATGGCAGTCTTGCTTGGTGCGCTGCTGGATGTGTAAATCTTTTACAGAAAGATGCCCACAAATGTGTAAACTTTTAAAGCGTCTTAAAGGGATTAGAATTGTGTGAGGGTGTAAGGTGAGCGTCACAAAAGTAACGGCAAATGGGGGTAGAAAACTTAGTGAGGTGTGCAATATTTATTACTTTCATAAAGTCGCTTAAATTTTTTTTTAGTCATAAGCCGTTGTTAAATTGTAGTGGAGACAAATTTTAATGGTTAAATAAGCTAAACAAAAAAATAAAAAATCGTGTTTTCATGCATTTGTTCTTGTTATTGTTCAGAAAATAATAGCGATTTTTTAATTTCAGTTTTTTGTTCAAAAAATAAAAGTTACTTTTCTAGCTTAATTTTTTTCTTTGAGAATTTTCTTTGAAAATTAAAAGTTTTTTAATAAGCATAGATTCTAATTTAATTCAACAATAACAATGATTTTTTCGCGACCTTTCCAATTTTAATTTTGTGTTTTGCTGGCTCGAGGTCTAGGGGGTGTTGGTATGAGTAAAAACAATTGATTTGCTTATTTTTCCTTCCAATATATTTCGGTTAAACTATGGTAACCGTCTTCAGGGGAAATGAGTTTACACGTCCGCACTGTCCGACGGGGAGCTTTGTACTCAGTACACAAAATTAAAATTCAACAAATAACTTTAAGTTGGTTAATAATTAATATTTGAGCTGCAGCCACGCAAACGACTCATATTGTTATCTGGAAGAGGATAGGAAAAAGACGATCGGTAATATCAATCCAAAGCCCATTGATATAAATGCGGTTGTAATAAAACATTGGAAGGGAAAAAATATATATATATGTCTTAACATTGGTTTAGTTCGAAAGGAGAGAGTGCTGAAACTCTTCTTTGGTAGATAATTTTAAAACTTAACTGCAAAAAAACTCATCTCCACAAATAAGGGGTATTTCCATAAAAGTTTCTAACTAAAAGGGTTTCAGAAATGGATCGGTATACCCTTGCACATTCGCTGACTGGAAGCTCGGAGCGCATGAACAAAGTCATCATTTAAAAATATAAATATATTCTCAGTGATGAAACTCTTTTTAATCGCTCTAGAAATTTCAGTATGTAAGAAAACAAAATATGGCGTTTTTGGTGCTCCGAGAATCTAACTGAAATAGTTCAATAATCAGTGCAACAACAATCAAAAGTTCAAATGCGACTTTATATACAGGAGGCTGTCCTTATCTAGGCGATCACCTTTGATCTGGAAATTGAATTTAAGTGGATCCATGTTAGTCATTGTGTGTGCCGTGCACAGCCCATGCACCGACGTCCCCAGCCCAGTCTCTTCTTTCTCACCACCTCTTGGAAGACATCTGAATGTTAAGGCTAGCAATCTCGAAGAAATGTCCAGTATCTCTAAAGCTTCATTAAGACCCCGGGAAGTAATTCGTAGCAAGGAAAGAGGAAAACCTCAAGTCGAGCTTCGACTAGACTCAAACTAACTGGTGTTCATTTAAAATAAATTGCTGATAAAAAGGAATATCTTACTAGGAGCGCTCACTTTAGGAGCTCTTTCTGCATATGTTTTGGTTGTACAATCTATTGTCGTACAAAAAAGTGACATTCGAATTCCCTATTTCAGTGCATTCTGAGTACAACCATAGAGGCTATAGAGAGCATACTACAACACAAATTTTTAAATTTTATTGAGTCCACGGTTTTTTTTTGTGGAAACAATACGTATGTAGATGATTAAGTATTACAGTTAGACTAAAAAATGGATTATTTCGAAAACAGCTAGTTATATAGAAAGTTAATTAAATGTTTTACTAATTGTATTCAACTCGGCCTGCTTAAGTTTTCTTATCACGCTTCAAATTATACTCAAGCTCCGTACTTTCCATGTACGCTACCGCTTTAGATTTCTATCTTATCAGTTTCTTGCTTGAATTTACTACCTCATTTCATTTATATACAGGTAGCCTTGGAAGACATTAAAAAACCACTCTTTATTTTTTAGATGTGAGAAAACCTACCACTATTTAATTAACTCAGAGCACATCAAATTTTGCTAGACCAAACTGGAAGAAAGCAGTTCCTCCGCAACAGCTGTTTCTTGAGTCCGCTTCGATGCGCTCGACAAACATACATACAAAAGTCAAAAATGATTAACACTGGCGCGTATTAAAAACTACCAAGTCAAAGCAAGAATACAGAGTAGAAACAAACGGAAAAGCAATAATAACATTGATGCAAAGGGCGAGTGGCTATGACAGTTTAGGGTAAATAATTCATCCGAAATTCAGTTTTTGTTTGTATTTGATGATTTTCTAATTAAATTCTAGGAGTTATAAACAAGGGATATATTAAAAAGGGTGGTAGGTTAGGGTCTACGTTAAATTAACCGAAAATATTGTAGTATATTTTCATGCCATCATTCATTTTTATTCATCATACAAAAAATTTTGAATAACAAATAAATTTTAATTCCTCATCCAAAAGATTTTGTATAAAAAATAAACTTTTGTTCATGAGCCAAATAGCTTTGAATAAAGTATAGTACTAAGTTCGCGTTTCATGTGGAATGGAAATCCATACAAATTGCATTGCAGTGAAATATGCGTGAAATTCTACAACATTTCTACGGCAAAGTTGCGCTCTGTTCACGCTGTGAAGAGGCTGGCAACATCTTTGCAGCATGATGCCAGCAAAATTTTTTCACAGCTATTAAAATAAATTTGTAATTTAAAATTGCGTGAAAAGTGACAGTTCGACACTTCAATTATACATTTTTTTGTGCATTTCTTACATTTGATCTTATGTGGTATCTTTGCAGCGCTTCAATGATTTTTGTTGCTATTGATAATTCACGGCAAACCAAACTAATGTTGCTGGCGAAATTTCAAGGCCTTGAAGTAAAGTAGTACTCTATTCCCGTTTCACGCCAAATGAGCTGTTAAAATGAAATTGCACAACATTTCCACGACAAAGTAGTACTCCGTTCACGCCGTGAAAAGGCTCACAACATTTTAGCAACATGATGCCAGCTACATTTTTTTACAGCTTTTAAAATGCATTTGAAAATTAAAATTGAGTAAAAAGCGACAGTTGGCCACTTTATTTAAGGATTTGTTTTTGCACTTTTTACTACATTTACTTTTATGTGGCATCTTTTAGGCGCTTCGATAAGTTTGGTTACTAGCAACATTTCACGGTAACCCAAATGCATGTTGCTAGGGAAATTTCAAGGCTGTTATTACAAACAAATTCGTATTCACCGTTATTCAGTCATTAAAAAAAAAAGAAATGACGAATGAAAATATATTTGTTATTGAAAACTTTTTGTATCATGAAAGAAAATCTATTCGTTCAAAAACACCTATCGCCGATGAAAATTATAATTTTGAGTTGACCGCGACTGCAAAGTTTTGTCGCAAATATATCATAAATTTTACCTGTTAAAATATAAGTAAATAACTAAATCAATTAACTAACTGAAACTTTACAAATTTACTTCAAAAGACTTGGACAGCAATTAATTTGCTTGCAACTGCAGTTGACTTTGCCTGGCATTTTAATTTTCGTTTCCTACCATGTTGTTTATTTTCTATTATATATATTGTTTCAAATGCAAACGAAAAATTATGAATTATTAACACTTGGGGGCAAACTAGTTATTATATATTTCTAACTCCAACCCAAGAGCTTGATGAAACCGGCTGCATACGAACAACATAACGTTCACACTATACTTATTATGTTTATATATTTCGGAGACAGCTCAATTTCTTTGGGAAGCAATTGTCTATTGCAGATTTGAACAGTTTTTGCGTGCACCAATACACACACACACATAGAAGGGGAGGTACCCAGCAAAAGTGCGACGAGTTCAGGACGCGTCCAGTATGAACCGCATGCGACTGATGTCAATTTGCATCCGTTTGTAAGGACTGAGCGGTTCACTTTTGTTCGAGCATGTCCTCTGAAGAGAGACTAATTGTACAGTAGATTAGTCAATTTGTATGCCTATCGGATATAGAATGGGACTAGTCCATTTCTACTTCAAACGGATATGAAGTAGAATTCTTTCATATCTATGTTAATAAAAATAATAAGTATATTAATTGATTTTTAAATTCTTTCCTTTGATTTTATTGCGATATTTTTTTTTATAATTTATAACATGATACCGAAAATAGATGTGCAAAAAACTTACACTATCCAAGGCTTGTGCTTAACTTTCATCTCTTCCTAAAAAAAAACTATATATTGAATTTGTATGTATTTTATTTGTCTATTCCGCCGGCATATGATGCACGGGTTGGATTTTCAGTCAATTCAAATGTTGATCGGAACAAAAAGGCTCCTTTGTTTACATTGCAGAAACATTAGAGGAATGCTCCTTTTGTTTTTCGCATTCTACCCATCATTATCAGACCTTGAGACAACAAATTTTGTCTCAGATTGTAAGACGAGAAAAATTGTTCATCGTAATTTTATGACCCGTCAGCCCACGAACCACTTGGTTCTTCTAAGTGCTGTTGGATTACCCAAACATAAAACCAAACGAAAATCAAGTAATTGCTAATAAATTGTAACACAATCAGTGGGATTGAAATAATCAACCATAAGTCCGGACCAGATATCAAATATGTCCCGAATCGGAGCAAACTTGCAGCGAAACGTTCCCGATGTCAACTCAAAACGTTTTTGTTTTTCTTAACACTATCGCTTTGACTTAGCGTGACTGCTACTGCTGAAAACCTTGCAAATGTTTTACATATACGATTGGACATGTACGAGAGTAAGAAACGTAAGTTTTAATATATTTCGTAAGCGGATAATGATTTTACATCAAATTGCAGATTTTTAAGAAAGCATTGATAAGTTAAGAATTGTCAAGAAGTTTTATGAACTTTGCTTAAAAAATAAGTTGAAATAATAATTGAAAATTTTTTGTTTGTGCGATTTTTCACACAAGGAGAAAACGAAGGTTAAGGAATTGCTTATTTCAAATGATATAGTGTTTAATGTAAAATCAGCTATGAATAGATTAGAACTAACTAATATCTGATTGTACCCGGAAGGGTTTTTGTTTCGGACTACCTAAAGTACAACTGTACCCTGTAGAGATTAATCTAGGTATACTCTCTTTAGGGACTAGACGCACAATTTTTTCCACGGTACAGCAAATAGTATTGCTACATAGAAATAATAAAACTGCTGCCAATCTGCACCAACTCCAATTCAAAATACATATACACATATATATTTACATAAATATGCAGCAATTTGGTTGCTTTCGCTGGCGTCAAAATGCAAATGTCCGAAAGACATTACCGCCGCCGTCCGCTTTTCCCACTCCCACTCTCATCAACATCTATTACTTGGATCTAACTGCTACACTGTTGCTGCTACATGTTGCACGTCGTTGTACACCGGAAACATTTCAGAATTATTATTCTCTCATTACAGTTCGTTCTCTTCGTGTCATTCGAAAATTGTTTTGTGTTTTTTTTTTTTTTGTTTTAGTTATACATCTAATGTTTTTGTCTGTGTTATGTTGTTCTTGCTTTGGAGTTTGCTACTTCAGTCGGCCATCTACAATGTTGCTCCGCTTTTGTTGTGTTTGTGTTTTTTTTTGTATCCTTTTTGTTTGTTAGTTTGGCTTTTGTCATATTCGCTTTCCACTTGATTATTATATCGTCATTGTTGCTGTTGGTAACGAAGGCATGTCAACGACAACAATTTACTTGGCATTGTTTTTGGCCCCGGAATTGTGACAGTTTTGATGGATAAGCTGTAAAAGTTTTTCATTTAGCGTGGAAAGGATAAAAAGAGAAAAAAATACTTAGGTTTCTTTAAAGATCTAACGATCTAACTATTTTTGTTTTATAAACAATGAAAATAAATTGCGCTTTTTTGGTAAAAATGTCAATGTGAAGTTTTAAATTCAAACGCATGAAAAATATTTACTTTTTTATGGACGCAAATGCAGAACACCTTCTGTAAAAAAAGTCAAAACTCAAAAAGATTTTTTAGCCACTTGAAAATTATACTTTTTGGAGTAAAATTAAATTCGCTACAAAACTGCGCTACATTCGCAAGAAGGTTATACCTACAATTTGGAATTAAAAAAATTGAAAATTTTATGAAAATTCCTGAAATTTGATGAATTTTTGTGAAATTTCTTAAAAAGTTATACTCTTATAAAAAAAAAAAAAAAAAATTGTATTAAATTAAAAATATAAATTAATAATTAACTATAATATTTTAAATTTGGTTGCTTTTGATATGCGTTGCTTGGGTGCGTTTTGTGTTATGGTAATCAAATAACATTTTTATTTGAAAAACTTTTCAATAGGTTGCATTCCTCGTTTAGATATTTTAGTCCTCTTTCATTTGATACCAAAATAATACAATTTGAATAAGCATTTATTATTAGGAATTGATTTTTATTTCGAGCTTAAAAAATATTTGACTAAGTTCAACTCTACTTTACTGAACTAAACCAAACAAAAGTCCGGATGTTTCAGTTATTATTGGACTTTTTCCCAAGAGGTTGAAATTTTTCAGGATTCTTGCCCAGGAACATTGATAAATGGGATCAAAGGAACATTGATAAATTTCTTCTACAACAATATTTTGCCCAGGGGTTGAATTACGTGCTCAGTCAACGAAACGGCAATCGGATAACAATAATTTACGTGACTGATCGTATGTACGATTATATTGGAATTACGATATACGATTACTGCCGTATCGTATTTCATCACAGGGTGCACTAGATTCTACAATAATTATGATGGAAATTCTGACAAGAAAATGTCATTTCTATGTTTGTTAAAAAAAAAAAAATTATAAAACATTTTAAATCACATGGATGTCGAGGTATTATTTTATTTGGAAAATCTTAAAGCGATTGAGAATGCGTCTTCATGAAGTTGCCTATGATGCTTTTCTGTTGCTGATTAGGTTTTTAGAACTGTCTTAGGATATGAAAACGATTTTTTTAGAACAATATTTTTTATTTATTCCGTCACTTTTTACCAACATGTATTCTCTTTGGTTTCTATGATGTGTTTAGTTTTGTTTGTCTGTCAATGGAAATTTCAGTTTTTCTTTTACACTTTCACATACATTTTGTAGTATAGATATATGTATATATATATATATGTATATATGTATGTACATATGCAATAATACTTGCTTGAAATATCCAATTAAATTTTTACTAATAATATTACAGCAACAAGTAGAAATTTTTGGAATCGGTTTCCAATAGTATGCAAATTTGAACATTTGCGCTAAATGAGTTACGTTCACTGAACTCATAATACCAAAATACGTTATAAGGGATACGTTCACTTTTCGTGTAATACCAGATATTCACTTTCTAGTTCAGTGAACGACCACAGGACTTTTATTAAGCTACCAGAATAGAAATTTGTCTTGCAAAAGATTTATATCTTTCAAAAGACTGTGAGGAGTTGAAAGACATTTACTACAATTGCCATGCAAATTTATTTTATTCTTAATTTTTTAAAAAGTTTCGTTTTTATCACGTGCACGGTACTACTTCAAGTGACTTTTATTAGCGATATTCTCTTTATTCCACCAAAATAGCAGTCAAGTCTTTTAAATATTTAAAATTTAAATTTTAAAAATTTAAATAGTTGCCAAGTCCTCTCGAGTAGTTTTGTTTCAAATAGGGGTAGATTTGGTACAAAAACTTATTTTCTTACGCTTCGTTCTGCGGCCAGAGGTACTATATTGCTTTGGCCTTTTGTTGAGAAATAAATGCGTTTGCTGTCAGACTCTTTACTTCTTCCTGGCGCTGAGTTGACCTTTACAGTGATGATTCTTTTTCCAAAATGCTTCAATGCAGTCACAATCATAATGGTCCTTCATACTCGGTACCTGGATGACTTTTTTTGTCCATAAGTAAAGTGAAATCTAATATTATATATTTTTATAAACCTATAGTGTTAGCATATAAACTGAAATATTCATGTTAGTAAATTTATGCAATTGGCGGTTTGATGTTACTTGATTTGTATTTCTTAGCGGCAACACACTTTCCTTCTTGTCATCGGTACTTATTTCTGCCCTTTCTTTATGGCAAGCACATTTACTGCTGATTTCATTAATGCTTCAAACATTGGCACCTACTTTCTCACCTCTCAACACTGAGTGCGAAACAATTGACACAAATTGTCACAAACAACTGAATAATTGCCTTTTGCTTGCCTCCGTTACTGTTGTTATATAGTTGGCGAGGGAAATGTTGATAACGAAGATAGAGTATAAAAAACGAAAACAACACCGCCTAAGGTGGCAGTAAGTGACGCACACGCGTGCAATAAAAGCGCAGAAGTTAAGGATAAAGAGAGCCGCTAGGCTTTCTATTCGCAAAGCAGGTGAAGAAGCCAACACGGCGGGCGCGCCAAAAAGTAGGCTTTGAAGAAATGTGGAAATGAACAACTATCATATATGTATGTAGCTATGCATAGCAATGTATGTGTTTTTAAATTTCCGTGCTTTTCCACGCGCAGCGAGTTCACCGTGCATTGCTGCTGCTATATGTAATATTGTTCAGTATTGTCTGTTTCTTTTGCATTTGTATCTCCATTTGTGCGTTCACTCGAAGGTTGCTAAAGCTGTCACATTTTCACACATCTTACATATATCTACTTGTATAAGTAAATCTTGAAAATGACAATGGCACTTTGTTTGTTGGCACGAGTGAGCCTGCTGCCCACTTAGAGTGAAGTAAAGGTAACTAAGAAGAAAAACAACAATGACAGCAAAGACATCACACTTCTTTCTAAGACAATTTACTCGGTTCGTGAAGACAGCAATAAAAATAAAGTGGATGGCTTACAAGTGGCGGCAAACGGCTAGAGTTAGCATTGTTAGAGAAACAGTATGGTCGCTACGGGAGTCAGCGCCCAAAAATAAAAAACACATATAGCACTATGCAATTCGCCAGACTGTTGAGTGCGTTGAAATTCATATTTATTACTAAGCGTGAGCCTGTCATGCAAAAAAAACCCCAGCATTGCATTTAAGTAACTCCACTTACTAGATGATTTTGGATTAGTTCTTGTGAAAAATTAAAAAAATCAATTTGACTTAAATTTCGATGTGTTACTGCTTTGTTGTCTGCATTCGCGAATGCTTATACATATATTCAAATTCTCTCAATTGCGATAATATATATAATCTCTGGAGCTCCGCGCCGTAATTAAAAAAATATATATAAATGAATAATAATTTTCATACCAAAACTTGTAAAATTGCATATTTTTGTTGACCAAAATGATCAGACAAGAATTTTTCTTTTTGATCAAATTTTTTTGTTCAACTTTATGACTTTGTCAAATGAAAACGAGTTATATATGTATATATATATGTATATATATATATATACTATTGTTTTGCATACATACGTATGTTGGGGTGTATAAAACTTTTTTTATGAATTTTTTCAAAATAAAATGCCTGCATCTGTTGCAAAACATACGTTTTTTTGTAGAGCCTCTTTGGCCGGAACGATGCCGTTCGGAATTTTCTACCTAGAATAAAAAATATGGAAGATTCTGAAAATAAATACATAAACTAGGGGAATATCTTAGGATTCAACAATCAACAGTCAATACTGAGTGTTAAAAATGCCGTTGATTCGGATGAAAAAATGCTGTGTATGACTTGAACTTTGTTGCAAAAACAGACAAAAATTGGGTAAATTTTAATTTAATGAAAAAATGCTACGATCTTTACTAGAAAATGGAATCAGCAAGCTGCATAAAAAATTTTAAGTCAGTACGTTTAGAATTGTAGGCGTGAGTATGCCGATCAGCTAAAACAAAAATGGTTTGCGGTAAAATGCGATGGAAATTTCAAGCGCCCGTGAATACGGGAGGACGTGTGGTCAGATGCCTTCGGGACTTTGTTCTTGCATAACACCTTTTGAATATCAGTGGGCGACATTTCTAGGAGCATTTAAAGCAATTAAAAGAAATAGGAAAACAAATTATAGAGTAGGATTACCCCTTAATTATTTAAAAAAAAATTATTCTAATTTTTATTCGGACAAAAATGAGACTTAATATAATACATATCCTTCATTTCATATTTAAGAGCAATTAAAATTTATGTTTTGTACATTTTCCAAAAAATGTGCTTTACTAAAATTTTAAGGCATTTATTTTAATTTAAATCAAAGTTATGTCGATATCTTCCTTAAAACCTTACATGTAATATTTCTTCACCGCTAGAAACTTCTGTTTGATTTCGACAACATTCGGTTTTGGAAAATTTTGCTCATTAAAAAAATTTGGGAATCGTCAACCTTTTCACAAGGCCTAACTTTCCGTAATAAGCAGAATATGAAAAGCTTTGATGCAACAATTATTCCACCGTTTGCCGGTGTTTGCATCAACAGACATAAACGATCTCTTGCGTTGCATTAAGCAATCGAATTGGACATTTTCTAGTTGAGTGGACGACACATTTTGCCCACAACTTATATCACAATAGACCCCATGAGCCTCAGTGTCCCATCATGATATACAACGGATTGTGGGAGTAACCTAACCTAAGCAGTGATCCAAAATAATAATTATTTGGTCGTAGAGTTTTAAAAAAGTCATCCAAATTTTGGTATGAATTATACAAACCTTTTGATAATAATTTTGAGTCAGGAAAATTTTCTAAGTTCTCGATTTTGGTTATATTGAAACTTATACTCGCATTAATTATAGCTTTTAATAATAATTTTGAGTAAGAACAATTCTTTTAATCAAAAATAACTATTATTTTGAGACTTGTATTATTAAATTGCTTCTATACTAATTATGAGTAAGATAAGTTATTTTAAGTTTAGAAAGACGTAACTATTTCAGGAGAAAAACTAGTCGAAACTAGTCAAAAAGGTGATAACGAACTGGTTCCGGAATTATTTCGAAGTAGTCCCGAATCAGTTCCGAACTAAAATCGAAATGGACCTGTTCTTCAAGACTTAAAATATTTTTTCTCACTCATAATTACTATGAGAAGACTGTTATAATATAAATCTCAAAAAAAAGTTTTTGAAAACTTTAACAGTTTTATCTGGCTGATAAGTGTAAGTAATAACATAAGTAATAAGAGTCTTCAAAGACTTAAAAATATTTACCTCGCTGAAAACTATTATGAAAATATTTTTATAATGTAAGTCTTTGAATAATGGTTATAGGTTTCTCAAAAAATTTGTATCTTATTATAATAATTATTGATTAATTTTTACAGCTCTCTCTTTTAAAATTGTAATGTCTCTGAACCTAGGCACTTTAAGTAGGCTTCTAAAATTTTGTTTGAATAAATCTAGCATTATTCTCAATTGAAAATTCCTATTTTAGCCCTTTTCGGGTTTTGTCAAAAAAGTGCAATTACAGTTTGTTGTACAGAATAAAGAAAAGTTAGAAACAATTTATAATACTTATTATTGTATCAATATTTATTTACTATTATTATCGTACACATTATTAAAAAAAAAAAAAACTGATCTCTTATGAAGTTATTTCTGTTCCTACGAATGCCATTAATTGCTCATCTGGATTAAATATGTGCGTCAATTTTGTTCTCAACACATAAGTGAATTATTTAAACAAAATTGCCAACATAAATATTTTATTATTTCTACATTTTACCCTTCTTTCACTCATTTTTTTTGTACACTGCACACGTGTTGGCGTAAACAGCTTGCTCTTCGGAAAAGGAATTTAATATTTTCACTTTTCAAATGTAAATGCGCGTTTGCAAAAAATCTATTATATTTACATATATTGTGCTGGCTTGATATTATAAAATGCCATTGCGCAGTCATTTGTGTAGTCAAAATCAGGCAGCCAGGTGTGTAGAACGTTCCGCACAAAGCATTGTAAACGCCTGAATGTATGCTACGTTTTGTTTTTGCTATTTTTTTGCTGTACACATAACGCAAATTTGAAATGACATTTTAAAAGGCTTTGCAACTGTTGTTGTCGCATTTTATTGTTATTCTTATATATGTGCGTGTGTGTTTTCGATTTACTTCTTTCAAATAACGTTATTATTTCTGCTTTTGTTATGGCCATCATTACACACTGGCCACCAACTGGCGGAGAACACCCATTTAACAAATGTTACACCCACACATACTGTAAATATGTTCGCGCACAAGTAGGAATTGTCTATGTTGCTCTCAACCCCTGCAAATTATTGTGTTTGCACTGCGCTACTGCTTCAAAATTTGCCCTATACCTCAATAGAACGCATCAGCGAGTGTGAACAAAACCAAAGAAGCAAAAAAGGGGAGCATGAGAAAAAAAAAGGAAAAACCGAACAACCAAACAACGGAAATTGCACCATTACGTAACGCATTAGAACGCATATTCACATTTAATGACATTTGACAGTCAAGATTCGAAGTGTGCTGCCTTCCTTCCTGCTCCCGTTGTCGTCACCGTGCGCCACCCCGTAAATAGTGGGCAACCCGCAAACGAAAGCCATTCCGTTTCAAAATATCAAACTGTGACCAGTACTCGTCGCCATTCACTTTGATACTCATCATCAACGTTACCGGTGGTACGCCAGGGCACCGCATTCGCAACGCATCACCACCTTGCGGTAATAACTTGGGTTTGTATGTGTGTGTGTGCGTTTAAGGATGTGACATTGTCCTTAACGATTATGTTGGTGCTTGCGAAATTACGAGTATTGTTATTGCCATGCACGCCGCTGGCTCCTCTCTGCGTCTCTGCGTGGTTGGCTGCCTGGCTGCATGCAACAATCAACTCGCTGCATTGCGGGCGTCGCTGCTGTTAACAAAATTTATTTTCTCTCTTCAACTTGGTTGTTAGCGGAGAGCTAAGCGCTGAATTGATGTTAGCAGAAAATTGATTTAAAAAATTTACGCTTAACACTACTACGGAAATTGAGGATAATATTAATTGTAATCAGAATTGAATTGCTCCAATGGTCCACTGGCCAGGATTATTGATGACTCCTCGAGTGTATAAATAATAGCACACACAAATGGTGTGTGTAGAAGTGGCCGTTAATGACATAATCAATTTAAAAGAAGATGAAAACAGTGTGCTTCTAGAATTGCTGACATATATTTTGGCATTAGGAGTGGTTGTGAGAAGGTGAGAAGAGGGGCACTTTCAAGTGGATCTCATTGGTGACAGTTTCAAGTAATGAACAACGTCACTCACGCACTGATAAATTTACTGCGGCCACTTGTGTAAAATTGAGGACATAATGAGATTTATAAGACGTATCCAATTTGGGAAAAGTAATTCCAGAAAATTACTTACAGAAAATACCCATTTTTAGTATCAATTTAAAGGTTTGGAGGAAGGTAGAGAGGAAGTTTACGTATAGTTCATTAGATGGTGTTGATTAAAAATCAAGAGTAGAGAATCGCCACAATCTTAAGGCAATTTCACAAGCATTGTATGCATAGAAAAAGAAAGCACAGCAAGTGAGAATCATAAGCTGTGTTGATTCCAAGCCATCTTCTTCCTTGTAGTTACCAGATACGGACTAGCAATTATGTTGAGTATCGTCGTTTAAACCTTCATCGACCGGAATCTGGTTAAGATCCACACAACCATTCGTAACTAGAAATGTCTTACAATCTTGCAAGCCAAGTCTTCCACTTATTGCTTGCTGATTGTGTGAGCAAAACAGTTTTTCAATCCAGTACCTACGCTGCCTTTGATCGGAGCCATATTTTAGATGAGAACACTAACCTTAGAAAGACTAACCTTAAATCAGAAAAAACTTTAGCATATTTCTCTACGATTTTTTCTAATAAGAACCCCTTCTTATTACCACTGGCTATGTCTTTCAATAAAATTTAGAAGATTACCTGTAAAACTAAGATGAAGACCTTTGCAATAGAATTAAGAAGGGAATCTTGGTTTTCATTAGAATCTCCTCTTAATTTTAAAAACCCGAAGATCTTTTTAAATTTAAAATTATTAACACTTAAATTTTCTTCCGTAATTATTTTCTGAAAATAAGTGTCACACTGTTTTATAAACTGTTTTTATTTAATTACATATGATTTGCTTAGAATTATGAAAAGCTTAAATATTTATTATTATTGCAGGTTTTACATATTTTCTTATATTAGAAGAGCAATTAAAATAAGTAAAATATAATAATTGGTGTGGCCAAATTGTTTGTAGTATGGCACGTGCCATTTCTTGAAATTTAACACATGTTCAGACCTTTATTGTAACTATAACTAACTTTTTTGATATTAATGTACAAGAAAGACATTGAGAGATAAAGAGAGAAAGAGAAAGCTACACTATCGAGTAAATATATTAATTTTAAATATATTCAATTTTTAAACATTATTGAACACTTCTGGAACAATAAATAGGTAAATCGAAAATCTTAATTTTGAAAATACAAAAATCTAAAAAAGTATTCACAATATTAAAAAATATAAAGTAGATTACTCACAGAGCACATATGTATGTATGTTAAGACATTAAAAGTAAAGTTCAAAGTAAAAAGAGCTCGTGTGAAAATAAAAAGTTTTCCTTCTTAATAAATTTATGTAATAAAATTCTACTAAAAAATTAGAGGATCTCCTTATTAATTTACTCTAAATGATTTTAAACATACAAACAAGGATATTTCTCTTTACAATTGCATATTTTTGAACAAGTTCAATAAAATCTAATAAACAAGAAGTTAAAGCCTTGTTCCCAGCCGTTTTCCAATAGATTTTTGAAGTTCGTTCGTCTTGCACTCAATTTAATTTGAGGTAAACTTTTTAGCTCTGTGTACAGCAATCGTTTGTGGCATTTAGAAGTTGAACAAAATTTTGAACATGTGGTCACCGCGACTATGTCTTATGACTACCATCTTTTGGTTACAATTTTGCATGACTTTTTCCAGCATGAACGGCCTTAACTTGGCTTACGGCAAATGTTCGTTACTATCGTACCGGTATAGGCCATTGACTTGGGGTATCCCAAAAAAGTAGCCTAACGAAGTCAAATCACATAATCTAGGTGGGCCATTTCGTGATATAATTGGATCGCCAAAAAATTGATGGTTTCACGCAATGAAGGGCTCTTTGCATCTTTCTGCAGGAAATATTTATTCTAATTCGGCCCACATTCAGATTTGATGAAAGCAACATCTGGCTGTTGATTTGTTTTTCTCTGAATTTCAGTGCAGGTTTGCCAGTTTTTGTGTAGGAATTTTAAAAAAAGAAGCCCAAAGCCCAAAACCCAAATGTCATATGATTATAAGCAAACGTTTTTCGAATGTAATGAAATACTAGCTTTCATAGTATGTCAAATTTGAACAAAACTCCAATAAATTTAAACCTACTTTGAAACCGAAATCCTCTGTTTGACCCAGATACCATATAATTTCGAATAAGTAGAACAACTATAACTACAATCAAGTGTGATAAACCATTCATATAATTCACCGAAATATAAAATAAATTGTGTTTTGCAATTTATATGCAAGATGTATACAAATGATGTATAAAAAAAATCAAAATTAACTGATTTTTTTTTCAAAAATCAAAAATAGTAGTTATTTTTGGTTTTTATTTCGTAAATAAAAAATAACACTTATTGAAGACTTTAATGTTTAACAGTCCTCAATATAAAACAGTCACTGACTTTAATTCATCATTAAAAATAGCAAAATTACGACTTTTTTAAAATTGTTATATCTGTATTTATAAAACAACTAATTTCGATAATTAATTCTACGTGTAAGTAAATGATAATTACAAAGTAATCGTTAAAGAGCGATTTATATAGTAACTACATATTTTAACAGTTACGATCATAGTAGTCAATTTGCAATTTGCCAAAGTATATTGAACGTCAAGAACACTAAAAATCATCAAAATTACCACGAAAACTTTAATCTGGCAATACTCGAAATAACAAAGATGTTAATGTTAATTTGCAGCGGATAAATTATTTAACGTAACCCCACTTCGATAAATATGTACACATATAATTTAACTGAACTAAATAATTTAAAATATTTGTGCGTCGGCCCGCAGTGCAAAACTCTGAAAAACAATCTCAAAGAACATAACCCCGTAGTATGGCCATCTGCTTTATTAACGATAATATGCTATCCTGGAAGATTGACGGAGAAATAGTGAAGTATTTTTTTACAATAATAATAATTTACTTCATATAGCCCGACCAAACTTTTCCAACAATTTGTGGTGTGGGTCTTGAGGTTGTACCACAAGTTGATGGTCCTACAATTTTACGTCCACTCCGACATACAAATGAGTTTTGTGAGAAGTATTTTTCATAGCAGAAATTCACTCGGATGTTGGTCATCATTGCCCACTTAGGGTCTGGGAAAAAGATTTTCAATAATTTGTTTCCACACAGTGAGTGTTTTAGACACAGCGAGTAAAGTGCATACATACTCAGCTACAGTGGCAAAACATTTTTTGCTAACTAATTATAAAAGAAAAAAAAAAAATTTGAAAAATATAAAAATGTCTTAAACCCAGACATGCATCGCTAAATATCGGAATTTGTATAACGCCCAGTTGAAATGTGTAGTTGGAAAACTTTCGACTGTAATCAATAAGAAATTGCACATCGCTTATAGCCACGGTTAAAAATTCCCTCCAATATTCGGCATTATTTCAGCGTCATTTATTCAACAAGTTAATCGTCGGATTGAATGGCTTGACCGCTGCCAGTGCAAATCAAATGTCCTCGCGGATAATCAACTCTCTGCTGCACAAATAGCGCATTTAGCTTAACAACTTTTTTCACTGCATGTGCTCGACATTTTTGCTGCAAGTTTTTTTTATTACTCTCTATCATCTTCTTACACCGATTGGCTGCTTGTAATTTCAGATTATTTTTCATTCTCAAATTTATTCTCTTCCTTTTTTCACTTCTATTTTCAAGCTGGCCCTTATCCTTCAGTTACACCAGCGATTACGTATTTTGATCCTTTCATTGACCGGCAAATAATTGCCAATTGAATTTATTTAACGAGCACACAAAGGCATAGAATGTGAAAAGTGCATGAAGCTAAGAAGTCGAAAAAAAAGAAGAAGCGAAAACAGTTATAAATGTTGCCAATGATTTTTTCTGATTTTGCACAGACTACTTATTTTCATTTTTCTTCCACCTCTTCCCTTTTTGGTATGGTGGGAAAAGTTTTTAAGATCAAAATAATTTAATGCATTCACAACAAAGCAAAACCAAAAAAAGAGCAACAACAAAAATTTCACTAGAATAGAGCAAAGCAACGAATGAAAGCGGTGAGTGGTATGAGAAAAGTTTCGCTGATTAAATTTCAACTTTTTCATTTCCTGCCGCACAGGACACACTTGAGTGAAATTATAATCCTTCAAGCGCCCGCAATCGCCCAATTTGCCCTACACACACCCCCCATAAAGGGAGAGTTGATAGTTTGCGATGGTGGTGGTGGGAAGCGGTGAGTGGGTTGAAATTCCAAAGCAACTTTTAAACATTTCTTCCGTGTTTTTGCGCATTTTTTCCAGCTGTACCACGGCGCGCTGGCCACTGTCTCTTTCTGTGTTGAGTGTGTAGAGAATAGTTGGCAGCCTTGTAGTAGCGTACTCTGTGTGTGTGTGTGTGTTTGACTGCCTCAATGCCTGAATGCCCGAATGCCACTGACAACTAATGTTGTCATCCCTTTCATCTTTATTTGTTTCTGACAATTCCTTTGCTTGCTACTTTTGTAGCTCCTCATAATACAACTTGATGGGCATAAACAACAACAACAACAGCAACAACAACGAAGAGAAGGTAAATAAAAGCAAAGCCTGGTGAAGTAGCAACAAAAAAAAAAGTTTTGTGAGGAAAAAGTTAAATTTAATTTCATTATTTTTGGTGCAAAAAAGCGAATGTATTTCAAAGGAAAAGTGAAAAGAATGTCAAGTGAAGAGGAGCAAAAAATTAAATATAAAAGTTGTTGTGTCGCTGTTTCACAGTAAATGGATTTTGCGCATATATATGTGTGTTCCTGTGTGCGTACGGGTGTGTGTGTGCCTTGGTTGGCAAGCTTTTATACAACGCAAATGACTCCATTACCCACAGCCGTTGTTGAGCAAAAGTTTAGAAATGATTTAAAAGCGATTGCTTTAGGCAACTCCTTGGACTGCCTTGTGTTAAAATTTGTTTGTTGGTGTGTTTGTGTGGAAGTAAAGAATTTTTGAGCCTTCTTTATCGACACAATTGCTGCATACCTTTGACACTTTGATCCTTTGATCCTTTGATATTTGATTTCATACTTATTTCCAAACTTTGTTCGCTATTGGTGATTACAAAATTCTTAATATTGATATATTCTAGCCGACAAGCTTCACTAAACAGCTTTTTTTAAATTGGAAAATGGCAGACGATAAGTGGCAAATGTTAATCGAAAGGAATGAAACTTTATCACATTTTAGATTTTTATGTCTTTGTCGTTAATTTAATATGCGAATCTCGTAAAGCCCTTTTTAACTGGGTTTTCGGTATATTTGTGACAGTATTGTAAAATCCTAGCTAGGAATTTTTTCAAAAGTATATATTTTGAAACATTTTAATTGGTTGCCAATTTCAGATTTAGTTGTTACGAAAACAAAGTCAAAGGAAATACTGTCTCGATTAAAATTCGAAAAAATCAAAAATCCCTTATGAAGGCGCGGAAAACGCCGAAACGCGTAGGAGAAAAAAAGAAACTTTTTGTTTGCTTTTGAGATATTACCGACCGAAAAGCTCCTAAAGCATCCCAATTGGACCTTAGTTTTTATTTGAAATAAACTTTGCTTCTTGTGTGGAATCAAAAAAGTTATTCTTATATAAAAATGAATGTGAGTCGTTTATAGGGGACCAAAGTACTCAATCAATCTTTATGAGATTTTCACAGTATTGGAAAAGTGGGCGGTATCACACCCCCATAGAATAGAAAATTTTAGTCAGTCTTATATCCACAACTATTCGATGCACGTGAATCATATTTGAGTATATACATTCATAAGCCTTATAGCTCGAACTGTGGATCATTTTGAAAAAAAAAATTTGTGGTACCACGCCCTATACAGTAAAAAAAGCAAAATTTCTTGTTATCCTATAGCTATTAGATGCAGATGTACATGATTTGGTATAAGGATTCTATAAACAATTCTTTATAGATATTATTTTTTAAAGAAAAAGGTTTGTTCACCCCCCACTATTCACCATATCTCCCCGGTTATTTTAAGAAGGTATTTGATATTCGATATATACATACTTCCTTTAGAAAAAGGTATAAAGTATATTTCAAACCAAGGAACTGTTAAATAACTAAAAAACAATGTTTTTAGTAAACCTAAAGTAAAGTCTAACACCATTTTGAAACCTTAAATGACGTTTATTAATTTAAAGAAAACTAAAAAGAAATTAGTATGATTTTAACATATCACGTCCATTTTCCAAAATTTTTATTTTGTAATTATTTCTCTTCCTATACCAAATTGGAAAGAGTTCGCGACATGACTTATTAAAATAGTGAAGATTTTGATTTATTATTATTTACCATTATATGAGGGATTGGCGTGATTTTAGTCTGATATATAAAATTTTGGAAATTGTGCGGTAAAATTTGATAAAGAAATCAGAGATATGTATACCATGTTGTTTTCTCTTCTATTAAAAACAGTTCGCTGAAACTTGGCCTCGTTCACCGTAAAATTTCCTCATTGACGTAATGCAGTGTAACCACTGATTTCAAAGTGACGCGCCCTTACATTCCTTAAAATTAAAAAAAAAAACAGTCATCCTGCTAGTGTTTTCTGTCCGTCTATGTCAATCCTTGCAGATACTTTCATCTTGGCATCTGAAAATAAAAAGCAAACATTTGCATTGTTATCTTGGTTGAGAATCACTGGGTAAAAGGAAATTACGAGGGTTTCCTTTTATATTTGTCGCCTTCGCAACACTACATGTGATTAGCTGTAATTAGATATTTTTATCGTAAAGTTTGGTATTTTTTGGCATAAACTTGCATATAACGTTTTCACTTACGAGTTTTATTTGTGTTTATTTATAGTGAGTTTAAAAATTCATATCGCCTAAAAATGGAATTAACCCGTGAACATTTTCGTGCGATGATTTATTACGATTTTCGACGTGGGTTATCGAGACCGGAGTGCATCAATCAACTCACTTGTACTTTTGGTGTTAAATCACCACACTTAGCCACTGTGAAACGATGGTACAACGTGTTCCTACGTGGCCGCCAATCTTTGCAGGACGAATTTCGTGAAGGTCGTCCAAAAACGGTGGTTGTGCCAGAAACAGTCGATGCTGTGCGTCAACCGTCAATTGATAATACAAGATCGTCATGTGACATATCGCGCGATAGAGGCATCCTTGGCCATTAGTGGGACCAGCATACATTCAATATTGCATGAACATTTGGTCGTAAAGAAGATTTGTTCTCTTTGGATACCGCATAATTTGATAATTTCCCAAAAAAGGACTCGTGTCGATTGGTGTAAAGAAATGTTGAAGAAATTTAGTTGCGGTGGATCAAAGCACGTCTATGACATTGTAACAGATGACGAATCATGGATCTATGCATATGAGCCGGAAACAAAGCAGCAATTGACTGTATGGGTATTCCGAGACGAGCCTAATCCAACAAAAGTTGTTCGCGCAAGAAGCACCTCAAAGCAAATGGTCGCCTGTTTTTTCGGAAAATCTGATCATGTCGCAACTGTTCCACTAAATAAACTTAAAACGGTCAATTCTGAGTGGTATACAATCATTTGTTTGCCAAAAGTTTTTGGAGAATTAAGGAAAACCAACCGCCGAAGACAAATCATTCTTCACCAAGACAACGCGAGCTCTCACGTATCGATACACACAAGAGAGTTTTTGAGGACTCAAAAGGTCGAATTGATGGGTCATCCGCCTTACAGCCCTGATTTGGCACCTAATGATTTCTTTTTATTCCCGAACATCAAAAAAAAAAAAGCGAGGTCAACGTTTTTCAACGCCTGAAGGAGCTGTAGAAACCTTCAAACAGCTCGTTTTAGAGGTATCCTCTTCTGAGTGGCAAAAGTGCTTTGAAAATTAGTTCAAGCGAATGCAGAAGTGTATTGACTTGGAGGGAGAATATTTTGAAAAACAATAAAACTATTTTCCTTACTATTTGACTGTGTTTTCATTATTAGGCGCAAAATATAAAAGGCAACCCTCGTAGTACACTTTTTTCATTTTTTGATTAAGTTTTGTTCACAACCATAACGAAAAGCAAATACATATTCAATTGGTTGAGATCATATTCAGTTAAAAGTTACAAACTAATTTAGATATTTCAGAAATTTTTCCAGCCAACAACTGAAGTTAAACATAGATTAACTATTAACGCAAAATGATTGCATATTCCTTACAAAAAACAAACAGAACCGAACAAATGCCATTCGTATTTTTTCTAATTTAAGCATTATTATTTCAATATCTTTTAAATTTCAGCTAGGATATTTTTCTTTTGAATTAAGTTGTTCTTACAATAAGCTCACTCACAATACTTTCAAGCAACAACCAGTTTATTTCTTTCCTCTAAAAGTTAAATACTAAACCATAAAATTTTACCGTCGCGGCATTTGAATCAGGAATTGACATATTCCTCTCAGCTTAGAAAAAAATGCCACAGTTTAAGAACTATATTCATTTTTTTTAATTTTTTGTTTATTATTATTGCTCCAGGATTTCTTTAGGGCAACGAATGCATCAAATAAATTGCCCTTATTAGTATTTTTTATATCAAACAAGAAAAATCAAAAAAGTACTTAAACTTCGTCTGAGTCTAAACTTGCATTGTCTAGTTTACCAGATTTGTAATTATTCGAAATTTAATCCAGAAAAATTATGATGCCTCCAATATAAAAAAAAATATCTAGCTGGTTGCAATAATAATAAGACTATACTTCACAGGATAATTTCTGTAGTCAGTCTTCATTTACTTCTTTGCAAAATAAAAGTAAGTAATACAAAGTTTTTATTAGACTTAAAGAAATTTAAAATTTCTGAAGTACGAGTTTTCAACTTTCCAACAAAAAACCAACTATGAACATTTTAACCACAATCAAAATTTTAATGTAACTGAGTTTTTACAATAACACCAATGGGCATGTGTCTGCTCGATTTTTGAACAAAAAATTTTATTATCCGAATTTTTTAAAAGTGATATTTAATTGGGAACTTATTCCCCAAACTTGGTTGTTACACATTCACAGTCTAATGTTTTTACTAGCATAATCGCACTTTTACGTTTGTAATCGCTACAACATATACAAGGTAAAATATTGTAGAACTAAAATAAGAAATACAAAGATATACTTCTTTTTTTTTTTTTTGAAGAACAAAGTAATAGTTTGTAACGAAAAGCATTACGTGATCTCTCTAAAACAGTACATCTGGCAACTTTACTATAATTATTTTCATATACAGGAAAATATATATAAATAAATTATCGGTATCTGCTCCTAGAAGATTAGGATTTGTCTAAAAACTAAGATTTTTGCTTTTTCAAAATTCCGACGCTTATTTCTATCTTACAAGTCTTTGAAGTTAGAACTCTCGGAAAATGTCCACAGCGATACTCAACCAAAGTTGTTAAAAAAAATTGATATTTTTGCTGACCACTTACTAATTTTGTCTAAGAAACGGACATTTAGATTATATATGTGGTGGAAATTATTTACTCCAACAACCAAGTCTTTTAGAACTGTGCCCCTACTTCCTTTTGTAGACATACGACTGGCATACTAGTTGTAATATTTGAATGCTGAATTATAGTTTCATAACTGCATATGCTAATTTAATTAAATTAAAATTTTCAACACAACGTACCACTTCAAATTTCTGGAAATTTTGTGTTGCTACACCACGGCGTATGAGCAACATCGTTTGCAATGCATTAAACCGAATATGAAAACGGACTTAGTGAAGTCGCGTAGTTCACAATAAAAACAAATGAATGATTTAAACGGAATTCAAACAGTGAATTGCGTGTAAAGCGGTCGTTGCATAAATAACAAAAATTAAACAAATGAAGGCAAATGTAGCAAAATATATGTGCACATTTTTCTGGTTTTAGTGATTGCATACTTCCTGTTTAGAATTCTTTTTCGCGGTAGGCAGTATGTTACTAGCGTGTTTGCGCTGCTGTGAATAGGGCTCGTGATTTTTTTTCAGTATTAGTATGCAAAATGTGAGCCTGAACACATCGGGTACTACAATATTTGTGGAATTGTAAACTCCGACGTCAATGACTCTATTGCTGCTTGCATTTTACACATACAACAAACTAAAATGCACAAAACGCATTTAACGACGACTGAGGGCGAGCGAGGCAATGCTTGTACATTTTTTATTACTCGTAAACAGGCGAAACATAAGGCTGTGCGCCTAAAACTATGCAATACGTTGGGATTTTTTCCCCTTTCGGTGCTGTTGGTTTCAATTTTCTTGACTTTTTTTTTTGTTCGCAAAATGGATGAAATGAAAACCTTTTCGCGGCAAAGCGCACTCTCAAACGGTCGGTGGAGCGCGGCGTGCGAACAGCCAAAAGTAGGTAGGTGGTTTGGCAGCTCTGTGTAATTGCTGTGTTTCAATGGCATTTAATGTTTTTATTACACAAAATTCTGCAACTCGAGCTAACGAACTTTTGAATAGCCGGCGCGGTAATGGTAGGGTCGTGACTGAATGACCACTCGCTTTTCCGAATCTAGCTAAACCCTTGGCTAGCGAGCGGCGTGAGCGATTTGGCGTTCATTTCGTTTTCTACACTATTGTGTGCGAGCTGCATGGAAAAACGATTTATTTGCGTAACTAATTAAGAAGCGCTGTTTTGTTTTCTGTTTTGCTTTTTTTTTTTGCTTTTTTTTCAAATATAATGACTGAGCTGCTAAGCCATCGGGGAAATGGTTAGCTACTTTATTTTTTGTTGTGGTTAAAGTTGATATCGAAAAACATGTTCGCTAACCAGTTGAATATTTCACAAACGTCTGCTCGTGCGTCACGCTCATTGCAATTGTAAAACATTTAATTTTTAAAACACCTCTTACTATCGCTTCTTGCTTTTTCAGCATGTCTTACACATTTACGATAATTATTTCCTGTTTGAGTTGGAACTAGAAGCAATACAAATATTTTAGAAAGTGGATAGTTGCTTTGATAATTTTGTTACTTTATTAACGGTTTGGTTTTCATATATCCTTTTTGTAATATTACGTTTTTGCTTAGAGCAAAATCTGAATATGGCGAGTATAGCAAAATGTTCCCTTTTCGGAATGTGTTAGTTGGAATCATAAAAATTTTGTATTTTTCGTAGTTTTCAAGACAACATTACTTCCAGCTACTTCCAATAAACTGATATAAGGGTTTCAGAAACTAGATTATTAAATATTGAAATTTAATATATTCTTTGTTTTGTTTCCTGCAGGCAGAGATGACCGAAATTAAAGTGCAAATATAATATATATTTTTAAGATATATGAATAAAACACGCAACAACTTTTTAAACTTAAGACGATACCCAAGATCAGTATTGCAAATGCTTCTGGACTATTTGCATTCCTATACCGAGCGGTTCAAATGCATTCCAGGGCAAAATATTTGTTTCAGACTTATACAACAAATATTTTACCAGTAATAATTGTATTTCTTTTATTTTAAAATTCTGTAAAAAATGAAGTCAATCTAAGTAAATGTTTTACCGCACAAATGTGTTTCAGAACTATACAATTTTTGCGAGTTATCTTAAGAGTAAGGTTTGAAATTTTAGACTGAAGGCAAAAAAAAAAAACTTTTACCGTGCAGCATTTTTATTAAACTTATTCATGAGATTAAGAGTGGTTATTTTTATTTGCATCTGCTTTAATTTTTGAGAAAAATTTTGATATATATTTGTGAAAAATGAAACACAAATACTACAAAATCGCAAATTTTTCGCGGTCACTCCGTGGTAGGCGATGAACAAAAAATGTATCTCCAAAAGCATTACCATAGGTCCCGCAATTGGTGGAATAACATCAGAAACCTAACATAAATTACCACACATCGGTCCAAAATATTATTACACTTATATATATTATTATTTTGTTGTTGTTATTTTTAATATAATTATTTTATAATAACGCTTGCATTTATTGGTTTTGAAAATTATAGCTACTCAACTGTATTTGTGTTTTTTTTTTGACGTTCTGTCTATTAGGATAATTTCAATTAATTTTTTAATTTTCATACTCTTCAAGAAACAATATTTTGTTCAGCTTCACATGAATCTAGCACTACAACAGACCATATTTATCACGAGAATCAGCTTCTGTCATTATAACCAATAGCAGTTAGTTGTGGGTTTGGTTTCATTTGAATTTCAGATTTGAAAATCGAAACGGGGAAGAAGAATGTTAACATCAGAAAATTAATCAAAGAAAATTTCAAGGGGTTTGTTTCAAAATAAATTATGCACGTAATTATATATCATATAATTGTAAACTATAACTTTTATTTATGTATTCATTTTTCACGTGGAAAAGATGCGACAATTTATTATTTATACATATGCTATTGAAATCATGAACTATTTTTACCAAATATAACTAGTTTACTACATGGCAGACGAACTTGAACGACAAGGTAAGACCAAGCAGATTCTTAAGGTTAAAGAACGCATTGGTATGCCGTTTGCCACTTGCAAACTATAACTCATAGAATGTATACATAAACAAGCTGGCAATAAATGGAAACAGCTACGACCTGTCGAACTTCAAGGCAGACGTGGCCGTTCTCTCTCTAAGGAAGTAAAATATTTCAAACGTGATAGGGACAACCCAATCGAACCTAACCTAACTAGTTTAAATTCAGCAATTATTTAATTTTATTAAAAATAATTTGTTTTATTCTCTCCAGTATTTCTGTTCGCATTTTACGCACCGAAAAGTTCATCTTGAGGGTATATCTTATACACTGTACCCGTAAGCAGGACGCCTAAACTATGAGGCGACGAGCAAAGGGTCCATATTAACCGACATGTGCTGATGACTTGGCAAAGCTAATCAACAGTCGTCAAGTTTACTGCGCTTATAAAGGAAGGTGCGAAAAATACTTGTTTATTATATTTATAAATTATAGACCGCATTTCAGATGTTTTTTTGAAGTATAAAACGAAGTCTACTATTGTGAAATTCTGATATCGAATTTAGTGAATTTCTATTGCTTGTTTTCTGTTTTAAAAACGGCTTCTAATAATATGCACTAACAAAACTATACGAAGTATATATAAATTGGTATCAATTTTGCTAATATATGTTTAGGTTTACACTTTTGCATAAAGTTCCGTGCTCACCATAGCTATACGAGAGGAAATTAGTGTACTTTTTTTTTGATAAAAACAACCATTCGTTGTACAATAAAGTTTAAAACATGCAAGATTTGAACTTTCGGTGAACCGTCAGCAAAAAAAAAAGTATCAGAAATTAATAGAAATTTTACGCACACTCGTAATTGCATTTCCTTGTAATAAAATAAAATTTTTCTCAAAATTCGGTTTAGGAAGTTTGCAAATTGAGGAACAAACTTTTTTTTTAATTTTATTGAAATTTCGACAACGTTTGAATATTTAATTTATACCAGTTCCATGTTTTTTTTTTAGAAAATTTATAAAAACTAAGTGAAGGAGTGCTGTCTTCGGTCCGGGCGAAGCCTTCATATCTTTCATAAATTACTGCACTGTTAGCATAAAAATATTAAATTTCAAATAGTATTTACTTTTCGCATATAAAATGAAGTAAAAACATACATTTTCTGTTATATATTGAAATAAAAACGTTTGAATAAAAAAAAAAAAAAATATACCGTCATGGTCATTATAATCGCCATTCATGTGTTATCGCCATTGTAAGCTAGTCAATAGCTAATCAATTACAGTTTGTTGTTTTGTAGTAGGAATATCTTCCAGCAATGAATGTTGCCCAAGTTGACTCATTTGTACTTCAAGGGTTGCTTAATGTCTCCAACCAAAACATATGCTTGATGATTTTTTTTAGTACACCTTGTATGATTGATAAGTAAAAAGCCAACACAAAGTCACGGTTCTAACTATTAAAATATAAGAGTAATAAGTAAAACCTAAATGAATGTTTATCTAAATATTTAGTTGTGTGTGAGCTAAAAGCTGACTTTATCTCGATAATTTTCAGTTCTGTATTAACTATATAATGCCCGATATCAAATGACTTTTAATTGCTTCATCCTCATAGATCCAAGGCTTTAATTGGAAAGATCAACTGATATATAGGAGAAAGTAGTATGGTCGCAAAGTAGACAAGAGGTAACAAATTCGGCACCTTTCTAACGCAATAATAAATTCTTGGTAATCTCCAGAATTCACTAAATTATTTAATGTTGCTTTACAGCTAAACGATTTACTTATTTTTTATTATTCTTTCCGGTGTTACCTGGTGAGCTTGTTTGCTTTCAAAGCTTGGATATGTGCACGATTTTGCCAGCTAAAAAAATGACAACCAAAGCCAACGGCAAATTCCAAGGGTAGGAAAGAGCAAGGTAGTACTTAATTGTTTTAGTTAAAAATATGTGTAGTATATAAAGCGGTGGTGGCGGTAAATGGCCACATAACAAGAATGATGGTGAAACAACAGTGCCTGTGGCGCTGTGCTCTGCGGTTGTTTTAGTTTCATTGCCAGTTTTAAGTTTTATCAACAGCAATTTTTCAACAGTTTTATTATTGTAATCGCACACTCAGCGCATGTTATGGCAATGATTTCTCTGAAAATATCCCAGCGCATTCTACACCAACATAGACATTGTCACGCGCAAACACTAACACAATGTTTTTGTATTAGAATGTAAAGTAAGCAAAAAAGAAGCGGCATAACAAAAAAAAAAATAAAATTTTGATTTAATCCGCTTACAGCAATAAAGATAAGTTGAGCGTATGTATAACTAGTACAACAACACAACCATACAATAGTAACATGAACAACGAAAATATCAACAACAAAGTAGAAAAATACACGAAACAAGTATTAAAAGTTTCAGCGCCTAAAAGCATGCTAAAAGGTAGCAACATTTCGTGCAGTAAGCGAAAATCGTGCCGCATCATATCACTAGGCTGGAGAGCTAGCTTGTTTGTGCTGGGATTTAGCGTAAAAATTTCATAGCTCGCGGCAGTTGTGATGTGTGTGCGTGTTTTAGTTTTGCATTGTGGGCGTAGAAATGTCACATTCGACCGTTGTGTTTTGGGCCAAAGCTTTAGAAAATTTCATTTCAACGCCAGAGTATGAGTGACTATGAAGCGGGCGCGTGTGTGTGCGCGCAAAAGTGTGCAAGTGTGTGTGTGTGGGTTTGCCAGGTGAGCGTGCATGCATTACTGAGTATTTAGCTAATCCGTTGAGCGCACAAATTGCTGCCACTACTCCCTTTGCTTTGGCCTTCTCCCGTTTTTCGCCATCACGGCTGTCTAATCGTAGTTTTTTTTATTGCTTGCAACATTCATTTCTAAATAATTCTGTCTACAGCTCATAAGCTTCTAAAATATTTCATGCTTGAAACGGATAGGTGTAGGTGTACAGTGTAAACATAATATTTTTATATTTCATACTTTTAGGCGCACAAACTGGCAACAAACAGTGTAGCGCGAGTTTGTGGTGCATGGCGGAGCATAAGAGATATACAAAGCTATTTGTAAGCATAATGTTATAAAATTATAATTGGAGAATAGTTATGCTGGCAATTTAAAATTGTTGTAAAATAACAAATATACTTTGATAAATTTTAAAGCATTCTGCTCTCAATACGAACGTACGCACAGTTAATAGTTTAGAGCTTATTTGTTAGTCTAGAACTGAAGTATTCGATTTGACAGTAGCTAAATGTGGTACAATGTTTTAATAAACTGTTTTCGTTAAATCAACAACTTACAAAATTCTGTATTAATTGATAGCAAAGACTACTAAAAACCAGTACGTAAGTTAAATTTAAATGTATAAAAATAATCTAAGACAAATCTACTGAATTTAATGACTATTTTCGTTTAATTCGTTTCGTAATTAATTTGATTAAATTTGTGACGTAGCCAGCCAAATGCTGGCTTGTAAATTATTATTTAACGCTGGGTACATTTTTACTAATGTTTTCCAATTTGTATGAATTTAAAAATACTATAAAGTTTTGGTTAATAGATTCTCTTTGGAAAAATGTCAAATAAGCTTCTTCGATTTACATGATAGCAATCATCGAAGAGAATTTATTCATCAAATAACGAATAGTACACTTTTCTTGTGAAATTTTTGAACAGTTTTTTGAAGGCATGTGTGCTTTTCAAAATATTTGTCTGCGCCTCCATCGATTGTACCGACTCAGCAATTATTCTTTACTGCTGTTCTTTTATAAGTTTTTACCGATATAAGAAATTAGTTCTAAAACGAAAATACAGTTAGGCTACATTGCAATGTAAAATAAAATAATCGAACTTCGAGTATTAAACATATAAGTTTTTTATTGTTATTTATTTATTTATTTGTTATTACTATGTTAACGAAATTTCTCTAATACCAATAATTAAAATCAAAAATATTTTAAAATCTATTGATTATTATGTTATTAATTGGAAATGTGCGGTTCGGATACGGCCAAAATTACCCGAAATTATATTGTGTTCGGTTCGACTCTAAAAAGCGATTCTCGGTCGTTCTCTAGTAATAATATTTCCATTTCAGTTTAATTATTTTAATATAACAAAGCAGATAAATTAACTAGATTATTATTATTTTTTTTTCAATAAAAAGTGTAAACTACAAATAGTTTCTAAACATTCCCGCACAGATGCATTTATTTCCATTCGATTCGAGGTCATAAGAAATTTAACTGCTTTTCATAGTATATTTTACATAACCTGGAAAAATGTTTTCTGATATTTGACCATGGAAGAGAATAACCGCAGTTGACCTCCTAATTTCCAATTTTCAAAATTGACTACTCGTTTTTGGCCATTATTGCTCTTTTGAATTACGCTTATTAATTCGAAACTGGCCACGATCATCTGCACTTAAAACGCTTTTCCACTCACTACTAAGTTTGGGGAGAGGACGAAAAACGAATAGAAATGGAGAAATTTGCGAGTCTCGTGATATGCGAGAAAATTTTCAATGCTATTTTGCAAAAAAAAAAAAAATAGTTTTAAAGAATTTGTCGCATAAATACTTCTAACTGTATATTATTATCACTTATTACCTAAATAGATATTTGAAGTTCCAGCAGAAAATGGAAGGAAGTTGAATCCTAAAATCCGAACTTTATTTGAACTACACCCGTTTAACTAACTTCAAACATACCATATTAAATATTTTGAAGTCTTAACAGAACAAAAAAAAATGCGCATATATTATTTTGTTTTTGAAAAATTGGCGGATTTCCCATGTTATCAGAGCATATCCATGTGAAATTAAAATAATTGTTAGTAATATGTGTTTGCCATTTTATTCAACTGATCACATAAGCGAAGGTCACGCCATCAGATAAATAAAAATTACTATAAAAAATCAATCTTTCAACTACCTCCAAATAATATTCTACCGATTAAGATGAACGATTAAAGCAAACACACATAATAAAATGTTAACGACATAAAATGAAGTTCCATTTCGAATGAGGAGAATATCAAGAATATTTTTTAAGCTCCAGACCAGTGTTTTTATATTTGCAAAGTATAGGGTGAGGGCAATAACTGCGCGCCTCACCATCAGAGTTCTTTTTGGATTTTCCCAGCACTTGAATCGTCGACTTTGCAATGCAAGACAACCACGCAACCACCTTTATTAATATTATATGTATACTTAAATGATAGTTTTGGACATATACATACAAGGGAAATATTTTCGCATAATATTTTAATCCAACAAAAAGTGCCCTCGCCGACCCATCCTTCAAGAAATCTCTTAATAAACGAATTGAAAAATTATTCTTCGGAAAATACCACTGAGCTATTTTTAGAAAAAATCTTCATACAGAACACATCACAGACCACAGAAAATGAAAAAAAAACGAATAAGTCCTCTTGAAATATGAAACATTTATTTATAATCTCCTTCATTTATCTTAACATTGCAAGTTAGCAGAGCTCTTCTCTAATATTTGTATAAATCTATTTCTTTTTTTATTTCATGTGTAGCTCGGCTTTAACCGCACAGATGATTGGTTTGTGACGAGCCTTTTCTGAAATTGTCTGGCGAATAATTCTCTGAAACTGTTATGTTGCGTCAATATTGTCGCACAGAGTTCTCTTTTAAAATCTATGAGTATAACCTGCCATTTTTTCGTCAACAAAATTACGAAATAAACTTATGAGAAATATATATATTTCGATTTAATTTAAATCTACTTTCGGTTTGATTTCGGTAGCACTTGCATGCGCATGTCTATTTGTATGTGCTTCTTAGTTATTGTAAAGATTAATTATGAGCTTGTTGAAAATTTTGCTATAAGTGTGTCTTGCTTTTGGAAATAATTCATCGAAAATGTTGGCAATTCAACTGACATTTCAACAACGTGCAACTGACAGTTGGCAGCAACTGTCACAAACAAAGAACCCAAAACATAATTGCGACAACAAAATTAGAAACAAAATGATGGCGGTTGCCAGGATGCGCACAAAATAAACAACACAATAAAGCAAACACTTAGCGGCAAAAACACCTCTCCTTAATCTTCTCTTATTTTCTTTGCACCCCCCTTATTTGCAGTTGGCAATTCATGGCAGACAATTCAAAACTCAAAATTTCTTACTACCCATCCCTCCCCCTTCCCGTTTTATTAGCTACGCTACTTACGGCCGCATTTCTTTCGTTCATTCTTCCGACGTCCATGTTGTTACTCGGTTGTGGTTGAGCTTTGTAATTTATCCTTTCGTTGCTGTTGCAACTTTCGGCGCCTCGCTGATGATTTGTAATTTTTTGTACCTAAAGCACTCTTATCTATTTAGCTATCTATCTATGTATGTATGTAAAGTCTTTTGTATGTGTGGTTGTATATTTGTATCAAGCTCACTGCAAGCCTTCAACGAAATCTTCTTATAATTTGCGCTACTCGGTAATGGCGGCTTGACAGCCACTTGACAGTTGGCTTTAGTAGCAAAGCTGACGCTGGCATTCACTGACATTGCGCTCCTGATAGCACGCTGTTACCGTTATCTTACACTGACAACACCAACACTGTCTTTGGTTTGCTTTTTTTTTTGTTTTGTTTTTGTTTTTTGATTCAAAGTGAACGTTGCTGTTGGCGCCACCGACGTTGTAGTGGGAGCCGCCTTTCTATCACCCAGCAGATAGTTGACTGCATTCAGGCAGTTGGCAAGCTTAAAATTCGCTTAACTGCAACTGCCATGCAGCCAGTCAGCAGTCAGCAGTCAGCAAGTCAGTCAGTCGGTCGTTGTCGTTTTGTTGCGCCATGTTGCCACCGATGAACGGCGAACAAAAGCATTCTGCAGGCGAAGACTAATGACGCTGGGCTAATTAAAAGTTTGGTGATGAGCAGGCGCGGGTGTTGCAACAGTGTTCGTGATTTATCAAATCCGTGTGAGGAAGTGTACAAATATGAATTTATGAAGTTCTCTTCTTATCTCATTTCGAGTTCATTTGTGCCTTTTGGCAGCAATTTAGTTGCCAACAAGTAACAAATTGCTATTTGATGTGCGCTCAACTTTTATGAAGTGACTGGTCTTTATATACTCGTAGGTACCTACTTGGCTGAGATGCGATAAATTATTTGGCAACAAATTTATAAATGTTTTTCCGGTAATTTTTCGTGTTCATTTCACTTTTTGCTCGAAACTCAAAAATGTTAGTTGTATGTTTTGAGTGATCTAATTGGCATGGACTGTTGCTAACTTTTGGGACAGTTTTTATGAGATCCAAATTGATCAAGTTTTTGCCAAGTATTAATGCATAGCTATAAATGGTTTTTTTTGGAAAAGACAAATATATTTTAAGCCCCACAAATACACCCTACATTATATTGCAATAGAAATTCGGTCGCCAGATGAGCCTTTTACCTATCGCTTTTAACCCAGGAATATTGTATTTTTGTACCACTCAAATGTTTTCTTCGATCTTTCACCAAAGCGCTGAATGTTGGCAAAAGTTTGGTATTAAAATTTCTTATTAAAAGACGTGTGTTTTTTTTAATATACACTCAAAGAAAAAAAAAATTACTACTTTCGAGGAAAACAAATTTCATTTTTGGCAGGTTTTGATTAATTTTTTAAGTAACTGGACAAAAATACCGTAATTTGAAGAAAAAATTACTACATCACTATAACGTAAATTTTTCTTAGGTTCCTTTTTAGTGTATTTTAACAGTTTTTTAATAAGAAATTTGTATAGGGGGTTGTCTTTATGGAGGATGGTTTCTGTTCTATTCAAATAAATATCGTCGATGACAGTAGGCAGTAGCAAAACTGAAAGGGGTTGGCAATGATTTACTGTTATTAGAGTTTACTCGAGCCATATTAGTTACTCTAGGACTCCAGTAATGGGATCATCAGATTTCCGCGGATATTCCTCGAGTATTGGCATAAAAATGGGAGCAAAGCTGCGTACCTACAACTTAGCATAATCTACTACCTGCACATAGCGATTGTTTTTAACAAGTGGACACATTTTACATTATACATATTTTTGTAAATTTATTATAAAAATATAGTGCTCACTATAGGAAAATAATAATGTTGGGTGTTTCACACATTTATAAAAATTCGACAATATTCGATCAAAATGGCACACTTTTAATCCAAGTTTCTAGTATTATCATGTGAAAGTCTGAGGGGGCTAAGAATCACTGTTGATTTCTTGGGCATTTTTTTTTCATATATCGCATAAATTTGACGTGGAGGGAAATGCTCGAGATCGTCAGCAAATTTATACATACTTTACAGATGGTTTAGAAATTAACGAAAGCGTTGCGTATAGTGTCTGCCCTTCGTACCACTAAAATAGGGAATGTTAAACAGTTTATTGCAATAAAAAAATAGCAAGTCGGCATGAAAATACTTTGACTCGAATTTTCTTATCAGAGCTTTGACAAAGCGAAGCGATCACTTCCACGATATTAGACATCATTCATTCCAAGCATTTTGTTGTTCTTCACGAAATCGGAAAAGTATTTTGATTTGAAATTTAACAAAATTCAAAGAGAAAGTCGAAAAAGAAGTATATACACATATGCTGGATTTATTTGATTAAAGAATATGTTCATGATTTAATTAAAAAGGTTTGCCATTAGAGTTTTAGCACTCCATTGTTTTTATGTTACCTAAACAAAAACCCTATTGCACATCATTCTATGTTGTAACAACAAATTGACGAACCTACAGTTTTCTACTGGTGAATGTTTTTTTTGTGAGAACTTTTTTCATGGCAGAAATGCATTCGGAGGTGGGCCATTCTTGCCGAGAAGTGTTAGCTAACAGGAAATGCTTTTCTATAATTTTTGATTTTACTTGCCCCGGCCAGGATTTGAACCCGGGACACACCCAATGAAGTACGCATCATTCGCTACACACTCAGCTAAAGCGACCGCCTTCTATTTCAAAGATAAGACAGCAATTTTTGTGTTAAATGTAGCTTTTGCTCCAATTTACACGTAAAATAGAAGACTTGGCAATATACAATTCTGAGTTGCTTATCTCTCTATTTATACATTCAACTCTGGTTTTTCCGCAAATGGTCCTAATCAGACTAGGTTTAATCAAATACGAACGAATTCGTTAAGAGCATAGTCGTTACGTTTAATTGGAACTTCACTTACACTTGTTAATATTATCACATCTCATAAATAAGCGTGAAAGATCGACTCATTGAATATCCATCCTTCAATGATCAACGATACAGATATCATATTCCACAATCATATACTTACTTACATTTATATAAAATTTTATCGCGGTTTGTTCAGATTCTTAAACATATTGCTAATGCCATCTGGACAGATGTTGATAGTATTTAGCGCGTATATAGTTGCATGGGTTCCCATATAAGTAGTTTTAACGGGAATTGTCATGTTTACAAAAACTTAAATTTAACTGAAATCAAATATTGAAATAATAATCCATAAAATATTAGGTTGATTAAATTTCTATGCAAAATGAATACTATCAGTGTTGGGACTGTATAACCCCATTTAGAAGGAAACATTTTTGAAGAGGGATGCTACTTTTTTCCAAACATTGGTTCATTTATTATTATTTTTGGCTTTATATTTATGAATCGTCTGTATAATTTATAGAGCTTGATGCCAGGTTTGTATTAGGAGTAGTATGAGAAAACAACAATTTTTCAAAGTGGTAGAAGTGATATTTGCTTCATTTAATTAGTAGGTTACTGAAATTCTTCAAGACTATTATCAAATGAACAAATATTTATGAAAGCTTAGTTTGTGAGATATTTTTCGAGCGGGTCAATTCAAACTACAAGATAAATGAATAATTAAAACAGGTATGGAACCGAAAGTGGTTCAGGAAGGCTTAGCCTCGAACAAATTATGAGAGGTTGCCAAATATTAGAGAAATTATATACAAATTAATTAATAATATATCTACGTGAAACCAGGATTGCTTGCATATATACAGATTTACCAAAAGTTTTTTGAATGTATTTATAAAATAGCTGTCACCTTGCAAAAATTAAAAAAAAAAATGTCTGCTTAAGTTGCAGAATGTACGTAGGTATATAATTAATTGTTACCTACAAAAAATAAAAATTGTCAAAATCTACATGTATTTATAAAAAAAAAATAGCTAAGAAAAACAAATTGTTCTTTCCAGTGTGGAGACTTCGTTATAACTAAAATACGTCTTGATAAATATCAAAATATTACAGCCAACTGAATAAATGCATTAGGATGATCAGCAAATATCTGTTGCATTCTGTACTTCAGATTAAGGTATTGCTTTTCAACACTAGATGGTGAGATTTCAAAAATTATACAGATATTTGATTACGTTGTGCATTTCTAACATTAATTTGTGTTTCATAGAACCCGAATGGCAGACCACGCAGTTGCCAATGAAAAAGTAATTTTAACAAGCAACTATAATCGGTAATTATCCAAAGGTGGTAGATTTTTTTTTAGAAAATAAAAAACTTAAATAAAATAAAAAGTTCTGCATATGGTGAAATTATTTATTTCCTTTTCTGTTACATTCGAAACCATAACGTTAAACCGAAATCCGCCTTAACTCTAATAATATTTAAAAAAAAAATAATCAAATATCTGAATTTAAAAAAACTATATTAAGCTAATACTCATACTGCAATTGTAGAGCATATTATTAATTACTAATGATTATTGCGTTTTAAGAAGCTTAAGTCCCCAGCAGCCGTAGCTTTTCCGAGCCCTGTGGAAAAAATAAATACAAATGCCGATTGATTTTGCAATGTTTCACCATCCCTAGGAAGTTGGAAAATTATGTTCACCTATAACTGCTAAAAATTTCCATTCGAAGCTATTTTGATACCGTTTGGCACAGCCGCTTTAAATATATTTGAAATACATTCACTAGGTGGGAAGAACAAATATTCGAATTATAATTCATCTGAATGCCACATCCGAATTTGAATAGCTATTGAAAAATGCGATATTTATACATTTTTTTTAAACTACCTATGTATTTCGAGAATTGCATATTTTTCGTTAGGTAAATTTGGAAAGAGTCCAACATTAAAAAATATGTACCTATTCCCATGGCAGTTATAAGAGAAATAATTGTGTAACTCAGTAATACACATAAATTGTATTTTAAATGAAACAATACGAATTGACAACTGCCGAACGAAAATTCTACGAATATTGTCAAGATCGAGCACTTTTGCAGAAATACTTCATACCATCATACAATCATCGATGTTACCTTTTGTAGATATGTACGGTAAATATTCGATGCATTTAACAAGTGCAAAACAAGCCTGTCAACATTCGGTTTAATGTCTGATTCAAAAGGCGAGTGACATGCAAACTGTGATGTTTAACGATAAATCGTTTATGTGACTTACTTGTCACAACCCTTTTCAAACACAAAAAAACCAAAAACAACATCGAAGCGAGAGTTATTTGTTTTCCGTTGCGGCAGGTCAAAGTCGACAGTCAATTATGTCATGTTCTCTGCGACACAGCAAAAATCAGGTAAAGGAATTGGAAAAAAAATGCAAAGCCAGAGAGAATGCAAAAGTTATTGTGGTGCTTAAATCACTTTACAGGCCCAACTGACAACTGTCAACCCTAAAAGGGATATTTTATGCAAATTGTTTTGATCGAAGATGCAAAAATTGTTTGTACATTGGACATAGTAATATTGGTAATGCACGTATTGTATTTTTCCAACAGAAAGGCAGGCGAAATATTTTAGGCATACACATTTGCGAAGTGCAGAATGGATCAGTGAATAGGTTGAAAAAAGTACATTTTAAAGTTCGTTTAATTTTCATGCATATTACAAAAAAGCAATGACAAATGAGTATAAATGATTATTGCGCCTGAAGTTGCTAAAAATGTTTTAGCGAAACGTTGGGGTAAAAAGTGGAATAACTATAAGTATCATTTGCACAAATCATAAATCATTTAGATCAGACCGGCTTGTTAACATAAAATATATTTCATTACCAACTGAAGGATAAAAACATAGAACTTGGGTTTACTCAAAATGAAGTCATTTCTAATTATGTGTTACGAGTACAAGCACAGCTTTATCAGCTGTCACATCGTAATGCCGAAAATTCTTCATTTGCTTCTCTTAAAACTTCTAGGAAGCAAACGAAATTAATTAATGAAAACATACGCCGTGACAATATGTGTCAAATATAAGAATTATACAAAGATAGATATTAATCGGCTCTAAACCAGTGATATACATAGCTCTTTGGCTCAAGGTAAGTGATTAAAGTTTTCAAAAATCGCAAGCCAAAAAAATATTTTTTGATTACTAGATGAGCATTGACAAGGATTACTGCGCATTGAAGAATTTTTGGAGATAGCCACGATCCAAAATGGGCATGAGGTATAGAAAATTTCTGGCAACACTGTCAGAGAACACCCGGCATTTGGTGGAGGTAACGTGTATTGTACGATATGAAACTATTTGGCAATCGAGAAAGTAACAAAAATCTACTACAAATCGACTTTGCCTTGCTTATTTGTACAACTTTCGTGAAGTTGAGATAGTATTATAACTTTGGTCCGAAATTTGTAAGCATAAAAAGAAGCGGCCGCCGTAACCGATTGTGTAGCATTCTGGTCGGGGCAAGTAACACCAAAAATTATAGGCAAGTTCTTTCTAATAGCGGTCCCCCCTCGGCAGGCAATGGCCCTCCTCCGAATGCATTTCTGCACTTAAAAAACTTCTCACAAAAATCATTTGCCATTCGGAGTTGGCGTGAAACTTGGTCCCTCAATTTGTGTTACAACATCAAGACGCACACCACAAATTGTAGGAGAAGTTCGGCCAAAATCACTTAAGCGGTTATAGCGCCAATTAAGTAAGTAAGTAAGAACCCCCGCTAATAACTTTGTAACTTAAATTTCACAGCCAGGCTTAGGTTTCATTAAACAATTACGAAAATTAGGTACACCTCACATCTGATTGTTCAGAATTGAGTGAAGATTTGCTTTAAAACTCTTTGGTTTAAATATTGTGTTTTATTTTATATAAGAAAAGTAAATAGTATATCATTAAAATGTATTATTTTTGCATTAAAAGTGCGGTAATGGATCAAAATATATGTTTTTATATGGAAGGTTATAAGTTTACAGCAGAGGTGAATATAACACCAACATCAAGTTGTTTCTACTTTAAATATTACGCTCTTTATCAGGTAGGGGAAATTTATTAAATGTGCACATTTTTATAAGGCTCATTCCCTATAATAATCGATACGTAGCCGAGTGTATACCATCCCGGATTCAATTTTAACCCTTTGCCGGGCAAGACCGTCTGCAGACGGTCTTTACATTATCTGAATTTAAACTCAAACAGCATAGTTGTCGTGTGATATCGGTCTCTAGTTCTTTAGTTTTTAACTGAATACACACAAATATTAATCAGAAAACGATTTCAACGGTATAGTTTGAAAATTTTGTGAATTCCAGTGACACCGAAAGTGTCAACAAAAAAAAAAAACAAAAACCCTGTTATTTCTGTTTTGCCCGGCAAAGGGTTAAGTGAAATCTCTTTGTCTTATCAATTTAGACCCTCTATTAAATACACCAAACGAATAAAATTTCATATTGATGTGATAAAATTCGATTACGTTTTGACCAAAAAGATGGAAATACATCAGGGGAAATCAAGCAACTGTGCACATTCTTCCGCATCTTATTCATCTTTAACGAATGGGTTAAACTATTTCAGTTAGCGAATCAATGGATAATGAACCACGCCCAGGTCAATTTTTCGAGGCCCGTATAAGTAAAAACATCAAATTTGTAGAGACGATAGTACTGGATGACAGACGGCTAAAAACTTAACTAAGCTAACTAACTTAACTGAATTTTTAAGAAGAACAGTACTTGGAATTCAAATGATTATTAAGGTATAAAAAGGGCAGTGTATGTTGGGTTCTAAAACTTCTTTCCCTTGGTAAAAAAAAATTAGAACGACTGAAGCGCTATCCTACATACGTTTTATCTCATTGTGAAAGCCGATAGGAATAGTTTTAGATTTTGTTGTTACTTACGATAAACCTACGGTTTTCTATCCTGAACTTCTGGCCAATTTCAGCACGGTAAAAAAAGCCTAAGATGACTCAATTCATGAACAGATTATGGGGATTCCAAAGGAATTGAATTTGCGTATTTTAAATATTGCAACACAACGGTAACGGTCGATCTAGTTTTGCTTTCTTGCTATGTCAATTGCAAGATTATATTTAATAGCAAAAACACTAGGATTATTGTTGATTCGTGACAACGCACTGGTTACTCTGAGATAAATCATAGCCCTATAGTTCCGGCTTACTATTATTTATTCTCTAAATTAAAATTTGACTTGCGAGACAAAAAGGAAGCAATAATCATAAAGTGAAGTGAAGTGCATTTTGACAAAAAAAAAGCGGACTACTTTTCAAGGATGTAGAAATGTAAGATAAGCGCTGCGAAAGGGGTTTTGAATGAGGCAAAAAATAATAATGATACAATAGTTTGAAATTTACTCTCCGCTGCGTATATTTATCTTTACATCTGATGTAAATACTCGTAATATTCTATTCACTCTAGGAAAAAACAAAGCACTTTATAGCATTCTGATTTCGCTGCCAAAATTTTATAAGAATTTTTATCAAAAGTTTGACTTGAAATTCATGTCTATATATTTGTGGAATATCAGTCTTCAGAGAAGACTGAGAGTTTCGCTAACGCAAATCTGTTTTCATTATATTAACAACAATTCTTTAAACTCTTTAATGTCTGACTCACTTTCGTAATGATATTGAATGCATACAATTAAAAATTTATCTGTTCCCAATTTCTGCTTTAATTTACTTTCCTTTAATTTCGAAGAAATTGAAAATTCCCTCTACACTTAGCATATCTATGGTATCCCTCATCATTATTTTACTGCCAAATCACTACGCAACGTAGCACAAAAGTTGAATGATTCCAGAAATTTATAAATATATGGATGCATGTAAATTTATGCCGTCTGCATTGTTGCTGCTTTGCTGCTGCTGGATCAGCATAAATTCCGCAATGACTTTGTTTCAAGCTCCTACTTCATTCGCATGATATACGTCTAAAATGAGAACTGCAGACAATCAGAATGCGATAGGCACCCAATAGGCATGAGGCGGCGAGCAAAGTGGGGCGAGGCGTGAGGAGGTGGCATGTCAATTGTGTTGCGTTTCGACGCAGCGCGCCGAAAGTGTTTGTTGTCGGCAATGCATCAATGCTTTCCGTATGGCCCCAAAGGCTTGAGAGGGCTTCTTTGAAATTCAAGAAGAACATATTCAAAAGCAAATGGGGTTGCACCCAACATGCACTTGCAACGGCAACAAAAATGTCAACATCAGCAACATGATAACGTTGACAGTCAACAATGTAGATGCGAATATTTTACATATAAGTTGACAATACACAATACCATACATTCAAATGTGCATCTATAAATTACGCATATTATGCCAATGCCCAGTAGGAAACAGCTGTGATTTAAAAAAAAAATAGTTTAGCAGCTTTGATGTTTTTGAAATGTTTTTGACAGCTTTCGCGGGATTTAAGCAAATTTAGTTGAATGATTTAATAACAATAATAACTAGCTCTTTTCACTTCTTTTGGAGCATTTGAGTATTTTTATACCAAGTTCAAGTGGAAAACATTAAAAAACAAAAAAAGCACAAAGAAAAGTTCCCAAAATAATAAGCCTGCACAATTGCAGAGTTCAGAGTTTTCAATTAAGTATCTAGGGGCAGATTCTACCCAATTATCTGGTAGCAGTTATATACCGAAAAATGTTTCTGAAATATCAAATTTCGTTGTCTAAGCGCTGGCCCAAAAACCAGTTTTAAGCTACGCATAAATGACGATCATGTCCGCACTTTTGGTGCATTAACATAAGCATAGCTAGTATATTCAGAAAAAAGCCATCATAATGGAGAAAAACACAAATTTCATTTTTTGATCATAACTCCAAAAACAAAAAAAAAATCGCTTATAGCCATTTTGCCAGAATGGAGATTAAAGTACCTATTTGTTAAATAAAAAATAAAAAAAATACACGTTTTGAAGAAACAATGGATGAAAACAAAGTGTTTGTTTATTGTTATGCAAATAAAAAATCACGAAATTTTGGCAGTTGTTGATAATTCAGCTTTAAAAGAAAGGGGTTTTCAATAGGGACGCTACAAAAGTAGCCCGATGGTGACATCAAACGACGCCATATTTTTTCCCGGTAAGGTTTGTCATTTCATCACGGAAAGATATACGATCCAACAACGAGTCGAAATTATTAAAATGTACTACCGAAATTCTAAGTCAATGGCCTCAACTTTAAGAGCGCTACGTCCAATTTATGGTCGTCGTCATTTCTGGCTGAGTGGCTTCGTCAATAAGCAAAATATGCGTTATTGGACAGGCAACAATCCACACGTACTCCATGAGTCAACATTGCATCCCGAAACAATTACGGTTTGGTGCGGTTTATGATAACCGAAAATTTTTGGCCCGAATTGGATGATATGGACTTGGACAATATGTGGTTCCAACAGGACGGTGATACAAGCCACACAGCAAAAGAAATCGAGTTCCATACATAATGGCAGCGAATGTACTTTCACAGGAATAAAGAATTTAATTCATATCCCAAACCGTTTTTGTTTTATTTAAAAAAACTTTTCTAACGTTCCTATTGCAAGAAAAATGTCTGTTAAAATGGGTTTACTAAAGCAACCGTTTAATGAATAAAAATAATTTTAGCGTAAACATCGATTTAAATAGAATTAAACCTATCACCATTTACTCTATTGTAAAATTTATAATAAGTAATGCAATTTTTGAAGTAAATTTAGTTTGGAAAAAATAATTGTTTTACAAAGATTTCTGAATATTTTAACAAAAAATATTTAAAACTTATTATTTCGAAATAATTATAATCTAATAGTATCATCAGCATGAAATTTCTACAAATTATTTCAGAGCATGAATGCACATATCGGCAATTAAAAAAAGTTTTTATATTTTTAAAAGTACGTAAATAAACTAAGTTTTAAGGTATTTGATACCATGCAATATGAAAAGTATGGGAAAAATGGAAACCGAGAGGATTTGAAAATTTATGTGGTGAAACTGCGAAGTGGTTGAAAAACTTCAATCAAAATAATATTAAAAAATATAACTATCAATAAAGGATAAAAAAATTAAAAAAAATAGAGCCAAATACTGATAAAGACTTTCAATTTATTTATCCAATTGCTGAACCAACAACTTCCCATAAACGAATAGCCAAAAACAAGTCCACTGATTTTGTTATAAATCCGTCCGAATATACAAACAAAATTTAAGAAAAAAATTTTAAGTTCCAAAGCAAACAAAAGCTTGAAACCACATATAAACATACCATATTTATATACATATGTATGTATGTATGTACATAGATATTTTTACAAAGTATGAATTTGTATACTCTATAAATAAACTATAAACTACTTACGTAAAATTGCACCAAATAAATTAAGCATTCACACAAACCAGCAATGTACTAAAACCAGTAAAATAAAACAATTTAGTTTTAATAAAACAAACGATGTAATAATTTTATTTAAAACGTGAGACCACAAAATCGCAAGTGTAATGTATTTAATACCGATATATGACAAATTATTTGTTTTTTTAGCTTTTCAGCGGACTCTGTAAAATATATTTTAATTAAATAAAAAATATTTCAAATTTGTAAATTAAAAATTTCAATATTCGTCAATTTATTGCAAAAATTGCATCAATAAAACAAGAAATAAAAATTTTAAATGTAAAATCGAAAACCCGCGTGTTTCAAGTGTAAAAAAATTGTAAGAACTAAGAGAGTAAGTATGCAGATATCCTTATATTTTGTTATTCATCTATTGTAAAGACATGGATCGGGAATGACTGCATACAAGCTCACACAATGGGAAACGTTACAACTGAATCAGATCGAAAAAGAAAAAAAGGATAACGAAGATTGCGGGAATGTCATTGAGTATGCAAAAGTGCATAGGTTATTCTTTTTTAGATTCATTTTTTTTTTCGCGGTAAACAAGCAAGTATTGTACGACGCTTCATCATAGAGAGAAAGAGATCCACTCTTTATGTCCAATATTTAGTTCACTCTCACTTCTCTCTTAATAGCTATGTCAAAGTACTTATAATAGTATTACCTCATTTAGCCTGAAGAATAACCCGAACAAGTTCAAGAGCTGCTATTATATGCAGACAAAGTAACGGTTTGCAATGGGCTGGTGGAATCATCCTCAAAAATAGAGCCAGATGGGTCCTAACTCTGAATAGTGCCCGTTATCGCGTCAATAAAACCGGATACTTCCTACCTTAAGTTGATGTCCATTATCTCGACGGTATTTGGATTCAACAATACGGCGATATTTGCCACACAGCGCCTTATTGCGAAAACAATTCTGTGAAAAGCTAATTTTATACTTTGGGCTAGAACCTATAAGTCAGACCTCTAGATTTTTTTCTTTGAAATTATGTACGTAATGTCTAAGGTCCACATATGTATGTGGATACAACGATTGTGAAATTTTACGGTCACATTACTCACGTCAAACGCCAAATACCACCCGAAAGGTGTTAAATCTTTTAAACGTTTTGAAAACAGATGAAAGTAATATTTTTTTTGTATTATTATTACTTTGTTTTACAATTTTTTTGTATTATATAACAGCATACAATTCATTTATTTGCTTTTTTTATTTTTATAAAGGCATCAATCCGTCTTTTCGATGATAATTTCGAAGATACTTTTTATTATTTTTTGTTTTATTTAAGAGGTTATTCTCTTCATACAAAATTTTTAGATGGTACTCTTCCAAACACAACCTTAATAAATAATTCAAATGTTACATAGGTGCGATCACTACACACATACATACATATCGTAAATTAGTTTAACAATTTTCATAAAATCGTAATAATAATAAACTGTCCATTATGGAGCAAAGTGACATCGTGGAAAATTCACGGGTTACCGTTTCATCCACAAAAACTCTTTGAAACTGCGAGTAATTTGTACATTCGCAATAACATATGTACATAATTTATGTAAACCTCGCTGTTAGTGGTCTCGCAAGTAGTGTAGTTGCAATGTAAATTATACAGTGCAGTGGATGCCGAAGGAAACTGTAGATCGTGCTCTGTAGTAGATCGTGTAATATGTTATTGGAAATGTAATCGTCGCGACCGGTAGAAAAGCATGCCAAATAAATTATATGTGTGATGTGATATTAAATAAATTGCCTAAAGTGGTGAAATTAAATTCAAGTATTATTTTAATCGTTCCTATTGAATGTTAATAAAATTTGGAGAAAAAAGTATAAAAAACAGTAAAAGTGAAATGTAAATCTTTTGTGTGGTGAGATGTTGAATAGTGCAAATCATAATAGTGGTATTTGTTTTGCAGTCACACATATGTACATACGTATGTACATGTATTATATACAATGTATGGATGTAAAAAGAAATCTGTTTTTGTAATTGAAAAAAGAATTGTGTGCAAAAGTGATAGTAACTTTGTAACATATAATTAGGAAATATTGTAGGCGCGTTGAGTGCATTCGCCCGGTAGTTTGTACATACAATATAATACTATGTATGTGCATACATACGTATCGCGTTCGTGGCGAGCGTCGGGGTGAAAAAGGGCTGAAATATGGATATGTTCGTTTGTGCGTCTTTACAGACCAACAGGTGAGTTATGTTATTTTTTATTATTATATTATTTTTAGAACTATAGTAAACTAATAAAGGGTATTTGTGCAAAAAATCGACAGCAAACAAAATAACTTCGGCAAATGGAAGAAAACAAATTTTTTCAACGAAAAAAATACGTGTCTCATTAAATAAACAAAAACAACATATTTAGGTTTTATCAAAATACCAAATGATGACCTGCGTTGACCGGTTGATTTGAAATGGAAAGGGTCAACAGTAATTTATGATTTATTTTTATATATGTACATAAGTATGTACATCAATTTTTTACAGCATCCGAATGTAGTTCAAGCGCTCACCTCTATGCGGGAGCAACGAATGATTCATGCTAGCGAGATGGTTGGAATGCTACGTCTCTGCATTCATATAGCGATGGATCTCTCGACACTAATTAATGGGTATGAGTACTGATATTGCCATGAAAAATTGTGAACAGCACGAGATGCAAAGTTGTCCGCTAATGTGCGCCAGAATATTTTCATCAACCACAATAAAATCAACTCATGGTCATAAAATTTTTCTGCGGGGTCTTTTATGCGCCGCATTTGCTTGAATGAATATTCTCGTATATATGAATGTACCCATACATATGTATATGATTATGGCTTAACATTTGCGAATAACGCTCATGATTGCTGGTGCATTTCCTTTAGCTGTTTCGGTTGCAACAATAAACATTATGAATTCATACGCTATGCCAGGATTCGCTCGTCTGTTTAACTGTTGTCTGATTTGTAGCCTCTTTCAGGCCCATGGAGTTTACCGCAATTATTTTTGGGATGAGAAATAAATGAAAAGTTGTTACAACTTCCAACATCGAAATTGTAAACACATATACGCATACACCATTACATACATACATACATGAGTATACGGGATTGTGAGTATGTTAGTGGCTCATCGATTTAATGGATATGTGGGATTTGTTGCGACACAATGCATTTTGAGAGTGCACATGACAAGCATCTCGACAGTATTTGGTTGTTTCTTTGTTACAAATTTTGCATACATACATACATATATTATGAATAAATGCACACTTGCCCATGTGGTTGTGCACTAATGTACAACTAAAATAAAGTGGGTGAATAGCGGTGTAAACTGTTTGCAAATTTGGGCTGCTTTTACTTAGTGGAGTGAAGTGGCATTAGTTACTTAGTTAGTACTTGCTTAGTTTAATACATAAAATTATTTTTAGACTTAAATTATTATTTGTATATTACTAGCTGACCCTGCAGACGTTGCCCTGCACAAAGTTTCATACATTTTTTCTGTATTTATTTTGCAAATTAGAGAAAGCTTTAGTACACTTGTGGAAAATGTAAATAAATACGAGAGAAAAATGTGTCGTGGAATTTAAAATGTTCCCCAACTGCATCGGCATCGTCAATTGTTGGCGCATTGAAAGGTCTTGATATATAAATCAAAGAAAAGAAATAGATGCGTTTACAAACCAAATAGGCCAACAAATATTATTTTTGGAAATATGTCCACTCCAGCGCCATCTTCCCAGTTAATTTTTAAATCGAAATACTTCTTATGCATTAATATCCTTTCCAAATATGGATCAAATCGGTTCTTAAAAAAAATATGTTGACTTCAGCCCCATCTACTGAGTCTACTTTTCCGAAAAATGTTTTCTTTGCACACAAAACCTACATCCTGAATGTGAACTTAATCAGCCCAGAAATACGATTTTTCGGACCACGGCGTACCTACCGGGTTAATTTTTTTTGCAAAACCATGTCTCATTGCACAGTAAATCTGCATACCTAATACAAACTAAATCGGTCCGTAAATCGATCGCAATATATCGACTCTAGCGCCACCAACCGGTAGTTTTTTTCACACAAACACTACTGGGGTGACAGTAAATAGTATAATAGCAAAAAATTATCTAATTTGTTGTCGGTCTTCTAAAGTTATGCGTATGCATACATTTCACAAATTTATTTTTAAGTATAAGATCATTTATTTATAAAAATTTATTTAAAAAAAGTACTGAAAAAATTCAACTTACTATTGTTCAAACTTTAACCACTTCGCGAATTTTTGTTTTTACTTTAAAACTTGCAGAATGCTATAAAAAGAAACCGGACATTTCAACAATTTCTTATTCATTTTCGATTATACATTAATTTACAATGCAAAAATAATAATTAAAAAGAAATATATAAATTAGGCAAACTTGCTGTCCTTTAACTTATATATAGTTTCTTGCGTCCGTGAACACACAAAATAGGTCTCCTTTTTTGGGTCACAAGTCGAGAATGATTTTCTTACTTGCTCATTTATAGCATATTTCCAATTTCTTGCTCTAAGATAGCTTTACTGTCTCAGAGTCAGTCAATGGTAGTTTTTACTTACCGATTGCAAACGCACGTAGGCTACGCGGCACTATATATTAGACTCTAGTTAAAGCCGTCGGATTTTATCCGAACTCTAACTTGAAAGCTTATTTTTCATTACAGTCTGTCTGTTAAAACCAGCTTTTACTAAAAACGGGGCTGAATAGAGGCACTCATATGGAAAAAATCTCTATGAAGAAATATTAGTATTTTAATATGTTCCCTCGAAGAGATCGGATTATACTTTACAAAAGATACATATTTGGAAATCGAGCAACAACAGGTAAGTAAAACTAAACATCGGTGTAATAACCATATAAATGTTTGTAATTTGTATTTAAGCTTAGCCCGCCTTCATGCGAGTTATGTTAGTTCAATTCCTGCTAAGACGCCCTAGCCGAGTGTGTAGCAAGTGCATGGTTCATTCGGTGTGTCCCGAGTTCGAGTCCTGGCCGGGGAAGGTAACTTTCTCACTGGTTACAATGGAAGTAGAGTAGTAGTAGTTACAATATACGGCGAATTGTAACAAAACGCGGGAATCTTAAGCAATTGTGGGTTTTAGATTTTCCGGTCTTCCAACGCAATAACATATAAAAAAACATAAAATATATTATATATATGAATACAGATTTATCTTTGCACAAGTTTTTTGTCTTAAATTCGTAAAAAAAAAATTCACAGCTATTCCAAAAGTTGATGTAACGATGCGTACCATTAAAACTGGTAATAAAATTTTATCGGTTTCGTTGCGTCGCAACCCCGTGTCGTTAATTCTATTAAAACGATTGCATTAAGAAAACGTGCTTTAAACGAACTTCTTTCTATAAGATTTAAGCTGAAATAACCTTAGAAGATGTCCAAACAAAAAGTTAAAACTCAGCATCACTAATTATTGCTGTCCCCTACGTGGTTTGAGGTCTGCGATTTTTTTTGCATTTGAGTGGAGGGAATGACAGAGAAACTGATAAACACAACCATAAACGAGCGGGCTTAAATTAAACAAAATAGAGAAAGTAGGAAATTTCCAATTCAAAAGTAAATAAAAAGAGAAAATGTAAACAAAACAAACAATTTTAAAAGTTTCATCGCGGAAAGTGCAGATAGAACATACATTTAGTTCATGCGGTGTTTTTACATTATTTGATTTCACCTTGGTTTGTTTTGTGTTCACTGCAGTTTGGCAGTTTTTTTACAAATCGATTACGGTAATCAGAGTTGCACAGAGTAATTAAATGTGGATTAAGTTGTGATCTTCTGGGTAACGATATTTTCAAGTCACACTTCTATGTGGCGAAATCTTGTTAAATTAAATGGATTGGTGAGATATTTCCGATAATTAAAAGATTAAGCTTTGGTGTGGCCATGGTGCTCAAATTTATAGCAAATTTACGCACATATAAAATTGATGATTGATTCAGAAATGTTAAACTTAGGGCAAAAATACTATGGGACCCCCGAAAGACCCTTTGACCCTAATTTCGCGATTTAAAGGTGTTTTTGAGATTATGTTTTCATTACTCAACTGGGCACCCAAAATATGTGTTGCTACGCAGAGTTATTTGTTTCCAATTATGTATAATATTAACCATATGTATTCGTTTCGCATATCCGCTAGCGAGTGGCGAATCGATGAAGCATCAACACAATTTTTGTTTTTATTTCCTATCTAATGTTCACGCACCAAAAGTGGAGGCACGTCTGTGCACAAGATCGCCGTTTATGCGCAGCTTTAAACTGGTATAATATCTGTAGCATTGAATGTAACGAGTTCGACCAGTTTAATGAGGTATCACCATACTCGCGTTCGCGAATTTAGATGGCTATCGTTATTGTTGCTTGTTTCTTTTTATTTTACTGCTACTGCTGCTATTTCAGTAATGAGACAAGGCTTTTACCTGCAGTTTGTCTTGCTTCTTTTCTTTGATTGCTTTCCGCATTTACTTATTGTTCCTTCGGCATCCTGAAAAATAAATAATTTACCTGATAGAAATTCAAATCTTGAATATTTTAGGGGAGCGTTAAAACCTCTATCTTGATATAGCTATGTTGTGAAGAAAGAAGTTTTTATAAAACGTCTTGAAAGGGGTGCTCAATTACTTACCTCAAATTTTCATCTACATATATATAGTTTGAAGTTTTCCTTAACCGTTGGCAATAAAACCACAATTGGTTAAAATTTTTTTAAATTCACATCTCATGTAAAATTTTATTTTCCATATTTACTTAGTTTCTTCGTATTTATAATTAATTTAATAGTTGTTTTCTTTTACAATAAGTATTTTTTGCTTCTACTCAATTTGCGGCTCGCCTCAACATTACTCTTTTTTTTGTATATTTTTAATACATTTTTCAAGCCTTTTGACAAAGCTATATTCAAGTGAAACTCTGATCATAGCTTTCGCTGAATATTTTTTTGTTTTTAAATGCGTTGCTAAATTTATTGTTTTGCGTTATATGTTTTTCAACCACACATATGTATGTATTCAAGTTTATGACGACTATACATTTTTTATTTCCATATATGTATGTGCGTAAATCCGCAATTAGCGACAATTTTATAATTATATTTTTTCTTTTTTTCTTTTTTGAATTTTGTTTAACGCTTTTTTTTTTAATTCACTGTATTGCCTGCTTTTGTCTATTGTTAATTTATTTTGAGTCTGCCTAACTGGATCTGAATACATGTTTGGTACATGCGCATGTATGTAGATATGTAAATATTAGCGCTAAAAATTATCAATATACATACATACATACATGCTAATAAAATTAATGCATTTCTTTTTATTGTTTTTAAATTTTCAATAATAGTTTTATTCATTCTTACTTCTGTTTTTGTTTTTACTATTTATTCATTTATTACACAATTTATTATTAATTACATTACATTAATTCGTTTACGCGCTGTCGTTTCAAAATTTTATTTTTTATTGTTGTTGTTGTTTAATACATACATACATACATTAACAAAGAGAGTTGGTCGTAAACAATACACATAAATATTTTTAGCATTTATGTATACAATATGTTTGTGTGTGTGTATGTCTAGTTTATACGTTTGCTGTTTACAGTTATGTATAAATATATACGTTTGTGTATGTGTGTATGTTTACTACTAGTATTTTTTATACATTTTAATTGAATTTAATTTGTTTTTTTTTAAATTATTTTTACACTAATCATGGCAAATATGTAAAGTTATTTTTTTATTAAATCCTTTATTACACTAATCTTTTAGTTGATTATTATAATTTTTCTCTTTATAATTTTTTTTTCGTTTGCTAATTTAAGCTTATATAATTTTCACTTATATGAGTTTATTGTTGTTTTTTTTTTCTAAGTAAATTTGTGTGCGCTTGTCAATAACTCTATTCGCGCTGATATTCATTATACTAAAAGTTTTTTTTTTTGTATTTTTTCTTTGTTAATATTTAAATTTTGTTTTCCAAATTCACAAATGCAAGTAATTAAATGCTTTAATTATATATACCTATATACGTAAATATTTTTATATGCACTAAAACTACAATTACCATAGCAACTACAATTATTAATTAATTATATTTTACAGTTATATATGTACAAAGTTTTTCGCTTTTGAAATATTCGTCATTGCGTTTATTTATTACTAGGAATTTACAGTATATATTATGCGGGCTTCATCTAGATGTAAACAAAAAAAAGAGAACATACAAAAGAACTATAACAATTGGTATAAAATTTGTAAAAAAAAAAAATAAAATTGTTCCGCAGAAAATTATGCTCAGTTCATTAATATACTTTATTCTTAAATTCAATTTAAAAACTGTCTACGCCTGTTCTTATTTACACACAATCGCTGGCTATTGAAAATGTTGAAAAAAAATTAAATTTTCTGAGTGACAGCAAAAAGTTCTTTGCACCGCGCTGCATTTAAAGAGCGAAACGCTGAAGCACCGAAAAACCAAGCCAATCACTACTTGATTGTTTAAATTTTTTTTTTTGATTTTTTTTTGCTGTTGAATATAATTTTCGTATTAATTACAATAATAGCATTCTTTTTTTTGTTTATTATTAAAACAATTACTTATCTGTAGCTGCTAGCAGCATTCAATTAGCACTCAACAACATTTCGTGTGTATGTTTCTTTTTCCATTTTTATTCCTCAATAATTTATGTATGTACAATGCATTATTTAAATTATTGTTTTTTATTCTCCATTCGCTGCGTTTGTTTGCTGTTTTATTATTGTTGTGGTTGTTGCATATTTAGCACCACTTAATGCTCTGAATTGCAAACAAAAAAAGTGTAAGCAAGAAAAAGTGCAATTTCCAGTCGCAAGGGACTATTAAATTTTATAATTTACATTTTCGAACAAAATCAAAATGAAATTGAATAGAAACTGCACTATTTTTAATTCAACACGCTGCTAGTACAGCCGTGAGCAAGAAAATTTTTGTATACAAATAAATTTTCGGAAAAATTGATAATTTAGGTTTTGCGGTGCGCCAAATGAAAGTGCGAAGAAGTTTTTCTTTATAACTGAAATTTGAATACTCCTATCAAAAATGTCGCATCTTTCCAAACTTAAACAAAATCAGCGTTATTTCAATTGCATGCACAGATCATTTGATAAATTGAGTTTCTGCACTTAATTTTTTTTTGATTTGATTTATTATTTATTTTATATAAGTAATCCATTACTATGGTACACTTATGTGCTAAGTGCTTACGCACACATACATACATATGTACATAAATAATTGTTCATTAGTTATTTATTTCAAGTTACCTTATTCTATTTTAGCTTGCAAATTTTTTTTATTTTAACCCTACACTTTTTGTATCTATAACTTATTTATACTTTGCTTCTGTTTTTTTTTTTGCGCATAATATGTAGAATTCGTACTCGTTTTAAAATGAAATTACAACTCGTTTAATTGTAATGAAATATGCAATATCACAGGTACATTTTTTTTAGTAAAAATTATAAATTTATAAAATTATTAAATTTTATATGGCTGTAATGGAAAAAATGCCACTTGCGAAGGAGCGTTAACTTAATTTAAAGAAGTGAGTGAGGGATGTGTGAAAGAAAAAGTTCAAATCATGTGGTGGTATTAAAACTTTAATAATATGAGAGCAAAATAATTTTTTTTATGCTAATAAGAATATAGGCAATATCAAAATTTGGGGGGGGGGGGGGGGGGGGGGGGGGGGGTGGTGTCAATAAACACGAAAGTGATAATAGCTATATAAAAATTAAGATTTTTTTTGAGGACTATTTCCATCCGAATATATTTAGAGCATGCCTGTGTTTAAAACGGTAAGAGGTTTTTAATATTCAACCAGAGTCAGCAAATCGTGATGATTTCTAATCATAAACTAAAACCAGTACGCCACCTTGGGTACCCGAAATCGATTTCCAAATAAAATTTTTTTTTTGCAGAAGAAGTATACGTCGTGATCTAAATCTTTAACCAAGATTTTAATGTGCATACATTGAAGTTGTTTTGAAAATTATTTTAAAACTTTGCATCGAAAATTATAGTTGAGATGTTACTGTGAATATTGCCCCTCACGTAGGACGAGTAGATCTGATACCGGGCGTGTAGCTGCCAAAAATTCCGTTCGACAGCAACAATCGAGTTTTTGTCTTCAATGTCTTTTTTACCCACGTTTTTCATTGCATTAATTGTTAAAAAAAATTCAACGATAGATCCAAGAGGATTGTATCGCGAGCATTTGAGTGTAAAAAACTGCGGAATCGGTTTAAATTTGTAGGCGATATGTACCTGTACCGTTTTTATAAATCACATTTCGAGAAAAACGTGTTTAAAGTTTCTATACAGGCCTACGGGTGTTTGAAGGAACATTACTGTTCCCAAAAAAAAAACAAAAGCATTAATAATCAAAATTTTGTATGATTCCATATTTTCCGTAATCTCAGGACTAGAACGAAGCATTTTAGCTAATAAAAGGAAACAATTTTTTAAACATCTTAAGGTGACCTAACCCCTACAAGTTTATCTCCGGATTAAAGAAATTTTTTTCAAATTCTTTTCCAGCAAAGTGAATAGAAGCCTACATATGTATATAAAATAAATCAAAAATATTTTCTTCAAAAGTAGTAAATATATTTTAAGCGCCAATTCCTCCCACTTTTTCATCTTTCGATAGTTGTTCTTCTTAAATCCAGACAATTTTTTTCAGGGTATATCAATAACGATTTTTTCTATTAGCTATTTTTGATTTATATTGAAAAAATCACTCATCACTAACTACAGGTTTCGGAGACGCACCAGGTTTTGCGGCTGTGCCAAAAGTGGCTATAAACAACAGAAGCCTGTCGGAAAAACAGAAGATCAAATAGATAGTAACACCTTAAGTAGTCAGCAGATGTAGTAATTGATGATATTTCCCTCTCAGAATTTTTGAGGAGAATTTTTTGTTAATCTTGAATTTTAACTACCAGAGTTTGTGTGGTGTGTTTACTATGTTTTCGATGGTGAAATGTAAAATCTACAAAAAGAATAGTTAATACAAAGAATATCGTAAGAGGCGCGTCACGTATTTTTCGTGCAAAGACGATGTAAGGGAACTTCGAGGCGTATCATTATCGTCAAAGTAAATACGAGTTGTGAAAATGTCGAGCCATGAATATTTCATTTTATTATGGTGATTTCGTTTCTACCAAAAAATTTCGCATTTTCACTGCCCTCTTCTTTTTTCGTGTTCGATTCTATAATAAATGTAATGCAAAAAAGCTACTTATATTCCGTCCTGCTTGTCTTTGTCTTTTTGAAACACATGTGCTAGACAAGGATAGATATTTATTACTAATTTTTTATGTGTCAATTTGACATATTGTTTTGACGAAAAGAAAAAAGCAAAGTCATGCACTTTTACAGGGTAGGGTGCAACATTGAACATCGTGGAAGGGCAACAGAAAAAAGGGCTATTCCCATGGGTACATTCATATACTTCGTAAGGATTAGAAGAAGACGACATTTTATAGAGTGCCCAAAAATGGGTTTAAGGAACTTGTGACAATAGTCACGCCAGCGTACGACTCGTGCACATTTCATAATTTCAGCCCGCCTGTGTGACAGAAAAATGAATACCCCCAACGCCCCGCTGACGAAATGCGCCATGCGCGAAGGGCCTAAAAAATTACGGTGATAACGAAAAATACACCATATCGCTCATCACTACCCGATATTTAATGGGAACCAACGATTCAAGATTTTTTCCTAGTACACTTTTCAATTTGGATTGTATATGAATTAACATAATGCTAGAAATTATATTCTGACATACATAACTCTTCTAAGAAAAATAAATGATAATTGTTTATTTTTTTTTAAATCGATATACATATACAATATCATAATATGTAAACTCAACTTAAAATTTGTAAAGAAAATGTGCCAGATATAAAAATGATAATTCTATTTCAATTAAAAAAAAAAAAAATTATGCAAAACATTTTTGAGAATTTATTCAAAAATAACGTTTAAAAAGTTGAAAAGTCGAAACTAAGTATTCGATGGCTTCAAACTGCACTTAATGCTTGGTTTTCATTGAACTGAATTTGACGTTAAATGTTGTTGTCAATTGAATGAAGCCAACATTTTGACATATTTTAATTTGACACCAATGCAAAATTATAAAATGCCAACATTTCGTGTAAAATTTTCTCGTCAAATATTTGACCTAATGAAGACCAAGCATAAGCGTAATATAAACTAAAAAGGTATTCATTTTAAACTAAGCGCACTAAGAAAAATGTTCAAAGCAATGCATTTTTTGGTTAAATTAAAAAAATAAAATAAAAGTAAAAAAAAAAAATTGAATTTTTAATTTTCAAAATTAAAATTATTCTTTTCTCCAGAAAATATTGAAATGTCATAAAACGCTGCTAATCGAATTACATACTTAAATTTACTTCTTTATACTTCTATATATTTACAAATAGTTTGCATTTAAGTTATTATACATAGTTACAGTTACCTAAAATTGTTGTAGCCCACTAACCATTCGTCATTGTATTCGTTTAATTTCATTATTCGTTTCAAATTTATTTACTTATGTATTTACATCGTTATGTTTTGTTTGATACATTTTTGACAGTCAAAATGTACAAAACCATTCGTGAAGTAGTAAAAAAAATTCGGGTGAAAGTGAAATTCGGAATATGCATATATGGCATTTTATTTAAAAATAAAATGGTAATGTTTAGACTTACAGCACCGATGATATTTGATTTGGTATTTCTTTACAAAAAGAATAATTGGACATTTTTACAGCAAATTTGATCGCAACATCTACATAATTTTTAAAAAGATTTCTTCACACACAAATGTTGGTAAAAAAGTGGAAATTTTTCAACACTTACACATTTAACAAGAATTTTATTTATTTTTGTCGCTTAGCTTTTTTGCGATTTCTTGTTTATATTTCCATTGCTATTTAAATATTTTTCCTTTTTGTGTTTTTGTGTTTTTTTTTTTAAATTTAATTCAGTGTGTTCACTAACTTTAGTACATTTGGAATTTTTTAGTCGAAATTTTCATTTTTCAGTTTATACAAACACAAATATACATATAAAATACATACATATATATTTTTTAAATTGTATTACCCTGTGCTTTGTTCTTCGAATTTGAGTTATTTATTGGCCTGGAAGTGTAGATGACATCGACATATCTGAATGCATATGTATATGTACATATATCGAATACCGCTATACGCTCATATCTACGTACATAGCTATATGTTATTAAATACATTTTTAATTTTTTTTTAAACTTCACAGCGTTTTTGATTTTAAACATTTTTGATTGAGAACTTTTTATACATGCCTATTGGTATGGAAATATTTTTTTTTTTTGTTTTGCTTAATTTATTTTTCATTAAATCTACTACGCCATGATTCAATTATTAAAGGTTTGATACATAATGACAGCTAATTTCTAGCTCTCCCGTACAAAAGGTTGCATTTGCGAAGGAGGTAAAAAAAGAGGGAAGAATGTAATCCGTTTTTGTGAAAAAGTAGTTGAAAAGTAGGCAAAGTATGTTCATATGTAAATAGTGGTAAATGTAAATTGCACAAAATCGAAATATGCTTGAAAGTCTAGTAAATATTTGATGCATTTTTCTGACTGGAAATTCTTTCGTTATTTTAATTGACAAACACTATTATTATAAGTAACTTAAATTGAGTTTCTTCATTTAGTGACAAATATATGAAATTGTTGGAAAAATCAAATTTTTTTGGTCACAATATAAAAAAAACATGTGATTACGTTATTTGTTACCTATTATAAAAAATAAACAACACAAACTCGTTTGAAAGCCATGTTATATACTCAGCCATATGAATTGATTGATTCACTAAAACTCACCTGATCTCCCCAAACTCTTTAATACGCTTAATTTACATGCGCATTAGTCCGTTTCGAAAAACGCGACACTAGTCAAAACGGCGTAAACAGAATAATTAGTCTTCCATACGATTTCAAAGACAAGGTATATTTTCGTAACCTATACTTGAATTACACCAAAGATATACTCAATAATGGCCTGGTTGAAACGGTACCTATCGTACCTCTAAGCGGGGTATTGCACTTAAGAATACCTTTTTGGAATGGTAACAACGTTTGGCGTCCAAAAACCCTTATATTACTGTTTCTGTCCTTTGTTGGACTAACCCCTAAAAACAGCAACAGCAAATAAACGGCTACAGAATCAGTTAGATTATATTCCTGTTTCTGTTCTTTGCGACACTGCGCCTTTAGGTTGCATTTAACATAGTTAAAAAAAAGTGGACACAGAATAACTGTTTCTACTGGAAAATCAGTTTATCGTTTCTATTATCTGTGCTGTTATATATTACCTTATATAGAAAACTAATTAAATGTTACACACGAACTTATACTTCCGTGATGGACAAATAACTATGTAATTACTGGATTAAATTTCGTTTAGGTCTTTTTTTTTGTTCTTATATTATCTATATTGAATTTAGATAAGACAAACTTATGTATTTTAGTTACACTTTAAACAACTTACATACAAATGGGACAGGTGATATGATAGGGAGAAAAATACTCCAAATCCGTCGGCGTTCACGAAGATCAAGAACAGGCGTTAAAAGCAACCTACATGTATACAGACAACGGTCGGCATTACACGTGCTAAAATGACAGGGAATAGCGGAGGCTGCTCACTCACGGGCGTCGATGCAAAATAATGCTTGCTCAGGGGTGGAGGTGAAAACGCATGTGGTTTAATTATAAAATATTGAAATTAAAAAAAAAAATACTTACTCAAATTTTCACAATTTTCAAAAAAACTATCAGCGAATCAGAACAAAACAAACGGATCTTATTTTTTGTTTGAAATTTACTACTATTTAAAAATATTTGATAAGATTCATACAAAAATTTTCAAAGAAGTAACACTCTTTTAGCTAACGTCGATGACGTCTCCATGTGAAGAGTGAGGAGCAAAGCTGTTTATGTATCAAACCTTTCAATATTGAACCATGCTACTACGTTATTAGCTGTTCGATTTTGTGTCGCAAAATTATTGATGTTTTGTTTAGAAAATGGCAGTTTAACTTGCTGTTCGTTTGTGAAAATTATATATATATATATATATACATATATATAGTTTGGTCAGTATAAATGCAGTTGTTGTTGTTGTCATAAATAAATATGGCTTTTTGTTGAGTACAATATGTAAATGTCATATTTTAAGTCTTTTTAGGTCTTTGAAAAATATTGGAAAATTGTTTAGAAATGAATTGAAATATGATTAGGCAGACGCATCACGCTTTATTTGCACAAGTAAATGTGCATTTATCTAACCGACAGCCAATCAGTTATTAAGATCCTCAAAACTCACCAGGCAACTTCTGAACTGGTGATGGAGTGCACCCTTTTCTAGGCCCAGATTTCTTTTGCGGTATAGGAAATGGACGATATTGACTTTGGCCAAGGAAGAGAAGGAAAGCCGCTGGGAACTATACTGGGGAAATCTACCAAGTATTGACCACACCAAAGCGCTCTTAATAACTAAAACGCTTTAGGGATTGCATAGTCTTATCAAAGAATAACATTAGAATTATTAAGGAAATTCTCATAGGGCATTGCAGGCAGAACTATCACCTGACTTATCTGGGAATTTACTTCGGATAAATGCTAAAAATTCTGCAGAGCAGAAAAGGTCCCACCCAATACTCAATACTCAACAATAATAAAAATGTAGGTGTGTATCTAAGATTTTACACAAAAACCCGAGTACGCAAGATTCATTCCAAATATTCCTAACCAATCACTTGTGCGCTCACTAACAGAAATGTTTCTGGTAGAATTACCATCGACAAATATAAAGAGCGTTCGTTGACAGATAACTTGTGCAAGCTTGTACCAACTTTTACCGAATCCCGTTCGTTTGAGCCAAAAAACTTGCAAAACTAGGAAGGAAAGAGCGAAATTTTTATATTGATAGTGGCAAATGGTTACATTTGAGTCATTCGATATTTCAAATTATAAATTTGCAGAGTTAAAAATTTTGGAAAACTTTTACCAGAGGAATACTATTACTGTTGTTGGGGATTAAGCACTGCGACCATGTGATCTGTTATGCCCTTCTTCCATACTAACCCGGAAGATAATATAGGGAGTCCTTCTTAAAGGAAACCATTCGGGAGGACCTAACCAAGGAGTGCTTCCGAGCTTGCCGTCCGACAGGTGTGTTCTATTAATGATTCTCATATGAATAATGTTTTATGAATAAAGTTATAGAATAACTGTTCAAACGACCTTTGAAAGTGCGTCCTAAAATTCCCGGCTGGAAGAATTACTGTCGGTAAGAAAATAAAAGGGCATTTCGTGGCACGTCCTATTCCATTCAGCCCATTCCGTCAGCCCTTTTATGTGTAGTGCGAGTAGAAGGCCGTTAGTTTATGCCCCCCATTCCATACAACAAAGAAAGGAAGGCCTTTTGTTTTGGAATGACTTTGAGGTGCTGAAATAATCTACTGCGTAAACTATCATCTATTTGCATGAAAATTATTAGTCGTGTAAGGAACCGATATTAAGCACTTTCTAGAATCGCAAATCGGGTTTAATATTTGCTTTTTAGTTAAAGTACAAATTTTTATTTTTATATTGATGTTTTGCTCTTCTCTAAGTGCATATTTATAAGTTGTTTACAACCTATAACGAATCCTTGGCTATCCTTTTTTAAGAACCGTAGCTTCAAAGCAAATTAATTCAATTTCCACTGTAACCATAGGCGAATGTTGATATATTTTATGTTCCAAAAAATCGTAAATGTCTACAAACAGTGTTCATTACTAACAACAACTATAGTTTATATTACTAATTAAAACAAGTATAACAAAAATCACACAAAGTTATGCCAAATAAAATAGTTGAGCCAAAGTGTTAAAAAAATTCGCACCGACTTTTTGAATAACCTAATAATTAAATGAATTTTACACTGAATTTGTAGATAGGCATTTTATTCTTTCAGCTCAGTTCTTGCATAATGCCGTAATGTTCAGCATTTTGCAAAATAGCTTATTGAACTTAGTAAGCTCTTTTCGAACATTTATCAATAATATATTGTAGAACATATTTGTCGCCTTATGCCCCCATTATGTATGGAGACTTAAAACTTAAATGCTGCACCTTCACTTATTTTCCTTTTTTCGTTTTTTTTTTCTTCACAAAATTCGTAAACTTCCTCAACACTCTTTCAATGGTAAGCAAACCGTTCATTTGTCACTCGATTCAGTAATTTATTGAGACATAAACTTCGCTTTTATTCCTCCATTGCCTTAGATTTATGCCAGCACTATGATAAATTGTTGGAAAACTACTTGCTGTCAGTTAAAAGAGAAAGGGAGAAAATACGATTTCGATTCTAAAGGCTGTGTACGTAGCGGCGGCGTTTATGGCTGTTGGAAATCGCATGTTGAACGATTGAAAATTTTTGCCTTTGCATATCTACGTAAAAGAAAGTAGGTAGACATATTGAAACCAACGCCAAACTTCGGTTGATATTAAGATGCAAAAACATATCCCAACAAACACAATCACTGATGTTAGAGGAATTTAGGTTTTAAAATTTGATTACATGCATAATTTTCTAATTAGCGAGAACAAGGCTAGATGCTATCAAAGGACTCGATTCGAGAGCGATTAGAAAACTGGCTATGTGTACATAATCCTCCAACTCTTTATACTATATTCCCTCGAGACATAGTTCACTCTCACCGTGCAAAATAGGGTAGATCGAACTCACCTCAATACTCAATACGCTATCAAATGCTTGAAAATCATGCTACCAAAGCTAGCTTGCAATATGGCCTAGAGCCGTTGTTGCGGCGCTATTATACCTTGTATATATCTCTGAAAAAACAAACACGTTTGTAAATCCTGGTGAAGAAATATTCGAAACATGGTTCTCGAAAAACATGCCAATCGAAATTTATCAAACCATCTACCAAACGGTGTTCAAGTATTCAAATTCTGCGCCGTTAAATCTTGTCACAGTAGAACAACGGAACGGGAGATTTTAAAAGTATCTGAACCAATTGTTGACCCGAAACAAAAGGGTCTAGCAAAAGTCCAAAACCAATCTGTGGAACATTCAAGAGTTATACTGCTGAACTATCAAGAAGATGGAGTGATTTCTACCCATGGGTTTTACAAAAAATTTAAAAGCAGTGCATCGTTGGTGTCTTATTTATAACGAAAGAAACCGGTGGCCTAAATGAAATGTTCTGCAGGAATGATTAACGCGTGCCTTAGCCTGAACCTAGCGAGAGTTGGGCCCTCACACAGTAAGTCTTCGACTGTCTCTCTTGAACCCGGGTCTTTGCAGCTGCGACAGAACCTGTTTTAGGGCAAGCCGATTCCTTTGTCCTGTGCAGACTACCGAGGGCTTGTAGGTATTTTTGTTGCTCATTCCTAAAAGAGACAGATTTTAAGCGGGGGTCATAGGACGCCTAAAACTGTACGGTTTCACCTCTGTTTAGCTTTCCTGTAGCATAACTCAGCAATTCGGCTTTTGAACTCTGTAGGCGAGGTACCCAAGTCCACCGCGTGTGACAAGTTCAACTCGTCAGTTCAACCACCGTTTCATTACCGTTAACATCTCTATGCCCCGGAACGCATATTAGGGAAATATCATACATATCAGATATTGAGGTCAGCTCTCTTCTACACTCGCCCAATAGTTGGGATCTGACTGAGGTAGAAGACAGTGCCATAGGTTGGAAAACACATAATTCTTCTTACAAATTGCTTTGTTTATTACATGGCACTCAAAAGTAATCGATTTCGTTTAAAAATAGTTTCGCGACAAAGTATTAGGGCTTCAACTCGGATATTCTATGAAGCATAGTTTATTTTAATGTTAAATTTTGTGTAGATTTCTACCCAGAGGTCAATGAACGATTAACCTTCAACCCAGTGACGCAAGTCAAAGAGAAAATAACTAATGGAAGAAGTGCATGCCTAACTCTCTCTCGAAGAACTACTGAAAGACTTCTGAAACGCGCGCGGGAGAGACTAAGAAAACGCTATGGAAAGGGTAGGCATATCTTGTCCACGTTCTTTTTTATGACACCCAAAGCGTTGAAATATTAAACATAAACTAAAATTCTGTTACCCAAATATAGCGCTAATTATGCAATCGCTTACTAGGTTATTCCATTACAAGCGATTATGTAAGTAACTGTTCAATTACGCTTCACAATTTTGTGGAGTTACATAACCACATACATACGGGAATTGAAATTCTGTGGAGAGCTGTGGGAAGTCACATAAATTCAACTGCGATACAAAAGCGCGCAGTTACACTGGTATCATTTACTTGGCACACTGAATATCAGCTTAGACATATACCTACATTTAGTGACATACGCATGTGTGTCAGTATGTGTGCAATTATTTGCATGCCTCAAAGAAAATTGTCATCAATTTATGTTTTGAATGGTCCCAAGGAGTCGCTACTGAATGCTAGCCATTTTTAAAAATGACGCGTTGGTATGTAAAAGGATTTTGGTTGAAGCCAATAAGGACAAAGCCAGGAGCTGGAATGCACCACCAGCAAGTTGTTATTGTCTGTAATTTGTGTTGTTGTGGTTACCTTGTTCTGCTTGTGCGCCGCTAAATGGCTTTGGTGACGCTCTGCTGGCATGCAAAATGGGCGGCAGTCACGCGAAAAAGCGACGCTCGATTTTACAAAGCGAATGTGAAGTTGGGTTGGATATTTAGTACTGCGCTAGTTGCACAAATTGTCTCTGCTCTTAAGGAATACAAAAAAAACTATTTGCAATTACGCTATGTTAGAAAATTTCAAAAATAGCCTTGAATTGATTGAAAAAGGAAGTAAGCTAATCACCTAATATTAGCGTGATGCGCCTGTGGATATGCTATGGAAAATTAATGTCATTAAAAAATGGAAATATGTGTATTTGTCTGTTGGCAGTCGGCGGTCGGCGTTTAGCAGCTAGTGCTGCTTCCAAGTCTTTATTTGTTGTTGTTTTTTCTTTTTCTCTTTTTATATCTGTACTCCGCGCACTGCTTGCTATCTTATAGTTAGCTGTCATGCGCTTACCTATTTTATCTTTGCACAACCATTTTCTTTTCGTGATTGCGTCCTTTTTAAATTCACGTACTTAGCCTACCCATACATACAAACATATCATCTATGAATACTTAACTAGTTAAATTTATTCAATATGCATAGCTTAATTCATTACTACACTTATGTACATACCAAGTCTACTCACAACTTAGCGCCGCACCGACGTTGCCACTGCCGCTGCCGCTGCTGTTGCCACAACTGCCACCGCCATCTGCGGCATATTCGTACATTGGCAGCTGTACCGTTGGCAACCACTAAAAGTACATGACGACATCGCTCACACCGGCTGCATATCAATTGCCCTGCTGCGTCACCAGCTTACCGGCAGCTACAACGCCGCTTAAGTGCGCGCTGCTTGGCGGCATGCCAGGTTCACCCGCTTCCGCGTACAAGCAGGAACCTTCGCTGCACGAACAGGTGTCACCTTCGCGTGAACTGCTACAACAGTCGCTGCAGTTGCGATGATCCCCTAGCACTTCATAACCGCACGACGAGCTGCCGCCTAGCGTGCTTGTGTTACCATTGCCACCACCGCCGCCGCCGCCGCCACTAACTTTTAGCATGTGCTCGCGCTCTACGGTTTCGCTGATGTCCGCGTAACCACTGTTGCTGTTGCCGCCGGTGCCGCCTAGCTGCTTTTGACAACGATAGTTACCTTTGCCGTTCTCTTGGCTGCTCTCCGAGCGCATTGTATCGTTGCCGTTGCCCGCATGCGTCGCTGTCGCCGACGCCGCAACTGCATGCGTGTGATGTTGATGCGCGTGCATGTGTTGATGATGTTGCTGATGGGAGTGCGGGTGGCTGTGTGTGTGGGTGTGCGTGTGTGAGTGCCGCGAATGATCGGAGCACTCGGAGGAACATTGATAGATGGGGTTAGCGCCGCCGGCGTTAGTTGGCAAATGCGCCTGCAGTGGTTGATACCAGCCTTCACCAGGCGGTGGCAGTGGTTGGAGTGGAGAGGCGAGCGCATCACAACTATTACAGGCGCTGCAAGCAAAGAGAGAAGAGCGAAAATTGAATTTCAATTACACAGTGCGTAAGATAAATTACAACTGTAAGAGCACACAAAGTGATTGACAGACATGCTGTGTGTGTGTATGTACTTACCGGCCATTCGAACAGCGGGAGTTGTGCGTGCCCGACGGCTGGTATTCGCTCATTGCGTGCCTTGGCGCCGGGTAATGGATATGTATATTGCGTGGCGGTAATTGTGTGGTGCCCGCGGCGCCAGGTGGAAAATATGGTGGTAGTGGTGGTGGATGTTGGCCGGTTGGCGTAATCTGGTAGCGATTTTGTGTGCCGCCCACGCAGGGCAAAGGATTGTTGTAGTAATTCTCTGATGGCCGCGAGGCAACGCATTGTGGTGCCACACCCCATGTTGAGAAACCGCCCGAGGAGCTGCTGTGTATAGAAGAGTTCAAAGCGCTGTGACATGGCAAGGGGGAGGAAATTATGGTTTGTATTTAATTAAAATGAAATTAACATGCTGCTTAGAAGTAATTAATCACAAAGGCTGTGCACGTGTGTCACAGATAACTCACCTCTGATGTGTGGATACACCTGAACCGCCGCTCTTGGAGCTTTTGCGTGAAGATTGTGGTGAGCCGGATGCATAAATGACGCCTCCCGTGCCATTACCGCCAATGCTGCAACCGGTGGGTAGTGGTGGTGGATGCTCTGGTGGTGGTGGCAAGAATTCTGACCAATTAAATTGTTCTGTTATTTTGTTTTTGATTGAAATTTTATAGCAGTTAATACGGCAATAACAACATTGAACATCAAAATATTTTGTTGGGCGAAAATTATTTGTTGCGGAGCCGGAAGTTGGCGAGGACATGAAATTGTAGACAACATTTAGGATTAGAGTTAGTTTTGAAATTAAACTAAAATTTTAATTTACCTAAAATACAAATTAAATGACAATTGTGATACTTAAAAAATCTTAAAATGATAATTATTGAATATTCAACTAGGAACATCACTAAAGGAGAGTAAAAAAACCTGGTATGCAATACAACTTTCGCAACAAAAGTAAATTTTAAAAAATTAGTTTACGAAAATGTTGGAACGCAAATTTATTCAACTCTCTATTTTAAAAAAAAAAATCATGCTAACTGCTTCTGAAACACTGCATGTTGAAGATTCTTTGTTTCTTTTTTCGATAATACAACCAATGCTAAGAAAAATCTTAAAAAAATATATATGTGCCTTAGGTATAAAATAATTTACAATATGAAGACCTATGAAGAGCCAATGACATTTTTCCAAACCATTGAAATCATTAAAAAACTAGCATAGCCGAATATACATATGAATATAATTTTTAGCTATTATTGTAACTCCTTCCATAAAAACTTGGGAGAATGAAATATCACACATGTTAATATACTTCGTTAACTCAAAAAATATTTAAGGCTAAGTACATAATGGAGTGGCGTGCAAAACTTCGGGCATATCATCGATGAGAAACATTTATCTATATTTCATCGAGTTCAGCAAAAACTAAGTGTTCGCCATTATGGTCGATGCTCTATCTCGTTTGTTCTTTTGTTTTGAATTTTATCTTTTTGATAAAAGGACCGAAAATAATCGTTATTTTGATTAAAAAAATCATTTCTTTCAAAACAAAATTCGAATATATCCATATAATCCTTATGCCATATTCTGACGTAGCTGTCTATTGACGGAAGTTTTGTACGAAAGGAAATAATGATAAAAACGTATATAAACGCAAGCAGAACTAAATATTTAACTTAAATTGCTGCTAGAAAAAAAATATTTATTAACGCATATCATCTTTTACTTAGCCCAGGCTCTTCTCCCATAATACTTAAAACGCTTTTTAATCTGTCCGTGAGGAGGTGCCAATTTTACACAAATCTTTAATTATGTAAAACATTGCATTTATCATTAACATATAAAGGAAATTAATTACATTTGATCAATGTATCTAAATGGTAAGAATAATTACGTAACTTTCTCCTCTTTATTTTATATGAAAGTATATTTGTTTATTTATATCTGGCGAAACATCTAATAAAGAGCTTCGAGAGCGGTGGTGGTTTCGAACGGATTACACCATACCCTTTTTATATTTTGCGGAGCAGAGCTATGAATTAGTAACTACGAAAATTCTGGCTCTAGCATAAGAGAGTATAATTTTTTTTCGTTAATTTCAGATACAAATTTGGTTTGTAAGCCAATAAAAAGCGTATAAATCGGATTTTTAAACTTTGTACAAAACTTATAACAATTTTTGAAAAACTTGTGTGTCGTTTTGTAGCTCAATGAATTTAAGCATAATAATCTGCAAGTGTAAAGTGGATAAACAGTTTCGCTTGATTTTTAGCAATTTTATATTTGAGAATAATTTAATGAAGGTGTAATGAAAAATTACGTCTAGAAAATAATCCGTTTACATACGCATTTAATATGAAATTTCGTTCAGCAAGAACGGAAACTGAGCTTTGGATTTGGTGTTATTTCAAAAGCAAAATAACGAGTGGCAGTCTTGTCTTTTACGAGTATTTATCGTTAACATTAAGTCAAATTGTTACTATTGCCTGTCACAGTGTTTATGAAATATAAGAATAGGTCGTATATGCTTGAGAGTGGGTTGTCAACTATTTGAAATTAATAAAGTATGGGCGGTTAAGCGGTTCGTCTGGGAAAGATGTTTCATAACTAATCTTCATGAGGGCTATCACCTGTTTGAAAAGTCGAATTTAATTGAATTATAAACAAGTTATACGAAATATTAAAATGTGAGTGTCAAACAGTTCGGCTCGGCGTGCAGAAGGTTTATACATATTTTTTGGGGAGGGATCCCACCTGTTTGAATCGTCAAATTTCATTAATTTGCACACAAGTATATAAAATATTAAAATTTTTTTATTTAAAATTCGCTTAGGAGAAAGTTCATAGCTAGCTAGCTATAGTTTTAAGAGGGTTGCCTCCTCCTTGAAAAGTTGAATTAAATTACATTGTACACGAGTTACATGAAAAAATGAAATATGGGTATAAAACGGCTTAACCTATATAGGATTGCCAACTGTTTAAAAATTTGAATTAAATTAAATTATATACAAGTTATGTGGAACATAAAAATATGGGTGCCAAAGTGTTCGAATCGCTGAGTAAAAAGTTCTTAGGGATGTATATATTGAAGAAGGATGCCAACTTTTCTAAAAGTCAAATTTAGTAAAATTATACACAGGTATTTTAAATGCTAAAATATGAGTGGTAAATTGTTCGTCTCGGCGAGTACAAAGCGCATACCGTTATTGTTGAGGCAGTTGCCACCTGTTATATGTGACAGAAACCGAAATGCGTTTTCTGGTTACATGCGCAATGAACAATTAATAAATAAATGTAGGCCAGACTATATCTGCCCGGGTCTTCTAGTGATATATGTTTGTTAATAGAACAAACAAATAAATTATTTGGCGAGCGGTGGCTAAACAAACTATTCACCCCTATTTTGAATAAAAGCTCTCGTCGGATTTGTTCCCTTTTCCCAAAGGGCGAAAAATTCCCCAGGATGATTATCATTATTGAAACATTAATTTCGAGATATTCGTAGCATCAACTTTTTTTTTTTTTAAATTCTGCCTAATACTTGGTTGAAAAATAAAGTATAAATAAGAGTATTTATTCACTACAAAGAGTTTGGCAATCATTTTCTCATATCAACAAATGTACATTATATTCAAATCTATATAGATTAAACAAAGAAAAATATACATATCTTAACCGGATGCCACCAATCGTTTTAAATCCCTTTTCTGCCTGCGGCCAAAATGCGCTCGTTGTTTGGCTTTGTGAAAATAAAAAGTGACGCTGAAGTACTTAGTGCCACAGCGTATAGATTACTAATGCCGCATTACCGCAATTTATCAGCTGCAAATCTAGAGCAACTTAACTGCTGCAGCAAGCAAAGCAGAAAACTACCGTCGGCTGGCAGTCCAAGTATTTATTTCTTATTTCTCCCCACATGACAGCGTGGCAGCGCCGAGTTACTTACTTATCTAACACTTGGAAAGAGGAAATATTGTACTTCAAAGGCCAAATGCGGAAAGATATTTATGGAAAAAAGTCAGGCAGGAGAAGTTTTGCCGCAAGTAATTGAATTTTTAATTTTGCAAATACGAGAAATGCCAACTTAGCGAAGGATAAACTGAACAAATCACACAAGAAATAATAATGGCGGGCAGGCAGGCAGGCAGGCAGGCAGGACGTGTGCGAGTTGAAGAAAGAATGTACGATGGTAAAAACAGAAATAGGTACAACAAAGGGAGAGAGAGAAAGAGTTGTAGATCCTGGCTGCAGGGGTTGAAATTACAATGCAATCAGATGAATAAAACGTGGCGGACCCCCACTTGAGCAGCTGTCAATAGCAATCAGCGGCAATATCAGGCGGCTGACTGCCAGTCGTATTGCAGAGAAATTGTAAAGTAAATAAAAAAATATATATGTACATACATACATATATTTATATTCATTGATATACACAAACAATGGAAGTGAATTGCAAGCGAAATTGAAGTAAAATAAAAAAATGCACAGCAAAGACAAAATAAAGGATATCAAGGATATCAGATGAAAACCAAAAAATGTCGAAATCTCTTTAAGCAAATCTAATCGAGTGCGAAAACAAAAGAAATTGCATGAAGCCAATGCCAGTCTATGAATGTTGTGATAACAAAAACACAAAAAACCAAAATAAAAAAAACAAGTTAAAAAAAACAATACTGAAAAAAATGTAGTTAGTTGAGAATCGAAACGTTGCTGGCAGTTGAAAATAAAATAAAGCGCAAATTGATAGCAAATCTTTAGCTAAATCAGATAAAAATCACACACAAGGAAGCGCATATACATACATCTACATATGTGTGGTATGTGTTCTTGTTTTGTGGGTCAGTATGTGTATTTTGAGTTAAAGTGTGCTTGTGTTGGTTATGGTGGAACAAAAGAATATCAATGACAGGCATTAAATGGATTTTTTTCAACGTATCAAGGACTAAATGGCAGTAAAGCCAGATTTTTCTTCCTGTTCGTTTTTGGCAATTTTTCTACTTTTGGGGGGAAAAAAGCAGTCTATAGAAAAATTTGAGCAGAAATAAAAAAAAAATATGTACAATTTTAAAGTCAATATCATTTAAAGGATTGAACGCAGTTATACTTATTTGTAGATGATATTGTGCACAAGTTTCGGACGATAATTTTTTAATTACACTGTACTGGATGTCGCCGAAGTGAAAGTTTGGGGCATCTAAAAGGCAGATGCAATTTTGTAAATAATTTTTTTAGATCAATTTAAGCCAGATTGAAAATGAAGTTTTTAAATTTGCTTTGAGAATTTTATTAGCTTAAGATTTGAAGGGCCCAGCTATTTCTTCCGTTCTTGCCACGACAGACTTGTCAACAATACCAGAACGACCCGGATTTAAATCCTGCCAAGGGTGCCAATTTGGCAACACTTCCCAATAATTTACGGAAAATATTTCATGCTGTTCCAACAGCAAACAAAAACTATTTTGCTTCTTTTGAACCCTGTTTAGATCGGCCTACCCTATAAGTTCATCCCCACTACAGTCGGTTCAGCGTACCGGAATGACCCGGGTTTCACCCGGCCAAGGACTGTTGTTTCGGCGATCTAAACCTGTTCAGATCTTCTCACCCCACTCCATACTTTTCTTCTTCATAATTTACGCAATAAGTTTCGTTATTGTGAAAACAGCGTACAAAATTTATTTTAAATATTCAGCCAATATGCTTTAATAGGTTTATCTAAAATTATATCGGTCACATCTAGATATCTAGATGATGCATTTTGTTCTTATCAAAATTACAGTGAAACGACGTACAAAAACTATGGACGCCAAGCGGCTACTTAACGAACAGAAATTAACTTTTTCGAAATTCGAGTATTCTGTCGTACTCTAATTTTTTCTACCAAACGGCATCATTCAGTCTCGCTGACTGCGCAGGAACATTCCAGAAAACCACTCATAAATTACTGCGAAACCCTACCTATAATATAAAGATTTACTTTCTGAAGGTAGGGTTTCTCAAACATTTCCTAGCCATCATCCTGTCTTTAGGGCAATTCGATCCAAATTTTAACTTTAATTGCATATAATTTGGTCAGAATTCGGGAGCTTTGGCTCAACGGACAAATCGTATATGAATTTTTCAAATCTTTTGAAATCAGCGCCGAAATGTTCGTCAATAACACTGTATTAAATAAGTACTTAATTCGTACGTGAGGGTCATATTGACCCCTTGCTGTTTTCTTCGTTCGTAGGGTTTAAATAGTTAGAATGCATGCTATTTTGGTTTATTTTTTTTAATAGAGGCTTGTTTGTTGACACATACAATTCGCGTTGTTGTACAAATATTTCGGAAAATAGTGAATTTCATACTTTTCGACCAATAACCAACTGATGATTCAAATCCAAAGATTATTTGACAGATGCAACTGAAGCTGAAAAGGATTTTGACGATAGTGTTGTTTCCGACCTCGAATATTTGTCGCAAGACATGAGAAAAGACAAAGCAACTGATTATTCGAAATATCCTATACATGTTGCTCGTCCACACAATCAAGTACATTTATTACTGTTCATTGATTTTGTAAACTTTCTTTTTAATATTAGGGTCAGCAGCTTCTGCCGCATCACAAATTACTGAACCCTTGCCATAATTTTTGTTTTTCATCCAGTTATTCGAAATTGTATTTGAAATGTCGAATTTACGAGGAGTGCGTATCGCTCCAATGGGGAATCCATCAAAGAATTGCAGATTAATAAACATAGGTGACCAATTGTTTCTGCTCACAAAATGTAGAAAAAAATCAATCGGTGCATCCGTTTTAACGATCGAGAAACCAAAAGTAGTTTCCATAATAACAAAACTAGAGGCGGCGTTGATATTTTGGAAAAGGTCGTTGGTACTTATCGTGGCAAGAGAAAGGCTTATCGTTGATCAGTTGCTACTTTTTTGTTTTGTTTTTGTAATATGCTCGATGTGTCAGCTAGCAACGGATTTTATTATTTACACAAAATTGGATCCGGAGTGGAGTATGTTTTAACCGTCTATTGAACGTTGTAAAATGCCACGTAGTCAAAGTGTTCGCGCAGATACAAAGAAATGAGGTGTAAACATTGAATATTAATGCGCTTTTCTTTTTAATTACTCCCAATTTTGTATTTCTGATCAAACCATCCTTTTCACAATAAACCACTTAAAAAAACAGGGAAAAAGTTTGATATTTTCATATTGCAATGATTTATCTCTTAACAAGAAGACAAAAGTCGCAAAAATAAGTTAGGTCAAATTGACTAATATGGCTGGTTAAGAAGTGAAGCAAGAATAATTTCAAAACTTATCATGAATTTCAACGAGAAACGATAAGCATTAATTCAGCTTACTTCCAACACAAGCCTTTCACATTTCCTGTCAGAAAATGCCAACGCAATATGCAGTGGTTTTGATGGTTTGAGTTTTATTTCCAAATTTTCTTTCCCATGGCCACGAGTACGTATCGAATACGATCTAGCTGAACTGTCTTAAATATGTAAATGATTATTAAACTTATTTAAAACCACCGAAATATATTTCTATTGTCCAACTAAATTTTGGCTTATTTTTTTGTAAAGTAAAATTTTGCCCAAAATAAAAATTTCGCCCAGCTTCTCGATAATTTTTAATTAAAAAACTAGATTTATTCTGGGCGTACCCCCACATGACTTTTGATTTAATCATATGCTTTCGAATATAACAATAAATATAACAGAAATTTTATGGATTCTAACAAATTTTAATCAGTCTTCATTTATTATTTCATTTTAGACCGCCGCTTTGTGGAAGCCGCTCTAATCTAACCTAACGTTAAAGTTCTAATTTATAATGCTGCTGATTTTATAATCAAGATTTCATAGTTTTTAAAGCGATTTAACTTCTAGTCTTACTTATTAGAATAAACGTCTAAAAATAGAATATTTTATAAGCTTTAACAAATTGTGTTTTGATTCTCGTCCTAATGTTGATAATCGGCTATGTATTTGGAAAAAGACCGCGAGAGTAGCATGCAACACCGACACATTAAGGGCCAAGTTGTAAAAATATTCATAACTTAATTATTCACTCACAGCGAAATATAATAGCAAAAGAAAAACACTCATAAAGCATTCATTATTTCCATAAAAATTGCACAAACCTGGTGGATAAGGATGATAATTGTGCTTGCCACTACTCGCCGGTGGGATGCCAGGCGCAGTAGCGCCAATACCGACACCACCACCCACACACTGTGTCGCCGTATTGCCATCCGAATTGGGCGAGTGGGTGCCCGAATCCTGATCGGTGCTCGATGAGGAGGTTTTCATGCATGTAGTTTCCGTCGAAGAAGCGCCAACTATCATTGTTGTGGCATATGGCGTGGGATTCTCGGGACTCTAAGGATAATGAAAGAGAACGAAAGAGAAGCAAAAAAATAAAAACAACAAATTACAAAGATTTTATCGGCATATTTTCGCTTTAAGCATAATTTAAAAAATTTCGCACAGAATCCGCTTTCTTCTTCTGGTCTTCTCCTCTTTGCCATACGACACACTCACCTTTCGGCAATTGTAGAAGGTGCTCATGTTTCGCGTATCCACTTCCGCATAGTCGGTGCCACCATCTGAAGTGTAATTCGATTGACTGTTCGCATTCGATAGCAGTTTCGTTTCACTCAACCCAGAGTCTTTGTCGGTGTCGGTGGTTCGCCAACCACGGTCAATCCATAGGCTATCCTTGCCGTTAATATTTAGCGCAGTGATTTCGTTGGCACTGACTACTGCGCGTTGGTTGTGTGGCAAGTATGCGAGATGACAGGACAGGATGAACAGCAGCGGCGGTTGAACAATGAAGAGAGAAAGTGTGTAAGAAAATTGGGTGATGAAATATGATGTTGAAAAAAGTATTTTTCGTGATACATTTATTATTTTTATACTTGTTCTCATATTTAAAATACGCTGGAATGGCAGAAAATGGAATTTAAGACAATTGCGAATGCAAATGAGGAAAAGTGGAAACAGCAATTAATTATCGAGAAATGTAAGAGGAATTTTTCATGTGCTCCAAAAATTGCAATTAATTGCTGAGCGTATAAAATGTGTTCATATCATGGCATGCAAAAGTTTTTTTTTTTTTTTTGTAATTATGAAAGTCAAAGTTTGCCGAATTAATGAGGGAAAATATTGAAGATGGTTATATGATATACTGCGGCGGTTACAAGCTATTAATTAAACAGGATATCAAAATGGTTGCTACGTTGTCAATGTCAATATAAAGTATTTGGTTTTTAAAGATACTTCTCAGTTGTTATTTACTGATATTCTATACAAATAAATATTGATTATTTCTTGCGGCAAATACATTTTTTCCACAATGGTTTGACGAGCTTGGAACTTTTTTTTAAAGAAGGAGGACTGGCAAAAGGACTGGGAAAGCAACAAAAGTCAAATTTTTTTATCTAGATAGTCCAAAGCTAAACCAAACCGTTAGCTTTTTTGGGTTTTACTATTCTTTTCACGACTTTACTCCAATTAAGTGACACTACTACGTCCCTATTTAAACTGTGACACTACTACGTCCCTATTTAAACTGATCTAGAGAATTTGTTTCTTGACAGACCAATCAACTATGCGCCGTGACTCAAACAACTGGTGAACTGGTAATTTTTGCCATTTTTTAAAATGAGCTTCATGATAAATTTGTTTCGTTCATTTTTCATTAAAAAAATTAAAAACAAAAAAAATTTCAGATCTTTTACAAAATTTATGAAAATTCCACAAATTTTATTTTTTTATTGTATTAATGTGCAATTATTATTATTATTGGGTCACTTCAAACCAAATCGTCCAGGCAGTTATGGTAAAATCTTTTTTTTTATATTTTTTTACACGTATTTTTTTGCTTAATTTTGAACAATTTTTTTAAAATTTGTCTAACATTTTATTTTCTGAAAGTGCGATAATTTTGTGAAAAAAATTACCGATCTTCGAATTTTTTTGTGTTGTTTAAGTAAAAGGCCTCTCTCTTTTTATCTGTTCTGGTAAAAGGTTCCTCAAAGAGAAAAAATATGAAATATGGTATTTTTAGAAAGCACAATTTTGTATTGTGATGTATCTACAATAAAATCCAAAAGTTTTTGACTTCAAAAATTTCAAATTTCATCAGGAAAAAATCCTTTATATTTTTTTCTTAAATAGTAATACGTACATACATACATACATACGTATGTATAAACAAAATTATGCGGTACGCTCTATAAGCCGAAATTCGATGTTGGGAATTACGAATTTTTAAAGTCATTTATTCAGTAATTTTAGGCTGAACTTATGTATAAAAATATGAAGGAAAAAGAAACAGTGCAATTTGAAATTTTTGAAATCAAAACTTTTTTTATTTTTTTTTTTATATCACAATACAAACAATTTTCCAAAAAAACCCATGTTTCATATTTTTTCTTTTAGAGAGATATTTTACCTAAAAATTGGAATAGCGGTCTTTTTTCGCAAAGTTATCGCATTTAAAAAAAATGTCATTCGGCAATGGCGCGAGATCGAGTTTTTAGGCTAATTTTGAAAAGTCCCCACGTGCCTCATCGATTTCGATGTAGAAACTATAAAAAAATTTCATTAAAAAATACTTGACCCAATCTGTCTGAACGATGAAATTACCCTAAAATTTTTTATAATATTTTTAAAATTTTTGTCTTGCAAATATTCAAAATCAATGGGAATTTATATAAAATCTATCTTGAAAAATGCGTATGGGACCAAAACTTGGAAAAATTGTCAAAAACCAAATGTAGTATTTACCAACCCAACATGGCGAATGCGCTAAAAAATCCCGCGCGGTCAATTGTTTGAATCGTTGTACTTTTGTTACTTTTCCAGCTTTTTTAAGTACAGAACTGGCCCAAGCACTTACAGCAGATTGTTAATATTCTAGACTAGGTAAAAAAATTATAACACAGCTATTTTTTGGTTCTAACCGAACGTAACTGGTAACGAAAATATCTATAGGATAGAAATATATCCTTAATATTATCTGCTAGTTTTGGCCAAATTTTGCGCTCAAATAGCAGGGAAACAATTTCACAATTTTAATAAAATATATGGAGTTTAAAATGCAAAAAATGGGGCACCGTCATATTGCCCTATAAAAATTGATTGTGAAGATTTCGTTCGAAACAAAATTTAGCAGAATTGATATTTTTTTTATCAAATTTAGTCGATATTTTATCATTTTTATTTTTTTCATTAATTTTTTCGATCGCGTTCGATCGACATATTGCTTTAGGTATTATTAACATTAACATTATTACGTTCGATAATATTTAAATCTCATTATAAAGATCAAACGTGATCGGCAAATATTTAAATCCAAGCTTGAAAATAATTTTTTGGTGAAAAAAAACCCCAATATTTTTATCAAATTTTATCGAACAAATAAAAATGTTGATCGAAAAAATATTGTTGATTGGCGCAAAGGCAGATTTAAAAAAAAAAAAATTTAAATCAAAGTCAATAATTTAAGTTTAAATAATTTGAGTTTAAATTTGAAACTAATAAGAACTAAAATTAATATATCATTTATCACATCAGATAGTTGTCATAAAAAATACCCTTTAAGTTCATCATTTGTGTCTATCTTTAAAATAATATTGAGTTGCTAAAAAAACCTTGGAGTAGACAAAAACGTGATACAAATAAATAATAATAATAATAATAACAAATTTTTTACTTATCTTCTAGAACTTTATGTAATGGGAATATCTAACTAAGGTGGTCAGAACTCTTTTTTAACTAAATTATTATTAGTGCTTTACACATTTAAAAAAAAATTTTTTTAAATAATTTTCAAATTTTTAGGTTTATACTCTATAACACAACCCAAGCTACGCTTTTATTTATGTACGTATTTTCATTTAAGAATCTCAAAAGTACTCACCACTCAAGTGTCCCAGCTCTTTGGTTAGCTTGTGACGTCGCTTAAAGAATACCATTACACCGACAGTGACAAAGAATATGGCAAGCAAAAATACAATCACCAATACCATAAACCAAGTTTGATGCACCACATTCGATGATTTATGATGTGTGGTTGTTGTAGCCGCATCGTCCGGCATGCCAGCTGGATGATAAGCATAATGACTGCCATCGACACCCGGACCACCATGACTGCCTGCGATGCCGCTATGTGAGCCGCTGGGATGAGCGCGTGGTGGATGTACCAAATGTGTTGGATCCATGAAAAGTGAGACCTAAGAAATGGAGAAAAATTAGTGTTAGGGTGAGAATGAAAGGGATAAGGGTGTTTGGCGAAATGCTGGCCAACAAAAGTTGAATCCATATTTTTTTTTTAAATGTACCGTTGCTTTAAATTATTATTTTAGAATTTACATTTTATTTAATTTATTACACTCACCGGTTCTGCATAGGGTCCTTCGCCTGCTTTGGTGTACGAATTCAAACGCACATTGTAAGTGGCACCGGTGGTTAGATTGTTGAGCAGCACTGAAGTTGTTGTGGCATTTAATGTCATATTGGCTAACACCTTGAGCGTACTGCCAGCGGTTACCTGGTGAAAGGAAAGGATTTTTTATATTAGAATTCGCAAATATTAAAAATTCTGCGCATAAGCTGAGTATTTAAATATTATTTTGCAAACAAATTTTAATTAATTTCAATTGGCTATGAATTTAGCGCATACATAGAATAATTTAATGTTTAATTTTGTGTAAACATTTTGGGTAAATATTTCACATATCTTAAGTTTAATGAGAACTAAATCACCCAGGAGAGTAAAATTCAAGCAGGGCCAGTCAAAAAATTGAATCTGATCTAGCCTTAAAAAGGCCAAGGAACCTCCTATAATTCGCGTACGAAAAAATGGCATCAAAAGGAAGAAAATCTAACTTCTTATACAGAATTTTTAAATTTCAGATATTCAGTTTTACATCCCATTAAATTTTAGTACCTAGGATAAAGTACGAATTTCAAGTTCCTACGAAAGTCTGTCGATTGTGATGCATTTTTATGGTCTGCTTTCGTATTTATGCTTTTAATTTTTTTTGCTCTTTATACACAGTTGATATGTTGATTTTAATACTAAGCCCATTTCTTTTTACCCTAGTTGCAAAAGAACACTAGGTAAAATAATAAAATGCATGTAAAGCAACAACACTACCTCGGAAAAATATGCCAACTCGAGTTGGAGGGTTCTTTTGCAGCTAGGTTACATTAAAACCAGGCCCACTGTTTTCATGCACGGAACTAGAATTTTGTAAAATATTAAAAAATAAATACTCCTAAAACCGTCCAAAGAGTCGCGTTTTCATAATTTATTACACAATAGTATGCGTGCATACTGTAAATTTGCTAGTAATACCCGCTTGCTGGGGATTTAAAGATCAACGAGTGCAAAGTCTGTGAAAAAGGTGGTATTATGTTGATATTGGAAACACTAGTAGTAGAAAAATAAATAGGAAAAAGTTGGTTCCAATTATCCGAAGCATTTTACTCTGCGGTAGACAAGGAGCTGCGTCGAAAGCTGAACTTTATAACAGATCACTGTCTGGAAAGATGCCAGAAGAAAATGATTGGAATTCAAGGGCGTTCTTAAAATCTTGGTTAAAAGGTGGCCTTCAGCCTCCGAGTCAACATCTCAAATCTGCTGAGGTAAACACTACTTATCTAAGCCATACCACTTAGAATGAAATCATTGCAGCATGTCTGCAGATTATTACCACGAAAATCGTGCAAGAGATTATCAAAAAAATTCAGATTTTAAAGATGGCAATAATGTTAGCGAGGTCAGTGATAGCGGGTCTCATGAGAGAAATCTGAAATTCAAAATAACTTTACGCATACATATTTCACCCACAAAAATGCATAAGATACGAGTACGAGTTTAGATAACAACCGCCACATGAGATCCGTCATATTAGGTCGGCCCTTCTGAAGTTAACAATTCTATTATCGGAATCGAAACCAGGCCAAAAATGTCGTTTCCATCTTTAAAATTTAAAATTTGTCATCAACAAAAATATTAGTTATAGTTTCATGATTTGGAAAAAAAGTCCGACTTTTCGTCATTACAAGGCGCAGTCATATTAGTTGATGTCGAGTGCCCGACAACAAAATTCATGAATATTGCTTTTGTTGTTATCAAAGTTTATAAGTATTTTCTTTTTGTTTTAATGGCTTCAGCTCTCAACGCTGTAAAAGAAGAAACAAAAAAACATATACTCGTAATTTGCCATTTCAAGCTGTGATGCGAACCCACTCAGCTGCTCGTTCAATTCCATCATATATGAATTCGTCTTATGCTGATAAAAATTATTCATTCGGTTTTCTATTCGTTTACCTATTCATTTTAAAACTTTTTTATCCTTTTATATCAATTTCTATTTTTGTTTTTTTTTTTTTAATTTTCCAAAATTAATTACGAATTGCCTAGAAATATGCAACTAATGTTTATGCCCCGACCTGCATAATTACTTCTGTTCCGTTCTCAGATTACCTTTTATATTCTCAAATTTATCCATTCTCTTGAAGTTTATAGTTTTTTTGTACATATAAAGCAAGTTGTCATAAACGATGTAAGTCAAAATTAAAAAAAAAAAGTTAATCAAAAGTTAAAAATTCGCAGTGATTTTTGGGGGTTTTTTTTGCTGATGGTGTTGTTTCAATTCTTGATTAAACTTTTATTTTTATTTGTTACATTTTTATTTGTTACATCACATAAAAGAAAATCAAAACTGAAAACAAGCGGTAAAATAATCATAAGAAACTGCAGCCATTGATTTTACCAAAATTAAAAGAATTTGGATGAAATATATATTTTTAATCATTTTATCTTTCCCGTCTGAAGAATAATGTTTTCAAATGAAATTATTTACTAAAAAAAAGTGCATAGTTAGTTCAAATAGATAAATTTATTAAAGCCTGATGTGCTGCTATTTTTAAATAATTAAATTGTTTAAAATTTGTCCGTAAGCCGAAATTTTACCACGTCGGCATTTTATTATTAAATGCTCCAAAATCCCTGCTGCACAGGCGCGGCAAAGAGAAATCTCACACTCTAGATGTGCATTTGTTTCTAATATTTCGAAAAGCCCAAAAAAAGTTTAATTTGTCTAAACCATCAACATTTAATTTGTAAAATTTAATATTTCCGTGCCACTTTAGCTTATATTGAAATTTCAATATAAAATTAATGCACAACAAAAAAAATGCCACACATTTATATATGCAAATCTATCTATGTGTGTATATTTGTATATTTATTGTGGCGCAGAAGTTTTCAAATTAATTTTTCATAAACTTTATACACTCGTTCGACCACAAAATTATATTTACATTGGCGGCGCAAGTTAACAAAAAAAAAATAAAAAAAAAAAAAAAATTAAAAATACAAACAAAATAAAATATTAAACAATACTATATATCAGCAACAGGACACTTACCTCGATTTTATAGCCCAACAAGTTGCCGTTATGATGCTGCGGCGGCGGCGGTGACCAACGCACCCAACCCGCCGTCAGGTTGTACATACCAATTTGAATGTTGTCCGGCGGAGCGGAGGGTACTGCAAAAAAAAAACAACAAATATAAGCAAATACAGGAAAGTTTGAAAAACTTGTATGCTATGTATGTAGATTTACTATATGAATTTTTTAACAGCCGCGAGTGAATGCCATGGATGTATGTACTACATCGAACATGTTAATAATGAAAAGTTACAGGCTGAAATGTTGCATATGGGTAGGCGCTAGTATGCTTTATGCAACACACACACACACACTCACACATATGCAACACACACACACACACACCGAATGCGATCGTTAGCTCCAAACTGGCAGAAAAAGTGGCTGGCTACAAAGTTGTGTGTGTGTGTGTGTAGTTTAACCGCCCAAGCGAATCAGCGTAAAAATTGGCATTTTATGGAGAAAAACTGCTGGTGGAAAACTCCATGAAATATGCAAATGTGTTTGTGTGCTCTGGCGAAGCGTAGTGGTGGTGGTGCTGGCGATGGTGGCCCAGGACTCGAGTGCAGCAGTGCGAGTGTGCGGTTGCGGTTATTGGCCTCTCACACACACATACACACTCGCACGCTTACTCCAGGCTTGGCATTATTATTTTTCCACCAGCATTTCCGCTTCTGAGCGGAAGCATTTTTTTTTGCTTTTTTCCCTTCTACCGATACGCGCTGGCGTATTTTTGCAGGTGTGTTTATTTGTGGCATATCTCTTTTCAATTTTTTATTTGCATAGCTACCGTATATGCTGGTTTTACAGCAATTTTTTGGCAATTAAATTTTTTAAATTAAAGTTTCTCGCCGGTTACTGTGCGTGCCAGGTTCGAGTGGTGTTGTGATAACCTTTGGCAAAGCATGCTTTTTTGTTTGGTTCGAAAAAAACTTAACTCTTTCATATCCTGTATTATTTTAAGCTCCAAAATATGTGTGCGCTTACGTTGAACAAAAAACTGTTACGGTTTTTATCAAATATTGGCTAAGCTTAAAATATTTCAGTTACTAATTGCTAAAGCGCAAAGTTCATCAGCCATAATGCACACAATTTAGAGCGCTTATGTTATAGTGATTTTTTTCTTTAATTTGTTGAATTAGTATTACTCGTATTTAATAAATTTTTATACACACTGCATATAGAAGAAATATAAACAACGAGTGGAAATAAATAAATATTCATAGTCAGTTTTTTTGCGTTTAACAATATTACTCGCCCAAAGATTTCATTTGCTAATTAAAAATTATATTATTCATAATTATAATTATGTTCAAAAAAATAATAGTAAAATGTAATGACCAATTTTGATTGTCCTTAATTTTAATAGTTTTTTATAAAAATACAGTTAATTCTATAACAAAAGCCATGTAAGTCGAATTTTATAATTTTTTCTACAAACAAAAAAAAACACATTAACGTGTTTACCTTTTTAATCTGAATTTCTAGAAAATATGAAATTTATATAAAATTATGTAGCCCTTTAACTTTTATTAAAGGGACAGTTTGAAGTGACTACAAATTACTGTTGATTTTCAGCAAATTTATTTGAACACAAAGTATATTTCCCTTATGTATTCTAAAGAAAAAATTATGCCGTACTTTGAGGAGAAAAAAATTACCCAAAATCAACTAGAATTTTTAAGTAATTGAAGGTTGCAGTTTATTTAACATTTTTTCAAATTTATTGAATTTTAAAAGAAAGCTTTGAACTTCGTCCTACAACGTTTTATTATAGAATTAACAATATTTTTACCAAAAATAATTATAATTTCAAGAATTAAAAAAAAAAACTTTTCCAGCAGACAGTAAATATAGTTAAATTAGTTTTTCCTATATTTTCTCTATTAGGCAATGGTCACTTTTAATTTCATGCTAGGAACAACATCGTCACTTACGTGACCCTTTTATGATAAAAAAGCCCACTTCCGTACCTCTGGGGTTAAAACGGAACGAGTTATCAAATCGCACAAGAATCCTTACATGTCATTGACTAATTGGTAGACTTGCTTTGACATTAGAAGAAGAAGAAGACAATGTACAACACCTTGTCTGCCACTGCCCATCACTCAGCAGAAGTCAACTAATTACATTAGGCCTACTCATGGCACACACACACACACAAATATAGGAAAACAGGAGTTTTTGAGGACTTGGAAATTAAAAGAAGACTAACTTTCAACTAAGTACTTACCATCTTCATAAGTCTGCACAATTTTCGAATTGCTCGGCTGACCCTCCAATGTCTGATAGAATGGAGCCAGGAAGAATTCATATTTCGTATACTCCTTCAAATTGCCAACCACATGCGATTCGATGGATGGATTTAGCACCGTTAAAATATTATATTGCTGTGAATTGGCGCTAACGTCGCGGTAGCGCACATAAAGACCCTGTTAAATAAAAGAGTAGAGAGAAAAATTATGCAAGTGATGCGCAAACAATGAGTGAAAAAGTAAGGAATTTTGTTTAATTATGCAATCAAACGAGAGACAGTGCTTTGGGAATTTACATTAGGGCGCCTCAAACATAAACTTAGCGTTTTTAACCGGAATATAAAATTTCGTATGCAAAGATTTACGTGAGCTAGACCGATTGGAAAATATTATCTCTAATCGACCACAATTGCCACTACTACAAATTTCGACTACTATTTTTACTAATGCTTTTACTCTTAATTTTACTAATTTCTCTACCATTTCTTTTGTGATTTCTTCTACTATTTTTGCTAGTAATTTATACTACTATTTTTTACAAATTTCAACTACTACTTTTTACTATTCATACTACTATTTTTTAATAATTTCTACTACCATTTTTACTGATTCCTTACTACTATTTTTACCAATTTCTAATACTATTTTTTATTTATTTTTACTACTACTTTTTACTAGTTTCTACTGCTATTTTTTACTAATTTATACTACTAGTTTTAACTAATTTCAGCTACTATTATTTACTATTTGATACTGCTGTTTTTACTAATGCTATTACTCATTACTTATACTATTCTACAACTATTTCTTACTTTTATACTACTGTTTTTACTATTTATACTACTATTTTTTTTACTAATTTCTACTACTATTTTTTACTAGTTCCTACTACTATTTTTTACTAATTTCTACTACTATTTTTTACTAGTTCCTACTACTATTTTTTAATAATTTATACTACTACTTTTTACTTGCTTCTGCTACTATTTTTTTACTATTCATACTACTATTTTTTACTAATTTCTACTACTATTTTTACTAATGCTACCACTATTTTTTACAAATTCCTACCACTATTTTTACTAATGCTACTAATAATTATTATTGCTATTTTTATTAATTCTACTACTAATTTCTATTACTACTAAGTACTCCTAACCACTATACTACTACCCCTTACTACTAACGTTTACTTCCACTACTACTCCAATTTTTAACTCGTTATCATTTAATGAAGTCGGCAAAGAATTTTTACTTCTGGTTCGCGCTTTTAGATGCATGACTGTTTTTTTTTATATTTAAAAATAAGGCCACCCGATGTGATAAAGCAATTTAAGCTTAAAAGGTATGGATATACTTTTTTCAAATTTGTTCAACGTCGTCAGAATAATGAGATTTCGGTGGTGATCGTGGCCTTTTTTAAAATATAGTGTAAAAGAAATTTTTATGACTTAGCAAACACTTGACCGATTTAGAATTATATTATTATAAGATATCACTGAAGATATATTTTCTTACGATTTTTACTTCTTTGCAAATAAACCCATTTACGTGCCAATTTTTTCGCAAACTTTATTTTTTTCTATTCCGTTTCTTTAAGACCTTTTAAGCTTTAATTGTTTTATCGCCGCATGAAAATCTTTTTTGATGAGGCACCCTAATATATTTACATAAATATTTTGCAAAGATCCGCAAGTGAAAAGTACAAAGTCAAGTATAAACTAAGTGACATCCTTACCTCAACATATTTCTCCGTCACACTGACGTGCATTACCCAATCCAAGCGTACAGCGGTGGAGTTAATTGCTGCGGCATCAATTAATTCGACAACCTGCAACAAAAAGTAAGAAAAAAACAAAAACAAAAATAATGAGTAAAACGAAAACATACAGTAAATGAGACGTAAAGACAATGCAAATTTGTGGTTTCATTACTTAAATGTGAAGGAAATTTTAAAAGATAGTTTAACAACGCAAATTATCTGCGTGAGTAAGTTTGTATAAGTTGCCGAAGTTTTTTTTTTTGCAGCATATAAATTAATATATTTTTCATCACAATTTTTACTTTATTTTGTTGTTCGGGGGAGAGGGAGAGAGAAGGAGCAAATAAATTGAGTTTTCAATTATAGCTGCACTGTGTAAATTAACTGAGCTCAACAGCTCACTCCACAACCAAGCTAGTCGCCCAGCTACACAACCAGCCGTCCGCTGCTCATTAGCAGCACAAGTAAATTTATTGCATACTTTACGGCGACATAGCCTACTTTTATACATATCACTTTACTATGCAGGCATTATTATTTCTGTATAATACTTATGTATGTAAATAAGGTTTTTTTTTATAAAAAACATGCAAAGGAAAATTCGCATTGAAACTGAAATTAAATTCCTCTTTACGATTTATAGGCTTGGGCTGGGCAAATGTTACTGTTGTGATTTACAACTACATACTTATTACAAAAAAATGTAATTTTCACATGGTGAAAATATCCCTGTGCGTATCATGTGCTGCGGGTGTGCAAATTACTAGGACTATAGCTTTATTTTTGCATTCGCCGATATGTCGAATGTGTGTTATATCCAGCTTAATGACTTTATAATGAAATAATTTTTTCTGTGCCACACACTCGTACAGAGTTGTTGGCTTGGCTGCACAAATTTCGATAAATCAATGCGACCAACTGCTGGCCGCCATACTGCCTACTCACCCACCGCCCGCTCCCTACACACCAAGGCAAATGAAAAACTGCATATATTTACTCATCTGTGTGGTCCTTTGCATGTAAACAATGCTGGTCGGCTGGTCGAAAAAAAGTGTTAAGTTTTTCATTTATCGCTCATTTTCGAAGCAAATATTTTACTTTTGTGCATTTTTGTTGCTACCTTCTGTTGCCATTACTGCTACAACATATTGCTTATTGCGTTGGATTTGCACTGCTTTTTTTCAATTCATTCGCAAGCGTATTTATTTCTGTTTCATTACTTCTACTGTACTTGCATTGCTGCGGCAACTTTTTCCACTGCACTGCTGTAAATATTTGCTTTATGCTCTAATAATCCGGTCAATATGAAATTCAATATCGCATTGCAGGCATTGCATATTCTCATTCGCGTACAAACTCGTGGTAAATGCGTCGCTGTGCATATGAATTGATCTCTGTATGTATTTAGCTACTGAATTCTCTTCAAATTTGTTTAGTTAGGCAAGCAATTTTTCAGCTGTGACCGCTTTAGTTCAATGCATTGATGTGACAAGTTGGTGACGCTTTGCGTCAGCTGTTGCCTTCCGCAGCTCCCTTGCCTGTTGTTGTGGCGTTTTTATTGAAAGAATTTATTTGACGGATAAGCCAGCTTGTAACAATATTTTATTTGCTATAAACGCTGGCAGACGAAAAATGCAACGCTAACAGCCAACGCGTAAATACTTTCCAAACTTAGCCTACCAATTAGCTTATGTAACGCCCAACCAAATTTTAATTTTCGGCAGCATTTTTTACAGAAATTCTATCAGATATTATCTGGGGAGATCTGGTAATGGCGAATACGATGTAATTTTCACTGCAGACTAAGACTCATGGTGACGGATCCCAGATATAAAAATTCTGAATGTAATTATCATATTTCAATTCATACACAATACTACAGGAAGACGTATGCTGCTGGGGGAGAGAGTGCGTATAAAGCTCAACACTAATCAGATCACTTAAAGCAAAGGATATGAACGAAGGAGTAACCACGGCAAATTTATAAGACCAGATGGACTGGTAGGACAAATGGGCGAGGTGTGAAAAAGCTAGAAGGAACACAGTGTGAACGAACAAATGACAGAGCGGCGGACACTGCTACTGACGTGATAAGAGTAGATAGAGTGAAACCGAGGGATCATTGACTTAAACTGAGATCAGCAACGAACGGAAGGAACGAAAAGGTCAGTTACAAGTACAAAGTTGGGGAGAAATCTTAGTAGGATATGTACGAACTTTGAGGGTGTGATTGAAGACCCATTGGTCAGCAAGTGTATTTAAGTTTTCATACATAAAGCCAAGGCGAATTTATATAAGGAAGACAAAATGCAGAAAAAAAAAACAAAAATAAAATATAGGGTAATTCCAGCAATGCGGCCTTATATGGATGGATTCACCTGGTATGAAAGTTTTGCAGATATTGGCCTCTTAATTTGAATTAATGAGTTGGGCGAGAGTGGCTTTAAATTTGGTAGAATTGTACACATAAGATGGATTCAAAAGTAATTGAGCTTCAACCATTGAGCTTCACCTTGACTGAAAATATTTTTCAAAGTAATTTTGTGAGACACACAAAATGATTATGTTTAGGGATATTCTAATTTTGTTTGTTTGAACATAACTCCGTAAAAAATTACCGAATTTTCTGAAATTTGCGCAAATCATATGTTTTTGAAAAAACTGCACGTAGTTTGAATATCTCAAGCAATTTCAAAAATACAAATTTCGGCATATTTAAAGAAGAGTTGTCATTTGTCTGGAAAACAATTAAATATATTAAATATGAACCTTAAGTAAAATGTATCAACATTCGCATTCAAAGTAAAATATTTCAGATTAACCAATGCTGAACTAAAATAGTGTGCTAAATGAATTATGTACACTTGAAAAATATATACATAGGAAACCTATTTTATTTAATCTGCACCAGGCTCTAAGGAAGAGGCAAATGATAATATTTCTTATCAAAGGAAAAATTGAAAGTGCCCCGGAAACTGACTTTATCAAATATCTATGGGCATGGAAGCAATAATAATGCGTTTTACTATGCTCTCATATCCCACCCACTTTTAGTAAAAGAAAGCCACTAAGTAGATTAAAAAGAAAATGGAAATATATAAATTTAACATAAATGAAATAATATGAACTCACTTTTGTTTTTTGGCATCAATATGAAGTTATTTACGAATATTGTAATACACAGATTCTTTTGTATACTATTTCAAAATATAAGAAATTTGAAGTTAACTAAAACCGCACGTAAAAGTGCAAAAGCTAAAGGATTATTCAATAAGTAAAGTAAGTCGCTAAAAGTGATTAGAATTAAGAGATTTCTTAATATGTGTACATACGTAGAAACATTTTTCAGCAGATCGAAAAAACACTTTTTGAAAAATCCAATAACTGAAAATTCCAGTCTTTGCAAAGCACTCTGGGTTAGGATAATTTTTTTTAAAGGCAATTTTTTACATTTTTTAATTTTTTGGCTTAATTTATTTATGTTAACAATAATTTTTTTAACTCAAGAACGGTTTTTATTTGGAAAATATTAAAAAAGGCAACAATAATCAGTTGGGATGTACGTAGGTAGAAAAATACAAAAATCAATTGCAATTCACATGCCCGCTTCGGTTCGCTGGCTGCGATTTGCCCAGGAAATTCATACACGGGCAAGGTGTAAAAAGAAATCTGTTGAAGAGATGTGGTGAATTCCGAACAAGCAGCTATAGTTTTTACCACCATCACCGCTATTGCATTTTTCCAATACATTCCTAATAAACTGGTCTTGAGCTAAAAACTTATTGTTGACATTGCATAATTTTCTTAATCTAACTTATCTGTCGCTAATTCGAAAGGCTCGCTCATTCGTAAAATATTGATGGCCTCTTGCTATTATGAGTTAGCGGTATTTTATTGTAATTGCAATACAAAATATTCTTTGCTGGCTAATTAAAATCAGTACTTGTTTTCCCTGAATACTACGATTTCGATTTCATCGCCATATATCTACTTTTGGGCTCTTAAAAGCACAAATAACTAATCTACTTGCTTGAGACTTTTGTCACAAAATAGGTTCACTGGTTCACATTAGGCCGCAGCGTTATAAATACTAGAAATTTAAGTGTTTACAAGAAATAATAAAATTTGTACATAGAAAAGCTAAATATAAAAAATAATCTGGAGATATGCAACCAAAGCACCAGTAAAGCTTAAATGGGTCATTAAGCAACATTACACTACAAGTTGCGATTGTTGCTTTTTTGTGCTTTGCAACTTCGTGCAGTTACGAGCCAAATACAATCTCTTCCTAACACCAGCTTATCGCGTGACATGAAATTCTCAAGATAAGCAAGATATTGGTAAACAAAAAAAAAAAAAAAAAAAAAACAAAGAGGTTAAAATATATTTTCAAAAGAATGCATAAAATAAAGACATAACATGTTTTTTTTTCAGGCACATAGATAAAGTTTTGAGAGAAAAATATGCAAAATCTGCCGCAAGTGTACGAAAGTATTGCAAGTATTGAGTGTTGTTAGAGTGCTTATGCAAAATTTTGTATACTTTTTTCTTTTCGCTGCCTTTCAGCTGCTCGTTATTCAAATTGCCACTGCTTCGCCTGCCGGTTGCCACGCGTGTTTATGAAATTCAATTTTATTTAAATTTTATGTTACCAAGCTGACTGAAAAAGTTTCTTTCTTTTCGCTTAGTTTTTTTGTTATTTTTTTATTGTGTGTTTAGCCATGCAACATGCCACAATATTGTGAGAGCGCTGCCATAAGTAAAGAGCTAGAAAAAAAGCAAAGCAATGAACGAAAAAACGTCGTAACAAGCAGCTGGACATAGATCGATTGCCGCATTGACAATGTGTGTTGTGTGGCGCTTGTTGCATGCAACAAATATGCAAGTTGACGCTGCAGACGTTGTAAGTGCTATTGCTGCAGGCTTTCTAACATATTCAGGTTATTGTTATTGTATTTGTTGTTGTTGTTGTTGTTGTCGTCGTTGTTATTCTTGCATTTGTCGTCATTGCAAACATGCATAAATTATGCAAAAGTCGAGGCGTTTAGCAGAAATCATGTCGTACAGTTGTTGTTGCAAGCATAAGTATACTGCTGTTGCTGTTGCTGTTGCTGTTGCTGTTGCTCCTGCTGCTGTTGCTGCTGCTGCTATTGCGAGTCAAGTGTTTGTGCCACAAGGCATGCAAACACACGTCCGTAACGCAGTACCCGTAATAACCACAAAAAGCAAAAACAAAAAAAAAACATTGCAAATAAAAAAATCTATTCACCGCTCCTTATCAGCATGCAATCTTTGTGACACTTTTTCCACCGCACCACCAGCAATTGTTGCAAGACCTCTGCTGGGTTGACCACAACAACAATACTTGCCTTGATGGCGGCAACTCTTGCCTGCTTACTTGCCACTGACAGCGTTGCATGCTACTGTTTGTGGTTGGTTGGTTGGTTGGCGAGTGAAAAACTTTTGCTACAAATGCATTGCTGCATTGTTGCCGTCTGTCTAACAAGGCACAATTATCGCGTGAACAACATGCATTGCGGCGGTGGAAGGTAGTATCTTTATGTGTGCTGCCACAAAAGCGTGTATTTATTTATCGCTGTCTACGCGATGCATGTACATTAAACGTTTGCATTTTTTGTTTCTAACTCACAGAAAAAGGAAAGAGAAGAAAGCAAGAAAAAATATTTAATTTTTTCTCATATGAGTTATGGGTTGAAAACAAAGTATTTAAATTAATTTGGCCGCTAAGATTGTAAGTCAAAAATTGATTTCACAGTTTCTGCATAGATAAATATTGCATTTTACGATTTTCCGCTAAGTTCAATCTTAACGATGGAATAAAGTAATGAATAAAGAATTAAAGAGGATCAGGTAGCATAATATTTATAATTTTTCTTATAAAAATTGCTCACTAACGATTATTTAGTAACTTATTAATTATTATTTTATTACTAAATAAATCACAGTTATTTTTGGTGTTTGCTTTATAAAAGAAAACTAACAATTATTGAATACTTTTATTTATAAAAGTCACTGACTTTTATTTTGTGATTCATACTTATTAAAGTCAATTTATTTTTTCGGAGAACGATTTCTATAAATATGACTTAAAAATAAGAGCTACTGAATGATTTATAATGATGACTTTTATAAATTAAAGTCTTCTATAACAGTTATTTTTTATTTATAAGTAACTGTTGATTTATAAAATGTAGATAAAAAATAACTGTTTTTCTTGATTTATAAAATAAAAATCAAAAATATCAATTATTTTTTTAAATTTTAACATAAAAATTGCACAAAAAAATTTATTTTAAAATTTGATTTTCGGTAAAATAAGAAATCGATTAATATATTATGCTTGGTTGTAGAACATTTACTTCAAAGCAAATTTTTCAATGAGAACTTTCAGAAATATTTGTTATTTTCCATTCCTGAAGAGGACGCATAAGAAAAAGGGGTAAGGGGTCGTGCACATATTACGTAACGCGCTAGGAGGGGGCATTGCGATTAGTGACGAAGTGTGATATTTGAATTCCCTTTGCCTAATATAGAACATATATCAATTAACATTGTATTTTATTCCACGATTAATAAAAACAATTTTTCTGAAAGTGTGACAAACTCTTTTGAATTATGACGAGTATTACAAATCATTCTCTCCTGTCGGTCGATTTAACCTAAAGTTGATTTCCAAATGATTATAATGATTATAGCTTCATCACCAAGGCACAATTAGAACAAAAAAAAAATATATACACCTGTAATCACGAAAATAAAAGCAAATGCTTTAACAATTTTGTCTTTTCTTATTAAATTTTGATACTTATGTAAAAAAAAAATTTGCAAATTACATCACCAAAACCATGTAAGTCAAAGTTTCAAACTATATAGAACATTTATAATTATTCCAAAAATCTAAACAAATTGTCATCAACATTTCTAACTTTTTAATCAGAATTTTAATCAAATTGTCTAGTATTCTAATACAATAAAGTGCAAGTTTGCCAGCAATTCTTCCTTCTTTTGATAATTGTTTTTGCTGACGCTGTTCAGCATTTTCTGCCACACAAAAGTAATTTTTATTATATGGGAGAAAAAAATTATCAAGATTTTTTTTAGCCAGTGGAAACTTGAACTTTATTATAAATAGTACAAGACTTTCAGATTTACTTCAAATTTTGATTACAAAGTTAAATTTTTTAATGACCTTTGTTTTTGATTCGTCTAATTTTCATAGACTTTTAGAAAGTTTTTAAGTTCGACTAATATAATTTTTATTATAGAATTAAATATATCTTTTTAAAAGTAAATAAATAAGACAATACATTTTGCTACTGTTTTTTTGCCACCATAACAGTATATTTCTCGAAAGCCTATAACTAAAAAAAAAACTATTATGATAAATCAGTAAGCTTTTATAGCCACTTATAATTTACAGTTTTTAGTAGTAAAACTGAATGGGTTATAAAAACGCATACTCGAAAATTTCGAATTAAAAAGTTAGAAATTGCGATGATTTTTTTTTTTAATTTGTTGAATTTTCTACTTTATTCGACACTTTGACTTATATGGCTTTTGTTATAGAGATATTCATATTTATATATACAGGGTTTTTCAAAAGGGACGCTACAAAAGTAGTCCGATAGTGACAGCAAACGACGCCGTATTTTTCCCGCTCTTCTGACATTTCTCTTCAGTAAGGTTTGCCATTTCATCATGGAAAGATATACGATCCAACAACGAGTCGAAATTATTAAAATTTACTACCGAAATTCGGAGTCAATGGCCTCAACTTTACTAGTAAGAGCGCTACGTCCAATTTATGGTCGTCGTCATTTCTGGCTGAATGGCTTCGTCAATAAGCAAAATATGCATTGTAGGACAGGCAGCAATCCACACGTACTCCATGAGTCAACATTGCATCCCGAAAAAATTACGGTTTGGTGCGGTTTATGGGCCGGCGGCGTCATTGGGCCGTACTTCTTCTTCCGTGATGATCAAAACCGGCACGTTACTGTGAATGGGAATCGCTACCGCTCAATGATAACCGAAAATTTTTGGCCCGAATTGGATGATATGGACTTGGACAATATGTGGTTCCAACAGGACGGCGCCACAAGCCACACAGCGAATGTCACAGTCGATTTATTGAAAACCAAGTTTGGTGAACGTGTTATCTCACGAAAAGGCCCAGTCAATTGGCCGCCTCGGTCGTGCGATTTGACGCCGTTAGACTATTTCCTGTGGGGCTACGTCAAGTCTATGGTCTATGCCAACAAGCCAGTGACGATTGATGAACTTCGCACGAATAACGAACGTGAAATTGCAGCAGTATGCTTGAAAATCGTCGAAAATTGGGTTCAGCGTCTGGACTTCTGCAAGCGTGCCCGTGGTACCCATGCAAAAGTAATCGAGTTCCACACATAATGGCATCGGATTTACTTTCACAGGAAAGAAGAATTTAATTCATATCCCACACCGTTTTTGTTTTATTTAAAAAAACTTTTGTGCATTCCTATTGCAAGACCCGATATATATATTTTTTAGTATATAAAAATGTTAAAAATTTCTTATATATTTTTAAATTTTTGCTCTGAACACAGCTGTAGTTAAAATAAGTAAGGAAGAGTCTAAGATCGAGGGCAACCGAACTTTAAATAGCCACCGAGAGTTTTTAAATAAATGTATAAAAAATGAATGTGAGTCCTTTATAGACGTGCAAAGTACACAAACGATATATATGAAATTTTCGCATTAGCTTTATTTCCGGGTCGAACAAAGGACACACGTACATTTGGAAAAGTGGGCGGTGACACGACCCTATGAAACAGAATATTTGAATTCGTTCTATATATGCAACTATTTGGAGCAGGTGAATAATTTTTATGAGGCTATACATATTTTACTTTTTGGGAAAAAGGGCGGACCCCATTTAAGACGAACTACTATCTATCATAACGACCCAGCTATTTTAATTAGCTCTATGTTATTCGATATATATGTACATATTTCCATTAGATCCAGGTATAAAGGTTAAAACCCCTGCTCAATATCTAAAGAAATATGTCTTTATTGGCGCAAAAAAAGCAAGATGAGTGTGCTAGTAAAATATCATTTTGAAAATCTCGTCCAATTTCACCATACCTGAACTAATTTGACTTTTGCTGATTGATTTTAGAATCTGATTAGATCCAGTTGGTTTTTGGTATGGTGAAATTGGGCGGAAATTCTTGCGACAGAAAACGAAACGTCATGCTACTTCTTTGTAATCCACGTTCTTGAAATGAGCTGAACATGGATGAAGAGAAACAGGTCTCATTGTCGTTGATAAATAAGACATAAACAGGAGTCCCAATATGCTACCCTGCCGAAGAATGCAACTATACCGATTCTTTTATACAAATCCGATTTAACCCATTAAAAAAACTATTGAATAGCATCCAAGCTAATTCAAAAATTAATACCTTATGCCAAATTCAGTCGAAAGCCCTCGAAAAATTAGTATAGACTCAGACCAGTCTTCCATCAACATAGCGTGCTAAGTAACTAAGGGTTAGCTTTAATAAAAATAAAATTCATAAATACTACGGATACATTCGGTTAATGGTTAATTCTCAAAATGTATAAGTACTTTTTCGCATTTCAGGTAATAGTTTTTCAGGTACATTTTTTAGAGGTTCAACTATATTTGAGAATTCCCAGCAAAAAAAAAACAATTAGGAAATCTTACCACGAAATTTTGTTAGTAGATACGTAAAATTTACATAGGATACATTTTAAGTTACATCCACTAACAGTATCTTTCAGGGTTAAGTAAGGAGTTGCAGCGGCAGCTTTTTTTGTATTTTTCAAATGATTATGCAACACCACAAAAGTTTTGATTCAATGAATGTACATTTTTTGTACAAATTACGTGTGCGTTAGCAGCAATTTTGAAACTTTTTCGCTACTTTTTTATTTGCATGCGTTCAAGCATACGCATTTGAAGTTATTGCTTTTATCTCAATGTCATCTCAAAGCCACCGTCCGATTTTTTTTTTTGATCACTGCTTGTCTGCGAACTTTGACGGTAGACAAAGCTGAAGAAATTTTTTTACCTACGAAGCCATTAAGTTATCTATCTGGCAGTTCACTTGTCTCGTAGCAACTTGGAGGATGGCATAAAAATTGTTCTTTATACAAAAAGCACAAAGAGAATAAGAAAGAAAAAAGTTGAGGTTATATTAAGAAGTAGAAGTAATAATTTTTTAAAAGAAAAAAGAACGAGAACAAATGTATGTAAAAAAATACAGAAAAGTCTGGCCGCTAAAAAAAAATGTTTACGCTTGACTTTGCCGCCTATTCATATAAAAAGTTCAGCCAGCATTGAACGGTATTGAAAAAGAAGGCAGAGAGCTACATCACCATTTTAGCCACCAAATGTTGTACTTTGCGTGATTGCAATTTCCTAGCACCCAGTACTGTCCGCTTTGATCGTTTTTCATTGCATCAACTTTGCAGCGCTGCCGGTGGTGGGGGCAGCATTAAAAAGCAGATATCGTATCGATTCATATCACCGACTACGACTATTTTGCGCTTTGAGGCTCTAACAAGGCTCTTCGTATCTACGCTTCGTTGCACACTTTTACTTCATTTTCTATGCCTTCATTTGCAACTTCAACTTTTTCTACTTTTATTATAGCACTACTTTTTTTGTTTTTTTGGTTGCTTGCCTTACCGCTTTCCATGGCATTTTTGCGGCTTATTGCATGTTGTAGGTTGCTTCATTTTGAGCTTTGCACTTCACCTCTGGAAAAATCTCCGGCGCCGCGTCCCCATTCAAAGACAATAATGTCGATGTCAAACTCGGTGGGGCAGTTGACACAGCTCATTCGTGCCTGGTATTTTTGGTTTTTTCATCTCGCTTGATTGCCGCCAGACGCCGACGATGATTGCGAAGGCTTTTTTTTGTTTTTGCAGCGGCATGAAAGACACGCATATAAATAGAGGTACAAGTGTGTAGTAGCAGCGATAGATGAGATGAAAAAGTTTTGGAAAAATTGCAGCAGCAAGTTCTTGCCGGAAACTTTGAACTGCGGTACCTGGTGGGAAAGAAAAGTGAATTTTTTCCACTTTCGTAGAGCGGCAGGGTGGCCAATGCCTATTATCTCAGTTTATAAAAATTTTAAAAAGTCGCAGTACATTTTTAGAGCCAACAAATGGAAACGATGCCGGACATTTATGAGACTTTACATAGAACTTTTTTAAATCTCAGAAAATGCAAAAAAATCACAACTGAATGTTTTACAAAACATCTTACAGAAAAAGAAGAAATCGCAAGCAATTGCGGACCCGTTTTTACTATATACAATTTAAAGCAAAAAAAAAAATTCAACAACGAACCATTCACTAGAAGCATAATAATAGAAATAATAAAAATTTGGTGCTTACATCATAGCATTATGTTTCGTCGAACTTCTCCTACAATTTGTAGAGTGTGTCTTGATGTTGAATACAAATTGAGTGGCCTACAGCCTTATACCAACTCCGTATGGCAAATGATTTTTATGTGAAGTTTTTTTATGGCAGAATAGCACTCGGAAGTTTGCCATTAACTGCCGAGGGACAACCGCTCTTAGAAAAAACTTTTCTGTAATTTTTTATATTATTTTCCCCGGCCAGGACTCGAAACCGGTACACCACGAATGAAGCGCACACATGTACATACTCGGCTACGGCGGTCACCAGCTATCTTTACTAAATATAAAACTAAATTACAGAACTTAACGGCATTTAATTTCATATTAATTTCAGATATTTTAGTTTATTTTTTGAAAAATTATTAAACCAAATATTATTTTTCCAAAACAGCTACAAAAAATACATAGAATCGACCACAACACTTCAGTCATTGACAGTCTGCCTAAAAATATCAAAATATTTTATTTTGCAAACATAAAGTGCACTTTATTATGTAATACAGTATTCTTATCTAAATAGCAAAACAAAAAAAATTTTGACAGCACATGCGAAGCGGAACAACATTGCGTATGATGAACATTAATTGATGTTAAATGCTTGTAAGGAAATTACTCATTTACAACAATTGACAAAAAGAAAAAAGTTTTAAATGTGTTTTTTCACGCGTATTAAAAAAATAAAAATAAAAAAAAAATATATTAACCAAACTGCTTCATTAAATTTTTATTTCAATCTTCATAAATTAGTGTCATGTATTGTTAAAAAAAAGTCTCCGGTAATAAATGCAGAACCATTAGTACCTTAACTTTAAGTAAATAAAATATATGTATAAATGTTATTAAAAATCTTCTTTAATGTGAAATATTTTTTTTCTGTTGCACTTAAGCTAACCGAAATCGATAAATCTAAGCGCCATAAAAAATACCCATTCTTTCTTTCCCTTACACTTTATGACAACTTCAGTACTTTGGCTTAGTGTTTGTTGCCTGAGGAAATTACTATATATGTACAATAACTACTGAAAAGACAATAAAATTGCCATAATAATAACAATGTAGGTTGAACGCTGTGGGGAGTGGAGTGAGCAATTCAGCAGATGCAAAACTCACATACCTAAAACACAATGCCGAAATTACATACAATGGGCAATAATAATTCAAATTTTTTATTGCCTTTTATATTAAGGTGATGGTAAATAGTACACTGGCAAAATTCAAGTGATACAAAAGATACTCTGGAATTTTAAACATTTCCTTTTGATGATTTTTTTTAATCGAAAAAGATGTGCTGTTAAAATTTATGCTGAAAATTATAATATTTTAAACTCTTGTTTGTCAAATATTGATGTACACATAATCCTACGCGCTTTATCTAAGTGGTAGGTGACCCGAAAATTCAAATCAATAATCTTCGTTCCTTCGTCAGGTAATGGCAAAAAAACTGGAGGTTTTTTTTTGGATGCATATCCAAGACCCAACAATAGCCGTTACAGATGTATTTTGCTTTGCAACCAAAAGTGTGTGATATTCTCTACTGTTATGAATATTTTACGTGGAACAATATTTTAAGCACACTTACATAGGTCTTCTTTTATGTGTTTTTTCTTTGTTTTTGTACGGGCATTTGAATGTATGCGGTTTTTCAAACAACTGTTTCGCTTAGCGATTGTGTGATTTCTTGAGAATTATAACATTTTCTCAGTGTGTAACATAAACCATGTATTTATTGTGGTACTTTTTTTTGTTGTTATAATACGGGAAATTTTTAATGTACCTAATCCGAACAGAGTTCTATTAAAAATGAAAGGTTCTATTGCATTACTATTAATTTTATTTGAAATAAATTAATCGGTCAACTATTTTGTAAGGCCGAAATAAAAATTAAACCGCTTATTTAAATAAAAAGAAAAATTAAAATGTCATTGAAATATCTAAAAGATGAATATTGCCTATTGAAAAATATTTGAATTAAAAAATGTATGAGATTTTCATGGTAAGCTTGGGTACATGCAACAAAATTCAATATAATATATGTTCATTGATTAGTTAGTTTCAATTTCAAAAAATATTCATAAAATGTTCAAACTTTGTATTTAGAGATTTTAAAACCTTTCTAAGTATGCTGTTTTGTAGCCCAATAAATTTTAGTATAATAAAGTGCAAAGTTTAAGTGATTAATAATTTTTTTGCAATTTTATTCTAAAAATTTTAATTAAAATGTTTAAAAATTTTATGGTTTTTTTTTTTGAAAATTTGATGAATTTCTGTGAATTTATGTAGTTTATGTTGCACAATGAGTTTTACTTTTATAAAAAAATTATTGCAAGGAAATTAATGAGCATAAATAAGTGGCCAACTGGATTACATTGAATTTTGTAGGAATTAAAAAAATATTTGGCCAAATTTAACTGTTATTACTAAAAACGTTGAAGTCCAAATTTTTCAATTATTACCGAACTTCTTCTCGAATGATTGAAAAAACCAAAATAATCCCGGATCCTTGTCCAGGAGGTTTTTGGATCAAAGGAACATTGACAACTTTCTTCCACAGCAATATTTTGCCCTAGATTTTTTTACATCGAAACAAAATGTTATTTTCGATCCCTGGTTTAGAGAACTAACAGTAATGCTTTAATGGCAGATAAAGCTAAAAAAAAAAGAAATAATATTTGTTATAATTCTAAAAAAATTAAAGAAAAAAGTCGATATTATTTTCAAAAACTACTATACATTCTAATACAAAATCTTTTTTTTTAGAGAAAGCTTTTAAAAGTTCTTTAATAACACTGCGGAACAAAATTTTGCGGTTAGAGATTTTTAAGTCGATTTAGGGTAATTTGGGGGCGCCGATTACGCAAATAATATCAGTTTTATCGAATTGGCTCTAGTTTTTCAGATAAAGACTTTTAAATATTTCACGGAAAAACCTAATTAAAAATAAATATAAAAAAATAATAAAAAAATATATTCTTTTTATTAATTACTTTAAAAAAAAATTACAAAAAACTTTTTCTGTAGGACCTCCTATGATGCCGTTGCTCATTACAATCCCGTATTAAGTTCCAGCAGTAGTCTGCGATCATGTGGTCGTCCCATCGACCTTGGTATCTTTCTTCCATTATTTTTATGTCCTGGTGGAAGCGTTCACCTTGTTCCACACTGTAATTGCCTAGGTTGTCCGGGAATTTGTCCAAATGACTATGTAAATAATGTAATTTAATGCTCATTTTAGCTCCTAGTTTGCGAAAATTGAGAAGCATATCAGCAACTAGTTTTGTATAGTCTGGTGATTTATGATTTCCCAAAAAATTTTTGACTACATTAACAAAGCTTAGCCAGGCTTCAGATTCAATTTGTGACACATGGTTTAAGAATTCAGTGTCTTTTATAAGGGTACGAATTTGAGGACCATGGAGGACTCCTGCTTTTAATTTTTCCATACTAAGGACTGGAAATTTTTTGCACACATATTCGAAACAGTCACCTGTCTTATCAATTGCTTTGATGAACTGTTTCATTAGCCCAAGCTTGATGTGAAGTGATGGAAGAATGATTTTTTCTCGGCTTATCTGTTGGTCATGAACCACATTTGCTGTTCCTACCTCCATATTTTCTCTCACCGGCCAGTCCTTTCTAATCCAATGTTCATTTCCTGCACGACTGTCCCATAAACATATAAAACAGGGGTATACTAACCACTTCGTTGCCCCAATAAAAAATTCACCATCTTCAAGTCCACGCATACTGACCACTTATGTTATGCATACAAAATCTTTGCTAAAACAATTTTTACATTTTCGTATTCTTTTTTTAGTTTGGTACTATGACCGATTGGAACCGAAGCAGGTTTATTTCCATTGTGTAGCAACGCACATTTCAGACTTATTTTTGAGCTATCTATAAAAATCCTCCAATGTTCGGGGTTCTATTCGGGAATGGGCATAGCACTCAAGAGTCCAGAAATATTGTTACAATATACATACAAGATTGTCTTCTTTGGTGAAGTAAGGCAGAAGGTGTTGCTCTCTGTTCCTAAAGGCTGTAAATTGTCGAATTGCATTTACAAGTCACGCGGTCGATAACGTGCAGCGGCTGGCAGGGACTGTTAGAGCTTTCAGGTATTTAGGCGAAGTTATCGAATTAATGTTTAGTTGTATTAACTCACCCGACTTAACCGGCTGCCCTTGCTCTCTTGCAAGGGAAATAAAATATTTAAACCAACGAACTACTTGTTTTAATAATTTATATAACAAAACTTATTGAGGAGTGATTAAATTAATACAACTGGAACTGGGTCATATCATTTTTTTTCATTAATTTCTTAAATTTCGTTTATCTCAAGAACTAGAGCCAATTCAAAAAAAAGTAAAAACACTGTTCGTAAGCCTGCTACTAATATTAATAAAAACTATTAACAAAATCGTGACCGCAGGTTTTTTTTTAATTTTTGTTACGCAGTGTAATTGGCATCGACCTCCTTACTTTATTGCCTTAAGATTTTTTTTTATATACTGACGAATTTCTACTATAAGTTTTTGAAATTGTATCCAAAAAATATTTCTTCTTCATTTTATGTTTGATGTGACATTTTTACCACTAGCTAAAATCAGTAACAAACATGGAATTTATTCTAAAAGTAGCTATGCACCACAGAACTCCATTTAAAATTTTTTTCCAAGTGTAGCAATACTAGAAATGTAAATGTATTATCAGTTGCGAGTGTGTGCGAGTTGGTCTCCATCCACTGATTCTCGACTCCTTTTTCTATCTACTTAAGCAAACGCATTTCTCCTGGGAGCGCGAAATAATATCCCAAAAAATTATTGATGGAATTTCCAACTTTTTGCCAACAATCTATACTGCCCTACAAATTCGCACAAACATTTACATCTAAACCCACAAGTATCGCTTCAACGTCGACTCGATATAAGCAAGGCAAATAAAGAAGGTGGAAAATGTGTAAGAAAAATGTAGACGATGCCAGTTAATATGTACCATTTACAATGCTTCAATAAATTCAAATGTCTGACATGTTATTACAAGAGGCGTGGCAGTCGCCCGCAAGGTGGCTGTGCGAAAACAAAATACAATATTTCGAATTATTTGGCTCATTTAATAAAGGGAAAAGGCGAAAAGGTATGTGGTGTATTGTAGAGGGTTGCGACAAAAGAGAGAAAGAAACACGTGAAATAGAAGGGGAGGGGGCAACAAAAGGAAAAAGTGCTAAGGCAAGATCTACACACACCCGACAAATTCGCTTGAGGCGCTGCCGAATATATTTGGGCGATAAGCTGGTTTTCTATGTTGTGTGTATAGGTATGAATGTTTTTTGCGTAGCCTTGAGCACAGACACACACATACATACATACATAGCTCCTATGTACTTAAAACAGTAATGCAAGCAATTCATGATGCTCAGCTATGCTAAGTGGTAATATCAATCTTTCTTAATGCAGTGTGAAAACTGCGCCTCGAGCTGCTTATATGGATTGAGTTTTTTTTGTAGATGAAATCGAGCGACATGCAGATGCACAGTTATTCGCATGTGTGTCTGTGTGGGTGTGTGTGTGGATGGGCGAGTTACAGGATACATAAATGCAAATGTTGAGTAGGTGATTGCCGTATGTTTGCTGGATATACGCGCTGCTGGCGAAATTTGTAACAACAACAACAACAGCACACTAACTGACTCAATATTATTATTTTTATAATTCCGTTGGCCCGTCTCCACTCGAATTTTCTTTTGTCATCCTTTCTTGTACTTGTTTTCAATTTCGTTTTCCCTTTTTTTGTTTTGGGGTCGTCTGAGTGTTTTTTATTTTGTTCTTTGTATTACAAGCAATTTATAAAAATTATTCACGCAATAAATTGTAACGAAATCATAAATAAATACCGGAAGCGTAAGCCGCCCCAGGCATGCTGAGCGGAATTGGAAAGAACAAAGTTGAGCTAAACGCACACGCCTTTGCCACAAATTAGTAGCATCAGGGGCTCGTTCAACTAGATTACAACGCATTAGGGTGACCCAAAAATTTAATAGGTAAAATCGGAATTTTACTAAGCTTTGGAGCTATCGAAATCTCCTGTATCGAAGTAGAAAACACTCCTATTTTTGTGTTTTTTTTTTATATAAAAAAAGATGGGGAAGTCGCTCAAAACGCGCAAAGTTTCCCATGTGTTTTTTTTTGGCGGATAATCCGTTTTTCATAGAAATAGTAGAATCCTCTTTTGCAATCAGCAAATTTTGTCTCTTGCAGAAAAGGTTAGTTTGGCGATTGGAAAATATTGATTTCAATGGATTCTACATACATATAGCATTTTTTGAAAACTTGTTTTTTTTTCGTATAAAAATTTGGGCGACCTTTCAAAATTTTTTTATTTACAGAAAGCAGGGGTATTGTTTATTTAGTTAAAGAAGAGTGTGAGTAACACAGTGACATACAGTGACTCAAACAGGTATTACCATACGGTGATTTTTTATAATATTTAAACTTTTTTCATGCTAGATTTTTGGTATAATTTTTTTTAACAAAAATTGCATATAAATTTGAGTTTTTCATAAATATTTCAATTTTTTTTAATCTCTATTTAAAAATACCTATGTATGCAGTTTCGTAGTCTTTTCAATTTTAATATAGTAACATGAGACAAGAAACTCCTGTTGGTTTTTTAATTTTCAAAATTTGTAAGTTTTTTTTTAATTTTGCTTTGAATAGCCTTTTTCGTCAACGCAGGCTTTTTATATAGCAAAATTCAATTCAAGAAATTTTAAAAATGAAGGGGACTTTAAATAAAATTTATCCGTTATATTGATAAAAGCGCTTGGGACCAAAATTTCAAAAAATGGTCAAAACTCAATCGAAATTTTTAACTACTGCAGACTTGCAATGTTATCCTAAAATTGAATAAGCTACAAAACTGCCTACCGAAAAAATTTGGAAAATTTCAAATAACAATGTTTCGAAATTTTGATGAAAACTTAATAATTTTAAATTAATTTTGTACAAAGTTTTTAATAAATTTTGTATGAAGTTTGGAATTATGAATTACACATATGTATGCTAATTATTATAAATGTAACAAAATTTAATTAAAAAAAAAAATATACGAAAAAAATTTACCAAGATAAAATTATCATGAGCTCAATTGTTTGACCCACTGTAAATGCTTGCATGTTTGTGTGAGTGTGTATATTCGTATTTGGTCTTCTACGATAATCTGTGGATGTGGGTGTGTCTATTAGCCGTTAGCCGAGTTGTGTGCTTCCAGTTTTGCACATCATATTTTATTTTAATGATAATTTGTGGGGCTGCCTTTCGAGTAACGTTAACTGAGTTCTGTATCCTGCTGGCATTTTTTGGCCACTTCAGCCAACATAATTACATGTTGCCAGTGGGGTTGCTTTGTTATATACTACTTTTCAAATTCTTGTATATTTTGTGCTGTTTGCTGCTTGGCGTTGAAACAAAAATTATTATAATCACTTGGAAAACATCACATACTATTTAGGTTTTATAAGTACGTCAAAAATTGTGGAGGAAAAGCACCGTATAGAGGAAAATGCACACTACTTACATATATCATTCTATTCCTTTTTTGCGTCGTTCTTCATTAATTTATTTATCACTACAATTTACGGTTACATACACTTTTTCACGTTTGCTCATTTAAACAAAAAAATAGTTTACTTCTTTTCGAACACATAAATTTCACGTTGGTCAATTATTTTTCGATAGCTGACATTCGAATAGTTAACTGGAATTTAGGTCAATTACCGCAGTGTTTCAGGATTTTCTTCAAGTTTTTGCTCATATATTTTTCCAAATTTTTTCCTTCATCAACAGTAGTTGGCTGTTCATTTTCCCTGCTGCGTGTCCAATTCGTACTTTCAACAAATATTTATACAGTCTTTGCACTCATGAGCCTCCCTCTTTTTCACATTTCACTTATTTTTTTTACCTTTATCTTGTATTGATTCAGGTGTGCAATTGCTGTGGCATTGTTGCTGCTTCACTTGCCCGGCCAACTGCCCAAATGGGAAACGTAAAAATTCGGAATATTTATGCGTTTTACAAGCGGAAATTTATGCAGTCCGTGCGCCATCTGGTGCACAAAAATGAAAACAATGGATTCGACCACTCGAGTTGCCGAAAAAATACATTTTAACTAAATTTTTACAGCGAAAGTGGGTCAGCAGTATGTTGTTGGTGATGTTGGTGTGGGGTTGGTGGTGGTTAGGGTTGTTTGCTTTGGTTGCGCTTTAATCGATGCACTACCTCGCATTTACAGTGCAAATAAACGCATTAATCAAATTGTTGGCAAAAAACGTTCTATCTGCGGAAATTTTATACAGCAAGAAAATGAAATCAAATGGAGCTTTGGCGTACATGAAAGTACCAGAATTTGGTCGAAATATAAATATGTAGAAAAAATATTGATAAAGTATAGCAGACAAGTAAATTTTTAGTTAGGAACTGTAGGTATAAATAATGGCCACGCAGTTTTACTGGCAAAGGTAAAAGCTTTATTGCAAAATATTAAAAATTTCTAACTAACTTTACAGAGTATTCATTTATCACAATTTTCCAACTGGAGCTAGCTCGCTGTTAGCAGACCCAATAGCGATGCGATTTCGTATCTTCAGGCATGGCAAGAAAAGTTTTTTTTTTAAATGTTGATGTACAAAATACTCCTAAAATAAATTTATGAAATTAATTTTTCAAAAATTGACCGCAGTTTGTCATAAAGAAAGTTAATTTTGATGTAGATTTCAGAGTCACGTCCTACCCGGTAATCAAACTTTCTGCCTACGGTAGTATATTTCAAAAATTTTATGAAACTTTCTGGTGTTTTTTAATTCTAGTCGACAAATTCATAAATAGTGCGTCAACATAAGATATATTTTTTTTTGCAAATGTTGAATGTGAAGAGCTAAAAGATGAGATAATTCGGCACATTAACGGCATAGAACCTCAATTATGCCTCAGCGTCATCGAAAATTTGGACCATCGGATGGAGGTGTGCCGCCGAGGTCGCGGCGGACATTTGGCCGATATTTTGTTCTATACATAATTGAACCACACCATATTATCATAATAAAAAGAAATTACAATAATTGCCTAAATAATTTGTGTTTTATTCAAAATCAACATCGGCCCTTTAAATTTAACCACCCTTTATATAGTTTTTTCAACTTGCTTATAAAATAAGTATTTAATCCGATTCTTTGTAACGAAATCAAGGGAGGAATTTCTCATTTAACATATATGAAGGGGGGCATTCCCTGTTAAAGAGGAAAGCAGCATACATTTAAAATCCCGAAAAAATTAAAAAGGTGCAGTTTTTGAGAATTTTTTACTATTTTTTCCTCTTTTATTTTGATTTTCGGTTGAGCTGACGGTTTCGATTTAATGCCGCAATGTAAAATTTTTAAAGAACTATATTGATGAAGTTCAAAACAATAACGATACTAATCTTAGTAAAAAAAAACATTTTCACAGATTTTCTACTTGCCTTATCAGTCATAATTTTAAATAATGTTTGATATTTCTATTAAGAGAATTTTAGTCTAATTTTTAATAAGAAAAAAAAAGGCATAGGAAATATTTTACAATATAGAGAAATCTAACTTCAAAAATAAGGGGTTTGGTTAAAAAGCGTATTTGAGTGAGCAAAGGTCACAACATATAAATTGGTTGGTATTTGTTTTAAAGGGCTCTTATACATTAGCTACTTATCTATGATAAAAAATATATTTCATGATATCCGATGAAATAGTAATAATTCATAGTTGGCATAATGATGGAGTCAAATATTCTACCAACCACAATGGAACTCCCCAAGATTGACATTTATCTAGGGGCACCATGTCGAGCAGAAAGTATCGACATCGTACTCGAAACTTGGAACAATACTAAAATAATCGGGTACCAATAAATATCGAATTAAAAATACTCGGTAGCAAAAATATGATGACTAATTTGCAGTCACAAGTTTTATAAACCTCTATCTGCTTTCCCTTAAGAAAGTCATTAGCCTGCCATGTAATATTTGAAGTCTGCACTTTTGAAAAATTGGCACCCGGTCCCGGCCATCGTTTTATTTTTTATTTCCCTAATTTTTTCACTTGTCTCACTTTTATATCCCCAATATGACACTTCAAATCTTTGCAAAGTTGACAGCACAGACCTCACCTCTCCTGGAATTGGAAAGGCATAAGCTTACAGTGTGTCATTTCGCTGTCAGATTTCCAACTTTCTCATATTTTTAGAGCGACAAAAATAATAACCAAAATAAAAAACATTGCAAATGATAATTTATAAAGATGCCGTTTTGTTTGCAACTCAAAAACTACTTATTTCTCAACATAGTAAAAGGTATTATTTTATTGGTCTGGTCAAAACACTTATTCGACAAAGCATTTATTTAGGATAGGAAACAGTAAATAATAATTAAGATCTCAAACCATATATTGTAATAAATCGGAGGGCGTAGCAATCTTCCATTTTCTTTCGTAAATTTTTGACCAAAATCGGAGTATCGCTACCACAGACAGATTTAAAGCTTTTTAATCAGAAACTTTAGAAAAATTTCGTATATGCAAACTAACAGATAAAAATTCTAAAATTGGTCCGATGGTATTCTATTACATTTCTTGCATTACCTTCGGTTATTCTTTAACGAAAAAATTCAATATACAGACACGACAATTCTACAGTATTTTTATAGTATAGATTTGTAATGATTTTAGAACTATAAATAACTTAATTAAAGTGAACATTTTTTGCGATTAATTCACTCACCTTTCCACTTAGCACTGCGCGCGCTGCAGATATTTCACTTGGCGGTACGGTGCCCGATTCTGTTCCGAGAGTTTTGATAACATTTGAGAGGCCAGATGGCACTGAGAGACCGTGTGAGTTCTCAGCTCGAACGAGAAAAACGTACGATGTGGCTGGTTTCAAACCGGAAATCTGGAGGGATATAAGAAATGTTTGATAATTTTTTTTAAATATATGCACTATATAAAACTGTCGATGAACCTTTCCTATCTTAATAAGACTAAATGGGTTGAGAGAGGCCTCTAACGATTTTGAAAAGAAAACCGTTCGTGTTTCGTTCGTTTTAAATTGTTGTTTCTCAAACCACTTTTGGAACGTTCAATTAAAAAAAGTATAATCCGTATTACTATAAAATTTTATTTAAAATGATAATCGCATCGCATACTTTTTGGACCTTATTTTGTCAATAAGAAAACAATTTCCTCGCTCTCTGTTGACAAAGGCGGGTTCCTTAGCAAGGCGTGCAAGTTGAAGTAAAATCAAATATATCGAACAAATTTTTTTATGTTTTCTTTGAACAAAGGATATTATCTTGGCTGACACTCCTGAGAGTTTTTGTTTAGATAACTTTGGGTAAGGGAGTGGCAAAATTCGAATGCCACTAGTGAGCAATTCTTCTTGCATTTTCAAATATTTTTCGACTTATACAACTCAAACTGGAAATTTTTAAAGTTCGAAAAAAGAGCCTTTCCTTTCCCTTTAACGGACTAGGCTCAAAAGTTACAGAAAAATGTTAGTTTTTTTACAAAAAATTTCAAACAAAACGTGTTTTTGAAAAATCGACATTTGTATAAAAAATTTAAAACTTTATACAAATATGTTTTTAAAATTTTTGTCAATCAAATAATCCAAAAGGGTTTTGAAATACAAGAATATCAAATAAAATTTTCCAAATCGGTCCATTTTTTCAAATAAGTGAGGTTTTAATCTCCTTTTCACAAAAGTAAAATTATGTGCACATCATTACTATAATGCATTCAAAACATTTTATTTATTTTGTAAGCACATTTAAATATGTTTTAAAAAATATATTCGTTTAAATAGAACTGACTAATGGCCAATATGGAAAAATGTGTAAATATGTAAATATGTACTATCTATGCAAATGCAAAAGAAAACGTACATAAAAGCTGCTCGGTGAGCTGAAATTAGATGCAAATGTGAGCTCATCTCGGGTAGAATGTTCAAAGCAAAATATGTAATTTCACAAGTCCATTTGCATAGAGATTTATATCACTGTTTGTCGATGTATGTACATACAAATATTATATATTCCAAAAAAAAGCTCAAATGCATAGAACTTTGCCTTGTTGTAGAAAGATATTTAAGTCACATATGTATATATGTATGTATGTGTGTTTGTTGTCATGGTTATAGCCATGCGTCAGCAGGACACCTGAAGGAGCTGGTAAAATGGCTTTGCTATCCTAAAGTAAGTGGACACCTATTCATTCGATTCTATGAATACCTTAATATGCCGTTGTAAATGGATATATGTAGATTAACAAAGGTATGCATGTATTTTATAAACTCACCGTTATTTGTTGATCGGGCACACGATGCGCAGCAATCACCCAACCCGTTTGCAGATCCGAACTAAAGTACTCCACAGTGTAGCTGAAAACGAAAAGAAAGTAGGAATATGAGAAGAAAAAAATAATATGAGAATTAGAGCCAAACGTTGAGAGATAAAACGCTAAAAACTGGAATGTTGTTAAAAATAAAAATAAAAATATAATGTGAGCTAACTACTGCCGATAAGATACTACAAAAAACATGCAACGGCTAAGTAGTCAATGTTGGCGCATGTTGGCCTACAGACCCAGCAGGAAGAACCTGAAGTAATGCAATGTTTTTGCTTTTTAAAGGTGGCAGGGTGAAAGCCGATTACAATATACATCAATAAATATATATGTAAATAACAAATCCATTGTCATTTCTGATACTAATACTAAGATCAGTTGTTAATTTTTTTAATTAAATAAACGAAAGTTGGTTGCAAAACTAGAATTAAATTGCTCTCCATGCAAATTAGTTCTGCATAAATTCTATATAATTATTTTACTTCAGCTACGTTCCTCAATAATGCAAGAAGAAATCTGGGGTTATATTCGGATCAAAACCATTTTACTTAGGTTAGGTTTTTATAATTAACAACTAACGAATTTTAATTAAACAATCGCATTAGAAAAAAATTTGGGAAAAAGTGAAAAAAATTCTAAGAACCTAAAAAAGCTATGCTAAATCTTTACTGTAAAATTAGAGTTTTTTCGTAAAAATAAAATTTTTCGAATCTAGAGCTAATTCTAAGCTATCGAAACAGCGCAGAGCAACCCGATAATTCGGATTTATTGAAGAAATGGCGAAAGGTGCTTTAGATTTCCACCTTCGATCAACTGGATGCGTTAGAGAAAGGAAATCAGCGCGTTATGAATTATATTTTTCGCACTAAAGGTGAGAAAAAGAGCACAGAAAATTTGATCGTTACTTTTTAATTTATCGCAAATAAAAATCACAAAATATCGAGCAAATTTGAAAAAAATTAAAATTAAAAAATAACGACCAAGACTGATCGAAAAATAAAAATCACAAAATAATCATTAAATCAGGATTTTTGTGTATAAAAAGTTGTGGTCCGCTTAACTCATTACATAATCATTATTTCGTAGTTTTTACGTTATCGATAAAAGAATAAAAGTAATTCTATGATTTACATTTTTTAATTTAAAATTTTTCAATAAAATTTGATCGGTATTTTGTAATTTTTATTTTTTCTATCATAAAATATAAATCGTGTTATTGTTGTTGTTGCTATTATTGTCATTGCCAAAAGGCTTGTTCGCGCTTCTTATTATCGAAAAATATTTAAATTTAAGAATAATGTTACTTTTATGGAAGAGATAAAAATCAAAAAAAAAAAAAAATCCTAAAATATCGATCAAATTTGAAAACAGTAATAATTTTAAAATATGGTCCCTGAAATAATGTAATAATATTTGGTAGCATAATGGTAATAAAAAAATTTTGACTTCAAAGTCAATGTTTTACGCTGTTTAGATAAATCGGCAGCAGTGACTGAGATACTGATTATTGAAATTTAACATTTGTGACTATAAACTATCGATATTCCGGCGAAAGGAGTTGGAATTTTTAGCAGAAAAAACAAGAGAATGAAGCGGACTAGTCATGTTGTTGGTACCTACTAGTTTTTTTCCTTACAGGGTTATACTCCCAAATGTGTGAGAGCATTAAGACTGAAGGTTGCCATACCAACCCATTAAAATTTGCATTTTACATTTAAATTCAGTCGATAATTTTAAAAGAAGAAAATGATGAGGAAATGCAGACATTTAATACAAAGAGAGTAAATAAACTAGAAAATAAAAGACTTTAAATAACAGGGGAGCTTAAAGTGTTTAGACAATATGGAGTTATAGCCTGTTACATGTAGCTATTATTTTGCGATACTTTCATTCACATATACAAACATACGTACAAATAACTGTACCCACACATTTGCCATGCAACAATTTCGTATAAATGCAAAAATGCCCATTTTGGTCGCAATTTAAATGCAAAGCGACTGTTTTAAGTTGCTCCAAAAAAATATTAATAATGACCGCGATGAAAGGCTAAAATAACGGTAAAAGCCAGCAGCATTAATTCATATACAAAAATAATATGAAATGTGTTTTTTTTCTGCCACAGCTGCAGGACTGGGCGTGTTTATCAAATGCAAAGCAATTTCCACTGCAACAACAACAACAAATGACCAACATAAAACGCCTCGAATAGGAATGCTGATAAAAACATAGCAAATGCCACAAATGCAAGCAGACAATAAAAAAGCAGGGAGGAATGAATGCGCATTCGAAAATTGGAGGCGTCTAGAAAAAACCCTCCCTCCATGCGTGTAGAAAGTTGGTGTTGTTTGCATGTGGCTAGCAAATTTTAATGATGCCCGAAAAAGTCGAAAACGCGAAAAAGCCAAAGCGCCGACGAACATCATTGCAACATGCAACTTTCGGTCGCCGACGCCATTCGAAATAGAGAACAAAGCCCGAAAATATCTAGCGCTACAAAGAAATGTAAAACGTTTTGCTAAGATGGCATGGCGTGTGCCATTTTATACTTTTGATTATGTTAATTTGCGCAAATCTAAATCGCCATCACCGAGCCGGATCAGCAAAACTGGCCGAAAGAAAAGGATTAGAAATAACTTGCAACGCTAAAGTAGGAATTATGCTGGAATTTAAGTCCAACTCTAGCAGTTGAATCTGAAAATGCATAGCATGCGCTCGTCGAAATGTGCGATTGACCGCTAAACAAAAGCTTCGCACACGCGGTCGCGGTCGCGGCTATCAACATTGACCGCGAATCGGCGGTAAAAATGCATTCGCTTTGCAGGCATGCCACATGCTGGAAATACAGCAACGAATCGCTGCCACCGCTAAGCCACTTGTGGTCAGCTAAACAACACATACTCGCACACAAATTTTGGAGGTGTATGTGAGTTTATATGTATAACAAAAAAAAAAAAATAGGTGGTAAGCGTGTTGCCGTGTCCAGGCGCGCGCGCCGTCACTAATCAGAGAGCAGCGGTGTGGCTGTAGCACCGGCAGCCGCAGCTAAATGGCCCAAAGCTGCTGTGGCCACAAAATACCGTATTATTATGCACTTTCTTCATGCCAGCCCCAGAGCGATTGTGTGGCAAGTATGCGCTGCATAGAAATTGATGAACCAAAAAATTTGTTCTCAAAAAAGAACAACCTCAACCACATTTGCGCTGCAGTCCGGCACTCGGGCACTTTGAGTTGAACAATAAAAAAATAAAAAAAATAGCAAACGCTAACCAAAGCCTTCTTGCTACAAACAATGCCCTAGCGCATGCATGCAACACTCGTGTGGCAGCTTTGTAGTTCTGTCTCTTATACTACGAGCAGAACAACCAAACGCTACTATCTAAAGTGCTGCAGATTCACTTAGCAAACTTTTGGCTACGTAGCAAATCGCCTCTATTTTATTCGCGCTGCTTTTTCACGACCATGTTGAAATTTAATCGTTCCACAGTTGATTCCAGTTGTTGGCGTTGCAATGACTTTTGCTTTGTATTTGTACTCTTCGCTGATGGCTTCAACAGTTAACTGTTGTTTATCATTTATTTAGTATTTTGCTCTGCAAGTTGTCTATTGTTAAATACAAATTTGGCTTTTGGTGTTGAAGGCGGTGGCATGACAATTCAGATAATCGCCTGTACTAAGCTGCAAAGAATGGCTCTTGTCCAGTAAAAAAAAACTATAAAATGCCAAAAATATATCAATTGAAAATTTTCCTTGCTATTTCTGTTAATAACGGCACTAAATAGGTGGAGTTTTTAGTGTTCGTGGAATCCGGCTTTACGGGGCTTTACGGCAAACTCAATTGTCGGCATTAAGAGTGAGAAGGTCAATTTAATGTACTAGACGCTTTTGAGGGTAGAATTTACAAATTTTTCTCATCAAGTGCTGCAAATTTAGAGGCTAAGATGCGCTCTTGAATTCGTATATCAACCCAAGAGGTGTCAGAAACTTTGCGATAACTAATTCCGTGAAACGCTTTTTGTTACTCTATGTACTCTGATATTCCCGTCTTAAAAAATGTCTGTCGGAAATATTGTGCGATTACGCGGCATTTCCTAGAGATCAAAATTTCGAGGTAATGTAGTTTCAAAACCACCGCACAGTGCCGCGATCGCACCAAATGCGGCAAAAATTGTTAGCGTGCTACGGTTTCTCTATAATTCGCTCCAAGTTCTTCATTTATTGTAGATGGAAGGATTCTGGAAGAATTGGGGGTTCATATTATCTCAAATAGACCAAATATAAAATTTGGTTGAAATTGGGCTTCAAATGTGATTAAATGTGTTTGAAATAAAGGGTCTTGCAATAGAGACGCCACAAAAGTAGGCCGATAGTGACAGCAAGCGACGCCATATTTTTCCCCGCTCTTTTGACATTTCTCTTCAGTAAGGTTTGCCATTTCATCATGGAAAGATATACGATCCAACAACGAGTCGAATTAAAATTTACTACCGAAATTCGGAGTCAATGGCCTCAACTTTAAGAGCGCTACGTCCAATTTATGGTCGTCGTCATTTCTGGCTGAATGGCTTCGTCAATAAGCAAAATATGCGTTATTGTACAGGCAGCAATCCACACGTACTCCATGAGTCAACATTGCATCCCGAAAAAATTACGGTTTGGTGCGGTTTATGGGCCGGCGGCGTCATTGGGCCGTACTTCTTCCGTGATGATCAAGACCGGCACGTTACTGTGAATGGGAATCGCTACCGCTCAATGATATCCGAATATTTTTGGCTTGAATTGGATGATATGGACTTGGACAATATGTGGTTCCAACAGGACGGCGCCACAAGCCACACAGCGAATATCACAATCGATTTATTGAAAACCAATTGGCCGCCTCGGTAGTGCGATTTGACGCCGTTAGACTATTTCCTGTGGGGCTACGTTAAGTCTATGGTCTATGTCAACAAGCCAGCGACGATTGATGAACTGCGTACGAATATCGAACGTGAAATTGCAGCAGTATCGGCCGATTTATGCTTGAAAATCGTCGAAAATTGGGTTCAGCGTCTGGTCTTCAGCAAGCGTGCCCGTGGTGCCCATGCAAAAGAAATCGAGTTCCATGCATAATGGCAGCGAATGTACTTTCACAGGAATAAAGAATTTAATTCATGTCCCAAACCGTTTTTGTTTTATTTAAAAAAAACTTTTGTGCGTTCCTATTGCAAGACCCGATACATTTAAGCGTCATGTAGAAGACAAGGCGAAACGCCCTCACCAAAAAAAAAAAAAAATCTCTACAACAAACATTAATTTTGACGGTAAAACTTAATAGGCTAGTACGAAACTGCTTACTTAAAAATGGGGTGTTGGTAATCAAAATTATTTGAAATCAGCGTCACATCAAAAATTAACAAATTTGTGTGATATATGCTGGTAAAAAAAATTAAAAATAAAATAAAATGGAGCCACCAAAGCTTTTATGTTATTATGCACACTTTTCTTTGTTTTTAATGTAGAACCTAAAACTGATTTATTGTAGTTTTTCTCTGCAAAAGTTTCACAGTAAGGCATGTGCCGTAAATATTACGACTTGGTAATGCTGGTTTTATTAGATAAAATCTACCTTTGCCTTTAAATAATTTGACTGTAGGGACATTTTTTTATCCTAAATGTTTAGGTGCCGACGCTACTTACGAGAAAATACTTTCAGCAACTCATTGTTTGTGATTTATTTGCATTTTTGGCAATGAAGCACCACGTACGGCTACTATCTACTCATTCATCTTCAGTTAGAGAAAACATCGCTGCTGTGCGTAACCTTGGGGCCACTGGGTTGAGGATCGTGTCAATAAGTGCAAAAAACTTTTGAAGTTATTCGATTTTAAATTGGTGCAATAACTCCTACTACAAGGACTAGGGCATATGCATACGATCTGAAACTAAACTGTTTTTTCGACGGTGCCACTTATGGAGAGCCGTGGATCAGGGTTCGGCCTAAATTAGTTTTGTTTCGAAAAAATGGCAGATTGTACAATTTCGCAGTAAATCTAATAAAATTATAATTGGAAGAAAATCGTCTATACATATGTGATGTTAGATATAAAATTTATGACTCCAAACAAATATCTTTACGTTTCACTTTAATCGTTTGTTGAAAACCTTTTTTACATAGTAAATTTCTACTGCTTTTGATCTTTTTTGGAACATTGGCCCAGCAGTGGATATCATGCAATATCTGGAAACTGTCAAATTTTTCAGAACCACATACTCTAATTGAATTGCTGATTAGGGAGCTATTCAGGGGCTTAACTACAATTTTGCACAATACGTTTGCTTCCAATTAATTTTTCGGATATCAAATAATGATCTTTTCCAAAATGCAGCAAGACTCTACTTTTCAAAATGGAAGCAGCAATGGAGAAGATAAAACAGTCCTGTAAGTTTTCTGGGGGTTTAAAAAAGTCATTTACGAGAAGCAGGACCGCATTTTTAAAAGAGTATTATTTGTTGCTCAGAAAATAGCCTCGAATTATAGCAAAATTATGAAATTCTGGCTGGGGTAAGTAAAATTAAAAATTATAGAAAAAGTTCTTTCTAATATCGGTCGCCCTTCGGCAGACAATGATAAACCTCCGAGAGTATTTATGCCATGAAAAAACTTCACACAAAAATATTTGTCGTCAAGACGCACACCACAAATTGTTGGAGAAGTTTGGCCAAACATCAAGGAGTGGTGCAAGCGCCAAATTATTATTATTATCGAAAATTGTCGATAAACCTCTGAATGGCTGCTATTTCAATAACTCAATTACAAAAATATTGTTCGCCACAAAATATAGAAAATTTTATTAGCTCTACGTAAATGAAAACAAAGCTTGAATTCGGTTAACTATGCTCAGAGATATTTATAACTAACCGACTTATATTTTTCCAGAGCTCAAAAAAAATTAATTTAGCTATGTCTCTAACAATTGTTCTACTCCTTCATATTTTGACTTCGTATTGGATTCAGTATATGCAAAAATTATCAAATGCCACAGGTCCGATTTCTTTTCGGGTAGTAAAACTAATTACCTCTTTCTAAAATAAACTTTACAAACTTTTTGTAATTTTATAGTAAATAGTCGCGTTCCCTAATAACTTCAATACAAAAATCGATACTAGACCCATTTCTTTGTACCCAATTTGCAAAAGCGCTCCAACTCCAATAAAATTTACTTTTAAGAGCCCTATTTTCGGCTTGATATGGCAAATTTTTGGTTGATTTAGGCATACGTTTAAAAATACTATGCAAATAAAAACGGACTAGGAGTTTAAGTGAAATTTTCCATATATTTTTCTCGGGCTCATTCACAATAGCGTAGTTTTTTCACTTCCCAACACTACAACTCAGTTCGGATATTTCGGATACATTTTACCGAGTTTGGCTCAACTCGCATACTTTACCGAGTTTGTGTTGTTGCTTTACATGCAATTCGTTGCCATGCATAGAGTTTGATTGCAAGTCGGTTACAAAAAAACGGACCTATTAAAACTTTTTTCAAACACAAAGCAAGCCCAGCCACTGCCTTAAAATAAACTCTTCATAATTCCACTTGCACTTCCTACTATGTATTTGTTTAACAATTCATTCGCCTAACAATCCTCTAGCTATTTCTTTTGCCAGCATATTAAATAAAGCCATAAAGTTAATTAGAAACCAATTCAAAGCATAAATTCGTGTTTATTGGCAAAATTGAGAAAAATTGGTAACCAAAGTAGAAGTCCATCACCCTGCCAATAAAGCTCACTCGAATGGTTAAATAAATAGTAGGTACCAATCAACTACAGCAGCGAGCCAGCAAGTAATCACAAAGGAGTACAAAGGAATAAAGTGTTGGCAGTTAGAGGGAGCAACGTTAGAAAGGCTTGAAAAAAAACATCGCAAAGCAATTTGCTTAACTGCACAGACAAAGCAAATTGTTGTATACAAATTTGCGGAAAATTGGGAAAATGTTTTTTCCATGTAGCCACTATACACACACCCACACACACATCCAAAAATGATTGTGGTTAGTGTTGATAAAGGACTCGCTTGAGGAAATGATTTTTTTTTTGCCGGGGCAAACTTTACTTTTTTTCTGCAACGCAAAATAAGAAATAAATACCAAATTCTACTTAAAATGCTAAAACAAAAGCGAAAAATTCAAAACATTATTTTAAAAAAGTTAAAAAAAAAATGAAAACAACAATCTGCAATATTGCTATGGCATCACTCACCCGATAATTGGACTAGTCGCTCCCGGCTTCTCTTGGCTACGCGACCAACGCAAACCGATGCTATGCTGTGTGACGTTCACCACCTTCGGTGTGCCAGGCGGTGCCGGATAAGCACTTGGATCCACCGAACGGTGTAGCAACGATGAGCTGCCCTTTTCCACCTGCAGCAAAAAGTATGAATGCCGTTGTTGTTGTAGATAGAGCACAAACGATTAGGTTAGCCAATTTTCCATTGAGGGCAGCCATCGATGCATTGATGTTGAGTGCCGCCGCCGTTGCAAGTGTTGTTATGTTGTTATTGTGGTTGTGAGCGTTATGAACGGTTGTCGATTGCCATTGGCGATACATCATCATTGCCCAGCCAAATTGTGCACATGCAAAATGCAAATATGAAAAGAAAGGGGGAAAAAATTGCAAAATATAAGTAAATTGTTGGATGAAAAAAGATTTAGACATTTTTTCGCATTTTATTGGTTGTGTTTTTATTTTGGTTTTTGTATTTTTTGTTTAAAAAATTCAAGTGTCTGCAATTTTATTTGCATCTGCGCATGTCAAAAGCATCTGCCGAGTTGTAATTTACCGTTGAGTGAGTGACATGGGTGATTGGCATGCTGACGGACAGTTCGTAGATTTTGAGAAGCCGAAAAATATTTGAATGGTTATATGTAATATAATAGCTTTTGATATTTAAATATGATGTTAGAAATTGCATATAAATTAAATTTAGTTACCGAATAATACGCCAAGTGGTTGAGTATCAATAGAGAAACAGAAAACATGATTTCAAAAAATCAAGAACTAAGATGAATTGCGATTTTAAAGCTTAGTGATGCGGTATGCAAAATTCTTATTTACACCACCAATATCAGATTTATCGCCTTAGTCCCGTGCCATTTGCTATGTTGTACTCAACTCATGGAAATTGCCTTAAGCATAGCGCCTAAAATTATGTCGCAAAAATTTGGGGTTTCCCCATAACGATGACAACTGTCATTGCAGTTGTTATGGCGTCCTGAGTACGTGAAAATGACGGAGAATTTTTTGTACGCTGCGCCCTAGCTTTAGACGTCTTAGCTCAGACTATAATCTTGCGAAGAGTCTTTTTATCGGCATAGAAATAGGGCTGTAAGTCTTGTCACTGCGAGCAATATTGGTATTACTACAAAAAGCGGCTCATGAATTCAGAGAGAGTGAATAGCAACAACGCGTGATATTTGCCCGAAAAAGAATTCGATTCTCGTATGGAATGGTGTTCTCGGTTTCGATTCCGACAAATTTTTTTCAATTTGAAAATTTTGCCTTTGGCTAGTCGGAATGAAAATTGATTGTGGTATATATGTGGTTTGTCAGCCAAACCTTTTATATTGCAAATTTTATATTATTGGGAAGATTTAGTCGGAATGAAAATTGATTGTGGTATATATGTGGTTTGTCAGCCAAACCTTTTATATTGCAAATTTTATATTATTGGGAAGATTTATGAGTCTATACTGCTTTAATCTGTATTCAATTAGTTTAATAAAACTGGATCAGAAAATTTATATTTAAAAAATACCAAGGTAAACACTGAGATAACGAGCAAATGAAACCGGCCCATTTTCATTTCGATTCAGGGCATGCGCAGTATTCATCGAAAAGTTCCATATTGCCATGCATAACAAATAAAATTCAAACTTAAACTTCGTACTGTTCGTGGCATTCATTATTCGTTTTATGTTCGTTCGAGCTTTAGCAAATGTTTGAAAAACATTATAAAAATACATTCGTATTGTTAAATTAATGGGGAAATATTTCATTTGAATCACGGCTTTCATACAGTATGTGCGACTGTTGGCAAACCCTACGATAGTACCATTGAAACCAGCTGATTCTATTTATGAGAAAGCTTAATTAATTAATTCGAAGCAAACCCATGGAAATTAAGAAGATTCTATAATGTAAATTTCTATATAGGGGAAACTCACTTGGGAGTCCTGCTTTCGTTACATGGCCCCGCGTAATCCAAGCTCATGATTTTTGTTGTTTTGAACGCTCTATAACATCCCTTCTTGTCTCAGCACACACAAACAGCATTGTTCAATTTTGCAAGAAACAAAAAAAACTGACAACAGCTGTTCAAACTGAGTATCTACTCGGAATGAAAATGATTCGAAAACTATTCGAAATTCATTCGAACTAACTCGGCATCAAGAACACCACCACCAAAACGAGTCGGAATTACATCAGATTTACTTTTCAAACCGAATCGGCATGCAGAACGAATGTAGATTTAATGCAAAATGGTAAAAACAGCTACTGCTATTATCATAACCATTATTGCTGCTGCTAAAAACAAAACTTATTAAACTAAGTAGAAGGACTACCAAACTCAAATGAAACCACTAAAAAATTTACACTTGGATTGCTCTTCAAATCTGCCGAATCACAAACCTAATCTCTTAGCTAATTGAGTAATAAGCTAATAAGACTTTTATTGTTTTTAGATTTAAAAAATGGAATTTAACAAATTGCCTTCATTTTGCCAATAAATACGCTAAACAAACTTTAATATTTTCTCTGTTTGATTTCTCTGAATGTGAGTTTTTTATAGACAAATGTCCAGCTGATTGTCTGACAATTTTCAGGATTTTGCCAGAAGAGAAATATTCGACTATGTGCAGCAAATTGTTTTGCGTAGGGGAACGCAAGGTGAGATTTTAAATTATAGTAGTGAGAATTTTGACCAATTACTGAATCTCATCTGTGCACCCAAGTAACTGTTGTCTTGTGAACAATCGAAGGCTCGATTGCTAGACTTTATAAATTATAGAGCATATAGTATGTTTAGGTTGAGACCTTTATTAAAACATCATCTGAAGACCCAGCACAAGGCTGAGCGTCAAACGTAAACGAGTTTTGTCAATGTGAAAATTATGGGCTCACTGTCGACCAAAATCAACAATCAGACAGCAAAAGAAAGGCTTACAAAGCAAACTACATTTTTAAATCGATTTCAGACAAAGGTTAATTTTTCAGCTGTCGAGGTAAATTTTTGCAAAATAATTTACTCTTATTAAAACTATGGTGAGCAAAGGAAAATTTGGCAATGAAATATGAGAACGCTGTAGGCAAACACTTTAATAAATGAAAGTCTTCAGGTTTACAAGTACATACATACATACATATGGATAATAAATATACATGCATATAAAAATAAATATACATCTGTATGTATATTTTGATATTTTGCAAAAACAGTACACAGCGAATGATGATGGCCAATTTAATGATCGCCGCCAATTTAATCGAAATTTGTTTGCATACGTGCGGCGCGGTGCGTACAAGTACTTTCAACAATTTGCATGGCATTGCGCGCATGCTGCCGCATATAAATGTTGTAAAAAATCAGCATCAAATGAATGAAGCATAATTTTTCAACCAATTTCGGTGGCAGCTGAGATGAGCAAAATATTTCGCTTTCCTTTTGTAAATCAACTTTGTTATTGCTTTTATTTTTAATTTCTGACCGAAGGGCAATCAATTAATTTCGATTATTTTTGTTGTAAAATGATTGATGTGCAATATAAAATATAGGTAGAGAAATATTAATGGCACAAAAGGCAGAGGGAGAACATGCAAAGTTGCTACTTGAGGAATTCGTTTGGTATAAATGGTATGATTTTATAATGTTTCTGAAGAAAAAATGATTCTTATACAATACTAGAAAAACGCGGCCGACGTTGTCCTGTCTGTATTTGCTTATTAATTGCCCCTTGCATATGTAATCTGATGACGCAGGTGCAAACCCTCTCAAAAATATAAATATGCACCTTATCCTCGCCGAGATGAATAACCTGATACTCATATTTCAATATTATACATTTTTTCTGCATAATTTAATTAAATTTTACTTTTATAAAAGGAGGTAAAAACTCATACGGCACTTCTTGCCGAGAATGAACTGGTAGTGGTCGAAAGACCAATATTTTAATGTTGTTTATATTTTTTTTTTAAATACATTTGTGTTTTTCTGAAATACATTTGCGGTTTTCTTAAATACATTTGGGGTTTTCTGAGGATGAATTATGGTTTTCTAAAATACATTTGAGCTTTTCTGAAATAGATTTGCAGTTTTCTGAAATTCATTTGACCTTTTCCGAAGCACATTTGACATTTTTTGAAAGAAATTTGTGTAATACATTTTCGTTTCGCTGAAAAAAAATGGAAAAGGTGTAGATTTGCAATCAAGCAATCTTTTATATCGAAGGTAGTTTCCCAGAAAACTTAGTTAGGGTCTACGTTAGCAAAGTTCTGTGGTGAGATATCTTTTTTCTATTGTGGGAACATTGTCATGTTCTGCTTTGCCAATCGGTAACTTTTTATTGCAGGACAATTTTGACAACGATATAGCAGAGGGCGTGGATTACAAAGAAGTTGGATCCCAACCCACCGTTCCTCTAACATAAAATCTCGACCAATTCACCATATCAGACCTAATTTTACTTTTGCTGATTGATTTTAGAATTTGATTACATCCAACTGGTTTTTGTGTGTGGTGAATTCGACGAGAGCTGTTGACACAGGAAACGAAAACCGCCATGCAACTTCTTTTGCAGAGAAGAAGAAAACAAAGAGTATAAAAGCAACATACAACAAATATACGAAAAATATTTATCTTTAATATATTACAATAATTTAGTATTAAAGGCAATGCATTTAATGGACCCTTTAATATTAACTTTTCAACAAGCACTATAGCTTTTTTTATTTTGTTTGTCGGTGGAGGCATTCGTTGATTTTCGTATATACATATGTATAATACAAATTAGTACATTTTGGTCTCCTTATATGTCCTGCTTGCTGTCAAAAATTTCCGTTTGCTTGTCAATATTTTCGGCTAATTATATTCACCTCATAAATGTCAATAATTTCTTTTCCAAAGAACTTGGCTTTCATTTGGCAAAGGCCCTTATTCTAAAACAAAGCAACTAATAAGAATTAAAGGTAAAATTTGATGGGGCGATACGATCGATAGAAAAAGGTATTATTTTAGCTACCAAAGTACCAATTTGATATCGAAATCAGAGGCAAATTAAATTATGGAGAGGACAGTTGCGGCTGCTGGAGTGAGAGGAAAAAGATATCAAGGATAACGTTGAGTTGGATGGAGGAGTGAATGGTGTTGTGGCGAGAGACAACGAGCTGAAGGCAACTTCATGCCCATATATCAACTCATTTGTTACATTTTTACATTTTTTGTCCACATTTTTTTCTTTAGCTGCTAAAGTTTGCTACAACAATTAAGCCAAATCTCATTTTACTATCTTTAAGACAAGTTAAAGTGAAATGTTTTGTGTAATCAAGAGTTGAATGCCGGCAGTGGGCGGCAGCTGGCTTGGTCATCACATTGAAACGACGGCCGCCATAGCCAAGCAGGCGTCTGTCTGTTGGCATACAAGTTCACATATCAATATGAACAAACACACACACACACACACACGCACAGTCGCATTTGTGCCCGAGAGGACTCACGACAAGGGCACTAAATTGTTTTATGCAAATTGAGTTGAAAATTGTGCTGCAATCCAATACGCCTGCTAACCGTCATTACACTACAGCCATACAGCCATTAGCGTGAGCAGAGGTTTGAGAGAATTCTAAAAACCAATGAAAAAAGAAAGCTTACGCTCAATTACGTGTTATTTAAAGCGACAAACCACTGCACAGTGGGTAGAAGTATAGAAAGGCGTAGTATGAAGGGAACGATTTTTTTTTTGTTTTTTTTGTTTGTTTTTTTGTTGATTGCCAATTTTTTCATGCAATTTTTTTTCTCGAATCACACGCATGTTTTTGCTGCTGCTGGAATGTTAATAAAAATGCAAATTTTATTAGTAAATTATGGCAGCTGAACGATAAGTGCCATCGGTTGTGAGAAGCGCCAGCCTCCGGTCGCATACGCAATACGTAAATTACTGTACGTTTTTTTTTTGCGTTTATTTTGAGCGCAAAGCATTTCTAAATTGCTGCTAGAAGCAGAAGATGATTTTCGAGAAACACTTTTGATACACACACGCACACACGCCCACAGAGTGACGCCAAATCACGCATAAAAATACTTTTCATACACACTGTCGCCGCCGCGTACATTGTAAATATTTAGTTGCATGGCTGAATGCCAGCGTGTGCGGGTCATTTGCGTACCGCATAGCATTCGATGAGCGGAAGGTGCAAGTGTCAGTTTGGCAAATAAAATGCGCAATTTATGTGACAGTTGCTGAAGCGCAACGAAAATGTCACGTAAATGTGGCATAAAGGTTTGTAAATGTTTGGCTGAATGCCTTAAAGCAAAATTTTTTGTAAGGAAAAACAAGATATTTGTAAAAAAAAATTGTTTTTTTTTCTGTGCTTTACCCGACCCGCCAAAATTTATGGCGTGCGAAAACGTTGGCATTTGCCCAGATAAAGAGCGTGCATGTAGTAAGTGGCATAAAACATGCAGATTATGTTATGCGTCTGGCGTTTCATGACAGTTATTCCGCCGGTGACACCTTAAAGTGGTGCTCTCTTGTTTGCCTACAAAGCGCGGCTGTGGAATTTAGTGTTGCTCTGCGTCTACTTAGTGTAGGTTTTGAGAAGACATATGTTATGCACTCGTAATAGTTGGTGGTTTTTGTTTCTCATTTGAAATGTTGCATTATGCAAATGACTGCACTGCACTGCACTTTAACATTTTTAGTTTTGGACGTAGTGGTGTGCTTACTTAAATTAAACTATAAGCTTCTAGAAAATTTTCTCTATTGATTTCGCCAAAGAAATGAATGAAATTAGTGCAAAAATTAAGGGCAACAGTTATTTCAAATTTTCGTTGCTCGAATTCCAAAATTTAACGACAAAGTTGTTTCATAACAGTTAATAGTAGAAAAATCTTTTCCGCGGTCAATAAGACCTATATCACACCTTTTTTTATTCCATTACTAATGAAAGTTATTGTCCAACCTTTAGTCACTACTCTTGAATGAATAACGAACCAGTACTGAACTAGTTCCAAACCAATCGCGAAGTAGTTTTAAACTAAGCACTTACTATTCCGAATTAGTTTCGAACTTGTCAAGAGCATCTGTCGACAAGTCCGGAACCAGTCTCGAATTAGATTTAAAGTATTTATGACTACTCCTCAGCTATTCCCGAACTCATTCCAAAACTAGTCTCGAGCTGGCCCCGAAAAGATCCTGAACTAGTCACGAACTGATTCAGAACAAGTTTCGAAATGGTCCAGATATTGTTCCAGCGTGGTCTTGCAGTAAGTACTCCCAAAATTGTCTCCAAATGGTTCATAACTACTCCGAAAATGGTTCCAAACTTCAAGGCGTCGTGCCGCGACTTTCAGATGCGACTTTGTCACTGACGTAACTTCTTGACACGACTTTGTGTTGCAACTCTCATGTCGCTATAGAAGTTTTACTTCAAAATCATTAATATTCGTTTTTAGAAAAATCGAATTCGAATCAAGTTCATTTGTAAGAACTCCACAAATATAAATATATGTATTCTAATTGCTTTCCTTTGTATTTTCCATATGACGCAAATTGTCAAATTGACATAACCCCTATTACGGTGAAATCTGGTAAGTTTTAATGCCATCCACAATGTCAAGCAATTGAGGCAAAGCGTCGAACAGCGTTGCTATCCTTGACTTCACTAGCTTCCAGTTCATTCACATGAACCAATTGAGTATTGTAACTCAAAATAAAATAAACTGGACGTATTAAATCTCGTTTGTGAAACAACGCGTCCACCAAATGTCCTAATGAAAAGTTCAGACAACCCTTAATTCTACTGGGACACGAAATAATCTGCTATAATGACTTTATAGTATTCACCGACCCATTTGGTGCCCAACACTTTAAGTTATTGTGACTGTAGTGATGCTTCATAAATATCTGGTCGAGTCTTGTCACTGCAATGGCAAAAGTAAAAACATAGTAAAATTACCGAATTCGACCCAGACTTAAAAAATATATTTACCCAATTTACGACGGTTCCGACATTAATCTATTCATAATGAAATGACTAACTGAACCGAACATAATTTGAGGCAGACTGATGGCAAGAAAATATTTGAATTATTATTTTTCTTCGTTCACTTAGTTCCTTCGTTCTCTCCGCCGATCTTGTTCAATTTAGCGACAAAACGTGGTATTTCAGTAATGCCCAAAAATTTCTTACAAATGTTCCAAATGTTAATATGAGGAGTATTACGAAATAATTATAGTACTGCCAGATTTGAACCTTTATATTTAGGTTCAGTTTGAGAAACGATAAACAATCAGAACATAAACCTAAAAGATCCCTATGACCTTTGCTTTAAAAACCACCTCAAAAACGAGCTTGTAAAGTCGTTAGAGAATTAAAATCTTCACAGAAAGAATTTGTGCGCGATTAATGGCGAATTCTACATAAAACAAAATATAAATAGTTTCTTATGAAAATTAGCTACCAGCTCTGTTAAATTCCAATGTTGATGTTAACGAATTAAAATTTTAATTTTTTATTTTCTGTACACTTTAACGTTCCTTGTATAAAGGGTTTGTCTGACTAATTTTTCACGTCTGCCAGCGTGGTGCTACATTGCCTTGGTATCGAAATTCGTAAAAATCATCGCACGAAAATGTTCTGGGGTTTTCATTTTTTCGCTGAACCCAATTTCCACGTTACTTAAAACAATAGTAGTAGTTTTCGTATGAAAAAATGTTTATTTGATGGTAATATCAGATTTTACCTAGTTATGCTAGAGTTTCCGATTCGCAATATTTACTGAACAATCTTCACGTCTGTGAAGTGAACAAAAAGCAAATTGTTGATTTTTCCCCTAATTAATGTCAAGAGGGAAATTTGATCCTTTCCGATATTACCAAAGTTGACAAGGCAAGTTCGCCAATAATATGACTGCTTTTCCTTTAAATTTTTTCTAGGCAATCTCACGCAGATAGCTACGCTTACTTAACTTTTCGACACTCCAGCATAGAAGCTACGCGTCGCTTTACCTCAGCGCTCTTGTATGACTCATCTGCACTAAACTCACGCGATTGCTATGTATCATCAGCTTCCTAAATCCAAGCAAGCAAGTTATGTTTGCCTATAGAAACTTTATTACTTTTGCACTTTGATGTTTGCTCTCAGCAAAACGCTAGCAAAATATGCAGCCAAGTAAGTCAAAGTATTCGCAAATTCATAGAATCCCAAGCAAAGCTGTCAAGCAGGAATAAAACTAAATATTCAACAACAATATTATTGCTAGTAAAAAGAAAAAGGCAGGCAGCCGGCTTGTGTTGTTTCTTCAGAAATTAGCATCATTTGTTCTGCTGCGCATCCTACATGTGTTTTTGCACCGCCTCTCCGCCATCGGCTGCCACTGATCCGACGCGCACGCACATCTGTTGCACATCCAAAGGTTCATATGCAATATCTCCATCTGCTTTGGCAGTTTTGCGGTGTGGTGTGCATTATAAAAATTTGATTTGCTAAACGCAACACTCATAAAGTGTGTAAGTATTTTTGCACCACATGCCACATGCCACAAATGCTATGCCACACACCAGTATTCGCGCTAATCTCATGCCACTTACTGCTAGGCGCTCGATGCATACTACAAACTTAGCACTTAGCACTTGAAACCAACAGTTTGCCTCTGGTACGCCCTTCTGTGTCCTCCCTGCTATTGCTAAATATTTTCAAATTTCATGTATGTAGTTCTTTTACAACTTTATCGCTTTTGGCTCAACGATTTTCCGCTGAACTTATTTGTGCGCCAACAAATTTTGCAAATTTCGCATCAAGAAAATGCTAATTAAAATATTTTCATTACTGTTTGCTATTCATCCTTTCCCTGCACTGATGACTGAGTTTTGCTTTTGTTGTTGCTAGCCCGGAATTATGCACAATTAAATATTTGGTGTTGCCTGGCGGCGAAACAGACAAGTAATTTTTGGCGAAAACGGCGTTCGTGCGCGCAGATTTAGTGGTTTTTATTTAGTTTTTTTTTTTTTAATTCCAATATCTACGTAGGTGCGTGAATTATTTACTTAAACTCGAATTTACAACAACTTATCCAAACTATCGACTCACGGAAATATGCCACGGCTAATGATTTTTATTACTTCGTTTCGCTTTATGGCTGAGTTTTATTGGAAATTTAATGGTGTACTCGTATTTCTCATAATTTTTATTTTCTTTTCGAAATTTAGTATTTCTCAGGAAAGTTTGAAACTTTACGCATGAAGCTAAAAATGGCGAGTAGGCTTGGTAAAAAAAAAACTCAGCTGGTGGAGATTTATCTCAATTGGTGACGCTACCGGTGTTCCGTTGTCAAAAGAAGTGGCAATTGAATATCTGCTTACTTTTTGTGTTTTACAGCAATCCATTTTTATTTATTGCATCTTTTTTGGAGAAACTAACAAGAAATTAGAAAATCTGTTTTGTTAAAGGGTGAACATATCAAAATTGCTATACTTTGCGAAACTTATCACTTGCCCAAAAATATTTTAATATTTTGAAATTCAAATTACTCATACCGTGATCTTAGTTTCACGTATTAGAAATTTCATTTAGATTTGATAAATAAAAATAGGCTCGTTTCTTTGTACCCGACTTGCAAAAGAACGCTCCAACTCAGATAAAATTTCCTTTGATTACAAAAGCTACCCTGTTAGCATCTTTCATAAAACATGTGATTTGATTAGTGCTATTAAAGAATGGAAAATAGTTTCTTAAAAATACTATAGGAATAAAGCCGAATAAAGTTTGAAATTGCAATTCACAATAGCGCAGTTTTTTCACTTGCCAACACTACCTCTCAGGTCGGGTAACATTTTACAGCGTTCGCGAATATTCAGTTATTAAACAGTTGCTTTTGGATCTAAAGAAAATTGTTTCCGAGTCGTAGCGTTATTTTGCTAGTCGGTTATAAAGAAACAGACTTAGTATCACAGGCAATTTTCTGGAAAAAAATGTGTAGCACAAATTTTTCCATGCTTGTAAGTATCATGATATTTTGATGAAAGTGGGATTCCTTAAAAAATTTTCCAAGGATCTGAATTTGTTATATAATATTAAAAACGCACCATACAAATGGAAGGAGAGACCAAATATTGCTTTCAAAAATGACATAAATTACATTTACTTTCTAAGTAAACACGAAAAGAAAGGCGGAGCCCCTAACTGGGGTTTTAATTTTCTCTGATGAAGTTGTAGTATACAAAATCATCACACTAAAAAAAAATTGAAATCTCAATCGAAAAAATGAGTTGTTGGTATGTGGATATTGCTTATCGTGGGTTTGTTGTGGCCAAAGAAATGATTAGCAACTTCTATGCTATCGACGTTGTATTTTTATTACAGTCATTAAAATAGAAAGAAAAAAAATGATGTGACCCATTAGCCACATTACTTTTTCCCCCTTCTTTTCTTTAAAGTCAGTAATGAGAATATAAAAAATACTCTTTAATAAAATTAATTACCAATGTTACTTTTCCGAAAATAAATAAATATTTACACCATTTTGCTAACTTTATTGCCCCATTAGCAATTGATTATAGTTACATAAATAAATTGCTGCCAGGATATTTGCTCAGCATGCACATACAGTCATGTGCAACAAAATAGGGATACAGCATTTTGCCCAGAATTTTATATAAATATTTGGCTAATTTTTGTTTTATACAAATGTAGCTCATTATATAACAAACAAAGAGTGTTCGACAATTTCTTTTTTTTTTAAGGAAAAAATGGGTGACACTGACAATAAGAAAAACCTAAACCTAAAATCAATTTGGATTTTTAGCTACTTCCAATTTGCAATTTATTATACTAGAACTTAATTGGGCAACTGCATATGTAATTGGAATTCTTTTAAAAATTGTATCTAAAAAGTTTGGTGTTATTGAAATATTTTTTTTTTTGTTGAGTTTTTCTTGGTTTTTTCAAAACTGGAATTGTGGATTTATATGGCATTTGTTATGCAATGAGCAAGAATTTCATATAGGATAAAACACGCGTGCACCAAACTGCGCGACTCAGAAGTTTTTCTTGGATGGAGAATTATATATGGGAGTAGTACTTGGTAGCAGCATTAGTAGTAGATATGAGTACGAACAGTAGTAGTATTAGTAAAAATAGTAGCAGCAATTAGTGGTAGTAATTAGTAGTGGCTTTAGTCAAAATAGCAGCAGAAAGTAATAAAAATTTTAGTAGTAGATAGTAGTATTAATGAAATTAGTAGTAGAAATAAGTAAAATTAGTAGAGGAAATTAATTAAAATAATAGTAGTGATTAATAGAAGCATTAACAAAATTAGTATCTAGTAGAAATTAATAAAAATAGTAGTAGTAACCAGTAGTAGCATTATTAAAATTAGTAATAAAAATTAGTAAAAATAGTAGTAGTAATTATTAGTAGCACTAGTAAAATTAGTAGTGGAAATTAGTTAAAATAATAGTAGTGATTAATAGAAGCATTAATAAAATTAGTAGTAGAAATTAATAACTACTATTTCTTAGTAGTAAAATTAGTAAAAGTAGTAGTATTAATTAGTTGTAATAGTCCTAGTAGTAGTAGTAATAGTCGTGGTAATAGTAGTACCAATTAGTAGTAGTAGTATTTGGTAGTAGTAGTAGTTTGTGGTAGTATTATTTGTAGTGGTAAAGTAGTCCTGAGCTATTGAAAGGTCCAGAAACGGTCCCGAAATATCTAGTGCGAAAACAGTGCCTCGAACTCTCATGCCGCTAAAGAAAACTGTTGAAAATATTGTGTGCCTATTTTTTGTCACGTGACTGTATATACATTAAAACATACGTACATACAAATATTTGTACATATGTATTTTGTACATACAGACGTGTTTACTGCCAAACTTAATAGCCTATAAATAACATCCTGGTAATTAATGCAGCCATATATTCCCAGTGCACCCCGCTCTCCACACTTCACACTCCACACTTGCACTACCATAGTAGCTTTATAATTTTTAAAATTTAAGTGCATAATTCAAAGTACACAAAATTTACAGCAAATTAATTTTAAACATTTATTGCTCTTAACTGGCTACCAACGATATTCGTACCAGTAAATGCACGGCGGTCGTTTGCAAAATTACGCTTTAAAAATGTAGAGTAGCTGAGTGCATAAAAAATTTGCACACACCAAACCAAGATAGTGAAATTCAAAATGGGCAGAGCAGATGAAATGGATGCGCAGCTGTGCTTTGGTTGGGTCAGTTGATTGGACGCAGGACGCAGGACGTGCTTTGGTTCAATTTGCTGCGAAATTTCGATCGTAGGCAGAAAGGCAAACTGAACTGAACTGGGCACATGTGTGACATTATAACCAAGGGTATTGGCTGGCTTTGCGCGCATGGGTTATGTATGTGTGTGTGCGCGAGCATGTGGATATTTACAGTTATTGCTATTTTGTGGTATGACGCGACAATTATGCCATAAAATTGAATTTATGAGGGGCAACAAGGCTGCCAAGCAACAACTGTATTTCAATTGGGTGTGGAAATGAGACAAAGCTGAAGCGATGGGTTTGAGTGACTTTAAAACATCAGGGCGTACACAACACTTTTGAATAGTTACAAAATTAAAAAAAAACACAGTTTGCGTATTGATTAACATTTGATAACTGGAACATTAGATGTTTAATATTTTGTGGTATTAAATACGTATTTAATATACTCTCGTATAAGTGTAGAAAATGTTCACAAAAATTATGTGACATAAAAAATTGTGGCTTACCGTCAACGTTGCTGACCAAGATGTCTCCCCACTCTCTGAGGATGCTGTGCAGGTGAATAGCCCGGAGTCACTTTGTTGTAAATCTATGGGGATATAAAAGAAAAGAATTTGACATTTAAAACCTAGTTTTTATAACTTTTGCAGCTAAATCTTATATTTCAAATTAAATTTTCTGTAGTGCATGCGATTTATTAAATTGGAAATTAAAAATCTAATTTATAAAAAAAAAAAATAATAAGCAAATACTCACCATCGATACGCAACGAACCACCCTGTACGATGGTATAACGATTGCCACTCTGCAGCATTGTACCATCTTTGTACCACTTGACACGTGGTGTCGGATTGCCAGATGCGCGGCAGGGTAACATGGCAACACTGCCTTTGGGTAAAGTTTGATTTGAGGGTCCAATTTGTATGATCGGCGGTGGAGTGTCATCGACAGAGGTAACCTATAGCAACAATTAAATTGAGAATTTTCGCTGTTTAAGTAAGCATGGAGGCACAGTTGAAATGCATTCACAAATACACAATCACACATGCAAATAAACTACTAGAAAAGGGAAAAATTATTCGACGTAGAACATCGTAGATAAATAATACCCAGTAAGACGATTTATAGGAGATGCAGTAAGTAGGTATGTCAAGTGTCCTTATATAACCTCCGCTTTCAATCAAGAGAAATTCACAATGTTGCTCAGATACCGCCAACGGCCCAATGTATACATATATCCTGTTTTAGTTTAGTTTAGTGACTCCCACTTGAGAACTAAATCTCCAATTCTATAAAGCTATTTCGAAAAGCGGCAAGCTTTTTTAAAGGTACAATACTTTCCGGATATAAGCTACCCGGATAATGGATTTCTCCAAAATTGATTGGTTGGTTAAGAAAAAAACTCCTAGGATAAAAAAAAATAATTTAAAAAAAATTGGAGCATTGTGATGACTTTTTTCTTGGCTGAACGGAAACCTTTTTGGTCTTTCTTTCTCTATTATGAATGAGAAAAAACGTATTGAGTTGCGAGTACGTTATGTATGCAGTTTTTTTTTTCAAAAAAGAGCGTTTTAGCATTAGGCCCCGTTTAAAAGGTCCATTATTAGTTTCCCTATAAGGCCAAAACTGATATTAAACGGAATTATCATTAAAAAAAAGAAGATAATTTGTATAAAAATTTGATCCATTAGATAGAGGCGCAAATATTGGGCACATTATAGTTTCTACTTCCACTGAATTATAAGACAAACGGAAGACTTTATTAGGTTCCTTCTCAAAATTAGTGGCCTTCACTCCCTTAATAAAGTCCGGCATACGAGAAAATAGAAGATACCGACATTTCGGCATTCCTGTCTTAATGGAGATAGGCTTACACTCTCCAACGAGGTCACATCTCTTAACAATTCTTGACCGGAAGCTGGACTGGATTCGGAACCTTATGGAACGGCCCAAGAAAGCCATAACCACCCTTACGCCTGTAATGCTGAGATAGGCTATGACGACGCACATAACTCTTTTTTATAGGACCACCATATGTGGGTTAGCATTAGATAACTTATCCAATAAAAGCTAAATGAATGGGTGCAGATTACTATCTCCATGTTAATTATAGTAGACCAACCATCTACCCCAGTTAATACCCTATTTCTTTTCTACCGATTCTTTTCTACCGATTCTAAGATCTCTTAATAAACATCAGCCTGCGACTTCCCAAAAACTACTCGGTAGACGAGCGCGGAAGGAAAGGGACTGCTCTGTTCATAGTTAATTCTGCCTGTTGATGTCGGCGTTCCGTTATCTTCTTATCACCTTCAAATCATGCTTTATTGAATTGGTCAACGGAAGATGGGCAGCGAAAAGAAATCAGAAACTCATATTTGTATCGACTATCCGATCATCACTGCAGTAGTCGGTATAATTACTGGGTACTATTAAATAAAACGGTTCGGTTCTCAAACGGGATAAGCCGCTAAAGATTTTTCTCGTAGCTGCAGAGAGTTAGAGAGTGTGTAACATAACATCTGTCCTATCCCACTTTGGCAATAAGTAATACGATATTACGCTTTTTCCAAACACCTCTTTCAGTGTTTGCAAATCTTTTCGATTATGTGGGATATGCAACGCTTTGTCACGGTTCTATCATACGGAAATGTGAAGGAAGATAACAAGCGACGCCACTCAAGTGGCAAAACAATGATCCAAAACTGGCTAAATGTGGCTCCCTGCCGGAAATGGTGGAGAAGCAACCTCCTTAATCGTAACCGTTAGGCGTGCTCCGGTCTCGACACTTATAAAGAGTCTTGAATGGTACAGGCAAAATCGTTCGATAATTGGTTGTATTCGCCATAATGATTGAGTTGGTTTAAGATCACGGTGGGATGAATACAAAAGGTGGATACGGTAAACCTCTATTAGCGATACTGTTAAATTAGCTGGTTTGTCCAATTTTCACTGTTTGTTTCGTTTACAAAAACAAAGGGTCTTACATTCATTCATATTGATTTTTGTATGTGAATTTTTGTCTCCTGTCTTTGGACGATCGATACGAGCGAAATTATTTGTATTTTTCCCCAAAATTGACAACAACATTCTTGTATTATTTCTAACATATTATTTATCAATACACGTACCCTCAGTTCTCTATCATGTTAAATCAGTTGTCACGCTACAGCATAGATACTCTCCCAAATTTCCCCATTGAAAAATCAAATGCCTTGAAAACAACAGCTACGTGAGCGGAATGACAATTAAAGGCCTTACATTCATTCCCTATTTTCTAGTATTGCGGACGGCCTTTGAATTTTTGGATGTCGCTTTTATGTACGCCTTGTTCATGGTCGTTAAAAGAGTTGGAATAACTTTTTTCGCATTTTTATTTTTTCCATAAATTGAATTTTTAAATGAAGCAGCAAATAAGGGGCAAAAAACAATAGCAGAAAATATAAAAATCACAATCCTTTGTAGCACTTGTAACTTCTAAAGAGAAAACCATGGCAACGTTTTTGCTTAAATTTTCTCATACGAGTGGCTATGTGCACAGGGTACCAAATAGGAAAGAAGTATCGATAAACAAATAATGAGAAAATATATGGTTCACAAATAATGTGAGTAACTAAAATTTCATACATATGTGAAATGGATGGGAACAAAGTGAACAATAAAGGCGATTTGGTCCAATGATTTAGTCAAAAATATTGAATGCTATTGTGTGATGAGAAATTTTTATTTGGCTGTAAAAATTACTAATTTGAAATTGTCTTGCAAACAATAGATTTGTATATACGAGAATAAGTATGCATGCAAAAATGTTCATATCAAACAATTTTCGTTCACTAATTTAAAGGTAATTTAAACGTTTCCCTAGGCAACTCATATGCACTGACACAACCATAATTCACTCTAACCATTCGCCATCATCACTCCACTCACCTGCAAGAATGCCCGTATTGTCGTTGAGTCCACTACACTAAAGGCAGAGCAGACATAGTAACCGGCATCGTCCTTTTGTACGCCACTCAATTGTAGTGTGCCTTCGACGGAGACGTGCATGTGACCGTAGGAATTGTTTGGGAACATCAATGTGGATGAGCCTTCCTTTGTCCAAAATACCGAAGGCGGTGGATTGCCATCGGCAACGCAAGGAAACTGAGCAACGCCATTAAGTCCAACCTTTTTGTCCTGTGGCTTCACCACAAAAGTGGGTGGTGCTGTAACGAATGGGTAGGAGTGGAGAAGAAGAATAGCATTGTTATTGAAAATATTCTGAATATGCATGTACAATTTCAAATCCTTAAAGGAGCAGCATTCCTTGTATGCGGTCGAAATATGTGTGGATAATGCGATTATGACTAAAAAAAATAATTGTACATTTTTAACAAGGCATATTTAGTGAATGGATATTTTATTTTGTGAATTATTACTGAAATTAAATTTGCTGCTATTTCTATCATTTATTTAGCTTAATTGCCCAATTTTGTATTTTAAATTATTTTTGTCATGAAATTACATCAAGTCAGACGCAAGAAACAACTGGCAAACAAGAAATATTGTTTGTATAAATAAATAGGTCACAAATTAGTATCTATATTTTAAACTAACTACAAATTTCAATATTTTTTAATAATTAGTAATGGGTACAACAATATGAATTTGATATAATGTAATTGGCAGCTTTTAACTCTTAAAATCATTTAATATATTTTTTTTAATTTTCGGAAGCTGCATTCCTTTGGTTATTCGGTCGTAGTTGTCTCGTAAATTTATTCAGCTTAAAGTTCAAAATATATACAGTTTTTTTTTTTTAGATTAAAGCTGTTCTTTATTTGGAAAGCAATGGAAAAAGCAATGGGACTGCCCTTAAGCTTAAAAATTAATATAAATTTAAAACTAAACTTTTTTATATCAGTATATTATTTGTTATTTTTTCAATTGGCGCTTTAACTTTCTAGACGGTTTTAGAAGACACCAATATGTCGTGCTATATTTTTTTTGTCTCGCTGGGACCGAATAAAATCATTATTTTGATTTTTTCGGATCAATAATCGAATGTATCGATCTAATCCTTATTACAAACCTTATATTATTCCTATTTAGAAGATTTTTTCTTTAAATCATTGCATAATCGTTACATCATAATTTTTTTTGTTCATTCAAAACTAATAGTTATTCTGAGATTTAAACTTTCCCGATCAGATTTGTTCAAATTTTTGTAGTTTTTATTTTATCGATCGAAAATAATCGTTCGTCTTGTATTTACATTTTTTGATTAGATTTGCCGGCAACAATAATCTGTTTTATAATCGAAACACAAAATATCGACCAAGTATAATCGAAAAATTTAAAATCCAATAATAACGATTCATTTTTATCAAAAAAATAAAATAAAACTTTCAATATATCGATCAAATTTGACCGGAAAAAGAGCCAATAAGAACGATTATTTTTCATCGAGAAAATAAAACCCAAAAAATAACGATCAAGTTTGATCGAAAAAAATAAACATCCAAGAATAAGGACTATTTTATGTAGATTGAAAAAATAAAAATCAAATAATAACGATTAACTCATGATTTTTTTGTAAAAAATTATAACCGTTACGGTACCGGGTTGACATTTTCCTACTCCGCCAAAAATGACACTTGTTTGATTTCTACGTTTCCATTATTATTGATGTTAATACCAAGATTTGATGAGAGCTGATTCTTTGTCTTACCCTCGTTCACTTTCAGACGCATTCTTTTTCGCTTCTTGCTCCAGCGAATTGCATTATTTACATTATTCAACACATTGAGATATCTTTTCCAATATAGAATATCGCCCGATAGAAAGTCACGATGTCAAAACCCCGTGTTGTATTAAAAGGCCAAATGTATCTTGTACTTTTCTGATGAAGTTGGAGTTGTTGTTCAAGCGGATTATAAATCGGCAAATAGATGATGAGTGTCGATTATTTTCTCATGCGTATTTTTCAAGATTTGGCGGTAGTCGGGTAAAGAGATGTTAATACCGTCATATGCGCTTTGGAACTCAGGATCGTTATCTCCATTCAGCAAAGTTTAAAAGTGTTCCCTTTCTAATTTAAGTCCACTGAGGTCATCTATGGCCAGATCATCATTTTTATTGCCCGTGCATTGAATTTTTGGATGCAATTTAGATGCATTTTTTTTTACTTTAAATATTTTAAAATATTTTAAATTTTGTTGAAATTTTTTTATTTAATTTCCCAAATCTTTTCAAATTTTAATTTATCAAAAAAAAAACTAAAATAAACTTTCAAAACTTAATACATTACTTTGATATAATTTATAAATGGTGTTTATAAACTTTGATTATTTATTTCCACATAAGATTTAAAATCTCTTTAGCGTATTTTTAATTTTGGTAATAATTTTAATATTGTTTTTAGTTTCCACAAAGTTTTTGTTACATTTACATATGTATGTGCATATATGTAAAAAAAATTATTAATTATTGGATAAAATTTGGTAAAAGTTGCTTCAGTTTCTTTAAATCGCGCAAATAAATTTCTCTGAACGTTCTACGTGTATTTGGGATAATTTATCTAAATGCTATTTAAAGAAGAATCTTAGTTTAAGTTCTTGCAATAGTCCAAGTAAAAATACTGCATTGTATGTATGTATGCACTTTTTGAAATACATTTTATAATTTTTCTCATGTTTAAATTTTTATTTTATTTTGTATCATATTTTAAAATAAAATTTCCATTTTCATGACGAAGTAGTTAATATGTTTAGTTTCCATGTGCACACTTTTTTAAATTTAATTTATTTAAATCACATATCAGGGCAAATAATTATTGGCTCGTCGTCAGTGCCTTTCTATTATACTAAAATAATTTTTTTTTGCGTTTCTGAAAACCCGTTAATTAGAAAAGTTTCTCTCACTTTAGTTTTTAGTGTGAACCATGAACCTTCGCAATTCCCTCCCCCCACACACACACACACATCCCATCTCTAATACGTGTAAGAGAACTTTTGGGCTAACTCCCTAATCTAACTCCCAACCCAAAATCCCCCTGCTCCCAAACACACTTACCGTGAACTGTGAGCGAAGCGCGTGCACTTATCTGTCCAACACTATTGTGCGCCTCGCAAACATAGGTGCCCTCATCGGCAGGCGAGATGTTGGTGATTTCTAAACTTTTGTCATCGTGCTGAATGCGCGCACGGGCCACGGGTATATTGCCCTCTTCCTTTTTCCAGAGTATTTTCGGTGGCGGATCGCCGCCAACAAGGCAATGAAACTGCACGGTTTGGCCGGAGAGTGCGGTGAGATCTTGAGGTTCCTTCATGAAATACGGCTTGACTGCGCGGTTGGTGCAAAAAAGAGACAAAGAGCGAGAGATAGAGAGAGGAAGAGAGAGAAAATTAAATTAGAAATTATGAAATGTGTGCAATTGAAAAATTATGAGCTCGAAAGCATCAGATAAAAAGCATTTATGAAGTTCACATTGAAAGGGTTAAGTTGCATACTTTAATAATTATACTATATATAAGAATATATAAGCTTTTTCTTTGTATTAGTGGCTGCTGTAGTTATGCTGGTTCCGAGGTCTAGTACGCTCCCATGGAATATTAATAAAGTTTTGAATTAAAACGACAACTCTCATTGCTACTACTGAAGTACCGCTACTCATAAACAGTCATTGCATAGTACTTCCGTGCTAAGCAAAGTGCCATTGCAAAAGTTAATGAAGATTTCTTAAAAAGGATAAGAATCACGAGAGCGCCGCTGCTTTTGTCACTTGGCCGCTCATCCCTGACATGGCGCCCGACCGCCGTACGCCACACGCCGCATTTTGACAAGAACTTGCAAAACTTTTCCAATAATAGTTTTAACTTTCTACACATAGCATAGCACATACACACTTATAGCTATTTACAAAAACACACACACACACAGAAATATACAAGGGAGCAATAGCTGTTGCCATATCGCATTACGCCAAACACTAATAAAACTAAAAAAAAAAGTTCAAGAGACACAGCAGCCAAATAATGCTTGTTGGCCGCGCCAGTTGGTGGCATGTCAGTGTGTCCTGCTAAGTATTGGTACTTTAGTTCATAATAGAGTGAATGGTCCTTCTGTAGGTTAATGAGAAAAAATCTTAAATAGTTTTTTATAAAGCGCCACTTTTTTTGCACAAATTTTCTCTGAAACTGACACTATACGCTTGCAGTCTATTTTTAAGTCTATTTATTTATTTATTTATTTTTTTTTTGTTGCACGAAATGAAAACTTTCTTGGCTCGAACACAAGTACTAGCGGGAAAAATTGTAAATATGTATAGCTGAATGGAAGGAAGGTAAGTGATAGCAAGTCTAAGTGTAGAGATGTCGTTATAAAAAATTCAACAAAACTAACAGGTCAACTATTTTAAAGGGCTTTTAATGCTCTCCCATGTGAGTTACTGTACAGGATAAAGTTTACAACAGCGGTTTTTGTGCACTCATTAAACTTTACTCATATTTGTATATAGTATATACATGCTACGTTTTTATATCAGTTGTTCGAGTTACGAGTAGTTTTAGTGGCGGTAAAAGTAATTAATTACTACCGTAACACTAAAGCTTGATGGTAGTTTTCACTGTTTCATGCTTTAGGTGATAAGATTTATTTTTTGCGTTTTAAAAATATAAGCATACTTACAATACGTATGTATTTCTTGCACACACAAATAAAGTGGTGCGAGTTAGCAGAGCGACCACTTGACTTTGCACTAACATTTGAAGGATATGTTATGAACTATTTTTTCTCACTTTCAATTGCACTAAAGGTTTGGTTAGGTTAAGCTGGTTGGCCTAACGAGAGCCCAAGTAGGTCCTTTTTGTCACCAGAAAAAGCGCACGACCGAGGGAAAGCATCGTATTATGAGCCGGTGGTGATGTATAAAAACATCGCCGTCCCCTAGGCAAGCTAAAGTAGTTTGACCGTGGACATTCGTAAATAATTTGTTCCACCGTTTAGCCCTGCAGCATGAACGTCATGTCGTCGTCTTCTTCCGACTCCGATTCCTCCTTCCTCCAGCAGCAGGAGCAGCCACAATTTGGAGGCATGCGCCGCCAGTAGGCAATGGCCCATCAGTAGACCCACTAAGGGACTGGATTTCTCTCTTTTCAGAGAAAGTAAAAAGCTCTTGAGCTTAGTATTATATTTTTCAACCCTACATCCCTGTGTTTGTTTCTACACCATGTTTGTCCGGGTGATTGTGTGTTCGGCACTTCCGCACTGTTTTAGTCTTTTAGAGGGGCACCACCCGCTGGTGGCGGAAAAAGTGAAGTAATGCTGGGATGTTATTCAGTAGATGGTAATCGTTTTACTTTAACTTGAAGGAGTTTGCTTTTTTTTTTTAATAAGCTGAGATAATTGTTAGGTTAGTACTTCGCCAAAGTAAATCAATATATGTATAAAACAATTTTCTCTTAATAAGGTTCTCTACTCTCGAGGCCAGTAATTGAGCAGTTTGTTAGGGAATAAATTGTAAAGGGTCTACTGAATAGATTTTTTGTATGTTGAAGCTACATCTTCTGACTTTTAAATTTCAATTTAGAAGACAAAAGAAGCAGAAACGTTAGCGACCTTGAAACGTCATTGATTACATTGATATTGAAATTGCGTGGGTACCGATTAAGTACAATTGGGGCCAGTTGGATAATCTATTATCAGAAACTTAATATTTTCCATATTCGTTACCTTTGCTGTGCTTTCCCGATATTTTTGTATTTATTTCGCAAATCATATAATCTATGCAACGATTTGTAAATTTTTTTAAATTGTACGTAATTTTTATCATATTAGACACTATCAAAATGGCACAAAATAAAATTTTTATTGAGATCGGATCAATACTTTTCTGAAAAGTCTTACTCGGCAGCTATAAAAAAACACTACCTTTGGAAAAACGCATTTAAACTTCAATGTAGTAAAGTACTTTTTGGATCTCAGAAACATGCAAACGAATGCGATTTTGACGAAATCGTTTCAGTGTCTTATTCTCAGATACATACAGATTTAAACTAAAGAAAAAAATCGAATTTTTATACTGCGAGAGTAGAAGGCCCCCTTAAATCGGCTCAAATCCAATAGTAAACCTTCCCCTACAGGTAGCTAATCACTTCTGTATTTATAGATAAAACTTGTAGACTTACTCGAATACAACTGATAAGCCAATTGAGTTCATTAGCATACCATACTACTCCCACACAACAACACCACCCTCAAAATATCTACTGTCTAACCAAACGCCAAACGCCAAACGCCAAACGCAATACACAAATGTCATTTATTCGCCTCACAAGGCATTAAATTAACCTCTTTATTACACTTTCGTGTGATGAGTATTTACATAGAATAGTACAATTATTTATTTATATTAATGTGTGCATATGTAAAGTAAATAATTTGTGGCCCCCTGCTGGCGTTAACGATATAAGCGCCCACACCCGCACCCCACCAGGTGTTTTTGAGCAATTGAAATTACATGAAAATTCCCCCTAGTAGGCGCCACTCGAACAGCGTAACCAACCGATAGCAGACAACAACAACAATCAAATGGGTTAGTAACGGAAGTGCAGTAAGCATTATTGGTGGCCGCTTAGTATGTGTGTGAGTGTTGTTGGTTTTTGATGACGCCACAAATGCTACCCACGCTGGGCGAGCCATTCAACGCGGTTGCCACATGAAATTTTGGGTTTGTACCAAAATGTGCACTTAAAATGCACTAAATGAAACAAAAGTGTATCTAATATAAAACTGTCCCTTTGGAAAAAAACAAATTATTGTCATGCACGGGGTAAGAGTAACTTTGTTAATAAGTAATTTATTTTGCCTAACAATGAAGAGACTGATTCTAAGAATTCCAACGAAAACAATACTTTCCGATTATTCATTTAATAGGATGGAATCTGTTAGCAATAAATTTATAATCCGGGTTTCAATTATAAAAAATGTTTAAATAAATCAGTTTCAAAAGACAGAAGTTGTGCTCTACCTTTTACTTTCAAAATCTTATTAAAACTTTGCCAAATGAGTACAGCCTAAGTAGACTAAATCAAAATAGGTTAACCAGTTAAAAGAAGAAAAATCTTCATACATGTACATATGTATACAATAGGTTGCAAATAATATTTCTGTTTTATTTCGAATAAGCTAAATATATGAAAATGTAGCCGTTTTTTTTGTTTGTTACAGCTTGGCTCGAAACCCGATGAACGAATTTCAACAAAATTTAGACAATATATTCCTACATATACATAAATATTTGAATTCGTTAGGTGAGTCGAGATATTTTGAAAATCCGTATTTATAGTCCGATATTGATGATATTAGAAAATTATGGTGCTGGTGCAGTGAAAAATATTTTCATGAATAATAAATGCGCTAGGTGGCGCTAGAGACGAGTTATTTGGAAAATCTCTTTTTATTACCAAATTTTTATGAAATTAGGAACGTATAATTCGAGTACAATGAGAAATTTTATGTTGGCGATATTAAAGAAGTAAGGTACTGGTGAAATAAAAAATTATTTTTATGAAAAATAAACGCGCTAGATGGCGCGGAAGGCGAGTTATTGTAAAATTGTATGCGCTAGGTGGCGCTAGAGTCAAGTTCTTCAAAGGTATGCTCCTATCACGATAAAAAAATACTTTTAAGAAAAATAAATACGCTAGGTGGTGCTATTGAGTAAATCTATATATTCATATATCCGATTTGGATGTAATTAAAATCGTGTAATGTGGTGCGGCGAGAAATTACTTTACAAAAAATGTATCCTACAGATGATGTCAGAATCTGTATAAGCGTACTGTACTTGCAAACGAAATATTCACAACTATGAATCTAATATGTGGCTCTATTGATGAGATTTAAAGAAAACCTTTATTTATGGTTCAATTTTCTACTACGGGACATTGTTTTTTAAATTTATCTATGTTGCTTTTTTAGCTTCGAAAACCTGCTGTCAGTTTATAAAAACAACACAGGCTGCGACTGAAACCAATTAAACATTTTTTTGCAGTTGAGCCATAGAATTTTCTTGGTCAGTGTTAACTACTTAATTACTATTAAACAATTTGAACTAAAGTAAAATGTACCAACGTTTTTTGGCAATGTAACCAACAAAAAGGAATGCTCGAAATGGTGCTACAAAGATATCACCTCTGGCAACTTGGTATTGAAAATTTTTATATATAATACTAGCTGACCCGGCGAACTTCGTCCCGCCCAATTTTTATTTGAAATAGTTAAAACGCTTTTTGAACTTAAATATTTTTGGCGAAGTTCGTTCTTTGTTTTGTTGTGTAGCGTGTAAACAAATAAAGAAGATGGCTCTCCAACACGCTAACATGCCACATACATACATACCTACATATGTATGTATGTACATATGAAACTGTAAAATTTTGAACTTAAACGATAAATCGGTTTGAATCATTCGAATTCTCAGAATGAACATTTCCTCACTTTTAGATTTGCTGTGTTGTAGTAAACTATTCACTACAGTGAAACTATTTTTTATGAATAAAGACGGAAACCTTATATGTATATCTGGTATAAAAATCCACGGGATTGAGATTTGAACTTGAGGTCAAAATTTTTAAAATTATATGTATGTAGATGAACATTTTCGTAGAGTTGATAATAAACACAAATTTTCATAAAATAGTTCATTTTTGATTTTATATTCAAGTTTTTAACAAATAAGTTAATTACAAAATTGTTACTTGATAACATGTAACATTTAATTTTATAATCTTAGGATAGATAATTCTTAATTTTTAATAGTAGTATTTATTTTTTTGAATTATAAACATTTTAATTTAACTTAGCACTAATCGGTGCACAATATTTTTGGTTAACCTGTCTCGAGCTAAGACAAATAGATTTGATGGTTTTCCCACACGTGAGCATGCAACATATAATTGCCCATGGGAAAAGCATGGATTATCCAAATCTAACCCACAAATGGACATTGAGACTTATTTATGGACATGGCAAAAGCTAAACGAATAGGAAACTGTAGTCTTCTGAATGGTATCGTAGATTCTGACGGTATCATTGGAATACGGCGCAACAGGACCACTTCTCCTTTAAACTTTCCAGTCAAAATCGTTGCTTCTAGAATATTCCCTGTTAACTTTTTGATGACCAAACGTGTACCGTTGCATAACCGAGGTGGATTCAAATTACGCAGAAGAATAATAATTGAACCAATCTTCAACCGAAGAATATGTGGTGGCATTCCGGGTATATCTAGAGAGTTTAAAAATTCAGTTGGAAAATTTACACTTTCATTTTCATCAACAACAGTATCGATTGATTTAAAAGACATCAGATCGCCTGGCAACAACTGTTGTATCTGGAAGTTAATTTCGTCAACATCAACATTTTTGGCTGCCAAAATAGCCCGCCCACTGAGCCAGTTATGATCTAAATAATTATTTTGTATATCCGGGAAAATACTTTCAATTAATTCAATTTTTGTGTGAACAACAGTGCAGAAATTGTCTGGCAGTTTAATGCATTGCGTGTTTGGTTGCCGTTCTATTGTACCGTTCCCAATATCTAGCAATTGTTCCGAAAATATATGTGCTAATGGATCATTTAGTAAATGTACGCGCATGTTTATAGTCAATCGAAGTGTTTTTACATTTCTCCATAAAAATGATTGTTTTAAACATGCGTTAATCTCATCGGCGAAAGTAGAGCGAGGTATGACCGGCAACGTCTGTCGGAAATCACCAGATAGCAATATGACAGCACCTCCAAAAAGTTTATCATTGCCGTTCAAATCTTGCATAGTTCGGTGCAATGCCTCGAGTGAATATTTGTGAGCCATTGTGCACTCATCCCAAATAATGATTGAACTTCTTTGCAACACTGCAGCTATTGCGGTATTTTTTTTTATGTTACATATTGCGTTTGGGTTGCTATGCATTTGTAATGTCAACTTGAATGCTGAATGTGCCGTTCGCCCACCATCTAGCATAGTAGCAGTAGTATTATTCTTCTGCGTAATTTGAATCCACCTCGGATTCCATCCACACGAATTCGCCAAAAATATTTAAGTTCAAAAAGCGTTTTAACTATTTCAAATAAAAATTGGGCGGGACGAAGTTCGCCGGGTCAGCTAGTATAGCTCTAAATTTAACTCCAAATGTACATTTAGCCATACAAAATTCTATACCTACATAAATGCAACTAAATGAAATTTTTTTTTTGAATTTAGGAAATACATGCAGAAATCAGCTCTGCAATTTCCTAAATTCCTCTGAAATCTCCCAAATTCGAGGAAGATTTACTGGAAAAGAGTGGCAGCATTGCTTATTTGTCTGACCATACATACATAACTTTATTTATTTCACGGATTGTATGTGATTTTTTCTTAAATTTGGAATATTGGAAGTCATAGACTCGTATAACTTTACCACAAATAATATAAACTTCAAACAACGCATTTTCATTTAATGTAATAAATGTAGCGCCATCTACTGTAACATACCGCACTTACTCAATACCGCCAGCTGGTGGAATCACAATAACTGTAGCGCCATCTACTTTAGCGCATTTACTCATACCGCTGTTAGCGCCACCAACTGGTGGATAGCTCTTTGCTAATAATAAACAAATAATTTGCAATAAATAAATAATGCGACTATAAGGAGAGTTATAAACTATCCTATCTTTCAAGTTGGACCAAACTGCACACAGTGTTAAAAATTTCATTAAAATCGGTTCAGTAGTTTAGGAGTCCATCGAAATCAAACAACGTGACACGTGATTTTTATATATTAAGATTAGATTAACACTTTACCACCGCTTCTATTACATGAAGGACCTATTCTGTGTGTATATATAAAGTGGGTGCCTGTTTGAGATATGCCTAGCGGACTACATCAAAATTATACACAAAAACGATATGGATATTTGTATATAAAAAATCAATTAGGTAAACAAATCGTTGGTTGGCTGGCTGGAAAGGGAGGTGGGCGCAGGCATATGCTGTGCTTTAGATATATGTGAATTTGTGCACATGTGAATTTACATGGAATGGGTAAATCTTCGCGGTTACAAAAAGGTGTTTATTTGTTTACGATTACGGTTGAATCGATGCGCCTTTACTATGAAAATAAAAGCGTTTTCACACAAAATATAATAAAAAAAAAAAGAATGGAAAGGAGAAGTAGATGTGCAACGGAAGTATTTTTAGTGCCATAATACAAAATTAGGTAATGAAAACTTGGAAAAAAAATAATAATAATTTGAAACTCAGGCACTGGGTAAAATCTTTTCAGATTCTATTTTAATCCTCTACCTTCCAATTCTCAGATACTTTCGAGCAAATAATTTGGTAAACAATTAAGTTATTGTCACGGTGGACTGAATACAGAATATCGCTACTATGGTTTTGACAGTTCTAAAGTCAAAGTATAGTAAACTTTTTTCACAAACGGGCGATAAATAGTAAATTCTTTAGTATTTTGTAAATTTATTCATTAAATATCAGCTCTTAAATCATATTTTTACATTTTAGCAAATCTAAAAATATTTGAAATTTCACTGAAATAGCTATTTGAAGTTTTTCATTTTTCTTTCTTCCATATTCTTTTTTTTTACTGGATTTGGTGTCTGCCACTTCGACGCGGCAAGACACCATCTTGTATTCTATCACTCTTGATTTATTGGCTAATATTATTTTTTCGCTTTGGCTATTTGATTTTCGTTAAACTGTAAATCAATTATTTTGTATTTACAGTAAGTTTTAAGATAAATTTACACAAAGTACACTAAATTTTGCACTTACTCCTTATTTGTATATCTAGTGACAAGGAAAACGTTAACTGATTTTGGTAACTCGTTAAATTTTGTTCAGTAAATAGTAAACACGCTACAGATGTTGACGAATTACGAGCTTTTATACGAATACGGATCAAGATGGGTAATTAAATAAAAAAAAGGAGGTGGGCCGACAAGGGTTAAGTATGATGTGTTTGAATGTTTATCAATAATTTTCTCAAATTTCAAAAATCTATTCCAAGCTTAGTGTTTTTTTGCAATTACGTTTGTTATCAACAATAATTTTTTGTTCTCAATACCATTTTTTTATTTGGAATGTATTCGAAAAAGAAACAAGTTGTAACTGCTATTTCGGAAAACACCACATCTCCTGATCGGACTTCTTCTTTCTAGACTTGAGCTAGAATCGAACCCGCGCCTTTCGACTGAAAAGGCAAGTACACTTTTTTTGCTTTTCCAAATTTCTAAATTTATTCGAAAGAGCTAAGGTCCGGCACCAGCTGAACTCCATTTTAGTACAATGCAATGAAATAATATCTGAACTAAGTACTAATTACTACATCACCAACACCTCAAAAGATATTTAATGTGCGCAATCTTAACTACCCGAAAAATTGCAATTTTAACCCTTTGACGACTAAAAGACAACTGTATTTCTGAGAATGAATACAGTCACAAGAAAGTTGTGCAAAGTTTTAAATCTTTTTTTTTTAGGTACGTATTTGAATGGATTTCAATTAAGTTGGGATTTGTTATTTTTTAGGGACTTATTTCGTTTTAAAATATATAAGGTAAACAAACCAAACCGAGTTCGGTTCAAAATATCTAATTTAATTTCAAATTAGCCGCAACTTAGAATTTAAACTGCATTTTTTTTACCAACAATTCTACGCTGCTAATAAGTTCAGTCTCATCAATATTGAAGACAGAAACTGATTTGGTAATTTAAGTCGTGTTGATAGCTCTGACTACGATTGCAAATTGTGAAAATTTATTTCCTGGTTCAGTTCCGGAATGTTGCCGTACATAAATAAAGAGGATCTACGAGAGATTCACTAGGCACCGTTACATCTACAAAACCTCGATTTAAAGCCAAATATGTAGGTCTCCGTGGCTTAAAAAATCTTCGAAAATGTTTATCTTTCTTGCCACCCTCCAAAAGGCAATAAATTGAGCTGTCACAATGTACGCCACATTTTATTAATTAAACTATTGTTTTTTTTTAATAAAATATATTTATAGCTACGTAGAGTACAAATTTTCTAGAAATTGTTTCTATTATTCATATGATTTTGATGTCAACGCCCCATGTCTCATAGAAGTTCTAGAAGGTTTGCATTACCGGCGAAAAAGAAAAAGTAATTCGTCAAAATTGTCATCATTAATCAAACTAAGGTAGCGAAAAATTTGAACAATACAGCGGACAAAAGTGACCGCTACCATAGAATTTTGGTTGGAAAACTGACAATTTAAAAATTCATTAAACAAAAACCAAACCTTTGCACTTGTCCCAAACAGTAATGCTAAAATTTCTATTAAAACGTTTATACAAATTATCTAAACCCTCACAAACTTTGTACGGTGATTCAAGCTCTTCTGATACATCGGACGAAGTAATTAAAATAAAATTTACAAAATGAAATCAGTACCAAAAATTCTGACATTTATTTACAGTGTTATTTTGTGCAATATGGAAAATGGGTTGTCATTTTCTTTGTAATTTTTTTCTTCAATAAATCCATTCAATAACGTAAGTCGTAAAGATAAAAAATTTAATCTTTGCAAAATTTTACGAGAAAGAATTGATTTAATTAATTTCTTTTTTAGTATTATCATAAAATCTCCGGTAAGGAAGTTTTTGAGCAAAGTTTAAATTTGCTGCCAACAATGCAAATTTGTGTCAATATTGCAAAAAGTAACACTGAATCATTTAAGTTGTGAGCCATTGTAGCTCTTTTTTCATAGCAACTAACATTTTATAATTTTTGTTTTTAAGTAAATTCGGCTTCGCTTTTTTTGCCACCTGGTCACACTATTCCTATGATTTACGCTCAAACTCTATTCTCACTTAAAATTCTGTTGTTCTCTTTGACGTATTTTTAATTGTGCGAATGACGTTTGTATTATTTTTGCAAGTGCACGCATTCTTTTCTGCTGCAGTTGTCATCAAGCCTAACTAACAGAAAGATCTGAAATTTAATAATTCCATTCTAGTAATAATAAAAGCAATGAGTGCTTTTTTTTTAGAACATTACATTTAAAACTTTCTATTTTAAAATTTGTTATTTTCACTATTTTATTTTATTTTTGGCTCCTATTCCGCTCCAGCAGTTTTGCACGACCTCAAAATCAAAATAAAACCCCATAGCAAATTGCATACATATATTCCCATAGATTTTTCAATACATTTCCCTAATATGCACTTGCAGCAGTAAAATTGTTGCAGCTGTTGTCGGCAACTGCATTGACTTACTTGGCAGCATTTTGTACATCAACCCATCCCCCCACCCCCACTTGACCGGCCACCGTCGTGACCCTATCGTACAAATGGAATACATTTATTGTTGCGCGCGACTTATGCAATTTAACGGTTTTTTATGTATTTCTTCACTTTGATACGATTTTTGCCAATTTCTCCATTTTTTTGCTTTAGCTCAAATTTACCGCAGAAGTTTTTCTATAACATTCGCATTCACTTTTATTTAACTTATATATTATTTTTTTATTAAAGCTTTCATCTCTTATTTTTTTTATTGCTTTTTGGCGATTTCTTGTTCGCCCCCGCTGTGTTTTACTCTTGTCTGTATGTATGCATGTATGTATGTATGTGTGTATTGTACATGCGTTTGTATATGCAGGCGATTATGTTGCTTGCTTGCTGTGCGAAAATCCCTGCAACAACAACGAGCTGCATATACGTGAAATTTCACCAGTACTTTGATCTCAGCCACGTTTCCATTTTCCTTCGATCTTCCATGCGCTTTTTTTTGTTTTTTGTTTTTTGTTTTTGTTTTATAGACATTTGCAGTGATAACTTTTTATTGTTTCTCTACTCCTTCTCCTTTTTGCTGCTCCTCATCGATTTATTTATTTATTTACTGCGGCAAATCGGTGAATGGCCACTAAGTGCAAGAGCAGATTTTCGAAAAATTTATGCTAATGGCACTTTCGTTCAATAAACGTTTGCGATTTCTGGTACAGTTAAATGAAAAAAAAAACGTAAAAGAAAAAGTAGCAAACAGGAGTGCCACTGTTGGTGAAGGAAAATTTAAAAAAATATGAAACGGTTAAACACTAAGCGATCTTTGAATTGAAAGTACATCTTTAAATTGTTTAGGAAAAATGTGGAAAAATATACTAACGGAATTTCAATGAATGTAAATATTTAGGAAGATATTCGGGGGGTTTTTTTGCAGAGAAAAGCCGGACAAGAAATAAAGGTTTTTGGACAATAGTTTTGTGAGCAACCTTTCTTGCTTCTGGCTCATCATTGCTCTACTCCAGGGGGTCACCAGATTATAACTAAGATCCTGCTCTTGTCTGTTCACTCGGCTGATCAATTGCAATAGAAATAGAAAAAATCGTTTTACAGCTTGGATGTCGACAAAGTAGTCGATCACTTCTTTTTGCTCTCATTTTTGTTTGACGCTCAGTAAGGCCATGATTTCGCTTCTTTGGCGAAATACCTATCTGCAAATTTTTTAATCACGTTTTGTATAGTTTTGTGCTGCAAAGCCCGACAACGTTTTCTTCGGAACCATTCATAAGATACGTCGCACAAAATTTAATTTTTTGCTTTAAACTGTAGAAATGGCCTTAAAGGACTTTAGTTTTTCAAGTTTTTTGTCCAGTGTGAAGCCAATTATTTGAAATTCGCCGCCCTTGAAAATTTTCCGACCTTAGCAGCTGCCCCGGTTATTCTTATGGTAAATCCGAACCTGTGCACAGCCATGTTTCTAGCAATTTTTTTTTTGCCGAAATACAACAATTTCAAAATAGAGAAAAATTTCAAAATTTAACAATTTTTAATCAATCCTGCTACCAAATGCTACAATATGGCAACTCACGATTGAGCAATCGGCAGCTGATTCTAAACTTGGTATTGTTATAGGCGTCACAAAAGCCAGATGGTATTTCTTCATTTATCAAAGACCCAAACCATGGCTTTCATAACTAAGAAATATTGTAATAAATTCTGGTCTGAAAATATTTTCTCCAGAACTTCGGATTGTCTATTTTAATTGATGTACTCGCACAGCTGCTCCCTCCCCTCAGAAGTGTTGTCGCATCAGGTTAGTAATCGGAACGTGGCATAAAGATTCGCATAACGCTTAAAGTAGTCTGAGCTTAGACCAAGAGGCAGAATAGTGATAACCTCATACGTTTTTCAAGCTATTTCCATTGTTATTGTTTAGAGAGCAGAGTAACGATAGGCGCAAGGAAGTCTATTGTACAGCCAATATATGAATATCAATTTATCGATGAATCAAAGTTAGCTTAGAGAGTACCAGAGAACTCGTAAAAGTGAGTTTCAAGAAATTAAGAAAAAGGTTTTAGGTTTCCAGTCATTAGTGGGTGTAGAGAGATAAGGTGAAGCAGAATATAGATGGAGATTCATGTGCTGCGGGTTTGTCCAGAAGCAAAAAAAAAATTTCATTCCGCAAAGTGTGGTTTATGGTTTTCAGCTTTCAAAATTAAGTATTTTCGGAATAACTCAATTTATTTCTTACTAATTCAATATTTTGTCACCCGGCAAGAAGTGGAAAAACTCCGAGTATATCTCTGCAATAATGACCTCCTCCGGTCCATTTATGGCGAAAAGGACATCGCGACCTTGGCATACTAGCGTTTGTCAAGCTGATTGCAACCCCATTCGTTAAAAGTAGCCGACCGGAGGTCAAAAGTTTTTTTCTAGCATGCTTTGCCTGGCTAACTCATCTGCTTCCCAATCCCCTGGGATATTCCTGTACCCAGATACCTGGAGAAATATTCCGAGCCTCTCGAAAGAGAAGTCCGGAAATCCTTAACTATCGCAATGGATCGCATTGCTAATGAGTTCAGAACTCTGATTCCCTATCTCTGATTAGCTATCGGAGTAAATATTGTCATCCCTTGCAGAGGTCACTCTGGTAAATAACCTTTTGGCCGCTTTCTTTATGACGCCCACCTCCCCCTGGAGTACGCTACAGTGATCTGATAGACTAAATTGGTTCCTTAGTCAGAGTTCTCGGCAGTATAGTCCACCTCTAAACCTTCCACCGATCGCTTTCTCCCAATCCTTCCTAGAGAGAATGGCTATATCACAGTAACCCTTGAGAGCCATGGTGAGCGCGCAATGGTCCGTTGTGACCGGAATGAAGTCGAAATCTTTTAAAATCCTCGAATGGCCATAATTCGAGTTAAATTTGTGTCCAATATGCCGCATTCATCATTACGTTCAGCGTTAGCGTAGATGTTGGCCGAAGGGCCCCACTGATTCCATTGACAGTCCATCTTTGCATCATTTCCAGATTGGCAACTAGCACAGTCGTCTCTAGGGGACCTCACTCGACAAGACTCCCTTACAGAAGTATTCGCTTCACTACCATGCATGGTATTAATATTTCAAAACATTACTGGGGTTCATATAAGTGGTTTTTAAATTTAAAAAAATACCAAAAATCCAAATTTTCGGTATTTTATTGGTTTATTTCAGCAGCATTTTCATAATAAAATTGGTTCAATGCAGCAAACTATCACACACTGTGGAAGCATTGGATCCTCGATGACCACGTATGGGAAAAGAACATATGATAAAAAAAACGCTAAATGAGCCACCCTGTATGCCTAAGGTTCACACCATGCAAAAACTGAAGGCCAAGTTGGGGATATCACTGACTAATGACCTACTCTGATATGGAAACAGCAAGAACATGCAAATGAAATTTTCTGTGAAGATAAAGTATGTATGTGAAGTAAAAAAATAATAATTTGGAATTCATATGCTTCTTATCGTTATCTACATATTCATGTGTTATTTTCTGCATTCACGCACATCTCAACTCATATTGAATATTCACGCATGCGACCATTTATTGCATTTATCTCTCTGAACTACACAAAGATTTATCAGCAACATGAGAAACCTTTTGCCACTTAAGAAAACAGGAAAAAAAATATGAAGAATATAAAAATATAAAAATAAAACTATTAAACCTAAAGTCGGTTAACACGCTTTAAATGCATAAACCAACAGAAGTTGGAAAAGACAAAACAAATTGAAAAGAACAAATTAAATAAACAGGTAAATCTGCGATAAACCAAACAGTTAGGAAATAAAAAAAAAACAACAACATCAACAGCAGAGATAATAATTTTTATAGAATGGAGAAAAAGTTGCAGGAACTTTTTGGGAACGTGACGAGACAGCTTTTGTTAAGGCGATTTATATTGGTTTTTTTTTGTGCAGTTTTCATTTTGTTTTGCTTTTTTTATTGTTTATTTGTTGCACTGAACTTTTCAATAAACTTACCTTGTACAATTAATTTAGCATAACTGGACTCGCGTGTGCCAACCAAATTTTGTGCAATACATTTGTAGTTACCCTCATCGATGGGCTCCACGTTGCTTATCAATAAATTGCCACCATCCACGACGCGTATACGTGATGTGGGTCCATAAGATTTCATCTTCAAATCATCCAAAGATACGCCATCCTAAAAAAGCGAAAAGTGAAGCGAAAGAAAAGGAGAAAGTGATGAGAAAAATCGTAAAAGCATATTTTTTGTATTAGTTGAAAATAATGTTTATCATAAACGCCATGAACATACAAAACATTTATTTACATTAGGAAAAATATCGATGTAGTATTTTGTAGTGAGGAAAATACATATTTTTCTACTACGTGATCTTTTTAGCAAATTTCGATAAATGTACATATATAAATTTATTATTTACAAATGGAAATCCTATCAGATGTTTAAGGGAACATTTTACCAATAGCCAAGTTTTCAGCAGTGAGTCCAGGTTATTGCCAGTGGCGGATTCAACGTTCAGCAAAGGAGAGAGGGGCCCTTCTTCTGGAGGGGCCCAGTCAGCAGCGTGTTAAATTACGAAATTGATCAATTAATGTTTAATCTGAATGGCGGATTGTGGCTAATTTCCGCAGGTTCTTCGCAGACAATTTTCCATGTATTCAAGATAACTTAAAATTTCGAATGTATCGTCAATTGCATAGAGTATAAAATCTCAAGAAAAGCAGCTTCTGAAGAAGATATCATGAACGCCCGGCGTTACAATCTTCGATGATTTGGTAATTGCTTGTTTTTTCTCAACTTATTATGAATACTGTGAAAGTTCAGTTGCGAAAAAAATTATAAAAGAATTGATTTGATAATGGCGCAGAGGTGCATTCTAAGTGCTTTGAAGAAATGGAAAGACTTGAGGGCAAATTCTGATATTCCAATCGTCAGAGAACGTAAAATTTAAGAAAATTTCGATAAAAAAAACTGTCCACTCGCATTTGAAAACGCATGAAAGACATCCGATAAGTTACTATGAAGTTTTAAATAAATTACGTAACGAATTTCAAGCATGCGCAGGAGGGTTTCGAGACATCAACAATGTTTCCAGGTTTCTGGCACTTGAGAAACTAAGGATTCTAGAAGTAGACAATTTGCAAAGCAGTGTCAGCTCATTAATGGAAAAATATGCGGAATTCTTTACTACAACGAACGAAACACCGCTACATTATTTGGAGTTTGTTATTACGAACAAAATTATGGACAGTTTTTTCCGAATGCAGCAGTCAGATTGTTCTCGACTCCGTCCATCGGTTCTGCTAGTGCTGAACGACCTCGTTGAAAATAGTTAAAGAATATAGCTGAGAATACCCTAAATAATTTTTGTATCCTTAACAGAGATCACGGAATTTAGATTCTGCTATGGAAAACTTTGCAGAACAAAAGGCGAGACAAGAATGTAATTGAACTTAATGCAACCTTTATGTATTGAATAAAAACAGATGACAGAAAATAATTAATATTTGCCATTAGCATGTTTCGAAGTTGTAGTTAATTGAAGAATACAGATGAGAATTAAGCGAGAGTAGCGTTAAAATAAACTAAGTTTCCGCGAAACATTAAACTGGGCCCCTCTTAGAAGCTGCTAGCTGAGCCTTTTTCGATAAATCCGCCACTGGTTATTGCAATTACAGGGTGCGCCAGAGCAGCTAACTGTTCGTTTTTTTTTTTGAGGAAGAAAAATAAGGAAAATGAAGTCGAAGAGGAGCTCTCAGCGGTGCCTTTTATCGAATTACTCAAGATTCAAGTTGACCAATTAGAACTCTCTATTCGGTTTCAACTTAATTATTTACAACTAAAAACAAATTATTTTTCAACATTCTTACTTCCTCTCTCGAATTTTTACAGCCAGTCAAACCTCAACACACGAGTGAACAAAGGCGAGGGTATTTTTGCTCTCAACCCGAAGGAATGCAGGCCCGTAAGTTTTATTTCATTTACTTCGAAAAGCTAAGAGAGGGTCATAGATGAATACATTGGATCATGAAAATAGGGCAATATCTCTCCGAAGGATATTTCTGAATACTTCATGAAATCGTTAAAACGGCAGAAAAAGGTATGGCCATTAAGGTACATGCGCTGGGAATTTTCTTTTGTTGTTAAATTTCTCTTTGTGTTGGGAGTGCAGCTTGGAGTGGTGGATTATATTGGGGTCATTTTAAAAATAAAACTTGGAAATGGATCCATAACTAAGCATGGGCTCACAAGCATTCGCTCCTACTATGGAATCTAATTGAAATATCTGAAATTAAAGGACACTGATCACCAAGGCAGAGTACATAACAACGGGAAATAATTCCAGGCCCTAAGTAAAATCAACTACAAAATGTCTGCAGTCTTGTAAACATCTGGTTTAAGCAATGCATCACTCCTACTAAGACGGAGATGACAGGCTTGCTCAGAGCCTAGATGGAGCGGATACAGCGGAAGACACTAGGATGCTTGCCACGGGAGCACTAGGCTCTACAACCGGCAGATTTTTCGAAATAAATTGAAATTACCACGCGATCAACAAGAGAGTGATAACCGGAGAAGAGGAGGGAAGATAAACGTTTTTTCGAAGGTAGGAAAAGAGCAGCAGAATGACGTGAGCACTAAGAACTTAAAATGCTGAGAGACTGAAAGCCATTCGCGAGTTTTATCAGACAAGAAAGGCGAAAACAAACGGTTTCAAGACCGAGCTGGTTTCCGCAGAAACGAATATGGAAATCTGCGGACAGATCTTCAGAGTACAAACGAAACGTGGTAATTTCTATATTTAGCAATTTGCAAAAAAAAAAAATTGTTTAACTTCATGAATTCGTTGAAAGTTGAGACACAATTATGCAAATTAGAAGAGTTTTGATTCAAATGAAATACAAACAGCTAACGTAATTTGTTTATTTAAAGCACCACATATTATAAATTATAATTAAATATGTAAATGTATAATTAAATATGTAATTAAATATGTAAATCTTTAAATTCTGCTTTTAGATGCTGCTAAAACTCAAACACATACTGAGTTTAAAATGTAACCCCATAAAAAAAAGCATGAAAATCTTGTATTTGCATTCGCATTTGAATAAAAAAGGAAACACATTTTTTCACATATGTACCAACGAATTTCACTTACATTTTCGCTTGGCAAATATAACGGAACACCTTCGCTTGTCTTCCATCGTTTCGCACACCCGCCCTCCCCACCAAGCCTTACATATCACTTTCAAAAGCGAATTTATTTATGAATACACATTTCGCTTTCTGACAGCCAGGCGCATAAATAATTCACAGCTTTTCCATTTGCGCAAATATATGCGACATAAGTTTTATTTTTTTTTTGCTTGTGTTTTTTTTTTTTGCATTTGTGTATCTGGGTGTGTTTGTTCAGATGTGCTCGCGCATACAGAAATGAACAACCAGCAGTAAAGTGGAAATGCGACAATTTCAATGTTTGGTATCTGAAGAGCGCCAGGTGACAGACAGTATGCTAAGCAAACAGTGCTATATTTTTATTTTCATTTTTTCATCCAAAAAAAAAAACAGTTTACTTGAAGGAAACTATGAAAATTTTCACTTGCCACATTTGTCAACATCGCCACATGTGCGCGCGCTGCCACTTCGCTGGATAATGCATTATGTACGCGTGGTGTCAAGTTGCGTGTTGCACCAGCATTTCCAGTCATAAACGACTTGTTGATGCAACATCAAAACATGCAAAATCGTTGTGGCAGTGCAAATGCAAGTTGCCGAGATGATTTGGTATTCTTAGTTATTTTTTATTTTTTTCATGTTTGGTTTGCGTGCAATTACTTTTATATAGATTATTTTTTGTTACTACGTACCTTCACCCAAATCAGCGCCGGTTCGGGCGTGCCTTTTGGTGGGCCACATTCGAGCAAAGCTGTTTCGCCTTTGGCCACGCGTGTGTCTTTTGGCTGAGATCGAAAATCGTCACGAAGAACTGAAAGGAATAGAAAATTAAGTTAAAAATGTTTGCTAATTTGAAGAATCGTTTGAAAATGTAAAAAAAAAAATACTTAATGGATTATAGACCTTGCTTAAAAACCACAATATTTACATTTATTTTTAAAAAAGTTTAATAAAAAAAAAAAATAATTGAATAAGAACTAAGATTTTGCAGCGCTGGATTTACCTAAATCTGTCAACTTTTTTTTGTTTTTTAATATTAATATTACTATTTTTAAACTTTGTTTGGCGGCCCTGAATATATCCTGCCCTGGTAAATCCACCCCTTGGATTAGGGTACTTATTATATTTAAAGCAGTAGGCCTGTTCTTTTGTAACCGATCTACAAAAGAACGCTAAGTGAAATAGCGAATTGCATCTAAAGCAACAACACAAACTCGGAAAACTATACGAATTGAGCTAAAATGATATAAGACCTAAGATGCATTGTTGTGAAGTAAAAAATAAACTGTACCATTGTGAATGACCGTCAAGAAAATTCAGTGGAAATTTCAGTTTTCAGTTTCTGTTTTTATTTATATACCATTTTTAAATATAAAACCAACTCGAATAAAAAATTGCGAGCACAATTTTTTCCATTCTTAAAAAAAAACAACCAAACGACTCGCTTGTTTCATGAAATTTTCGGGTTACAAATTTACGAATTTATTTTGTAACTAATAATAAATAATAGTAATAGTGCATTCGAAAAGATGTGAGAACCATAGAAAAACATTTTTCTATAAAAGTTATCCTTATTTTATTATTAAAAATGGACAAATAAAGAAGCACTAATAATTTTGTAAATTTTTTTCCCCAAATTATAAAAATTTATTTTAAATTTTTGCTTTTATACTTTAAATCAAAGGCCAATAAGGGTGATATTCATGAGAAAGCGGAAAAATAAATTTAAACGAGCTCAGCCGAAAGCCTCTGCCGCTAGCGCTGCGTTTGCTTTAGTTTATATAATAATTAATTATTATGTAAGCTTTGTATAAATAAATAAATAAATAAATTTAAACGAGAAATAACTTCAACGGAAACAAAGTTATAGTTTTAGTTTTGCGCAGAAAGGGCCAGTATATTTTTTAGACAATAGACGGTTACGAGAAAAAGTATTGCGTTTCATTCTGTACTGTAAAACCAGGTTTTTATATTTTTCATGAGATAAATTTGGAAAATTCAAATACAAAACATGATTGCAGAAAATGATGTGAAACAAAAGAGTATGAATTCAAATATTGTTAGAGCAACTTTAATTTATTATGCAATAATTCAAAGGACTTTTATCTGGCAGGCCTACCATCAACTGATGCAATTCTACGATAAAAATTAAAACGGTGTGAAGTTCTTTGTCAACAATTTGCGCTACTTTAACGTCGGTAAGTTTCACTTATGTAAAGGATGCTCTCATACATAAATAGATCGACCCAGCTGACAAGTTCAGCCCATTGTAGGCTGTTGAGCAACTTCACTATTAAACAGCTTAGAGTAATCAGAGATCTAATTTGCCTAATATTTCGTTGCTAACATTACTTGTAGACCTACATACATGTACATATGTAGCTGGGAACAGTTTACTTGAAATTGTTGTTATTCGCAAAAGTATAGACTAGCTGTATTACCTAAATCTATTTGGGATGGCGAATAGATTTTTATTCACCATGCAAATAATTTTGAATGACAAATAAATTTTTATTCCTCATCTAATTAATTTTGAATAGCAAATAAGTTTTTATTCATCATTATTCAGTCAATCAAATAATTTCGCGATTTATATTTATATATTTACCGCTGCGATACACCTATACATTCATACATAGATTTCGACATTCGTGAACCGACAGCCTCGTCGTGTAACGAAGTCGAAATGTAACGTAAAAAGATTTGAATGACTAATTTATGATGAATAAAATGGTCTGAATGATGCATTAAAATCTATTCGTGATGAAAACTCATTTGACTAAGGAATGAAAGATTATGCGCCATTCAAAATTACTGGTATGATGAATGAAAATTTATTCGTCATTCAAAATATCTTGAATAACGAATGAAAGCTTATCCGCCATTCAAACTAACTTCAAAGACGAATTAACATTTCTTGTTTTTTTTTTTGACATCCAATTTTTGTAAATTTTCTGAAAAGTGTCATCCCTGATCGAATCCGTTTTGATGCTGTGAAGCAATCCAACGCTTTATATTAAATGGACGGTAAGGGTAATGCTAATCCGTCATTTTATGCGTATTAAAATTCAACTAACTTTGATGACGTAGAATGTGATTGGCTCAGAGGAATTTTCACATAAGAAGCTATACAAAATTGAGATCCCCTCGGAACATAATTTTCACATGCTCCGCTCTGGCTCTATTCCGAACTTATTATGTGAGCGAGGCAAGGTAAACTTATAAGACCGCTAGTAGAACTCGAGGACGCCTACGTTGCTGCGCAAAGCAGAAAAAGTACCGATAGAAATTCCCAATAAGTGCACGACGAGCAACTAGCACATAAAATTCAACATACTGTACATGCCGAATGTTTGTATTTATTATCATTTCCAATGCTTTTAATTGAAATAAAACAACTATAAATGTTATCTGCTATTAACCGCCACTTATGCGACACTCAGCAACACACAACCCACAATGAAAACAATCTAAGCACATATTTTCACATCCTCTTTAAACAATTATTTTACATGATATCTTCAAGACGTTTCGAGCATTAACAAAGCGCTAAGGATAGAAAAGTAATAATACTAATAAACGTAGTTTTATGACAAAACTCCATTAAGGCAACAATTAAAGTGGTGATCAGTGTGCGAGCGGCTTGAACATCATTTAAATACTCGAACTTTATGGGGCATTTGCTGCATGCTTGAAATCCGGCAGCAGACAAACGCGCCAGAGTCACAACCTGCCTGTGTTGAGGGGAATTGTGCGCGTAGTTAGTGCGCGCATGCGCATAGCCTTACTGCGAGCTTGTCGTTGCTAATCAAGTGCCGCAATAGCCATAGCGAAATGATACAACAGTTGTCAGAGACATAATGAATTTATGTGATTTTAATTGAAAGCGTGAAATGTGTGCGAAGGGGGGGGGGTCAGGGGAGGGGGAGAGAGCGCAAGTGGCGTGGACATTCCCGCGGCAAGCGAACGCACCAAGGGTCCTTCAAAGCTCACAAAGCGCACACTCGCCCAGCAGCCACTGTGTCAATTTTTTTTTGTCTACAACCAATAAAAAAATAATAGCGATTTGTAGTTGGTGAGATTACATTTTTTTAATATTTTTTTTTGGCCTAAGCTTTGATTGGCGATAAAAAAATATTTGTACAAGTATTGCGCCGTTTGGATTGCGTCATGCCCTGCACTGTTTATTTAAAAATGTGTGGCGACATATTGCCACAACTCCAGCCGCTATTGCCACAAATATTTAAATGAGTGTTGGTTGTCGTGGCAAATGACAACATTCGCTAAAATTAACGCCGCGAAGTAAAATTTTATATTTTTTTTATTCATTTAGTTGTAATTTTTTTTGTTTGTTTTGTATTAGCCGAGCATATGACATAAATTTTTAGCAAATTAAATCAATGCAACACTTTTTGACTTGCTGCTATCATTTTATTTCTAATCGCCAGCGCAATTACAAAACAAATTCAATTCAATTCAATTCAATTCAATTCAATTTTTAGTGCAAATGCAATCGAGCAAACGACTTGGCTTGACACGCGTTGAGTTGATTGGTGTCGGCTTGCAGGCGGCGCATTGCGGCCATAAATCAAAGTTGTCGCCACTTTATTTAATTTACAGCTATTTCATACACCCACCCGATTTTTTTTTAGCGCCTAACAACACTTCATTTCTAAACACTTTAAGGAATAATTTTTTCCACTCGCCACAATGCTTGCGAAATCGAAAATGCAATCCAAATGGGGAGTGAGTGTGTGGAGTTTGTGGCTGGGTAGCCCCAAAGGCAAGGGAATTGCGATAAAACTGTAGGCAACCGCAGGCAACAACAACACCTTGTTGGAAAAGCATGAAAGTGGCATGTGGCATGTGGCAGATACACAAACCAAAAAACCGCGCTCGCCACTAATCAACCGCAGCTAAGCACAAACCATACATACATACATACATATATCGACCTTCGCCTCGGTTGGCTGGCACTGTTGGCTTGTGACACATTTTTTTGATTTACCATTTTTATCCATTTTCAATTTTTGCTTCCTACTTCATAATTTTTCCTTTGAATGGCAATTCAATTGAATTCAATTTCATGAAAATTTCATTTATTTTTTTTCTTGCGTTTTTGTCGTTTGCTCGCCTTTTCATTTCGCCTATAAACAATTGCAAGTAATCACACACACACACACACAACACATATGCAGTCTCATATATGTATGTAGATATATAAATTCATATATCATATTTACTTTTGTTTGTGTTATTATTTGCATTGTCTACGATTTGGCCATTGTCTTTTGCTATAGATTTTTGTTTGTTTTGCTTGCTATTTTTGGGTAGAGATTTTTCAACGCTCAGCTTATTGTTTATGCAACACCAGCAAGTGTCAGCATAAATTTTCACGCTGTCAAGTTGCCAGTCGCCTGCATTTGCGGCACAAAATAAGCGTAGCAATTGAATAGTTCAATGGAAAATTGGATTCGTATAGTTTTTGGAAATTTCAACAACTTTAATTGTACCGCTTGTACGAGTATGTGAGTTATTTTTTGCGAGCGCAAAAATTTACAGAAAATATAATGGAAAAATTGCAAATAATATCAAGGATATTAAAATTAATTTGGCAAGCGTGTAGTTTAACCTTAATACCAATAAATAATCGCGTTATTGATTAGAAAATATTTGTGATATTTATTGGAGGTCGTCGCATAATTAGTATGGGTTATAAGCATTCAAATGTATGTATTGTAGTCAAGTAGACTGTACCATTAAGTACTTTGATTTAAAATTTATCCAATTTGTAGCTTTGTAAATAAAAATGCTTGCACAGTTTCACACATTTATGTATGTAGATATGCACAGCAGTGTGCAAAATAATAGTAGTGCTAAAATATAGTTGGAAAAAATTTTTATACCCGTGGGCTCGAGTCTAGGCATTATAGCTATTTCTACATAAAGGGTGTTTGTGACAGCCTAAAAAAGCCTATATCGCTCTATATCGACATGTACTAGGGTGATCCAAAAACAAGAAAGTCAGAATTGTTTGCTTTTACTCCTAGGATTGTTCGATATAAAAAAAAAAGTTATTGAAATAGTAATAGTAATGAGGTGTAGCATTATTAAAAATAGTAGAAGAAATAAGTAAAAATAGTAGTAGTAAAAAGTAGTAGAATTTGTTAAAAAAAAGTAGTAATAATTAGAAGTAGCATTAGTAAAATAAGTAACAGAAAAATAGAAGTAGTAATAAGTAGTAGCGTTAGTAAAAATAATAGCAGAAATTACTAAAAATAGTATTAGTATTTAAAGTAGCAGTAGAAAAATAGTGGTAGAAATTATTAAAAAAAATAGTAGTAGTCATTAATAGTAGTTTTAGTAAAAATTTTAGTAGGGGTTATTAAAAACAGTAGTAGCAATAGTAGTAGTATTATTAAATTTGTAGTAGTAATTAGTAATTGTTGAGGGTAGTACGAGTAGTAGCAGTAGTTGTGATAGTAGCAGTAATAATAGGTAGATGGAGTACTACCATTAAATACTATTAGTAGTCGAATAGCTGTAATTATTAGTAGTTGTAGTAGTAGCAATTAATAGTAGTAGAAGTAGTTACTAGTAGTAGGAGAAGTTGTAGTTGTAGTTGTAGTAGCAGTTTTAGTAAGTAGTAGTAGTAGTTAGTAGAAGTACTAGTACTATTAATAAGTAGTAATATTAGTTGTAGTAGCTAGTAGTAATAGAATTAGATAATAGTGGCAGTTAGTAGTAGTAGTACTTAAGCCATATTAATGCAACATTAGTTGCGCTAAAAAAGTTTTACCTCACCCGTTTGTTTGCTTCCCATGAAGTTTTTCAAAGGAACATTCATTTTAGGGTGAAAGGGTATCAAAAAAACTTATTTTTTATTGTCAATAAATGAGTAAATGAACAACTGGGTATTATTATGTTCGAATTCTCCCAGAGACAATCGGAGTATGCCGCTTGAAAAATATTTAGTTTCAACAGCTCTATAAAATTCCCATTAAAAGTTACTTTTCTCCATACAAAGTTCATGGGAAGCTTCGAGAACTTTAAAATATTTTTTGCTTTTTTCGGTATAGAAAAATCCTACGGCGCATTAAAATTGTGGGTTTAATTTTTGCTCACACCCTTTTTGGACCACTTTAGTATACACCTGCATAAACCAAAATGTTCAAAACGAACAGGGGGATCTCTGTCTGTGCAGCCGTGCATGGATCGCATAACTCGAGTGGTTTATGCTTAACAAGACCTAAACTTTAGTATTAATATTCCTCTCGACTTAAACTAGGTTGGTATTCACTACTTGGGTCAGCTTATTGTCTCAATATTTATACTCTTCGACGAACGCCAACCTGGTAGATTTAACACGTGGTAATAGGTGAGGGTCTGTTCATAGTTTTTTTTTTTAACTACTCTCTAGACCTAAAAGTTCGTGAACACGTCTGGTGGAAATGGGAAGACATAATTGCTGACGTATTTTCGACGGACTGCTTAGTCAATTTGTTTCACATGTTTTTTTGCATTCACCAATTATAGTTGGGCGGTTAGGGCAATTTATTTTGCCATAATTTTATGGATCTTCAAGGTTATTTATTTATATAAATTTTTGTGGCAAAATTCCTGATGCAAAATCTTTTAAGTTGTTTTAATATTTTTGTTCCTCTCTCCTAAGGTAAAAAAGTTCCTCGTGGCATCTTTAGATATTTAAATAAAAAAGGGAATTTTCAAATTATAAATACATAGATGAGAGTGCTTCTAATTTTTTTTTAAGTACTTCACACACGCTAACGGAAATTATTCAGACGTGTAGTGAGTTTTCCGCGGCAGAATATTCGCGGTAGCTTATTTTCATTACGAATCGAATAGCCCACACTGGCGTGGTGGGAATTTTTGTTTTATAGCGCCCGCGGTTTTTGCTAATTTTCTACCTAACTTAATGTACGAGTGGAATGAGAAGACAGAAAATGTAATATCCAAATTATCAGAAAACACTATAAAATATGGGATGCTATTGGGAAAAAACTAAACAAATATGGCTTATAGGTATAGAATTTGTTAAAGTATTTTTTTTTATAGCTGTCGCTCTGCATTTGAAAAATTCGTGCAGGTGTGGAATTTTTTATAAAATTTTATTTTTTTGACACGAGAACAAGTAATGAATCTTGGATTTAAACGATTTTTGTTGTAAAAAGAATATATAATGAATGAATGAATATATAAAAAAATTATGAAAATTAAATAAAGATAAACAAATAGTTATGAAATGCACTAATGTAAGGCAAAAGTTAACAGCTACTCGCGGCTAAAGCTGCGAAAACTGGACACGTTTGAAATTAAATGCAAATAAATCTAGTAACTGTATACACCCAGCGAGCGCTCTACATAGGTACCTATGTATGTATGTAACTGCTCATAGTTATATGGATTAAATTAACAAAGAATATTTTGAAAATTGTAATCTAAATCTCTCCTTCAATAGCGCAAAGGAGTTATCGGAGGAGGCGACATTCGTAAGCTACATATGTGTGCAATAAAAATACCACTCAAATTTAACAGCTGAGAACGAACAATATTATATGGACTAAAAGAAACCTGTGCTTATCTAGTTGAGCACAGTGTGCGTGTGTGAGAATGTTGAATAATTTTTGAATCAATAGATTGTAAAAAATTGTACTTTTTATTTAGTTCAATCCTCTACAATTTATGGAACTACTGAATCATAAAATAAAAATAAAATCGCTTAAATAACCATATTTACTGGCCACCACAAACTGTATTCTTTTTTGGGGATTTTTCATCACTTCTTCAAGCATCTCAGTTGGTGTGGCAGCAAATTCGGCACGAATAATAAATAGCCTAGAACTTATTTTGCCGTATTCTGTACTACGCCGGTAAGTCTCTGGTCAATATTTTTTGAGTCTGTTGTATTTTGTTAGAAAGCAAATGGAGTTTGTCCTTCAAATGCTTAGCTCGGTTGCGATATCAGATACTTGAGTCTCTTTCTCATGCCTTCAATAATTTTAATGGAACGTCATGGGCGTGGATGATTGTAGGCTTGATTACCCACTGTTCCGCGATCAAAGAAAATTTTCAGTCATCAATACAATTGTTCATCAGTTCAATTGTTTTGTCGGTAGACGTTTTTTTCTTAATTCGGCGCGTTATTTCGGTGTGAAGCGGTCCATGCCTAAAATTGTACTGGTTTAAAGTTTCCAAAATGTTTCTAAGAAAGTATATCGGTTGAAAAATGGCAGCTGCCGCTAGGCAACGCTAATTTTCCCACATAAAATGAGCTTTCCCACAAATGAAAATGAAAACGTTTCATATAACACAAATACTTATGTAGGTATAAATGTGCACATAAAATTTGTTTGCGAACCACTCGTTACACTCTATTCGCATTTCAATATGAAACTCTGTGAATGTATTTGTGCATAAAACTGTGTGTGTGCTCTCATTTGGTTGCTAATTAAAATATTAAATTAGCGTCACGTGAGAAGCGATGCGTGCTGTTACGCCTAAGTGCAGGCAACTAAAAGACATATAGCACACACACACCCATACAATTTTCACCATAACTACGCCAATGTTAGTGGCACAAAGCAATAGCACATACCCACACACACACACACACACACACACAGTGGTAGATACCAAAGAAACGCAAGGATTAAATTCTCAAAGTGACTCAATATAATTGCGGAAATTTGTGGGTTGATATCTAAAGAAATGTGGGCGGCGACATGTGTTAGGCAAATTAGTATGTGTGTGTGTATGTGTCTGTGCGTATGCGATTGCTTGCTTTGCAGTTTAGCTGGCGGTGTATGCATTTAATTATTCCATAATTAGCATACAAAAATATTTGCATCAAACGTGCTGGTTGCCGGGCAGAGTAGCGTCGAGTAGAGTAGAGTAGAGTAAAGTAAAACAGAACAGAGCAAAGCAGGTGCAAGTTCGCTTTGTTGTTTCGCTAGCTGGGTGGCGAGCGGTATAACGGAAATCGAGAATGTGGACGACAGCTTTGCGACGTATAGAAATTACGACAAAGGTGCGTGAGCGCCTAATTGAATTGAAAATGTCTGGATTGCACACACACACCCACACTAAACACACACACTCCGTTGCTAATTCACTTCAACTCTATTGCGCCGTTATTAATTCATTTGTTCATTCGCATGCTGGTCGTTCGAATACCGTTACCGTTAAGCTTTAACGCCTGTAGCTACATACATACATGGCGGTACAAAGTAAATATACACAAATTGTTTGAGACAAATACAAATAGAAAGATATTTACAATATACCTATAAAAGAAGTATAAAAGAAGGAGAAGATGAAGAAGAAGAAGAGAAGCAAAAGACAGCTGAACTGTGGGATAGTTCATCGCTCAAGTTTTCAAAGCAAAAGCGGCTAAATTCTCCGCCGATGGTCGGGTTTATTTGCGTTCACTTGTTTACATGACACTTAGCGACGTCTTCAACGTTAGAGATATGTATGTATAGGGGGAGGATGTGTGTATGTACAAATGGAAATTTAATTTATACTATTTTCAAAGGAGAGTATACATATGTTTGCATATTAAGGTGGGCAAAAATTTGAATTAGTAGAATTTTTATGGCGCATTACGCGATAAAAAAATTTGTGCGGAAGATGCACACTTTCGGTTTATCTTTAAGTATAGGTATCTTAGAACTTTGAATTGTTGATATTCTACATCAAATATTTTGGTAAGTTTTGCACAAAAACCATATTCAACTTATTTTTATTTAATTAAAACATTTTGTATATAGATTATGTATTTTTGATATAAATAAATATGATAGAAATTTTAGAGTTTTTCTTAAAAAAACTTGCATTTAATAAAATGCCGCGAATTTGGACTAATTCTTCAGACCGCTTTTACCGTATTTGAGGTGAAAACACAACGAAATATAACAAAGATTTTATTAATTGATTTGCTAACGATGAAAGAAGAAAAAAAAATTAAAGTAGTCGTAGTAATTTGTAGTAGCATTAGTCAAAATGGTGGTAGAAATTATTAGTGCAATTAGTAAAAATAGTGGTAAAAATTTGTGAAAATAATGGAAGTAATTATTAAAACTATTAGTAGATATTAGTAGTAGGATTAATAAAAATTGTGGTAGAAATTAGTAACATAGTGGAAGAAATCAATAAAGATAGTGGTAGAAATTGGTACAAATAGTGGTGGAAATTAATCAAATTAGTGGTAGTAATTGGTAGTAGCATTAGTTAATGTTGAAATGAGTAAAAGTAGTGGTAGAAATTAGTAGTAGAATTAGTAACACTAGTGGTTGAGATTAGTGGTAGAAATTAGTAAAGCGATTCTGACGCAACTTTTTTATGCGGTATTCTGACGGGACTTTCGTTACGCGTTCTTTAAAATCACTATCTCTAAAAAAGTTTTACTTCAAAAATTGGCTGCCAAAGTTATGCTGTACCAGTTGGCCAAAAACGTTGAGAGGCTGGCATGAAAGAAGTCACACATCTGGAATGTCAATGGTTGGGAGTGCACCGCAGAATACCCAAAAACGATTGTCACTTTTGCATGGCACAACACAAGGAGTTTCGAAAAAAAAGATTAATTAAATTTTGCATTCGAACAACTGCCCATATACGAGTTTCTCGTTTAGAATGCACTATACTTACACTTTCCAAAAATAACGAGAAGATGGGTAATGAAAATATTCATGGTCTACGGTCTCATCGTCGTACGCTTACTCTGCATCTATAAGCCCATCAAAAGTTAATTACCTTGTTCGGGACTTACGGATATTAAAATCTAAATCAGTGAAATTTGTTGCGGCTTTTGTTGAAAACGAGAATTTCAAATTTTAGCACAAAACAACTATATTTTACAAATTATCTTTCCAAGACGAGGATTGAGTTGTTTGCAATGATGATGCAGAGCTTCTTCAGGAACTGATTTCCTCAGAAAACTCAGAATAATAGAGACTTTTTATTAATGCTCTCAAAATTCATTTTTTATACTCGCATTTGGATTTTCACTAGGATATATTCCAAATTTGAAAGACGTTACAATGGGGAATGGTAAGCAGCAATGTCTGTTGGTCGATTTACCGAGAAACTCCGATTGAAGCAAACAAGAAAAAGACTTTTGGCTGTAAACGTGGTAGTTTTTCAAATGAAACTTAAATATATAACTTGATAATTTTTTTTTTACTGTTATTACTCTAATAATGTCGCTTTTTAATTAAATGAACATTATATAAAAAATCTATGTATTTATTTCGATTGTATATTTCACGTTAAAAATATCAAAAATAAAGAAGAGAAAACTGAATTTTTTATTTGCAAGCCAGTATTATTTTTCGCCCATAAATAATTTGTTCGTGGACTCTCAAAAATTATCAATCGCAAATAATTTCATAAAATAACCTTTTTGTAGGAAATGCAATTTCCTTTTAAATTGGGAGCTTACTGCTGCTTTTTTACCCATGAATATGATACTAATGTCCAAAACTTTAATTTTTTTTTTACTATAATTACATACAATTGGTAAACACCCCTTTTTTGTATAGAAATAAATTTGCGAACATAGTATGCTAAGAAATAATTTTTTTAACGTATTGAACCTTGATTGACTTGGGCGAACAATATTTTTGCTATTAGCAATAAAAACATAAAAAAAATGTAGTTATGAGCACAGCCTAATGCATGCGTATTTATTTACATAGCATCGCTTGAAATTTGCAAATATTTTTCCAGTTCCATCCAGCAGCATTCGCGTGTATTTTCTCAACGCTCTGCGACTTGCTGCAGCTGTTATTTGCGGCGCCGTGGCCTGCCATCCAAACATCGACTACATTGCACTTTTGCTCAGCGAATGCAAAGCTTGTTTGCTCTTTATTTGCTATTTGCAACCAAATTCATATGTACATACACACACACATATACAAAAAAATCCGCCACAACCCTGACTGAAACCGTAACGACAAATATCTGTATCAGTTTTGTGCGAGAAAAAAATTGAATTTTCCTATGTTGTCTGAAAGAAATGTCTAAACAAAAGCGAAAAAACTATGACAAAGTTCCATTTAGGAGACACATAAGTATGTATGTATGTACGCATGTATGTGTGCGATTTTTATTTTTTTTCAAACGCAGTTCTGCGTGTGCGTGGGTGTCTACGATCGTCTTCCTTGTTGATTTTCCTCTTTTCTGTCAGTTGAAGCCGTCTGTGCTGGTGGTTGCTGGCAGCGCATCGTCTTCTTCGCTGATAATGCCAATAATAATTGACACTACAGCTTGTTGCAGGCATTGTTGACATTCGAGTCGAAAAACTAGTTGAGGGGGTGATGCATTAGAGCCCTGTACTAAATATAACTTTATCTGACCTAGTGCTGAGTCAATTAATTTGAAATTGATTTAATTTCAAAGAAGTTTTAAAATGAAAATCAAAAAGTTGAACGTTTTGTTTTAAAAACTTCGAATTTTGAAGTAAATAAGTTTGGAAAATATTGCAGAAATTCGATTTTCGATGTGAGCGCTTTAAGCCCGGGCACACTATCGTAATTTATGGATCATGCTTTATTTATAGCAAATTACGATAAAACGTAAGTAATTTGCCAAAAAAAAAACAAGATTAAATGAGGTATTTTATTATAAGTCAAGAACCAATTCACGAACAAATTGGTGTCGACTCAAAATTTTTCCATAACCAAACCGGAAGATGCAATTCGAGATAAAGGCATTTCACTCAATTGTTCTTAATTTTTACTCCATCTAAAAGTTTTATTTCATGATCTTAAATTAAAAAAAGGGTAGAGATATTATCACAATAAAATTTATTTAAAAAGGTACACAATCTCTACATTTTGTAAGTAATTTGATCAAATAACTAAACAACACTGTGGCTACAGAGCTGTCGAGATAAATTAGAAATGACCCGTGCGGACGCACTTTGTTTATACATAGTAATATGGACGAATATATGTAAGTAAATTGCATTATAGTCTGTTCGGGATTTTAGAGACATTACTGTTACGCCTAAGTTATCGGCGATGCAAACGAAAAAATGTTCGTGCGGGAGCTTGGGGCGAAAAATTCGAACGATATTCAAACTGGAATAACAAAGCGCACCTTTGCCCAAAAGCCCTTATAAATCTTTGTCTAGAGAACATAATAGTCTAGTGCAAATAGAAAACCAATTTATCCCCTTGAAATATGCAACATTTATTTATGCTTTCCTTTTTAATTTTAACACTAGAAGTTAACAGAGCTGTTATCTAACTTTTATGAGAAAGTTTTTTCAGTTTCATTGGACGTAGAAGTCAATTGCAATCGATTTTACATTTTGTCTGAGAATACCACTATTAAAGTTTTTCGAAGAATTATTTTCAAAAATATTTTAGTCTTCTAACAACCACAAACATTTTTTTTGAGACGTTTCTTAAAAGAAGGGCCAAAATAACACGTTTGGATGGGATATAATGGGTTAAAATAATCAACGAAAATATTTCTCTTGAGACTTTACTGTATACCTCAGACGGTACCAGGTTATAATTTTTATAAAAAAATTTGGATTTCATCGTTATTTTGAGATGTTTATTTTTTCATTCATAATCGTTATACTCGGATTTTTATTTTTTTTTTAAGATTGATCGTTATTTTGTGTTCTTGATTTTTTCAATAAAAAATAATCGTTATTCTTGGTGTTTTTACTTTTTCAAGCAAGTTTGATCGTTAGTTTGTAGTCTTTATTTTCGATCATAAACCATATGATTGTCCCCGCCGTCTAACTTGTTTGTGTACATTATAATCGAAAAATTGTAAATCCATGTATAAGGATTTTTTTTGATCGGAATAAATAAATAAATAGAAATTCAAGAATAAGGAATATTTTTGAACGAAAATGTAAAAATCACAAAATAGCGATTACTTTTGATATAAAAATAAAAATTGAAAAACAACGATTAAACTTGATCGGAAAAATAAGTACTATTAAAAAACAACGATCAAAAATGATCGAACAGTTTAAGAATAACGATTATTTTTGATCGAAAAACTAAAAATCACAAACTAACGGTGGTTTAAAATAAAAAATTCTCTAAGTAAAGTCAGATTTGTTTAGCATGTGGCATAAGGATTATATAGACATATTCGAGTTTTGTTTTGAACGAATTCTCTCCCATGGTGTAAAATGCTAAGTTAATAAAAGAAACTCGTTTTGGCTGTTTTTTAGAGCAGTCCGAATATATTTTCTTTTTTTCTAAATAATTTTGCGTAAGCTTTTAATGGATGGTTTTTCACACTACGTTTTCGTTTATGAGATTCAATCTGATCTATCACAGATCGGACCACAACACGCTCGGCTGAAAATATAAGTTCTTCTGAACTCAAATATGAGTTCTTCTCCACCAAGCCTTAGAATTTCCTTATGCTATTTCAATATTAGAGCAAAGAATACGATTATAAATTGTTCCGTATCTCAATAATTTATTTTTGGTCCGGATGGTAAAAATTCAAACATCTTGGACTTTCGAAGGCCCTGATTTTTCGGTATATTTATGTAATTATTTCACTTGCATGGGTAAAATATATTTGAGGAGTAAAGTGCCTGAATCCTTTCTCAAGTTGCAGTGTTTTTTGTGCGATGAGTCGCAAACTCAGCATATGACCGGTAAAAAGGGGCCTTAATATGGAAATTTATTTATTTAACAGAATCGACGTTCGCATTCAAAGTTTCTTCACCAGGTTTAATTTTTTCATTTGAACTCGCTTTCAACTGATTGAGATAATCGCCATCGGTCACCTCTAAGTGAATGTCAATCAAAAACTTTTCGCTCTTCCGTAGATTTTAGCCAGAAGAATTCTCAACCGTCATACAATCTAATTACGCATACTCAAACTTAATAGACTGCTGTAAATTTACCTGCGCAAAATTTTGCGTACAAAAGCCTTTCACAAAACATTTTATAGCGCGATTCGCTTGAAACTCGGAATTTATTTGATGAAAATTTTAACAAAAGAGCGTAAATTAAGGTGCTGAAATTTATGTTCGTATAAATTTGGTAATTGGATACCCCTGCTGATTTTGATCGGTTTCCTGGCTACCAACAATGCACGTCATAAAATAGCTCCGCCGCCCACCGCCCACCGCCCACCACACACCGCATAACCCCAAACAACTTCAAACGCGCTTAGCTAGCAATTCAAATGAGCGAGTAGCTACTTAAAAAGTCAGAGCACCGGCTTTATGAGCTAATAAAAAGGATGGCTTTCCAACATTTTTTATTTTAGTGGGTACAACTGTGGCGAAAGATTTTCGTATACAAGATGGCATTAAAAGTTAAAAATTAATAGAGATTTGTATTCCACGTTCGTTTCATGTTTTCTTTGTAACGGGCCTATGTAGTAGGCGAGTGCAACACAAGCTTGCGCTATAAAGTTGTGGAAGGACAAAACATTTGCTCATGCAAAAAATAAATTACCAATGCCGCCAATCACCCAACCACCCACCTGCGGGCGATGAATGGTCAAGTTATGAGCTTGGGCTAAGCTTTTCTTTTAAAATTTTTGATTGCCGTATTTTATAGCTAGCTCACAAGTTGTAGCTAAAAAGAAAAATTATAAATACAAATAAAAGCATAAAATTTAATTGCAAGCTGTAAAATTTATTATCTACACAAGCTCCAATTCTTTATGCATCTATGCAAAGCGCCTGAGAATATGCTTCAAGAAATTGTAAGAAAACATTAAAAAGTAAACTTCATATAAAAAATGCAGGAGTGCGCTGATGGAGTAGAGCTATTAAAGTGCGCATTGAAGGCTTTCGTTTTTGTTTCGAGACTTTCACAGCTTGTGGCATAAAAAGGTAGGATTTGCTTTTATCTATGCTGTTTTCGCAAAAGATTATATTTTTCGGTTCGAACGCATAGAACGTGTAGGCAAAGTTAAAGGCATTGGTCGACAATAAACTTAGTTTAAAATATACCTTTTTAAGAACTGCACAAATCTGAAATTTGACAGAAAGGTTGTGGTTATGATGCCTTTTATAAAATAAATAAAGCTGATGATGATGAAAACAGAGACCATAGCAGTTACAATTTTTATTAAAAAAAACGCTCACTAAACTAGATTTTTATTTTAAAAGTCAAAAATAACACTTATTATTGATTTTTATTTTATAAATTAAAAATAACAGCTAGTTTTAATTTTTATTTTAAAAGTCGAAAATAATGGTTATTTGCTTATTTTATTTCATTAATCAAAAATAGCAGTTATTAAAGACTTTTATTTATAAAAGTCACTGACTTTAAATTTTTAAGTCATATTTATTAATGTCAAAAGTTAATGATTTATGTCTGTGACTTTTATAAATAAAAGTCTTCTATAACAGTTAATTTTGATCTATAAAATAAAAATAATAAATAACTGTATTAGAAATTCATGCATCTTTTGGACGTGTTTTCTATCAAGAGCTGATTGGAGCAGGGAAATATAGTACTTATCATAACTATACCACAGGGCCCTTTTGACAAGTTTTGACACTTCATTTGTAACTTACTAATTTTTTAATTAAAAAAAAAAATACAGTTTATTCAAAAGGAAAGGCCATTCAATTTGATTTTCGAACTTTGTCAAATTTCTGAAAAATTACAATTTTGCTAGGCATTACCATTTCTTAACGTGTATGCCCGTAAGGCAGTACCCGATTGCCTGAGAGGTGGTCGGCCCAAGCGAATGAGAGCTTTGGAGCATCCTACGTCCACCTTTGACAAAACTTGTCTGGTAATCCGACAGGTTGGTTTCATTGTCCACCTGATATTCACCGCCTCAATAAGTTTTATCTTTAAGCTGTGTTTGCCCGAGGTTAGAGGCCCGCATCTAGAGCAGAATTTACCACAGATAATTCCATCCCGTTCATTGCCAACTCATCTGCCGCGAAATTGCCGGGAATGCAACTGTGCCCAGGGCCCGTGCAACAGTCCCGGAAGCATAAGACACGAGCAGATTGGGAGAACTTCTGCATTGGCAATCACCGAACAGCCTCCATTATGGCATTTAACTCTGCCTGAAAAACGCTACAATGGCCCGGTTTGCGAAAGCAGAGGTCCAGTTTCTTCTTTGCAGTGGAACCCGCTCCACTTATTAGTTAAGTTCGAAACCATTTTTAAAGATAACCGTCGACTCTTGGTCTAGGCCATCTCTTTCCTTCTCTTTGAATCTTGCGAAAAGTTTTCAGAAGGAACGGGGTTACACTAAGGGGTCTATGCTCATTCGATTAGAGATGATTGTTTTCCGTATGAACACAATCACCGAAGGTATGAATATCTTTTATATATTCCTGGTTGTTACGAAATTTGGCAGGATCCAATCCACGCTATCTATTGGAGGTTCGATATTCATATATCCCGCTAAGTGCATGTTGAAAAGAACTTCAAGTGATTCTTCGCAGATTTGGGGTTGTAGGATACTTAGATAGCGAAATCCTCATTTGGCTTCTCCACGCCGTCACAGAAGTCTTTCTCCGACTTCTTCTTAAATTTGCACTATTTGTTTTTTTTACTCATTTAGCTGGCCTTTAAACTCCTTCCAACAGAGCTTGTTGTCAGGTTCCTTGCCTATTTAAGGAGCTCCCATATATCACACCTGCTGGATCCAAGTTTCTTGTTTTCCCCAGGAGGTCTTGATCTCCGCCTTTTTCATACTCTAGGACATGCCACAGCTTTATGTTCTTTTGGTGCTCCACCTGAGAGTTGAGCTCCCTTGGTTTGAAAATATTTCTCCCTAACATCTTGCTGACAGGATCCCAGTTTGTGTTTCTTGAATTCATTAGAAATGTTTTTCGGCCACATCCTTTTCATTGAGGCTTTTCTCGCTAATCTTACTGTAAAGTACCGAACCTGTAGAACTATACGATATCTCAAAACTTTGGAATTGAATTTGACGTTTTATTATCAGCGTTATATAAAAATATGCAGTTTTAGAGAGCAAATAAAAGCAAGAAATAATGAGCTCCTTTGTATAGCCAATATAAATATAATTCTGGCGAAAACATAAACGAAGTGGAAAGTTGTTAAAAGGAATTACGCATAAATAGAATTCAACAAAAGAGCTTTAATTTAAATAAATAGATTCCTGCCAATCAGTCAACTAGCATCAGACATTTAGCAGCAGATTGCTTGAGTTGGAATTTGCTGGAAGAGGATAATAATAAATCGAGGCATGAATTCAAAGCATAATAGATTGATTTCCATTGAATGTTGGACATTCGCGCTTCCGTTGAATAGCTGTTGATGATAAGTTGCCAATGACAACAACAGCGATCATAGCATAACTAATAATTGTTTTGCACACAAAAGACAACTTTCAATGTTTATTTGCACAAAACTTGTTAAGTCCCTGTGAATAATCAAAAACACTTTGCGAGGATTGGACCTTTTCAGCGCTTCATTTATTTGCCAAATGCTGCCAGTGTTGGCTTTTGGACGCAACTAAATTAAATTGAAATTACATTATTACGAAGATATTTAACAACGTCACAATGAAAGGCGAAATTGATTTAAAATTTACAGAGAAGTATAGCTGGAAATGGTGTGCAGATATAGCTAGCGGGGTGAGTGGCGAGGTGGAGAAGGATGAGTGAAAACAATGCAGTGCATTGAACGCCAAATAGTCGAAATCGCTAGTAGCAGTCAACTTGTATACCTTTGGCATGTACTCACGTCTTTCTCGAACCCTTACGCCTTTCATTATATTTATTTATTTTTACAAGGTGACCCAAAATAAATGACTCAGAATCTTTTGAATGGACAGAAAATAGTAAAGTTGTGTTATTTCATTACATTTTTCTCGGCATTCCTACAATAATTTCAGAAAAAAATTTAAAGCTACTTTAAAAATTTATGATTTTATAACTTACCGACACTTTACGGCATCGTGCGAATTCCCTAGTTATGTTTTGAAAATGATTTCAGTTAAGGTACAATCACGGTTGAAATATCATTTCGGCTCAAATGGCTTTTAGAGCCTGGGGGTTGTATTCACATAAATTCGGGACTTGAAAAGATACCACACAAATAAGCCTGAGATTATTAAATCTAGATATCACACAATGTGGAGAAGTGTACCGTTTCGTAGTTTCCTCACACAAACTCTAATTAATGTTCGAGGTTCTAAAACTACTGTACGAAAAGGAAAACATGGACTTTGAAATTAACATCGAAAGAAGTGATCATTATACTTTTTTTTATACTTTTATCTACCAACGAAATAGCCAGAACAAAACATGACCCTGAAGACTTATTATTATTTATTTTGGACTACCCTGTATAAGTTGAGTGTAGAATTGTATGTCCATCCTGACTTCAATAATAAAAAATCCCAAATATTTTAACAGCCTGCTAAGGCTAGACATATTTGTGTTTATTTTTTCACGCTTACGGTCATTTGCCTTTTTTTTGCCCATGTGCGACCCAGCGAAGCACTAAAATCGAAAACAAAGTTACAGATGGGCAAAAAAGAAAAAAAATGTGTACCTAAATTTATAGCACATTACATAATTATAACATCACCACTTGACTAGTTTTGACTATTTAATTTTTTTTATTTATATTATATATATGTTATATATATATACAGCAGTCGGCCATCGACAAAAGGCCGGGAGATGATCACTTTTACGGAACAATATCCTGAATCTGCAAAACCGAGAGAGACTATGCAACTAAGCAGAGTTCAGCTTTATAAAAAGGTTTAAAACCGAACTCAGTAACAAAACGAAGTGGGTGGGTAGATCTAAAACATATAACATAACTCAAAGTTTGATAAACGGGTTCATTGATTGAAGAAGTACCGAGCTGGAACATTGTCTTATTGACAGACAGCCAACCGGCTATCAAAGGCCCTCAAATCTCACCAGATAACTTCTAAACTGGTGTTGGAGTGCCCTGACAAGTTGAACACACTTGATAAATATGACCAATCGAGTATGGGGTCTCTGGATTTCGGGGCTTACTGGTATTGCGGGAATTGAGAAAGTGGACAAGCTCGCCAAAAATGGAGCGTCAACTCCTTTTATTGGCTCAGAGCCCTTCTGTGCTGTAGCAAACGGAGACACTAACCACACTGGCTAAGAATGAGTAGAAATTCCACAGGGAATTATACTGGCTAAATAAACCTATAGCGTTTTGTAGAATGCATTAGCTTATCGAAGAACAACCAAAGAATTATTACGGGAATTCTTACAGGACAATGCTGGTTGAAAATCGCCTGGCCAAAGTGACCATCTACGGGTTGAATACTGCAGGAGAACTATTCATAAATGAAAAAGGAACCTGGGGAATTCCTAATAATGGTTGGCTGTATGAACTTCAGAGAAATAATAATAATAGGGTCATTTCATACCAAATCGTTCCGGAGGCAGTTAGGATCAGGCATTTTTTTGCATGCATTTTTTTTATAGTTTCTACATCGAAATCGACACATATTTTTTCTTTTTGCTTGATTTTAAGTTCTCTCGTCGTGAGGAATTTTTGAAAACTAAAAAATCAATTTAGCGCCATTGGCGCATGAAATTTTGTTTTGAAAATCCCGATCCTCTGTTTTAAGGTAAAAGGTCTCTCTAAAAGAAAAAATACGAAACATGGCAATTTTGGCAAAAAAATTTATATCGTGATTTAAAAAAATCAAAAAAATGTTTACTTCAAAAATTTAAATGGCGTCACTTTTTTCCCACGCATGAAATTTTGTTTTTAAAATCACGATCTTCTGTTTTTAGGTAAAAGTTCTCTCTAAATGAAAAAATATGAAACATGGCAATTTTGGCAAAAAAAATTTAAATTGCGTCACTTTTTTTCCCATGCATATTTTTTTTCTTAAATAGTAATATATATATAAAAAAAAAAAATTTCAGTAGCCTCTATTAGCCCAAATTCGTTGTTTGGGAATTATGAGTTTTTAAAGCTATATTGCCGATTATTCAGTAATTTAGGCTTCATTTGTAACAAATGCCATCATTTCGCCAAAAGTGGTTCAATCGTTGTGATCTATTTTCTATTAATAGTTAAAGAAAGATTAATTGTAGAAGAGAAAATTATAAAGTCTAGTAAATTTCCGGAATTTTTTTATCTTCATGATGGTTTTTTAAATGTGCAAAAAATCAAATGAATTTCAATACAAAAATTGTCACTGCCTGGAGATTTCTATTTTTATTGTCTGTTTACGATTTATATTAAAAGTGGACATTTCTCAGAACCATTTCTAATAAACCCAAATTTCGTTTTTAATGAATTATGATTTTTTGAATCCCAAGTGTCATTTTTTTCTTAGTCTTTTGCTACAGTATAAGTTTCTGGGTTTTCTCCTATCTCTCTAAAATATAAACTTTGTTTAATTTACTGGACTAAGAGCAGAAAAATAAACAGTCAAAAAATATCAATAACTATGGTATGGGGTGTATTGTATATACGGGCAGTGAAAATTGACCTAGAAGAATAAACATTTGCCAAAAAGGGGCAAAAATGCACTTCTAAAATTTTGTTTCTTTATACCAGTTATCCCTATGTATGTAAGTATGTCTGTCTATGTAGTGACATGCCGCGCGCGAGCATTTAAAAATGAATTCGGGACCCCCTTCACCTCATTTCATTTCGTTTACTTTTAAGTTATTGCTTTTATTGCAATTGTTATTATAGCTGTTGTTTGCTTGCAATCAACACAACAACTGAAACTCAACACACAATTTGATTGACTTATTAGTTCTTAGCCGCAGGATTATGTGCGTCGACGTCGTCGGCGTCATGACTCCACTCCACATATGTATGTATGTATATGTGTGTGCCGGTGTTTGTACAGCGTGCCAAAGTTAAGCTTCAGCTTCTCAACTGCAGTTGCGCGCCCATTTCTTATTTATTTACTCTTTGGCACACTGCATGCCGTGCTGTACGAATATCTTAAATGAGGCGTCATTGGTACAAGTTCGCTATAGCAGATATCCTACTCGTACCCACGAACCCTATTTGCCTTCTACAGCACACTGAGCTGGAAATTGCTCTGCATTCACCGTTGTTTGTTTCCGTTTGATTGATGCGGCTGTGGAGTTGTTTGCACTAATTGAAGTTTGAATTCGACGAGACCGGTGGGTGCAAGTAAGTGAGTGACGGGGGAAACTAAGAAGGAGCCGCAGGATATTAAAGGAACGAGGGTAGAAGTAGAAGGCAGGAAGTTAGTGGTAGACTGAATGAGTAAAAGTGGTCTAAAGGAGTTGTATGAGTGGCGTGAAGGACGCCGGTTTAAATGCACACATGGATGGCTCTATACCCAAATAACGCAATGTACACATTCAACGTTCAACCATTTGAAGCAATTTAGCGAGAAGGTTAACCCACAAGCGGATGGTACATACATATGTATAATATATTGAAAGTACAGCCATTGCCACGTTTTGTGTAAACCGACCAAAAGATACCTACTGCAATGCGAGGTGAGCCGGTGTGAGTTCAAGTGGCATAAGTTAGAGTACTATGTATGTATATATCTCAATTCCTGCAACTTGTTTATCGGGGTAAATGTGAAAATTGGGAAAATAATTGGAAAAGTTTTACAATAAATGCATGTCGGGGGGGTTCGTCAGCACGTCAGCTAAGAAGATTTGTTGTTGGTGCTTGTTGGTAGTTGGTGGCGTTGATTGGTTCATGACGAAGCTAACGTTAAAGGTTTCGCAGGAGCTGGCGGTATGGGGTGTAAATTAGAGTTGCCACATTTCGAATAGAACAAATGTTATGCAGCAAATGACTAGAGAGAGAAAAAGAACTGAATATATTCTCAGAGTCTCGTCATCTCATCAAAACGAGCATCAATCAAAATATTCACTGACGGCAATAAATTATTTCTTGTATACATTTTTTAGTACGCTCGATTCTAGTCTTTCATTTAGGTGAATATGAATCGAAGGATACCCGTAAATATCAATAAAAAGAGGGCATAACAGTCTCAGATATAAAATTAGTCCTACCTTTTGACTTCCAGTTTTAGCTCCAAAAATATTTTTTGTTAATAAAACCAAGAAAATCTCCCAAATCTTATCTTATCTTCCTCAGTGCAAAATTTCTACGGAAGTTTTCAAGCATAGCACTTGCCTTACCCATTTCCTTAGAAAAGCGAGAAAGCAATAGTGTCATTTTTAAAACGCAATAAGGACTATTCCTAATTTATTTCTGAATTAAGGACTTTCGCAATTTCCTCTAAAGAAATAGAAGAATTTATATTTTTGCGAAAGTAAAAGAATATAAAATACTTTGGTCCAAAAACGATCTGAATTTAGAATTCTGCGCCTTTATTCTGTAGTTCAAATCTAAAGGTAGTTCTGTTCGAAAACCTGATTTGCACGTAGTATGTCAATGGCCTGTATTTGAACCCATTTTCTATCAGTTTGAACTACAGGCCATGAGCCATTTAGCATTTTCTCAGAGATATACAGCTAAGATCCCATCTGAGGATAACATTTTTGAATATTTGGAAACAAGTTTTTTAAAGCGCTGAAATTTTCACGGATTTTAGGTATATTACCCACATTTTGACACATACATATTGGGCAGTATCTCTTCCATAGCTTTCAGATGTTTGTTTTTAAATTCCAAGCAGTTGGATGATTATTTCATTGGCGTTCGCATAGCTTCGCAAAAAATTGTCCAACGTTGTCAAATTGCATAATCTGGGAAACCATTTGTAATCGCAACGACAAGAAATTAATTATCTGGGAAACCAATATAGTCGATATCGTTTGGCGATAACTTACGGCACTTTCTTGTTGCAATTACATACGTATATGATTTTGCAAGTCATAATCTTGGTCATAATTATCAATCGTATGCTAAAATGAATGCGGTTAATATGCCGTGAAGCATAGTATACCGCTGATCCCGTTTTGCATGACATAAGCTGTCAAGTTCGATATGGGAAAGGCTGTGACAATAAAGTATTCTGTTTACGCAGTAAAAAAGCTTCTATACCTTTGCAACATGATAAGTGATAGCGGGCCACTCGTTTGTTTTTCGTGCATACGACAGCTTTTACGATTAGAGTAGAGTACAATAATTTTGGCAGTTGTCAAATTTTCGCGTGAAATAAAATGATATTACCGGCGAAATTTCACGTTTAAGAGCAGATTACCTCCTCTAAGACAGACACAATTCATGAACAGGTTCAGAAATTGACAAACTTCATTATTCAATAATCACTGCAGCGATGTTTTCGCTGAATTGAGAAAAACAATGGCGCTTACGATACGAGAATCTCAGTATCACCGATACAGCCTCTTCAATTCACCATCTTCCAACCTGTGAAATGAACGCACATGATAATAATTCTCTTTCAGTACTCGGGCAGTTAAGTTGGGTAATATTTGTGTCACTATTTGTCGTACGTTCTGATTACAAGTAAAATTACAGCTTTAACCCTAGACGCCTAACGTTCGTCGATTCGATGGGCATGCTGCAGAAAATTCGCTGTCTCTTTGCGACGAGCGCGTCGATCATCATAACGTTGCTTGTCACCTCAGCGTTCGCTGACCTTTTTTAGAAGACAAAAGTGCCCGGCACGTAAGTACTCGTACAATATTTTTTTGGTTACTACGATAATGCTAGTCGTTTCGACAAACGGTTAGGGGTTGTGTTAGAATTCTTTTAATATATGCCCTTGTTGCTTTCTTGCAGTTTTTAAGACGATTACTTTCCTCTGAATGTATAATGAGTTTGTTGTTGGACGAGGAAGAGTAACAAATGGTAAAAAAAATACTACATGCAACTAAAATATTTTAAAAATGTTCGTCGACTAATGGTTAGTGTCTATAAGAGGCAACCGAACGTTAGGTGTCTAGGGTTAGGCTAAGTATCAAACTCGCAAAGAAAATCAAATGAAATATTTTTAGTTTTTTTTTTTTTTGAGATTCTGTTTTTCCGACAGCGTGAAAAGATTATTTACTTTGTAGCGATTTTCCGTCATCCCTTTTTAAGTTTTCATTATTTCTGTTACTTCAAAAAATACCTTGTCGTTGCACAAAATTTTGTGGAAGAAATAAAAATACGGGCAATTAGTTCCTGAGAGCTGTAGAAGGATTTAAGACATTTTGATAGGAAAAAATTCCTTTTTCATTTCCTGAGCGTTTTTTTATATGTATTTCTTGTTTTTTTTTTATACCTCGCATACTTAGCTTTAGGCCTTTTTCGAAATTCTGAAATAGCAACAATTTCTTTTCCTATTGAAGCCATCTGGCAAGTTTAGCTCCCGTTCTAGGTAAACATTTTACGGAGCTATGCAACTTTCCACTCAAGGATTAAAGCAAGCGATTAGCAATAACAACAGAGCTGACTGACTGCAAGCTAGCAGGCTAACCGAAACCACCTACACGAAAAGTGCCTTAAATTGCAATCGAATGGGCTTTGTTTTTTAGCTACAAATACGTACATACATATGTGAATGAACATGTATCTGTGTGTATTTATTAGGGGGTTGAAATGTTTTAAGCTGCCAGTTTATAAGTCGCTTTATTTGTTTTGGAATAAAGTAAGCCAACAAACGGAGTAAGAAACCCTCCCACCATTTCACTTACTTTGTAAAAAAAAATCGAACTCCTTGTTTTCGTCTTAAGCGTAGCAGCATAGTTGATTTTCCACTCAACACTTATGAAAACAAATGCCGATTAGCTTGGCTTGTTGTCGATTTTATAGCTGCTGTTTTTGTTCCAGCAAGGAAGCACCAAGTGTGAGCGTTGGTTTACACAAATTGGGTTTATTGGAAAAGTTATTGATTTGTTGTTTTGAATGAAAATTGATTGGCTAAACTTTTTGCAGCTGTAATTGGCAAGGTAATTATTGGAACATAGGGTGAGCGGCCATTTAGAAAATTAAATGAAGTTTTATGGCTTACCAAAAATACCAATGTACATACATATAGAAAATATATAGTATATACATAGATGCATACATGCACATAGAAATAGGTAAATTGACAGAGAGTAAACTAAAAGTCCCAACACACTAATGTTATTTATGGCGCATTTTAAATGTATGAGCAAATTACGATGAAACTAAGAAATTTCGGCTTGTAAAATCTGCCGAAATAATGAGATTAAATTAGGTATTTTATTATAAATTAAGAAGTAAATTAAGACAAAATAAGCGTCGGCTCTAAATTTTATCGATAATAATCGAAAAATGTGTTCTTCCATAACCAAACCGAACGATACATTTCGAAATATTATCATTTCAATCAACTGTTCCATGATTTTTACTGCCTCAAGAAGCTTTCTTTCATGATTGTAGATTTACAAAAAAATATTATCACAGTAAAATTTAAATATATTAAAAATATACACTATATCTCACATCTTTTCTTTTGATCCAATAACTAAGCTACCCTGTCGCTACAGAGCTGTCAAAATAAATTGGAGATGACCAGTTTGGGCGCACTTGGTTTACGCGAAGTAATTTGAACGAAAGTAAGTAATTTTCGTTGTAGTGTGTCCGGGCTTTTAAAAAGGAAAGAGGAACATTAAAATCTGTGACATTAGTGTATCCGTTATATAAAATTATTTTGATTTACTCAAAGTAACGATGCTACAGGAACTCTGACCAGTAAACCCACAGATGGGGCTCCCCATGAAGTCGCAAGAAATCTGGATTTTTTCAGAAAAATTTATTCCGAAAACGATTTTCAGAAACCAAAGAATCAGAATACAAAAATTAAATAGAAAAGTCTTTTCAGAAATAAATGAGTCAAAATGAAAAATTCAAACACGCTTATTAAGTTGGAAGAAACGATATGTGCATACAAAGAATCAATAATAATGAATCCGTGTACAATACAATCCGGATTTTTAAACAATGTGCAAAAATAAATGCTTTTTCTATCCTCTGATTTCTTTCCCAGATTTGACTAGTGAATTTCGACTTATGAATTTGACTTACGAATTTTTGACCTATGAATTTTAGTTTTCTAAAAAAAGGGCCTGTGAGATAGATGTATTGACGAAAGTTTCGAAAATACTGCAAAAGGGATAAAAACAAAGTTCACAATTGCTTATGGTAATATTAATTTTGGTTTCCGTAGGGTTAGCTTGCTGTGGTAGTCCCCTCGGAGGGGAACTCTCTTAGACATATAAATGAGTCCATTGTGATACCACTAAATTATTTGGACGATCTATTACACCACAACCTAGGTACTCAAACCTCAGCCTGACTAGAAAACGAAAAGATGATTCCATCTCGTCATGCTCCAGAGAGCTTGGCCAAAAAGGGGCAAGGACTATATTTAGCTAAGCGCATGATATTGGAGAATGTTGAGTCAAAACTCCAACGAGGATCGAAGTTATCGACCGGATCTCCCTTGAACGCCTACGGTCCACCTCCGGCCCGACGGTCTTTGCATGCCATTACCCAGCGCTTGTAGAACATTTATGGTGATAATCATCGTTGAGTTTGGGAATGCTACGTCTGATCAGGAATGAGGCCCATTCTTGCCGCAATTTCGAGTGAAGACAACCCAGCATAATTTGATCTCCAACAACTCTCTGTTTTGTGTTCTCTAATTCTTTAAAATGGTAATGGTATGGAAAGTGGAATAACGGCACCATCACCAGGAAATGCTATAGAGCCGTGCATGTAAACGAGACATTGTCGATTTACGGACTGCTCAAAAAAAGTGGTCGAAAGTTAGACCACCTGTAGTTTGTTATCCCATTATCCGGTTTCAATTTTGAATTCCACACCACTAACAAAATACTCCGCGCAAGAAAAAGGATAGGCTATTTAAAAAAAAAACTCAAAATTTAATAAGCTACTTATAAACTAATTTCATATGTGTAGCTCTAATAAAAATAAGGCTATCTACCGTAAGAAAAAATGAACGAAATCGCTACACCGTTTCGAAACTGCTTCGATGGTTCTTTTTAAATTTCCATACGATAATTTAACAGAAAATAACCATACTGGTATCAAAAAGCTAGCAGCCTGAGATTTATTGTTAAATAACGTTGTGTCGATGTAAGGTACTTAAATTGAAAGAATTAAGTAAGTTAAACTAAATATTACAATATTAGTATCCAACTAGAAGCATTGAAAAGATATTCAGTACAGATTCATTTTGTAAAGGGTTGTCATCTATCAAAAAAGAAAAAAAATTAAAGTATGTTAGAGTAAGGCTAAAAAAACCAAGCCAAACCCACGACGGTTATGGCATAATTTGCGTACTTATTTAGCTATAAGTCTTAAGAAAAATCTCGCCTGAGCAGAAATGCAAGTTTCCGTGATTTTTTCTCCCCCTTTCAACGCATACCATCAAACTGAAAATAACGGCTATTTAATATTTTCTATTAAAAATGTATAAAACAAATCCCAAACTATCATTTTGTGAAAGTAAAATAAAAGAAAACTCAGAAGTGCAAAATGCCATTTGCCACACACAATCAAACACAACAAGCAAAAACAAGCAAAAATATTGAATTGCATTCAGCAATCGTTGTCAGATCAACGCCAGCAACCATTCAGTAATAATAAAAATATACAAAAAAATAGCAAAAAACGCAGCGCACAAAAATCTACTGTGAAATTGCAAATTTCCAACAATTTACACGCTACTTGGGGCTACAAAGATTTTCGTTCACCCCTCCTACAACTCGCCGCAAAAATGCGCACATGCAGCTGCTCAGAGCACAGAGTGGCAGAGTGGCAGAGTGGCGGAGTGGCAAGGCAACAGCTTGTCGCAGCATCATCGCATCATAACCTTAAAAATGCAATACAATAGTGCAACATGCTGCCATACAGTAAACACCCACTTGGCGAAGAGCATTTGGTGGTTGCAAGTTGTTGCCAGTATCACCTGAGGTTGTGACCAAGCCAGCCACCGACAAGTTGGAGAAATAAGAAGTTTGTGAGCGTAAACTTTAACCTCAACGGTGGCGGCGGCGATGGCGGCGGCGGTGACGGTGGTGGCGTTACTCCCATACAGCAGATTGTTGGTTGGGTGGGGCCAGACACGACGACGAAGATGTTTGCTGGTTGCCTTCAATGCTGCTGCTGTTGATAGAAAAATAACCGCAACGTAAAAACATTTTGTTGTTGCCAAAGTAGTAGTAGATGTACTCAGAGTGTGGCATGTTTGTGGCATGTTGCACTACCATTGCACCATTGCATTGCGGCACGCGTTATTTTGCGGTAGCTTGCGGCAGTTGATGTTGCCTGTCGTTGGTGTGGCATATTGGTTTGAATTGTGCGGGATCGCTGCTCGCTGTTCGCTGCTGTTGGCGGCTACGTTGTGTGAATGAGCGTATCGAGTTATCGCTTGCCGCAAATCTTTAACATCTGCATCAGTTGCCACGGTTTCGGTTGCTGGCTGTCAGCTCGAAAAGGTTGCTTGCTGACTGCCGTCGCTATTGCAGTGCACTAATGTGCACTTGTACAGTTATGTTCGATCAAGATGGCAAGCGGCAACCAAAAAAATTTCATTGCAACGAAAATTTTTAAAAATAAACCAAATATTTGTGGAATAAGCGACTGTGTTTGATGGAAAACGGCAGTGTGGTAGGAAAGAGATATTGTTGATTAAAAATCAGGGAATTGAAAGAGTAAAAAAAAAATACCAAACTCGTTTGAGTTTTAAACTGAACTGCAGTTGAGTATAAGTTTACTTTTAATGTTGAGTTTAACTTTGAGAAAAGGTTTGGTGTAGATGGAAGCTTGAGTTCAATTTCGTATTTAAGTTTTTAGGTTTGTATTATCTTCCGTTTTACCTTGAGTCTGAGTGTAAATTTGGCTGTCAACCAAAGTTAAAAATTGAATTTGAATTAGAAATTGAGGTTGAGCTTAAATTTGGTGAAGAGCGCAGGTTATGGGAGAAATTTAAATCTGAATTTGTGTTTGGGTTTTTGAAATTGAGTTGGAATTTTATTTAGAGCTTAAATTTAAATTCTATATTGAGCGTAAGGTTGAGTTTGCGTTTGAGCTTGGGGTTTGAGTCTGAATATGAACTTGAATTTGAGTTTAGTTTTTGTTTGAGTTTGAGTATGATTTTACTTTGAGCTTTTGTTTGATGGGGACATTTTAATTTCGAATATTGAGCTTCTATATATGAGTGGAATTAACATTTGAGTTTGAGTATGTATTTTAGCTTGAGCTTGAATTTAAATTTGGGTTTAACTGAGAGTCTAAGATGGAATTTGAGTTTAAGTTTGAGTCTAATTTTAAATATAAGCTTTAGTTTAATTTGAGTTTTAATCCGAAATTGAGTTTCAGTTTGATTTTGTTTGAGTTTGAAGTTCACTTTGAGTTTGTGTTTGCATTTAGGTTGTGCTTAAATTTTAGTCTGAGTCTGAGGATACTGCTTGAGTTTGACTCTGAATTTGAGTCTGAGTTTGAGCTTGTGACAGTAGTTTTGAGTTTAAATCTGAATTTTAATTTAAATATAAAATTTTGAGCTGAAATATGACTTTTAATTAATATTTGAAATGGGGCATTTATTTGAGCTTGAGTTTAAGTCTGAATCTAAACTGTAGTTTGACTTGAGGTTTGAGTCTGACTTTATATTTGAGCTCGAATTTCAGTTAGAGTTTTAATCCTAGATTGAGTTACGACTTCAGCTTGATCAAGTTTGAGATTCAGTTTGAGTTTTTGGCAAAATTTGAGTTGGAGATTGAGCTTAATTTGGGATTGAGGTTGTGAATTTGGGTCTGGCTCTGACCTCGAGTTTGAGTCTGGCATTGATATTGATTCTGAGCGTTGGCTTTGTTTGAGTTTGAGTTCGACTTTGAACTTGAGTTTTAATTTGATTGTGATAGTTAAAACTGAGTATGAACTTTAATTTCGAGTTTTTAGCCAAAATATGAGTTTGATTTATTATTTGAGTTTCAGTATATATTTGAGTTTGGATTTAAATTACAGAGTTTGAGTCCAGGCCAGAATCTAAGGGTTTCGAGTTTGGGTCTGAGTTTAAATGCAAGCTTGAGTTTACGTTTGGGTTTTAATGAGTAAGTTTCGGTTTGAGTTGGTTCAGTTTGCGGTTCAGTTTGAGTTTGCTTTTGAATTTTAGTTCGAGTCTAGCCTTAAGTTATAATTTGAGCCTAATTTTGAGTTTGATTTCGATGATGGGTGTAACGCTGAGTTTTAATTTTTATTTGTACTTGAGTTTTAAATTGAGTTTGAGTTGAATTTGCATTTGTTCACCGAGCTATAATTTTTTGAGCTATGTAAATATTACATATAATTTGATGAAATTTAATTTTCATTTTCTCCACTGTGCATGCAACCTCACTTCAACTGACAGTGGCGCCCACGGGGCACTACTTTTTTTCACACAACTTCATTTTTAGTATGCAAAAAAATGCAACTCATCCACCAAGTTGCACATAGAGTATTTTTTCGGATTATTAATGGCAAAATATTGCGGTAGTGATTTGTGGCAGAATAATAGTTTTCTGTTGATCTTTGTACTGGAAAAATTATCCTCTCTCACACACACACACACACATGCTTTGCAAAAGGGCATACGAACATATAAGGTTAATCGCGAAATAATGTGTTGAGAGCTGGAGATTTGCAAGGCGACTGAGGCAAGTAAATTATAGCAGCCTAGATTCGGACATGCCACAATACATACCGTAATATTTTCTAAAAAAAAAAACTTCGAATTCATTCGTCGTCATTGATTCGTTACACAAATTCGTTATGCGCGCATTTCTTCCGCATTGTGGCAACTTTGAGAACGAGTGATTTGACCTGTATTGTGTGCCACAATTTTCATGGTGAATGCCACAGTGCCGATGGTGGTGCTATTGTTGTTGCTTATCAACTCTAAGCGCTATCTAACGCTACGCCTAGCTGATCTTGCCAAGCCGCCAGTGATCGTATTAATGAAATTTTTTCATGCAACTTGCAAGGGATCGGATTATACTCATACATAGCCGTAGTTTACTAAAGTTGTATCGCCGCCCATGGCTACCGGCGATTTTTCATGAATGTGTGGCATGACTATGAGTCTGGGTTGTGTGGCTAAGGCCAAGTGTCACGAGTGTAGATGTGTTGACATGCAACGAAATTGAAATAAATTTTCTTTATGATTCATAAAAATTGAACTATAGGCGAGCGCTTGCCACAACATCTAAATACACCGCACTTGAGCAAGCGGCGCTAAATATCGCCACATTTGCTTAAAATTCTACAACAATTTTCACGCGTTTGCCAGCACTGACTTTTATTGACCGGCCGCCATTTGACGTGGTTACCTTGCGGCAGCACGCTGTTTCTAATGCATTTTTGTGGCAAAAGATTTTTTAGCGCTCTAAGTGCAATTGATTTTATACTGTCACGCCAATTTTTTGTTGTTTATTTTTATTTTTTTGCTGCATCTTTTGCCACATGCGAAAATCTCAACAATCAGCAACTTGCCACAAATAAATCTGCTGTTTTTTTCCTTTCCACATTTGTCAATCAGCGATTTACTATGATTTGCTTCACTTGAGCGGCGATGTTCGCTCTTTCAAAAAATGCCACATACCGCATGCGACGTACAATACATATATGTATTAGGTTTGCAACAAATGCTAGTACTTCAGTTCTTCAGTACTTCACCGCCGCCCAGACGAATTGTAAACAATTCATCAGCATGTGTGCACTCGTGTTGCAAATTGCAATCGCTTGCAACTGCGTTATTCATCATTGCGGCTATGCCGAAGTGTTGGCGCTGTCAACGGCAATAGTGATGCTTTGTTGCACGTACTCTTAAACTGGCGCTGATGCCAAGCAGCCGGAACAAATGACTTGCATATGTGGCTTGGCATATTAGCTGCTACAACCTTGATTTGTTGCCACTTGTCTCTACTTTCGTGGCTTTTCTGCAGTTTTTTTTTTTTAAATATATTGTTTTTTTTCTTTTTTCTTTTTTCTTTTATAATTCAAGCTTCAGTTGCCTCTGCTATTGCAAACCCTTTTGGCGGCTGAGTGGCTACGTAAAAATTTTGTACTCGCTGATTGACAAACTATGTGCAAGTTTGCCACATGATGTTGCATTTTACAGCTGAGTGCTGCTGAGTATTGCGATTGGCGCTCATTTCGCACTTCACTGCCACAGTTTGTTGCATTTTTTGGCATTTGTTTTTTTTGTGCTATACTTTACTGCTGCAAATTACATCTCATGCTTGATAAGCGTCGATCGTGTTGCAAAAGGGCGTACGCATATAAAGAATACCAACATAGCGTGCGTTGAGTGACTTGCCTTGATTTCTCGCTTTCTTTTGCGCCGTTGTTCTCGCATTTTTGCTTTTTTTTGAATTTTTTTTTAGTTCTGTGCTTCTTTGCTTTGGTGCCCGTTATTGTTATTGTTGGGCAAGGAATAAGTTGCATTGAATTGGTGTTGATTGATAACGCCACGGGCGGTCGGTCGCTTTTTACCCACTTCTTCCCCCCTGAAGCGACCTTCTGGCACCCCGCTGCTATGCCTTTTTTTTTGTTTTGGCTTACCAGAATAAGTTTTTATTGCATATAGAACATTTAACAAGGCGTTGAATTTATTATGCAGACTTGTTATCAGCGCTTCTTGGAATAAATAGAAATAATTTGGTTTAATTTATTGTTCCTCCATTTTTGCTTTATTTGTTTCTTTTACGATTTCTTCTTACAATTTGAGTGTCATAATGGGGTCGATTATTTTCCATTGTGGCTGTTGATAATTTGCGTGAAAAAACTGTTTGCGGATGTTTTGCTTTTTAGCGATTACCGAAAACTAAAAATACACTGAAATCGTTGGTAGGCGGGTGAGTTAAATGTGATTTCATAAATGTACAGGTTTCTAAGGAATGAGTATGCGATAGTTAAATTATAATGATTCACTTCGCCCTCACTGGCTCATTTATTGGAGGTCAAATATACTGAAATCAAACAATTGTTCCTAAGTGATTTTTTCCAATATTCGCTATGTTTCTTATACTAAATTTTTGTCGATAATTTTTTATTGTTTTTACTATTTTTATTATGAAATTTAAGAATTAATAAAAATTTCATCTAAAAAACATATGAAACTATTACATATTTAAAATAATAAAATAAATTGCATCAAAATTGTAAATGAAAAAAATGTGGTATTTTATAGTGGCTGAAAAATACAGATTTTAGATTTTTTTTTTTTGCACACGTTAATGCATATTTTTTCCATTCATATAAAAATAAATTCTAGCCCACAATTTTAAACAAACAACTTTTTTAAGTTTCTGAGACTAACATTTAACGGGCTAAAGAATACTCTGAATTAAAAAAAAATTGTGTTTAAAAAATTCAAAATTTTGATGAAAATTTCTTGAATTTTTCCAAGTTTTAAACAAAGTTTGCATATTTTATTTATAGTATGTATTTCTGTCATAGTACCAGTATTTAAAAAAAAATTTCGAAAAAATTTCTTTTGAAAAAAAAAAACGTTGCGAATATTGTAAAAAAAACTCACTCAATGGACAATTTTTTGAGTCACTCTCAGTTATCACTTGATTCTAGATTTAGTACGATATCTCTTGGATTTATTTAAAGATTTAGAGAGGACTTGAATATAAGAGACAAGGTAATTTCCTGAGGTCTCAAGTACTGTTTTTCTCGGTGCTCATAAGAAATTTGAGTTTAGTCAAGACGTAATTGCGAGAGTTTATCTTTAACTTACCTCTCAGATAATCTCCATAAATGCTATGGTAGGTTGAGTGCAAAAGGAACACGCCATTTTCACCAGTTTTGGCTATTTTGCTTTTGTTTTGCTTTTTTTTTATAAAAGCCTAGCTTATTATAATATACCAAACACCGTTAAAATCTACAAATTTAGTAAAATTTATTTTACACTTTGAACTTTTATTTACTCGGTTGAGTATAAGATATTGTCCGAAAACCTTTGTCTTTCGCATAGATTTCTTTTAGAACATAATAAACTACACATATATCTTTGCCATAAGCCCACCTTAATGTACACTTGCAAATGTACACAGTGTAAATGTCTGCGATTTTTGGCACCACGTCACCTTCTCTAAAAATAGCTCTACCTCGTCGGCTAAATTTAAAAATGAGCTAGCTAATTTTCTCCAATTGCTTCTTCTCAAAGGCAAAGCTAAGTCCCCTGGGAAATGTTGGAAGCAACAGATTTTAAATGACAAAAATACTTCAGCGGCAAGTCAACAAAATGGAAAAAGAAGATACATAAAAAAAAAAAAAGAATTCACACTAAAGCTGCAGAAACTCAAGTGACACGCTGTTGCAACGGGGGCATAAGTAAAAGAGGAATAGGCAGGCAGTCGTTGATTGGGGCTTACGTCATCAGTAGTCAAAAAATTTGTAGCGAGTAGATAAGAGGACCGACTGTTTGGTTGGTGCATGTGTGCTGCATTGAGTGCCAAAAACAATAATAGAAACAAAAATAGAAACAAAAACAGGAAAGTCTTAATTTTACGCCGCATTAAAATTTGTCGCTAATGCCACATCACTTTCATTTCATGCGGTCCTTGTTTGGTTTTTTTTTTAATACCATTCTGCACTTCATTCTTAGTTGTGGAACTGTAGCACGATAAAAATATGGCATAGCTGTTTTTTTATTTTATTTTTGCTCTTCAGATTTGTGTCATTAGTAGCACGAGTAGTACATGCGACAATTGATGTTTCTTAAGTGCTTCCATGATAGATTTATGTGGCGTTTTCCCTTCGTTATGCCCCTCGCAGGCATTTAGTTATGACTGTAAATATTTATCGGAGTTATAAAGATGCGAAATTTTTCGCTTTGCTTTTCAAATTTTATTTTGCGCCTGTTACAATGTCTACCCCTATACATATATAAAAAATTGTATATTTGTCGTGCAAGCAAAAGTGTCAACAAATGTTTGACTTTATATTCTTCTCGGCTTTTGAGTAAACAAACTTGATTTTTTTCCATTGTGCGAGTAAAGCAAAAGCATATACCAAATAGAAAAAAAAGATATAAGTACTGTTTAAAGAATGAAATAATTCTGCATTAAATTGGCATGAAAATATGAGTACTTTTATGTGGTATGTGTGATTGAAGTGTTTTTGCGCTATCAAATGTGTGTCAATAAGTTGAAGTGTTGAACAAATGAGTTAAGTATGTGGACTATTTATTGTTGTATGTTGTGAATATGTGTTCACACAGAGCTACATATGTTTATAAGTATTGACATAAAAAAATTGTATTTGTATTCTTATGTACATAAAATAAATTTTGTCAATATTCATTTAAGTGCTCTACGAATGAATACGTTTAGATGGTGGGAATAATTCTGATGAACAAACATATACAGTTATGTGCAAAACAATATGGACATGCAATTTTTACCAGTTTTGGCTATTGTTCTTTTTTTTTTATTTTTATTTTATGAAAGTCTACCTCATTAACTAACAAAAACTGAATAAATCCACATTTCAAACTTTCAAAAAAATTGGAAAACTCAACAAAATTTCATCGAATTTTCAAACCTTTTAATTCGAATTTTTCTAAAGCCTTCAAGTATGTAGTTTTATAGCCCAAGTTTCTTACCGACGGTGTCGCCTAATCTAAAATTGTCGAACGTACTTAGTATGGACGAAAATGCGTCAAACCGTGAATATGAAAAAATTACAAAAATTAATGGAAATTTTTAGCTTTTCAGATTTGCTTTTGTACTGAAATTTAATGAGGTATACAATTTTATACCTAGAATTTCTTTAAAAACTCGAATTAAAAGGTTTAGTAGCAAATTTGTTTCGTAAATTTTGTACAAAATTATTATTGATATTACAATATAATAAAAAAATATTTTAATCAAAATTTTAAATTATTTAAATACATTTTTTTCGAAATATGTAGTTTTACTGCCCCAATTCTCTTCCAGACAAATAACAAAAATGCCGAGCGTACTTTGTATGGAAAAGAATCCGTGACATCGGTTGAATTTGAAAATTAGATGAAATTTTTTTGATTCTTTTCTACAAAGTTTGAGCAATAAAATTTTCAAAAAAATAGGATTTTCAGCTCACCCCTGTCTACATTCGTATATGTGATGACAGTTACAATTAAATCGGTGAAATGAATATGAATATCAGTATGAATATGAATGTGAGTACGAGTATGTTGATTTGTATGAATTGGAATATTAAAGTGATTATGAATTTGATTGGAATTTGAATATGAATGAGTATGATTATGATTATTAATATGAATAATAATATGAGTATGAACATGAATATTCACGTGAATATTAACAATAATATGAATAAAGGTTTGAGTATGAGTATAAATATGAATATGAATGTGAATATGAGTACGGGTATAGTTATAAAAACATATGATTATGTAGATATAAAAATATCAATAAGAATTTGAATGTAAGTACGAGTATGAGTATTTATATGAATGAAAATATTAAAGTGAATATGAATATGAATTTGTATATGAACCGGTATGAGTAATAGTATGAATGCAAATATGAGTATGAGTGTAATAAAGAGTATAAGTATGAGTATGAGTATGAGTATGAGTATAAGTATCAATATGTATTTGAATAGGAATATGCATTTGAATATGAAAATTAATAAAAGTATGAGTATGAGTATCAATATTGGTATACATACACATATGTAAATATGCGTACGAGTATGCCTTTGAATATGAATTAGGGTATGAATATGGCTTTTTATATTAATAAGGGTATGAGTATGACTGCGAGTGCGCATATATGTAAATATAAATACCCACGAATATGTACATGAATATGACTATGAGTACAAGCATGATTATTAGTATGAATCTAAATGTAAATATGAATATGAGTCGCAAATGAAATGAAATAGAAACCTACAAAATTTCACTATACAATTATTTTTGAAGAACGTTACACACATACTGATAAATTTAGAAAAAGGGCGGCGGTCTTTCTGTTATTTTTGGCTAGGTTTTCATTATCTTTAAATTTTAATTTTTACGAAACTCCTACCGCCTCTGCTGTCTCAAAAAAAGTCCATACATATACTATTTAATCTGGTAAAGTGCCTTTACACAATTATTGTTATTTGTTGCTTATGTAAACAAAGATTCAAACGATTCACTATTGAGAATAATTCATCAAAATACAAAACAAACTCTAAACTCACTTACACACTGCAAAAATAAGAGCAGAGGTATAGGTAGACACTGTAAGAGGCTGTTCGGAGGCCCACCACGGAAGCAGTGGGCGCTTTACGATTTATGTCTACGTCGCGCGTTGAGTGATTGACTCACTCACTGACCAACCAACTGTGACTTGCACTCGTGGTGCCAGAGTATGTAAATGAATTGAGGCAATGAGCCTGAGCGATGTGTATGTGGCGGTGCAATTAAATTTTGTTGCAACTAACTTACAAAAAGCTTTTGCACTTTGCTTGCGGTCAAAATCCTCACGCTGAAGTTCAACAAATAAAATGGGCATTGACGAAACTTTTTTTCTCCTTTTTTTTTTGATTTTATTTCTATTTTTTCGCTTCGTTATTTCCTTGTACGCCAAAATGTGCTTCAGTGCAAGAGTTGATGAGTTATTGTTGGCTATTTTTTTTGTTTTTTTTGTTACAATTTGTTTACTTGTATGCATCTGCCCAGCAATTGTGAGAATTTTTTTGTTTATTATTTTAACTGGATTTTTGTTTTATTCATTTCATCTTTTACTTGGCATTTTTACTACTTTTCCGCTACAATTCACTTTCATCATTCAAACCACAGAACTAATCTTTCACCTTTCAACGTTGCCATCAAAATCTACGCTCCTCTGTTGCAACTATCAACCAGCAGTCAGGTGGGAGGTTTGTTGTTTTAAATTGTTGCTGCTCCTTCTTATTGAGTGCAACTCTTGGTGAGCACCAGGAAGGAATTATAATAATAATAATCGTAAAAGTGTAATTAAAATGTTTTATTTTAGACTTGGAAGATTCTATTGGTTGCTGTTAATTGGAAAGCTAAGGCTAGTCTGACGGTAGGTCGGCTTTTTAAAAAGGGGCACGTTGCTGCTTTTTTCTTTAGAAATTCCGAAGTTAGTTCATAGTGAATATTAGGCTTTAGCTTTAAAATGTATGGATTTTTGTAAAATGTCATTGACCGTCTTATTGTATGAAATATAAATTTAAAAGACATTATAAACTATTTCCGTAGGTCTTAACAAAATAAAAACACATTTGGAACTATAATATACTAATTAGAGGGTTTATTATTTTACTTAAAATTTCGAACGCAAGAGAACATAATCAATATAAATAGAGTAATCAATGTCGCAGAAAACCAATATTTTCCTAAAAAAAAATGGATTTTCATATATTTCAATTCAGTGATTCGAGACTTAATAAGATGCCGGTTTTAGATTCATCGATCAATCAGAGTCTTCAAAATAGTTTATTTTGTGATTTAATTAATAGAACGGTTCGTATAAGAAAACCCTAAATACAACTTTTTTTTCTCAAGGAATGGTCATAAGAATTTATCTGATAAGGAGAGTGTAGCAAAAAAATGCATTTTATTAATTTATTTGCACAAAAATGCATTTTATTAATTTATTTTTATTAGCTAAAGTTTTTAATTATATTATTTCATGCCATATATTTTAGAAATTTGTGTAATTTTATTGAGCTCGGGACCAGTTTTTGACAGAGAATATAAATATTATTTCTAAGGCCACCACATCGCTCCTTGGACTTATTCCTTTCTATACTTTACCATGGCTCGAACCTGGTGAACGCGATCACCCGGCCAGCATTTAACGGCTAAAATTTATAGTTCAATGGTTTTTCTTTACCTTTTTTTTCTATTTTACCTTCTAGATGAACGTGGCGCTGATGACTTCGAAACTGGATCATTTTAGACCATCGACCTTTTTGATGATTGATAGCCGAATAGGAACTATTCGATTAACCGTTCATTTTCGATTAACCGCGCACCATCGAGTAGACTGAAAATCGACTAACCGACTTCATTGTAGTGGAAAACTAACTTTGTCAATTAGCGCAAACATTCAATTCATATATGTATAAGAAATATGTTTTGAAAGAAAATAACTATTCGAAAAGTCGTAAACGAGCGGTTAGTCGAAAAAGTCGAAAGGAAACTGATAGTCGATTAGGTGAAGTCAATTTTTTTTTTAAACGACTAGTCGATTAACAAGAGCTCTACGAATGAGTTGAGAAAATAGCTACCTACAAAATCGGATTGCGCCGATAATAATAGTAGGGGAAACTGCAAATCAAATTTAAAAAAATTTAAAATATATTTAGGCTGACAAAATATTGATGGTAACTGTTAGAATCATTCCGCGGATTCCAAATTCATTTTATGGGTATGGCTCCATGGACAAAAATACTTGTTACATTTCATAGCACCAGAATCGCGTTGATGATTCAAATATTTTTAAATTGCCCACCCTAATATGTATCAATTTAAAATTTTATTGGTGATAAGTTTAATGGAATGATCGCCAAACCGTCTTCTAGAAGAATACTTCATCCATCGCTTTGTGGCTAGCCTTTCCAATTATTCGTCAAATTCGAGCAAAGCCATCAGATTTGCAGAAAAATTTGGGTATGCAGTTTTAAAGCCCATTTAATTTTAGTATTAGATACATATTGTAATAAAATTGAAGTTTGTAGTAACTGTTAGTTTCTGTGGTAATTTCATATTTTTTTTTACTATTAAATTCTTATTATACAGAAAAACCCACGCAACACGGTCAGTAAATTTTTTTTATCAAAAATTAACAGAAATTTTTTTCTCACTTTAAACATGTACTTTATTAAATGGGCTACAAAACTGAGAATTCAAATTTTAATTGAAAATCTAAAATCTCATTGAATTTTTCTCTCCATTTAAACAAAGTTTAAAACTTGAATTTAACCGGTGTCTGTGTTAAATCTGTGTCTGTGTTATATTAAAAAAAATATGTTAATATTAAAAAAAAAGAAAACTTGACATTATGTGATATAGTTATGACAAGCACTGTACATGCATACAATCCAATTTTTTAAAAAACTTATCCATCAGTAGCTATGAGGGGAATTGCGGATTTCTTATTAAGCCCTTACCTCGTGTTTGAAAGAAGTTAGCAAGAAAACTTTGAAAAACTATCACCCTCTGTCTTCTAACTAAACTCACATTACTTCAATAATTTAGTACAAACAAACAAAATTAAGCGCCGCCGAAATGAAGTTGCAAATGCGTTAAATAGTAAACTCAATTCACACATTTCTTGCAGATAAAATGGAAACAGACAAAGAGAGTCTTGGCGAATTGCAGACCCACGTAACTAACTGCAACAAAGCGACAATCCTATAATTTTTTAACTTTTTGTTTTATTTTCTACAACACTTGCACTTACTCACAAAAAAAAAGAAGGCTAGCAATTTTAAAGTAAACATTGGCATGTACATATTTTTTCTACACTTACCGGCAATTTGCAACGTGGCCTTTCGACTCACCGCCTTGCCCACATTATTCTTCGCCACACACCAATAAACTCCGCTGTCCTGTTCCTTTTTGCTCATCATAGTGCGATAGAAGAAAAGTGCCCCATCCTTGAATAGAACGCGGTGCGATTTCTTTTCGTTTGTATTTACCGGTTCGCCATCCTAATGGTGGAAAATAAATATAAGAAGAAAATAGCGAAGATGTGTAAATAAATGCAAGAAAAATATTTTAGATGCGTGACATGCAAAAAGGCAGAAAAATAATAGATGCGTATACAAAAAAAAAGAGGCTGGGAAAGACAAACGAGTTAGGCTTTTAGAGTAATTTTAATGAAATAAACCACTTTCCTTTTTTTTTGTGTGAAAATTCGTCGCAATGTTTACGTAGACTCCCACAACAGCACACATAAATACTCAGAAAGATTTATATTTACTTATATCTTACAGTCCAAGTAGTTATTTTTCCAATAGGTGGCTTAAGATGGTGGCTTATATGGTGTTCGAAAGATAAAATTTCGTACTGAAAAAAACTTCTCAGGCAGTCAAAGATGGCAACCAGCAAAGAGAAAACACGCCCCTTCTACATTTTTTCTTCGATAAATGTGAAAATGCAAGCCGATAGGCTTAATCCCTTAGAAGCAAGAATATCAGTCCTCCGAAAAAATGTATCATAGCTATTAGTTATTTTGCTTTATAAGAAACTTGTATTCATAGACTAAAAAAACAAAAAGAAATAAATAAATAAATATGGTTTCCTTGATTCCGTTCCGATAATTTGAATATCAAAGATGTACCAATCGACTCCGACCTCCATGTAAGCCTTGATTGCCCAGGAGTTAAACATTGTACAAAAATTTATTTGGCACCTTTAAAATAAGGTCTGATACAAAAAGAATTTCGATGTACGGGTCCCACACGAGTTAACGAAAACAAACATCATGGTGCGAGTTTCCAACTGCCAATCGCTGTTGAATTGCAATAAAATCGATCCATTTCTGAAGTAGAAAAGTCGGCTACTTGCGACAACGTCATGCCAAACCCGTCGTGGTCGAATCGCAGTCAACCACTGGATCGATGGCGTATATACAGCCGCTGAACTCTCGCCCTGTGAATGCTGTCATTGGAACCAAATCACTACCCATAGCAGACGAAATGGTTCAGCTGCCTCGAGAGTCCCGCGTCACTTTGGTTCAATTAAGATCTGGATATTGTAGTAGCCTTAACTTACACTTATACAGACTCGACCCCGATATCGTAAATGAACATCCAGCATATCGATAATCCCTGCACCATGCCAACCACTTATTCACATGCCCCAACAAACCCCCCTCTCCCTATGGTCCAACCCAATCGAAACAGCACGCTACCTGGACCTCCCCTTAGATGGGGCAAGGACCTTCCACTATGACCTGCTTCCTCTAATTCAAACTTGTACTGCCAACAATTGGACCGTCTGAAGGAAGCAATCGCCCAGAACCGGCCAGCTTTGAAAAACAGGAGAGGAATTGTGTTCCTTCAGCCCAACGTCAGGCCACACATATCGATAAAGATTAGCCAGAAGCTCCGGGAGCTTATTTTGGAGGTTCGTATACATCCACCTCATAGTCCCGATCTGGCATCAAGTTGTTACTACCTGTTACCTGCTGGTGGCAAAAATTCGCCTCAAGAGCAGCTTGTGAAAATCGACTATCCCAGTTTCTTTGCCAATAGGGACGCGGGTTTCTAATGAATGTGACATTATGGAATTACCTTCTAAATGGCAACAAATCATAGAACAAAACAATCCAAATTGTTGACCTAAATCGGATCATTTTAATTGTTCGAAATAAAACTTCCAATTTAATGCAAAAAATAATGAATTTCCTTTTTTCTTGGCCTAATATGACCCACTCAAGGTCAGCGAGGTACTAGCCAAATTCTATTCTAGGTGCAATATGTGAACTCTTTGGAATCCCAGTAGAGCTCTCGCATCTCCTACCGACAAAAAATATCTCTTACTACTTGTAAAAATCAGCGATTATTTGAAAAGCCCACCAAATTTTCGTTTGTAAGTCCAGTCCTTTTCCGAGACTACAACTAAAATTACTGCAAGGTTGTAAGATTTTATAAAATTGTTGATTTACATTTGTCTATCTGCATAACTGCTTGTGGTAAACGCTCTCGACTCACGCAGACTCGACTTCAAAAAGTACAAATGTACATAAATTCTTCCTTCAACGAATTCTCAGTTGGTTTGCTTGAGTCTCACGAAGTTATCTGGCTGCAAGAGACAAACCGCAATTTTTGTTCCATTTTTATTTTACAAACTTTTGCGGTTTAACTCTGCTTGTTTCTATGGAAATGAGTAATTGTGTGTGTGCATTTTGGTTTTCTTTTCAAACAGACAAACAGACAAACACCTTGCAGTTGCTTTAAAATTTATGTACACTGTAGGTGGGCACTGTCGGGCATGTGTTGCATGCCACTTTCGTTTTCATGAGTTATTTATTTGCAGTTTTTGGTGCGGATGCAACAATTGCGGTTGTCGCTAGTTTAATTCTATTTTTTGTTTTTATTTGTAATGCAGTTTGCGGTTTTGGTGTCATTTTACAAAATGCATGTAGTGAAAGGAAGATATTTGATAAAGGTAAAATGAGGTAATTAGTTGTGGCAAGATACAAAAGAAATAAATTGTCGAAAAGTGTGACTGAAAAAGCAAGCAAAAAATTTTACGAAGGTGTAAACATATTGGAAATCAAATATTTCTATATGGGAATTTGATATAATTGCGTTTTACTTAGTAAAAATTATCAGAACAAATTGTGTGCTGCGCCGTTATAGAGGCGTAATATTGAACGTATGAACAATATTCAAGAGGAACTGAAAAGTGAGGCTAAGTTGAGTTGAGAACGATTTTTTCCAAGTCGAACGTATCGGAATATGATTTAATATCATTTTTATAGGCAAAAAAAAAAAACAAAATTAAAATAACTCGACGACGACATAGAGCCCAATTGGTTACTCTAAATTCACTTAAACCCTGGAAAGTATATCAATCCAGTAATAACCACTCGATAGATTATCAAGTAAATTGCCTGACATTTTTTTATGACATACTAAGTTTTCATGCCATGACCAAAATACTGAAAAAAAAATTGTTAAAATATTTGCCTGAGCAAAATGCAAGGTTAAGAGATATAAGGTAAAATTTCAAGGGAAATATTTTCGTAGAACATTTTAACCTAAAAATATACTCGGTAGAGGGGTAAAATATTGTGAAAATTTTTGATCGGTAAAGTCGACGAAAATAAAAATTAAGAAACAAATATGTCACCACGACTCATTCAACATTTATGTATGCTCTTTTTTAGTAATACAAGTACTTATTAATTTATTTTATGTAGAATATGGCTTTAATCTCGCACAGATTTTGGCTAGACAGACTGCTAGTGAAATTTTGGGAAGATTAATGCTCTCTAATCTTCTAACGACCTTCCAAATCTATTTTTGTGGTCTTTCTTCAATTAGGTCCAAAACGACACTTTAGGTAGGGACTAATGGGCTAAACCCTTCTACGAAAATAGCTCCCGTAAAATATTTGCTGTCTATGTTAAAAGCTTTCATTTCGATCAGACAAACTAGGCCGTGGCATGGAATCTTTTGTAGGTCATACAAATAATTCTAGCTAACATTCTAGCAAATCCATTGAGTGTTTCATTACCTGGGTAGGTACAATTTTAGAAAGTCCATGATAGTTTCGGTTGGTGCACGATTTTCTTCCTATTAAATCTTTAATTTTTAAGCAAATAGTAAGCCCACCGAATAGTAATAGCGATTTCAAATACTAGGCTCATACCCGCTGCTCTGTGCTAACTGATTTTATTACTTTCTAATATTCACTTTATTATGACGTCTTACTTTAGATCTAAGCTGACACTTTTTTAATTTATTTCATATATACCTTATATTAATATCTTGCTCAGTTCCAAAGTATCCTAAAAATAGACCTGGCAAAATTTGTCTTAGGAAGGTAGGTAGGAATGAATGACAGAGAAACTAAGAAAGATAAACGACTGGGTGAAAAAAAGTAAAAAAAAAGACGAAAAGCGGGAATATTTCAATTCGAAAGAAAATAGAATGTAATAAACGAAACAAACCAGTTTGACATTTCCACCGCGCAAAGCGAAGATAGAATAAGCATTAATTCAACTCGTGGAATGCTACTACAAAAGGCGAATCCATAGAAGGTGATGGCAAGATAACCAAGGCGAATTCGTTGAGTTTGTTTGTGTACTTTTGCGAGTGAAATGTCAAAATCCGAATTCGCCTACTATTTATTCCGCATGCATTTTGTTTGTGTAAGCAACACACCCCAGCGAATTGGAAAAGAACTCGCCTTGGTTTGTTTGCTCTCACTGCAGTAATTTTCTTAAACTGATGGCGCAAATCCGGATTGCATTGAGAATTGAACGTATAAGTAGATTAAGTCCTGATCTTCTCGGTGGCACGAGATTTTCAAGTCATATTTTGTTATAGCGAAAACTTACCAAATCAAGGGGATTGGTGAAGTAATTACGATAAATGCGATTATTACAAGATTTAATTTTGATTTGGGCATGCCATTTTAAGCTTTCATGGAGTTCAGTTTGTCCTTCGCCTTGTTTAACAGAAAACTAACAGTTATATAGATAAGATTTGATAAATATGTAGAAGATAGTTGGTAGGCTAATTTTATTTTTATAGAGTAGGCCAATGTAGGCAAATGCTTGTGATATATTGAGGGAGGCAACTGTACAGTATTTTTCTTTTTTTTTCGCTCAATTGCGGAATATAATTTTCATCAAGTTCTGTTATATATGTATATTTAAAAAATTTTGGTGCCAACCTTTCGACCTACGCAATACAAAATTTTCACATATCTTTCTGCTGCTTCACATGGTAAAAAATAAACGCAGTAAGACCTACTTTTTTCGAAAAAAATTATTTTTTCGAACACTTGCAAACCAAAGAAGTGGAGCTTAATTAAAATATTTTGTGCCATTTTAAATAAAGCAAAAAAGGTGCTAACACAATTTTTGCGTTCTAAAGACAACAACTAAAATATCAAAAATTAATTAACAATTCTGTGTACTTTCCTAATCCACAATTGAATACTTCCTAAACACACCTGAATCGTAAATATCGTCTAGCCATTGCCACCTAACTGTTGCCTATTCGAAAAACTCCACATCGAAATCCTTCAGTGTACTAAATAGGTAAAGATGCACCTTTTCAAATTTATTACTATTCAAATTGTAAGCGACTTTATTGCTATGGCATTGCCGGGATTTACATTTTCAATTGTTTTATTCAATGAAAGTTGAACAAAAATAAGAGAAAAACGAATGGAAGGAGCGAAAAATCAAATAAAATTCCTGCCAAAGACTACAAGCTACAAAATAGTACAAATATAGATATAATATGTGAATGTATGCATAGCAACTGGAAGATTTAATACACTGACGAGCAGTAATCCTTTGCCAAACACAATCACACACACACGCAATGCTCAACACCTCCTTACGCCTAGTGAATATAAATAACATACAGATGTTGAGTAACTATCTCCATTTTTTTTTATTGATACAGTGTGAGTGATGCGCTGATTTGGTCATGTGTGTGTGTGTGTGTGTGTGCGAATGTGTGGCGGACAGGACTACGTTGTTATCCTCGTAACTAGGTACGTATTTACTTTCCACAGCATTTGGACTTACCTTAAACCATTCAATTGTCGGCTCCGGTTTGCCTTCGACTTTGCAATTCAATGTGGCAGGTTCATTCTTTTTCACAACCAAATCTGTTGGATGTTCGATTATACGTGGTGATTGATATTGAGCTGAAAATAGAAAAGTGAAAAATAGAATATAAATGAAAAATTGAATAACGAAGGAAAAGTTAAAAAATACAATATATATAGTATATGCTTGTACGAGTAGGTAGATAGTTGAAAGCGAATTGAACCAAAAACGGTTGTGCGGAAATTCAGTAAAAACAAAGAAATTTCACTAAATGCATTGACTTCGACGAATGAGCGTACGGGCAGAGCAATTCTGTGGCGAGTGAGTGTGTGAAAAAAAAGGTCTATCTATATTTTAGCATTGAAAAGGGTTAAGCGTTGCGGCATTGCAGATAGCAAATATATTTTTTCAATGTGGTTTAACCGCTTGCACAAATATATATGTACATATATGCAATACTTATTTACTACAAAATGCAAAGAGATTTTGAATATTTCAAATCAAGGCGCACACTCACACATGCAAATATTTTTTTTTTTGTTTTTTTTTTTTAACTCTCAATCGCTGCTCAACGCCACAGTAGTGATGCCCCAAATGTGTGTTACTTTATTGTTTAAACGTGTTTGTGTTTTTGACTGCAAATTTTGAAGGGATTTGAATCTTTTGCTCTACACTCTACTAAGCTGATATGGAAGCGTATTTTTTTTTTTTTGATATATAGAAAATTGGATGTTTGTTTTTGGTTTTCTATTTGTTTCAAAGTTTATTTTGTTGCATCTAAATATCAACATAGTGCCGGCCGTGGTGGCATGCAGCTTAATTCGTAGCGGACGTGTGAATGGTTTAATTTTTTATTCCATTTATTTGCAAAGCTTTGAGTAACAGTTTTGACACTGGAGCTTGGGGATTTAGGTGAGCAATAATACAATCAATGCAAATAGAATGAGATTTTTGAAAAAATGTGTCATGCATTTTGTTTATTTTAAATCGCTTAGAAAAAGTAACTACATAGTTATACAATTAAGTGTACTTTAAGGAACTTATAAAGTCGTTTTGGGGAAAATTTTTTAAAATATTAATTCGTATATAACTAAATATATAACTAAATAATATCGATTTACGTGCAAAACTAGGACTCAAATTTAATAAAATTACGTTTTAAGTTTTTTCACAGAATGTCTGAATTTATTTTAAAGGAGCTTATACAAAGTATGACAAAATTTCGATCAATCACAAACATTTTTTCTTAGTTATCCTGTCGTTAAATGCCTTAAAAATGTGGTTTTAAGCTTTTATTCTTAAATATCTTTAACGATTTTTAATCAAATCCGTTAAAATTTAAAATGTGAATTTTTATATGCAATATAACCAATTGAAAATTTTATTCTTCTAGCTTCATTTAATCAGAGGTATATAAGTATGAGGGTTGAGAGTTCTAGGGAAGGCACAAATATCCCTTCGATATTTTTGTCACTCATGAGAAAATCGATAGTACTAGTGAAACATAGCAAACTTTCCATTGGCCGTTTTTTTAAAGAACGTCACGATTTTTTACAATATCTTACAGTTTCAATAAGGATTGTGATTTCAAGACAAATGTCACAAAGTACAAAAATAGGTCCATCAAATGAAAAGACAATTTTTTTTCGCAGTAATTCTGTGTCAAAACTCTCTAAAAATTTCATTTAAAATTTTTATTCTTGAAAAAACTGCATTGAAATTAATCCGATATGAGAGTTGTCAGACATGGAAAAAATCCTTAAGACCGCTAGTGCGATCGAAAAAATGTAGCGCTGAAAATATCGATCAAATGTGGCTGGAAAAATTTTAAACAAAAAAGAAGCTTTATTTTTTCAAATCTCTTCAGTTAACTAATTTTAAATTTAATTTAGCCCTTTAACGGCTGACTTGAGAGTGCAGAGACTCCCAGCGGTATAATTATTTTGTGGTTAAGTTTTAAAAAAGTCATCCAATTTACGTTAGTTATTGATAACTTTTTCATTTCATAGTAATTATAATCGAGATAAATTGTTTACTTTTGAGACTTATAGTAAAAACTATTTTAATAAGAATTCTGAGTGAGAAATAAGTTATTTAATCTTGAAATACGGCACTATTTCTGCAAAATTTCAGCTTCATTTCTAGTTATAGATTTAAAAAAAAATTGTTATCTTGTATGTACTTTTTCATGGCATGTATTTCGTTGAGGTGGTAAAGCTGGTCTTCAAAATCATTTTGTCTTTTACAAAATTAAAAAAAATACAAATCAGAATATTGGATTAAAACTCCGTTTATAATGTGAACAGTTTTCAACGGATTTGGATTAATTTATATTCGAAAAAAACGGACGGCTGTGCCCGTCCAGTTCTTTTCAAAAAAGGTTAAAGTTAAGTTGAACATCCATTGACTCTGTGAACCAAACAGCTTGAGAAAAGTGCGGAGAAGGAAATATTTATGGTGACTTTCGGTTGAAATTACACGCTATACTTGTAAATATTAAACCAATTTTTAATCATTTACCTCAAACAAACTACAATTTATCGCCTATAAATAGAACTTTGACAGATTATAATTATTTAGAGATTTTTATTACTTTTTCTTATAATAGTTATATAACTTTTTGGAAGTATTACAAGTATGGTTCTAGTCTATTCATCCCAACTAGGAGTCTTCCAAAATGGCTATTGCTATGTCTGAGGATATGAAAAACCACGTGCCCTAAAATATCTATCAACTTGTAAAGAAAAAAAATTAAAATGCTGCGTAATACAACTCGAATCAGAGTCTTGAAGTTATAAGAGAGAAAAAATCAAACAAAGTTAGCTTATATTTGAACAAAACTACACCATTTCCAATTGTTAATGGGAAAGGATCAAATTAAAATGCGTTAATTTAAAACGTCAATTGAAAATGAGAATAGTCAATTGTAATTCAGAAAGCGGCAATTGAAAATTGGAATAAACAATTGCAAATAAGATTAGTCATTTTAAATTGCAAAAGCGTCAAATGAGTACGAGAATCGTCAATTGCAACTAAGCAACCAGCATTCGTTTATAAATTGAAATGCGAAAATGTCAGATGAAAATGAGAAAGCGTCAAATGAAAATGCGAAATAATCTGCGACTCCAGTATTCATAAAATTTCGTGGACGGAGTAAAGTCCATTTTTTGCGGGAGGAAAATGTGCAAGACGATCATCAACGTTCTATGCGGAGGCAAATTACCCATCAAAATATGCCGTTGGGTACATAGAAAATTTTATTGCAGTTATTATTTGAAAAATATATAATAAAAATAAGTTTCTCATCCTCATTTGACGAATTCTCATTTTCATTTGACGCTTTCTGATTTTCAATTGACTATTCTAATTTTCAATTGACACTTGCTCATTTAAACTTGATGCTTTGTCATTATTATTATATAGCACGATTAAAAAAATAAAGAAAAAAAAATATATAAACTGTGTATTGATGGGGATATGGATTTCTTCAAGGTAAATCGTTATCAGAACCATAAATAATTAAAGAACGGGAAAATAAGAATTAATTTTCGTTCGTTTTCTAAGTAATAAGGAATGACGAATAAATTTGCATTCGTCATACATATATGTACATACAAACATTCGTCAACCGCAGGCATCGTCTCGCGACGAAGTTATCAAGAAATGGTTTTAATGACTGGATAATGGTGAATAAAACTTTATTTCCTATTTAAAATTATTTGAGCCATGAATCGCAATCTATTCGTTATTCAAAATAATTTGAATGATGAATAAGAAAAAATTCCTCATTCAGAATTATTTGCATAATGAATGAAAATTTATTCATCATTTAAAAATAGAAAATTTATTTAAGTTTATTTTTTATTCGAATAATAATCCACAAAAGATGTCACTCTTGGATTTCACCCACAATATAGAAACCGAAAGCGTGGTATTTTCTCCGTACTCTGAACCGAAAACATTTCTGAACTCCCTATTCCAAAGTGATGTTATGAATTTCAATATTTAAGAGAAAAGGAGGAATTAAAGTAACTCCTATTCTTGATCTCACCTTTTTCACGAAAATTACATAACAACAGGCCAGCAATTAGTATTTTTGCAAAATATTTCCGCTGCACATATTTTCTCATTCGATTTTTTTCTCTTTGTTTTTTTTAGAAACTTAATGCAATTATCGTCAATTTTAAGAAAAGTCAATTTTTAAAATTCAAGCAAATTTAATTGGCTGACTGGTGACTCGGGGCGTTATTAACTGCAAAGCAGAGGTGTAACGCAAATTTTGTAAATTTGATTTACACTTTGCCATGCGGAAAATTTATTTTCCAATATTCAGCACACACGCCGCAGACTTGTAATTTGCAATCACTGTTGCCAGACTATGGATTGGATGGAGTGCAAAGAAAGAAGCCCTTTTTATGAGCTACCAAATTAATTAAAACGTCGCGCACCACTATCTCTCATACACCGCGGCTTTCGGGAATGTTGTAGGTGCCCATGATAGTCATGAAATGTTTGAATTTCTTTTTTTTTTATATTTATATGACTTTTTTCTTTGCATAAAATTTTGCTTGTGAAGAAAATAAAAATTGCGCTCAGAGTGTATCGATGTAAAACTCATTAAAAATGAAAATCACGTTCCACAGCTAACATTGGGCGGGCTGTGTATGTCTCTATAATCAACGACAACAACACGCGTGCAATACGGCAGTAGATACAAGGACTAACTAACCACTTACGCCCGCCGCATTGCCGCATTGCCGGATTGCCCCATTGCCGCGCCATCATAGCAAAACCATCATTATTATGCATGTTCAACAAATTATTAAAATGCCACTTAACGACCGACGATGACGACGACGACGACCAGGTAACCTCGCATTCGCAACATTCGTTCAATTCATCGAACTAAAGCGAGTGGCAGCGAGTGGCAGCGAGTAGTCAATGTGCCACAACAAACAACCGCGTCTTCATAAATTCTCGTCTACAGAGTGTCACATTGCTAACGAGCGCAACTAGCGGGGATTACTTTGGTATAAATGTTGGTACAACTCGTCGTACTCATCGTACTCGACGGCACTGCCGGATGCTCTGTTGGCAGTGTAAACAGTTAAGTAATAGAAATATTATCCTGCAATGAGTTGATCAACGTCAAAGTCAACACAACTACTCTGTACACTGCCGGCGTTGGGGAGTTCTTGAAAAGGATGATGTTGCCGGCAATTTTGTTCTACACTCCATCTAAAAATACCTGCCCATTCCTTCTTTGCTCTTAACTATTTATGTATGTATGTATGTAGTTAATATTTGTGTGTACCTTTGGTTGTAAGCAAACAACTTGCAACATGACGTTGTGCAAGTAACTACGTTGACGTAAATACTTTAGATATTGAGTGAGGGCGACCGTTCCGTTGCGTTGCGGGCGGCTATAAAATCAACTATGCTGGCTACAAAGATCCCAATAACAAAAATTGAAACGAGTCAAGAGGTGAGGTTAAGAGGCAAACGCAAAGTGGCTTCGATATTGGCATCATGAATGACACCAACCAAAACCACGAAGTACGAGTAAACAACAATAGTGAAGGTATACACAACAACATACAGTAACTATGTATATCAGCAACAACAACAAAAAGCAACCAAATCACACTACTTTTGACCAACGGTTGGCATTGAAAAGGCAAATTGTAAGCAAAAAGTTTTTTTTTTCATATTATAGGTACTTTACTCTACATAAAGGCGTGCCACGCGCTGTAGAAACAAAAACCTGACAGCTTTTTTAGGAAAAAATAAAACTTCTGGTATTTTAAGGCTTGTGGAGGAGCACCTAAAAATCTGAATTAAAAAAAAAAAAAATTTAGTAGTAAAAATTTTTTCCGGTAAGTAGCCTAATATGATTTAATTAAAAAAAAAAATAAGTGTGCACCATAGAAAATCTGTCGTCATGTAAAAAAAAACTACAGTTTTGTAAAAATTGCTGTGTCATACTTCGAATGCAGCTTTCATGAATATTTATTTGTCTAAGCCTGAAGAGGTCTTACTAAAAATCGACTATTCGACTATTCGATTAGCTACTACTTTGACGGTTGATAGTCGAATAGCAACTATTCGATTAATTACACACTTTCGACTAACCGCTCACCATCGTCCACTGGTCTGAAAATCGGCTAAGCGAAATTATTCGAACAGTGACAGTTTCTCTCAATTAATTCAAAAAAAACTTTATTACAGTTAAAAACACTATTTGTCAATATGCACAAAAATTCAAACATATACAACATATAAAACACAAAATTGTATTGAAAGAAAACAACTAGTCGAAAAATCGAAAACGAACGGTTAGTCGATTTGTTGGTTATGGGGGCGGTTAGTCGAAAAAGTCGATTTCCATTTTCAAGGTAGACATCACTACTTTCAATAACTTGACAAAATTTATATTAAATAAACGGAATACAAATTTGCTTGTGGAAAATAGGCACACTGAAAATAAAAACAAAAATTAGTTAGGTCGCGGTCGGCTGATCCAGTTTTTATTGGAGGTTAAGTTAGGTTTAACAGGGACTCAGTTGACCCGTGGAGATACTTTGTAGATAAAAAGAGCTCAGCTTTATCCCAGTCTTGTCCTCAATTGCATTAAGTTTTGAGGCTCCTCAGTATTTTAAGTGTGGCTGAAATTATATCAGAACGTGGACAGAAAAAGCGTACCAAGCCGTTTTCGCTGTCTGACTATCTACATTAGTATTTGTGATAGAGCTGCTTTCCGTTTGAGTACAGACTAGCTCCGTGGCACAAAATAGGCAAAAAGTCTTCCGGCTGGGTTTTAGGTATCCACGAATCTCTCTCTATCAGATTCTTTGCCTTTGGAACACATTGCCTAAAACTATGTGTAGGACAGATATTCATCATTTGACAGGTTTAAGAATGTGACGAGCTCCGGGTTCGTGCTGTAGTTTGTATATGTTTTAAATACTACATGTTCGTCAAGTCTTCCAAGAGCGGAAGTAGATCCGGCACATCTCTAAATATCTATGCTCTTCTTAGAAGAAAGGGAGTAGTACCCGCCCGTATATTAATACTTAATGCAAAAAGTTCTTATATTTGGCTAAGTTAAATAACGACTCACGACTTCCTTTCACTGATTGCTGGCTGGCTTTTTATACTCCTTGCCGGCCGAAGTCGCGTCGCAGTCACGTCGCATCAGACCCGGCCTGTCCGTGAGCTTCACTTTATTTGTTATTATTGTCGGTATAAATTCATATACATATGTGTATTTGTTTCATTTGTACATTTTTGTTTTTTCCTTGAAGATAAGTTGTGGAGCTCCAAGCCCTTGGCTTGGGGTCCTCTCAAGAATAAACATCAGCATAATTGGTATCTTTTCAATCCACAGATTTGTCGAACCTGACTGATGGTAGCCGGACGCCCTAGCAGATTACTAGGCTAACTTAGGGCTATTCATAGATAACTTAACCGCTGAAATCTAATGCGTTTATGACCCTGGAACTACTAGAGTTAGCCTCGAATGCAATTATTGTCTAATATACATTTTTCATGAACATACTTCGATATATGTATGTATGGGCTTGGGAGCTGTACATATCCCAAATAATCCAAACGTGAGTCAAAGTTTGTAGTATTTAAGAGGAAATAGTTTGATTGATACTCCCGAAGGAAAAAATGTTAATTTTAGATTTATTGTTAGAGGCCACCGCAATAATGATCTAATTGTTTACAAAAATTACTTCAAACATAGATACTAAATTTTACGATTCTAATGGCAGAAAACAATAACTGGGTATTTTTGCATAAAACATGACACACTCTAATGTCCCCAAAAACTCGATGGCTATTTTGAAATACAAACAGACTATTTAGGTATTTAAATTGCTCACACTGGCAAAACAACATCCAGACACTATCACAGGATCGAAACAAAAATTGAGGATATCGCAAGCTATGAGCTGCCAACGAAAGCAACCACATGAAGTTGAGTTGATGAAACAACTAAAGTTTGGGTGCCACATAGCTTAATGGCGGTCGTTGTTGGCAACCGCCATTGCCTACCAAAGCAACGCAAGTCGACGCTTTATCCACTCGCTCCTTTGTCGGGAGGTTTTTATGCGCGTTTCAAAATGCAAATGAGCGCGGCTCGATTGACGCAAGGGTTACTAAATATCGAATGGATACCAAACTGCTTATTAAAGCAGACCGAAAATGGCTAAATGTTTTTTAGTATTCAAACATATACTCTATACAAATACAAGGTATGCATGTAAAATGTATTCGAATATTTGCAGCACAATAATTGGGAGTCACACGAAGGCATATCGTTTGAGTAACGCCTTAAATTTAGCGGCTTTGATTTATAAATAATTTTGCAAAAATTAATGGTGATTGAATAGCTGGGTTGGTGAAGTCACAGTATGAAATAATAAAGTAACACAACAAGTAAATATATGATGAGGAATTTACAAGTAATATTAGTAGCTGTTCAGAGTTCAGAGCATACACGAGGCTTAAACACACTACTAGGTAATAAAATATAAAAAAATATATTGCATTCCCAATTCATACTACTACTGCAGTTAGGAGTATGAGGAAATTAATTTTTTTTTTTTCAACTTTTCTGTCAGAAAAAATTACGCAAAATATCGAAGAAAGTTGAATGCACGCTGTTTCTTATTCTTACATATATGGTGTGGGTGTTTATGTAGTTTTGTGTAATTTTCAAAAATGAAAACCATCGATTATATTAAAAGTAATACAGTTCAAATATGGTACAAAGTATTATTTATATTTATTTATTAGAAACTAGCTAATTTTCACTTAAGTTGAAATATTTCATTAACAAAAATTACAACTAAATAAAAGCATTGGTACTCGGCGAGGTCGTCGAAATAAGAAAATTTAATTCGAGAAAAAATGATGATACATCATTTCTACGAAAGACTTCTTTCCCCTAGTTAATACAATATTTTAGTAAAATACTAGAATAACCTGGCAGACGTTGTCTTGTACCTATATTTATTTATTAATTGCCCTTTACGAGTAGTCTGATACTCATATTTTAACATTTCAGATCGTTGTTTAAAATTTAATTAAAATTGATTTTGCAAAGGTGGCAACCCTCCTGAAGTGAACTTTCTTGTCTACACGAATATTTTGCCCCCCATATTTTATTATTTTATACCCTTGTGTATAATTTAATTAAATTCCATTTTTCAAGCAGGTGGCAACCCCCTTCAAAATATAGCCAGCTATAAACCTTCTACTCAGCGAAACGAACCGTTTGATACACAAATTTTAATATTTCATATACATTTGTATAATTTAATAAAATTTCACGTCTCAAACAGGTGGCATCCCTCTTCAAAGTATATGTGTGAACCTTCTCCTCGCCGAGAAAAACCGTATAAATCCAAGTCACATAACTTGTGTATAAATTAATTAAATTCGAAATTTAAAATAGGTGACAACCCTCAACAAATTAAGATATTAACTTTCTTGCCGATACGAACCGTAGGGGTCAACATTTTAATATTGCATATAGCTTTACTTTAAATAAGATTTGACTTTACGACTTATTCTCATACCTCCCAAATATATGTACGTACAAAATTTAATAAAAATAAATCCAGCCGTTTAAGATATTGAGTTAAAACGATAGGAAAATCCATTCAGTTATAGTTATTACATTCCCAGCATAGTCTTCTGTAGTTGTTTCAAAGAAATTTTCTATGTACAGACGGGACTCTTTCTATAGTTTCATCATATTATCTATAGATAGTGCTTCAGAAGGAAATGTGGGTACACTTTTATTCCAAGTGAGATCTCATTTTAAGGGGAACGGATCCTGAATTACAAGGTTCTACATAACAGTTTTTTAAACCTATGTATGTTATTCTTTCAGTAATGATCTTTGCTATTTTTCCATGATTGGTGTGTAAATTAATCATGGTCCAAAACTAAGTTTTGCCCATAGTTTGGGGAAACCTTCACAGGTATTTATCAACTGATTGGACTGAAATTTAATAATTGAAATTATATTCAACTCCGCCTTTAAGTTTCTTTACTTAGTTTTTTCTCCACTGGAATGGTTTGTGGCACTCTTGTTTTATTCTTCATTTTTATCTTAAGCGTTAAAGCTATCTTTCTGGTAATCATTTTCTGTCACTTTGTCGATGTAACTAGAGCCATCTTTGTAGATATCGCTTCATATTCTCGCTATTTGAAATTTGCATATATGAACATTTCTCACTTGAAAAAGAAAAAAGGGGTAGTACTTTGAGACTCATAGTGTATTGCGACTGGGTTGAAATATATTAATTATATTGTGTTTCCTCTTTTCGCAAAGTGAGGATAAGACAAGACCGTTTACTAACAGGAACTATTTGAAATCAGATTTTGGAAATACTGTATGGCCAGACCATGCATGACATCACTGGAGAGACTGATTTGTAATATTAAATTGCAGTTCGGTTAGCCTAAACTAGTCGAATATAATATATGAATATCTTGTAAAAAAAATACAGAGTGGCCAGGGATGTAATCTCGGCCGAGGTAAGTAACAACAATCAATCGTAAACCAGCTTTTTTTTACAACGGTCGCCCCGCGGCAAGCAAAAGAAAACCTGCGAGTGTAAAACCTGGTCACAAAAATTGTCTGCCGTTCGGAGTCTAAGGTGCCTTATTTTCTAATAAAACGTCGAGGTGCACTCCACGAAGTGTAGGAAAAATCCGGCCAAAATTGTAGTAAAATTATTATGACATGTAGCACCGATCAAATAATTATTTTTTTTTAATCAAATGGTATTAACTATTTCAGGGTACATCTTTCGTAAGCAAAGGAATCGCAATTAACACATTTCATCATTATTGTGATTGGACCGCAAAAGCAAGTAACTTGACACATAATTATGGCAAATATTCATTACAAATGTCCACCTAAGGCCGCTAGCTATTTGCCAACTGGTAGCTAGCTAGACGGAAGGCCACAATGCACATAACAATAAACACCAAAAGGAAATTGACGAATAAGCAACCAATATCACAGCCATTTGGTCAAACAGGCCAAACAATCGAAATTATGCTACGCCAGACTAAATACAGGAGATAGAGTTGCTTTTGTGGAACGCTAGCAGCAGCAGCAGCTACAATAGCAACCCACGAATATGGAGGCAATTAGACACCTGAGGTGAGTAAATGTGTTTAATTGTATGAAAGGACTCAATTGTTGTTGCATTTGTATTGTGAAATTAAATTCTCCGAGATACGTAAGTATTCCACTGTCACTGCCACTGCCACTGCCGGTTACCACTGCGCCTAAGGATTTTGTTGTAGTTGGCATGTTCACTTAGGCAACACAAACCCAACCTCAACCTTACCGTCCGCATTCCACGCCACTTTAATTCTCTCTCTCTCTCTCTCTGCTCCACATGTCACTTTGTCATGTTGACACAAACCTATATTACATTACCCACGCGCGCTCGGTCAGTAACGCCGCAAACGACGGCCTCAAGGTGGTATTCAGTATTTTTGCAGCTCACTGCCGATTGGTTTGACTGTTGCTGCTTTTTTTGTATCCTTTTTATCATGTTTGGCGTTCGTACTACGTATTTCCCTATTTGGTTGTCGTGTCTGCCACGTAATTAGCATACTTTGATTACATTATAATTATGCGAATGGCTGACGCTAACGCTAACGGTGTCGTTGACGTTGATGTTGCTGTTGCACATTCAATGCCAATTTGCTGGCTCCTGACTTTCGTAGCGCTCAGCCGGTCAAAAGGCAAATGCTGCTGTTGTGAATCTTGCCAGTTTGTGGCTTTTTAAAATGCGCTTGTTTTGTGTGTGTGCGGATGTGGTTTAGTTTCCTTTTTTTCATCTGCTTGCTCTCAAAATGTTATTTAATCGCTACGAGTACCTTTTGTTGCTCGGAGACTCGCTGGCGGAGGATTTTTGAAATATGTTGGCCACGATGAACCTTTTTGCAACTCTTACTGTAGCCATTTTAATTTTATTTTCAATTGATATACCATTTTAATTGGTAATAGCCACAAAAGCAATGCCCACTCCTTACACTTATACTATCCCGATATTTTCCTAGATGATTTTATAGTAATTAACTTAATTAAGTTTTTGAAGTGGAAGTAGAGGATAAAGGAGTATGCGGTTTTATATGTAAATTGTTTTTTGAGTTTTTTCGCTTGGCGGTTATAAAACTGTAGCCTTTTTAGCTCCCTCATCAAAAAGCCAGTGCTCAGATACTCAAAATGTCTCAAATCAGATACAGCAAATTAAAAAAGGTGAAAGAGTGAGGATGACATTTAAAGGACTGTATTTGTGTTCGTTGTTTACCGAGATTTGATGGCAAAAAACTGGAATGCTTGGTCTAGCTTTATTGAGCGTTTTCTATTTTAGGTGACATGCTCTAAGCTGTTATTTTAATCTCAAACTCAAAAAAATCATAGTCAAAATTAAAATTAGTGGTAGGTATTTGACAGATAACTCTATGAAAATTTTGCTTTAATTAGTAGCTTTGGTAAGCTGTAAGTACCGACTTAGTTTTGTCTATGAATGTGCACCAATATTTTATTGTTTTGAGTTTAAGGTAATTTTCGAAGTCAAACTTCTTTCGCGGCAGTGATTTTTTATATCGCATCAGAATTGCGTCACACAATTAGCACCCGAATCGAATCACAAAACTCGCATTAGAATCGCGTCACGAAGTCACGACTTGATGCTTATATGAGAAAAAAAGACAAACATATTAATTTACTGAGGTAGCGACGTATGAATGTGCATGTACATATGTTTGTACATTAGGGTGTGCCAATTATAAACATTCAAAGCATCATCGTGATTCTGGTACTATAGATCGTAATAAGTATTTTTGCCAAAGGAACTATACCTCTAAAATGAATTTGGAGCACGCGGAAGTCTTTTGCAGTTATTTTTAAAAATACTAAAAGTCTTAAAAAATCGACTATTTCAATTGCAAGAAAAATTTCAATAATCAAAATGATTACAATATTTTCAATATTTTCAATATTTTTCTCCACCCTTGGGCAAAAATACTTCTTACGATCCCTAGTACTATATTTTACTAATTCCACTTTTACTCATCTCTACTAATGTTTGCTGTTTAATTTCTGCTACTATTTTTACTAATTCTATTACTTATTACTACTATTATATTTACTACTGCTACTACTACTAGTTTTACTAATTTCTACCACTATTTTTATTAATTTCCACTACTATTTTTATAAATTTTCACTACTATTTTACTAATGCCAAAAGGATATCTTATAAATTCTCTACCATATTTGACTCCATATCTCTTTGCAGAATCGGCTCGCGCACTTAGGTTCAACCGTGTTTTTTTATTTAAACTCTTCATCATATGTACTTCTTCTTTACCGAGGTGCTTTTTGAATAAAAATATTGATACAAATGTCGCTTACGTGTCCTTCGCACTTCGAGATAGGAATAGTGAGAAAAACAAACAATTTTCACACGGTTAGCGTGGCTGAATGGTTGCGTGCTCGCCTAGCAATCCCGTGTACCATGGTTCAAAGCCAGGTAAAGTCTAGGAAGAAAGAAGTCTGATGAGGAGATGTGGTGATCTCCGAAATAGCAGATATCACTTCTACCACTTTGAAAAACTGTTGTTTTCTCATATTATTCTTAATACAAACCTGGCCACAATTTCTATAAATTATACAGAACTTTGGTATATTTACACAAAAATAGGGTAGAAGTTCCGCTTAGGCGCAAAGTAAATGTTAATAAAATATACTTTAAAAAAAGTTGTTACGTAATTAAAAACGGCACACATATTTGTTCCTTATTTTCTTCAAGTGCTTTGCATACAAATTTTGTCTGTGAAGAGCCTTGGTGACCCTTATTTCTCTAGAATATTTTAAGCCGCTAACGATATCTCAAATTAATTTCATTCTAAATTTAAAAAAAAAAGGTGTTAGAACGCCCCTTTTATGAGAGAGATAATGGGTTAAAACGTCCTACAAAATTATACTGCGTAGTTTTCCAAAAAAATTTAAACTTTACCGGAGAACGCAAATAAGCTTTGGAAGTTTTAATATATGGGCTTGGGTCTTTCATTTCGATTTGAAATAATTAGAAATTGTTGCACACAGTTATAGTAAACTGCTTTTTGCATCCAAAGATGATCCTCATTACGTTCAAAAACAAAAACAGTCCTTTATAACGTATTTTGAATTGATAAGACATCCCTTAAAAAATTATGTGTGAAGGGGAGGCATGTGCTCAAAATTGGTCGCATGAGGTCATTTTACAAACGAATCAACTGGAAAAGTAATGATCGACTTGTGTCTCATTAATTGATAGAAAACGTAAAAAGTTATATTTCTCGAATTTTTGAAGAGCACGTCCATAAAGGATTCAAGTACTAATTTGTTTTGGAAACCAGCTGAAATGGTAACTAGGCCGATTTGCAAGTAGTTAAGTGTCATAACTTTCTCCAATCATCATCCATTTCTAGCAAGAGTAGCAAGAGTCTTCTTCTTGTTAACCTTAAGTTCTTTCGGGGTGAATCTAATTTTTTTCAAAACTTGCCAGATTTTGTAAGTGCCTAAATTTGCTTTTTAACTAAAAGCCTTTTGCTTGTTTTAACAAATTTTTCGCTCACATTCAAAGCCTTAACAACTATTTGCTTAAATAACCAAATGCTATAAATAATTTTTACTGCTACGTTTCACTTCTTTTATTTTCCAAAAACTCGCTACTAGCGTTTATGCTCATTTCGCGCAGCCAGGATATTTCACCACCCATCAGCAGGAGTGTAGGGAAAATCTTATACACATTAGGTATTATTACCATTACAAAAATGACGATATTAAAATGGCAACACCTTAAAGCAACACTACAATTATCTGCATTCATTACATTTTGTTGCCACTTCATATTAAGCATTAATTACTTTTTGCAGACGTGCGTGCAAAAGGGGATTTGTCAATTTTTTTCTGTTTGTTTGTTTTTTTTTTCTTTCTACAACTACCACTTTTACTTGCAGTGACATTTTGACACCACACCACACCACATCACCTACGTAGAACTCTCGCGCCATATTTATGCGACAATATTTATACCTGTATGTTTGTGTGTGTGTGTTGACGACCGAAAAACTTAATTATTATGCGCAAAAAGGCGTCAACACACTGGTCAGTTTTGCAAGTGACACTTTGACAGCAACAGCGACAAAGCGGTGACATCTGTGACGCCGTTGCTTACGCGAGTACAGCAACACTAGAGGGCGAGTTTTGTGGTTGTGTTGAACAAAACTGCCTGCTGTAGGTCGGGGAGGACAAAGTTTGAGAGAGGTTGACCAAACGAATAATATTTGCCGCCACTGCCACTTGTAATAGGTGGACAGGTGTCGCTTTGGCTTTATTTGTGGCAAAGTCACGGGCGAGTGGATTTGTAGATTTGGAGGTGAAAAAAGAAAGTTGGATGAGAGAAAGATTGCTTTAAGAGTAGTAGATATAATATTTAAATATAATTTAGAAAATTTTTTAATACATTTTTAATGCATTCAAACTGAGTGCAGGTGAACGAATTCGTGCACAAAGTAAATGTTGGGAAAAACTCGCTTGCATATAAGAGTCGGTCATGTGGTATTAAAATGGGTGTGTGTGTGTGTGTTTTGGTCCATAGAGGACTTTCCTTTCAGTCAAACATATTTATGCACTTTATGCACTTATGTTTTGTACAAAAAATAAGGTCCATCACCAAATTAGTTTTACTATTTCCATAAGTATTATAAATACATTTTGCTTTGCTCAAAGTCTTACAACCAAATATTTTACCTCAACAGTAGGCTATTCATTAGCTGCAGAGTTTTGAAACTTTATTTCAAAATCGAGACTCCATTGATTTTTTTTTGTTGATTTGTTCCACTTAATAATTTAAAAAAAAATTATGCACTTTTAGAAGACTTATATCAACGTATTTAAAAATATCCCTCAAATGTTCAAAGTACGAAGATTTTTGTTCTAATTTCTGAATAAAATTTTAAATTTAATTTGAAATTTGAAACTCAACCGGATTTTAACCGATTACTCCGACCGTGTAGCAAGTGCATAAAATGGCGCGAAGTAGTCCGGGTTCCAATCTGGGATATATAACATCAGCAAATATTATAAATAACGCCTTTTCTAAATTCAATCGGTTCTCGAATGGAAATTACAAAATTCCGAGTGCATTTTTGTTATGAAAAATTTTCTCACATAAAATATCTTCCATTCGAAGTAGTCTTAAAAAGGCAGATCCCCCATTAAGGTACAAAAACATCGGTACGATAAATGACGTAAATGGCAAATTTTACTATGATTATAATTTATGGTAATTTATTAAAAAAAATTCAAAAAGCTACTATCAAGAGAAAACTCTACTATACTGATCCTTTTTGGACATACTAATCTTATCGGGTTTGACCTTTATCATGTACAGCTGCGATCATTCAAATACAGTAGTAGCGCCGCGGATTAAGAAGTTTGGAAAAGGTATGCCTTTATTTAATTTTTATTAAAAAAGTGTAACTTATATTATAATTCTTCATTCTTTGAAGAAAATTTAGAAAAATTCCACAAATTTTCACTTCAATTTCATACTTTATACTCAGAATAAATTTCGAGCATTCATATATGGAGAGAATGCTAAATAGTAACAGTAAAAAAAATTGTCAAAAGTCAATGGGAGTCACTTGAGACATCCATTTTATTACACTAAAGTTAAATTGGCTACAAAACTGTAAACTAAGTTTTTTTCAAGTTCTGAGTAACAAGATTGAAATTTAGGGGAAAATTGACGGAAATTTTTGTTTTCTAATTTTATCTATTTTTTGTTGCGCTACTTTCTCATTACCCGCAACCGTTTCATTACAGGTTTCCAATTTTACAGTTTTTCCACCATATTAATTGCTTAATGTCCCATTTATGAATTTCTTATTAAATTTACGACTTTATTTTCTAAAATACATAGTTAGGGGATTGCCAAGATATCGCAATGAATCGAAATGTCATAAAATCAAAAAACTTCAAAAACAAACAAAAACTGACGTTATTTTAACTTCTAAAATTAAATTGAAACTTAATTCTAAGCTACTTTAAAATTCTGCGATTTTAAGACTTAACGATCTAAATCTTGTGTATTCCCTAAATGTTTAACAATTTCTGGCGATTCTCGCTTTTTTCATACAAAAGTAATTGATATTTTTGAATAGAAAGTGCATTATTTTATTTAATGATATTTGATAAAACTTTTATACAAAAAAAACTTAAAAAATGATCGAATATGTGTTTATAAATAAAAAAGGAGCGGGTTTCTTTAAAACAACCGAAAATTAAAAGCCAGAAAAAACAAGTTAAAAAAAAATACTTTTGAAAAAATCAAAATAAAACATTTAAAGTAATAGGGAAAATAGTAGAGTAAATGCAAATGATGAAAATAATTGATAAATCGAAATTTGTATAGTAAAAATTGAGATTTTGATAACAAGATTTTTTAATCAATAAATCGAAATTTGTATAATAAACATTAAGATTTTACTAGAGCTGCAAACCGAATTTTAATCGAGACGTCGTTTTTTCGAGCTTTGAACGAACCCGTTTCTATGTTGAAATGAGAAAACGGAACCGAAACCCATTTCAGAAAATGGTTTGAAGCTTTTTTTTAATTTGTTTATTACACAAATTTGCCTAAAATTTTTAGCCAAAGATATGGCAAAACTATTAAAGAAGTAAGAAAAAACTGGCCAAAATGTCGCAGTCTTTTTTGTTTGACTAGAGGTGAATATAAAATTCTGTCCCAGTGTACGCTCCATTTTGGTATTTTCAACCTTATGTCAATATTTTAATGATCAATTGAAATTTCTGAGCATTTAGTTTTTTCTACTCGACTAGACTCAAAACTCGGCTAAACCTTAAAAAAATTTAAAGAAACTATTTTTTTAAATTTCTCCTTGCTACAAATTAGATGATAATTTGTATAGTTTATTTATTATAAAGAGTTTAAATAATAGTCCCATCTGGCTGTATTTCTCCAAGTATGAATACCAGTTTATTTTCAAAAGTTCATTGAAATTATAGTTGTTGTCTTTAAAGTACCAAGTACGATTACAAAAAATACAAAAAATATCATTGCTCTATTTTTTTCTTCTGTCCAATGATTTAATAAATTTTAGTAGAAGAAAATCTTTTTTTCAGAGGGTGAGAGTTATTTTGATGATTTTTTTTGTTTTCCTTTGGAGCTGGATTCTAAGCTTAACAGAGCAAACTTTTGATACATATACTTGTTCTGTTTTTATACAGAGTATTTGTATAACAAAAAATTAACTATTTGAACCGAACCGAAGCACTGTGGGGAGGTACTCATTGATCAGTTCTTGTTCCGGTAGATATGTTTTCAAAGAAGTTCCCTGCCCTGTAGAAGCTTTTGTTTAGTTCATCTAGTGCACTAATCTTATCATTTGCCTAGAAAAATAGTAATATATTATGTTGATCCCTGGCATTGCAATTTTTTTTATGAATGAAGCTGTCAAAATAATTGACAGTTGTTCCTGGTGCTGGTTGCTGCTATGCTGAGTCGTACGTGCAGAATTGCATATTTTCTTAATAGCAAACCCCACCTCCATTGCACGAAACGTCATTATCATGCAGAACACACAAGCAACCTGCAACCTACCACATAACTAGTACAACATACAACTTGAGGCAAACGAAACCCACTTGCATTGCGTGCCATGTGAGCCACCCTGTAAACAATTTTGCTTTATCACCCCATAGTTGGCAATTTTTGTGGTTACATAAGAGAGGGCCGGCCATTCGCTCATTTTTATTTATTTGAATATATTCGTAGGTATGCAGTGCTTCTACCGACCGCCCTCTCTAGACGTTTTGACATTTCTGACAGCATTTGACTTTTGCCAAAAGTCAATAATGCAAGTGGCAAGATAATAAAAATTACACACACACGCACACACACACAAACAAATGTATCACTACATACATATATGGAATGATGAAATGCATTGGGCCACAAGGGAACATACTGCTTTACATATGGCAAGGGAAATGACTTCGAGTGTGGTATATATGTAGATATAGATTTTTCATAAATGTTGCATGCTACAAAGCGTATAATATGCCATAACTAAATGCGGACGTGCTGGGTGAGAAAGCAAAGTACACGAAAAATTAAGAAAATAAATATTCCCTCATTCGCTTTCCATTGAGTAAACGACTGCACGCACACACACACATACATATATTGAGTAATCTCAGAACGGCGCAGAAAAATCAGTGGTATGAGTTTGTGTTATTGATAAAGATTGCTGCATTGGCACTTGCATATCAATAGAACATTTTATGAGCATTCATAGCATACATGACAAGCATATATCTATGTGTATGTGTATACACTAATAGTATGTAGTGTTTAAATATGTATGAGGAATGTGTGAAAATAAAGCGCCAGCGTTACACTACGAAAATATTAAGAAAACTTTTTGGGGGGATTTCTACTCAAATTCCGACCGTCACATACCATGCATCAAATTAACAAAATAGGGGAGACTCTTTATCTTGCTTTCCGTGTAAAATTTTATATGTATGAGTGCTCAAATTTATGTGCTACAGATAAACCACTGTCGTGCGAAGAATACCGTCAAGCTTCTTTTCTACCGTATTTTTCATCCACCTCCCCGCCCCCCAAAAGCGCGTTGAGCAGTCGATAATGTTTCTTGAGCGCACAAAATATATTACACAATGATGGATAATGTGTGTGTTTACTCATAAGCGTAGTAGATAAAAATAATTGCTTGCACTTTGTTTCCGCGCCTTAGGGTATGCTACTCCAGTTGATTGTTGTAGCTGGGTTGGTTGCTGTTTTTCTGTTTTTTTTTTTATTCTTTTGAGTGGTTTAAGTTTTAATTAAAGTAATGTGCAAAATGACAACTTGGCTTGCTAAAATGTAAAAAAAAAACAAAAAATTAAGCAGAACCAGCTGCAAATCCCAAAAGAAATTCCTTTAAGCAGTGCAAATGTAAGAGGCATGATGGCATCTCAGGCAAATGAGGCGCAACATGATGTATGTATGAGAAATATTTTGAGGGATGATCAGGTACTGAGATTTCATTATTAATTTTTCGGGTAGCTGTCTTGCTTTTCATTTGGAAAATTTCAAACAGTATTGTCACGATATCCAAACATTTTACGAGGACACTTGTGGGAAAAGGATCGGTTGACATAGCATATTCAAAAATTAAAAATTTGTTTTTTATTTAGAAATAGAAACTCAAACTGTTAAGCATACATTTTTAATGAAAATTAAAACTTTCCGAGTATAATATTGCAATATTATTGTACTAAGTTTACACTTTACAATAAACGAAATGAAACGAACTACACAACACTGCAAATCTTTTTATCGAGTTGCGTTAAAACAAATCAAATTTTAAGAAATATGCCAGCCAAAGGAGGTTTGGGCAAACCAAAAAATCGAAAAATTATAAATAAATATTCGATTCCGGCTCAGCCTGAAAACAAGCATATTTTGGTACGAAAAAGTTACGTACTTATTTTAAATCAGAAGTGTGTACTGACAAGGTGTCACAATATGTTATAAATCGTAAAGTCATACAATTTTAGAAATTATATTTTTGGATTGCATTGAAACAAGTAATTAAAACTGAACAAATTTTGTATTTTTTAAATTTGATTGACTTTATGACTTATGCCACCTTATGAATCCCTCCAATTTAAAATGACTATACGCGGTTGGAAAATAAAACTTTAAACCAAAAAAGCCGGGTACGTGGAGTCAAAAATTTCAGAAAAGAAAAGGGTTACAATAAATTTTCTAATATAATTATCGTTTCTTTTCATTTCATTTTAAAAACCCGCTGGCAACTCTTTTCAAAAACCTTTTCGAAACCCAGCTTTTCTAAATCCCTTCTGTTCAACGCAGTATTTTAATATATAAAATTTTGACAGCCATCTCAAAAATGTTTTTCCTATAAAGGTTTCTTTAAATTTTCCCCTTTTACACGAAACCAGCTTATCGGGTTAACTGGTTAACTGGTTGTACGATTTTAAATGCTTCGTTTTATAACAACAAATTGAGCTGAAAAAATACTAAATGAAGAATTTCAACTTTCTGCTGTTGACTTTGTTGTTCGTTACTGTAAAAAATTAAGGTTTGTTTTTGTAAACAGAAAAAAATTAATAGCACGTAACCAATTAGCTAAATTTCACTTTTTAAACAGCTGGCAACTCTGTTGAAAATATTTTCGAAATAAAGATATCTTGAACCTCTTTCCTTTGAGATCAATCCACTAGCATTACAACTAACTAATTACATATTTAATTTTTTAATTTTTTTCGTTTTACTGGCATCCCTTCTGCAAAAAAATATTTTCGAAATCAGGACTTATACTATTTTGGTTTAACAGCATTTTAGAATTTTAATTACCATATAAATTAAACATCAAAAAATAATTTTTGTTAGCTCAATGCCATTTATAATAAACAAATTATTGCAAAAAAAAATAATAAATATAAATAAATTAAATTGCATTAATCAGTTTCACACTGCGTTCACACCATTTTTGTAATTTTTAATTTGTTTTATTAATTAGTTTATATTTCATTTTTCCAACAATTGGCCACCCTACTCTAACATATTTTCGAAATTAATATTTCTTAACCTCTATTGTAAGACACCCATATTGCAATATTTGATTTAACTTATTGTATTAATTTGATTTAGCTTTTTAATAGCCAAGTTATAGGTTATTTATGTTTAAAATTTAGTCCAAAATATTTTACAGTTTCAGGCAATAAAATGTCGAGTTAAACATTTAACGCAGCCATCTCCCAAGGTCAATAAGAAGTTTCACTTTAAAAACAACCCATTGCCTAGTCATAGCCGATAGATTATGGTCTCGAAAAAGAAAGATTTAAAAAAAAAACTTTTAATAAATCTCAAAAAAAAGGAAAAAGAATATTTCATAGGAAGCTCGAAGCTCGAAGCTCGAATGAGAATCTTAAAGTCTTATTTTTCAAAAGTCGCGTATAGCGTATTTTAAAACTTTCTATATGTAACATTTCATAACGCCAAATCAACCTAAATTCGATTTCATAGAAAAGATCTTACTAGAGCCTAAAATATTTTTAGTATTTATATTTAGTAATATATTTCTCGGCTCTGTTATATTTCAGAAGTACTTACTATTGTTTCTTGATTTCTTAGTCTCGACATATAATCTTTTGTCTATTTGACTAAAATTCTGCAATTTTTGGATATGCTGATATCGCAAATCGACTATCTGAAGTAACGAAGTTCGGCAGTACAATGGACAATAAGAAATAGAAAGAAGAAGTTCCAAGTCAGACCTCAAAAGCTGTCACCGCTGTAAGGGCACACTCAGGCATAAAAGGCTCATTGAACAATATATTTCATATATATAATGACCGTGTGACACCACAAATGCATTCTGCGGTAATTAGGACTATACAATTTTTTAAATAAAGATCGCCCCCTTCCCACTATTCCAAATCAAATGCCTGCAGCGCAATAAAACTGTAAAATTAGTTAAAACAAATGTTTCCATCTTGTAAATCCCATTTGTAAAGCAACAATATTGCCAATCAAAACAAACTTTGGTAGGGAACATTGACATGCCGCTGCGTACTTTTTCCTATCACTGCCAGAGCAGAGGTTGGCTCCCTCTGCAAGTGTGTGTGCGATTATGTGTGAGTGTGTGAATATTTATGGTCCAAAGCTATTTTTAACAAATTGCCAATGATTTTTATGTTAACCAAATGACAACAGGCGACAGTTTTAATGTCAATCAAATGCATGCAATGCTTGAGTGGCTGCACTGCGCCCGACAGACAGACAGACAGACAACATGACGGGTGACAAGTGAGATGAAGCGAAATAGGCAAGTGATAGTGTGTGTGTGTGTGCGTGTTATGGTTAGAAAAAAGCGATTTAAAAATTTAAGTGCTGCGCTGTTTTTAACTTTTTTATTATTAAAATGTAAACAAATTGTAAATTATTTTTCTGGAAATATTTGTAATAAAAATGCCGCTTAGCACAGGTTTTACATTAGATGTAATTTTTCTGTAGTTTTTATACTTCGCTGAGCGTTTGAAAACAAGTTTTTTGAATCTATATTAAACAATTTTATGTGCATTTTGAATCTAAAAGCACTCCAGAAGTTTAGCGCCGCTTATTGTGAAATCTCAAAATATTTGTATTTAATTTTTATATTTTTAAGTAGAGTTGCCACCTATTTATAAAAAATTTGCTTCTAAAAGCAGTGGAAAGATAAATTTAATGCAAACATTTTAAGTTGGCCTAGTGCTTACAAATTTAAAATATGAATATTCTAAAAATATTTGTATCGGCTGATTCGTTTAGATGCATTTTTTTCAGTAGAGATTTTAAGACATATCATTTTCCTAGTATCTTATTTCTGCGAATATATTTCGTACTTTTGGGACCACTTATGATCAATTTATTGGGTAGGCGCCGAGGAGTGGAGTTTGGCTTCAAATTATTCTAAATTGAAAAATTTAAGTACGATATACTGCGCTCGTCCAAAATTTTGTTCGGCATTGAGGCGCCTGGCTCTCCAAGGCATGGTTGGGGCCTCTACAGGAAAAGGCCAGGAAAAAATAAGCCTTTATTCTATGTGTCAAATAAGTAGTACCAAAGAAATTTTGCGTTTTTTATCTGCAGTTCTGACCGTTCTTGAGATCTGCGTACGAAGCTCCAATGGCTGCTTCAATATTGCCGTATTTTGGCTAACGAACTACCGGAAGAAGTTCAAGAGTGGCCATTACATCCTGGCATAAAAGGAGTTGGTATGATTTGGGGGCTGCTTCGGGTTGGTGAATTAGCTGTCTATATCCTGTGATATTATGCCTCTAAACTTTTTTCAATGGGGCTGCATAAACTCCAAAGCCGTTATGGATTAACCAGTAACGATTGAGGAATTGGAGGGAAACATTATTAACGTCTCTCAACACATACCACTCGAAACGCTCAAAGGCACCATCGAAAGTTGAATCTTTAGAATATACTAATTTAATCGCACTCACGGCTAACATTAAAAAATATTCTTTTCGTTTATTTTTTAATAGCGGCCGTAACTAAGGCTAAAATAGTTTGCCCTTTTGAATTATAAAATTGATTTATTCATTAAATTAAAAAATATATATATGAACAAACAAGAGCATTTAAATATAATTGAGTATGTTAAAAAAATTTTTTTTTTAATTGTCTGAAAAAAAAACACCAGCTCACTCTAATATTTTCCATATTTAAACTTCCGTTCTTCATTCGCCTTACAACAGCCACCCACCTCAGCCACTTTGTCAACGGAACTCATTAAAATCGATGTTCTAAATCAAATAACAAAAATACCAGCACAGTATCCACATTTTTCCGCCTCTGACACGTGACGCCCGCCCACTTTTTCATGATAAATTTCCCAACTAATCGCTTTGATTGTAGCTGAAGCGTTGAATGCGGCCGACAACTACTTGCAACATTAATGGGCGCGCTCGTGGCAATTTGCTTGTGTAGTGTATAAAAATTAAAAATTCCAAAAATCTTCAAACACACGCACACATACATTGATTTGTGTTTAATTTACTTGCTAGCTATCGGAAATCATGCTCAAATAATTTAAAAGAAAAAGAACACAAAAATCCTCAATGCGCTGTTCAGCAACACAACATGGAACAAGCGGGCTCACTAATTTTGATGTTCATGCTGATGAAGAAGCTGTTATTGCCTTTATTCCCGCCCAAGAGGTATAAATGTGTCAGTGAATAGAATGAATTCATTTTTATTGCATTTTTTCGATGAAAAGTCAACGTGCTTTGGCTTGTACTTCGATTATATAGACTACATATTTTGATTTTAATAGCCGCTGAGACATTTTTTTCTAAAGTACTTATTTTTAAAATTTCAGTGGGATTAGCTACGCACATATAAATTTTAACTTTATATACCCTGGGACCCTGTTCTGTAATTTTTGTAAAATGATTTGCTTGGAATTTTCATGTATGCAGAGTACAAGGATTTGCTTGCATTTAGTGTGTGTTCAGGTTATTCGTAAATAAAACTAGTATAATTATTACTAAAGGCACTAAATACAAATTAATTGCAGGTATTTACTATGTACGTATGTACGACGTGTTTCACTGCTAATGCTTTGCACACAACGTTAAATATAGCCATAACAGAATGCCTGATTTTTTACAACAGCCATGACTTGTCGGACATTTTGGTTAACTGCTGTGCAATGTTAACCGCTCAGAAAGAAAAATATATTTACTTAAGGGTACACAGAAAAAAATACCCTGCGGAGAATTTTTTATATTGTACCTATTTACTTGGTAGTAGACTCAATTAAGTAGACTCATTTATGTAAAAAACTGAAAACGATTTTTAACATTTTAATGTAATAAAAAGAAGAATTGGAAAGCGATCGATAGTCATGCCATCGCAAGTCGTACCATCGCTAGTTTTCGATATATGAAAAAAAAACTATCAATGCTTTCGATAACTATCGAACTCTAACACCAAACGTGTACACTCCCAATTTCATTTTTCAACGCTTTTTATTAGTAAAAGAGGATAAATTGATTAAAATTTTGTAATTATTTAATATCTTGAGATCACCTTAATTAAATTTTTTATTCTAGTTACAATGTAATTTTGATTGTAAGTTATTTTTTTACAAAAATATGGCTCGTTGTTAAACAAAATCCCTAGTAATCCAAATTTTAAATTTTTTGCGAACATTATTAAAAATTGGTTACATTTTTTTTTAATAGAGCAAAATTGATGGCCGCACGATTTTGTCACGGGGTGTAACGCGAGAGTTTAATCCTTGATTAATAATATTTAGTATATTTTGGTAATAAATGACAATTTTACATGCAAATCTCTGAACCGCCGTTGACTTAATTTAGTTGGTTCAAATTTTTTTATACTTAGTAATACAATTACCCTAGATGACAATAAAGCTTAACCATGACATCTGAAAATTTTTTCTAATATGAAATTTTTTGTTAAATAGAGATTATAATAGTTTTTGGGAAATAACTAAATTACCAATGCTTAAGTTATAAATAGAATTTGATGAAGAGGTATTTGCGAAGTAAAAAAAATATTAAATAATAAAGTTCTATACAATTGATTTTTTAATGAATTGTTTATATCTTATACAATAATGCTTAAATTTTGAGAAACAGCATCTTCCCACATTTGTTTTCCTTAATGTTGATAAAGATATAGAAAGCAAAATTGTACCTGAAATTTTTTTTTGCAAAATTGTGAATAGTTCCTCAATCCAAAATCCGATTTAGAAATCGGTCAACTATAATAATTGGCAATTAACTGACTTATATTGTTTCAGACCTCAAATAATCTAAATTTAGCTATATCGCAAAAACTTAAAATTATTCATATTTCTTATTATTTTTTTTTAAGAAACCTTTTATAACGAACTGGTTCCAAACTTGAAGAAGTAAAAGCAATATTATTATAAGTGGTTTGTTTAAATCACTACCCAATTGTTTTTCAATAAGACACTGAGGATAAATGAAGTATAGTCGAGTAAACAGAAACTACATACTCCGAATTTTCAATTGACACCGAAAACAGGTCGACGAAGCCTATACAAGGACCTAAACGATAGTTGACATTTGGGTAGAATTCTGCCCGAAAATTTAACATTAAACAAAAATACACACAATAAAAAAATTTCAATCGACCTTAAACTCAATGCCGTTATCACGAAACTGTTTTTGAACAAAATTGAGTAAAATTTAGTTTCCTAATAAGTTGAATACAAACGTAAAAAATATATGAAATCTTGATATGGGTAAAAATCTACCCACAAAGCCGGGAAACACTTATTGAGTTTAAGGTCGACGATATTGTAAAGTTTATATGTATGAACAAATTTAGATGGTGTTTATCAAGTCCAGAAAATGTTATCAGCTAAGTAAGCGTCGCTATTTACTCACGATATGTATCCGATTTTCCATAGGTTTTGGAGATATATTCTGAATTTCATGGCGCATGTTACCCACAAGGGCTTTTAAAGTCTGACACTTATTCCCAAAAACCTGCGACTTATAAAAAACTTATAGAAATAAATCTGCATTAGTTAAATCTGCTAATCTTACTTGCCAAGGAATATCACCAAAATGTATAGTACATACCATTCTGTGGATATTTCCCACTTATTCTAATTATTTCAACCCCACACATTTCTTAAATTAACTGACATTTTGCCACCACTTGCAAAAATTACAATATCTTCCGATAGTATGTTGGATTTTGCGCCACAATATAGATTTAATAATTTTAACCATGATAAAAATATTTATAAGGTACAGCCGTTGAGACCCAATTTAAAAAAAAATTCTCCCGCTGCAATTTCATTTGTTTGTTTTGATTTTTCCTTAAACCAAAGAAATATCTGGTAAACATATTAGAAGAATTTAAAATTTATAACTTCGTAAAGAGTCATACTATGTAAGAAATATGAATATCAAAATACCTTGCTTTTAAAGAAAATATCATATCCATTATACATGCGTCGATTTTTGCTGGAAGGGAAACGCATTCAACTTTGACATATTATGAGCGTAAATGCTCTGAAAAAAGATTCCTTTTTGATTTCAAATTTTTCCTGGGTATGCAAATAAAAAATTTTCATTTGTTTGATTTTTTTTTTGTTGACATTTGCCGCATTTCGGGAGAGTTTTCTTAAAAGGCTAACAAAAGTAAAATAAAAAACCAATAGCGAACGAATTGAGCAAAAAGTTGCACCTTATAAATATTTGTGTCATGCTTAAAACAGTTTCTTTATTTGCTGTTTCAGAATCTGATAAAAAAAAAATGTCTCCCACATTTAGTAATTTTGGTCAGGTTGTCCATTCAATATTCTGCTAGAGCTTTTCTGCTATTATGCCCAGGTACGCAATCAGGTTTCTGAAAACCAATACAATTTCCAGTAGGGTCGTTGGATACAAGTATATACAATATATGTACATATGTGTGTTCAGTCAAGTGCCCTTTCCCTTTATGTCAAGTAGTGTTTGGACTGGCGTTAGTTATTAAATTAAACTGCGTCCAGGCCAAGTAATTACTACTTGTTATAAGTACACGCACGAGTACGTCGATATGTAATCAGTATTTATTCTTATTTGTTGTTTTACCTCAGTTTACTCGAAATGTTTAATTTTTGTTGATTAGTTGTTGTTGTTCTCAGTTTCGTGCCATTCGTTTACCACCTACTAGAGTTCGTTCTATTTGCCCACAACACAAAGGACATAATCGACAGCTATCGAACGAGCAACTAGGACAACACACGGATATCATGTAGCAACACTCATTTTGACGAATTGTTAATCATATAAGCAAGCACACACACACATACACACATAGTCAATCATTTGCTTTTGTACTAGTGGACAACGCTGTCAATTGCAGGTTTTGCGTACGCTTTAATTAATCGTCAGTTGGGCGGTGGCTCTTTGTTCGCTCCTGACATTTTAATAGTTTTATGGCATTGTCATTAGTATTAGATATTTCTAGCTTGCTCAGACGCTTGTTTGATTGTGTATCGAATTTCTGTCTGTCCATTTTGGTAGAAGTGCAGGCTTAAGCATTAATTTTGACATTTAGCATAATGGAAAAATAACAAAGGCAATATATATGTATATCTACCATGTAATTTGAAATGAACACGAATTTTTTCGGTTGTTCTTGGAATAAGATATTAAAATATGATAAGTATAATTTTAGCGTGATTTTAGGCGCATTATCACTGTATAGTTTGTTCTGACAATTTTGACTTTCCTTATTTAGTTCTAACTTTTTTTTTAATAAAAATATGGTAGTTCTATAACACAAACTATGTGAAACGAAGTTTTAAACTTTCTCAGATTTACAAAAAAAAAAAGAAAAAAATTGCCATCAAATTTTTTTTACTTTTACACACAATTTTCTTGTGCTGTTTCGTACCCCATTCAATTTTACTAAAATAAGTTGATTTTTGTAGTTTCTTTACCTATTGATTTTGTTCAAGCGTTATATGCCTCTCTGAATAAAAGGTAAGCGCTACATTTATAAAACTTTCTTTTTTTCATTCCATTTAATCTGCTTTTTTCTAAATTTCTTTCTCTCTCGATGATGCTGTTTTTTCATTTTTTTATCATTTCTCTATTTGTCTCTAACGCTATTGTTATCTCTATACCAGTACTATGCCTATCTCTCTCTCTATCGTCACGCTATCTGTGTATGAACTGAATACAGAAGGTGACGCCATCAGTGGTATCTACCGCTACTTTAGTTTTGCCAATTTTTACAATTCTCAACTACAAGTATACCAAGATTTCTTCACAAATTTGGGTCAACTTTTTCAGCATTTCTTCTTTCCTCCGTGTTATTTGTTTACTAAATTTGGGATCTGTCATTTCGCCAAGGAAAGCGCAATTTTTATCTTATTCTTCTAGTTTGCGTATCTACATATATCAACCTCTATCTCTATCTCTATCTCTATCTCTATCTCTATCTCTATCTCTATCTCTATCTCTATCTCTATCTCTATCTCTATCTCTATCTCTATCTCTATCTCTATCTCTATCTCTATCTCTATCTCTATCTCTATCTCTATCTCTATCTCTATCTCTATCTCTATCTCTATCTCTATCTCTATCTCTATCTCTATCTCTATTTCTATCTCTATCTCTATCTCTATCTCTATCTCTATCTCTATCTCTATCTCTATCTCTATCTCTATCTCTATCTCTATCTCTATCTCTATCTCTATCTCTATCTCTATCTCTATCTCTATCTCTATCTCTATCTCTATCTCTATCTCTATCTCTATCTCTATCTCTATCTCTATCTCTATCTCTATCTCTATCTCTATCTCTATCTCTATCTCTATCTCTATCTCTATCTCTATCTCTATCTCTATCTCTATCTCTATCTCTATCTCCATATGTATATCTATATCTATCTCTATCTCTATCTCTATCTCCATATCTTTCCCCATCCTATATCCTATATCCTTGCTTTTTCTCTCTATTTAATCTATTTATTTATGCCTACTTCGGGTAGAATATTCAGAGTAAAAAAATCGATGCCGGTTTTATTTCCAATTGGGTAGCCCAAGATATGCATATAAAATGTTCTAATGCGTCATAGCTGGTATTTGTTATTGCCTTCGTAGTTATTTTTAATTCTCTCGTTTTTGTTGTTGTCTTTTGCATGCATTTTGACATGCACTTCCGCCTTTAATGTATGCAAATTTTTGACTAACAACAATGGGATTATACGCGATCCCATTTGCTGCTAAATTACGGTGGAACTTTTTGAGAATTTAAAAAGTGTAGCTTGTTGTTGCAATAATGTACATGAAATTTTGAAACTGGTGTTGGTTGTAGAGTTGCATGTATGACCGCAGTTAGCAAAAAAACATAGAATCGCACCATTGTTATGAGAAAATAGTCGATTGGCGAGTGGAGAGAAGGCAGAGGAATACGCTTTTTGAAAATTCTACCGCTTTGTCTGTTGAGTGAAAAACTGATGGGAATAATTGAAGAGCAGGAGGTAGAATTTATGTAATAACTACTACATAAATATATGCACATATGTATGTTTGTTTGTTTGTGTGCAAGCTTTAAGGATTCCTTCGGCGTGGGCCATCTACACCTGGAAGGTTAAATAAAGTTCATATAACACACCTAAAAAAAACTTTGGAAGCATAAAAATACTTGAGTAAAAGCAGTTGCGTTTTAGAATAAAAACAAGTGTCCAAATTTCAAAAAATTGCATGTAGGGTGCTTTCTTAGGTAATTTAAATTAGCAGCTATTTGAAAAGCTATTTATGTAGCTAGCGCTCTCAGTGCGCCACGTGCCAATGAAGTGGTATAGCTGCGTAAATGTAAAATGAGAGAAACAAACAAACGCCACACGTGCTCGGACATTGCTCCAGCTTATATCTGAAGGACCCTTATCTTGAAATTAGGGTACAGAGTTCCAGTGAAATCCTTAAAAAAAATCGTGTGAGGCGAGTGAAGTGCCACTGCCGGATATATTGCTAGGCAATCGAGTTGAGGGCAAAAATGTTTGCTCTCATCTGAATTCTACGTTGGCTGAAATAAAAACAAAAACGATTTAAAAAAGTAAGCGGGAATATTTCGATTTGTTTTGTTTCTAGCAAGGCGAAAATTTCTTTGCGCCTAGAAACAGGCTACGCTCGTTATGTACATCTGTGTACTACTTGCTGTGCGTGGTGTGCGTGCGTATGTGTGGGTCTATGGGTGTAACGGGCTAACGCTGTCAAAAGCAATGCAACCACCGCTCACCTAGTTTGGCATACACGTTGTCGTTTCATTTCAGTTTATGCCACATATTCTTTGCTGCCGGCATTTTTGTTATTTCTGATTGTACTACGTTTTTTGCTTTACGCAAAACCCCCAACCCACACGCTGTGTATTGGGGCAAAACTCTAAAGGATGCAAAAGCCATTGAACTACTGAACTGTGCAAGCGCAGCAAACATACTCTGGGGATCGTGTTTACGTCAGTTTGAAAGCAGAAGAAGTGGAAAATTTTTTATCATTTTCAGTTTTTTTACCAAGTCTTTCGTTGTTGGTTTTTTTGTTGTCAAGTGCACCCATCAAATTGGGATTTCATTTTGAAGCAAACGAAAATTTGCCATGCTATGTGGCCAGTATTGGCAGTCAATTGATTGCTTTCTAGGGAGCTGTTGTTGTTTGAAATGGTGTTGAAAATGCTAACTTGCAGCTGCGGAAAAAATGTGTGCCAGCCTTAAAGTATGCTTTACGAAATCATTGAGAGTTGCAGATTGCAGTAGAAACATTAGATGAGTTGCTTAAATTTCGATTAAAGTGAAACTTTATTTTAATGTAGGATTTTGAAAATACATTGACTATTGAGTAGGTGCTAAAAAATAATTTTTCGGTAAGGGATTTTATTGCAAAATACCTGGTTTCATTCTGATTCACTAATCATTATTCTTCGAGATATATTTGGTAGCCTTCAGAGTAATTCCTCTCAGATAAAAACCACTTGCGCTAAAGTTTTTTTTTTTCAATTTTCGAAAGACTTAATATGCCCTTTTATGGTATGGACTTGAGCCTTTTCAGCATTGTGATCTTTGTCACCACAATTGTGGAAAAACGGCAGCCTTTCCTTGCCTTTTAAAAGTTCGTGAATAGGAAAACGTCGTACGTTCAAAAGTGTCCTATTTACAATGGCTTTTCAGGACCAAGTTATTGTATAAAAATTTTGCCACAAAAATTTAACTAACGGCTGCAAACCAAGAAAAAACTGCACGACACTGTCGACAGCCATAACTTTAGAAAAGCAGAGGGTTGTTTCACTAGAAACCAGCTTTCAAAAAAATAATTCTGATTGGTGTGCGAAAAATTATTTACCGTTTTCGAATGTTATACATTTTGTTTTTTAAATCAAGAAACTCAAAGAATATTTTATTGAATTTGACCAAGAAATTATATGTAGACTAAGTGAAAAGATTGCAGCTGTAAGATATCTACTACAATGGCTGCAGAAATCTGCCGAAATCTTGCAAAGTGCTTGTAATAAAATTTTTTTTTACGAAAAGCAGTATTACCGCACGCGCGCTGCCTTCGTCAAGCGTGCAGAGCAACTATAACTCTGCGTTTATGAAAAACCCCAGTATAAGCCTTAAAGTCTGAAACTTTAACTTTGGGCTGAACAGGAAATTAACCTTCTTCCTCCACAAAAAAAAATTACCTTTCCTACCCCCATTTGTCACTTTTCGCACATGTGGAATTTGCATGTATTTTGTGCCACTAAAATTAGAATTAAATACTTTAGGTGGACCGAGTACAGCGCACGGCTCCCATGCTGGTCACGGGAACGCTAGCCTCTACACTTACTAGATCTGTGGAAGTAATTTTAAATCTTCCACCTGTAGTGCTGCCTGGCTTAACGTGATCCAGTCGTGGAAAGAGCTAAGATGGGGGCATGCAAAGTTCTTAGAAGCTCTTACGAACACACTAAGGAAGCTAGATTACAGTATTTCTCTACTCTGCATGGACAAAAAATTATCCACAAGACTTTCAGGGATAAATGAATGTTAAGATGCCATAGACGTAGACCCAGAGATGGTGGCTATTTTTACCCCTGCAGCAGTTTTCAGGTAGAGTTAAATGACGTAATGGAGGCTGCTCGGACCTGCTACTATATACTCCGATAGTCTGGCGTTATTGAATCTCATAATTCGCACAAAACAATGTCCAAAGTTACCATGGAATGCAGAATTTCTCTCGATCCGCTCGCGTCTATCCTTCCGTGACTTTACATCGAGTAGGTGCGAACGATGGTGGCTACCACGAAGTTTAAAAAATACGTAGAAACAATTTTAGGTAATTTTTTTTTTGTATGATTTTTCACACAAGGAGGGGATGAAGGTTGAGCAGTAAAGCCTTCTCTCTCTCTCTCTCTAGCGTGGACTTTAATAACATAAGATAGAAGGACCCGTGCAATGCTCGAGTAAAAAATTCTGCGAAAGACGTCCCCTCCTATGCGTTAGAAATACTAAATTGAAAAGGACTTGGCTTAACTTTGTGTTTCGAATTATCTTCCGTAATCAAGAGAAGAACAACTGAAAGTGACTTCAAGTTAGCATAAATGAAAATTCCTTATTGTAAAATAAAGAACATTTCATATCGTATGTAGATAGAAAATCCACCGAGCTGGCACGCCCAAATGACTGCACCCAAACAGCGCCACCCAACGTTCACCGCACTCTCTTTGGCCGAGTTACGCATAATTTCATTTTCAAATTAGCTAAATTTCTTTGCAAATATGTACACAATTTCCCAAACCAACTTTCTATTCAGCACTTTCTTTTGAAGAAAACATTTTTACCTTATTTCCTTTTTCACCTTTTGCGAAGACTACTCGTATCATTGGCCAGCGCGTGCCACCAGATATGCATCTGACAAATACAAATGTACTTACTATCTAAGTATACACACACATACACATGTAACTACATACATATCCGGAAGCTAAGAGGCACAGAAAACTCTCTACATTTGACTTAGTCTTAGCAGCTGTTCCGTCACTCAGTCAGCCTGTGAGTCAGCCCCAACGAAAAGACCGACAAAGGCAAAGTCCCTCATTTAGTTGAAAATCTAATTAATTTGCTTTACTTTACCTTCGTCTATTCACTTATTCGCTCATTCTGTGCTTCGTTTGTTGCCTGTTTTCGGTTTTTTTTTTTTTTGAATTTCATTTTCAACAAGCTTTTGCAATAGAGCCATCATTGTGCTATTCTTCATTCATACCGTTATTTACTTATGCCTCCTTTAGGTGCTTAGATACATGTGTGTGTGTGTGTGTGTGTGTGAGTGAGTGGACATATTTTTGTTTTATAAAGACACTTTTTGCTTTGGCAGCATTGAGTAATAATAATACATATTTAATGATTGCAGTTTCTCTGTGCCGCAGTTATTAAGGTAATTTGAATTTTATCTCTGCATGCAATCTGCTGGATTTGTGGAAATACTAAATAATAAATTCAAATCCATATACCTACATACATAAATATGTATGTACATTAGGGTGCATAACCCAAAAAAAATGTTGGTTTCTTACACTTGAATTACACTTTTTTTTTTTAAATTGAGATTTGTATCCAAATATTTGAAAAAAAAAATTTACGTGAACTAGAGCGATTTGAAAATACCTCTAAAAATGTTTTTTTTATAAATATTACTCCCTGGTAAAGATATTAAAAACAATTTTTCAACTAAACCATAATAACGGAATTTGCAACAAAAAAAAATTGTATATGTATTTTCTAAGAAGAAGTGTTCAAAAAAGCATTTCCACCAATGATACCTTGTAAGTCCAAATCCATCAACTTTTTCTTGAGTTTTTCAAATTTTCGTAAACTAATTTTCAATAAAAAGAAACAGAAAATGTAAATATTATAAGTTCGTTTAAAATCAACAAATTTTAATATTTTTATGCCAACCTTTAAGGCTTAAATTGATGCATCAGCTGAGGTAATTCTTGTTTAAATTTTTGAGAAAAAAAATGTTTGCATTTATAAAAAATTCCAAATTCTTAACATTTTCTCGAAACATTGTGAAGATCTTGGACCAACTTGGAAAAAAACAGCAACATTTTTTTTTTGAGATTTTCTTTGAATTTAATGAAACTTTTGAAATCAAAATATTTTTTGCAGATTTTTGTAAAACAATGAAATGCATCGCTTCGCTTTGCCAAAAGTCTGTGAAAGAAATTGGAGCCAAAGTATTCGAAAAGCAGTCGGTTTCTAATTTTTTTTGTTATTAAAAAAATTGCTTAACAAATTTATTGTTTCTGTATTTATGCCAACAATTTAACCCTCAATAACTGCTAGGTAAATTTTTTTTTTAATCTGACCTCCTGTGCAAGCAAATTTATTAATTTAAACGGTAAATTCTGAGGTGTGTTGATAACATGCCTTATGTGGTCTCTCAAAATATAAAAAAATTTATTTTTGTGACGATTTTTTTTTTATTATGAGGGCTGCACCCTAATGTAAATGGATAAACTTGAGTTATTTCACTTTTTATTTCACAACGCGCTACCATAGCTGCTTTAAATGCTCACTTCTTTTCGCTGTTCCCCAGCCATCGCCTACTGATTCTACCAACAAAAAAAAAACCAACAATTTTAATCGCATTTTCGCTTTAACTCACCACCTTTGTTGCTGTTTTGATTAGAACGTTAATTTTGGGCGCCACGTGCTTTGAAAATTTTGTACATTTTCCCCCATTTGATGTTTTTCCTTACGCCTTGACAACGCCACACAGCAAAATAATGGAAGTTATCGCACACAATTTTGAGTCATATCTGTTTCTTAGCCTAACGATTCCCTTTTTCGTATTTTTCTTTCGGTTTTTGTGGTTGCTTCATTATGCAGAGAAATTATAATTTTATGATGGTTTCCTTTAATTCCAAGGAAATTGAAATGCGGCTCGGAAATTAGAATGGAGGGATGGAATTTGAAAATGATTTTAATTGAGGGATAAATTCAGTGAACGAAATATGAAAAACAAATGTCTATTAAATGAAATGAAGGCGGCTTAGTCTGCACACTGGTTTCTGTGGGAGTAATTTTGAAATTGTAGAGTTTGGAAAGCTTTCAAGAGCTGTCGTTGAAATCTAAAATGTTAATATGACTTTGTCCAACTGTTATCCTCACAGTAAAAATATTAATTTGGCACTTTCATCATTAGTACCCTGATGATTCTCCATACTTTTCCTAAAATTTGTAGCGAGCTTTATGTTTTACATTTAAAAATTATCGCAACTACAATTTAAGCCGATTCGGAACGGCTCATAGTTTTTCTGGGAAGCTCTGTCATAGCCGAAATTCACTCGGATGATTGACTGCGTCCCTTTTAGACAACTCATTTTTTTAAACTATTACTTTTTAAGGTTACAAACTACTTCCGAGGTTTAAACTCTAATTATAGAAAGTTCATTATACCCATAATTAAAGAAATTGCCATTAACAACTTTTCTTTTCTATACTTTTGCATTGGCATTATCAAATTGTTAACATTTTTAAATAAGTATCTAGTCAAGTTTTAGCACTATCAATGACAGACTGTTTTTCAAAAAATATAGATAAAATAGAGACAAAACTTCTTTAGGCACAGGAAACACTCGAATAATAGTGTGATCGTACTTGTTGCCTGTTTTTCTAAAGAGTTCATATTGTTGTTTAATCTCAACGATTTGTATATGAACAGAAGTTAACTTTCTCTGCTTTTTTTATTCTTCCAAAAGCTTTTATGAAGAAGTTTATAAATCGGCCTCTCAGTAATATTTTCAATTTAAAACTAAATTATTTGATGGAGTAGGTTGGCCATAATCACCTGTAAACCTATAGAATGGCAACCACTTTCATATGCAATTAGCCAAGGTGAGGCGATGCAAAAATTCCCGGTTATTGAAATATAGAACTCATAGAAACATAATTGTCTTCCGACAGGCCGAAACGATACGAAACCTCGTGAGCCATTTCGCTGTCATGACTAAATAATGCGGAGGCTGACACTAAAATCAAGGAAACTCTATTTCTTCAAGCCCTGCGCTATTTCATGGTAGTGAAATTAATTGCAGTAGCCGAGAAGAAATCTGACTTGTGACATCTAAATTTTCTCCTGCATCCGAAAGGAAATTAAAGCAGTTTTTGAGATATGACTAAATTTAGATTTTAATCTGTAAAAAAGATAAGTCACTTCAAAAATTGTCCCTAATCATAATTTACCGATTTTAAATTTCTTGTAATTTATGTAGAGCTAATACAATTTCCTATAATAGCTATTCAGCATTTTATCGGATTTTTGGGCAAATTTGATTGAAATTTCAGAAACCATTTTTTTGTTTCGAAGTCAGTATTAACATACATAGACATAACAGGTCTACTTCCAGTTTGCTTTTTGGACATCAGAAAATTATCTCTTACAGGTGCAGAAAAATTTAAGAATCAATGTAGAAGGTAAAAGCAGTTCAGTAAATTTACTGGGCTTAAGTTTTACTAAATTTTATGAAATGGGATTTGCAAAGTAAAATAATTGATAAATAAGTGGAAGCGAGTATTTGAAACCATAAAATTGTATACATTTGATTTTATGTGTTTTATCTACTGTACCGCGGACCTCTTGTATTTCTGATTCAAAAGTAGCATCTGGCATTTACTACATGATTCATTTTAGAGCTATCTGGAAAAATATATATTGAAAAATTCGGAGGCGAGTAAAATATTTGAAGATTAATTTTCATTTTGATGATTGCCAAAACGAACCCACGGTTTTGGCTGATATCCCGATCACAATCAAGTAAAGTTCGTCAGAATTTAAGTGGTTTTTCTTAGTACTGTTTGCATCTCTGTTCAAAAATGGCTTAACTCATGTATGACCAAGAATTATGAATAGAGATTCCTTAGACTTCTGCCTTTGTTACCTCAGCTATTCCACGTGATTTTCTGTGAGTAAAGCATGAAATAAGTTAACAAATATCTTCAGTATCTTTAACAAAAGCCCAACCTTTTGGCGTGTGCATGCTATCTATCACCCGGATTGTGCCGGGACATAAAAATTGATAGAAAAAGTCGCCTCTCTAATAGCAATTTCATCTCGGCAAAACCTCCGAGTCTGTTTTTGCGTTGAAAAAGCTTCCAACAAAAATCATCAGCCTTTCGAAATCGACGTAGAACTCTATATCCCTTCATTTGTAGTACAACATCAAATTGAAGGAGAAGCTTGGTCAAACAATGTAATAATATACATATGATTTGAGCAATTGAGTGGGTGACAGAATTTTTCATTTTAGTGTCAACTTTATGAAATTTATTTTAGACACATTTTTTCTAAATGAGCTGTTGCAAAAAATTAAGGATCTGTTGATAGTTGGCTCCTAACGGAAAATTTTGAACCCGTTTATAACCTGAATATTTTTCTACCGGCCTTTAAAATATTATACCAATTTAGGTGAAACTAATATGATACTATCTGGTTTAGAGGGTGAGCTGACTGGCGAATTGGCTGTGAGTGGGTAACATTTAGCTAGAATTGATAGCAGAATTAGCGGCCTCATAAGCAAGAGTCCTACCGAAAAGCCTCTACTGCGTGCTGGAGAAATCTCGTATTAATTTCAAAATAACCCCTGATCTTGGGTAGAGATTGGATATTGTAGATCACAACCCACTTGGACAACTTATCGCTGTCATAGTTTATGTGATATTTCTAGTATGTATGCCTCTTGCTCGGAAGAGCGAGATAATTCAGTTCACTGCATTTTCTTGAAGTAAAACTACTACTACTACTTCTACCACTACTACTAATTACTTCTTCTACTACTGCTAACTGCCAATACTAATATTTACTATTCCTGCTACTGCTAGTAACTACTGTTACAATTTCTAATTACTATTCCTACTATTTACCACTTATGCTACTACTGGTTACTAATACTCTTTTCAACAATTCCTACTACTATGTTTAGTAACTCCTACTACTATTTTAATTAACTAACTACTGCTATTGTTGTTGCTATTTTCTACTACGATTTGTACCTAGACATGCTGTCGTCATACGGAATGCAAAGAGTAATAAATGAATATACTCGAGTTGATATAAAGAGAGGTACACATACGTGTATTGATCACATATTTATTAGGAGTAGGTCCGCTGACATATCAGCTGGAGTTATACAAACAAACATAACAGACCATTACTCTTTAATATGTAGCATTGCTTTCAATGAGCATACCGAATGTACGAAAGACGAACAACTATTTATGACTAAAATAAGCAACACAAAGTTTTTTGAACATACATATAGCTCAAGTAAACTGGAATGACGTTCTCCAGTCAACTGATGTAGATGAGATGTGCGATAAGTTGCAACTCGCTTTTAAGTGTGCGTACGAAAACTCAGCTGTTACCCATAATAATAGTACACAGAGAAAAACGAACAAGTGGATGACAAATGAACTAAAAACTTTATGTGATAGTAGGGATAAATTATATAGAAAATGGAAAGCAAGACCAAAGGACAAAAAAATAGAAACAGATTATAAGAAATTCAGAAATTATGTAAACAAAGAAGTACAGAGAACAAGAAATAATTACTACCAATCCAAATTTTCCGAACACAAGAACGATATAAGAAAAACTTGGCAGTTAATAAATGAGATTGTTGGTCGTAGGAAAATCAGTCCAGATGAACACATAGTCCAAAGCTTTCAAAATGAAAGCATAAAAACTGTATGTGATAATTTTGCAACAACATTTAGCAAGGAAATAAAAAGTGTAATTCATAACTGCGATATTACGTCCATAAACATATCAGAATGTAAGATACCCAACTCAATATATATTACGGAAACCAGTGACACCGAGATATTGACAATCATACAAAGCCTTGACGAAAGTAAGGGTCCTGGATTTGACGGAATTCGACCAAAAGATCTTAGAATAATAGCGCCTGTTATAGCACCTTTAATAGCAAATCTTGTCAACCTTAGTCTTACTCAGTGCACAGTACCTAAGTCATTAAAATTATCAGTCATAAAACCTATTTTCAAAACCGGAATCAAATCTGACCCACGGAATTATCGTCCGATATCTATCCTCCCGGTTATTGAAAAAATTATGGAGGAAGTTATTGTCAGTCGGTTAACTAATTTATAACAAAATATAAAATAATTGATCAAAGGCAATATGGATTTCAAAAATATAAGAACATCAATCAACTGCTGGGTAGATTCGCTGGCAAAATTAATGAAAACTTGGGGAAGAATTACCATACTTTAGCTCTGTTTATTGACTTTAGTAAAGCATTTGATACACTATCGCACACAAAATTGCTGCAAGCGTTAGATAATGCCGGGATAAGAGGAGATTGTCTTAAATGGTTTGCAAGCTACCTAGAATTAAGGCAATTTAGAGTTAAAATACGAAATGAATATAGTAATCACACAACAATGTTTTACGGAGTTCCTCAAGGGTCTAAATTAGGTCCACTTTTGTATATTATATATGCAAATAGTATGCTTAAAGCACTTAATAACTGTGAAGTATTTGCTTACGCCGATGATACAGCAATTGTGGTGCCACACAGAGACCTCCACACTGCAATAAATATAATGCAAAGAAAATTAGATTTAATAACCAAATGGTCGCACGATAATGGACTAGCAATAAATGCAACAAAGACGAAATTAATGCACATAAGACCACCGCATATTCACCGCTCTAAAATAAAACTTATATTTCATAATTACGATTGCCTTCATAAAAACCTGACACCCTGTGACTGTACCAAGGAAATAGACATCGTTAATACGTACAAATATCTCGGTATTATACTTGACGAAAACTTTAAGTGGAATGCGCACATATCTCATCTTCAAAATAAACTTCGATCTACATCTTACTTTTTAAAACACCTGAGTTATTGTAGCAATTATGATGTATTGTATCAAGCCTATTTAGCACTAACAGAGTCGTATCTAAGACATGGGATCACGGGATGGGGTTCTTCGATACACTGTAGGAAACTACAACAAAGCCAAAATTATATTTTAAAAATACTAGCAAAGAAAAGAAATATATACACTCCGAATCTTCAGCTAAATAGGGCATTGAAGGTGCTTGACGTTAAGTCGATTTTTAAAATAACGGTTCTAAATGAGTTTTATGATGAAAATACTTCCAAGATACCGATTGCTCATAAACATGGAACACGAAGATGTCTAGAGAATAGACTAATAGTGCCAAAGTTTTTAAACAACTACACCAAAAATTCACTTTCAGTTTTGCTCCCAACACTTTTTAATGAACTGCCAATAAATTTAACGAATCTACCAAACACAGCCAAAAGAAAATATTTAATTAAAAATCATATCAAAAGCTTATTGTAATAAATTTCTAAACAATTAACAATTAAAGTTATGTAATATGTATGAAATCATTTAAAATTATTTAGAATTCAAAATTAATTTAAATTGAAATTAAATCGAAAAAATTGTACTAATCTTCACATATAGATATATAAGAACAAATGTTAATGTCAAATAATTATAAACCTGCAGATAAGCATTGTTGCTTCGCGGGTTGCATTTTAGTATTTTATGTCTTATTGTAAATGAATAACGAATAATAAATAATAAAATAATAAAAAAAAAAGTATGTTGTTTCTAGGAAAATTTTAATCAATTAATAAAAATAACTATAATAATTTAAAATAATAATAACTAATTTAGACTAATGGTGTTACTTATTATTACTACTATTTTGATTATGTTCTACTAATTAATACTACTATTGTTACTAATTTTTACTACCATTTTGACTTATGGTACTTCTTACTACTATTATGTAGATGTACCATTTTTAATAAATTCCACTACTATTTTTAATTGCGCTAGTACTAATTACTAATACTATTTTCACTAATTTTGACTACTATTTTCACTAATTTCTGCTACTATTTTCACTCATGCTAAAATTAATAAAATTAAAAAGGATGCTTTATAAAATTCTCTCTCACATTTAATTTTATATCTCTTTGTATAGTCGGCACAGAAAATTTACTTCTGGCTCGATCTTCAGTCATCTTTATCTGGAAGCTATTCGAAAAAAAATGTCAGTCAACTCCAAATCAATCAATAGACACACAAGTCAAATTAGCGATATAATCGTTTTCAGATAAATTCATCGATTTTTTCTCTCTCACACCCGCGTTTGTCTCTGTACGGACGACCCCAGTTTCAAATAAGCTAAAAATCCAAATACTTCAAAGCTTGCCACACAGCTCGATGGCAGTATTGAAATCTCAAATGGGCAATCAAAATCTAACGAAGGCAAAATTGATTGATTGATTGCATCTCGCTTCAATGGCAATGGATAGGGAAGAAATACAATAGGCGTATAGCTTGTGCGCATGGAGACTGGTAGGTTCCTGTAGGAAATCACTTATGTGAATATATTTAAAACACTAACACACATAAGTAAGTGTGCGAAGAATCGTGATGCGCGTGAGGTGTTGATTTGCTGCAATAAAAGCAACGCAAAGCCGACACAACAAAAGTTTGTAAACAAAAACGAATAAAGATCAAAATCTGTATGAAATTGGAGCTGCGGCGAGATGTACAAAATTATAGCATGCCAGTTAGCGCTTTCGATGACAAAATAACAATAAAAACAAACTAAAATTGTGGCAACATTCAAACTGCAACTGCGCACTGTTTTGTGCTTTTATATAAAATGAGAAGGGAAAAATAAAAAAGAAAACAAACAAAAGTGAATGCAGCTAAGTGAACAGCAAGAAAGTAGTAACAAAATGCGCCATAAAAAGTGCAAATAACAGTAAGTTACATAGAAATTTAGTAGCATCGAGCGGTGAAGATGTGCGCGCCAACAATGCAATGAGTGACCAGCGCCGCACGATGGCGGAGCACGCGAACTTGCAACAACTTGCGCAAAATACATTTTCCCACAACAAAATTCGCAATAATCGCTATTTATATTTCACCGCTTGCTCCCCTCACCCGCACTTCGTCCACACTTCACCACCACCCACTTGCTTGCTTAGCTAGCCGCATGCGCGCGCGCTTGCCTCTTCTCATCCGCTTGCCGCACCAAATTAATTGCATACAATAAAAATCTCCCGCAGTGTTGTAGAATTGCAATTGCTACAATAATAAAAATCATAAAATGCATTGTGCACCATGGTTCGTACGTTGGCGGTGGCATGAAGATGTGGCGCGGGGGCAATATTATTATTTTTGATTTTTTTGTTGTTGTTGTTGTTGGTGGCACAAACATTTTGTCTGTTGTTGAAAGCTAAAATTGCATATTTTGAATGCAAGTTTGCATTTGCAATAAGCGCAGGATCGCTTCATATTGTTGGTTTTATTGTGTTTGTTGTTTGCTGTTGCTGTTGTGTTTGTTTTATATTTTGGAAGTGATTTTTTATTGATTTTATGCGCGCACGCCAACAAAAACGTAGCATCAATATAGAAAACATAAATTGCAGCTGGCGATAAATAGCCTAGCTAAATGGCAGCGGGAGATTTGTTGCTAAAATAGGAAATCGTAATAGGGAAATTTGTTGGCAAAGCAGCGTCCAATAAATTGTGGCACGCAATGGAAGGCTTTGAAGTTTGCGAATTGGGGCAACAATGCTATTGAATATTTGATTTGGATAAATTTTGCCTTGAATTTGGATTCGATTTATGATATCGCTAAAAAAAATATTCAATACATTTTGAAATGTATTTAGAGATTTATTCAAGTCTTGTGGGATGTTTTCACACTGATATGGTTTAAAACATAAGACTAGATTGTGAATGTGGGAAGGTTTTCAACCCAAAGTTTGGGTACAAGCGTCCGCTGCAAGGCTCCGAGAATTGGGCCTGTGGAAAGAGAGGATTAACTTCTTTCTCCTATATCCGCCACAATCAGACTCGGCACAGCCTGAATTTTCTCACAGCCCTTTCGGGATTCAAAGTATTAGGGCAAGTGTACTTTCAGACTCCTTGCGAGAAAGGATATCATACCGTCTACCTCAGTCAGCCAGTGTTTTTCACGTAGAAGAGTTGACTATCGTCGCAACTATCACTGCCATTTTCAAGACGAGTGCGTCGCGATCTCATCAAATGCCCAGGTTGCCATGTTTAATCTGACAACTTTTAATATAACATCGGAGTTGGTTAAGCAATGCTAAACTCTACTGAATCGCGTCTGCAACTAGCTCTCAGTAGCCTTAATTAACCTTATCCTGAGTTTCACTTTCGCGCGAAATGTTTCACATTTCACTTTTTCCTCATTATAAATTTCGGCCGGAACATACGAGTAGTTTTCGCTTATCGGCAACTCTAATTTCGGGCGAAAAGTGTAGCTATTTTTGATAGATTTTTACAACTAATTTTAGAGGCAAACAAACAGTTTTTGTACATAAACTTACATATAAAAATAATGGAATTTACTTTTTTTGGGGAAAACGGGGATTGACAGTGGTTTTGTGAGGGAGGATTGAGAGAAAGTGGCAGAGATGTGGAAGCAGCTGACATTGGAGCTAAATTGCGCAAAACCAACTTCAAAGCCTTTAGCGACACCATTTTGATAGCCACCCTCTACAAAAAAAAACCAAGGGAAGCGCTAAGTTTAACGACTGGCGGAATACCGAATTTCTATCTTGAATTTGGCAATGCATTGGTTAACTCGTCCAATAAATATGTAAACGCGTCTTTTATAACGTAATATCTTATAAAATTATTAGTTATCAATCACCTAAATGTGCCTTTATATTAAATTACTTGTTTGGGTTTTCTCAATTTTAAACTTTGTAAACAAATCACTGAGTTGTATTTTCCATTTTCGAATTTCACCAGCTGTTTCGAAGTGGAATTTATCTGGATTGGAACTCATAATAAGCGTATTCATTTCGGGCAAGTAAAAAAATTACGCAATTTTTGTTTTTCAGGCGGAGCAGAATAAGGCTGAACTTCGCTTCCAGGGCATCGCAAAGCCTCTACAAACAAGGTAGCCCTCAGCTAGCCAAAGAAAGTGCAATGATAACTCTAAATGTGATACCGATTTCAGTCCCAATGGAATTAAAAACAGTAGCATTTTTCTCCACCATCTTCAGCAATCTGTTCCAAGATTGCGCACAGCATCTGTATTGGCTTATTGCTAATCGAAACTGAAAAATATTAGATATTCAAAATTGCATTGTGCGACAACCGAAATCAGATCGGACATTTTCAGGGTTTTCTAAAACAATAGCCATCTAGTAATAAAGTACTCAATGGATGCGTAAAAGTTAGCTTGATTTTTCTTTTTGTGACCTATTTACATTTTCATGACCCGGACAAAGTGGGTTTGAAAAAAAATGCTTAAAAGTGAATTGAAAGGTGGCAAAATCAACGGGAATTATTTTCGTAGAGTCTTTTAACTGATTAGCTTCCACATAAAATCCACAAAATTTGTGGGTTCGAGTGCCGGTGGAGTCGTGAAAGAAATTTTATGAGAAGATGTGGTTATCTCCGAAATAGCTATAATTTCTACCACTGCTGACTGTTGTTGTCATTTTTCCAACATACTTCTCCTTATACTGGCCGAAAAATAATACAAACATGAATAAAAAGCAAATAGTTTTGCTTAAAATTAAATAGTCGCTTTTCTAACTTACAATATTAATGTTATTTAGGGTGGGATGCATATTTCAAGGGGACATATTTGTTTTGCAAATTTGTGTGCACTTTTACGCTCCTTGTATACAATTTTTGTCTAGTAAAATTTTCTGAAGAAAAATTTACTTTAACATTCGTATCCTCTGAGGACTATACGAATTCTTTTCTTGAAGGATTTATTTAAGAAAAATGTTTCTAAGGTACAGAACAACGACACTTTTAGAGGGGTGCTAATGGGTATAAAACAAAAAAATTCTCCATATTGACCATAACTTTTGTATTCCACTTTGTTGTTTTTACGTTCCCTGATTTCCTGCTCAAATTACCGAATAAATAATTAACTTCCGGTATGCTAATGAGGAAGTTATGTGAATTTATCTCTACGCTAATGCGCTGCTGCTTGTTCGAGCTTATATTAAGCTGAATTAACTTATTTTCGGAGTCGGTTTCCTGAATAAATTCGCGACACAAAAAAAAAAAACTAGTTCTCAGTTCTGACACAATCAGCAGAGGTAAGAATAATTTTTGGAACACTTCTTTGTTTGTTTTTTGTTTTTTCATTAATCGACTAGGTTTCCCGTAACTCAAAATACTTCAACCGAAACAAAAACTATTTCACGCTACAAACTTTTACACCTAATTGTGGGTGTCTTCAAAACTTCATTATTATCTAGTAATTGCGGTTACAGAAAATCTCACAAGTTTTTGTTTTTGCATTTCGCCGGAGTAAAAGTATTATTTTGTGCACAGTAATACAATTTTAGATAATTCAGCAAGAAAAGAAACTCGACACTCTAGAGGAATTTCCAACTTCCCCAATAACTGCGCATACTTTTCCACAAAAAAAAAGAAGAAGATAATGAGGAACTCGTATAACGTGTCAGTGGCTGAAGTGCGAAAATGGTGTAGACAGATTAGTAAGTTATACGAAGTTGAACAGTGGATAAAAGCACATACATTCAAACATACATTAACATCCAAACACTGAAAAGGATTTACCAAAAAGCGATAAACCTTGCAACTCATCTAAAGTAACTGCGCGCTGGTAATTTGCTGCTTTTAGTTCTTCAACTTCAACTCCGAAAAAACAATAATGCTATTTCTAATATAAAAACAGCAGCAAATTGCAAATGAAAATAAGCAGTGAGTGGTTTCCACCATAATTTGCGACAAAACTACTACCGCAAATTTTTACTAATTACTTGCCAACTAACCCAACTGTATGGTCACTAAAAACGAATCGACCAAAGGGGCTGGCAAAGTGGGACAGGGGGAAAGCCTTTTCGAAAAACGAGACGAGTTAATGCGCTACTCCGGCTACTCTAATCTCCCACATAAATAACTTCGTGCACTGGAATACACAAAATGGCACACATTTGGCTACATTTGGAAAGTATAGCGTAGATATTTAGCGTTCTAAAGGAGGAAAAATTAAAACGTACAAAGCTTCAAAGCGTGGGGAAATGGCCAACAGTAGCCGTGAAAAGACGATTGCTGATAGATGGCACAAGTGGATATTCCTCGATCTTCATTCCCATAGCCACAGGAGAAAAGCAAAAAGTTTATTTGTTTTACTTTTTCACTGCTGAGTTTTTGCTTTGCCTTTGGTGCGGTCTTCGAATTCGTTTTTGTTTCAAATGAAACGAAATTTGTGTGAATCATTGGCATTAGTTGCCTTTTCACACTTATGTAACACATCTAGACGGGGGTTTGTGAATAGCTGACCCCCACCAACGAAGGCATGGAAAGCGTCTAATGGCGTAGCGTACAATACACTTGCATTTAAATAGATGTGTTTCCTCATAAGCGCATTATTACGTAGGTACATTAGTATTTTTTCATAAGTACAAATGTATGTACATAAATATTAAGGGATCATTCGAAGTGAAAAATACACGGTGGCTACATTAGGCGCCCAAACTAAGATGGTAGGCTGGACGGAAGATACAGCCATAACGTACTCTTTTCTTTCCAGGTGGTGAAGTTTAAAACTCTGTGCTTTTTGGAATGTAGTTCTTATTAAAAAGTTGCGTATTTAATTTTCATTCTAATATATCGAATTAATATTTAATTTCATTTTATCTTAAGAATTAATATTTAATTATAGATTAAATTAGGTTAGTGTTTTTAAACCCGATTGCATTAATGCCAGTGATGATAAAGTTGTCACAATAGTGCTGTTTTGGGTACAATTTGTAACCGAAAAGTACCTCGACACCACATTGGTCTTTTAGGTACAATTTGCATAGAATGTAACGCTCTTTATATTTAGTTTTGCTTTTTTGTTACACGGCTGAAAATCGAAAAAAAAAAGATTTTCGAAATAGAGTGGGAACATATGTATCTGACAAACTTATATTTAGTCAGCTTTAGTCAAAAATGTAGGTACTGAATTGGATGAGAAGGTTGTTGTTGTTGTTGTTGTTGTTGTTGTTGTTGTAGCAGCATAAAACATTCCCCATAAAATTTTGATGAATGCAGCTGAAATCGCATTCCTTGGCCGGATATAAATCCGGGTCGTTCCGGTATCTTAGAACCGACTGTCCATCCATCCAATCCATCCTGTTTGGATGAGATGGTCATACAGTTACATTTCCAAACATAACAATCTTGCCACTTCTTATTTGTGATTGCAAAAAGTCCAAAGGCGAAATGACAAAATATTAATCCACAAATTGATGAAAAGAAAATAAGGTATCCTAATAATAAAACCAAAAGAACGCTTCTTCATTTCTTAGCAAAAACCTCCAGAGAATTTTCTACATTATCCCATTTCTCATGTCATAACTACGAATTCGCGGATAACTTTTCTTCTGTCCTATTTTCACATTCGAACTTCGAATATCAGGAAAAGAGATAATGCATGTAAATATCTAATGAGTATATAATATTTGGAAAACCTGCTGAACCGAACTTCGAAATTCCTCGGGAAAAGTTGTTAGTTACATGATGTAACTTTTTCTCTGTAAAAATAAATTTCTGATTTTTTATATATAAAATTATTGTTTGATATTTCTAATTCTTTTTATATTTTATTTTTATTTCTATAACTTTTTTAAATATTTATTTATAACCCACTTTATAAATATATTTGAAATATTTTTTATTGAGAATTTAAAAAAAAAATTATGGACATGTTTGGTTTCATTTGGTAAATTTTATCAGACATTTGGCACAATTTCTAAAAGTTGATTCATCATCCCTGATTAATGCCCATCGATGAATACATCGAAGCTCGATTTTCGGAGATTTTACGAAAGCGACATCGCTGAGTCTGAACTGCGACGAATATAAATTCGAAATTCGTGGAATGGCATCTTTGAGTGCGTTCGTAATAGCAAAGTTTAGAGTTTCGTATTAAATTTCTATGACAAATATATTGTAATGGAGAGCAATAAGAAAGCGGGAATTATTGAAAAAAAATCCAAAAAATTCAAAACGTAAGTAAATTGTTTTAAATATATAAATTTTTTTTGACAATATATACTGCAAGCTTGTATAAACGAGTATTTCACTGATTGTATTGACATCAACGAAGCTTAAATCCCTCGGCAGTAGATTGCTTGAGTTGGCTTGCAGTGAACTTTGAAGAAAAAAAATAGTACTGATTAGATATCATATCAAATCTTAATAGAGGCAATTCTATTTCTATCCTATTCTATTTAATTCCATTGGCAATAACTAAGATTTTTAAGCATGTTTAGGGGCATGGAAGATTATTTGGAAGACAATTCGAAACCCTAACCGCGAAAAAAACATAAGCGCCTTTTTTTTAATATCTGTTTGATACAAAAAAGTTCCTAGAGAATCCACAAATTTTCTTTAACATATTTCGCTAACATTTCTTCGCTGTTAGCGCTCCAATAAATAGATATGACAATTAGGCGGAAAGAAGAAATTATTAAGAAATACAAGATACAGATCAAGGTCACGCTGCAAACTAATTCCTTTCCTATTTTAAAGGAGTTGCTTTCTCTGCTGCCAACTTTGCTCAGGCTCCAAGTGCCATATTGGTGAATAGAAACGATGGACCGGAAAGAGTACAATTTTTTTCAAAACTGTAGTCTCCAAATTCGACAAGTCAAACTAAAGACCTAATTGGTACTTCTACAAACAGATTGCGTTTGATAAATAAAAATGTGACTGAACTTTCTAATTTGTCTTTTGACATCGATACTTTGTGCTAGTTTAAAGTACATGGGATGTGTGAGCTTGCTGAAATATTCTTTATTTCCATTGCGCTTGAAATTATCATATACGCCCCAAAATTTTGTACAGCCATAAAATCCCTAGCGTAGATCATTCAATTCTGGAAGAGCTACAGAAGCAAATTTATATTCCAATTTGCAGAAAAGTAAGATCTAGCAACTTTAACAATTAACACCAAGGTAATTTCAAGGTTGGAAGTTAGGTATTCACTTTCTGGCAATGCCACATCATTACCGTATAGATTCCAATTTTATCAGCAACTCATTTTACGATCGTATGTGCACTTCATTCGACCTGAAGCCTAGAATCTTTTTAGCATGTTAATCGTTCATTTTCAAACACCATAAAAATAACACCACCAGTTAGCATTGAATAATTTTTAATGAAGCTTTACTATTATCTCTAGAAGGTCAAGTACTTGTGCTAAGTAGCCGCAAATCTCTAAAGTCTTTATTATTAGTTTTACTCAAAGGCGGATTTTTGATTTGTTTTTATATACATACAACATTTTTTTAATATTCTACAATTATATTACTTTCAAGGCACTTTGCGATACATTTGTATTGCATTGCTTCCTTTGCAGAAAGATCGTTCATTCCATAAACCAATACAAATGCAAACAAAAATGCAAATACATATTTATTACACTGAGTCACAAAGTGTCATTCGGAATTTTATGACCACAAACTATAGTTTATTACATTTCTAGTTGCAGTTGTTATTGGCTTTTGGAAGCCATAAAATGTATGACGACTTAGAAATGATACTATGTACATATGTAGTGAAATTGCTTTGCGGCTGATTAGACTTTTCCATTCTTGCTATGCAAATGCGATTAAAGTTCTAATAGCAAACCAAATTTTCAATTTTTATTTTTATTATATTTTAAGCAGCAATAGACTGCACTGTTTTCCATTTAAATGATATTTTCAATAAGTGCTTTGAGTATTTTTTTGTTTGACATATTGAGTTTATATATTTATTTATATTTTTTTTTTATAGAATTCTTAAGAAAATACAACCACTTTACATAAATGATTCATATATGTACATATATATGTTTATATAATACTTTCATATATTTCAGATTTTCGATAACATTTCTACTCAGCAATAAATTTAATACTTTGTGAATCTGCTCTTAATTTTCAATCCATTGTGAAGTATAATAAAAATTATCACTTTATAGGCACACAACATACTTACATGCAACAAACATACTGCAACACATCAGATCACTGCTTTGATAAGTAGTTCCATAAATATTTCATATGGTAAGGGAATTTCGCTGGGTATGTGGCAGCAGCTGCTCTGTGGGGGAGCAATCGCTATGCGCGGACTTTTCTCATGCCCCGTTTGGTTAGAGACATTTTATAAAGCAAAAAAAAAGTGTTGATATTTCAATTATCGTTTATTGGGAAATGAATTTTACGAACACTTACAAAATCTCAATGGGATTTCATGAAATTCAATAAACACGCAAAGCTTAAAGCAATTTCAAATTTGATCACTCAATTTGATGACAAGTTTTTTAATAGAAATTGTTACATGTCAAAATTTACCCTATTTAAAATTGTAATCAAATAAATTCACTTGCGTGTAGCGCCTTATGGGGGCAAAGTAATTACTTTGACTTAGAGCCTAAATACGGTGTTGGGTGATAACGATTGAAATCCTTTAGTTGCGTCGAAATTAAAGAAAAGTTTTTATTAATGTAAAATTTAAGAGGCGCAGTCGCTAAATTTAAATTGTATTGAAGACCATATTAAAATTAAAATTTGAAACATCTACATACAGACAGACATGTATGTATGTATATATATGGAATATTCGTTTTGTTTCTATTAAATTGCTTTTATTGCTTTTCTTTCTGATAGATTGAAGCTAAACGGAAATATCTAAAAAATCAGGAGTATCCCAGAAACGTCAACAAATGCCAATATACATAGACCGATGAAAAAAATTAATATTAAACACTACTTAAATAAAGAATTGAGTATTATTCTTTGAAATCTCCTGAACATAAACAGGGTTTGACGATTACAAAACTTTAAATTTCGAGCATTCTATACATTTTTACGAAAATTTTTTTTGGACCCATATAAAATCCGTGGAAAATTTTGAGCGTTTGGAGCGACCTCTACTTTTTTCTTTTATAAAAAAAAAAATAAAGTATACTTTATTTCGATGAAAGGGCTGACTTTTGTTTTTTTTTGGACAATCCGAGTGTTGGTATTCTGCTAAATCTCCACAAATTTCCCGCTAAAGAGTTCTGAGGAACAAGCTAAGTGTTTTAAGATTAGTTCAATTTGACACATCCGTCCAGTTTTTAAACCATATTCAGCCGATTGCGGGCCTTATTTTTTGAGGATTTTATTTTACGGAGAGTTGTCAAAAGCTCTGCATCTGCCCACAAAATTCCAATTCTAATTAATGCACATACTAATTGGGATTCTCCATAATTTGGGGAAGTTTCCAAAAATCGGTCACACCGTTTAAACCATCCAGCAATTTTACATAAATGTTACTCAACACGAACAGCCTCTAGCAATTATGAAAGGGGATGGCCCCTATACCAAATTTTCCAAACAAAGTGCTAGTCCAGAGGGTGAGAGTTTTTGTTTTTTTTTTAATTTTAAATTTACCTATCTTCACATTTTTACCTAAATAGGATTTCTTCACCCGTTCTCTAGACTGTTATAATGAAAGGTCTAAAAAAGGCAGTTTGAGGGCTCAAATGTTCCGCGCAAATTTAAAGCAGACAAATTTACGAGAGATCACCGAAGAAGAAAATGTCGTAGAGGTTAAGATAGTGGCGGATAGCAGCATACAATGCTACAAAGTATAAGTCTGGTTAGGATTCAGTCAAATATTTGACATTTCTCCGGTTACCAGAAACAGAAACATGAACAAGTATTTTCTATCGTACATCTGTCGAAAATACTTGTTCCTGTTTCTGCTACTGATATACCGAATCCGCAAAATTCTGTTGCCGTTTCTGGAGCTCTCGAAATTGTACGGGATTCAGTGCCTATTTATGTTCCTGTTTTTTGCAACACCTCGCCTATACGCTTACTATGGTATATATGTAAATTGGCGCGTCAAACATTTCGTTTTCTAATATCAACGAATGGCAGCGCCCGCTGTACCCAAACCACCGTGTACAATTTTTGACGTTTTCTCATTCTCTCCATGTTCGTTGCTATATGTTTTATTCTATTTGTCTCTTCCTCGGTCTCATTTTTATCTTCTTTCTCTTTCACTTCTGCCTTCCGCACCCAACTTCAGGACGATACGCGCTGTCAAAATTGAAAATTCCATTAGCAAGCGCCGCCTTATTGTAAGAGAAATTTTTACAGTTTGGTGACGCTTGACGCGCACATTTAGGGATGTACCTTAGGAAAATGAGAGAAGATGGATTTGCATTAAACTAGAGATGGCTTTGCTCCCGGATTATTATTAAATTTTTCTTTGGCAATGCAGCCGACTTTACCCTGTTTTATAGTACCAGTATTGTTTATTATTTTTTTCCCAATTTCCTGGGCTTTAGTTGGACTCACTGCTGGCGGGCCACTCCAAAGAAATACTTAAAAACATTTGGTACTGGCGTTGCATCTATGGATGATTTGCTTTCATCTTCATTATTATGAATACCCATTGGACGCAATACCTATGTATGTGAGTGAGAGCAACTCAGAATATTTTTACACTCATTACCATAGTTCTGTCGTAAATTCTCAAAAAGTCGGCGATTGGTATTCAATTTTTGCACATTAAAGTTAAACTAATATAAATAATATATTATACTCTTATCCCTGTCGTAGTTCTCAACTTTGAAATATTATAGTAGCACCACTCTTTAAATAGATATAGTATACTGAGTTATTTCTCAATATACGTATGTATTATGTGAGAGAAAATACTAATTCAGCTCTCAATCAACTAACAACTTAACGACAAGCAATTTTCTAGAACAAAACGAAAGAAAACGTTACAAGATAAATTTAACAGCCAATTACTTTTTAAGTAGTAGTGGCTTTTTCTGCAATATACTAGCAATTTTGCGTCGTTTTTTTTTAAGTTTCACCTGCTTATTTAGACAATAATGGCGCTGCATTTTTTCTTCAACATATTTACACGAATATACATAAATATGTTTTCAATCCATGCACATTGCACTTCCGCCAAGAGGTCGGTCGGTGTAGTTATGCTGGCAAATGTGGCAAAAAGTAATATGCCACAGACGGTAATTATCTGCTTTTTGAATTGCGTACATTTGTCAATAGTTTTTGCAGGAGCATTTATGTATTTGAAAGATTTTCGTTTTTGCCACAACACCTTTTTTGTTTTCACATACATATGTGTGTGTGTGGTTTTGTAAAATATTTTGTTTTTTGCCGTTTTGCGCACCTAAATATTTTTTTACTCCTTTTGTGTTTTACTGCATTCTTTGAAAGCAAGAAAAAGTGTTGCGAGCCAACGGCCAAGCGACAGGCGGCAAGTCTGAAGTGAGTGTGCCAAGTTACGCTACAGACCTGCACACATACGAGTACTTACATCTAAAGTATATAATTATATATGGTTTGTACAAATATCTTAGTTTCTTTTGCCCTCCTGTCCGTCCGTTCATCTCCCTCCACACACACACACAGTGTGCTACCTTAGAAAGTGTTGAGTGTTGAATCTTAGCTGTTCGCTGTTCGCTGTCCGTCCATCGGTCTTCTACCCGCCTTTTTGTCTGCCAGCCGCCAACCTCACCGTTTCGCCTTAAAATTAAAATTATGGCTTTTTCAAGTGAAAAATCTGCTTCAGACATTTTTGAGTGTCTTGCGCAAGGGCGCATTCAAGGAGATGGCAAGCAAGTCGTAACGGTAAATGCATATTTTACAGTAAATTAAATTTACTTCGAACAAACACAGCCATTTACATATGTACCTCCACCATATGTACTAACTGAGTGGAGGAGAGCAGTAAAATTTTTGCTGTCATAAGGCAACAGGAAATGACCGTAAATAAAAATTCGAAATCATTTTAATGTTCGAAAACGTGCTAAGACCGGATATTTGCAGACGCTGCCGGAGTAGAACAGCAGTATCTCTTAATTAAGATTTTGAGTAACTAAGAAATTAAGTCAACATACCAGATTTGTCGAGCATCATTTTATGCTGCGTACTTTTTTCAGTTTGTTTTAGTACCTAACAAATCTTTCTAATCGTAATGAAGGTAATCGTCTTTGTTTTTTGCGATTTAAAGGGCAGTACTTGATTTAAAATTTTCATAACGATTTTGTGGTGTTTTTCTTATTGAAATTTTCGTTGAAAATAGTAACAAAAATTGTTCAGGTTGGCATACAGCCAATGAGACCCACTGCACTGCCTGAAGGTTCTACAATTAATTCCATATCAAGGCCGTAGTGCGTGAGATGGCCCTGAAATTACCGCAAACTACCATGACTGAGGTTCTCCACGAACGACGTAGCATAGCTCCCAAAAAATATTTTCGGAAAAACAAAGCAAATTAAACTATTCTAGTTAAAATACCATGTAAGTCTAAATAATTTCGTCAGCCCTATATACCAAGAGCCGCCGCCGGCAAGCCCATAACGTTAATTTTGTTTCTACAATCAGAGGCGAACCAAAACTACTCCGAAGTGATTATTAATAGGAATACAATGCGATAGCGTTGAGGTAACTGTCTCAATAATTTTAAGGAAGTTCCCTAGCCAATCTCTCGTGCCATTCGTTGCACGGACAATGCGCGATATTTCCGAAATTAGCATAGTTACTTGGAAATGGAATCTAAGCGCCCCAATACAACATACCTCTAAAGGAAAGTTCAGGGGGAAATACCGTAAGTGAACTCAAAAGCCACACAAAATGAAACACTTTTGAACTTCCCAATGTTCTAGGGTCTTAAATAAAGTTACGACGGTACTTCTTGTTCCCACAGTACTCTAACATTGGTATTAAAGTGCAGAGTTACAAAATAACTGCATGAACTGCCATTTTTTTAAGTAACTCAAAATTTTTGTTTAAAAATATTTTGAGGTTAACTCAGGAAGAAATCAAGCTAGTTTTATTAAGTCAACTTTATATTGGATTAGGGCCGAAATTAATAAACAAGAAATAGCGCTCTTCGAAGGCTAAAACTTCATACAATGAAGGGATGTGATACTTTCCGGGCTCAAATATTCTCTCAGCGACAAGACGATTTCGACGGGCTGACGTTGAGCTAAATTTTTTTCAGGTTTTATGATAATCTAATTGCACTCTGCTTAATGTTTTGAGAAGTTTTGATAAAACTGCCAATGGTCGTAGAAACATTGGGTCGAGCCTAAAAAAAACCAGTAAATATCGCAATATAACGGTATAGAATATGAAGTGAGCGTCCAAGCAAAACCACTGAGCGTTATAACAGGGGTATTGTCAAGATAGTCTTGGGTGATTGTTTAACAACTGCACGAAAAATGTTCGCTTCATTGCAAATAATTTAATGCCGTGCAGTCCTGATTCTCATAGTCGAAATGCGCTTAACTGGTGTAAGAAAAACTATAAAAAATTGGACACATGTTGACTGGGCTTAAGTCATTTTCTTACGTGAGTGCAAAATCAATGTGTTGAACTCGAATAAGGGGGATGTGTGGCGCGCCATAGAAGAATGAAATATTTAGTCACTACTGACTTGAAATTAGTGAGGCTAAGTTGAATAACGTACTAAAATTTACTTCAAGAAACCCCTCAAAATACCAAATTAGGAAAGCCGTAAATTTTACAAAGGGTTGGATAATTTTACCGGAGGTCTCAAGCAAAATCTTTATATAATAAACGTATTTTTTTTTTTTTTTTAATTTATGAAGGATCGGTTTGAATCACACACATATTTTGTCTGACAATACATCAAGTGAAATTTTTCGAAGAATAATACTCTAGAACATTTCCATTCTCTAACGACGTTCCAAATTGGGTTTTTTTGATGGATTTTTTCTGGTAAGGATCAAAGTGACGCTGTTCGCTGAGAGCCAAAGATGTAAAATATTCTAAGAAAGTGTGTCCCGTGAAATTTCCCTGTAAATACCTTAACACTTCCTTTCGCTCAAACATTTGCTTTCTACAATTTTTTTAAAGGCTCACGTAGGTATGCTATATAAAAAATGTGTGCAAAATTTTGTAAATCCTTCGAGTGCTTTATTTCCGCTCAGTTCGTGCTGTTGTTGGTCATTACGTAGAGTAATTTATATATGCAATAACTTAAAAATTTATCTAAAATATTTTATATTATAATACAAATCCCGATTTTTTCCATTTGACCAATTGAAAATCGGCAGTGCAAAACTAGGATTTTATTTTTTTATAAGTACATATATTCTAGGATTCTGTCTTCGTTGGTTCAACAGGCTTCATTCCTGATGAGCAGAGCTTAACTTTTTCAACAAAAATTTATTTTGGTTTCAAACTACAAATAATAACTCGAAAGTAAATGTCCGAAAACATTACCTTAATTTATGAGAAAATTATGCTAAAAATAAAATAATTTCGCCTTATAATATCTGCTAATAAATTAAAATGAAATCAGGGATTTTAACGCAAATCAAGAACCAAGGCACGAACAAATCAGTGCCGGCTCTAAATTAATAATAATTAATAATAATTGAAAAATTCTTGAGATAAACGAAACTTAAGAAATTAATGAAAAAAAATTATATGACCCAGTTCCAGTTGTATTAATTTAATTATTCCTCAATAAGTTTTGTTATATAAATTATTAAAACAAGTAGTTCGTTGGTTTAAATATTTTATTTCCCTTGCAAGGGAGCAAGGGAAGCCGGTTAAGTGGGGTGAGTTAATACAACTAAACATTAATTCGACGACTTCGCCTAAATACCTGAAAACTCTAACAGACCCTGCCAGCCGCTGCACGTTATCGACCGCGTGACTTGTAAATGCAATTCGACAATTTACAGCCTTAAGGAACAGAGAGCAACTCCTTCTGCCTTACTTCACCAAAGAAGACAATCTTGTATGTATACATATTGTAACAATATTTCTGGACTCTTGAGTGCTATGGCCATTCCCGAATAGAATCCCGAACATTGGAGGATTTTTATAGATAGCTCAAAAAGAAGTCTGAAATGTGTGTTGCTACACAATGGAAATAAAGTTGCTTCGGTTCTAATCGGCCATAGTACCAAACTAAAAGAAGAATACGAAAATGTAAAAATTGTTTTAGCAAAGATTTTGTAGAAGATGGTGAATTTTTTATTGGGGAAACGAAGTGGTTAGTATACCCCTGTTTTATATGTTTATGGGACAGTCGTGCAAGAAATGAACATTGGATTAGAAAGGACTTGCCGGTGAGAGAAAATATGAAGGTAGGAACAGCAAATGTGGTTCATGACCAACTGATAAGCCGAGAAAAAATCATTCTTCCACCACTTCACATCAAGCTTGGGCTAATGAAACGGTTCATCAAAACCCTTGATAAGACAGGTGACTGTTTCGAATAAGTGTGCAAAAAATTTCCAGTCCTTAGTATGGAAAAATTAAAAGCAGGAGTCTTCGATGGTCCTCAAATTCGTACCCTTCTAAAATACATTGAATTCTTAAACCATATGTCACAAATTGAATCTGAAGCCTGGCTAAGCTTTGTTAATGTAGTCAAAAATTTTTTGGGAAATCATAAATCACCAGACTATACAAAACTAGTTGCTGATATGCTTCTCAATTTTCGCAAACTAGGAGCTAAAATGAGCATTAAATTACATTATTTACATAGCCATTTGGACAAATTCCCGGACAACCTAGGCGATTACAGTGAGGAACAAGGTGAACGGTTCCACCAGGACATACAAATAATGGAAGAAAGATACCAAGGTCGATGGGACGACCACGTGATGGCCGACTACTGCTGGAACTTAATACGGGATTGTAATGAGCAACGACATCATAGGAGGTCCTACAGAAAAAGTTTTTTGTAATTTTTTTAAAATTAATTAATGAAAAGAATATATTTTTTTAATTTTTGTATTATTTTTATACAGGCGCGCAATAAAAATATAATTTAAATCCATATTAGTATTTTTAATTAGGTTTTTGCCTTAAAATATTTAAAAGTATTTATCTGAAAAACTAGAGCCGATTCGACCAAACTTATACTACTTTCGTAATCAGCGCCCCCAAATTACCCTAAATGGACTTAAAAATCTCCGACCGCAAAATTGTGTTCCGCAGTGTAATCAATCTGAAATATACGCATTTCACTCAATTTTTCCATGATTTTTACTAGAAGCTTTCTTTCAAGATCGTAAATTAAAAAAAAAGAAGATATTATCACAATAAAATTTAAATATAATAAAAATGCACACAACTCTTTCTTCATTCAAACAACCCTATGCCTACCGAGCTGCCAAGATAAATTGGGAATGGCACGTGTGAACGCACTTAGTTTATGTAACTTACTTACTGTAATATTAAATTGGTGTTTTTTACGATATATAACTGTTTTCTAAAGGTTGTGTTTCAGTTTTTTTTTTGCCAAATTGGCAAAATATAAAAATGAGGAAATACTTTAAAGTAGAAAAATTTTTTGGGAATGTCATTTTAAATCCCTTTTAATAAATGACGCTGCTAATCGTTCTTCAATATATTCCTAAATGCATATCAATATATGCCTTATCTCTACATTTTAGGAACGCTGGAATGTGTCGCCTGTTTTTGTATGAAAATGAAGAATTTTGTGTGCGGATTTTTTTCTATGCATCTTTCTGAGGCGCACATGTACCGCGTAAAACAAAAACCGTATGCGTATATGTATTGTATACATATATGAGAATATGAGAATATTTCCCAAATCAATGCTACTTTTTACAATTTTCACTCAATCAGCATTGCTTTTTAAGTACTTTTTCAAGTACTTGCTACCCACAGTTGTTGCGGAAGCAATAGGGAAACTTTTCATAATAACTTTTGCAACAATTTTTTTTTTTCGTTTTGCCTCAAATGCATCTAAATAAATAAAAACATATACACATGAATATATTGGTATTTAATATACCGCCTCATCTTTTACTTTTCTCATCAAAATTATATGCTTCGAATTTTATGCGGCAATTTTGGCAATTACCAAAACGAGCATTTTATGAACTTATTGAACCACTTCCAACTGTGGGCATTTTTTGTTGCACGCATTTCTAAAAATACTCAACAAAAAATACGAAAAACAAAAAATAGCTACCAAAAACAGAACAAAGCAATAAGTTTGTTTTTTGCCATTTCAGGAACTTTTTGTTAGACTTATGTATTTATAATAAAAAAGTATTTCACATGAGCGACTGGATTCTACGAATTCGATAGAAGTGAATAGGAAACCACCCTAAAAAAACTACGCACTTCCGCTGTTGTAGAGTTTCGAATTGCTAGCATACAAAAAAAAAAAAAAAAAAAAAGTAGCAACAAGCATAGTCGCAGGAAGCCTTAAGTGCCAGTCGCACGTGCCGCATAAAAATTGCATATCGAGCATTTAACG